>OX422214.1:538786359-541292609 GCA_949130495.1 Sambucus nigra | reverse complement strand
GATAATGCCCACCAATTGTTTGATTAGAGTTGTTTTCGACTTCTAGGAGTTTTGCCTTTTTGGGTCCAACAAATCTTGGTTTAAATCGGTTGTTGTTTAATTTGGTTTTGCAGGTAGTAATTTGTGTTTTTTAAGTATCATTTTCTTTTTTAAGTCATATTAGGTACTCCCTCTCTCTAATTGTGTTTTAAATTTATGGTTTTGGTGTTTCGAATCAGTTTTAGCTATTATTTTTGTTCCAATTTTTATTCTTACCTCTCTTTGGTTATATATTTCTACTTTTTTGGTTTTATAGGTACTGATTTGATGTTTATATTTTATTTTGAGGTTAAAGGTATCTTTGGTATAAACTCCCTTGGGGGTTTGCTTAGAAAAAACACCTTGTGTATTTATTTATTCAACAATAAAAATGTTAGACCTCTCCGACATATTATAATAAGCCTAGGTACAACATTTTATATATTTAATTATTGCCTTCTTTTATCTCTCTTTATTCCTATTGTGCTATAAATGGTTTTTAGGTATTTGAATATAGATATCCATCGTGTATATTCTCAATTGATACCCTAAATTGATATCGACTTAAACTGAGTGCGATGTAAAATTGTTTAAGGATCATATTCATGTGGATTCAAGACTTAATACAATATGTGATTTGTGATTTTTAGATTTAACTTTTCTAGATTGGGAGAATAATTGTGCCAAATAGTAATGTTTGTGTTTCATCGGAACATAAAAACAATAGTGCCTTTTCCATATGCTCATTGTCTTTTAATATCAAGGTAATTTTATTTTATTTTAATTTGTTTTATTGTTTGTAAACTTGAGCGTGGCTTTGACATTTGAATTTTAAATGAGTCGATGCAATGTCCTTATTTATATTAAATAAGTGTTGTTATAATCTTACTTCATTCTACTTGGTTTAATTGATTTCTAATGGCTATGATGTTTGAAAGATTTAATCTTAGATAGGGGAAGGCATCTTTACGGATTTAAATTATGCCCATGACCAATGCGCTGAAATTGGCACCATTTATTGGTACGTGCATTATAGAGAGGAAGTAGTATTTTTGAAGATTTAAAAAAGTGGCCTTTGCTTTAGTATGTATATGATAACGAACTGTATTACACTATGGTGTTTGACATATATCTTAATGAGGGAAGCATAAAACCATGCTAATTAAAAGGAATCAAGGCCAAACCTAATATCCAGATTGAATGTTTTTAATTGATTGGTTACTTGAGAAGATCCAAACATGCTCATATGGTATTTCATTTGTATAAATGTTAACACTTTTTGCACGTAAAAGAGCACATTGGACTAGTCTATTACAGATGAAAATATGAATGAAAGACCATATCATTTTCAAGTAATTCGCAAACACCATATATTGTTTTTAATCTCTGTTGCATCAAAGGTGCCAAGACAAATTAAGTTAATCTTCAATGGTTATGTTTGTATTGGCGTATGCATAGACAAAGTTCAGTCAGATATAATCATTTTGATTTGACCTATCAGAATGGTAAACAGATTAGTCCAAGCAGCCATATCATTGAGTATATAAATGAATGGACAAACTTTAATAGCATAGTTTATATTTTTCTTGAGTTTTAGTGAATCCACCCTTAAAGGTTGTTAATATTTTAAGGTATCACATGATTTATGAAAGCGTTTATAGCATAGTTTACATATTTCTTTAGTTTTAGTGAAGCCACCCTTAAAAAGGTATCACATTTTTTATAAAAGCTTTTATGTGTATATTGTCCGATGAGCATCAGAAATCGCAATCAATTATTTGCTATGTAATTTATTAATTATACTGATATGAAGAGTTGTATGGTTAGTTATGAGCATCCAATAAGTAGAATGGGAGAACTGGAAAAGTTGTTTGATATTTATACCTCTGTCTATGAAAACTTTTTGATATTTATAATTCTGTCTATGAAGCAATTTTTTCTTTCCTGCTGTTTTAAAAACATTATGCATCAAGACATTTAAAATTTGTTTTGAAATACGAAGTTAATTAATATATCGAAAGTGAAGTAAAAGTGGTAGAAGATCAAGTTATCCGCTGCTTATCGTGTGAATGCATTTGCATTTGTTTGAGTCATTCCGTTGAGAATCGATTATGATCGAAATATTAATTTGTGCCTGCATTGAGATAAATAAACTTATTTTATTGTCATATTTGATTGAAAAACAGATGCAAACAATTTAAGTAATGAGAGAAGATGTTTTGAGAAGAAAACTTTTGTACTGTGCATTAGATATAGTTAATGAGATAATTGACTTGAAGTTTTGCAACTACTCTATTGAAAAAGATATTATTTGAAAGTGGTATAACATCAAGATATTTTCTCCATACCTTTGAAATGCATCTGCAGCCACGAGATTGAATTTTTTGAGAAACGTTTTGTAACACCCCACACTTTTAGGGAAAATTAAATTTCATAAGTGGGCATAATTTGGAGATTAGGGGAAATTATGGGAATGGTAATTTTGGGATTTATGAACATTTGATTATTACCGGTGTGTGTTACATATACTTTTGAGACTAAGTAAATGAGTTGGATTATTTTAATTACATGTCGCAATCGGGTAAATCGACAAAGGATAATATTTTAATTGGAAAACCCGTATTCAGATGTGTTAGGTTTAATTAGTGAATTGTAGTTAAGTGAAAGGGATGGAGATTTCGAGTGCGCGATTAGTTTCGGAATGACCGAGATAGTCAGAATAGAGTATGAGGGGGTAGTGTTTAGGTTCCAAGAATTTTTGGGCTAATAGGGACTCGCAATTGAGTAAACGAGTCATTTTTGGGTTTTAAAGGGGTAAACCCTTATTTATTTCTTATATAAGGCACAAGAGAGGGAAAGAGAAGTAAATAAAATAGAGAAAAGAAAGAGGAGAAGAAATGAAGGAAGAAAGGGAGATGAAAAAGGAGATTCCGGCCAAACTCTGCGGGATTCGACTCGAGGTCGTCGGATTTTATCCACGAGGCAAGTGTTTACTTGCTTATTTTTTTCAAAGCATAAATCTCATATTATAGTTGGTAGTAATAAAACACAAAGATTTTCGGGATGGGTTTTCGTGAATCAAAATGGGTTTTTCGGAGGTTTAATGGATAAACCCCGGATAATATCAAATTGGAGAAACTTAGGAATTAATTAAAATTAGTTGTTGGTGATGGGTTCTAGGATGATTAGAACCCTTTTTAGGTGTGTATTTGTTGTTGATTGAGGTTGGAAGATGTTAGGAGAGTAGTTAGAAGCTTGGAGGAAGCTTTAATGGCCGAAACAGCTTCTCGGAGAAGAAACAGTTCTGTTTGATCGATCGATCGATGGCCAGGGGTCAATCGATCGACCCTACAGATATTTTGGCAATTTCAACTTATGTTTTGTATAAGGGATAAATTCCCAAATTAATTAATCCTAGCATATTTATTTGTGGAAATAAATATCCAAATAAGGGAAATTCATACCTAGCCCATTTAAGGGAATTTATATAAGGACTATGAGGGTGCAATATTGTGTGGCACTAAATGTGTATTTTGGGGAAAAAGAAATTGTGGAGATAGATAGTTGGGGTTCCCAAAAATAGAGTGGGGACTTCTAAATTATTATTGGAGTGAGAAGTATACCTTGGGTTAATTGAAAAAAAATCTAGGACTCACTAATTTAAGGGTGTTCGGGATGAGTAACACTCGGGTAATTATTTCGGCGGTGATTATATATAGATAATAGTACGCATAGAAAATGTAATTATATACCGATTACGTTTGAGAAAATCCTACGAGGAGACTAGGATAGAATTTGGGATATAGGCTAAAGATGATTTATCGGTTACTAGATACGTCTATTGACGACGGTTATTACCTATGGAAATTAAGATAGATTGATAGTATACTTATCTAGTTAGCATGAATTGGTATATTCGGAGAGTATATAAATCCTCAAAAGTGATTAAGGTACGAGTTATATATGAAGTGAGAGAATACTTATAGATTTAGTACTTTAAGTGTGTAAATACGTATACTATTACGAATGGGAGCATTTGGGTTTGGCTATTGCTATATGAGTTGGCAATTATAGCCATATATATTTGATAAGTGATATAGGTTATATATATAGACGATGTTGTTACAGTATATATAATATGATACGAAAAAACATATATATCTGTGTGTGATTGATATGTTTGTACTTTAGAGGCTGGTTCCACGGGCTTTCCTTTGGCGTAGGGTTGGAACAGCCAGACTATATATTTTCTCTAGTGCGATTCAGGGAGGTTGCATGATGTGGGTGAATCCCCTGGATTGAGGAGCAAGGAGAGTATATCCCCAGGTCATATCGTCCCGCGTTCGAGTGCGATGTGTGTACTCCACTTTCAGAGGGAACATGATCGCCTCCACTGTTGTTTATTTTTACCATGACCATGAATAGGTATGGCTTGGTACCGTGGTGTAGTGAGAAAACTCGGATTTGGATAGGCACTATGAGACTGCATCCTCGAGTTATAGCTCGGAGGGATGGTTATTATACTTATAACTGTGATAGGTATAATTATACTTGTTGGGTATATATATATTGTGTGTATATAAGACGAGATATTATTATAATTGGCTTGAGTAAAGTGAAGAGAATGTTAAGATGACATTCCCCTTCCGGTAAATTTATATCCAGATTTATATGAAAATGAATTATAGGTTCTAGTAAGAACTATCTATATGTGTATATATTTATACGAGCTATATATATATGCTTCATGTGTTGAGGGCCTAATGGATCTCGATGAACAACATTGCCAGGTAGTAGTGTATCGGGGGGGTTCCTTGTTTGGATTTTTCTTCTCGAAACACCCCACGCACGAACGTAGCGCAGTGTTGGGAATGGGGAGAAGTTTATCCCTTAGTACTCGAGTATATGGGGATTTTCAGAGATTGCGGGAAACGAATTAGTTAGGCAGGGTAGATTAACTAGGTTGTTTATAAGGTATGCGATATGTGTGCACTATTAGAAGAGGGGTGATGGGTATTTCATGGGAGTGCGATACCAATTTAAATTTGAGAAAATTTCATATTTTTAAATATGGCATTTATGCACTTGCAAAAATATTTTCAAACTCGGGCCCTGACCCATTTTTCTATTTTATTCCCCTCTTTTGCTATATATATATATATATATATATATAGGTGTACAGACATATAGATGCCTGGATGATGATTCCTTCGAGTCAGACGTTTGCTGTAGCAGCTGTGGATGCATGCAGGTTTACTGTGGATGCTTCTATCCTTGTAATCTAGATAGGAGGTACTGTGGAAACATTTGGGCCGATAGCCCCACTGTATTTATTTATTCTTTTACCGCCTTTTTAGTGCGGCATTCGATTTGGTTGTATTATGTTAAAACCGAGTGCTCAGTTATTTTATTTTATTTTAGTTCGTAGACATAAACCGTGTGATTGTTTTATTTTGATGGTTTGATTAAAACTATTAGTTAATTAAAATTTTGAAGCCAGTCTAATAGGTTATTGGTAATTAAATTGGGTTTTGACAGTGATGCTGAGAATGAATTATATGAAACTCCTATTTTAATTTGGTATATGATTGATCACCCGATATTTTATTAGGCGGAGTGTCACAGATGGTATCAGAGCATCAGGTTCTAGTGCCCTTAGGAATCTGTGCAGACGTACTAAGCTTTCAACATTGCTTTCGATTTGATATAGAGCCTTGTGATTAGGATTGTTGATTCCTATTGTGAGATTTTGTTCTCCCGCCATTATATAAGATTATAGTAAATCTTTTGCGTGCTCGTTCAAGATTCATGTGCTAATTGATGAAGAGCGACCAGAGAAGGCCGTTATGAGGGTAACAGGAGGCGTGGCTTAGTTGGAGCTATAAATTAAAGTCGGGGACGAGGACTGCAGTTGAGGTCATCCCCTTTGTGGCGTTGTTAAGGATTACGACAATGACTATTAAAGTATAGTATTTATATTTATTTATGTACTGCTATAGTATAGAGAGTGGTGCTGATTTGAATTACCTAGTGAAGCAAATTGGGAAAAAGTTTAAAAGGATCCTTGATAAGGACCATGCGTTGAAGTTAAGCTGTGTGGGGAAATTGTAACGTGATTCAGCGGAAGTATAAGGATCAGAAGCTTTAGATTAGAGCAGGGTATGGAAATACCCATATGTGAAAATTTGAGGAAATTTTTTTCACTCGTGGGAGCAATATTGAAATGGTGGGAACGGTGGTCACCATGCTCAGGGGAGCAGGATGTCTTGCTCACAGAGGGATCTTATATGTTGATTTAACCATTAGTTCCTTTGATTCATCAAAAGTGAAGAGAATGCAGTTCCTGAATTATTCACATGAGGATCGGTCAAAGGCCGACAGTGAATAAAAAGTGATAGGGATAAGTGAACTTTGTGCCGAATTGAGAAGGTACAATGAAGGGAGAGTCCTCCATAGGAATGATAGGCTCACTAGTAAGTGTTGCTAACACTTTTCGAGAATTTGTGTTCATGAAACCCCATCGGTGGGAATCCACCCGGGGAATTCTTTAAAACAGGGTTGTTGAAGCCGGTAGTGGAGTTTCCTTTTAACGAAGAAGTTAAGGGGACTATGAAGGCAATTGTCACGATCGAGGCTATAGAGTCCAAGATACTGATAAATTTATCATGGCCAGGATGGCCAGAGATGGGGAATGTTACAATGTGGAGTGTACAACCACACGCTTTGATCTTGTCCGGTAAGACTTAAAGGACAAGAATAAGGTGTCGAGGTGGGGCATCGATTAAAGTAGTTTTGGTTCGGTTAAGACAAGACTAATATGTCCGGGAACCAATTAGAGACATTAGGGAGATTGGCAAGAATGTTCTTATAAGTTTCACCTCAGACGAAGGAGGTATATTTTGTGTGGCAAGACCGAGTCATAGTATTTCATGTGTGTAATTCAAGCTTTATGGCGGTATCGATAACATTATATAGGGTATATCTATATGTTTTCCACGGTAGCGGGGTCCTATTTTAGATTTGTATTTGGGTTGTACTGCTCGTTTTGTTTGTGTTATACGAGTATAGTACTATTGTAAGTGTAATGTATTTGTGGATTATCGGAGCGATGGCAGGCTAATGATTGCAAGACTATCGTATCCACGGTTCCAGGGTAGAACAGGTTGTTGTTGCGATATCTCACCTAGATACAGGTTGAGTTTGCCTTTATTATATGGGTAGATGGAACTTTGGTGAGCATATGTTTCAGTATTATGATTCGAGTGCGTGGAGACCTTATATATATGATTTACGGTATGTAAGATTTATTGTTAAGCTGTGAGTTTAAGCTCATTGTTGTTTGTGCAAAGGACTTAGTGTTAGTGCAAGCGCTTTGTGGTACGGATCCTAGAAGGAAGTAGGAGTTCAGACCACCTTTTATTGAAAGAGGGTATAGGGTTATCCTGATTGCATATTTGAAGCTAATGGACCTCCACAACTAATAAAGTTAAGTAGTAGTGTATCGGAGGGGTTCCTTGCTTGGATTTTGCTTGCGATACACTCCACGCATGAACCTCAACGACGTTGGGAGTGGAGAGATGTTACGAGATGCAAGGATGTTAGTTTGATGATAAGTCACCTAGTGTGGAGAAAACACTATAGACTGAGAGCCGTGTGATAATTGTATGCTTATGGAGATGGAAGTGCGGTGGAAAAGCACTAAAATGTTTCTCTCACCGCAAATATGTGGGTGAGGCAAGGTTAAGGAATTGATTTAAGTATTATAT
This sequence comes from Sambucus nigra, assembly GCA_949130495.1. Taxonomy (NCBI): domain Eukaryota; kingdom Viridiplantae; phylum Streptophyta; class Magnoliopsida; order Dipsacales; family Adoxaceae; genus Sambucus; species Sambucus nigra. The sequence goes on along the minus strand of OX422214.1, from coordinate 541,284,825 downwards.
CCAGGACCTGAGTGGAAGGCAAATTCAGAGGTAATATGTTTTGGGTATGATGTTTGTAACACCTTTGCAGAGAGTAGGCACCCCGGTTAGTTAGACTTTCCATTTCGCCAAGATAGAAGGACATAGTGGTAGAAGTAAGTTAGTAGGTTAGAGAGGTAGGATTTAGAATGTCCCGATGATATGCCTTAGGCCGTTATATCTCGACAACCAACGAAGAGAGGAAGTAGTGTAACGGGAGGTTTCCTTATCTGGATTTCGCCTTGCGAGACGTCCCACGCATGAAACCGAGCGAATGTCAGAGTTGAGAGAGGTCTTGGGCACTAGGGACATAGTTAGAATAGTATTCATTTTTCACGTATAGGAAACATGTCGATCTTAGGAATATTGGGAAGTAAGGCCAGAAGGACTGGTGGCGCCGATATAAGGAAATAGTTGTGAGTTTATCACGAGAAGATTGTTGGGTCACCCTTGAGGAAGAATGGATTTCCAGGTATAGAGAGAATTGGATCTTGAGAAGATTGTTGAGAATACCCAAGTGTTAGCGCCAATCCAAGCAAGTAATACCCATTTTTAGAGAGAGTGTTACGTCGGTGATGTTTATAGTGGTTGGGAAATTGGCACGGGTCAAAAGGTGTATAGGCACCTTGGTAAGTTGATTTTATATATCGTCCAAAATAGAAGAGGCATATTATATAAAGTTAAAGATTATGTCATGAGGCAGTATAAGTGGAATTGGAATGGGTTGGACGAAACGTCGTAGGAGGTACGCAATGATTTAAGTATATTTGTGCAATAAGAGTTAGCACACCTAAGATAAGCAAGAAGACTGACGCGAATAGTCAAGCTCTAGTGTAGTCTCCTTTTTTAGGGAAATTAGATGTCCCGATGTAAATGAGTGGATGCTTAGAATAACGGATATCCGATGGGATCGATAAGTTAGAGGGGTGGTTATAGGGTCGTTTTCTTTACATGCGGCTATAAAAGCACTAGGTGCGATGGGACGTTAGAGTCAACCTTACGACCAAGGTAGCATTTTAGCATATGGAGATTTAGATAAGCTTTTGGTTAAGCTAGTACGTTAGAGCATACGCCTTGAGATATGTGGAATATGGTAGGAGACCATTGTGTTAGTATCTTTCGACTTTGGTGTACTAGGACGTAGTGTAATTAACGATCCTAAGTTGGTGGTGTAGGTTATATCCTAATTTCAAGGACAAAATTCCATTATGAGGGAGGGAAGTATGTAACACACCGCACTTTTAGGGATAATTAAATTTCATAAGTGGGCGTAATTTGGAGATTAGGGGAAATTCTATGAATAGTAATTTTGGAAATTATGAACATTTGATTATTACCGGTGCGTGTTACATTTACTTTTGAGACTAAGTAAATGATTTGTATTATTTTAATTACATGTCGCACTCGGGTAAAGCGACAAAGGATAATATTTTAATTGGAAAACCCGTATTGAGATGTGTTGGGTTTAATTAGTGAATTGTAGTTAAGTGACTCGGATGGAGATTTCAAGTGCGCGGTTGGTTTCGAAATGGCCGAGAGAGTCAGAATAGAGTATCCGGGGGTAGTGTTTAGGTTTCGGAAATTTTTAGGCTAATAAGGACTCGCAATTGAGTAAAGGAGTCATTTTTGGGTTTTAAAGGGGTAAACCCTTATTTCTCTCTTATATAAGCACGAGAGAGGGAAAGAGAAGGAAAGAAAAGAGAGAAAAGAAAGAGTAGAAGAAAGGAAGGAAGAAAGGGAGAGGAAAAAGGAGATTCCGGCCAAACTCCGCGGGATTCGACACGAGATCGTCGGATTTTATCCACGAGGCAAGTGTTTACTTGCTTATTTCTTTACAAGCATAAATATCATATTATAGTTGGTAGTAATAAACCACAAAGATTTTTGGGATGGGTTTTCGTGAATCAAAACGGGTTTTTCAGAAGTTTAACAGATAAACCCCGGATAATATCAAATTGGAGAAACTTAGGAATTAATTAAAATTAGTTGTTGCTGATGGGTTCTAGGATGATTAGAACCCTTTTTAGGTGTGTATATGTTGTTGATTGAGGTTGGAAGATGTTAGGAGAGGAGTTAGAAGCTTGGGGTAAGCTTTAATGGCCAAAACAGCTTCTCGGAGAAGAAGCTGTTCTGTTTGATCGATTGATCGACGGCCAGGGGTCGATCGATCGACCCTACAGATATTTTGGTAATTTCGGCTTATGTTTTGTATAAGGGATAAATTCCCAAATTAATTAATCCTAGCCTATTTATTTGAGGAAATAAATATCCAAATAAGGGAAATTCATACCTAGCCCATTTAAGGGAATTTATTTAAGGACTAGGAGGGTGCAATATTGTGTGGCACTAAATGTGTATTTTGGGGAAAAATAAATTGTGGAGATAGATAGTTAAGGTTCCCAAAAATAGAGTGGGGGCTTCTAAATTATTATTAGAGTGAGAAGTATACCTTGGGTTAATTGAAAAAAATATTCTAAGACTCACTAATTTAAGGGTGTTCGGGATAAGTAACACTCGGGGAATTATTTCAGCGGTGATTATATATAGATAATAGTACGCGTAGAAAATGTAATTATATACCGATTACGTTTGAGAAAATCCTACGAGGCTACTAGGATAGAATTTGGGATATGGGCTAAAGATGATTTAGCTGTTACTAGATATGTCTATTGACGACGGTTATTATAGGTGGTGCGATACCTATGGAAATTAAGAAAGATTGATAGTATACTTATCTAGTTAGTATGAATTGGTATATTCGGAGAGTTTATGAATCCTCAAAGTGATTAAGGTTCTAGTTATATATGAAATGAGAGAATACTTATGGATTTATTACTTTAAGTGTGTAAATACTTATATTATTACGAATGGGAGCATTTGGGTTTGGTTATTGCTATATGAGTTGGCAATTATAGCCATATATATTTGAGAAGTGATATAGGTTATATATATATACGACGTTGTTACGGTATATATAATATGATACGAAAAAACATATATATCTGTGTGTGATTGATATGTTTGTACTTTAGATGCTGGTTCCACGGGCTTTCCTTTGGCATAGGGTTGGAACAACCAGACTATATATTTTCTCTAGTGCGATCCAGGGAGGTTGCGTGATGTGGGTGAATCCCCTGGCTTGAGGAGCAGGGAGAGTATATCCCCAAGTCATATCGTCTCGCGTTCGAGTGCGATGTATGTACTCCACTTTCATAGGGAACATGACCGCCTCCATCGTTGTGTATTTTGACCATGACCATGAGTAAGTCTATTTTGGTACCGTGGTATAGTGTGTACCCGAATTTGGATAGGCACTATGAGACTGCATCTTCGAGTTATCGCTCGGAGGGATGGTTATTATACTTATGACTGTGATATGTATAATTATACTTGTTGTGTATAGATATTGCATGTATATAAGATGAGATATTATATATAATTGACTTGAGTAAAGTGAAGAGAATGATAAGATGACATTCCCCTTCTGATAAATTTATATCCGAATTTATATGAAAATGAATTATAGGTTCTAGTAAGAACTATCTATATGTGTATATATTTATACGAGCTATATATATACGCGTCATGTGCTGAGGGCCTAATAGATCTCGATTATCAACATTGCCAGGTAGTAGTGTATCGGGGGGGGGTCCTTATTTGGATTTCGCTTCGTGAGACACCCCACGCACGAACGTAGTGCAGTGTTGGGAATGAAGAGAAGTTTAACCCTTAGTACTCGGGTTTATGGGGATTTTCATAGATTGCAGGAAACAGATTAGTTAGGTAGGGTAGCTTAACTAGGTTGTTTATAAGGTATGCGATAGGTGTGCACTATTAGAATAGGGGTGAGGGGTATCTCATGGGAGTGCGATACCAATTTAAATATGAGAAAATTTCATGTTTTAAATATGGCATTCATGTAGTTGCAAAATATTTTCAAACTCGGGCTCTGACCCGTTTTTCTATTTTCTTCCCCTCTTTTGCTATATATATATATATATAGGTGTCCAGACACAGGGACGCCTGGATTATGATTCCTTCGAGTCAGACGTTTGTTGCAGCAACTGTGGATGCATGTTGGTTTACTATAGACGCTTTGTAGAAACATTCGAGCCGATAGCCCAACTGTGTTTATTTATTCTCTTACCGCCTTTTTAGTGCAGCATTCGATTTGGATGTATTATGTTAAAACCGAGTGTTCGGTTATTTTATTTTATTTCATTTCAGTTCGTATACATAAACTGTGTGATTGTTTTATTTTGATGGTTTGGTTAAAAAGATTAGTTAATTAAAATTTTGACGCCAACCTAATAGGTTATTAGTAATTAAATTGGTTTTCGACAGTGATGCTGAGAATGAACCATATGAGACTCCTGTTTTAATTTAGTATAGGATTGATCACCCGGTATTTTATTAGGCTGGGTGTCACACGTTTATGTATTGAAGTATTATTTTTGCCCACATTTAGCTAAATAAGCCTATACCAGTGTCATATTTTATCGAAAAGTATGTCGATAAAATAGAAGTAATGCAATGCCAAGTTACACTAAGTATGTTTAAAAGTCGACATATTCAGTATGATAATGTAAAAGAAAAAGGAAGTAATACAAAATATATATAGACGTATAACAACCCGTTTCACTGCATAGAAGTCATAAATATGAATGAGGCCTTTTGACTGCTTAAAACCACCTCCTCCTTTCCTTGGGATATAAAATACAATGGCTCAAATTAATATAAAATAGAAGGGGAGTTCTTATATAGCTCAAAATATTATAAATAACTAAAAATTAGTGTAGGTGAGAAGCTGACCTCCATATCATGTGAATTGAAGTGAAGATGATTTGCATTAACGAACCTAAACCTGGATATTCGTCCCTGACCCAAAAACCCTATTAACCGAGAACCCATAAAGCTTCCAAGCAACATAAGACTAACACATCTACCGGATTCAACATAATTAACAAGATTTCCTTAGGAGAGCAGTCAGCCAATGCTGGTATAATACTCCTAAACAGACTCAAATTCCTTTGTCTCATATTTTCACAACAAAAGGAAATATTAGCTTTACCTTCTCCAACTTTATCAATTTCATATACACTATGAGAATCACCCGACTCATCACCACCATTAGGGTTTGTGTAAATCAAAATTGCACCGTTGGATTTGAAAGTAATTTGAAGGCATAAAAAACACAAAGATGTAAATTTGCAGTTAGAACTCGAGTTCACACCGTATTAAGTAGATCTTTTGTAAAGAAGTAATATGGTAAATTATTAGAGGTGATATGGATTACTTATTTAATTTAATCCTTATATTCCGAAGATGATTTATTGTCCGAGACTTCCATGTAATCCTTTGAGTTTGCGACCGTACCTGATGAATTGCCTTGAGGAAGGTAACTTTATTGGATGTCAATAGTAGGCCTTTTTTGGTAAGATTTACTAAAACAACATTTGTTACAAAACTATATAGGCAAGTATGCATCAAATTATTATTATTATAAAAAATGAAATGTAACGAAATATGTATACATGCCTTTGTAATGAATATATCTTCATATGTTTTGCAATTTCGACCCTAAACAGTAGGCTTTGTTTATTGAGGTCTGTTTACAGCTTTCTTTTTTTTTTCGTGGCAGCCTTCGGATCAATACGGAGTGTTGGTCTAGTTGTAATAAAATATGATATACGACCAAAATAGTCATAAATAAGTAAATACAAATATAACCAAAATGAAGCGTTATTTTATCAAAATTTTATACACGTGTATGTCTTCAATTGAATCTCACAATCCCCTATGATAAGTAGTATGCAAGACGTAAATGTAAAAAGAGGAACATATCATTTAAGGTAGTTATTGAATAGACATCAATATCCAATGAATTCCCAGATTATAAAATCAATAAACAAAAGTTAGTGTTTAATAAGAATCTATAAGAGTAGGTGGTCGATCCAAACACTTTATTTCCCATGATCTTCATATGCAATTGCATTTATTGTACGCATGTGTGCGATAAACTATTAGTCCTCCACCTTGCCTTTGTTCCTGAAAGTCATTATATTAAAAAAATGTGATCTAATGTGTAGGATAATCATCTATGAATATGAATAATTGTATTCGTATTCTGATAATTGTTAAAATATATTTAAAGATATATATAAGCGAATTTACACTTAATTTCAAATGTTTCCATAAAAGCTTAAATTTTTTTAATGTGTAGCAATAAAATTTGTTTGTTGTAGTTTGAAAGAGGAAATACTTATTTGTAAATAAGAAGTAGTTTGATTTTCTATATTTAATAGGATTTACCTTGTTCTTTTCAGCCTCTTTGATTCGTTTTTTAGCTCATTGTCCGAGTCTTCCTTGTAATGTTTTGGGGTTGAGACCGTTGAATCCGATGTTGCTTCAGGAAGAAAGTTTACATCCATATCGGCATCTGTCCTTTTGCAGTCCTCATTACCAATCTATATGGCTTGATGAAAGTAATAGTAGAAACATAAGTATAATTAATTTTTCTTACTATTTTTTTATTAGTAAATTATGGATATTTGGCCCTATTTCCAGAATTTTTCTGAATATTTTTGTATGACATGACATTTTCCTAAGGAATGTTGTTAACTTTATAATTTTTCCACCCAAGTATTAAGTTGTGGTGAGTGAGTCTTAGCTGAAAAAAATGTGTGTTCCCAACTAATCGTTGGATCACTCTCGGCATGCCTCCTATCTCCTCCTGTTGTTACAATTTGGTTTGATTTTAAAGAAAGATTAATGCATTTCCTATAACCGTGATTTTTTTTGTAATTTCCAATTTTTCATACATTTTCATAAGTTTAGTACATCTGCTAACGGGATTTGGAGTAATTTCTCTGCCATCTTATCAAAGAGTACGAATATTAGGTAAGATGTGTCATATTCGACTTAAATTTGTACCGTATACCTATTTTTACATATTGCAAGAAATGATTTTACTTATATGTCGATGTTAATAAGCTTGTAGTGGAATCTATTCTTCAACTCTAAAAAGTTTAAGTATGTTTTCTTTACATATGTATTAGAAAATAAGTATAATTTAATTACCCCGACTTTGGGTATTTGACCTCGATATTGCAAATTGTGCACCACATTGGCTACTTATGTTATGGATTTTTTTATTGCACTATGTGCATGAGATATAATACCATCCATATTCCGTCTCAATGCCTTTTATGGTTGCGATGCAAGTAACCATCTTGACCTAATCATATTAATAAATTGTCCAATAAATATATAGTTGTGTTTATTTAATTATGTTAATGATAGTAATTTGTTGATATACGAAATGTTTACCTCGTCACTTGACTTGCAACACAAGTTTAGTATCTCAACGATGGATTTCATTTCTTTTGCAGACGTTTCCTACTTTCCGATTGGAGCGTTTATTTTTTGAACGTATGAAATGTCTTTACATTTGTCTGACATCCTTAACAAATTCATGTATAATGAAATGTTCATGTGTATGTATCGTATAATGAATTTTATGGATTATGGATAAATAATACCTTGATCGGAACTGTCCCACCTCTGGAATGTCAAGGTTTACATATGTAAGGACATAAATTTCCAATTGAGTCCCTGTATTGTTTTGACTTAATAACGTGAATAAAACTGTGTTTCTAATATGTCATAGGGAAATTTTTATTTTGTCACGATCCCACTTGGTCTATGACGTATTGAAGAAAATTGAAGACGTTGTGGCAAAGATTCAAAGAATTTATCATGCCGAAGTTTAATTGTTGCAAGTTTAATCGTCTTCAATGTTAATTGTATTCCGATATCACTCAGGTATGAATGCGTAAAATTAATAGTGCTCGGAATTGTTATTATAAAAGATAAGGATGTATTTTCATAAAGAAAAATGTTTTAAAATGTTTTAAACTATTTTAAAAGGTTTACACTACGTTTTAATTCTGATAAGCTCGAAAAGGAGTTTGGCTTGTTTGGATCTCTTCTAGAACAGATATTTTAAACAAAAAGTCAAACTTCTCGCTCGAACGACATTAGATCTCGTGCGAACGACATACCTATGTCGCTCGAACGAGAGCCTTAAGTCGTTCGAACGACACGTTTTTTGAGGCGGCATTTTATTGTTATTTAAAGCGTGATTTCATCAGAGTTTCGTAAAGTGCGCAACTGAAAAAACAAAATACACTCCAGTACGTTGTTTGCATATGTTTTCTAAGGGTTACAAAGCATAAACACATCCTTAGATTTTGCAAAGACCCGAGATATCATTCTTACATGTTTACATGATCTTGCTATACTAAAGAAGTTTGTTCTACATATTAAACATCAAAGGGTTTTGCGGTGAAGAAAAGAGAAGGACTTCTTATTCGACATCGTAGACGAATCAAAGCCATTTGGTGGACACCGAGACATACGTGGACGCGTGTGTTGTGGACAGGTATCGTGGAAGACGGAATTTCTATGTGAGCACTATTGAAGAACAATTGATGATCATAAGGAGCGTCAAGACACGTGGGGAACAAGTCATTGATTAAGGCTAATCTGTTTTTGTAAAACCATTATTCATAGTGATTGTCTGGCTTGGGCCGTCCGAGGTTGATTTTCCATTTTTTTTTCTCGTACATCCGGCGTTGTGAGTATTCTTTACTTTATTTTACTTGCTTTAATCACTAGATGCATGTTCAGGATTAATAAAGATAAAATTGGTTTAAAGTAAGAATATGGTTTTCACAACTTGGTTTGGTGCATAATTAAAAGTTGGATAATTTTCGGAGAAAAATTGGTTTTGTTTAAAACATACATATTGGGCACTCTTCAAATTGGTATCAGAGCTAGAAAACATAATTTATTTATTTTGTGATCCCGTGTGTTTTCAAAGATGAATTCTGGATATAACGAATTTTCTCGAACTCCTGTTTTTGAAGGCACTAATTACACTTATTGGAAGATGAGAATGAGATGTGCATTAAAATCTATTTATGAGCGTTTATGTCTAGCAGTTGAGAAAGGTTGGACACCCCCTGTCACTATTGTAGGTGAGGTCACTAGTTTAAAGCCTATTGAGTCATGGACCGAAACTGAACAAAGACTTGCACAATATAATTCTAAGGTTCTGCACGTTATTTCTTCACATGTCACACAGGAAGAATATAATAGAATTATGATTTGTGAAACATCAAAAGAGGCTTGGGATATTTTACCACTCACTCACGAGGGCACTAGCACGGTTAGGGCGTCAAAACTTCAAAATCTCACTACACAGTTTGAAACCATTAGGATGTTAGAGAGTGAGACTTTTGATGAGTTTTATGCTAGGTTGTCCGATATTATCAACTCGTCGTTTAACCTAGGTGAGAAAATTCTCGACAACCGTGTCATTAAGAAAATCCTTAGGTCATTTCCTAGTAGGTTTGATGCGAAAGTGACCATTTTAAACTCCTTGGGTAGGTTAGATTTGATGAAACTAGAAGAGATTGTAGGTGCCTTACAAACCTATGAAATCAACATGATTACCTCCAGTCAAGTGCCTAAGAAAGAAAAGGGTATTGCTTTGAAAATCCGGAAGGAGGAAATTAAAGTTTCGAATTCCGATTTTGATTCCGATTTTGAGGATGCTGCTTTGTTGGCAAAGAAATTTAAAAAATTTATTAAGTTTCAAAAGCAATCGAAAGATGCCAAGAAATTTGAAAAATTCAAGAACAACAAAGTAGATCCCACCTCTAAGGATAAGTTTGAGAAGCCTAAGAGAGATGAGTCGGATAAGTGTTTTGGGAGTGAGGAGTATGATCACAAAGTTAAGGATTGTCCCACTAGACTTAATAAAGAGGGCAAGTAACCCATTGTCTATAATTCCACCTTAAGTGATAGTGATCCGAAAGAGGGAGAGAGTTCCCCCATTGATCATAACTTTCTTGCATTTATGGCATGTCATGTGAGCAACGACGATTCTCATGTGCATGACACTTCCGAGGAGGTTTTGAGTGTATCCCATGTTAGTGAGGGTGAAGAGAGTGACGAGGAGGAAGTAGATGTGAAAGAGTTGCAAAATTCATTTAATGAGTTGTATGCCGAAATGGTGAAGGTGAAAAAGGCTAACTCAAAATTACAAGCTAAGTTGAATGAGCATGCCATAGAAAATAATGATAATTTTATTGAGGATCTTAGGGCACGAGAGAAGAAGTTTAGGGAGAAACTCGAGTTTGTGGAGAAAAGAGAGATAATCTTCATGGTTTGATGGAGTCCTTGAAAAAGGAGATTTTAGCGTTTGAGGAGTCTAGGTGTTTGCTAGAGTTTAGGATTCACGAGTTAGAGGAGAGATTGAGAGACTCGTCTAGAGTAGAGTTTGATTTGGAGGCTAGGTCGGAGAAGTTAGATAAGATCCTAGGCACCGTCCAAATTAAGGGAGATAGGGGAGGTATATGTTTTGATGAGAGAGTTGTTCCCATTCCCCCCGCACATGTGAGAAACACTAAGAAGGTTAGAAAAGGTCCACATATAGGTAATCATTCCCACCACCGCTACTCTTTCTCGTTTTGTGGTAGGAAAGGTCACCTTAGGCGTTATTGTTACGACCTTAAACAAGCTCCTAGGAAGTTTATGAATAAAGTTGCCCCGGTTCCCAAAACCCCCATGCGTCGTTTTACACTTACTTGGGTTAGGAAATCGGATTTAGTGGCTTTAGGAATTAAACTTCATGATTCTCGTTTGGATGCACTTGCTTCTTCCCATGCTAAATCTAAAGGATGATAGTGTTGCCATGTTTGTCATATGCTAGTTTGCTTCATGATTTATTCATTGCTAGTATTATGACATGTGTGTCATTTTGTATTATAATTTTTCTTTGTTTAAGTCTTATTGAAAAATACAAAAACATTTTGCTTTTTAGAATCTTTTTTGAAAATCCAAAAAGATTTTGTTTTTGAGAAAACTTTTGAAAAACCAAAAAGATTTTTCTTTTATTTGAGTCAAAATATGAAAAGCCAAAAAGATTTTCGGTTTTTGTTTTTGAGTTTACATGTTTGATGTGGCATATTAGTGTGCTTGGACCCCCCCCCCCCCCCCCCATCGTTTCATTATTCATGTGGATAGGACATTTGGTCATTATTATCGATGCTTAGAATGATCTTAACCATTGTTTATATGGGGTTGTTTTGAAGTTGATATGCATTTTGATTCGACTTTGTATATATACCAACATTGCACACATACACGAGTTTATATAGATGTTAGACTTCTCTTGCATATTTGAATTTGGTGAGGCGTTCTTATCTCAATCTTGTCATCAATGCGTAAGTAGACTTAAAGATAAGTGTGCATGTAAGAACTGTTTACAATGAGGATTTGAATTGAAAAAATGATGAGTGATTCATGGGAAAGGGCTGCGAGAGTTCAAAATTAACTCGTCGTGAAAGCCACCATTTAAAAGAGCCCAAAAGAAAATGGAATATACTAAGAAAAGGGCGAAATTTGTTTTGTTCACTCCAAAGAAAATATGATATTTTTGAGGGAGTTTGGATGGATTAAAAATTTAAACGGGTTTGCACAACTAATCCTAAAGTCGAAACATTGCAATTTGACACTATTGTTTGTAGAATCGTCAAAATTGTGGATTTGTGTGCATATAGTATGTTTAGTTCATTAAGCTCACACTTTTATTTTCATATGGCTATGATAAAGTTTGATGATTTATCGCTATCAATTAGAGCTTCTAGATCATTTCGATGTGTTGAAATTGTGACTCATTTGTTTTTAGTTTCACACCTATACATTCCATATCCATGTTTAAGCACATCGGTACTATGTTTGCATGTAACTCAAATTTTTAATTTTTATGAGTTTTTGCGTTTTGTGTTAAAAGACTACTGTTTTAACACTATTTTGCTTCTGTCAGGCCCTTCCTAGATTTTTTTTGTGGAAATTTTTTCACGGGGGAAAATTATATTATTTTTCTGGGAATCTTGGAAATTCTGACAAGTCGCGAGAAGTCATTCAAACGACTTATCCATCTCGCAACGACAGGTGTACTTCGTTCGAGCGACATCCTCAACTCGTTTGAGCGATGTCCCTGGCTCATTCGAACGACACGCTGTTTTGGAGCTTCTGATTGGTTTGCAATCCACTAGGTTAATTTGGTATTTTTTTGGTACTACCGGAAGTTTTTTTCTGTACTGACTGGTTTATATGCAGGATTTATTGGTTCTAAATTGGATTTTTTTCATATGAGTCCGTTTATCACACCTGATTAGATTACTATATTCTTTGTGTGATTCATTGGTTTACTAGCTACTGATTTGTCGTTACTTGATCATATTTAGCTAGTTGTTTCATGATTATCTAGCGATTTCACATTGATTCATATTGGTATCTCACACTAGATATTTTATTTGGTTTATCTTTTCACCGGATTGTCTATTCGAGACAAATAGGGGGAGAGATGTATGTGATGTAGAGGGAGATTTGAGCATGCTTTGATTTACATATGTTTACAAATTGGTATCTCAAATTGGTGGTACACATTGGTATCATTTTGTTGTTGGTATCAATTGCTCAAATTGTTTAACAAATGATTTTTCAGAGATTATTCATATTGGTATCTATTATTGCTTGGTATTATTTGGATATATATATTGGTTTCATTTGTTCCTCCATACTTCACTTGGGTATTTGTTTGTCTGTTTCATATGTGTAGGTATGCTCCAGCGATTCGAGATTTCAAGTCTACATCACATTCAGACAGTTCATACTTGTCGGTGCTACATATACTAGTCCGTGTCCTATATTTTTAATTTTAGGTTTATAGGATGGGATTTAGGCATCATACGGCTTGACAGCCCGGTTAGGCATTTCACTATTTTGGTTTTGTCCCGGAATTGTCAAAGGGGGAGATTTATAAGGACATAAATTTCCAATTGAGTCCCTGTATTGTTTTGACTTAATTTCGTGAACAAAACTGTGTTTGTAATATGTCCGTGTCCTATATTTGTAATATGTAATTTTCGTGGGTCGCGGCCCAAGTTCGTGACCAAAAAATGGTCACGGTCGAGAGGGCTCACGGCAGATGGTCGCGGACTTGGGCCGTGACCCATACCGTGACGAGACACGGCCCTAATCCATGACCCACAGCCGTGATAAATTGGCCGCGGTCAAAGTCCGCGACCCACGTTCGTGACAAAAAAAAATTTAAAAAAATGGTCGCAGCCCTCATCCGTGACCCACAACCGTGACAAATTGGTCGCGGCCAAAGTCCGCGACCCACGACTGTGACAAAAAAATTTAAAAAACATTGGTCGCGGCCCTCACCCTTGACCCACAATCGTGACAAATTGGTCGCGGCCAAAGTACGCGACCCACAACCATGACAAAAAAAATGGTCGCGGCCCAAGTCCGTGACCCACAACCGTGACGAAAAAAAGAAAAAAAAATGGTGGCGGACTTTGGCCCCGACCATTTTTATGCGCGACGAAAAAAATAAAAATGGTCATGGACAAAGTCCATGACCATATTTAACTATAATTTTAAAAAAAATGTATTTTTTTGGTCCAATCCTAAAATTGGGGTTGCTGTGAGTGAACCGTCGGTTGCTACGTATAACGTTGGACGCGTACGAGGTGTTACAAATATTTATTATTGGCAAAACAATAAAAAAAATCACAAATTGCGAATCGAGAACGTTGTTAATAAACAAATATATATACAAACTAAAAAATATTACACGTCTTAATAATTCAAAGACCAAAAAAAAATTAGGCAGAGTTTCCTCTATTTTCTTGACATTCCAAACCCTGTAAATGTAAAATCTGCTTATTATAAAGCCCGCACGACCATAAAATTCAACAATCAAATTATAAAAGCCCGCACGGCCATAAAACTAAATAATAAAAGCCCGCACGGCCATAACACATAAAAAAACAAAATCCTGAATGTCCACAACATATAAACAATCTTCATGTTGTGAACCATTGCCTCCTTCATTTGTTCCGGGTGCAAAAATCCTACAAATGATAGTATACATAAGAAAAAATATCAGTAACCAAGTATTTTTACAAAAAATTAAATCAAGCTGAAAAATTGCATATATGAGTTAAAATTATCAACATATCAATATTTTTATGCCTAAGTCTAGAAATATGCAAATTACCGTCGTATTCTCAAACTGGGAGTCCCGCGGCAGCGTGGTCAGTTCCTACAAGTTACATTGGTCCCGTGGGAGGCGTTGGTGTCACCCACGGGGCCGTTCGGGGGCTGTTTTGAGTTTTCACCCTCTAACGCCATGTTTTTAAGCCTAAGTCTAGAAATATACAAATTATCATCGTATTCTCAAATTGGGAGACCCGTGGCTGCGGGGTCAGTTCCTACGAGTAACATTAGTCCCGTGGGAGGTGTTGGTTCCACCCACGGGGCCGTTCAGGGGTTGTTTCGAGTTTTCACCCTCTAATGCCATGTTTTGCATAAGTATAGAAATATGAAAATTATCGTCGTATTCTCAAACCGGGAGTCTCGCGGCTGGGCGGTCAGTTCCTACGAGTTACATTGGTCCTGTGGGAGGTCTTGTGCCACCCACGGGATCGTTCGGGGGTTGTTTTGGGTTTTCACCCTATAACGCCATGTTTTTAAGCCCAAGTCTAGAAATATGCAAATTACCGTCGTATTCTCAAACCGAGAGTCCCGCGGCTGCGCGGTCAGTTCCTATGAGTTACATTGGTCTCGTGGGAGGTGTTGGTGCCACCCACGGGGCCGTTTGGGGGTTGTTTTGGGTTTTCACCCTCTAACGCCATATTTTTAAGCCTATGTCTAGAAATATGCAAATTATCGTCGTATTATCAAATCGGGAGACCCGCGGCTATGGGGTCAGTTCCTACGAGTTACATTGGTCCCGTGGGAGGTGTTGGTGCCACCCACGGGGCCGTTCGGGGGTTGTTTCGAGTTTTCACCCTCTAACGCCATGTTTTTCTTAAGTCTAGAAATATGTAAATTATAGTCGTATTCTCAACCCGGGAGTCTCGCGGCTGGGCGGTCAGTTTCTATGAGTTACATTTGTCCCGTGGGAGGTGTTGGGGCCACCCACGGGGTCGTTCGGGGGCTATTTTGGGTTTTCACCCTCTAACGCCATGTTTTTAAGCCTAAGTTTACAAATATGCAAATTATCGTCGTATTCTAAAATCGGGAGTCCCACGGCTGCGTGGCCAGTTCCTACGAGTTACATTGGTCTCGTGGGAGGTGTTGGTGAGACCCACGGGGCCGTTCAGGGGCTGTTTTAGGTTTTCACCCTCTAACGCTGTATTTTTAAGCCTAAGTCTAAAAATATGCAAATTATCATCGTATTCTCAAATCGGGAGACCCGCGACTATGGGGTCACTTCCTACGAGTTACATTGGTCCCGTGGGAGGTGTTGGTACCACCCACGGGGCCGTTCGGGGATTGTTTCGAGTTTTCACCCTCTAACGCCATGTTTTTAAGCCTAAATCTAGAAATATGCAAATTACCGTCGTATACTCAAACCGGGAGTCCCGCGACTGCGGGGTCAGTTCCTACGAGTTTCATTGGTCCCGTGGGAGGTGTTGGTGCTACCCACGGGGACGTTCGGGGACTGTTTCGAGTTTTCACTCTCTAACGCTATGTTTTAAAGCCTAAGTCTAGAAATATGCAAATTACCGTCGTATTCACAAACCGGGAGACCCGCGGCAGCGCGGTCAATTCCTACGAGTTACATTGGTCCCGTGGGAGGTGTTTGTGCCACCCACGGGGACGTTCGGGGGCTGTTTCGAGTTTTCACCCTCTAACGCCATGTTTTTAAGCCTAAGTCTAGAAATATGCAAATTATCGTCGTATTCTCAAATCGGGAATCTCGCGGCTGCATGATCAGTTCCTACGAGTTACATTGGTCCGGTGGGAGGTGTTGGTGCCACCCACGGGGACGTTCGGTGGCTATTTCGAGTTTTCACCCTCTAACGCCATGTTTTTAAGCCTAAGTCTAGAAATATACAAATTACCGTCATATTCTCAAATCGGGAGTCTCACGGTTGCGTGGTCAGTTCCTACGTGTTACATTGGTCCCGTGGGAGGTGTTGGTACCACCCAGGAGGACGTTCGGGGGCTGTTTCGAGTTTTCACCCTCTAACGCAATGTTTTTAAGCCTAAGTCTATAAATATGAAAATTATCGTCGTATTCTCAAACAGGGAGACCCGTGGCTGCGGGGTCAGTTCCTACGAGTTACATTAATCCCGTGGGAGATGTTTGTGC
The DNA here is from genome assembly GCA_949130495.1 of Sambucus nigra. Taxonomy (NCBI): domain Eukaryota; kingdom Viridiplantae; phylum Streptophyta; class Magnoliopsida; order Dipsacales; family Adoxaceae; genus Sambucus; species Sambucus nigra. The sequence continues at coordinate 541,268,561 of OX422214.1, read as the reverse complement.
CACCCACGGGGACGTTCGGGGGCTTTTTCGAGTTTTCATCCTTTAACGCCATGTTTTTAAGCCTAAGTCTAGAAATATGCAAATTACCGTCGTATTCTCAAACCGAGAGACCCACGACTGCGTGGTCAGTTCCTACGAGTTACATTAATCCCGTGGGAGGTGTTTGTGCCACCCACGGGGACGTTCGGGGGCAGTTTCGAGTTTTCACCCTCTAACGCCATGTTTTTAAGCCTAAGTCTAGAAATATGCACATTACCGTCGTATTTTCAAACCGGGAGACCCGCGGCTGCGTGGTCAGTTCCTACGTGTTACATTGGTCCCGTGGGAGGTGTTGGTACCACCCACGGGGACGTTCGGGGGCTATTTCGAGTTTTCACCCCCTAACGCCATGTTCTTAAGCCTAAGTCTATAAATATGAAAATTATCGTCGTATTCTCAAACCAGGATTCCTGCGGCTGCGGGGTCAGTTCCTACGAGTTACATAAATCCCGTGGGAGGTGTTTGTGCCACCCACGGGGACGTTCGGGGGCTGTTTCGAGTTTTCACCCTCTAACGCCATGTTTTTAAGCCTAAGTCTAGAAATATGCAAATTACCGTCGTATTCTGAAATCAGGAGACCCGCGGCTGCGTGGTCAGTTCCTACGAGTTACATTGGTCCCGTGGGAGGTGTTTGTGCCACCCACGGGTACGTTCGGTGGCTGTTTCGAGTTTTCACCTTCTAAGGCCATGTTTTGAAGCCTAAGTCTAGAAATATGCAAATTACCGTATTATTCTCAAATCGGGAGCACCACGGCTGCGTGGTCAGTTCCTACGAGTTACATTGGTCTCGTGGGAGGTCTCTATACCACCCACGGGGACGTTCGGGGGCTGTTACGAGTTTTCACCCTCTAACGCTATGTTTTTAAGCCTAAGTCTAGAAATATGCAAATTACCGTCGTATTCTCAAACCGGGAGACCTGCAGCTGCGAGGTCCATTCCTACTAGTTACATTGGTCCCGTGGGAGGTGTTGGTGCCACCCACGGGGAGGTTCGGGGGCTGTTTCGAGTTTTCACCCTATAACGCCTTGTTTTTAAGCCTAAGTCTAGAAATATGCAAATTATCGTCGTATTCTCAAACCTGAAGACCCAGGACTGCGTGGTGAGTTCCTACGAGTTACATTTGTCCCGTGGGAGGTGTTTGTGCCACCCACGGGGACGTTCGGGGGCTATTTCGAGTTTTCACCCTCTAACGCCATGTTTTTAAGCCTAAGTCTAGAAATATGCAAATTACCATCGTACTCTCAAATCGGGAGCCCCATGGCTGCGAGGTCAATTCCTACGAGTTACATTGGTGCCGTGAAAGGTGTTGGTGCCACCCACGGGGAGATTCGGGGGCTGTTTCGAGTTTTCACCCTCTAACGCCATGTTTTTAAGCCTAAGTCTAGAAATATGAAAATTATCGTCGTATTCTCAAATCGGGAGACCCGCGGCTGCGTGGTCAATTCCTACGAGTTACATTGGTCCCGTGGGAGGTGTTTGTGCCACCCACGGGGACGTTCGGTAGCTGTTTCGAGTTTTCACCTTCTAAGGCCATGTTTTGACGCCTAAGTCTAGAAATATGCAAATTACCGTATTATTCTCAAACTGGGAGACCCGTGGCTGCGGGGTCAGTTCCTACGAGTTACATTGGTCCCGTGGGAGGTGTTGGTTCCACCCACGGGGACGTTCGGGGGCTGTTTCGAGTTTTCACCCTCTAACGCCATATTTTTAAGTCTAAGTCTAGAAATATGCAAATTACTATCGTATTCTCAAACCGGGAGTCCCGCGACTACGTGGTCAGTTCCTACGAGTTACATTAGTCTCGTGGGAGGTGTTGGTGCCACCCACGAGGACGTTTGGGGGTTGTTTCGAGTTTTCACCCTCTAACGCCTTATTTTTTAGCCTAAGTCTAGAAATATGAAAATTATTGTGGTATTCTCAAATTGGGAGACCTGCGGCTACGTGGTCAATTCCTAGGAGTTACATTGGTCCCGTGGGAGGTATTTGTGCCACTCATGGGGATGTTCGGTGGCTGTTTCGAGTTTTCACCCTCTAATGCCATGTTTTTAAGCCTAAGTCTAGAAATATGCAAATTACCGTCGTTTTCTCAAATCGGGAGACCTGCGGCTGCGTGGTCAGTTCCTACGAGTTACATTGGTCCCGTGGGAGGTGTTTGTGCCACCCACGGGGACGGTAGGGGACTGTTTCGAGTTTTCACCCTCTAACGCCATGTCTTTAAGCCTAAGTCTATAAATATATAAATTACCGTCGTTTTCTCAAACCGAAAGTCCCGCGGTTGCGGGGTTAGTTCCTACGAGTTACATTGGTCTTGTGGGAGGTGTTGGTGCCTCCCACGGGGACGTTCGGGGGCTGTTTCGAGTTTTCACCCTCTAACGCCATGTTTTTAAGCCTAAGTCTAGAAATATGCAAATTACCATCGTATTCTCAAACCGGGAGTCCCGCGGCTGCGTGGTCAGTTCCTACGGGTTACATTGGTTCCATGGGAGGTGTTGGTGCCACCCACGGGGACGTTTCGTGGTTGTTTCGAGTTTTCACCCTCTAATGCCATGTTTTTAAGCCTAAGTCTAGAAATATGCAAATTATCGTCGTATTCTCAAACCGGGAGTCTCGCGGCTGCGTGGTAAGTTCCTACGAGTTACATTGGTCCCGTGGGAGGTGTTTGTGCCACCCACTAGGACGTTCGGGGGCTGTTTCGAGTTTTCACCCTCTAACGCCATGTTTTTAAGCCTAAGTCTAGAAATATGCAAATTACCGTCGTATTCTCAAATCGGGAGACCCGCGGCTGCGAGGTCAGTTCCTACGAGTTACATTGGTCCCATGGGAGGTGTTGGTGCCACCCTCGGGGAGGTTCGGATGCTGTTTCGATTTTTCACCCTCTAACGCCATGTTTTTAAACCTAAGTCTAGAAATATGCAAATTACCATCGTATTCTCAAACCGGGAGTCCCGCGGCTGCGCCACTATACTTGTTGGAAATATTGGTCTTGTTTAACTTGTACCCAAAATATATCATTTGACAAAATATATCATTTAAATTTTTGGCCATGGTTAATAAGGAAGTTAGTGGTGAGGAATTTCTATGAGTATTAAAGCAACTGTATTTATTTTGTCTAAGAAAGTATATTTAGAATGTGAAATGACGTTCACCTGTAATCAATGCATGCCACTATAGTGTCCCTTCTGCCAACTGCTATCCTAAAAGAGAACCCCAAGCTTTTTACCTACATTACCAAAGAATACAGAGACCTCAATGGGAATTACCTCAATAGGAATTACCTGAATAGTGTGAAATGAGTCATCAACAACAATTTGATAACATCATTCCACGAATACAAAATGTAAAATTGAAAAATAAATGAAAACCAATCCAAGTAGGCAATATGTAAACCTCGATCTGCTTGCTTTCAATATGTAAACCAATCCATAGAGAATGCATATATGCGGATGCATATATGTTTGCATATATGCAGCCTGCATATATGCATATATGCTGCATATATGCGCCTGCATATATGCTGCATATATGCGCATATATGCAGCATATATGCAGGCGCATATATGCAGCATATAGGCATATATGCAGGCTGCATATATGCTGCTCATGGAGCTTCCAATAACTTTTCTATCCAATAGATGAAGCATCTCCTGAGCCTATATGATGTCATTCATTTCCGCACAATCATCCCTGCTAATAGGTCCCACTGTTACATCAGATCCCCAGTTCTTCTTTTCTAGCGAATCAGAATTAGGCAGTTATCTATTAGAAGTGGTCTTTTAATCAAAATTAGGATTTCTTATCCTATAAATAGGGTAGTAACCATAATACAAGTCACAGTTGGTCTTGTTCCAAAAACACATGATCTAGACCATTTAAGGTACAAAGAAAAAAGGTTCATATGTAATCTACACAATAACTATTGATCACAGGCCCGAGGCTTAAAATTGGAACCATATTAAAACCCCTGAAGGCTCCTGATTTGCCTTGAAAGAAAGAAAACAAATATAGTTTAGAACCAAAACAATATGAACATGGTTGTACAGGGATAAGATATCAAACTGATTGTAGCTAATTTGACTCATAGAATCATAGCTGTAATCATAATAACAGTCTAGTGGCCACACTTAATTGGATTATACTCGGAATGCATAATAAATTAAAGTGCAATCATAATAACAGTCTAGTGGCCACACTTAATTGAAATCATCAATTCTCCACAATTAAATCTCAAAAACTATAATAAACATAATGGAGGTGAATTCTCACAGAAAATCTTCACTAATCCAAATCCAAATCCATCAATTAAATTGGAGTTCCACACAAATAATACCTAAAACCCTAACTTCATGTTCTTACCTTCGATCCATATTTCCTAGAAATGAAATACGTAACTAGAAGTGATTGAAAGAAAAAGGAATAAAGTGGAGTTCAGGAACAATATTTGAGTGTGTACTGCATTTATCAATCCATTCAATAGCGTTATTCACAACCATCTATAGAAATATTCAAAATCAAACAAGCTACAAATTAAAAGTAGATTATTATTAGGTATTAGATGGTTTTCAAAATAGATCTTACCACCGCAAGCTCTGGCCGGCGCAGCAAGCCGACAAAAAAAACCCAATCTCCGGTCGATATTATAAATTTATGTCGTACACTCAAACCGGGATCCCTATGACTACCCGGTCGATTCCTACGAGTCACATTGGTTCCGTGCGAGGGGTTTGTGACTCTTATGGGACCGTTTTAAGGCTGTTTTACGTTTTCACCCTTCGATGGCATATTTTCATGCTTAAGTCTATTTTTTTTCAAATTTACGTCGTACACTCCAATCGGGCGCCTCGTGACTACGCGTTCGGTTCCTACGAGTCACATTGGTCCCGTGCGAGGTGTTCGTGACTCTTATGGGACCGTTTTGTGCTTGTTTTATGTTTTCACCCTTCGATAGCAAGTTTTGATGCTTAAGTCTAACTTTTCACAAATTTATGTCCTACACTCAAACCGAGAGCGCCGTGACTACACGGCCGGTTCCTATGACTTACATTGGTCCCGTTCGAGATGTTCGTGACTCTTACGGGACCGTTTTGTGGCTGTTTTATATTTTTACCCTTCGATGGCATGTTTTTTATGCTTAAGTCTAACTTTTAATAACTTTACGTCGTACACTCAAACCAGCTGCCCCGTGACTACGCCGTCTGTTTCTATGAGTTACATTGGTCCCGTGCGAGGTGTTCGTGACTCTTACGGGACTATTTTTAAGGCTGTTTTATATTTTCACCCTTCGATGGCATGTTTTTATGCTTAAGTCTAATTTTTTGCAAATTCACGTCGTACACTCAAACCGGAAGCCCCTTGACTACAGGGTCGGTTCCTATGAGTCACATTGGTCCCGTGCGACTCTTACGGGACCGTTTTAAGGCTGTTTTATGTTTTCACCCTTCGATGGCATGTTTTCATGCTTAAGTCTATTTTTTATCAAATTTTTGTCGTACACTCAAACCGGGAGCCCCGTGACTACGCGGTCGGTTCCTACGAGTCACATTGGTCCCGTGCGATGGGTTTGTGACTCTTACGGGACCGTTTTAAGGTTGTTTTATGTTTTCACCCTTCGATGGCATGTTTTCATGCTTAAGTCTATTTTTTTTCAAATTTACGTCGTACACTCCAACCGGGCGCCTCGTGACTACGCGGTCGGTTCCTACGAGTCACATTGGTCCCGTGCGAGGTGTTCGTGATTCTTACGGAACCGTTTTGTGCTTGTTTTATGTTTTCACCCTTCGATGGCAAGTTTTGATGCTTAAGTCTAACTTTTCGCAAATTTATGTCCTACACTCAAACCGGGAGCGCCGTGACTACACGGCCGGTTCCTATGACTTACATTGGTCCCGTGCGAGATGTTCGTGACTCTTACGAGACAATTTTGTGGTTGTTTTACATTTTTACCCTTCGATGGCAAGTTTTTTATGCTTAAGTCTAACTTTTTATAAATTTATGTCGTACACTCAAACCGGCAGCCCCGTAACTACGTCGTCTATTCCTATGAGTTACATTGGTCCCGTGCGAGGTGTTCGTGACTCTTACGGGACTATTTTTAAGGTTGTTTTATATTTTCACCCTTCGATGGCATGTTTTTATGCTTAAGTCTAATTTTTTGCAAATTCACGTCGTACACTCACACCGGAAGCCCCGTGACTACGCGGTCAATTCCTACGAGTCACATTGTTCCCGTGCGAGGGGTTTGTGACTCTTATGGGACCGTTTTAAGGCTATTTTACGTTTTCACCCTTCGATGGCATGTTTTCATGCTTAAGTCTATTTTTTATCAAATTTCTGTCGTACACTCAAATCGGGAGCCCCGTGACTACGCGGTCGGTTCTTACGAGTCACATTGGTCCCGTGCGAGGGGTTTGTGACTCTTACGGGACCGTTTTAAGGCTATTTTACGTTTTCACCATTCGATGGCATGTTTTCATGCTTAACTCTATTTTTTTTCAAATTTACGTCGTACACTCCAACCGGACGCCTCGTGACTACGCGGTCGGTTCCTACGAGTCACATTGGTCCCGTGCGAGGTGTCCGTGACTCTTACGGGACCGTTTTGTGCTTGTTTTATGTTTTCACCCTTCGATGGCAAGTTTTGATGCTTAAGTCTAACTTTTCGTAATTTATGTCCTACACTCAAATCGAGAGCGCCGTGACTACACGGCCGGTTCCTATGACTTACATTGGTCCCGTGTGAGATGTTTCGTGACTCTTACGGGACCGTTTTGTGGCTGTTTTATGTTTTTACCCTTCGATGGCATGTTTTTAATGCTTAAGTCTAACTTTTTATAAATTTACGTCGTACACTCAAACCGACAGTCCCGTGACTACGTCGTCTCTTCCTATGAGTTACATTGGTCCTGTGCGAGGTGTTCATGACTCTTACGGGACTGTTTTTAAGGCTGTTTTATATTTTCACCCTTCGATGGCATGTTTTTATGCTTAAGTCTATTTTTTTGCAAATTCACATTGTACATTCAAATCGGGAGCCCCGTGACTACGCGGTCAGTTCCTACGAGTCACATTGGTCCCGTGCGAGGGGTTTGTGACTCTTACGGGACCGTTTTAAGCTTGTTTTATATTTTCACCCTTCGATGGCATGTTTTCATGCTTAAGTCTATTTTTTATCAAATTTCCATCGTACACTCAAACCGGGAGCCCCGTGACTACACGGTCGGTTCCTACGAGTCACATTGGTCCCGTGCGAGGGGTTTGTGACTCTTACGGGACCGTTTTAAAGGTGTTTTATGTTTTCACCCTTCGATGGCATGTTTTCATGCTTAAGTCTAATTTTTTTCAAATTTACGTCGTACACTCCAACCGGGCGCCTCGTGACTACGCGATCGGTTCCTACGAGTCACATTGGTCCCGTGCGAGGTGTTCGTGACTCTTACGGGACCGTTTTGTGCTTGTTTTATGTTTTCACCGTTCGATGGCAAGTTTTGATGCTTAAGTCTAACTTTTCGCAAATTTATGTCCTACACTCAAACCGGGAGCGCCGTGACTACACGGCCGGTTCCTATGACTTACATTGGTCTCATGCGAGATGTTCGTGACTCTTACGGGACCGTTTTGTGGCTATTTTATGTTTTTACCCTTCGATGGCATGTTTTTTATGCATAGGTCTAACATTTTATAAATTTACGTTGTACACTCAAACCGGCAGCCCTGTGACTACGCCGTTTGTTCCTATGAGTTACATTGGTCCCGTGCGAGGTGTTCGTGACTCTTACGGGACTGTTTTTAAGGTTGTTTTATATTTTCACCCTTCGATGGCATATTTTTATGCTTAAGTCTAATTTTTTGCAAACTCACATCGGACACTCAAACCGGGAGCCCCGTGACTACACGGTCGGTTCCTGGGAGTCACATTGGTCCCGTGCGAGGGGTTTGTGACTCTTACGGGACCGTTTTAAGGCTATTTTACATTTTCACCCTTCGATGGCATGTTTTCATGCTTAAGTCTATTTTTTATCAAATTTATGTCGTACACTCAAACTGGGAGCCCCGTGACTACGCGGTCGGTTCCTACGAGTCACATTGGTCCCGTGCGATGGGTTTGTGACTCTTACGGGACGGTTTTAAGGCTGTTTTACATTTTCACCCTTCGATGGCATGTTTTCATGCTTAAGTCTATTTTTTTTCAAATTTACGTCGTACACTCCAACCGGGCGCCTCGTGACTACGCGTTCGGTTCCTACGAGTCATATTGGTCTCGTGGGAGGTGTTCGTGACTCTTACGGGACCGTTTTGTGCTTGTTTTATGTTTTCACCCTTCGATGGCAAGTTTTGATGCTTAAGTCTCACTTTTCGCAAATTTATGTCCTACACTCAAACCGGGAGCGCCGTGACTACACGGCCGGTTCCTATGACTTACAATGGTCCCGTGCGAGATGTTCGTGACTCTTACGGGACCGTTTTGTGGCTGTTTTATGTTTTTACCCTTCGATGGCATGTTTTTTATTTTTAATTCTAACTTTTTATAAATTTACGTCGTACACTCAAACCAGCAGCCCCGTGACTACGCCGTCTGTTTCTATGAGTTACATTGGTCCCGTGCGAGGTGTTCGTGACTCTTACGGGACTGCTTTTAAGGCTGTTTTATATTTTCACCCTTCGATGGCATGTTTTTATGCTTAAGTCTAATTTTTTGCAAATTCACGTCGTACACTCAAACCAGAAGCCCCTTGACTACGGGGTCGGTTACTACGAGTCACATTGGTCCCGTGCGACTCTTACGGGACCGTTTTAAGGCTGTTTTATGTTTTCACCCTTCGATGGCATGTTTTCATGCTTAAGTCTATTTTTTATCAAATTTTTGTCGTACACTCAAACCGGGAGCCCCGTGACTACGCGGTCGGTTCCTACGAGTCACATTGGTCCCGTGCGATGGGTTTGTGACTCTTACGGGACCGTTTTAAGGTTGTTTTACATTTTCACCCTTCGATGGCATGTTTTCATGCTTAAGTCTAATTTTTTTCAAATTTACGTCGTACACTCCAACCGGCCGTCGTGACTACGCGGTCGGTTCCTATGAGTCACATTGGTCCCGTGCGAGGTGTTCGTGACTCTTACGGGACCGTTTTATGTTTGTTTTACGTTTTCACCCTTAGATGGTATATTTTTATGCTTTAAGTCTAATTTTTTTCAAATTAACATCTTACACTCCAACCGGGAGCCTCGTGACGATCCGGTCGGTTCCTACGAGTTACATTGGTCACGTGCGAGGTATTCATGACTCTTACGGGATCGTTTGGTGTTTGTTTTACATTTTCACCCTTCGATGGCATCTTTTTTATTCTCAAGTCTATCTTTTTGCAAATTTATATCGTACACTCAAACCGGGATCCCTGTGACTACCTGGTCGGTTCCTACGAATCATATTGGTCCCGTACGAGGTGTTTGTGACTCTTATCGGACCGTTTTGTGGTTGTTTTACGTTTTCACCCTTCGATTACCAATTAGTTTCATGTGGACCATTGCAGAGAAATTGACTCGCCTTAATATCAATGTAGTTGTGATTATTAGGCCGCCATTTTAAGGTTTTAAAATACATATCCAATCAAGTTGATCACAACAAATCTCAAACTAAAATAGAACTGTATGAAATCAACAGAATTATGACATACATGTCAAGTTAAAATATGAACGGAATCAAGTTGTATTTGTTCCATGTCAAGTTGTAGCCTCTTAATATCTTGACGTAAACGTAAAAAAATGCACATTAATCACAAGATACGTGATATACTTTTTCATAGGCAAATCAAGAGCACTATAGTATCCAACAACCAAGCCAAAAATATCTCACTATAGTAATGTGCACACGTGTTTGAGACTCGTATGCCAAAATAATCATTTAATTATATTTTGTCAAAAAAAAGACAAGCATATTTTGTCAAAAAAATACATACACATACAATCTAGGATTTATTGACATAATCTATACATACACACATACAATCTAGGGTTTACTTAAACCCTAATATTTTTTTGACATAAATCTATGCATATATATAACCCACAAAAAGGCGGATGTAATTTTTTTTTACTTATTATAAATCCATTTAATTATATTTTGTCAAAAAAAATATAATGTCTAGAGTTTTGAATAATATTTTGCCAAAAAAAATACATACATACAATCTAGGGTTTATTAACATAACCTATACATACACACATACAATCTAGGGTTTACTTAAACCCTAATATTTTTTTGACATAAATCTATGCATATATATAACCCACAAAAAGGCGGATGTAATTTTTTTTTACTTATTATAAATCCATTTAATTATATTTAGTCAAAAAAAATATAATGTCTAGAGTTTTGAATAATATTTTGCCAAAAAAAATACATACATACAATCTAGGGTTTATTGACATAACCTATACATACACACATACAATCTAGGTTTTACTTATACCCTAATATTTTTTTGACACAAATCTATACATACATACACATACAATTACACACATAAAAGAACAAAACAGAAATTAAAGTATTTGTATTTGTATCTCATCAAATAAAAATCAAAACAAATATGTATGATTGTATCTCATGAAACCGAAATAAAAAAACCAATAACCCTCATTCAAATATATGTATCTCATCAAACAAATCAAAATAGAAATTAAAGTAAGCTAACCTTACCGGTAGCAGCAGGGGTCGGCAGCAGAGAGAGAGAAAACCCACCAGTGTTTGACGAGAGAGAGAAGCCACAGCTTTGTTTTTGACGAGAGAGAGAGAGAAGCGGGTAAATGAAAATGAAAGGGGTCAAATGTTAAAGTGCATTTTTTTTTAGGAATTACATGGTCACGGCCATCAGTCGCGACCCACCTCGCAACCCATAACCTCCTTGCTGCTGCTACATGAATGGCCAATGGTCACGGCCTATAGCCATGACCCCTATGCACGACCAGTATCAAACCTTGAATTGAAGGATGGTCACGGCCCATAGCCGTGACCCCCATGCACGACTAGTTTCAGACCTTGAATTGAAGCATGGTCACGGCCCATAGACGTGACCCACACCAAGAAATGGTCATGGCCCAGAGTCGTGACCCTCAATCAGTGATGCGCAACCTTTTTTCATCAACCCTATTGCTTGAATGAGGTATGGTCACGGACCATAGCCGTGACCCACACCAAGAAATCATCACGGCCCTAAGCCGTGACCCCCAAAATGTGTATTATCTTCTTCGTCATGCCATGGGTCACGGACTTGGGCCGTGACCCCTCCGCGACCAAGCTTGGAGGGAATTTTGGCACGAGTTTGGCGCCAAGTTGGTCACGACCTGGTCACGACCCAAGTCCGCGACCACTGTGGTCACGGACTTGGTCCGTGACCACTTCTAGAGCATCGATAATTTAGTGTGATAATACATATGGTCACGCCAAATATTGAGTGGGTCACGGCCCAAGTCCGCGACCAGTGGTCGCGGACTTGGGCCGTGACCCACTGGGCGTGACCATTCGCAGGATTTGGTGTAGTGGGAATTCCTGCGTGAGCACTGTTGAAGAACGGTTGAAGATCAGAAGGATCGTCAAGACCCGTGGGGATAGAGTCATTGAGTAAGGCTAATCTGTCTTTGTAAAACCATTATTCATAGTGATTGTTTGGCTTGGCCGTTCGAGGTTGTTTTCCCGTTTTGGGTTTTTTCCTCGTACATCCGACGTTGTGAGTATTCCTTACTTTATTTTACTTGCTTTAATCACTAGATGCATGTTTAGGATTAATCAAGATAAAATTGGTTTAAAGTAAGAATTCGGTTTCCACAACTTGGTTTGGTGCATAATTAAAAGTTGGATAATTTTCAGAGAAAAAATGGTTTTGTTTAAAACACACATATTGGGCACTCTTCAACATATATCTTTGATGCACTCATGGTAGACAGAGAATACTGACCTATTTTGTGAATTGTATATTATAATTGTAATGTAAATGTAATTTATGGTATTAGTAATAGTTAACAGACAAATATATTAAATATATTCATTTCAACTCTAGTAAAGGAATTTACCATTGAAAGTTTTGATTGTTGTCGAAGTGACAATTATAATTAATGGCTTTGCTGAATTCTCGCATATCTCTTGATTGATGTCCAATGCAAGATTAACCCAAAGAGCTATGCTAATGTTTTCCCCCAATTTATATAGAAAATTTATAAGCAATGTAGGATATGTTTCCTAAAATTATGGCAAATAAATAAATGGATCAAAATAAGTTTTATTCTATGTTACATGTTGTATTCCAATTGTATGGCTCTTCTATCAACCATTCTTCCTCTAGAAAGTTGTTCTTTCAAAGGTGAGATGCTCGTCATGTGCCCTAGAACATCTATATATATAAGTTCCTTTTTAGTCAGTTATAATTTGGTTTACATTAGTTGTATAATGATTTATATAAGAAATGTACCAGTTAGATGAGTGTCATTTTTATACGTTCACGCAAATCAGCTTACTCCGCGAATAGAAGTGATGTGCATGCATATCCAAGTTATGTTCCTGTAATTCTTTGATTGAAGTGGATGGTAGGAATTGCAGCATGAGTTCCTAAGGTACGGGCCTATAACTTAGTTTGTTCTATAACACCCTTACGTTTTTTATAGTGAAAATTTTTCCCTCACAGATGTGATTTGAATACTTCTAAAATAAATAAGGTCTAACACTTGCATGTATGACACCCCCTGTTGAAAAGACAAAAGTAACTATATTTTACTAAAACATAAATTGATGAACAATATACTCTGTAACAATTAAGGAAATATATAAGGACCAATTAAACATTTTGTATAAGAAGTGAAGATATTGCATTTTCATCAATCAACGACATGTCATCAAAAAAAATTTCGTCATTATTTTTGAAATTTCTTGACTCCCATATGTGAGTCATACATACTTTCAGTGTCTAGGCATCCTTTCCCTTATGCAATTATCGAATCATATTGTAATCTTTTATGTCATCCATTTTTCAGCTGAACAAATATGACAGGAAAATTTGTTAGTTGGATATATATATATATATATATATAATATGAGAGGAGCGTGTTTTATTGTGCCAAAATATCAACGGTTGGGAGCAAAATTTTTTTTACGATCTAAGGGTCTCAGATTGTGCCATGTCACCATTTACCCATTGTGACGTGGAAAATTGAGAAAAAACTAAGCCTTAGACACTTCCTCCCCCGTTTTCAGTTTCACTAAAACTCCCCAAACCCTGTTTTCATTTTTGTCCAAAATCCTCTACCCTCGTTTTCATTCCCTACGGTTGCAAAAATCCCCTACCCGAACACTCCGCCCTCTCCCCTCCACCGCCAACTCTTTCCGCTACCGCTGTCGCCCCCTCTCCTGCTATCAGTCTCAGTTTTTTTCTCGATTAGGTACATCCTTCGATTCACCCTCTTTTTTCTCTATTATTTGTTGAATCTGTGTTTCATATATATGTATTGAATTAGGTTTGATTTATTCTATATTAGATTTGGGTTTCAAATTAGGGCTTCTTCCTCATTTTTCATGTATATGTGGCTCACGTTTAGATTTGATTATTTATTGAATCTGTGTTCAATATATGTATTGAATCTGTGTTTAATATATGTATATGGCTTAGCTTTAGATTTTATTTGTTCCATATTAGGTTTTATTTGTTCTATATATTTGATTTGTTATATATTATTGGGTTTTAAATCGGGTTTCAAATTAGGGCTTCCATATTAGGTTTGATTTGTTATATATTATTTGGTTTCAAATCGGGTTTCAAATTACGGCTTCTTCACCATTTTTCATGGGTTTCAAATTAGGACTTCTTCCCCATTTTTCATGGGTCCAATTTATTTGTGTACATAATTATTATGTCATTTATTTTGAATTTGTTTGGTTTGGTTTGAATTTAAGGGCATTTCGTTCTCTCCTAATATTTTCTTCCGAATATTTGTTGCCTCCATGTTTAATATACGTATGTGGCTTAGGTTTAGTTCTAAATTTCAGTTTCGAAATATATACATAATGGTTTCAAAAAGGGTTTCAAATCCTGTTTCAAATTAGGGCTTCTACCCCGTTTTGGGTGGGTCCGCTTTATTGGTGTACATAATAATTATGGCATTTATTTTTAATTTGTTTGGCCTGGTTTGTATTTTAGGGCATTTTGTTCTCTCCCACTCTTTTTTTTCGAATAATTGTTGCATTTATGTTTAATATATGTATGTGGATTAGGTTTAGTTCTAAATTTCAGTTTTGAAATATGTACATAATAAATATGGTTCTTCTAATTATGCAGGACTTGAATCTTATTCCCATAGAAACAAGTAACTTATATTGGCTATGGATGATATAACCAATTCTGACAAAGTATGTTTCACGAACTGTATAATGTTATTTCTTTCGTATTCTAGATTCTAATTTATTCAATCTGTGGTACTTTTTCTACACAGATTGAACATCTTCCCAACATAAACACGGGTATCGTGATTCGTGAGGCTTATTGAGTGGCCATCATTAATAGAAAGGTAATTTCTAACCAATAATTTGTAATCCCCCCCCCCCCCTTCGTATTCTCTCACTCATCTTTGTTGTTGATTCTTATTTTCCTTCGATTATCTTTTGTATGCATTATTGATATTTAATTTCCTCCGATTATCTTCTTTTGATTATATTTCCTATGTTTTGCACCTATCAGGGGATGACACCTACTTCTGCATGCATCTCGGGTTAGAGAAGCCGACGCAAACGAGAAAGATCCCAACAAATGTTGTTTCCCCATCAAACAACTCCCTCTATAGATAACCATCTTCTATGACTTCTCCATTGTCAATCAACCCTACACCACAATGTTTCCCTCGGCATAACCAAACCCCCTTATCAAACAAGGGTGTTGTCATCTGGGATGTTTCGGAAGTGGACATCATTCTTAGAGAGGTATTAAACAAACTTTATTTAGGGTGGAACATACATCACATTCTTTGTCTCTTTCCCATTTAACTTGACTAATATAAGATTTGTATTTTACTTTTCAGAAGAGAAAATACACGGAGAAACTTTCGATTAACGAAAAGGGTAAAGGGAAAGAAAACCACACCCTCACTTGGTTTGATTTCTTTCTTCTGCAATGAATTTCATTTTATAGTTCTAAAACTGTCGTAATTGCGAGTCTTAAATATTTGCATCTATTTAACATGTCAGGAATTATCTAATCGTATCTTGGGTCAAAGACGCCGACATGGACGGGAACGACACCAACACCACAATTTTTCCCACATCGTAACCAAACCCCAATATGCAATATCGTGATGGACATTCCAACTTCGGTAGACCCTTCTCAATTTATCCATAATCTCGAGCCCCGTAATCTAAACATGGATTTCATTTCTACCATTCAAACAGAAAATTTAACTTCATCTCAGAGAGTAGTCCCTCGACAGTTGAAGAAAATATCAATTGTCGAGGAGGATCAATCGATCGACCACTTTGGTCGATCGATCGATCAAGCAAGGCATAATCAAGGCAGCACGCTGCATTCCTTTTTCTTCCTCTTCTCCTCCTCTTTTGGTTTCATTGTTTTTCCCTCCGCTGAAATCGCCGTAACTTCTTCGTTATGAATCGGAATCGCGCACTGTTCGCGACCACGCGAAGCTTGTAAGGAGGGATAAAACTTCCGTGAAGATGTTGGGCCAGGTACTCAAGCTTTGAAAAGACTAAAATGCCCTCGAACGTGCGGTCGTGTACGAAAATCGAGCGAAATGTGTCCAAACTTCACACTTAGCATCCCAATACCTATAAAAACTCAATTAACCCCTGCAAAACATGTTAACGTAGAAATCCGAGGTTGTCTGGTTAACAAGCATAAATATAGGGAATAAGATACCCGAGGGGGCTAAAATGCGTAGGTTCGGAGGATGAAATATATAATATTTGCATATCATCACACCCCCTAACTTACACATTGCTAGTCCCTAGAAATGAAATAGGATGCAACAAGAACTACAAGCAAACCAAAAACAGGAGATAGGTACAAAAGTATGGTATAAAAGCAAAAGGCCACTTTCGCGGGAGATTCGATTGCATTTAGCGTATGCAATAAGCCGTTAAACCCCTAGGTCACCCTAGTGGACGAGTGTCGTCTCGTGAGGGTTTTCAAGGATGACACCCACAAACATCACATGGTTTCCTCAAAATATGCCCAAACCAACATGCGACAAACCCAACAAAGGCGAAAAAGATTTCACACTCATTATTAGCACATTGAATGAATTCAAACAAAAGTCTAAATCATTAACATTATAGAATGCACCTCATAGAATTGAAACGTTAATATGTGGGGGGGGAGCGAGCACATGCAAAGTGTGATTTGGCGAAAAACTTATATAAACCGGATAAACATTAAAGCAAGCATGCATTCAATCCTCACAGGCATTACACTCATCAAGCGAATTCACTCGAAACAGGGAGTTAACACATGGAACATGCGGGCATAAAGAGTAAATGTAAATGGACACTAGGCCGCACACATGTCACAAACGAATAACGCTATATATAAACTGAAAAACTGTAATCTCAATGAAAGATACCACACATTAAAAGAGGCAAAATGCATTTTCACAGATTATCAAAACTATTTAAACTTTTAAATTACATCAACTTAAGATCTCATAGGACTTGAATAGGGTTGTAATGTAGGTTAGGCTAGGGTATGAAATGAAAGAATGTATGTACGTATTCAAAGTGTTCGGGATGAAAACTCGGGATAATGGAAAAATGCGGGCAATATCAAAATTGGAAAACAAGTTCCAAAACGGCATTGGATATATCATCGGGGAGAGTAATCAAATCTTATTGAACTATATACACAACATATACAACTTTCTCTTTCTTTTCTTTTCTTCTTTTTCTCATTTTTTTCCTTTTGTTTTCTTTTGCTTTTTGCTTTCTCTTTTTCATCACTTTTTCACTTTTCTTTTCTTTACTTGTCAAACTCTTATATGCCTAAATTGCAACCGACGCACAACAACAACATTCAATCCCAAGTAACAATCCAAACAAAGGTATGGAAGGTGTATGTATGGTATAAAACTCTAATGCGGAGTTGGTTATGGGAATGGGGTTATGAAACGAAAGGCTATATTTAGGCTCAAAGGGGTCATATAAGGGTGAGGTCAAGGTCAATATTGGTGATATAACAAAGATGACCTATGATCATTTCACAAAGTTTACGCAATTCTCGAGTCAAAACAATATATGAAAGTCATGATCAAGTAACACATTTCAATAATGAACTCAATTAATGAACGATCAAATGAAAGAATAGAGATATTACCAACGAATTCAACGTTTTCAATGAGAAAATAATAGTGTATACACTCTCAAATGACGAAAGGTACAAAGCTTACTCGGTGTAAGTATATACAATGCAACAAAAGATTACCGAGTTATAAAAATCTTAAACCAAATCAATATAACAATAAAAGTGCATGTGCTCATGGGATTAAAGTTTAATTCATGAAGTTATTCATAATATCAATAATCGAAGACTAAAGTTTAACAACTTCTAAAATCGAGAACATGCATCATTGGGATGTCTATTGGATCGGTCAATTATTGAAATTTATCATCGGAAATAAAGGCAAAATGCCCAAAAAAGGAGAAAAAAGAAAGAAAAATCTTTTTGAAAGTTTTAATTTTTCTAAGAAAAGCATACTAAGTAACTAACATGTGAGCAAAAACATGGACTAAATGAAGAAATGGATAGAATATCCCACACCCCCTAACTTAAAACTTGACATTGTCCTCAATGTACATTAAGAACTAAGTCAAAGAGAGGAAAAGAGCGATATTACCCAAAATGGAGCGATTTCCATACGAACAAGTCCAAAGAATCTACAAAACAAGTTAGTACCGAGCATAGCAAAAACAAATAACAAAAATTTAACTAATTACACTAGACTAAATTAAAAAGGAAAGAAAAAATAAAAAGAAAGAAAGCTAACTATATACAACCTACTATTTAGGCTTCACACTAACTGTACACTAGAAGTCTAAATAGCTGAGGGTCCACCGTAAAAATGATTTGACTTTGGAGGATAACCGGTGTACCATCACATACAAGCATGCCCTCCTAAAAATATGAATTCCGTTTGAACAACGGAAGGCATGTGTAAGGCGTAAGAAATGAACCATCGTCAATTAAAAGTTTTGGAGGGACGATGGGGGGTTTGGATTGAACAGGTGACAAAAACATGTGGGGATCGAGAAAAGATGAATATCCTCCCAATGATTTTGAAATTGGAATGGGAGGCGGCACACACAAAGGCAAAGATGCGATCGTGGAAGGCGACTCGAGCAAGTACTCCTCATCGGCGAAAAGGTTTAAAACATTAAAGTTTGAAACCGAATCATCGGGTACTTGTGACGGTGTTATAATAGAGAATGAAAATGGAGATGAAAGAAATTCAAACTCATGAGATGAATCATCATCGCATGAAGATGTTTCGAATGAAATAATATCATTTTCAATGAAATGTTCTTCTTTGGGAGACAAAGAAGAAATCATTTCATTGCAAATAGATATTACGTCATTTTCATCCTCGCTTTCAATATCTATTATGCAATGGGCAAAGTCAAGAATAGTTTTTCCAAAGTAGGTAAAAGTACCTCATTTGGTTCAAAACATTCCTCGACTTTGAAAGTCTCGAAAGCAAAATCGTCGTCGGACTCAAATAATAAATCCAATTCATGTTCCCAACAACGATTTTCTTCCCGATAACGATTTTCAATTTTCTCATTTTCATACATACGCAAACCCTCACCGAATGTCATGGGTCAAGGTGCGGATGCATGTAAATGGGAACTTTGAAAATTACCATTGGATTTAAACGAAAACTCGTTATTATAGGAATTTTGAAAACTATTGCAATTCGTTTCAAAATTCCTATTATAAGGAGGTAAAGGCCCAAAATCATTGTCATCGTCATCAAAATTTCAATAACCCAAGTTTTGACTTTCGTTATACTCGCCCAAAGTCATATTTGAACTAGTTATACTTTGGGAATCTAAGTATTCACCTAAAGTCGTAGGTTTGCGAGAATTTTGAGAATTATAACAATGATTACCGAAATAAGTGGAATAAGACATGCTTACCCGAAAAATGGCTCGAAATGGTGAATTCCACAAAATAAGTGCGCGCGAGAAAAATTTGAGCGTTTCTAGGTGCTCAAATGTGGAAGTCCTGCAAAAAGGTTAGCAAATAATATAAATAGAAAGAAAATACTATGAAATACTAAATCAAATAAAGTCTAAAACAAACAAGTCCCTGGCAACGGCGCCATTTTGGCTAGCAAGTTGTCGGGATTAAAGCACTGAACCAATTAAGATTCAAAGCAAATCATCCCCGGCAACGGCGCCATTTTGATTGGCGCGTGAAAAGTGTGCGCGTGTAAAGTGCACAGTCGTTGTTTTCATTTCATCGCTATAATACAAAAGCCTAAATTACGACTACACTTGCGGGGAAAGTCTAGCTGTAAGTCGGGTATCGAAAGATCCACTGGGACCAGTTGCTAGAATTCAATTGATTTAATATTCCGAAATAAAAGTGTAAAAGATGATTACAAACTAAAAAGGAAAAGATGCATGAAAGGAAAATATTAATCTAGGTAAGTGTATTTAAACTCTAGACTAACAAAGCGAGTAAAACTATTGGTTGCGTCGAATATCCCTCACCCGAGTTAATTTGTATAAAATGGCTACATGGGTCGACGAGTTATTACAAATGCGTCTCGTTTCGACAGTTAATTAAATCAAGGGTTGTCACGCCCCTAAATACTCATAAAAGCCTAATAAGATTTTGGCGTCAACAAATATCTCAGAAATTACACGCGAAAGGTCATAAGCACGGGACATACATGATATGCCCCGTCAAATCTCCTAGGCGTAATAACTAGGACAACGCACCCGAAATAAACCTGTAAACACCATCACCAAAGCAAAGCAACGCGTTAACCCGAGTGAGTTCCATTCAAACACAACCTAATTTAAATTAACTAGAAAGCATCATAAAAATGCTATAAATGAAAGCGTGTAAATAAACGCGGTAAATTTATACTAGAAAGCGAGTAATAAAAGCATGTAAATCTAAATTAGAAAGCTTGTAAATTAACTAGAAAACAAGAAATGAAGAAATACTATATATATTAATGGTAGGGGAGATGAATAGTGCAACTTACAACCCAATTGGGTGTCAATCCAAAGAGAAATAAGAAAGAACTCTCCAAAAACTCCAAAACCCTAACCTATTCTAACCTAAAACGAAATATATCAGTTATTACATCAAAAATGCTTTATATAGTAAGTTGGAATAAAATTAGAAAAGAAAAGAGAAAAGAAAAGAAAAGCCAAAATATATGCAGAAAACAGGGGATCGATCGATCGACCCCTTTGGTCGATCGATCGATCATAAAGAAAATATCAACTATCGAGGAGGATCGATCGATCAACCCCTTTGGTCGATCGATCGATCAAGCAGGGCATAATCAAGGCAGCACACTGCATTCCCTTTTCTTCCTCTTCTCCTCCTCTTTTGGTTTCATTGTTTTTCCCTCCGCTGAAATTGTCGTAACTTCTTCGTTATGAAACAGAATCGCGTATCGTTCACGGCCACGCGAAGCTTGCGAGGAGGGCTACAACTTCTGTGAAGATGTTGGGCCAGGTGCCCAAGCTGTGAAAAGACTAAAATGCTCTCGAACGTGCAGTCGTGTAGGAAAATCGAGCGGAATGCGTCCGAACTTCACACTTAGCATCCCAATACCTATAAAAGCTCAATTAACCCCTGCAGAACATGTTAGCGTAGAAATCCGAGGTTGTCTGGTTAACGAGCATAAATATAGGGAATAATATATCCGAGGGGGCTAAAATGCGTAGGTTAGGAGGATGAAATACGCAATATTTGCGTATCATTGTGGTGATAATGTACTCAAGCAGCAAGGATGACAATTAGGGATGCTCACTACAAGTAGAAAAATTCCTCCTCAAATTTCATACTTTAACTAGTTCGTAGAAATCCACATGAGAGGCGTCGGGCACTTTTTACTTGGAAGCTTCTTCACATAACAAAGAAAAAAAGAACGTTAGCAAAAATTTTATGTGAAGCTTGGTGGACCAAACTAAAATGCAGTAAAAATGGCAATAAACTTATTTTATTCCCTCTACTGGGTCACTTTAAATCCACACAAGGCCCACCACCCTTAGGAACTGGTGGATACTACCATTGCCTTGCAATGAATTCATGACTCTAGTAACCTTTATTAGAGTCAGGGAGATTTACAACAAGCACTCTATATACCATCCTCGTCTTCAAATAAAAGGTGTTATCATTCATTTTGACTCACGAATAACAATACCTTATCTCAAGGATCCCTATTTGAGTTTGGTATAACTCATTAATCATATGGACTCCGTTCACAATCCTCCATGTATTCGGGCTTCATTGAGAAGGCACCACTCTAAAGTATTCACAAAATTCAAGAAACGGTTAATTTGGAGAAAAAGTAATTTCATCCTCAGCAATGGATTAGGTGCAGGGTCGGCTCTGAAGTTTTAGGGGCCTTAAGCGAACAATCAATTTCGGGCCCTTTACATTTAAAAAATTAAATTAAAGAAAATGTGTTCTTCTCGCATTTTTCGATGCAAAACCATTAATTAAATCATCAAATTTAATTGTTGTTAACAAATCTTCTTCGATTGATAACATGGTTAATCCATTTAATCTTTCTTATGACATTGTAGAACGAAGGTAAGATTTTATTAATTTTAACTTCGAAAACCTTCTCTCGGTCAAGGCAACCGTAACGAGTATTGTCAAAATTATTCTATAGGCAATCCAAGCATTTGAAAAAACACAATCCATTCTATTAATATATTCTAACACCTCAATTGAATTTTTAATTTCTTTAGGTTAAAACGTCTTTAAAATTTTCAATTCACAAAATAATTGATTTCCATCAATATCACAACTATTGTCATGTGTTAAATAATTTTCAAGCTTAATACAATAATTATTTAAAATATCATCATCTAAAGTTTCTAACTTGTTCAAATCAAACAAAAACCCAAAAGTATACTCATATTTTTTAAATTGTTCAAATCTAGTTCTAATTGAAATAAGCGCTTAATCGATTATATGTAAGAAGTAATTTACTCCAAATGATATCTCTGATGATTGTCTAATCTCATCACTAGAATTCTCATCAAAATATTTTTTTCTATAAATATTACGTTTTTTCACGAAATACAGGTTCAATTTCTATTTTTTTTAGCAATATTTACAACTTCGATCTTTGCGGATTCAAATCTGAAAAATTCTTTACCTTGACTCCATGAATTAATCATATCAACAAGTGAAAGATTAAGTTCAATTTCTATTCTAATTTGTAAATGCCCAAATAACAAATTGGAATCTACAAAAAAAAAAAATATATTAATAACACAAACAAATTTGTATAGTGGGAAAAACTATAACAAAGGAAATGAATAATATATACTTACTCAAACAAGCTCCAACTAATCTTCAAACAAGTCCTGACTTTCTGAAATTAAATAAATTGAAACCCTAGATTTTTAACCCTTATTTTATGATGGGGTTATTTCAAGAAAAAAGGGGGCGCTACTCAATTTTTATTTTATTTTTTGGGGGGGGAGGGGGGCGTTGTCCGAATTTTATTTTTTTGGGGTGGTGGGGGGGGATGGGGGTGGGGGCAAGGGCGGGTGCGGGGGTGCTAGATTAACCCGAAAATAAAGTTTTTTATTATTTTTTTTGGGGGGGTGAGGGGTGGGTAAGGAAGATTGGATTGTTGTTTCCTTGCTTTTGTTAGTAGGAGAGAGAGTAGTGTGAGAGATAATAGAAGAAGATAGAGAGAGGAGAAAGTGGGTGAGAAATGAGAGAATTAGGATTAGAAATTAATAAGTAAATGGATTGGGTTAGGTTATTTTGGTGGGTTTAGTGTGTGGATTTATATTTTAATACATGGGTTGGGTTATTGTGTTATTGGGTTTAGTGTGAAGGTTTATTTTAAATTGAACAAATTTTATTTTTTGGAGGCCTTTTTTTTAGTCTAATTTTTTTTTCATAACTAATTTTTTTATACCTAAATTATTGTTTTCCGGAAGGAGCCTCGAGGGCCCTAGGCGACGGCCTGCTTTGCCCCAACCCTGATTAGGTGTGCAACCAGTGACCCGTTGTACATTATAACAATCTCCAGGTTCCTCAACGCACTCGATAACGATTCAGTCGTGAATGGAAAATCTCTACACAAACTACCCTATGGACTTGTAACTCACCACGTAAACCATTGTTCAGTTTATGAAATAGTGAAAAATATGAAAGAAGAAAGAAAGAAAAGTGATCGTTTAAAGAAAATTGCAGAGAAAATAGAAAATGAGAAGAGAAAAGACTTGCATGTGAAGGAGAAGACAAAAGGCCCTGACGTCTAATGAAGGTGGGGATGCAAAATGGCGGTAGTCTTTGAACTTTCTAGTTCAACTCCTGTATCAATTCATCATTTGAACCCTAGGTGATGGATGACAGGTGCGCCTCACCTTTCGGCCTCCTCAACATACAAATTACTAGCGTACCCCTCAAAGACCGAGTCAAATTACAAATATGCCCTCCAAATTCAACGAGTAGAATAATGTTCATTTTCATTCCAAAAAATTACAAGTGTTGATACTCTCCAAGCTCGTCTTCGGCAAGCAACCAATATCACTGTCGATCGGCATTAAAGTCAACCAGCGATCAAACCTCTCCACCCCATTCAGGTTGCAAAGCTTTGGGAATAATTCTGGAGAAATTATTCGATCAAATCAGAAGACCTGACACGTGTTCAGCAACCCCGATAGACGATTATTGCCTAAAGATAAGAATAAGAAAGAGGATCCGATCAACAGAAATCTCGGCCTTGGATATAGTCGATCTGATCACAACTACACCCCAAGGTCATAAAGTCTGAGACGACTCATTCTCTTGATGTTCCCTATAAATGTAACTCACGGCCCTAGAAAAAAGGGCATGTGATTCAGATTGTTACAAGTTGATCAATAAGAAAGAGAGAAACATTTTGTGGATGTTGGCGCATTGCCAAATCACATATATTTTGTGTTATGTTGTATGATTTTTCTTTACTGTTCGGCTTTATTTTCTTGGAATTAATTATGTAGGATTTTACCATCTACGTACACTGTTTTTCTTTTAAAACATAAAAAATATAATTGAAAAAATGTTTTGCTTAAGTTTGGTTGTTAAGGTTGTTGTTAATGCTTACTAATTGGTTCTCTTTTCAATGCACCATATTAGATTGAAAGGGATTTTGGGGATTTGGTTTTCATGTTTGGAAGAGATGGTGGTTTGATCGTATTTGTTTCCTTTTTCCTTTTGATTTTGCTGAGTCATAAATATGGCACTTCTCCTTATGCCTTTTAGTGGAAACCACATCGGCGTGTCGATTGTTTGAGTCAATTGTGTGTGTCGTTGTAGAAAAGCTCAATGTTGATATTTTATCAAGTTTAAGGGAATAAGAAATGTCATTTGGAATAAGAAATGTCATTTCAGTCGTACTTCTTATTATTATTATTATTATTATTATTATTATTATTGTTGTTGTTGTTGTTGTTGTTGTTGTTGTTGTTGTTGTTGTTTAAGACCCATATAGATCGAGAGATATTGATTAATTATAAATATTAACCTAAATAAAAAAATAACTCGATTTAATTGTAATAAAATTAAAATATATTAATGCACTTAAAACATGAAAAAGCTAGAGAAAAATGTCATAAAAATTACATTAGATGGTGATTTTTGTAAAATTGTCCTCTGAAGTTTTGTTTAGTCTCAATTAAGTCCCTCACATGCCAATTCCATCATAGAAGTTAACTTTTTGTTAAACTTTGGACGAAACTGAAATAATATGGTACTTGAAGGGCATGATTGAGAAAATTGAAATATCAGGGATCCAAATAAAGTACCTCCAAACTTCAAGGATAGATATGTTACTAACCCTTGAATTTATTAAAATAAGCCTTAGAGAAAAATGTTTCTTAAAATGTTCCCTTATATATATGAGGCTCGAACTTTAGTTACCTTATCTTTTGTAACATATATTAAAATTGTGAAAGGTCAAGAGAAAATTTAAACAACTTGTTAAGCTACTCAATAACCTAACTTTTACCAACCACCAAATCAAGGTCCCATTCTGTTTAAAGCAATGCGTCAATCAGCATGCTGTTTCTTTTTCGTCATCTTTTTTGCAGATGGGAGATCTCAATTTGCCATATAGTTATAACTAACAATATAAAAATATCTTGGACCAAAAATAAAAATAAAATAGCCAACAATATATCTACTTTCTTCTAAAATTTTGTGAGCCTCGCTAGTTTCTGTTCAAGAACATGCCAAATATTATTTCTTGTCATATAAAATTCAAAGATGGGTTTTATTACATACCGTTGTTTGTTGATTTTAGGTTTAAGTGTTCTTGTTGAGTTTATATGTGAATTGTTCACATGTAGTTTAGTTCTTGAATCATACAACACATGAGACTATGCCCCATATTCTACATATTTAGGTGAATTTTTTAGATATTAAAATGAATCGTTAAATATAATTTTTCATAAATTGAGTTAAAAATATTTTTATTTAGGGTTAATTATACTTTCACCCCTTAAACTTTGCATCTATATCACCCCACACACAATCAGTATTATATTCTAAACGAAAAATTGGTCATTTGTATGGCACATGAGGATATTTTTGTACGAAAACACCCATGCGTGTCATGCACATGACCAATTTTGCATCCAAACATAACATTGTTAGCATTTTGAGTAATTTGATCTTTTGTAAAAAGTCAAAGGGATTTAGTGTAAAAAATAAAAATAGAAATGGTGAAGTAAAAATATAAACAAAATTCGAGAGGCCAAAATTGTAACTAACCCATTTGTGTATGCACACCTCGTCACTCAAAGAAAAACATTAGGGGTCTGTTTGATTTACAACTATAATTCTGTTTTCTAAATACAATTCTGATAAAAATTTGTGTTTGGCAATATATTTTTAAACACTGAATTATAATATTTCTGTGTTATAATCAAGTTTTTCAGAAAACAGCAAAATGGTGTTTTATAACTTCTGTTTTTTATTTTTCAACTCAAATTTATCCATTCTTAATATTTTAATGTATTTATACCTTATTATTGTGACACCCCGACTAATTAAATACCGGGTAGCTACTCCTTTATTAAATTAATACAAAATGCCAAGTTGGTTCACTTCATAGCATCACTGTCGAAAATATTTTAATATTTACTAACCACCTAGTATTTAAAAATGAGATGTTAATTTTAATAAAATCCGATTAACATACAATAAGTGAAATATGAAATGCTAAAACATTCACCACAATATAGTCTCAATAGAATAATCATCCAATACTAAAGAGTCTGGAGGAATACTCATCACAACAATCCCAATACTGAAATAAATGAAAAACAAAGTCGGCATCACTAAATTAATTACATCCCCAAATTTCGAAAATAACTGAACAGGTACAATGTCTCTAAAAGGAATGAGCGACATGCCCAATAGATGATAAAACTGATACTGGAGTCAAGATCAGAAATGGAGGCGTCTACTATCAAGGTCCTGTAACTTCCACAGCAGCTACAACACATCACCTGAATAGAATTCCTATGCATGGTGTCCTTGTGGCTGGGCACCTAAAAGGTTTTTACAAGAAAATATATTTGAAAGCAAACGGGTCAGAGCCCGATTGTGGAAAATAGTTTAAAATATAGCAAGTGATTTAATGACATTAAAACAATGAATGCAAAGTGCATGTTAGGACGTGCTCTCACATGAAATGCTCACCTCTCGACTATTTGTGCACTCCTAACGTACCCGTACCCATTCTAGTTGCTCCCCTAACTATCTAGTCCAACACTAAATCTAATATCTCTATGTAAATTCCAATTTACATCCCAACATCTTCTATTAAAATGGAGTGTTGTACCCAATTACACAGTTTTTACCACTTTAGCACTTCAATTGATTATAAATCTTACCATTTCCTATACAAACCGTTGTTATAATTTATACTCACAATTATTCACGTCAATACATTTCAATTAACAGTATATTATTCTCACCATAAATATACAATACTAGCACCCCGAGGCTAAGCTGCGGTGCACACGTACTCTGCTATCCAATCCCGGTACATCACGTACATAAGGACCACGCATTCCAAATCTCTCAGGAATCGTTCTCAATAACATCAATCACAAACAATGGAGGCGAACATAGTTCACATCACATGGGTCACGCACATACCTACGCTCCCATAATCAGCAGACTTATTAACTTCTCAATAAGCCCTTCTCTGACCTATGTCCTCGAGGTACCAATCTAAATCCCCCTCGTAGGCACACAAAGATTAGATGGCCCAAAACGAACGCCAACCTCCCATGATAGCAAGTACGGTAGGTATGTCATACACCGATAATTACATATACTAAGAATTCTCACATCTTAAATATTACCATATTTTTATTAGTGGTATACTTCTCATTCTTATACCAACTTTAGTGTTATACAAATCACATGCCCCCGGTTTATATGCACATAAGTCATCAATTATCCTCACTTCGTGATTAGTCACTCGCGTCCTAATCCACAAATGTTATTCGGTTCAAGCCACTATTCTAAACTTTACTCCTCAATATACCCCAAATCTCCCAACTATACCTACGAGTAAATAAGGGAAAGTTATCTCACCATTTAAATAAGGCTACGGGATACTAGAAATCAAATCAGGCAAAAAGGTCATTCTGTCAACTCGTTAGAAGTCTCGTTCAAACGAGTTCGTTCGAACGAAGGGCTTCGAACGAAGTACCAACTCGTTAGAAGTCATACTGTCATCTCGTTAGAAGTTCGTTCGAACGAGGTCGTTCGAACGACCTGGGCAGGTCTTCTAACGAGATGACAGTTTCAACCCAGAAATTCCCTACTTCGTTTTTCTAAATTTTTTCCTTCTCCAAACTCATCCTAAGATCATCCCAATTAGTATTTTAAGGTTCTTAAACATCACTAAACCTTCTTAGGTCGTATTATAACATATATTTGGTGTCCAATCTTCCTAAACAACATGTAATTATCATAAATCCCCAAATTTTACTCCAAACCCTATGAATATGAACCCAGAAATTTAATGTCTTCAATTTCCCTTTATAAATCCGTTTTTACATCATAAAAAGTTGTATTTTGTATAGACAATCATCCAATAACATTCTACATGCAATCCCTACATTATATCATGAATTTCTATCTCCAATTTCATGGGTTTTCATCAAACACCCAATATAATTCAATTATTTCAATTCTAAGCATGGAAGAAACATTCTCTTGAAATTAACGTAATTAAACCACTTGCCTTATGATTGTTCTTCAGAATTTGATGTTGGTGAATGATGTTTGTTCTCTCCTTTCTCTACGGATCCTCCCAAGGTTGAAGATGGTGGTTTTTGGCTCTTGTAACTTCTCTTCCCACCTCTCTCAAAACTCACGTAACCACTCTCTAATCTTTTTGTTGGTAATGGCCTTAGTGGCCCTTTTAAAATAATGCATTTTAACTCTAATTTTCGTCGGTTTTAATTCCCTAATTATTAAAATTACCAAACTACCCTTTTAACTTGCCGGTACGGCCCAAAAATGCCCCGGAACCCAAACTAAACCCCCGGCTAGTGTTTTCTGACTATTTCGACCCTTCCGGACTCGTTGACGCACTCAAAATAACCATTCGGTTGATAGAAATAAAATTCACTTTTTAATTCAAATAATTACATTCCTGACACGACTGACACGCGCGTTCCAACTAAATTTCCCAAATTTACGTATTTCAGTCTCGCGACAATTTTAATATTTTCAAAATTCATATATTTCCATATATACACAACATAATCAAATACCAACTCACATCTCGTTAGTATTTATATCCGGATTAATTCTCAATTAATTCACATTTAATTTAATTAATCCCTTAAATAAATATCGATAAAAATACGGGGTATTACAATTATATAATATACATACATAATATATTAATTTATGTGCAATTCTTATAAATAAAAAATATATATGTACACATATACAAAATTACGTATAATTATATTATTAAATTATATAATATACTAAGATCCATATGTTAAATAATAATATGAATAGATACATGATACTTATATCTAGTTTTATACATGTATTCTTAATGTATTGGATAATATAGAAAATACATATACTACATATGTATTAAAAAACATTATCAATTCATGTATGTATATAATTTTATTATGAAGTATGCATGCAGTATCATTATATAGACACAAACACACACACATACACATACACATATACATATATATATGTATATGTGTATGTGTGTGTGTGTGTGTGTGTGTATGTGTGTGTAGTTAAACTCCCCAACATACCTTATTAAATATACATAAATATACATGATATTAAATGTACATGCATATAATTTATTATGTATGTATGTATGTATGTATGTATGTATGTATGTATACATTCATGTATCATGTATGTATGAAAGTTTTATGTATGTATTTATATATATGTACATATATGTATAATATAAATATACATATTTGTCAATTTTATCAAATTTTCAAAAAATTATATTTAAAAACAAGTTTACTAAATACACACCAATAATTATAAATACAAAAAATTAAATTTTAAAATTGTACTTAAAAATAACGTTGAAATCAAGTTTTCAAAAGGCCCTAGATTTTATTAACTATGTTCCTAATAATAGTGGGTCCTACTATTGAATGATATTTAATAATCTCAATTGTGTTGGGGGTCCACATAGAAATGGGTCTTAGACTATCCCCTTTCAATCACTAGTATGTACAAATGAACATTGTTCTAGTATAAACCTTCAAAATTATTCAATATATGTTTTGCTAAAAGTAAAAACGAAATATGATACTTTACTTGCAAGCAAAAAATATATAAAATCCTGTTACATTCCAAAGGGTACACGGTACACCTATACATGCACAAGAAAACACACAACATATGTAAAGTAACAGTCAATGAGAAATCCTAGACAACACTTTACTTTCCTTTAAATAACCATCACCCTGGAGTACACTCTAAGCCATCTTCTCTCCAACTACATTCTCTCTAAAACCAATGCTCCCAATTTCTTCACTACCAATATCATAAAGCAATACCAAATTTTGAAACATTGCTATTTTTATATCAACAGTTTTAAGCCAAGCTGGGGAAGGGAGGAGAGGTGTGGTTGGAGGGAGTGTTTGATTGCATCCATGAAGTTGCAGCAGCACTGGCCTTCGCCAGGATGAACGAATCCGCGTACCACGTTGAAACAATGTCGCGTATAGCTCAATGGCGGATTGATAATTTATCGTCTGTTACGTACCGGAAATCTGACCCTTTCAAGATTGGAAATTGGAACTGGTGACCAATTTATTGCATGATAATTTCAATTTTTAGTTTATGTTTTGTTTGGTTGCTGAGAAAATAGAGGAATGCTTAGGTTGATGTGTTGGGTACGCAAAACAACTCATATTATGACATATAATGGTATAACCACATGTTATCATTTTTCTTATTATATATACAAGTGCGTCATGCTATTTGTTTTGTTACGAGTACGTAGAAACGTGGTATTCTAATTGCATAAAATATGGTTTATTTGTAAGAAGGAAGTTTTTATCATCATTTTAAATCACAAAAGCATTAAAATTATGTACTATGTAGCATTGTTAGAAGAAAAAAATATGAAATGTTAGTTTATGTGTTAATTTTGAACTTATCCTTCATAGTTTCGATACGTTATGTAAATAATGTAATATGATACTCAAACCTTGTTAATAGCTTTGACTAAATTTAATTAAACTTCTTAAACAACAAAAAATAATTAATTATAAATGGGAACGTTGTAATAGTTTTATAATTATTATAATTAGTCAAGCTTTGATAACTGGCAGGAAGTTAACAGACTGGTGGCTATTGCATTTTTTTTAAAATGGGAGTGTATTAATAAATAGCTCATAACAATGTGGGGTAAACTCAAAACAACCCATAATTTTATTAAGTGATGAATGAACCAGTTGAGTGACTCAGAATCTTATTAAATGGACCTTTTTATTTTATTTAGTTCCCTGGTCCCAGCTCCAAAATGATGAAAATTACATGTTCAATTCCTTGTATTTTGTGGATTTTTTTGAAAGTGTAATAATATTATTTGAAAACTGAATTGAAGGCATCTAGCTGTGGAGAAAAATCGAAGTTTGTTGATTAAATTGTACCCAGAGAGATCGAATTCGACCAGAGACGACCCTCCAACTGCGTCTTTTATTATTCAAGTGGTCTCATCGGTGGGTGATCGTAAAACTTTGGCTCACCCAGGTAACATAATACAAAATTAAGTACCTTTTTTTTATATTTTCTTCAAGGACTGAGATATGGAGATGGTGACATATTGTTTGAATTTCTACATACAATTATGTTGACTAGCCAGAGGAAAATGGCATGCTAACCACATGGTATGGTGAAAGTTCAATTCTTACTTATAAACTCAGATAAATTGGTGGTTTATAAATCAAATGCCAACGGATTATAGTAAAAGTAATTTTAGGCGACTCAAGACTTCGACTCATTTAGTGCGAAGTGTTAGAAATGACAATCGCACAAAATGAGTCGAAATTATGAGTGAGTGTAGAATTGCTCTTGTAGTAATTGCTTATGATGTTTAATTCATCTCCCTACTATTTTTCTATTTTTGCTTACCAAAATGCATGTTGCAATGTAAAACTACAGGTTCTTCAAACAATTGTCAAATTAATGGAGTGTCATCATTTAAATTCCCGCAACATAGTGAGGCACACTTCAAGTGTGTGCGCTAATACTAGTGTCGCACCCACACCCATATACCAAAACAAATTATCTAAATTTTAAACATATTCATGTACTTATGCATAAAAGGATGCAAAATACCCCCCATTCGGAGATGGTCTTATACATAAGGATGCTCTACTAGAAAAATGTTAAGTCATACTTAATTTCATGAGTCGAAATTAGTCATTTGAGGGTGCCAAAGCAAGTAACAGCCACGAATTTAGGTTGGCCCTAAAGGCACCCAAGAATTGTTGCATAACAACACACAATGAGTACAAAGCCCATCATGTTTAAAAAACAGTATTCTGGCGTTATGGAGTAAGTTTTGAGGTACTTTTTGCGCCACCTTTAATTAAAAAGGGTGTTCGTTTTTACCTCCTAATAAATTGAAACCATTTTAGCATTCAATTACAATTTTTTTGTATTTGTTTTTGCCTCGTAATAATGAATTAGCGTAAAAATCAAGCATTGAGTATTAGGGTGTGTTTGATAGCAAATATGACAAATGAAAAAGATTCCAAGCAAAAACAATTTAATGAAATTTTTTTCTAAACTAAAATGTCATGAAAAATAGTAGGTTTATTTAGGCTAAAATTATCAAAATTTGTCTTGGAAAAATATTCTTTGGGGGTATGAACGTAAAGTTGCAAAATGCGAATTTTCATGCTTTAAAAAGTTTTACATTTTGGGTGGGTGGAAAATATTTCGAAAGCAAATTTGTGGAATCAAACACATGGAAATATTGTCAATCAAATACAACATAAGGTGCAATTTCGCTCAAAAGTGTATTTAGCTTAAAATAGCGTATCTAGTAAATACACCAATTTTATCACGTACATGCTATTTTATTTAGTGAGGTGCTTTTTCCCTATGAATGTTTATTGCTTGATGCTGAATTTGTAGTAATATGCATTTTGCAAACACGTTAGCGAACTAATTATGTGTATAACATTGTTTATTTTGTCCACCTAAATTTATTTCTATTTACATGCAGAAGTTATAGATAAACAACTCACGAACAACGACGGTTTTGTTTGGGTGCTTGAGGTCCCATTGACTGGGAAGTTCATCGTCGACATTGAATTTCTTGATTTGAAGACTGCTTATCCAGGGGTACGCGTCTGTCACTGTAAATTTCTATGTTAGAAATCTAAATGGCAATAAACCTTCTAATGAGATTTATGCGTTATATGACGAAGCAGAGTCAAGTTATATAACTTTTCAAAAAACATTTTATACAAGTACATAGAAGATTAAAAGGTTTTATAAAACAACATCAATGGGAGATAATTTTATTGAAACTTTTATATCAATGTAAACAAGTTTCTAACAAATGTTATTACGTGTAACATACAGGGCGGGGAACCTTACTCCATTTGGACAGAAGGATTTTCACGAAAAGACTCGAATGCAACAACCATTTCTTCCCTTGGTAGAATGTTATCAGAAAGCATCCACAAGGACGTTTTAATCAAGACTTCCGACGGAAGCATCGGGGCCCACCGTGCGGTTCTTGCTGCACGCTCGTCAGTTTTTCGCAGCATGTTTTCCCACGACCTTGAAGAGAAAGAGATGTCCACCGTAAACATATCCGACATGTCAATCGAAACTTGTCAAGCCTTGCTCAATTACATTTACGGCAGCATAAAAAACGAAGAATTTCTAACCCGCCGGCTAGCACTTCTCCGAGCAGCCGATAAGTATGATATCTCAGATTTGAAAAGTGCGTGTCACAATAGTCTACTAGAAGACATTGATACTAAGAATGTGCTCGAGAGACTCCAAAACGCATATTTATATCAGTTGCCAAAGCTGAAGACCAGTTGCATGCAGTATCTTGTGAAGTTCGGTAAGATATTTGACATCCGAGACGATTTTTATACCTTTATGCAAAGTTCAGATAGGGAACTGGTAGCTGATGTCTTCCATGAAGTTCTTTCTGCCTGGAAAGGTTTCTAATTTATCTGGTTGAAGGGCGCACGGGGGGAGGAAGAGGAGGAAGAGCATATGTTTTAGCAGTTCTTTATTATGTTTATGAAAATGGATTAGCAAAAATTGTGTTGTGCAAATTTTGTTGCCCTGAAAAATATTCTTTTTCTAAAGGGCAAAAATTGTTTGTGGACATGTACAGAATACTGGTTTCGATGAATCAAATATTACTACCTTGGTTACTCTTGAATTTGTGGGAATCACTGGGAATGTTAATATTTTGTATGGTGTGTTGATGTAAGATATCAAAAGGAAAAGGGGGGCAGGCAATTTACTAGTGCATTGTTGGGGACAAAGTTATATTCTTAACATGCACAACCGTTATGTTTCTTCTATTGCTCTGAAAGATCTCTTTCTTTATATTTCTTCTGCTTCTCAAAACATTTCACAATCCGACAATCATGCCATAACATAGGAAGATGGATAATTCTCTTGCAATATCAAATTCAGCAGGGTTGAGAACGATTTGTTATGTCGGTAATTTCAGATTTTCTCTTTTTTTTTCATTATTTATGGGAAACAGGAGTGTATTAATGACAAATAAATGTACAAGAGTGGACCAACAATCCACTTAGAGAATAGAAAAGAAACAAAAGAAGAGAAAATAAAGATAGAAACGACTGCCATGCGTTTATCAAACAATCAATCACATGAATGATGAATCGATGTGTACGTCTTGGCTATATTTTGGTCATCCCACAAGAGGCCTAGCCCCGTACAAACAGGGACGTAGCTAGGATTTATCAAGAGTGGAGGCTAATTTAATCATAATTTTCGAGGATTCGGGGGCGGGAGTCCCTGAGCCGAATTTTTTTTAGGTTATTTTTTAGTATATATCAAATAATTACTAAACTATTTATTTAATCTAATGAAAAAAGAAATATTTTTTTCTAAAGTTAAACCAACATTCACTCCAAATTTATATCTACAATAACCCTAAAGTAAATCACAATTTAATCCTAAACCTCAATTTTAACTCTAAACATTAACTTTAATACCCCTAAAATTAGAAACCTCAACTAAATTCAAATTTAAAAACCTAGATAAATATATAATTAGAATCTCAATAGCCAAACAAACAAATACAAGAAATCAAACAAATTTAACATATACAAAAACAAATAACCAAACAAAACAATTGCTCTCAATCTCAATAGGCGGTGGCGTGGATGTTGTTGTCTCCCAATCATTGGTTAATAGGGCTTTTTTAACCCATTTTACAAACTTCTTTGAACTCCAAGCCATGCTGCAAACTAATTCTTTAAAAACCTACAGTTTTTAACCCAAATTTTCATTCATTTTACCCAATATTTCATCAGCTCGACTGGTAAAGTCAACACCAAGGCCGCATTTTCCTTGTCCCAAAATTTTTGCCTTCTTTTTTTAAGGGGTAGCATTTAAATTGCCAACCGAACAACTTAAGGATGCAGTTCAATGTCACCTGGAATATATATATACTCCAATGTTTTGGGTTCAGGTCGTTTGCCTTTTAACAAAAGCCATGTTTTACTACTTTGCCTTGCAAAATGACATCAAGGCTTCCAGTTGATCTCTAAAGCCAGAGGCAGCCCTGAGCATATGTCAAGTGGACAATCGCACAGAACCTCCTCTAGTCTATTTGTTATAACATACACATATATATATATATATATATATATATATATATATATATATATATATATATATATATATATAGGGCCCAATTTTTATATCGATACACACAATACGGGCCTATTTTGTCATTTTAGCACAGAACCTTTATCAATTTTTATCAATTTCAGGACCTGCCTGTCTAAAGCTACATGTGAGCATGCAGTACACAGCCGCATAGAGAATGACTGCATAAATTTTCGGGCTATATGAGCAAATCAAATCCATTCACAAAACGAAACTTCAATCCTTAATCATTCTTTATTAAATGAAAATATAATTGACCATCTTTAGATCAAAATGAAAAGAATTGGTTAGCAAGGAAATAATCCAAGAGAAACAAGTGTCCAGAATCTTCAAAATGGCTCATTTGGTTTAATTTCTTGCACAGGCGTGATTGGCCAAAATGAATGTTGTGTTTTACAAGGTTTAAGTTACATAAATAAAATTACAAAAATTCGTAATGTTTAAATATTTCAACCACCAAAAAGATAACCGGCTGCCTGATCTTCATTGCCGTCGAAAAATTTTAGAGCTTGTATCACCGCCTCTCTTCCAAACCCTAGTTCAACAAGCTTTGCAACTTTGGCTTCAAATGCAGATCCCTGTATACAAACAATATGTCAAAATATGTAATAATCTTAACAGAACACAACACCATCAAAATTGGTATCTAATATCAGTACATGAAGTAATGCATAGGCTGTAAAACGAACCAAGCTACTCAAACTTGACTCATGTTCATTCGGATATAAGCTCGTTCAAGCTCGGCTTGTAAAGTAAACAAACCAAGCTGCCACACCCCAACAATAAATACACGTGGGGAAAAGATGATGTTAAAGGTAGGGTTTTTTGGGGTTTCCAATATGGAACCTATCAAATTCATTTGGGAATTTGATGGTTTCAACTTTTAGATTGACAGGTTATACGTCTGTTGAACCAGCATAGTTGCAACATTTATTTTTTAAAGCGGGAACCTCATGCACTGGGTTTGCCCTTTTATGTTCATAAATCTGGTTGCTGGGAAACGAATGCAAGGACAAAATAGAGACCGGTACACACATAAAAAAAGATGGAAAAAAAAAAAATTAGACCCAAGTAAATGAGACAGTATAAACCAAACAGTGTCACAAAACAAAACAAGACAGTTATTAACCAATGGACACTATGCATCAAATAATTTACAATTAAAATCTGTATCATATAGAATTTCTGGAATGCAGCTAGAAGGAACTAAATAATATATAATCGTAGATCACCTGTGTCGAGTCACCATGGTCAGT
This sequence comes from Sambucus nigra, assembly GCA_949130495.1. NCBI lineage: Eukaryota > Viridiplantae > Streptophyta > Magnoliopsida > Dipsacales > Adoxaceae > Sambucus > Sambucus nigra. Next base: position 541,231,588 of record OX422214.1, on the reverse strand, counting down.
TCCTGCAGGTTATCGGAAATAATAAGTTAGTTTCTATCAAAGTGATCAGTGCAGGAAAAATAAGATATAAAGAAAACGAAGAAAGTTTTGCATAGATTCGACACTTCACATTTAGAAAAAACTTCAAACTCCTCCAAGGTCACTTAATTCTATACTCCCTCCTGTATTATAGAGTCCAATTTAAGATTTTCAATTTTTTAAGAGGATGTGTATTTAATGTTTCAAACTTGGTTTTATTGATAATACGTGTTTAAAATTAACTCACGACACTCTAAAGATTTACTTGCAACATTATGTAAACTTTTCAAGATATCCCTTCAAAAGGATAATCAAGACAAATTAGATGAAGAAAACTCTTCTTTTATGACGTCCCTAAAAGCAAGGTAAAATTTAATTGGGACTAATGGAGTTCTTTTTTAGTAGGATGCAGTCAAAATGCTGTAATGGACTTGATTCCGGACATCACTAATTAAGAAAATGTACGGGGTAAACCCAGTAAGCATTTTGATATTTATGCATTCAAGATTTATAAAATATTTGTTGAAGTCAAAAAGAGACGTTATGATGCATGTCATAGTATATTCAAAAACTAACCAGAAGATTGACCTCCAGTTTGTGTATTACTAGTCTCTTTTCCAGATGTAGCCTGAAAAATCAAAGAGGCGGCCAAAATTACATGTGATGCAGATATAATGCTAGAAGTGCATTGCAAAATAAGCATTACCAAAATATAAGACCCATTTGATAACTGTTACGTTTCTTATTTTTTTATCTTTGTTTCTGTGGCTCATCAAAAAAATAAAACAGCTACATGTCTGGTTACTTGTTTCTATTATTATTCACACGCACGGAGCACTATCTTCTCTTAATTAGGGCCCAAATATTAGAAAATAGAACAAACATGACGAGATGAACAAACAAAAACAGTTGTTTCTACCATTCATGTGTTTTATTTCTTTTTTTCTTAGGATCTAAAAATGCACAATTACATTAAAAAGAGAAATCAGTCCCACATTACAACACAACAATCAACTAAAAACAACACCACCAAAAAAAAAAGGAAGAATAAAAACAGAAAGAACAATATGTATAAACTCATTAGTCAATTACCAAATCCACTCCTTCCCTTCTCATCTTTCCTCAAAAATATTATTATTCCTTTCTAAGCATATACTCCAAAACGCTGTCAAAACAAGCACATCTCTATAATCAATTTACTTCGGAGGACTCCCCCAAGTACTCTCACTCCTAATGAAGGTTATCAATTGGCTATGGAGGCAAAGCCCTGATGGGCCTGACTACATGCTTCTATTTCTGTTTAAATAGAAAACAATGCAATAATGTATTTCCTGTTTCTATTTTGTAAAAATTAGAAATGTGAAATGTTGAGAATTTAGTAATTGACTACTAATGCAGTATACATGATCGTTTTTTTTCTAATGCTGCACAATTTAAATATTTTAGAAATAAACTATATCCATCAGTTTAGTTGCAGTAGATACAATTCTGAAGTAGAGCTATGGGCATCGATGGCATAGTCTCAGACCTATCAGCCAAAACATAACAGTGTTCAAGATAGACAGAGTTCTCAAAATGAGCCAAAAAATTTTGAATTTTTTTTAAGAACCACGAGGGGCCTAACTGACACGTCACTTTGTGCACTATTAAAAATGATAAGTGACAAAACAAAACATTTACATTCAGCGACGAAAAAAGGTGTAAATGCTTAAGAAAATTATGGATGTACCAAGTCTAAATACAACCGTTAGTAAGGTACCAAATTCAAAATAAAAACTAATTTAAATTGTAAAAAATCCTCCATTTTAATACACTAAGCCCCTGTTTGGGGACATTTCCAAAAAAATTGCTCATGTTTAATAAGCTCTCTCCGAAAACAATTTCAACAAATGAAAACAGTGACAATGTGTTCACTATGTCTTAGAAATAAATGAAAATGTGTTTAATGCATCATTCTCCAAAAACAGTTGACAGGTCAGCAATCAATTACAGACACGGCAATATAGAAACACTATACACTTAAAATTTGGTATCAGCGAGATAATTGTAGCGGGAACGCTAGAAGAAAAAAACGCCAACTTGGGAAAGAAATTGTCCATGAATCAAGTATATACTTGGGAATTTTCTTAAACAAGGTAGATAGTCAGGAATTGTTCATAAACCAGGTAAAAATAAATTTAAAAAAAATAGAACAGTTAACATGACGGATAAAAAACTAAAGGTGCAAGTATAGTAACAGCCCGACATCAGATGTATCTTACTTGAGCTCCTGAGCTAGAAGCATCCTTCAAGAACCTCTCTTCATCTAGAAAACGAGGAGGGATGTCTTTTTCTGAAATTCCAAAACAGGGTTAATCAGTAAAGAATCCAAAAATCTCATTTCAGGTACACAAATAACTCAAGCATACGAAGAAAATTTTTAAACTGAAAAACTCTATAATAAAAAGCATGAACACAAGATCAACCTTGCAAAAATGGCACAGAAACCTCTCCTCCACCAACTCTCATGACATTCTCCTTCAAATCAATTATGCACTGAATCACAGCAATTATGTTAGGGTCTTTATCACATTTATATAAAAATAACTAATTCAAGGAATTTGAACTGAAAGCATAACGAAGTTACCTGGTGCTTGCGGAGCATATCCAATCCAAAAAGAAATTCCATATTGGGAGCATCCAGCACCAAGAAGGAGCAAGGGTAAAATATATTCCCAATCTGCTTCAATGTGAAAGCAACAAGTTAAAGATCGGATTGGTAACTGGTAAATAAACAAGTTCACAAGTGTACTTCACATAGGTGTATAAGCCTTTTCCACTGAGCTAGGATCAAATCTGATACCGTAAAAGAGGCAAGGATGTGGAAAAACTCAAAAAACTAGGATACAATACTTCTAGGATATGATAATAAAATTATAATATACTGTAATTTTATATGTATAAAAATTTACTAATTTCACAACTTTATGAACAATATGACTAAAAAGGATGTTTAGTTCAATAAGAATTGCATAAAACATAAAAACAACAATTCAATATGCATCACAAACGTTCAAACGTTGCTTGCTTACATATCATGTTGATGTTCGATGTTGACAGCAACACAACAAGACTGCAAGGTGGCAACGCAGAGAAAAATGTTTTTTTTTAGTTTCAAACTTTCTATTCCATTCTATGATGGCAAATGAGTGATTTGGGTTAACCGTATATATATATATATATATATGAGACGAGTTTTCTATAATTACAAAATAACCTCATTCAAAATTGCAGAAGCGCTCTTTTGTATCTCCCAAGTATCTCGCCATATCCCCTCATGTTTCCAAGGTGTATTCGAAATATAAAATAATTATCAGGATGCATGGATGGGTGTCCATTTATCCTTATTTATTTTCCAACTATTCGTGTGTCCATGTATCTGCTACCTGTAAGGTAGCCCCTAGTGAAGTATCTGTGCTTCATGGCCACTAAGACACAACCCGTGTCTTATGTTCTTCAAATCATTTTACTAACTATATACAATACTCCCTCCGTCCCGAATAGTCCACTATTCCTTTTTTGGCTGTCCCAACTCAATAGTCCACTTTCCTTTTTTTGACATAATCAACGAACCATATTTCACAATAGCTTGTCTGGGCCCTTTCTAATATATTTACCTTTCATAAATAAAAAATTCACAATAGTGAACAACTGTTGATCATGGCCATGGATTTGGTGTATCCTTAATCTATACAAAAAATGGATAGGGACTCTTAATTTGGGACGGAGGGAGTATTAAATCTCTTTGTGTGGTTGTGTGTGAGAGTGGGGTGGGGGGGCATGCGTCCTTGTAATTGAATTTTAGACAAACATTTTTCCACAACTTTCTTAGAAATATGTTGATACATGGAGTACTAAAAACATGAAGAGATGCCAATTACTATACACGAACATAAATTAAAAAAAAAAAGGAAAAATGTGAAAATGTGAAAGTAGTAGAAATGAAGAAAAGCAAGTTAACAAGTGGCAAATGGATCTCCCGTATTAACACCCCAAAGCATCAAATATATCTATCTATAGACACGCATGCACACACAAAAGAAGCACACATGCAAACTCATATTAGATATGTATGTATTCACACACAGAGACACCAAAATTAATGTGATTTTTACTAGGTCGCTAGCATATGTATTACCTTGATAGGAGCGACATGTATCCGACCAAGTATCTCTGATTGACCGACTCCGTGAGCAATGCCCTTATAACGTTGATCCAAAAGCCTCAATAATCTGAAAGAGGACATATCTATAACAGTAAACCTTCTGTTCTCTTTTAATCAATTATGTAATACAAAACAGACAAAAACAATAGATGGCTTGATGAAGAGCTAGTATCACAACCAATGTACTCGCTCATGAGGTGAGAAAATATGATGTTTCTTTGGAAGGCAATAGCCTTGTAAAGATTTTTTGCAGCCCCTTCAGCATTCCTTCTTCAAAAAGAAAAGCTTTTGAAGCCCACTCCCAAAAAAACCACTATCCCAAGCAAAAAAAATTCCAATCACTAGCGAACAATATAAAAATCTTATACATTTACGAGTCAAGTAGAATTAGTAGCCAAATTTACACTTTTTTAAGTCACAGGCAAAGCTTTGAATAGGGGGTTCAATATATAAGATGAAGTAAAAAGGTTAAACGATATCCGAGAAGCCCCAAATACATGGAAAATTATATACGAAGTGTTGCGCATAAGTGGTACCATTAATATTTATTTGAAACTGTAGCTCGAGCATAGTACATTACAACCACGAGGCTGGCCATTCAACTATAATTACCAACCAAATAAATGCGTCACGAAAAGTGAAAATGGGCCCTAAAGTGTAAGTAATAAAACATGGCACCCAAAGTGAAATGAAGAAAATAAATTGGGGCCAAAGGCCAAATGACCTAAAAAATAATAGATTGATAAAAAGAGAATAGAGTACATGAAGTGAATACTGTTAGGACAAGCAAAATACACTTCGAAGCACCAATAATAAGGGCTCGTTTGGTTCGCTACTCAGAAAACTCAATTTAAACGATGTTTTTAAATACAGTCTTAAAATTCAATTTTTTGTGTTTATAATTATCGGTGTGCATTTGGTAAGCGTTTTTAAATACAATTTTTTGAAAATTTGATAAAATTGGCAATCATGTATATATATATATCTGTGTGTGTGTGTGTGTGTGTGTGTGTGTATTGCATGTATAATTCACTATAAAATTATATACATACATGTGGAGACAATGATTATGCAACACAAATAAATATGAGAGAAGTAATGACCAAGAAAGAACAAAGAAAATAAAACGCCAATCACACAACAACGGATGTACGTGGTTCAGCAAAAATGTGCCTACGTCCACGGTGGTGCAGTCAGTATTATTTCTTAATATTCTGGAGAATGAATACAGAGAATACAACTTGTCCTTTGCCCCGGACCTAGGGTTTAATTTATATATGTGTAGGTTAGTTAGTGGAGATGATGGGTTCCTCCATATTAGCCATCTTCCCTATAACTTCCCTTCATGGGATCGTGCTCCCCTATAACTTCCCTTCATGGGATCGTGGGGAAATCGGATCAATACAAAAGATGAGGGGCCTGGACTTTGGGCCGCTTGGGCTGGGCTACTCGTCCAGGCCTATAGTACTAATTTCCGGGTACCCACAATTGCCCCTAAATTTGTTGTGCCATGCATGTGGGCCCAACAGATTTAAATGATTAGCCATAACAGCCGTGTTGCAATTCCTCGGGAGCTGTAGAGTTGATTTCTGGCTGCAGCCGCTTCGCTTACTGTGCGATATGATTAGATTTTGAAGGTTTGTTGGAATAAGGCTCATTTCTTTTCGTCGTTTCAGCTTTTCCAGCACTCTTCTATCTTCTGAGAACTCTTGCGCTTCGTACCTTCTACTTTCGATCTCCATTTTCGTTGCTTCTTCGTCACTTGACCTGATCTTCTGTCTTGTAAGTTTCTCGTGCCCTTTGCATTTTCTCTTTGGTTTGTAGCTTTTCTTGTATTTTCCAATGGCGAAGATTGGAAATAGGTCAATTTCGGAATTTAGAAAATTCTAGAACATTCCTGAGTGGGTAGAGATTGAGTGTTGTGCCTCGCCTCCTAGGAACGTTAGGGATATAGAGGATGCCCACTGGATTCATGCTTTGTTGCTTTCCCAGGGGGGACTTACTTTTCCCCCTAATGATCTGTTTTTGCATTTTTTTAGCTATTTTAGTATTGTACCTGCACAATGCTCGCCCAATGTATGGAAAATAGTGAATGGCGTGCATAGGATAAATCAATTGTATGGCACAAGGTTAGGGCTTGCCGAGGTCTGCTTTTGTTACTCCTTCTCTCGAACTAGTTCAGGTGTCCTGTACCTTAAAGCTAGGAGCGCTGATAGGGTATTGGTAGTAAATCTACCTGATTCCCATAAGGACTACTGGCAGGAAGGTTTTCTTGTTAGGAATTGGCAGTTCTCTCCCCAATCTGAAGGGTCAAGGTCTGAAAGATTCACTGTTCCCTTTTATGGGGAAGAATATATAGGTAGATATTTGTATTGTTGCTTCAATCTCTGCTGACTTATGACTTTTCTAACTCCTTTCTGCGATTTCCTTTTACAGCGAGGTCAAGGAACGTGGAGCCTGCTCTTAGCGAGGTCCGAATTTCTGAGTTGGTTAAAGCTTGGAACATCAGAGAGCCTTTGGGTGACGGAGAGCATCCCAGATCTGCCGCTTTCTTGTTAGAGTATAAGAACGTAGGCTCCAGCTTCATAGCACGACCTGGGGACAGTGTTCCAGAGTTTGCTTTCCTCGAAGAGACTACTGCCGAGCTAATCCAGTTGGACGAAGAGGAGAGGAGCTCTGAAAGTGAGCCTGTCGGTAATCTTGGTGGAGGGAGCTCTGTCAGTAGTAGTTCTTCTAATTCTGAGGAGAATTCTGAAGCTCAAGGATCATCGAGCACTTCCAACAGTTCTGGTGAAGAGATGCCTCCCAGGAAGAATTTGATCAGAGATGATGACGATGATGATGACGTGCTCCTTGCACAGAGGTCCAAGAAACTGAAGTCTGCATCTGGGGTCATAGCTACTGGTTCTCGGCCTTCTTCTCAGGAGCAAGAGAAGAAGAGGAGAGAGGAGGAGCAGGCGAGAGAGAGGGAGAGAAAAAAGGAGGAGGAGAGGAGGAAGGTGGAAGAGAAGAAGAAAGTGGAGGAGAGAAAGAGAAGGGAGAGAGAAAAAGAGGAGGAGAGGAGGAAGATGGAATCGAGGACCAAAACAGGTCAAGCCCTGGTCCCAGTATCTGCCTTGCCTGAGGGGGCTTCGGTGGCCACTTCTCCTCAGCTAGCCCCTGCGCTGCTCGAGAGAGCAGTCCTTCCTGCGGATCGCCAGAGGGCGTTGGGGTCCGATCAACTGGCTCTGCAAGCTAGCCAGAGGCTTGCCTTGGTAAAGTTCTCTTCTAATTCTCAATTTCTTTTAACAAGTCTTGATGGTTTCTTCTTCTTGATTTCATCTTTATTCTTTGCAGTTTGTGACCGACTTCGCTGTGCTCTATCACTCTCGCGACGAGCTGGTGAGGAGGAATGGTGAGCTGGAACAGCAAAAATCTGCTCTGGAAGCCAGGGGCTCTCAGCTGGAGGCCGACCTGAAGGCTGCTGATGCAGCTTGAGTTTCATCTGATCTGGCCCTTGTCAATTCTGCTCGCGAGAGAGATGATGCGGTCAGGGAGCTGGGCGAGCTGAGGAAGGCTTATGATCTGGTGTGCACGAGCAAGCTGGACCTTGCAGAGAAGAACAAGGTTCTGGCCGAGCAACTGGAGGCGGAGAAAGCCCAGGCAGCCACCCTTAAGGAGGACTCGTACAACTCTGGCAGGGCTGCTGCGTAAGAGGACGCTGAAGTTCAGATAGGCTATATCAGCCGTCTGAACTTCAAGAAAGGGTGGAATAAGGCTCTCGTGGCTGCTGGGGTGGACGTTGCGTCCCCACTCTTTGACGAGCACGATCCAGGGCCGAGGCCAGTCGTAGATGAGGTCCCTGCCCCAACTACTGAAGGCACTGATCCAGTCTCTCAGGCGACTCCTGTTGACGCTCCTTTGGTTGATAGGACAGAGGACACCCCTGCAGAGGGTAATGCCACTGCTGATGCTGATAAGGACAAGGGACCATCCACCTCTGGGCCACCCGAGGTTGCTAATTGATAGGGCTGCTTTGTAATTTTTTCTTTTTCAATCTGATGTAACCTCGTTCCTTATTAATGAAAAGACTTCATTTTTGTTTATGCTGATCTCTTTCTCTTCTCTTTCTTTTTACTTGTAGTTGGTTGATGTTGATTACTATATTCCTGTTACCTCCCAACTGGGTAGGACTCTTGGTCCTAATGCAAGCCCTGAAATTCGCCAGGCCTTTGCTAGACTTTGCAAGTTTGCTAAGTCAAGGAACCAAAAATATAAGGATCAGTCCGAGCTGGTGGCCAAGCTGAAGGACAGGCTCCAGGAGATGGAAGAAATCGGTGCCTCAGTACAAGAAGAAGTCAGTGCACTGAGAGCAAGGTTACTGGAGGCCACCGAGATTAACCAGGTTGGGGAGTTCCTGCAGCAGGAGAATGAAAACTTGAGGAGGGAGGTCCTAAAGCTTAAGGAGCATTCGCCGAGCACCGTTTCGGCAGTCCTGCAAGGCTCTTCTTCGTCGCGAGCTGCTCGGCCTCCCCTCCCGCGTGCTGGCAGGAGTGCCAGGGGTAGGAACAGGGAAGCCGTCGAACAGCGTGATAGGGAGATTGGGGAGCTGCGCGATGATGTTCGGCGAGCTTATGTAATTGCTGCTGGGCTCCAGAGGGACATTTCCCGGCTGCGGCACCTATTCAAGAAGGGCCCTCGTCAAGTGTGGTATGATGGCTACGATCAGGGCTGGCTGGATGCTCCCACGAGACTATCAGAGTTCGAAGAACTTTCTTTCATCAGAGGGTGGTTGAGTGCCCTGAAAGAGCTGCAGGTCCCGAGGAACTCGGTGTTATGGTATCGACACGAGATGTCTTCCTCCACTCTGATGCCCAATCCATTCAGGAGGGATGATCGATGGATCCCCATTGATGCTATTCCTCGGCAACTATTGGAGTTGGACGCAAATGAGGTCGTGGAAGAGCTAGCCCCCGCTCTTGATGATGGAAGGAGAGCTAAAGTTGCTGATTATCTTGTTCGGAGGCTTCCACCTCCTTGAGATTTTGTTATTCTTTTTCTTTTTGATAATGTAAAGGCTTTGGGCGAGCTTCGTCGACTAAACATGTATTATCATTGTTTGTAAATATAAAGGTTTAATGAAAAGTTCGTGTTTTGGGCAATTTTGCCGACTAAACGTGTTCATCCAATCTTTTATATTTTCGCTGCTTCATAATCCTATTTATTTTGTCATGCGAGTGCCCCCCCAGTCCAGTATAATACAAGAATACCATTGTGCCCTCACTTTACCTTTTAGGTTGTGTCGTCACACTCCCTTAGGCCTAAGTAGGGCAATTGGCGAGGACACACCTGGTATTGGATGTCTTCATCCGATCAGGATTTTGTTTAACCAAAGTAGGTTTGATGCCTAAGAATACTCTGTAGGGCTTCATATATTGCCAGGGGCAATGCTAAGAGGTCTGTCGTGCTTCATGACGATGACCTGAGGAGGGGTGTTCCCCTGCTATGTCGACCATTATGCCTGTGATTTGGAAGGGATGTGTAATAAAATATAACTGTTACTAATTAGAGAGTGATCAACTGAGAGATTTTCATTAGTGAAATGGGAAATGAACTGTCCTTTCACATAACGAATACAATAAAAGATTTAATAATAGAATTCCTAAAAATAGAATTTCTTGAGATTAGCTGCGTTCCATGCTCGTGTTATCTCCCTGCCCTCCATCGTTTCCAAATGATAGGCACCTTGCAGGTCGTCTCTAATTATCTTATAAGGTCCTTCCCAGTTTGGGCCCAGCTTACCGTCTGATGGCTTCACTGTGTTGCCCAGGACCTTTCTTAGAACATAGTCCCCAACTTTGAATCTCCTCGGGTTGACCTTTTTGTTGTAGTGCTTCGCGAGCTGTTGCTGATAGCTCGCTAGTTTCACTAGGGCAAGTTCCCTGCGCTCGTCGGCCAGGTCGAGTTCAGCGAGTAAAGCCTCATCGTTCTGGCCTTGTTTGACAAGGTCGGATCTCATTGTTGGCAATCCCGCTTCTAGTGGGATGATTGCCTCCATACCATATGTTAGTGAGAATGGCGTTTCTCCTGTTGCTCGCCTAGGAGTCATTCTGTATGCCCATAGGATATGCGGTAGCTCGGTTGAGCATGCGCCTTTGACTCGCTCTAACCGCTTCTTCAATCCAGCGATCACTGTTTTGTTGGAAGCTTCAGCTTGTCCGTTGCTTTGAGGGTAGGCCACCGAGCTGAAGTGGTGCCTGATCCCGTGTTTGTTGCAGAAGTCCTGAAAAGGGCCACTCTCGAACTGTCTTCCATTGTCAGTGATGATGGTTCTGGGGATTCCGAATCGAGTGATTATATTCCTCCATACGAACCTTATCATGTCAGCATCTCGGATGTTCGCCAGTGGTTCTGCCTCGATCCACTTGGTAAAGTAGTCAGTTGCAACCAACAGGTATTTGCGATTGCCGGCAGCGGTGGGCAGTGGTCCCACGATGTCCATTCCCCATTGGGCTAAAGGCCAGGGGCTGGTCAGGGATTTTAATTCGCTGGCGGGCTGGTGGACCATAGGAGCGTGAAGTTGGCATTTCAGGCATTTGCGGACATATACTGCGGAGTCCTTTTGCATGTATGGCCACCAATAGCCTTCCTTCATTGCTCGGAAGGCTAGAGACCTTCCTCCGACATGACTTCCACAGATTCCTTCGTGAAGCTCGTGAAGCACTGCCTTGACATCGCCTGGGTGGACGCATCTAAGGTAGGGACCGGAGAAAGATCTTTTATACAAGTCGCCTCCTGTGGATAAGTGAAAGCGAGCAGCTTTGGCCCTTATCTGGTGGGCAGTTCTCTTGTCCTCTGGAAGCGTTCCGTCCTTTAAATAGTCCTTCAAGGGATCCATCCAGCTGGGGGCTGATTCCAATTGGAGTATTGGTTCCGCGTTTGGCAGCTCGCAGTTGGGGTAAATGCTTGGGCAACTGAGGAAATCGATAGGGATAACCCTTTTAAGGCTAGAATCAACTGCCGAACTCAGGGCTGCTAATGCATCAGCGTGGTTGTTTTGCCCCCTGGGAAACTGCTGGATGTTGATCTCTTCAAAGCTCGTCATTAAGTTTTTCACCAAGGAGAGGTAGGCTACCATTCTTTCATCCTTTGCGTTATAGTCTCCACTTATCTGGTTGGAAACTAGTTGCGAATCGCCGAATACCTGCAAACGCTTTGCTCCCAGAGTTTGCGCTTTTTGGAGACCTGCTATTAGGGCTTCGTATTCTGCTTCGTTGTTGGAGGTTGCAAATCCCAGACTGATTCCTTGCTCAAGGACTGTGTTTTCTGGAGTGATGAGAACAATTCCTACCCCTGCCCCCTTTGAGTTGGAGGCTCCATCAACGAATAGTTTCCAGCTTTCCACTGTAGCTTGGTTGTTTTGCTCTGTTGGCTTAGGCTGGTCGGAGGGTTCTTCGCCTGTGAATTCAGCTATGAAATCAGCAAGGATTTGACCCTTGATAGCTGTCCTTGGTTGAAATTGGATGTCAAACCGGCCGAGCTCGACTGACCATTTAGACAGTCTGCCTGACAAATCCGCCTTCCTTAGGACAGCCTTGAGGGGGTGTGATGTAAGGACGATGATCGTATGAGCTTCGAAGTAATGCTTCAGCTTTCTCGAGGCTATTACTAGGGCGAATGCGAGCTTTTCCAATGGTAGGTAGCGCTGCTCGGCATCTAATAAGGTTTTGCTCGCGTAATAGACGGGATGTTGGATTCCTGTAACTTCGCACATTAGCGTCGAGCTGACAGTATGACTGGATACAGAGAGGTAGAGGTACAAAGAGTCCATTTGCTGTGGTATGACAAGCAGTGGTGGAGTGCTTAGGTAGGACTTGAGCTCGTCCAATGCTCGCGAGCAATCTGGGCTCCACTCTACTGTTTTGCTGCCCTTTAAGAGTTGGAAGAAAGGCTTGCATTTCTCGGAGGATTTAGAAATGAAACGATTTAGAGCAGCGAGCATTCCAGTGAGCTTCTGTACATCCCGGATTGTGCGAGGAGGTTGCACTCTGTTGATTGCATCAATCTGGTCCGGATTAGCCTCTATGCCTCGCTTGCTGACCAAATACCCAAGAAACTTCCCTGACTGGACACCGAAGGAACACTTGCTCGCATTAAGTTTCATTCGGTACTTCCTGAGGATTTCGAAGGTACTTGACAGGTCCGAGAGGTGATTCTCCTTCTCCTTGCTCTTGACGAGCATGTCGTCGATGTAGACCTCCATTGTGTCTCCCATTTGATTCTTGAACATTTTAGTAACTAGCCGCTGATAGGTTGCCCCTGCATTTTTTAGCCCAAAAGGCATGACCTTGTAACAATATAAACCAACCGTCGTGATAAACGCCGTTTTGTCCTGATCTGGGGCATACAAGGGAATTTGGTGATACCCTGAGTAGGCGTCCAGGAAACTCATTTGTTCGTGAGCTGCGGTGGCGTCTACTAGTTGGTCTATTTTTGGAAGAGGGAAGCTATCCTTGGGGCAGGCTTTGTTGAGGTCAGTGAAGTCTATGCAAACTCTCCACTTTCCGTTGCTTTTCGGAACTACCACTGGGTTGGATAACCATTTGGGGAATTGCACTTCCCGTATGGATCCTGCATCCAGCAGTTTTTCGACTTCTTTTTCTATTGCTCTGGCCTTCTCGGGAGCAGTTCGCCATGCCTTCTGCGCTATCGGCTTGAATATGGAATCGACGTGCAACTGGTGGCAGACCATATTGGGATCGATTCCTGGCAGCTCATAAGGTTCCCAAGCGAAAACATCTATGTTGCTTCTGAGTAAGGTTGACAACTCCTTTTGCTCTTATTCGGTGAGTGACGCTCCGATCAGGAAGACTCTGCTATTGTCGCCTTCCCTAACCGCCACTTCTACCAGGTCCTCGACGACACGCTCGGAGGGGAGGAGTCTGGTCTCTTCCACTCCAGGCCTTCCATATTTTAATTGCTATTTGGAAGGAATTGCACCTTCCTCCACTTTCTCGCTGGGTTGATCGGCTTTTTTCTCTGGCTTTGGTCGGATGGCCGCTATGAAGCACTTCCTTGCCATCGCCTGGTCGCCGTGTATCTCCATTACTCCTCGCTCGGTAACATATTTGAGCTTCTGATGGTAGGTCGAGGAGACTGCCTTCATCGCATGAAGCCATCCCCTGCCGAGGATGGCCTGATACAGTGAATCAATGTCGACCACCAAAAACTCGATCATCTTGGAAACATTTCCAGCGCGCATTGGCAGTACTATTTTGCCCAGGGGCATGGTCATTTTTCCAGCGAAGCCGACCAGAGGGACAGTAGCTCCCTTTAGGTCGGCGACGCTCAACTTCAATTTCCTGAACAAGTCGATGTACATTACTTCGGATGAGCTTCCTTGATCGACGAGCAGCCTGTCGATGTCAAAGTTGGTTATCCTGAGTGTAATGACCAAGGCATCATGGTGTGGGGTCCTTACTCCCACTAGGTCTTCATCCGTGAAAACAATATGCTTGTTGTAGTTGATGTCCTCTGCTCGCCGACGTTTTCCTGACTGTGATTTTGCTGGATCAATCTGAAAAGCTTGCATTACCGTTGTCAGTTTCTTTACCTCCATTCGAGCCGAGTTCCCTTGTATTTGCTTGACGTCAGATACTCCGTGGATTACTGCGAATTCATGTCCGGCATCATCCTCCAGCACGTTGTCGGGTTTCGCCTCTCTGTGGGCAGCCACTTTCTCTACCTTCTTTTCCACAAAGTCATTCAAATGTCCAAACTGGGCCAACTCCTCGAGGTGGGACTTAAGAGCCTTGCAGTGCTCGGTCTTATGCCCTCCCTCTTTGTGGAAAGCGCATCTTAATGCATTGTTTCTTTTCGAGGGGTCTCCTCCCATTTTCCGGGGCCATTTGATGAACGGCTCATCCTTGATCTTCGGGAGAATTTTGTAAATTGGCTCTTTGAAGACGGTGTTGACCGCCTGGAACGATTTTGTTACGTCAGGGTTCCCTCCGTTTCGGGAGCCATTCTTGCCCCCACTCTTTCCTCCTTTCTTCTGGTTCTCAACTTTCTCACTTCCCTTGATAGTGAGCTTGGCTCGACCGTTTTCTCCTACATTAAGGCGGGTGACATCTTCCACCTTTGCGTATTTCTCAATCCGGGCCATCAGGTCGTCAATGGTCATAGCTTCCTTCTTCGTCAAGGACTGGTAAAGGAGGGAAGAGCTACGTAACCCAATTTTGAAGGAAGCCACTGCCACCTCTTCCGCGCAGTCCTCGATCTCGTTGAATAACTCCCAGTACCTCTTCGCATAGTCTCGGAGTGTTTCTTGAGGCGTTTTCTTCATGGTTAATAGAGCATCCATCCTTTTGGGATGGGAGCTGCTGGTGATGAACCGGGCCGTAAAGAGCTCGGCCAGGGATTTGAAATTTCTAATGGATCGGTGAGGGAGTTTTTCGAACCATTTCTGGGCCACGTCATGGAGGCTCGAGGGGAAAATACGGCACCACATCAGTGCATCCCGGTGATTCCAGAGGGTCGTGGCCTGCCGGTACTGCCTGACATGATCAATGGGATCAGTCTTCCCGTCGTAAATCTTGAACCTTGGAATGGCAAATTTCTTGGGAGCCTCTTCCTCTTCAATTTCCTTCGTGAAGGGTGACTTCATCTGGGTCTTGAGGGCTCTCCTGGCGAGTTCTCTGGTCGACCTGATGCCGCGGTGAGCTGGATGTTGGTCCATTTCTCTGCGGACCAGATTCCGTATATTCTCGTCGCTGCGAGCAGGGCTCTGGTAGCGGCGAGCTCTTCTTAGTTGTTCGCGGAGGTCGTCGTCTGAGTCGCCACCTTCGACCCCTTGATATTCCCGCCTAGGGCTCCTTCCTCAGCTGCGAGATTTGCTCGCCTGAGGGCTAGGAGTGCGATAGGGGTGTCTTCTGGTATCAGGACGTAGTTCCTTCTCCAGTCTTTCCAGTCTTCTTTTCAAGCGAGCATTCTCAGCCTCGTATCTGCGAGAAGACTCCCTCTGCTCGTGGAGCCTTGCCTCGTATGCATCAATCAATCTGGATATCTGCGTGGACCCTGCTGGTCCTTGACCTTCTTCTGAGGCTGGCCTTTCCGAGCGAGCCCCACGATCTGAACGTCGGACTTCAGACCTAATCCTGCGAGGAGCAGGTGGCTCTTGAATATCTCCTGCTTGAGGAGCGTTGCTGCTGTGACCAGACATCTTAGATTCTTTTCTTGGCGTGGGCTCTTCTCAGGGAAAGATGAACGCTTCCCACAGACGGCGCCAATTGTGGAGACAATGATTATGCAACACAAATAAATATGAGAGAAGTAATGACCAAGAAAGAACAAAGAAAATAAAACGCCAATCACACAACAACGGATGTACGTGGTTCAGCAAAAATGTGCCTACGTCCACGGTGGTGCAGTCAGTATTATTTCTCAATATTCTGGAGAATGAATACAGAGAATACAACTTGTCCTTTGCCCCGGACCTAGGGTTTAATTTATATATGTGTAGGTTAGTTAGTGGAGATGATGGGTTCCTCCATATTAGCCATCTTCCCTATAACTTCCCTTCATGGGATCGTGCTCCCCTATAACTTCCCTTCATGGGATCGTGGGGAAATCGGATCAATACAAAAGATGAGGGGCCTGGACTTTGGGCCGCTTGGGTTGGGCTACTCGTCCAGGCCTATAATACTAATTTCCGGGTACCCACAATACATGAATTGATAATATATTTTAAATCATATGTACTATATGTATATTTTATATTATTCCATACATTAATAATACATGTATAAAACTATATATAAGAATCATGTATCTATTGATAATATTATTTAACTTTATATTATTCCATACGTAATTTTGTATACATGTACATATATATTTTTTATTTATAAGAATTACACACATATTAATGTATTATATATGTATATTATATATTAAGGTATAACTGCATTAAAATATTAAGAATGGATAATTTTGAGTTGAAAAATAAAAAAACAGAAGTTATAAAACACCCTAAACCTGTTTTCTGAAAAACTTGATTATAACACAAAAATATTATAATTCTATGTTTAAAAACAGGTTGCCAAACGCAGATTCTCATCAGAATTGTATTTAAACACAGAAAACAGAATTATAGTTGCAAACCAAACAGGCCAAATAATCTCGAAATGTTATTAATATGAAAGAAAGAATATGAAAGAAAGAATATGAAAGAAAGAACTCGAGTCAAATGGAATTGTCATTCACGAGTCCGTCGTGAATACTAATCTGTCCTTCATTGAACCCTAGAATCTTGCGTCTTGTGCTTCTGACTAGTTTATGACAGTGAAATCTCTCTTGGTTCCAAGGGCGATCTGCTGGGCTATAAGTCCAATCGAAGCTTTCATCTTGTTCTGCCCGAAAATCATGTTGGGCACAAAACTGGTTCTGATTCTCTCTCTGACAATAATTTTTTTTCTATTGAAACCTGTGAACGTTCCTGAAATAGCGTTGTCAGGGGGGCTGTTCGAATTGTCCAAGAGATATCGGGAATGAAGTTGTCAAGGGTAGGGAGGTGATTGAGTGTCAAAATCGTTGCTGGTATACTACGTGTATTGCTCGATAGGCTTGACGGGGATGTAATTGCCATGGGTTATGGTGTACCAGTAGGATGTCACGAATTCATCCCGGTTAGTTGGCTTGATTTACGGCTTCTGGTTGTTTGAAGTGTCTTCATTTACAACCGTAGCCATGATATTGTTGATGTCAGCTAGATTTATCGTGAGAATTAATATCATAAGGCTGCAGATGGATTTCCTTTTTTGATGACTCGAATTCTAATGCATCGTCAAACTCGCGATCTGACGATTATAGGTAGTGACGTCACCTTCATACTACTATGTTTAGGGTTATGCCGCTCTTGGCATATTGGTAGCAACAACCATACACAAGGTCGTACAGGCATCGCCGTATTCAGACCGACTTGTGGTAACCGTCTTCATCCCCAAATGAGTCTTCAGATTCATATCGTGGGTTTTTGTATGGAATACAAGACAATCCACATTGCGGCTGCGGATGTACATTGTCATTGGCGCGTCGGCTATCCACGTGCCCAATGATGTTCATATCCATAGAGCTCATAGTCTCCATATCCACGAGACAACTTCGAAATGTGCGAAGATCATGAGCAAACAATTTTAAGTGAATTTTGTTGACGGAAGCAATGAACATCTTCCACACCCGACCCATCTTCGCTATAGACGGGTCGGGTGGAAGAAGAAAATTGTAAAGTTGCTAAAGATGAACTTTTAGTTACTCGAGTGCTTATTCCGCGGGAGCCCAACGGAGTACCCTTCTAAAGCTCAGACTACGAGCTTTTCCAAAGGGGGAGAATGATGTGGAGGGATTAGTAGAAAACAAAGAGAACTAAAAGCTGAGAGTTTTATTTTAATTAAATCATTTATTTATCCATTAGTTAGGATTGGAATATCTTTAGATAGTTTTATTTTATTTTATCTCTTAAGTAATAATTAATACATAGTATTTATCTAGAATTCCTGGGTGAGCCTATAAATAAAGGCACTTGTATTGGATTCACTCCATTAATTATAATTCTGGGGTTTTGCATATTCTTTGTGTGTTCTTAATTGCTTCCACTTAATTCACAACAATAATGAAAATGATGATGCTTGCCAAATTCTGAAACCTGAACGGAATGCAGAGGGACTACAAGCAAAATACCACAAATATGGAGCAGGGGGCTTTTTAGATTGCTTATGTATCAGATATACTAGTGTATGCAATGTTGTTAATATCGGACGATACGCGATACGTATCGTATCGAGGGTAAAGCGTGTTGTATCGGTGGATGTATCGTTTTTTGTAAGTATCGGCGAGACATAAATATCAAGGTTTTAAAAAACACAAGGCGTCGAGGCCAAGCCTCAAGCCTTAGAAGCCTAGGCGGGCCTTAGGCGTAAAAAGGCGAAAAGGCGTTTAGGCCTTTTTTAATATATTTTAATATTTTTAACTATAACAAGACTATTAAAAATACTAAAATGGTACAAACCTTAAAATATGTCTGAACATATGCAAACCAAAATACAATTTTTTTAAATACTAAGGAAAAAAACGCGCGTTTTTTTTACGAGGTTTGGGATACCATTTATCTTTTGATTGTTTTAAAGGAGATGTTGGTCCGATTTTAAAAAAAAAGTCTTTAAAAGGCGATATTGTTTCACTAAAGCATTTTTGTTTTTAAAAAAAAGTGCGCCTTAAGCCTTTACCAAGAATAAGGCGTAAAAGGCTCAAGGCGGAGGGTTTCTCCCAAGCCTCAAGTCTAGGCGCCCCTAGGCGGAGCCTAGGTGAGCTTTTTAGAACACTGATAAATATGTATCGCCCGATACATATATATCAGACGTATCGTATTGCCAATACATACTTTTCTGTTTTTCAGCTAAACGACGCCACTTTGCATTCTTAAAAAAAAGGATAAAGGAAGCAGAAGGATTGGGAGTTCGTAAAAGGGTTTTGGGATTTGGTTTAGCAAGTTACGAAGGTTTCAAAAAAATAAAAAGAACTTACAAACCATAACAGCTTTGCTAGGATTTCTAATTACGAACCATATCACATACTCTCTATTTCTTCTTCGATTTAGGTGAGGGTTGATTTTCCCCTCATCGCAACCTCCTCTCTTTTTTCATTTACTATTTTCTTCCTCTGTTTCTTATTCCCAAAAAATTTATTTTATGTGTGGCTTAGTGTCTTGTGCAAAGTCACTATATTATTATAATATTAGTATATAATAAGTAAATTTGGTCTTAGTGGCTATGATTATTGTATATATTGTTAAATATCGTGCTTTATAATACATAGGCCATTGTGACAAATGAGTATATTATAAAAAGATCCGGTGTATAATCATTGCACGCAAGTTGGTGAGGGGGAAAATAAAATGCTGAGATTGCAATGTAATTGTTGTGGTGGTTGTCATTGGGGAGGAACAATTAGAAAATTCTAGCTTTTGGAATTATGTTATGATATATGATATAATGTACATTTGATTATATTTTGGAATGGTTGATGCTTTAAACATTATTTAAAACTTAATATTGCATATAACGTGTTGATTTATCTTTTATATTATTTTTAGATACCACAGGCACATATATTAATGTATATAAAATTATTTATGTAATTATTGAAAATCAAAGTGTATCTTACAGTACGATACGATACACATTTTTTGGAGCAATGATACAGCTTCGATATGCATTTTGACAACCTTGAGTCCATGGACCATAAATATTTTTATGTTAAAAGTATACGCCCACAATATGCTCTACGTAAAAATAATGTTACGTCTTTATCACTTTCTATTGGATGGTACAACAATCATTGCTGGTGCAAACCAAGATACAATTATTTAGAAGAAAAAAACAACATCTCATACCCACAACGTTCAGCGCAGCTTTTAGATATTATAGTTGACTGAGCTCCACTATCAACAAATGCCTGAAACAAAGTGAGAGAATATGTCCATAACTATGGCAACGGGACAAGAGAAAGAATAACCAGATACTACATGAAGCATACAAATTTCCTTCCCACTACCTTTAAAGGGACACCATTGACTTCCATGTCAACATACAACATGACCTGAAAAGTTGAACCAGAATTAAAGATTTATTTACCAACAAACAATGGTCAACAACAGTTTTCTTTCCGGGTGCTAGTCAATAACACATACCACCCTTGCAAAAGCTTCCGGGTTGTGCTCAAGTGCAGCTGCCCAGTTCTCATCAATACCTTTCTGCAAAGAATGCAGCAGTAGTTCAATAGCCAAATATTGCAAGCAGGAAACATAATTTTATGAAGAAATGGGAAGTGCACGACAGGGCATGAAAGTAAAACGAGTGACGTCAAGAGAGAATATAATCAGTGAATAATTTGCAACTAATTATTATGTATATATCAGTGTCCTATTTTTCAACACATTGAAGCCATGTAATCTTAAGAGACTATATACAATTTTCAGCCTCCATAATCACTTGCTTGTTTCTCAGATTATAGTGCTCTTCGTACAGAACCTTCGCTCCGTAGCATGTAAGAACTAAGTTTCAGGGCAACATTTGTTGAACAATCAACTAGCTTTTACATCAGGAATGGAAGTACTGAACAAACTCTGGGAATGTCTAAAATGCACAGGTTCACATAACACGAAGAGCCATCAAACAAAAACCTCCCAAGTAAGCAAACACTTGACAAGTCATTCATAATTAAAGTTTTCGGAGATTAAAAATTAGGTCATATCTTCTATAGTTCTAATTACCTAATTGAATATCTGTAACGGAAATGGTGAGGAAATATACATGAATAATGACAAGGCCTCTTCCTAAACTTGAACAAAATAAATCACTCCCTGAAATATGCCTGAATATGAAATGGAGGAAAATAAAAAGGAAAAGAAAAATCATTACCTGTCGGATCGCAGCTTCAATTTTCTTCTGTGCTTCCACGTCGAAAGGATCTGCATAATGCAGAGCCTGAAAGAAAACCAAAAACACAGGTAAATCCACCACTGCTATAAAATGATCAGGTAGAACGATTATAACCGTCACTATAACTTCCCCCACAAAACTCACAACAAACGACAATATGATATGTCCTCAATAAACTATTCAGTATCCTGCATGCAAAACATGTATGCACAAAGACCACAAACGACACCGAGTTTAATGTTCCTAATATTAAAGCATATATTCAGGGCTTCACTTAACATAATAACCTAATTACATCCCTTGTGAAACAAGTTGTAAGGCTCTATTCACAAACAGTAATGCCACTACTTTATGTGCAAGGCACACCTCTGATTAATTAAAAAGTCTAGTGGTTACTTTCGAAGAGACCAACGCTTAATTCTTATAGTCTCAAGGTTTTTCGTTAGCAGTTCAAGGGCAATTTGTAATCAACACAACTTGAATTTAGCTTCCAAAGCAACTTTCAGAACCTCAAGTGCTATCACTCTATCAGACTAGATGTTGAAACTGGTGAGTTTAATACCACTCACTTCGATGAATTTTGTAACATGGTATAACCTACAAATCATGGTTCAAAGTATTGGGCCAAAACCAACACGGCTGAGATGACTAGGTATCGCAGGTCACTGAACCAAGTTCGAGTCAGGAGTAATGAATAGACAAAATAGTACTAACTAGGTCTGACTCGGCTAAAATATCAATGACTCGGTCATCGGCAACTACACTGAAATATCGGAGAACTCCGGCTTATATATCGGTTTTCACCAGTGTTTTAAATAACTCGCTATCGCGAACGCAATAGCTCGCTATTGCCTTTTGCGATGGGAAAAGGCAATGCAAATGGGTCTGCTAACTGGGATGCTGATGTTGCGTGCGCTATTGGGCGCAATTTGGCGCGATTTAGCATAAAAGTGCGCAAACCCGTGCTACAGTCGTGCGATGCATTTTTTTTTAAACCCTCTGGCTTACCAAAACGGCGTGATTTTTGGTAAGTACAAAGGTAAAAAAAAACGCAGACACTTATTCACTTTTGACAGCCCCGATCTAAAAAAAACCTTCCTTATTATAGTTTTAACAACCCCAACTTAACAAAACCCTTCCTCGATCACTTTTAACAACCTTGATCTTGAAAACAAAAAAAAAACTCGTTAACAGTGCTCCGGACTCTTCCTTCCACAGTTTGGCAGTCCCGATCCAACTTTGGTAAGAATTTACACAATTCTTTTTATTTTTTATGTTTGACAATTTTTGAAAAACCTCATTTGGTGTTAATTTATTTTTGAAACTTCATGCCTTTGAGATTTTTGGAACAATATGGTCCTATGTTTAAAACAATATGGTCCTATTTTTGTGTTTTATTTGGAATGTAGTAGCACTTTATGGCTTTATGACTATATTTGAAATCATTTGGAGTGATTGTTTGAGCTTATCTAATTATTTATATTTGTTATATGCTTTTTCAAATTAAAAATCTGGAATGCATGAATTGCTTGCGCGATACGCGACGCTATTTGCGAGACTCAATTTCAGAACCAAAACGCGACACCCTGCGCGACCGCGATTTAAAACATTGGTTTTCACTAGCAACCCCCTCATTCGTTACCTATGTCATTTCCCTCGTTTGGATGTTTTAACAACTGATATGTATTAATTAAGTTATATACGTATAACTTGGATATAAAATTAGACATATAATTTTATAATCTGCAATTCCTTTATAAATTGTTTTTCAATTAAAAATAATTGGAGATAGTGTACTTGTAACTTCTGGAACAATGCAATTGACAAGTGCGCCATGTGCAATCATAATATATTAAACAATGCTACGCATAGTAAATGATGAATTTGTAATTAACTAATTTTTCCATACTTTCTTACGTTTTTGTTAAATGTTAGGGCTCTCTAAACAGCATATAGTTGCTAATCGCCCAAACTGGTACTGATACCAATACCGACACCGAGTTGAATATTGGGCAGCCGAGTCATAAACCTATACCGTCAATTTGAATCATACTACAAATGCAAAGGAAGTAAGGAAGAGACTTCCCCAATACACACTACTTACAAGCTCTTCATCTTGTTGCCGTTGTAAATGAGATCTCTGTTGATGACGTGCCCTTAAAAGGTCCTGTAGCCTATTGAGATCATTCCCCACAAGCACTTGTGCTAATTCAGGATCAGTCTGTGAGGTCAAATACATCCGATGTCAGGGAGCTCCCCAGCTAGGGATAAAACAATGAATTAGAGTAACAAGTATATAATAAAGTAAGGTGAACGAACACAGGATTGGAAGAGAATCAATATGCATTCAATCCACTAAATACCAGGCCAAAGTATCACAACATATATTAATTAATTACCAACATTTAAGTAATCTTAAAAACTTGTCTCGTGTTGCATAAGGCAATATTTCTGAGTTCATTTCCAACTATTCATGATGGTTTTTACACATTTAAGAATGTACAGTGCTAGCCAGGTCAGAAAGCAAAATGACTAGCATAATAGTTTGTGGTATAATTACCCTAGCCTTGTCTGTATTTTGGATTTAATAGACACACCTCCACTGAGCATTTTACAATTTATTTCCATCTTTTATCGAATTTGACAATTCCTTAGGATGAAAACTAATCTCAACATAATAAGAAACCTTACTATGTGATTTAAGAGAAAATATAAGCAGAAAAGGCCAAACCTACATGTTAGGGGAAGCCATTGGTATCAGAACCGAAATGACAAGGAATTGCAGCATTTTACACCTCCCCTGTAATTTACAATTTTGATTCCATATTTTATCGAATTTGACAATTCCTTGGGATGAAAACTAATCTCAACATATTATGAAACCTTTCTATGTGATTTAATAGGAAATATAAGCCAAAAAGGCCAAACCTATATGTTAGGTGATACCATTGTTATCAAACCCAAATGACAAGGGAAATCACTAAATTTAAGGGGAGGAGCCTCGGATTTTTCTTATCTTTTTTTTTTTAAAATAAATTTAGTATATTCATATAAGAATTTTAGAAGAAAGTCTCTTCTAAATGGCTTACAATCCTATCTGCATATCTAAAGATGGGGAAAACGAGATTTAAATTAGGTTCTTTATAAAATAAAACCTTTACAAGATCTTGAAGACTTGAAGAAAAAACTAGGACAAGCTTTAAACTGCCAGAGGATAGAATTAAACTCCAACCCCACCTATTCATGAATAAAATTAGGAAGACCCCATTTATCCACTTGAATCAGACCCCTCAGATGCTTTGGAAAGTTTTCCACGCTCGTAGAGAAAAGGACTCTATCTTCCTTACTTCCCAATTTGGCTACGAAATCAACTACTTGATTGCCTTCCCTATAAATATGAGATAAAGAGAACTTTAAATTCTGCAAAAAAAGCTCTATATGGTGTATTAACCATTTCAGAGGCCAAGGAATGGTGGTCTTTTGAAGAAAAATATCCACTAAAACTTTTGAGTCACTTTCAATGTAGATTTCATACTCCTTGAGGTCCATGAAGTATTCTAATTCTTTCTTTAAAGCCTGAGCTTCTGCCTCCATATTTGTTACTTCACCCAAAGGAACATAGAAAGCCCAAAATCATGTCACCATACTGGTTTCTCAATATGCCTCCTCCCCCACCATTTCCTGGATTCCCGAGCGAGCTACCATCAATGTTGAGTTCTAAGATTCCTTTAGGGGGAAGCATCCATTTTATCTGAATTCTGGATTTAACTTTTGGTTGAGCTTGATTTCTGATGAATAACTCCTTTAAATGAGATACCTGATACAAAACAGTCAAAAAATTAGTATTAGATTCATCATATTTGCATTTGTTCCTGTGTAGCCATAAACACCAGCAGACTATTGAAGGAATGACACAATTGATGATTGGATTCTTCTCCTTCTTTCCAAACAGCCACCATTGAAACAATTGATTTCTGATTCCCCCAGATACTCTTTTGACACCATATTCCTCAGTAACTTTATCCCGCACATTAGAAGCAACATCTCCTTATTCAAATATGTGGTCTAATGAGGAGCAACACAATACTGGCATTTTGATGGACCCCTGAAACCTATTGATCTTAGTTTATCATCAGTAGGTAAAAATTAAATTTATTGAGCATTTTCCACATTAGCACTGAAATTTTCGCTGGAATGATTTTATGCCAAATGAGTTTTGAGGTGGCCTGGGATAGTCCTTTTGATCTACAAATATCCCAAGCAGGAGACATTGAGAAAACTCCACTGCTACACGGCTTCCAAACAACCATGTCTGAATTGCCATGCCATATCTCTTCAAATTCTAGAATTTTAGAGGCTATTGTTGTTGGAAATTTCGATTGAACTGTGTCTCTGTCCCATTTGTTAGCTGAGTTCCAAAAATTGTTGATTGAGAGGTCTTCTTGATCTTCAAAGTTTTTACACTATTCAATTTCCCAACTATCATTGAACATGCTGATTTCTCCATTTCCAATCTGCCACTTCATGTTATCTTCTGTTAAGTTTCTCACAGAGCACATTCTATTCCAGATATGAGCACCTTTTTTTATAGGAGCTATGGTTGGATGATATTTTCTACAATAAGAAGCTTTCATGAATTGAGACCATAAAGATTCTTTAGATCTAAAGTTCCACCAAAGTTTCATACTTAAAGAGTTTGCAACATCTGTTAAGTTTCTAATCCCCAACCCTCCTTGAATTGGTGGATATGGCCTCCCACTTACACCAGTGGTGTCTTTTCTCTCCAAAGCTAGAATTCCAGAAAAAAACAGCCATAATAACATGAAGTCTTTTAAAGACAGTCTTAGGAAGAGACAGAGCAGCTAGCAGGTACATCTGCATTGAGACAAGAACTGATTTTATTAAAACTATCTTCCCCCCCGAACTCAAACATTTTGATCTCCATCCCGACAATCTTTGCTTTACCTTTTGAATCATCTCTTCAAAGTATATGGATTTCTTTTTACCACTATACAGAGGACATCCTAAATGAGTGATAGGACCTTTCTTCAATTTCATACCTGTGATCTGTGATCTGCTTTAAGGAGGACAACAGCTTTGGTTTTATCTTGCTTGAGACTATCAGTGAACTTTTTGATTTGTTTATCAACTGGCCAGATTCTTGTTCATAGTCATTCAAAACTTCCATAATTTTCTTCACTTCCCTCTTCATACCCGAACTAAAAATTATAACATCATCTGCAAATGCTAGGTGATTGAATTTTGGGCAACTTAATGGCATTTTATACCCAACTGACCTAGGATTCAAAGCTAAGTTGTGAAGGTTTCTGGATAGAACATCTGCCATGATAATAAAAGGCTTGGGGATAAAGGATCCCCTTGCCTAAGTCCCCTAGAAGCATGGAAAAATCCCACATTCTCCCCATTTATCAGAATTGTAAACCAGTTATTAGAAATAATTCTCCAAACCAGATCTAACCACTGCTCACAAAATCCCATTTTCCTCATGACCTTTAGCAAGAACCACCAAGAAACACGATCATACGCCTTTGTCATATCCAACTTCAATATAATATTACCTCCTGTATTCTTGGAATGGATTCGAGACATACATTCTTGGGCTAACAGGACATTTTCGGTAATTGATCTATCTCTAATGAAGAGAAATAATTTGGGGCAAAAAGTGTGAGATTCTATCATTTAATATCATGCAGAAAAATTTATTCACAAAATTTTGCATGCTGATTGGCCTGAAGTCATTAAAAGATTGGGGGTGATCAATTTTTGGAATGAGAAATAATCTGGAGGTTGTGCAAATTTTCGGTAAACTTGAGCCTGCAAAGAAGCTGTGCACTACCTTGAGTAAGTCTTCTTTTACAATCTCCCAAAAGAAGGTGAAGAAATGACCATCAAACCTGTAAGGACACAAATTTCCAATTGAGTCCTTGTAGTTTTGGCTCAATTCTGGACAAAAACGTTTAAGTCATACGATAGAGTTATTGACCATCCTTCAAGCCTATGACGTACTAAAGTTGAAGACGTAGCGGCCAAGTTTAAAGCTTCATCAAAATGCCGAGTTTAATGTGCCTCGTTTCTACATCATCAACATGGTTCCATTGCTCCTAAGGTATGAATGCATTTTAATATATATATATATAAGAGCTTGGAACAATTGTTTTATTGGGTGTACTATGTTTTAAACTGTTGTATATTTTCAAAAAGATTTTATTAAAACTTTAAAACAAAGTATATAAAGTTTCTGAGTTAAAAATCGAAATTTATACTTTCTGGAAGTTCGTTCGAAATTGTCGTTCTTACGAGAATGTCGTTCGAACGAGGTTTGCCAATGAGTTCCCATATTGGCCACTGGAATGTCCTTCGAAGTGCCGTTCGAACGAGAATGATGTTCGAACGAGATTTCCAACGAGATTTCACACTGGAACTTCATTACTTCGTTCGAACAAAAATCTCGTTCGAACGAGTTTTGGCGGGAACAATTATTTTGGCAGTTTTGAGCAGTTTTTCCCACTTTCCCACTTCTTTTCCCACTAACTTTTTACCTGATTAATTAAGTGCGGAAACCAACTTTTTCTTTTCAACTTTTTCACATCTTTCCATATCCAAGAGAGAGTTTGAGAGCTTCAATTTACAAAGAAAAAGTTCATGTTTTGAGTGTCTAATTTTTCAAGAAAAAATCATTTAAAACTCTAGTTTTCACCCAAAGTTTGTTTATCCAAGTTCCTTTATATATATACATTGCTTGGAGTTTTGGCACCGGTTTACTCTACCTATTGAAGAGTTCATTTGGGTTTTCTTCTAAATCCTTTAAAGAAGAAGAAGTTTGTTTTGCTGCGGCATGCTCATATGGTGAAAGGCACCATGTGTGGTTGACGGTGTAACTATGTCTCATTGGTGATTCCAAGATTCCGATGGAGCTCCGGGGTTGTCGACTAGGGGGAGGTGTTTACAAGAAGACGCGTCAAGGCTTGAAAGGGGTCGAGTCGAGGAAGTAAGTCATCTGTCTTGTAATTGTAAAACCATACATAGTGGACTTAAGGCTAGGGCCGTCCGAGGTTTTTTCCCGTTGTGGGTTTTTCCTCGTACATCGCGGCGTAGTGATTCATTGTTTATTTTATCTTTCGCAATACTCACCTAGAACGCATGCTTAGGTAAAAAGATAAAATTTGGTTTAATCACTACATGTTTAATTTGGTGCTAAATTAATTTGGGTAATGTGTATTTAATTCAAGTCATTAATTGAATTTGTTAAAATTGGTTTGGCCTAATTTGGTAATATTGAAAAATATGACTTAGGCAAATTTTTATGACTTGGGTTAAATTGGTTTAAGTGAAATTTACATAAGTGTGTGTTCAATTTAATTTCACTTCGTTTAATTTTAATTTGTAAAAGAAATTAAAATTTGTTTTTAATTGAACCATCATTCGCTTCCGCATCTAAAAAGGAAATTGCTTTTAATTTGTATTAAAGAATTTAAAATTGGGGCCTCGCGCACCAACAAAACCCATCAATACCTGTCCCAATACCTGTCCCACTTTTTGGATTCAGACCTTTGACTGCTTTCTCCAACTCCACCATAGATGGCCATGCTGAGTTCATCTCCTCTGTGATCAAAGAAGGAATAGCATCCATTACCTTTCTGTTAACAGTAGACTGTAACACTTCAGTTGACAGAAATTGTTGAGAAAAGAAATCAACTGCCTCTACATGACTTTCCTCCTTCGAAACTGCCCAAGATCCATCTCTTTTTTTCACTCTAAGGATATTCAATCTCTTCTGTTTACTACTTACCACCCTATGAAAATAGGCAGAGTTCTTATCCCCTTCAATGCTCCATTTATCATTAGCTTTTTGACTACAGAAATCAGCCTCTATCTTCAACTTCTGATTATAATGTGTTGTTGCTCTATTCAGATCCTCTCTTTTCGGTTCTGAGGGGTCTTGCTCATACTCAATCTCAGCATTTTGGAGAGAATCCTCTGCATTTCTAGCAGTTTGAACAATGTCCCCATATGTGCACCTGCTCCAAGCACTCAACTTCCTTTTGATTTCTTTAAGTTTGAGAGAAATGGCCATTATAGGGTTAGGACAAGACACTTCCTTCCATGCTTGGTTCACTATATCTGCACATTCTTTCTTTTCAGTCCAAAAATTGAAAAATCTAAAGCTTCTTTTGGTTGTTTCTGTTTGAATTTCTCCTCTAAATAATAAAGGGGAATGATCAGACATACTCCTGTTTAGATGGGCAACACTCCAATTGTAGTTGGTATCCAAGCAAGCTTGATTTATTAAAACCATATCAGGTCTACTCCAAATGCTGAATTCAGTTGACCTTTTATTGTGCCAAGTATATTTGGAGCCTGTATAACCAGCATCCATTAGCCCATTAACTTCAATGCATTCTATGAACTCACACATTGCCCCTAGATTGACTTCATTACCTCCAGCTTTTTCAGTCACATCTGCTACTATATTAAAATCTCCACCAATCCACCATGGAGATGAAGTGCTGGTAGCATTTAAGTACTCCCATAAAGACCTTCTTTCATTTCTATTGCAACTAGCATAAATGAGGCTACATTGCAGCATATCAGAAAATTCTTCTAACTTCACTTTAACTTTGGTTCATTTCAGAGACCATTCCCTAGTGGACTTCCTCTTTTAAAAAAAACACCAAATCTTGCTATTTTGGTTTGAAACACAAGTTCCAAAACCTAATTTTATACAGAAAGATTTGATTTTATTAAGATCTTGCTTTGGTTCCATCACTACAACCATTTGAGGTTTATGAATTCGGTTGAGTCTTTTTAATCTCCTCATAGCACCTTTTTTAGAAATCCCTCTGATATTCCATATTAAAGCACCTAACATAAAGAATATTTTATAGAGGGGGATTTAGAATGCGACCTGAGTATTCTCTCAGATCCATGTACTGATTCTTCACTTCTAGCACCTTTGGAAATTTTCTTTATCCTTGAAACTACTGTGAAACCTGCTTCTTGGTCTTCATTCTTATCTGGAGTGTAATCAATCTCTTCATCCTGATCTCCCTTGCTAAACTCCTGAACTACTACAGCTTCTGATACATGAGCTGCTACTACTGCATCTGCTTGTTGAGTAAAGTTTTGGCTTTCTTTATTAATACTGTTCCCACTCCATTTCTTCTGCATATCATTGTCAATCAAAATTCCCTTTATTGGTTCCTCTACTGACTTATCAAGATTCCTCTGTCTTTTCTTCCAGTTAGATCATAGTGTTGAGAAACGAGAGGCAGGTCTGTCTCAACTATGTTTTCCTCAATTTGCCCATTTATCATGACCTGCTCATCAGTTTTTGACACCTCCTTTTCTACATCCCTTTTAACTTTTTCTTGAGTATTAGCAGTAATAAGCTTTTGTGTTGGCCTGGGCACAGTATCCTCAAGCTCTCGAATATATTCACCCTCTTCAATTTCTGCAATTGACTTACCATCATGCCTTGTACCATGACTATTTTGTTTGAAGGTTCTCTTGTAGTCTCCTTCTTCTTGAGTTCATGCCTTGGTTTTGTACCATGATGATCATTCTCCTTTTGCTTCTTAATTTCATCTGCTTGCTTCAAAAAGCACTTATCTTGAGTATGGCCTTTCTTCTCACAATGGTAACAAAATGGAGGAGATCTTCATATATTATAGACTGCCAAAAGCCAGATCCTTTCTCCTTGTTCCCAATCCACACTCTAGAAGGTAAAATCTTTTTCAAGTCTACTTCCACACACACCTTAGCTTGGCTTGGCTTGGTCTTGTCAGCGAGTCAGTAGCATTGTCAATTTTAAGAGGATTCCCAACCACTTGTGCAATAGAGAACAAAGCATTCTTATTGTATAAATGGATTGGGAGTAGGGGCAGCTGCTGTATCCAAACAGGAACAATTGAAGATTCTTTGCCCGGATTGAAATCAATGTCCCATTTGAGCGTACGCATGGGATATCTCTGAATGAACCATGTTTCCTTTAACCAAAGTCTCTGGAAATCTTCATCATGATCAAGTCTAATCAAGACATGTTTACGTATATCATCAATTGAAGGTCTGCCATGAGAGAATTTCCCCACAACTGATCTTTTAAAAGGTGTGGTCATTTCATCGAGAGTGGAGGCTTCATAAATAATAGCAGGTTCTCCTCTATAGGAAGAGATCTTCTGCAGCGTTAAGGGTTTCTAGGTTTGAGAGGAGAGGACAGATGCAAAGGTTTTGGGTTTTTCAGGTATTGATGGAAGGTTTGAATGATGGTGGGCATCTACATGAGGGGATTGATTAGATGTTTGAAGAGGAGGGAACAAGGACGTACCTACCTCCATGAGGGAGGCAGGTAAAAGAGCCATGCAAACCCTAGAAAGAGAGAGAAAGAGAGAGAGACAACAAAGTCATTTTCTTTATAACAATCACAAAGCAACATGTTTCTTCACAGTTAACATAGACAGGTAAGTCCAGGCACAAAAAAAGGAGTGAGAAAATTATCACTAGCATCGTATGCATGACAATATAATTGACGTACACATGCACCTTCATTCCTATATTAAATGGTGGATGTAAGACTAACAATCCACACCGGATCGTGCCCTTCAAGTCGCACGTTGCTTTCTACCACATCTTTTCAAATGAAGTTTTACCATAACATTCCTCTAATTTGAAACTAGTATGGGATTGATTCAATTATGAAATCATGAATAGTCACCTATTTTTATTTTTTCATTCCAATTTTTTGAGCGCGATATCCTAATTAAACCATCTGATATCCCACTAAGTCAAATTAGGCCTACCTCTATCCCTAGCGTTACCATCAATATTAACTAAAAGATTCTTCCTTACGAAGGGCACTCTACTTTAGACGTGACCATCAACGTCAATTTTCTCTCAATATAAATATCTTCTATAGGAGTTACTTCTACTGTTTCACTATATGTTCATTTCTAATTTTATCCTTTCATGTTTTACTGCAAATCCATCTAAACATTCACATATCAACCACTGTCATTTTTTGTACAATTTCGTTTTTGGTTGCCCAACACTTCGTCTCATATAACATGATTGGTCTAATGGCCTTCCTATAAAACTTCCCCTTTAACTTCATACGTATACTCCGATCGCATAATATGTCGTTAGCACTTCTCCACTTGACCCAACTTGCTTTAATCCTATAGTTAACATCATCACTAATATCTCCATCTCTTTGGATATTCAAGCTTAAATAACAAAAATGATCATTTTTAGTTATCTCTTGACCCTCGAGTTTCACATCCCTATTTCTCCTCCTACTATTACTAAAATTGCACTCCATATACTCCGTTTCAGTTACTTAATTTAAATATTCTTATTTCTAGAATTCATCTTCACATTTCCCGTCTAGCATTGATCGCTTCCTTAGTTTCATCCACTAAAACAATACCATCCGCAAATATCATACACTGTGGCAACTCATTTTCGTATTTGCCCAGTAAATTCATCCATAACAAAAGCAAAAAAAAATGGTTTAGTGCTGAACCTTGGTGCAAACCTATAGTAATTATAAACTCACAACATTCTTCATGTTGTTCTAATATAGTCATAGCCCCATCATACATATCATTAATCACATCCATATATCTACAAGTTACTCCTTTTTTATTTAAAACTAGTCATATTATATCTATAGGTTTCTATCATATGCCTTCTCCAAATCTATAAAAACAGTATGAAACTCTTTACTTTTATCTCTTTACCTTTCCAGTAATCACCTCAATAGCTTTCATTGTTGAGCCTAAGGCATAAACCCAAACTTGATGTGAATAAAGGTCTTCTCGTCATTTTTAGTCCTTTTTAGTATTTCTTTTATTTTTAGCATTCATTGTATTTTTCCTTTTATTTTGTATTTAGAAGAAGGAAGGTTATTTGGTTTTAAGGGAACAATTGTAATTAGGTACTTAGCTTAGTGGCCAAGCAACCTCCTCCCTTTAAATACCCCTTTTGTAGACTCATTTGAGTCATTCCTTGATTTTGAAATATTGTGATTAGAGAGAGATTATATTTTCTTGCTCCCATTTGGCGTTATTTACGTCAATTGGTATCGAGCCTAGTCGCTCCACCCAGTTGTTGTTGTTGTAAGACAAAAACGCGTAAACAACATCACGGTGGGTTCAAGAAAGGATAAACTCCTTCGACGCAAACCCTTTCAATCAAATTTTGGAGGCCATCAACCGATTGACGGCCCGAGTAGATGCGATGGATGCCCGAAGCTCTTCGCCCGCAACTACCACGGACCACCCCCACACCACCTCGATAACATCTCAAAACCCTAACCCGAGTTCTCCAAGATCAACCCATTCTACACCTCTACCACAAAAAAACCCTAGCTCATCAAACCCTAACCCCATGTTCATGCAAATGGACACACCACCGAAGAGACCGCTGCACCA
Organism: Sambucus nigra; assembly: GCA_949130495.1. Classification (NCBI taxonomy): domain Eukaryota; kingdom Viridiplantae; phylum Streptophyta; class Magnoliopsida; order Dipsacales; family Adoxaceae; genus Sambucus; species Sambucus nigra. The sequence goes on along the minus strand of OX422214.1, from coordinate 541,198,442 downwards.
CCACCAACAACAACCGGCCGGAATACAAAAAAAAAAAATCAAAGATCACCCAAGCAGACCCGAAACAGCCCCTCATGCCCCCGATCATCCCTATCGAAGCCTCCAGCTTCCTGAACCTACCCACCGCTACTTTCGAAGGGGCACCACCTGTCGGAAAATCCACCCCAGCCACTGTTCTACATATCGGGCCAACACAAACTGATCCGGACCCACCACAACCCATCCAACAACCTAAAACCAAGATCCACAGCCGAACCCTACAAAATCCGAACCAAACTCAACTTCCAACCACCGGGCCCTAACCCCATGTCACTGGGTACTTACTACGAAGTCGTACTGCCCTGAATCAAGCCCAGAAGGACCAACTTCCACCGCCGACAGCACCCAGACCCTCTGATGGGTCGAGTCAGGGGTTCCAACGTCAACACCACCCTATTGAGGGTTGTTTGACAGCTCCAACCATTACTAAGGCATTTCCGGAAAATCCTACCCCTTTGTGTGTTCAACCGACTCCACCCACCATCGGAACCTACTCTCCCACCATCACCGAGATGATCCGTGACACCCAGCACACAAAAAAATCAAATCCACCTCTCATACATACAAATGTCACCAACCCCAAGCCTTTTAACCCAAATCTTGAATCCCAGACCCTAGAATTTCTACCCTCCCACATTCACCATAATTTCACCCATCAAAATGCACCACCACCCTCTATACCTCCACCTCCCCCACCCAACATCCCAACACACCACCATTTACCCTCTCCCCACCTTCCTCCACCCCGAATCCTTGTCCCCTCCACAACTCACCACCTCCACAACCACACCATTACCCCCATCAACCCCCACATAATTACCTCTTGCCCCCTATCTCCATTTACCCTCGCCATCACCCACAAAAACATCTTGAACACCCCCAGATACCATCCATACCCCCTGCTCCATCCCTTCCCACGCACCCTCAGCCACCCCATTCCACCTTTTCCACGCTTCCACCCCCCCTATTTTACATACCACTCCCCCACCCGGACACCCCCTCCATGTCCCACATCATCCACCCCCGTGGGATACCCGTTCCTTTCACTCCGCACCCACTGATTCCCATGAGCGGGTACGATAGTGGATTACCCTACCTCCCCATGTTGATCCTCCTTCGCCCCGCCCCCACTCCGCTCCTGAGTTTGAGCCAGCCCCTCCTACCGAGTGGCGCAATGATGCTTCCCCCTTTGATTCCCTGGGCCCAAGGTTACCGCTTATGTCCCCCTCGTCGAGCACCATTGCTTTGTTTGCTATCAAAAAGGGCACCAGATGAATCAATGCCCTTACCGCCAGCTGTTGGTTCTAGCACCACCTCCTTCCCCACCTCGCACCACTCCTCCTGCCGCCCTAGTTCCCCCACCAGCTCCTGACCCTCCTCATCCACCGCCTCGGAGGCAACCACAGCACACCTTACTTACCGAGCCTCCGCTAAGCGATGATGATCTCGATGAGGATGCCCTGGCCCTTCAAAGTGGTGATGCCATCACACTGTGGGCACTTCAGTTACTCTCACAAAGTATACAGGGTGATATCAGAGTGGATGTCCCGATGTTTGACGGCCACCTACAGCGCGATGCCGTTGTTGATTGGCTTACAGTTATGGAGCGGATTTTTGAGTATAAACGGCTGAGGGTCGTAGATGTGTTCTCCTAGCAGCAACATAATTTCAAGGCTATGCTAGTGTTTGGTGGAATGACTTGGAGCAGCGACGTGCCCTTGAGGGCCTTCTTCCTAACCAGTCCTGGACCGAGCTTCGTGCACAATTGATGTCCGCTTTTTTTCCCGCCACTTACAAGCGTGACTTATTTTTACGAGTTCAGTCTCTTCGCCGGGACACCACAGTTTGGGACTACAGTGAGCAATTGCAGCTTTTATGTACTCGAGCCCGCCTCGGCGAGAGTGAGGAGCAGCGCATTAGCCGTTATATTCACGATTTGCAGAGCTACATTCAGCACGATTTGTTATTTTACGTGAGGTCAGCTCCTTTGCCAAGACAGTGGAGTACGCCATTAAAGGTTGAGTCCTTCCACCAGACTGCCCCTCCACCACGTAGCCGCTCCATGACTACTACTCCAGCACGAGTGACTTTTGCATCTGCTGGGACTTCCTCCACTGCAGCTACTCCTACTACCACAGTTCCTCCTTCTGCACCAGCTCATCCGGTCACCTTCAAATGTTACAACTGCGGGATGATGGGCCATAGAGCCTCAGATCTAAGATGTTACAATTCTAAGATATTGTTGTTTCCAATCTCTAATGTTCAATCACTCTCCCTCAAAGTTTCGTTATATGACTCATTAACTTAATACTACGATAATTTGAACAACATTGTACATCTCCTTTATTTTTATAATTTTTTTATAAATAGGCATCAAAAACACTTCTTCTCCATTCTTCAGGCTTCCTTTTAGGCATTATAATTTTATTAAACGGTTTTATTAGCCAAGACCCTCCATCCCCTAAAACACTTCCAACCATCAATAAGAATACACGTTGTACCTAAAGCCCTCCTTGTTTTCATCTTTTTAAAGCAACCATAACCTTAATTATGAGGAAAATGTATTTTCTCAAATCTTCCTAAGTTTCTGCATATCCAATCTACTTTCGTTATCTACATTTAATAACCTCTCAAAATAATTGTTCCATCTTTCCTTAATCTCTTCATCCCTGACTAAAGACTCTTGAATCATCACTCTTAATAAACTCAACGCTATTAAAAAAAAATTATTTTTCCATCCCCAAGTTTAGCAAGTTTATAAATATTTTTCCCCTTGCGATCCTAGTTTCGTATAAAGATCAGCATACGCCTTAAACTTATCATCTCTTATCATTTTCTTAACTTCTTTTTTAGCACGTTGATATTTTTCAAAATTTTATTTGTTTATTTTAAAGCATTATCTTTTGGGTTTTACTATATTTTGTATTTATTCATTCCACCACCAGGTTTCTTTAGAATCTCTCGATATTCTCCTAATGCATGTAGCCATCTTATTCCACATCATGTTAGCCTCATTTTCAGTATCACATGTCGCTTCTTTTGGTATTTTATCTTTAAATAGTTTTATTTTCTCTCCGGTTAAGTTTCACCACCTAGTTAATTGGTTAATCTTCTCTTTTCATGGTCTTGATTGATTTTTAATATTTATTTCCAACAGCATTATCCTATGATGCGAGGTTGGGCTCTCTCCCGGGATAACCTTACGGTTTTTACACGTTCATTAACCTCCTTTTCTAGAAGTGAAAAAGTCTATTTGGCTTTTTATCTATTACGCTTTAAAAAATTATCAAATGTTCAAGCCTCCTTTTAAAATATGTATTTACTGGTATAAGATCATAAATCATTCCAAAATCTAAGATAGACTCACCCCCCGTCATCCCTATCTCCAAAACACACCATCCCATATCCGACATGATCTTCTCCTACATGGCCATTGTAATCTCCCCTAAAAAAAAATTCACAAGTAGAGGTAGTTTATGAATAAGTTCATCCATTTATTTCCAAAATTGTAATTTTGTATGTTTATCTAATCTTACTTAGGGTGCATAAGCTCTAACAATATTGATTATATTTTACCATTTTTAATATTTTCTTAAGATTCTTATCTACTATTATTCAGTTACCATTCCTATGTCTATGTTTTCCTATATAATATAAACCCTGTAGTCTATATGAGCAAGGTCATCTCCAAATGCTTGGAGATGGTCTAGGGGGGGTCTCTAGTGCCTCGTAATGTTGAATGGAAATACATCCAGCATTAAGAGAAAACACTAAGTATTTGTTCTTTTAAGTCTTAATGTTAAATTAAGTTCAGCATACAACATTAAGAGGCAAGGCAACAAGTCCCATACTAAATGCTTAATTATAATTAAAGTTATTTTTACCATTAGTTTGTTATATGACACAAGTAAAATAGTTTTTTAAAAAGGTATAATGGTAAAACAATCCAAGTAACATGTATCATGTATGCAACGTTCGGAACCTAATGTTCAAACAAGCAACATTCATTCTGTATTCAGAAATTAACAACCTTCATTTAGAGGCTAAACTAAATATGTATATCACACAGAAAGTAAGCCCTCCGTCTCAAAATAAATTTATTCTAATGTTAATGCGATGTTTACAAGTGAAAACGAGCATCCCTTGTAACAAGAAAATATATAAAGATACTTCTAAAACAATTGTTGTTCACTTAATATTTCATGTATCAAGTTGGACCAATAAAATTAGCGTGACCAAAAAGTTCCAGCCGCGTTTCTAAACAATGATCTTTAAGGGCCAAAAATAATAAATTTCCAGCTACAAAATGTTAAGTTTCACCTTGCCTCTGACTTGAGATTAATTCAGGAATCAGGATGTTTATTAGTCGGAAATTGAGTCCTAAATGGAAGTAGTTCAAGTGCTGCTCTAAATAACAACACGGACTTCTACATAAGGTCGATTGGCAACTATTAATCAGTTCATCACAACGGCCTTCATGTTTGGGGGTGGGAGGAACGTATAATTTTTTAAATTTTTCACCAGCTCAATCAACGAAATTTTCATCTCTGATCATCAACAGGCTTCTCATCTCGCTAAGTTAAAACTAATCGGTTCAGGAAATATTTCTAAGGTTTCCAAAGCAAAAGAATAACAGAATAAAACCACAATCAGCACTTCGAGCAATTCAATATCTTGTGGAGAAAACATTATTTTATTTGAGTGGTTGGGTAAGTGCATATTATATTAGTTCGTTAACTTTCAACCCGCAAATCATTAATTCAAACAGTCTGTGCTGTATATTTCTGGTGTAGAAGCCGAGAAAAATGCCTATATACTATACCTGAAACAACTGTGCCATCATATTAGAATCACGTCGGATATGCTGCTGGAATGCTGCAGGATCAACCGCAGAGCCATCTGGATTGAAGCCCAAGTTATTGGCAGACGCACTGAAAAACAGTATAGTCTTAGCCAGTTAGCATATGAAAGTGCACGTCATATATCTCATTTCAATATGAACAAAAAAAATTGTGGAAAAAATAATGAGCTATGAAGTAAAGAAAAAAGTAAAAGAACATTCCATTGACTACTTCCAAAGGATAGCATTCATAGACTATGATAAAGAGGAGGATCAATCAAAAACTATATGCTGGGAACATTAGGCATGACAAACCCAATTTTGATAATACGATATTTGACTTAACCTCAGTTTTTGTAAATAATTAGATATAACACCAATTTCATGAGAAAAAAGATTGTTGCTCTGCTAGCGAAAAGTGTCGACTTGCATTCAATATGTGCGGTTTCCATGAAATATGTGTCTATAGTTCTCGATTTGCATGAAATTGGTGTTGTCTAATTATTTGCAAAAACTAGGGTTAAGTCAAATATCGTATAATCAAAATGGGGGGTTTGTCGATATAACCCAAAATATAATTTTAATGAAGAGTTGTTTCATATATAAGGTTAATTGAAAGCCCCAAAAACTTGCAACAATTACTAAAGTAGCTGTAGCATGGTGGTTGTCATCTAAAACATGTAGCATGGTGGTTGTCATCTAAAACAACGAGAAATATGTTCCAACAGCATTATAGCGCATATTTAGGAAGAGTCACATTAGGCCGACACAGGATTTCGAATAATTTTGTGTGACCCACTAACGTGTCGTCGTTGCATTGGTTGGTGTTTGGGGCCATGGATTATCATTCGACAGACACACCAACCAATGGTCGCACAAAATGTGTCGAAATACTGTGTCGACCTAATATTACTCCACATATATAGACAAGAAACTTAAATACTAATTGACTACAAATCTAATGATTTTGTTACATTAGTTATCAGCAAAATATGTTGAATCCCAAAAACGCTAAGGGCCTTAACAATCATTGCATTGGGTTGGAACACTAAACAGTACGGAAACCAACAAATAAGTTCAACCTCACCTAGAAGCAACATGTGCAACCATCATCACTAAATCTCCTTCACTAACACCGAGAGCACTCAATCTCTCCACATTCCTCATCTCTTTTCCATTATACAGAAGTTGTTGTTGCTGAAGTGGCATTTGTGTCTGCGTACATATAAAAATAAAAAGTAAATTTGATGAGAGTTATATTTGGGGGCAATTTTGGTATTTTTGTATTTTTAATATTGTAATTTTTCTTTTATTATTTTTCATTTTTCAGTTGTAGTTAAAATGATTAGAGAGGGCTACAATAGGTATCTTGTAAAGGGAATGTTTTAGTCCACGTGATGTCATTAGTGATGTCACCCATGACATCACAGACATCACATGTGATCTAAGCATTAGGGGCAATTTTGGTATTTCCGTATTCTTAATATTGTAATTTTTCTTTTATTATTTTTTATTTTTTAGTTGTAGTTAAAATTATTAGAGACGACTAGAATAGGTATTTTGTAAAGGAAATGTTCTACTTCAGATGAGATCGTCATTAATGAGGTCATCCGTGACATCACGTGTGACTTGAGGATTCCTTAGTGGGCAAGTAATGACCCTTTCTAGATTCTTCCCTTATCCCTGTAAAGGGTAATACGCCCATTTGAGGAAATAATTCAACTAATTGATAATTTGAGTATTATTAGTGTAATTTTTTGTGTGTCATTGGCACCGTTTACGTCAAAATTATACAGGTATCCCTGAACTTTTCCCTTTGTAACATTTTGACCCTCAAACTTCTTTTTGTATCAATTAAGCCCCTAAACTATATTAAGTTTGCACTACTAGCCCTTCCGTTAACTTCTCCTTTACAGAATTTTTTACGTGACATGTAGGCCCGGCAATATGGGTTCTTAAGGATGAAACCGCCCATAATTCATTCAAAATAATGTGTTCGGGGCCCATTAATTGTGTTTGTGGGTCAAAATGGTTTGAACGATCCAATGAGACGGTTTGTTGGCAAGTCATTAGCGGGTCAAAATGGTTTTGGACCCTCACAAAAATAAAACTCAAATTACTAAAAAGTTTAAAGATTTTTTTTATTCAACTATTTACTTGTATATTTTTTTTCAAAATTATTATACCATATTTATTTGTATATGATATAATAATTATTTTTTCAAAAAAAAGGCGGGTCAACCCGACCCGATCCGGGTTTGACCCGACCCGACCCAAATTTAACCCGCCCAAACCCGCCCACATTATTATGTCCAACCCGATTTTGACCCGCTCAAATTTATCCATATCCATTTTTGACCCGTCCATAACCGCCCATTTGCCACTACTAGTGACATGTAAAATTGAACAAGAATATCTTTTTTCACACCTGTAGCCAAACTCCATATCCAAAATAACTCTAATTCACCCAAACTAATTACTTGGAAAGTAATACCCCATCCTTTCCAATTAATAGTCATGTTTACCTTTTTAGTCCATCCCAATTTAATTGTTGTGTTTCGAAAAATAGTATATAAAGATAGGTGAGATTACAAAGTTACCCACTCGACAATACCCATTAGAAGATGATAATGTACTCATAGGATAAATTTGGAAAGTAAATTTTTTCTTATAATGTTGCTTAAACGGGCCATAGTAAGGGACGTTCACCAATAAGTCCAGTTTACATAAGGCATTTCCCATTGGTCCCTTCAAAATGGGCAAATTGTTTGATTATGTAAATTGGTTCATTGTGAATTAATGAATTGTAAATGAATGGATTTGAAATGAGTTTAAATCCAATTTTACGCAATGTTTGGTAATCTCAAATTGATGTTAAGGTTCAATGAAAAAAAAGATAAAAACAAATTAAGAGAGAAAGGGGGAGGGGGGGGGGGAAAGGGAGCGAAAGAGAGAGAGAGGAGCATGCGCTTTATGTGACTCCTATTTCAAATGGATGCATTTCACGTATTTTGTGAAATGATCCAATTTCAAATTTTACACAAGAGCTAAAATGGGATAATTAATTAATCATTTCATTAAAGAAACTAAACACAATTAATTAATCAATTTGTAAATGGACCAATTTATAAATGAACCAGTTTACAATTTTGGGACAACCAAACGGGGCCTTAGTGAATTGAGTCATTAATTGCCCCATTTTAGCTCACGTGTAAAATCTGAAATTGGATCATTTCACAAAAAACGTGAAATGCACCCATTTGAGATAGGAGTTACATAAAGTGCATACTCATCTCTCTCTTTCCCCCCCTTCCCCCTTCCCCCTCTCCCTCCACCTCCCCCTCTTAATTTGTTTTATCTTTATTCCTCGTAAAACCTTAACATCAATTTCAGATTACCAAACATTACGTAAAATTGGATTTAGACTCATTTCACAATGAACCAATTGACATAATCAAATAATTTGCATAACCAAACAGGGCCATAGTGAATATCCACTGCATGTTAACATTTAATAACGCGTAACGGAACAAAAATATTTTTTCATGGGACCTGTTGGACCAAAAAAAATGGTAGGATCTATTTGACTACATAGATAGTAAAGGGTAAAAAAAAACCATTATGGTGCAAACTTATAATATTTTTTCATGGGACGTGTTGGACCAAAAAAAATGGTGAGATCTATTTGACTACATAGATAGTGGTTAAAAATAAAAATAACAACTTTGAGTGTGAAAAGGTTACCATGAATAGAGCATAAAATAGTAAATATATTTGCATAAATAAAAGAAATTTAGGGTAGAGAAGAAAGAAAAGGGATCTGAATCTGACCTCAACCTCAAGGAGAGCTTTTAAGTTTTCAACCTGTTAATTTGTTATAGATATGACGTTGGAGGTTAGTATGAGAATGAGTAAAAAAGAGACCAATAAATCAAATCAAAAAATAGGATTTTGTGGAGATTTACAAATTCGTCACGGTCGATTTCCAAAGTGAGGATTTGTTCGTCGGCAGTCATAATGGTGATCTTCATCTTCTCCAATTCGATTCGATCTTATCAATGCAGATGTTCAAATAGGCACACACTTTGTTCTTTTCGTATTCCCAAAGTCTCTTTCTTTATTTTGTTTACACTTCAAACAATTTTGTATTAAATTTAAGATCCCTTTAATAAGATAAGATAAGTTTGGACTAACTACAAAAGACTCATAATACAACTCAAACTCATATTTTAACTATGAATTAATCAATCCAATTGAAGTTAGATACGTATATCCCGTAAATAAATGAATTTGAATATACAATTTTATTTTGGGAATATATCAAATTATTCCTCGAATATTTTTTAGTATATGTTTAATTCAAATTTTTTTATTTTATTCTAAAAAGTCATTCACCATGTCGCTGACGCGAACCTTTAAAAACAAGAGAATATTAATTAAATTAGTGTTTGAGGAACTTTTTGGTACAAAATAAAAGGTTGGACTAAATGTGTATTAAGAAATGTTGAGGGACTTTTTGGTATTTGACCCTTTTACTACTTAACTAATAAATAAATTTTCAAATTAACCTTAATCATTAATCAAAACCCAACAATACAATCAAAGATATGTATATTGTAACAACTCGTATTTTCTCACGTAAAAGTTAGTCGGCCAGGATACGCCGAAGATAGCGTTTGCTTGTCAATTAGGAAAATGATATGTGTACCAAGTGTTTACACCAAAAGTGGTTTACCAAGTGCATTAAACTGTTGTACCTGCGATAATGTACTATAGGTTAATGCACTTGGTAAACTACTTTTGGTGTAAAAACTCGGTACATATATCATTGTCCTGTCAATTAATACTATTCTCATCATAACGTAATAAAATAATAGTATATTAAAGGTCTGTAATAAACTTTATGAACATTTCCATAGCAATAGATAAGTTCAAACCAATACAAAATAAATAATGAATTTAACTGTAAAGTAAATGTCTCAACCCAATATAATGTAAAGAAATTCGGGCTTATGCCCTTACAATTGTTTTCAAATAAAATAACTCATTCTGGCATAAGAGCACCTATACTAAAATTAATAAATCTGAACACTAATGAGGAAGTGAGATCGCAAGACTGCTACAGCGACAATCCAGCTATCCATGTCTACGAGCACCTAGGGGGAACATTAAAATTTGGGTGAGAGCCTAGGTGTTCAAGAATTAACTTATTTAATTTAAGATGCAATAATACAGTTGATGCAAAATAAATATCCCCTCTTCGTCACTCACATGTGTTAACACATCACTCCTCGTCTAAGTGTGATATTAACCGCATTCCAATAATTCCCAAATTATGGCTATAACAACATGCCAACATTTATAATAACGAATTCGTAGCTAATTAAATACTTAAGTGTGCCAACTATAGTTAATTACCAATATCCATAATATCCCGGCCTTATAAGTCTCACGTATAGACATAAACATCTATTATGCATCACAAAGTAGGGTCTTATCATTTATGTCCACATTCTTAGACAAATAAATTTATTTAATTACATTCCGGGTAATTATTTATATACACTACACCAAATCTGTCGAATTGTCATGGTCATTGACCTTGACAAGTTGGACTTGTCAAGGTCAATAACCGTGACAATTCTGGGGGTGACAACTTTTGTTGTCACGATCAATGACCGTGACAAGTTCATTAGAATTGTCACGGTCATGTCATGATCTATGATCGTGACAAGTTTTGTCACGGTTATAAACCGTGACAAACCCGTGACTTTTAATTAAAAAAATGTCACATTCAATGACTGTGACAATTCTGAACAGAAATGAAAAAAAATTTACTAGGCAGTATGGCCACTGCCAATGTCCAGCAGTATATGTGTACTTTTTATTGCAACGTTGTACCTGTTCAAACATCATATATCCAAACAAAATAGAGACAATGTAAATATACATTCAAAAAAATATGCATCACGATATAATCCAAATATAATTCAAATGTAACAACTTAAAACAATTCAATTCAAATAATGTCACTACATGTACGGGGTAAGGTTAGCTATGAGGAGGTGTGTAGGTCACACGATATACGAATTGACATACCCAACAATATACATTGTGCCGCATTATTCGCGCAACCAAAGGGGGAGTTTTCCTTCCCGGGTATCACATGCGTGACGAGCACCTTGGACTCGATGTCTTGAAGCGAACGTCCATGAACTGGCATACTCTAGACAGTATCCGGGTCCCTCAACCCCCACCATATCCGCTGACCATCAAATATGTCCAGTAAAAACGCGCTCGGCCAACCAAGTGTCAACATCGGTCGGTCGAAGGGAGCCAAATAGGGGAGTGGATCATCAAAGTTCGCCTGTGTCGGCAATGAAGCAGCGAGGTCCACATCCTTGTCATCCTGCACCTCGTCCTCCACCACCTTCTCCTTCCCTTTCCCCTTACGATTTTCGCCCAACGAACGCTTCATAAATGAGAACATATCTTGGACTGTCGCCTCCAAACGGGACAACTTTGCGTCATGCGAGTCCACCGTTAGAGCCAACCCAGTGTCGCTCGTTTCCAATCCGATGATCCTAGATTTGTCCAAAACTTAGAAATTCCTAGATTAGTATAAACAAAACTTAGATTTATAATATGTTTCATTTAATTATGTCTTATTTATATTCGATTTTTAAATTTCAAATTCAATTTATAATAGAGATTAATATTTCATCCATCTCCTCTAAAGGGTGAGTGGTCCTATCTCATTCAAGACCGCATATCTATGTAATATACTTAACAGCTCATGCACATTGTTACGATTTGAGAAAAATTCGGCAGAACGTCCCCGTAAATCTCCAAGTACACGACGTAGATTGGCAAGTGTGAGTGTTATTTCAATTGGTCAATTGAAATAACAGTCACACTTGTCAATCTAGTATGTACCCAGAGAACATTAGGATACGACTGCAAAACTCCCTCCAAAAGTAGCAACTTTAAGTCACTAAGAATATTATTATACGGAAATTATGCAGTCCCAAACTGTCCAAATGGGACAATTCAAGGGATCTCATTACAGGGGTAATGATTCTCGAACGGGTGTAAGGGCTATTGAATGCGTACGCATAAGAACTAGAAGGCTAGTATCTATGCGCACTATATGTAATTTCAAGTATGTTTCATTTAATTATCATACTATATATATATTGTTCGTTATACAAAGTAATTTTCAAAAAAAGTTGAAAAATCTCACCCCCATATAGACAATAATCCAGTGGTCATGCCACTTTTAAAATTAACCAACCCAACATCGATCCACTATAATCCAACCACAATGGAAACAACAAATGTGTATCCCGTACTCCTTCTAATTCATCTACTAAATTAATTTTTTTCATCAATTAAACTAACAATTAAAGTATACAATTATTGATTTACTAATTTACAATGAAGAGCAATCCTACTTGCATATGAAAGGGGCACTAATTATTGATTTACAAAAAAAATTAGCAACCAATCAATATTAAATCAATCAATTCTTTTACAAGGGGGACTACAATATTAGGGGCAATATCTAATAAACCAATAAAAATTTAATTAAAAAAAATACACACACGCACATATATACACACAGCCCCACAACCCACCCCCGCGCCCACCCCCACCCCCAGCGCTGCCCCCTCCCCCCACTGTCGCTGCCCACCACATGCGCACACACACGCACATATACACACACATGCATATATACACACACAAACACACACGCACAAACACCCCCCATCCCATCCCCCCAACCCTGCCCCCCCCCCCACCCACCCACCCACCCACACACATGCATATTTACACACACATATACATACACATATACATAAATGGAGGAGAAATATAAAAAGAAAACGTACCATAGTTGTTGAGAGAGAGAGTGCGCAGTCGCTAGAGAAAGAGAGAGAGATTGAGAGAATAAGAATCGGTGGGAAAAAAGAAGAGGGAGGATTTTTTTACTGACATAATTATCACGGACATGTCACGGTCATTGACCGTGACAACTTTATATGATTGTCACGATCATTGATCGTGACAAGGTTGACCGGTTAAAGGGTGCCAATTTGACCATGTTGGTGCAGTGATATGTCATTTCATATATTTGACACACAAAAGCATCTACCGTTGGTGTTTAATTCGTACTCTATCGACAAGTCCGGAGGAATCCCTTATCCGAAGCGGACATCATAAAACATGCACAAATTGGGGGGCAGTCCCTACGCAAGATACATGTTCACGGTATATACCCAGCGGTGACACGGGCTGGGTCAGCGTATATACATACCCCTCGTAGATGGTGTATACACGTAGTACCTATATGACCTACACAATCGCCAAGCCCACTATGCCGATGTGTGGTTTTCGGTCCGAACGCACGAATACCCAAGTCGATAGGACACTCCACGAACATTGGTATGTCCACACAAATACGTATAAGTACATATTATTATCTCATATAATATGTATAGGTAACTACTCCGTAATTACCATTGAAATGCCACATAAAGTCCACACTATTTTCATTTATTAATAATTTACCGTCTAGTGAATTATTAATTCTATTTCCTTGAATAATTTCTTAACCATCTAGTTAAATGAATTTTTCCAATTGAATAAGGGCACATTTTCATTTTTAATAAACTCCCCATTGGTCCATGCATGGTTCCACCAACTCATTTGGACTCCTAAAAGTACCCTTAACTAAACCCCAAGCCCAACTCGCTCAGCCCCCAGGACCGAATAGATTCGGTTCTTGGCCGAATCGATTTGCTGCCAAACCGAATCGATTTGCCCCAAGGCCGAATCGATTTGATTTTATGCAGAAGCCCAGATATGCTTGTTTGTTTTAATACGAAATTTCTATCTTTCATTCCAAATTCACTTCCAAGGGTTTATACTACTTCATAATTATGTAGTTGAGTCCCTAGAACTTAATTAGTCCACTTAGGATCATTAATTACATGATTAAATCCCAATTTCATGCCTAATTTTCCAGAATTTATGAACACTAAATACCTATTTCAACTCAGATTTCATTCTAATTTCCAACACTGTTTAAGTCATAATATGGAGCATCTATCATGGGGTTTACAACAGAATTTCAATCCATATACTAACATTAATATCGTCTCCATTAAATGGTCAAGATGTCCCCAATTAATTATCAAGAACCCTAAGGGATCTAACCTCAATTTCAAGAATACGATACCTAGATTTTTGGGATTAATTCTATATTAAATTCAGTCATTTACAGGCATAGAATATTTATTCATTATCAAATCATCCATATTCAACCTAAATCCCAAAAATTTTAAGGGTCATTATAATGCATCAAGAAAATACATTGGAAACTTAAATTAAGCAAGAGAACTCTTGCCTTAGTAATTCGTGGAAGAAAGCCCTTGATTTATTCTTAATTATTTGCCCATTTTTCCCTCTTTTGGTTCGTCTCCTTTCCTCTCCCGTTAACAGTTGTGTTTAGGTCTTTTCTGAATAGTAGTGGGGAATTGATTTACCCACACTTAAATACTAATTAATCATAATCCCGAGTTGGGCTTAAAACCCAGTTTTGGACCTTCAAATGGACTCGAATTCATACACATATTAGGTCAAAAGTTTCCCAACTTATATACCATTGACCCCGGCCTATTTCTAAAGGTCTAAAACACCTAAACGAGCCCATATATCCCCCTAAATATGTCCCTAATTATTTTATGTCAACATTGGATCATTGTTAATTGTGTCACACGTAAATTTATATTTTTATACAATACATGCGATGTTATACTCACACACATAAAAATCAATCATACATAAATATGACTTAATAATCAATAATTAATAATTTTCCAATTAAGTCCAATTCCCTAAAAAAAAATTATTCCAAAAATATTATTCATTATTTATTCTTAGAAAATTACGGGGTATTACATTCTTCCCCCCTAATAACGAGATTTCGTCCTCGGAATAAAGAAAAAAGTACGTACCTAGCTAGAAGAGTTTAAGATACTTTGTGCGCTTGTCGTCATCCCTATCTCAAGTCGACTCGTCCTCCTGACGGTGTCCCCACAGCACCCGAACTAAAAGAACAACCTTTGATCGAAGTTGGCGCTCCCGTCGGTCTAGAATGGCTACCGGTCTCTCCTTGTAAGTAGTGTCTGGTTAAAGCTCTATCTTGTCAATATCAATATGTTGGTACGCTAACTTATCTCATAGGAACCTCCGTAGTGAGGATATATGGAAAATGCCATGCATCCACTTTAAGTGGTCCGGAAATCCCAACAGATATGCCACAGGCCCAATCCTCTACAGAATAGGGAACGATCCCACGTATCGAGGATCCAACTTCCCTTTATTCCCAAACCTCATCACCCCTTTTATAGGAGATACTTTAATCAGCACCTGATCTCCAACATTGATGTCCAAGTGTCTCCGGCCCGCATCCACATAGCTCTTTTGCCTGTCTTGGGCAATCAATATCCGAACTCGAATTATCTCTACTTTCTCTGACATGTTTTGAATGAAGTCTGTCCCAAGTAACTTGTTATCCCCCACCTTCAACCAACATAAGGGTGAATAGCAAGGTCTCCCATAGAGTGACTCAAACGATGCCATCCCTATCATGAACTGGTAGTTATTATTGTATGCAAACTACACTAAAGGCAAACACTGCTCCCAACTCCCTTTAAAATCCAAAATGCACATCCGCAACATGTCTTCCAACATCAGGTTCACCCTCTTCGTCTGCCCATCGGTCTGAGAATGATATGACGTGCTCAATATCAACTCTGCCCCCAATGCCTGCTAAAAGCTCCTCCAAAAGTGGGACATTATGTTGAGCGTCACCCCATGTAGCTTAACTATCTTTGCAAGGAAGAGTCTGGCATACTGCTCAGAGCTGTAATCTGTCCGGACCGATAAGAAGTGATCCACCTTCGTCAATATGTTAACGATCACCCATATCGAATTGTTCCCCCTCTATGATGTAGGTAGCCCAGTAATAAAGTCCATGGAGATGTTTTCCCATTTCCACACCGGGATCTCCAAATGTTGTAAAACACCTGCGGGATGCTGATGATCCACCTTCACCAGCTGACACGTAGAACACTTGGACACAAATTCAGATATATCCTTTTTTATCATGGCCCACCAATACTAACGCCACATATCGTGGTATATCTTATCCCCTCCTGAATGTATCGTAAATTGTGACCCGTGAGCCTCAGACATAACGGCTCGTCTCAAATGCTCATCATCAGGAACAACCAATCTCCCCTGAAATCTCAAACCACCATCTGACCCAATGGAAAAGTTCTCCACCCCCTCGGTTAGCAATTGTCTGACTCATTCCTTGAAACGTTGATCTTTTTTCCTATGCCTTCACCACCCGAATAATAATCTTGGGGGTGATGGTAAGAACTGTCATAAATATGCGGGTCAGGCCATCGTCCCCATTAAGAGACTTACACTTCGCCTTCCACACTGCCGCTAACTTTAAAATTGTCTTGCAGCTCAAAGCATCCACCACGACACTCGCCTTCCCCAGGTGGTACTGAATGTCGAACTGGTAATCTTTCATAAACTATAGCCACCTCCTCTGTCGCATATTCATCTCCCGTTGTGTGAACAAGTACTGCAGGCTTTTGTGATCTGTAAAAAGCTAAAATTTCTCTCCCAGGAGAAAATGTATCCACACTCGCAATGCAAAAAACACGGCTACTAACTCTAAGTCGTGGATGGGGTAATGTCCCTCGTAAGGCTTAAGCTTTCGGGAAGCATAAGCTATCGACCTATCCTCTTGCATAAAAACCCCACTAAGTCCCCTTAGGGACGCATCCGTGAAGACTCTATAATATATCCCAGCTCGAGGCAACGCTAAAATAAGTGTTGTAGACAATCTAGTCTTCAGCTCGTCAAATGTCTGCTGGCACACATCATCCCACACAAATAGTACCCCCTTCCTCGTCAAATTCGTTAAGGGTCAGGCTATCTTAGAGAACCCCTGAATGAATCGACGATGGTACCTGACCAGTCCTAAGAAACTGTGCACCTCGGTGGGTGTAGTGGGATTTCCCCACTCCATCACGATAGAAACCTTCCTCGGGTCCACGGATATCCCTGCTCGGACACAATGTGGCCCAAGAACTGCACCTCACTCAACCAATAATCGTATTTCTCGAACTTAGCATATAATTGGTGGTCCCGTAGTGTCTGTAGGACTACCCATAAATGCTCTGCGTGCTCCTCCGCAGTCCGAGAATAAATCAAAATATCATCGATGAACACTATAACAAACCGATCTAAGTAGTCCCTGAACACCCTATTCATCAAATCCATGAATACCGTCGGCGCATCGGTTAGACCAAATGGCATCGCCAATAACTCATACGACCCATATCTCATAAGAAAAGTTGTCTTTGAGATGTCTTTCTCCTGGACTCTTAATTGGTGGTATCCTGACCTCAAATCAATCTTCGAAAAATATGCAGGACCCCTAAGTTGGTCAAACAAATCGTTAATACGTTGTGAAGGGTAAATAGTCGATACAAAACCACAGAGATCCATCCTTCTTCTTGACAAACAAAACTGGAGCACCCCATGGCGAAGTACTCCTCCGGGTGAATCCATGTCCTAACAACTGCTCAATCTGCTCACGTAGCTCCCTCATCTCCAGAGGAGCCATCCTATACACTGCACGGGCAATGGGTCTCATGCTCGAAATTAAGTCGATCACGAATTCGATCTCCCAACTGGGTGGCAAACCCAAAATCTCACCAAACACGTATGGAAACTCACTAACAACTGGGATGGAGTTTAGCGTGACACCCCGTAATTTTGAGGATTTAATATTTAATTATTTTTGGGAGATATAAAAATATTTAAATTGGAGAAACTTAAATTTATAATTTGGAGAATTCATTTGAGTGGGAATAATTATTGATTTTTGGCGACTTTAAGTTTAATTGTTCAAAATTTCGTGTGTCGCATTTTGAGGTCAAAATTTGAGAATGTTATAAAGTATTTAGGATGACAATTCTAAGTACACGGTTGAGTTCGGATGGGTCGAGATAGTTAGAAAAGAGTACCCGAGGGTAGTAATCGGGTCTCGGGGCATTTTTTAGCATAGTCGGGCCCTCACGGGTTGATTTGGGCCATTTTAATTAGGCTCATGTGGTAAAAAACGGGATTAGGAGTTTTAAACACAATTGAGAGACTAGTTGAACGACAATTAGCAAATTCTAAACCTAGGGTTTGAGAGAGAAACAGAGGAAGCAAATCAAGAACAAATTGGAGACTTTATGGAGACATATCTTGAGTGTTCGTCATCAAACCAGTCTATACACCAACGGATCAGACTCTACATATAATTCCAGGCAAATGGTTAACTGTTGTGATTCTTAAATTGATGATAATCAATTGATATTATGGGAGGTGTAAACCAAAATTCATTTTGGGGTGGGTATTCATGTAAAATTAGGTTTTCGGTATTTGATATACTTTAATGGGATTAAGGGTGAAATTTATTATGTTTATGATTCTGGAATGTAGAGGTATGAATCGTACGTTAAAACCAGTAAGAAACGATGGTAAGTTTCTGTTAATAGGAATGAAAATCTTATTGGAGATTTGAAACCCGGATAAAACCCAAATCGGGAAAACGTTGGAATTAATGGAAATTAGTTGTTGGATTAAGGTTTCTAGGACGATTAGAACATGTTTTCATGTGAAAATATCGTTGATTATGACCAGAGGATGTTAAGAGAGGAACTAAAAGCTTGGTTGGGTTAACAATGGTTGAAACAGCAAATCGGAGAAAAAAGGGTATTTGTTCGATCGATCGATCGATGGAGGGGATCGATCGATCGATGGTCCCAGATTTTTGGTAGGTTCACTAGTTTTATATATAAAGGGAAATTAAATTAAAATTCCCCCCCCCCCCCCCCCCCCACTTTTTAGTTAGTGATAAATGCAGATGTGGATCATATTTCTTAGCAAGTATAAGGGGATATAAATGGGTTTAGGAGGTTAATGATTGTATGCCACGAGATGAATAAATTTCAAAAAATAATTCGTAAGTATCGATTTTGGACGAGGGAAAATATTCGGGTATTGTAGTTGAGTAGCACTACATTATTAAATGAATTGAGGTGTAATTAATTAATTATGGGGCGGAATATAGAATTGGGTCTTAACAATGGTACGGGCTAAGTGAGTGAGTCCGGGTATATTGGTTGGGCGACACCAAGTATTAAAATTAATTGATCCATAAATTAATTAAATTAGAGTCGGATCGTAGACTCGGGAAGGTAATAAATTAATTAAAGAGAAAATTAATTAATTTGAGTCGGACCATAGACTCGGGAATATATAGGCTAGTGTGACGGGTTTTAATACACGGTAAAGTTGGGATTTATATTATATATATACGGTGTGGTAGTATATATATATATCTGTGTGTGTGTGTGTGTGTGTGTGTGTGTACTTTGTGTGTGCTATTAAATATCGGGGACTAGATATTTATTTAATTTATATACTCTAGTGCTATCAAGGGAGGTTGCGCGATGTAGGTGAATCCCCTAGCTTGAGGAGTAGGGTGAGTATATCCACAGGTTATAGAGTCCGGTATATGGGTGAGAGGCCTATCTCACTTTCAGGGAAGGAATATGACTGCCTCCATTACGTTTATACTTTGGACCAGGTTGGTGAGAGATTCCAACTCGGGTAACTAGGTTATGTGAGCACACCTAGTGAGATAGCACTTTAGAGGAAATCATCCAACGAGGGTATACTCGGAGGGATGGGTATATATACGATATATGTGTAGATATTTTTAGTAACAGTATGTATATAATGGTAGTAAATATTATATGCGGGTCATAATACAATATGTGATGTATTTGTTTTATATAACTTGTGTCAGGGTTATATGATATTATTTAAAAGGAATTAATTAAGTTAATTGGTGAGATAACTTATAACCCATTAATAATAATACTCGATTTAGAGTAGAATGGCAAGGGGAGATTATACCAAGACTAGTTGGACGAGGTAGTACAACTAGGTGGGGTTAAAGTAACCGTTAGGTGTGCACATTAGTTAAGGGGTGAGTATGTCCTCAAGGGAGTGCGACACTAACTTAAATATTAAGCGCATTCATATATATTTTAATTACTGCAGTTAATTCACTTGCTAAATATTTTCAAAATATTTTGGGTTCTAACCCTTGCTATAATTTTTTTTTCAAAACCTTTTAGGTGTCCAGCCAAAGGGACGTCAAGATTGATATTCTATTCCAGGGATGCGGAGCTGCGGCACATGTGGATACTATCAGGAGTTTTGGTTTAGACACGTCGTTCATTCCTTCCTAGAGTAGGAATCATTGATCAGTTTCAGTTTTACTTCGGGCTTGTCGCCCAGACTTTCAGTACAGCTTTCAGATTTATTTATTCAGGTGTTGAATATTTGTATTGGACTATTTACTTTGGTGACCTGTAGTTTATTCGGCATGTAGTTTTTTATTTATTCGGTTGATTTAATTTTTTCGGTGTGTATGACTCATATTATCTTTCCTCTTGTTATTGGTTGTTTAATTAAAAAGATAAAATTTGGCACCAGCTTTTTTGGAATACTAGGTGGTTAGTATGTCTTAAAAAGGTTTTCGACAGTGATACTAAGGATGAACCAAATGGGATTCCTATTTTAATTTTGTATAGGACTGATCACCCGGTATTTTATTAAGCGGGGTGTCACATTTAGCATCACCACAACCTCCGAGGAAGCATCCTCCACTATATAATATAAATGCGTTCTCGACCCACCCCCAAGGTGTGGCATCGTAATTAGGTACATATCTTATCCCGGAATAGAGAAGACGATGGACCTCCCGTAACAGTCAACGCATGCCCTTAGGTCGCTAGGCAGTCCATCCCTAGAATTATGTCGTATTCGTGCATATCAAGTACCAACAAATCAGCTACAAACATAAGTCGCCCTATCTCAATCCCGATACCCCGACACACTAATCTTACGGGTACCCCTCTACCCACTAGTGAATCTATATGTAAAATAATATCGGATGCAAAATCTACCATCCCTGTCTCCAATGCGAACCACGTGGTAACAAAAGAATGAGATGAACCAGTGTCAAATAGAATGCGGCTAATGCGACCAAAAATAGGAAACATACCCTCAACTGCCTATGCTGGTGTTGTCCCCTCTGTGGCCGCGGCATGATGGGCTCGTCTACACTACAATGGTTGCTACCTCTGAGGTGGGACGACTGGTGCTAAAGCGGCTAGTGCAACAACTCCCTGAGATGGAAATGGTGGGCGATGTCCCTGTGGTGCCTGCAGTCCCATATAACCTCCCTGCTCTTAGGCCATCTGGTTACCCCGAGTACAATACTTCGAAGAATGCCCCTTTTCTCCACACGTATCTCAATTTCCCTAGAACGGATGTCGCTCAACACATTGGCCCTGCTGCCCTCTACCTTGATGGCCTTTGTACTGCTGGCCCTAGCCCTGCCTATGCCGATCATCTTCACCCTTAAAACTTCTTATTCTGAGTCGGATGGGGTGCCCATGTGCTGCTGGGTCCCGGATCCACCGCCCCCACTCGCCTTGCCCTGCTGGCTCAACGACTCCACTCCCTGATGTTTCTCTCCCTTATTTTTCAGAAATGCACTATGATTGTGGCAATGGAGAATTGCAGCATTAACCTACTGATTGTATGTCATGAAGGCTAAATTTCTAAAAAGAGCCTTCCTGATGTGCAAGGCCGATCCCGCAATGAAGCTATCCATACTCATCTGCTCGGTATGAACATCCTCCTTTTACGAAGTATGAGGGGGCGGTGAACTCCTCTTCATACTCGGCAACAGAACGCCCCTCGTGCTTAAGCTCTGTGAACCTGCTCTTCATCTAGGACTACATGGCTAGGGGAAAGTATTTCCCCTCAAAGCTCTCCCATAACTTATCAATAGTGAGGTTGTCCCTCTCAGTAACTATCGTAACCACCTCACACCATTGAAGCATGGCCCCCACTAATCTGAACGAAGCCAGCTTTTAGTTTTGTACTGCTGTACACTCGATCATCCGTAAGTGCCTCTCAATATCTTTCTTCCACCTACTTGCCACCATTATATTTGAATCGCATGCAAACTCTGGGGCTGGCCCTTAATAAAGGCCTCCCTTGCTTTGTCCCACATATAAACCGGTGCCTGAGTTGTCATAGCCGCTTGTTATGGTAGTGATAGCTTCTGATGTGCCTGTGGCGGTGGAAAATGCTGGAGCATGGCTTCTATACATTTAGAGACCGCTTGAGACACGATGGTGGCTATCTCAGCATGAGTAATAAGTTGTGGGCTATGTGGGGCTGTGGATGCTGTTGTGGCTCCGGGTGAGCCTCCTCCTCGGCAACGGGTGCTACTACAGGCCTCGCCCTACCTCTATGTCCGTTTTCCATCTGAAAGAAAGCAAGGTTCGAATTAGTACCAATCATAAGAATACAATGAAACCTAAGCATAGGCTTTACATATCAAAGAACGCAACGCATAACGTAATGAATGCAACACAGATCCTAAGGACACTAGAACCGTGCTCTGAGACCAATTGTAACAACCCCTATTTTCTCACGTAAAGGCTGGTCAGGCACGATACGCCAAAGATAGGGCTTGTTTGTCAATTAATACCATTCTCAGCACAACGTAATAAAATAATATTATATTAAAGGCCTTTAATTAAACTTTATGAACATTTCCATGGCAATAGATAAGTTCAAACCAATACCAAATACATAATGAATCCAGTTGTAAAGTAAATATCTCAACCCAGCATAATGTAAAGAAATTTGGGCTTATGCCCTTACAATTGTTTCCAAATAAAATAACTAACTCTGGAAGAAGATCACCTACACTAGAGTCAATAAATCTGAACACTGATGAGGAAGATATCGCAAGACTGCTACAACGACAATCCAGTTATCCCTGTCTAAGAGCACCTGGGGGGAGATATTTAAATTTGGGTCAGAGCCCTAGGTGTGCACGAATTAACTTATTTAATTTAAGATGCAATAATACAATTAATGCAAAATAAATATTCCCCCTTCGTCACTCGCACGTGTTAACACCTCACCCCTCGTCTAAGTATGATATTTACCGCATCCCAATAAGTCCCAAATAATGGCTATAACAACATGCCGAAATTTATATAACGAATTCGCCAGTAATTAAATACATAAGTGTGCCAACTATAGTTAATTACCAATACCCATAATATCCAAGTCTTATAAGTCTCACGTACATACATAAACATCTATTATGCATCACCGACGGTAGATGCCTTTGTGTGTTAAATATATGAAAGGACATATATAAATAATTACTCAGACTGTAATGAGATAAATTTATTTGTTTAAGAATGTGGACATAAATAACAAGACCCTACTTTGTGAAGCATAATATATGTTTATGTCTATACGTGAGACTTATAAGACTAGGATATTATGGGTATTGGTAATTAACTATAGTTGGCACACTTAAGTATTTAATTACCAGCGAATTCGGTTTGGTATGTTGTTATAGCCATTATTTGGGACTTATTGGGATGCGGTTAATATCACACTTAGATGAGGGGTGAGGTGTTAACACATGCGAGTGACGAAGGGGGGGTATTGTAATACCCCGTATTTTTATGCTATATTAATTTGGGGATTTATTAAATTTAATGTGAGTTAATTATTTAATAATAAAATCCGGAAATTAATTATGTTATAATTATTAACGTGACGAGAGTTGATGATGTAAAAAATTAGATTGCTTCTAATTATTTAATCACAGATAAATATAAATGAGACAAAGAATTTTAAAGTGGTTCAGCCTTATAAGAATGGCCTACGTCCACTGTTTCTGTTATTACCAAGTGTTTTGGAGTTCTCGATATGTAATTCTATCAAGAAAATCCGGTCCCTTTGAATGAGGGTGATACAATGTATTTATAGCCCTTAGGCTGTACATGTGAAAGGGTAAACAATTAATTCCCTTTAAGAGTATGCGTCTGTATGATAAGCATTCAATGAATAGTTGAACTGTTGATTATCTGGCAATCAATGCTGTGGACGAGATGCAGCTCTGGCAGTCAATGCTGTGGTCGAGGTGCAGCTCGGACCGCCTTAGTTGCTCGTCGTTCAGGAGTTCCTCGGAGTATTGGAGTTCCTCGGAGTACACTTGTTGCTCGGAGCGAGTATGACTTGGTCCTCGTTGCTATTGTGCCACGTAGATCGACACGTGTCTTCTAATTATTCGTCTATATCAGCATATTAATTTTGGTAACAACAGTAATTATGGAAAATTTGTTGAATATTACTAATGAGCAAAGTAATATATAATATTGGTTATATTGAATGTCACGAGTGAATAAAATGACAATTTCGGAAATTTGAGTCGGGACGCGCCCGTGTCGCGTCGGGACTAAATATTGATAAATAAAAGTGAATATTTTATAAGTTGTTCGTATGGTCATTTTGAGTGCGCCAACGCGTCCGTAAGGGTCGAGATAGTCAGAAAAGTGTACCCGGGGATTTAGTTTGGGTCTCGGGGCGTTTTTAGGCCTAATTAGTACCCCAGGAGGGCGTTTTGGACATTTCACAATTATGGGTAATTAAACCCACGAAATTCTAAGGGTTATATCAGATGTCTAAGGTTGTCTTCTAGGGTTTAAACAACCAAAGGCAAGTGACGGCCATAGGAGAGGGAAAAAGAGAGCTTCCAAGGCAATCCAAGGCCCAAAATCCATCCGTTTGCACCGCCACCACCACCAACGCGTAGATCGCACAACGGGCTACGCAACCACACCAAAAACATTTGCAAATCAGAACACCAAAAATCCCAGGCAACTGTTTATCTTGCTTATTTCGTTGGTGCATCTTTCATATTAGTTTAGGAGTAATTAGAATGAGTTTTATGGAAGAAAACCAAAGATTTGAGATAAGAATCGCATGTAGTTATGGTTTAAATGATAATTCTGGAAACCCTTGCCATGTAGAGGAATTACCCACGAAATTTTGATGTTTACAAGAATGAAATTTCTGTAAATACTTGTTAGAACCATGTTTAAGAGAATTATAGGGTTCTTGATAATTATAATAAATTTTGGGTTGTTAATCCATGTATAATGATAGAAATCCTCATGCTTCACGTTAGAAATACCCAGTAGGATGATATAATGTTAATAGTACAATTTTTGTGACGTTTGGGATTGAAAAATATGGATTTGGTGAAGGTTAGAAGATGAAACCCGTAACTGCAATTCTGCAGAAATCGCAATACCTGCTTGATCGATCGATCGAGCCCAGAGCTTCGATCGATCGAAGGTTCGATCGATCGAGCCCCAGACCTCGATCGATCGACCCCGCCTGGCAGACTCCTATTTACCTTTTTAAATGAGTTAAATTCAATTTATCGTGCGATAATTCTTGGACATCCTTAATAAAATGTATTGGGAGTTTGGAAGACCAGTAGGACATATGAATAATGTTGGGGCCTTTAATGTGAGACGAGAATTGTATTTTTGGGATAATTACATAAAGGACGATGAAATCTTGTATTAAAGGGAGAGATTACGTAAAAATGATTACGATGGAAATTAGATGAATACCTACTGAATTTTATACTTGGGAGGATAGAATCCATGAGCGTTATGTAGTAAGTGGAAAAATTCCTCAAATTAAAGTAAGATGTGCACGGTTATACGTGATAACTAAAGAATGAGAAATAAATACAAATGTCGTAATTATGGAATTTGAGAATATACCCAATATTGTTATGGTAATATTAGAATAGCTATATGATTGTGTATGCATATGCTATCTATGTGTGAAAAACATGCCCACGCTACTTGCTATCCCTAAGGTTACCGCGTTGGGACAGTCTTATCTCGATGGGACCTTTATGGGGGATATTGACTTGTACCCTAGAAGATAGATATCTTTGGTACAGGCTATCGGAATGATAGTTCAGACGGTCCTAAGAGACGCGGGTATGTGCTTTCCTCTTAGAGACTTGGAATCTATGCTTCGCCTCATATTGTTTGTGAATAGATATCCTTGGTACAGGCTATCGCAGTGATAGTTCAGACGTTCCTAAGAGACGCAGACATATGACATCCTCTTAGAGACTTGGAATCTATGCTCCGCCTCAATATTGTTTGAGTATGTGTTAATACAGTTCGAGAGTGATTCCGAATTTGTATTTCCCTTAGTACGAGTGATACGGGGATTGGATAGTAGAGTATGCCCGCACCATAGTTTTTATTTGGGGTACTGCTATGATGTATATATATTTTATGAGTAGTTAATATATATATGAAATTCTGAAATCTGGAACTGCCTACTGTGATTTGATATGTAGGGCATTGTTGATGACTCAAATTGTAAATACTTGTTTTAAGAAAGTATAATATGACACTGGAAAACTTTATTGATTTATAAAGTTAAAATGAGAACTTTGGTTACTAATTGAAATATTCTTTTCAAACAATTGAATCGTTAAATTTTGAATCCTGCGAATAATCTAAGATAAGTTAATCCATTGGGAAAGGATAGCGTGATATATGATGAGTTAGACCACTGAGAAGGTTAGTGCGATAGGTGTGCACATTAGAAGAGAGGTGAGAATTTCTCAAGAGAGTGTCGCACTAATATGTTGTTGCATTGGCCTGTATCAATTTAAATACTTGCTAAACAATTTTTAAATCATATACACTATTGGGCTCTGACCCGTTTTTCTCTCTCTCTCTCTCTCTCTCTCTCTCTCTCTTGTATATATATGTATGTACTACAGGTGCCCAGCCACAGGGGCGTCTTGCTTAGGATCCCTTGGAAGGAACGTGCTACAGCTTAGGTGGGAGTTGCAGGCCACTTGCTTAGACGATTTCATTTACTTGATTCCACTCCTATGATTCTCAGTTATTGGGGCATGTGTCGCCCTTTCCACTATTTATCTGTTTTGTTGGGACATTTGTATTTCAGTTATTTCTAGCACTGTTACTTTGGGATTTATTCAGCATGTATGTTTTACATTAAGTTTTAAATGTTGGGATTTTGGATGTTGAATGTTTAAAGTAATTGGATTATGTTCCGGGATAATTGTTGTATGATTCTTACTTATTGAAAATGTGGTTACTAATTAAATAAATAATTTTCCTTTTAAAAATAAAATTGGTCAGAAATGTTGAAAACTAGTTTTGACACTTAGCTTAATTAATTAGGGTGTTAATTTGGAAAAAAGTTATTTTTACGACAGTGATGCTAAGAATGAACCAACTGTTCACCTTGATTTTAATTTAATAAAGGAGTGATCGCTCGGTATTTAATTAGGCGGGGTGTCACAGGTGGTATCAGAGCATCAGGTTCTAGTGTCCATAGGATCTGTACGACCTATTTCGCTTTCAACTTAACGTTTTTACTATAGAGCCCTATTATAGGATGGTTGTACTCTTGCTTTCAAGTTTATGTCTTCAACTATTTGAGATTTGTTAATGACTGTAGACTAATAAACTTCTTCACGTTTCAGATGCCTCCGAGACGTGCACCGAAGGATAGGCGTGCCCAGGCCGAGAAGCCAGCAGCTCCGTCACAAGGCAGTATGAATGCTAATGAAGTAGCCGCCATTGTTGCTCAGGCGGTGAATGTCGCGCTAGCGGTGGTTCAGCAGGCTCCACCCCAGATTCAGGCAGTGGCGCCAGTACCAGCACAACTTCCATCCGCATGAAAGAGGGTTAGGGATGCTTTTAAGAAGGCGCATCCCCCTGACTTCTCTGGTAGCTCAGATATCGTCACAGTCAGCCAATGGAAGAAAGACATCCAGCGGCATCTTCGTATGTATGAGTGCACCGACGTGCAAAAACAGTTGTTGGCTTCCTTTAAGCTGGTGGGGGCCGCTTTGCAGTGGTGGGAGTCCACTACCACATTGGAGGAGAGGGACACGATCCCTATTCAGTTGTTCTGGGAGCGGTTTGACCGCAAGTATTTTCCACCCGTCGTGCAGACTGAGATGAGGTGGAAATTACTGAATTTGAAACAGGAGAAATCTACCGTAGCTGAGTATGAGGAGGAATTCACGAGACTTCTCACCATCGTGCCAGATGAGGCACCCACTGAGGGAAAGAAGATTATGTTGTTTGTGGACGGGTTAGCTTGGAGGATCTGTCAGCATCTTATTGGGAATCTATCTCTGAGT
Source organism: Sambucus nigra (assembly GCA_949130495.1). Classification (NCBI taxonomy): domain Eukaryota; kingdom Viridiplantae; phylum Streptophyta; class Magnoliopsida; order Dipsacales; family Adoxaceae; genus Sambucus; species Sambucus nigra. The sequence continues at coordinate 541,170,297 of OX422214.1, read as the reverse complement.
ACTTTTACTGATGTACTCAATGCTGCGTTACTACATTGCCAGGATCACCGCTTCCATCTGCAGGGAAGCAAGAGAGCAGGAGAGTCCAGCAAGCAGGGCAGGACCGGGAGTAATAGTGCTAATGGGGCACCATCTCATGGACAGACTCGTCAGCACGAGCAGAGTTCCCATCAGGGGGACCCTGCTAAGCGATTCCGTTCAGGTGATTCCAGGCAGGGATTTGGGGGTTATAGGCAGGGTCAGCAGGGCCAGCGTAATCATCAGGGCCAGCAAGGCCAACACCGACAGCAGGGTCAGCAGCAGGGCCAACAGGGCCAACAGCGTGTTCATCAGGGCCAGTAGGGCCAGTGGCGGGGAAGTAACGGCCAACAGGGCCGTGGTCAACAAGGTCAGAGGGGAGGCAACTTCAAAGGGCGATGTTTTGGGTGTGGTAGACACGGCCATAGGCGTCTGGATTGTTCGGAGGGAGATAGGGCCCCACAGTAGCAGGGTGCCCTTAATGAGCCACAGAGACCACTTTTTCCGGCTGCCCTCCCAGCTCCAGCCCAGGTGCCAGCCCTACCAGCCGTTCCAGCAGCTCCAGTGCAGCAGGGGCAGTTACAGTACCAACGTGTCTATAACGTCCACCAGGCAGCAGCTCCACATGCACCACCCGCGATTGAGGGTATGTTTCCTATCCATGGTACTATGGGTCGGGTTTTGTTTGATACTGGGGCGACTCATTGTTTATAGCTACGCATTTTGCGAAGGCCTTAGGGTTGTTAGCCACAGCAGAGAGCACAGTGACGTGTGTAGACTCACCACTGGGGAGTGGGTCACTTATCTTCTTTATATGTCGGGGAGTGGGGGTAGAGATTGGTAGTTTGGTATTACCTGCAGATATATTAGTCTTAGATATGCATGAGCATGATGTTATTATCGGTATGGATTGGCTCACAGCTTATAGAGCCATGATTGATTGCTTCGGTGGGAGCATTGTTTTTGCCATTCCGGGGCAAGAGATGTTTGTAGTGGCGATGCCTCGCCCAGAGGGAGGTTCGACCGCTCATTTGTATTATATAGAGGAGGATACCTCTGAGGAGGTTGTGATTTCGTTAGACTCGATTCCAGTTGTTCGAGAGTATTCCGATGTGTTTCAGGAAATACCAGGCCTACCCCCCAGTCGAGAGATAGACTTTGTTATAGATTTATTGCCAGATACCAGACCTATAGCACGCGCTCCATACCATATGGCTCCGGCGGAGATGCGAGAGTTACGAGATCAAATGGAGCAGCTGTTAGGTCAGGGCTTCATTCGCAGGAGTACCTCACCTTGGGGCACTCCGGTTCTGTTTGTGAAGAAGAGAGATGGTTCACTGAGGTTGTGTGTGGACTACCGGGAGTTGAACAAGGTCACGATACGGAATAAGTATCCGTTGCTTCGAATCGATGATCTGTTTGACCAACTGAGGGGAGCAACTTTCTTTTCGAAGATAGATCTGAGGTCGGGGTACCATCAGCTACGTATTAGAGAGCAGGATGTTTCAAAGACTGCCTTCTTGACGAGATATGGGTCTTACGAGTTCAGAGTGATGCTATTTGGTCTCACAAATGCTCCAGCCGTATTCATGGACTTAATGAACCGAGTATTCAGAGAGTTCTTGGATCAGTTTGTCATCGTCTTTATAGATGACATTTTTAATATATTCACACTCCGAGGAGGAGCACGCCGAGCATTTGAGGCAGGTTCTTCAGACTCTACGAGAGCATCAGTTGTATGCTAAGTACGAGAAGTGTGGATTCTGGTTACGAGAAGTACAGTTCTTGGGCCATGTTGTTTCCGAGCAGGGGATTGCAGTTGACCCGAGTAAAGTGTCAGCGGTGAGGGAATGGGGACAGCCCACGACACCGACGGAAGTGCGTAGTTTCTTGGGGTTAGCCGGATACTATAGGAGATTCATTCGGGGATTCTCCAAAATAGCGGGTCCATTGACGAATCTGACTCGCAAGGGGATACCATATATTTGGGATGACGCTTGTCAGTTGGCTTTCGACGAGCTGAAAGACAAGCTTACTTCAGTACCAGTTCTTGCTTTACCGAAGCCGGGTGTGGAGTACCTGGTTTACACCGATGCCTCTTTATGGGGACTTGGGAGAGTACTTCAGCAGGAGGAGAAGGTTGTAGCTTTTGCCTCCCGCAAGCTTAAGCCGCATGAGAAGAATTACCCCACCCACGACCTGGAGTTAGCAGCGGTCGTTTTTGCATTGAGGATATGGAGGCACTACTTATTGGGGGAGAAGTTCCGTTTATTCACAGACCACAAGTCACTGCAATATCTATTCACTCAGCGAGAGCTGAATATGCGACAGCGCAGATGGTTAGAGTTTGTGAAGGACTATCAGTTTGACATACAGTATCATCCGGGGAAGGCCAACGTAGTTGCTGATGCGTTGAGTCGTAGACCGATAGACGAGGTAGCGGACGTCTGGAAAGCAAAGTGGAAGGAGTTAGGCCACCATGACGCAGTAGCCCGTTCCTTCATATCTGTTATGACAGTCACACCCGAGATTGTTATGAGGGTAATACAGGACCAAACCACCGACCCGTTTTGCCAGGAGCAGATTGTATGACTTTTAGCTGAGGGTGCTGAGTACTACTCTATTAGTTCTGATGGGGGTTTGAGGTTTAATTGGAGATTGGTGGTTCCAGAAGGAGCAGAATTACGTCATGCAGTGATGAACCAGTCTCACGGGTCCCGATTTGCAGTACATCCTGAAGGAGATAATATGTACCAGGATATGATGAGGCAATACTGGTGGAGTGGGATGAAGAAGGACATTGCTGAGTTCGTGTCTAAATGTTCTACCTGCCAGCTGGTGAAGGTGGACCATCAGAAACCGTCAGGATTGCTTCAGCCATTGGAAGTACCCGCGTGGAAGTGGGAGAGTATTTCCATGGATTTTATTACAGGGTTGCCTACATCACAGCGGGGCCACTATTCTATCTGGGTGATTGTAGACCGTTTGACCAAGGTGGCTCATTTTCTGCCAGTGCGGACAGACTATACCACGGGTCAGTATGCTCAGTTGTTCATTACTGAGGTTGTCAGATTACATGGGGTGCCCCTGAATATTGTGTCAGATAGAGACAAGATTTTCGTGTCACGTTTTTGGGAAAGTTTTCAGGAGGCTATGGGTACTGAGTTGAGGTTGAGTTCAACTTATCACCCACAGACAGATGGACAGACAGAGCGTACTAATCAGATGTTAGAGGATATGCTACGCATGTGTGTCCTTGATTTTGGAGGAGGTTGGGAGCCACGTCTTCCACTAGTAGAGTTTGCTTATAATAACTCTTATCAGTTTACGATTGGTATGGCTCCATTTGAGGCTTTGTATGGCAGGCCTTGTCGTTCTCCAACTTGTTGGCTCGAGGTGGGGGATAACAAGTTGTTGGGACCAGAGGTGATTCAGAAAACCTCTGCGAGGATCGAGATGATTAGGAGTCACATTCGAGTAGCCCAGTACAGGCAAAAGAGCTACGCCGATGCGAAACGGTTCTTCCGGGAGTTTAATGTGGGGGACCAAGTGTTACTGCGTGTATCTCCTATGAAAGGAGTGATGAGGTTCGGGAAGCAAGGGAAATTGGCCCCGAGGTACGTGGGACCATTTCCCATCATCGAGAGGATTGGGCCGGTATCTTAGAAAAGGTTAGTGCGATAAGGTTAGTGCGATAGGTGTGCACATTAAAAGAGAGGTGAGAATTTATCAAGAGAGTGTCGCACTAATATGTTGTTGCATTGGCATGTATCAATTTAAATACTTACTAAATAATTTTTAAATCATATACACTATCGGGCTCTGACCCGTTTCTCTCTCTCTCTCTCTCTCTCTCTCTCTCTCTCTCTCTCTCTCTCTTGTATATATATGTATGTACTACAGGTGCCCAGTCACAGGGGCGTCTTGCTTAGGATCCCTTGGAAGGAACGTGCTGCAGCTTAGGTGGGAGTTGCAGGCCACTTGCTTAGACGATTTCATTTACTTGATTCCACTCCCATGATTCTCAGTTATTGGGGCATGTGTCGCCCTTTCCACTATTTATCTGTTTTGTTGGGACATTTGTATTTCAGTTATTTCTAGCACTGTTACTTTGGGATTTATGATGAGTTAAACCACTGATAAGGTTAGTGCGATAGGTGTGCACATTAGAAGAGAGGTGAGAATTTCTCAAGAGAGTGTCGCACTAATATGTTGTTGCATTGGCATGTATCAATTTAAATACTTACTAAATAATTTTTAAATCATATACACTATCGGGCTCTAACCCGTTTCTCTCTCTCTCTCTCTCTCTTGTATATATATGTATGTACTACAGGTGCCCAGTCACAGGGGGCGTCTTGCTTAGGATCCCTTGGAAGGAACGTGCTGCAGCTTAGGTGGGAGTTGCAGGCCACTTGCTTAGACGATTTCATTTACTTGATTCCACTCCTATGATTCTCAGTTATTGGGGCATGTGTCGCCCTTTCCACTATTTATCTGTTTTGTTGGGACATTTGTATTTCAGTTATTTCTAGCACTGTTACTTTGGGATTTATTCAGCATGTATGTTTTACATTAAGTTTTAAATGTTGGGATTTCGGATGTTGAATGTTTAAAGTAATTGAATTATGTTCCCGGATAATTGTTGTATGATTCGTACTTATTGAAAATGTGGTTACTAATTAAATAAATAATTTTCCTTTAAAAATAAAATTGGTCAGAAATGTTGAAAACTGGTTTTGACACTTAGCTTAATTAATTAGGGTGTTAATTTGTAAAAAGTTATTTTTACGACAGTGATGCTAAGAATGAACCAACTGTTCACCTTGATTTTAATTTAATAAAGGAGTGATCGCCCGATATTTAATTAGGCGGGGTGTCACCGGTATTTATTTTGCATCAAGTGTATTATTGAATCTTAAATTAAATAAGTTAATTCCTGCACACCTAGGGCTCTAACCCAAATTTAAATATTTTCCCCTGGTGCTCCTAGATAGGGATAACTGGATTGTTGATGTAGCAGTCTTGCGATCTCACTTCCTCACCAGTGTTCAGATTTATTGATTCTAGTGTACGTGCTCTTCTTCTAGAGTTAGTTATTTTATTTGGAAATAATTGTAAGGGCATAAGCCCGAATTTCTTTACATTATGTTAGGTTGAAACATTTACTTTACAGTTGGATTCATTATGTATTTGGTATTGGTTTGAACTTATCTATTGCCATGGAAATGTTCATTAAGTTTAATTACAGGCCTTTAATATAATATTATTTTATTGCATTGTGTTGATAATGGTATTAATTGACAAACAAGCCCTATCTTCAACATATCATGCCTGGTCAGCCTTTATGTAAGAAAATAGGGGTTGTTATATATATATATACACTATTGGTGACCCGTACAATGCACGGGTGGGTGTAACGCGTTTTGAAATATTTTATTCAAATATATAAATTAAAATGTAATTATTATTAATATTTTAAAAAAAGATCATAGCCATAAAAATGAGCATGTAAATATAAGTAATGTGGTGAATAAAGAGTACGACTTAACATAAATAAGAGGAAATGAATGGTAAGAACCATAATGTCTTTGAGCGAACCATAGTTTGAAAATCCTAAATCTAAAAACAACTACATTTCAAAGTGAATTTTGAAATGAAGTAGTCCTTAAAACGACCGAAAATTACATTTTACAAAAATGACAACGATATTCATTTTTTAAGCCACTCTAAATATGGATTTTCAGGATCTTCGTAGTGTGTAAATCCATATTTTCTAATCATAGGCTTTCGACATATCCATGTCTTGATGTAAATGCATCCCATGAGTGGTTCAAGCAATTAAAAAATGTAAACGCTTTGTTATTTTTATTGCACTATAATAAAATATGGTTCGAGCATATTTTTTTGCACTATAATAAAATATGGTTCGAGCCACTCTAAATATGGATTTTCAGGATCTCGTTTAATAAATATTTTTTTAAAGCCCAAACCCGTCGTTATTATTTTAATAGAGTTTTTAACCCGCCCATTAGGATCGGGTCGGGTTAAACTGCCATCCCTAGATGTCTCTGCATAAAATATTATGTAAAGGTCTCTGCATAAGATCTCGATAAAACATCGAATTTATAAGGCATATAAAAATAAGTAAATAAAATTATTCAATTTTGTAATAAATTTTTACTAATAAATATCTTTATCAATAATTTATGCATAAATTTTGTGCAAAATTTATGCATAAATTTATTAATAAATATCTTTATTAATAAATTTGATATTTATTAATAAATTTGAGATATTTATTAATAAATTTTGCATAAATATTAATCTTTATTAATAAATATCTCATATTTGACATCTGAAATTTTGCATAACATTTTAGTGGAACCCAATTGAGATCTTTATTAATAAATATTATATGACATCTCAAAGATCTCACAAAATATCAAATTTAATTAATAAATTTTTATGCAAAGATCTTTGACATCATATTCGATCAAAAACTCAATTGACATCACATAACTCATGATCACCTTCATCAAATAAGATCTTTGACATCATATGCTTCTTTCCATCATTTGCAATGATCTTTGAAAACTGGGTTGTCAGGATGGTGCATTTTGGGATTACGTTAGTGACAGTTCACAGGAGAGTGTTGCGATTTGACGATTAGAAACAAAATAAGACACACATCCAAACAAACCCCACTCAAATTTCATGTTGGAAACAAACAACTCAAATTTCATGTTGGAAACAAACCCCACTCGGCATTCATTAGAATTAAAAATAACGTCATGTTTCTCTATCTTTACACTCTGTCAGATGAAGGGGTAATCAGTCAAGCCGGTGATGTTGCCGGTACATAGACGTCGTAAATAAGAACACTAACAACTTCACATAAGAGGTTAAAAATGATTAAGAAGTCGGTTATAATATATTTAATAGGGAGTTAAAAATGATTAATTTGAAAAAAAGTTTGATGGGTTTGAGGGATGTGAACACATTGAAAATAAAGAATAAAGGACGCGATTAGAGAGAGGAAATTGAGGGATAAATGAAAGATAAAGTGGTGGATTGTGATTTAGCTACCTTTAATTGGAGTTTATTCTATTGCTATATTATCTCACTCTCCTTCACCCGCAACACAACACGCTCTCCTTAAATTCCTTAAAAAAACTCCTACATTTCATCCTCTCTCTTTTCGAATAGTACCACCCCCACATCCACTCCCACCCAAATTGGCCTAAGCTTGGCAAGTGAGAAGAGAGAAAGAAAAAAGAGTTGGTGTGGCATGAGATATATGTCTAATGTGAGATGAAGAAGAAGAGCCTTATACTTTAAATCGAATCAACCTCCCCCCCCCCCCCCCTTCTACCACAACCATCTCAGCGCCTTAGTTGCTGGAACACACTTCATGAACAATTAACAGAGAAATGGGTAACTCTCCAAGTTGTATGAAACTACCAAGGATCTGAGCCCTGAAACTACCAAGGATCTGAACCCTGGCTAAATGAACACGATGATTTAAGCTGAATTTTTTTAGCCAAATTTTTCCTCAGGAAATGCAAATATTCCAGAATCACCACTCATCTTTTCAAAATTAAAAATACATACAAACTAATCATTAGTTGTAAAACTTAATTGAGAAATTGAGTTGAATTTTTTTTATTATTCATAGTTCATACCATGAGAGTGTAAGCGTAAGTGAAACTGAAAAGCCTATACGTATGGGTGGTTGGTTCGATTGGTTTGAAACACATAGGAAAGGCAGATGAAGAAATGAATGGAAAGTGAAATTATACCTTTTAAGGACAAACTGGGTATCCATAGTCTTAGAAGTATGGAGAGGCTTCTTGGGGATGAGCGTAGCGGTCACCGACCTATCGTTATTGCCTTGATTGTGGTTGTTGTTATTGTTGTTGATGGTAGTCTTATTTTTCCTTTCTGAAGGTGATTCTTCTTATTATATTAGTAACTGTGGGGATTGAAAAAAGAGAAAGAGAAGAAATTAAATAAGTGAGGGTTTGATAGAAACAGTTTTGTACACAAATAGTTGGGGTTGGGGTTTGGCCCTCTCATATGCTTTAAAAAATTTATACAAATAAAAGGAGAGATGATGGGTGGAGAAGAAGACAGTGTTGGAAAATTGGACTTAAGCTGGAATTAAAAAGTTGTCGAGAATTTTTTGAACATAATTTTGAGCAACTTTGAGCTCAAATGTAGGTGGGACCCACACTACGATAATTGTGGGACCATATACGAATGCGTTCTCCTCCGCAAGGAGATTAACGTAGTATATTCACATGTCCAATTTCATTAAGTTATGAATGATAAATATGTCCCCAAAGTGACTCATAAAGTAGTGAAAGCTAATGAATTGGGTATGTTTTAACTCTTGTCCCACATTGGAAGAGTAGTCGAAAGTTGATGAGTTAATAACACCTCAAGTATGGACTAAGGCTTGAATGCCTTTGGGGTATCCCAACTTTTTGAAGGGGAGATGGCCTACACTATGCATGTGTTGGGCTTGGGCCAAAAGCCCACACGCGCGCCGTTCGGTCGACTCGGCTCGGTTCGGGGTTGGGCTTGGGCTTAAATAAATCTTCTAAATTTTTGGTCCGAATTAAATTAAAATTTATGGGCTTTAATTGTTAATTAATTACGAAATTAATTAATTATTAATTAAGTGTCTGTCAGTTAATTACCAAGGATCAACAGTTAACGAAATTAACTGTTTTGACAGTTAAATTCGATTTTGACTGTTCCCAACAGTCAAAACGTTTGCTATAAATAGAACCATTCCCCTACAGTTGTCAATTAACCCCTCCGAAAGAATGCCACATTTTTTCCCAGAAAATAATCCCTCCATTACTCCAACTACATACATCTCATACATATTATTTCTTTGGTCTGGTTGAGTACAAAACACAGAATTGTGTTCGCATAAATTAATCATAGTTGTACTACTTGATTAATTTGGAAATCCGTTCTATCTTGGGAGACAATTATTCATTACCTTTGGCACATTGTGGAGGGAATAAATTTATCTTAAGGGGACTGTTCTAAACAGGGCTCAGATTATTTCTTCTCTATTTTGATATTATTTCTGCAAATTCAAGTAAGTTTAAATTTTCTGTATATTCGTTTTATTTCTGTAATTATATAATAATTATTTATTCTGTACAATTGTATTTAATAAATAGTAGACATAACAATCTTAAGACAAATTTAATTTTTTCTACTGTTTTGTAGTGTACATAATTTTTTATTACAGAAATTTATTTGTATAAAATAAATTTGTCTTGACAGAAAAATTGGATTAAAATATTATTTTATTGCAGAAATTAATAAAACAGTCGTGGTACATAAATTAATTTCTACACTGTTTATATATATTCTGTTTTAAGAAATAAAAATTTTATTTGTAAATTTTTGTTAAATCTGTTTATATAAAACTTTTAATCTTAAATTGTAATTCTGTTTTGTACGGAATTATTTTTATTATTAAAAAAAAATAGTGTAACACATATTTTTTTTATAAACTTCTATTTATATTATAGTTTACTTATGAATATTATTTAGAATTCTTTTGGAATTCATTTTTTATTAATTATATTTGGAGGAAATTGGTGTACAGAATTTCGTATTCTGTTTTGATTAATTCATTTATATATGAATATTATCATTGATAAAAATTCTGTTTTTGTAACAGAAATGGAATCTCATAGTACGAACACTATTCCTGCTAATGTGACTGTCACTAACACAAATGTGATTGTACCCGTATTTATGCCACACGGGGAGAAATCGAAAAAGTTCAATGGGGCTGACTTCAAACGTTGACAAGGACAAATGTATATCTATCTCACTACCTGCCAACTGGGTAGATTTGTATATGAAGATTGTCCCTTTATTCAAGAGGGAGATGACTCGCAAAAGGTTGCTACTGTTGATGTTTGGAAGCATTCTGACTACCTGTGCCGGAATTATATTATGTCCTACTTGGACAAAATATTGTATCATGTCTACTACACAATTAAGACATCCAAGGAATTGTGGAATTCTTTGGAAAAGAAGTACAAAACTAAAGATACTGGGATGAAGAAATTTATCGTCGGGCGTTTTCTAGACTTCAAAATGGTTGACTCTATACCAGTGATCTCGCAGGTGTAAACACTCCAAGTGATCCTACATGACATTCATGCGGAAGGAATGTCCCTTAGTGAAACTTTCCAAGTTGTTGCACTTGTTGAAAAATTGCCACCATCTTGGACTTTATTCAAAAATGATCTCAAGCACAAGCGAAAGGAGATGAATGTGGAGGAATTGGTGGTCAGGCTGAGAATTAAAGAAGATAACTGTGAGTCTCAAAAGAAAAGTGGGAAGAATCCAATGGAAATAAAAGTCCATGTTGTTGAAGGTCCTAAGAAGAACAAGCAAAAGCATGAGGGGGAAGGCATTTCCAAACAGAACAAGAAGAAGTTCAAAGGCAAATGCTACAACTATGGTAAATCTGGACACTGCTCAAGCGAGTGTCGTAAGCCTAAGAAGCAAAATCGGAATAATTCTCAAGAAAATATAACTGAGGGTGAAAAGATCGTCAATGACTTGGCGGATATGAATCTTTCTGTCGTGGTCTCTGAATGTAACTTGGTTGGAAATACCAAGGAATGGTGGGTGGACACTGGGGCCATTTGACACATTTGTGCAAACAAATGGATGTTTTCTACCTACAAGCCTTTGGAAAATGAGGAGACCCTCTTTATAGGGAATTCTTCCACTTCTAAGGTGGTGGGACAAGGAAAGATTACTCTAAAAATGACTTCTGGAAAGAAACTTACTCTCAATAATATTCTTCATGTGCCTGATATCCGAAAGAATCTGATTTCTAGATCTCTCCTGACTAAAAATGGTTTCAAGCTTGTGTTTGTGTCTGATCGCTTTGTGTTGTCAAAGAATGACATGTATGTAGGAAAGGGCTACCTAAATGAGGGGCTCTTTAAAATCAATGCTCTTACTGTAACTCCAAAAACATTTGTTTCAATGAATGAAATTGCTAGTTCTTCTTACTTGATTGAGCCATCTAATATTTGGCATGCTAGATTAGGACATGTTAATTTTGATACATTGTGTAGATGAATTAACTTGGATTTTTTACCAAAATTTAATATTGATAAAAATCATAAATATGAAATTTGTGTGGAATCTAAATTAGTTAGATTTACCTTTCCATTCTGTTGAAAGGATAACTGAACCTTTAGGTTTAATTCACACTGATATTTGTGATTTAAAATTTGTTCAATCTAGAGGTGGGAAAAAGCATTTTATTACTTTTTTTTACGATTGCACAAAATACTGCTATGTATTTTTATTACATAGTAAAGATAAGGCTATTAATGCATTTAAACAATATAAGAATGAAGTTGAGAATCAATTAAGCTAAATGATAAAGGCTATTAGGAGTGATAGAGGAGGTGAATATGAATATCCATTTGAGGATTTTTGTTCTAAAAATGGAATTATTCATCAAACAACGGCTCATTATTCTCCTTAATCGAATGGTGTTTCTGAACGCAAAAAACGTATTTTGAAAGAGATGATGAACTCAATGTTATTAAGTTCAGGAGCTCCACATAACTTGGGGGGGGGGGGGGGGGGGGGGAGCCTTACTTTTTGCTAATTACATTCTCAATAAAGTACCTCACAAGATACCTTCTGAATTATGGAAAGGTCGAAGACCTTCCTATAAATATTTACGAGTGTGGGGGTGCTTAGCCAAAGTGATGGTTCCTAAACCTAAAAAGGTAAGAACAGATCCAAAAATTGTGGATTGTGTGTTCATCGGTTATGCTACTAATATCAGTGCATATCAATTTCTAGTTTGTAAATCTGAGATTTCGAATATTCATATAAATACGATTATTGAATCGAGGGACGCTTCATTTTTTGAAAATGAATTCCCGTATAACATGACCCGAGAATTTGGTCCTTCTAAAAGGACAAATCAAGATACTACAAGTGGTACTCATCAGCCTATTGAACCAATAGAGGATGAACCAAGACGTAGTAAAAGAGCAAGAACCTCGACTTCTTTCGATCCGGATTTTCTAACATATTTGCTAGAAAATGAACCTCAATCGTACAAAGAAGCCATATCCTTACCTGATGATTCTAATTGGAAAGAAGCAATTAATAATGAAATTGAATTCATATTACAAAATCATACATGGGAACTAGTGGATCTTCCACCAGGTTTAAAACCATCAGGTTATAAATGGATCTTCAAAAAGAAGTTAAAGGCCGATGGATCAATTGACAAATATAAAGCTAGACTTGTACCTAAAGGCTATAGGCAAAAGGTAAGGTTGGATTACTTTGACACATATTCACCGGTAACAAGAATAACATCTATTCGGATGTTAATAGCAATAGCTGCTATTAATGGACTTGAAATACATCAAATGGATGTAAAAATCGCATTCTTAAACTGTAAACTAGACTAGGAAATTTATATAGAGCAACCTGAAGGGTTCAAGGCTCTTGGACAAGAAGAAAAAGTATGTAAGCTTGTTAAATCACTTTACGGATTAAAACAAGCACCTAAGCAATGGCATGAAAAATTTGATAATGCAATGTTATCGAATGGTTTCAAAATTAATAAATGTGATAAATGTGTTTACTTTAAATACATTCAAAATGGATATGTTATTGTATGCCTCTATGTTGATGATATGCTTATCATGGGTAGTAACCTGGAAATTATCAAAACTACAAAACAAATGTGGAGTAGTAGAGTTGACATGAAAGATTTAGGAATCGCCGATGTTATATTAGGAATTAAAATTTCTAAAACATCGGATGGACTTATATTATCTCAATCTCATTACATAGAGAAAGTACTGGAAAAATTCAAGAAGTATGATATTAGTCCTACCAAGACACCTGTGGATGTAAATTTACATCTAGCAAGAAATAATGGTGAAAACATATGTCAACTAGAATATTCTTGTATTATCGATAGTTTAATGTATATCATGAACTGTTCTCGATCGGACATAGCATACTTAATAAGTAAGCTAAGTCTATTTACGAGCAATCCGGGAAGAGATTACTGGAAAGCAATATTGGGAGTTTTGGGTTATTTAATATATACTCAAAACTATGGACTGCACTACTTAAAATATCCAGCTGTTCTTGAAGGACATTGTGATGCAAATTGGATATCTGATACAAAAGACTCTAAGTCTACGAGTGGGTATGTATTTACCTTTGGAGGTGCAACCGTATCTTATAAATCCTCAAAATAAACGTGCATTGCTAGATCGACAATGGAATCCGAATTCATTGCACTAGACAAAGCTGGAGAAGAAGATGAATGGCTTCAAAATTTCTTAGAGGATGTTCCAAATTGATCTAAAACTTTTCCCGCAATATGTATACATTGCGATAACCAATCGACAATTGGAAGGGCACAAAATCACATGTATAACAAAAAGTCACGACATATTCGTCGTTGACATAATACCGTTTGACAACTTCTCTCAAATGGAATTATCTTAATTGACTATGTAAAGTTAAAAGATAATATATCGGATCCACTAACAAAAGGTTTAAACCGAGAGCAAGTTAAAAGATCATCGAGAGGAATGGGTCTAAAGCCTATAAATAAATAAGAATCAATATAGTGACAACCCAACCTAGCTGACTGGAGATCCCAAGATCAAGGTTCAATGGGCTAACCGAACTAAATTGTATTCAGTAAGCACTGGAGGAGATTTAATTCTATCCATTCCAAAGATGAGACAGTGCATATCTGTCGCAAAATTAGGATAAGTTATGCTTTTAATGACATCCATATCTTAGTATGTCTAAGTGGGGTATTATAGGATACTCTTTATGGAAGTCACCTACGTGAGTAAGAAGGGGGCCATTTCTATGAGAAAATGAAAGGCAATTTCTCTAAAATATTCACGAAACCAAGTGGTGTTCATGGCCAAAATGAATACAAACGTGAGAACCAACTGTGTTGAAGAATTGTTGTGTGAATACTGTTGTCTAGATTTACAGAAACGATTGACGGTTCAAGGACGTGAAGTCTACTGATTAACCAAGTAAATCTGATAGTATATCACTAAAGAAAGTTCAAGGTCACTAGGCTACTTCTCCCGATGCAATAAGTCTTCAGTTTTACTCAACCTCTGTCTGCATCTGCATTATCCTCGGTTCTGTTTTATTTATAGCGATATATCATTCACGTGGGGGATTGTTGGAAAATTGAACTTAAGTTGGAATTAAAAAGCTGTCCAGAATTTTCTGGACATAATTTTGAGCAACTTTGAGCTCAAATATAGGTGGGACCCACACTACGATAATTACGGGACCACATACGAACACGTTCTCCTCCGCAAGGTGATTAACGTAGTATATTCATATGTCCAATTTCATTAAGTTATGAATGATAAATATATCCCCAAAGTGACTCACAAAGTAATGAAAGTTAATGAATTGGGTATGTTTTAACTCTTGTCCCGCATTGGAAGAGTAGTGAAAAGTTGATGAGCTAATAACACCCCAAGTATGGACTAAGTCTTGGATGCCTTTGGGGTATCCCAACTCTTTGAAGGGGAGATGACCTACACTATGCATGTGTTGGGCTTGGGCCAAAAGCCCACACGGGAGATGTGGAAAAGAAGGATATATGAGGTAGTTTTTGAGATATCATGCAATGGGTGGTTAATATGCCTATTTGAATTTCCTTTAAACTGGGAAACGATCTGTAAGCCCACGTAGTCTTTTTTGAGTTAAAAAAAAATCAAAAATCTGAGAAAATTACATTGGGAGATCGGAGCTTTTTCAGGCGTCCAACTACATATGTATATATATAACAATATGTATCTACCTCACTCTTTCGAATGTTTAAACTGCATGACTCATCAAACCCTAGTCCACTTAAGCCTCCACCAAATTCATTGCCAAGATACTACTCTAATGCTCGGTGTGAGTATCATAGATATAGAGAGGGACATTAGATCAATTAATGTTGTGTCCTTTATAGTAAAATTCAAGATTTTACTAGCAAAAGTTATAGACAATGTGATTAATAGGTTGGTTTTAACAATATGTGATGAATATATGTTAGTAATTATTGAAGGTACTATGGGTCAGCTATGCCACGTAGCATGACATGTGGAAGTTAAAGGAAATGTAACGATCTAGTCGTCTAGAGATCATGGGATGGCTAATGATGAATCAAGGAGGATAAAAAAAAATATCGTCATATATAGTTTCAAAGTAACTCATTCACGTAAAGGATAATATCAAGAATAACGATCGACTACCATTAGTTAGAACTTAGACAATAGGATTGTTGTATTTGTAAATAGATGTGACACTGATGATTAACTTAAGCGATATCCAATTGCACATCATTGTATCCATGGCTTGGACTCTCGGCTAATAACTTCAGCACTCTAAGTCGTCTCCTTCTTCTCTTTCCCAAAGTCATAACACTCTGATATCCCTTCCTCGTGGATGTAGGCAAACCGACCTGCCAATCCACATATATATGTTAGTATATATTTTAATATTGCACCCATATTTATGGGTAAATTTATATTAAGCATTTATTATATGATTGATATCCCCTAGAATTGGGCCCCATATTTTAATAAGTGGGCTGGTATGGGAAAATTTGGCAATATTTGTGGGCCAATTTCGCCACTACTATATCTATTTGTCTCGCTATCTCCATTTTTTAATTGCATGACTTGTTAAACCTCGTGCCACTCAAGCCTCCATCAAACCCATTACCAAGATACGAATCAAATGCTCGATATGAGTATCATACATACGAAGCAAGACAATAAACGAGTGAATGTTATCCTTAATAATCAAATTCAAGATCTTACGACCAAAATCTATGAACCATGCACATGAGGAACAATACCGCACAAAATTTTGACAAGAAAATGAACATATTGTACTTTATTTATTTGTATTGTTATGAAGTTAGTTACCTCTCTCTCTCTCTCAACATATATATATATATATCATATTGTGTGGTTGATCATGTTTATATGTTTGATAACAAAGTTACTGAAAACTATTCCGAACCAAAAAACTTCTAAACCAAAAATATGAACAATGCCTCTTACTCAAGAAAATAAATTTGAACATTATACATGGTTCATGATAGGCGTGATAAAAAATATGTTATTTTCATAAGTTTATTCCATACTTTTGCGATTCGTTTATTAATGAATGATATAAAGTAGGTAAAGGTTACTTACATCTTCAATTTCATAATTTATTATTCCCCGATTTGTTCCAACATCTTCATATGTTTTTGGACTTAATTTTATATCTTCCATTAACACACAATTAATTTGTGGGTTTAAGGAATATGTAAAGCATGGATACGAAAGAGTGTTTTTTGGTTATTAGGGGTATGAAAATCCTAATGTTGTTGGGAATGGTTCTTGAAGTGGTGGGGAGATGGGGAAAATACAATTTGATGTTTTGGGAGTTTGTGATCTCATGATTTTCCAAGAAATTTATAGCATCGACAGGTTTGAATCGTGGAAATTTAACCCTCTTATTGGTTATGTAGGCAGTAAAATCCTACTAGTTATATTCAACATAATGTTAAGTCGAGTAGAACGTAAATCATGCGTAATCACATAAGTTTAATATTTATGTAATTCGATAATGTCCCTACGTCCATGGGAAGTTCTCTCTTTTCTATTAGTCTCATTCCAATCACAAATATTACAGACCTTTTTCTCCCTAGGGTGAGGGTTACATCTATAGGGAAAGTAAATATAGTTGAGTCATGCAAGACTCTATGGTTTTTGATAACTATCCCAGCCCCATCGGTTATATCCAGTTCTCAGATTCTCATACGTCAGTATCAATAGTCTGTATCTTCTTTAATACGATCTTGGTGAGCTTATTGGACACATGTCCCCTCTCGAGTGTGTTCGAATTATCTCCCTTATAATTACCCTCAAAGCTTTGTAGATAATTGAGATTGCAAAGGCTTGCTCGTTTTTCCAAGTAGATCCAAGTTATGATCGTTTTTGGTGTTGGTCGTCCAGTTACGCTATGGTCGGAGGGCACAATGGTAATAATGTTTGAATTATGGGGATTTTCTTTCCCTACCAGTTTTATGAGGTACTCCAGTAATTTTTCTTGGTCCTTTCAATGATATGCTAGCAATTTGAGCATCCTAAACTTAAAAGGGCGATTGCATGTGTAGACTCATTTGGGAGTGAGTCTATTAGTGATGAAAGTTATCTTGGAATGTGTTCTAACCCACTAATATCCACTCCTAGTGTTAGTTTGGTTATTACTCACCATTTTCATTTGTCTTTAAGTGAACTAGAGCTTCATTTGTGCTTCTATACTCCGTAAGTCTTCTTTGTTTTGTTTATTTATACATTTATGTGATTTATTCGAAGAATATCTCTTTTCTTCCCATTCTTTGTTATTTGCTTGCAAAAATGGTTTATCTAATCAATGAAAACACTCTATATGCCTTAAAAGGCCGTTACATTCCTCCATGGGTAATCATTGAGTTAAAACCTAATGGACTTATACAACATTTACGGTGGCCATCGGTTCTTCTCCCAACTTGTGGGCGAGGCCATAATCACATTCCCCCCAAACTGTTTATTCATTGAATTTTGTCAAAAAATTTATTCTTTGTTAATGTGACCGATTGATCCCTACGAGTAAACTGGTATGTTCACATAAACAAACAATACACACACACACACACACACACACACACACATACTATTAAGCGTACCCCCCCTAAATCACCAAATGTCGAATTGTACCATTTAATTAAAGTTTGTAAATTCTTAAAGCCTTAATTAAATCCAATATTGTCTTCTTTTAGTTTAATATTTTAAGAGGGTAGTTTAAGTATAGATGGAGGTGTAACCCCAATAGGTATGGTGATAACAAGTTAACCCAAATATCCTTGATGATCACAGAGTAAACACACAATCATAATATAACAATAACTCAGATTCAACTCATGAATCACTCGTGTATAACTCAAATGATAACAAAAGGAACTCATAAGTAACTCATTCAAAGGGAGAGAGAAGTAAGCACCCTAGATACACCTTGGCATGCACCTAACACACCAACAACCTCTGATCTCTCTCTGGTTAGCTATTAAAAGCTTCACAATAAATGACAAATGGTGGGTGAGTGAGTTCTGGTTTTCAATAACTCCCTCCCAGTCAATGTATGTCTCCCCTATCTAGCAATAACTTCTCTAGAAAGGAACTCTACAAAAAAAAACTCTCACGAAAAAGAACTCTCTCATCTCAGAAGTGGTCGAGGCCTATAAATAGCCCTATGAAAAGCTGTTACATAAGTCGTTTAATTCAGGATTAAACTGTCTAAGTAACTCCGAGCTATTTTTTGGAGAAACTCTTTTCTTTAAATTAAAACAAATTAATTACAAGATGTTTTTAGTGAAAAATGTACGAGAGATGTTCAAGATTATGTAACTAGTTTTGAAAAATAAAACTAAAATAGTTAAGTCAGCTAAATCAACACACCCAAAAGAATGAGATGAGGAGACGTAGAAAGATTAAGTACAAGGAGTTTTTAACGTGGTAAAACCTCACCCAACTGAGGAAACATCCACGGTGACTTCTAAGTCACAAACCAAAAATCCACTAAAACAAAATATATAAGTTATAAACTATATAACACACATGCACACAAAACAGACCTATATAAGTTCAGAATATGTACCCACTGGTTTGATTCTAACTTTTCTGCAGTTCTCATGTTGATGTGGCTTTCTCAGTTTGCTAACTTTTTCGTACTTTTTTCCAGCTTTCTGTCGACTCTTGACGTTTCAAGATCTTACAGCCAACACTTCTTGTATTGTAGTGTGACAAGTGTTTGTGACAGTGTTCTAACACATGTATGCACACATGCACACTTATTTATACAAATAAGTCCTATCAAATTACAAATCAGATCTAAATGATAAGGTTTTCAGTTTCTCTCTTCTTTAGAAACTATAGATTTTGTTGATCTTTAATATAATCCCAGAATCCAAGGTTACCTTGCTCGGAAGACTGTCAAGGTCTTAAACAATTTCAGAAGGTTTTGAAAATGTTTTTGCAATTGTAAACCACCAATTGCGATTCCAACTTGATCAAAAGTCTTGTTTCTTAAGAACTAGAAACAGAAAACAATTTGTTGATTTTTGAGTAGTGAAAAACATTTACACAAAGAAATAATCAACAAATTAGATTTCTCAATATGAGAAACTAAAATAATGCAGATCTACGTGTAATATGACATGTAATAGTAAGATCTACTGTTTATATGAAAAAGATATAGAGATCAAACCTAAAATGCCTAAGTTGGATATAAGATCTCAAACACAGAGGATTCAACCCACGAACAACCTTCGTACCACTACCAACATAACTCTCAAACACTCAGGTTTAGTGTTTGGGGTAAACTGATTTTGAAAAAGGGAATGGGTTTGAACGATTTAGGGTTTTCTCTCTGGTTTCTCTCTCTTCTCTCTCTTCTCTCTCTTCTCTCTCTCTCTCTCTCTCTCTCTCTATCTCTCTCTCTCTCTGTTTGGATGAACTGGCAAAAGTCTTTTAAACGTTGAGGATCAACCTCCTTTTATACTGAGTGAGGAAGGTTCGAGAATAACTTATCAAATCCAAAGGCTGAGAGTTGGTCTTGAGGGTTTGACGAAGATCCAGCGGTTTAATATAAGCGGTGGTTTAAACGTCCTCTGATTGGCCTAAACGGGGTTTACTAAGATTGAGATAGATCACATGCAGACCATTGATAAAGAAAATCCAATGGCTGAGAATTCGCACAGGTTCTGAGTGTATAAACAAACACAAATCCGACCGATATATCAACGACAGGTGTAAGGCCCAGATGCACCCAAACGCGCGTGTTTTCAAAATAAGTACACAGACACCCTGAAGTCTCAAGCTCTTTCGGATTCTACTCAACCAAACTTTCAGGTATGAAATGATAAAACCAGTAATCACAAAATGACCCCAAAAGTTTTAAAACCCAAATTTTAATTTCAAAAAATCATTTAAAATTTATTTATAAATTCCCAAAAATTATTAAAAGCAAATTTGAAAGGGAATTAACACACACAACTCACACACAAGAAAATAATACAATATATAAATAATGTACGCAATCCTAGTGTGTGTGTGATTGAGAATTATACATTCAATTGAACCAAGTGAGGCATTATGAGAAGAATCTGAGGCTCTTTGGTATCTAGGGGATAGGACACAAATTTTGTCACAATTTCCAAACTAGATGAGCACTTATACAATGTAGACTTAAGTGAGTCAAGAGTATAAGATGCTTTAATATACCCCTTTGGAAATATGAGACAAAATCTCCTTTAAGTCATCTAGGACTCTTAGGGATACGAAAAAATAAGAAAAACCTATTCCTATGTAAAAATCTATCTACCCATAGCCTAGAAAAAGGAAATTACATAACTCAACTAATAACAAACCAATACCCTAATAACATCTGTTGAATACAACCGTATAGATTCCTACAAATAAGACTAAGATCAAATTTATTAATCAAATGTACAAGAAAAATGAACTCATAAGACTCAAACTTCTCCCACATTTTGTCTCAAATGGACAAAGGGAAAAATACTTAAGTCACACGCGTTTATTCAGCACAAACCATTCCTATTGATTTTTGCAAAGAATGAAATCTATTGTAATCCAAAGGTTTGGTAAACATATATGCGAGCTGCAAATCAGTGGGAAGATAATTAATTTCGAATTCCTTAGTCTCAACTAATTCGCGTATAAAATGATGTTTAATTTTTATATATTTTGTTCGCGAGTGTTGAACAAGTTTTTTAAATATATTGATCGCGCTTTGATTATCACAATAGAGATGCAGTTGGTCTTCTTGAATACCATAATCATTTAGCATTTGCTTCAGCCAAAGTAATTCGGCACAACAACTACCAACAACTATGTATTCAGATTCAGCTGTAGATAAAGAAGTGCAGTTTTGTTTCTTACTACTCCATCCTACCAAATTGTTACCTATGTAGTAACACGCTCCTGATGTGCTCTTACTATCATCAGTACACCCCGACCAATCGGCATCAGTATATCCTATTATAGTACTAGGTGTATCACTGGTGTACCAAAGTCTTAAATTTAGAGTGCCTTTTATATATTTAATGATTCTTTTTACACAAACTAAGTGGCTCTCTTTAGGATTATTTTGATAACGGGCACATAAGCAAACAACGTACATAATATTAGGACTCGAGGTAGTAAGGTATAGTAAGGTTCCTATCATACTACGATATAGAGTAGGATCTATGGATTTTACACTCTCATCCTTAGATAATTTGACCGTAGTACTCATTGGATTTCTAGCTTCTTTGGCACTTTTCAGCCCGAATTTTTTAACAATCTATAAAGCATATTTCGATTGAAAAATAAATAAACCTTCTGAATTCTATTTGACTTAAAGACCCAGGAATAATTGTAACTCCCCATAAGAGACATTTAAAATTCTTTATGCATAATTTCAGAAAATAATTTAACTTCAAAAGGGGATGTTGATCCAAAAATGATATCGTCAACATAAATTTGAGCTATAATAATATCCTTGTCAAAATGTTTAACAAATAGGGTTTGATCATTTCCACCTCTCTTAAAACCTTTATCTAAGAGAAAATTGGAAAGGCGCTCATATCAGGCTCTTAGTGATTGTTTTACACCATACAACGCCTTTTTAAGACGATAAACATGGTTTGGATACTGAGGGTCAACAAACCCTTTTGGTTGTTCAACATAGGTCTCTTCAGTCAAGATTCCATTAAGAAAGGCTGACTTTACATCCATTTGGTAAAGCGTAAAATGCAAGTAACAAGCTATGGCAAAGAGAAGACGAACAGATTCTAAGCGAATAACAGGAGCAAATGTCTCGTTAAAATCCATTCCTTCAATTTGAGAATATCCTTGAGCCAATAATCTGGTTTTATTTCTAATGATTATCCCACTTTCATCAGTTTTATTTCTAAATAGCCAACATGTGCCAATAATCTTTTTATGATCAGGCCTAGGTACAAGATACCAAACATCATGAATGACAAATTGAAGAAGTTCTTCCTGCATGGAGGAAATCCATTGAGGGTCATTCAATGCCTCATTTACATTCTTTGGTTCCACAAGGGAAACAAAAGATGCATAATGAGCATAGTTTCTTAATTGAGATCTTGTACGTATAGGCTCACAAGGTTTACCAATAACATTATCTATTGGATGATCTTTAGAAACCCAGTTAGGTACTTAAGGTTTCTCAATTGGTAAAGAATAATCTATTTGTGGAGAGTCTTTTACTAAAACATTTTCACACTCTTCCATAATAGTTGGTTCTCCAGTCTTACTCTCAACAGTAGTGTCACTTACAATAACGTTTATGGATTCCATTAAAGTCTTTGTACGAAGATTATAGACACTGTATGCTCTACTGTCAGGAGAATATCCTAAGAAAATAGCTTTATCTCCAGAAGTCTCAAATTTTGATAAGTGTTCTTTGTCTTTACAGACATAACATGTACTACCAAAAGTTCTAAGGTATTTAAGATTGGGATTTTTCCCATACCATAGTTCGTAAGGAGTTTGTTTAGAATTATTCCTAAGATAGATCCTATTAATAATGTGACAAGCAGTATGAATTGATTCAACCCAAAAATATTTAGGTAAACACTTGGCATGAATCATAACTCGTGCCATATCTTGAAGGGTACGATTCTTTCACTCAACAATTACATTTTGTTGAGGAGTCTTAGGAGCAATGAATTCATGTTTGTAACCATTATAGTCACAATACTCTATAACGCACGTATCTATGAATTCTCCTCCTCTATCACTATGAATCCTATTTACTTGAGTGTCCTTCTCATTTTCAATACGAAGTAATATTTTTAAAAATATTCTGAACATGTCTGACTTTTGTTTTAAGAAGGCTACCCAAGTAAACCTAGTGAAGTCATCTACCATAACTAGAATGTAACTATATCCACATAGACTAACAGTACGAGAAGGACCCATTAGGTCCATATGGATGGGCTCCAAGGGTTTAGAGGTAAGGATATCTTTAACTTTCTTACGAGGTGCTTTAATAATTTTTCCTTCCTGACATGATCCACAGACAATGTTAGAGATAAGTTTAATCTTTGGAATTCCTCTAACTATTTCTTGTGAAGACAATCTACTAAGGCTATAGTAATTTATGTGACCCATCCGATTATGCCATATTTCATTGTCATCCATTCTCGCAATATTACAGACCTCAGTATTGTTCTTGACAGTATAACAATTGTCAGGAGTCCTGAGTCCTATAATTATGTACTCACCTTTTTCATTTAAAATCTTGCAATTATTCTTTGAAAAGGTGACAATATAGTTTGAGTCACAAAATTGCGACATACTAAGTAGGTTAGCCTTAATACCTCTTATTAGAAAAACATTTTCAAGCACAGGCATTCCTTCTTCTTGGAGTGTTCCTTTACCAATGATTTGAGATGATACACCATCACCAAAAATAACTTTTCATCCAGTAAAGCTGGTCTTGCTTAAAAGTTTTGTATCATCCCTAGTCATATGTTTTGAACACCCAGAGTCTAAATACCAACCAGAAGGAGTGTGTTCAACTTTTAAAGCAGTAATCACAATGTTACACTTCATCTGGGGCAATAACTCATCTTTTCTAACCCAAATAGCTCTTATTTTTGTTTTGTGCATATTTGCTCTCATTTGAAAAAACTTGCGATCATTAGATTTTTGTTGAAAAATATTTTACGCATGCATTTGATTTTTCTGGAGGATATGAGCATTTAGTTTAGTAAAGTGCCTAGGAATCCTTTTTGTAAATGATATTTTAGGTTTGGTCTTTCTCTTTCTATAGTTAGAGTTTTTGTCTGGTTGTCTAGGCAGGACATAATTGTTACAGCTTCTCCTAGAGTAGTTAAAGTTGTGGTATAAAGGAGTATTACAAACAGGATTAACCAATCGTCTAGAGTAGCAACCTTAAAAAAAATGTCCGTATATGTCACAGTGTGAGCAATACAAATTTCTTGAAGAGGGTATATCCTTAGGAAAATATCTAAACATAGGTTTCATGGGATTTTAACGTTTAACCTTATTCCTAGGGAGTACAATTTGAAACGTATATTCACTCTTCCTAATTGGAGGAAAGACGTATTTTGCCTTAGGCAAACTATCACACTTAGAGTGACTGGATTCCCCAATATCCAACTTTTGTTGTTTCTTATCAAACTCATCATTTAAGGCTTGAAAATATAGACAGGTTTCTATAGGTCTTTTGCCACCTGACACAAACTTGATTGGCTCAAAGATTTTAATTTGTGTCTTTGAATTTGAGCAGAATCCTATTCCAGTTCGATCATCAAAATTGGTTTTTGAATCAGAAACAAAATCATCAAAACAATTGGAATTATTTTCAAACTTAGCAAATTTTTTAAAAACAGTTGTTGTCTTTTCTTTAGCTTGTTCCAATTCTAGTAATGTCCCTTTATATTTTTTTCTCCAGAGTTTTATTTATTTCAATCAAAATTTTCAATTTTGATAAAAACTTTTGACTTCATTTTCATGAGTTAGACATTGGGTAGTATACTCTTAAGAATTTAGTTTAACCATTAGACTTAGGTATTCTAGTTTCTTAGTGATATCTTTCAATATCTTCTCTAGTCTAGATCTTTTCTTGAGAGTTTTGGCATAAAGTATGTGAATATCAAAGAGGTCTTCAGTGTCTGAATCACTAAGTTTAGTGTGTGAAGTGACCCCTAATGATTCAATTCTTGAACTCACACACACATTGACATCGTCATTATCGATTTCCCTTTAACTCACACACCCCGCTGTAGAACTAGCATTGTTTTCAGAAATTAAAGCAACTAAACCAGTAGCAACATGATTCATAACAACAGAAGTAGAGCTACTAGCATCATTCTCATATATAGGCACATGCATATCATCATTATAAACTATCTAGACAAAGAAAGACGTGCATGGATAAAAAACATGGGATGACTCAGGTTCCTCATTATCAGAATCATTTGAATCACCCCATGTCTTGCAACTGTTAGCCCTAGTATGTTTATTGGTCGTGTTCAAGTTAACTCTACAATATTGTGCTATATGACCCAATTTACCACATCTAAAACATTCAATATTCTTGAA
The DNA here is from genome assembly GCA_949130495.1 of Sambucus nigra. NCBI lineage: Eukaryota > Viridiplantae > Streptophyta > Magnoliopsida > Dipsacales > Adoxaceae > Sambucus > Sambucus nigra. The sequence continues at coordinate 541,144,999 of OX422214.1, read as the reverse complement.
GTCTTTGTTAGGTCTCGTATGAATGTCCTTATGATGTTTGTCTTGACTTTTCTCATCAAGTTTATGATTAGATTGAGTTAGATAGTTTGGTTTGCCTTATCTGTTTGCCATTTTATTTCTAAATTTCACAATCTTCTTAAACTTCTTTGACATCAGGGAAATTTGATTATCCAAACTGTCTATATCACATTCCTCATCAGAATCATTATTGGGAATACTAAGCTCAGGTTTTATCATCTTAGAAGAAAAACTCAAATTGAAACTAGTCTGTTTCCTATGGGACTGGGTTAATTATTTCTTAAATTCTAGTTCCATTTCCACGGTTCTCAGTTTACTACTGAGTAATTTAGGAGTGAGATTTTGGTCACTCATATCCTCAATAGCATATCTGTTGTTATCAAATCTCTGTGGTAATGACCTTAGAATTTTCGAGATAATTTCATGTCTATCATAAGTTATCCCATCAGCATGTAATTTGGTCACAGTGTCAGTCAAATTCGTGTAAAAGTCATCAAATGACTCGGAATCAGACATGATTAAAGAGTTATACTGTTGGATAAGCATCTGTGTTTTAGCAGCCTTAACTCTAGTGTCACCTTCATATCCAGTAATCAATGTATTCCAAGCTTCCTTAGAAGTGGTACAAGATGAGATCCTTTTGAACTCATGTTCATTTATAGACATAAAAATGGCATTCTTGCCTTTGTTATTGTTCAAAGAAGCTTGATTCTCTTCTCAAGTAAATTCACTTAACACTTTCTTAATCCTCTCATTGCTTCCTTCAGTGGCTGGTTTAGTAGGATAAGTATATCCATTTTCAATAATATCCCAGACATCATCTCCCAAGGTTCCTTGTATGAAAGCAACCATCCATACTTTCCAGTAAGGGAAGTTGTTTCCATCAAAGAGAGGAGATCTGGATAAGTTACCAAATCTTTCAGATTTCTCGTCCATTGTTTGATTTTAAGAAAACAATTTCAGAAACACAAGATCTTTAAAGAAAATTTCCAAAGCTCTGATACCAATTGAAAAGCTGTTACTTAAGTCGTTTAATTCAGGATTAAACTGTCTAAGTAAGTCCGAACTATTTTTTGGAGAAACTATTTTCTTTAAATCAAAACAGATTAATCATAAGATGTGTTTAATGAAAAATGTACGAGAGATGTTAAAAAATATAACTAGTTTTGAAAAACAAAACTAAAATAGTTAAGTCAACTAAATTAATCCACCTACAAGAATGAGATGATAAGATGTAGAAAGATTAAGTACAAGGAGTTTTTAACGTGGTAAAACCTCACCCAACTGAGAAAACATCCACGGTGAATTCTAAGTCGCAAACCAAAAATCCACTAAAACAAAATATACAAGTTACAAACTATATAACAAACATGCACTCAAAACAAACCTATACAAGTTTAGAACATGTACCCACTGGTTTGATTCAAATTTTTCTACAGTTCTAATGTTGATGTGGCTTTCTCAGTTTGCTAACTTTTCCACACTTTTGTTCCAGCTTTCCGTCGACTCTTGACGTTTCAAGATCTTATAGCCAATACTTCTTGTGTTGTAGTGTGACAAGTGTTTATGATAATGTTCTAGCACATGCATGCACACATGCACACTTATTTATACAAACTAGTCTAATCAAAGTACATATCAGATCTAAATGATAAGGTTTTCAGTTTTTCTCTTCTTTAGAAACTATAGACTTTGTTGATCTTTAATATAATCCCAGAATCCAAGCTTACCTTGCTCGGAAGACTGTCAAGGTATTAAATAATTTCAGAAAGTTTTGAAAATGTTTTTGCAATTCTAAACCACCAATTGTGATTCCAACTGGATCAGAAGTCTTGTTTCTTAAGAACTAGAAATATAAAATAATTTGTTGATTTTTGAGTAGTGAAAAACATTTACAGAAAGAAATAATCAACAAATTAGATTTCTCAAGATGACAAACTAAAATAATGCAGATTTAAGTGTAATATGACATATAATAGTAAGATCTACTGTTTCTATGAAAAAGAAAGAGATCAAACCTAAAATGCCTAAGTTGGATATAAGATCTCAAACAGAGAGGATTCAACCCACGAACAACCTTCAAACCACTACCAGCATAACTTTCAAACACTCAGGTTTGGTGTTTGGGGTAAACTAATTTTGAAAAAGGAAATTAGAGTTAGAATGATTTAGGGTTTGCTCTCCGATTTCTCTCACTCTTCTCTCTCTTCTCTCTCTTTTTTCTCTCTCTTTCTATATTTGGACGAACTGGTAAAAGTCTTTTAAACGTTGAGGATCAACCTCCTTTTATACTGAGTGAGGAAGGTTCGAGAATAACTGATCAAATCCAAAGGCTGAGATTTGGTCTTGAGGGTTTGACGAAGATCGAACGTTTTAATATAAGCGGGGGTCTAAACGTCCTCTGATTGGCCTAAATGGTGTTTACTGGGATTGGGATAGACCACATGCAGACTGTTGATAAACAAAATCCAATGGTTGAGGATTCACACAGGTTCTGAGTGTATAAACGAGCACAAATCCGTCCGATATATCAACGACAAGTGTAAGGCCCAGATGCAGCCAAACGCGCGTGTTTTTAAAATAATTACACAAACACCTTGAAGTCTCAAGTGCTTTCGAATTCTACCCAACCAAACTTTCAGGTATGAAATTTTAAAACCAGTAATCACAGAATGACCCCAAAAGTTTTAAAACCCATATTTTAATTTCTAAAAATTATTTAAATAATATTTAAAAATTCCCAAAAATTATTAAAAGCCAATTTGAAAGGGAATTAACCTACACAACTCACACACAAGCAAATAATGCAATATATAAACAATGTATGCAATCCTAGTGTTTGTGTGATTGAGAATTATACCTTCAATTGAATCAAGTGAGGCATTATGAGAAGAATCTGAGGCTCTTTGGTATTTAGGGGATAGGATACAAATTTTGTCACAATTTACAAACTAGATGAGCACTTATACAATGTAAACTCAAGTGAGTCAAGAGTATAAGGTGCTTCACCCCACACCGTTCTCGAGATGCCTCAGTCCTTCATAACTGTGAAAGACATATCTCTCACACTTTACGTCATAAATATTAAATACAAGATGGGTCAACCAATCCTACGTCATAAACATTAAATGCCAGACATGCCTTTTGCCTAACCGTTGTGCGTCAGAGGACTGTCACAATTGATGTGGTTCACCAACTGTCTGACAACCCCAATACCACAATGGATTACTCAAGTTTGGATTAGACAGTGACTAGATGGCTAATGACATAACCTAAAGTAGATGTGATATTTGGTAGAGGGTTGTTTGGTTCAAAACCCAATTTTCGATGGAACTCTATAGAACTCAATGTCTACTCTGCACAAGCTTCCACGAGCTAAGATCTCTCGGTGTTTTACCAAGTGTATCTAAGATGGTAAAGACAAGTCTTAAAGTTGCCTCACTTCTTAATCCTCTAAACCAAGTCCCTCTGAAGTTCGCACGACGAGGTCATTCGATAGAGCATGTAAGCTCTCCCAAGCCCTATCAGGCCCGATCTCTCGCGAGTACTGTTTAACCTCACACTCAATATTACAATTGTTATAGAATTAGAATCAATGTACTTAAAAGATATAATCTGACTAAGTAAGAACATATGTTAAAAGGGAGCTCTCTCGATAAGTTTCCTCGTTGAGCTGTATCACTGAGATGCCTCATTGAGCTGTTTCGCCGAGCTTCCTCCCTGAGCTACCTCACTGCTTCCTTATCTTAAGTCTCTTCTTTTAATAGGGGAAGATCTCTCTAATTCAAAGATTTCCTTCAATCCCCTACATTTTCCCATTCGTGTAGAGATTTATTGTGATAGCAAGAAATGTCTACACGAAAAACTTCTAAATTCGATGGACCGTTTTCTGTTGTGAGAAAGAATTATTCTATCTCCATCTTCTTTGCAACTTATGTTGCTATGCGTGTTAAAAAAAGTTAATTTCTCCCCGATGTACCTGAACCAAGGCTCTGGGATCCTTGGGCCTTTGGCGAGGGGACATTGTAACTTTTTTTCGTTATTATATCCCAGTCGTTTCGTCTTCTTCATTATTTATGGGAATTCTCCCAAAGTACTATTATGACTGCCCCTAGTAAAAGGAATTCTCTCCCTTTTCTCTGAGTTGTGGCCTTCCCCATTTAAACTTGTTTTAAAAGTAAAATTCTCTAACCCAATTCAACCCGTTGTATCATCATTTGGGCTTTTGGGTTTTGAATGTATTGTCAAAAGTTATGGCGCCAAAACATTACTTCTTTTGAAAGCAACACACTCTTTCACAAGCGTTACCTAATTAATGACGTGAAATTGTCTTTTCAACTGTCAGATCACTCCCTGAAGTGCCATGTGTCCCTTTGTAATAATTTTGATGGCTTAGCACATGCCTCTATCGGAAACTCAAACGTCAACTTGATTTTCAATCGTCTAATGCCTCAATACTTAGCTATTTTCTCTTTTGTCTTCTCATTTGGCTTCGTGCTTACAGAGCTTATATAGAGAGAGAGTGTGTTGTTCCGTTATTGTTAGTCAAGCTTTTCTTCTAATTATTTCTTCCTTTACCCTCTTCAACCTTTGTTACTCCATTAATACTAGTCCATTCTCTCTTCTTTCAAGATTTTCACCCTAAACTTCTCTAATGTCTTCTTCTTCCAGTGCACCAGGCACACTAGTTGTTCCCACCGCCCTTGCTCTGCCTGCTGCTTCCACTACTTCAGCTCCTCCTATAGATGCCACGGCCCTTATAGAAGCTCGTTAAAAATAACTTCACTTTTACCACCACTCACCTATCTTTGGCAGAGGCAATGAATATTACGACGCGTGCAAGATAGTATTTTTGAATGCTAAGTGTGAATCCCTCACCTTAGGTGATGAAGATGCCTGTGCTGCCGTTTGGGGTTTCTTCCCCCTAGAGGGGACTTTGCATTTTCACCTTGACCGAGGTGACTTCCCCTTTTCTGAGATCGATTTTGAAGGGCCTGAAGGCTTCCCCTATAATATGTTGACTGGAACAATCATATACAGTCCACTTACGCAGAGGCTCTTACCAAGGTTGGGCTTTATGGGCCGACCAGGTTTGGTAAGTTCACTCTGTCCAAACATAACGCTGCCCTGCAAGCACTTGTTTCTCGTTGGAACGTCACAACACACACTTTCTTGGCTGCATGGGGATAATTCATGATGACGTTGGAAAATTTTTGTGAAATGCTTGGGCTTGAGCCCATATATGCTTCTTCTTATTTCGATGAGGCTTTAGATGCCGAAGAGGCTGCTTTTCGTGATGAGTTAGATAAGATATGCCGGAGGTTCATAGGGACTTCGAACAAGGCTACTTTCACCCCTTTCATAAGCTATTTCTTCCAAGCCCCTTCTGTGAAAGGTGGTCCCTCTGTGATTGGCAAAGGTACCCTGATACTTTGTCTTTTGAGTGACTTATTTTCTTGATTCGTGAGTCGTTGCGGTCAAACTTCGAGTATCAAAATTCCGACTATCTCGACCCTTTCGGACACATTGGCGCACTCAAAACGACCATATGAGCAACTTATAATTTATTCACTTTATATAATAATAATTTAGTCCTGACACGACAAAGGCGCGTCCCGACTTAAATTTCCATAATTGCCATTTTATTCACTCGTGATAATTTTTTTTCCATCTTATATATTACTTCACTCATCTAGTAATATTCAACAATTTCAATAATTACTAACTCTTGTCACGCTAGTAAACATTTAAAAAAACTTTTCGGATTAATAGTTAATTAATATCTCAATTTCAATTAATATTTCCCCAAATTTAAAGTCCATAAAAATACGAGGTATTACATACTTCCCCCCTAATAACGGAATTTTGTCCCGAAATTTGGAAAATTAAGGCCTACCTGGTAAAATAATTTTGGATACCTTATCAGTACGCAAACTATCGACATAGTAAGGCGCTCAATCACTATTGCCACCGCCTCACGGCAAGCTTGGTTAACACTCTCATTAACGACACTTCATATTGTGCTCCTAACCGACAATATTCGCATAAGACACGCATATACACTATTAATTCCCATTATTTCAATATAATTGGGAGGCCGCACCTCACTACATGACAACTACTCGGGTTTATCTAAACACAAAACCCCCATTCTGAGAGAAAGCCTACGAACATCTGACCACTCTTGTTCGCCTAAACAGTCGTGGAATTCCACCATAGTCATCGGACTATTCTCGATCGATCCAAAATTCTGATTATCCGCTCACCTCTAAACAGACAAAAGGAGAATAGTTAAGGTTCTTCCACACCAAACCTCAATAAGCACCTCGTTCACGACAAACTAGTTATATCCGTTGTGAAAATGAAATGATCACCAAGATTACAAGATTACCTACGCGCGGCTACACTAATCATTAATTACCGTGCGCCTACTCCTCGGCTATGGGTGATACCTCCTACTCAAAACGAAACGTTATCTCCGATATTTCCTGAAATCCCATATTGAAGGTGGGATTCACAAATCACATCCCGATTCAAAAAATAATGCCGTGTAAGACCAGGTACCGGCGCGATCCCTTACTTTCAGAGGAAGGCTGGGGCACACTAGTAATTATTATTAATTACCCCAAAGGAATAACAATCATTTCCTTATTGGGCGACTTGTCCCACCTGTTCGGATGAACCCTTGATCTTGTCTTGGAGATGGAAACCCATCCAAGAAACTTTACCGACCTTACCGGTTTCTTTCAGTATAGCAGTTGTCGATAGCCACCAATTTCTCTGGTTGATCCTCTTATTCTAACCGATTTCTATCCATGAGTGGTGTCCGCGGAGACGACTCACTATGCCCCGCTCAACATCGACTTTCCTTGAAATGTCTCACATTAAGTGACACTTAATACTCCCTGTGACAACCCGAATATAATTATGATAAATTATATTTAAATCATGATTAGCTTGTGTGATATGTATAATATGTTATTAGTATATATATATTGTTAATTCATTATGTTTAGTCTAATCCTACCTTAATAAAACATGAAGAATCGAACTAGTTACAAATGTGAGATTTTGAAGTTTTCGGTAGGAATGTTCAAGTTTAAGACTAGTTTTTACCTTTATGAAATAACAATTGACTTGAGGTGTAAACTATATATTTGTAGATATATGAGTTAGGGTTGTAAGATAACAAACGTTCCATCGAACGGACATCCGAGTGGGAAGATATTGTCTTTTTACGAACAGGGGCTAAAGTAGTCATTTAGCCTTAAATGATATTTTGTTTTACATGATGCCGCATGTTATAAATTGATTGGTTGGAGGTGGAGGTTGTTTTGGCCGACTTAAACCCTTGAGATATCCTCCTTTCTTCAGCAAACTCAGTTTGGGAGAGTTTTAACTTGAGGAAAAACAATTGTGAGGGTTAGGAAGAAGAAAGTGAGGAGAAACATTCAAAAAAATTCATAGAAAATTACGTAAAAGCCCCTAAGGTAATTCCAACCATGAATCTTGCTATTTTTCTTTCATTTATGATTTATATGATATAAATCCTTGATTTTTTATTGACCTTTCATGCTTGGGTGCATATGTATGGATATATGCAAGTTTAAGTTAAGTTGAACGTACAAAACCCTAAAATTGCTTTGTTTAGAAACTTTGTTTATTCAAACTTCCATATATTTTTGTATACTTACTGGAATTGATTGATTCCAATTGGAGATTAACCTGAACTCATATATGTATGATATATCCTAAAATCATGTGAAAATACCAAGAAATGAGTCTTTGGTGAGAGTTTGAAATTCGGGTATGAAATCTGCCCTAAGGGTGAAAATATGCCCGCCATGTGTTCGGTGTTTTGCTTGACATAGCAAACGAACCTTAAAAATTATGAAACTTTAATTTTGTATTTTTGAATATGTTTAATGATTTTGGGTGAAATATCATATAAATTTATGATGTAGAAAAATTATGGAAATTCGTGGAAGTTTAATGAACGATAAGAGGGCCTATAGGGCAGATTTGCCATGTGGTAAAGAAATGAGCATATCTTGCTCTACGAGACCTAAAATGATGTACCGTCTTTTGTATTGGAATAATAATATGACAAGGATTGAATTTCCAAGAATAAATGAATTTATATTTGGTCTATGATTTGGATATGTTAAATATATTAGCATGGATTTGGATGGAACTTCACTTGTGATAAATGATTTGAATGGAATCATGTGATGCTTATGGATTGAATTATGTTTAAATCGTTCTTTAGATTATTGATATTATTATGATGATACTAATATTTTAATAATGATAGGAAGGGAAGAAGATCTGATGGAACAAGTACTGGATAAAGGCAAGGGCAAAGCCAGTTAAACTGCCAAGGTGAGTGTACTTATGATTTGTTTCATATATAAATATGAATATAGCTCTAAGAGCGGATTTATTTGAATACTTCGGTATTCAGTATTTGTTTGGATATTAAAATATCCAGGATTTTGTTGGGTCTCATGATCCAGGATTGGTTTGAATACTTCGGTATTCAGGATTTGTTTGGATATTAAAATATCCAGGATTTGTTTGGGTCTTATGATCCAGGATTGGAATTAGACAAAGATCCAATGATTTGTTGGAACTAATGTTCCAGGATTTGTTATTGCCAATGGGCAGAATTGTTTGGATCTTATGATCCAGGATTTGTTATTGCCAATGGGCAGAATTATTTGGATCTTATGATCCATGATTTGTTATTGCGAATGGGCAGGATTGTTTGGATTTTATATCTACATATTCGATATAGAATTGTTATTCTATTGCAGGGAAGGAGTACCTCACTAAGCTTAATGCTTACGGTTTATATTATAACAATTTCAGGTTCATACGCTGCCAGCTAGGATACCATATGACCGGTAGCTTTGAGAGTTGCACCGTTGGAGAGAGCTGGGGTTTAAAAATGGGATTTTATCGTTGTCACACTGAAGATTTTAATATACTCACACATTGTATATATTGATTTAGTATGGATTGAGTTGATCATAGTTAATCACAGTATTGTATGTCCGCTTAATTATGACTCTGATATTGAATTTTATGGTATAAGAATAATATTATGTTCATTATGCACATTATTAGGAAAATATCGATGAATGAATCATATTTCCAATGGTCTCAAGATTATCATCTAATTATTCCAATAATAAATGATTAGTATGGATATTGGGTTTTGGGGTGTGACACTCCCCTTCCTTCCATGGTGTATACCGAAAGTTCCGACCCGTGCACTTTTCTCCACGATGCGCACTTCTGGATATTTTATACCATACTAATAGCATCACTCTTTGTATGCGCAAGTCTCTATCACATTTGGCTAATTACAACTCCGCTCCGAGTGTTCTCCATATAGTTAAATTCTACCCTTCTCAAGGAATACCCCTTTGTAAATGGTTTCCCACAGCTTTTCAACCAGATTCGGCGTGCTACTCTGTTCGTACTCGTATATATAGATTTATAGTTCTTCTTGCGATGCTTAATCCACTCTACTACTTCCACGTCGTAATTCTAGTTCCACAAACATATATTCCACACGTCCATCCCACGTCCCCTCAACTTGGACGATTCGATTATCAGATATCCAGGATGTTCACACATCCTATAAACGGTGCATACTAGCGTAAGCATCACGTACTCTACACACCTAATACCCAATTCTTTGAGTTCCCTAGTGCTCGTAACGTGATTACAATACTTAGGTACTCTAAATCACTCTAAAAATTAAAATTTTAAATCCTCCTTATCATCATTCCGCTCCTTAACTCGTGGTGATAAAATAAAACTTTCAATGCTTTCTTACCACACAACCGGCTCCACAGGCCTTAAATCAAAATTCAACTTCCAACTTATAGATATAATTACTTTATCCCATTTCGATCGGGGTACCGAACTCATGGACTAATGATCACATGTCTCCCTATTTCCGACCTTATGCTAAGTTTCATGCGTGGGATGTCTCGCAAAGCGAAATCCAAATAAGGAACCCTCCTGATACACTACTACCTAGCATTATCAATTATCGAAATTCGTTAGGCCCTCCGCCCATAGCATGTACCCCTTTATTCCGTATCTTGACAGAAAAGTTATATCTCTTCCCGTAATTATACTTAACAATGAACATTTTGCCAATTGTACAATCATTCAATATTGGTGGTAATCACACTCCATAAACCTCGAATGCATACGCTCGGGGATCTCAAAATCCTTTCTCCAAACATATGGGTCCAAATCTTAACTCTTACATCTCTAAAGGATAGATACATCAATGCGCTCTTCCTGTCACCAAGTCTTGAGCACTAAACATCATAATGAGTTAAATATTTTCGCTCCACAGTAAACCCAATACATACTAATTCATAACAACAAGGTCTCTATGCACACCGAGATCGAATATTTAGAGCAAACTATCCCCTTCGAGTCCCTAAAGTAGATATTCTAAGTGTGAGTCTGACCCTCTCGCAGGTGAGGCCTCGCCAGAACAAAACATGTTGCACTAATGCAACCATTTGATTTCGATAGCCTCGCAATAACTACCTGCTATCGTACTAACCATTACTATAAAGTCGTAACCAAGACAATATCATACTCGTATACCACATCACTAAAACAAGTAATCTCCATAAAGTATATAACACTATCAATACACCCATTCATCCTCCGCGGATAGCACTAAAGGAAATCCTGCTACACTAGGAAAATATTCACATAATAATATCATTTGTAGTTATACGCATTAAACTCGTCTCACATGCAAATCTAGCAATGAACAAAGAAGTAGTGACTCGTTCGGGTCACATAAAACACGCTTCATTCGTCGAGGATAAAACTCATACTTCTACTTTTCCAATCGTTTTGGCTGCACAGATGGTCCCCGGACGTGACACACCAGTCTAAACCAAAACAAAACTACTTTAATCGTTGTCCCTTACTAGACACCATACTCTTGTCCCCTATACTCGCTTCGAAAAAATATTTTTAGCACGTGTGATTTCACTCTCCACAAAATACCTCGATACTTCACTTTTCACCTGAAATGCATTCGAAAACTCACGAACGACTGGAATCGGATCCAGGAGAATCACAATCTCCTTAGAGGTATCCTCCTTTATATAATAAAAAAATAGGTGGAAGGATCCCCCTTCTGAGCGAGGCATCGCCACTCAAACATCTCCTGCCCCGCAATGACAAAGGTTATACTCCTACCGAATCAATTTATCATGGCTCTATGCATAGCGAGCCAATCCATGCCAAATATTGACGTCGTGCTCACGTATGACTAAAACTAGTATGACTGCAGGTAAAACAAAACTACCAAACTATATACCTACACGTCGGCGTATACAGAAAATAAATTACCCTTTCCCCAATGACGAGTCTACGCATGACACCGTACTTTAGTAATGTCTAAAAATCCTAAGGTCTGTGCCAAGCGAGTATCTATAAAACAGTATGACGCCCTAGTATTAAATAAAATGTGCCCCATAGTACTAGAAGGGAAAAATGTACCATCAATGGCCGATGATGGCTGCTGGGTTTCAGCATGCTGGGCATCGTACACACATTCGTGCTGTTTCTGTCCCTGCTGCTCGGGTATCTTTCTCTTATCTGGGGAATCCTGCCTCCTGTGACCCATTCTGTCGCAATTAAAGCATCTACCTCTAAACTGTTTCATTTTACGGCTCGGTTGGTTTTGGTCCGGTTGTTTAGTTCCACTTTTTCCTTGGCCTTGTTGAGTATCTTGATGAAAAATGATATTTGGTTAAGGGCAGTCCCTCCACTTGTGACCCATTTTTACACACTTATAGCAAAGTCCTGAAAGTTCTCCTGGTTGGGTTGGAGTTCCTCCCCTAACTGATCTGGACAAGTTCAACATTCATGATCGTCCATTCCACATTTGAAACAGCTCTTCGTGACTTAACTCGGACCCCGGCTTTGTTGGCCTTGACGCTTTTGGGTGTCCCTATATAATTTGTTACCTTCGTGGCTTTTACGATCTTGAGGAGCTTGTTGTTGCGATTTTTGTGTCTTCACACACTTGTTATTTCTAGTCATGACAGACTGACTATACTCTCTAGATCTTTTGCCCCTCATAAGCTGTGTGCTGCGTTCTTGATACTGTAAGACCGTAGTGGTAACTGCCTGTGCCACAATACCTGCTAACTCGACAGTTGATACTCTCTCTGAAGATACCTGAGGTGTGAGTCGACCTTTCTCGTTGACTCCCCTAACCACATTAGCTAGTTCTTCTTGACGATCCATCTGAAAATTTAAATATTCTGGATGAGTTCATCATTCGCATGAACGAATCGCAGAAGCACGAATTCCCAATGTATAGAGATGAACAAAACATTCCTTGTATTAGGGCTCTATATCAAAGACGCTAAGCTGGAAACGAAATAAGCCGTACAGATACTAAGGACACTAGAACCTGATGCTCTGATACCACCTGTGACACCCCGCCTATTTAAATACCGGGTGATTAGTCCTTTATTAAATTATAATCAAGGTGAACGGTTGGTTCATTCTTAGCATCACTGTCACAAAATAACTTTCCAATTGAAACACCCTACATAATTAAGCTAAGTGACAAAACCAATTAAATCATTATCTCCATTTTATTAAATCCAATGATGAAATCCTTTATTACGTAACAGTTTAAGAATCATACAATTATTAAGACTGGAAATGAACACCCATGAATTTAATCATTCAGATAATTCAATATCAACTTTAAAACTACAAAGAAAAACCATTCTGACAGCAATTAAATCCCAAAGAGTAAAAATGCTACAGACTAATAAACATAATCTCTGAAAAATCCAACTGAATAAGGAAATGGGAGACACATGCCCTAACTAATCATAACTAGAATGACAGTACATTCAACATCGAGGTCGTCTAAGTAATGTCCTGTATCTCCCATATAAGCTGCAGCGCGTTCGGTGCAAAGAATCTACGCAAGACGTCCCCGTGGCTGGGCACCTGAGATATATACATATATATATACAAGAGAAAAGTGATAACAGGAAACGGGTCATAGCCCTAGTGTAAAACAATTTAAAATTAGTTTAGTAAGTATTTAAAATGCTTACCTGCTAATGCAATAACCATGTTAGTATGCAACACTCTCTTGAGATTTCTCACCTCTCATCTAGTGTGCACACCTACCGTACTAATAAATCCCATAAATTTCCCTATCTTATTCTTCATAATGATTTTTTATGTGAAACGCAAAATTATGATATCTACTTTAGGAAATCATTCTCTTCAAGATTTCTTACATTATTTAAAATAACTCATTACCGTTATAATGTTCCCGAACACTTATAATAAAGTTGAAGCATTTTTACATTTCTTATCTACTTATACGCACAGTAGAAAGTTCCCATATAAATATACGTATATATATTAGTCACACATATAATATATATACTAATGACACCTCACATAAGATCTAAGGTGCTGGAATACTCTGCTATCAAGTCCCCATATCACACAAACTAAGGGAAATACTAGTTCGGAATCACTCTCGAACTGTATTAACACAAAACACAAACAATTGGAGGCGAAGCATAGTTCCCAGTCCAAAGAGGTCAGCACATACCCACATATCTCTTAGGACCATATGACTATAACTCAGATAGCCTATAATCAAGGATACTATCTTCAAGGGTATAAGTCGTTATCCCCCATAAAGGTCCAATCAAGATAAGACTATCCCGACGTGGAGATCCCCATGATAGCAAGTAGTTCGGGCACGATTTTTACACAGATATATATAATATATGCACAATCACACAGTCGTATATATATAAATATCCACATTTCTAGATTAGGAGTGTTCATGATCCATAGTCATAATTATCCGTTATTTACACATTTTACTCGATTATTACGCATAACAACTCGTCATTTTTATTTTCATTTATAATGCAATTCATACTTCTCCTTTCTCGATGTATTCTAAGTATAATTTCAGTAGACGTACACTCACTTATCTTCTGGTCTAACTCTCTTACGAGTCTCAATATTTTATTTAAACATTCGCATAATCCCATATGGGTAAATCACTCCCCGTTAACCCCTTTATTTCATTTTATATTAAATTCCCACTTATTGGGGTTTACTAAAACCCTACTAGTCCTACTTATATCCCAAAATGTTCTAACAATAATACTCCGGGGTTACTACGCATTTCAATCGGAATAAACCATTATAAGAGGGATGTGTAGTTTTTCAGGTGGGGTCGATCGATCGATCAGTTGATCGATCGATACTCTTTGGTCAATCGATCGATCAAGCAGTTATGGCGAAAACTGCATTTATCCAGTTACGGGTTTTCCTCTCCAACCTCAACCAAAACTTCATATTTTATTCCCAAACTCCCAACAAAAGTTATTACCAGTACCATACACCTAAATAAATGATTCTCCACGTAAAATATGTTTCAATTCATCAATTATAACTATATAATGGGGTAAAATTTGTCTAGACTTCAAGAACCCTAATTTCTCTTTTTCTTTCAATTCTTTCCATTATTTTCCAGATTTCTTACTTCTAAATCCATACTAATTCGTGGTTTATCCTCTACATGCAAATGAGATGTCCAGAATATGATTACTTCTTCAATGACATGTGAATTCTAGTCTCCAAACTACACTTTCTTCCATGAAACAAGTTCAAAACAACCCTAGACTAACATAATTGAGGCATTAACTAAGAATAGAGCAAGATAAATATTTGCCTAGGAGTTTTTGGTTCAGATTCATGGACAAGATTGGTGTGGTTGCGATCCTCGTTGCGCGATCTAAAGTTTGGCGACGACGGCGATGCAAACGGTGGAGTTCTTGGCTTAGAACTCCTTGGAAAGCTTCTCCTCTTCCCTTCCAATGGCCGTCTTAGGTTTTTGGTTGTTCTAACCCTAGAAGACAACTCCTATTATCTGATATACTCTTAGAAATTTCGTGGGTTTTCATGCCCAAAAATGTAAAATGTCTAAAACGCCCTCCCAGGGTGTTAATTAGGCCTAGAAACGCCCCGAGACCCAAACAAAATCCCCGGGTACATTATTCTGACTATCTCGACCCTTTCGGACACATTGGCGCAATCAAAACGATCGTACGAGCAACTTATAATTTATTCATTTTATATAATAATAATTTAGTTCTGACACGACACAGGCGCGTCCCGACTTAAATTTCCATAATTTCCATTTTATTCACTCGTGACAATTTTTTTTCCATCTTATATATTACTTTACTCATCTGGTAATATTCAACAATTTCAATAATTACTAAATCTTGTCACGCTAGTAAACATTTAAAATAACTTTTCGGATTAATATTAAATTAATATCTCAATTTCAATTAATAATTCCCCAAATTTAAAGTCCATAAAAATACGGGGTATTACATTTTTTTTACCCTCTGCAGTCTTTTTTTAATGTTCTGTCTCTCGTCCTTTGCGTGAGAGAAAGTTCTCCAAATGAGTCGCCCCTTCTCTTTTTTTTATAGCTCACGAATTTGGGTTGTTTTGTTGGCAGATTTTGTGGGATTTGAAAAACCAAGCCAAAAGACATGTGGGTTATCTTTGGAAGTGGTTTGATCCGATACTTATGGGATTATGGATGAGGGTAGTGGATGGAATCTGGTGGGTTTTGTTTAGAGTTTGTGGCCGAAGATTATGGTGGAGTGGAGATGGGTTGTTTCGAGTTTTGAGTTGGATCACGGGTGTAATCGAAAATGAGTTTTAATAGATTGGAAGATTTATAGTTGGAGTTTAGACATGGAAGTGGGTCTTGAATTTATTGGAGGAGAGAGAATGAAGGTGTTGGGCGGTTGAAGATGGTGAGGTGGGGTGTTAGTGTGTGGTGAGGGTATATGGTAAGGTGTGTGTCTTAGCTTGTACTTAAAAAATAAAATAACATAACTAACTAACTAAAAATAAAGCTAACAAATAAAAAAATTAAAATCAAAAAATAAAATTCTAACCTAAAAAATTCAAATAATAAATCAAAAGAAATAAAAACTAAAAATCTCATAATAAAAACTAAAGTCCTAAAAAAATGTAAAATTTCATAAACAAAAAAAATAAACTCCTAAACTAATCCTAATAAAATAAAGTAAAATAAAGACTAAAAACTAAAAATCAAAATAAAACAACACAACATAAAAAGTAATATAAAAATAGAAAATAATCCCAAAATAAATCTAAAATAAATCTAATAATAAAATGACTCAAAATAAAAATAATAAAAACATAAACTAAACACACACGAGGCTCGGGGTATGGACTAGCTAGGGTAAGGCTACAGTTTGGTTCGGGGATAGCATTCGGGACATCGGAACTCATCTGGGCAAGCTCAATGGGACTTCTGACTTCGCAATCTCTTTGATTTCTTCAATGCATGGTTTTGACTGCTATTGTGTCGCAAGTATGCTGATTTAGCATTATTTGTACCGCAACTGCTTATTGACATGAGAAATAAACAAATATGAACATAAGGCCATTTTTATTAAAAACGAGCGACTAAAATGCATCTATTCGGGGTATAAATTATAAACTTTTGGGTGCTTATCACACCACCCCCAAACAGAATATTGCTATTCCTTGAGCAAAAAATATAGAGAAAATGGAGATAAGTAAACAAAAGTGTACCACTTTTGCAGGCACAGGCGATTGCACTTAGCATGTGCAACAAACCGTTAAACCTATAGGTTGCCCTACAGGACGAGTGGTGTCTCGTGAGGGTTTGCAGTGAATGTACCCACAAAATTCAAAATTTATTAAAATGCAGTCTCTTATTTTGACGATGAAACGCTATACAACCCAACTAAAAAGGACGTCAAGGAACACCGTATTCAACTATCAAAGTATGGCATAAAATTACTTAATACCAAAAGCGTAATCCTTTACAAAACTCAACATGTGTTTATGTAAAACAATCTTAAGTATCCTTAGAGTAATTCTTAGATCGCCTTTAGAATTAACGCTTTGACTTCAATTCTCACTGGATATATCTTTCTGAATCGAACTCTCTGAGAATTGGGTAAGTGTATCTCTTTAGTGTGTGAGGATGTGAGTAAATGTAAACAAGTTCAAACGCCTCACACACTTTAAAAAAAGGACGGATACATGAAAGAAAATTTATCTCATGAACGAATGCTAACCACTATGTTGAGAATGTCGAGTTATTCACCATATAGACTTCTCGTTTGCTGGATCACTTTACCAAAGGTGAAAAATGTGGTTTTTGAAATGTATGAGGTAATAATGAAAAGAAAAGTAAATGCTAGTAAGGGTTTTGAGAAGAGTGTGGCACACTTTGACTAACTAATGTCTTCATCTTTTGAATCTAAGATCGCATTCTTTTTTTTCTTCTTATGTTATATTTTTTTCTTTTTTTCTTTTTTTATTGCGATGCCTTTTTTTTCTTTTCGTCACACTAATGAAGATCGTCTACATTTGAAATTCTAAATACTCTTTCTCAAAAACGATGGTAATGATGGGAAATGGCAGATGGATGGAATGTGGGACACACATGTATAAGGGAAATATGGAAAATGGGTAAATGATAATGTGATAAGGAAAAATGATAAGTGTATGGTAAAATCGGTTTAGTGCTCGGGACAAACTACAAGACACATGTTTCTTATAACTCGGAAGTGATGTCATTCTCAGTGATTATGCCAAATTTGAAAAAAATAATGAGATCATGCAACGACTAAATGTAGTACCCAAAGAAGGTTGAGTCAACTTGTGACGTGGAGATACGTAAAAACCCTCAAAAAGGTGAAAAGTTCAAATCTCGTGGGTTTAAGTCGTCACTAGTGATCTTTTAAGGCTCTCTTGAGAATATGTTTACTCTTCGAAGTTTGATTGTAAACATGATAGTCTAAAATTTTCGAGTTTAGAAATTTATAGTGCAAGTACGCTTTAATAGGTACGAATTAATTTATTTGTAAAAAGTGTAATTTTAGGATCGAGTACGGGTATTCCAAGATTTCTAAAGAGGGATGATAGACAATTCATCTCATATAAATTTATTTTTAACTGCACAAAAAGTTTAAAATCACTTGTTTCTGATTTTTTTTTCAAAAGAGGTGCGATTTTGATAAATTTCGCACCCCCAAATAAAAGAGAACATCATCCCCGATGTTTAAAATTACATATAAAAAATGAAAAGCACAAGGGAGGAGAGATATTACCATAATGAACCGCTAATGAAAATGTACCGCATGATGGAACAAAGATTAAACCTGAAGAACAGATGCAACACAGATACGTACAAGTCTATAAAGCATGTGAAAATCATTTGGTGATGTGAAACACCACCCCCAAATAGGAGAAGACTTATACTCAGAAACAATGAACGACGGGTTGCCTCCCAACAGCGCTAAGGTTAACGTCTTCAGCCAGACCGAACTAATATCACCCTAAAGATAAGATCTATGAAAGTGCAGGACGGTAGAAAATTAGGGTAATGATAATCACTCCCAAACAAGACTGAACAGTCAGTCTTCATAAATGGGGTCAACAAGGTCAATTTCTTCAATGTGAGAGGGGCCTAGCTCTAAGAAAGGCTTCAATCGTTGACCGTTGACCTAAAAGAGGCTACCATCCTTAGAATTTTAAACTGTGATGGCATCATAGGGAGTAACATATTCAACAACAAAAGGGCCAGACCACCTGGTTTTTAACTTCCCGGGAAAGAGATGAAGACGGGAGTTATATAACAAAACTTTCTGACCAAGGTGGAATTCTTTGCCTAGAATGCTTTGGTAATGGATCCACTTCATTTTGTCCTTGTACTTCTTGGACAAATCATAGGAATCATTCTGTATCTCCTCTAATTCATTAAGTTGGAGTTTTCAATGGATGCTAGCCTCGTCGATATCAAAATTAAGGGCTTTGACAACCCAATTGGCATGAAGCTCAAGCTCGACAGGTAAGTGGCATGGTTTACCAAAGTCCAAGCGATAAGGAGACCTGCCAAATGGAGTCTTAAAAGCAGTACGGTATGCTCACAAAGCATCATTTAAGCGTAAGTACCATTCTTTTCTATTCGAATTAACTGGTTTTTCTAGGATTTGCTTGATTTCACGATTGGAAACTTCAACTTGACTACTAGTCTGAGGGTGGTAAGAGAGACCAAATTTGTGGGTAACACCATATTTTCTCACACGATGTTAAAAGACTCTATTACAAAAATGTTTACCCCCATGACTAATGACAGCTTTGGGGGTTCCAAAACGTGTGAAGACACACTCCTGAAGAAAACTGACCATAATGCGATGGTCATTGGTGCGGCAAGCGATGACTTCTATCCATTTGGAAACATAATCAACGCAGCGAGAATATATTGGAAACCATGAGATGAGGGAAAAGGACCCATGAAATCAATTCCCCACACATCGAAGATTTCGACGATGAGAATGAGTGTGAGTGGCATCATGTGACGATGAGAGATATGCCCAGATTCTTGTCATTTAACACAAGCCTCAAAATAGTGGCGGGCATCTCAAAAAAGAGTGGGACAGTATAAACTACTTTGCAAAATTTTGGTGGCGGTTTTCTTGGAGCTAAAGTGGCCACCACAGGCACCATTGTGACAAAAGGAGAGAATTCTGGACTGTTCACGATCAGGAACACAGTGATGAATGACTTGATCAGTGTAATAGTTAAAAAGGAATGGATCATCCCAAGAGTAAAATTTCACCTGTGCCATGAACTTAGAACGCTCGTGTTTCGACCAATAATTGGGAAGTTGGTTGGTAACAAGGAAATTATCGATATCAGCATACTAAGGAGAGGTGGAGATAACAAAAAGTTTCTAATCGGGAAATGTTTTAGAAATAGGGATGGGATCAGATTTAGACGTAACAGTAAGGTGGGAAAGATGGCCTGCAACCAAAATTTTGCACCCTTTCTTATCGCGAATTTCGAGGTCAAACTATTGAAGTAAGATAATACACCGTATCAATCGTGGCTTAGAATCCTTCTTCTGAAGAAGGTGCCTTAAGGAAGTGTGGTCAGTATAAACGATGATAGGGGAATCGATGAAATATGACCTAAACTTATCTAATGCGAATACGACAGCTAACAACTCTTTTCGGTGGTCGTGTAATGAAGTTGAGCATCATGGAGGGTTCTACTAGCATAATAAATGACGTGCTGGTGCTTGTCAACCTTCTGACCAAGTACATTACCTAGAGAAAAACCAGAGGCGTCACACATGAGCTCAAAAGGTAAAGACCAATTAGGAGGCTAAATGATAGGAGCAAAAGTGAGCTCGGCCTTACGGCGCTCAAAAAAAGCAACACACGTTTCGTCAAAGACAAAAGGAACATCTTTGGAGAAAAGGGTTGTTAAAGGTCAAGAGATTTTAGAAAAGTCCTTGATGAAACGACGGTAGAAACCTTCATGTCCTAAGAAGGAGCGAATGTCCTTAACAGACTTAGGAATGGGAAGCGGTAAAATTAAGTCGACTTTTATTTTATCTACTTCAATACCGGCGTGAGAGACTACGTGACTTATGACAATCCCCTTTTTGACCATAAAGTGACATTTTTACCAATTGAGGACCAATTTCTTTTCTTGACAACGTTTGAGCACCATAGTGAGGTAAGAAAGGCATTGTTCGAAGGAAGAGCCAAACAAAAAAAATCATCTATAAAGATTTCGAGAAAACGTTATACCATGTCACTAAAAATGCTAATCATACACCGTTAAAAAGTCGCGGGTGCATTGCAAAGGCCAAATGGCATGAGAGAGTAGGAAAAAGTGCCGAAGGGACATGTGAATGTAGTTTTCTCTTGGTCTTCAGGGGAAATGGGAATTTGGTTGTATCCTGCATAAACGTTAAGGAAACAATAATAGTAGGGGTGGACGCGGTTCGGTCCGGTTCGATTTTTGATCATTTTAGGTATCAGACCGAATTATTCGGTCCTATATTTGAGAAGACCGAATTCGAACCGATTTAATCGGTTTAGCCTATTTAATTGGTCTAGGCTATTTTCGGTCTGGTTCGGTTAATATTCGATCCATTTTTTATCTCATAAGAAACAGGGCATATGCATTGGTTACCACGATGTACTTGTATAACAAAACTTATCAAAATAATAAGATATAAATATCTATTACTATTTAATTGAGTCTTGTGACTCTATATTTACAGAGTTCACGTGAACTAAATAGATCCACAACTTTAAAAATGACAATTGAGTCTTCTGAACTAATTGAGTTTACAACTTTAAAAATGACAATTTAGTCTTCTGAACTAATTGAGTTTACAACTTTAAAAATGACAATTGAGTCTTCTAAACTTTAAAAATGACAATTGAGTCTTCTGAACTAATTTACAGATGGTTTACAAATGGTTGACGTGAACTAATTGAGTCTTCTGAAGTTTAAAAATGCAATATAAATTAGACATAACTTTCCATGAAGTTTAAAAATGTAAAAGAATATACCGTGGTTATCTCTTTTCTCGTCGTCGCCGGAATAGGACCGGTGGAGTTGTCCATCGCAATCGGAGGAACAACCGTGGCTGTATCTTTTCTCGGCGTCGCAACCGTGGCTATCTGTTTACTCGCCGAAATAACCGCTGCTGCTGTGGAGTTATGCATCGCAACCGGAGGAACAATAGGTGTGGATTTGGTGTTCAGAGCACTAGATCGCGTGTTCATGGTGATGTGGTGATCTACCTAGACCTACCACTGACCGAAGAGTTGGAGAGATAGAGGAAGAAAAGATGAAGAGAAAAGTGAGGAGAGGAGAGAGCAGCCGAGTTGGAGAGAGAGAGGAAGAGAAGATGAAGTGGAGTAAAATGAAATGAGGAGAGGATAGCGGCCGTGGTTTTTTTTTAGGGCTTGTGTGTCTTTAGTTTAGTGTTCAGTATATGATATATTTATATAAAATAAAATTAATATATATTATATAATATTTAATTAAACGGTCCGGTCCGGTCCCAAGAACGAATTTACAATTGATATTTTAGACCGAACCGAATATTTCGGGTCTCTTATTTTAGGACCGAATTAGGATCGATTTATAAAAAAGCCTATAAAAGTGGGTCCGGTCCAATTGGGTCAATTGGGTCGGTCTTTTTTTTATCCACCCCTAAGTAATACCCATGGCGAGCTAAACGTTCGAGAATTTGGTCAATATAGGGAAGAGGAAAATGGTCCTTGCGAGTGACAGCATTTAGCTTTCGATAGTTAATACAAATACGTCAGCCCGTTTGCATACGGGTGGGTATAAGCTCATTGTCACTATTTTTTACGACGATGACACCAGAATTTTTCGATACTGCATGAATGGGACTGACCCACTAACTATTTAATATAGGGTAGATAATACCAGCATCGAGTAATTTCAAAATCTCAGTGCGCACGACTTCTTTCATAGCAGGGTTGAGTCGACGTTGGGGTTCACGAGAAGTCTTGGCGTTCTCCTCCAAATGAATGCGATGGCTATAAACATTGGGGTTCACCCCATGAATGTATGAAATGGTCCATCCTATAACAGTGATATGTTGAGTAACAATCTGGACTAATTTCTCTTCTTGATCAAGGGTCAAGTCGGAAGCAATGATGACAGGGTGATGGTTGTTGGGCTTAAGAAAGTATATTTCAACTCGGGAGGTAAGGACTTAAGCTTGAAACTAGTAGGTAGCACAGGAGTGATATTAGACTCAAACGCAGAAACATAGTCCGAAGAACTATCATGGCATAAAGTGTAGGAATCTGATGTGGCAGGGATTTCATAAGGTGGAACAGGGTGATCCATAGAGTGAAGAGTATCAACATAGAGGGGATCGAAGGGAGGATCCCAAGAGGAAGTGTCCATAAGGGGAGTGGAATCTAACATGGCATTTAGTTCAAATATTGAGGAATCATTGTCAAAGTCGGATCTAAAATGAGCCAAACATTGTTGGAGAGGATCGACAGGGTAAGTTTGGTCCAATATTTCGTTAACTAAGGAGTTAATCACACACACCTCATCAATATAATCGACATCAGCTTGTTGTTGCATAAGGTGGAAGATATTAACTTCGACAGTCATGTTTTCAAAAGATAGATTCATGGATCCATCACGATAATTGATGATGGCATTGGCAGTGGCCAAAAAGGGGCGACCCAATATGATACGAGTATTGGCTGGGTCGGGCGCAGGAGTGTCTAATAGGATGAAATCCACAGGATAGTAAAAGTACGAAACTTTAACCAAAACATCTTCAACGATTACTTTGAGTACTTTCACGAAATGATTTATAAGTTAAATAGTAACTCGTGTAGGTTTAATGTTTTGTAAACCCAACTCAAGGTAGAGGGAGTAAAGTAACAGATTAATACTGGCCCCAAGATCAAGTAAAGCACTAGTAGTGAACTCATCGCCTAATATGCAAGAGACATTTGGACGGCCAGGGTCTTTGTACTTCACAGCACCGTTATCATAGATAAGGGACGTAGCTTACTCACTGAGGAAAGCATCACTAGGGGCATTGGTCCTACGCTTAGCAGTGCACAAGTCCTTAAAAAATTTAGCATACGAAGGGACTTGTTGAATCACGATGAGGAAGGGAATGTTAATGTGAACATTCTAAAAGACTTTTTTGATCTCATCAAATTACTGGGCTTTCTTAGTGGAGCCAACCGATGAGGGAAGGGGGCTTTGGGCACGTAAACAGAGGTGGGCACAACAGGCTCAGACTCAGTGTGAGATGTGGATTTAGATGGTGGGGTAACCTTAGGGATAGGCTCTAAATATGGGATGGGTGGGTGTGGGCCATCACTGGGAGCATGAACACCATTATTAACTTGTTTCCCCGAGCGAAGTGTAGACACTGCTTTCATATCCTCTTGGTAATTGGGTGGAGTGGAAGTGGAACCAACCTCGTAGGCCGAGTCTTTGCCATTCCCCTTAGGGTTAACAATGGGTTGACTGGGGAAATGACCTTTCTCTTGCTCAGACTCGAATTGTTTAAAATGCTGCTCAAACTGTTGGAGGGCTTGACTCTAAGTGGTCATAAATTGAGTGAGGAGATTCTCGAGAGAAGAGGTGGATGAATTGGGAGGAAGGGTATAAGATGGTTGGGGTACCAACTCGCGCTTAGAATTAAGCGGTTGAGAATACTTATATGAAGGAGGGGAAACTCATTATTATTGTTGGAATGTCCGCCGTGGGGGACAAAGGAAGATGGAAAGTGCGATTGATGGTAAGAAGCATATTGATGCGGGACAGGAGGGCGAGGTTACCTTTATGGGTAATGTGGAAACCCAAGGGGGACCACCAATAAGTTATTATGTTTGGGAAGGAGCTGAGTTGTGGTCGTACTTATAAGAGAAATATGGGTGATTCCTATTATTAGGATTGTAAGTAAACGATGTGGGAACGGGTTTCTTAGTGGTATCAAAGGCACATGCTTGGGCCATGGTGGGTTCGGGATCATCTTGCAGTAGGGGGAACAAATGAGCTAAAGGATCTTGGCTTAACCAGACACTGTAAGAAGAAGGACTAGAATCACTGGCATCCATCGCTTGTTTAGACAGTGAAATATTTTGTTGCATAGTACAAGTAAGAGTGTCAACGGTTTTAGTCAATGAGTGTAAGTTATGTAACAAAGTTTTAAAATCAGTATCATTTTTTCACCTCAGAAGTGTTCCCTACACGTGGAGGGTCGAATCTAAAAAACGCATTGGTACCCTCCCAATCTTGGGAGTCATCGCCTAATTCAAGGAGAAAATTATAGGCGGCAGTGGGAGTTAAATGCATGAACTTCCCTTTATTCATGGATTTAATCATTGTGCGAGAAGAATGGATAAGACCATTGTAAAAACTATGGACTAAGAGACTTTTCTCGAGACCGTGATGTGGGCAACTGTTATTAGTCTTAAAAATGGCCCCATGCTTCACAAAATTTTTCGGTAGGTTTTTGTTAAAATACTGAATGGCTTAGCACATTTAATTTGTTTTGCTCATGGGATAAAACTTAGACATGAATTTCTTGACAAGTTGTTCCCAAGTTTGGATAGAATTCAGGGGTAAGGAATGGAGCCACATGGATGCATTATCATGGAGAGAAAAGGGAAATAACTGAAGATGAACATTCTCTTTATTTAAGTTTTGATTTTTAAAAGTAGCGCACACAGTGAGAAATTTCCGCAAGTGAGTACAAGGAGACTCCCGTTCAAGGCCATGAGAAGTGGGCAACATAGAAATAGCCGCGGGGCAAATTTCAAATTGCGCTGTCGGAGTGGGCGGAAGGATGATACTTGAAGGTGGAGTGGCCGTAATCGCGGCAAAGTAGTCCCTTAAAGCGCGTTCGTCGGCCATGACGGGTGGAGTGACAGAATCAAGGGAAGTGGGAGAACCAGGCGTCTCCAATGAAGAAGAGCACGGATCAGGAAGATGAGGAGGAAAATCAACAAGAAGAGCACAGTGACCTAAGAGGGAATTTAGAGATGGAGCACTAGGAGAACGTGTTAATCGATGATCAATTCAGTGCCAATTTGGCATAAAAACAACGAAAAAGATTTTTAGGTTTTTCGAAAAAGGAAAAAAGTGAAAAATATTTTTGGATATTTGTAAATCGAGGAAGGAAAAATAAAAACATTTGTGGTGTTTAGAGAGAAGAATGACGCAGAAAAAATGGAAAATATTTTTGATTTCTGATTTTTGTTAAAAAATAATTCAGAAAAAGAGAGAAAAAGGAGCGATGGACTTACATTGGAAAAACTGATAGATGGAGCGAAATTTCGACTACCTAAGGAACAATTTAGACACGTAACAAAGGGAACAAGTTCTAACGAGCACATATACAAATTATTATCTTCAAGTTAAGTGAGCGGGTAGTCAATTTTAATTAGTCCGCGGGCGAGAATAACATGAAAGTTTAGGCCTCGCCGGTAAAAGTGTGCTCCTACTTTTCTCTCGAGAGGCAAGAGGCTTACTAGTTAAGGCTCACCATACTAGCTACTACAACAAATAACTATTCGGTACCACGTTGGGGAAAACACAAACCCGTTTTACTGGGCGGCCTTACTTAACACCCAGTTTCCATGGACAAAAGTTT
This sequence comes from Sambucus nigra, assembly GCA_949130495.1. NCBI lineage: Eukaryota > Viridiplantae > Streptophyta > Magnoliopsida > Dipsacales > Adoxaceae > Sambucus > Sambucus nigra. Next base: position 541,118,859 of record OX422214.1, on the reverse strand, counting down.
TATGATAGTTGAATGAAGATTTGCAGGAGTGGAAAGGACCACTAGAGTATCCTACGAGGGTCTCGTTCCGAAAGGGTCCTAATGAACACCGTTCCTACTTGGCTTGCTATTTGATTGATTTTAATTTAAGTGAGAGCACGGGTAACGAGCAAATGGAGATGTGATTGAGTGGGCGATGAAATCCCAACTCGTTGCAATGATTGGGTATAGGTCTTAGGTAAATTTATTAATCAAAATATCCAATTTAGGTGTGATACAGAGATGAAAAGAACATAGGAGCAAGTAGCACACAAAAATTGACTCGCTTGCAGGAGATTCGCGAGTGATAAAGAGTTTACCTCCCACGATTTTTACACGCGTGGGGTGAGGACCTAGTTGAGTCAATCGGGGGGAAGTACGCCTACTTTAGTCGTCCCTGGGAGTCCTACCGACCCAAAATAGAGAGGCTGAAAAAATCATCGCCTTTGGACACCCTCTCTCTACCTTGTCTGGTTTTTCTTTCGCTTTTTTGAATGTTTGAATAATTATTACAAAAAATAAAATGGTGTCAAAGTGCACCCCAATTAAATACAAGGCCTTAATAATCCTAAATAACCAGTATAAGGAGGGAGAGGAAGGAATAACTACACAAAAAATAAAAAATAAAAAAATAAAAAAATAAAAATTACAAATCTTCACAGGCTTCAATCTTCAAGAAACCGGTAACGACGCCATTTAAAACATCGTCTTTTGTGTGACTTATTTTCTTGATTCGTCAATCGTTGCGGTCAAACTTTGAGTATCAAAATTTTCTCGAAATCACCTACAAAACTTGTTAAAAATTTAGTATCGTGATAAATTCGAGTATCAATCCAATTTCAAGCTTCAAAACCCTTATCGTGAAAATTTGCAATTTCAATTTTTTTATAAAAAATAATCTTTTTGTGTTTTTTAAATTTTCATTTTTTTAATTAAAAATAATTTCAAGGGAGGAACGAAAATTTATGCAATTAAAATGACTATGAAAAATTAAAAAGTAATCTAGTTTTGAATTTATGAGAATAAACAAGAGGTGGGATTACGCCGCGTAGTCAATTTAATTTAATGTCCTAATTATTCAATTGAAGAGTTCGAAATAATATTGAATTAAACTCTCGTTACAATCCTAAATTCAATTTTATCTTTTTCAGCAATTAAATCAGAAATTATCATCACATATAAAAAATTAAGATTCATACTTGTTATTACAAATGATCCACTAAGATCAATTCATAAAAAATTGTACGGATCTTTGAATTGTACATAAAGAGTTAATACTTGAATTTAAGAATAGGACCTATCTCTAAGTCAAATCCAAAAATGAAATATCAATTTTCAACATTAATTCATCAATTAGCCTAGAATACATCAATGAAAAATTAATTCATCAATTTAAATCTCCCTACGCGTTTCATCCCACCCCTTGAATGGGGTGTTTAGCCCGACATGATTAAAATTTCAGCGCAAGCACAATTAACAAACAAGAAACTAAAGAGAAGAGAAAGAAATACAATACACAATAATTCCTCGTGTCAACTGTGTGCAAGAACACGCGTCCCAATCTCATCACAAAAACTCAACTGGTTTACAAAACGAAAATAAAAGACTGAACCTAATTTTTTTTCTAATCCTAAACTATTTTTTTTCCTGACATTTTTTAACCCTTTGCAGTCTTTTTTTTTTCCTGTTATGTCTCTCGCCCTTTGTGTGAGAGTGAGTTCTACAAATGAGTCTCCCCTTCTCTTTTTTTTATAGCTCACGAATTTAGGTTGTTTTGTTGGCATATTTTGTGGGATTTGAAAAACCAAGTCAAAAGACACGTGGGTTATCTTTGGAAGTGGTTTGATCCGATACTTTTGGGATTATGGATGAGGATAGTGGATGGAATCTGCTGGGTTTTGTTTCGGGTTCGTGGCCGGCGGTTATGGTGAAGTGGAGATGGGTTATTTCGAGTTTTGAGATGGATCACGAGTGGAATCGAAAATGGGTTTTAATAGATTGGAAGATTTTTAGTTGGAGTTTAGACATGAAAGTGGGTCCTGGATTTAATGGAGGAGAGAGAATGCAGGTGTTGGGAGGTTGAAGATAGTGAGGTGGGGTGGTAGTGGGTGGTGAGGGTATATGGTAAGGTGTGTGTCTTAGTTTGTACTTAAAAAATAAAATAACCTAACTAACTAACTAAACATAAAACTGACAAACTAAAAAATTAAAATCAAAAAATAAAATCCTAACCTAAAAAATTCAATAATAAAATAAAATAAAATAAAATAAATAAAAACTAAAAATCTCATAATAAAAACTAAAGTCCAAAAAAATGTAAAATTTAATAAATAAAAAAATAAACTCCTAAACTAATCCTAATAAAATAAAGTAAAATAAAGACTAAAAATTAAAAATCAAAATAAAACAACACAACTTTAAAAGTAATATAAAAATAGAAAATAAACCCTAAATAAATCTAAAATAAATCCTAATAATAAAAATGACTCAAAATAAAAATAATAAAAACACAAACTAAACACACACGAGGTTCTGGGTATCGACTAGCTAGGGTAAGGCTACAGTTTGGTTCGGGGACAACATTCGGGACATCGGAACTGATATGGGCAAGCTCAATGGGACTTCTGACTTCGCAGTCTCTTTGATTTCTTCGATGCATGGTTTTGACCACTATTGTATCGCAAGTATACTGATTTAGCATTATTTGTACCGCAACTGCTTATTGACCTAAGAAATAAACAAATACAAACATAAGACCATTTTTATTAAAAATGAGTGACTAAAATGCATCTATTCGGGATATAAATTATACACTTTTGGGTGCTATCACACCACCTCCAAACAGAATATTGCTAGTCCTTGAGCAAAAAATATAGAGAAAACAGAGATAAGTAAACAAAAGTGTACCACTTTTGCAGGCACAAGCGATTGCACTTAGCATGTGCAACAAACCATTAAACCTATAGGTTGCCCTGCAGGACGAGTGGTGTCTCATGAGGGTTTGCAGTGAATGTACCCACAAAATTTATTAAAATGCAGTTTCTTATTTTGATGATGAAACGCTATACAACCCAACTAAAAAGGATGTCAAGGAACACCGTATTCAATTATCAAAGTATGGCATAAAATTACTTAATACCAAAAGCGTAATCCTTTACAAAACTCAACATGTGTTTATGTAAAACAATCTTAGGTATCCTTAGAGTAATTCTTAGATCGCCTTTAGAATCAACGCTTTGACTTCAATTCTCACTGGATATATCTTTCTGAATCGAACTCTCTGAGAATTGGGTAAGTGTATCTCTTTAGTGTGTGAGGATGTGAGTAAATGTCAACAAGTTCAAACGTCTCACACACTTTAAAAAAAGGACGAATACATGAAAGAAAATTTATCTCATGAACGAATGCTAACCACTATGTTGAGAATGTCGAGTTATTCACCATATAGATTTCTCGTTTGCTCAATCACTTTACCAAAGGTGAAAACGTGGTTTGTGAAATGTATGAGGGGATAATGAAATGAAAAGGAAATGCTAGTAATGTTTTTGAGAAGAGTGTGACACACTTTGACTAACTAATGTCTTCATCTTTTGAATTTAAGATCGCATCTTTTTTTTTCTTCTTTTCTATTTTTTTTTCTTTGCTCATTTTTCTATTTTTTTTCTTTTTTTTATTGCGATGCATTTTTTTTTCTTTTTGTCACACCAATGAATACCGTCTACATTTGAAATTCTAAATACTCTTTTCTCAAAAACGATGGTAATGATGGGAAATGGCATATGGATGGTATGTGGGACACACATGGATAAGGGAAATATGGAAAATGGGTAAATGATAATGTGATAAGGAAAAATGATAAGTGTATGGTTAAATCGGTTTAGTGCTCGGGACAAACTACAAGACACATGTTCCTTATAACTCGAAAGTGATCTCATTCTCAGTGATTTTGCCAAATTTGAAAAAAATAATGAGATCATGCAATGACTAAATGTAGTACCCAAAGAAGGTTGAAGCAACTTGTGACTCGGAGATACGTAAAAACTCTCAAAAAGGTGAAAAGTTCAAATCTCGCAAGTTTAAGTCGTCACTAGTGATCTTTTAAGGCTCTCTTGAGAATATATTTACTCTTCAAAGTTTGATTGTAAATGTGATAGTGTAAAATTGTCGAGTTTAGAAATTCATAGTTCAAGTACGCTTTAATAGGTATTAATTAATTTATTTATAAAAAGTGTAATTTTAGGATCGAGTACGGGTATTCCCAGATTTCTAAAGAGGTATGATACACAATTCATCTCATACAAATTTATTTTTAACTTCACAAAAAGTTTAAAACCCCTTGTTTCTGATTTTTTTTCAAAAGAGGTACGATTTCAATAAATTTCGCACCCCCAAATAAAAGAGAACATCATCCATGATGTTTAAAATTACATATAAAAAATGAAAAGCACAAGGGAGGAAAGATATTACTAGAATGAACCGCTAATGAAAATGTACCGCATGATGGAGCAGAGATTAAACCTGAAGAACAGATACGACACAGATACGTACAAGTCTATAAAGCATGTGAAAATCATTGGGTGATGTGAAACATCACCTCCAAATAGGAGAAGACTCATACTCAGAAATAATAAATGACGGGCTGCCTCCCGGTAGCGATAAGGTTAACGCCTTCATCCAGACTGAACCAATATCACCCTAAAGATAAGATCTATGAGAGTGCAGGGTGGTAGAAAATTGGGGTGATGCTAATCACCCCCAAACAAGACTGAACAATAAGTCTTCATAAATGGGGTCAACAAGGTCAATTTCTTTAATGTGAGAGGGGCTTAGCTCTAAGACAGGCTTCAATCGTTGACCGTTGACCTGAAAGAGGCTACCATCCTTAAGATTTTGAACTGTGATGGCATCATAGGGAGTAACAAATTCAACAATAAAAGGGCCAGACCACCTGGTTTTTAACTTCCCGGGAAAGAGATGAAGACGGGAGTTATATAACAAAACTTTCTGACCATGGTGGAATTCTTTGCGTAGAATGCTTTGGTCATGGATCCACTTCATTTTGTCCTTGTATGTCTTGGACAAATCATAGGCATCATTTCGTATCTCCTCTAATTCATTAAGTTGGAGCTTTCGATGGAAAGGCTATGTGATTTCAATTTTTGCCACCACGTATTGGTCGATACAGCTGGCAAAGATTTGTGAGTTTATCGAAAGCCCACCTGTTTATCCACCTGTTCTTAGCTTTCCACCCCTTGAATTGGGACTCAAAGGTAACTCAGTTTTTGGGGTTGAGTTTCCTCTAAGTCAAACTTTAAAATATCCTCCCACCGAGTTACCTCCTTATTGTCCTCTGGGTGTTGCAACTAGCCCTAAGCCCAAGAAAGCTCCAACGACAAAACAGCCTGCCCCTGCCGAAAGTGCTCTTGACGAGGGGACTTCAAAACCTACTTACAAGAAGGCCAAGACCTCCAAGAGTGGGAATTCTTCCAATTCTAAACCCGAGTATAAGTCCTAAGTTTCTTTGGATGCGTCTCCTATTACCTCCATTCCTCCTACCCCATTTGTAGCCTATAGGACCCAGTTTTGTAACAAACTATGTTCCTAAGGGTGACAAACATTTTTTCTTTTGAAAATAATCTCTTAACTAATTTTAATTACGCACCAAGATTATGCGAACCAATTTTACTTTAAACCATTTTTATCTTATTTATTTCTAGACATGCATCTAGGTGATTAAAGTAAGTAAAATAATGTAAGTTCACAACGTCAGATATACGAGGAAACCACAAAGGGAATAAACCTCGGACGGCCCAAGCCAGACAATTACTATGATACAGTTTTACAAAGAAAGACAAAAAGACTTACACAACTACTTGATCCTCACAAGCCTTGATGTACTTCTTCTCTTCAATCGTTCCTCCACTGTGCCCACGTAGGAGTCCACCCACGACACCTGTCCACAACACACGCATCTATGAATGCCTCGGTGTCCACCGATGTAGCTTTGTAAACGTTTACGATTTAGAAACAGGAGTCCACCTTTTCTTCACCGCAAACCTTGACGAAACTTATGTTGAACATAGATGAACAAACTTATGTTGGTGCAAACAGCAAGATCTATATAACATAAGAATATGGAAGATCGGATCTTGAAACATAAAGGATGTTTTTTGACTTTGAAAACCTTTGTAAAAATGTGCAGAAAAATGTAATTCTTTTGATAAATATTATGATTATGCACTTACGAAATTATGAGGGATAAACTACCTTTTATAAAAAGTTGAGGCGACGTTGTCATTCGAACGAGATGTGCATGTCGCTCGAATGAGATGGCCATGTCATTCAAACGACATGTCCACTTAGTTTTAATGAAAGTGCAATGTCGTTTGAACGACATCAATGCTGTTTGATCTTCTAAACTAAACACGAGAGATCTAACACGACTCTAAAACGCAGTTATCTTAGAATAAACAAAGTTAAAACATTTTAAAACTATTTTTAATAAAAATAACATCCTTAAAAATAATTTTCGAGTCTCATAAACATTATGCATTCATACATGAGAGATCAGAACATGATGAAGACGTGGAACATGCACCAATAAACACGGCATGATAAATCTTTGAAGCTTGGCCGCCACGTCTTTAACACAGTTATAGTTTTTATAGGAATCGTGACTCGAAGTACAGTTCTATGACCTAAATTTTGTTTTATCTGGAATTAAGTCAATTACATAAAAATTAACTCAATTGGAAATTTGTCCTTACAAATCTCCCCCTTTGATTATTCCAGGACAAAATCAAACCAGTGAATGCTATGCTGGGCGGTCAAGTCGAATGACATTTGAATCCTATCCCATAAACCCAAAATAAAAAATTACAGGACACAATCTAGTATATGTAGGATTGACAACATGAAAAGTCTGAATGTGATGTAGTCGCAAAATCTCGAATCCATAAAGCATACCTACACACATGAAATAGACAAATACCGAGTGAAGTGCGAAGTGACAAAAGATATAAAATCCATAAATATATGATACCAATTTAGATAAAAAAATATGATACCTATTTTAAAACCCAATCATTTATTAAACATGTGAGCAAATCATCAGGATACCAATTTGTAAAAAACAACATGATACCACTATATATATATATATATATATGTATAAACATGTGCTCATCAGTAAAAAAACTCCCCCTAGATAACATATATCTCTCTCCCCTTTTGTCTCGAATAGAAAACCAGTGAGAAAGAGAAACGAACATCGTATCTAGAAAGAATAATCATATGAAATATATCTAGATAAACAGATATAATGCCAACTAAAAATAATCAAACGATAAGAAATCGTAGCTAGCAAACAATAGTCACATAAGAGAAATCATCAAAATCAGTAATGATGTGACAAAACCAAAATAATGCAGTGTATGAATTTAGCAACGGTTAATCACTAAAAAGTGCATAAAAATGTCCGAACAAACCCAGATGTACCAACAGTGAAAGATATAACCATATAACAATAGTAGGTACAAAACAGGAAAATTAAAATTAAATTCCCTTAGGGTCGTTTGAACAAAAATGTACTGTCATTTGAACGACTGTACATGTCACGCGAAGGAAACCACCAAACGACGCTTAAACAACAAACCAGTAGCATATCGTGCGAAGCAACCTTTCTCACGACATACGCGCGATCCTTTTCGTGACCTCAGACCTGTCACATTTTTAATCTCGCACGAAGTTCGCTTAAATAATCTATCTCGCGACATCAACATGTCGTTCGAACGAGTTTGAGCTGTCATTTGAATGACAGATACCAAACTTGTATTCCAGTTCAAAAAAACTTTAAGTTTTGCCTAGTGAAATTTTTTCTAAAAAACAGTACCTAAAAATACTCAAAAGCACCAGAACAGACTCAAAACTGACAAAAATAAAACTATAAAACTATTATTTGCATGCTGACATAGTATCGATGTGTTTAAACATGATTATGGAATGAATGAGCGTAAACTACGACAGATTAATTATAACATAAACACATCGAAACGATCAATAAGCTCTAATTGAGAGCTAAATATCATCAAACTTACTTTTCGCCATATGACAATTAATAAGATGAGCTTAATAAACTAAACAAACAACATGGACACAATTTTGGATTTTTGACGATTCCACAAACAATAGCATCGTGATACGATTTTCAACATTAGGAGTTATTTGTGTAAACCCGGTGTTCTTCAACTAAAACACCCTCATATATTTATATTTCTTTTCTATTTCAAATGAGGTTCTAATTTTTCTTCTTAGAGAATTCCTATTGCCCCCTTTTGGCATATGTTTCTTTTTATTGCCTCAATTTTTTCTTGGGCTCTTTTAAATGGTGGCTTTCACGAGTTCATTATACTCGCGCAGTCCTTTCCCGTGCACACTCATCATTTTTAATAATATGCAAAATTATCTCACGGTCTACGGTTCTTACATGCACACCTCCTCTCTAAGTCTATTTATGCATAGATGAAAAAATTAAGATAAGAACGTCTCACCAAACTCAAATATGCAAGAGAAGTCAAACATTCATGTAAGCTCGTGAATGTGTGCAAAGATGGCACATATACAAAGTCGAATCAAAATGCACATCAAATTCGAAACAACCTCATATAAATAATGGTTAAGAACATTCTAAGCATCAATAATTATGACCAAATGTCATAGCCACATGGATAATGAAACGATAGGGGTCCAAGAACGCCAATATGCCATATTAAACATGTAAACTCATGACACAAAAATAAATCGGAAATCTTTTTGTGTTTTCTTAAAAAATATTTTGGACCCAAAAATAAAATCTTTTTGTATTTTCAAAAATATGTGAAACCATTTTTTTTTGTATTTTTCAATAGGACTCAAACAAATGAAAAATAAAATACAAAATGATAAACAAATCATAATACTAGCAAAGTATATTTCATGAAGCAAAGACTCGCATATGACAAACATGGCAATATAATCATCCTTTAGATTTAGAATGGGAAGAATCAAGTGGAACCAAATGAGAATTATGAAGTTTAATTCCTAAAGCCACTAAATCCTATTTCCTAACCCAAGTCGGTGTGAAACGACACATGGGAGTTTGGGGAACCTGGATGACTTTATTCCTAAAATTCCTAGGAGCATTCCTAAGGTCATAAGAATAACGTCTAAGGTGACCTTTCCTATCGCAAAACGTGCAAGTGAAGCAACAGTGGGAATGATTACTTATATGTGGACCTCTCCTAACATTCCTAGTTGGTTCTGTAATATGGTTGGTATTGGCTTAAGGAAGGGGAGCAATACGATCATTGAAGCCTGTAACACCTTTATCTTCCTTGATTTAAATGGTTCCTAAAATTCTATCATGCTTTTCTGACCTAGCCTCCAAATCAAACTTCACCTTACTTGAGTCTCTCAATCTCTCCTCTAACTCGCTAATCCTAGACTCAATCAAACGCCAAGACTACTCTAACTCTAAAATATCTTTCTTTAAAGTTTTCATAAAACCGCATGGAGTATCTCTCTCACCCTCTGCATACTCTAGTTTCTCTCGAAGAGTCTTCTCCCGTGCCCTAAGATCCTTAATCAAAACATCATTATTTTCTATGGTATGATCTTTCAACTTAGATTGAAATTTCTAGTTAGCATTTTTCACCCTTATTGTTTCATTATATAATTCTTTAAAGGCAACTTGTAACTCATTCACATCTACTTCCTCCTCCTTACTCTCTTCACGCTCACTCACTTAGGATTCACACTTAACGGCCTCAGAAGTGTCATTCACATGAGAATCTTCATGAGAAGATTTATCATTATCACTCCCATGACATGCCATGAACGCTACAAAGTTACGCGCAACAAGATAATCTTCTCCCTCTTTTGGTTCACTATCACTTAAGGTGGTATTATATGCTATCGATTTTTTTCTCTCCTTCTTAAGTCTAGTGGGACACTCCGCTACCTTGTATCTATAGCCCACACACATAAAACACCTATCCGGCTCATCCCTCTTTTCATTCTCACTTCGATTCTTAGGGACATGATCCGACTTGTTGTTCTTGAATTTCTCAAGTCTTTTGGCATTTTTCAGTTGCTTTTGGAAGTTAAGAAACTTTTTGAACTTCTTTGCCAACAAAGCCATATCCTCAAAATCGAAATCAAAATCATCATTCGAAACTTTAGTCTCCTCCTTTCGGGCTTTCAAAGCAATGCCATTTTATTTCTTTGGCACTTGCTTGGAGGGAAACATGTCAAGTTCATAGGTTTGTAAGTCACCTATAAGCTCTTCTAGTTTCGTAGATTCGAACATACCCAAGGAGTTTAAAACGGTAATTTTAGGGTCAAATCTACTAGGCAACGACCTTAAGATTTTTTTTATGACTCGGTTGTCGGGTATTTTCTCTCCTAAATTAAACAAAGAGTTGACCATGTTGGATAATTTAGCATAAAACTCATCAAATGACTCACTCTCTAACATTTTAATTGCCTCAAATTGGGTAGTGAGCTTTTGAAGTTTATACACCCTAACCGTGCTAGTGCCCTAGTGATTCAGTGAAAGAACATCCCAAGCCTCTATTATACTCTTCCGGTGTGACATTTTAGGATATAAGATTTTAAACCTTTAGAGTTATAAAGAGAAAGTCTATATTTGTCTTCGATCTATGACTCAACAGGTTTCAAACTAGTGACCTCTTCCTCTCTTGTGACCGGTGGTGACCATCCCTTTTTAACCGCTAACCACACACACTCATCAATTGATTTTAAACCACTTTTCATTCACATCTTCCAATAAGTGTAATTAGTTCCATAAAAAATAGGAGTTCTATCCTTAAAAACACACAAGATCATAACACAATAAAATAATGTTTCTACCTCCGATACCAATTTGTAGGATCCAGTTTTTCAACAAAGTGTGTTCTTAAGGGCAACAAATAATTTTTCGTTTGAAAATAAACTTATCACTAATTTTAATTACGCACCAAGATTATGAAAACCAATTTTACTTCAAGCCATTTTTATATTGTTTAATCCTAAACATGCATCTAGGTGATTAAAGCAAGTAAAATAAAGTAAGTTCACAACGCCGGATGTACAAGGAAACCACTAAGGGAAAAAACCTCGAACCGCCCAAGCCAGACAATCACTGTAATACGGTTTTATAAAGGAAGACAAACGGACTTACACAATGACTCGATCCCAACAATCCTTCACGTACTTCTTCTCTTCAACCGCTCCTCCACAGTGCCTATGTAGGAGTTCACCCACGATACATGTCCACGACACAAGCATCCACGAATGCCTCAGTGTCTACCGATGTAGCTTTGGAAACATATATGATTCATTAATAGGAGTCCACCTTTTCTTCACTGCAAACCTTGAAGAAACTTGTGTTCAATAGAGATGAACAAACTCATGTTGGTGCAAACATCAAGATCTCTAAAACATAAGAATATGGAAGATCAGATCTTGTAACACAAAGGATGTTTTTATACTTTGAAAACCTTTGTAAACATGTGCAGCAAAATGTATTTGTTCAGATAAATATTTTGGTTCTGCACTTACGAAATTCTGAGGGATAAACTGCCTTTTATAAAAAAGTTGAGGCGACGCTATCGTTTGAAAGAGATGCGCATGTCGCTCGAATGAGATGGCCATGTCGTTCACATGACATGTACACTTCATTTGAATGATAGTGCAATGTCATTTGAATGACATTAATGTCGTTTGATCTTCTAAACTGAACAGGGAAGATCTAACACGACTGTAAAACGTAGTTATCTCTGAATAAACGAAGCTAAAACATTTTAAAACTCTTTTTAGTAAAAATAACATCCTTAAAAATAATTTTCGAGTCCCATAAGCATTATGCATTCATACCTGAGAGATAGAAACATGATGAAAACGTAAAATCAGCACCACTAAACACAACATGATAAATCTTTGAAGCTTGGCTACTACGTCTTCAACACACGTCATAGGCTTTATAGGAATCGTGACTCGAAGTACAGTCATATGTCCTAAACTTTATTTTGTCCAGAATTAAGTCAATTATATACAAATTAACTCAGTTGATGAAAATTTATCCTAACACAACCGTTATTGAGGAGATACGGGCGAAGTGCCAGGCAGAGTTTGAATGGCTTCAACACAAGTTCCAACGAAATGCTCCTCCCATTCCTCATGTTGGCGTATTTTTAACCATCCCCATAGATACCACTGAGGGTCCACATTAAAGAGAAGAATAACTAAAGTCCCCTTTTCTATTGATGGAGAAGGTACCAAGAAGAAGAATTTGGATACCAAGACACAACGAAAATGTGCGTTGGAGGTACAACCAACTGCTCAGCCCAGCCTCAGGACCTCCCCTCCTCCATATCCTCTTGGAGCTATTACTCTTGAGGATAGTCCTAAGGTTACTGCTGATCCCACTGAAAGAGCCCTTATAGCACTTTCATCGCATTCTTCATCGGTGATAAGCACCCAAAAGTGTACATTTTATACCCCTAATAGACGTATTTTAGTTGCTAATTCTCGACAATTTGGATCTTATGCGCGTTAATGTTTATTATGTAGGTCAATTGTGTCCTGCGGATGTAAAAGCGACAAATCAAGTCAAATATGCAATTCATGGAGCTAATTCCCCTGTCCTGTAACCTTAGCCGAACCTAAACCTGTCCCTAAACCTACCCCGAAGTCCGTGTGTGTTTAGTTTGCCTTTTTAATTATTTTTAGATTTTTAGTTTGACTCGTTTTTATTTTTGGAATTTTATTTTAGATTTATTTAGGATTTTTAGAATTTATTTGCATATGTTTCTATTTCTTTTATTTAGTGTAGTTTTATTTTGATTTTTGATTTTTATTAGTTTTGATTTTATTTTATTATTTTCTTATTTTATTCAGATTAGTTTTTTTAGGATTTCATTTTTTTTAGTTTTTTTAGATTTTAGATTTTAGATTTTTTATTTTTTAGATTTTTAGTTTTTTTTTTAGTTTTAATAGATATTTATTTCTTTTTAGTTTTATTTTAATTTGAGTTTTATTTATAGATTAGAATTTTATTTTTTAGTTGATTTTATTTTTTTAGTTTGTTATTTTTAATTTTTTTATTAGGTACAAACTAATACACACATACACACTCATCCCTACCATAACCCTTTACACCTAACACACACCAAACACCTCACTCTGCCTCACGTTGTAACCCATACACCCTCACACATACAATCCCACCAAAACTCATCTTCTCCAACAAACCCACACACACACAATCCCACCAAAACTCATCTTCTCCAACAAACCCACACACACTTTCTCTTTCCAAACCCCATAACACCACACCCATTAACCTCCATTAATCCAACACACCATAATACCCACACCTAAACCCATCTCACCACTTAACCCCCTTATACCTCCAAACTTCCTTAACCCCAACCATCCCCACCATCGATCCGCGCAACCCGACGAACCCGAAACCGACACTGTTTCGGCCTGCCCCAGTTCTGATCCATACCCATGTCAAACCCATTTCCTTTTTAACCCATATACAACCCAAAACCGACCCAATTTGGCCAGGCCGAGCTCCGTACCAACCCGCCAAAAACCAAATACATACCTGCAACCTACTCCTCTTACATCTCCAGTACAGACACCACCAAATCACTGCCAAAAACCCATTTTGTGCCGAACCAAATCCCACTAAACCCCATTAAAATGGAGACATTTTCTTCAATTAAAAGGGGGTGGGTTCGGACAGTGCAAAAAAGGAGGGGAGAAGTAGAGAAAAAATCGGACAGAGGACACAGTAGACAGTAGAGAGAGTAGAGTTTTTTTATTTTTATTTTAGATCTCCATTTGTGGAGCTCATCTTTAGTGTAAATTTAGGTGTAGCATTGTAATAATTTTTATTTCTTCTTTTATAATTTTTTTTGTGACTTGAGTGTGAGGGTGATTATTTTTGTATGATACAAATTGTGAGTTGAGTGGAATTAATTTTAGTGTTGTGAAACTCAAATTTGTGGGTTACTATTCATGTCAAGGTTTGGGATTGCAATAGAAATTTGAGGAGACTTGATTTTTATTTGTTCTCTCTTAGTTTATTTATATTATGCCTCATATTGTGTCATTTTTACATTTTATATGTAATAATACCATGATGAGAGGCTAAATACCCCATTCAAGGGATGAGATGGAACCCTTAACTTAATTATTTTTAGTTTTTTGGTTTATTTATTTATTATGCCCCTTTGAATATTAATATTAAAATTTTACAATTTATATTTACGCCTCAAGAGAGGGTGAATTATTTTCGAGAGAAAATCGTAAATTCAGATTATAATATTAATTAATTTATTAAACTAGAGATAGGCAATTTTTGAATGGTATTATAGTTTGAATTTCTCTACTCTAAAAATGTAATTTTTAAAGATTTAAAATACTTTTAGTAAATTTTCCCTAGCGAGTGATTTATTAGAAGATGTTTAAATCTAATTTTTGTCAGTATGTGAAATTTTAAATATTAATCTTCTAAAAGGACTATATATAGCTTTACATTTGCAACGAGAGTTGATTTGTAAATTTATATATGTTTTACGGTATTTCAAATAGATAAACTAAGTAATGAAAATAAATATCATTTTCTTTATTTATCAATGTAGTTTTAATTTTAGTTCATAATTAGTAGTATAAATATCCCTTCATAATAATTTTAAAACCCATACTTGTTTTTATTTTGCTCTTGTCCACATTATAGAGAACGGATTGACCCCTTATTTGCTAATATACATTTTTAGTGTGTTTGTAGGTACCAAAAGGGATTTTTGATTGATCGTCTTTTCCTCACAACGACACATTCTCCAAAAGGCTAGTAATCTACCCGCAATTATTTTGGCTCGTTATTCTCCAGAACATGAGGTATGCTTTCTTCATACTTAGAATTTTTTTTCATGAACTTTGAATGGCCACAACTTATTTAGTTATATTCTCTAACCTTTGCATAAATTTCCCTTGGTTTTGTAGGAGCATGATTAGGCATAAATTCTTCACATTGATCCCCTTAATTTCGGTATTTTTATGATCCCGTACATTGTAAATAGCTTGAATTTGTCTTATATTTATGCTACTAACCCTTTTTTGGCAATTATTTCATATTTTGTGTATCTCTCATGTATTTTACAGGTATTTCATGCAAATTAGTGCGAAAGAGAATGCAAAACAGTAAAAGAAACCAAGAAATGGGGAGTTCAAGGGAATTTTCATAATTTTATAGCCATATTCCGGAGGTGGGGAAAACTAGAAAGTTGAATAGATCTAAATTACAAGAACACTAGAAAAAACGGCACCCCAATTCGAGCTACGGTGAAGAAGTTATGCTAATTTAAATTTGGAGACAGAAAGTCAAAGTTGAAATTAATTCTGGAAGCTGAAGAGTTTCAACTCTTGAAATTTCTTGCATAATTCTTTTTTATTAGTTGTAAAACGTGGAGAGGCATGGAAGGAGTCATTTTTGAGATATATAAAAGGGCAAACCCTAGTAGTAAGAAAGGAGGTTTTGTTACTTCATGTTGTAGGAGGCTAGCATTAGTTTTTAAAGGATTCTTGTATGCAAGAACCCTAGTTTTGAAGTTTGGATACTATTTAAGATTTAAGGATCTATTCAAGATTCATCATTCATCCATTGCAAGTAATTTTAATTTATTATTTTTACTGCTTTCATAGTTAGTTTAATTAATTGTTGCTCTCTAGTTTTCCAATCCCAATTCAAGTCATGTTCTCAATTTTTTAGATTTAGTTATGAATTCCTGCACCTTCAGTTTTAAGTTTTCTTTTATTTTAATCATGTTAAGCTAAGTTTTTAAGGGCGGGGATATATTAACCCAACCCGATGTGGTATGCATAGATATAAAATTTGTCCTCTAAATTAAATAAGTGATTAGATCGTGTTGTATAGTTTCACAACCATTGTAGACCTTTTGACCTCGTTTGTCCTAGGTAACCGGGGTGCTTAAGGATGCAAGGCGTGTGAACTATTGTAACACTGCTTTACTCATTCTTTGATTATGTATGATGCGGGCTTGAACATCATATATGTAATGCTTTGGAGTACTAAAGACTGGGTCTGATCAATTATCAAATTTATGACTAATTTTGTACTGGCATACACACTAGGGTTTGGGGGAGTGTATTCTTAACCCATTTCTTCATTCATATTAATACCTTCTTAGTTAGTTAATTTTGCATGCGTAGGTTAATTTAATTGAATTTAGTTAATTCATAGATAAAATCCAAACATCAATTATATTTTTCTTTTCTTTTCTTTTAACATCAACTTTAGGATTAAACTACCTTACCTTTATCGTCACGTTCACACGTCCTAACTCCCTGTGGATTCGATACCCAGACTCACCACTATACTCCTTAAGAGTGTAGTTACAAGTTTAGGTTTTTTGTATTGAGGTTAGAAGCCGATAACAACGACTAGCATATTACACGGACGCTCGTTTTTTTTTGGGGGTGGGTGGGTTTGGTACATCTGGCACCGTTGTATCTCCCCCCTTTCACCCATGACCGGACTTACTTATTCTCGTTGTTCTGCTGCTAGGCAAGTAGCTGCGTCTGTTGGAGTATCTTCTCAACTAGAGGAGACTCCTATGGGTTCTTCTGAGGCATCTCCCTTGCCCACGATTCCTCTAGACGTTGTTCCAGTCTCTTCCAGCCCACCAGAGGTAATTCCTTTTCTTTTTGCCACTCTCATACTTTGTTTCCTTGTTCACTAAATAATTTCTTGTATTTCAGGTTATAACTGCATCATGCCTATCTCCCTCTCTTGTTGATGCACTCGTGCAGCTCCTTCTGGTGAGGCCTATCATTGCGTTTGCCCATTTTTCTCTCATCATTGAAGTAAGTTCATTCCCTATTCCGTTGTCTTCCCCATTTTATTCATCAAGTGCTTCTTATGTCTAACATTTCGTTATTTCGGGCAGTTATCTCTAGGTCTGATTTCTCTACCCCAGTTTGAGGCTCCACGGGTGCCTGAGGCTACAACTGGTGCATCCTCTCACTCAGGGGTTCCTTCGTCCCTTGTGTTTATTGCCACAATTGGATTCCAAATGACTTTAGTGGGACCTTCCTCTCTCTTGGTACTTGTGCCTTTTCGTGAGGAAGGTGCATCACCCGCTGCTGAGGTCCCTCTTTTTGGGGGTTCTACTAAAACCCATAGGGAGGTCGGGGCTACTTTTCTGCACTCGTTGCCATTGCCGTTACCACCTAGGTAAGTCTTCTCGCCATACAAAGATTAAGCAGTAAACATGTCTTCCTTAACAATGAGAACCACTTGTTAAGATTTTTTTTTCCACAAATTTACACTTAGAGGTGACTTAATAATGAAAACACACTTATTAAGATTTTTTTCGCAAAATACATCTTTAGAAGTGAATTAACAATGAAAATACACTTGATAAGATTTTTCACAAACTCCACCTTTAGAGGCGACTTAACAATGAAAATACACTTGTTAAGATTTTTCGCAAACTCCACTGTTGGATGTGACTTAATAATGAAAAAACACTTATTAAGATTTTTCACAAACTCCACCATTAGAGGTGGCTTAAGAATGAAAACACACTTGTTAAGATTTTTTTCACAAACTCCACCTTTAGAGGTGAATTAACAATGAAAACACACTTGTTAAATTTTTTTTGCAAACTCCACCGTTAGAGGTGACTTAACAATGAAAACAAACTTGTTAAGATTTTTTGAAACTCCACTGTTAGAGGTGACTTAACAATGAAAAAACACTTGTTAATATTTTTCGCAAACTCCACCGTTAGAGGTGACTTAACAATGAAAAACCACTTGTTAAGATTATTTGCAAACTGATTCTTCTTTATGGTGTTCCAGTTTGCGAGGGAACCCACTCCTATTGAAGAGCCCATATTACAAGATCCCTCGCCTATTGAGTCCTCACACCCAGAACCAGATGCTTCTCAGGTAGTTCTACTACTGATGTGCTAGCTGATACTGAATCCGATTGTGAGCTTCCTCTGCCGACCATGATTCCTCATGAGTTTTGCCTTTTGGTTCTTTGCCAATCTCCCCAGATCTCTGCATGCCATCGTGCTGTCATAGAGCAAGTTGCCACCCATCACCCCGAGATCTTTACAAGCGACTGCCTTCGTTCTAACATAACGATGATAGGTTATAGGCTCCAAGACATGGCGATCGTTATTGCTGAGATTATGAATACCCAAACTCCAAGTCTCATCAGGCCCCTACTCAATAAATACTTGGGAAATTTGAGGGAGTTGGGCAATGATGGCTTCCAATTCCATTGGCTGATCAACCACTTGAAGATTTTGAAGAGCTATCAGTTGGAGATCTAGAAGGAGCTGTACTTAAAGCACACGAGGCTTAACTAGCTGAAGAGGCTAGGCTGACGGAGTTGGCACCTCTATTGGAAACTATCGAACTGGGGGTCCACGCTGTCGAAGAAGACCTCCTTAGAGCCATGCAGAAATGAGAGGCTTTGGTCATTGAGAATACCCAATGAAAAGAACATGTTTGGAAGCCTCTTCGGTCTTGCCCTGGGACTTCTTTTCTTCCCCTGACTTATGGTTCCTCCAGGGTTAAAGTTCCCTCTTCTCACCTGTATTTTTTTAAATTTTTTATATGTTATTCTTGGGAGTAGTTACCGATTGAGTATATGAATGAAAAGAAAAGAATTTTTTTTGCCATACATTTCTTTTTCATTTGTTATAAATCTTTTATTTATTGTAAATAGAAAAACTCTTACAATCTCAATCAAACTCTAATTACAATAGAAGACATAACTCAAAATGACTTGCAGCAAAATTTCAATCATTTAGAATAAACTAAATCTTCAAAATGAGGTTACTCGCTCAAACATGGTAGACCTTTAACCACTTGTTATTAATCTTGAAAGGTTTATCTTCTTCCATATTTGAGATTAAGCAGTAACCTAAATCGTGAGCCTCCTTTACAATAAAAGGTCAATCCCAATTCGCACCAAACTTAGGTAATGGGAGTCCTCTAATGTGCTTCACACATGCCTTTAAAACTATATCTCCTTCCATGAATTTGCTTGGCCTTACCAAGTTATCATATGCATTGGAAAGTTTCTTCGTGTACATTTGGAAGTGTTGTATTGCATTATCCCTTTGTTCATTTAGTGCTTATAACTGTACATACCTGTTCTGAGGGAGCATGTTGCTTCGTAAGGCATATCAGGCTGAGGGAACTTCCAGCTCTACTGGCAGGATTGTTTCAGCTCCAAATATAATAGAGAACGATGTGTACCCTGTGGGCTTACTCTTCGTTGTGCGATAGGACCATAGGACAACTGAGATCTTGTCATCCCATGATCATGGGAAATCTTCCATCGTCTCGGCCAAGATGTTGACCAATGTCTTGTTAGTTGCTTTGACCTGACCGTTGCCCTTAGGATATGTCGCCATTGAGGTATGATGGATTATGGAGTACTTGTCTCTTAGCATCATTACTTCTTTTTTGACAAAAGGTGTTCCGTTATGAGAAAGGATAACCTTCAGAATCCCAAATCGATAAATGATATACTATCTAATGAAGTTGGCCACCACACATATTATTGCTCTTCATAGTGGTATTGCCTCAACCCACTTACTGAATCACTTTGTTGCCACTAATATCCAGATATTTCCTCTTGAATAAGAGTGTATTGCCCCTACCAAGTCAAACGCCCAATTATGGAAATGATAGGAAGTTTCCAAAGAGTGTAGAACCACAGAAGGAGAATGGATCATATTTCCATATAGGTGGCACGCCTTGAACTTTCGAACGAACTCAGTCGAATCTTTCTCCATGGTTGGCCAATAATAACTAAAGGTCGTTAATTGGTCATATAGCTTTTCCCCTCCAATAAACGCTGGTTCGTGGGTTGCTTCAAGACTTCTGCTGCTTCTTCCTTTGTGATGCTCCTCAGTGGCCTATTGAAGTACACTCTGTGATACAACTGCTCTTCCTGGTCATAGAACCATGGGGCCCTTCTCTTGAGTCCCATAGCGTCTATTTTCTTCAAAGGAATGACTCCATCTTTGATGAAATCAATGTAAGGTCATCTTCAATTTGCTTGAGTTTCAAAGAAGTGACATTTAACAGCCTGAAAGAAGAGTTGATATTTATTGCACTTTCGTTGAAACTCACTTGCATCCTGCTTCATCGTTGGTCAGAAGTATCCCTCTCTCTTAATTTTTCTATACATAGGGATCTAAGTTGTCTTATGGTGCTCATCATATGTCTTATTCAATTTTTGCTCTGCTTCCTCCGGCTCGATATATCTTGAAAACCATCCTCCCATATTCATGTAATAAATGTTCCCTTGACTCGTAAAGTAACGGGACAATTCTTTAAGCTCTATCTTACCTTCGCCTGATTCCAACTATCTCCCGATCTCGCCTCTCTAATATGAGTCGCCTTCCATTGGCAAGATCGACTGCACCACTGGAGGAGCTATTCTTTATTGTATTACCACTATAATTATGTCGGTCTTCATGGATACTTTATGAGAAATGGTGGCATAAGCATCGTCATGCCTGTTCATCGTTCTGGGATGCCTTTTTACCTCGACTTAATGGAACTGGTTGATTATAGACGTTCCTTATTTATAGAAGCTTTGATTTTCATGCTTGCTTATCCGGTTCAGTTTATGCATGGAGAAAAGGAGCATTGGAATGGTCTTAACTCCTGAATATGAAAAAAAAAGAAGGAAAATATACCATTGAGAAAGTTTGAATTCAATGGAATTTCCCTTACTTGACCGAACAAGAAGAATTTCAGTTATTTCAACTACATCAAATGATCTTTCGAATTGGTCAAGACTATCCAGTTTATGGCCGTCTCTCTATGTAAACTGGTATCTCACTCTCATTAGATACACCTCACCCCTCTATAGGCTTAGGCTTAAAAACATGTCGTTAGAGGTATACAACCAATTTCGAAGATGGAAGCATAGGTTAGTAGTATGGTCGACAGAATGGTTAAAATCACAACGTGAATTAGCTTTGAAATTATTGGGGAGTGGATTTGCAGGTAGGCGAGGATCCAAGGGTTTGATGAGGTTTCGGCTTAACAAGGCTTGGTAAACTTTTGACAGGGGAGCATGGAGCTTAGTGTATTCTTTCTTAGTTGGGTTGATGTAATTTTCTGGCTCCCAATAGGTTTTAGGTTGGGTGATTTTGTTAATGGTTGAGACTGTAGCACTAGCGGACTTCTTATATTTTTGGGGAGTGAACTGTTCGGTCATTTTCTTTGGCTCGAATTCGACTATGGCAATGCCTCTCCACTTCTTCCTGTATAGCTTGGCTCTTCTCAGGACTGAACACTCTTCTTCGCTGTTTTACTGGCTTGATTTCCTTATTCACGTTGAGCTCCTGACACAAGAAATTCGGATCTATCCCTGGCATGTCTTCATGACTCCATGCAAAAGTCTGCTTTCTACCCCTTAGAAATGCTATCAATTCCTGTTTTATCGATACATCCAGTGATGCACCAATTTGAGTTGTTCGTTCTGGATGCTCATCGTCCAGAATGATATTTTTAGTAGCCTCATGACCTGTCCCTTCACGAGCTGAGACTCATCTCTAGGGTCTAGTGTTTCAATCTCTGCATCTTCTACTTCATCCACCTGATAGGTAATAGTCTTCTTCCTTGATTCTTCACGCTCCTCCTGTTCGGTAGATGAATAGTAGCATTCTCGAGCTACTTTCTGGTCACCTTTCACAACTCCCACTCCAAAATTGGTTGGGAATTTTAAACATTAATGTACAGTAGATGCTACCGCCTCGAACTTCTTCAGACCTACCCTTCCCATGATGATATTGTAAGCTGATTGGACATTTTTATCCATTACGAAAAAGTGTATTCTTTCTGTTCGACAAGCAGGCCATGTACCGATAAGCATATCCAACTTGATCGTCCCAAGTGGAAAAACCTTCTCACCAGTAAAGCCAAGGAGGGGTCTGTGATATGGCTCCAACTGGGATAACTTCAAATTCAAACTGTCAAAGCATGGATAGAAACCCTAATATCGAATATGAAGAAATTCCAAGTAAAAATAAGGAGTGTGAAGAACTTACGAAGTAAGAATCAGCTTAAGACAATGCAAAGCCACAAGCAGGGAAGATGAGAAGATAAGGAAGAAGTTTGAAGATGGAAAAACGAGATCTGGGGGTGAGAAAGCAACAGTGAGAGGTTGGAGAAATCTAGAGAGCGCAATGAAATTTGAAGCGACGTCGGGGAATGAACTTTCCAAGTTGTTTTAAACCTTTCTAATCATAACACACAGGAAACGAAGCAATCTGCTGACTAAATCGATTCTATAAGGACGCTTCAATCCCAAAGTGCTGCACGATTCACAAAAATTCCATTAAGGCAATCATTTAAAATTATTGAGCCCAAATTGTGACCCAAAAATTTTAGGGGCAATTGTGGGTACCTCGATTAGTTATTTCGGCCTAAATGAGTAGCCCAATTAAACCAAGCCCAAAGTCTAGGGGCCTCGCGCTGTAACTGATTCAGTTATGACCCATTCAAATCCTAAAATCTCTCAAGAGATATTCTAGGGATCATTGGCTAACGTGGAGGAGTCCCACACCCCCACGCTATGAAAAAGACATGTATAAATAAAACCCTTAGCTCAAGGCAAAGGGTATGCAATTATAAACACTCCCCCTGGAGTAAAGAGAAATAAAATACTGAGAGCACCACCGTGGACGTAGGCCTTCTTGTCTAATACGTATATCTTGTGTTGTGTGTGATTGAAATTATTTCAAGTTCTTTATTTATTCCGGTGATCGCCTTTGCTTATTATTTTGTGTTGAGTTTAATTGTCACCACAATATGAAATCCCAAACATTGTCCATACATGTCTCATAAACTGTAAGAAAATTTTCTTATTAGGCTAAGGGGAATGTACTCTTAGGTCCCTCACAAACAAAATTTAAATACTAGGTCCACTAATTCTCTTCTTGTAGAAAGTACACGCTAGTACCATAACAAGTGTACCTAATAGTAAATTGTCCTTAAATGTTTAAAAAAATTTACCAAAGGACCTAATTGTAAATTGCCCATAGGCTAACTTCAACAGTATCGATACTATGAATAGTTAATAGATACAATACATGAAATTCCTATATCATGGATGTTTTAAGAAATTTAAAGTTATGGGAAATGTTTAAATAATGTCATGTTACTTGTCCATCAATTATGATATTCGATTTTGGGTCAATAAAGATTTTGGTGATTGAAATTACTAATAAAATAAAGTCCATCCTAATATGAAATTTTGAATTTAAATGGATTATAACATAAAATGGCCTTCTCATTTTTAGTCATATTTTTATTTAAAGTTTTTAGGATTTGGTTGGTGTGACACCCCGCCTAAATATCGGGTGATCAATCCTATACCAGATTAAAACAGGAATCTCATATGGTTCATTCATAGCATCACTGTCGAAAACCAATTTAATTACTAATAAATTATTAGGCTGGCATCAGAATTTTATATTAACTAATCTTTTTAACCAAACCAACTAAATAAAATATTCACATAGTTTATATACACGAAACTGAAATGAAATAAAATAACCGAACACTCAGTACAACATATTACAACCAAATCGAATGCGTGTTGGTCTAAGCCCAGTCCAAACATTCTAAACGACGCAAGGCACACATAACTAAAACTTGGGATGACTCTTCTGATTCTGAATCAGAAGACAACCATGAAAATTCTGAATCAAATTGCCTTGCGTTTTCAGAAGAAGTTTATGACTGTTGTGGAGACGTGTACTTAGCAGGAATGACTGATCCTGAAGATGATTCTGATTCTGATGAATTACTTGATTTAATTGATACTGCTAAGTTTTTGTTAGCTAAACAACCTTCTATGCTTGAAATAACTGCTCAGTTTGATGCTAAATGTGCCTTATATAAATCGGATGATAGCAAAAATTCACACATGGACACTAATGAGCATGAAAATTTTGTTGGCTATGATGATTACTCGGAATTGTATGTCAGGACTTTGCAAAATACACAAGAATTATCGAATTTGGTAAAAATGCTTAGTGAGACATTAGAGAATCAATATAAGATCGTTCAACAAAATTCAATTGAAACGAACAATGTCAAAATTGATTTTGAAAAATAGTCACTTGATTTTAAATTTCAGATTACGAATTTAAATAAAAATTTGTCTTCTTTTGAAGAAAAATATAATGAGGCGCTTTTGCAAGTTGAAAAATCCAAACAAGTTTGTGAAACAGCTTTCGAAATGTGACGTAGTCGTGATATAAAATATTTTGACCTTGACAAACTGCTTGCTGAACAATGTTATAATGGTGATTCGAGAGGATTTGGATATGAGGGTCCTCTTGAAAAAGTTGATCCGAGTAGACCAATCTTCTTTGTAAAAGCCCAAGAAGAAATGACTCTTCCTTTGGAAAGCAAGTTGTCTGAAAAGGTTAAAGGAAAACAAGTTTTAATTGAAAGTGATTATGAAAGTGACATTGGAAATTTCATAGAGAACTTTGTAGGTACATCTACATCAAAATATTTCCCTCCTGCCAAGAGACTCTATAGACCTCCTAAACCATTTATTCGTAATGAATCTGTCCAGCATGTAGAGGAAAAACACTACCAATCAGACCTACCTACTTCTAGTAAATTCTATACTAGGTGTGATATTTTTGGTCATCAAAACTGGGAATGCCTTGGTAATTGGAAGAAAGGTACTCACTTTAAAAGTCATAACCTAAATGTGAAACGATTTACAAATTTTCATAGGCAGTGCACTAATAATAATTGGAATCATTTCTTCCATAAGTTTAGGCCTCATGTTAACAAGAAAATGCTTTCGAAAGTTCAGTTTTATCCTAAATTATGAAAGGCACAAAAACCTTTGAAAACTTTGCCTATTTGGATTAGGACTTGTGAGTTGAGACCTCAAATGGATTTTTTAAAGTCAAAGAAATGCCCAACTAATGTATGTGAAGCTTGTGAGAGTGAGAAAATCATTAAGTCTCCTCACGAGAAGGTTAAGGATTTAAACACTGCCAAACCCTTAGATTTATTTAATGACGGGGGAGGTGAGTTTAAACAAAGTGAAGTTCCCAAGTATTGTGACGCTAATGGATATTCTTACCAGTTTAATGCTCCAAAAAATCATAAAAAAATTAGGGTAGTTCTTTCTATTACTTGTGATTTTCAGTTTGATGATATGCTTTCTACGCCTTATGATAGCTCTTATTTGGAAGTAACTTCAACACTTGATTGGAGAGATTGTACTTGAATATTTGCTCGTCTTTGTTCTGCATCTTTGATTACTAGATCTCCGAGGTTTTAGGATAAAGATATCTACTAATAATCGGTATCTCTTAAAGCCTTGTTTAATGTAGGAGACGCTTATTTTGCAGTTTATAAACACTTACTATTTTTTTTTATCATTGTCTAATTTAACCAAAATGGGGGAGAGTTGAGTACATATTCTTATCTTTTGTTGTTGATATTCTTCATACATATATTGTTTTGTTATATCCTACACACTTAATTCTATCATTTTAATATTTTGGTAGAGCAAGTGATACTAACTTGATTTCTCGACAGAAAGTGTATTTATGTTTTGCAGGTATTCTTGTTGGTCGTCATGACTTGTGTCTTTTATTTTCTAGGATGGGTGGACAGTTAGATACTCTTTTGTATAGGACAATTAGGGATTATTTTACCTTAGTATATCATTTGATGTAGTCAAGGGTTTTATCAAAATTAGTCCAATGGGGGAGTTTGAAGGTACCTATATAGAGCACACCTAAGGTTTGCTTTTCGTGTTTTAGCTATATAGATCTTCATCTAGTTGGACGTGAATTTTGACGAAATATTTTTTTAATTAGGATTGTGTCTCGCCTATCGACTCCAAGCTCTCCTTGTTCGTCTACATCAAATGAGCTCTCGATTCATTCCATCATCTCAGAAAAAGGTAATCTTCATATTTTATGGCTCATAGGATTTATTCTGTCACGTAGGACACGACACCACGTTGCATTTGCATATTTATTTATCATATCTTATGATAGTACTGAGTTATGTCATAATATTTTTTTGAGTTCAATACTTTAATTGAAGTTTTGATAAGAAAAATATTTTTGAGAAAATAAAGTTTTGACACTAAATATTTTTTTGGAATAAAATTTGCAGAATTAATTTTTTTAGTTAAAAATATTTTGTTGAAACTGTTTTAATTTTTTTTAAATAAGACTTTTAGTATGTGTGCATGTTTATTATATATATTAATGCTTTTATATATGTTAGTATATGTATGCATGGTATTATATTATGTATGTATGCTTATATATACATACATATATATATATATATATATATATATATATATTAATGTATGTGTGCGTACTGTTGGCCTATCATATTTATATGTGATCCATGTCTTTTATATGTGTTAGTTGGAATTAACAGTTGGTGTTTTGACCGTAGGCCATGTGCCATGCCAGTTGAGTATAGTATATATTTTATATATATAATATGTTACATGATGGCATGAGTTTGTTTATACGTATAATATATACTGTTTTCATGCATGGCATATTATATATATATATATATATTATGTTATATGTATGTTAATATATAATATATACTACATATGATATCGATTTGACCCTTGAAAGGTTGCTCATGGGGCCATTTGGGAGGTGCTAAGGAGTTTCGCTCCCCGACAACACGTTTTCAAGCCTAAGTGTGAATATTCTCTACTCTGGGTCTTTCTCTCAAACCGAGGGTCCCGTGACCATGGGCCAGTTCATGCGGGCTATATTGGTCCCGCGTGAGGTGTTGGCGCAACTCATGGGGCCATTTGGGGGGGGGGGGGGGGGGCACCAAGGCATTTCGCCCCCTAACGGCACGTTTTCAAGCCAAAATGTGGATATTCTCTATTTTGGGTCGTGGTCTCAAACCGAGGGTCCCGTAACCATGAAATCGGTTCGTACGGGCTACGTTGGTCCTGTGTGAGGTGTTAGTGCCGATCATGGGGACGTTTAGGGGGCGCTAACGGGTTTCGCCGCCCGACGGCATGTCTTCGAGCCTAAGTGTGGATATTCTCTATTTTCGGCCGTGCTCTCAAGTCGAGGGTCCCGTGACAATGAGATCGGTTGGTATGGGCTAGGTTGGTCCCGTGCGAAGTGTTGGCGCCACTCATGGGGACGTTTGGAGGGCCCTATGGGGTTTCGCCTACCAACATCACGTTTTCAAATCTAAGTGTGGATATTTTCTATTTTGGGCCGTGGTATCAAACTGAGGGTCCCATAACCAATCGGTCGATTCGTGCGGGCTACGATGGTCTCGTACGAGTTATTAGCACCAGTCATGGGGCTGTTTGGGGGGTGCTAAGGGGTTTTACCCCCCGACGACACATTTTCAAGCCCAAGTATGAATATTCTCTATTTTGGGTCGTGCTCTCAAATCGAGGGTCCCGTGATCACGCGGTTAGTTCAAGCGGGCTACGTTGGTCCCGTGCGAGGTGTTGGCGCCACTCATGGGGCCTTTTAGGGGGAGCTAAGAGGTTTAGCTCCCCGACGACACATTTTCAAGCTTAAGTGTGGACATTCTCTATTTTGGGTCGTTCTCTCAAACCGAGGATCCCGTGACCATGATGTCGATTCATGCGGGCTATGTTGCTCCCGTCCGAGGTGTTGGTGCCGCTTAGGGGGCCTTTGGGGCTGTGCTAAGGGATTTCACCCCCCCGAAGGCACATTTTTAAGCCTAAGTGTGAATATTCTCTATTTTGGTCCGTTCTCTCAAATCAAGGGTCCCATGGTCATGCGGTCAGTTTATGCGATCTACTTTGGTCCCGTGCGAGGTGTTGGCACCACTCACGGGGCCTTTTGGAGGGTGCTAAGGGGTTTCACCCCCCGACGACATGTTTTCAAGCCTAAGTGTGAATATTCTCTGTTTCGGGTTGTGCTCTCAAACCGCGGGTCCCGTGACCATGCGATCAGTTTGTGCGGGCTACGTTGCTCCCGTGCGAGGTGTTGGCACCAGTCACGGAGCCGTTTGGGGGGCGCTGACACGACTGAGAATTTGTCTCAAAAGTGCATTCTCTCTAGGCTCAAGTGGAAGCCTGTCGCGTTAGTAGTAATCCGACAAGTCGGGATCGTCTCCACGAGGATCAGAATTTGGCAATTGAGAATTGTGTAGGAAAATTTATTTATCCTTCAAATGGTTTCTCAAAAGAAAAGAAAAGATGATTGATGGTTCAAATCTCTAATTGATGATGAAAAAAATAAACTACGTGCACAAAAACACTAAGAATTGTAAGAAATCAGATATGAATATGGGAGAAAATAGGGTGGAGTACAATCCCTCAAACCTTAGTAAATTACCGTATAGAATAGTAGAATTGTAAATTGAAATTTTGACTAAATCCAGTCTTTATAGATCCTAAGCATTACATATATGAGGAAACTAGCCAGCATCATATGAAATCAAAGGTAAATACAAAGCGATGAATAAATAATTATACTTGCATAGTCTTCTTAAACATCCCAAG
Organism: Sambucus nigra; assembly: GCA_949130495.1. Taxonomy (NCBI): domain Eukaryota; kingdom Viridiplantae; phylum Streptophyta; class Magnoliopsida; order Dipsacales; family Adoxaceae; genus Sambucus; species Sambucus nigra. The sequence continues at coordinate 541,090,196 of OX422214.1, read as the reverse complement.
TACCTAGGGCAAGAGAGATTAAAAGATCGGCTATGTTTGTATAATTTTCATACACGATTTGGTCAATATTTAATTTACCCTCTATTTTCTACATGGGTAATTTACCTTGGAATGAGTTCATGTACCCCAACCCTTGAAAATTTAGCTAGACATGGTTTTATGAGAGAACAAATTCATAACAATGCATGTAATTGTGGATCTAAGAAACATTGTAAAAACAAAAATTACAAAACAGGTGATAATTGAATTGAAAATATAATTGAGATAAAATAAGAGAATGGAATTTGATACTTGAAATCTGCACTAGGGAAAAGAGATGATTGAATCCAGAAATACTTCTTGTTCCTCAAACTTACAAACTAGGGTTTTTCTAAGAATACGAAATTTGTCTACTAAAAACTCTCTAAAATCTGACTCTCTCAATAAAATTCCACACCCTTGGAAGGAAGTAGGGCTTGGCCTTTTATAACACCAACTAGCACGAATTGACAGCTAAAATCGATGGTCTGCGCAAGATATTTCAAGATTTGCACCTCTTGAGCTCCATAATTAATGCCAGAAATTCGAACAGCCGGACCGGTCCGGATCCCATCGTATCGATTTGCTTTTTAGTAACTGGATCGGTTCTTTTTTATTTCCACCAGACTGGTCCAAATGCTACCGGATCGGTTCTGTTGTCATCGGTTCGGCATCAATCCGGGGTCTACTGGAATGGTGTCATTTCGGATTGGTCCGAGAGAAACCGAATCGGTCCGATTTTCTTCCATTTTGACTTTTTCTTTCCATCTTTGACTGGTCATAACTTTTGATCTCGAGCTCTGATTTGATTGTCGTTTCTTTCGATGCTCTTGTGAATTAAGGATATTCAACTTTCCTTTAGGCTTCAATTTCGAACTCCAGGTGTAAACTTACGCTTTTGCTATTTGACTTGTCTTCCTTTCTTTACTTCTTTTCTTCCGGTTTCTTTCTTTCTTTTCTTGCAATAAATACCTGTAAAATCCATAGGAAATACACGAAACTCGGGGTACTCGTTAGAAATAGTCGATGGCAATGATATGGGATAAAAAAGATTCAATTACATTGTTCGAGATATCAAAATCATTAACTTAAGGGGCTAAATTCAGAAGAATTTATGCTTGGTCAAATCCCCCTAACTTAGAACTTTGCACGTCCCGGGCAATGTAAATGAAGCTACACAAAGTTCTATTCTTGAGATTTCTTTTATTTAACTGAAATTCCACTTTCGCAGGCTTGCGATTGCATTGAGCATATACAACAAGCCTTTAAACCCCTAGGTTACCCTAGTAGGACGAGTTTTGTCTCATGAGGGTTTGCAGTGAATACACCCACAAAATTCTTTATTGACTCAAATAACTATCAAAATACTTAAAAATTGTACAATTTAAACTTTTCAAAAAATAATCACCATAAATTCATATTCAAATGCCTCAAACCATAGTGTGTGTGTGTGCAAATCCAGAAATTAAACCTCAAATTTCCATCGATTGAGCATTACGTTACTTTTCGAAAATTCATTTTGATTCAAATTCTTACGGATGCACTCACAAATGAATCACTCGAATTGTGGTTATTTTCTCTCGGTATGCATGATATAAAGAGTAAATATAATGGACATAAATTAACGCATACAAATAGAAAGACTGAAATTTTTGGTGAAAAGATCTCATCATCGGAATACGGTTATTAGGAAATGGGAACATCACCTCTAGTTCACACTATTTTAATCTCTTTTATTATCTTTTCTTATCTCTCCATGCAGTAACCAATTTCGCCATTTAGACTCGGTTAGGACTTTTCGGGTTAAAAAGTGTAAAGGGTAAAAATGGGAATGGACGGAATGTTCGGAATTGGAAAATGTCCTTATGACGTCCATTTGTGCTTTTTCGGGCATTTGCTCATTTTTCTCTTTCTTTTTCTTTTTCTATTCCTATTTTTTTTCTTTTCATTTTTTTTCCTTGCTATTTTTCTCTTCTTGCCCTTTTTTTATTACACACTCTGGACTTACTTGATGAATTTTCATTTTTTCACAATTCCTGGCTATTTAGGTTTTTCGAGTTATCAAACAAAAGGGAATTATTTTATTAGGCTCAAAGTGGGATGCAAAGGGATACTTTTTCAAAACGTTTTTTTTATGGCTAATATTTTTGGGTTAAACAAACGAGGGCCTACTTCATTGTCCAAATTGCTAATCACATTACCATATGCATCTCGAGATTAATTAAGTTTAGAGATATATTTAGCACGAATTTCGAGACAACATTTCACACATTTCCCATAACCGATGAAAACAAAGTATTGGGATCATCAACGACTTATTAAAACGCTAAAAAGAACTTTGAGTTAATCATAAACTCGAATTGATTTAAAAACTCATAAAAAATTAAAACGCTCGAAATCTCACCGGGTTTGATCAATCTCCACACTTATTCGTTAAGTCGCCAATTTTATTTCAATTTCCATCTTCGGTCAATTTTGGCTTAGTACATTTTGATTGTTAACAATTTGAGACTTTAAATAGAATAAAAGTGATATTTTTGAAAAATTTAAATTCCAATTTTTATTTATTTTGAACAAATATATATATATATATATATTTTTTTTTATATATATATGCGAAGTTTTATGAATACGCACTTATCATCCCCCCTAAATTAGTCTTTTGGATTGTCCACAATCAAAAGGACGATAAGGCTAAATAAGACGAAATAAGGAGTGCAGTAAATAAAACAAGCAAAGTACTATAATAAAACTGTGTAGTACAACATCACCGAGGAAACAACAAATAAAAACATAACATAACCAGAGGGGGGACTTGCAAGGGTTCCAACGGGGCTGCCTACGGGGCTGGTGGGTAGTGAGAGCTACCAGGGGTATTAGGGTCATAAGGATCATATAAATAAGCAGGAAGGGGGGCTTCGGGACCCAACTGGAGACGATAAAGATCAGCCTGCATACACAACATCAAACTCGTGTCCCGTTGGTAGGAGGACATAAACCCATCAAAACGCATCTCAAGAGAAGTGACTTGCTCGGTGAGACTCGTACCAACCGGAACATAATCAGGATCAACAGTTTCATCATATTCCTCCTCCTCACCTTCTTCCATCTCAACATCGTCGTCAGGAACAACCTCTTCCTTAGCAGCAGCCTCATCACCCGAGGTATCACTGTCACCTCGACGCGCACGAATCAGCTGGATTTTCTTGTCACTTCGAGTGCGGGATTCTTGCCAAAGTGGCTTGGGTAAGTTAATAAGATCTTGTGGGGGAACAATTCCGATATCCTTAAGAAAGGAGGTAATGAGACGACCGTAAGGAAGAGGGGCCCTACCCTTTTTGTTCAGCGTCGCACAAATGATATCATTGTAAAACGTGCGGGCCAAATTGATTACAGTGGCATGGTCAAACAGGTGATACACCATAGTAGCTTGACGTGAGCGCATAGCCGAATCATTTGAAGTTTGCAAAAGGTTGGCACAAACGATGTGAAAAGTGATACGTGCTTGTTTGTGTAACCGAGCAACAGGATAAGTCTTGGTATTCCAAACCGAACCCGGCGCAATACGAGACATGCAAACATCTTTTGAAACAACGGGATCATGACTGGGATATGAAAACTGGGCTGGAGTGATCACACCTTTGGATTCGAGAATCTGGGCCAGAAGTTCAAGCGAGAATGGTATCGGTGTCGAGTTGACAAAGGCTTGTGATTCAAAATCTGCGGTACGGTCGAGCGAACTGTAAAACTAACGCACTTCATTCTCCCATACAACCTCGTATGCTTTATTGAAAAATCTGCACCAGCCTCGGGACATGAACATGGTAGTGACAGAATTAGGAAGCTGATCCCAAAACACCTGACTCTCAATGTGGATTTTTCGTCTCGGATCGAAAAAATGGAGGCACCAATTTTCCTCACGGCGGGAACGATATTCGCCATTGCCATCGGGCAGGACTTCAGAGGAAGTATATTTCTGGGGATCAGCCATGGTAACTAGAAGAACTGGACAGAAAGTGAGAGGGGAGAGTGGAGATGGAGGTGTGAAAGAAAGGGGAGAGGGTATGTGGTTATTTATAGGTTGGATGGTGGGTAAGGGGGAAGAATTGGGGGGAAATAAGGGGGGACAAATTTTTGGGAAGAGGAGAGGATTGGGGAATAGGGTGGAGTGTGGATTGAAGAGGTTTTAACCTCGGGAAAATACACAACCTGCAGACGACCGAATCGATCCGGGTTTAGACCGAACCGGTTGGGTTTACTTTTTTATTTATTTCCTTTTGAGACCGGATCGGCTTCTTTTTTTTAGGCCTACTAACCGCCCCAAATACTCATTTTTGCTGTAAATAGTGAAATCACGCCATTCTTGCTGAGTTTTCGTTAGGACTGCCCCTATCATTGGGGCTTTGTGAAATTCTTCCTTGTAACATTTTGCCATGTTTGGAAAAGCAAAAATTCTCCCTGATGGCGCTGAGTCATAATTAAATAACGTTTGGACTTGTGGCGAGGGGACATCGTAGATTTTTGAACCGTTGGGACATTTTTTATGTTGGGAGTTATTGGATATGTCTGACAAAAATACTGGCGCTAAAACTCAAACTTGCTGAAGAAGGCAACCCTTTCTATTCCCCAGGCACCGCTTCGTAAATGATGTGACACTGTCTTTTTAACTGTCAAGACGCCTCCCAAAGTGCCACGTGTTCATTTGAAATGATTATAGGCTGCCTTGCACGTGTGGTGGTGGGAAACTCAACAGACGAGTTCCTTAAAAGGTTTCAAACGTTTCTTTTTTCAAACCCTTATCTTTCCTTCATCTTCTTCAAGCTCCTATCTTCCTTAGAGAGAGAAAACTGTGCAAAAACCTCCATTGTTGCACAACTCTTTACCCAGCTTCTTCCTTCTCTCCCCTTTTATGCCACCACATGTGGTTATGCTTCTTCATCTTCATTACCAACCCTTCTTACCCAGTTATTCCATTTATCACCGCTCTACTATGGCTTCTTCAAGTGCTTCAAAGGTTGCTACCACCACTACCAACCGAGGCTCTCCCTCCGCCACTTCTGGCGCCATCGCTGTCCCTGGCACCGCTGCCCTGGATGGTGCTCGTCAAGAGCAACTACGCTTCTATCGCCGGACTCCCAACTTTAGCGAAGGCGATAAATTTTTTGATGCATGCAAGGCTTGTCATTTCTCATCTAAGTTTGACCCTTTACTTTTGGGTGATGAGGATACAGATTCATCAAAGTGGGGCTATCTTCCCCCCGATGGAACTTTGCGCTTTCGTTTGGACTGTGGTGACTTCCCCTATTTCCAGATTGACTTCGAAGCACCTAGGGGGTCACCAGCCTATTTCACTGCCTGGCATACGCATATGCAGAGTTCTTAAGTTGCTGATCTTACAAAGGTTGGGCTTCAACGAGCCTAATGGTTTGGGGAGTTCACCCTTTCCAAGCATAACGCAGCACACCAAGTGCTAGTTTCCAGATGGAACATCATGACTCACACATTCTTTGCTACGTAGGGAGAGTTCACCGTTACATTGGAGGACGTCTGTGAGCTCATATCACGAGGAGGCCCTGGATATTGAAAAGTCTGTTGATCGAGCTGAGCTGGACCGAATCTGCCCCAGTTACACTAGTTCCTCGAACAAAGCCACATTTACTCCCCTCATCAGTTATTTTTTTGAAGCCCAGACCCCGAAGGATGTCAATGCTGCAACGGGCCGAGGTAGAGGTACATCCCTAGAACTACCAAACTACATACTTGTGTTGGTTTCACGCTTCTTCCTGACTAGGAAACCCAACGATCAGCCCAGGAGGGACCTTATAAACATTTCCATTCATTTAGCCAGAGGTTTCAACCTTCATCTGGCCGCCATTGCCTTGGGGTCCCTCTATACCTGGTTTGATCGAACTCACATCGACATGGCACGGTCACTGGGTCGTTATAACTTGGACAATTTTGCCAATACCATCATTTTGACGGGCTTCCTTTACATCCGTTTTCCTGCCATTATCGCCAAGTCTATTTCTCTGCCTGTGAGCCAAGGTACCAAGCCCCCACGCCTCCTATGTTTCCACAAAAAATAAAGTCGAAAGGAGATAATGGAAGTTTTTGATCTTTCAGACTCCTTTATGATGAGGCCATACTGTGAGTCTACATTTGCCCATAGTTGGGATTTCTTTCCTTCTGCAGCCACAACGGTCAAGTTCATCCCAGCTATAGAAGATCCCTCACAAGCCATGGTGCTTCTATTTACTCATGGGTTTCTTCCTTCCTATACTGAATGGGGATACACATCGAAGTCTTATAATCCTGACAGATGTAGCAGGCAATTCAGGTTTGATCAGGGGGCCCCTCGACCTATGTTTCAACACAACCATATAAAGGACACTTTCGCTGAAGCCTGCACCTTCTATATTGCAGCAGCGGTGCTTGGTGTGACGTCTACCATTGATGGGCGAGTCACCTTTCCTGGTGCCACTAGGAAGGGAGACGTATCCACCTCTTTTGCCACCAAGTTCCATTTGGAGCAATTAGAAATGATCCGTGAGTATGTTTAATCTCCCCCTCCAAATATCCCTCAGTCCTTTGTTTCTTTGCTTTTGAATTGGGTCTTAAGGGGAACTCCGTGCTTGGGGTTGAGTTTCCCTTGAGTAAAACCATTAAAGAATCTCCCCAGGAGTTACCCCCTCATTGCCCAATGATCCCCACTACCACCATGAAGCCCAATGCCATTACAACTCCCAAATAACTTACCCTTTTAACTGAAGCTGAAACAGGCAAAGGGACTTCTCAACCACCTGCCAAGAAGACCAAGAAGTCCAAGTCCTCAAAGTCCAAGCCTCAGGCTCAAGCACAAACTCCTTTGGAGGCCTTCTCTATTACCTCCGTTCCCCCTTCCATGCCTACAGAAAAGGCTAAGGAATTGAGAAGGCAAAACCGGGCAGAGGTAAAACGAATAAACGCTGAGTTTCAATGACGCATTGTCGTCGTTCCCCCCTCGGATGCCTTCCCCACGATTGTGGTTGATCCAATTGAGCCAATGACAAAGACGAGAAAAAGGTCTAGGGTACCTCAAGGTGTTGATGCCACGGGTTTAAGGAAGAAAACTCTGGGCACTAAGTCCCATAAGAAATGCACAGCCAAGATACCTCCATCTTCTGCTCCCTCCGTTGATGCCTCCTCTCCACCTTAGCGAGTGGTTATACCCTCTCGTTTTCCCTTCGGATCTCAGGTATGTGTGCATGTTTTATTCTTGTTCCCCTTATCTTAAGGAAATATCCATTTGCTTATTTCTTTGACAACTTTGGTGCAGGGAATTAAAGAAGAACGACCCAGTCCCCCAAGTCCTCATGTAAGCCGTTTCGTGGGGTGGGGGGGGGGGGTGGGGCGTTGCGGTATCTCTCAAGACATTACTCCTCCTCCACATTCCCCTATGATAGGCCTTACCTACTCTCATCGTTTATCCTCCCAACGGGCCAAAGATGCTGTTGCGGGGGCTCTTACCGTTGGGTCTGTTGAAACATCTGGCCAACCAGAGGCAACTACTCCAGCCTCCTCTGAATTACCATCCGAGCAAGAGGTCCCTCTGCCCATCGTTGCTGTCGAGGAGAGTGTTCTTGAGGTAAATTTCTTGTCAAGTCCCACGTCTTTTCCTTGTCCCATTGCTTTGTTTACCATTCTAATATGCTGGGATGTTTTGATGGAAGTGGCGTCTCTGATAGCGAACATTCTCCTTCCCACTGCATTGGCGAGACCCCTGACTGCAATTCCACTTTTTGGTGCCATAACGGGGGTAAGTAACACCTAGACGTATTGCTTTCTTTTTCTTGTACTTTCTCCATGTGTCTAACACTTGGTTTTGTATTTGCAGCTTTCACCAAGCCTTACCCCACCCTTTGCCCTTAGTGGCCTTTTCCTTCCCAAGGCCAATGTTGATGCTGCTGTCCCGCGTGATGACTCTTCAGGGCCTACCCCTGCTAAGGCGTGGCTTGGAGGTTCCTCGTGTTCTTTCAGCAAGACTGCTTCTTTGGCCTTGGTACTGTTTGTTGGAAAGGGAAGTTTGCCTACCGTTGAGGCTTCTTCAGCCAAGGGCCCCGTTGAAGCTACTGAGGCAATGAGCCCGCCCCCGACGGTTTCTACCATTATCCCCCCGTGGTGACTCCCGTTCTCACTCCTACTACTGCTAAGGAACTTCGCTAATTTCTTTGCATTTCTCAGCTTCTCAAACTTCACCTATGTAGGTGACTTAATCAATGAAAACACTTGTTAAGGTTTTTGCATAAGCTCCACCTATATCGGTGACTTAACAACGAAAACTCTTGTTAATATTTTCCAAAAACTCCACCTATATCGGTGACTTAACAATAAAAACACTTGTTAAGATTTTTTCATAAACTCCACCTATATCTGTGACTTAATAACGAAAATACTTGTTAAGATTTTTCACAAATTCCACCTATAACGGTGACTTAACAACGAAAATGCTTGTTAAGATTTTTCACAAACTCCACCTATAACGGTGACTTAACAACGAAAATGCTTGTTAAGATTTTTCACAAACTCCACCTATAACGGTGACTTAACAACGAAAATGCTTGTTAAGATTTTTCACGAACTCCACCTATAACGGTGACTTAACAATGAAAACTCTTGTTAAGATTTTTCACAAACTCCACCTATAACGGTCACAAACTCCACCTATAACAGTGACTTAACAACAAAAACGCTTATTAAGATTTTTCACGAACTCTACCTATAACGGTGACTTAACAACGAAAATGCTTGTTAAGATTTTTCACAAACTCCACCTATAACGATGACTGAACAACGAAAACGCTTGTTAAAATTTTTCACAAAATCCACTTATAACGGTGACTTAACAACGAAAACGCTCGTTAAGATTTTTCACAAACTCTTATTATTTCTTCTACCTCTTCTCAGGTTGCACGGAAAAATCCCCACTAGTTCTTTTGCCTATTGGCTCACCCCATCAGGAATCTGTCATCTCGAAAGATTCTAGACATAATGATCAAGGTTCCACAATCGGTGTTGCTGCCGAAAGTGAATCTGGGTACGAGATTCCTCGGCCCGACTTGGCTCCTCATGCTTTCTGCCTGATGGTGCTTCAACATTCTTCTCAAATGCCTGCCAACCATCATCTGGTCATTGAACAACTTGTAAATCATCATCCTTCACGGTGGATTGCCTGCGTTCCAACATCTTCGTTATGAGTTACACGCTTCAGGGCATGGCTACCTTCGTTGCTGAAATTGCTAATACTCCAACCTCCAACATTACCAGACCCCTCCTTTACCAATTTTTAGGTTATCTGAGGGAGTTGGGTTGTGATGGGTTCGGTTTTGACTGGCTTATTACGCATTTAAAGACCTTGAAAAGCCGATAACTGGACAGTCAGAGGGAACTATTATGGAAACATCAGGAGGATCAGCAGGTTGAGGAAGCTAGATTGGCCAAGTTAGCACCTCTTCTAGAAGATGTTGATAAAGAGGTGGAGGACATCGAAGAAGCTTTGCGTCTAGTGAATCTAAAATTAGAGAAAATCCTTATCGAGCGCACGCAAGCACAGACGAGGTTAGAGGTGTCTATTAATGCCCAACGGTCTTGCTTAGAACTTCTTTGGGCCTCCCTGGAGATTTTTTTCTCTTCTCCAGCTCTGTGGTTCCTCTTAGGCCAATGAACTTGTATATATTTTTTTTTCTTTTCTTCTTCTCATGTAATTCTTAGGCAATAGCTCCCAATTTTGTAATGCCCCAAAGTTTATGAATGGAAAAAGATATTTATTTTCTCATGCCATTTCTTTATGTTACAACTGTTTGCATAGATTGTGAAGTGTGAAGTTCTGTAATTCTTTCATCTCTACTTAAGTTATAATAAAAATAACTCGCATACTCATCATAAAAAGAACTTGTGTATTCATAACAATAGCCAACTACACCAGTGGTCCAAACATAATTGCCTACACATGATAGACTTTCAACCATTTGTTGTTAATATTGAATGGCCTGTCTTCTTCTATCTTAGAAATTAAGCAATAACTTGAGTCATGAGCTTCTTTTACAATGAAAGGTCCTTCCCAATTTTCTACAAACTTGGGTAGAGGAAGCGCCCTAATGTGTTTCACTGCTGCTTTCAATACAAGGTCTCCCTCCACGAACTTCCTTGGTCTCACTAAGTTATCATATGCCCTGGAGAGCTGTTTCGTATACATTTGAAAGTGTTGCACCGCATTATCTCTGTGTTCATCTAACGTTTCCAACTGCATGTGTCTATTCTAAGGGAGCATGCTACTTCGCAAAGCATATCGAGCAGAGGGAACTTCTAACTCTACTAGGAGAATCACCTCTGCCCCATAAATAAGAGAGAACGATTTATACCCTGTGGGCTTCCTCTTAGTTGTTCGATAGGCCCATAATACGGCTGGTATCTTGTCATCCCATGATCTTTGTAAATCCTCCATTATTTTAGCCAAGATATTAACCAAAGTTTTATTAGTTACTTCGACTTGACCGTTTCCCTTTGGGTATGCCACCGTCGAAGTATGATGGACAATGGAGTACTTTTCTGTGAGCATCGTTACCTCTGAGTTGAAGAAAGGGGTTTCATTGTCTGAAAGGATAACCTTTGGGATCCCGAAATAACAAATGATGTATTCTCTGATGAAGTTGCTCACCACCCCCGCCGTTGCCCTTCTGAGTGGTATCGCCTCAGGCCACTTTGTGAAGCACTCCATTGCTACTAGTATCCATATCTTCCCCCTCGAAGAACGATGTATTGCCCCTACCAGGTCAAACGCCCAAGTGTGAAAAGGATAAGGCGTTGCCAGGGAGAGGGTATACTCGTTGGGATTGTTCCCATTACACATGTACTCAATGGGGCCGTTGGGGCTGCCCCTGGTGTTACGAAGGAATTGGCTTCAAATCCTCCCAACACCATTGAAGCAACCGGAGTTTACAAAAACTCATAAAACTTACTCATAAGGACTTCCCCCTGAGTGGGTCCCAACCCCCCACTCGTGGAAGCTTGTGTCACCCCTGGAACACCTGCGTCGCCTGAACTGGAGGTATCTCTATTCGAGGATCCCCATCCCTTAGAGCCTCCAGCTCTCTCGTCGCTTGTTCTTCAATGTGTTGTATTTCATCAAAGTTAAGCCTTCGATTAACGTTATCTTGTGCCATACTCCTTGCTTAGAAGAATGCCTCCCCATCAGAGTCGCCAAATGTAAGAGGGTAGTTTAGATAAGATGGATGCGTAACCCCTTTTGAGTACGGTAATGATAAGATAAATTATCCAAAACCCTAGATTAATTATAGGAGATACAAACACACGCTTAGTGAAGATAGACTCAGTTAAAAATCATAAATCTCTCGTGTATAATTCTGAAAGCAGTAATGAACTTAGAAGTAACTTAGCTAGAGGGAGAGAGAAATAAGCACCCTAGATACACCTTGTCAGGCAGCCAAAACACCCCCCCCCCTCAGGAATCTCTATCAAGTATTAAAAGTTTCTTGATCAATGACAATGGTGGGTGAGTAAATTCTCTAGTTTATAATAACTCTCTCTGATGTATATTATCTCTAGTAATAACTTCTAAACTCTAAAAAGATCATCCCCTCCTCAAAGGTGGTTGGGGTCCTTAAATATCCCCCCACACCACCCCCGAGGCAACTCGGTCATCAATGCCTCTAAAAGACATCCCTCATACTTTATGTCACAAACATTAAATACCCAATGCACTAGTTGTTTCCACGTTATAAACATTAAATGCCAAGACATGCCTTTTGCCTAACCACTGTGTGTCAGGGGGATGTTGTCATAGGGGTGGCTCACCAACTGCCTAACAGCCCCAAATACCATGGTGGTTTACTCAAGTGCAGGTCTGACATTGTTTAGATGGCTAGTGACATCACCTACAGTAGATGTGACATTAAGTAGAGGGCTGTTTGGTTCATAACTCAACGCCCGATGGAACTCTAAGCTGCTCCGCTCGAGGTTCCACAGTCAGGGTTCTTCGGTGTTTTGCCAGGTGTATCTAAGATGGTCAGGACAAGCCCTAATGGTGCCTTACTTCTCAATCCTCCAAACCAAGTCCCTCTAAAGTTCCCACGGCGAAGTCATTCGATAGAGCATGAAAGCTCTCCCAGGCCCTGCTAAGCCTGGTCTCTCGCGAGTACCGTTTGACTTCACAATAAAAGTTATTATTATTCTCGCTACATAATTACAACCGTTATAGCTTATAGTCAACATAAACAAAGATACAATATAACTAACACAACAAGCTAACGCACAAGTTGCCACGCTGAGCTGCCTTAGTTTCTTAATCCCAAACACTATTGCTAATGGGGATATTATCCCTAATCCTAGGATTACCTTCAAGCCCCCTCTACAAATATGATGAATATATCCCTCTCACCGTTGGTGTGAACCAAATATTGACAAGGACTACGGGCATAACACGGACAACTGCATAACCCTGAAGAACGAAATAGAAATTCTGATCCGACGAGGAAAGCTTTCCATGTTTGCTGATAGATAAAGAAGGACGAAAGGAAGATAAACCAGGAGGCAATCAGAATCCCCTATAAATGAGGAGACCATAAAAAGAAAGTCGAAGATAATGATGATGATGATGATGACAATCTAGATCTGCCTAGGAAATTCAGAGAACTCGAACACGAGGTAAAAATGATTTCTTTTGGTTGTCATTTCATTATAGGTGGTGATGTTATGTAGACGATGAAATAGCCGAGATAAAAGCATATGTGACACCCCACCTATTTAAATACCGGGTGATCAGTACTTTATAAAAATAAAACAAGAGTCTCATCCAGTTCATTCTCAACATCACCGTCGAAAACTGTAAGTTACTAACCACCTACGTTTTAAATAAATTGGTGCCAAATTTGATATTTTATTAACACAACACCATGTGGAAAATAATTATAATCACTAACCATCCACGCTGTAATAATATAAATCCAATACAAGATAAGTAATGAATAAAACAATACCGAATAATCCGTTGGTTCCCAAATCTAATATAAAGTCCATCAGAAGAATATAAACCTGAGTACAAAGTCTAAACTGAATAAAAGGAATGTCTGGAGGGGAAACACGCCCAAAACAAATATTTGAACTTCATCCTACCCTAGAAATGAAGCAATTGAAGCGTATAATCCAAACCCCGCAAGCATCCACAAGTGTTGCAGCTCTGCGTCCCGGGAACAGATCATATAACTTGGCGTCCCTGTGTCTGGACACCTAAAATGTTTGGAAAATATATTTGCATACGGGTTAAAGCCCCCGTAAAACCATTTAAAAATATTTAGCAAGTATTTAAATTGCAGTTTAAAATTAGTTATTGATTAAACATTTTAGTTCAATGTACACTCTCTTGAGTTCCTCACCTCTCATCTAATGTGCACGCCTAATGTCATCTACCTAGCTATGTTACTCATCCCAACTAGGTCTCATCAATACCTAACTAACCATAACAGGTTTAGCTCTCCCGTACCACCCATACTGTACGCTACAGTATACCCTTAATCCTTATTAAGTCCTTAGTTACATTTCTCTTTAACTCCCCCGTATCGCCCATACAGTACACTATTGCTATAATAATGCTTAACCTTACCTGTAGGTTATTATTCAATCATAGTTAACATTTTCACGTATGTTATCATTAACCAACGATTAGCATCTCACATATTAAATCATTCACCCATAATAAACATCTCATGTATGTTATTATGAAAACATTTCATTAAATTTCTATACTATTGTTGATACCAAAATTAATATGCTGATATAGACGAATCATAAGAAGACACGTGTCGATCTACATGGCACAATAACAACGAGGAAGTTTATTTCCCCGACCAACTCCAGCGCTCCGAGGAACTCCTGAACGACGAGCAACTAACGCAGTCCGAGCTGCATCTCGGCCACAACATTGATTGCCAGATAATCGACAGTTCAAATATTCATTGAATGTTTATCATACAGATGTATACTCTTAAAGGGCATTAATTGTTTACCCTTTCACATGTACAGCCTAAGGGCTATAAATATATTGTATCACCCTCATTCTAAGGGACCGGATTTTCTTGATAGAATTATATATCGAGAACTCCAAAACACTTGGCAATAATAGAAACAGTGGACGTAGGCCATTCTTATAACGCTGAACCACTTTAAAATTCTTTGTCTCATTTATATTTATCTGTAATTAAATAATTAGAAGCAATCTAATTTTTTACATCAACAGATTGGCGCCGTCTATGGGAAACGACTGTTGTTATCGTTTTTCATCAAAAATCATTCATCATCAATGGCAGATAATCTTGAATCTAGCAATCGAAACGCTGGGAACGTTGGGAATCCTCCAAATCCCTCTGCACCTCCAGATCTGGCAGGAATTATGGCGAATCTGGCTCAAGGACAAACCTCCATGCAAGAAACAATGCAGTAACTCATACAAACCCTTCATGGCGGTGCACCTGCACATTCAGGACAGAGAAGTGGTCAGAGACAAACTTATTTACTTTCTTCACGATCCAGGCGTACTGAGTCATATCGTAATGAGTAATCTGATGATTTCTCTTATCAACCTGGGTGAACTTCGTCAATACGGGCTACAGATACTGAGCAGCGTATTACTCTTTCTCCAAAGAGACCCAGTGCCTTGGAAAGACTGAGCAGGGTGTCTCCTTTCAGTCGATTAGGCCCTAGGAGGAATAGGAGTCCACCTAAGACCATGTCGAGGAGTTTTCGACAACCATCAGATCTAAGAGAAGGATCAGCACAATCACGACCAGTTGCTCGTCAAGATAGATCTCAGGAGGCCACTTCAGAACAATCAATTGCTCGGACTAATAGGCTCGAGGAAGGAAAGGATGCGTGGAAAGGGTCCATTCAGCGGTTGGAGGATAGATTGGGAGAGATGGCTAAGGCGAAGAATCCCCTACAATGAACTTTTGTTCAAGGGACACCTTTTATCTAGGCCATTGTGGATTTTCCTACACCGTCAAAGTTTAAAGCCCCTGTGGTGACCCCCAAATACGATGGAAAGACAGATCCTGTTCTTCACATAGAGCAATATCAAGCTACTACCGACATCTATGCTGTCCCCGACGAGATGAGATGCAGAGCATTCTCAGGAACTCTTATTGGATCTGCCCAAATATGGTACAACAATCTTCCTCGGGGTAAGATTTCAACTTTCTTTCAATTGGCCGAGTTGTTCATAGGCAATTTCTGTTTTGGAGCAAAGCCAGTAAAACGAGTATCACACTTGTTAAGTGTTAGACAAAAATCTGGTGAGAGTACTAGAGATTACATAACTCGTTTCAATAACGAAAGCTGGAAGTCATAGATTATGAAAAAAAGACAGCAATCACCGCCTTGATGAGTGGGTTATTGCCTAACAAGTTGTATTACACTTTGACGAAAGATCCACCTACAACTATGTCAGAGTTGATGGCAAAAGCGGCCAAAATCATGAATGCCGAGGAGGCTATGGCTGCGAAGAAGAATATAGATAAAGAAACCAAGGTGTAAGTCTGCAAATCTAAGAAGAAAGAGCATAAGGGCAATGGCGGTGACAAGCATTCCAAAAATAATAAGTCGTCATGGGAAGTCCTGAAGAAATTCGATAATTATACTCCTTTGAAAATGGGTATTAATCATGTATTGGAAGAAATCAAGAATAACGAGGAAGTAAGGTGGCCAAAGAAACTGAGGTCAGACCCTGACAAAAGAAATAGAGATAAATATTGCGAGTTTCATAAGGATCATGGTCATATGACTAAAAATTGCATAGCCCTCCAGAATGAAATTGAAACGCTCATTAGACGAGGAAAGCTGTCAAAGTATGTTGATCGTAGACATGAAAAAGGAAATGAAAACCCAGCAAGAGAGAGGTATAGATCTCCTCGTCGGGTAGAAGAAAACAGGAAAAGAGATCATGAAGATGAAGAGGATGACCCCGATCTTCCCAAAAGGCCAAGGCAACCAGAACATGAGGTATTTTCAATATGTTTTGGAACATTTGATTGTAATGTTATTACAGGCGGAGATGCAGGAGGATGAGATCTTACTGCAGAAAGAAAAGCTTACCTCGGTGAGGCTCAGGCTTGATCATACATTCAACGGATAAATTTGGCTGAGGAGGATCGCCCGAGGAAGATAAACAAAGAGAAGCTAGTCATTGGTTATTTAAAAAATGACCTTGCAAGTGTTCTTTACCCTCACGATGACCCTTTGGTGATCAAAATGAGGATGAAAGAAGTAATGATTTCAAGGGTTTTGGTAGATAATGGTAGTTCGGCAGACATCATGTTCTACTCATGCTTTGACAGTTTAAATTTAAAATTATCTCAATTGGAGCCTTATCACAGACCTCTCCTGGGTTTTGCTGGCGAGAAGGTTTTTCCACTTGGGACGATCAAGTTGGATATATTCATTGGAACTTGGCCTGCTTGTCGAACAGAAAGAATACGCTTCTTTGTGATGGATTAGAATGTGCAATCAGCTTACAACATCATCATGGGAAGAGTTGGGTTGAAGAAGTTCGAAGCAGTTCCATCTACAGTACATCAGTGCTTAAAATTCCCAACAAATTTTAGAGTAGGAGTTGTGAAAGGTGATCAAAAAGTAGCTCGGGAATGCTATTATTCATCTGCCGAGCAAGAGGAGCTTGAAGAGTCAAGGAAAAAGACTACTACCTACCAGGTGGACGAAGGTACAGAAATTGAAACACTGGATCCCCGAGATGAATCCCAACTTGTAAAAGGACAGGTGGTGGAATCTACAGAAAATGTTATTCTGGACGATGAACACCCTGAACGAACAACTCAGATAGGTTCGTCGTCGGATGCTTCAATAAAACAGGAGTTGATAACTTTTTTGAGAAACAGAAAGAAAACTTTTGCATGGAGTCATGAAGATATGCCAGGAATAGATCCAAACTTCTTATGCCATGAGCTCAATGTGAATAAGGAGATCAAGCCTGTAAAGCAGAGAAGAAGAGTATTTATTCCCAAGAAGAATCAAGTTATACAAGAGGAGGTCGAGAAGCTCCAGAAAGCTCGATTCATCAAAGATGTGAAATATCCAGACTGGTTAGCAAATGTGGTGATGGTAAAGAAGAAAAACAATAAATGGAGAATGTGTGTTGATTTCACTGATCTCAACAAGGCATGCCCAAAGGATCACTTTCCATTGCCCAGAATTGATCAACTAGTGGATGCTACCTCGGGACACGAGCTACTCAGCTTCATGGATGCTTACTCTAGCTACAACCAAATCAAAATGAAACCTGAAGACAGGGAAAGTACTTCTTTTATTACCCCTAGGGGAACTTATTGTTATAATGTTATGCCTTTTGGTTTGAAAAATGCAGGAGCGACATACCAGCGGCTGATGAACAAGGTTTTTGCCGAATAAATCAGTTGCAATATGGAAGTCTATGTCGATGATATGCTGACAAAGAGCAAGAAAGCTACTGATCATCTAGTTTACTTAGGTCAGACCTTTGATCAACTGGATAAATACCAAATGAAGCTCAACCCGACGAAATGCACCTTTGGAGTACGAGAAGGAATGTTCCTCGGGTATATTGTCAACCAGCGAGGCATTGAGGCGAATCCAGAAAAGATCAAAGCTCTTTTAGGGTTGCGATCTCCAACGACGAAGAAAGAGGTGCAGAGTCTTACAGGACGAGTTGCAGCGCTCAACAGATTTGTATCCTGAGCAACTGATAGATGCCTCCCATTCTTCAAAACACTTAGAAAAACTTTCGAGTGGAATGATGAATGCGAAAAAGATTTTCAAGACTTGAAGAAATATTTGGGAGCACCTCCACTATTGTCCAGACCAGTAATGGGAGAAAAATTGTACTTGTATCTGGCAGTATCAGAAAATGTAGTCAGCTCGGCATTAATCAGAATGGAGAATGGAATCCAGAAGCCAATTTATTACACAAGTAAAGCTTTTCGAGGTGCAGAGATCAGGTACCCAAAGCTGGAAAAATTGGCATTGGCATTAATTGAGGCAAGTAGAAGAATGAGGCCATATTTCCAGGCCCATACCATCGTCGTGTATACCGACATGCCCTTGAGACAAGCCCTTCATAATCCAGAAAAATTAGGGAGACTGATGTACTGGGCAATCGAGCTCGGTGAATATGATATTGTGTATGAACCCAGATCATCACTAAAAGGGCAGGCTGTAGCAGACTTTATAGCAGAATTTACATATCCTGATACCTCCGAGGAACAAAAGTTGTTCGCTGATCAACCTGTGGATGTTACAGGATCAACATACATGAGCTCAGACCAACTCCGGTTGGTAAAAGGGCTTGTGGATGTAGAAGGATCATCAAATTCGAACTCAGACCAACTCCGGTTGGTAAAAGGGCGAGAACATATGGTCGACGAAGAACGAGAAATACCAGGGGAGGATGAAAGGAAACATTAAATATTTCACCGAGGAACTCTGTCAGATAAGAAATTTGAAGACGAGTTACCTACATGGAGATTATATGTAGATGGGTCATCTTGCACAACAGGTTGTGGAGCAGGGATTGTTTTGAACACCCCAGACGAGATTGACATGGAATATGCCTTACGATTCCAATTCAAAGCCTCCAATAATGAGGCTGAGTATGAGGCCATGATAGCGGGTCTTAATTTAACAAAGATTATGGAAGCGCAACAAGTGATGGTATTCAGTGATTCTCAATTAATTGTGAATCAGATGATGGGAACATATGCAGTTAAAGGAGAATTAATGGTCAAGTATCATGCAAAGGTGATGGAGTTGTTGGCAGAATTTGATGCTATTCAGTTGATCAGAATACCAAGAATGGAGAATGCATGAGCAGACGCACTGGCCCGACTAGCATCAGCTACTCGTACCGAGCTGCGAAGAACGATACCAATTGAAATGTTAGAAAGTCGGAGCATAGATGAAGACCTGACGATGAATATTATTACCCTTGATTTAGGACCATCTTGGATGGATCCCATCAGGGCATATATTGAGGAGGGAGAATTACCTGAGGATAAGCTCGCTGCCAAGAAATTGAAGTTTAAAGCTGCTCAGTATGTACTAATTAATGGTGTTTTGTATAGGCGAGGAATTATGGCAGGTTTGCAAAGATGTGTACATCCCTCCGAGGTGAAAGGATTGATTGAAGAGATCCATGAAGGGTCCCGTGGATCCCATGTAGCAGGTCGGACACTTTTGCAAAGGGTGATGACGCAGGGATACTACTGGCCAATGATGAGGGCTGATTGTATAGCCTATGCTAAGAGATGTGATAAGTGCCAAAGTTTTTCCTCCATCCGACGAACTCCGCAAGCATTGTTGACACCCATAACTTCTCCTTGGACATTTGCCATGTGGGGAATTGATTTGGTTGGACCACTGCCAACGACCCGAGGAAGATTCAAGTACCTCGTCGTCGCAGTGGATTATTTTACTAAGTGGGTAGAAACTGAGTCCCTTATTAATATGACATACGAGAAGGTGTACCAGTTTGTTTGGAAGAACATCATCTGCCGATATGGTCTCCCTCATGCCTTCATCACAGACCATGGAACATAATTTGATAACGAGGAGTTTGCCGCCTATTGTCATCAGTCAAACATTTTGAAGGTTCATTCAGCACCAGGCCATCCTCAAAGCAATGGACAGACTGAAGTGACAAACATAACATTACTAAATGGTTTGAAGAAGAGGCTAAGTGAGGCTAAAGCTAATTGGATTAATGAGCTACAGTCAGTATTGTGGGCTTACCGAACAACTCCCCGAGCAGCAACTGGAGAATCACCATATATGCTGGCGCTTGGAAGTGAGGCCGTAATACCTGCCGAGTTGGGTCTTCCAACACACAGAGTGTTGAACTTCAATTCCCCAGTCAGCGACTTAATGAGAAGATTAGATTTGGATATGCTCGAGGAGGTTAGAGAAGAAACAGCCATTAGGAATGCTGCTTACCAACAGCGAACAGCTCTGTTCTACAACAAGAGGGTGAAGAAATGCGACCTAAAAGAAGGAGATTACGTGCTAAAGAAGGTCATTCAGAAGCATAATAAGTTGGAAGCAAACTGGCATGGACCTTACCGAGTTACAGAAGTTGTTCGACCAGGAACTTACCGAATAGCAACTCTATAAGGAGAGGAATTCAAGAATGCATGGAATGCTGAACACCTACGCAAATATTATCAGTGATGTAAAATGTAAAGCAGTTCCATCAATATGAATAAAACGATGATATTTCGCCATCTTCTCTCCTTTTATTGAAAGTTTTTCGGGGAATACTAGTGTTACACACTACAAACTATGATAGTTCAAGCTCAGACCAACTCCGGTTGGTAAAAGGGCGAGAACAAACATACTCCTTTGGTTAGGAGGCGTACACTAGCTCAGATCAACTCCGGTTGGTAAAAGGGCGAGTGGACATGATAGTTCAAACTCAGATCAACTCCGGTTGGTAAAAGAGCGAGAACACGATATTCCTAAAAATACCAACTCCGGTTGGTTAGGAAACCATACTCCTTTGGTTAGGAGGCTGACACTGGCTCAGACCAATTTTAGTAAAAGGGCAAGTGAACATGATAGTTCGAACTCAGACCAACTCCGGTTGGTAAAAGGGCGAGAACAACATTCCTAAAAATGCCAACGTGTTTGGCTAGGAAACAAGATATGCTCTCAAATGCCAACTTATGTTGGTCGGGAGGTAAGATTATTATAGAAAATACAAAAGTTCCTTGAAGAACAAAATATTCCAAACTGAACCAAGTATGGTTGGTCGGGGATAAAAACCCACTAACTGTAGTTGGTCGACAAGCAGAATTAAACAACCTTGGTTGGTTGGAAAAATTTTCAACATGTTTATACTCATTACTTTATTATTAAGTGATCGAGCAACATTACTGATACTTGTAACTTTTTTATTACTAAGTTGGTCGATGAACCACACAATATTGTTATGCAAGCACAAATATAAAGTGTTTGACAAACACAAGACAATAACAATACAAAATTGCGAACAAAAATGAAACTCTTTCATTAAATTCAAAATGAATTACACAAATTTATTACATTGATATTAAATTGTGTACTAATTATTACATCAGAATTTCCTATTCTACTGGTTTTTTCCCTTCTGCTTTTGAAATAGGCTCCTCGCCAGCAGGAGGATCTTCCAGGCAAAGGGGAGAATTAATGAAGTTAAGATCTCGAAGCATTCTGACGTTCATTATTGAAGGTGTGTCCAATAGATGCTCGGGACGAGATACCTCGATCTGAGAATGAAGATTGTAGTCACCGAGGTATTTTACAATTAAGCTCCGAGGAATGGCACGAGCTGGGATCCATTCCATGTCCAAATTATACGGTGGCACAGGCAAGTCAAGTACCCCAGGATCATAATAGTCCCACAGGTAATGTCCTTGTTCGAGCTTCAGCACGCCCAAGGTATTCAGCCAGCCTTGCTTGTAGCCCTCATTATTGGCATTCTGGATACGACTATCCAAATGGGATAGTGCTTCGTTGTATCCAGCCATCCAGAACTCCCTGGGCTGTTTGTGAAATTGAAATTTTAATCTTTCAAACTTCTTGTGAAGACTCTGGATGAAAAGTTCATTAGTCTCCAACACTGATTTCTTTGAAGATAGTTGTTTTTCCAGCTCTCTAATTTTCTTTGACATGTCGGACAAGGCTTGATTCTTAGCCATTAATTGGAATGCTTGGTTTTCCAACACTGATTGAGTACGAGCTTCTTCAACAGTACGTCGAAGAACTCTTGATCGTCCCTGAGCAGGTTGAGTACTTTGTTCCTCGATAACATTCTGAACAACTCTTCCTCGTCCACGAGAACCTCTTCCTCGTCCTCGAATAGCGGTAGAAGGCCCAGCTCTTCTCAAAGTCTCTAACTCTTCTCGCAACTTGGAATTTTCACTTCTAAAAATAAGAATCCTTCATCGGTGACCGGTACCAAGGCAGTAGAAGATGAAGCAGCAGACCTCAACTGAGCTAGTTCTTTTTACAGATTATTGTTTTCTTGTTCCAGTAGCTCAACGATTTGCCTGTGCCCTTCGACATCTGCTTTCAATGTTCTCTCTCTCACTTCATAGCCAGCAAGCATCTTGTCGTAGCCTTTTTCAGCACTAAGTTGTTTGAGTTTCTTCTCATACCCTTCGTGAAAAAGAGCTGAAGACTCTTTATACTGCTGCTGAAGTTCATCGAGAGTACCTTGCAAGTCTTCAATCATTTCATAATAAGCCACATTATTGGCCACATCTCGGTCAAGTAAGCCTTTCAGGTACTGATAAGCTTCGACTGCCTGCTCTGAAGCATCATGACCAAGGATGTCGGCAACTTCTAATGCACTCAATTCTGTGTGACCAGCCTTATAATATTCATGACATTGCTTCATCAGCTTTGTATCATTAGCAGACAGCAGATCCATCCTGGCCAGAAACTAGCAGAGAAAGAAAAAGTAATCATCAAAAAGAAGATCAAGGCAGAGTACAGATAGAAAAGAGACAATCGTATGGAAGAAAAGAACTCAAATTTTATTAGATCATAATGCAGAGTTACAAAGATCTTAGTTATAATTAAAAAAGAAGAAAAATAGAAAGAGAATACCGAACAACTTCACACCTTTTCCTTGTCTCCCAAGACTTTCTCGGGAGGCTGGGACGAGGAGCTCGGTTGCTCGGTTGGAACAATAAGTTAGTCGGCTAAAGCTGGAACTTGTTCAGGAGGAGCAGGCAGAGATGAAAGCTCCTCGTCGGCAGGCTGAGTAAGGATTGGATCACCCACTGCCATTGAAGATTCTTCGGAGGCAGCTTCGTCCTCCTCTTCATCTTCAATAATTGGGGGAGGACCAGGGAGATGCTGTTGAAATAGCTCTGAATCCTCATTAACCTTCAATTCTTGCAGGGCAGCCACCCAACCATCTCGGAAGTATTTCAAACTCCCATACTGCACCTGAGTCATCATTGCTGCTACCCCCTGTCCCATCCTTTGTCCCAACCAGTACGGAAAGATTTTTTCACCACCATTTTTCTTTTTATTTTCTCCGAGGAGAGCTTCTCGGATAGAAGATCCTCGGTGGCTTTCAACTTAGCTTCCACCTCTTCCTTCTGGCGGTTCACTTCTCGCAGAAGGGACAACTCCTCTTCTGCCATTTTCATCTTGGCTTCAAGCTCCCCAAAGCTCTTGAGCTTCTCGTCATACTTCTTTTTCTCTCCCTCCAAATCTTTCACTTTATTTTCCAACTGCACCTTTTCTGCCTCGACTGCAGCCAACTTCTTCTCCCATTCAGCCCTATCCTCGTCATACTTTTGACGGGAATCCTTTAAAGATTTGGTTAACCCCAACAAATCATCCTCCACTCCGGACGAGGAGCTAAAAACCTTGATTGCTTCATCCTTCTTCACAATGGTGTTAAAACAACTCACCAGCTGAAAAAAGAAGATAATGATAAGTCATCACAGAGATACATGTATTGATGGAAAGAAAGAAAATTCAGAATAAGAGAAACTTACTGAAGCAATGTGACGAGTAGCCAGGGATGTAAGCATATCCCTAGACATATTCTCCTCAATTCCTTAAACCTCAGGAATAATCCAAGTCTTTACCGAGCTCATCGCAGAGCTCGGGGGAATAATAGTTGGGACACCAGCTCCACTAACTTACAGCTGGGGAATGGTTTCAGCCAAATTGACCAAGGAGGATTTCTTCAGTCTGCTCGGTGGCACTTCAACAGTTTCAACCAAAGAAGAGCTTTTGGTTGGGGAGATGGTGATCACTTCCACAAGTGCACCCTTCTTGCTCGGAGCCACTGGGGGCTTCTCGACATCCTTCTGAGGAGCAACAGAAGGGGCAGCATCTACTTTCTTTGTCCCCTTTGGGACATCAGTCTTGTTTCTTTTCCCATCTCCAGCAGAGGTAGTCTCCTCAAAGAGAGCAGGAACTCTTCTTTTGCCCATTTTTTGACTTAGAGGAATGTGAGATTTCGGAGAAGAGTCCTCAGGAACTGACACTGGATCACTAGTGCTGATCACAGGACGAGCAGTAAAGGATGTTGTATAACTCCTATACTGCAACAAATATGAAGCAGACCTGATGTGCTCGTCTGCAACTTTCTGATGCAAACTCCAGATAAGTTTCAAATGCTTGATATTAACTTCAGTTTCTTTTAGAGTTTTTCTCTTACTGTCAACTGCAAACAAATACATAGTGAAATATCAGTCATACATTTTATCGAACATAATGAAATCATAATTTCAAAAATAAAATAAAATGAAAATAACCTATCCCATTGCCATATGGAGGGCATCTGGGACCTTGATATACTTCATCTCCAATCAAAGGGGCATGTTGCCAATTTTTGATAACTACACCATGTTCAAAATAATCCCTATTGGCATCAAGGAGGTTGACTACTAAAGCCCTATTTAAAAATCTAGTTTTTAAATAAAAAATATTATCTAGAACAACCCATCTATAATAATACATAATCTCAGGAATTCCTATACGGGTTCCGTGAGTTTGATTTAACCTATACACCCCATTAACTATTCTCCATGTGTTGGGGGCTAATTTTGCAGGAACACCATCGAAATAATGACAGAACTCTAAGCACAAAGGGTTTGGTGGAAAAGAAAATCCACATTCAGCAATAAAGAGGCTGGGGAACCAATGTCCCTCAGCCAAATGAAAATAATCTAAAGGCTCAGAAAGATTCTCCAGAGTTACCCAAGATGGAATAGAAAAATCAGAACGAAATTTCTCAAGAGATTCAATAACATAAACCATGGCGAATAAAAGAAACGAAGAATAAGGAAGAAGATCTTACAGGAAAAAGGGAGATCTGTTGACAACGAACGAAGAAAAGGATGAACGCACAAGAGAGAGAAAGACTATGGAAAACTCAAAAGCAGAAATTGGAAAAGGTAGAGGACGATGGGATTGCCTATGAAGCTTAAATACTTTGCCTTGGGAAGCGTCGAAAGAAATGATTACAAAAAGAAACTATTACGCTACCGGAGGCTAAAAGGACAAAAAGTGCATGAAGATCGAAGCGCTTATAAAAATTCAAAAAGGCGGATTCTGCGAATTTGGAAGGACATTCGAATACGAAGAAAATGCTCCTAAAAACCAGGAAATTCATTTAATATTGCCATATACCGAGAAAGAATGTTCCATACTCCTCAAATTTCGAAATATGAAACATTGGGGGCTTCTGTTGATACCAAAATTAATATGCTGATATAGACGAATCATAAGAAGACACGTGTCGATCTACATGGCACAATAACAACGAGGAAGTTTATTTCCCCGACCAACTCCAGCGCTCCGAGGAACTCCTGAACGACGAGAAACTAAGGCGGTCCGAGCTGCATCTCGGCCACAGCATTGATTGCCAGATAATCGACAGTTTAACTATTCATTGAATGCTTATCATACAGACGTATACTCTTAAAGGGCATTAATTGTTTACCCTTTCACATGTACAGCCTAAGGGCTATAAATATATTGTATCACCCTCATTCTAAGGGACCGTATTTTCTTGATAGAATTATATATCGAGAACTCCAAAACACTTGGCAATAACAGAAACAGTGGATGTAGGCCATTCTTATAAGGCTGAACCACTTTGAAATTCTTTGTCTCATTTATATTTATCTGTAATTAAATAATTAGAAGCAATCTAATTTTTTACATCAACAACTATATCATCTTTAGATATAAGCTATCTAACTTTACTACTATCTCACACTAAGTAACTTATCTCATCATTTACCCACTTTAAGATATACACTACCTATCCTTCCTACGTTAC
Organism: Sambucus nigra; assembly: GCA_949130495.1. Lineage (NCBI taxonomy): Eukaryota > Viridiplantae > Streptophyta > Magnoliopsida > Dipsacales > Adoxaceae > Sambucus > Sambucus nigra. The sequence goes on along the minus strand of OX422214.1, from coordinate 541,064,296 downwards.
ACACAAGTAGGATAAATCATACTTGTATATATACATTTCAGACATATCATATATACAACTATAGCCTCTATGGAATGGCCTTCGTGATGTTCCGTACTCTGTTATCAAGTCCATGTACCTCTCATACTAAAATAAGGACTATTGGCTCAGTATGTCTCCTCAAACCCAAAATCAAATAACAAAAAATGGAGGCAAACATAGTTCTAAACCTTTGGGCTACGCACATACCTAACACACCCAAATGACCTGTCAGTCTCAATAATACACGACACATAGTGAGCCGCCCTATGTTCTATGTCTTGGGGTACAAATCTAGACCTCCCTAGAAATGGTAAGGTGGGATCGCCCACTGCGCGGGAACCTCCGTGATAGCAGGCAACGTAGGTATGTTAACATACATAAGAAAGCACATAATAGGCATACACACAACATATCCGTATGTCGCATATAGGCATACACACAACCTATAAATATACTCCCTATAGGTATGCACTCACCCTATACATATCATCCATATAGGTATACCCTCACCCTATATATATATACATATCATCCATATAGGTATACTCTCGCCCTATAAATATAATCCGTATATGTATGCACTCACCCTATATATATAGGTATGAACTCATCATATAAATATAATTTGTACGTAAAATATCTCTTGAATACTCACGTACTACTCATTATATGAATATAACTCTCTCTTGTATTTTCCTGAGTATTATTCTCTACCTCAAGGGTCCTAGTTACCCTTAAGTTATTTCAGTAGTTACTACACTCATACACTATTGGTCTAAGTTATAGGTCATGGCTCATCCTTCCCGTAATCCAATTACTAAATTTCCTAATACGCATCTCAATCGTTTTATCATCTTCGGTTCACACACCAAGTTTACTCATATTAAAGATCAACTAAGCCTCGACTATATACCTACTGACCTCTTCAAAGTCTTTATTTAATTACCAAGTTATTCCCCCAAGTTTCCCACAATTCACTTCATGAGGAAATTACAACAAATAGGCAAAATTGTGCAAATCTGGGTAGCCAAATCGATTCGGCCTTGGTCCGAATTGATTCGCCCACCGAATTGATTCGATGATTCGCCACAAGCAGGTCGTCTCATTCCTTGCATTTTTATGAATTTTCACCATTTAAAATTTCTCATATTTCCATGAAACTTCACCAAATTTCTTTCGAATACACCCAATCATTATATAAGTGTATAAAGATGATTTCTTATGTAAATCTATCATTAAAACATCACGAATTCAATTTCAGAATCGATTTTCTCATAAATTATTCCTCATCTCTTACAATCAAAACTCAAATTTCTCCCATTCGTATATACTGATTTCGTTTTACTCATATACATAGGTTCAATCTACATGCAATCCTACCTAAGATCATGTGTTTAGATTATCAATTTTCCAAGCACCTCATTTAAAATCATCAAATAATAACCCTACACTACACATGGGTATTATAACCTTTTAGAAACAAGCAAAATAAACACTTGACTCATAATATGTAGGTTTGAATTCATTTTCAAGATGATGGAGTCGTTCCCTGCTCGCTCTGATCACGATTCTCGCAACTTTTGCGGATGAATCAAGGTGCTACACCTCCAAACTCTCTTTTCCACCTCTCTAATGGCCTCTCCTCTCTTCCCCTTTGATTCTTAGGGTTTTAGAAATGATACGCTACTGCCCAAAATGGTTAATCTTAGGTTTTAAATCCCAATTCTAGAAATTAGGCTTACAGGCCAAGCCCAAGTGACTCGAACACTCCCGTGTGGGCTCTGTTATGACTAAAAAGGTCCTAGAGCCAAAATACAACCACTGGGTACACTATTCCGACTATCTCGACCCATTCGGAGTCAACCTTGACCTCGAAATAGACATCCGAGTCACCCTACAACAATTTCTCATCTAGTCCTAAAAAATTCTACATGCGACTCCTTGGAGAGATTCCATGCAGTTCCATCGATATTACTCGTTATGGCGTATAATAATTATCACATAAACTATTCTATCACAAAAAATTCTTATCTCTGCCAAAAATATTTAATTCCATCAAATTACGACACACGTATAATTTAATAATTAAACCCAAATAATTATTGAATTAATTAAATTCTAATTACTCAAAATACGAGATATTACATTATACCTAAATGAAGCCAAAGCATGTTCATATATTCGACAAATCAATTTATCTGATGACGTTGATGGTCACCCAAGGAAAGTAAACAAATATAGGTTGGTGATGGGCTTCTCCAAGAATAATTTATCTGGGTACTATATCCACACGATGACCCTCTGATCATCACTATGAGGGTACATGAAGCAAAAGTTAGTAGAATTTTGGTGGACAGTAATAGCTCAGCCGGGGTCATGTTTTACGACTTCTTCTAAGGACCGAGGCTATGCGACATCAAATTGGACCCATATCACAGGCCTCTTATAGGTTTTTTAGGAAAAAAGACATATCCTTTGGAAATATTAATTGGCACTTGTCTAGTTAACCGAACTGAGAGGATTTGCTTCTTCATCTTAGATAAGAACGTATGATCAACTTATAACATGATCTTCGACATAGTCGGTTTGAAAAAGTTTGAAGCAATGCCATCTACTATCCACCAATAGCTTAAAATACACACCCACTATAGGTCGACGTTGTTACTGGAAATCAAGTTGAATCCAGGGAATGCTATTACACCTTAGCTGACCAAGAATAAGTAAAGAAACTCATTACCACTTAGTAGATTGAGACCCTAAACCCTCGCAAAGAGGCCAATGTGGTTAAAGAACAAGTTGCAGAAGCAATGAAGACGATCACCCTTGACGACGATCGCCTAGAAAGGACAAAATAGATCGGCTCATCTATGGATCAGTCCTCGAACATGAATTAATACAATTCTTCAAACAACGGAAGAATGTGTTCGCTTGGAGCCACGAGGATATGCCATGGATTTACCCAGGATTCATATGCCATGAATTGAACATTGTCAAGGTTGCCAAGCCCATCCAATAAAAACGAGAGGTATTTAGCTCAGAGAAGAATACGACCATCTAGGAAGAGTTGGACAAACTGCAAAGAGAAAGTTTCATTGAAGATGTTAAATATCGTGAATGGTTGGCCAACGCAGTAATGGTAAGGAAGAGGAATAATTAGTGGCATATATGTGTTGATTTCATATATCTCAACAAGGCTTGCTCGAAATATCATTTCCCCTTACCCAGGATTGATAAACTGGTCGATGCCACCGCTGGGCATGAATTACTCAGTTTTATGGATGCTTATTCAGGGTATAACCAGATCAAGATGAAACCTAAGGACAAAGAGAAAGCCTCATTTATGACCAATTGAGGTACATACCCCTACACCGTGATGCACTTTAGGCTTAAAAATGCTGAAGCAACATATCAAATTGGTAAAAATATGGAAATGTATGCGGATGACATGCTTACCAAAAGAAAAAAAGCGATCGGTAACATCAAGGAGTTGGGTCAGACGTTCATATCATGGATGACAGAGGCTACTAAGATCGCAAAAAGACAAAATGAGACCTTAATTTATGTACGTATAGACTGTCCGATAATTAAAAAGACATGGAGGTCTACCAAGATGCCTCCATTGGATGAGACAAAAGAGGTGTATATCCGAGTGCACGTGGGCAAGGTCAGTAGAAGAGTCATTTTTAAATATTCAATCTAAGTCCTTCTTTATGGAAATATGGAGTCTATGGCATAACTGGATAAAGTATGACACGGTGAAGCTTCAACTCGTCCAATCCAAATTAAAAAAGTGATGATGCACTTATATATAGTTATCAGTGGCTAATACTGTTATGGATGGAAGCAAAAGTGGAAATCCAGGAATATGGTGTGCCTCTCCTGAAGGCGGATATTAATTTAATTTTGATTCAGTGGAAGGTAGAAGACGTATGTGTGTATTGGAATTGGAACGATAAATTTATAGAAGCAAAGGCACGAGATGTCAACACGGTAATGGATAACCCTAATGTTTATGGTTGATAATGGATGGAACCACATAATTTTGGAAGGATACTGCAATAGCATCACCGAGGGTCTAAAAGTGGAATCCGAGGATAGCTCTCCCAATGGCACCATTTATAATGATTTAAGTCGGTTCGAGGAAGGGCTTGCGTCTTTTCTCTTTCTTTTATACAGCACAATTTCCATGGACCTATACATATTTTTGCTTAATATTCCAAATTCATCCCTGATTTCCATGTTTGGAAGTTCTTATCATAGTTTTTAAGCAGCTCCTTATAAAATGATGTGATCAACATTTTTGTTTAATGTATGTTGCTTTTAAAAAATAATAACAAACTGTAAATAGGTGATGCGCTGTGTGTGATATCGATTCAAATAGCAAATTCCAAATTTAAACTTATTTAATTAGAGTCAATTTTTAAACCAAATTAAATCAGCCCTTAAATAAGCAACTACGTGTGTGCGTGTGTCAAACCATTATTAACACAAATATGCTTACTTACAGATATCAAGAAAAATCCTCGAAGGGGCAAAACCATTTATTTCACTATAATTTGTAAATCACAAATTACACGGATTACAATGAAATATGTAATAAGTTTACCTCAGCAAACCTACATAGACACGCAGCTTAGAGTCAGCAATGGATTCCACTTAGCGAACCCACACTAACCGCAGTCCAACCTTCAGCAAAGATCCACACGCAGCGAACCTCAATGACCTCAGTCTTTTGATATACAAACGCACCCCACAAAGGTTGAAAAATAGCAAAGTATGTTCTTGGGTTCCAAAACAATTCACATAAATATTGGGATCTTGTGAATTGAAAATAAAAAGGTTTAAAAACCTAAAAGTGAGAAGACATATGTTTCTTTAGTAGCAGTTTCGTATGGATAGAAAATCGCAGGTCTTCTTGAGAGAACGGAGTTGTTTAACACGTTTAAATAAAAAAACTAAGATGGCAAGTCGCTCGAACGATGTCAAGTGTCACTCGAACGAGCTTCGCGTGAGACTGGCTGTCGTTTGCACGACAGGCTCTGGCGCTCGAACGAGCAATTAAATAAATATTTCTCTTTTTTCTCTTTGCCAGTAAATGCTGCGCCTAAAAACTTTGAAAATTAATTTTGACGAAAAACTTAAAAACTCCGCTCTAACACTTAGAATTTTTTTGATGAAAAATATCCCAATATTCTAAGTGAAATGCTAAAGAATAAAAAAACAACCTTTACCAAATTCATCTCGCGGAGGCTTGATTGTTGAAGAAACTATATAATCGGATCTGTTTTGTTTCATATGTGATCTTGAACATTTTTCGACGGTTGTAGCAGTATACGACATACTAATTGATAACGGACATTTATAAATTTATGTCCTTACAAATCTCCCCCTGTGTCTATGCCGATACAAAATAAAAACATCTGAATTATCAAAACATAAAATGCCTATACAAATCTAATACCCTTATGAACCCAAAAATGAAAAGGTACTAAACATGTAGGTCTCAAAACTTTTCTTTCAAAGTCTTCAACATCAAATATTCAAGCTTTTCTTATCAGGGTGTGTAACATATGATCATCAATTGTTGTACCTACACACATGAGACAAAGCAAATACCCCGTGATACATCAGTTTGAAATGATGTAAAAATACATCAATCATCATAATCAAATCTCCCCCATAATGCAAAACTCCCCATAATTCGTTCTCCCCCTTTTTATTTAAACAAAATAGACATGGAAACAAATAAACAAATCAAGCATGGAGTTGTCATGATTAAAGAGATACTCAAGCATACTTCACAAACTATTTTTGATTTTTCAATTTTTTTCTAAAAAACAAAAAAAAATGAATTTACACTAAGACAACCAAATCATGGATACGAAATGAATGGGTGTGAACATATTCAATAGGCAAATTAACCCAGTCAAACATAACATATGTGCACGATGTATACGTGTACTCCTATCAAATAAATCTCAAAATCGTCCTTAGGTGTATAAAATGTTGAATTTAAATGACATCAACTCAATCCATCGACTCATCAAAGTCAAGAATGATTCCCACACCAATAACGTCTAAAACAATGAATGCTTTTTCAAGACCCAGTCAGGACGTGCAAAACCATTTTTCATTTCTTTCCATCCAAACTCCGTCATAAATAATACTCATTTATTTTTCTTTTTGAGGTGGCCCCTTTTTGACATATTTATCCTTTTATTACCTTTAAATAAATTCGGGCTCTTTTAAATGGTGGATTTCACGACGAGTAAATTTTTTACTCTTGTAGCTCTTTCCCATGATTCACTCATCATATTTTTTTGCAATTAAATTCCTCATGGTAAATGATTTTTACATGCACTACTTCCATTGTCAAGTTTAATCGCATATGGTTTGTTTTAAAGACATAATTGAGATGACAACACTCCGACCAATATGTGATAAACAAGTACAAAAATGAAACAAATCCGTGCAAGTGTGCATTAAAGGAACTCACGAGTCAAACATGTAGGTAGTAACAACTAATCACATCCCAATGACTCCAAACATTGTAAAGCACAAAAATGAAATGATGATGCATATCAAAATACTCTCAAATCGTCCCAGGATATGAAATGAAATTGTGACTCGGTCATCCTAAATGTCCATCCATAAACGGTGTAAAAACAAAATACAAAACCATTTTTGACTTTTTCAAAAATTTTACCAAAATAAAATCTTTTTGTATTTTTCAAGAAAAAAAAATTCAAAAAGAAGAAATCTAATACAAAAAAATACATACTAGCAATAGTGTAATAACCCTCGATTCTGGGAGGCTCATTTTATACTAATTATACCGCATAAGGTAATTATATAAAATGTGGGGACTGGAGTAAATATTAATTAAATGAATTGAAAGTTAATATTTACTAGATTGATGCATATTTACTGTATGTGAAAGTAAATATCATCAGGTTGCATGTTTTATAGTGTCATGTATTTTAAATGACATTATGGTTTAAATAAAATTGGAATTGGAAATAATATATAAAATTTGTCGGATGCCAGTTTAGAGGGTGTAGTTAGTCTCGGAAGGTGCGAGACAGTCAAAATAAGTGCCATATTGTATTTTTGTATTTCGGGCACTTTTACCTGGTTTTAGCTTAAACGCGTATTTGCGAGTCATTTTAAGGTGGTATTAACCACTTAAGTTGGAGACTTTAGACATAAGCCACGATTTTAAGTCTTGCCCCTTATATCATTTCCTCATTCTTATGTCTTAAACATAGATAGATAGAGAGAGAGAGAGGAAGAGAAAAATGGAGAAAAGAGAGAGATTGGAGATTGAAGAATGGGGATTGCTTCTTCCATAAAGAAATCTGAGATATCAACCCTAAGGCAAGTTTTCTACTTGCTAATATGTGATTTAAGATGATTAAATTGTGTGATAGTTGTGTATTTGGATTTATGGATAAAAAATGGAATTTAAGGGATTTAAACCCTAATCTTGGTTCTTGATGATAAAATTGTGGATTATAGTGGTTATACATCATGTAGCATGATTTGGGGTAGATTTATGATGTTGGTTGTGGGTAAAAGTGGAGTAGTATTTAGTTTTGGAAAAAAAATCTAGGGTTCACAACCCGTAAGCCATTCTTGGCAATTTTTTCAGGCCGAATCGATTCGGCCCTCAGGGCGAATCGATTCGCTAAGGACCAGTTTCCAAGTCTTCTTGGATCGAATCGATTCGGTCCTAAGCCGAATCGATTCGGCAGTTGCAGAATCCCAGGTCTTATGTCCTAACCGATTCGCTGTTTGGGCGAATCGATTCGGATTCATGCTATTTTTGAGTTATTTTGTTTAACTCAATTTTTCTTCTTTTCTTTAAATCTAGGGCCTAGGAACCTTCTTGAATGAAGTAAACTTAGAGTCCTAGAGTGTGATATGAGTTAGTTGTCTACCCTGCATTAGGAATGGGTTATGTGGGGACTTTTCCGGGGTTAGGCCTATTGATGATAGGGCATTCTTTTCTTTTAGTTAATTATTATAAAACTAGGAGATGTAGTGTTATGTTGGGAGATTTTAGAAGCTCAATTGAGCTACGTTAACCTTGGTGGTTCATAATAACACCATAAAGGTGAGTTGGGAGAATAAATTGAAAGTTCATTCATTCCTTTGAAGGATGATAGTATTGGGGTCTTAAAATAACACCCTAAAATGTTTGGAGATAATGAAGAGTTTATTTACTCCTTTGAGGTTGTAGTGTCGATATAAGCTATCGTATGGCTCCGGATAATAAGTTATATTATTTATAAAAAGTAACTGGTAATGGTTTCGGATAAAATGAAACATATACATGGAAATGGTATTGATTTTAGTAAATGATAATTTACGTAATCATGAAACCGGTAAATGATGATTTACTTGATTTTGAAAATGATAAATAAAATGGTTTAAACACACCTCTCTAAATGACATCATAAGGGAAGTCCGCGTGTGAGGTGAAGCCCCCTGGCTAATGAATGCAGGGTGGATATAATCCTAGGCCATGTGAGCGTTTGTATTGTATATTTTCTGAGATGGGTAGGAGATTCCGGGTGTGGTCTTGACTATCCCGCAGGCACATGGCCACTTCCCGACGTCTTGCGTTATAGGTGCCCAGGTTGTCTTATGATAGGCCCTGGAAGATGATGATCATTTAGGGGCGCGCACAGTGGGGAAACCCGGATGGGGGGTCTTAGAATCATTATATGTATATAAATATAACTATTCATCATCAAGTGGGACTTGATGGATTATATTCCATAAAGAGCATACTGAAGTGCCACAAAGAGCACATATAAATGCCACAAAGAGCATTTGAAAATGATTATTTTCCTGATAAGGAAAGGATTTTACAAAAGGTAAAATTGAGATAAAATTGCCATAAAGAGCAAAAGATTGTGATTATATATATATACTTCCTATTAAGGAAAATATATATGAGATAATTGGTACATACGATGAAGATTTTAGTTTAATGTTACTTATTTTATTGTTCCTGCTTAGCTTATGTTTTAAATTGTGTAGGTAGCTTCTTATTTCTCTTTCATCATGATTTATCATTCATAACTGTCATACTTTTTATTCATCTGGTAATCATATAGAACCGGGCCCTGACCCGTTCATATTTCCTGTTGTGCTTGCATCTTGTATCCGCTTAGGTACTCCGCCGCAAGGATGCCTTATTTGAATTCCGATCCCGGTGTCTTTGGCGAGCCGTGATGCTTTGTGGGTATTACGGGGCATTTGTAAATAGACGTATTTTTGCACTCTAGACAAAATCATGTATTTTTACTCAGGCGAGAGGCCCAAGATTTTATAATTGAGAAATGTAATGTATTATATAAATTTATTGAAATTGTTTAACAATGTTGTATGTATCTGCGGACCGATATCATATTTAGTCCTCTTATTTGTCACTTGTTAATATAGTAATATATATACATCCTTGAGGAGTCCCCTATCTTTTCAGGATTTGGGTTGTTTGTTTTCTTTTATTTACTTTAAAATAAAAATTTTTGGCAACCCGTTTTCTGAAATTTTGGGTGGTTATCCTGGATGCTCTATATTTTATTGTGATGCTGAGAACGATTCCATCTATGATTCCTATTATATTGGAGTATTGGGCTGTCCACCCCTTGTTTTGGTGAGCGGGTTGTCACAAATAGGCAAAATATATCATCATGCAAATCAGCCTATGCTAGCTAACAAGTCTAAACGTCAACCGTTAGGTGCGGTGGAGTTTTCCAAAGGTGGTGACATCCTATGAAAAACTTCCATCAAATCATGTGAAGTCTTGACCAAAAACTTTACCTGCTTCCTAATATGTGAAAACTCTCTCGTGTAGTCATCCGGAGCATCAGGTGTGGGTGCGTGTGTGAAGATGTGTAGTAGCAAAACGTGACACATGACCCCACTTAAAACAAAACTTCCTAAGGTGTCCTCTCTTCTTGTAGTGTGTACAAACATAAAAAGGACTAGGTACACCTCTATCAAGACATCTCCTATGCGCTCTCCTAATAGTCATGGGACGCCACGGTGGGTTGGGTTGTGATCTATGTGAATCAAACACTAAAGCGGGCAATGCCTCGGGTGAAACATGTGAAGTGGATGCACCTTCATGACCTATTCCTAAACTTTCACCATTACCCAAAATGGGATTGAGAACCATCTTTCCTTCCTTCTTAGATGTGTTCTCTAAAGTGACTTTAACCTCCAGGTCATGTTTAAGATCTCTCTCTAATTGTGACATGCGGGTTATAAGTTCACTCTTTTCCCCGCCTAAAGCTATTAACTGCTCACTCAAAGAAACCTTCACCTTATCGAGCTGACTCGCTTTCATCTCAAACTCCCTCAACCTCTCCAACTCTGTATCCAAATCTCTCACCCTAAGACCTAACTCCTTATTCAATTTCTTAGTCTTTAAGGTCTCGGCGTACAAATCTCTAAATGAGATCTGGAGCTCACTATCACCCTCACTAGCGCACTCACTCTCTCCATCGCTGAAAACACTTAAATCCTCCTCGGGGGTCTCACATGGACAAGTATACTCATCGTCGTTGGACAAACTGGGTGTGCTTACGTGACTAGCTAAAAAGGCAACAAACTTTTCTTGTGAAGACTCATCCCCAGAATCTTTCACATCATCCTCACTAGCACTAAATGTGACTGGCATACAACTTTCTTGCCCTCTCTCCTAAGTCTAGTGGGACACTCAAACGACTTATGCCCTTAGCCCTCACACTCAAAACATATTACTTTTTCTAAATCTCCCTCGCCATCTTTCTCTTTCTCATCGCTTTCTTTGGTCTTATCTTTCTTTTTCTCAAAAAACTTTTTATTGGAAGAATTTTGTTTTTAAAACTTGAGAATTTTTTAAAATTCTTTGCAAGCATGGCCATATAAAAATCAGACTCGTACTCAGACTCGGACTCACAAAAGCTCACTTTCTTTTTCTTCTTAGACTGGGCTTTAAGTTCTATCCCTCTATCCTTAGTCTTGACAGTGTCAAGAAACATGTCAATCTCATATGTATGGAGGTCACCAACCAACTCTTCTAATTTCAGACGATTCAAATTACCTTAGGTATTTAAAACAATCACTTTAGGGCTAAAACCTTTTGGCAGTGATATTGAAATATTTTTAACCACTCGTGCATCATATATATGCTCACCAAGATTAAAATTAGTGTTGACAATGTCAGACAAACGTGCATAAAAGTCATCAAATCACTGAGTCTCAAGCATGGTAATCGTTTCAAATTGAGTAGCTAAATTTTGCATTTTAGACTCTTTGACCGCGTTAGTACCTTCGTGGGTGAGTTGTAAAACATCCAACGCTTCTTTAGACGTGATGCACGTTATAACAGGTCAGAAATAGTCGGTGGTAATGTGTCCAGAAATTGCACTAATCCCACGTGAATTAAAAGTGCTCCACCTAAACTTATCCTCAGTCCAGTCTGAAGCATATTTTAAATTTATGACATTATTAGCGGTGACAGTGGGAGGATTCCAACAACTTTCATAAATGACCCAAACGCTTTCATCGAATGATTTTAAATGGAATTTCATTCGGTCTTTCCAGTAAGCATAATTAGACCCGTAAAAAATTGACAACCGATTATATAAGTTTTCACTTGGAAACATTGCGACAATTTTTCAAAAAATTGATTTAAAAAAAATCAATATCACACAAATTTTGTGGGAAAATAGGAATTTACAATAAAGTAGTGAACCCTACTCTAATACCAATTTGTGAATGGTAAACTGTCGCTTTAAAAAAGCTCTGATACCAATTTGTAAAACAACTATGTGTGATAAGATTCGAACAAATAAGAAAATTCCAAATTTAAACTTATTTAATTAGAGTCAATTTTTAAACCAAATCAAATCATCCCTTAGACAAGCAACTATGTGTGTTCGTGTCAAACCATCATTAATGCAAATATGCTAACTCACAAATTTAAAAAAAATCCCCGAAGGGCAAAACCTCTTATTTCACTATAATTTGTAAATAACAATTTACACGGATTACAATGAAATATTCAATATGTTTACCTCAGCAAACCTACATAGACCCACAACCTAGAGTCGGTAATGGATTCCACTTAGCGAACCCACACGAACCGCAGTCCAATATTCAGCAAATATCCACACGCAGCGAACCTTAATTACCTCATTCTGTTGGTGTAGAGACGCACGCCACAAAGGTTGAACAATAGCAAATTATGTTCTTGGGTTCCAAAACAATCCACATAAACGTTGGGATCTAGTGAATTGAAAACAAAAAGGTTTAAAAAACTAAAAGTGAGAAGACATTTGTTTCTGCAGTAGCAGTTTCGTATGAAGAGAAAATTGCAGGTCTTCTTGAGAGAAACAAAGTTATTTAACACGTTTAAATAGAAAAACTAAGGCGGCAGGTCGCTCGAACGAAAAGTAGTGTCGCTCGAACGAGGCCACGCATTGCTCGAATGAGCTTCGCGCGAGACTGGCTATCATTTGAACGACAAGCTCTGTCGCTCGAACGAGAAATTAAATAAATATTTTTCTTTTTTCTAGTAAATGCTGCGCCTTAAAACTTAGAAAAATAATTTTGACTAAACACTTAAAAACTCCGCTCCAACACTTTGAAATTTTTGATGAAAAATATCCCATGTTCTAAGTGAAATGATAAAGAATAAAAACACAACCTTTACCAAATTCATCGCGGAGGATTGATTGTTGAAGAAACTTGATATTCAGATCCGTCTTGTTGCATATGTGATCTTGAACATTCTTCGACGGTTTTAGCGGTATACGACATACTAATTGATAACGAACATTTATAAACTTATGTACTTATATTAACATATATTTGGTAAATATTAAAAAATGTTTCTAATGGGTTGGTGTATGGTTTTGCATTGTGTTACTTATTTGATATATATCATTGGTAAAATGAGGATGACCCTTAGATGAAGTACTTCATATCTTAATTGTAACAATCCCTATTTTCTCACGTAAAGGCTGTCTAGGCACGATACGCTCAAGATAGGGCTTGTTTGTCAATTAATACCATTCTTAGCACAAACGTAAATATAAATATTTTTTTTAGAAATCCCGCATTCGAAATGTTAAGATAAGTCCATCGTAATTAAATAGATCCAAACCACCACAAATTTAATAACAATCCAACAAATGTAGCAGAAATCTCAACCAACATAAAGTAAAGAGGTCTCGGGCTTATGTCCTTACAAACACTACACCAAAATGGGTAAATTGACACCCTTCCAGCGGCTAGCCTTGTCACGATTAATGACCGTGACAAAAAAAACACCTGTTTTTTGTCACGGTCATTGATCGTGAGAAGTCCGTGACAAGGAATTTCCACGATCAATGACCGTGAAAACTACATTTGTCACGGTCAATAACCGTGACAATACCTTATAATATTGTCATGGTCAAGGACAGTGATACGTCCGTGACAAATGTCCCAGTAAAAAAATCTTTCCCCTTCTTTTTCCCCCCGCCGATTCTTCCTTCCTTTTTTCTCTCTCTCTCTACACTGTTCTCCCTCTCTCTCTCTTTACTTTCAGGTTACTTTCTCTCTCTCTCTCTCTCTCTCTCTCTCTCTCTCTCTCTCTCTCTCTTCCATTTATATATGTGTGTGTGTGTGTGTATATATATGTGCGTGTGTGTGTGTAGTGTGTGTCTAGGGTGGGGGGGAGGGGGAAGGGATGGTGGTTTGTTTGTGTGTCTGTGTGGTGTGTGCGCGTGTGTAGTGGTGTGTGTGCGTGTGTATGTGTGTGGTGGGGGAAGGGGGTGGGGAAGGGTGGGGTTAGGGGGAAGGGATGGGTGGGTGGGGGGGGTAGGGGTGGGGGGATGCATGTGTGTGTGTGTGAATGTGCGCGGGTGTGTGTGTGTATGTGTGCGGGTGTGTATATGTGTGTGTAGTGTCCATGTATGTGCGTGTTTGTGCGTAATGTCCCTTATAAACGAATTGATTGGTTATTATTTTTTTTATTAAATTAATATATGATTACCCCTCATTGTAAATTAGTAAATTAATAATTGTATACTTTAATTGTTAGTTCAATTGATGAAAATAATTAATTGAGTAGATGAATTAGAAGGAGTACGGGATACACATTTGTTGTTGACATTGATGTTGGATTATAGTGGATCGATGTTGGGTTGGTTAGTTTTAAAAGTGGCATGACCACTAGATTATTGTCCATATGGGGGTGGGATTTTTCTACTTTTTTTGAAAATTACTTTGTATATCGAACAATATATATATAGTATGATAATTAAATGAAACATACTTGAAATTACATATGTGCATATGTGTGTGTGTGTATGTGCGTGTGTGTGGTGGGTGGGGTGTGGGGAAGGTGGGGGGGAGAGGGGGCAGGGATGGGGGGCTATTTATGTGTGTGTGTGTGTGTATCGTGGGGGAAGGGGGTGGGGCAGGGTGGGGGGTGATAGGGGTGGGGGGCTAGGGGTAGGATTTTCCCTCATTGTAAATTAGTAAATTAATAATTGTATACTTTAATTTCTAGTTTAATTGATGAAAATAATTAATTGAGTAGATGAATTAGAAGGAGTACGGGATACACATTTGTTGTTGACATTGTTGTTGGATTATAGGGGATCGATGTTGGGTTGGTTAGTTTTAAAAGTGGCATGACCACTGGATTATTGTCCATATGGGGGTGGGATTTTTCAACCTTTTTTTAAAAATTACTTTGTATATCGAAAAATATATATAAAGTATAATAATTACATGAAACATACTTGAAATTACATATTTGCATGTCTTCTTTTAATTCATTTTGATATGTACTAATAATATTTTTTTACAACAAATGTCTCCTCCAGGTATTAAGGCGAGGATGCTGATGCTTGTTATGATGATGTCGTCTGGGCTCGGTGGTAGCGGAGGCGAGGAGGGCTCCTCGGCCCCTAGGCTCCCCAACTATGGAAAATTAGGGATGGCCATCGAGAACAAGTCGGGGGTATTAGCGAGATCCCTCGAGCTGGTAAAGATGATCATCGGCTCGTGGTACATTAGTTGGAAGGAGGTGCCATATGAGCTTAAGTTAGCTGTTTGGGTGGCACTACAGGTAATGTATTTATATTTATATTTATATTTATATTCATATGAATATTTCAATTTCGATTTCAATTTCATTTTATATTTATATTTATATTTATTTGCAACTAACATTATATTTATTGGACAGGAACGATTCAGCCTGGATCCAAAGCTACGCGATTCCGTCTTGGAGCAGTTGAGGGAGCAACACAAGATGTGAAAGAAAAATATGTGGACCCGGTACTTTGGGAAGACACGAGAGTCCATTATCCAAAGGCATGAATCCGTCCCACCGAAGGAGCCGATCTCATTGGCACAATGGCAAAAGTTCGTTGACAATGAGATCGGGGAGCGACAATTGGCATCTCGCCAATCAGGGAGATAAAATCGGTCAAAAAAGACGGACGTGCAGTACTCCGGTCGGACGTTTTACGCCGAGGTGGAACATAGGATGATGGTAAGATTTAATTTTTCTATAACTACATAAATATATTATTCTGCATTATTTTACTTTGTGGGGCTGATACTAATTTTACTTTATTTTATTTCAGGGACAGGGAGTGGCCCTAGGGGTAGGTCACATAGGCTCGATACTTATGTGGATATTCGGACGAATAAGAGGAAGGACAAGGAGGTGTCCCCGAGCATCGCAGTCACAATTGTAAGTAATCCGACAGTTTACTTTTTGTTAATTACATTATAACTTTTTAATTTACTTATTTTACTAATCATGTGCTTTTTGTCCTTTCAGGCAAAGCTTAAGGAAGTGCATGAGTCGGAGTCTGATGCCGACAAGGCATCTTTGTCCACAGACGCACTCAGCCAAGTGCTTGGCTCTGATCGCAAGGGGAGGACAAGGGGGTGAGCTCGCGGGTGAACAAATCTAGGATCGTTGGATTGGAGACGAGCGACACCGGGTTGGCTCGAACAGTGGACTCGCATGACGCGAAGCTGTTCCGATTGGAGGCGACGACCCAAGATATGTTCTCATTCATGAAGCGTTCGTTGGGCGGCGAAAAATGCAAGGGGAAAGGGAAGGAGAAGGTGGGGGGGGGAGAAGGTACGGGAGGACGAGGTGAGGGATGACGAGGATGTGGACCTCGCTGCATCATCGTCGACATGTGTGTACTTTGATGATCCACTTCCCTATTTGGCTCCCTTCGACGGACCGATGTCGACACTTGGTTGGCCGAGCGTGTTTATACTGGACATATTTGATGGCCAGTGGATAGGGAGGGGGTTGAGGGACCCGAATATCGTCCAGGGTGGACTAGTTCATGGACGTGAGCTTCAATACATCGAGTCCAAGGTGTTCTTCACGCATGTGATACCCGAGAAGGAGAACTCCCCGTTGTGGTTGAGCGAACAATGCGGCACGATGTATATCAGTGGGTGTGTCAATTCGTATATCGTGTGGCCTACTCACCTCCTCGGATTTAACCTTACCCAAGACATGTAGTGACATTATTTGAATTGAATTGTATTGCTTTTAGGTTGGTACGTTTGAATTGTTTTTAAGTTCGTACATTTGAACTATATTTGGATTATATCGTGATGCATATTGTCTCTATTTTGAATGTATATTTGTACTATCTCTATTTTATTTGGATATATAATGTTTGAACAGGTAAAACATTGCTATAACAGGTACATATATACTGCTGGGCAGTGGCAGTGACCATACTGCCCAGCAGATTTTTTTCCAATTCTGCCCAGAATTGTCATGGTTATTGACCGTGACAATTTTTTTTATTAAATGTCACGACCTTGTCATGGTTATAAACCGTGATAAAACTTGTCACGGCCAGGGATCGTGACACGACCGTGACAATTCTAACGATATTGTCACGGTCTATGATCGTGACAAAAAAAGTTATCTCGCCCAGACTTGTCAAGGTCAATGATCGTGACAATTCGGCAGATTTGGTGTAGTGAAATGTTCCAAGTAAATAAATAGCTACGGCAAGAAAAGAACCTATGGGAGAATCAAATGATCTGAAGTCTGATGAGCAAGTGAGGCTGCAAGACTGCTATGGCACAATCCAGCTATCCCTGTTTATGAGCACCTGGGGGGAAAACATTTAAATTTGGGTCAGAGCCTGAGGTGTGCAAGAGTTAACTTAATTAATTTATGATGCAATAATACAGTCGATGCAAAATAAATGTTCCTCCTTCGTCACTCACATGCGTTTAACACCTCACCCTCATCTAAGTGTGATATTATTCGCATCCCAATATGTCCCAAGTAATGATTATGACATCGTCTAAAATTTATAAAATGGATATATATCGATGATTAAATATTTAAATGTAACCACTACATTTAATTGCCAACACCCATTTATCCCAACCTCATAAGCTTTATATATGAAGCATAATCATCTATTATTCATTATAGTGTCAAAATATAATTATTGTCCACATTCTTAGACAATTAATTTATTTCATTCAAGTCCGGGTATTTATTCATATATGTCATTCCATATATTTGACACACAAAGGCCTCTACCATTGGTGTCTAATTCGTTCTCTATCGGCAAGTCCGGAGGAATCTCTTACCTTAAGCGGGCCTCGCAAACACAAATAAAATGAAGGCAGTCCCTACGCAGGTGTAACACCCCGGCTGCCCGGGAAGAGCGAAAGGAGCGTTATTATCGATAAAACTAACCAAATCCACAATATAATAAGGTATAGAGCAACTAAAACCCACAATATAACAAAAGAATCCACTAATCTCAAATTTCTCCAAATTACATACAACCAAATTTTCTCTTGAAATAATACAACTATCTATCTCGAAATAAAATGCTCTATACAACAAAAATTAAAATACAAGTCTTCTCTCTTGTATTAAAAATCCTTCCTTGATCATCCACGCTAAAAATCATCCCAAATGGTCCATAACGTCCCAAATCCACGCTAACCTGCCAACTAAATAAAAATATGGGAAAGTACACAATACGACAGGAAGATGCTCAAAAATAATGTTAGCGTTGAATAAAACGTCACAATACGAATACGAATATTCAAATTAAATGCGAATCACATAAGTAATTATATCACTATAATTTCTCAACAACACATTAATCGGGTCACCAAGCCTCACCAACATACCGCGCCTATGCATTTTTAGCATATCTAGAAAAAGGAATATTGGCGGGTTCCCAACCTTAGCGCCATAAAAAAAATCCCATGACAACATGCTCAAAACCAAATAATACCACATGAATCAAAATTAGATCCCAACAAATATTTTTCAGAATTTAGCAATTCAAATATGAGTCAATAATCACAAGAAAATAACGAGAATATTACTCGCAAGATTAAGGAGCATATTGTGTAAAACCCCATACCTCAAACCACCAAAAGAACCAACATAATTCTGCTCAGAAATCACGGAACAAGCTATCAAAAATCTGCTCTCAAAGATCATAAAAAACTCCTCTAAGAACAACCTCAAAACTGTCCCAAGAACACCACTAAATACCTAAGGTTGAAAGCATAAATTAAAGGTCTTATTTGTATATAAAAGAGAGGAATTAAAAACATGTTTGTGCCAAAAAGTTGTACCAAAAAGGGTCACCCACGACCTTATTTTATAAGGCAAAACCAAAAGAGTTGTAAACAAAACAAAATCTAAAAACGGCTTGCAGCGCACGTTTTCTGCTGGGGTCGATCGATCGACCACCAGGCATCGATCGATCGATCGCCCAGGATAACTCGTAGTTCGCCTAAAAAATGCCTATAAGGCAAAATATTATAAAGTCAATATAAAATCCGTTTTAACTCCGTTTTCGAAACCGTTTGAAATTCTCGGCTTTAAAAATAATAACCAACAAGATTTAGCAATTAAAATAATTTTATCTCAAAATTTATTTTTCCTCTTTATTTTAAAAAATACCCCAATAATTTTGCGGGTTGTTATACTTTCCCACTAACAATGGAATTTCGCCCTCGAAATTCCCCGAATGCCTAATTCTAAAAAATCAGTCCAACAATCTCCAAAAATAATCCCTCTCCAAAATAATTTTTTCACATCTAATCTAGATGCCTAACACGGAACGATCATCTAAAGATTCTATCTCCAAAAATACGTGCCAAAAAAACGCAACAGATCCAAAACCCAAGACCCGAGGGTGGTCGTATACCTAAGCTCTGATACCATTCTGTAACACCCTGCCCGCCTGGGGAGAGCGAACGGAGCACTATTATCGATAAAACTAATCAAATTCACAATATAATAAGGTATAGAGCAACTAAAACCCACAATATAATAAAAGAATCCACTAATCTCAAATTTCTCCAAATTACATACAACTAAATTTTCTCTCGAAATAATACAACTATCTATCTCGAAATAAAATGCTCCATATAACAAAAATAAAAATACAAATCATCTCTCTTGTATTTAAAATCCTTCCCAAATCATCCACGCTAAAAATCATCCCAAATGGTCGATAACGTCCCAAATCCACGCTTACCTGCCAACTAAAGAAAAATATGGGGAAGTACACAATACGACAGGAAGATGCTCAACAGTAATGTTATCGTTGAATAAAACGTCACAATACGAATACAAATATTCAAATCGAATGAGAATCACATAAGCCATTATATCACTATAATTTCTCAACAACACATTAACCGGGTCACCAAGCCTCGCCAACATACCGAGCCTATGCATTTTTAGCATATCCGGAAAATGGAATATTGGTGGGTGCCCAACCTCAGTGCCATAAAAAAAATTTCATGACAATATGCTCAACACCAAATAATACCACATGAATCAAAATTAGATTCCAACAAATATTTTTCAGAATTCCAATGAATTTAGCAATTCAAATATGAGTCAATAATCACAAGAAAACAACGAGAATATTACTCGCGAGATTAAGGGGAATATTGTATAAAACCCGATACCTCAAACCACCAAAAGAACCAACATAATTCTTCTCAGAAATCACGAAACAATCCATCAAAAATCCGCTCTCAAAGATCATCAAAAACTCCTCCAAGAACAACCTCAAAACTACCCCAAGAACACCTCCAAAAACCTAAGGTTGAAAGCATAAATTAAAGGGCTTGTTTTTATATAAAAGAGAGGAATTAAAAACATATTTGCTGCTAAAAAGTTGTACCAAAAAGGGTCACCCACGACCTTATTTTATAAGGCAAAACCAAAAGAGTTGTAAACAAAACAAACTCTAAAAACTGCTTGCAGCGCACGTTTTCTACTGGGGTCGATCGATCGACCCCCAGGCGTCGATCGATCGATCGCCCAGGAAAACTGGCAGTTCGCCTAAAAAATGCCTATAAGGCAAAATATTATAAAATCAATTTAAAATCCGTTCTAACTCCGTTTTCGAAACCGTTTGAAATTCTCGGCTTTAAAAATAATAACCAACAAGATTGAGCAATAAAAATAATTTTATCTCAAAATTTATTTTTCCTCTTTATTTTAAAAAATACCCCAAAAATTACGTGGTCCCCACTAACAAACCTCGAAATTCCCCGAATGCCTAATTCTCAAAAATCAGGCCAACAATCTCCAAAAATAATTCGTCTCCAAAATAATTTTCTCACATCTAATCTATATGCCTAACATGGAACTATCATCTAAAGATTCTATCTCCAAAAATACGTGCCAAAAAAACGCAACAGACCCAAAACCCAAGACCCGAGGGTGGTCGTATACCTAAGCTCTGATACCATTCTGTAACACCCTGCCCGCCCGGGGAGAGCGAAGGGAGCGCTATTATCGATAAAACTAATCAAATACACAATATAATAAGGTATAGAGCACCTAAAACCCACAATATAATAAAAGAATCCACTAATCTCAAATTTCTCCAAATTACATACAACCAAATTTTCTCTCGAAATAATACAACTATCTATCTCGAAATAAAATGCTCCATACAACAAAAATAAAAATACAAATCATCTCTCTTGTATTAAAAATCCTTCCCAAATCATCCACGCTAAAAATCATCCCAAATGGTCGATAACGTCCCAAATCCACGCTTACCTGCCAACTAAAGAAAAATATGGGGAAGTACATAATAAGACAGGAAGATGCTCAACAGTAATGTTATCGTTGAATAAAACGTCACAATACGAATACAAATATTCAAATCGAATGAGAATCACATAAGCCATTATATCACTATAATTTCTCAACAACACATTAACCGGGTCACCAAGCCTCGCCAACATACCGAGCCTATGCATTTTTAGCATATCCGGAAAAAGGAATATTGGTGGGTGCCCAACCTCAGTGCCATAAAAAAAATTTCATGACAATATGCTCAACACCAAATAATACCACATGAATCAAAATTAGATTCCAACAAATATTTTTCAGAATTCCAATGAATTTAGCAATTCAAATATGAGTCAATAATCACAAGAAAACAACGAGAATATTACTCGCGAGATTAAGGGGAATATTGTGTAAAACCAGATACCTCAAACCACGAAAAGAACCAACATAATTCTTCTCAGAAATCACGAAACAATCCATCAAAAATCCGCTCTCAAAGATCATCAAAAACTCCTCCAAGAACAACCTCAAAACTACCCCAAGAACACCTCCAAAAACCTAAGGTTGAAAGCATAAATTAAAGGGCTTGTTTTTATATAAAAGAGAGAAATTAAAAACATATTTGCTGCCAAAAAGTTGTACCAAAAAGGGTCACCCACGACCTTATTTTATAAGGCAAAACCAAAAGAGTTGTAAACAAAACAAACTCTAAAAACTGCTTGCAGCGCACGTTTTCTACTGGGGTCGATCGATCGACCCCCAGGCATCGATCGATCGATCGCCCAGGAAAACTGGCAGTTCGCCTAAAAAATGCCTATAAGGCAAAATATTATAAAATCAATATAAAATCCGTTCTAACTCCGTTTTCGAAACCGTTTGAAATTCTCGGCTTTAAAAATAATAACCAATAAGATTGAGCAATAAAAATAATTTTATCTCAAAATTTATTTTTCCTCTTTATTTTAAAAAATACCCCAAAAATTACGTGGTCCCCACTAACAATGGAATTTCACCCTCGAAATTCCCCGAATGCCTAATTCTAAAAAATCAGGCCAACAATCTCCAAAAATAATTCGTCTCCAAAATAATTTTCTCACATCTAATCTATATGCCTAACACGGAACGATCATCTAAAGATTCTATCTCCAAAAATACGTGCCAAAAAAACGCAACAGACCCAAAACCCAAGACCCGAGGGTGGTCGTATACCTAAGCTCTGATACCATTCTGTAACACCCTGCCCGCCCAGGGAGAGCGAAGGGAGCGCTATTATCGATAAAACTAATCAAATTCACAATATAATAAGGTATAGATCAACTAAAACCCACAATATAATAAAAGAATCCACTAATCTCAAATTTCTCCAAATTACATACAACCAAATTTTCTCTCGAAATAATACAACTATCTATCTCGAAATAAAATGCTCCATACAACAAAAATAAAAATACAAATCATCTCTCTTGTATTAAAAATCCTTCCCAAATCATCCACGCTAAAAATCATCCCAAATGGTCGATAACGTCCCAAATCCACGCTTACCTGCCAACTAAAGAAAAATATGGGGAAGTACACAATAAGACAGGAAGATGCTCAACAGTAATGTTATCGTTGAATAAAACGTCACAATACGAATACAAATATTCAAATCGAATGAGAATCACATAAGCCATTATATCACTATAATTTCTCAACAACACATTAACCGGGTCACCAAGCCTCGCCAACATACCGAGCCTATGCATTTTTAGCATATCCGGAAAAAGGAATATTGGTGGGTGCCCAACCTCAGTGCCATAAAAAAAATCTCATGACAATATGCTCAACACCAAATAATACCACATGAATCAAAATTAGATTCCAACAAATATTTTTCAGAATTCCAATGAATTTAGCAATTCAAATATGAGTCAATAATCACAAGAAAACAACGAGAATATTACTCGCGAGATTAAGGGGAATATTGTGTAAAACCTGATACCTCAAACCACCAAAAGAACCAACATAATTCTTCTCAGAAATCACGAAACAATCCATCAAAAATCCGCTCCCAAAGATCATCAAAAACACCTCCAAGAACAACCTCAAAACTACCCCAAGAACACCTCCAAAAACCTAAGGTTGAAAGCATAAATTAAAGAAATTGTTTTTACATAAAAGAGAGGAATTAAAAACATATTTGCTGCCAAAAAGTTGTACCAAAAAGGGTCACCCACGACCTTATTTTATAAGAAAAAACCCAAAGAGTTGTAAACAAAACAAACTCTAAAAATTGCTTGCTGCGTACGTTTTCTGCTGGGGTCGATCCATCGATCGCCCCGGAAAACTGGTCGTTCACCTAAAAAATGCCTATAAGGCAAAATATTATAAAATCAATATAAAATCCGTTTTAACTCCGTTTTCGAAACCGTTTGAAATTCTCGAGTTTAAAAATAATAACCAATAAGATTTAGCAATAAAAATAATTTTATCTCAAAATTTATTTTTCCTCTTTATTTTGAAAAATACCCAAAAAAATTACGCGGGTTGTTATAGCAGGATACTTGTTCACGACCCATACCTAGCGATGAGACAGGATGGGTCAACTTCAACACCTACATCACGTACCACATAGTACCTATATGACCTAAACATTGTCAAGCCCACTTGTGCCGAGTGAGAGCTCCGTTTGACTTTGATCAACTTCATCGTCAGAGTGAAAAGCGCAATGGATCTCCAAAGGGCTTTGAATTCCATCCTGTGCACGAATCGGAATAATGATTCGTATGAACGGACCATTTTATTATTGAAAACTGATCTAGAGGCCACCGGGAGCTCCGGGCCCCGATTTAACCCCAATCAACTTCATCGTCAAAGAAAAAGCTCAATGAATCTTCGAAGTTAACTGAAACCCCTTTCTAATTGTCCTCCCAATGTGCATAACGGAATAACGGTTAAATATCGATCCATTTTTCCTCAAAAACTGCTTTGGAGGCCACCGAGCACTCCCGATCCCCGTTTGACCAAAGTCAACTATTTAGCTCGAACGATATTGAATGAATCTTTGAAGGGCACTGAATACTCTTTTCAACGATCCATCCTATGAGCAAATAAGTCTACCGGTACGGACGAACGATCCATTTTACTCCGAAAGGTCACGGAGCATTTTCGAACCCCGTTTGACCAAAGTCAACTTTCAAACCGAGTGAAGATCTTAAAAATGTCGAAGTGCCTCACATTGACTTTCCAACGGTCTACCGCGTGCGTGATTCAAACTTACAATTTGGATGAATGATCCATTACCGTCCGACAATCTCCTGTCCAAAGGACCAACGGGCATTTTTTAGCCCCATTTGACCCAAAGTCAACTCCTGGACCTTGGACCGGGCCAAAGGACTCTTAAAGGTCTCTGAATTACCTTTATAATGGTATGAACCGTGTGCTATTTGGATTTACGGATTGCGGCATCTTGTATGTTTAAAAAATATAAACTTGTCAACCATTATTATTTAAGCCAAAAAATAATAAAGATTCTTCAAATTATGTTGGGAATCCTTTTGATTTTTTTTTTTCTATTTTGGGAACGCATGTTGACTTTTTATGTGAATGAGGTGAGCTATAACAAATAGATATTGCATAAAAAGAGAATAAGAAAATCAAACCTCAATTATTTTGTTAAAAGAAAATAGGCAAACTTTTTTTCTTCATCGACCTCTTATGGGCATATTATCCCTTTTGAGGTACAACTGATGGAATTCCATTAGACATTTCAAATCACACTTACCGTGATGGTTGTAATTGAAAAAAACAAGAGTAATGGGATGCATACCCTTTTTTTAAGGATACTTATTTTGGCCAAGCAGGTACGACATGCGAAGATGAATCTGCTCTCCACAAATCTAGAGTTGCTATTGACCAATCTACGATTACAATAACTACATAATATTAAAGAGAAATTTTTTTATTAAAAAAAACATTTTAATATAAATTTACAAAAATACAAAACTTTTAAATATATTTGACAAAATATTGCACTACCAAAATTCGAATTTGTGAAATGCAATTTTAAATTTAAATTTGTACTTTTCAAGTGCGAATTCACATTGAAGCAACAAAGTCATTAACAATTAGTGCTTTAATTAAAATCACACTTCATAATCGCGAATTTAGTTAGATTTGCATATGAGAAGAAAGTTTTATCAAATTTCCCTTCTTTTAAGGTAATCGTCTTTTCAATATAGTGTAAAAGATTTTTCGAGGGGGGAGAGAGGTCTTTTTCTCACAAATGCAAAATACCCGGGAAACGAGACATCTTTTTTAAATATATGCATTACAAAAGTTCCACATCATATGCTACCAAAGTATAAATTATAATAAGAAATTTAATTATTCCACACGAGTACTTAATCTAATTTATTTATGTTAATTTATAATTATTAGTATTGATAGTAACATGTCATGTGGATTATTTGTGAGAGTTTATCTTTTGATTTTTGAGTGTTAAAAAGATTAATGCTAACCATCAAATATTGGGTCATATTTGATCGTTTTACAAATTAGGGTCATTAGAGGAAATGACTCTTGAATTTTTCTTTAATTAACATTTAGTCAAAGTATTTTCCTTTTTAATCAAACAATTTCCCACCATACAAAATAATCTCAAACACTTTCTTCTTTTATTCGAAAGTCTAGTAAAAAATTGTCAAAAATATGTAAGGAATTTGCGGAACATGTACTTTTTGCTCCTAATGACTAAGAAAATTATCACATTAACTTTAATATATGAAGGTCATATGATCTTCCTTCTTGTGATCTCTTATTCCCTCTCAAAAGATAAACTAAGTTCTCGTAAAACTATTATATTGCTAGGGTTTATGTTTTAGGTTTAATGTAATTGATTAATGATGGTTAACATCACTTATATACCCTTAATGCCGCATGTCCATAAAATGCCTAATATTGAGTTCCTATATGAGCCCAAAATACTACCCAAACTGACCCAAAGCTTACCCCAAAGGTATATCTACCCTTTGGTACCAATCCAAAGTACTAAAAATACTTCTTGGAGACTATGTACTACTTTAGAGTCTAGTCCATTAGATAATGTCTTACGATGTAAAATAAAATACACACTTATTTATTTTACGGCTAACTACATGCAATTAATTCCCATACAATTAATTCCACCGATTAATTATTTTATAACACGGTGTTTCAATGTCCTATAAATTATGCATATATTATTACCATTTCACATAAGTAATAATTATTTTAATTTATTAATTTATTCTCACAAATAAAAATAGATATATACCTTTATTATGTTTTGGAACCCAAACTTCGTGTTTATTGCAGTTTCAAGGTCCAAGCTCTAAATAGATAAAATTTTAATATTTTTAAAAATTGTACCTTTTCAAAGTCTACACTCCTGCTCTGATTTCGAGATTCCACCCCTATTCTATATACCTTTATTATGACCCTTTTGATAAACTAAAGTAATATTTTAAAAACAAAATTTAGCTACCAATCAAGCCTCTTAGCCCAGTGGTATAACGCTGCCACTGGGACAGTCTTGGGGGTCGATTGGGTTGGGTCCCTAGTTCGATTCCTGACATTGTTAAAATAATGCTTGGCCAGCGGAAGCCACGAATCGAGAGAGTGAATTAGTCGAGGTGCGATTAAAACTGGTCCAGATGTGGTATGATACAAAAAAAAAATGTAGATGAGACTGGGCCTGTTTGGTTTGCAACAATAATTCTTTTTTCTGTGTTTAAATACAACTCTGACAAAAATTTGCGTTTGGCAACATGTTTTTAAATACTGAATTTTAATATTTATGTGTTATAATCAAGTTTTTCAGAAAATAGGTTGAGGGTGTTTTATAACTTCTATTTTTTATTTTTTATTTTTCAAGTTAGAATTATTCATTCTTAATATTTTAATGCATTTATACCTTAATATATAATATACATACATAATACATTAATACGTGTGTAATTCTTATTAATAAAAAATATATATGTACATGTACACAAAATTACGTATGGAATAATATAAAGTTAACTAATATTATCAGTAGATACGTGATGCTTACACATAGATTTATACATATATTATTAATGTATGAAATAATATAAAATATATATGTATTAAAAATATTATCAATTCGTGTATGTATATAATTTTATAGTGACCTATACATGTAATATATATATAAAATTAAACTCTCCAACATACCTCATTAAATATTGATAAAAATACATTATATTAAATGTACAAGTATATAATTTATGATGTATTTATGTATGTACATTCATGTATCATGTATGTATGTGTTTAATTAAATATAACTATATATATATATATACACACACACACACAAACACACACACATATATGCCTACATCATTAAATATAGATAAAAATACATTATATTAAATGTACATGTATATAATTAATGATGTATATAATTAATGATGTATGTATGTATGTATGTATTTATACATTCATGTATCATGTATGTATGAAAGTTTTATGTATGTTTATATACACACACACACACACACACACACACACACACAAGCACGCACGCATGCACTAGGGGTGCACAATGAAACCGAAAATTCGATAAATCGAACCAAACCGATTGCATTGGTTCAGTTTGGACCGATTTTTTTGCTCAATGGTTCGGTTCCGGTTCTAAAAAACAAAACCGATACTTCGGTTCGGTTCTCGATTCCAGGAAAAAAACAATTCGACTCGAAAACCGATCCGAGCCGAACCAATTTATAATTACATATATATTTATTTTATATATTTAACAGGAGTGGCGATTCGGGTTAGTCGTGTCATTTTCGGGTCGCATTGATTTTGATTTGAGTATAAATTTTGGGTACTCTTAAATCTATACAAGTTAATCGTGTCATGTTCGGGTCAAGTTCGGGTTATTACCGTAAATGAGTTATCGTGTCAAAAATTGCCAGCCCTAATATTTAATACTTGTAATTTATATTTTGTGATTACTTAGAGTTTCTAACTTATGTTATTGAGGATCAAAATTAATTTTGTCCTTCAAAAATTATTTATGAAATACATTAATCTTAAGATTTCACTAAGTTTGAAATATGACTTTGGAACCGAAAACCAATCCAATCCGATCCGAGAACCGTTGATTCGGTTTGGTTCGGTTCTGCATAGCTATCGATTCGGTTCCGATTTCAAAAATTTAGAACCGACCCATCTCGGTCCGGTTCCCGGATTAGTCACAAAACTGACCCAAACCGAACTGTGTGCACCCCTAACACACACACACACACACACACACACACACACACACACACATATGTATAATATAAATATACATGTTTGTCAATTTTATCAAATTTTCAAAAAACTGTATTTAAAAAAAAGTCTACCAAACGCACACTAAAAATTATAAACCCAAAAAATTGAATTTTAAAACTGTATTTAAAAACAAAGTTTAAATCGAATTTTTTGAATACAGAATCAAACGGGCCCTAATTAGATTGAGGAGACGAAGGCCATCATAACCTGAAATGTAAGTGTGAATTGTATTGCAGACTTGTAATCTAATCATTGCATTGATTTCTCATACATTGTACAAGAGGCGAAGAGTGATGCCGACGATGAAGAGACCAACTGTGATTCCGTCCCTAATCTCAAGCTTAAGATATGTGAATGCTACTCTTTCTCAATCAAAGGTAAGGCTTTGTTTCCATTATTCTACTCTTTCGGATGGAAAACTTCTGATTACCCCATCCCACTTTAATAATTTTGTCACAAACCAATGCAAATCTGGCTTTAATAGCCTCCGAGATGCCCTAGCTTTGTTTAATCAAATGACCCAAATGTGACCCTTGCCTTCCATTCTCTATTTTACTCAGTTGCTAGCCTCCATTGTCAGGATGAAATATTATACCATTGTTATTTCCCTCTTTAAACAAATTCAATCATTACCAGTAGTTAAGGTCGACCTTCATACTCTTACTATTTTGATCAACTGTCACTGCCATCTCAATGAGGTTGATTTGGGTTTCTCTATTTTGGGGAGAATCTTCAAACTTGGTTTTCAACTTGATTGTATCACACTTACCACTTTGATTAGGGGCTTTATTGCTCAGGATATAATGGCGGAGGCTCTACGCTTGTTTAATGTAATGGAGGAGAAAGGCCTTCAACTCGATGTCATAACGTGTGGGACCATTATAAATGGCTTATGTAAAATGGGAAATACTAGCGTGGCTATTGGATTGCTTAAGAATATGGAACAAAGAAACTTGGGTCTAATCTTGTGGTGTATAGCACAATTATTGATAGTCTTTGTAAGGACAAACTAGTTGATGAGGCTTTAGACCTCTTTTCAAGAGTGATCCGTAAAGGTGTTATACCAAATGTCATCACATACACTTCATTGATCCATGGTCTTTGCAATGCAGGCCGGTGGAAAGACGTTGCAAAATTATTGAATGAGATGTTGAACCAGAAAATAAATCCGAATGTAAGGACTTTGAATATATTAGTAGATGCGCTTTGTAAAGAAGGCATGATTGAAGAAGCGGTGGATTTAATTGAAAGGATGATTCAAAGAGGTGCCAATCCTAATGTAGTCACATATAATGCTTGGATGGATGGATATTATTTGCAAAGAAGATTACATGATGAAAGGAAGGTATTTAATTTGATGGTTGTTAGGGGTGTTAAACCTAATACTCATAACATCTTGATTAATGGATATTGTAGGGTGCGAAGGCTGGATCATGCCCGAAGAATTTTTCATGAAATGTCTCACAGAGGATTAATTCCTGACACCGTCACTTACAACACTCTTATAAGTGGATTGTGTCGCGTGGGGAAGCCCCTTGACGCATTGGAGCTTTTAAATGAAATGAAAGCATGTGGTGAAAAACCGAATGTCATGACGTATAATATTATGTTAATGGTTTATGCAAAAGTCAATACCTTTCGAAGGCAATGGTCTTATTTCAAGAGGCAGAAGAGTTTGGCTTGCATCTTAATATTGTAGCTTATAGCACTCTTATTGATGGTATGTGTAGAGCAGGGAAACCTAAAGAAGCTAGTGAACTCTTTGATAGTCTTCCCAAAAATGGTTTGCAACCCAATGTTTGTACATACACTATTTTGATTAATGGATTCTGTAAGGGAGGGATGCTAAGAGAAGAAAATGAATTGCTTAGGATAATGGAAAAGAGTGGTTGCTCGCCTAATGGTTTCACTTACAATGTTATTATTCAAGGATTCCTTCAAAATAATGAGACATTGAGGGCATTGCAACTTCTTCGTGAAATGGGTAATGATGGATTCTCTACGGATGTAGCTACAACCACTTTGTTGATGGACTCTCTTAGTAACGATGAATTAGGTCAATCAGCTTTGGAAATCCTTCATAAAGTTTTGTCATTTCTCTCTAGGTTTTGAATATGTCATGCTAAAAAGTCAGATATTGGGATAAAGTTTGCTTCATCAAGAGGAGGAAGTACCCGATTTATGTTTTAATCTTACATTTGAAAAAGGATGTAACAGAGGTTAAGTTTGCACTTATTATCCTTATTACTTGCTAATTCAAACTTAAATTTTTTTGAGTTAATGGACAACAATAGTGGAATTGAGGTATTATCTTTGTCTTTATGGGAAAATAAGATCATGCTAAAAACGAGGCCTACTTTGTCGATAATTTCTCTACCTTTGTTTTTCAAAATTGCCTTTAATTAATCCGTTTATGCCAAAAATGAGTCTACTTTAGGCTGCTTGGGGTGTGTTATCTTATGTCACTTTTGTTATTAGAATTGGTGTTGTTTTAATTTTAGGTTCTTTATTGGTCTGGATTTGTATAAAACTTGTTGGTTTATATTCTTGGTCAACCACTCATGTTAGTATTGTGTTTGATTAGTTTAGGATGCTAATTTTCTTTTTATAGGAGCTATTTTGGTATGTGTGTGTGGGTGGGTTGGTTTTGGTTTTGATCTGGGTTGTTTAGGCATTCTTTTATCTCAACATTTTATGTTTCTCGGTTCGTCTTAATGTAGTATCACTTGTCAAATCTTAAAAAAGAATTAAACACTAAAATCTGTCTATTATTTACATTTTCGAGACTCCCAAGAGGTTGCAAAGGAGGAGGCTTCATCTTCCTAAACATCCATTGCTTGTCGAAATTTGAACACACAAAGTATTATATTATTAGCTCTTCTTCTGAAATAAATGATCAATTAATCGAAAACACACACACACACACACACACACACACACACACACACACACACACACATATATATATATATATATATGGGGTGGGGGGATTCTCAAAATAAACTATGTTTTGATCAAATCTTAGAAGGCAAAAGATGCATGTTGAATATAAATTAGTCAAGGATAGGTGTTGAGAAATTCCAAAGCATTTAGAAATTCCATGAGGGATCAACCTTTTTAAATTAGATTTAGGAATACATATACATAAAAATTATCACGGTACTAATCATAATTTTTACAAGACATTAGAAAACATTATACAAGACAATGGAAAAGTTTTTAAACCAAATAACCATGTTACATTAGTGATTTAGTGACAGTAATTTAAAGATGCCATCTATTGAGATTTACTAATGCAAAATATCCATTCTGGTTTGAATTTTTTCTTAAATAACTAAGGCCTCTTCTCATTTTATTTATTAAATAGCGGAGAATTAACATAATTACGTGCCCAGTACTTTTAAGTGTTATTTGTATCAAGTTTACTGTTTTCTCTTTGATATTCTCAACTGAAAACAGGGTTTGAGATTTGTTTTGCATTGAGTTTGATATTCAAAAAATGATCTAGCAAAGACATTTCGCCAATATTGATTGGTGAATTTGATTGAATAATATCATGGCAGGTTAGCTTTTTTCAATTGTGATTTTATTTTCCAATTAAAACTTTCTAATTAAAATTTGTTAGAATATTGATGAAATCTAAATATAGTATACATATTTGTTTATATAATGAGAATTTCATACAAATAATTTATTTTTGAATATCTACGAACTTTGTTGAAAATCAATTTTGATATATACTGGGTACAACACATTTTTCTGCATTATCCATTTTGTTTTACTGTTTCCCTTTTCCCTTCTTGTCTATTTTATGGTGTGGCTTTATGTGAGCCATTGTCTCTGTCAACAGAGATATCAGAACAAAGGTGGCAGGGGTTGCTAAAAGCATCATGAGGAAGTATTAATATTTCTTGTTACCACCTGTATGAATTACTGGTTTCACGTGATGCGAAAGAAGACTTCCTTGAAGTCATGATCCCATTCGAAAAAGAAGTGAAGTGGAAGAAAACATAAAGCTTCGAACGAACTCTATGGGAGTTGATAGCAATACAAGTTGAACAGTTGTCCCCCAAATTGGATGAACTTATTTAGAATTGAGGGAAAATGTCTGCAATGGGTTGCGTCAATGGAAATGGGAATGTAGGGATAAACTTCTTATGGAGTAACGTAATTTACGGCACTTTAGAAGATACAAGGCATGTGAGTTGGTGTGTAGGAAGCACTTTTGGCTTATCATGGTACGCGATGTGGAAAGGTGCCAAATGTGTACTTGAGCCACTGGAGTGGCGTCTAATGCGGGTTGTACATGCCAATAATTATTCCTTTTAGACCATGAGAACCAAGAAGTCTGCATTTCGTGTCAGGTTAACCTCCTTCCTAATGACAAATTGATTTAGTGATGGTAGTTGTGTGTATAATATTTAAGACATAATTATTTTGTGTCATATAGGTAGGCTATGTATCTAAAAACGTGGTTACAGTATTCTTTGGTAGATCTATAAGTTGCATGGTATTCCACATCCCATCATTTCTGTTCGGGACCGTAAGTTTCTTGGGTACTTTTGTCTTATTCTAGGGCGAATGTTGGGTTCTGATTTGAATTTATCACTTTTTTCATCCCCAAACCAATAGTAAAACCAAGGTCATGAATCGAGGTTTGGGGATGAGGCGTGAAGGCGGATGAAATTGGACATGACATTGTCACTTGCATAACTTTCAATAATAAATCCAAATGTTACATTAAGGGAATGTTCCATTTCAGGATGTTTACGGGGGAAGTCAAAGTAGCATGTCAGTTATGGATCTAATTCCTAGCCTAAAGAGGATGTGTCAGGGTCGAGGATATGACTGAGTTTATGAAAGGAGTATATGAAGAAGGTAAAGTCAGGCCGAGGAGAAGACCCAAAAGTATTAAGAGGATGCAAGGTAGTCACGCTAAACTTGATGTCAGAGATTTTTTTGAGTTCTGGAAGGCTGATCATACTCCTACATCGATTTATACCAAGTTGAAGAATCAAAATATTAGGTCATGTGAGGTTTAAACAATGATGTTTTGGTTGAAGTTGCCAAGTCATATGAAGATTTTAGATGCAATGTGATCAACCTTGTACTTTGATAGTTACCAAGGTAACTCAAATACAAAGATCCTAGATCGAGGATGATTTCTTCCTAACATAAGGGGAATGATGCGGAAAAAGACTTCCGTAGGTCATGGTCCCATCTGTAAAAGAAGGGAAGCAGTAGAAAAAATAAAGCTTCTTTTAAAACGAGACGAAGCTGTTCGAACAAGGGTCCAGATTCCAGAAAATAAAAGTTAGGAAAAATGGGTTGTGAGAATCTGGTTCCAAAGAGATTCTGGCAGCCAGGTAGGGTCTTGATAAGCTCGTGAGAAGATCTGTTTTACTTGTCCTGCTTGTTT
Source organism: Sambucus nigra (assembly GCA_949130495.1). Classification (NCBI taxonomy): domain Eukaryota; kingdom Viridiplantae; phylum Streptophyta; class Magnoliopsida; order Dipsacales; family Adoxaceae; genus Sambucus; species Sambucus nigra. Next base: position 541,030,394 of record OX422214.1, on the reverse strand, counting down.
TTTGCTCATTTCTCTAAATTGTTCGCTAATTCAAGTGAATGATCATATATTATGTGCAATTTTCACTTGCATAGAACTTAAACTTTTAACTGTGAAGTTTTATATTTCAAAATCTAATTGTTCTTCTACTAGAATATGACAGTTTTTCTTTTTACTGATGCTAATAGAGTCCTTTTGTAATGTGGCACATATTAATTTATGTATCTTTTTTTACTGGAGGAATTGGAAATTTCCATATGCAACTTTTTATACAGGTTAGTTTTACCCAACATAAATACTAAAATGGCTTATTGTCTATCCATTTCTTATTGTGTCAGAGTGTGTGCATGGGCATGTGCTTGTTCTGCTACAAAACAGTGTGTGGGATGAAAAATTATGTGTACGTTTAGTTGTGTGTACTAGAGTTTGTACGTGTGCGTATTTGAAAATAGTGTGCTTTCTGAAATAATGTCTGTGTATGTGTGTTGTTTGTTTGTTTGCATTGCAATATGTAAGTACAGTGTATGTGTGTGTGTGGTTGTGTACTAGAGAGCGGATATGGTTGTGCATGTGAAATCATGTTGAAATAAAAACTATGAAATGACATTCCATTTCTAAGGCATCATTGGGGCATCTTTATAAGAAAAATAATCTTAACCAAGATAGTCTTTTCAAAGCACTAAATGAGTTTTTCTAGATGGTCATATATCTGGTCAATCAACTTTCTTTTTGTAATTCTTTTCCTTTTTTCAGACACAGTCAGGACAGAATTTTGATTTGTCTTATAACATGATATATTCTAAAGGAGAAAGCGCCCTTGCTGATTATATCCCATTGAAGGGGAACCCCATCGTTTAACTTAACTTATTATTTTCTCCCTTTAACTAACTAGAACATAGCTTTGGAAATTTAATGCTCTAGTTGTGTATTTTTAGATGTATAACTTGTACATGTTCTTATTTACATGATTAGCATCTTTTCCCGTTTTATTTTGAGAAAGAAAAGAATGCTGGAGATTAGGTGTGTTCTAGTTCCACCCACTAAATACCACGGCTTGGCAATACTTAAATTAGGTAACTAATTTTTCTTTATTTTTTTCTAAATTTCCATGAGAAGGAACACATGCATAAAAAAATGAATTGGGAATAATTCATGTCAAATTTCTAGGTTGTTGAGAGGTTTGAAAGTGTTTCTCTCTCTCTCGCTCTCTCTCCAACTTATCAAAGTGATGTGATCATTATAAATTTGTGTTAGTGCTGTGTTGTTTTTAATGGAAGTCAGTTGTACTCTTGTCTTTTGGAAGTAATATCCATTACATATAGTGGTAAGTGGCTTTGCTTCCATCAAGTGGTGTTCCATCTTTGTGACACCCCGACTAATTAAATACCGGGTAGCTACTCCTTTATAAAATTAATTCAAAATGCCAAGTTGGCTCAGTTAATAGCATCACTGTCGAAACATTTTATTATTACTATCCACCTAGTATTTAAAAAGTAAGTGCCAAATTTTAATTAAAGTCTGATTAACAAGCAACAAGTGTAATGAAGAAATAAATAACACCATTCACCATACTGAAATAAAACGAATAACCATCACAATAGAGTAAATAAAGTCTGGAGGAAAACTCCTCCCTACAATCCCATAACTGAAATAAATAAACTGAAACAATACATGCTAAAGTCTGAAAACTGAAATGTAAAAGATGTCTCTAAAGAGATGGGCAACATGCCCTACAACTGATAGATGGTGACTCTGGAATCCAAAAGATAGAAGCGTCTACATGCAAATCCCTGTAGCTTCCACAAGCAGCTACAGCTCGTCACCTGAATGAGTATCCTATGCTTGGTGTCCTTGTGGCTGGGCACCTAAAATGGTTTTACAAAGAAAAAGAGATTTGAAAAGCAAACGGGTCAGAGCCCGAATGTGGAGTTATATTTTAAAAACCTGCAAGTTCTTTAAAAACATTTAAAACATTAAATTCAAAGTACATGTTAGGACGTACACTCGCATGACATTCTCACCTCTCGTCTAACTGTGCACTCCTAACGTAAGTACCCATCTATATCGACCCATACTACTAGCTAACTGACAACATAACTAGCTAGACTGCCAAAGGTTCTACCCATATTACTCGGTTCCATTTAACATAACAACGCTCGTAATTAAATAGAGGTTTAACGTAAACTCAGTTACTAAATATGCCATTGATATAACTATCAGTTAACTCATTATATATCTCGAAACAATACCGTAATATTTTTACAACATTAACATGAGGATTCCCATTAATTTAATGTATATTATTCCTATCATAAATATACAATACAAGCACCCCGCGAACTAAGCTGTGGTGCACACATACTCTGCTATCCATCCCGGTACATCACGTACATAAGGATTACATATTCCGAATCTCTCAGGAATAGTTTACCGATAACAACATCACAAATAATGGAGGCGAACACAGTCACCATCACATGGGTCACGCACATACCTACGCTCCCATGATCAGCGGACTTATTAATATCACAATAAGTCTTTCTATGACCTATGTTCATCGAGGTACCAGTCTATATCCCCCCCCGTAGGCACACAAGGATTAGAGGGTCCTAAGCGAACGCAACCTCACGTGATAGCAAGTATGGTAGGTATGTCATACAAACAATCCATATACCAATACTAAGTAAATACACGTCTTAGTAATACCGTATTTTAATCGTAGTACATATCGCATTCTCGTACTAACTATAATTATCACAATTCGTACTATTCCGGTTTGTAATTATACGCGCTATAATTCATCCTCACATCGTAGTAGACACTCACGTCTCAACCCAAATGGTTCATTGAATATAACTCTCGTATATAAATTACTCCTCTCAATGACCCAAAAGTCCCAAATCTAATCTCACATCAATAAAGGAAGGTCATCTATATCCTCGAACAAGTTTACGGGACTCCAAAAATCAAAACAGTCCAAAAAGGACCAAACTGTCAACTCGTTCGAACGAGACTGTTCGAACGAGTTTGGACTGTCAGGTCGTTAGAAGTCTCGTTCGAACGAGGCTGTTCGAACGAGATTCAGTTCGTTCGAACGAACTGTCCCTTCTAACGATATCTCGTTTGAACGAGATATCGAACGAAATCACTACTCGTTAGTAAGGACTGGTCAACTCGTTAGAAGCTCGTTCGAACGAGTTCGTTCGAACGACCTGGGGCTGCTTCTAACGAGCTTCCAGCTTCGGCCCAGAATTTTTCCCAAATCGTTTTTCATCCATTTTAACACCTCAAATCTTCTAAACTAAGTCCCAATCAATCGTTTAAAGGTCTAACATCAATACTAAACATATATAGTCACATCCTAACATGTTTTTAAGGGATCAATCCATCCTAACATCAATTAAATTTACAGCTTTCTACACTTTTTCCAAATATCTCAAGAACATGAACCCTAACTACATATCATCATCAAATCCCAGAATTTAATTCGTTTTTCTTTCACCCAAACATGTATTAACATCAGATTAATTGTCTCCAAACTATTCTACATGCAATCCTTCTCAAATTCCTCAAGTTTTATGATCTAGACTACATGGGTTTTCATATTTTATCAAGAACAAACCATAAATCCGAATTTTCTAACATGGAAAAAGGCATTCTCAGAAATTAAATGGAATAAAGTCACTTGCCTTGGTTGTCTCTGAGTTTGGTATAGATTAGATGAAGTTTTCTGCAGAAATTCCTCTCTCTCCAAGCTCTTCTCCAATGGTGGCTTAAGGTGGCTAGGGTTTTGATTTGGGGAAACTTAGAAAACCTAAATGACAACCTACGTAGCCTTCTAGGTTAATATGGGTTGGTTAATGGGCTTAATGGGTTTAATCCACATCAGATTTACATCTCTAATTTTCGTCACTTTTAATTCCTAAAAATGTAAAATTACCAAAATACCCTTTAAGTTACCGGTATGGCCTAAAAATACCCCGGGACCCAAACTATACCCCCGGCTAGTGTTTTCTGACTATCTCGACCCTTCCGGACGCGTTGGCGCACTCAAAACGACCATATGGATTATAGATTTTAACTTCACTTTTATTAACAAAATATTATACCGTGACGCGGCGGTCCCACGCGTCTCAACAAAATTTCTAAAATGCCGTATATAAATCTCACGACAAATTTTTATAGTACCAAATACATATATAATCATATATGCACATAATCAAATACCAATTCGCATCTCATTAGTATTTCTAACCCGGATTAATTTCCAATTAATACGCATTTAATTAATTAATCCCAAAAATAAATATAGACAAAAGTACGGGGTATTACATACTTCCCCCCTAATAACTGAATTTCGTCTCGAAATTCGAAACTAGAAAGTACCTGCTAAAAATAGCTCTGGATAACGTTCGCGCATCTCATCCTCGCGCTCCCATGTGGACTCCTCGACATTGTGATGTCGCCACTGAACACGCACTAACGGAACTATCTTTGACCGCAGTTTCCTCTCGCTTCGGTCCAAAATAGCAATTGGCCCCTCCTCATAGGAGCTATCCGGCTGGAGATCGATGTCCTCCACAGCAATGTGAGAATGAGCCAAATTATCTCTAAGGTATTTCCTCAGCGAGGAAATATGGAACACGTCGTGAATCCGATGCAAGTGCTCCGGTAGTCCAAGTCTATACGCAACGGGTCCGATCCGCTCAATAATAGGAAACGGCCCCACATACCTCGGTGCCAACTTCCCCTTCTTCCCGAATCGCATAATCCCCTTCATCGGAGAAACCCTGAGCAAAACCTGGTCCCCCACTTGGAACTCCCTGAAAAACCTCTTCGCATCAGCATAACTCTTCTGCCTGTCTTGAGCTACCCGAATGCGACTCCGAATAAACTCAATCCTTGCTGAAGTATCCTGAATCACTTTCGGCCCAAGTAGTTTGTTGTCCCCCACTTCTATCCAACATGCTGGGGAACGACAAGGCCTACCGTACAATGCCTCAAACGGAGCCATGCCAATCGTGAACTGATAGGAGTTGTTGTAAGCAAACTCCACCAGTGGAAGGTACTGCTCCCATCCACCCCCGAAGTCAATAATGCACATGCGTAGCATGTCCTCCAACATCTGATTGGTGCGCTCTGTCTGCCCATCGGTCTGCGGATGATAAGCCGTACTCAACCGCAATTCCGTGCCCATTGCCTCTTGGAAACTCTCCCAAAACCTCGAAACAAATATCTTGTCTCTGTCAGACACGATATTTAGGGGTACACCGTGAAGTCTCACAATCTCTGAAATGAAGAGCTGGGCATACTGTCCTGTAGTGTAATCAGTCCTTACGGGTAAGAAGTGAGCGACCTTGGACAACCTGTCCACAATTACCCAAACGGAGTCGTGACCCCTCTGCGACGTAGGCAATCCCGTGATAAAGTCCATGGATATGCTCTCCCACATCCACACTGGAACCTCCAACGGCTGTAGCAATCCTGCTGGTCTCTGATGATCCACTTTTACAAGCTGACAAGTGGCACATTTCGAGACAAACTCAGCGATATCTCTCTTCATACCGCTCCACCAATATTGCCGTCTCATGTCTTGGTACATTTTGTCCCCTCCGGGATGTACCGCGAACCGTGAGCCGTGCGACTCTGTCATAACATCGTGTCGCAATTCCTCTCCTTCCGGAACTACCAATCTCCCATTGAAGCGTAATCCCCCATCTGAGCTAACGGTATAGGATTCGGCTCCCTCTGCTAGCAATCGAACTATCTGCTCCTGACATAACGAGTCATTAGCCTGTGCCCGTACTACCTTCGTGAAAATCTGTGGGGTAACGGTCATCACAGACATGAAAGATCGGGCCACTGCATCCTGGTGTCCCAATTCCTTCCACTTAGCTTTCCACACCTCTGCCACCTCATCTGCTGGCCTGCGGCTCAACGCGTCTGCTACCACGTTAGCCTTACCCCGGTGGTACTGGATGTCGAACTGGTAGTCCTTCACAAATTCAAGCCACCTACGCTGCCGCATATTCAGTTCCTTCTGCGTGAACAGATACTGTAGTGACTTGTGGTCCGTGAACAGCTGGAATTTCTCCCCCAAAAGATAGTGCCTCCAAATCCGTAAGGCAAATACTACCGCTGCCAACTCCAAATCATGCGTGGGGTAATTTTTCTCATGAGGCTTAAGCTTACGGGAAGCATAAGCTATGGCCTGTCTTTCCTGCTGCAATACACCTCCCAGTCCTTGCAAAGACGCATCGGTGTAAACCAAATACTCAACTCCCGGTCTCGGCAATGCTAACACAGGTGCTGAGGTCAATTTGTCCTTCAACTCATCGAATGCCAACTGACAGGCATCACTCCAAATGTATGGCACACCCTTACGAGTAAGATGTGTCAAAGGACCTGCTATCTCCGAGAAACCCCGAATAAATCTCCTGTAGTATCCTGCTAAGCCCAAGAAACTACGAATTTCCGTTGGTGTCGTGGGCTGTCCCCATTCCCTCACCGCTGATACCTTTCCCGGATCAACAGATATTCCCTGGTCGGAAATAATATGACCCAAGAACTGGACTTCCTTCAGCCAAAACCCGCACTTCTCGTATTTTGCATACAACTCGTTCTGACGAAGTGTCTGCAAAACCTGCCTCAAATGCTCGGCGTGATCCTCCTCTGTCTGAGAGTAAACCAGAATGTCATCAATGAAGACAATGACAAACTGATCTAGGAAATCCCTGAACACCCTGTTCATCAAGTCCATAAACACTGCTGGAGCGTTGGTCAAGCCGAAAGGCATAACCCGAAACTCGTAAGAACCATATCTCGACAAGAATGCGGTCTTCGAGACATCCTCCTCCCTGATACGCAACTGATGGTATCCCGATCTCAAGTCAATCTTCGAGAAGAAAGAAGCTCCTCTCAACTGGTCGAATAAGTCATCGATTCGAGGCAACGGATACTTATTCCGTATCGTGACCTTATTCAACTCTCGGTAGTCCACACACAATCTCAGTGAACCGTCCCTCTTCTTCACAAACAAAACTGGAGCGTCCCAAGGTGAGGTACTCCTGCGAATAAAGCCCTGCCCTAACAGCTGCCCTATTTGATCCCGTAACTCTCGCATCTCAGCTGGAGCCATACGGTATGGTGCACGTACTATAGGTCTCGTACCCGGTAGCAAATCAATAACGAAATCCATCTCTCGACTGGGTGGTAAGCCTGGTATCTCCTGAAACACATCCGAATACTCCCTGACAACCGGGATCGAATCTAAAGGAATAACAACCTCCTTAGAGGTATCCTCCTCTATGTAATACAAATGAGCGGTCGATCCTCCCTCTGGGCGAGGCATCGCCACTATAAACATCTCTTGCCCCGGAATGGCAAAAACAATGCTCCCGCTGAAGCAATCAATCATGGCCCTATATGCTACGAGCCAATCCATACCGATGATCACATCGTGAACATGCATGTCTAACACTAACATGTCCGCAGGTAATACCAAACCACCAACCTCTACCCCCACTCCCCGGCATATAAAGAAAATAAGTGACCCACTCCCTAATGGTGAGTCGACACACGTCACTGTGCTCTCTGCCGTAGCTAACAATCCTAAAGCTTTCGCGAAGTGTGTAGCTATAAAGCAGTGTGTAGCACCCGTATCAAATAACACCCGACCCATAGTGCCATGGATAGGAAACGTACCCTCGATCGCGGGCGGTGCCTGTGGAACTGCAGCCTGGTGAACGTTGTAGACACGTCCATACTGTAGCTGCCCCTGCTGAACTGGGACTGCTGGAATGGGTGGCAATGCTGCCATCTGTGGCGGTGCGGGAAGAGCGGCGGGAAACATAGGTCTCTGTGGCTCCTGGCGAGCACCCTGCTGCTGCTGCTGTGGGGACCTGCCCCTATCAGGATAATCCTGCTTCTTATGGCCAGTCTTGCCACAAGTAAAGCACTTCCCTGGGAAGTTCCCTCCCCTCTGCCCCTGCTGTCCCCGGCCCTGGTGGCCATTACCGTTCCTCCCTTGGCCCTGCTGGCCCTGATGGAACTGCTGCCCATTCTGCCCCTGCTGGCCCTGATGGCCGTTTGGGCCCTGATGGCCCTGACGGAAACCTCCCTGACCCTGCCTGTAGTTCCCTGACCGGAACCTCTTATTATCCCCCTGCTGGGTACCCTGCTCATTCTGTCTCTGCCCCTGACCGGTTTGTGCCCCGCTGGCACCATGTCCTCCAGCCCTGCCCTGATGGTTAGACTCCCCCGACCGCTTGCTCTCGGCCATATGAAAACGGTGGTCCTGGCAGTGCAATAATGCAGCGTTAACCACATCAGAATACGTGGCCAACGATAGGTTCCCTAGTAGATGCTGACGGATCCTCCAATTCAACCCATCAGTGAACTTCTCTATCTTCTTCTTCTCTGTTGGAATCTCGTCTGGAACGATATTCAACAGGTTAGTGAACTCGGCCTCATACTCGGCCACTGTCTTGCCCTCCTGCTTCAAACTCATCAGCTTCCTCCTCATCTCTGTATGAACTGCGGACGGAAAGTACTTGCGGTCGAACCGCACCCAGAACTCCTGAATCGTGAGGGTATCCCTCTCCTCCGCGGTGGTAATAGACTCCCACCACTGTAGTGCAGATCCCACTAGCTTGAAAGTAGATAGCACCTGTTTCTGAACATCAGTGCACTCATGCATCCTCAAATGCCTCTGTATGTCCTTCCTCCATTGGCTCGAGACTACCACGTCTAAGCTACCTGCAAACTCTGGCGGATGCGCTTTCTGAAAAGCTTCTCGTACACGCTCCCAAGAAGACGGGAATGCATTAACCTGTGCTGGCGCGGCAACCGGCGCCTGAGGCGGTGCCTGCTGAATCACGGCAATCGCGGCATTTACCGCTTGGGCTACTATAGCAGCAACCTCAGCGGCGTTCATCATGCCCTGAACTGGAGCGGGCTGGGGTTCGGGCATTGCATTCCTGGGAACTCGTCGTGCACGTCGTGGAGGCATCTGAAATAAGAACAAAGTTTATAAGTTCACGGTTATAAACTTAATATAGCTGAAGAACGAAGCATACACAAAAAGAGTACAACAGTCCTAAAATATAGGGCTCTATATCAAAGAAAACGTCGCGGAAACATAATAGCCATACAGATCCTAAAGGACACTAGAACCTGATGCTCTGATACCACCTGTGACACCCCGACTAATTAAATACCGGGTAGCTACTCCTTTATAAAATTAATTCAAAATGCCAAGTTGGCTCAGTTAATAGCATCACTGTCGAAACATTTTATTATTACTATCCACCTAGTATTTAAAAAGTAAGTGCCAAATTTTAATTAAAGTCTGATTAACAAGCAACACGTGTAATGAAGAAATAAATAACACCATTCACCATACTGAAATAAAACGAATAACCATCACAATAGAGTAAATAAAGTCTGGAGGAAAACTCCTCCCTATAATCCCATAACTGAAATAAATAAACTGAAACAATACATGCTAAAGTCTGAAAACTGAAATATAAAAGATGTCTCTAAAGAGATGGGCAACATGCCCTACAACTGATAGATGGTGACTATGGAATCCAAAAGATAGAAGCGTTTACATGCAAATCCCTGTAGCTTCCACAAGCAGCTACAGCTCGTCACCTGAATGAGTATCCTATGCTTGGTGTCCTTGTGGCTGGGCACCTAAAATGGTTTTACAAAGAAAAAGAGATTTGAAAAGCAAACGGGTCAGAGCCCGAATGTGGAGTTATATTTTAAAAACCTGCAAGTGCTTTAAAAACATTTAAAACATTAAATGCAAAGTACATGTTAAGACGTACACTCGCATGACATTCTCACCTCTCGTCTAACTATGCACTCCTAACGTAAGTACCCATCTATATCGACCCATACTACTAGCTAACTGACAACATAACTAGCTAGACTGCCAAAGGTTCTACCCATATTACTCGGTTCCATTTAACATAACAACGCTCGTAATTAAATAGAGGTTTAACGTAAACTCAGTTACTAAATATGCCATTGATATAACTATCAGTTAACTCATTATATATCTCGAAACAATACCGTAATATTTTTACAACATTAACATGAGGATTCCCATTAATTTAATGTATATTATTCCTATCATAAATATACAATACAAGCACCCCGCGAACTAAGCTGTGGTGCACACATACTCTGCTATCCATCCCGGTACATCACGTACATAAGGATTACATATTCCGAATCTCTCAGGAATAGTTTATCGATAACAACATCACAAATAATGGAGGCGAACACAGTCACCATCACATGGGTCACGCACATACCTACGCTCCCATGATCAGCGGACTTATTAATATCACAATAAGTCTTTCTATGACCTATGTTCATCGAGGTACCAGTCTATATCCCCCCCGTAGGCACACAAGGATTAGAGGGTCCTAAGCGAACGCAACCTCCCGTGATAGCAAGTATGGTAGGTATGTCATACAAACAATCCATATACCAATACTAAGTAAATACACGTCTTAGTAATACCGTATTTTAATCGTAGTACATATCGCATTCTCGTACTAACTATAATTATCACAATTCGTACTATTCCGGTTTGTAATTATACGCGCTATAATTCATCCTCACATCGTAGTAGACACTCACGTCTCAACCCAAATGGTTCATTGAATATAACTCTCGTATATAAATTACTCCTCTCAATGACCCAAAAGTCCCAAATCTAATCTCACATCAATAAAGGAAGGTCATCTATATCCTCGAACAAGTTTACGGGACTCCAAAAATCAAAACAGTCCAAAAAGGACCAAACTGTCAACTCGTTAGAAGTCTCGTTCGAACGAGACTGTTCGAACGAGTTTGGACTGTCAGGTCGTTAGAAGTCTCGTTCGAACGAGGCTGTTCGAACGAGATCCAGTTCGTTCGAACGAACTGTCCCTTCTAACGATATCTCGTTCGAACGAGATATCGAACGAAATCACTACTCGTTAGTAACGACTGGTCAACTCGTTAGAAGCTCGTTCGAACGAGTTCGTTCGAACGACCTGGGGCTGCTTCTAACGAGCTTCCAGCTTCGGCCCAGAATTTTCCCCAAATTGTTTTTCATCCATTTTAACACCTCAAATCTTCTAAACTAAGTCCCAATCAATCGTTTAAAGGTCTAACATCAATACTAAATATATATAGTCACATCGTAACATGTTTTTAAGGGATCAATCCATCCTAACATCAATTAAATTTACAGCTTTCTACACTTTTTCCAAATATCTCAAGAACATGAACCCTAACTACATATCATCATCAAATCCCAGAATTTAATTCGTTTTTCTTTCACCCAAACATGTATTAACATCAGATTAATTGTCTCCAAACTATTCTACATGCAATCCTTCTCAAATTCCTCAAGTTTTATGATCTAGACTACATGGGTTTTCATATTTTATCAAGAACAAACCATAAATCCGAATTTTCTAACATGGAAAAAGGCATTCTCAGAAATTAAATGGAATAAAGTCACTTGCCTTGGTTGTCTCTGAGTTTGGTGTAGATTAGATGAAGTTTTCTGCAGAAATTCCTCTCTCTCCAAGCTCTTCTCCAATGGTGGCTTAAGGTGGCTAGGGTTTTGATTTGGGGAAACTTAGAAAACCTAAATGACAACCTACGTAGCCTTCTAGGTTAATATGGGTTGGTTAATGGGCTTAATGGGTTTAATCCACATCAGATTTACATCTCTAATTTTCGTCACTTTTAATTCCTAAAAATGTAAAATTACCAAAATACCCTTTAAGTTACCGGTATGGCCTAAAAATACCCCGGGACCCAAACGATACCCCCGGCTAGTGTTTTCTGACTATCTCGACCCTTCCGGACGCGTTGGCGCACTCAAAACGACCATATGGATTATTGATTTTAACTTCACTTTTATTAACAAAATATTATACCGTGACGCGGCGGTCCCACGCGTCTCAACAAAATTTCTAAAATGCCGTATATAAATCTCACGACAAATTTTTATAGTACCAAATACATATATAATCATATATGCACATAATCAAATACCAATTCGCATCTCATTAGTATTTCTAACCCGGATTAATTTCCAATTAATATGCATTTAATTAATTAATCCCAAAAATAAATATAGACAAAAGTACGGGGTATTACAATCTTCTTGGAGTTATATCGTGTGTGAGTAAGCTTTTATCTTCGCTTGTATGAAAGCCCATGTTAGAATTTTGACATTATATATACGAATGTGAGAATGGTATAATTTTGTCTTACAATGATTGTTTACTTCTAAAAAACGTTAATTGAAATAAATACCAGCGGGATGTCTTAAATATCCCCAATGTCATTGTTATTCGAAAATAATGGAGTATTGCATATGCCTGAGGATATACATTTCTTGCATTGGTAATCAACGATTTATGCAAGTCTGTTTCTTGATGTATACTGAATATTAATGGACATCCCTTTCTTTATTTCTTAATTCCAGTTTTCGCAACTCAACAACATGACCTAATGGTTAATCAGTTTATCTGTCTGTTTTCATTAGAGAAATTTTCTTCTTTTCCATCTTTATTTAATTATACAGGTAAACATAAACAAGTAAAAAAAGATGTTTTTCAAATTCTCAAAGATGAAGTAGAAGTTGACCTAGAGAAAAATCCTCAATTTTGACGCGCGAATGGGTATTGATAAATATTAGCTTCTAAGGGCTAAGAGGATGACTTTTCAGTTTGTTGAGGAAGGCAATTGGTCAAAGGATGAAGGAATAATTAAGTTAAAGGTATTATGTTAAATAATTCGGTCCCATGATATGATCTCTCAATTTTACTTATGTCTGTTTTGATTAATTTTGTATTCGCCTTTGTGGAGTCAAATCGGAGTAGCGTAAGCTAAAGTTCTTAAGGCGAAGCAAGTAGCGCTGGCAAAGGCAAAAACAAAGTTTGATGATCTAAATCCAATTTTACGCTACTTCTTTAGTGGTACAATACAGTTTACTGCGTAATAGCTGCTTAGCACAATAATGCAAGCTCCAATAAAAGAAATTACCATAATGCAAGCAAAGAGAGAAATGCTAGTAAGGGGAGAGCACCAAACAACACTCAACGGACAATCAATGAAATCCCTTAATTACATTGGAGAGAGGCCTTCCACTCCAATCTTGGATACTATTTACCTTCAAATTCATATGAAGTACCTTTCCATTCAGGTAAAATATATATTCAACTCTCTTTCAACATTCTAAGACCATAATTAAAAATAATTTTAGAAACCATAATAATCGAGTTCGGGTTGAGGTTCATATGAATGTTGCTTTATAGGTTGTGTCATAAGTGCTCGTTATATGTTAATATACAACTGCATTATATATATATATTCATATGAATGTATGATACAAGTATTACCTCAGTAATTTGTGGTTGAACCTTCAGTTTCCTGGAATCACATCTCCTCTTTACAGGTAGCAGTTAAGCTGCTTTATAATGGCCTCTTTTATCATTGTGGTTTGTTGTTGATTTGCTATGAATGTGTGATATAATAAATGAGGCAATACACTACAGAATAAATGAATCCCTCATTTTGAATGTTTTCCATTTACTCTCAATTTTTGAATTCACCGAGTCCTCAATTTATCCCATCAAAACTTTATAGGTCATGGCCCATCATTGCTAGCCTGTGTATGGGAGAGTCTCTTAAACCCTTAATCTGTTAGCTTCTGGCTTTAGGCTCTTTTTTCTAGTCCACTTATATAAGAGTTTTACTCCGTTAGTAACTTGTTTAGTGTTTATACTGTTGAATCTACTTAAAACAGTGGGTTCCTTACGAGAATTTGGGTCATTTTGTTGCTGCTTTTCCCAGAATAAAAATATGAAATCATGAGACTATACAATGATGAATAAAATAATTAAAATAAAACATTCAATACTAGAAAGATATTAGAGTGTAATGTAAAGTATCTAGACATAGTATAATAGGCAAGTTCAGGTAACACATCTTTTGATACAATATCCAAACTCGAGTACTTGGCCTTTGAGATATAGATTCTCAGTTTTTAATTCACTTATTTGCAGTGACGGACCTACTTGGGGACGAGAGAGTGCGGCTGCCCCGTCTAAGATTCTGAAAATTTACCTATGTGTATTCTTGTGACAAGCGCGAATCTACCCACCCAAATTTTCATTAGAACAAAAGTACGTGATAAAACATATTTGAGTGCATCCTAACCCCTCTGACACAATAAATCTTCATGCCCTTTAGCTATTGTGGGTCACACGCTGAGTGAACATCATCCACTAATTTTGGTTCCCAGCTGTAGAAATTTCTCTCTTTCTCCCTTTTTTATATTTTTCCATCTTTTTCATCCTTTTTCAGCTCTTGTTTCTCCTGTTTCTTGCCGTGTGTTTTTCTTTATGTGGATCCATAGTTAATGAATGTTTTTATTGACTTACATGCATTTTAAGCCTGTAAAACTTGATTTGTAAATTTGTAATTTGAAACTTAATATGTAGATTTGTAAGTTGCAGATGGATCTACATTTGAAGGGTTTACTCGAGAGTTTTATGATGTTGATTATTGCACAACCACTCCGATCAATGTGATAAGTTACTATTTGATTAATTTAACATTATTTATCATTTATAATTTATTCCGAATGACAATTTGTGTATTGCTAGTTTTTTGGAGGACAATAGGTTTGTAAACCTAAATTTACTAGGTCATTATGATACATTAATTTTTTATTTAAAATGTACATATGATATTGAATAATTATTTGTTGACATACGTTAAATAATTTATGTATTTATGCTAAAAAAATTATTGCCTTAATTGATTCACAAAAATTATACATAATTTTCACTCCCAAATTTTTCCCCAACTAAACTAAATCCCTGGGTTTGTCACTGCTTATTTGATACTTGGGCTGCTGTGGTTAGTAACTGAAAACTGAAGCTCAAATAAGGTTTATCCTTTGATACTTTGAGTACTGTGATTACATAAGATCAACCAAAAAATATTCTATGCATTTATGTTTACTTAATAATTTGGAAAATACCTCTTTATCCTTTTCCTAATTTTTTCTGTAGTTTAAAAAAAGTGAATAAATTCAGGTGTCATGGTTTTATTTTCCATGAGCATTGATGCCACCCGTTATTTCCCCATTTCATCACAATTTCACTAACCTACAAATTGTTTTTCAAATAAAAATAAAATCAACAAACACCAGTTTGTCGCACCCCTGAGCCCAACCTGGGTTATGGGGATCAATCTTATCAGATACTCTCTCCCCCATTCATGACCGCGTTCCAATTCACGCATACTCTTTTAGGGTACTTTATCACCCCAGATCTCCAAATCTCGCGTCTCACTTTTGTTTTAAAGAGTATAAGAAAATAACAAATAAAGTTTATTAATTTCCTCCATTGCAAGTATATCTACAAAAAACTAGGTACCTTTTAAGTACTAGATAGAAAAACTTAATTCAAATAAATACATAATTTGATCATGCGTGTTTAAGTGTAGCATTAATATCTAAATAAACTATATATGATACCTAAAACGTTCCAGATGATAGTTCCAAATGAATCTCGAACCGAAATAGCTTCCCAAATATGCCCATCCCCAATGTACCGCATACCAAGCACTATAGCGTACCACATAACCGTTCCCGTGCCACACACCAAAGCGTTTCACATTCTCGGGAACTTTGATGGGGGCTGCTCTGTTATGCCGACCAACCAATTATTCTATACTGGGATAAGAATCTAAGCCTAGAACTAATATTTCTGATACTAGGCTAAGAATATAATCCTAGAACTAATAATACTAGGCACACTCATTAAATGGACCTTGCTTGGGAAATTATTCCAAGACGCTTGTCTTTACTATTAGAATTTAGAGATGATCCACGACGAGTAAGGACAAGGATTGTAGTGCTACTGCAATCAGTTATTACATTTGTACTTGTTGTGGTTCAACATGCCATATAATACTTATTTGTTTGAACTTATGTTTTTTTTCATCATGTCGTGGAACTCACCAGGTCATTTTCAATTCCATCTGAAAAGGAATATTGGTTTCCTCTTGCCCAAATTTGTGTTTCCCCTCCATTTTTCTATACTATCGAGGAGACCATTCTTAATCTTGTGTATGCTCATATTTTATGTGAATTACTGTATTTTTTTTAACAGGGTGGTGGAAGGTAAACGTGAACATTTAGTTAATTGGAAGGTTATGTCTACATCAAACGAAAAAGGTGGTTCGGGTGTGGGTAATTCGAATAAAAAACATAGCTATTTTTGGTAAATAGATTTCGATATTTCATATTTCCTCTTGATAAACTCTCTTTGGGGTTCAATTTTCGGGCAAAATATGGTCTCTAAGCAAATGGGTGGGGTTCCGAAGTAGTATTGAGGGAATCTTGTCTCTATTTATGGAATTTCGTTTCTCAAGGATTAGAATATTTCTTGTATAGTCTTCCTAGTTGTGGGAGGGGGTAATAATATTCGTTTCTGGATTGCTATATGAGTTTGGAATCAACCTTGCTTACTCTTTAACCGAGACACTATATTTTTACTACTTGGGTGTTACTATTGGTTCTTTGGCCTCATGGAACTCTTTTTTAAAATTGTGGAACCTTAAAGTGAGATTAGATGAAAATCCCACCTTAAGTACCTTGGAAACTCATGTATTACAGAACTTACACTTTTTGTTGATCTAGAAATTTATTCCAACTCCACCAAAGAAAAAATATAAATAAAATCAAATCTGAAATAAGGTACAATTTTTTTTTCCAGAAAGTTGCATAATTGCTTTATTTTGGTGCATTTTTCTTGCGAAGCATACCATGTCAAAAATACCATTTGTATGGGACATAATTGGAAGTGTTAGTGGTAGGTTTGATCAATTTACGCAGGAAGTCTGAAATGACTATGGGATGTAGTGCTCAAAATATGAAAGTCCAACTTAATATCTAAGTTTTAACGTAAAGGCAACACAAATTTTATTGCAACAACAAAAATCACATCTCTAAGATACCACGAAGTTGACAATGCATGTGAACTGCACTTACAGTCTTATACGAACAAAGCTACTGTAACTTCATGCATCTAGTATAGGGATTTTGAGATAACTTGGAATTTTGAAAAAACTATATATTTACAAGTTCCTGACTATTGTCAGAATCTTGACCTTTTATTAAAGTTGTAATGGTTAATATAGTATATGGGCCAGACTACAATGAGTTTCCTATTTTTGTCCCTATCACTTGACCTTCATCAAAATGTCAATTTGATGAACCTTAATCAAAATACCATTTAATTTGATAAGAATATTTTAAGGCAACAATTCTTATGACGATTCTCTAGTAAGTCATAAGCCCTGTTTTATTTAAGGGAGCAACAGTCCTTGGCGGTAAGATACATAGCCTTGTAATGATGTTTAAGAACCTACAGTAATATGTGATGT
Source organism: Sambucus nigra (assembly GCA_949130495.1). NCBI lineage: Eukaryota > Viridiplantae > Streptophyta > Magnoliopsida > Dipsacales > Adoxaceae > Sambucus > Sambucus nigra. The sequence goes on along the minus strand of OX422214.1, from coordinate 541,012,934 downwards.
CAAGTATGAGATGCGTATATCGAGGTCAACTTCAAAAGCCAGATTATATTTCATATAGTTTTGCAAAAGTCTAAATTTTTTGGTATCAAATTCATATTTGTCTTGAAGAAATAAAAATTCGGTTTCATTATTGTTAATTAGATAGTGTAACTTCTTCCTCATGTTGTGTGCAAATGTTGATCTTCGGTAGTAATTAAATGTGAATATAAAAGTTTATAACGTCATTACTGTCATGATGAAATATGTTGGGACTAGATTAGCGAATTATTAATAGTCCGAGGCAATGGGTGTACTGCATACTTTACATAATTGACTTTTTCGGGATGATTTGCCCAATTTTATAATATTTTGTAGTTAATAAAATGCACTTGTTTATGTTTTGGATTGTGTAGTGAGAGAGGATGAGAAAGTGCTAGTTGCAATTGAATGTTCGTACTTGAGAACTAGAAGGTTACCCACTTATTATTGAGGCAGTATACAAATATGTTTCGGAACATAAAATTTTGAATGGGTCTATGTCTTTTGTATTAAAGTTTTGTTATATCAAAGTACTTGATGCAGATAAATTGATTCAGTGTCCCAAACTAAGAGTCTGCTATGGAAATCAATGAATAAGTTTTCAAGATATTCAACTAAGTTTGAATTTTAACTACTGATTATGTTCAAAGTCTATGTTCCTTGAAATGCTTGACTTTCAAATGTGGGCTCGTAATTTTGGGTGGAGGGAGTATGTGTGATACACTAAGGTTGGTTTATGTTCCTGTAATAGTTTATTATATTTATATTTTCATTGCAGGGAGGCGTCATTTGGACCTGCTGCAACCCTGTAGCGTTGTAAAATGGATCAAGATGTTATGCGCATCAATCACAACACCAAAGCAGGTTTGTGTCACAGACCATTATCCATAGTTCATACAGTACAAGAACCATACATAAGTGCCTTCTATAAATGGAAAGCATTTCCTCTATGTTCCCGTTGGTGGTACTCCACATGAATTAAAAAATTAAAAAGATACCCTGATTTCAAATTCTCTCGGTATATGGTTGAGATATCCAATTTTAATAAGGTACATGTTAGTGTAATTTTCATTTGTAGTAGTGCAGGGTTAACTGCTTATAGTTTCACATCAAGCACTCATCGTTCTTGGCGTGTGATTGAAGCTATTGAATATGGATCCTTTGGAATCAATGAATGGCTAGTTTCATGTATAATGTGGGATTGATATATTTGGAAGTATTCCGGTCTGATTTTCCCTTCACCCATTGCAAAAGTGCATAAATAATCTTCATTTGCATAGTACTCCCTCTATCCTAAATTAAGAGTCTTATTTTCTTTTGGGGGCTTTTTCAAATTCAGAGTCATATTTTCATATTAGTTTATGAAATAACATGAAATTCCAAGAATATGAAGTTGGTCTGATGCGTTAATAAAATATAGAGAGTAATATTTTTTTGACAGTACATGTACATGTAATTTATGATGGATGGAATAGATAAATTTATAAATTACTGTAATTGCAGTCATAGTTATTCATAATATTGTACTCTTTTATTATTTGTATTATTAATAGTCGAAAGTGAAAAAAAAATTGAACTTTCAAGTTTCTGTGTATAATCCCTTATATGTTCAAATGCCCTTCTTTAATCACAAATCCCTCCTCGGGACATTGCAATTAAATGGATACTTTGTGCGGGTGGATGGGTCTGTGTGTGGGGGTTTTGTGCGTGGGGTGGGGGTGGGGATGGGGTGGGGGTGGGGAAGGGAACTACAAACAAATGTTTTTCGTGGGTATCTCGTAAAAGATGTATAGTTGAATCCCCGCCCCCCTCAATTTACCGTAAATTGTAGGGGTGACAATTCGGGTTAGTCATGTCATTTTCGAGTCGCGTTGATTTTGATTTGAGTATGAGTTTTAGGTACTCTTAAATCTATACAAGCTAATCTTGTCATGCTCAGGTCATTTCGAATTATTACCATAAACAGGTTATCGTGTAAAAAATTTCCATCCCTAATCGTATGACACTTAGTGTCGAGTTTCCTGGCTTGAAAATGGGGTAAAGTACTTTCATTATTAAATGGATAATGTTGGGCTTTCTCATTTAATGGTACTAACTTTTGAGTTATTATTTTTCAGCATAGATAAAACCATCCACTGGGCCAAACCTAATTAATAAGAGAGGGTGGGTGCAATTACTCGGATCAGAAAGCTTATTGAAGAAGAACCCAGCCAAATCTTGTTAACCTGGTCCATGGAATTTATATTTGATACATCCCACGTTTTGAGCACTGATGTGTGAAGGATTTAAATTGACATTCTACTTTCACTTATAAGAGTGTCAAATTTTATGTCGTATATTGTCCTGTCGGTGGGTCGTATCAATAATGAGTTTGTGTCAAGAAATGATTCACCCAAACTTGCTAACTTCGTGTTGAATTCGAGTTGTGAAAAAAAAATTAACCCTTAATTTGCCACGCGAGTAACGCTTTAGAGTGTGCATGGCTTACACATGAAGATTTTTTCTTCCCTTTCCCACCAGGGCCAGCCGCACCAATGCGGCTGGTGTTATATTCTCTGATGATATGTTAATAGACATCCTCAGTGGCATGTATATCTAGAGTATTACCTTATTATAATATTTGAAGTGAAAAGAAATAGGTGTAAATAAAACACTATTATTCATTAGTTTGTTTGAGCAGACAAGATGCAATTATGGATTTATAACCTCCTTTATACTTTCAGTGGGTCATATAGATTGTTTAGGGAAGATTTAGATCTAGATGAAGCCAAATATATATATATATATATATATATATATATATATATATATATATATATATATATATATATATATATATATATATATATTGTCCACAGTGGTGGGGTGTGTGTGTATATGTGCTGATAACCACATTAAGTTTTGTGAAATTCTTGTGCTTTTATGTTCTTTTAGTTAAATTTTTGTGCCTTTACTATATATTCGAATTTGAAATTTGAGTTTTAGCAAAAATTAACCTATTGTAATTAATTATTGATATAAATTATAGAAAAATATATGCTCCTTAATGTTTAATATACAATAGATGTATGTGCTACTCATATTAAAAATACCATTTTAAGTGCACAAATTTTTTTGGTTCTATTCATTTGACCACACAAACCTAATACAATGCGACAAAAAAAATTACCAAGCATACAAGAATAAAGAACACATAGATGTATATGGTTCGACAAGAATTACCTACAACCATCGAGGGAGAGATCTTTTATAATTAATTAAGAGTGCAATCTGGCGAAAACTCTAGGCCTCTTCAATCGTGAGCCGCTAATGGAATGATTACAATTGTTCACTAAAGTTCGGACCAACATTAAGTTTTGTGGGAGTAAAGTCCATGTTTTTTAATTATATAAATCACAATTGTTTCTTGATATTGAATTGCATTGATATTGATATTGAATTGAAATTGAACGAAATTGCAATTGAATTTGAAATTGAAATTGAAATTCAATTTCAATTGAATTGAATTGGTATAAATTGAAATTGAATTTGAATTTGTGTAAATTGGTATAAATTGAAATTGAATTTGAATTAATTGAAACATACTTTAAATTACATAATTAAATGAAACATACTTTAAATGAAACATAGTGCGCATAGATACTAGCCTTCTACTTCTAGACCCGTTCGAGAGTCATTACCCCTGAATGAGATCTCTCAAATTGTTCCGTTTGGACAGTTTTGGACTGCATAGTTTCTGTATAATAATATTCTTAGTGGCTTCAACTTATTACTTTTGGGGGAAGTTCTGCAGTCGTATCTTAATGTTCTCTGGGTACATACTGGATGATGCTATGTTAAGTGTTATTTGAATTGATAAAGTGAAATAACACTCACACTTGTGAATCTATGCCGTGTACTTGGAGAATTATGGGGATATGCTGTCGAATGTTTCTCAAATTGGAACAATGTACATGAGCTGTTAAGTATATTACAGAATTATGCAGTCTTGAATGGGATAGGACCACTCACCCTTTAGAGAAGATGGAGGAAATAGGATTTTGGATGCACGAATAAATTTACATTAAGTCAACTTCTTATATAACACTTGCTTCGGGGGGTGCATGTCTGAATGTATTCTCATTTGAATGCACGACATTTATAACTAATTTAAATTACATATAGTGCATATAGATACTACCCTTCTAGTTCTTATGCATATGCATTCAAGAGGTGATTGTTTATACTAATGGAAATTAAATGTTCACACTTTTATTTGTATTAATCCATGAATATACGCTTTTTACCCATAATAAGTGATTGTTTGTAGTAGTTGTGATGGGATATCCTAAATATAAAGAGTGGGTGGGTGAGACAAATAGATTAGAGGATGTGTTTCGCATAGGTGCTAATGAATTTATGAAATACGCAAAGAGATGTCATGATGATGAAGAGTTTTCGTGTCCGTGTGATAGGTGTAAGAATGGTAAGGGGTTTGAGTGGAAAATAATTGAACTACATTTGTAAAGATGGGATGAAAGATATTTATCGAATTTTGTTTTTTTACGGGGAACCGAAAGTTCTTTTTGTCCCCAAGCAACCTTCACAACAACCTTCAACAAGTATGATAGATGTACAAAGGGAGGATAACAATGTAGATCATAATATGATAGAGGATTTAGTTGATGACGCGTATAGAGTTCATGAAGTGGAAGATAATGAGGTTATTGACGATGTATAAGGTCCAGGTGGTCATGAAGATATCGGGATAAACCTTAACGATGACTACCAAAGTTTAAAATTTAAGGCGACCCAATTGTTATACTCTGGTTGTGAGAAAGATCAAACAACTTTACATTCCATGGTTGGTTTGAATAGTTTCTAAGACTACTACCAAATAATGTTGGACTTATGGAAAAAAGGACACTTTGCTAAGGACTGTCCTAACAAGAAAGATAAAGAAATTATTAAGATTATTAATACAATATTAGACTTTGCAGATCAAGAAGAATTAGATATTGTATGCTATAGAAATATCAAACATAGAAAATGATGACAATGCCAGTATCTATAGTGCATACACATACAGTGATTCAATAGCCTATAATAGTGATACAGATGAGTATGAACAGTCCCAAAAAAATTTAGACTTATATATGATGAAAATTAATCATGAAGATGATTATATAAACTTTTAAGAAGCTTGGTACAAATGTATATTAAGCCCCTTGTTAAAAAAAGATAGACAGTTAATAATCCTGAGTTACTAACATATATTCCTAGATGTTACTATAATGGAAATCATTATTGCACATTTGGAATGAAATGTAACAAGAAAGACTTTAGATGTGTAGAATGTTTTGAGACTATACAAATAGAACTATTTATGGTTTGTGTTATTTGTCAATTACACTACCATGAAGGTTGTTAGAGAACTAGATTTAGAGCTATCTATACTTCCCAATATGATGCTCAAATAGACTAAGATATTAAAATATATTATCAAGACATTGATAGAAATATAGCCAAAAGATTGAAAGAAAATGAAAACTTAAAAGGAAAATGAATTGCCTATGATCTAGAAGATATGAACGCAAAAAGAAATTCAGAAGACATAACACCAATATATTTTATAGATAAACCCCAGAAAGGAATATCTATTTTAGAAAAGAATAATTTAGGAATTTCTACTAAACCACGTGCTAGTTTTGTAGAATTATTCATAAAGCATAAATATTATCCTAAAAGACTTTCAGCCTTTATAGATACAGGATGCTCACAGAGTATTTGTAAGGCTAATGCCTTCCCTGAAGATTATTTTCTAGACAGTAATTAAGAGATCCATGGTAAGGTAGATAATGGAGAACCATTTACCTTATATTTTCAGACTATTCCTATTTATTTCAAATTAGGAAATCAGACTAACAAAACTGTCAAACATTGATTTTGGATAATGGATCTTCATCCTAGTTTCACAGGAAACATTATTTTAGGACAAGACTTTATTAGCAAATATCATCCTTATACTCAGTATAATGATAATATATTACTTAGTGATAAAGAGGATTTTAATATTATTGCCCCTCTAATAGATCACAATACTACTTTTGAACTTATGTAGGTCAAACCTAATTATAGACCAATAAACCATCAGAGTTCTTCTGCTGAGCATAGTGGACCTAGTCATACAAACCAATAAGCAGCTCTAGAAATAAGTAAACCCTTACAAAAAGAATGTAAGTGTCCAGACCAAAAGTTTTATGAGCAAATATCACTTATACAACAAGACATTTTAGATCAAGCCCAACAAACCTTATTAAAGGTCCAAGCTTTATCCAAACAAAAGAAAATGGATATAGAAGGAGAAAATAAAAAGATTAGGCAATTAGCAGATTACTTTAGGAGAAAATCCCACTGCTAAGTGGGACAAAGATCAAAGTTATTATTAAATCATCCCTATTAACCCAGATGCCACTATTAATGGTAGAACCTATATGAAAGGATATTCACAAGATGATAGAGAAGAATTCAAAAAAGACATAGATGAAATGCTTAAGCTAGGTATTGTTAGAGAAAGAAAAAGTAAACAAAAAAGCCTTGCCTTCTACGTTCAAAATGACTTTGAATGAAAGAGAGGAAAAAGACGTATGATCATAGACTATAGAAACTGATTAGGCACAAATTCTTCCGAATTTATGCCCTTAATTTAGTAGCTTTTAGCACCTCGAATAATGTAATTCATATTGATTTATCTCATTTATATGCTACTGACCATTCCCACACAGTGCCTCGAGTTTTGTGTATTTTTCATGCTTTTTACAGGTATTTAGTCTAGTGAAGAGAAGAGAAATTCAAAGCTGAGAAGTCAATCAAGGAAGGAAAGTCAGAGGGAAAAATGGTCTATTTACATCGAGAGTTCGAACGAGGGATCAACACTAAAAATGAAGACTCCGCGTCTGTATGCGCGTAGGAAGAAACGACATCCCAATCCGAGCATCGAGTCAGAAGATATAAATCCTCGAAGATGAGAAAATCAAGAAAAAGAATACTACCTCAATTTGGGGATCGGACTGGACCGGGTTTAGTAAAAAATGAACCGGTCCGAAAAAGAGAGAACACATTAGACCATTTTGAGCACTAAAATGATATGTTTAGAGAAGAAAATGGATCGATTCGGTTACTTCCAAACCGAATCGGTCTGGGAAGCAAAATCTTTCTGTCTCAATTTCAGCACCAGACCGATCTGGATATTACTAAAAACGAATCGGTCCGAAAAAGCGAGAACACACTGGAGCATTTTGAGCACCGGACCGATCCGTTTAGAGAAGAAAACGAATCAATTCGATTACTACCAGACTTAATCAAAATTTACCCGTCGGACCGATTCGGTGGAAATAATTCTGAATTTTTCGTTTCTGATTAAGAGTTTTGCTTGGTTCCAACTCCTGCAATTTTCGTGATGTATTTAAACCAAATTATTATCAGACTTAGGGGTTCGACTTTTAGTTAGTTTTTAGAGGAGTTTACACATTGAAACCCTAGTTTGGAAGATTGGCTACTTTAATTCAAGATTCAATTTGTATTTCCAGATTCATCTCTTGCAATAATTTCTAATTTATTTCTTTAATTGCTTTCGTATTTAGATTAATTAGTTGTTAATTTATGGTTTTCAATTCTCAATTCAAAGTTTCAGTCTCAAATTTTCTAAATTAGTCATGATTTCCTTCACTTCAAATATTGCAATTTTCTTTAATCTAGTCATGTCTAGCTAAACTTTTCAGGGTCGGGGTGCATGAACCCAATCCGATGTAATTTACCGATGTTGAAAATTAGGTTTGAATTGAATTTTTAATGAATCATTTCAGATAGTTCTCACTAAAAATGTAGACCTTTTAACCTCGTTTGCCCTAGGTAACCTGGATGTTTTAGGATGCAACGCGCGTGTAGCTATGCGACACTGCTTTATTCTTAACTATGCGGGCGTCGTAGGTGCTGATGGCATTCGCCTTTTATTACTACCTTCAACATCTTGCATCCATAATTTTCTCTTAAGATTCAACGGGACCTTCAACTCTTCCCGATCTCTAACTGTATCTTTATTTGACGATCCTTTCACTGAGAGAATGGTACCTAAAAGAGTCTATGTTACGTTATTTTCAACATGCATAATGTCTAAATTATGTCGAATATCATGATCCTTCTAGTACTCCAAGTCAAACAAAATGGATCACCTCGAAAAACCCTCGGTACCTGTGAGATCCTCGTCGTCACCTTCACTTGGATGATCATTATTATCTACATCATCGTCCAATACTATTGGCTCTTTTTATTTCCCCTTCCCCTTCCCCTTCCCTTTAGCCTTCCCCTTCCCCACTCCCTCTCCCCCTTCCTCTTTTCGGGTACCTTCTCGAGCGATAACAGAAAAAATTTGCTCAACCTCTACACTTGTTAACTTTGATGGAGCCATAGCAGTATCTATTTTACCATTAAATGTTTGCTTTGATGTGTCGTACCTGTAAGGATGGTTTTCGGGAAGGAATATGCGAGATCGTTGATAGCAAAATTTCGTTGACTTGTAAAGATATTCAGAAGGTGTGTTTGTAGAGCAAACAGGACACCCATAATAACCTTGAGTTGAACAACCTGCTAACATCCCATAAGTAAGAAAATCATGAATACCCCACATCAACATATATTTTAGCTAAAAATATTCATTTTTATTTGCATCCCAAGCCTCGACTCAAGACCATAAGATCTTCAGCTCGTCGACTAAGGGTTGGAGGAAGACATCAATATTACTTGATGGTGACTTTGGCCCGTGAATCAATACAGTCAACATTGAAAACTCACTCTTCATACACATTGATGGGGGAGGGTTAAGAGGTTGAATAATCACTGGCTATCAACTATAGTTACGGCCAAACATGTTATTAGGGTTAAAACCGTCAGTTGCTATTGCAAGTCAAATATTTCACGGATCCTTCGCAAATTGTCTCCACTAATGTTTGCATTTACCCACTCTGTTGAATCTCGGGGATGACGCACAAATTCCATATAAGATCTTGCTCTAGCGTGCCAAGTCATTTTCTCGGCTATCCATTTAATGGTATACAACCTCTTTAGCCTAGGGATTAACGAAAAATGTCGCATTACCTTCTTAGGAACCTTATGAAACTTCTTTTGGTCCTTAGGATATATAATTTCCTCCCCATCATCTCCTCTTGAAGTATACTTGTATCGCAAAGCACCACATTTTAGACATTTATTACAGTTTTCATGCTCTTTCCAAAATAACATGCAATTATTAATGCACACGTCATACTTAACATAGTCCATACCAAGATCTCTAATTGCGTTCTTCATTTTGATATAACTAGTTATCAAGTTGTCCCCTTCGGGGAGTAACTCATTCAACAATCTAAGAATTCCACTGGTGGCGCCACCTGAGAAATTAAATTGTGTTTTTATATCATTTAACTTCACAAGAGAATACATGGTTGTATCGTGTGACGAACTAGTAGGAAGGTGTAGTGGCTCCATTGCGAGTTGATGTAAATGCTCATACTTCTTGCCTTTGCCTGTATGTGTGTGAGAATCCTTTGAAACATCAAAAGTTTGGGGGCCTTCATCACCACCTACATAATTAGGTGCACTAGGACACGCTTCAGTCGTGAACATCTCACAAGAATCATTCACAAGGTCATCCAAAGTCAGAATATTAGACAGGTCAATGTGTTCTCCCACATTAGTCTGAGTTGCGGGTTGTGCTGATCACTGGACTGGATTAAGAATTGACGTCTCCCCATGAAAATTCCATAAGGTGTAATTTATATCCATACAGTAGTCCATAAAATGGACAAAGCTTTCATCTAAAGTAACATGTCCTTTCCCATTGCGATAACGCCTACACGGATATGAATGTATATCCCCGGGAATAGTGTTATGCACAAACTGCAGAAACTCTAACACCCCATCTCTATACGAATCGGTCTCAAAGTTTTTCTCCTTTATTGACTCTTTATTGATCATCGATGACATCCTGATATACATGTGGATGCAGAATGTGTTAATAAGATCACATCACATAAAATAGCATTTCAAAATTTTAACAAGAGGAACTGTGGATAATTACTAAATTACAACAATCACATATAATACATTCTAATTATCCAAATTTTCCCATATGTATTCTTTAACCCCTCATTTGATAGCTATTGGTGGGCTCTCTCTCCAACAGGATTAATAGTTTCGAGGGACTGTGGATCCTTTCTGCATCTTGACACAATGAGTAAATCAGAGAAACCTAAAGCAATATAAGGGTGGACTAAGATGTAACATCCATTCTTACGTTTTAGTTATTAGACAGAAACAAAACCTCCAAACCTTAGGTTTTTAGTCAAGAACACATCACGGTCAACAACTCGTGTGCTTGGACAAAACCAACCTAAATCGCTTTAAAAACTTCATATTTTAGCTTAAAAACACAACCAAACATTCTACACTGCTTCTATAAACCCACACCAATGATAATCAAGCCACATGACCTCATCAAACAATAATTTTTTGACCCAAGAAATTAAAAAACCGAAGATGTTCTTCACTGTCCAAATACCATATCAAAAGAAACCCAAAACCCATAATCAAAATCAATTTTCATGGTTATAAATCAACGATTTATCATTTCATGGTCACACTATGGTTATGATTTGCGTTTACATGTTGATTAATTCAAGTTAACAGGCGAGTGTATTACCAATATAACACATAATCAGCACCAATAGAAACTAAATTAAAATCTAAAATTATGACACGATTGGAAAAATAATAACCACCAATTTTTAGTTCAATGGGGTATTGTAATCCCAATATACCAGATCCCAACTGGCATGAACTAAGACACGGTAACAAGAAACCAGGTGAACCCAACACCCGTACAATTGCCCAGAATACATCCTAAAATCGAAACTGTTCAGCTACACCCAAATCCCAAACTCATTGAGTAATAACAACTAATTTGGAACCAAAAGAACCCAAAATCGCAACTGTTTGGGTACATTCAACGGTTCAGGTACCCGAAATGGTAACTGTTCATATATATATATATATATATATATATATATATATATAAAGAGAGAGAGAGAGATAGAAAGAGAGAGATAATACCTTACGATTTGGAGATAGCGATGTTGACGATGAGCAGCGATGCGGGAGCAGTAGCAGCGATGTGGAGCAACGATGATGAAGCTCCAGTAGCAGCGATGATGAGGAGAAACGATGATGAAGCTCCAGTAGCAGTAACGATGAGGCACGGCAGCAGTGGTGATGATGAAGCTGGTAGCGTGGGGAGGGAGAGAGAGAGAGAGAGAGAGAGAGAGAGAGAGTTAGGTTTAAAATGATTTGGTCTTGAAAATTTGGTCCCCGCTCCAAATTTTAGGGGTTATTTTTTTAACGAAGCGTACCCATATTTGGCACAGTTAAAAACCGTGCCAAATTTTGTCACTATTTCAAACCGTTCCAGATTATAATAAAATCGCACCAGATTCTGGCATGGTTTTAAACCGTGCCAGAATTTCCTTGCCTAAGCGTGCCAGATTAGCATTTTTGGTGTAGTGATAGGTGGCTTAAACTTGGACGGCGTTGGGAAGTTGACTATCTTTGCCACAAAGGGTGAGTCTATAGAGTATCCTCTTTGAAGGGGGTCCCTGCTCCTCAAGATATCACCAATTTTATCCTCCAGCCTCTGGATCGAGTCGTTCTAGGGCCTCGTAGGGTCGGCTTGGTCGATGTTATCCCCTGTCGCCTCTTTGAGGTGAACAGAGGGTTCTGCTGCGGCAGGTCTGTGTCGGTTGTTCACTTCTCCCTAATCGTCGTCCCGTCTGTGGGGTCGGTCGTCTGATTCCTCCCTTTTGGACCTCGCAAACTCCTTGATCTGGATAATTTTTCCCGCATGTCATTTACCGGGCCCAACCTCTCAAAGGTCGACCCCCTGCTCAGACGATCGAAAGCAGAGCCTCTTGGGCGATCATCGGGATTTCTCCTTCCACACTTCTCTTTGCTCTCCTGGATAGGTCGCACAGTATTGTTGGAGACCTTATACGGCTCCCATCACTCTATGGGGGCCTCTTCCACCTCCAAATCATCATATTTGTCTTCCGGGACAGGGTTTCCTTACCTCCCTAGGCGTAAACTTCGAGGGTCAGCAATATCCCTCTGCCGCTGTGGAGGTGGAAAGTTTTTGCGTGGTGCCTAGGGTAGTCCCCTAGCCTCATGCTGCCCTAGAGCTACTGCCGGAGTAATCATCTTCGGTGAGACTCCTGGTGGTCTTAGTATGTTTTGGCTAAGAGCTGTAAATTGCTCCTATATAATTCGTTGGCTTACTGCCAAAGACTTCAGGGTGACCGCCACATCAGCCATCTCAGACTGAGGTGGTACCTGGCTGGAACTAGGTCCTACTCTACTATCCGGTGGAGGAAGTGGTAGTGGCATCTCTGGTGCTATGTGTTTAAGCTATGAAGAGCTTAATGATCAAAAGGCTGATGATCTTGAGAACCTTAATGGGTCTCTTTCAATGGTGAAACAGCTCCACACGAAGGGGGAGAACTGGTTCACCACCAGAGTTTCCGGTGAGGTCAAGTTATATAAAAGAAGAGATATCTTCTCGTTCCCACAGACGGCGCCAAACTAATGATGCAAAGATTCAGCACCACCAAATAAGAGGTGAGAGCTCAAACAATGATAACAATGGCAGCCATAGAGATATATATGTGTATAAGTGTATAGAAGGAGATGAGTATAAGAGGAATAAAACAATGATATATAGTGGTTCGGCCAATTAGGCCTACGTCCACTGTGAGTGTGTGATCCACTAAATATGGGCACTAATGGCCTTGGATACAATGCACATAAGCTCACTCTCTCTCTACTGTGTGTACAAGAAGAGTTTTAGCTAGTGTTACAATTATCGATCCCTTTACAAGGTTAAAGATCACAAGTACATATAGGGCTTGGGGGGTGTACTGTACCCCCCTCCAAAGCATGCATGGTGCAAGTGAATGATGATCTAGCCAATCCTCTACTGACACCTGGATGTGCCACTTGCAATTAATGATGACATAATATTCCCTCGCGTGACGGGATAATATTGTTATAATGGTTTAGTCCACGTGCTATATGAGTCCCACGCGCACTGTTCCACGCATCTCCCAAGTCACGCGCTGTGTGTAATACCCCGTATTTTTATGATATTTATTTATGGGATTAATTAAATTAAATATGAATTAATTGAGAATTAATCCGGATAAAATAATAACGAGATGTGAGTTGGTATTTGATTATAATATGTATATATGGCAATATATGAACATTGAAACTATTGAAATTATCGCGAGATTGAAATACGGCAATTTGGGAAATTTTGTTGGGACGCGCGTGACAGTCGTGTCAGGAATATAATTATTTGAATTAAAAAGTGAATTTTATTTTTATCACCCGTATGGTCATTTTGAGTGCGCCAACGAATCCGGAAGGGTCGAAATAGTCAGAAAACACTAGCCGGGGGTTTAGTTTGGGTCCCGGGGCATTTTTAGGCCATACCGACAACCCAAAAGGGTAGTTTAGTAATTTCGGAAATTGGGTAATTAAAACCCACGAAAATTAGATTTAAAAATCTGACTTAGTCTTAACCCACCAAACCATTTCCAACCCCAATCTAGGTAGTGGGCTACGGGAGAAGTTTAGAAACCTTAAACTTGCCAAAAACCAACCCCCCACCTCCATTGTCATCTTGAGAAGAACTTGTAGAGAGAGAGAGAAAGAGGAGAATTCTGCAGAGAGAGAGAGAGAGGAATTCAACCATCTTCAATCAACAACAAATCTGAAAAATGATTAAGGAAAGTGGTTTAATTACAATTGATTCAATGCTACGCTTTTCCATGTTTAGGGTAATTATCAAATTTATCTTGGAAGATTGATTAGACCCATGAATTTGAGGATTTAAAACTATGAATTATGTTAGGAATTTCATGTAGACATATTCTGGACGAATTATGAATTCAAATTATAACCCTTGATGATCTAAAAACGGATTTAAGAAGAGATTTATTAATGTTCTTGAAAGAAATAGAAAACTAGGGTTCTTGATGAAGTTTTGATCCAAATAAAGCCCTTAGTTGATGAATTATTGGTTTGAGAACGTTAACAATGTTGTAGGATGGTTGTATGATGATATTATAACGTTAGATTAGAGTTTCATGCATTATAATGGTGTTTTGAGGTGATTTGACAACTGCAAAACGAAGCAGTCCGTAGCCTACCTGGTGCGTTCGATCGATCGACATTCATCAGTCGATCGATCGACCACCATCGATCGATCGAAGGTAAAGGTCGATCGATCGACCTTCCCAGAAAGAGTAAAATTTTCCTAGTTAAATTTTAATGATGTTAACCCTTAGAAATTATTTTTGGAGACTTTATGAATATCCTTAGACTTAAGGAAGACCACTAGGTATGGTTATAAAGTTTGGACCTTAATTAGAATTTAATTTGAGGAATTATTCTAAAGGCTAATGAAGCTCGACGAGTGAGATAATATTAGGGTTAAAAGAGTAATTTTGAATAAATTGATGAATTGAGGTTTGGGGCAGAAGTAAGGACCTTAAGAATAATGATGTAATATGTGGGAATAATAGGAAACTTAATAACCCCTTTGAGATAGGTTTTAAGTACAAGAATCTATGACGTGAGACGTGTCGCCAGTTTAAATTTTATATTATCAGGAGACTTAAAATGTATAAAATTGGAATAATGGTATAAGGATGTAGAATATACCTTTATTAATATTGAGATATCTAAGATGTGTGCATGCTTAGTATATGATTTTATGTGTATGACATACCTACCATACTTGCTATCACGGGAGGTATACGTTCGCTTAGGGCCATCTCATCCTTGTGTGCCCGGATTTAGATTGGTACCTTAAGAACATAATACTAGAATGACTTATTTGTGAGTTAATAAGTCAGCTGACTATGGAGCGTAGGTATGTACGTGACCCATGGATATGTTGAATTATGTTCGCCTCCATTTTTGTGTGTTGTGCTTATTCTAACAATTCCTGAGAGATTCGAAATTTGTAATCCTTATGTACGTGATGTATCGGGATGGATAGCAGAGTATGTGTGCATCGCAGCTTAGCCTCGGGGTGCTTATATTGTATATTTATGATGTGTATAATATACGGTTAAATGAGAAGAAATTATCATGTTTAATTATGAGAATAATTTATAGTAACTCCTTGAGAAGATAAATAAGGGGATAACCTCCAGTAAACGGTAACGCTAATAATTGAGAATCCGAGTTCAAGTAAAGCTATTTTATTTAAGTGATAACATTGGGAATTCATGTTGTGAACCGGGTAGTTGGGTTAGAACGTATGACGGTTTAGTTAAGATACAAATAATACATGAATGGGTACAGGAACGTTAGGAGTGCACAGTTAGACGAGAGGTGAGTATTTCATGTGAGAGCACGTCCTAACATGTATTTTGCATTCATTTGTTTTAAATGTCATTAAAGCACTTGCTGTTTTTAAAATACTCTCCACTTTCGGGCTCTGACCCGTTTGCTTTCAAATCTATTTTTTTGTAAAAACTTTTTAGGTGCCCAGCCACAAGGACACTAGGCATAGTGCTTCCATTCAGGTGACGAGCTGTAGCTGTTGTGGAAGTTACAGGGCCTTGACAGTAAACGCCTCTTTTCTAGTCTTGACTCCATATTCAGTTTCATCTTTGTAGGGCATGTCGCCCATTTCTTTAGAGACATTTTATATTTCAGTTATTCAGACTTTGGTTTGTATTTAATTCAGGATGCAGACTTGTTTTATTTATTTCCATATTGGGATTGTGGTGAGGAGTATTTCCTCCTGACTTATTATTATTCATTGATTATTCTACTGCTTCTTTATGGTGAATGGTTATATTATTCTTTCAAAATTCTTTTATTATATGTTAATCAGATTTAATTTAAAATTTAGCAGCTTACTTTTTAAATACTAGGTGGTTAGAAATTATTAAAATGTTTTCGACAGTGATGCTATTAACTGAACCAACTTGGCATTTTGTATTAATTTAATAAAGGAGTAGCTACCCGGTATTTAATTAGTCGGGGTGTCACAGGTGGTATCCGAGCATCAGGTTCTAGTGTCCTTTAGGATCTGTACGGCTTATTATGTTTCCGCTGAGCTTTCTTTGATGTAGAGCCCTATATTTTAGGACTGTTGTATTCCTTTATTTATGCTTCGCTCTTCAGCTATTTTAAGTTTATAACTGCGAACTTATAAACTTTACTCATTTTAGATGCCTCCATGACGTGCGCAGCGAGTTCCTAGGGATGCACAGCCTGAGCCACAGCCAACTCCAGTACAGGGCATTATGAATGCCGCCGAGGTTGCAGCCATTGTAGCCCAAGCGGTAAATGCCGCTCTTGCCGTTGTACAGCAGGCACCACCCCTGGCGCCAGTAGTCGCGCCAGTTCAGGCACATACATTCCCGTCTGCTTGGGAACGTGTTCGAGATGCTTTTCAGAAAGCACACCCTCCGGAGTTCGCAGGTAGCTCCGATGTTGTGGTATCTAGTCAGTGGAGGAAAGATATTCAGAGGCACTTGAGGATGTATGAGTGCACCGATGTTTAGAGGCAGATCCTAGCTACTTTCAAGCTAGTGGGAGCTGCATTGCAGTGGTGGGAGTCTATTACCACCGCAGAGGAGAGAGATACTCTCACGATACAGGAGTTCTGGGTGCGGTTCGACCTCAAATATTTTCCGTCAGCTGTTCACACGGAGATGAGAAGGGAGTTGATGAGCCTCAAGCAGGAGGGAAGGACTGTGGCCGAGTATGAGGCCGAATTCACAAATTTGTTGAACATTGTACCGGATGAGATACCGACGGAAGAGAAGAAGATTCAGAAATTCACAGATGGATTGACTTGGAGGATCCGTCAGCACTTGTTGGGGAATCTATCGTTGGCCACCTACTCTGATGTGGTTAACGCTGCATTGCTCCATTGCCAGGACTACCGCTTTCACTTGACAGAGGGGAAGAGATTAGGAGAGTCCAGCCATCAGGGCAGTACAGTGGGAAATGGTGCCAGCGGGGCACAATCAGCTCAGGGTCAGTATAGGCAGAGTGATCAGGGTTCCCAGCAGGGGGATCATAAGAGATTCCGATCAGGGGGTTTCAGGCACGGATAGGGAGGTTTTAGGAAGGGCCATCAGGGTCCGAACGGCCATCAAGGCCAGCAGGGTCAGAATGGTCAACAACAGTTTCAGCCGGGCCAGCAGGGCCAGGGGAGGAATGGTAACGGCCACCAGGGCCGAGGGCAGCAGGAACAGCGAGGGGGAAACTTCCAGGGGAAGTGTTTCATTTGTGGTAAGATTGGCCACAAACGTCAGGATTGTCCTGATAAGGGCAGGGCCCCACAGCAGCAGCAGCAGGGTGCTCGACACGAGCCACAGAGGCCTATGTTTCCCGCCGCCCTCCCAGCACCACCGCAGATGGCAGCATTACCACCCATTCCAGCAGTCCCAGTTCAGCAGGGATAGCTTCAGTATGGGAGAGTGTATCAGCTCCAACAGGTCGCAGCCCCACAAGATCGACCAGCCATTGAGGGTATGTTCTCTATTCAGGGGACTCTGGGGCGCATTTTATTTGACACGGGGGCTACACACTATTTTATTGCTATGAGATTTGCACGCACCATTGGGTTATTAGACACCGTAGAGAGCACTGCTACTTGTGTAGACTCACCGTTGAGTAGGGGTTCCATGATTTCGCTTATGTGTAAAGGTGTGGGTATAGAGATCGGGAGGTTTACTTTACCCGCTGATATGTTAGTGTTAGAGATGACCGAGTATGATGCCATTATTGGTATGGATTGTTTAGTTGCGTACCGAGCCATGATTGACTGTTTTAGTAGGAGTATTATCTTTGCCATTCCTGGGCAGGAGATGTTTTTGGTGGCGATGCCTCTCCCTGAGGGAGGATCGTCCACTCACTTGTATTACATAGAGGAGGAGACCTCTAAGGAAGTGGTGATACCACTTGATTCGATTCCGGTTATTCGAGAGTTTGCCGATGTATTTCAGGATATACCTGGACTACCTCCGAGTAGAGAGATAGATTTTATGATCGATTTGATGTCGGGCACTCGGCCTATTGCCCGCGCACCTTACCGTATGGCTCCAGCTGAGATGAGAGAGTTACGGGATCAGATTGAGCAGTTGTTGGGTCAGGGGTTTATACGGAGGAGTACTTTGCCGTGGGGTTCCCCTGTGTTATTCGTTAAGAAGAGGGATGGATCGTTGAGATTGTGTGTGGATTATCGGGAGTTGAATAAGGTCACGATACGGAATAAGTATCCGTTGCCCCGAATCGATGACTTATTCGACCAGTTGAGAGGAGCTTCTTTCTTCTCGAAGATTGATTTACGATCTGGTTACCATCAGTTGCGTATCAGGGAGGGGGACGTCTCGAAGACTGCTTTCTTAACGAGATATGGTTCCTACGAGTTTCGGGTTATGCCTTTTGGTTTGACCAATGCTCCAGCCGTGTTTATGGACTTGATGAATAGGGTGTTCAGAGAGTTCCTAGATCAGTTCGTCATTGTCTTCATTGATGACATTCTGGTTTACTCCCAGACAGAGGAGGAGCACGCCGAGCATTTGAGGCAGGTTTTGCAGACGCTACGCCAGAACGAGCTGTATGCAAAGTATGAGAAGTGTGGGTTTTGGCTGAAGGAGGTTCAGTTTTTAGGGCATATCATTTCGGACCGGGGGATATCTGTTGATCCGGGGAAGGTATTCGCGGTGAGGGAGTGGGGACAGCCCACGACACCGACTAAGATCCGTAGTTTCTTGAGCTTAGCAGGATATTACAGGAGGTTTATTCGGGGTTTCTCAAAGATAGCGGGTCCTTTGACACATCTGACTCGTAAAGGTGTGCCGTTCATTTGGAGTGATGCCTGTCAGTTGGCATTCGATGAGTTGAAGGACAAGTTAACCTCAGCACCTGTGTTAGCATTGCCGAGACCGGGAGTTGAGTATCTAGTTTACACCGATGCGTCCTTACAAGGACTTAGAGGTGTATTGCAGCAGGAGAGTTAGGCCATAACTTATGCTTCCCGTAAGATTAAGCCTCACGAGAAGAATTACCCCACTCACGATTTGGAGTTAACGGCAGTTGTATTTGCCCTTCGGATTTGGAGACATTACCTTTTGGGGGAGAAGTTTCGATTGTTCACAGACCACAAGTCCCTACAGTACCTATTCACGCAGAAGGAGTTGAATATGCGGCAATGGAGGTGGCTTGAGTTTGTGCAGGACTATGAGTTTGATATCCAATATCACCCAGGGAAGGCTAACGTGGTAGCAGACGCGTTGAGTCGTAGGCCAGTAGATGAGATGGCAGGGGTGTGGAAGGCAAAATGGAAGGAGTTAGGACACCAGGATGCAGTGGCCCGATCATTCATGTCGGTGATGACTGTTAAACCGCAGATCGTCACGAGAGTGGTTAAGGCACAAGCAGATGACTCGTTCTATTAGGAGCAGATAGTTCGATTATTACCAGAGGGACCCGAGTCCTATACCGTTAGCTCAGACGGGGATTACGCTTTAATGGGAGACTAGTAGTTCCGGAAGGGAAGGAATTGCGACACGAGGTGATGGTAGAGTCGCACGGCTCACGGTTCGTGGTACATCCCGGTGGGGACAAAATGTACCAAGATATGAGACGTCAGTATTGGTGGAGCGGGATGAAGAGAGATATTGTCGTGTTTGTTTCTAAATGTGCCACTTGTCAGCTGGTAAAAGTGGACCATCAGAGACCGGCAGGACTTCTACAGCCATTAGAGGTCCCGATGTGGATGTGGGAGAACATCTCCATGGACTTTATCACGGGGTTGCCTACGTCACAGAGAGGTCACGACTCCATTTGGGTGATTGTGGACAGGTTGACCAAAGTCGCTCATTTTCTACCCGTAAGGACAGACTACACTACGGGACAGTATGCCCAGCTTTTTATTACAGAAATAGTGAGACTTCACGGTGTGCCCCTAAATATCGTGTCTGACCGAGACAAGATATTTGTTTCACGATTTTGGGAGAGTTTTCAGGAGGCCATGGGCACAGAATTACGATTGAGTACGGCTTATCATCCGCAGACCGATGGGCAAACCGAGCGTACAAATCAGATGTTGGAAGACATGTTGCGGATGTGCATCATTGACTTCGGGGGTGGATGGGAGCAGTATCTTCCACTGGTGGAGTTTGCTTACAACAACTCCTACCAGTTCACCATTGGTAGGTAGACCTTGTCATTCCCCAGCATGTTGGTTGGAGGTGGGGGACAACAAACTACTTGGGCCGGAAGTGATTCAGGATACTTCGGCGAGGATAGAATTAATACGAAGTCGCATTCGGGTAGCTCAGGATCGACAGAAGAGCTATGCTGATGCGAAGAGGTTCTTCGGGGAATTCCAAGTGGGGGACCAGGTTTTACTCAGAGTATCTCCTATGAAGGGGATTATGAGATTTGGGAAGAAGGGGAAGTTGGCACCGAGATATGTGGGACCATTTCCTATCATCGGGCAGATTGGGTCTGTGGCGTATAAACTTGGGTTACCGGAGCATTTGCACAGGATTCATGATGTGTTTCATATTTCCTCGCTAAGGAAATATCTTAGAGATGATTTGGCTCATTCTCACATTGCTTTGGAGGACATCGATCTCCAGCCCGATAGCTCCTACGAGGAGGGGCCGATAGCTATTTGGACAGAAGTGAGCGGAAACTGCGGTCAAAGATAGTTCTGTTAGTGCGTGTTCAGTGGCGACATCATAATGTCGAGGAGTCCACATGGGAGCGCGAGGATGAGATGCGCGAACGTTATCCAGAGTTATTTTTAACAGGTACTTTCTAGTTCCGAATTTCGGGACGAAATTCTGTTATTAGGGGGGGAGTATGTAATACCCCGTATTTTTGTGATATTTATTTATGGGATTAATTAAATTAAATCTGACTTAGTCTTAACCCACCAAACCATTTCCAACCCCAATCTAGGTAGTGGGCTACGGGAGAAGTTTAGAAACCTTAAACTTGCCAAAAACCAACCCCCCACCTCCATTGTCATCTTGAGAAGAACTTGTAGAGAGAGAGAGAAAGAGGAGAATTCTGCAGAGAGAGAGAGAGAGGAATTCAACCATCTTCAATCAACAACAAATCTGAAGAATGATTAAGGAAAGTGGTTTAATTACAATTGATTCAATGCTACGCTTTTCCATGTTTAGGGTAATTATCAAATTTATCTTGGAAGATTGATTAGACCCATGAATTTGAGGATTTAAAACTATGAATTATGTTAGGAATTGCATGTAGACATATTCTGGACGAATTATGAATTCAAATTATAACCCTTGATGATCTAAAAACGGATTTAAGAAGAGATTTATTAATGTTCTTGAAAGAAATAGAAAACTAGGGTTCTTGATGAAGTTTTGATCCAAATAAAGCCCTTAGTTGATGAATTATTGGTTTGAGAACGTTAACAATGTTGTAGGATGGTTGTATGATGATATTATAACGTTAGATTAGAGTTTCATGCATTATAATGGTGTTTTGAGGTGATTTGACAACTGCAAAACGAAGCAGTCCGTAGCCTACCTGGTGTGTTCGATCGATCGACATTCATCAGTCGATCGATCGACCACCATCGATCGATCGAAGGTAAAGGTCGATCGATCGACCTTCCCAGAAAGAGTAAAATTTTCCTAGTTAAATTTTAATGATGTTAACCCTTAGAAATTATTTTTGGAGACTTTATGAATATCCTTAGACTTAAGGAAGACCACTAGGTATGGTTATAAAGTTTGGACCTTAATTAGAATTTAATTTGAGGAATTATTCTAAAGGCTAATGAAGCTCGACGAGTGAGATAATATTAGGGTTAAAAGAGTAATTTTGAATAAATTGATGAATTGAGGTTTGGGGCAGAAGTAAGGACCTTAAGAATAATGATGTAATATGTGGGAATAATAGGAAACTTAATAACCCCTTTGAGATAGGTTTTAAGTACAAGAATCTATGACGTGAGACGTGTCGCCAGTTTAAATTTTATATTATCAGGAGACTTAAAATGTATAAAATTGGAATAATGGTATAAGGATGTAGAATATACCTTTATTAATATTGAGATATCTAAGATGTGTGCATGCTTAGTATATGATTTTATGTGTATGACATACCTACCATACTTGCTATCACGGGAGGTATACGTTCGCTTAGGGCCATCTCATCCTTGTGTGCCCGGATTTAGATTGGTACCTTAAGAACATAATACTAGAATGACTTATTTGTGAGTTAATAAGTCAGCTGACTATGGAGCGTAGGTATGTACGTGACCCATGGATATGTTGAATTATGTTCGCCTCCATTTTTGTGTGTTGTGCTTATTCTAACAATTCCTGAGAGATTCGGAATTTGTAATCCTTATGTACGTGATGTACCGGGATGGATAGCAGAGTATGTGTGCACCGCAGCTTAGCCTCGGGGTGCTTATATTGTATATTTATGATGTGTATAATATACGGTTAAATGAGAAGAAATTATCATGTTTAATTATGAGAATAATTTATAGTAAATCCTTGAGAAGATAAATAAGGGGATAACCTCCAGTAAACAGTAATGCTAATAATTGAGAATCCGAGTTCAAGTAAAGATATTTTATTTAAGTGATAACATTGGGAATTCATGTTGAGAACCGGGTAGTTGGGTTAGAATGTATGACGGTTTAGTTAAGATACAAATAACACATGAATGGGTACAGGAACGTTAGGAGTGCACAGTTAGATGAGAGGTGAGTATTTCATGTGAGAGCACGTCCTAACATGTATTTTGCATTCATTTGTTTTAAATGTCATTAAAGCACTTGCTGTTTTTAAAATACTCTCCACTTTCGGGCTCTGACTCGTTTGCTTTCAAATCTATTTTTTTGTAAAAACCTTTTAGGTGCCCAGCCATAAGGACACCAGGCATAGTGTTTCCATTCAGGTGACGAGCTGTAGCTGTTGTGGAAGTTACAGGGCCTTGACAGTAGACGCCTTTGTTCTAGCCTTGACTCCATATTCAGTTTCATCATTGTAGGGCATGTCGCCCATTTCTTTAGAGACATTTTATATTTCAGTTATTCAGACTTTGGTTTGTATTTAATTCAAGATGCAAACTTGTTTTATTTATTTCCATATTGGGATTGTTGTGAGGAGTATTTCCTCCTGACTTATTATTATTCGTTGATTATTCTACTGCTTCTTTATGGTGAATGGTTATATTATTCTTTCAAAATTCTTTTATTGCATGTTAATCAGATTTAATTTAAAATTTGGCAGCTTACTTTTTAAATACTAGGTGGTTAGAAATTATTAAAATGTTTTCGACAGTGATGCTATTAACTGAACCAAGTTGGCATTTTGTATTAATTTAATAAAGGAGTAGCTACCCGGTATTTAATTAGTCGGGGTGTCACACTGTGATGATGTCATCCTCGGTCTAGGATGCCAAGCCGAGGCTAAAGTTCATGCTGATATTGGGCCCGATTAGATGTGTGCCTTGTACGGTCGTCCCCTCATAGGGTCGTCCAGCCCATGATGAGGGTTCGTCTTATTCATGATGAGGGGTCGTCCCCTTGGAGGGTCGTCTTATTCATGATGAGGGGTCAGCCCCTTGAAGGGTCGTCCGATCTTCGTTGAAGGATCATCTAGGCCGACCCTTTCTGTAACGAAATTGTGGTAGTTGGACTCGTCCTGGGCCTGAGCCCTCGTCTGGTTGGAGGACACCCTCGGCCTGGCCGAGGATATATATGGGTATATCAATATTCATTTTGATTTGACTTTGTATATATGCCAACATTGCACACATGCACGAGTTTATATGGATGTTTGACTTGTCTTGCATATTTGAATTTGGTGAGGCGTTCCTATCTCAATCTTGTCATCTATGCGTAAGTAGACTTAAGGAGAAGTGTGCATGTAAAAATCGTTTACCGTGTGGATTTAAATTGGTAAAAATAATGAGTGATTCACGGGAAAGGGCTGCGAGAGTTCAAAATTAACTCGTCGTGAAAGCCACCGTTTAAAAGAGCCCAAAAGAAAATGTAATATGCTAAGAAAAGGTCCAAATTAGTTTAGTTTATTCCAAAGAAAACATGTTATTATTGAGGGAGTTTGGATGGATTAAAAATTTAAACGGGTTTGCACAACTAATCCTAATGTTGAAACATTGCAATTTGACGCTATTGGTTGTAGAATCGTCAAAATTGTGGATTTGTGTGCATGTAGTATGTTTAGTTCATTAAGCTCACACTTCTATTGTCATATGGCTATGATAAAGTTTGATGATTTATCGCTATCAATTAGAGCTTCTTGATCGTTTCGATGTGTTCGAATTGTGACTCATTTGTTGTAGTTTCATTCCCATTCATTCCATATCCATGTTTAAGCACATCGATACTATGTTTTCATGTAACTCACATTTTTAGTTTTTATGAGTTTTTGCATTTTGTGTTAAAAGCCTACTGTTTTAACACTATTTTTCTTCTGTCAGGCCCTTCTTGGAATTTTTTTGTGGAAATTTTTTCACTGGGCAATATAATATAATATTTCTGGGAATCTGGGAAATTCTGGCATGTCACGCGAAGTCGTTCAAACGACTTCTCTATCTCGCGCAAACGACAATTGTACTTCGTTCAAGTGACATCCTCAACTCGTTTTAGCGATGTCCCTGGCTCGTTCTAACGACAGGCTGATTTGTTGACTTCTGATTGGTTTGCAGTCCTCTAGGGTTAATTTGGTATTTTTTTGGTACTGCTGGAAGTTTTTTTTTCTGGACTGATGGGTTTATATGCAGGTTTTATTGGTTCTAAATTGGAGTTTTGCATATAGTCCATTTATCACACCTGATTAGATTGTTATATTCTTGGTGTGATTTATTTGGTTTACTAGCTACTGATTTGTAATCTCTTGATCATATTTAGTTGGTTGTTGCATGGTTATCTAGCATTTTCAATTTCTCAAATTGTTATCTAATTGATTTAAATTGGTATATTCTCATGCTAGATACTTGGCTTGGTTTATCTTTTCACCGGATTGTCTATTCGAGAAAAAAAGGGGGAGAGATGTATGTGATGGGGGGGGGGGGGGGAGATTTGTTGAGAATTTCTATTGATATCTGGATTTACATATTGTTTGATTATATTTCTTTCAAATTGGTAGCAAATAATTGCTCACATGTTTCAAATGATTTGTTATAATTAGAAATATAAATTTGTATCATTTGTTCCTCCATACTTCACTGGGTATTTGTTTGTCTGTTTCATGTGTGTAGGTATGCTTCAGCGATTCAAGATTTCAAAACTACATCACATTCACACAGTTCATGCTTACCGGTGCAACATATACTAGTCCGTGTCTTGTATTTTTGATTTTGGGTTTATGGGATGGGAATTAGGTATCATACGGATTGACGGACCGATTAGGCATTTCACTGGTTTAGTTTTGTCCTGGAATAGTCAAAGGGGGATATTTTTAAGGACATAAATTTCCAATTGAGTCCCTTTATTGTTTTGACTTAATTCCGTGAACAAAACTTGTTTGTAATATGTCATAGGGAGAAGTTTATTTTGTCACGATCCTACTTGGTCTATGACGTATTGAAGAAAATTAAAGACGTTGCGGCAAAGCTTCAAAGATTTAATCATGTCTATGTTTAATTAGTGCAAGTTTAATCGTCTTCAAAGGTAATTGCATTCCGAGATCACTCATGTATGAATGTATATAATTAATCGTGCTCGAAATTATTTTATAAAAGATGAGGATGTATTTTTATAAAGAAAAATATTTTAAAATGTTTTAAAAGTGTTTTAAAGGTTTACACTTTGTTTTTATTCTGATAAGCTCGAAAAAGGAGTTTGAATTTAATGGGTCTCTTTAAAGAAACGTTTTAATTAAAAAGTCAAAAAGTCAAACTTCTCGCTCGAACGACATTAGATCTCGTGTGAACGAGGTACCTATATCGCTCGAACGAGAGCCTTAAGTCGTTCGAACGACTCACATTTCAAGGCGATGCTAATTTGTTATTTAAAGTGTTTTCTATCAGAATTGCGTAAGTGTGCATTCTGGAAAACAGTATACGAACCATAAACGTGTTTGCACATGTTTTCTAAGGTTTACAAAGCATAAACACATCCTTAGAGTTTACAAAGATCCGAGATATCATTCTTATATGTTTAAGTGATCTTGCGGCACGAAAGTTTTTTGTTCTACAAATTGAACATCAAAGGTTTTTGCAGTGAAAAAAAGAGAAGGACTTCTTGTTCGACATCGTAGACGAATCAAAGCCAATCGGTGGACACCGAGACATACGTGGACGCGTGTGTTGTGGACAGGTATCGTGGAAGACAGAATTTTTGGCACTATTAAATAACGGTAGAAGATTGGAAGGAGCGTCAAGACCCGTGGGGATCAAGTCTTAGTGTAAGGCTAATCTGTCTTTATAAAACCATTGTTCATACTGATTGTCTGGCTTGGGCCGTTCGAAGTTGTTTTCCCGTTTTGGGTTTTTTCCTCGTGCATTCCGCGTTGTGAGTATTATTTACTTTATTTTACTTGCTTTAATCACTAGATGCATGCTTAGGATTAATCACGATAAAATTGGTTTAAAGTAAGAATTGGGTTTTTCACAACTTGGTTTGGTGCATAATTAAAAGTTGGATAATTTTTTGTGAGAAATTGGTTTTGTTTAAAACACACATATTAGGACCACTTTCACAATTGCAATAAACAACTTGCCTTAATTACTGTTGGGTATGATTTCGTGGGTGAGGATGATGATTCGATGTTTCCCTCTTCAAATCTTCACTCCTTAGGTGCTTAGGATGCAAGAACTCTTTCAAACCTTCAAGAATCCTCCTTAAGATTTTGGAAATGTTTCCTCTCTCCCCTCTAATGGCCTCCCTTTATGTTTGGTGTTTCTAACCCTAGATTCAGTCTTTAATTAGAAAATTTAGGGATGCAAATTTCGTAGGTCCTTTAACCTCCATTTATAAAATGTCCGAAACACCCTCAATAGGTGTCGCTTTGGTCCAAAATTTATCCGAGACCCAAATTAAACCCCTAGGTACACTATTTTGACTATGTCTACCCTAACGAAGTCATCCGTGACCTCTAAATTATCATACGAGTCACTAAAAATATATTTCTTATTTCTCACCTCAAAACAGCGTACACGTGACTTTCGGTGAAATATATTAAAATAAGCACATATAACTCACTATGCCGCATAATAATAATCCTTTTTTATTTACTATTCACACCCAGTAATTTCATCAAAATATTAATTAGTATCTACCTCTCGATTAATATCAATTATCACATTTAATAACTAAATCACATTAAATTACTTCACTCGTGTAATTTAATTAAAATATATTTTTCTAATTAATTTTTGAATTAATTAAATTAATAATACGTAGAAATACGAGGTATTAATACTTCCCCCCTTACAAAGGAATTTTGTCCCCGATATTAGGACATACCTGCGGTGAAAAACTCTGGATATTACTCTCGCATGTCATCCTCCCGCTCCCAAGTCGAGTCATTAGTATTATGGTGCCCCTACTGAACTTACACTAGTGTCACCACCTTAGACCATAACTTATGCTCACCACGATTTAGAATAGCCACGTGCCTCTCCTCATATGAGATGTCTGGCTGTAAGTCGAACTCCTCAAGTGGAACGTGATAGAAATCCCTCTTGCTCCTCGTGTATTTATTCAGTGATGACACATGGAACACATCGTGTATCCACTGAAGATGCTCTGGAAATCTCATTATATAGGCTACTGGTCCCACCCTCTATATAATAGGAAATGGCACTACATATCTCGACGTTAACTTCCCCTTTTTCCAAATCTCATAATCCCATTCATATGAGATACTCGAACTAACACATGGCCGCCAATATCTAACTCCACATGTCTTTTTTCGGTGTCTGCATAACTCTTCTGCCAATCCTAAGCTATTTGAATATGTCCTCGAATCAACTAAATCTTAGCAGTAGTCTCCTGAATCATTTAGGTCCCTAATAACTTGTTGTCCCGCACCTCTAACCAGCACGCGGGTGAACAACAAGGCCTCCCATATAATGCCTCGAACGGTTCCATACCGATAGTAAATTGGTAAGAGTTGTTATACGCAAACTCCACCAATGGAAGGTATCTCTCCCATCCTCCCCCAAAATCTAGGATACATATCCTCAACATATCCTTAAGCATCATATTCACCCTCTCAGTCTGTCCGTCATTCTCCATTTTTATACCTCTTAAAAACCCAGAATTTAGAAGTACCATTTCATATTTAAATCATCAAATTTTCATATTCAACATAAGTAGGATTCATTTACATGCAATACCTATTATCATTTTCATATATTTAATAAACATATATATATCTTCTACATGTAAAACCTCCATTTTCATGTTCATAGCCTCATGTATAAATCTCCAACTACATGAATTTGCTTATCCACTAAACTTGATTTATCAATCATTTTAATCCCAAATTCATAAGTTCATCAATCCAAAAGAAAATCCTATTCTAACATGGATAATATAAGCACCAAAATAAAGCAAGAATTACACTTGCCTTATGTGTAGGTCTGAACCTTTGGAGAAGACAAGTGTTTGGTACCTCCTCTTTCTTTTTCCGGCGACTATCCGGTCGTGGTGAAAGTTGTAGAGATGGTGATTGTCCCTTTAGTTTGCCCTAGGTGACTCTTCCTTTCCAAGTAACTATTCATCTCCTCTAGATAACCTTTCACTTTCTCTCTAAGTCTTTTCACTCTCTCTCGAAAGACATCACTTTGTGTTTTGATTAAATGAACCTTATGTACAATAAAAACTCACATATATAACAACTCTCCAAGGTTAGGTAAAAGACAAAAAAATGTAGGTACTATTCATCTCCTAAACAAAATGACTAATCGGGGTGTCCTTTTATCTTCCAATTGACCCGAGACCCAAATCAAACCCCCATGTAGACTTTTCTACCTATTTTGACCCTTTCGAACTCAACGGCGCACTCAAAATGATCATCCAAATGACTTAAAAATAAATTTTCTTTTATTTCCCAACTTTAGTCCCGACACGACTCATAAGCGCGTCCCGACTTAATTTCCATTATTGTCGTATTTGTAGCTCCCGACAATAATTATTATATTCACATATTACTTTTATATCACTAAGTAATATTCAAAATCATTTATTAAAAATCATATATTATTTTAATCTCTAGTAATATTCAATCCAGATTAATCCCAATTAATTTTTCATAATTAATTTCATCTAATCCCCATTCATTTGGCCCATTAACTTTTAATTTAACTCATATTAAATGTCATTAAAATTACAGGGCATTACACAATGTAGTGAGCTAGTTATCTCATTATTTGTATATCATTTTATTTCTCCAAAATTATATGTTTTATCCATTTTAATGCTTTTGAGACTGACTTCTTTAAATGAAGTGAAGAAGATAAGTTTCACTTAAAAGTGCTAAATCATTATAATTCAGTTTTACTTAATGAACCTACTATTAATTATTATATTAGCGTGTGATACTCCTTTAAAATTTTTGAAAAATTCCTAAACGGATTAAGCATAAGTTTATGCAAAGTCTCATAATGTTAAAGACTAAAATATGAGTACCCATTACGTAACATACATATTTTTAAGCTATATTATGTGAATTATAATGTGTCATTCGATTGGAGTGATTCATTTTATTTTTCAAAAGTAGAGTGCTATTAAAAATAGTTATATCCTTTTCTTATGTTATTTTTTAATCATTTCAAAAACCTTTCGATGACATTTCAAAATATTTGTTTAAGTTTGATAGTGAAGGACTTATCTTGAGTACATAAGAGATTTCTCAAAATATATGAGAATATATTTTCCTTGATTATGGTACACTCATTGATGGTTTGTACAATTATGTTTTCGATAAAAAATTTACAAGAAAAATGATTTTGATCATCATAATATTGAACTTAAAAGTAGATTTATTATTAAAACTCTTCAATCTTGTGGCACAACTGAATATGAGAATCTTTTAAACCTAGACATACTTTGATTATTTAATAGACTATATTGTCTTGGGATTGTCACTTATGAATCGTCATACTCACGTCTGAGCTCTTAAGGTTTTACATTTTTAGAACGATCTAGGTGGCCCAAGTGGAAGATTATAGTCCTTGGATAGTGGACCTACATAGATCATATCATTAGAAAACAGCAAGCCAAATGCACAAGTGTTGATATCACCACAAGAGTTATTCACACGTACATTTACCCAAAAAATGTTTGGATTCCGAACATTGGTTGAGAAAAGATTTTGAATATATATATGGGTAAAAGTGTATTATATAAATTTTGGTTTACCTAGACTTTCATGAGGGTACTCTAAATACTACTAAAACTTAAAATATCAAATTCTTTAAGAAATAGTGAAATTGGTGGGAGTATTAAATCACCTAATATGGTTGTAAAAGAAGTTAAGATATTTCTATCATTATCTTAACATCCAAAGTAATTGTTCTTTTGGTTGGTGGATATGAATAGTCTTCAGAAGCTCTTAAATGATTTTAATATTCTGAATGATTATGAGATTAATGAGAAGAATATGAACGTGACAGGTGAGTAATAAAATATCCGATTTTATGTTCACATGTTGTAAAAATTATAATGCAATTAATTGGCCAAAATGAAGTTCAGGATCACATTGAATTACCTAATTGATACACTAAAGTTGAGTGTATTTCTAACACCAACAATTGCTCACCACTAACTTATTAATTATTGTCATAGCAACGGCATAAACTTTCCTGTAAAAGGTTTGCAATATTTACTACAATAGATCCCGACGTGGGAAGGAAATCAACCCATTGATTTTCATGGAGAACTTGGAGGCCACCCATTTGGTCTTGACCAACTAAGGTAAGGAAGCCGCTATGAGTATGGTTCCTAGTGCCCAAAGTCAAATCTGGTTCAGGATAAGCAGGGTAGTAATGGCCTTCGATGAAAATCCCTTCAGCACATGCCATGTCTTTCAGGTGACTAGGATTTAACCCAAGAGCCTCCGACAATAATTCGAACATGGTGATCCCTAATTTCATGATATAGTTTGAAAACTCCAGTATTATTTCTCTGCACATTGAACAAAAAGATACAATCATAGCTAAAAAGGTCCATGCAGCTGGTCTTCATTTTACGTATAAAAGTCAAAATTTTCAAAAAAGGTTAAAAAACATCCCTTAAGATTTGATCTGTTTTTTTAACCATTTCTTGACGTATTAAAATCCCAAATTTGGTTACCTAATGTTCTGATGAGAGGTTCTCTAACAATACTCCTTTTAGATATTTATAAAGTTTGTTGTTGATTCAAGTAGCTTGAGTAATTCATTTTGACTTTGTTTTTTTTAGTTTATATCTAGCATGGTAAATACCCTTTTTTTTTTACAAAAAATAAAAAAAAAGTTTAAATTATAAGAATTTAACCGTTCCAATCACTCCAAGAAGGCTTTCCATCTTTTCAACATCCATATTGCTGTAAATAGTTATTCCAATATTCAAGGAGATCTTAGTTAGTTCTTGTGATAGATGATACTAAACTATATGTAGTACATAAAATAAATAAATAAAAGAGTACATGCCAAGCTATATGTAATAGTTTAGACGATGATTTTAACAAAAAGATTAGTGATATTTGATTATGGATTCAAAACCACATCATAAATGGATTTAATTGAATTTTACACAAAAATCCAAAAATAATTATTTCCCAGCTCAACAATGTACTATATCCAACACCTCTAATAGACATTCATTTATGTTTATACTTAAATTGTATCGGACTTTTTTATAGTGTGAAAATTAATAGCTTCCCTTGTGTCCACCAATCAAAATTTGTTCAAATTAGCACGTGTATGCTTATTTTTCATTTTTGTTTCATTATTGATAGAATCCATATACACTTACCAAAATCTAACATTGAAAGCATCAAAACGGACCTCTCTCTAGAAAAAAAAAAGAAATAGCTGATGCCCCTAAACCCCCCATCCCTCTCCTCTCGATCCCACCACCCCTCCCCCCTCTCACTTCCGGCGAGAGTGGGGGAGGCCTGCAAGAGACGCTCAAATCCAAAAGGAGGATAAGCAGCATTCCAAAAAATCCAAACCCGTCTTGTGGGTCTCCCCCGGTTTGGTCAGTCGTCGAGATGTCCTCGTCTATAAAAGATCCGCTCAAAGAACAGATCGGAATGGTTGCGACAAGAACTACCCTTCTGGTGGTAGATCGTACTTATGATTATGAAGATATGTTGTTTAGTTATGTTTTTGGTTTTTGTTGTTTATTGTTGTATTTCCAGGCTCCGTTTAGAGCTTCTCCCTTCGTCTCCTTTGTGAGCGTTTTATCCACTTTTAGTATAACTGTCAAGTTTTTGGGGTTTTGGTTCAAGTGTCCCATCTATTGTTCCTCTTGGGTTGAGACTCAGAAGCTCTCCGTGACTTTTGGGTTACTCCCACCTTAACTAAGGTTCGCCTATTTTTAGGTCCCTTAGAGTTTGAGCCTCCCTCCTTGGCACTGGTGTTTTTGATGTGCTTGTCTGACATTATTCCACCGTCTGTTTGCCTTGTGCACAGACTTTGTTCGGAGTGACTCGCCCTCTAGTGCCTTCAGTACCAGTTTCTTGGTTTTGTTGTTGGGATATGTCGTGTGCAGACCCCAAAACTTGTCGGTTGTAGTATAAGTCTTTTTTTAGGCTTTGTCCAAATTTCCATGCTTGTTCTACTTTATTTTCTCTTTTCTCCGTTCTACTTAACTCAAGCGTGTTTGAGTTATGTTGTTTTTCTTTTTTGTTACCATATGTTACATTAATGAAACCCCATTTGGGACGATTAGAAAACAAGCATAAAAAGGGGTCACTAGGTGGGATGTACTGTTTCGATTTTAGTGACAAATGTAATGTGCTGATTAAAACTTGAACCACTCATTAAAAATTATAGATTCCCTTGCTGAATCATTTACGTTTGTACCAATAATATTGAAATGTCACGTTAACTTTTGAATACCATCAACAAATTTGTTCTCGTAAATTTGCAATAACCTATCACAATTTCAAATTAGACCGGATATCAAAATAGAATAAAAAATACCTGCAGATCATGGGCAATTAATTGGGATCGGGCAGAAGGGGAGCCATAGTACAAACAAAGGTAACCTCCAGTTAGCCGTAGGTGCTTGATGAAAATCAAAGTTTGTATTGTAAACAAACGTTTTCTTGTGTGAAGAACTGGTTTTTCACCGCGGTGTCTTGTTCGTGAAACATCCGAACCCCTTCAATCATACCATCCATGGTACTTTGTGGTATACCACGATTGACCAACTGAAGAAAAAAAAACACTTCTCACTAGCATCTTTAATTTTGTTGATGATTTGAAGGCGTGTGGCTTCATCTTTTTCAACGTCTTTGAGGTCAATTGTGGGAACACAAATTTTTGTGTCTGGAAAGACTGACTTGTTTTTCAGGTTTGATGGGTTAATATGAAATATGCGATGGATTTTTGTGACCTCGGCATCTATAAGACCCTTTACACCAGTTCGTGCCTCGCCGAAGTTTGTTAGTTCTATTTTTCGATCAAATGCACGTGTTATTTCTCCCATGCTTATGACCACTTGCTTTTTTTGCCTACAAGCATATTGCAAAACCTCAAGTCATGCCGGGTATTTATACAAAGCAATGGGGTGGCCTTTCCCTTGTAACCAATGGGCTACTTTTTCATTACAGTAATGTTCTTCGAGAATCACTACTTTTTCATTACAGTAATGTTTTTTCGAGTTCTCTTTTTGTCACATTTTTTATTTACTAAAAAAATTGGGAGAAAAAAAGAAGAAGAAAGAAATATGTTTTTTGATCCAGAAAATTGTAACTTTCATTTACCTTTTTTTAAGTTTACATCGGAAGAGTATTGTGGGACCTTCGTTTTAATCCTATTAGGTGTGTAGGAAAGTGAGCAAGAAAGTGTGTAAGTATAGTAATTCTCAAATATGAAACTTAGAGATTTGTGGTGCAAAAAAAATTATTTTTTTCCTCCCACTTTTCATAGTAAATAAAAAATGTGACGAAAAGATTTTTTTTTTTTAAAATATTTATTAATAGATAGGAGAATAATCTTCTCCCCTGGCTCTTATAAGCGCTAAAGCAATGAAAATTAAGAAAATTTGCGAAATCTAAAACAAGTAGCAGATGGCCTTAAATTATATTTAAATACCGATTTTTCCACAGTAATTAAATAGGGAAAAGAGTCCTTTGTCCCGTGTCTAATAGAATAATTATTTGTTTCACCATATGGAATGCGACGAAAAGAGAACACATAAAAAACATTTTTTTAATAATAAAAACTAGGTGAAAAAAGAAGAAAATATATATTTATATTTTTATTAAATAAAAACTTGGATGAAAAAAGAACGAAATAATATTTTTTGGTTGTGTCGCTATTACTCAGGTTGTATTGTATTTTAATTGGATCATGTTCGTATTTGGTCATAAATAAAATATTTTGTATCGTTTCACGCTTTGTCGTGTTACTTTATTTGGAATGAATTGGTGTTAAATCAAAACTATAAATTTCGTGTCATGTCGTATTTAATTGGATCGTTTTCTTATTTGTTAAAAAAAAGTGACGTGACACGAAATCTTATTTACCAAATACGAACACAACTCGTGTCGCATTTTTGTCTTTGGCAGGTCAATTTTTTGTGTTCGTATTTGGTAAATAAGATTTCGTGTTGTATCACTTTTTTTACCAAATAGAACATGGTCCAATTAAATGCAACACGACATGAAATTTTATTTATTTTTATTTAGCGCCAATACATTTCAAATAAAGTGACACGACACGACATGAAAGGACACAAAATATTATTTTGTTCTTTTTCATCCGGGATTTTATTTAATAAAAAATATAAATATATTTTTTGTTCTTTTCTCCATTCTAGTTTTTATCATTAGAAAAACCAAATTTCTACATCCTCTTTTCATAACATTTTTATTCACTAAAAACAATTATTTAATAAGAGAATTGAGAGGAAAATAATATTTTTTTGCGCCACAACACAGTGAGTTTCATTTTTTTTCCGTCAACATTAGAAGAGTATTGTGAACCCTCCAATTTTGTCAAATTAGGTTGGGTAGGAAAGTGGATACCAAAGTGTATCCATCTTCTGTTTTTTTGTGTTCTCTTTTGATCATATTATTTATTTTAGTAAAAAAATTATTTACTAAGAAAATTAGGATTTTTTTTTCCCGCTACCAAACTGTAAGTTTCATATCTTTTTTCAGTTAACATTGGAAGGATATTATGGCCCTCCATTTTTTACATATTAAGTGTTTAGGAAAGTGGGTGCCAAAATGTGTTTCCCAATCAAAATGTGCAGTGATTCTCAATCAATAATACAATAAATCCCACCAACTTTGAGACAACTCTACAGAATTAATACACCATGGCCCATAACTCTTGTAATTGTGGACGATCAGCTTTACACTATCGGATAGTACTTTCAATAGTGGTTCATTTTTTTTACTGTTTCTATGTACTGTTTTAAATTTCAATAGATTACATAGAAACACTCCTCATTAAATTGGATTTTTCTTTACTAAAAAAATATTTAAAATGGAACTTAAAACATAAATATACAAAAATTAAATATCATATTTAAAGATATGCGTAACTACTACTAGATCCTAAAACAAAAGAGGTGGTTTTGGCCAACTCTATAGTCAGTAATTTTTTTGGGTTTAAAGACACCAGTCGTTTGTGTATACACGATTTTCAGTAATGGATATATTAATTTTGTTATTTTATTTATTTTTTTTTTAACAAAATTGTAATATGTACGGATGAGTGGCCTTAACTATTAAAAAAATATGTAGGTGAACTAGAATCAAAACTATAAATTGCCAGAGATTAAAATAAAAAGCTCCCAATTACAAATAACCATTCTTTCTATGTATTTTCATAATGGGCTTGATTAAATGCATTTCGATTGGGTACTAATGCACTCAAAATATTTGCATAAAAATATTAATAGTGTCATATAAATTAATTAAAAAGTATCACTATATATTATTTTGGAGTCCTAAAATACTTTTTTGGTGTGTATTTAGTCCTACCCCGTATACTAAAACATGAATAATAAAAATTTTCTCATGGTAGATAAATCTAAAAAGTATTGAGTTGTGTGATGTGGTGGAATAATAATTTTGATGGATAGCACACCCATTGACACTCAGCACACCAATGAAAGTCTGGTCATAGTTTTGTATAAGTGTAGATATTTAAAACTGAGTACCAAAATTGATACAGAAAATTCCATAAATTGGGTTGACTATATCTTTGAAGAAGATATGGGAATGAAGTTCCACAAGACAGTAGAGAATTAAAAGTTCACCAATAAAATACAAAAACTTATGGTAAATCAACCAGATCCAGATCCAGATCCCTTGATATAAATATATTTGGGAACCTGAAAAAAAAGAGTTAACCTACATTAGTGCAACTTGAACAAAGAATTACTGCAACTTGTTTGGGAATATAATGATTTACCTAGATTAGACAAAAAATTGGTGGAGCATACTACAAGAAAAGTAAGTGTTTAGGAAGGCTAATAAGCATTGTAAATAGTTGTTTATAGCACTTTTAAAATTTATGTCAAGCGTTGTAAAAACGAGTGTCTTAAAATGTTTTTAAAAAAGTGATGTAAAATAAACAACTAATTACGGCGACTTAGTTGTACCCGGTATAAAATTACTGACTTTTGTAAATTAAAAGCATTATAAAAGTTTAGTTGTTAAGAACTTTATTTCTAATCAATATATATATATATATATATATATATATATATATAGAGAGAGAGAGAGAGAGAGTTACGATCTCTAACATGCGTCGTAGCAACATACCTATGAACATACCCATTTTTATAAAATAGTAAAAAAAATATTTTCCAACCAAATTTTGTAAACACGATCTCCATAATGAGAAGATCATCTACAAAAATAACCATAAAAAAATTCAACTCAGAAATGGGAGAAATGAAAAGTAGAAATATATAACGAGTTTGGTAAAAAAAAATCAGTTTTTTTCTATTTTGAAAAAATGAATGTGTTCATTGGTATGTTAAGTGAGATATGTTGGAGAGCCAGACTCTATGTGTGTGTGTGTGTGTGTGTGTGTGTGTGTGTGTGTGTGTGTGCATATATATATATATATACACACACACACACACACACACACACACATAAAACTTGAGCTTAGTTCACAACCTTCGTAAAATTAATTATTTCTGTATACCCCGTATATTTCAAAATAAAATAAAATTTAATAAGGGATTAATTTAATTCGGTGAAATTAATTAATCAAGGGTGTGAGTAATCAGATACATTATTGTTTATAAATTTAGAGTTGGGTTTCAACGATTTGGGAATAAACCAAAAGGAATTATATTTTTGAATAAAAATTATTGGCTTGTGTCACGTCATAATTAAATATATTTTTGGTATAAAAATATTTGGAACACGCTTTGAGAGGTATTACGGGCTCGTTTGGGCATTTTAGACCCTTAGGAATGATCCCGAGGTACATATATATGAGTTAGGTAGTTATCATACTAATTAGATTATGTATTTGGACTCGTTTGGGGGTCCAAAGTTGGGGCCTAAATTTTAACTCCTGAATTGGGTTGTAACAACCCCTATTTTCTCAAGTAAATATTAATCAGGCACGATACGCCGAAGATAGGGATAACTTGTCAATTAATACCATCCTAAGCACAATTTCAAATATAAAGTAATTATATAATTTAAGGCTTAAGTTTGAAAAGTTACAAACATAACCATAATAAATAAATAGATCCAAACCACCAACAATAATATAAATATCCAACCAGAATAATATGAATCTCCACCAACATAAAGTAAAAGTTTTCAGCTTATGCCCTTACAAATGTTCCAAATAAATAAATAGCTAAGGCTGAGAAGCACCTATGCTAGAAACAATGTAGCTGAAAGCGGAGAGCAAATTAGACTACAAGACTGCTATATCACAATTTAGCTATCCCTGTCTACGAGTACCTAGGGAAAAAACATTTAAATTTTGATTAGTACATTTTGTGATTGTGTACGAGGTCGGTAATATATATAAACATATTTAGGGATTTGTATATATATATATATATGTGTGTGTGTGTGTGTGTGTGTGTGTGTGTGTGTGTGATTGCTATGTTTTATATTGAACATACCTACTCGATAGTGCTATCGTTATGAGGTTGCACATAGTGGGCAATCCACCCTGGCATTGAGCAACAGGTGTTGGATTGATTCCCCAGATCATAGCACTACTGCATGACCACTATCCATATGTGAGGATAGGAATTGGTTTGGAGACCAGTTGGGTGTAATGTGGTATAGTCGCAACCCTTTGATGTATGTTTATGAGTGCCGCCATTGTAGCTATTTATGTTTGGGTTCGGTGGTGAGTATCTGATCTCGTGTCTCAATGTGATGCGTAATGCTTGGAGCTTGATAGCAGGCAAAGGATGTATCGTCGAGGTCCAAGATCTGGGGATACGGTTATACATATATAGTGAAAGATATATATGTTTGTTTACATGGTATAATGTGCATATATATTTATAGCATGAGTGTAGTTATGGTACTTTATTATGTGAAAACTTAATTATAGCACGTGTGCCTATATGATATTATTCATAAACAAACACCTAATGAGGGTAGTATATACTTAGCTAACGATGACTATTAGTGGGGTTGGGCTTGGATAGCAGTTATTGTCCAAGTTAGACCGGGTAGTGTAATTAGGATAATAAAATGAATGCGTTAGGTGCTCACTCTAGATGAGAGTTGAGGTTTTATATCATTTGAATGCAATTGGTTAATTAATTTTGAAAGTGATACACTACATGATTTATCTATTTAAAACATTTTATTACTTGAAAAAATATTTCCAAACTTTTTTTGCCTTGACCCGAGGGCAAATTTATTTACTTATTTTCTTTTTAAAACACTGGTGTGCAATAACAGCAACCGAGACATCAGGGGTAGATCCCTGTTACCGTTGCAGTAGTCGTGGATGTTAAAAGAATGATTTAACCACCTCAGATCATTCTATCTAGATAGGATCCTTTATTCCAGTTTTCATTTAGGGCATGTTGCCTATAGTTTTGATAAGACTTTATTTGATATCATATATCTTTTAATATTTATTTTTTATTTCAGTTGGATGATTACTATTGTGACCTATGGTGTATTCAGTTCACATTTATTTATGCATGCATGTTGATTCATTTTATTCATCTAGTTATATGGTTTTTATCCGTATTATATTTATATTGCGCATGCGAGAGTGATACTGAGAATGAAACCATACTGGATTCCAATTTTATTTTAGTAGATGATTAACCACTTGGTATTAAACTAGGTGGCCTGTCACAACTTGCTCAATGAATCCTCATTAGTCATTATACTTATCCTTGATAAATTCATGATTCTCATACCTCACTAAATTATTATTATCATATAAATCACATGATAAGTATATGAATGCAATTAAATTATTTTTCTAACACTGAAATAATTATAAAAGTTTAAATTTAATGATATTCTACAAATCACATAACTAAATACCTACATTCTAAACAAAGAGTCTCTATTTAAATGTTATAAACTTTAAAAAGTGTTTTGTTTTTCAAACTAAACTTGAAGGGGATGTTCAATTAATTCAAATAGACAAAAGTATACTACTTTCTCTTTGAAACAAGAATCTTGATTTGGAAAATTCCTTTAGTAAACTCTAATTTTGGGTTATAACATTGAAAGATATATATATATATGTAAGCTTTGATTATCAATGAATAAATGCTTCAAAATAAAATTGTGAACTACATTACCTTAAAGGATTTTCAATTATCAAACACCTTAAAATTTTCTTTTTAAAAACATAGTTTTCTAATTAAACAAAAACTACATTACAATTTCCTTTTATTAAAAATAGGAAAAGAAAAAATGCATCTTTCGAGAGCGTGCTTTTATGACAGTAGTATGAATTTGTAGGCCCACATTTAATAGAAGGAATCTTTCTTAGGATTTTTTAAGCATATCAAGATCTTATTTTATTAACCAAACCAACTACCACCAATAGGTGGCAGTTCCACAAAAGAAGCTAACACATGTGGTAAACACATAACATACAAACACAACACGCGTATACCTAACATAGGTGGGTACTTTATTTAGAATCTAGGAACACGCAAGAAGGAAACCTCCACACAACCCTCAAGGTCATTCCCTTATTTGCACCATAAAATTAAAGATTTATAATAATACTTTCATAGATCATCCATAACTTAATTTCTGAGCCTTGAAAGATGATCTCCAAATCACCATAGCAACTCAAGTTATTTTAAAATGTGATAGCGCAGAGGTTCCATCGAACCCTCTGGCATAGAAGAGTGTTAAGAACTCCTTTATGGTTAACTCCTTGTACTTTGGGGCCTCGCCTTCTAATAACAGGTCTTTCATTGGTGCGTAAACTGTCAAAGCAATCCCTTCTTGAAAATGTGTTCTAAAGAAACATGCGATTGAAATTATCGGACCTACATTTTTCACCAGTACTCTGTGCTTAACGCTTTTGAACTTCTCATTGGTGATGAGCTGCACAAACATGGACAAGGAATTATTGTTCAATAGGCAATATTTGTTGGCATTACTGCAATAATCAACAAGTGAAGTAAAACTATAGGAGTAGTTCTCGACGAGCCAATGCCAAAACAATCCAGCTATAACATGTTAGACCAGAAAATATCCACATCTAAAAGCTTTTCAAATACAATCCACAATTTATGGCTAGTTAGAAAATTTTTACACATCTTCCTATGATAACTTTTTAAAATATTAGAATTTTCAAATTGATCCTAAATTACCATGACTAGTTTTAAAAAATCTTTTAAAATAATTTTTTAAAGAAAAAATATGGCAGCCAATGGGAATGATGACATTTTCTAATTCCAAAATGGGGAGTAGTTTCACAAGCTCAACGTTATGATATGAGTTCACACAATCACACCAATGGTCAAAAGGTCTCTTAGATATATACCCTGATGGACGATTGAGATAAAGTGACGATTGGAGAGTTTTTTAAATGTTTTTCTTTACACCTTTATAATAATTACTCAAATTTTTCCGTTACTGAAAATTCTGGATTTATCCATTTTATGTGTTTGAATAACTACAAAAGTTGTCTTACCGTATTTGTGATTTTTTTGTATACACCAAATATTGTTATGAATGCTATATTTATGGTTAAGGTTTTGACATTAATATTTAGATTATGTTAGATTAGGTGTCAATCGAAGTGTCCTAGTTTATAATTGTAAATATTTAATTATTGTGTATAAATTTGGTTGTTTGAAGGTCCAAATATAATTATGAGTGTTAGGTTGTTGATGCGGTATTGATGTGACTTGTCCATTATAATATTACCCAAATGTACTATTACCTTTATTAAATGAACATTGTTGAGTAATTTGTTTTCATCAATGTAACCTTGAAGGATTTATATTTTTCCATAGAACTAATATTTACATGAAGTTTAATTAAGAGCTAAAAAAATTCTCCAAAACTATAAATATTATATCAGTGTGTATGCTTATTAAGTCCAATATGAGTTACGAAATATTAAAATAATGCCTTAGTATTTTTATCTCAGTATTTATATCATAATTAGTTTACGATTCCACAAAAGTGGTTTAATCTAATAAATAGTAAATGTTGTATTTTTTTGGGTACATTCAAAAACTATGTTTTGGTTGCTCCAAAGAGTCCAAATATGAATTGGCATGTTCGAATTATTAATGATTTCATTATGATTAAGCCATTATGATTTGGTTACTTCAAAGAGTCCAGTTGCAATAGTAAAGTTAATATTAAGGGGCAATATATTTATTTATTAAAATTGGTATCAATTACTCCACAGAGTCCATATCCTTCCTTAATTTATAAGTACATTGTCCATTTAGGCTTTTCAAAAATAATAATGCTCATTGAAATTATTATACAGTTTATAAAATAATATAATGTTCATGTAATGAACAATTTGGTAGTTACCAAAGTGACTAACTAGAATGATTATGAATATTAAATTTAAAGATAAAAGTGGTAGTAGTAACTCATCATGCTTATATATGTAAAGAATTTAATGGCGGTATAATTGGTTTATTTCGTCGAGCAAGATAATTTTGTGAAGGAAATTGATTTTGAATAACTAAAATAAATATTAAGGAATTACGCAATTAGGTGGTGAAAGATTATTCTAGATAACACGCTTATCTAAA
Source organism: Sambucus nigra (assembly GCA_949130495.1). Taxonomy (NCBI): domain Eukaryota; kingdom Viridiplantae; phylum Streptophyta; class Magnoliopsida; order Dipsacales; family Adoxaceae; genus Sambucus; species Sambucus nigra. The sequence continues at coordinate 540,970,387 of OX422214.1, read as the reverse complement.
TTAAATAATAGAGTACCCAATAAAGTCATAATAAATATGCAAAGTTATACTAAAAGAAAGCCCACATTTTTAAAATGTTATTAATGTACGTGTTGTCATTTTATTGCTTCAATGTAGTGAGTTATTTATCTTATTAATTATATATCATTTTATTTCTCTAAACTTGTAAATTTTATTCATTTTAATGCTTTTGAGACTGAGTTCTTAGAATGAAGTGAAGAAGCTAAGTTTCACTTAAAAGTGCAAAATCGTTATAATTCAGTTTTACTTAATGAATCTGCTATTAATTACAATATAAGCATGAGACACTCCTTTAAAAGTTTTGAAAATTTTCTAAACGGATTAACCGTTAAGTTTATGCAAAGTCTCATAATGTTAGAGACTAAAATATCATTACATATTTTTAAGCTATATTATGTGAATTATAATGTGTCGCTCGATAGGAGTGATAATAATTTATTTTATTTTTCTAAAATTGTGTTCTAAGAAAAATAGTTCTAATACGATATGAGCAATCTTTCAAGACAAACTATAAAACGAACCATATTCTTGGATTGCATTTCTTATGTTATTTTGGAATCATTTCAAAAACCGTTTGATGACATTTCAAAATATTTATTTAAATTTGCTCGTGAAGGACTTATCTTGAGTACACAAAAGAATTTTCAGCTTATATTTTCCTTAATTGTGGTATACTCATTGGTGGTTTGTACAATTATATTTTTGATAATTTTTTTACAAGAAAAATGATTTGATCATCATAATATTGAACTTAACAATGGCTTTATTATTAAAACTCTTCAATCTTATGTATAATTGAATATGAGAATCTTTTAAATCTAGACTTACTTTGATGATTTCATAGACTAAATTATCTTGAGGTTATCACTTATGAATCTTCATACTCACGTTTGAGCTATTAAGGGCCAAAGTGGGAGATTATAGTCCTTGGAAAGTGGATCTGTATAGATCATATCATTATAAAATAACAAGCCAAACACAAGAGTGTCAATATCACCACAAGAGTTATTCGCACGTATATTTACCAAAAATATGTTTGGATTCCAAACATTGGTTGATAATTTTTTTTGAATATATATGGGTAAAAGTGTATTATATAAATTTACTTTACCTAGACTTTCAAGAGGGTACTCTAAATACTACTAAAATTTAAAATGTCAAATTCTTTAAAGAATGATGAAATTAGTAGGAGTATCAAATCACCTAATGTTGTTATAAAAGAAATTAAGATATTTGTGCCATTATCTTAACATCTAAAGTAATTGTTCTTTTGGTTGATGAATATGAATAGTATTAAGAAGCTCTTAAATGAGTTTGATATTCTGAATGATTATGGCATTAATAACAAGAATACGAATTTGACATAGGAGTAATAAGATATCCGATTTTTTCGTCACTTGCTTAAAAAAATATAATGCAATTAATTATCAGGATCACATTTAATTACCTAATTAATACACTAAAGTCGGGTGTATTTCTAACACCCGGAATTGCTCATGACCAAGTAATTAATTATTGTCCTAGCAATGTCATAAACTTTCCTGCAAAAGATCCGCAATATTTACTACAATAGCTCCCGGCATGGGAAGGACATCAACCCATTGATTTTCGTGGAGGACTTGGAGGCCACCCGTTTGGTCTTGAACAACTAAGGTAAGGAAACCGCTATCAGTATGGTTGATAGTGACCAAAGTCAAATCTGGTGCAAGACAAGCAGGGTAGTATTGGCCTTCGATGAAAAGCCCTTGAGCACTTGTTTTATTACAAGTCATGATATTTGCCAACTCCTTATCTCATTCAAAGAAGGCATTTATAAATTTATAAATGAAGACGCAACATGTATAATTTTCTGGTCGTAATTACATATTTTCTTTATATTCATTGTATTTTCCTTGTCAGCGAAAGATTTCAGAATTTGTAGACATTGTTGGACCAAATGGGATACTTTCGAGAAGTTATGGCGCGAAGAGTTCATCGGGTGGTTATCAAAATACAAATGAAATCTGGTTAGTCTCAAATTCTCTTTGAATGTTGCAGCATTAAATAAAAAAATAGCCTGAAATAGCGGTGACAAGTAGCCAAACGTAAAATGGCTTACTTTATGAGCTTATTTAGTTAAATTGGTGGAAGGGATTTGCTGGTGGTTTGGTTTTGGAATTTGCTGCTGCTGTTGAGTTTTTTTTAAATGTTAAAACATGTTGGATTTAACGAATAAACAAATGAAACTATGTCAAAATTTTCTAAAATCAATAAACATTCTAAATTGATTAAAAACATATCGTTAGAGGATAAAAACCCAATGTAACTTGTAGGAACTGATCGAGTAGTCCCGGGTCTCCCGCTTTGTGAATATGATGAAATTTTACAAAAATCAACACTTAGACTTAAAAACAAGCCGTTAAAGGGTGAAAACCCAAACCATCCACCAAACGACCCCGTAGGAGGCACGAACACCTCGCACGGAACCAATGTAACTTGTAGGAACTGACCGCGTAGTCCCGGGTCTCCCAGTTTGAGAATATGGCGATAGTTTGTAAAAATAACACTTAGACTTAAAAATAAGCCGTTGAAGGGTGAAAACCCAAACCAACCCCCAAACGGACCCGTAAGAGGCATGAACACCTCGCACGGGACCAATGCAACTTGTAGGAACTGACCGCATAGTCTCGGGTCTCCGAGTTTGTGAGTATGACGATAATTTGTAAAAATCACACTTAGACTTAAAAACAAGCCGTTAAAGGGTGAAAACCCAAATCAGGCCCCAAACGACCCCGTAGGAGGCACGAACACCTCGCTCGGGACCAATGCAACTTGTAGGAACTGACCACGTAGTCCCGGGTCTCCCGGTTTGAGAGTATGATGATAATTTGCAAAAATCACACTTAGACTTAAAACAATCCGTTAAAGGGTGAAAACCCAAAACAACTCCCAAACGACCCCGTAGGAGGTACGAACACCTCGCACGGGACCAATGCAACTTGTAGGAACTGACCGCGTAGTCCCGGGTCTCCCGGTTTGAGAGTATGACGATAATTTGTAAAAATCACACTTAGACTTAAAATCAAGCCGTTAAAGGGTGAAAACCCAAACCAGACCCCAAACGACCCTGTAAGAGGCATGAACACCTCGCACGTGACCAATGCAACTTGTAGAAACTAACCGCGTAGTCCCGGGTCTCTCGATTTAAGAGTATGACGTTAATTTGCAAAAATCACCACTTAGACTTAAAAATAAGGCGTTAAAGGGTGAAAACCCAAACCAGCTCCCAAACGACCCCGTAGGAGGCACGAACACCTCGCACGGGACCAATGCATCTTGTAGAAACTGACCGTGTTGTCCCGGGTCTCCTAGTATGAGAGTATGACGATAATTTACAAAAATCACACTTAGACTTAAAAACAAGCCGTTAAAGGGTGAAAACCCAAACCAGGCCCCAAACGACCCCATAGGAGGCACGAACACCTCGCACGGGACCAATGCAACTTGTAGGAACTGACCGCGTAGTCCTGGGTCTTCCGGTTTGAGAGTATGACGATAATTTGCAAAAATCACCAGTTAGACTTAAAAACAAGGCGTTAAAGGGTGAAAACCCAAACCAGGCCCCAAACGACCCCGTAGGAGGCACGAACACCTCGCACGGGATCAATGCAACTTGTAGGAACTGACCGCGTAGTCCCGGGTCTACTGGTTTGAGAGTGTGACAATAATTTACAGAAATCACACTTAAGACTTAAAAACAAGTCGTTAACGGGTGAAAATCCAAACCAGTCCCCAAACGACCCCGTAGGAGGCACGAACACCTCGCACGGGACCAATGCAAATTGTAGGAACTGATCGCGAAGTTCCGAGTCTCTCGGTTTAAGAGTATGACGAAAATTTGTAAAAATTATACTTAGACTTAAAAACAAGCCGTTAAAGGGTGAAAACACAAACCTGCCCCCAAACGACCTCGTAGGGGGCACGAACACCTCACACGGACCAATGCAACTTGTAGGAACTGATCGCGTAGTCCCGGGTCTCCCGGTTTGAGAGTATGACGATAATTTGTAAAAATCATACTTAGACTTAAAAACAAGTCGTTAACGGGTGAAAATCCAAACCAGCCCCCAAACGACTCTGTAGGAGGCACGAACACCTCGCACGGGACCAATGCAACTTATAGGAACTGACCGCATAGTCTCGAGTCTCCCGGTTTGAGAATATGATGATAATTTGTAAAAATCACAGTTAGACTTAAAAACAAGCCGTTAAAGGGTGAAAACCCAAACCAGCCCCCAAACGGCCCGTAGGACGCACGAACACCTCGCACGGGACCAATGCAACTTGTAGGAACTGACCGCGTAGTCCCGGGTCTCCCTGTTTGAGAGTATGACGATAATTTGCAAAAATCACACTTAGACTTCCAAACAAACCGTTAAAGGGTGAAAACCCGAATCAACCCCCAAACGGCCCCGTAGGAGGCATGAACACCTCGCACGGGATCAATGCAACTTGTAGGAAATGACCGCATAGTCCCGAATCTCTCGGTTTGAGAGTATGACGATAATTTGCAAAAATCACACTTAGACTTAAAAACAAGCCGTTAACGGGTGAAAACCCAAACCAGCCCCCAAACGACCCCGTAGGAGGCACGAACACCTCGCACGGGACCAATGTAACTTGTAGGAACTGACCGCGTAGTCCCGGGTCTCCCGGTTTGAGAGTATGATGATAATTTGTAAAAATCACACTTAGACTTAAAAACAAGCCGTTAACGGGTGAAAACCCAAACCAGCCCCCATACGATCCTGTAGGAGGCACGAACACCTCGCACGGGACCAATGCAACTTGTAGGAACTGACCGCGTAGTCCCGGGTCTCCCCGTTTGAGAATATGACTGTAATTTCCACTCATATATGTAATTTTTTAGTTTGAGTAAAAAAAAATTTGTAAATTATTGGGTTACTAATATCGTATCTTTTTTGTATCGTACTTTTTTTGCTGGATAACAGTTTATCGTTGGCATTTATTCACGTGGAACACACATAGAACTCAATGGGTTACAACAAGGGATTTATTCATGATTCTATTTTTTGTGTCATGGTTGTGCGGTCTTTTGTTGTTTTATTGTTGGCTTTTATGGCCGTGCGGACCTTTGTAAGTTAGTTGTTATATTTTGTGGCCGTGCGGGCTTTATGTTAGGCAGATTTTGTATTAACAGGTTTTGAAATGTCCAGAAAATAGAGAAAACTCTGCCCAATTTTTTTGGGCCTGTGAACTGTTAAAGACTTGTAATATTTTAAAGTTTGTATGTACATTAGTTTATTAACAACGTGCAATATTATTAATTTGTGAATTTTGTGATTTCAAATAATTATTATTTTTTTTTATAAAAAATTTGGCACAGTTCAAAACTGTGCCAAAAGTGTGCCAAAAATATCAAATTCTGACACGTTTTAAAAGTGTGTCAGAAGTATTCCTGTTTGGCTGAATCTGGCACAGTTAAAAACTGTGCCAAAAGTGTGCCAGGAAGTATTCCTGTTTGGCCAAATCTGGCACACTTTTGAGCCGTGCAAGAAAAAAAAATGTCATTTTGGAACACCTGATTCTGACACAGTTCAAAACCGTGCCAGATTCCTGTTTTTGGTGTAGTGCAATATTTCGAATAGGGTGATCCCCAATTTCATGATATAATTTGAAAACTCCAGTGTTATATCTCTACACGTTGAAAAACAAGGCACAATTATAGCTAAAAAGGTCCATGCAGCTGGTCTTCGTTTTACGAATAAAAGTCAAAATTTTCAAAAAAGGTTAAAAACATCCCTTAAGCTTTGATCTATTTTTTTTTCATTTCTTGATGTATCAAAATCCCAAATTTGGTTACCTAATGTTGTGATGAGAGGTTCTCTAACAATACTCCTTTTAGATATTGATAAAGTTTGTTGTTGATTCAAGTTGCTTAAGTAATTCATTTTGACTTTATTTTTTTTAGTTTATATCTAGCATGGTAAATACCTTTATTTTTCAAAAAATAAAAAAAATTTAAATTATAAGAATTTAATCGTTCCAATCACTCCAAGAAGGCTTTCCAGCTTTTCAACATCCATGTTTCTGTAAACAGTTATTCCAATATTCAAAGAGATCTTAGTTAGTTCTTGTGATTGATGAGACTAAATCATATGTAGCACATAAAATAAATAAATAAAAGAGTACATGCCAAGCTATATGTAATAGTTTAGACGATGATTTTAACAAAAAGATTAGTGATATTTGATAATGGATTCAAAACCACTTCATGAATGGATTTAATAAAATTTTATTAGAAAAGCCGAAAATAATTATTGCCCAGGTCAACAATGTACTATATCCTGCACCTTTAATAGACATTCATTATGTTTGCACTTAAATTTTGTAAGACTCTTTTATAGTGTGAAAATTAACAGCTTGCGGTGTGCCCATCAATCAAAATTAGTTTAAATTAGCATGTATATGCTTATTTTCATTTTTGTTTCCTTCTTGATATAATCCATATAAACTTACCAAAATCTAACACTCATCAAAATGGGACACTTGGTGGGATTAGATGTAATGTGACTGATTAAAACTTGAACAATGCATTAAAAATTATAGATTCCCTTGCTAAATCATTTACGTTTCATCTAATAATATTTGAATGTCACGTTAAATTTTGAATACGATCAAAAAATTTCTTCTACTAAAATTGCAATAACCTATCACAAATTCAAATGAGACCTAATATCAAAATAAAGTATAAAATACCTGCAGACCATGGCCAATTCATTGGGATCAAGAGAAAGGAGAGCCATTGTACAAACAAAGGTGTTCCTCCAGTTAGCCATAGGTGCTTGATGAAAATCAAAGTTTGTATTGTAAACAAACGTTTTCTTGTGATCATGCATGAAGAACTGGTTTTTCACCGCGGTGTCTTATTCGTGAAACATCCGAACCCCTTCAATCATACCATTCATGGTACTTTGTGGTATACCATGATTGACCAATTGAAAAAAACCCCACTTGTCACTAGCATCTTTAATTTTGTCGATTATAAGAAGGCGTATGACTTCATCTTTTTCAACGTCTTTGAGGTCAATTGTGGGAACACAAATTTTTGTGCCTGGAAAGCCTGAGTTGTTTTTCAGGTTTGATGGGTCAATATAAAATATGCGAGGGATTTTTGTGACCCTGGCATCTATAAGACCCATCACACCATTTCATGAGTCGTCCAATTTTTTTAGTTCTATTTTTCTACCATATGCAGGTGCTATTTCTCCCATGCTTGTGACGACTTGCATTTTTGTGTAAGAGATTGCAAAGCCACAAGTCATGTTAGGTATTTATACAAAGCAAAGGGGTGGCCTTTCCTTTCCAACCATTGGACTATTTCATTAGAGTAGTGTAAAGGGAGAAATAGTTTTTTATTAAAATAAAAACTTGAATGAAAAAAGAAAAAAATAATATTTTGATCGTGTCAGTTTTACTCGGGTTGTATTGCATTTTAATTGGGGGATGTTCGTATTTGGTAATAAATTATTTTTTTTATATCGTTTCATGTCTTGTCGTGTCACTTCATTTGGAATGAATTGGGGTTAAATCAAAAATATAAATTTTGTGTTGTGTCGCATTTAATTGGATTATGTTCGTGTTTATTAAGAAAAAAGTGACACGACACGAAATCTTGTTTACCAAATACGAACACAAAAAAAAGTGACATGACAAAAAATGCGACACGAATTGTGTCCTATTTGGTAAATAAAATTTTGTGTCGTGTCACTTTTTCTGCCAAATAAAAACACGATCCAATTAAATGCGACACGACACGATACGAAATTTTATTTTATTTATTTAACACCAATACATCCCAAATAAACTGATACGACACGAAACGATACAAAATATTTGTATTACCAATTGCGATCATGACTCATTTAAAATTAAACACAACCGAGTAAAAATGACAGGTCACGAAATATTATTTTAATCTTTTTTCATCCAAGTTTTTATTTAATAAAAATTTAAATATATCTTCTATTCTTTTCTCCATCCCAATTTTTATTATTGAGAAAACGATTTTTTTGCGTTCTCTTTCCATCACGTTTTTTATTCACTAAAAAAATTATTTATGAAGAAAATTGGAAGGAAACAGATACTAAGATTTTTATTTTTTTTTTGCGCCAGAAAGCAGTGAGTTTTTTTTTTCAGTTAACATTAAATTTTGTCATATTAGGTTGGTAGGAAAGTGTATACCAAAGTGTGTCCAGCTTGTATTTTTTGGTGTTCTTTTTTGGTCATATTTTTTATTTTAGTAAAAGAAGTTATTTACGAAGAAAATTGGAGGAAAAAAAATAAAAAAATAATATATTTTTCTCCCCTACAAAACTGAAACTTTCATTTGCCTTTTTTCCGGTTAACATTGGAAGGATATTGTGGCCCTCCATTTTTGTCCTATTAAATGTTTAGGAGAGTGGGTACCAAAACGTGTCTCTCTTTTTAATTGACAATCGCATTCCTAATCAAAACATAGGAGGGCACATGCACTAATTCTCAATTCATAATAGAATAAATCTCATTTTTTATTTTCATCACATTTTTTATTTACTAAAAAGATATTTACTAAGAAAATTAAGAGGAAAAAAATAATAAGAAAATAATATATATTTTTTTGCTCCACAGGTGAACTTCATTTTTTTTTTTGTTAACATTAGAAGAGTACTGCGGACCCTCGAATTTTGTCGTATTAGGTTGGTAGGAAAGTGGATACCAAAGTGTTTATCTTGTGTTTTTCGTATTCTCTTTTCATCATATTTTTTATTTGCTAAAACACATTATTTACAAAGAAAATCAGGAGAAAAAAATAATAAGAAAATAATCTTTATTTTTTGCACTACAAAACTGTAAGTTTCAACTGTCTTTTTTTTCGTTAACATTAGAAGAATATAACCTAAGCTGGCTCGAGAATTACCCTCTGACACAAAAAAATGGAAGAATATTGTGGCCCTCCATTTTTGTCCTCAAGTGTTTAGTAAATTGGGTATCAAAATGTGGCGGTCTATTTTTTATAACAAAAATACTATTGCAACCGAAATTTTTATCGAAAGTGAAAATACCGAATTAGGTGGAGGGTTTTTATTGGTTCATTTGTGAGATCCACGCCAGTGGAATCAAAGAATCTACCAATACCATGCTGGTCACGTGTGATTTCAGTCAAAATTTCGATTCCAATAGAAAAACTCTTTTGATAAACAATCGCTTTCTTAATCAAAATATAGGAGAACACGCGTAGTGATTCTCAATTCATAAGACAATATTGATGGATTAATTTCTATTTTGTGAAAACTATCACACAAACAGGAACATTCATATTGAATTATCAAGAAATATAAATATTGATTTTGCGAAAGCGTACCTGAATCCATGACAAAAAGTTAAAATATCTGAATTTGAAGTCTTATGCTGTTCCAGATCAACACTTTTATTTCATCTCTAAATTTCTCTCTGACAATGGGAATCAGAAGATTGGTGTTGTGTGATCTGGGGACCATGACCCCTATTTATAACACAATCGTGTCTTTTCATATTTCGTATATTTCTATTTTAACCCATCATAAAAATAAAAATTACGCTTGTCTCTACACAATAAAACTCACACTTTAATAATACATTAGTAAGGCCCCAAAACTTAAATTAATCACTTTAATTGGCCTACTTTTATTTGATAGCTTATAATTCATATTTATTTTATATATAAGCCCATATATTAAATTTTACTCTAACAATCTCCCACTTGGGCTATATATATATGTAACTTTATAAATTTGAATTATGCTTTATGAGCTCATGAGTTTTAGCTATCAAAACTTTATGTATATTAACAATCTTGTCCATTAATTGCACCAATATAGAATCAAAGCGATCGTCATTACACATTTCGTAAGTAGACCCATCAATGATTACATATATCAATGCAACTAATGACAAAGATCAAGTGTGGATGTGTAGCATGGAAATTTCATGCAATGTGATCTTAACATGCCTATTTCCAACTGGTCCTCCTCAAACCTTAGTGAGATCAAACTATATAAAGTCAAAGTGAATATAAACTTAATACTTTACTGCTGTAAATAACCATACAATATCCATTAAATCAAATATGTCTATGAAAGCATATAAAAGACAAACTCCCACTAAACTGACATATCCTGAAAAGAAATTACACCCATATGAGCAGTGTGCTTATGAAAGACCTTGGGTGGTAATCCTTTAGTCAGCGGATCCGCAATCATGGAGTTTGTTCCAATGTTCTCTATAGATATAAGTTCACTCTGAACTCTTTCTTTTACAACTAGGAATTTAATGTCAATAAACTTTGACTTCGTAGAACTCCTGTTGTTGTTCGAATACAGTACTGCTGATTTATTGTCACAAAATAACTTAAGTGGTCTTTCAATGAAATCCACAATACGCAGCCCCGTAATAAAATTTCGCAACCATATTCCTTGATTGGACGCCTCATAACAAGCTACAAACTCAGCTGCCATGGTGGAAGAAGCTATAATAGACTGCTTAACACTTTTCCACGATACAGCACCTCTAGCAAGTAAGTAGATATAACCTGAAGTATATTTCATGCTATCTTGGTATCCAGCAAAATCGGAGTCAGAATATCCGATGATCTCTAACTGTTCTGACTTCCGATAGGTGAGCATGTAGTCTTTTGTTCTCTGTAAGTACCTCATGACTCGCTTGGCTGCTATCTAATGATCCTTTCCAGGATTACTTAAGTATCTTCCCAACATGCCAACATTGTACGCAATATCCGAACGCATACATACTTGAGCATACATAAGACTTCCTACTGCTGGCGCATAAGGAATCTTTTGCAGCTCCCGAATCTCAAAATCATTCTTGGGACATTGACTGAGACTAAATTTATCTCCTTTAGCTACAGGGGTGTCACCTGGTTTACAATCATGCATGCCAAATCTTTTAATAACTTTCTCGATATAGATCTTTTGTGATAAACTAAGTGTACTTCGAGTGCGATCTCGGTGTATTTGTATACCCAACACAGAAGAAGCGTTACCAAGATCTTTCATCTCAAATTTCTTTGAAAGAAATCTCTTGGTTTCGTGCAACATACCTATATCGTTGGTGGCAAGCAAAATGCCATAAACATATAAAACCAAGTAAATATGCTTACTCCCACTGAACTTGTGGTATATACAATCATCAACCAGATTCATCTCAAAACCAAACGAGATGACAACTTGATGAAACTTGTAATACCATTGACGAGAATCTTGCTTAAGCCCATAAATGGATTTCTTTAATTTGCAAACTGTTTTCTTTGCATCTCCCGACACAAAGTTTTCTGGTTGCATCATATATATTGTTTCATCAATGTCACCATTGAGAAACGCAGTCTTAACATCCATCTGATGAAGCTCAAGGTCAAAGTGCGCCACAAGTGCCATTATTATCCTAAAAGAGTCTTCGATGAAATCGGAGAGAAAGTCTCTTTATAATCGATGCCTTTTTTCTGTGTAAAGCCTTTAGAGACAAGACGGGCTTTGTATCTCTCCACATCACCTTTCGAATCCCTCTTGGTTTTAAATATCCATTTGCAACCAATGGTTTTTTTTACCTTCAGGTAGTGGGACAAGATCCCAAACGTCATTGTCCTTCATGGACTTTATCTCCTCATTCATGGCATCAATCCACTCTTGAGATTTAGAAGTTTTCATGGCTTGACGGAAGGTGATCGGATCATCTTCCACCGCACCAATGTCAAACTCATGTTCTTGGAAAAATACAATGTAATCATCTGGCACATCACTTCTTCTTTCTCTAATGGATCTCCTTAAATGGCATAGGTTCTGGAGATGGTAGAGTTTGTTCTTCTAGAATGGGAGATTCTTGGATATTGTTTTGATTAGGATCTGCTTCTTGAACAATGTCAGGAATTGGATCCTGATCAATGTTAATAACAGCTGTGGGAATATCAACATATTACTCTTCAAAACCAAAATCCTTAACCTTATCCTCCTCGAAAAACTCAACATCCTCAAAGAATCGGGCATTTCCAGTCTCAAAAATTATTTTGGTAGTAGGATCATAAAATTTGTAACCCCTAGATCTTTCAGAGTATCCAACAAAATAACAACTAACTGTTCTAGAATCCAGTTTCTTTTCATGTGGCCTATAAGGCCTCGCTTTAACTTGACATCCCCAAATATGAAGGTGCTTCAGACTAGGTTTCTTGCCTGCCCAAAGTTCAAAAGGAGTTTTAGCAGTTGCTTTAGTTGGTACTCTGTTAAGGATATACACTGCAGTCTTTAATGCTTCACCCCAGAGTAAATCTGGTAAGTTAGAGTAACTGATCATACTCCTTACCATGTCTTTAAGCGTTCTATTTCGCCTTTCAGCAACACCATTCATGCTTGGAGAACCTGGCACTGCGGGACGATACCGCACTCCTCTAGGAATTTAGCAAATGGTCCTGGGCGTTGTTCACCTGAACCGTCATACCTACCGTAGTATTCACCACCACGATCAGATCTGACGCTTTTAATCCTTTTGCTGAGTTGATTTTCAACTTCAGCCTTGAATGACTTGAACACGTCCAGAGATTGGGACTTTTCATGGATGAGATAAAGGTAGCCATAACGTGAAAAATCGTCTATGAATGTGATAAAATATTGTTAACCGTTCCATGAAACCATAGGGAATGGCCCACAAATATCTATATGTATCAGTTCTAAGACGTCTATAGATCTATTAGCACCAGATCTCCTTATGTTTGTCTATTTTCCCTTTATGCAATTTTTGCAAATTTTAAAATCTGAAAAATCAAGGGAATCTAGAATTCCATCTGACACAAGTCTTTCAATTCTCCTTTGGGAGATGTGACCTAATCTCTTATGCCATAATGATGCAGAATTCTCATTGGTTAATTTTCTTTTAATACCTCGAGTACTTAATTACAAGGTTTCATGATATGAAGCAATAGTATCAAGCATATAAAGGTTATCTACATAAGATAAAGCACCAGTACCAACCAAATTTGAATTATGAAGAAGACTAAATTTATTATTTCTAAAGGAACAAGTATAACCAAATTTGTCCAATACAAAAATAGAAACCAAATTCCGTCTAAATGACGGTACGATAAATGTCTCATTCAAATCCAAATAAGTACTAGACTTCAATAATAACCTAAATACCCCAATTGCTTCAACTTCAACCTTCTTGCCATCGCCCACAAAAATGAATCTTTCACCATCATTTGTCTTTCGGCAACACAGGCAACCCTGCCTAGACACACTGATATGAGTGGTTGCACCAGAATCTATCCACCAAGTGTGTTTAGGTACCGAAGTCAAATTAACCTCAGAACAAACTAGGTTATGAAGTGTACCTTTATTGACACGCCAAGCATGATAGTTGGTACATTGCTTCTTCCTATGTCCCGCAGCTCCACAGAAGAAACAACCATCAATAGTTTTTTCTTTATGTTGTTTCTTTGGATATGGAACCACTGCATCTTCTTTATCCTTCTTTCTTTTCTTCCCCTTTTCCTTGGAAGTACTAGCCAAATGAACACTTTTTGTCTTATCTTGCTTCAGTCTTTTCTCTTCCTACATGCACGTAATTCTTTTCATATTTCGAAATAAAATTAATTTTTTGAACAAAAGAGGTCACTTTGGTGACATATTGTTCAAATTAATTTATCTCGATATATATATATATATATATATACACCAAAATTTGAATTTAAATTTGAAAGGTCATGGGTTCAAAACCCCTTTGGCTCCAGACTTAAAAGGTCATGGGTTCAAAAACTCTTGAGATCCTTCATAATTTTCATCATTTAAGAGGCTTAAATATGAAACACCAAGAGTCGAACCTTTAACCTTCCACTACCATCAAATCAACCTCTAGTCCTAATTTCATGAATTTTATATCGTTGGAATCGTAATGAAACGCAAATATTTCTGAATCCAAAATTTTTCTGAAATATTAAACCTTTGTGAAAAAAAATTTGCAGCCGAAAATTAATATCAATACCTTCCTAATATATTCTCAAAAATTCAACATGAAATAGCTCTGATACCACATGATGGATTAATTTCTATTTTGTGAAAACTATCACACAAACAGGAACATTCATATTGAATTATCAAGAAATATAAATATTGATTTTGCGGAAGCGTACCTGAATCCATGATAGAAAGTTAAAATATCTGAGTTTGAGGTCTTATGCTCTTCCAGATCAACCCTTTTATTTCCTCTCTAAATTTCTCTCTAACAATAGGAATCAGAAGATTGGTGTTGTGTGATCTGGGGACCATGACCCTTATTTATAACACAATCTTGTCTTTTTATATTTCGTATATTTCTATTTTAACCCATCATAAAAATAGAAATTACGCTTGTCTCTACACAATAAAACCCACACTTTAATAATACATTAGTAAGGCCCCAAAACTTAAATTAATCACTTTAATTGGCCTACTTTTATTTGATATCCTATAATTCATATTTATTTTATATATAAGCCCATATATTAAATTTTACTCTAACAAATATCCCACCAACTTTGAGGCAACCCAATGAAGACAACTTTGAAGACACCATGGCCCATAATACCTCTCGTAATTGTAGAAAACTAGCTTGAGAATCAAGTATTCCTTTCAACAGATGTTCAATTTTTATTGTTTCTATCAACTGTTTTAAATGTTAATAAATTACATAGAAACCCCCTCAATAAATTAGATTTTTATTTACTAAAAAAATATTTAAAAGAAAACTTAAACACAAATGTACAATAATTTAATATCATTTTAAAAACAAAGACTATAAAGATGTCAAACAAATGTCAATACAAAAGCCCCAGAAGATTAGTGGTAGCCAATAGTTTGGGGGGTTCACACATATTAAATTGACAACTTAGCTACAACCTACATATCTCTACTCACAAAAACTATCTTCCTACTAGACCGTATTTGTCCTCTTTGGAATTACCATTCGAACCTTTAGGATTCACAAATATGTTTTATATATGCAAAAGGCAAAATAATAGGCACCACAAAAATGAAACACAATTGACATGTCGCAACTATATTGCCTCGTATCCGAACTCCGTTATTATGGTAGAACACAAGTCAATAAGCATGCATCATATTACTATGTTCGATTTTATGATGCATTTTTATGTCGATCTAGCATTACTCTAAAAACACTTCAGTGGACTTAATTTTTGGATATATACTTGGTATTACTCATTTCTTGTATATATATATATATATATATAGGGAGAGGTTCTCTAGTGGACCAAAAGAATGGACTTTTTAATGGACCTTAATAAAAAATACATAAAACACATTAATTTTAATGCCTATAGTGTAATTTGTCCGTGCCAGCGGCACCCGAGACCCCACCTTCACTCCACTACCCCCCACCACCACCACCATCACCATAGCAGCCCTTATGGTAGCCCTTATGACAGCAGGGCTGCCACGGGGTGGGGGACGGGGTGGGGTGGCGGTGGGGGCGGTTGGGGGGTTGGGGATCAATCGACACGTGTGTTTGGTGTTGCTGGCGCGGACCAATTACACTATAGGAATTAAAATTAATGTGTTATTATGTGTTTTTTGTTAAGGTCCATTAAAAAGTCCATTCTTTTGGTGCACTAGAGAACCTCTCCCTATATATATATATATATATATATATATATATATATATATATATATAAACTTATCTTTGTAAGAGCATTCATTATGGGTAGAGTAAAAGTACACTATAAAATGTTATATTAGTGGGTGAGTAAAAGTACATTATAAAAATAAAAAATAAAAAATAAGCTCAATACGACACCATTTGAAATAGGCGTGGAACATCAAAGCATCGCGTGAGATCATTTCCATGCAAAACATTGATCTTTCATGGGAGATTTATCCTTATTCATGTCTACCACCCAACAACTCACATTTGTATTTCAACCCCTACCATTTAATTACCATCCAACCTCATAAATCAAATATTAACCCAATTTAACATATTAACAACCCAAATTCAACCAACATATTTATATCCCAAACGAATTTTGTTGGATTGCAAATATGCTGTGATTTTTTAAAAATATAACAGATAGTATGTATAGGGGAGTAATTCGATAACCGTTGTAAAGTATCCGTTGGTCCAAATTCGAATTTTGAAAACATATTTTAAATATCCCATGAAATTTAATGTTTTGTTTGGGAAATAAAGGGTATATTCTCACGCGGTGTATGATTCACCGCCCCAAATGGGGCCAATTTCCAAATCTGAATCCCTATATCAAATTTGACTCTCGTTTACAATACCAACTTCAATATTAACCATTTTTACTTCCCACTAATGTTACACAAAATGCATTTTTATCATAGTACTATCCCCATTAGGGATGCTCTAACTGAATATAAAAGATTCGCCTCTTAAACTTTCGTAGTAAAATCCTAATAAATTTTCAAATGTCATTTCATTTCTAATTGCTTCACATTTTTGCTTAACAAATTTAGTTTTAAAAATATGGATTTTTGCTAAAAATAACTAAATTCCTTGAGATAATGAAAAATTGATGATATGATGTGGTGCAATTTACACCCTTATCACAACAAACATAAAAAATGGTATATCCTCTTATGAGCATATGATTACATCTTTAAAAAGTGTTGATAGTAAGAATCTTGTTTTTGATTAATCTAAATAGTACTTGAGATGTAGTAAATAATTATTGTTTATTTAAAAAAGTTAAAAAGCCTAAACTTATATTTGTCTTTGAAAGATTAAAATGTTAAATCAGCCCTGACTCTGAATACATATATTTATTCGAAGAAGTTCATTAAAATATAAAAGCAAAAATATATTTTTATATTGATGTTAAATATCATATAAGACTTCCTCTCTTCATAAATTCGTAGCTAGGGTCCACAGCTATTTGTTGTAACCATTTTGGTATGGACTTATTATTACATATGAAAGGATCTCCTATTAGATTTTGTGTGCAACTAGTTTAGTGGGTGCCAAGATTTTCACTCTAGGGAACAAAATATGCTATTTTTTAATTAGATATATTTATAAATAGTTAAATTATTACATGTACAATGTAGGGTGGAGTGTGTACCCTGATCACACAAAAGTAAAGTGTTTAATAATATGACATTCAACTTAATCCCAGTTCTTGAATATAATTAGACATAATAATAAGTTTTTGATAAAAAATGCTTATTTCATGTAAATCATCACTTATTTCATGCAAATTGAATAAAGTAACACCCCATAATTTTGAGTAATTTATTTTAGCGATTAAATTGCATGTGTGACATAATTTAATTTAAATGAAAAATAATGTGAAATTATTAAATATTAATTTTGGAGAATAATATTAAGATATATGTGGTAAATTTACTAGCGTGTTTAACTAAATTTAATTAAGTCAATTGTAGTGCATCGTATGTGAGTAGAAACGACGGGAATTAACGGTATTGCAATCAGGGTATTTGTGCAGGCTATTTTTGGGATGAAATAGGATAATTAGGTTTAGTGACTTGGATGGTGATTTCGAGTGTATAGTTGATCCGCAATAGGTCGAGATAGTCATAATTATATACATGAGGGTAGTAAAATTAAGATAATTATTCATGTGAAAAATACTCTTTATGGGATGGCATGGTTTTTGAATTTGAAGAGAAAAACTAATCTATCAAATTTTATCAAAAGGTTGATAGAAAAGTTGTAAAGATATAAAATTTGACTATGATTTTATCAAAAAAAGGTGTGATAAGCACATAGTAAAAAGAATAAATGAATAAAAATGTTCCTTCCGATCAACAAATGGGTTACCAGTAGCAGTGGATGACAATCTTTTGTACACTGTACACAAGAATAACAGTGGATAGCAGTCTTTGGTACAGTGTAGACTAGAACATGATACATTTTATATTACACAACTTTAACCCCTAAAGTAATTCATAAAATATATGTCATGCCCAGTGGTATAAGGTTGTCACTAGGATACTGTTTGGGGGTGGATTGAGTTTGATCCTCAGTTCGATCCGTGGCAGTGTCAAAATAATGCTTGGCCAGCGGAAGCCACGAACCGCGAACGGGGATTAGTCGAGGTGCATGTAAGCTGGCTCAGACACCTCGTGATATGAAAAATACCTTACCCAAAAAAAATGCTGATTTTTTACTAATATTATTTTTGATTAATTCTACTTTCATTGATTGGTTAGATTATGGATGCTAACATGCGATACAATTTTTTGGCATGATAAATTGACAAAAGTTTGGGTATAGCGTTCACGAGTTTTGGTTGTAAATACGTCCCAAATAGATTTCATGTATATTCACGAATTCTGCTAGAGGTGGTTAAGTTATGAATTGTGTGATTCGTCACCCATTTAAAAACCCTTAATTGTTTACAACTCATCACCCATTTACCTATTCTTAACACACCATTCACACATCTGACATTGATTTGCAAAGAAATGTGTCCATTCTAGATTAAAGTAGACAGTTAATTGGGTTAAATTTGTGTATGGATTTTATAAACGATTCACGCTTGGGTGGATGAATATTTAATACAGTTTGTTTATCACCTGACACAAATTCGGCTGTACATGACCAATTAAGCGAATTACCGATTTGGAGTAACATTTTAAGTCACTACAGAATCAGTCACATGTTTTTTTTATTAATTCTTAGCTAACATTCTTTGATTGGCACAATAATTTGTGTAAATTAGAAGTACGCCAGACACTAACTAACGAATTAAATATATATCACAATATTAGTCAAAACTATGTCCTAAATTATCTATAAATTACTCATATTTCTCAAATATACAAGCAGGTGATAAAGCACATGGACACATATAAAGGCTATTTGTATGGATGGAATTGAAGAACGGATGGGGACGAAATGGTAAACGGGGCGGTCTTCATCCCCTCGGTTGTCGAGGCTAACACTCAATATTTAAAGGTCGTCGATGTTGATCCAGAATCCGCTGGGCTTATTGACTAGCTCACAAACACAACCGATTGTATTGGCAGGCCTAGGTACATACATGACCCAACTAACAAATGCCCCTACTTTAGGGGATATATCTATCTTTAAGGGTATTTTATTATAATTATTTTTGCAGAGTATAGGTTTTATCGTACCATTTAAAATTAATTGAGTTATTTTATGAGAAAACAAGTTATATTTGGGATTTGAGAATGCGGGTTTGTAGGGATAGTTCCTATATTAGGTTGTGCACACAAAAATTCAAAATTTAAGCAAATATTATCTTGATTAGCAATTAGGTCTGCATGCAATAATGTTTAAGATAAATTTTCCAATCACACAAGTAAACCAAACATGCGAAGAAGATAAAGAAAAATTCCTTTCGAGTAAAACCTAGTATTCAACACTGTAAAGATATTGACAGACACTAGTTGACTTACACACTACTTAGCTCCACTAAGCATAATGCACATGTTCTTCAAATCTACTAAAGAGTGTGCTGCAGTCAAGTATCACCCATAGGAAGCAATTTTCCCTCATTATCTATCGATCAGCCTCATGATTGCAGAATCCTATCTTCTTCAGTCACAGAGTCACAACTCCACAAAAAATAATCATTGAACAGATCTCTACTGGGGTTTGATGTGGGTATGGAAACTAGGATTTCATAAACTCAACAAATTATATAGATGGATGTATGATTTGGAAAACAAAAATGTGTTTTGAAAAATAAATGATGAACACTTTTGGAAAAGGTATTGGAAAATCGTTTTTGCTAAAAGTCTTAATAAAAACTGAACAAAACATGTTTTTATAAAAGAAACACGAATTTTGAGGCCGGAGCCCCGTTCGACTGAAAAAAACATTTTCGTTCTAATGAGATTACGTCTCGTTCAAACGACAACTCATTTTTCTTCGAACATACTTGACCCTTCAACGAGTGTGTACCCATTAAATAGAGGATTCTCTTCTGATGGTCATTTGAAGCTCGTTCCACAGAGAACTAGTTTTGTTTAATGAGATCCGAATCTCATTCTAACGAGATCCTAATCTCGTTCGAACGTGATTAAGATAAAAAAATATTTTTTTAAATTCATTTCATAAAATATCCTTGATGTAAAAAAATAAAGATCATAAAATATAATTAAATTGAGAAATTTAACAACAAGTCGTATACCTCCATAAAGTGTCGGTGAAAAATCCAAAAATGGTGCTCGGTCACTAACATATCTTTGAATGATCACGGAGTCAATATAGACAAGCTGTTCGGTTTGAAACTCCGTTATGTAATATGATACGTCAAAAATAACAAAAACAGTAAGATACTAACGTTATAAAATCTTGCCCTTACAAATCTCTCCCTTTGGCTATTCCAGTACAAAACAAAAGCTGAAGACTATGTATCCTAATATCCTTCCAACCCCTAAAATGGAACGACATTCGCAAACCTTGTCTTCAGTTGAATTTGTTCTCCCTTGGCCATGTTTATCTTCATCTTGTGCCGTCCATGAGATTATCATTAAAGCAGAAGATACCTACTTGCATGAAACAAAGAAATACCATGATGCATATGAGTTTTAAAATAAAAATAAAACATCCTCTCCATTTGTTCTCCTCCCTTTGTATATAATAGACAAAGGATTAAAATCTAATCATGAATAATAAGCATCACATGAATAAGAAAATATGTCATCACAAATATAATCGATAAAGCACGTGTAATGATAATTCAAGAGGCATACTAACTACTGTTGAAAATTTTCAAAATTTTTAAGTATCTGGTATAAAAAGTATATATAGGTACAAAAATACATATTAACCGTGGAATAACACTAATATAGGCAAATCATTATAAGAACTCATAGCATAGGTGCACGAAGTCATGAGATACTTCTAAAAAAGAACTCAATATCTACCTTAGGTGTAAAATATTGAACACAAATGAAATTGATTCGACTTATGCAATAGGACATGAATTTAAGTGATTCTCAAATAAATAACGCCATAATATATATTACTTTTCAAGAGATTCCGTTGTGCAAACCCATTGATCTTTAACTTTATAATACCCTCAAAATATCACATATATAAGAATTAACTCTCAATAGCTATATACTCAGCCTCCTCCAGGGACAAAGATATAGAGTTCTTCTTCTTGCTCAACTAAGAGACAAGAACACTCCCAAAGTAAAAACACCCACCCGAGGTGCTTCTATAACCATCAACATCCTCGGCCAAATCGGCATCCGAATAGGCAGACAAATGATCATCTTATCAAAGGAATATCAAATATCGTTGGAAAGAGTGCCACTAACGTGCTTGGTGATACATTTAAGTGCGATAAAGTGAGAATCTTTTATGGATGCTTGATATTACGCACAACCTTCAACGCCAAGGGCAATGTGGGACAACTAGAGGTCAAGTAAAGAAGACTACCTATTATGCTCCTATAAAGGTTCTGATATATGTCCTTTCCTAAAGTGTTTTTACTAAGCTTAATTGATGAACTCATAACAGTGTGTGAGTGCTTAGCGAAGTCAAACCCAAACTTCTTCACTAGGTCCATAGCATACTTGTATTGAGATGTGAATATTCCATCCTCTAGCTGATGCACCTGAAGCCCTAAGAAGAATGTAACAGCACCAGCCATGCTCATCTTAAACTCCCTATTCATATCCTTCTCAATAGTTTGAGCATGTCAGGAGCATGTGGATTTAAATACTATATCATCCACATAGACTTGGGCAACCAATATAGCACCACTTTATCCCCTCATAAACATCATCTTATCACTCCCCTCTCTTGAATCCACAAGATAAAAGATAGGAAGTGAGACTTTCGTTCGAAGCATAAAGTGCTTGCATCAAACCATACAATGCTTTCTTAAGATAAAAGACGTGTCCCAGGTGCTTTGGGTCTTTAAACCCTTGGCTATTCCACGTAAACTTCCTCTTATAAAATGTTGTTAAGTAAGGCATTCTTGACATCCATTTAATATAATTTGAAGCTTAGATGACATGCTATGGTGAGTAGTAAGCGGACAGACTCAAGCCTATAAATAAGAGTGAATGTCTCGTCAAAGTCTATACCCTCAATCTATATGTAGATATCCAATGCTCATCCTTGAGTGATTATTTCACATTCTTAGGCTCGACTAAGGAGGTGTGGCAAAGGTAGCTAACCACATTCTCAAGTTGAGTGCGAGTCTTGACACCTAGTATAGGTCACTAAGTATAGTGGAAGGGTCATAGATCTTTTAAACCCAAGAAGGTGGATCCTCTAAATTAAGAGTGGGGTCCACTAGGGTATTATAAAGAACAATGGGATCATCATCGTCGGGACATTTATTTACTCTATAATGTTAGATTTTGCAAGGTTAAACACACTATAAACCCTAGTAGACAATGCATAACCTAAGAATATCCCCTTATCACTTCGATGGTTGAATTTTCCTAAGTTCTCTTTATCTCTAAAGATGTAGCAAGTACTCCCAAAGACATGAAAATAGAATAGGTTGGGCTTTTTCCCTATTCACAACTCATATGGAGTGTTTAGCATGTGTTGATGAAGATATATCCTATTCACCGTATAGCATGCATTTTTTACCGCCTCTACCCAAAAATGTCTATGCATATTTCTCATAAGAAGCATTGATTTGTAGGCCCCTAATTTTCAAATCAGACTTTGCTGTAAGGATGATGAAACACTTTTTCTCTTTAAAAAATCTTTTTCAAATTTTATATGCACCGATCTTAACTTCACCAAATTTTATCTTAACTAATCCTAAACATGCATCTAGTGATTAAAGAAAGTAAAGTAAGGAAAATAAAGATCACAACGCTAGATGTATGAGGAAACCACAACGGGAAAAAAAATCGATGGCCCAAGCCATACAATCACTATGAATGTGGATTTACAAAGAACAAACACAAGTCTTACTCAATGACTCAATCCCCCATTAGACTTGATGCTCTTCTGATCTTCAACCACTCGTCTCATAGTTCCCACATAGAAAGTCCTTCCACGATGCTCATCCACAAAACACACCTCCACGTATATCTCAGTATCCACCGATATGGCTTGTAACGTCTACTATGTAAAACATGAACTCCTTCGCTTCTTCACCGTAAAACTCAACAAAGTTCTATGTGAAACAAACTCTTCTTGGTGCAAAAAAAGATCATAATAGCATATAGTAATGAAAACTTGGATCTTTTAAACTCTAAGGATGTGTTTAGACTCAAAAACCTTAGAAAACTTTTGTTCAGAAATGTACTGTTATGAAAAGTTAATTCTAGACTGCACACCCAGGAAATTCTGATGGGAAACATGCCTTAAATAATTTCCTTAGGTCGCTAGCTCACTAAAGCGACTTTGTCCTATCGCTCGAATGAGATGGAAATCTCGCTCAAATGACTAGTCAGGTCATTTGAACGATGCAGAGAATTTGAGTTCAACTAAAACCATACTGTAATCCGTCCTTATCAGAATAAAATGAAGTATAAACCATTTCAAACACTTTAAAAATAATTTAAAAACATTTCTTTAATAAAATAACATCCTTAAACATTTTAAAATAAATTCCGAGTCCTATTAAAATTACGCATTCATACCAGAGTGATCTCGAAATGAACTTAAACTTAAAGACGCAATATGCACCATAAACCGGCATGATAAATTCTTTGAAGCTTTGCCGCAATGTCTTTAATAAACTTCAATACGTCATAGTCTGTGTGGAATCATGACAATAAAAATCTACCTATGACTCAAACGTGTTTTGTTTCGAGAATAAGTCAAATAAATATACAATGGACTCAATTGGAAATTTTGTCCTTACAAATCTCACCCTTTGACTATTCCGGGACAAAACCAACAGTGAAATACCTAAGGCGGATCGTCAAGACATATGATGCCTAAATCCCATCCCATAAACCCAAAATAAAAAATTAGAGGACAAGATTAGTAAATTATGGTCGGGCAAGCATGAACTGTCTGAATGTGATGTAGTTTTGAAATATCGAATCTCTAAAGCATACCTACACACATGAAATAGACAAATACCACGTGAAGTATGGAGGAACAAATGATATAAACCAATATGTAAATTCAAATCTTAATCATTTGTTAAGTGAGAAACTCATGATATCAATATGTAAATAATCATTTAAATCGGGATATCAATTTGTACCGATGGAAAAACAATATGATACCAATCAACTCGGTGAAAAGATAAGCATATATAGCGTACAATAATCAATAAAGTATATCTAGATATTAATGAAAAAACAGTTAAGAAAGATCAAGAATATCAAATCCGTAGCTAGAATCACACAATAGGAATTAACAATCTAAGCAGGGTACTGAAACAGAAGATAAAAAATTCCAAATTGGTCGCTTAAATGATAGACTTCTCGTGAGATGGCTTCGTGCGACAGTAGTTTCTCGCTCGAACGAGAAACTCAAACTCTCACATCTAGTTATAAAAATTAAACAGTTTAGACTAGTGAAAAAATTTCTTGGAAAATCTAACTGAAAGTGGCAAAAAATTGCAAAATAGTAGCAAAAAAACAAAAACAATATGAGTTAAATGCTAGCATAGTACCGATGTGCTAAAAAATGAACATGAAATGTATGGGCGTGAACTATAACAAATGAATCACAATTCTAACACATCGAAATGATCAAGAAACTCTAATTGATAGCAATAAATCATCAAACTTTATCTTAGCCATATGTGACATTTAAAGTGTGAGCTTAATGAACTAAACAAACAACATGCACATAAATTCAGAATTTTGACGATTCTACAAACAAATAGAGTCATGATACGATTTTTCAATGTTAGGATTCGTGGTGCAAACCCGTTTAATTTATCCATACAAACTCCCTCAAATATATATCATATTTTTCTTTTGGAATGAGCATAAACTAATTTGGCCCATTTTGGCATATGATTATTTTTATTGCCTTTAATTTTTTTCGAGCTCTTTTAAACGGTGGCTTTCGCGACGAGTCAATTTTATACTCTCGCAACCCTTTCCTGTGAATACTCACCATTTTTTAATTTCAATACTCACGGTAAAATGTTCATACATGCACACCTCCTTCTTAAGTCTACTTACGCATAGATGAAAAAATTGATATAAAAACGTCACACCAAACTCAAACATGCAAGAGTAGTCAAACATCCATATAAACTTGTGCATGTGTGCAATCATGGCATATAAACAAACTCGAATCAAAATGCATATCAACTTCGAAACAACCCCATAATACAACGATTAAGATCATTCTAAGCATCAATAGTTATGACCAAATGTCCCAGCGACATGGGTAACGAAAGGAAGGGGGTCCAAGCACACCAATATGTCACATCAAACATGTAAGCTCATGACACACAACTAAAATGATCATCTTTTTGTGTTTTTTAAAAAATATTTTTGACCCCAAAATAAAATCTTTTTGTATTTTTCTCAAAAATATTTAAAACCAAAAATCTTTTGGTAATTTTCAAAAAGTTTTATCAAAATAAAATATTTTTGTATTTTTCGAATAAGACTCAATAAATGAAAAACATAATACAAAATGATACATATGTCATAACACTAGCAAGTTATAAATCATGATGAAAAGATTAGCGTATGACAAGCATGGTAACACAATTATCCTTTAGATCTTGCATGGGACGAATAAAGTGCAACCAAATGAGAACCATGAAGTTTTAGTCCTAAAGCCTCTAAGTCCGACTTCCTAACCCAAGTAGGTGTGACATGACGCATGCGGGTTTTGGGACCTGACACAATTTTATTCCTGAACTTCCAAGGGTATTCCTAAGGTCATAGCAAAAACGTCGAAGGTGACCTTTCCTACAGCAATGGGAACAAGTCTAAATACGACATGAATGATTAACAAAATGTCGACCTCTCCTCACGTTCCTACTGGTCTCTCTCACACGATTGGTATTGGCTTTGGTAATGGGAACAATGTGATCATCGTAGCCTATACCAAACCTATAACTTTTGACTTGGACGGTGCCTAACATCCTATCCAACTTCTCCGATCTAGATTCCAAGTCAAACTTAACGTTACTCGATTCTTTCAACTTCTCCTCCAACTCACAAATCCTAGACTCAAGCATACGCCAAAACTCCTCAAAATCGAGAACTTCTTTTTTCAAAGTCTCCATAAAATCACGAACGCTATCTCTCTCTTTCTCAAATGAAAATAGTTTTTTTTTTACTTTAATACGTCCATAGTTACTCCGTTTTGAATTTGTTAAATTTCACTAATTTTATAGACTTTATTACATTTTCGTCACTAAATATCACTTTTGTTGTGAAATCTTCGCATTTAGCGAAGAAAAATGTACTAAATTCTATAAAAACTAGTCAAATGTACCAGCTCAAAAGAGGATAATTATGAACGTATTAAAGTGAAACCCCCCCCAAAAACATATAAGGAAGTCTCATTTCTCTTTCTATCTTCTCCTATAGACCATCTATCTCTCAATTAGCACGCTCCAAATCCAAATAATCCATATTGATTAGAAATTTTACATCAGTTTTTTATGTACATAATTGGTTCATGAATTTTAACCTTATAATTAAATATTGAGTTATTTGCACTTTACTCCCTCAAAGTTTATCCTATTGGACACTTCAGACCCCCCAAGTATACAAACTAGCACATAAAACAACAAAGTTTACTAATTCAGTCACTTTAGTCCAAAACATAACCGACCGTTAAGTATTTTTTCCGGGAAACAAACTTTTCGTTTAATTTATTTGTTAGATTCATTAAAAATTCATAAATTTTTATACATAATTCAAAAAATTATAAAAAAAAATATTGTCGGACTTGTGTCATCGCGTAGATTTCACCAAACACTACATTATTCATCAAAATTTTGCTGAAATTAATCTGAAAAAAATTAAATTTTTAAATAAAATTAGTATTTTTTTTAAGTAAAGATATCTATGTATTGATTATAAAATGTTAGTATATAAAAATGAACCAAAATTTGATAAATAATGTAGTATCTGGTGTCCTTTAACTAACATAAAGACCAAAAATATAAAATATGTCAATCGTATGACAAATTTGACAAATTTATATATAGAAATCATCTACGCGGCGACACGAATCCGATTATATGTTTTTCAAAACTTTTAGAATTTTATATAAAAATGATTATTTTTTAAATAATTTAACTAATAAATTAAATGAAAAATGTATTTCTTGCCAAAAACATCTACGGTCGATTAAGGTTTGGATTAAAGTGACTGGACTAGTAAACTTTAAAAAAATTTGTATCAACTTTTATACTTAAGAATTTGAAGTGCAAAAGGGAGTAAAGTTTGAATAAAGTGTCTATGATTATTAAATATTTTACAAAACACATTTTTTCTTGATCCACTAATATCTTAAAAAGAGATATTAAACCAACCGCACACCATGAAGGCAACAAACTAATTAAACAAAGAGTAATAATAGAGAGATCTTTTTTCGTTATTTTTTTTGTTATCCGGTTAATGTGTCAAATATACATTTGATGGTGTTTGTAATTCATATGAGTCTATTTGAAATATTACCCAATATGTGTTTGACACATCAACAAGTTACAAAATAAATTACGATTTTTTTCCCGAATATTACTCAAAAAATAATGCACCAACACATAGAACAAATTGTAAAGAATCTCACCAAAAGGTGAACTAAATGATTTGTCAATACATTGTATTATCACAAACTAAATAAATTTATTAATGTATAACAATTTATTGTATTCACATATTGTTAGGTGTAAGTTTCGTGCAATTCCTCCCATGATACACACAACATTATCAACTATTAAATTAATCACACATATCCTCATTTACCAATGTGTTTGCTTTTAGCCAAGTTATATTTTTCTTCGGTATTATCATTTTCGTATGTATTATCGTCCATCTCTCATGTCTCCATTTGATTTTTTTCTTTTTGTCTCTTCCCACATGGCTAGACAATGCACTCTACACTTGTCCAAATGACATAATAGGTAGGCAGTACAATTATTAGTTTTAAATTTTTTCACTACATTCTTTCTCTGTTAGTACTACGTTATTTCTTTATTTATGATTAAGAGGAGATAATAGAGTCTGTACTAATTCAAATAATATAACATGCACGCGGCTATGATTATTTTTGTTAGCACAATTATTTATACACGAGATCTATGCAACAAATCCTATTTTTTTTATTTAAAGACTAGTTAGGCATGATATGTTGAAAGTGAAATTTACTTTTCAATTAATAGTATTCTCAACATCAACATAATATAAAATATATATTAACAGCCCATAATAAAATTTAAATCAACACTCCATTAATAATAAAATCCAATCCAATTCCAAGCATATGATAAGTCAAACATAAATGTAAAAATCTCAAACCAACATAAAGTAAATAAATCTCAACTTATGCCCATACAAATGTCTTAAACGAAATAAGTAACTAGAGCTGAAAAGGACAATAAATCTGAAAGTCTGATGAGCAAAAGTGATCGAAAGACTGATACATCGACAGTCCCGCTATCTCTGTCTAGGAGCACATGGGGGGAGAAAACATTTAAATTTGGATAATAGCCCTAGATGTGCAAGAATTAGCCTATTCAATTTAAGGTGCAATAAATACAGTCGATTCAAAGTAAATAACCCCCATCGTCACTCACATGCGATTAACATCTCACCTCTCAACTAAGTGCAATATTACCCACATCTAACGAGTATGTGACAACCGCCTATTTAATATTTAATGAATTAGCTATAATCAATTGTTAACACAAAGCCGACTATATTCAATTACCAAAGCCCAAGGTATCCGAATCTTATATATTTCATGAAAGGGGCATAAACATCTATTATGCACAACATAGTAAGGGTTTGTAATTTACTATCTACATTCTTAGACAAATTAATTAATCTCATTTAATCCGGGTAATATATATATATATATATATATATATATATATATATATATATATATATATATATATATATATATATATATATATATATATATATATATATATATATATATATATATACACCAGAGGTGTCTCGTTCGCGCTCTATCAGCAAATCCAAAGGAATCTCTATCCAAGTCAGACGACATAAAATACACATAAGTGGGGCACTCCCTACGTAGTACACAACGGCCCATACCCAACGGTGAAAAAGAATCCCAGCATCAACACCTACCTCTCGCAGATTGCGTTGCTGAGAAACGTGTGTGCTCGCGTTCAAATGATCAAACCATATATAAAACCCTTTTAACACAAACAAACCCTAAACATGCAGCAGTATGTGATTGAATAAATAGATAATCTACGCAAGAACATTCAAACACATGCAATTAAGGAAAAATCCCCCTCAGGGGAAAAACCATTTATTTTCACTATAATTTGTAAGAAAACGGCTTACAATCGGATTACAATGAAAATACAAGTTGACTGAGAATTACCCTCGGGTATCGGATTCTGTAGTCGCGGCTGGAATTATCCCTTTCCAGTAGGGCTGCAATGAAGAAGAAGAATGGTCTCCTCCACAAGGGTTGAACAAACCAAAGTTGTGTTCTTGGGTTGCAAAAGGATTCACAAAGGTTTGGCAATGATGTGTGAATCAAAACATGAGTCTTAGGACTTAAAAATATGAAGACTAGATGTATTTGGACTCTCAAATTCATCTCCTAAAGTCTTGCAAAACAACTCACCCGAAGTTGGTATTTATAGGAAAAAATATGAAGAGTCCCACGTTCTTAAAACTCTAAAATTCTATCCAGCGTACAAAAAAAACAGCATTCTTTAAGGAATTTTCTCTATCTTCAAAAGGTCATAACTCCTTCACCGTAGCTCGGATTGAGGTGCCATTTTTTCCAGTATCTTCGTTGAGACGAGCTCTTCAACTTTCTAGTTGACCAGACCTCCTAACTATGGATGTGAAATTACGAAAATGCCCTTGAACTCTCCTATTGTGCCTTTTTTTCACTGTTTTGACTTCCCTTGCGTACCACTTGCATTAAGTCCCTAAAATCTTGGAACGTGAAGTCATTAAGGCAGATGTGGGACATATTAGTGGAGATAATGCATGCTTGATTCTCGGAATTCGGATAGAGGCCGTCATGTGAGATCGTGAGGAGACGTGCCAAATGTAGCGGCGTACGACATAAATAAATGAAAAATTTCGGACATGTGAAAAATGTCCTTACAAATCTCCCCCTATGTCTATGCCGGTACATACATAAAAAATCCGAATTATCAAATATGAAATTGCCTATACAAATCTACCCTCCCATGAACCCAAAACTGGAAAAGGTACAAATGAATAGTCTTCATCGTTTGTTCTTTAATTCTTCAGGAATCTCAAAACTTTTCTCATCAGGGTGTGCAACATATAGATCTGCAATCTTCATACCTACACACATGAGGCAAAGCAAATACCACGTGACATATCGAGTTTGAAATTAGATAACATGGATATCAATATATGATCTCAAAACTTTTCTCATCAGGGTGTGCAACATATAGATCTGCAATCTTTATACCTACACACATGAGACAAAGCAAATACCACGTGACATATCGAGTTTGAAATGAGATAACATGGATATCAATATATGATAAAAATATAAGCAACATCTCAAAAACTCCCCCAGAATTCAAACTCCCTGTGTGCTCGCGTTCAAATGATTAAACCATATATAAAACCCTTTTAACACAAACAAACCCTAAACATGCAGCAGTATGTGATTGAATAAATAGATAATCTACGCAAGAACATTCAAACACATGCAATTAAGGAAAAATCCCCCTCAGGGGAAAAACCATTTATTTTCACTATAATTTGTAAGAAAACGGCTTACAATCGGATTACAATGAAAATACAAGTTGACTAAGAATTACCCTAGGGTATCGGATTCTGTAGTCGCGGCTGGAATTATCCCTTTCCAGTAGGGCTGCAATGAAGAAGAAGAAGAACGGTCTCCTCCACAAGGGTTGAACAAACCAAAGTTGTGTTCTTGGGTTGCAAAAGGATTCACAAAGGTTTGGCAATGATGTGTGAATCATAACATGAGTCTTGGGACTTAAAAATATGAAGACTAGATGTATTTGGACTCTCAAATTCGTCTCCTAAAGTCTTGCAAAACAACTCCCCCGAAGTTGGTATTTATAGGAAAAAATATGAAGAGTCCCACGTTCTTAAAACTCTAAAATTCTATCCAGCGTACAAAAAAAACAGCATTCTTTAAGGAATTTTCTCTATCTTCAAAAGGTCATAACTCCTTCACCGTAGCTCGGATTGAGGTTTCGTTTTTTCCAGTATCTTCGTTGCGGCGAGTTCTTCAACTTTCTAGTTGACTAGACCTCCTAACTATGGATGTGAAATTACGAAAATGCCCTTGAACTCTCCTATTGTGCCTTTTTTTCACTGTTTTGACTTCCCTTGCGTACCACTTGCGTAAAGTCCCTAAAATCTTGGAACGTGAAGTCATTGAGGCAGATGTGGGAAATATTAGTGGAGATAATGCATGCTTGATTCTCGGAATTCGGATAGAGGCCGTCATGTGAGATCGTGAGGAGACGTGCCAAATGTAGCCGCGTACGACATAAATAAATGAAACATTTCGGACATGTGAAAAATGTCCTTACAGCTGCTACATAGTACCTAAAATGACCTACACAACATATAACCCACCTTTGCTGACGTATGCTAAGGTCCGAATGCACGAAACTCAAAGTCAATAGGACCGTCCACTAACATTGGTATCCCACACAAATACACATAAATACATATTATTATTCACAGATAAGATGTGTAGATAACTACTCTATAATTACCTAAAGTATCCCACATGATGTTCATAAATATTTACCCATTAATAATTGTCCATCTAGTTAATTATTAATTTCATCTTCTTTAACAGATTATTTAAACATCTAGTTAAATATAATGTGCCAATTAATATGTGTGCCGCATTTCAATTTTTAAAAAATTCACCGTTCACCCAAACACCGTTCCACCCACTCGTACGGACTTCTAAAAATACCTCGAAATTAACCCTGGTCCCAACTCAACCAGCCCCCATGACCGAATCGATTTGGTTCCTTGGCCGATTTGATTAGAAAAGTAGCAGTAGCCCATATCTGCTACTGTTTCTAATACAAGATTTCTTAATACATTTCCAAGATTTCTTCCCATTGTTCATTCCATTAAATAATCAAATAATCTAGTCCCTACTACTTTGTTACTCATCTTAGAGCCATTAATTTCACATGTTAACATGGATTTCTTTCCCCAATTTCCAGAATTATGTGATTAAACTACAACCTTTAGCCCAGAATATCTACTACCATATTGACTATGTGTAAATCAAATTATGTGACATGTAACAGGGAATTAAGGCCACAAATCTTCAGATCATAGACATGCATTAATACCTCTACATGTAAATTTTAATATTCTCCAAATTTATCCCAAGAACCCTGAGGCATCTATCAACAAATTTCAAGAATTGGATTATCCTAGATTTCTAGGTTAACACCCTATGTCTCAATAAATCCTCTACATGCATGAGATTAATTCCTAACATTAAATCATCAAATTTCCAAATAAAATCCGAAAATCAAATGGAGTTTACTACGATGAATCAATAAGTAAATTGAACGTTAAATTGAGCAAGAAAATTCTTCCCCGGACACATGGTTGTTGAAATCCCTTTTGAATCTCCTTCTTCAATTCCTTGTTGTGGCGTCTTTCCATCTCTCTCTCTAAGTGGTGTAGACTAGGGCTCTTGGAGATAACCTCTAGGAACTTTATTAACTTCTTAATATAGGTGATTAACTCATTAATCTTGAGTTGGGTTAAATTCCCAAATTTTGACCCCCAAATGAGCCCGAATCCATAATTCGACTAGCCCAAAAGTCTTCCAACTTATATACCTATACCCCGGGACCATTTCTAAAGATTTAAAATACCTAAACGAGCCCATATGATACCCCGAAATACGTCCCAATTATTTTTTTAACAATTATATTTTTATTATTGCGTCACACGTCATTTATAAGTTTTCTACTACATATGCAATTGTTATAATTATTAACATAACAACAATCAGCCACACATGATTACAACATAACCACAAATTACATGTTTGCAACTAATAAATTTAATTCACCGATTAAATTCAATTTCCAAAATTTTTATTTTATTCCAAAAATATAATTTTAATTATTCAAGAAAGATACGGGGTATTACAATCTAAAATGAGATTGTAAGTTAGATACTAAAATGAGGTTTTGAGATGCATATCAATTTATTGAAGAATTACAAAAACATTCATTTGAGTTGATTTTTTCAGATAGATATCTAAACACATTAGCAAAAAGGATTATGAATTTTGACCCTTATTAGTTTTGTCCATATGGGAATTAATCCCTAATTAAAAACTATAGTAGGATTAATTTCCAATTTTCAATTTTAACAAAACTTCTCGAAAAAATGCGTCACTAAAGTATAAAAAAAATCGAAAAAATGTCGCTAAAAGTGAAAAATGAGGGTTAATCTTACAATAATATTCAATTGGGGGTTAGTTTCCAAATGGACTAAACTAGTGGGAGCCAAAACCCAAATAACTCAATAGCAAATATGCCCAAAACAAGTTTTTTTTTTTTACTATTTTCAAAAAATCGATTAAACGTATACGAATTTTAAGCTCCTTAAAAACCGACATATGTTCGACTGGTTTTTTAAAATAGAAGAAAAACTTATTTGGCGCTTAATATTCATTTTAAGGATATCATGGAATATGTTTACCAACTCAAAATAATCATTTTACTATTTAAAAAAATTGGCTCCCAACTTAAGAAATCATTTGAGGTGCGTATTTGAACGGGAGTGTATTTACATATATTAATAAGGTCATTTTGAGGGAGAAAAACGCCTATCCGTTAAGCCATGTTTAGAATTAACTACAATTTTCTTAATTGTTTAGTTTGAACCCCAAATTTACAAACATTACCAACCCATATGTTTTTTTCATATAACGCCATTCCATACTGGTTATTACCCCCACTCCCAACCAACTTCCTCCCGTGTGTTAATATTTATGTAGCCATTTTTTAAATACAAAAAAAGTAGATCCTATAAAAAAAAGTTACAAAAACTAAAAGTTAAAAAAATTATTTTGAAAGAAAATTATAAAAATTAATTTATATAAAAGTCAGCTTTTTATGAAATATAATAAATTAATAAAAAAAGTTTAGAAAAAATTGTTTATTGAAAAAATATTTTTTGAAAAAAGTGTAAAAGTTAATAACTTCCTTTTTGTATGTGTAAAACAAAACACACGATCCGGAAGCGTTGAATGATGGTTCACAAAATTAATCCAATTAATATATTCACTTAAAACGATTCATTAATCCAAGTCCTAGAATTTGCCTAAGTCATATTTATCAATATTAGCAAGTTAGGCGAAACCAAATTTTAGCAAATGACTTGAATTAAACAACATTACCCAATATTTAATTTAAGTCCAAATTAAAGTGAGTGTGAAGATTTAAACCGAATTTTATCTTGAATTAGACTAAGCATGCGTTCTACGTTATTTATGCAAGATAAAATAAACCAATCACACTACGCAGCGATGTACGAGGAAAAACACAAGACGGGAAACAACCTCGGACGGCCCTAGCCACAAATCCACTAGATACAGAATTACA
This sequence comes from Sambucus nigra, assembly GCA_949130495.1. Classification (NCBI taxonomy): domain Eukaryota; kingdom Viridiplantae; phylum Streptophyta; class Magnoliopsida; order Dipsacales; family Adoxaceae; genus Sambucus; species Sambucus nigra. The sequence continues at coordinate 540,935,565 of OX422214.1, read as the reverse complement.
AGTACAAGACAGATAGACTTACAACGACTGACTCGATCCCTCTCAAGCCTCGACGCTTCTTCTCGTAGAAACCTCTTCCTAGCGGATAAACTTGGAACACCACCGCGGTCTCGGAATCCACCGATAGGACTTTATATGGTCACCGTCACCCGAGCATGGATCCTTTCTCCGTGTGGGTAAATTAACATAGAAACACTTCTTCTTTCTTTGTGGGTGGTGGAAGCAAAACCCAAAACATCTCTTCTTCAATTCGGTAGAGAAAACCGGTGCCAAAACTCCAAGCTATTGATATGTATATAGGTGAACTTGGATAAACATTATGGGTGTAAAACTAGAGTGATAACTAAATTTCTCTTTGAAAACCTCACTCAAAACATGAACATTTTCCTAAACAATTTTTGCTTTCAAACTCTCTCTAAGAGATAAACTAGGTTGGAAAAGTTAAGTTGGAAAATGTGATTCCCGCACAAGATAAAGTCTGAAAAAGTTGGTTAAAAACCAAGTGGGGAAGTGGGTGAAAAACTGCCAAAAACTGTTCCGCCTAACAGTTCATTCGAACGACATTTCGTTCGAACGAGACTTCTAACGACACACCAGTATGGAATTCGTTAGAATCTCGTTGGAAACCTTGTTAGAACGAACAAGTTCGTTCGAACGACATTTCGAACGACATACCAGTTTAGACTCGTTGGCAAACTCGTTCGAACGAAACCTGGTTCGAACGAAAAACTCGTTCGAACGACATTTCGAACGACTTCCAGAATTTTTACAAAATTCGATTTTTGGCCCAGAAACTTTATATACTTTAATTTAAAGTTCTAATTAAATTTTTCTGAAAGTAAAACACAGTTTTTATTAAACCTAACACCCAATAAACTTTGTTCCAAGCTCCTATATAAATATAATTGTATTCATACCTTGGGAGCATGGAACCATAGTTGATGACGTAGAAACGAGGCACGCAAACCGGCATATTTGATGAAGCTTTATATTCTTTGCCGCTACGTCTTCAACAAACACTTCATAGGCTTGAGAGTATTACAATGACATACTATCCTATGAATAAATGTTTTTGTCCGGAATTGAGCCAAAACAACATATGGACTCAATTGGAAATTTGTGTCCTTACAAAAAGATGTTTTATTTAGAAAAAAACGGTCTTTTATTTATAGAAAAAATATAAATTTAACTTTTTTTTTAAAAAAAATTATAAAAAATGTTTTTAAAAAAAGTTATATACAAAAAATCCTTTGAAAAAAATGTTTAAGAAAAGTCAGATTTTAATATATACAAAAACAATTTTATTTATATATGGATACTTTTTCTAATTATTTTTTTAAATCTTTAAAAACAATCTTTCGTAAAAATTTAACAAAATATTTTCGAAGAAAGTAATTTTTTTTATTTATAAAAACACATTTTTTATTTATAAAAAAATTATAACAACGAAAGCACTTTTTCACTCTTTCATATACTAGGTGGTTCATATTCCGTTGTTTATATCGTTTTTCATAAAACTGTTTTAAAGAACTTATCTTTGGAAATTTCTCAATCTAGAAAATTAGTATAGTCTCATGTGAAAAAAAAAAATAAAAAAACTACTAGTAAACATTAATTATAAATAATAAAAATATGTGGATACAAAAATGAAACATATAAAATGAAAAATTATGAAGCCAAAAGGAATTTACCCTATGATAATACAAGGTTATACAAAAATATGTGGTTTTCTTCCTATCAACTTGTTGTAACAACCCCCATTTTTCACGTAAAGGTTGGTCAGTCACAATACGCCGAAGATAGGGCTTGTCTATCAATTTATATCATCTTTAGCATCAAACCATAATATAAGAATTTAATTTTCAAAACCAAGTACATAATAAAATTGAATTAAATTAATAACAAAGAAATAATAAGTCCAACATTAATATCCAGATAAAATAAAATCCCAACACAAATAAGACTGTCTCAACCGACTAAATAAAAATAAACTTCGAGTTTATGCCCATACAATATCCAAAATAAAAGACTGAAGGGAAGTAGCAACCTAAACTAAAATCAACGAGCTTATCTCTAATAAGCAAAGTAAAACTGCAGGGTTGATATCTCGACAGTCCTGCTATTCATGTCTAGGCACACTTGGGGGGAAGAAAATATTTATAATTTGGGTCAATGCCCCAAAGTTGTAAGAATTAACTTACAAAAATTAATATGAAATAATACAGTTAATTCAAACTATGTACCCTCCATCGTCACTCACATGCGTTAAGTGTCTCACCCACCTAAGTGCAATACCATACGCCTATCATCCCATATCCCAATGTAATGACTGATAACTGCACCATTGTTTAATATACGACGCATCTAAAATAATTCGTATTTTGAAATGTAATTGTCTACGCCCTTATTGCCATTTCCCAGAATACCCCAGTCATACTACCACAAAAGTGACATAACCATATATTATGCATACTACGTAGTATGGGGTCTATGATTGATTGTCTACATCATTAAACTGATTAACTAAACTCCATTAATATATATGATTATATATATAAGTGTGTGTGTGTGTGTGTGTGTGTGTGTGCGTGTGTGTGTGTGTGTCCTTACATATATGCGACACTTAATGACATCTAGCATTAGTGTCTCGTTCGTGCTCTGCGGTAAGTTCTAAGCAGTCCCTCATCCAAATGGATATCACAAAACACATATAAGGGGGTGGTCCATACGTAGTATACCATTGCACAGTGACAATGGATTCCAGTATCTCATAAGTGGCGCTGCTATGTATTACCTAAAATAATGACCAACACAATGCCTAGCCCACTTGTGCAGACATGAGATATGGCCCCGAAATGCACGTAACCCCAATCGATGGACCATCCACAAACATAGGTATATCCACACAAATAAATAAATAAATACATATCTTTATCATACAATATGTAAAGGTAATTACTTCATAGATACCCCCAAGATGTCTCATATAATCATCCATAAATAATCCCCCTTTAATAATTAACCAACTAGTTAATTCTAAAATTTTCTCCTGCAATAATAAAGCTTCAATATTTAGTTAATTATAAATTTTCCTCATTTAACCATAGTGCCACAAACGCATTCTTAATAAAATAATTGTTCACTTAGATGACCTCCCACCAACTTGCGTGAGTTCCTAAAAATCCCCCGGATCCATCCCTGGTCCCAACCTGACCTGACCCAAGAGCCGAATCGATTTGCCTCTTAGGGCCGAATCGATTCTCAACTAGGCACATACCTAAGTGTTCTAAAACTTTCATTAAGGGATTCCTTTTTCTAATCCAATTTTTCATGTCCTTAGTTTACATAATTAGACTATCATAATATTAGGTTTCTTATAAATCCATACAATGTTTAGCTTGGTTAATTACACAAATTAACTCCCAATTCAATCCCTAAAGTCCAGAATTTACATACAATACTACAACTATCAAAATCATATTTTATCCCATAATCCTATTCAATCCTAATTAGATTTTGGCTCTATAAATGGATCACAATTATCATCAATTCAAGATCCAAAAACATGGATTCTATTATACAATTCAAGATACTATTCATCCTAAATTCTTGGGTTTAACCTCCAATCATTTAATCTTTAAGCCCAAAATTCATATTTAAATCCTTTACATACATAAGATTGAATCCTATCATCCTATCATCAATTTCATATTTTTAACCCAAAAATTACATGACGAAATACTACAATGAATTAAGAAATACATTGAACGCTAATTTTAGCAAAAGAATTCTTGCCTTATATGGAGGATTGAGTGTCTCCTCTTGAATCCTTAGCCTCCTCCTCTCTTTAGCCCTTGGTAACTTCTCTCTAGGGATGGGAGCTGCTAGGTTTTGCTTTAGGGGGATGAAAATGAGTTTCCTAAAATCTCACTTAATTTATAAATGACTTTAACCCCGAGTTAAGCCTTAATCCCTATTTTTGGGCCCCTAAATGAGCCCGAACCCATAACCAAAATGGCCCAAAAATTCCCTAAATGATATACCTACATCCCGAGCCCATTTTTAGAGGTCTAAAATACCTAAAAGAGTTTCCACAACATCCTAGAATGTGCTCGAATTATTATGATCCAACATACACATTTCTCAATTAAATTGAACACCACATATTAAGTATTTACTAAACATGCAATTATTTTCTATGAGAAATATTTAACATGTAAAGTTAAATTCACATAACATGTAATTATAATTAATCAATTTATTCATGACTTAATTAATTAACTCTACTAATTTAATTTAATTTCTATCAATTTTATTTTATTATAAAAATACGGGGTATAACGTTCTTCCCCTTTTAAAAATGAAATTCCGTCCTCAAAATTCGAGACGTACCTGACTATAAGAGTTTTGGATATTTCTCTTGCATGTCGTCCACCCTCTCCCACGTCGACTCATCCACATTATGATGCCTCCACTACACGCGTATTAAGGGAACAACCTTGGAACAAAGTCGACACTCCCTACGATCCAGAATGGCTACGGGCTCTCCTTGTTTGCCGCGTTGGGCTGGAGCTCTATCTCATCGATATTGATATGCTGGTAAGAAACCTCATCCCTAAGGAACCTCTGCAATGCAGAAATATGAAAGACGTTGTGCATCCTTTGGAGTGGTCCGGTAGTCCCAACCGATATGACACGGGTCCAATCCTCTCAATCATAGGAAATGGTCCTACATACCGTAGAGATAACTTCCCCTTATTCCCAAATCTCATTACTCCCTTCACGGTAGACACCTTATTTAGCATCTGATCCCCGACCTTAAAGTCTAAGTGCCTCCGGTCCACATCCACATAACTCTTTTGCCTATCCTGGACAATTCGAATCCTGGCTCTAATCATATCCACCTTCTTCGAGGTATCCTGAATGTACTCTGGCCCAATTAGTTTGTTTTACTCCACCTCAAACCAACATGAGGGTGAACGGAAAGGTCTCCCATATAACGCATCAAACTATGTCATCCCAATAGTAAACTGATAGTTATTATTGTACGGAAACTCCACCAAGGGCAAGTACTGCTCCCAACTACCCTTAAAGTATAAGATGCACATCTGTAACATATCCACCAACATTAAATTTATCCTCCCCATCTGTCCATCAATTTGTGGGTGATACGAGGTACTAAACCTCAACTATGCCCCTAAAGCCTACTGGAAGCTCCTCCAAAAGTGGGACACAAATCTCTTGTCCTTGTCTGATATAATATTGAGCGGTACCCCATGAAATTTCACAATATCTGTAAGGAAAATCCTAGCATACTGCTTTGATGTGTAATTTATCCAGAATAGTAAAAATTAGGCCACCATCGATAATCTGTCAAAGATCACCCAAATAGAATCGTGCCCCTTATGTGATGTAGGCAACCCTATGATCTCTCCCATTTCCACATTAGGATCTCAAGATATTATAGAACACATGCAGGACACTGATGGTCCACCTTCACCAACTGGCACGTGGCACACTTGGACACAAAAACTGCTATGTCCTACTTCATATGGACCCACCAATACTTACACCTCATATCTTATTACATCTTATCCCCACTGGGATGTATCATAAAATGTGACCCGTGAGATTCAATCATAACATCTCCCTCATCTCCTCATCCTCTCGAATAAATAATCTACCCTGAAATCTCAATCCGCCATCAGAGCCAATCGAGTAGTGCTCTGTCCTCTTGACTAATAATTGCTTAACCCCCTCCTGGCAAAGCTGGCCTCCTGACTGTGCCTTCATGACTCGAATAATGATCTCAGGTGTGATGGTAAGAACACAATAAAATCATGTGTCCATTCATTATCACGACGAAGCGATTTCCTCTTTGCCTTCCTCACTGCCGCTAACTCCAATATTGGCTTGCGCCTCAAAGCATCTTCCACTATATTTTCCTTTCCGAGGTGGTACTAAATATCGAACTAGTAATATTTCACAAACTCTAGTCATATCCTATGTCTCATGTTTAACTCTCTCTGCGTAAACAAGTACTGTAGGTTCTTATGATCTGTGAATAATTAGAATTCCTGCCCGATGAGATAATGTCTCCATTTCCATGAAGAAAATACCAAGACTACTAGCTTCAAGTTGTGGGTTGGGTAATGTACCTCAAAAGGCTTTAGCTTCCGTAAAGCATAAGGTATCGGTCTCTCCTCCTGCATTAACACCCTTTTAAGTCCCCACAAGGATGCATCTGTATAAACCTTGTAGTCTATCCCTGCCCGAGGTAACACAAGTACCGGAGTCATAGTTAATCGAGCCTTCAACTTATCAAAGGCTTGTTAACACGCATCATCCCATATAAATGGCACATCCTTCCTCGTCAAGTTCGTTAGGGGTCTGGTTATTTTTTAGAACCTTTGAATGAAATGACGATAATACCCGACCAATCTCAAAAAGATACTACCTAGGTGGGTGTAGTGGGTTATCCCCACTCCATCACTACAGAAACCTTCCCTTAATTCACTGATATCCCCCTCTCAGATACGATGTGGCCTAAGAACAGAACCTCACGTAACTAAAAACCACATTTCTTAAAATTAGATTAAATTCGATGGTCTCGTAATACACGATGATGAACTGATACAGAAAATCCATGAATACCCGATTTATCAGGTCCATAAACACAGTGGGTGCGTTGTTCATCCCAAAAGGCATAATCAAAAACTCATATGACCCGTATCTGGTTAAAAATAATGTTTCGAGATATCCTGCTCCCGTGCCCTCAGCTAATGAAAACTCGATCTCGAATCGATCTTAGAAACGTACGAAACACATCTCAACGGGTCAAACAAGCCATTAATACGAGACGATGATAACTTATTCCATATGGTGACCTTATTCAACTCGCGATAATCAATACAAAGTCTCAAAGATTCATCTTTCTTCTTAATGAGTAAAAACGGAGCACCCCGTGATGAAGTACTACTCCGAATAAACTCTTATCCTAGTAACTGCTCAATCTGGTCCCCAAGACCCCTCGTCTCTAAATGATCCATTCGATACGGTACATGGGTAATGGGTCTCGTGCTCGGGATCAAATCAATCATAACGTCTATCTTTCTACTAGGTGGAAACCGTGGGATCTCTCCAAATACATCAGTAAACTCGCTAACTATAGGAATGGAATTTAGTGACACGGTGACATCGTACTCAAACACATCTAATACTAGTAAGTCTGCCACAAACACAAGTCGTTCAATCTCGACCCCTATATCCCTGCATACTGAACACATGGGTGCTCATTTACCCATGGGTGAATTAATATGAAATATAATATTGGATGCAAAATCTATCATTCACGTCTCACATGCAAAGATAGTGACAACAAACGAATGAGATGCACCGGTATCAAATAAAATATGACCCACATGTCCAAAGATAGGGGACATACCCTCAACTGCTTCAACTGGCATTGGTCCCTCAATCGATGCAATGTGGTACACGCGCCTGTACTGCAACTGTAGTCGTTTCCCCTGACGTGGGGTGACTGGAGCTGGTAGAGATGGAGCTGCAATCCCTGGGGCTGGAAACTGCTAATGTTGCACCTGTGGCATCGGATACCGTCACTGTTCACCCTGCTCTTGCGGTCCCTGATTACCCCGAGGACACTGCCTCGATATATGGACCCTCTTTACACAACTGTAGTAATTCCCATAAAATGGGCGTCTCTCTGGCTACCGACCCTACTGTCCTTAGTGTTGTTGACCCTGGACCTAGCCCGAATGGACCTGTCTGTTCCGATTATCGAAACCTCTGAGTATCTTATGCAGATTGCTAGACTTCGGACCCCTAAACTACTGGGGGTCCCTGGATATTGCTCCCATTTGTCTTACCCTATTGGTTCGAGGTCTCAAAGACGTGTCGCTTCTCTCCCTTGTTCTTCTGGAATACCTTGTGATCCTAGGAATGTAGTAGATAAGCATTCACCATCTGATTATAAGTGGTGAAAGACGGATTCCCTATTAACGACTTCTTGATGTTATAAGCCATCCCCAATACAATTTTTTCCACCTTCTTCTCTTCCGTGTTTAATTCTTCCCCAGTAAAATCGGACCGTGTGGTAACCTCCTCTTTGTACTCAACTATTGTACAAACTTCCTACTTAAGGTCCGTGAATGTTATCCTCATCTCAGATTTCATTGTGTGTGGAAATACTTCCCTCAAACTTATCCCAAAACTAATTAATCGTCAAACTGTCTCTCTCCATCGGCGAAGTGACAGACTCCCACCACTTTAAAGTGGCCTCAACCAACTGAAATGAGGCTAACATCTTCTTCTGTATGGGTGTACACTATACTATCCTCAAGTGACACTGTATATTCATTTTTCACTGACTAGCCACCAGAATGTCGGAACTACCAGTAAACTTCGGTGGGTAGCCCTTAGTGAAGGCCTCCCTAGCTCTGTTCCATACTGAACTAGGTGTCTACACTGGTAGCACCACCTATTGTGATGGTATAGGTGGTGGCTTCTGCGATCGCTGTAGATGGATTTGTTGTAGCATATCGATCATCACTATGGAAATTATCCGAGTCATAATAATGGCGATCTATGCTGGACCAACCACATGTGGGCTTGGTGGTGACTGTGGTTATGGTTGCGGCTCCTGTTGAGCCCCTCATCTGCAGCCGGTGTAGCAACACGTTGTGGATTACGTCTCCCATCATTTGCCATCTGAAAGAAAATAAAGTTCTTGTTAGTACAGATCGCATGAGTAAAATGATTCCTAGTCATAGGCTCTACACATGAAAGAATGCAACACAGAACGTAATGAACGCAACACAGATCCTAAGGACACTAGAACCAGGATGATCTGAAACCAACTATAATAACCCCCATTTTCCATGTAAAGGTTGGACAGACACAATACGCTGAAGATGGGGCTTGTCTATCAGTTTATATCATTCTTACCATCGAACCATAATAAAAGAGTTTGATTGTACATAGTAAAACTGAATTAAACTAATAACGAATAAATAATAAGTCCAACATCAATATCTAGATAAGATAAAATCCCAACACAAAAAATACTATCTCAACCGACTGCATAAAAGTAAACTCCATGATTATGCCCATACAATATCAAAAATTAAAGACTGAAAAGAAGTAGCAACCTAAACTAGAATTAACGAGTTGATCTATGATAAGCAAAGTAAGACCACAAGGCTGATATTTCGTCAGTCCTCTTATCCCTATCTAGGCACACTTGGGAGGAAGAAAACATTTATAATTTGGGTCAGCACCGTAGAATTGCAATAATTAACTTAAAAAAATTAATATGCAATAATAAAGTAAATTCAAAGTATGTACACCCCCCACCCCCTCACCCACCCACCCACCCACACATTGACACTCACATGCATTAAGTGTTTCACCTCTCACCTAAGTGCAATACTATATGCCTATCATCCCACGTCCCCATATAATGACTGATAACTAAACCATTGTTTAATATACAATGCATATAACATAATTCGTGTACTGAAATGGAATTTTCTAAGCCTATATTACCATTTCCCAGAATACCCCAGTCATACTACCACGAAAGTGACATAACCATCTGTTATGCATACTACGTAGTATGGGGACTGGGATTGATTGTCTACATCATTATACTGATTAATTAATATCCTTTAATTTATATATATATATATATATATATATATATATATATATATATATATATATATATATATATATATATATATATATATATATGCCGCACTTAATGTCATCTACCATTAGCATCTCTTTCATGCTCTATCAGTAAGCACGAAGGAGTCCCTTGTAAGGACATAATTTTAAAAATGTCCGGGGTAGAATCTAGGAATTTTCTGTTTTCTCCTAGATCACAGTTTGTATGTCTGATACCGCTACATTCGGCACGTCAACACGATCAACCTCGACGGCCTTTATCCGAATTCAATGCATCCATTATCTTCACGTGCATCATGCTACATGCGACATGCTGCTCAGCTCATTCCCACTACTCCACTACGCTTTATCGGTAAAATGGTTTATTGGAGTTTTAAATATTTGCATAAATATTTGGGAAGTTTTTAGAAAATTATTTTTGAAGTCTGGATTAATTTTTTATCAAAAGCAGAATTTTTTCTAAGTGTAAAAGCGAAGTGCCTTGAACAACGAGATCGCAACGACTTTGAGTGTCATTTGCGCGAGATAGGAATGTCGTACGATCACGTTCGAACGACATCTGTCCTTCGTTCGAGCGACATGACTATCTCGTTCGAATGAGCCACCGCCTCGATTTTTGTATAAATATCAATTCTCATTCTATACATTTTTCAAGTCTTTCTGCAATCTCAAAATTCTGCGAAAGCAGCCCAGAATAAGAGTTCATCTTTTTAAGGTTTTCTAAACCTTTTTGATTCACAAAACCGTTCCCATACATGTGTGTGAATCTTTAAACCTTCAAGAGGATCATTTACTCATCTGGAGTAATTTTTGAGGAAACCGCTCTCTTCTTCATTGCTGCCCTACTGGAAAGGGATAGTTCCAGCCGCCGACAATAGAACTGACACCCGAGGGTATTTCTGTGTCACATATTTTCATTGTAATTCGTGTAAGCCGTTTCTTACAAAATTATAGTGAAAATAAAAGGTTTTGCCCCTTTGGGGGATTTTTCCTCATTTGTGTGTGTTTGAATGTTCTTGCTTGATTTTATCATCATCAAATATACCTAGATGCATGTTTAGGACTTAATTGATAAAAACTGAGTTTAATTAAATAACTTCCTTATTTGAACGCAAGCGCACTCTCCTCAAATTGGTATCAGAGCCAATTACACAACTTTACCGTGAAATTTTCCGCAAAATTTTTCTAAGATATCAATTTTCTGAAAAATTTATTTTTGAAAATGAGTGTGTTCATAATGGAGAAGTTATATAATAAAATGCCAGTTTTTTACGGGACAAACTATGCATATTGGAAAGCTCGCATGAGATCTGCATTAAAATCCATTGATGAACGTGTCTGGATTTTGGTTGAAAGAGGGTAGACTCCTCCCCCCGTCACTGTTAATAACATGATTAGTTTAAAACCTGACACTACATGGACTAAAGAAGAATTTAAATGGTAATCTTTTAATTCTAAGGGTTTAAGTGCTATTTCTGGGACTGTCACACCTGATGAGTTCAAATGCATAATGACGTGCATCACGTCAAAAGAGGCATGGGATGTTTTGCAACTTACCCATGAAGGAACTAATGCTGTGAAAGAGTCTAAACTGCAAAATTTAACAACTCAATTTGAAACAATCACCATGCTTAAATCTGAGTGTTTTGATGAATTTTATGCTAGACTATCTGATATTGTTAACACTAGCTTTAATCTTGGTGAACATATTCCTAATGCTAGAGTTGTTAATAGGATTCTTAGATCTTTGCCTAAGCGTTTTATCCCCAAAGTCATTGTGTTAAATTCTATGGGTAATTTAAATACGCTTAAATTGGAGGAACTTGTAGGAGACTTGCAAACGTATGAAATTGATATGTTTCCTAAATCTGTCAAGTCTAAAGATAAGGGAATTGCACTTAATGCCCAGGAGATAAAGAGTGAGGGGTCGGCAAGAAAGAGGGGAGAGTCATCTAGAAAAATAGAGACAGATATGTCAGATTCTGAGTGTGGTTTTGACTTAGATGATTTTGCCCTATTTGCAAAAAAATTCAAGAGAAATTTCAAATTCAAGAAAAATTATAATTTTAAAGATAAAACGAAATTTGAGAAAAATAAGTTTGAAAAGAAAAATGAAAAAGATTTTAAAGATCCTCCTAAAAAGGAAAGTGAGAGATGCTTTGAGTGAGACAGTAGGGGTCATAGAGCTTTTGAGTGTGCAACTAGGCTGAACAGAGAAAACGGCAAGGCTTTCCTTAATGATACCCTTAGTGACGACAGTGAGGTCGAGTCGGTGGATTCTGGAGATGAGTCACCGCATGAGTGTAATTTCACTGCATTCATGGCTAGTCATGTGAGTTCTTCCAGTGCTCCTCACGACGATGAGGATGCTGCTTCATAGGGACACCTCGACAGTGAGATCGATGAGAGTGAGGGGGAGGATGACACAAGTGAGAGCGAGAGTAATCTTCAACGCGCCTACGCCGAGCTTTATTCTGAGTCATTTAAAACTAAAAAGCGTAACAAAGCATTAGCTCTTAGGAATACCGCTTTAGAGGAAGATTTAAGAAAAGTGAGAGAGAGAGACTCCTCCACCTGCACTACCTTAAAAGAGAGAGAGTCTGCCTGTGTTGAGAAAGAGAGTTTGTTTAGAGAGAGAGAGTTATTTTGAGAAAGAGAGAGGGGACTTGACTGAACAAGTGGCTAGTCTTACGAGTGAGCTCCATTCCTCCGTGGAGACTCGAAAGAAACTTGAAGCCCTTGTAGCCCAGCTTACTCATGATCTGGAGAGAGCACGGGAAGTCAAGGTACAAATCGAGGATAGATCTGGGAAGATGGGAAGGATGCTCCTCGGCCCCTCTTTAGGTTTTGGTGATAGGCAAGGAATAGGTTATGATGGTGCTTCCACGTCCCAAATTGCATCTGGACCAGTTCCTGAGTTTACTACGACTCCTTATGGCTATCGTCAAAAACCTCGACGGAGAGTTAGACCAAGAAAAGCAAACTAAGGCCCGCCTTTGACTGTGTTCTTTTGTACATATTGCAAAAGAAAAGGCCACCTCAGGGAGTTTTACTATAGTATGGGTCGAACACGACGTACTACTGCTCCACCACTGCATACTGATGATTTTACCAGTCTGAGAGAGCGAGTTGAGTTTTTAGATGCCATATAACAGAGTTTGATGGAGGAATTCCGACGGATGTCTTTGCCGTCAGTGAATACTTCTCACATTCCAACAAAAACCAACAACAACAAAGGTAAACAAAAGGTCACCACTTTTTGGGTACCTAAGAAAGATAAAAAGGCCTTTGTTGTTCATGTCGCTCTCAAAGCACATAATACCTCACAGTGGTATTTTGATAGTGGGTGCTCCAGATATATGACAGGTGATGCCTCATTTTTTACTTCTCTTGGATGGTAAAGTCACCTTTGGAGATGGAAATAAGTCTAGCATTATAGGAAGTGGTACTGTAGAGTTACCAGAATTTCCTAAGCTAGAGAATGTTTTGTATGTCAAAGGTTTGAAAGCAAATCTTCTCAGCATTAGCCAGCTGTGCGATGCTGACTTTGCCGTAAAGTTTGACCGGGACACATGTAATATCTATAATCAAGCTGGTAAACTTTTAGTGCAAGGGGTGAGGACAAAAGATAATTGCTATGGGACTGAGCCCACATCCTCACTTGTCTGCAACAGCGCCACGATAACTCCTATGGATCTGTGGCACGAACGTCTAGGTCACGTGAACGTTAGAGATCTAACTCGTTTATCTAAAAAGGACCTAGTACATGGCTTACCATCACTTGGAAAGCCAACTTTGACGATTTGTGGACCCTGTCAGTTGGGAAAACAGATTCGTAGCCCCCCATAGGAAGTTGCATTCCATTACCACTTCTCGTGTACTTGAGCTTATTGACATGGATATTATGGGTCCTACTCGTACTGAGAGTCTCGGTGGTAAGAGGTATATCCTTGTGATGGTGGATGATTTCACGAGATACTCGATTGTAGGTTTTCTGAGGGAGAAATCCGATGCTGTGGAGTTTTTAATGACTAAGTGCCGGGTCCTACAAAATCAATACGGAGTCACTATTAACAGGATAAGTAGTGACAACGACACTAAATTTAAGGAAGCAAAGGTAGATATTTACTGTGATAGCATTGGGATCAAACATGAGTTTTCTGCTGTGAAGACTCTCAGCAAAATGGGATTCTTGAGAGAAAGAATAGGACGATCCAGGAAATGGCTAGATCTATGCATCTAGGTCGTAAGGTTTCTAGGAGATTTTGGGCAGAGGCAGTGTCTACTGCATGCCACACGGTGAATAGGGTTTACCTGCGTCCACACACACTTAAGACGCCTTATGAATTATGGACTAGCAAGAAACCCAACCTTGCATATTTCCGTGTTTTGGGGAGTAAATGCTACATCCTATGGGATAGAGAGAAATTAGGAAAGTTTGACTCCCGAAGCAACGAGGGAATACTGTTAGGATATTCATCGAATAGTAGAGCGTACCGAGTTTTTAACCTGAAGATCTCTAAGGTTATGGAGTCAATAAACGTCACCATGCAAGATGATGAACCTTCGGCGTTTATTGATTCTAGCCTTCAGTGTGAGGATGAGGATGTTTCTGGCAGTAATTTACTTGTACTTCACCCACACTCTGTGGACCCTACTCCCGCATTAGGGGACACACCTGCTTGGGTTCGCAAGAGTCAGGACCCTTCTACCATGGTTGGTGATCCCACTCTAGGGGTCAAGACTCGCGCTCAGCTCGAGAATGTTGTTAGCCATTTTTACTACATGTCCAAAGTCGAGCTCAAGAATTACAAAGAAGCACTCAAGGATGAACACTGGATATCTGTTATACAGGATGAGTTGCTTTAGTTTAAAAAGAATAATGTCTGGAAACTTGTCCCCCGACCTAGTGAGACTAATGTGATAGGTACCAGATGGATTTTCAAGAATAAAATGGATGAAAATGGTACCATAATCAGAAACAAGGCTAGGTTGGTCGCTCAAGGCTACACACAAATAGAAGGTGTAGACTTTGGGGAGACATTTGCTCCTATTGCGAGGCTTGAGTCCGTCCGCTTACTACTCGCCATCGCATGTCATCTGCGCTTTAAGTTATATCAGATGGATGTCAAGAGTGCATTTCTAAATGGCATTCTACAGGAGGAGGTTTACATGGAACAACCGAAAGGGTTTGAAGACCCCAAGCACTCTGAGCACATCTACTATCTGAGGAAAGCCTTGTATGGTTTGAAGTAAGCACCCCGTGCTTGGTACGAGAGGCTTACTTCCTATCTCTTAGCCCGTGGCTTCAAGAGAGGGGAAGTTGATATGACGTTGTTCGTCAGGAGAGATAACGGTGCTATTTTGGTTGCCCAGGTCTATGTGGATGACATAGTCTTTAGATCCACGTGCTCCCAATATGCTCATCACTTTGAGGAGGAGATGAGAAGTGAGTTTGAGATGAGCATGGTTGGTAAGCTTACTTTCTTCCTTGGTCTCCAGGTTCGTCAGCTAGAGGATGGGATGTTCATCTCCCAATATAAGTATGCTAGAGACTTAGTGAAGAAATTTGGGTTAGACTACGCTAAGCATGCTCGTACACCTATGAGTACCACTACCAAGCTTAGTAAGGACACTTCAGGCAAGGACGTAGAGCAAACCTTGTATCGAAGTATGATAGGTAGTCTTCTCTACTTGACTGCCAGTCGTCCCGACATAGCCTTTAGTATTGGAGTCTGTGCGCGATATCAAGCATCCCCAAAAGAGTCACATTTACTTGCTCTAAAACGTATTATTAAATACGTGAGTGGGACTCTCTTATACGATATTTGGTATTCCTTTGATACCGATGACCGTTTGTCTTCCTATTCGGATGCCGATTGGGCTGGGGATGTAGATGGTTGTAGGAGCACTTCCGGTGGGTGTTTTTATTTTGGTTATGCTCTTGTCTCCTGGCTGAGTAAGAAGCAAAACTCCATCTCTTTGTCCACCGCGGAGGCTGAGTACATCGCCGTCGGGAGTTGTTGCACGCAACTCTAGTGGATGAAGAAAATGTTGGAGGATTATGGGATCTCACAGGACACCATGACTATTTCCTGTGATAACACGAGCGCGATACACATATCCCGCAATCCAGTCCAATATTCGCGCACAAAGCACATCAGGATACGCGAGCACTTTATACGTCAATTAGTTGAGGAGAAAGTCGTATCCCTGAGTTTCGTTCCCACCGACCGTCAGTTAGACAATATTTTCACGAAACCTTTAGTTTCCCTTAGATTTGAGAGTCTTAGGAAGTTTTTGGGGATTTGTACAGTTGACTGAGGGGTTGGTACATGTATAGGATATGATTCTTTTTCATGTTCATATCATATGCTTCCTATTGCTAGTTTGTTTTATATGTATTATTGCTTTGTCGTATAACTATTTATTTATTTATTTTGAAAAATCCAAAAAGATTTTCGTTTTTATAAAAATTTTAGAAAAGCCCAAAAAGATTTTTGTATTTTATTTGCACCTTTTATGGATGAGCATTTAAGATAGCCAAGTCACAACTTCATGTCATTTATCCATGTGACAGTTTGATAGAGATTTGAGACGCTACATCATTTCATCCATGTGCTTTACATTGTTTGGAGTCTTTGAGATGTAATTAGTGATATCTTCCTACATGTTTGACTCCTAACTCCTTTATTGCACACATGCACGGCTATATTTGATTATTGTACTTGTCTATCACATATTGGCTTGAGTGTTTCCATCTCAATTTTGTCTATACAACTAACCATATGCGATAAAACTTGATAAGATTGGAATGCGTGTAAAATCGTTTTGGTGAGACTGTGTGTTTATTTGAAAACGTGGAAGTGCTGCAAATGGTTCATTTAGCCTTTGCGATTCTAAGCCACCGTTAAAAAAGGACCTAAAAATGGAGGAATTTTATTATCTGGGGTCCAAAGAGGTTAAAAGATCCCGAAAAAAATTAAAGGCAATAAAAAGCAATATATGCCATCTATGGGCCATTAGGTTTCACCATAAATTATCCAAAGTTTGAGAATTTATATTGCCTCTATTCAAAACATAAATCTGAGGGAGTTTGGTTGGAGAATATAAATGGGTTTGCACTTCCTTGAAAGTCCTAAAAAAGCATGAAATAGTTTTGGACGTTATTGGTGTGGAAATCACTTTGAGCTTTGATTTGTTGATTTGATTGAGTCAATGTCTCATATTACCACCTTTTTAAACCAAAGGAAGATTTTGAGTTCATTGGTTAGGAGTATCCAATATTCATCGTGCACATATGTCATGTTTATATGCAATGATTTTCCTATCGAATTTGATCACACCCCTACATTTACGCTATCATCGACTTGGTTGTTTTTTGTGTTCTTTCATGGTGTGATTCTTTGTTGTATATTATGTGTAAAATTTTTTGAAAAATGAAAAAATAGCAGTTTATTCCCGTGTGTCATTCTCCATGTCCATTCATTTATGCTTCTCATATCTGTCTATTTAGGGACATCATAAAAAGGGGGAGAAGAATTATGGGGTTGAATTATTTTGGTGTTTGGTTGATTTATGAATTATTTGCTTTAGCTTAATTGATCATTAATTTTTGCATATCATTATATTTCAAAATGTTGCTTGCCACGGTTATTTGCTTTATCTCATGTGTGTAGGTACAACATTACTCCTTATTTGATTGCACGCCTTGATGAGAAAAGCTTTGGAAGTTTCTAAAGAGCTGAAGATTTGGAAGACATGTCATTTAGTATTCTCAGTTTGAGGGTTTAATGGGGATATTATCTTGTATGTCAGTTGATTGTATAATTCCGATTTTTTATGTATGTACCGGCATAGACATAGGGGGAGATTTGTAAGGACATAATTTTATAAATATCCGGGGTAGAATTTAGGAATTTTTTATTTTCTCCTAGATCACAGTTTGTATGTCTGATACCTCTACATTCGGTACGTCAACACGATCAACCTCGACGGCCTTTATCCGAATTCAATGCATCCATTATCTTCACGTGCATCATGCTACATGCGATGTGCTGCTCAGTTCATTCCCACTACTCCACTATGCTTTATCGATAAAATGGTTTATTAGAGTTTTAAATATTTGCATAAATATTTGGGAAATTTTTAGAAAATTATTTTTGAAGTCTGGATTAATTTTTTATCAAAAGCAGAATTTTTTCTAAGTATAGAAGCGAAGTGCCTTGAACGACGAGCTCGCTCAAACGACTTTGAATGTTGTTGCGCGAGATAGGCATGTCGCGCGATTTCTTTCGAACGACATCTGTCCTTCGTTCGAGCGATATGGCTATCTCATTTGAACGAGCCACCGCCTCGATTTTTGTATAAATATCCGTTCTCATTCTACACATTTTTCAAGTCTTTCTGCAATCTCAAAATTCTGCGAAAACAACCGAGAATAAGACTTCATCTTTTTAAGGTTTTCTAAACCTTTTTGATTCACAAAACTGTTCCCATATATGTGTGTGAATCTTTAAACCGTCAAGAGGATCATTTACTCATCTGGAGTAATTTGTGAGGAAGCCGCTCTCTTCTTCATTGTTGCCCTACTGGAAAGGGATAGTTCCAGCCGCCGATAACAGAATTGACACCCGAGGGTATTTCTGTGTCACATACTTTCATTGTAATCCGTAGAAGCCGATTCTTCCAAAATTATAGTGAAAATAAAAGGTTTTACCCCTTTGGGGGATTTTTCCTCATTTGTGTGTGTTTGAATGTTTTTTCTTGATTTTATCATCATCAATCACACCTAGATGCATGTTTAGGACTTAATTGATAAAAACTGAGTTTAATTAAATAACTTACTTATTTGAACGCAAGCACACTCTCCTCATCCCTCATCTAAATGGACATCACAAAACACAAATAAGTGGGGTGGTCCCTATGAAGAACACCCTTGCACGATCTATATCCAATGGTGATAATTGATCCAAGCATCTACACCTACCTCCCGTAAGTGGCGCTGCAACGTAGTGCCTAAAATAATGACTTACACAGCGCGAAGCCCATCTGTGTCGACGTATGCTATAGTCCCGAAACATGCGTAACCCTATCCGATAGGACATTCCTCGAACATATGTATGTCGACACACATAAACAAATACATATCTTTATTATACAATATGTATAGGTAATTTCTCCATAATTACCCCAAGAGGTCCCATATAATCATCCATAAGTAATCCCCATTTAATAATTAATTGTGGTGACTATTATTATGCAATACAAATAGATAAGAGAAAAGCAATCACCAAGTAAGAATAAGGAATGTAAAATGACAATCACACAACAAAGGATGTACGTGGTTCAGCAAAGATGCCTACGTCCACGGTGGTGCATCCAGTATTATT
Source organism: Sambucus nigra (assembly GCA_949130495.1). NCBI lineage: Eukaryota > Viridiplantae > Streptophyta > Magnoliopsida > Dipsacales > Adoxaceae > Sambucus > Sambucus nigra. Next base: position 540,916,465 of record OX422214.1, on the reverse strand, counting down.
TATGTGTTCTCTGGAGAGTGATTACAGAGAATACAATGTGTCCTTTGCCCCGGACCTAGGGTTTGTTATATACATGTTCATTTAAGTGAGTGGGGGTGTTGGAAACCCCCACGTTTTCCATCTCTTCCTAGAACCTCTCTTAATGGGAACATGGGAGGAGACTGAATCATAATCGGTTCAGATATGGAGGGTCTCGACTTTGGACCGCTATAATTGGGCTACTCGTCCAGGCCCATCATTCTAATTTTGGGTACCCATAATTGCCCCTAAGTTTGTTGGGCCATGCTTGGGCTCAATAAATTTAAATGATTTGTCATAATGGCTCCTTTGTACATCGTGCAACTTGTCCCAAAGTTTGAGGACTGATTCTGGCGGCACCCGCTTCGTGGTCTGTGCGCTATGATTATCAACGCTTAAAGGTTTTATAGAGAAACCATTTTTTGACCGTCGTTTCAACCTTCTCAGCATTCTTCCATTTCCTGTGAGCTCTAGCAATTCACACTCTCTTCATCCAGTCTTCATTTTCATCTCTTTCGATCTTTTTCGTCGTTTGGGCTTGTGATTCTCCATTATTCAAGGTGAACTTTTATCTTGTAAGTCTCTTGTGCCCTCTCTTTAAATTTTCTCTTTCAATTTGTAGTTCCTTAGGGTTTTTCGATGGCAAAGATTGGTAATAGGTCGATCTATAAGTTTAGGAAGTTTTATAATATTTTTGAGTGGGTAGAGATTGAGTGCGCCTCTCCCCTAGAAATGTTAGAGAGATAGAGGATGCCCATTGAATCCATGTCTTTCTGCTTTCCCAAGGGGGACTTACTTTTCCTCCCAATAATCTATTCTTGCATTTCTTTGGTTATTTCAACATTGTTCTCGCACAGTGTTCGCCCAATGTGTGGAAGATAATCAATGGTGTTCATAGAATAAACCAGTTATATAGTACTAAGTTAGGGCTCGCCGAGGTCTGTTTCTGCTATTCTTTTTCTCAGACTAGTTCTGGTGTTCTATATCTCAAAGCGAGGAGTCCTGACAGGGTATTAGTAGTAAACCTACCTTATTCCCATAAGGACTATTAGCAAGAGGGCTTCCTTGCTAAAAATTGGCAGTTTTCTCCCCAGTTTGAGGGGTCGAGGGCTGATAGGTTCTCTGTTCCCTTTTTTGGGTAAGAATACATAGGTAGACTTTGCTCTGTTCCTTTAATTTCTTTTACTGATTTGTGATTGTTCTGACTTTCCCTATTTTTTCTTCAGCGAGGTCGAAGAACTTGGAACCTGCTCTCAATGAGGTTCGTTTTTTCGAACTGGTCAAGGCCTGGAATATCAGGGAGCCTCTAGCTGACGGTGAGCATCCCCGGTCTGCAGCTTTCCTGCTCGAGTATAAGAACGTTGGTTCTAGCTTTATAGCGAGGCCGGTGGATAGTATCCCTGAGTTTGATACTTCTGAAGAGACTGCTGCTGATCCTATTCAGTTGGACGAGGAGGAGAGCAGTTCTGAGAGTGATATCACATGTGGTGCTGAAAGAAACTTTGGTGAAGGGAGCTCTAGTGGTAGTAGCTCTTCTGATTCAGAGGAAGTATCTGAAGCTCAAGAATCTTCGAGCACATCTAGTAGTTCAAGAGAGGAGATGGTTCCTCCAAGGAAAAACCTGATCCGGGATAATGATGATGAAGATCACGTGCTCCTCTCTCAGAGGTCAAAGAAGCAGAAGTCCAGTACTAGGGCTGTAGCTACTGGCTCTTGGTCTTCTACTCAAGAGCAAGAGAGGAAGAGGAAAGAGGAAGAGAAGTTAAGAGAGAGGGAGAGAAAAAAGGAGGAGGAAAAAAAGAAGATGGAGGAGAAGAGGAGGATAATGGAGAAGGAGAAAGAGGAAGATAGGAGAAAGCTGGAGTCAAGGACGAAGGCTGGGCAAGCCTTAGTCCCGGTGCCTTCTTTGCCCGAGGGAGCCTCTGTTGCTGTTTCTCCTCAGTTGGCCCCCACGCTGCTTGAGAGGGCAGTTCTTCCTGCTGACCGTCAAAGGGCGGTAGGGACGGAACAGTTAGCCCTGCAGGAGAGCCAGAGGCTAGCCTTGGTAAGTCCATTTCTCTTTTTCAATATCTCTTAATTCCTGTTTGTTTCCTTTTTTTAATATCTTCTTTGTTTCTTCAGTTTGTGACTGACTTCGTCGTGCTCTATCTCTCTCGTGACGAGTTGGTGAAGAAAAGTGCCAAGATGGAGCAGCAGAATATCGCCTTAAAGTTGAAGGGTACAAAGCTCGAGGCTGGTCATAAGGTTACTGACACCGCCCGAGCTTCTTCTGACCTGGATCTCGTTAATTCCAACCGAGAGAGGGATGAGGCGGTTAAAGAGTTGATCGAGCTGAGGCAGGCCTATGATCTGTTCTTCTCGAGCAAGTTGGCTGTCGTATAGGAGAACAAGGTGCTGGTCGAGCAGCTAAAGGAGAAAGAGTCCCAGGCAGCCACCATCAAGGAGGATTCATATAACTCCGGGTGGGCCGCGGCATATGATGACGCCGAGGTTCAGATAGACTATATCAACCGTCTAAACTTCAAGAAGGTCTAGAACAAAGCCCTCTTAGCTGCTGGTGTTGATGTTGACTCTCCCCTATTTGACGAGCACGACCCAGGCCCGAAGCCAACTGTGGATGAAGAAGCCCCTGTCCCTGCCATTGAAGGTGTTGATCCTGTCTCCCAGACATTGCCTGCCGAGGTCCTTTCTGCTCAGGCGACAGAGGTTGCCCCTGCTGAGGGGGGTGCTTCTACTGTCGCTGACAAGGGGAAGCATCTAGCTACTTCTGGGCAGCCTGAGGTTGTTAGTTAGTTATCATCTAGGGTTACCTTTTGTATCTTTGTTTGTAATTTTTCTTTTCACTGCTCGATGTACTTTGACCCTTATCAATGAAAAGGTTTCTTTTTCCCAGTGCACTGATTTGTTTTTCTTTTCGATACCCTCTTATGTCTTGTAGTTGATTGATGTAGAAGAATATATTCTTGCCTCAATTGAGCAGGACCCTTGGTCCCAATACAAGTCCTCAGGTTCGCCAAGCCTTTGTTAGGCTTTGTAAATATCTTAGGTCAAGGAACCAGAAGTTTAAAGATCAGACTGATCTCGTGGCCAAGTTGAAGGACAGGCTTCAAGAGATGGAAGAAGTTGGTGCTTCAGTGCAAGAAGAGGTGAATGCACTGAGAGCAAAGCTTCTCGATGCTTTTGAGATCAACCAGGTTGGGGAAATGCTTCAGTAAGAAAATGAAGCTTTAAGGAGAGAAGTATCGCGCCTTAGGGAGCATGCGCCGAGCACCGCTCCTGTAGTATTGCGAGGCTCTTCATCGTCGTGAACTAGGGCTGGCCTGAGCGACGTTCCTCCTGTGTTGCGAGGTTCTACTGGCCCATCCATTCTGCAAGCTGGTAGGAGCACCAGGAGTTAAGATAGGGAAATGGAAAAGCTTCACGGTGATGTCCAGCGAGCATATGTGATCGCTGCTAGGCTTCAAAGAGATGTTACTCGGCTACGACACCTGTTTATAAAAGGACCTCGGCGAGTATGGGCCGACGGTTATGACTAGGGTTGGCTAGATGCTCCGACGAGGCTGATAGAATTTGAAGAGCTTGCCTTTATCAGGGGGTGGTTGAGTGCTTTGAAGCAGATGCAAGTTCCAAGGAACTCAATGCTTTGGTATCTCCATGAAATATCTCCTTCCACTCGGATGCCCAATCCCTTCCGGAGAGATGATCAGTGGATACCTATCGATGCCATCCCTCGGCAGCTGTTGGAGTCGGATGCTAATGAAGTCGAGGAAGAGTTTGTTCCTGCTCCTGATGATGGACGAAGAGCTCAAGTGGCTGATTATCTCGTTCAGAGGCCTCACCCCCACTGAGATTTCTCCAGTAGTTACTCTGTGTATTTTGTATTGAAGTGATGTTATGTCAATGTTTTGGGTGGGCTCGTCGACTAAACATGTATTGTACTTGTTGTAAATATGGTGGATTAATATAAAATTTATGTTTTGGGCTAATTTAGATGACTAAACAAGTGTATTATATTTTACATATTCTCTCTCCTTTAGGATCTTTAAATTTGTATTATTACGCAAGTGTCCTTCCAGTCTAGTATACTATCGAGATACCATTGTGCACCACTTTACCTTTTAGGTCGTGTCGTCACACTCCCTTAGGCCTAAGTGGCAATTGGCAAGGACACACCTGGTGTTGGATGCTCTATCCGATCAGGATTTTATTTAACCAAAGATGGTTTGGCGACCAGTTTTAATTTGGCCATATTGCCTAAGGATCTCCTGTAGGGCTTCATATATTGCCAAGGGCAATGCTAAGAGGTCTTTCGTGTGTCATAACGAAAACCTGAGGAGGGGCATTTCCCTACTATGGTGTAATGATCAGTGTGTGTCATAAAATTTATTTATTGACAGCTCGTAAAATGCAAGTTTAGTTGACTGATACTTCGTAGAATGCAACTGCCAAATAACTTTTTATTAATGACAAGGAAATAAACTTCCAGTTTCACAATTAAAGATAAAAAGAAGAATCTAGAAATAGAATTTTTTAAGGTTGGCTGCATTCCATGCCCGGGGTATCTTTCTGCCTTCCATTGTTTCCAAGTGATAGGCTCCTTGTAGGTCATCTCTAATTATCTTGAATGGTCCTTCCCAGTTGGACCCTAGCTTGCCATCTGATGGTTTTACTGCGCTGACCAGGACTTTCCTTAGGACATAGTCCCCAACTTGGAATTCCCTTGGGTTGACCCTTTTGTTATAATGCCTTGCGATTTGTTGCTGATAGCTCGCTAACTTTACTAGGGCTGTCTCTCGGCTCTCGTCGGCTAGGTCGAGCTCAGCGAGCAATGCTGCATCGTTATGGCCCTGGTCGACAAGGCTGGACCTCATTGTTGGTAAGCCTGCTTCTAATGGGATGACGACTTCCATTCCATATGTCAGCAAAAATGGAGTTTCCCCCGTTGCTCGATGTGGAGTGGTTCGATAGGCCTATAGAATATGTGGTAATTCGTTTACCCATACGCCTTTGGCTCACTCTAATCGTTTCTTTAACCCATCGATCACTATTTTTTTGGAAGCCTCGGCTTGGCCATTGCTCTGAGGATAGGCCACCGAGCTAAAATGGTGTATGATTCCATGCTCGTCGCAGAAAATCTGAAAGGATCTGCTCTCGAACTGCGTTCTATTATCAGTGATGATGGTTTTGGGGATGCCAAAATGGGTAATTATATTTTTCCATATGAACCTTATCATATCTGCATCTCGGATGTTCGTTAGGGGTTCTTCCTCGATCCATTTGGTGTTGTAGTCAGTCGCGGCCAGCAGATATTTACGATTGTCGGTGGCGATAGGAAGTGGTCCTACGATGTCCATCCCCCATTGGGCGAATGACCATGGGCTGGATAATGATTTTAGGTCTCTAGCAGGTTGGTGGACCATAGGAGTGTGAAGCTGGCATTTCAAGCACTTGCTGACATACACCGCAGAGTCCATTTGCATATATGGCCACCAATAGCCTTCCTTCATTTCTCAGAAAGTCAGAGATCTTCCTCCAATATGGCTTCCACAGATTCCTTCGTGAAGCTCATGTAGAACTTGCTCAACATCCTTTGGGTGAACGCATTGAAGGTAGGGACCAGAAAACGATCTCTTGTATAGCCTGCCCTCAGGAGATAAGTGAAAGCGAGCAGCTTTGACTCTTAGCTGGTGAACAGTGTTCTTATCATTTAGAAGTGTTCCATCCTTTAAATAGTCCCTTAATGGGTCCATCCAGCTGGGTGCAAACTCAATTTGGAGCACCTGCTCCGTGCTTGGTAGCTCACTGTTATGGTTAATGCTCGGGTGAGAGAGAAAATCGATGAGGATTGTTCTTTTTAAGTCAGAATCAACCGTTAAACTCAGGACTGCTAGGGCATCAACATGGCTGTTCTGCCCTCTGGGAAACTGCTGGACATTGATCTCTTCGAAGCTCGCCATTAGTCTTTTTACTAAGGCGAGGTACGCTACCATTCTTTCATCTTTTGCACTATAATCTCCACTTATCTGATTGGAGACTAATTGAGAATCGCCGAACACCTGTAAATGCTTTGCTCCCAAAGTGTGCGCCTTCTGGAGGCCGGCTATTAAGGCTTCGTATTCTTCTTCGTTGTTGGAGGCTGCAAATCCAAGCCTGATTCCTTGTTCAAGGATTGTATCCTCTGGACTAATGAGGATAATGCATACACCTGCCCCCTTGAGTTGGAGGCTCCATCAACGAACAACTTCCAGGTTTCCTTCGTTGCGTCGTTCCCCTTTTGTCTTGTTGGTGGAGGTTGGTGAGGTTGTTCACCTGTGAATTCGGCTATGAAATAAGCAAGGATCTGCCCCTTGTAACAACCTGCGTAATTTTTGGCTATTTTAATTAATTTCTGGAAAATGGAGGAAAATAAAGTTTTTGATAAAATTATTTTTATTGCTCAAATATGTTGGTTATTATTTTTAAAGGCGAGAATTTCAAACGGTTTCGAAAACGGAGTTAAAACGGATTTTAAAATGATTTTTAAATGTTTTTAACTTTTGGAGTTGTTTTGACTTCCAACTCTTCATTTCTTTGCCTTATTTAAAGGAGTCTTTTGGATTCCAACTTTTCATTTCTTTGCATTATAAAAGGAAGTCGTGGGCAACCCTTTTAACCTACTTTTGGCACAAATTTTGGCAGCAAATATATTTTATATTCCTCTCATTTTTAATTATACTTTGGCCCTTGAGATTTGTGAGTTCCAACCTTAGATTAGAGGTGTTCTTGGGGCTATTTTGTTGGAGGTTCTTGGAGGAGATTTTGTAGATCTTTTGTGTTGATCTTGAGGATGTGATCATTGGTTTCTCATCATGGTTTGAGGTATGGGATTTTACACAATATGCTCCTTAAATCTCGCGAGTGTTATTCTCTTTGAATTCTTGTTTAATTGAACTCATATTTGAATTGATAAATTCATTGAAATCTGGAAAATAATTGTTGAAATTATTTTGATTCATGTGGTATCATTATATTATTGATGAGCACGTTGTTATGAGATTTTAATATGGCACGGATGTTGGGCACCCGCCAAAATTCCTGTTTCCTGGGCTATGGCTTGATAAAGCATATACGAATGTGGTGAGGCCTGGTGACCCGATTAAAGTGTTGTTGAGAAATTATATTGATAAATGCTTTGAGATTTGCATTTTGATTTGAATATTCGTACTCGTGTTGTTACGCTTTGTTCATCGTTAATATATTTGTTGAGCATCTTTCTTGTCGTATTGTGTACTTCCCCATATTTTCTTTTAGTGGCAGGTTAGCATGGATTGGGACGCTATGGACCAATTGGTATTATTTTAGCGTGGATTATTTTGGGAAGAATATTTTTGGAAGATTTGTATTATTTATTTTGTTGTATAGAGCATTGGAGATTTGTATTTTATTTTCGAGTTAGTTGTTGTATGTAATTCGAGAGACTTGGTATTTATTTGAAGAAATTGAGATTTGTAGTTTCTCTTTTGTTGTTGTGGGACTTAGATGCTCTATACCTTGTCATTTGTGGATTTGGATTTATTTTATCGCATTAGTGCTCCGTTCGCTCTCCCCGGGTGGGCGGGGTGTTACACCCCTTGATTGCGTTCCTTGGTTGAAATTGAATGTCAAATTGTCCGAGCTCGATTGACCATTTAGACAGTCTGCCCGACAAATCCGCCTTCCTCAGGATTGCTTTAAGGGGGTGTGAGTAAGGACGATTATAGTGTGGGCTTTGAAATAGTGCTTGAGCTTCCTCGAAGCCACCACTAGTGCAAAGATGAGCTTCTCCAGGGGTGGGTACCTCTGCTCGGTGTCTAGTAGGGTCTTGCTCGCATAATAAATGGGGTGCTGGATTCCTGCAACTTCGCACATTAATACAGAACTGACAATGTGGCTGGAAACGGAGAGGTATAAGTACAAGGGATTTGCTTCATGTGGTATGACGAGCAGTGGTGGGTAACTGAGGTAAGCCTTGAGCTCGTCCAGTGCCCGCGAGCAATCTTGGTTCCATTCTACCATTTTGTTTCCCTTTAGAAGCTGGAAGAAAGGCTTGCACTTCTCGGAGGACTTTGAAATGAATCAGTTTAAGGCAGCGAGCATACCGATGAGCTTCTGTATGTCCCGGATCATGCGAGGAGGTTGTACCCTATTTATTGCATCGATCTGGTCTGGGTTGGCCTCGATGCCTCTATTACTGACTAAGTACCCAAGAAATTTTCCTGACTAGACACTAAAAGAACATTTGCTCGCGTTAAGTTTATTCGGTATTTCCTGAGGATTTCAAAGGTGCTTGATAGGTCTGAGAGGTGGTCTTCTTTCTTATTGCTTTTAATGAGCATATCATCGATGTAGACTTCTATGTGTCTCCCATTTAACCCTTGAACATCTTGGTGACCAGCCGCTGGTAGGTCGCCCCTGTGTTTTCGAGCCCGAAGGGCATGACCTTGTAGCAGTATAGTCCAACTGAGGTGATGAATGCTATTTTCTCCTTGTCCGGGGCATACAGAGGGATCTGATGATACCCGGAGTATGCGTCCAGAAAACTCATTCTCTCGTGAGCTACAGTAGCGTCTACTAGTTGATCAATTTTTAGGAGGGAGAAACTATCCTTAGGGCATGCTCTGTTGAGGTCGGTGAAGTCGATGCAAACTCTCCACTTCCCGTTGCTTTTTGGAATTACTACTGGGTTGGATAACCATTCGGGGAATTATACTTCCCATGTGGATCCTGCATCCAGCAGTTTTTCAACTTCTTTTTCTATGGATTTTGCCTTCTCGGGTGCAGCTCGGCGTGCCTTTTGCGTGATTAGTTTGAAGGTGGGATCGACGTGCAGCTGATGACAACCCATACTAAGATCAATTCCAGGCAGCTCGTATGGTTCCCACGCAAAAATATCTACGTTGCGTCTCAGCAGAGTTGTCAGTTCCTTCTGTTCCTGGTCAGTGAGAGAGGCTCCAATCAAGAAAACCCTGTCACTGTCGCTATCCCCAGCTGTAACCTCTACCAGGTCTTCGACGACCCGTTCAGAGGGGAGGATCCTGGTCTCCTCTACTCCAGGTCTTCCGTACTTTAATTGCTATTTAGAATGTGTTAGACCTTCTTGTTCTTCAACTTTCTCGCTGGGCTACTCGGCCTTCTTCTCCGGCCTTGGTCGGATGGATGCTATGAAGAACCTTCTTGCCATCGCTTGATCTCCGTGGATCTTCATTACTCCTCTCTCGATTATATACTTGAGTTTCTGATGGTAGGTCGAGGAGACTGCCTTCATCGCATGTAGCCATCCCCTGCCGAGGATGGCTTGGTATGGCAAGTCAATGTCAACCACCAAAAACTCAATCATCTTGGAGACATTTCCCGCGCGTACTAGCAGTACAATCTTTCCCAGGGGCATAGTTATTTTTCTAGCGAAGCCAACTAAAGGGACAATGGCTTCCTTTAGGTCGGCAATGCTTAACTTCAATTTTCTAAATAGGTCGAGATACATTACCTCGAACGAGCTTCCTTGGACGACGAGCAACTTATCGATGTCAAAGTTAGCTATCCTGAGGGTAATGATTAAAGCATCGTGATGTGGGGTTCTTACTCCCACCAGATCTTCATCTGTGAAAACAATGTGCTTATTATAGTTGACGTCATCTGCTCATCGACGCTTTCCTGACTGTGACTTTGCTGGGTCGATCTGAAAAGCTTTCATCACCGCTGTCAGCTTCTTCATCTCCATTGGAGTTGGATTTCCCTAGATCTGCTTGGCATCAGATGCCCCGTGAATTACCGTGAACTCATGTCCAACATCATCTTCAAGCACATTTTCAGGTCTCGCCTCTCTATTGGCAGCCGCTTTCTCTGCCTTCTTCTCCACAAACTCGTTCAAATGCTCGGATTGGGCTAGCTCTTCAAGGTGGGATTTAAGAGCCTTGAAATGCTCAGTCTTATGTCCTCCTTCTTTGTGAAAGGCACCTCTCAGCGCGTTATTTCTTTTTGAGGGATCTCCTCCCATCTTCCTGGGCCACTTAACAAATGGCTCGTCTTTAATTTTTGAGAGAATTTTGTAAATTGGTTCTCTGAAGACAGTGTTGACCGCCTTAAATGCTTTTGACACATCATTGTTGCCTCCGTTCTTAGGGACATTTCTGCCCCCGTTCTTTCCTCCTTTCTTCTGGTTATCGGTTTTGTCACTGCCCTTGGCAGCGAGCTTAGCTCAACTGTTTTCCCCTGTAATGAGGCGGGTGACATCTTCCACCTTGGCATACTTCTCGATGCGGGCCATTAGATCGTCGATGGTCATGGCTTCCTTCTTCGTCAAGGACTGGTAGAGAAGGAAGAGCTGGGCAACCCAATTTTGAAAGAGGCCACTGCTAGTTGCTCCGAGCAATCCTCGACCTCGTTGAGTAACTCCCAGTACCTCTTTGCGTAGTCTCGGAGGGTCTCCTGAGGCGTCTTTTTCATTGTCAGTAAAGAGCTCTTTTCCTTTTGGGGTAGGAGCTACTAGTAATGAATCGGGCTGTAAAGAGCTCGGCCAGGGACTTGAAACTCCTGATAGACTGATGGGGGAGCCTTTCGAACAATTTTTACGCCACATCATGCAGGTTCGAGGGAAAAATTCGGCATATTAGTGCGTCTCGATTATTCCAGAGGGTCATGGCCTGTCGGTACTGCCTGACGTGATCGATGGGATCAGTCTTACGGTCATAAATTTTAAACCTTGGAATAGTTAACTTCTTGGGGGCTTCCTCCTCTTCTATTTCCCTCGAGAAAGGTGAGTTCATCTGAGTTTTGAGAGCTCGCCTAGCAAGTTCTCGGTTCGATCTGGTACCGTGATGGGCAGGATGTTGGTCCATCTCACTTCGGGCCAGATTTTGTATGTTCTCGTTGCTGCGATCCGGGCTTCTGTGGTTGTGAGCTAGTTGCAGTTGCTCGAGCAGGTCGTCCTCTAACTCGTTTCCCTCGGCTCTTTGGGATCCGCGCTTAGGGCCCTCCCTCGGCTGCGAGACTTGCTCGCCTGAGGGCTAGGAGGGCGGTACGGACGTTTTTTAGTACTACGATGGAGCTATCTCTCCATTCTTTCTCATCTTCTTTTGAGGCGAGCGTTCTCAGCCTCGTGCCTGCGAGAAGACTCCCTCTGCTCTTGGAGCCTCGTACCGTATGCATCAATCAGCCTGGATATCTGCGTGGATCTCGCTGGTCCTTGGCTTTCTTCAAAGGCTGTCCTTTCTGGGCGAGCCCTGGGAACGCCGAACTTTAGACCTAATCCTACGAGGAGCAGAGGGTTCTTGAATATCCCCTGCCTGGGGAGCATTACTACTGTGACCAGACATTTCGAACTCCTTTTTTGGTGTGGGCTTTCTCAGGGAAGATAAACGTTCCCACAGACGGCGCCAATTGTGGTGACAATTATTATGCAACACAAATAGATAAGAGAAAAGCAATCACCAAGTAAGAATAAGGAATGTAAAATGATAATCACACAACAAAGTATGTACGTGGTTCAGCAAAGATGCCTACGTCCACAGTGGTGCAGTCAGTATTATTTATTTGTTCTCTGGAGAGTGATCACAGAGAATACAATGTGTCATTTGCCCCGGACCTAGGGTTTGTTATATACATGTTCATTTAAGTGAGTGGGGGTGTTGGACTCCCCCACGTTTTCCATCTCTTCCTATAACCTCTCTTAATGGGAACATGGGAGGAGACTGAATCATAATCGGTTCAGATATGGAGGGTCTGGACTTTGGGCCTCTACAATTGGGATACTCGTCCAGGCCCATCATTCTAATTTCGGGTACCCACATTAATCAATTAGTTAATTACAAAATTTCCTCTTGTAATAATAAAGCTTCACCATTTAGTTAATTATAATTTTTTCTCATTTACCTCTAATGCCACAAATGTATTTTGAATAAAACAACCATTCACTTGGATGACCTTCCACCAACTCGCATGAGTTCCTACAAATCCCCCGGATACATCCTTGGTCCCAACCTGACCTGACCCAGGAGTCGAATCGATTCGCCTTAGAAGGTCGAATAGATTCGCACCTGGGCATAAGCCGAACTGTTCTAAAATTTTCATTACAAGATTCCTTATTCTAATCCAATTCTTCATCCCTTTAGTTTACCCAATTAGATTATCATAATATTAGGTTTCTCATGAATCCATACACTTTTTAGCTTGGTTAATTACACAAATTAACTCCCAATTAAATCCGTAAAGCCCACAATTTACATCCAATACTATAACTATCAAACTCATATTTTTATCCCATAATCCTCTTTAATCCTAATCAGATATTGGATCTATAATGGATCACAATTATCATCAATTCAAGATCCTAAAACATGAATTCTCTTATCCAATTCAAGATACTTTTCATTCTAAATTCTTGGGTTTAACCTCTAATCATTTAATCTTTAAGCACAAAATTCAAATCGAAATCCTTTACATGCATAAGATTGAATCACATCTTCCTATCTCCAATTCTAGATATTTAACCCAGAAATTACATGAGGAAATAACACAATGAATTAAGAAATATATTTAATGTTAATTTTAGCAAGAGAACTCTTGCCTTATATGGAGGATTGAGTGTCTCCTCTTTAATCCTTAGCCTCCTCGTCTCTTTATCTCTTGATAACTTTGCTCTAGGGATGGGGGCTACTAGGTTTAACTTTGGTGGGATGAAAATGAGTTTCCTAATCTCACTTAACTTATAAAAGACTTAATCCCGAGTTAAGCCTTAATTCCTATTTTTGGGCTCCCAAATGAGGCCAAACTAATAACCAGAAAGTCCCAACAACTACCTTGATGATATACCTATACTCAGACCCATTTTTAAAGGTCTAAAACACCTAAATGAGTTTCCACAACATCCCGAAATGCGCTCTAATTATTATTATCCAGCATACACATTTCTCAATTAAATTGAACACCACATATCAAGTCTTTACTAAACTTGCAATTATTTTCTACGAGAAATTTTTAACATGCGAAGCCAAATTCACATAACATGAAATTATAATTAATCAATTCATGACTTAATTAATTAAACTCTACCAATTTAATTTCTGTCGATTTTATTTTATGTAAAAAGATGGGGTATTTCACTTGAACCATAATGAATTTGGATTTCTACAACTTTGTTACAACTAAAAAACTATGGATTATATATATAAAAGGGGCCCAACAAATAAAAAAAATATAAAAGGTAAGAAGAACTACAACCTATGTACTGACATTATCATACGAAAAGAATTAACAAAATATACATGGATTGAGTAGTTGAGAGAAGAGGTATGAAATCATGTAAAATAAATGTGTGGAATGGTTGAGAGTAGACCGGTGGATTTATAACAATTATGCACCGAGTCATGGGAGTGACTCGCTGACGTTGATTTACAAAACGACAAGGAATAAAGATGAAGGTTAAAGGTATCTACCGTAGTGGCTTATGTGCTCCAAAACAAAATAATGACACCTTTTGGGGTCGGGCTATACTGACCGTTAGTTAGATACCTGATAACTATCAGAAACTGACGTCGATCGGGGACAATATTACAAAATAAGGAAAAACAATTAATCTTCTTGTATCAATAAGAAGAGAAGTTCACTCATTATGTATAAAATAAATCAGATCTTCGTATGAAAATGATACACTGCTCTATTTTATATTTAATTACTTTTCAACATTATGTACAAATTGCAAAATATATATGTAAATGCACCACAATTTTATGTAGTGAAATTTTTTAAGAAAAGTCGATTGAAACACAATAATTTATTCTTAAGCTGAGATAACAAAATTGACACACAATACAAACTGATACGAAGTTATAAATTAATGGTTTAAATTGTATTAAATAATGGGCTAAAGTGTCAATTTATATAAGATTCAAGCTAATTCATTATCTTAAGGGGTAATAATGGATTAACACGACACATTAAGGTAACGGGTCGGGTTTGAATATATTTTTTTTGCTCAATAAAAAAATACTTGTTTACATACGAGCCCGATAATACCTGAACATGAAAAAAACGGACACGACACAAACTATTGATAGGTCTACTATTATGTATGAATCTTATTGGATAAATCTGGTATATATATATATATATATATACACTTATGTAGTCATGGCTTCCAAAAGCCTCAAAGACTTCAATCCTAAATAGTCAAAATTATGAGTTTTTTAAATGTGTTTTTAAGGCTCTGTTGTATAATTTTAATTTGGTTTATCTACTTTTTTAATAATATTAGAATGATCAACAATGAGTTGTAATTTTTATTATATATGTAAGAGGTTATTAAAATTTTATTCTTTTAATTTTTCCATTTTCTACTTATTCATCTATTGTTTTTTTTTATTCTTCTTTTTGTTAGAAATGAAGAGTATTCCAAACTTTGTCACTTTTGTCGAAGATTTTTACTGATTTCTCGGACCAATGCAATCAACATTTCATTTGGGAATCGATACCAACTTTGCATGGTGTGGTGGGTATGCTTTGGATGGAATATCATTAACAACCAAGCCTCTTGGTCCAGTGGTAAAAGGCAGCCACTGAGACCACGAACCACAAATGTGGATTAGTCGAAGTGCGGTTAAAGTTGGCTCGGACACTATAATACCCCGTATATTTTTAGAATAAAATAAAGATTTAATAAAGATTAAATTAATTCGGTGAAATTAATTGATTTGGAATTTCGAGTAATTAAACTCAATATTATTTATAAAGTTTAGAATTTGACTTTAATGATTTGGAATAAATCAAACGAGATTTGTTTATTTTTATAAAAAGTATTTGGGTGTGTCATGACACAATTAATATATTTGGAATAAAATATTTGGAACACACTTTGAGGGGTATTACGATCCCGTTTGGGTATTTTAGACCATTAGAAATGGTCCAGGGGTATATATATATATATATGAATCGGGTAGTTATCGGGCTAATTAAATTTGGTATTTAGGCTCATTTGGGGGTCCAAAGTTGGGGCCTAAAGCCCAACTCGAGATTAACACTAATTAGGTGTTTAAGTGGGGGTAAACCACTCCCCCACTATCATTAGAAGAAACCTAGGTTAGCAGCAACGGGAGAGAAAAAGGAGAAATACCAAAAGAAGAGAAAATGGGCAAGAACAAATGGGAAAATCAAGGGAGATTCAAGAGGATTCCTTCTGCACAATCTCAGGCAAGGATTCTCTTGCCAAACTTATTCATTTTGTTCTTTCATCATTTTTATGTTTGATCCATGTTTAGACTTTAGGTTAAATTTGATCTAATACAACCATGTTAGGGTTCTTGAAAAATCTTGAATTTTTTATGATGATCATGTGCTAGGTTTCTAGATCTATGAAACCTCATAATAGATAATGAGAATAAGGTGTTTGACTTGAATAAATCATTGCAAAACTTCGTTTAGAACAAATCTTATACATATGGTTTTTTGATGAATAATGGTTGAAGAACACAAAACCTAGGTTTTTTGATGAAAAACTGATTGGATATATTTTAGGATGGGAATAATGAGGTTTTGATGCTTTATCTATAATACCCCGTAATTTTTATTAATTTTATTTAATGGGATTAATTAAATTAGATGGGAATTAATTAGAAATTAATCCGGATTTAAATACTAGCGAAACGTGAGTTGGTATTTGATTATGATGATAATGTTGAATATTAATGAATAAATATGGTAATATATGATTATTGAATTTATTAAAATTGTCGCGAGTCATAAATACGACAATTGGGGAAATTAAGTTGGGATGCGCGTGTCAGCCGCGTCGGGAATCAATTTAATTGGATTTAAAGTAAATTATAATTTTATCATCCGTATGATCATTTTGAGTGCGCCAATGTGTCCGAAGGGGTCAAAATAGTCAGAAAACACTAGTCGGGGGTTTAGTTTGGGTCCCGGGGCATTTTTAGGCCAAACCGGCAACCCGGGAGGGCATTTTAGTCATTTTAATATTTAAGGGATTTTGACCTACGAATTTTAGGCCTTATTTATCAGCCAATATGAGGGCTATTAGGGCCATTATCTGTCAAAAATTAAGAAGTGGACAACGTGAGAAAGATGAGAAGTTACAAAAGGGTTACAAAGCCATAACCACCACCCACTACCACTTTTCGCCGGGATTGTGACCGGGGAGAGGGAGAGAACCAACCTTTTACATCACCAGTAGATCAGGACATCAATTCCAAGGAAATTTATTTGATTTCATTAAGTTTTAGCGAATAATTTATCCATGATAGTGTAGGATTTGATGAAAGCCATGAACAATGATGAAAACTCATGAGATTTGGAGAAGAAACCTAAATCTTGGATAGGATTTGCATGTAGTTTAATTCTGGAAGTAATTTAGTAACAAAATCATAACCCTATAGGATTTGCATGTAGTTTAATTCTGGAAGTAATTTAGTAACAAAATCATAACCCTACATGAATTAAAAATGGATTTAGGAAGGGAAATATTATGGTTTTTGAAGAGAATGGAAAAATAGGGTCTTTATGTTAATATGAAGATTTGATCCAAGAAAGGCTAATTGCTGATGATTTAAAAGTTTTGGAATGTTAAGAACCATGTAATTAGGTTATATAATGACCCCATATACTTATATTAGGATTTTACATCATGTAATGAAGTTTTGGGATAAATCTGGGACAGAAAAATGAAAAAACTCGTAGCCTCACCTGCTTGATCGATCGATCGACATTCATAGGTCGATCGATCGATGGTCAGAATCGATCGATCGATCCCCCCAAAAATGGTGAACTTTTCCCCTTTTTGAATTTTAGTGTTGTCGGCCATCGAACGTTGTAGTTGGGGATTATGTGAATACATTAGGACTTGAGGGAGACCAGTAGGGATATATTTGAAACCCGGAACATATTAGAATTGGGTTGGAATGTAGCGTTGAATTTACGAGTGTCCGAAGAGTAATTTCCTATTTTATGATGCGAGAACATGATTTAAATTCTTAAGAGTGATGAATTAGGATTTGGGACATAAATAAGGAGTTAAAAGTATTGAAATAATATGTGGAAAAGTTAGGAGACTTAGTAACCTCTTCGGTTAGGTTTAAGTACTCAAAATTATACGATGTGAGATGTATCGGCAAAATATATTATATATCATCCGGAATAATGATAGTGTATGAATTAGACTAATAGTATAAGGCTGAAAATATACCTTTAATAATATAACAAGTTATCTAAGTTGTGTGAATGCTTAGTATATGGATTATTGTGTGTTTGACATACCTACTATACTTGCTATCACGGGAGGTCGGCTTTCAGAATAGGGCCGTCTAATCTTTATGTGCCTACGGGGGGGATTTAGATCGATATTTTAAGGACATAGGGCTGTGAATGGCTTATGTGAGTTAATAATTTAGCTGACCATGGGAGCGTAGGTATGTGCGTGACCCATGGGTATGTCAACTATGTTCGCCTCCAATATATGTGGTTTTTCTTATTGAAACGGTTCATGAGAGATTCGAAACACATAGTCCTTATGTACGTGATGTACCGGGATTCAATAGCAGAGTATGTGTTCACCATATCTTAGCCTAGGGGTGCCCTATTTGTATATTTGTGCTGAGAATAATATATTTAGGATTATAACGGACTCTTTGTCAAAGTATGAATATAAATTATTGAGACATTTTGAATGGGATTTAAAATGAGAATTTCCTATCGTAATTTTTATAAATTAATCTTATTAGTAAAAAGGTGAGTTACACGCATGATATATTAGAATGTTATGAATAAACCCCCATATTATAATGTGAGGACATGAAGTGGTATTGACTAGTTGGTTAACGACATAACTAGGGCGGATTAAGGATATACGTTAGGCGTGCACATTAGTTGAGGGGTGAGGAACTCATGTGAGAGCACATAACTAACAAGTATATAATATTCACTGTTTAATGCAATTAAAGACTTGCTATATTTTTAAACTGTTTTCACCTCGAGCTCTGACCCGTTTGCTTTCAAATCTATTTTTCTTGAAAACCCTTTTAGGTGCCCAGCCACAGGGATGCCAAGCATAGGAGTTCCATTCCATTGACGTGTTGTAGCTGATGTGAAAATTACAGGATCTCGGTAGTATACGCCTCCACATTCTGCATTTGATCATATTCTGGGTCATTCATCTGTAAGGGCATATCGCCCCTTTACATTTAGAGACAACTTTCTCATACTTTCAGTTTCATTTCAGTTTTGGAGTTATTTATTTATTCAGACTTTGTAATGGTTTTTATTAAATATTTGGATTATTTAGGGGAGTGTTACTCCAAACTCATTTATTATTCCATTATTATTTCCACTGTGATTGTGATGTGGATGTGGTATAGTTAGCTTATAATGTAATTGGTTGCATGTTAATTTAATAAAATTTGGCAATTCACTTTGTAAATATTAGGTGGTTAGTAATCGTTTAAAAATGTGTTCGACAGTGATGCTATGAACTAAACCAACTTGACATTTTGTATTAATTTGAATAAAGGAGTAGCTACCCAGTATTTAATTAGTTGAGGTGTCACAGGTGGTATCAGAGCATCAGGTTCTAGTGTCCTTAGGATCTGTATGGCTTGTTATGTTTCTGTGTAGCGTCCTTCGATATAGAGCCCTATATTTTAGGATTATTGTACTCTTTTGTGTATTTTACGTTCTTAAACTATTTTCAGATATTAACTGTAGACTTATAAAACTTATCTCTCATTTCAGATGCATGCTCGACGTGCACAACAAGTTCCCAGGGGTGCCCAGCCCGAGCCTCAGCATGCACCAGTTCAGGGTTTTATGAACGCAGTAGAAGTTGTCGCCATTGTAGCCCAGGCGGTAAATGCCACGCTAGCAGTTGTGCAACAGGAACCACCTCAGGCATCGGTGGTATTCCCAGTCCAGGCTCATGCATTCCCATCTGCTTGGGAATGTGTCCGTGATGCCTTTCAGAAGGTGCACCCTCCAGCATTCGCAGTTAGCTCTGACGTTGTTGTGTCGAGCCAGTGGAAGAAGGACATCCAAAGACACTTGAGGATGTACGAGTGTACAGATGTGCAGAGGCAGATACTATCTACATTTAAGCTAGTAGGATCAGCATTGCAGTGGTGGGAGTCCATTACCACCGCGGAGGAGAGAGATGTTCTTTCTATTTAGGAGTTCTGGGTGAGGTTCGACCATAAATATTTTCCCTCAGAAGTTCACACTGAGATGAGGAGAAAATTGATGAAAGTTAAGTAGGAAGGGAGGACAGTGGCAGAGTATGAGGCCGAGTTTACCAATCTTCTGAACATCGTTCCCGATGAGATCCCTACTGAAGAGAAGAATATCCAGAAGTTAATGGATGGGTTAACGTGGAGGATCCGTCAGCACCTACTGGGTAATATATCGTTGGCCACCTACTAAGATGTGGTTAATGGAACATTACTCCACTACCAGGACCACCTCTTTCATTGTTCAGAGGGTAAACGAGCAGGAGAGTCCGGCTAGCAAGGCAGGCCAGGGGGGTAATGGTGCCAACGGGGCACAATCAGCTCAAGGTCAGCACAGGCAGGGTGATCAGAGTTCCCAGTAGGAGGATTTTAATATATTTAGATCAGGAGGTTTTAGGCATAGCCAAGGAGGTTTTTTTCATGGTTAGAAGTGTCAGCACGGCCATCAGGGCCAACAGGGCCAGCAGGGTCAGTAGCAGTTTCAACCGGGCCAACATGGCCAGGGTAGGGGTGGTAAAGGTCATCAGGGCCATAGGTAGTAGAATCAGAGAGGGGGAAACTTCTCAGGGAAATGTTTCATATGTGGCAAGATTGGCCACAAACACCAGGAGTGTCCTGAAAGGGGCAGGTCCCCATAGCAGCAGCAGCAGGGTGCTTGACAGGAGCCCAGAGACCGATGTTTCTCGTCGCCCTCCTCGCGCCACCCAGATGCCAGCATTGACACCTATCCCAGTAGTCCCAGTCTAGCAGGCACAACTTCAATATGATCGAGTTTACTAGCTCCAACAGGCCGCAGTCTCGTAGGACCCACCCGCGATTGAGGGTATGTTTTCTATTCAGGGGACTATGGGGCGTATTTTATTTAACACGGGCCGAGAGATTTGCACGCACTATGGGGTTATTAGATTATGCGGAGAGAACTGTTACTTGTGTAGATTCACCATTGAGTAGGGGTTATGTTATTTCTCTTATATGTAGAGGTGTGGATGTAAAGATTGGGAGGTTTACTTTATCTGCGGATATGTTTGTATTAGATATGATCGAGTACGATGCGATCATTGGTATGGATTGGCTGGTTATGTATCGAGCCATGATTGATTGTTTCAGTAGGAGTATTATTTTTTCCATACCCGGGCAGGAGATGTTTCTAGTGGCGATGCCTCGTCCTGAAGTAGGATCGTCCACTCATTTGTACTATATAGAGGAGGAGACCTCTAGGGAGGTGGTGATACCACTTGATTCGATACCAGTTGTTAGGGAGTTCACTGACGTATTCCAGGATATCCTGAGATTTCCTCCTTGTAGAGAGATAGACTTTGTTATAGATTTAACGCCTAGCACTCGGCCGATAGCCCGCGTACCTTATCGTATGGCTCCAGCGGAGATGAGGGAGCTACGGGATCAGATAGAGAAGCTGTTGGGTTAGGGGTTTATCCATAGGAGTACTTCACCATGGGGTGCTCCTGTGTTATTCGTTAAGAAGAGGGATGGGTCTTTCAGGTTGTGTGTAGATTACCGAGAGTTGAATAAAGTCACGATCCGAAATAAGTATCCGCCACCCTGAATCGATGACTTATTCGACCAGTTGAGAGGAGTTGTCTTCTTCTCAAAGATTGATTTGAGATTGGGATACCATCAGTTGTGTATCAAGGAAAAATACATCTCGAAGACTGCCTTCTTGATGAGATATGGTTCTTACGAGTTTAGGGTTATGCCTTCTGGCCTAACCAACGCCCTAGTCGTGTTCATTGACTTGATGAATAGGGTGTTCAGCGAGTTCCTAGACCAGTTCGTCATTATCTTAATTGATGACATTCTGGTTTACTCCCGGATAGAGGAGGAGCATGCCGACCACTTGAGACAGGTTTTGCAGAGAAGTGTGGGTTTTGGGTGAAGGAGGTTCAATTTTTGAGGCATATCATTTCAGACAGGGGGATATCTGTTGATCCGTGGAAGGTATCAGCGGCGAGGGAGTGGGGACAACCTATGACACTGACAGAGATAGGTAGTTTCTTGGGCTTAGCGGGATACTAGAGGAGGTTTATTGGGTTCTCAAATATAGCAGGTCCTTTGACACATCTGAATCGCAAGGGCGTGCCATTTATCTGGAGCGATGCCTGCCAGTTGGAATTCGATGAGTTGAAGGACAAATTGACCTCAGCACTAGTGTTAGCATTGTCGACGTCAGGAGTGGAGTATCTAGTCTACACTGATGCGTCCTTACTAGGACTTGGGGGTGTACTGCAGTAGGAGAGTCAGGTTATAGCTTATGCTTCCCATAAGCTTTTGCCTCACGAGAAAAATTACCCCACCCATGACTTGGAGTTAGAGGCAATCGTGTTTGCACTACGGATTTATAGACATTATATCCTCGAGGAGAAATTTCGTTTATTCACAGACCACAAGTCCCTTCAATACCTCTTCACCCAAAAGGAGCTGAATATGCGTCAACGCCGATGGCTCGAGTTTGTGAAGGTTTATCTGTTCGATATCCAATACCACCCAGGGAAGGCTAACGTAATAGCAGACACGTTGAACTATAAGCCAGGAGGTGAGGTGGACAAGGTGTGGAAAGCAAAGCGGATGGAGTTGGGACACCAGGACGTAATGGCCCGATCTTTTATGTCTGTAATGACAGTTATGCCTCAGATTATTACGAGGGTGATACAGGCCCAGGCAGCAGACCCATTTTGTCAGGAGCAGATAGTACGATTGTTAGTAGAGGGAGCCGAGTCTTATACAGTTAGTTTGGACGGGGGCTTACGCTTCAATGGAAGGTTAGTTGTTCCTGAGGGGGAGGACTTACGACACGAGGTAATGACAGATTCGCACGGGTCGCGATTCGCGGTACATCCTGGTGGGGATAAGATGTATTAGGATATGAGGCGACAATACTGGTGGAGCGGGATAAAGAGAGATATTGACGAGTTTGTTTCGAAATGTGCCACGTATCAGCTAGTAAAGGTGGACCATCAGAGGCCGACATGACTTTTACTGCCATTAGAGATTCCTATGTGGAAATGGGAGAGCATTTCCATAGACTTCATCACGGGATTACCTACATCGTCGAGAGGTCACGACTCTATATAGGTGATCGTGGATTGGTTGACAAAGGTTACTCACTTTCTGCCAGCCCGGACATACTACACTAAGGGACAGTATGCCCAGATCTTCATAGCTGAGATAGTGAGACTCCACAGGGTGACTCTCAATATCATGTCCAATAGAGATAAGATATTTGTGTCACAGTTTTGGGAGAGTTTCCAGGAGGCCATGGAAACAGAGTTGCAATTGAGTACAACCTATCACCCACAGACAGATGGGCAGACCGAGCGAACGAATCAGATGTTGGAATACATGTTGCGTATGTGCATCCTAGACTTTGGAGGTGGTTGGGAGCAGTATCTTCCACTGGTGGAGTTTGCCTATAATAACTCCTACCAGTTCACTATTGGTATGGCTCCATTCGAGGCGTTGTACGGTAGACCTTGTCGATCCCCATAATGTTGGCTAGAGGTGGGGGATAACAAACTCCTTGGGGCGGAGGTGATTCAGGATACTTCGACGAGGATAGAGATGATACAGAGCCGTATTCTGGTAGCTCAGGACCGATAGAAGAGTTATATCGATGCCAAGAGGTCCTTTCGATAGTTCAATGTGGGGGACCAGGCGCTGCTTAGAGTGTCTCCTATGAAGGGGATTATGCATTTCGGGAAGAAGGGGAAGTTGACGCCTAGATATATGGGGCCATTCCCTATCATTGAGCGAATTGGGCCAGTTGCATATAGACTGAGGTTACTGAAACACTTGCATAGGGTCCATGACATGTTCCACATCTCCTCACTGATGAGATATCTTCGAGACGATTTGGCCCATACTCACATTACTTTAGAGGATATTGATCTACAACCAGATAGTTCCTATGAGGAGGGGCCGGTTGTTATTATAGACCATAGTGAGAGAAAATTAAGGTCGAAGATAGTACCGTTAGTACGTATTCAGTGGCGGCATCATAATGCCGAGGAGTCTACCTGGGAGCGCGAGGATGAGATGCGCGAGCATTATCCATAGTTATTTTTGCTAGGTATATTTTATTTTCGAATTTTGGGACGAAATTCTGTTATTAGGGGGGAAGTATGTAATACCCTGTAATTTTTATTGATTTTATTTAATGGGATTAATTAAATTAAATGGGAATTAATTAGAAATTAATTCGGATTTAAATACTAACGATACGTGAGTTGGTATTTGATTATGATGATAATGTTGAATATTACTGAATAAATATGGTAATATATGATTATTGAAATTATTAAAATTGTCGCGAGTTATAAATACGATAATTGAGGAAATTAAGTTGGGACGCGTGTATTAGCCGCGTCAGGAATTAATTTAATTGGATTTAAAAGTAAATTATAATTTTATCATCCATATGGTCATTTTGAGTGCGTCAACGTGTCCGAAAGGGTCGAAATAGTCAGAAAACACTAGTCGGGGATTTAGTTTGGGCCCCGGGGCATTTTTAGGCCAAACCGACAACCCGGTAGGGTATTTTAGTCATTTTAATTTCTAAGGCATTTTGACCCACAATTTTTAGGCCTTATTTATCAGACAATATGAGGGCCATTAGGGCCATTACCTGTCAAAAACCAAGAAGTGGGCAACATGAGAAAGAGGAGAAGTTACATGAGGGTTACAAAGCCATAACCACCACCCACCGCCACTTTTCACCGGAATTATGATCGGAGAGAGGGAGAGAACCATCCTTTTACATCACCAGTAGATCAGAACATTAATTCCAAGGAAATTGATTTGATTTCATTAAGTTTCAGCAAATAACTTATCCATGATAGTGTAGGATGTGATGATAGCCATGAACAATGATGAAAACTCATGAAATTTGGAGAAGAAACCTAAATCTTGGATTGGATTTCTGGAAGTAATTCAGTAATAAAATCATAACCATAGACGAATTAAAAATGGATTTAGGAATATAAATTTGATGGTTCTTGAAGAGAATGAAAAAATAGGATTTTTATGTTAATATGAAGATTTGATCCAAGAAAGGCTAATTGTTGATGATTTAAAAGTTTTGGAACGTTAAGAAAGATGTAATTAGTTGTATAATGACCCCATATACTTATACTAGGAATTCACATCATGTAATGAAATTTTGGGACAAATCTAGGACTAAAAAATGAAGAAACCCACCTGCTTGATCGATCGATCGACCGTCGATCGATCGATGGTCAAGATCGATCGATCGATCCCCCCAGAAATGGTGACCTTTTCCCCTTTTTGAACTTTAGTGTTGTCAGACATCGAACGTTGTAATTGGGGATTATATGAATTGATTAGGACTTGAGGGAGACCAGTAGGGATATATTTAAAACCCGGAACATATTAGAATTGGGTTAGAATGTAGCGTTGAATTTACGAGTGTCCGATGAGTAATTTACTATTTTATGATGCGAGAACATGATTTAAATTCTTAAGAGTGATAAATTAGGATTTGGGACATAAATAAGGAGTTAAGAGTATTGAATTAATATGTGGGAAAATTAGGAGACTTAGTAACCTCTTCGGTTAGGTTTAAGTACTCGAAATTATACAACGTGAGATGTATCGACGAAATATATTATATATCATCCGGAATAATCATAGTGTATGAATTAGACTAATGGTATAAGGCTGAGAGTATACCTTTAATAATATAACAAGTTATCTAAGTTGTGTGAATGCTTAGTATATGGATTATTGTGTGTATGACATACCTACTATACTTGCTATCACGGGAGGTCGGCTTTCAGAATAGGGACATCTAATCTTTGGGTGCCTACGGGGGGCATTTAGATCGATATCTTAAGGACATAGGGTTGTGAATGGCTTATGTGAGTTAATAAGTCAGCAGACCATGGGATCGTAGGTATGTGTGTGACCTATGGGTATGTCAACTATGTTCGCCTCCAATATGTGTGATTTTGCTTATTGAAACGGCTCCTGAGAGATTCGAAACACGTAGTCCTTATGTATGCGATGTATTGGGATTCGATAGCAGAGTATGTGTGCACCACAACTTAGCCTAGGGGTGCCCTATTTGTATATTTGTACTGAGAATAATATATTTGGGATTATAACTGACTCTTTGTCAAGGTGTGAATATAAATAATTGAGACATTTTGAATGGTATTTAAAATGAGAATTTCCTATCGTAATTTTTATAAATTAATCTTATCAGTGAAAAGGTGAGTTACATGCAGGATATATTAGAATGTTATAAATGAACCCCCATAATATAATGTGAGGACATGAAGTTGTACATACTAGTTGGTTAACGGCATAACTAGGACGGATTAATGATATACGTTAGGTGTGCACGTTAGTTGAGGGGTGAGGAACTCATGTGAGAGCACGTAACTAACATGTATATAATATTCACTATTTAATGCAATTAAACACTTGCTATATTTTTAAACTGTTTTCACCTCGGACTCTGACCCGTTTTCTTTCAAATCTATTTTTCTTGAAAAACCTTTTAGGTGCCCAGCCACAGGGACGCCAAGCATAGGAGTTCCATTCCATTGACGTGCTATAGCTGCTGTGGAAGTTACATGATCTCGATAGTAGACGCCCCCACATTCTGTATTTGATTATATTCTGGGTCATTTATCTGTTAGGGCATATCGCCCCTTTCCATTTAGAGACAGCTTTCTCATACTTTCAGTTTCATTTCAGTTTTGGAGTTATTTATTTATTCAAACTTTGTATTGGGTTTTATTAAATATTTGGATTATTCAGGGGAGTGTTACTCCGGACTCATTATTTATTATTCCATTATTATTTCCATTGTGATTGTGATGTGGATGTGGTATAGTTAGCTTATAATGTAATTGGTTGCATGTTAATTTAATTTAACAAAATTTGGCAACTCACTTTTTAAATATTAGGTGGTTAGTAATTATTTTAAAATATTTTCGACAGTGATGCTATGAATTGAACCAACTTGACATTTTGTATTAATTTTAATAAAGGAGTAGCTACCCGATATTTAATAGGTCGGAGTGTCACATTATCTATGTTAGAAATCATACCTAAACTTATATTATTTTTTTGGTTATGTTGGGAAAGAATTTCATATGGTTTCATGAAGGTTTGAGGTGTCAACAATGGAGGAAAGCGAGTTTGGGGCGGAGTTGTTAGATGATATTGAGATCCTTCGAACGGTATCTCATGTAGTTTGAACGACTTAGGGTTTTGGACATGGAGATATATCTTTTCATTACAAACACGTGGCCACAAGTTTCATATTTTTTTATTTTTTTTTAATTATTAATGATTTTATTACTGAAGGGTGTCCGAAACTGAAATCCTTTGTGAGAAATCAAATCTGGATTACTTAGGGATGTCTATAGATGAATGCAGGACTCTGAAAAATATTAGGGAACATTATTTATGACATGTAATTTGATGGGAAGGAATTCGGGGTATGGATTTAGAGTTTTTAGGATCAACCACACTCGAAAATATATGAACGAATTCGAATGGAAATTTTGAATCAAATTGGGATAAGGGACAACGGAGTGAGTCCGGGCACTTTGGTTGAGTGACACCATTTTTATGAGTTAATTGAAGCGTAATTAATTAAATTTAGGTTCAGGGAAATAGACTCGGGTATTAAGGACTAGTGCTATGGGAGTTAGGCACGGGGTAGTCGATTTAATTTATTATATATAATAAACTATCAAGTATCGAATTCATTAAAGGTATTAGACATAATAATGGGATTTTGTGCAATAAATTCTGAAGGATTTTGATATGGACCGAATGAGTGATTATAGGTGGGGTAATTGGGTCATACTACTAAATTATATTAAAGGGTTCCTTATATATGTACATGTAATCATTTTTTCACGATTAGTTAACTCCTTATATATGTACATATAAACCTTATTAAAAAGGTATCAGTAAGCAAATAAATATTAATAATCTGAAAAAATTAAAGTGTGAGTCAAGAGGATAATGTGTTAAAATTTTTAAATACATGGGTAGGGTTAGTTTAAGAATAACTATACCTATAATACTTGTAAAGGGTAGTTTGGGAAATAACTATGCCTATGTATTTAAAGAGTAATTAATTATGAAGCAAATGTGATTTAAGTAGAAAAAGAATTTTATGACACTGAATATTTAATTTGGGAATAATCGTAAGATGACGACTTAAAATGAGTTATAGGATAATGGAATAAAAGGTTATGGTTAAGCCGGGAAGGCTATCATTTATATGGATTGGAATATCCTTGAATTAAATTGGTTAAAGAGTAACTACTTATACATATTATATGAGAATAATAATATGTATTATACTATATAAATGTGTGGACATACCAATGGACCGTCCTATCGCCTTGGGCCATCGCGCGACGGACCGCGTACCACACGTCGACACAGGTAGGCTTGATGATGTGTAGGCCATATAGGTACTACGTGGAGGCTCCACCCACTAGAGGTATGATTGGCGCTGATCGTTCCTGTATTACTGCTGGGCATGGCCGTATACAGGTCTCTTGCATAGGGACCGCCCCCAACTTGTGTGTGTTTTGTGGTGTCCGCCTAGGATAAGGGATTCCTCCGGACTTTCCTATACAGTACGAACGAGACACCAACGATAGATTCCCTTGTGTTTCATATATATATATATATATATATATATATATATATATATATATATATATATATATATATATATTTATTTACCTATTTACCCATTATGGTATCCCTTATATGGGAATGTTTCTTTTTGGTCTAAAGATGTAGTCATTGTTATTGATTATAAAATTGTGCTAATAAAATGATGTGGATAATTAAGGACGAAGATGAGTCCTAATGAATAATGTGACGCACAATAATTAATAAGAATAATAATTGGATAGTCTAAAGGAGTAGAAAAACATTAAACAGAATGAGAAATGATGTACCTAATTATTAATGAGAATAAAAATTTGGTAACCTAAGATAGTGAAACTTATAGTATAATGGGGTAGACGACAGGGATTATGAATTTAATCATTAAATGATTTGAAGAAAATGGCAATGGTCATAGGATATAATGACGTAAGATTTTCCACTTAGTTTAAAGTAAATTATAATATATTAATATTATGAAATTTATTCGAAAATTGGAGTGTCAGAAATAAGTACCCTCTTCTGGTTATTTCATAGTTGAATGGATTATTCGTTACATGATTGATAAAATAGTGGAAGTTACAATTTTCATTTGATTGAGGATACGAGTAGGACTGCTTCAAGATGAAAGGTGAGATACTCGTTACATATGAGCGTCGATGGGGAGACGTGAAGTACGAGTTAGTAACAAATTGCATATTTATTGGTGAAGAATCCTTGCAACTCTAGGGCTCTAACCCAAATTATACATATTTTCCCCTCCCCCCAGGTAATTATAAATGATAGGGAAAGTAATACTGACGATGGATCAGGCTTGCAGTTGTATTGGATTTAAAGGATCTCGCTTTGTTGACTCTAGCATAGGTTGTACTTCAGTATTTTTCTCATTTTATTTCATACTGGAATTTGTACGGGCATAAAACCAAGTGTTTACTTATGATAGTTGTATTTAGTTTTGCATTATGGACATTGTATGATGATTCAGTTTTTATTTTCATGCGTTGAATCAGTTGTATTCAAATATTTTATTCATTGTGGATTTTGTTATAAAATAAAGAAAATTTTATTTCTTTAGTGCTGAGAATGATATAAATTATTGATAAGTCCCATCTTCGGCGTATCGTGTCTGGCGAGCCTTTATATGAGAAAATAGGGGTTGTTACAGACACCACGTGGTATGATACAAAAAAAAAAGAATATCATTAACATACCTCCTTTTTTCATGCATATTATAATAAGATTATTTGCTATGCGAGTCTCTCAATTTGGTGAACAAATTTAATTATACATTTTTTTAGTATTGAACTTTGAACATCCGTTAAAAAAAAACCACGAAATTTTATTATTCTTTGAATGTGGTAATGTTGAAGTTGCTATGTTAGTTTCATTTCTCCTTCCCCCGTTATGTTGATTAATCAATGAGTTCTGAATTTTCATTTGTTAATCAACCTTATTTAAAGGGTGAATTATCATTTATGGTTGTAATAGGAGACCCATTTGCTATTGTATTTAGACTTCGGATATCTATTATGCCACATGTGGTTTGAAGTAAAATATTAGTCCAGCCAAATATTATGTTTTATACTGCTAATGAGATATATACCAAGTATTAAAATATTAAGATTTTTATTAAATGTTTAAGTTTTGTGTTGAGCAAGTCGTGATAAAATATGATTGAGAGAAAAAATTGACTTATATTAATTTATCTTTATAAATGACATATATTTGAATAAATTTTAACTATATTATTATTTTTATCGTGTTATCGACACGGGCATACAAGAACCAAATAAAAGAGACATAAGATAACATGAAGTTTTTTTTTAATATAATTCATATTTTCATATAGCAGAGTGAAAGAATATTCAACGAGGTAACATGTTAATCTACAAAATATAGTCTGGTTCATTTCCTCATATTCATTTAAATTAATATGTGTCTTCCACCATATTAGTTCATTTACATGTTCTAGTTGCGATCATTTCTTAAAATACTAATACTAATTATATATTAGATTACATATTAGAATAATATATTTTACAACGCGTTACACCCGACCGTGCGTCGGACAGGTCACCACTAGTGCGTGTGTGTGTGTGTATTTATTATTAGGGTTAAAGCTAATAACAGTAAGGCAAAAAATTAGACATGATAACACAAAGACATGAACACGATATTACACAAAATTATGTATTTTACTTGGCACAAACCTGGTCCATTTTTAAAAAGGCACGATACAAATTTCATATTGTGTTATCGGGTCATGTCTAAATATTTTATCCTACTACTTCAATCCAAATGAAAAAAAGAGATTTATCTAAGAAGATCCATATTTAATATTAACATATGTGTCTCATCAAAAATTTTAAAAAAATTCCATCAAAGAGAAAAATCATTAATTTATACATTGTTTCATGGAAAATTATATTTTTTGTCTCATTGACTTGACATGTCGTAAATTTTAAATCTTTTAAAAATGTATTTTGCTCCTGTATATACTAAATGCTACACTACTATAAATAATTGTGCATTTACATTTACATTTTGCATTTTTTTACATAAAGTTAAAAAAATAGTTACAAAAATATAAATAGAATACTATACAATTTATTTTATACATAAGGAGGGGCTTCTCTTCCTAGTGATACATGCAGATTATAGGACTTAAAGATGATGTCATGATGTTATTTAAAAGTTTATAATTGATCCTTTAATATACTTAGAGCATTTACAATTATGGTGCTAGAATCTAAAGAAACTAGATAAATTAGAAAATGCCAACTTTCGGTACTCGAATGAACAGGGTGAAAAGGATTAGAGATCAGGTAGGTGATCTGCAAATACAAAGAATGCCCTCATATGAACCAAATTTGAGTTCATACGATTAACTGTTAATAATTTTTAGTTCAAAATATTAACTATTAATATTTTTGAGTTATTTTTCACCTCATACGATTAACAATTGTTCGTATGCAATCATACGAACAACAGTTGTTCGTATCAACCTCCACTATTGCATTTTGTCAAAAGGTATATCATCAATACTATCAACTTCATTTAGTTTTCCCCACACTCCACCATAGTGATGCTCTTAAGTCAAAATAAACTTATTCAAACTTCTTTATTTTTATGCTTGTCATATGTTAGTCGTAGTAGAATTGCAATTAATTCCATTTTTTTATTTATGAAGGCTGTCCAAAGTAAACTATTGTGCATCTGATTAATTCTTTTGTTTGGTCCAGATAGACAATTCACGTCTAGACTAACGATCTCACAAAAAATCAATTGCTTGCTGCTTGGCCCCAAGTAACTCCTACTAAGTTTCGAACTTGTGACTTTTCATTTTCTATCCATTTTGGAGACAAATTACTTCTTTGAAGCTACAAAGACAAGGCAAAAGTTAGCCCAAATTAATAATATATTATTTTTTTAACACAATTAAATTATAATAAATATTAGGAATCTTAAGTATTTAGTTTTATTTTTAAAGATTCCCTTCTATTCATTCTCATTTTTTTTAATTATTGATCATATTGTCGCAATTATGAAACAAGTGTAATTTTTTGCGCAATGTAAAAAGAACGGTTAGAGTCGATGAGACCACTATAGACAGTTTTGAGTGTTTATAGAATTTACAATAACTTTAAAAATATATTAAATGATAATTTAATAAATTTATTGAAGACGAGACTAAATAAAAATAAAACATCAATATTATAAGATTAGAGCCGATCTTACTTCTGTTCTATAAATAAATCGAAATTCTGCTCAGACTGAGATAAGTATAGATAAAGAAACATATTTTTTCTCTGTCCAATTTATATTACAATGTGAAATAAAACCTTAAGGCTCAATTTTTCACAATATTTTTATGGGGCATATACCAAATAATCCTTCGAATATTTTTTAATATATGTTTAGTCCTAGCCTTTTTATTTTGCACTAAAAAGTTCTTCACCATGTCAAAAAAGCTTTACCATGCCGCTGATGTGGCGCTTTAAAAATAAGAGAATAAGAGACTTTTTAATATAAAATAAAAAATTTAATTTAAATGTATATTAAAAAATATTTAAGGGGCCTTTTAATAATTGATCCTATTTTTATCCCATCCCATTATAAGCTGTGTCAATTTTGGACATATCCCAAACCATATAGAAGATTTTAACGGCTCGAAAGTAACCACGTGGGAGCGACAAAAGTGCGGTATTATTCTATACTAGGTGTAAACCTGTGCGATGCGCAGGCGACACGTAATGTGCGGAACATATTCGAAATTAAAAAAATATGTATTGATCATGTTGCGTTCGTAAGGGAATTTTTTGGCATAAAATTGGGTCATATCGTGTTTGTGTCAAAATTATGACACGTGTTATTGTGTCGTATTATTTGTATCTGTGCTAAGGTTTTTTGCATCATCAAATTTAATTTGGAGTAAAAAATTATTAATCGAGCTAATCGTGTCCTACTTTATCTATCATTTTCTTGTTAAACAATAAAAATTATGTGTTACTCTTATATCTAAATGTTCTTGTAATATAGTGTAGCACCAAATAGTACTAAAAAATAATACCTATACAAAAACACATCATAGGAAAACTTAATTACTTTTATTTTTTAAGGTATAAACATATATTTTTATTATTTTGTGCCCTCTCCCATTATATATATAAATAGGACTTGTAATGCTTATCTAGTGCCAAAAAGCCAAGTCGGTCACATTTTCACTGGAATTCTCGAACATAAAAGAATATGATAAAAAAAGATAAAGAAAGACAACTAAAAATAATTGTATAGATAAAAATGATACTTAAATTTGACAACTATACTCGCACATGTCCTAAAGAGAGGTTACCCACGAAATCAAACAATCGAAAAATAACCAAAACACACAACATTACCCAACCAACATAAAAGACCTATTAACAATAAGAGCCGTACCTTAACTCAAGTTTGCAATTTTGTTAAAAAAAAAACTTTGCAATAAATCATGACACCTATAATTCCCACAAAGGTACAGTCGTGCAAAGTGAACATATGATGTGAGTAAACTATTTTTTATTAAATGATATAAAACAATAATTATATAAAATTATTTTTATGTAAATAAAAAAATGTTTTTAGAGATTCTTCCTCCTCCGCATTTGTTAATGTACAATCCTCCCATACAGTAAAATCATGCTTTGGTTCTTATTTTCCTGTATAAAATTCAGAATGAAAAGATTATTTAATAAATTTAATTTTCATCTACTGTATAAAAGAGAATTGCAAATAAGCGAGTACCTCAGGACCTACTTTCTTTGTGGTAGCCATCTGGGCTGCAAATTTCCTTTACAAAGCAAAAACGACCCACATTAGCAAATATTTCAAAATATATTCATAACCCCAAGTAAATAACATTAAATACATTCATGAGTTAGACTCATACTCTGACCTTGTGATTGGCCGGTGCACTTGATTAACTGGGTTCTTATCACAGTTTGCATTCTGTGATTTGTGTACCAAAAAAATATTAATTACCAATAAGTAAAACAACATTAGATAACAATAAATATTCATATTAGAAACTGATAATTACTGTGATAAGCCTCTCTTGTTAACAACTCAAGGGTACCGTTGAGCTCCAACTAAATTCTGACTAATCACACTCAAAGCTCTTCTGCTATTTATGATTTCCACCCAAACTTTCTGGTACCCATTTCCGATAAAAAAAAAAAAAATTCAGAGACCCATCATTTCAGTAACACTGTGTTAAAACATCAATTTGAGCTTAGCTATGTAATTTTTCTAAGTAGAATTAGTTATCTCGTAAGTTAGTGGGTTTGTTCTCATCAGATGTAACCCTTTTCTGTTTATTATCTAAAGAAATGAATCACCAACTAAAAGAAGAAGATATTATTAATCTATTCTTTAGCAAACCCACGTTAAAAACAAACCCATGATGTAAAATGGGAGCATTAAAAAATAAAATCCTAAATCTACAAGAGAAGGGAGTGCATGTTCTAATCTACACAAATTCATTTCTATTAAAATCAAATCAAAACCAAGCCAATAAAAACCATTACTACCACTTGCCTTAATTGGAAGCACATTTTCGAATGCAATATGAGTTGAGGAACCCGACCCGTCCGGATCTGAAGGGAGAACGTAGTTGAACAGAAAAATGGTAGCTGTACGGAGTCTATAATGGATTGAATTTGTTTATGTCGGTGGTGAGAAGGTGTTTACGTGAGGTGGGTGTAGGGTTTTGTTGGTTAGGTTTGGATTTGGGGTTTAATAAAAGGTTGAGGGAGATGAAAAAAGGAGAGAGCGAAGAAGAAGATAAAACGTTATACGGCTTTGTTTTGGGGTTTTCCAACTTTTACTGGTTATATTATGTGCCACCTGGATAGGTGGATAGGGTGAGATGCAATAGTGGATAGGCTAATTGCAAAGAATAATAAATGTCTTGTTTTGCATTTTATAGTAGTAAAATATTAAAATTAGAATATAGAGTGCCACGTGGACACTCTCAATGAGGAGGAGTCTTAAATGCTCATAAATGCCTTGTTTTAGATTTTATAGTATATAGAGATTGGACAAGTCGTAAAGAATCTTACCAAAAACGGTGCTAAAAGATAATGTGATTTGTCAATTCAATATCCATTGTCATACCTTGATGCATAAAACATTATCCATTATCAAAAGCAATAATTTTAGATCGATTCATGGTTTTCAGGAATCGGGATGTCATGATTAGTTATTAATTTATAAATGTTTGTTCGTGTTAGTGATACTAATTAGGGGTGACAATTCGGATCAACGGATCATGTTTTGGTCCGATAAAATACGATACGACACGACAAATTTTTTTTTGACACGAACACGACACGATACGAATTCGTGTTTTTTTTAGTTGATACGAACACGATCCGAATAGAAAATAACACGGCACGACACGACACCACAACCATAATTTTTTAAATTTCAGGACTAAAAAACACGATAACACGACATGACAC
Source organism: Sambucus nigra (assembly GCA_949130495.1). Taxonomy (NCBI): domain Eukaryota; kingdom Viridiplantae; phylum Streptophyta; class Magnoliopsida; order Dipsacales; family Adoxaceae; genus Sambucus; species Sambucus nigra. Next base: position 540,881,532 of record OX422214.1, on the reverse strand, counting down.
GACTCGTAAGTAAGACACGACACGACTTCGTGTAAAAAAAAACACGACACGAACACGAAACATCGTGTCAATTTCGGGTTAATTTCGTGTCGTTCCGTGTCGTTTTTTCGTGTCGTTTCTAAAATTGTCACTCCTAATACTAATCAGTCGTAATACATCATATCAGCATGTCACGATCGACTAATAAAAGTTATAAGTCGGCATAGAATCACTCCTATTAAATTAATCACACGTATCCGCGTTTAACTAATGTGTTTGCTTTTAGCCAAGTTTTATTTTTCTTCTGTATTGTTATTTCGAAATAAAAAATTGGTCTTTTAAGATATTAAAATTGATTCGTGATCGATTAATTCGTTGGCATGGACAATATCACTGAATTAACCAAATGCGAATCTAAAACATCAAAATTTTAATATTTTAAAGATATTAAATTTTTTCGATCTTTTCAAAAATTCAATTAGGCCCGACTATTTGATTGATAGTAAAGGGATTGAAATATGTGGTATCAGCACCGGCCGGGGGGGGGGGGGGGGGGGGGGGGGGGGAAGTTTTAACAGGAACCAAAAAATAAAAAAGGAGCTAATAAATCGTTTAAGCTTGTTTCTTCCAAACTTTCAAACAACAAAACCAAAAAAAAATCATCCACACTTATCACCTCTAAAGCGTCATACTAATCTCAACAATTTAAATGGAATAGGTAATGAAAGAGGATTTGCACTCATTTCAACAAGCAAGTTTTATTTTAGCTATTCAATTTATATATATGAATAAATAGTAGATTTTATGTTTTTATAGATTTAATAGTTAATGTTCTTAGTTATTTTTTTATTGAAAATATTTTTTGATATTTTCTATTTGCGGTCTTAATATTTTATTTATTTATTCAGAGATTTTTCGGAATAATTTTAAAAGTTTTTTATATCGAAACTATTTTTAAATGTTTTCTACAAAGAAAAACTTTAAAAACTGTTTTTTACATAAAAACGATTTTTTATATAGAAATTAAAATATTAAAACACGACACGACAAGGATTTTTCTATAAAGCCTTACTTTTTAACCTCACACACACCGAAACACGACACGCCAAAAAACTAACACGAACTAAATAAAACGCGACTCAACATGAAATTGTATTTCTTTTACCTAACAAAAAGGCAACCCAATTAAAATATGATGCAAAATCAATTTTTAACTAACACGAACATTGTCCAAATAAAATGCGAACCGACATGAAATTATATTATTTTACCTAACACGAATGCGACCGAAATAAAAAAAAAACAACACAACGTCAAATCGTATTATTTTACTTAACATGAACATGACCCCCTTAAAACACAATAGAACATGATTTTTTTAATTTATTGGATCGATTTCGTGTTGGGTAAAATAATATGATTTCATGTCGTATCACGTTTTACTTGGGTTGTATTCGTATTAGGTAAAAAAAGATTTCGCTTTGTTCTTTAATTGGGTCATTTTTTGTGTAGTAAAAGAAAGACAAATTGATGTTGAGTCATTTTTTTAGTTTGCATTAATATAGTTTAAGAGCCACTAGGTCACGTTTTATTATAGTTTTTGTTTTTTTCTTTAACTCCCTCAGTAATTTTTATGGGCTCTAGTCTAGTAACATATTTTTGGGTACTTACATATATTGTGGCTTGTTTTAATTGAGTCCCGTTTGTGTTGTGTCGCACTAACGGTAAAAAAAAATATTTTCACACTTTATTTACGTCGTGTTTTGTTTAGGACGCATTCGTATTGGGTAAAGAAATATGATTTCATGTCGTGTCACATCGTGTTTTATTTGAGTCTCGTTCGTGTTAGGTAAAAAAAAGATTATATGTCATGTTGGACTTTAATTGGGTCATGTTCGAATTAGGTTAAAAAAAATTGTGCCGTGTCATATTATAATTGGGTCGTGTTATTCATGTGAATATACAATTTTATTTTGTTTCTCTTTTTTAATCGTGTTTCTGATAGTTAAAAATAATTTTTTTGTGACGTCTCATTGTTTAGCAACCAAAACTATATATTAATTTGTTCACGTTAATTTATTTAGCAACTAAAACTATCAATTGATATTTTTCTTGTATGGTACTTATAACCGTAATTTTTTTTTTGGTGGTTGTATTTAAACGTATGCCTTTATTTAAATGGCATATAATATTTAATTTTTGTTTTCTTATCATTTTTGCTCTATAAGCAAGCTAATAAGTAAAAATTGTTGTTAATAACTTAAATGCTTGGTAACATGGAAAAAAGTGATATTTACCTGAACAATCAAGTTTTATAAATGCTTTTATCTTTTGTGTTATGGTGAACTAGCATGCAATTCGCCCAATACGTGGGCATAAGATAATAAATGCTAAAATTATAATTTTGAAAATCATAATAATATAAATAAAAAAACAATTATAAAATTAATTTACAGACTATAACTTTTTAAAGAATTGCCAAGAAGTTGTAATTATAAGTAGGAATGAGTGCATAAGCGGTTCCAAATTTATTTATACAGTGGGAAAACATTATATGAAATAATATATTCTCTACTATTATTGTGATGTTATATTTCTTTAAATAATACCAAAGAAAATGCGTATTTAATTTTATAACCCACAAGATGCATGAGCAGTAAGAGGTAAAAAAAATCAGTATTAAGCATTCAAAGAGTACTTGCCTCTTAATGATTAATGCGGGATTCTAACTCTTTTTCAGCATTAAGGGGTAAAAAGCACACCAAATTTTCATGAAATTTTTTTCCATACAACAAACATATCACTCGCATACTTTTACATTTTTATGTAAGATTTTTACCTCCTCATACCAAAAGATTTTTTTGCACCCCAAAAATTCCCATTTTCGTTTTTATTAAAATAAAGTTTTTTATTTTGTTAAAATCAATGGGTTTCTTTTATATCAGATTTTTTTTCATTTATGTTAATGTAAAATTTAAATTGTTTTTAAAACTTCTCTGAATACTTTTTTTAGACAACCAGTCAAAATAACAATAAAAATGCTAAATATAGTTAAAAATGTACATCTACAAAAGGTTGTAAAACAATTTTAAAAAAAAAGATTTTTCATTTTTTTGGTTAATAACCGTATAGTTTTTAAAAAGAAAATTTACTTAAAAACTGCCTTAAAACAGTAAAAAAATAGTCTTTCAAAGAGTTCTAAAACATTTAAAAATGCATTATTTTTTAAGATAAAACATGCACAAATTAGTCTATAATTTATTTTTATTTTTTTTAGTAAAGTACACAACTTTTTCTTTTTGTAAAAAAATAGTTTTTTTTTATAATTAAAAACATGCAAAAATTATGTACATTTTTAATATAAGAAAATAGTTAAAAAATTGAGGTACAATTTTTAAAAATTCATTAGCGTATAATCAAAAAACAGTTTTTTATAAAAAAAAATACAATTTACTATGTATTAAAAAATCTAAAAATGACGATAATTTACCCTTCTAATTATACGTATAAATGGAGCATTAAATATTATTTATACCTCTAATGCTATTATAGGTATAAATATAGATGACAAGTCATTTAGTCTATAATTTGTCTAGCAAATTTCGGGCATAATATAAATGCTCTTATCTTTTTCTTCTCTATTATCATCCCTCTCTCATAAATCTTCATTTATCTTGTTCTTTTTCTCTCTTCCCACATGGCTAACATGCACGCATCTATGTTTAGATTGCATCAGTACAATTATTAGTTTTTAACTTTTCTAGTTTTTTCATCTTCATGGTATTCTTTCTCTATCAGTACAATGTTTTTATTTTATGAATGATTAAGAGGAGATAATGCATGCGGCTGTGGTTATATTTGTCATTAGAAGTATACTTAAGTCTTTTTACGTCGACACAGATTTGTGATACAGTGACGTGTCATATTGATGTTGGCTATTATCGCTGGTGCGGATCAACATACATAAGACAATAATCAATACCAGTATTATATGTTATTGTATCGCACCACTCTATGTTGTAAATATGTGTTGGCCTAAGTATTATTGATGATAGTTACACGAGATATAAAATGAGGTTGTACGATTCTAAAGTGAGGTTTGGAGTTGGAGATCAATTTATTTAGAATAATAGAAATATTTATTTGAGTAGATTTTAGAAAGATATCTTAGCACATTAACGAAAAGGATGATTTGAATTTTGATCCATATTAACTTTATTCGTTTGGGGATTAATCCATAATTAAAAACTATTGTATGATTAATTTTCAATTTTCACTTTTCGTGACACTTTTTGGGAAAAAAATCTGTCGCTAAATATAAGATAAAATAAAATACGTCCCTAAAATTGAAATTGGGGGTTAATCTTACAATGATGTTTAATTGGGGTTAATTCCTAAGCAAACTACACTAATGCGAGCCAAAACCCAGATAAGTAAAAAACAAATATGCCCAAAATAATTTATTTTTTTACTATTTTCAAAAAACGATCAAACGTATATGAATTTTAGGTCCTTAAAAATCAACATATGTTCGAGAGATTTTTCAAAATAAAAGAAAAACTTATTTTGTGATGAATATTCTTTTTAGGGAGATCATGCAATTTCTACCCTACTCAAAATAATCATTTTGCTTGTTGTCATAAGTATGGTGTGATCTTGGAACCGATTATACAATAACAGTTGGTCTCTTTTATGACCTTGTAATCCTCCATTGATCTATAGCTTTTGCCCACTGAACCTAATATGAATCACTATTGCACCTGTGGACATAGGCACGCATCGGGGCGAACCACGTAAACACGGTTCCCATCTATTTTCTCTCATCCTCTCTCTACCTTACTTTCTCTAGATAAGCATTTCTTTTATTATTATTATTATTATTATTATTATTATTATTATTATTATTATTATTATTTATCTGTTATGAGCCTAATATTTGTGTATTTAGCTAAGATATAAATTCATGCACCATATTATCGTCGTATGTGGGAAGGTTTTGATAAGCCTATTATTGCTTTCTACCGATATTGTCAGAACAACTTTTCTAAAGCTGTTAACTTTTGGCGCAAAACATTGAAAATGACAAAGTGTTGTTTTGGTTAGTCCCACATCGGTTTGGAGCTTAAAATTGAAGTGGTATATTTACAATTTATTTCGAACAAATGGGCAAGCCCTTTGGGCATTAGATGTTTTGTGTGTATGGGTGGGGGACTTATTGGGCCAAGTCACACACGCGCGCGCGCCGCCATCGTTGTCCGTCCGGCCCGTGCCCGTGTCAGGGTCCTGGGCTTGGGCTTGGGTTTATTAAGAAATAATTTTTTGGACAAATAAATTAACGATTTTGGGCTTTAAAAATTAATTTTTAACGGTAATTAATTTCGAAAAAACGTGGGCCTTTTACTGTTGAATCTCTCCACCCACGTTTCCTGTTTTCTCTCCACGTTTTTGCTCACTAACGTTAATTTCTTTTTTGCATAAAAGGAGGTTGAGACCTTCGTTTTCAATACAGTTCCAACACAAGAAAAATTCCATAGAGTTCATCTTCCATTCATATAGTTCCGAAATTTTTCTCCCGGAATAATTAATCTCATTTTACATATTAATTATATTGTTAGAATCGAGCAATTATAAAGAATGGGTGTACACAGACTGGGTTGATTTTTGTGCTTTATCGATCCGTATTTTCTGATTTTGGAGGCTGTTTTATCTTGGGGGTGGCGGGGCTTCGAGACTGTCAGCACACTTTGGGCAGAGCCGCGAAACACCTTAAAGAGAGCGACATTGTCCGCGACTCAGCCATCGTTTTAGACTGTCCAGTTTTGAATTTCTCATATTATTTCTGTCGCGGTTTATCAGCTCCTAATTGGGTAATTTCATTCCTAATTTTTAATTCTGCATTTAATTAGTTGCTGCTGCTATAACAATTTTAAGGTGTTCTGAAATTCTGCCATGGACGAAATTAACTCAAGCAACCTTAATAAGCCTTTCAAATATGAAGGCACCCACTTTAAACGTTGGACCAAAAAATTGCTATTTTATTTGACTACGAAAAAAGTCGCATCGTGTGTTCAATTTGACAAACCCGTGGTAAATAATCCACCTACTGTTGAGGAAAGCAAGACAATTAGAACTTGGGAGGAAAATGATTTTCTGTGCAAGAATTATATTTTGAATGCTCTAAGTGACGAACTTTATGACTATTATGCCAATTATAAAACTGTAAAAGATGTTTGGGATGCACTGTTTTCAAAATATGACACGGAGGAGGCGGGTGCTAAACAATATGCCGTCAGCCGTTATTTGAAATTTCAAATGATGGATGACAAATTTTTTGTTGCTCAAACCCATGATTTGCAAATGATTGCCCATGAAATTATTTCCGAGGGCATGGCTTTAGATGAGCAATGTCAGGTGGCTGTAATTATTGATAAATTGCCTCCACTGTTCAAAGAGTTTAAAAATATTTTGAGGCATAAGTCTAAAGAATTTTCACTCGAGTCACTCATTACTAAATTGAGAATTGAGGAGGAATCCCAAAAACAAGACTACAAAGATGAAATTCTTATTGTGTCTAACAACAAAAATCAGAAAAAGAACCACACTCCAGTTGTTTTAAAGGTAAACGGAAAAAATATGAAAAATTAGAAAAAGAGCCACAACTAGAATTTTAAAAATCAGACTCAGACTCAGAATAAGTAACCCTGAAAATGGATAGTCTAGCAACTCGGGACAATTTCTTTGTTTCAAGTGTGGCAAGCCTGTCCATATGGCTCGCAAATGTCGCAATGTGCCACAAGCACAATCGAATTTGACTGAAGAGGACTTATATGCTATGATTTCAGAAATCAACATGGTTAGCGGTGCCGAAGGGTGGTGGTTGGATACTGGCGCTTCCCGCCATATCTGTTATGACCGTACTATGTTTAAGACTTATTCTGAGACTGCAGATAAGAAGGTGTTGTTGGGTGATTCTCACTCCACTGAGGTTGCTAGTACTATAAATGTGAAATTAAAGTTCACTTCGGGAAAGACTGTTATCCTCAAAGATGTTCTTCAAACTTTCGAGATAAGGAAAAAATTGGTTTCGGGTTATCATCTCAACAAAGTTGGCTTTACTTAAACTATTGGTGTTGATTTATGTACTTTGACCAAAAATGGAATTTTTGTAGGCAAGGGTTATGCCACTGATGGGATGTTTAAATTGAATGTTGATGCAAGGAATAAAATTTCTCCTTCTGCTTATATTACTTGTTCATTTAATATTGGAATGCTAGGCTTTGTCATGTTAATAAACGACTTGTTAAAAATATGAGCACTTTAGGATTAATTCCAGAATTATCCTTAAATGATTTTGAAAAATGTGAATGGTGTAGTCAAGCAAAAATCACTACGACACCACATAAATCTGTTTTTAGAGAATCTGAACCACTTGATTTAATTCATTCAGATATTTGTGAATTGGATGGCGTCACAACTAGAAATGGCAAACGTTATTTTATAACTTTTATTGATGTTTGTTTTGATTATTCATTTGTGTATTTAATGAAAAATAAAAGTGAAGCGTTTGACATGTTTAAAATTTTTCTAAATGAAATTGAAAATCAATTTAATCGAAAAATAAAAAGGTTACGTAGTGATAGAGGCACCGAATATGATTCTGGAACATTTATTGAATTTTATAAAATCCACGGTATTATTCACGAAAAAACTTCCCCTTATTTGCCCGAAATGAACGGTAAAGCCGAAAGAAAAAATAGGACTTTATCTGAATTAGTTGTTGCTATTTTATTAAATTCAGGGGCTGCCTCACATTGGTGGGGTGAAATTATTTTGACTGTGTGTCACGTGCTTAATAGAATTCCTAAGACTAAAATGAAAATATCTCCTTATGAAATTTGGAAAAATATTAAGCCCAACGTGTCATACTTTAGAACGTGGGGGTGCTTAGCCTATGTACGTATACCCGACCCTAAAAGGTCTAAATTGGCTAGTAGAGCATATGAGTGCATTTTTATAGGCTATGCTATTAATAGCAAAGCATACCGATTTTATGACTTGAAAAATCAAGTAATTATTTAATCAAATGACGCCGATTTTTATGAAGATAAATTTCCTTTTAAATTGAGAAATAGTGGAGGCGAGTCATCCACTAATATTTCTTTAAATAAAAATAAAGAAAATAATGAATCTGTTTTAGAACTTCGAAAAAGTAAAAGGGCTCGTGTGGAAAAATATTTTGGTCCCGACTTTTATGCTTACACTTTAGAGGAGGATCCTAACACTATTCAAGAAGCCTTATCTTCTTTAGATGCCGATTTATGGTAAGAGGCTATTAATGATGAAATGGATTCATTGGAAACAAATAAAACTTGGCATTTAGTGGACCTTCCTCCTGGGTGTAAAACAATTGGATGTAAATGGATTCTTAAAAAGAAATTAACACCTGATGGTACTGTTGAAAAATATAAGGCACGTCTTGTTGCTAAAGGTTTTAGACGAAGAGAAAACGTAGACTTCTTCGATACATTTTCACCCGTGACTAGAATAACATCTATACGTGTACTATTTGCTATAGCTGCCTTAAATGATTTAATTGTACACCAATTGGATGTTAAAACTGCATTTTTAAATAAAGAATTAGAAGAAGAGATTTATATGGATCAACCTGGAGGTTATATTGTACACGGTCAAGAAAATAAAGTATGTAAATTAGATAAATCTCTTTATGGACTCAAACAGACACCTAAACAATGGCATGATAAATTCGATAGATTAGTCATCTCTAATGGGTTTAAAATTAATGAAAGTGACAAATGCATTTATTATAAATATGTGGAGAACATTTGCACTATCATATGTCTTTGTGTTGATGACTTGCTTATATTTGGTTCCAATATTCATGCTGTAGAAAATGTTAAATCATTATTAAATGCTAATTTTGATATGAAGGATTTGGGTGAAGCTAGTGTAATATTGAGAATTAATATTACTAGGTCATAAAAAGGACTTTCTTTGGATCAATCTCATTACATTGAGAAAGTTATAAAGAAATACAATTACTTTGACTGTAAACCTGCTAGTACTCCATTTGACCCTAGTGTAAAGTTATTTAAGAACACCGGAGATAGTATAAACCAAAATGCTTATGAAAGCATTATTGGTAGCTTACGTTATGCTACAGATTGCACTAGACCTGACATAGCTTATGCTGTGGGAGTACTATGTAGATTTACCAGTAGACCTAGTATGGATAATTGGCATGCTATTGAGAGGGTCATACGGTATCTTAAAAGGATGATGGACCTCGGATTACACTATAATAAGCATCCCGGTGTCCTTGAAGGATTTAGTGATGCTGATTGGAACACCCTATCTGATGATTCTAAGGCTACTAGTGGATATATATTTAGCATCGCTGGTGGTGCGGTTTCTTGGAAATCTAAGAAATAAATAATTTTGGCTCAATCCACTATGGAGTCTGAGATGATAGCACTAGCTACTTCTAGTAAAGAGGTAGGTTGGTTAAGAAACCTCTTGTCAAATATCCCATTATGGGAAAGATCGATACCAGCCGTTTTGATTCATTGTGATAGTACCGCAGCTATTGCAAAAGTTGAGAACCGTTATTATAATGATAAGAAATGACAAATACGTCGTAAACATAGTACTGTTAGAGAATTCATCTCTACGGGTGCTGTGAGGGTGGATCATATACGGTCTGAACAGAACTTAGCTGATCCTTTAACGAAAGGACTAGCTAGGGACAAGGTGTGGAATACCTCGAAAGGGATGGGAGTAAAGCCCTTGGATAAATGAGTCATTTGTGATGGTAACCCAACATATAGATTGTAGATCCCAAGAAATATGTTCAAAAGGTAATAACAATTCACAAGTGATATGGGTTGAATCATGTTATAATTAATTAATATAGAACGGGATTTTACTCCGAGTCCATCCCTATGGAGCATGATATCCTGAAGCGAGTTAAGGATGAGTTATTATAACTCTTGATGAGATATATAGCTCTAATTTGAGTGGGGTACTTATCTACAAGAGTATTCTTGATAGACTCACCTATGTGAATGTGGAAGTGTGGCCACTTCCTATGGATATTTTGGGAAAATTCCTAAAGCGTCCACTATACTGGGATAGAAGCACATGGCCGTAATGTGCTAGATATTAGAATTACATTCAAGTAGGGTTGTGTGTGGGATGTTGTCAGAGATAGAGTTCAAAACTACGGTTACTCTAGTATATTCTGAATCATCTTTACTACATAAAGGTTCAAGTCGAAAGACACATTTGCTTATGCACAACTCTATCGATCATTACTCGATAAAATGTTTTCAAATTTTGCAAGTGGGGGATTGTCAGAACAACTTTTCTAAAGCTGTTAACTTTTGGTACAAAACATTGAAAATGGCAAAATGTTGTTTTGGTTAGTCCCACATCGATTTGGAGCTTAAAATTGAAGTGGTATATTTACAATTTATTTGGAACAAATGGGCAAGCCCTTTGGACATTAGATGTTTTGTGTGTATGGGTGGGGGACTTATTGGTCCAAGTCACACACGCGCGCGCGCGGCCGCCGCTGTTCGTCCGGCCCGTGCCCGTGCCGGGGTCCTGGGCTTGGGCTCATTAAAAAATAATTTTTTGGATAAATAAATTAACGATTTTGGGCTTTAAAAATTAATTTTTAACGGTAATTAATTCCAAAAAAATATGGGCCTTTTACTGTTGAATCTTTCCACCCACGTTTCCTGTTTTCTCTCCACGTTTTTGCCCACTAACGTTAATTTCTTTTTTGCATAAAGGAGGTTGAGACCTCCATTTTCAATATAGTTCGAACACAAGAAAAATTCCATACAGTTCATCTTCCATTCATACAGTTCCGAAATTTTTCGATCCGTATTTTCTGATTTTGCAGGCTGTTTTATCCTGGGGTGGCGGGGCTTCGAGATTGTCAGCACACTTTGGGCAGAGCCGTGAAACACCTTAAAGAGAGCGACATTATTCGTGACTCAGCCATCGTTTTAGACTGTCCAGTTTTGAATTTCTTATATTATTTCTGTCGCAGTTTATCAGCTCCTAATTGGGTAATTTCGTTCCTAATTTTTAATTCTGCATTTAATTAGTTGCTGGTGCTATAACAGATATTTTCTTTCAAACTCCAGGATACCTCGTTGTGATTTATCACCATTTCTCGTTGGTTGTAAACATCCTATCAATCATAATTTGTCCCTCGGATCCATAATTGAACTTAGTTCCTTCAGCCTATAATCTGTTTTCACTATAAATTTTCCTTTTACTTTGTAATCCACGTCACAATACTCTCTTTTTTCAAAAATACTGTGAAAATGGGAGAAAATCTAGAGAGTAGCAGGGCCACTGAGGAAGCTTCACTCTTATGGGTATAAGTGACTTGTAAGGAATATTACAGCACTTGGCCAGAGACCAGGAAGCTATGCAGGAGAGCGTCAGGAAGTTGATGCAAAGTATCCTAACCAGTCAAAGGATATTGGAAGAGAACCATGTTATCCCAAAGGTGTGGAGATCTATATCAGGGGCAAGAGATGCCTCCACCGGCCCCACAAAGAGACATAAAATAAATGTGCTGTGAAAAGGTGGTAGAAAATCCCGGATGATTTGATTAGGGATCACATGGAGAAGTTATCAGGTCTATGTACAATGGATCCATACGAGATGTCAGGTTCTACTGAACAGGAGAAAGATCTTCTATCAAGACGAGTGGATAAGATCATAACCAGACTTACTCTCTAGATCATCTAAACATTCTGGAAGGGCTTAGCAGAGAGTCCCCATTTGACCATTTGGACCTAAGAGCTGAAAGAGCCCACCAACGTAGGGGGCTCAAAGATTAAAGAGATGAATCGAGAAGGGCTGAGACCAAAAGGGTTGAACTCTCAAATAGGTCCAGGACGAGCACTCGAGGGTTGGTTAAAGTCGATCAAACTTCCCAGAAAGAGAGCTCAGCTAAAAGTCGAGGACGAGCAGGAAAGGCAGTGTTGGTTAAGGCCGACGAGGAAGAGCAACCCTGAAAAGGGTCAATCCAACATCTGGAGGATCGCCTAAGAGAGATCGTAAAGATCAAAAACCCTCTAAAAAGAGGTTTCATACAAGGATCCCCCTTTGCATCATCAATCATAAGCTATCATACTCTCGCAAAGTTCAAACCACCTGCCAGCACTTCCAAGTATGATAGCACATTAGATCCTATGTTACGTATATAACAGTACCAAGTTGCCTGAGATATTTACTCTGTCCCTGATGAGATGTGTTGCTGATCATTCTCCACTACAATGTAACATCTTGTGTTTCTGAGTATTTAGAATTTAATTAATTCAGTTATTGTTTTTTAAATTACACATATGCCATAATTTAATTGAAGTAAATATTGTATGTTTATTAAATATTGATTGGGAGAGTTTATGATTAATATTTATAGGAAAAATTTATAAAGTTCTTAATAAATAACATGTGGTAATTATTATACGTCGTAGAGAGTGATACCGACGTGATGATGTTATATCTCAATCGAAAGTCACGTGTAGACTATAGTGAGATCGAGATAGAAAATTTATGTAAAGTGACTTGAATGGTTATTTTGAGGTCACAGTTGATTCCGAATGAGTCGAAATAGGCGAAATATAGTACCCGGGTGTTTTGATTGGGTCCCGGGTCATTTTAGACTCACCCGACACCACGTAAGGGCGTTTTGGTCATTTGGGAGTCTAGGGTTGAAAGAACTCCGAATCTGAGAGTGTTATATAAGCCATTTTATGATAGAGGCTAGGGTTACAAAACTTGGGAGAGAGGAGAGGCCATAAGAGAAGAAGAAGAAGAAGAAGAAGAAGAAGAAGAAGAAGAAGAAGAAGAAGAAGAAGAAGAAGAAGAAGAAGAAGAAGAAGAAGAAGAAGAGGATGAGGATGAGGATGAGGAGGATTCCTAGGTTATTCTACAACTTTTTCCACCACCAACGTTGCCGGAATCGAGATCGAATTAAGGGAAGAATGATTCTATCATCAAATAATGAAAATCAGACCTGAAAAGATAAGGCAAGGTCTTATCTTATAACCTTTTTAAGCATGTTATAATACCCATGGTAGTGTAGGGTTGAAATTGCATGATTAGGTGAATTCTTTGGATTATATGGGTTGTAATTCTTGATATGGGGTAGAATTCATGTTAGGAATAACCCCTCTACATTCATATTATGAAATATGAGATTATAGGATGATAAAATTTAAAGAAATCTGGAAATCTTGACGAATATGCATAAAGAACATCAAAACTAGAGTTTTATGATTTATGTGGATTAAATCTTTTTATGGTTAGATTTCTTAAAGATTTGATGTTATAATTATGTTAGAAATTGTCCTTATACATATACTTGACGATTGGGTATGTTGTATAGGAGTTTGGGAAGGTTTCATGGAGGTTTAATAGGTTATAAATGGTGAAAACTCGTAACAGCAACGATGAAGACGTACCTTCAGGTGAGAATCGATTCGAATCCATAACCGAATCGATTCTGGGCCTTTACCAAATTGATTTGGTTTCCTAGTTTTACTAAGTTTGATTATTTATGTTATATCTTAGCATAGAACTAGTTTGGGGACCTTGTTAATTATTTCAAACTATAAGGGAGGACTTAATGAATTCCAGTTGACCTATGGTAGGGATTAAGGATTAAACAAAATGAGAGAATTGAGGCTAGGACCACCCGGCATAGTATGAAATTAATGATTCGAGAGAATTCGAATGGGTTACAGAGATCATGAGCGAACCCAAGGCTTACACCAGTATTATAGGGAGGTATTGACTACTAATATTGCTTAAGGGATAACTAGGATTTAGACATTGTGTCATTAATGATGGTAATGTCGACTTTTGGCTCGACTTAGGTTGGGTATGTGAGAAGAAGACGTATTGCTTACTCTTAGCCTATTCTCGCTCGGCCTTAAATCTTCTAATTTCTCGCAGAATACGAAACTGAAGGTGGGGAAACTATTGTCCTAACTTGTACAACCTACGATACATGAAAACATGGGGCCAAATAATAGTTTTCAAATTCTCCCCCCCCCCCCCCCCCAAAAAAAAAATCCACAATAACAGTTATGAGGTTATGGGATTTTCGGTAACCAGATCGCAGGAGGGGATGACTGGAGAAAGGAGGAAAATCGCCCAAACCTCACTAAAAGAGCTTTAGAGCTACCCTTAACCTCCTAAAAGGCCCAGAACCACCACATCCGTCAAGCTTCCACCATCAACAAGTATACGAGCCACGACCATATGGGCTTTTTGATATGCTGGCTCCGTGCCCTCACCTGCTAGTTAACCACATATCATCTTTAGAGTAAACGAAATCATGTTGAAGTTACCTTTTGGTGCAGACAGGTCGGCATCTTCTTCACTGCTACCCTCAGACTCTGGGTCATTTATATTTGCTTGAACTTCCCTTATCGGCCTCGTATCTCTCCTGCCATTAAACCTCTATCGACATTCATGTCGATCTCCTCCACCATGATCATCCCTGTCGACATATGTTATAAGTTTCCCCTGTTTGAACAACTTCTCTATCTCGTCTATGAGAGCAAAATAATTATTTGTAAGATGTTCATGATCTTAGTGGAAATTACACCACTTGCTCCTGTCCCTCTTGTGTGAGGAAGCCTTTGGATTTTTTGGCCATCTTAGCCTTTTATCGTCTTTAATCTCGTTCAGAATCAGGTCGAATGAGGTGTTTATTGGAGTGTACTTTGCAAATTTATTATCACTTAATCTTTTCTTTTCGTCTTTCTTTCTGTCTTGGCTTGACTTGCTGCTGCCCGACTCCTTTAAATCTCCCCTTCCTCCCGGCCCTGTTCAGGAGTTCGGCCATTGTAAGAGGTGGATCTTCAGAAACACTCTAGAGGAGTTTACTCGGCTGCACACTACGATTCAGAGTTGTCATTGCAATGCTTCCTATGTAATTCGTCACTTCGAGCTTTGCTTTGTTGAAACGGGGTATGTATCCCCTAAGGAATTCATTCTTCCCCTACTTCACACTCAGTAGGTGTGTGACTTTCTTCCCCGATTTTAAGCCAAAGTAGAAGTTATGAATGAACTTGTCGGCTAACTATTTAAAGTCTCGATTGAGCTCTTGGACAAGATCGTGTACCATATGTGCGCTATTCCAATCAAGGTGGCGGTTAAGGTGCTATAGAAAGCATGACGCCTCATCTCGTCTGAAGTCAGGTAAATGTCAGCGGTCGACTGGTACATCTCAATAAAATGGATAGGATTAGAAATACCGTCATACCTTGGCGTAATGCTTGATTGCTTGAACTTTTTCGGGGTTGGATAACTGATTATCCTTTGCACAAACAGAGAACCCTCCATGTATACTAATCTTATCCTCCAATCTTTTAATTGAATTATTCCAGGGTTTTTTTCATGGTTGCATTCTCGGCTCCACCGTTAGCAAACTACTGGAGGGATCACGACCACTGGTCTCACACCTTGACTCTCGGTGTGTTGGATGTTCACCTCTCTGCCCGGGTTCCTATCTCTGGCCATTTTCACCAAGCCAATCACAGACCGCTGTCTCTCTAGACTGATAAACTGACAGTCCAAGCCATCTTCACTCCTTGGGCCGAGACGTCTGCAGGCCGACCCTTAATTTAGCCTCTGCAAAGAGGATCCTCTTACCTATTCTTGTGCCTCCATTGGGAGCGAGGTGACCGTGACTTTAACTCCTTCCCAACAGTCGCCTTAGTGGGCGGTGCCACCACATGCATCCCCCTCCGGGTACTCTTGGATAGTCTTGCCCATGTTGAAGCGTCTCCTTTCAGCAATTTCTAAATGCTTATATTGTTGCCTCACCTCCTTGGCAGGTTCTGGTGGTGGTACTCTGGCTCACCTCCTTGGCATGCACTGCTATCCATCGTCACGTATACTTCCATATTTTTCCATTTTTTTCTTTGAAAACTTTATTCACCAAGTTTTAATATGTTGCTCCACCATTTTTAAGCCCAATAGGCATAACATTGTAGCAGTAAGTACCTCGGCTGGTTATCAATGTAGTATTCTTCTTATCTTCGGATTTCATGTTGATTTGGTTGTATCCTGAGTAGGCATCCATGAAACTAAGAACTTCTTTCCCAGCAGTAGCATCGACCAACTGATCAAATCCTGGGTAAATGATGGTATTCTTTTGGGCATGCTTTGTTCAACCTCGTTAAGTCGACACACATCCGCCATTTATAATTCTTCTTTTTCACCATTATTACATTTTTCGGTACTTAACATCTTAAGTGTAATTAGCTTTCTATAGCTTTTGTACCTCTTCTTGTGTGGCCATATTCTTCTCTTGGTTGAAGGCACGTCGTTTCTATTTAATTAGCTTAGCATCCTTCAGTATGCTGAGTTCATGGCACACAAATTCTTGATCAATCCCAGGTATATCCTCACGGTCTAGGCGAACACGATCTTTCACTGTCCGAGGAACTCTATTAGCTACTTCTTGACTAATGACTCTAATGATGAGCCAATTTGTGTCATCTTCTCTAGATGCTCGTCGTCCAGGATAATTAATTCTATTGCCTCAACAACTTATCTTTTGACCAACTCAATTTATTCACGCGGATCTATCGTCTCTATCTAATAAGTAGTGGTCAACTTCTTTTGTTCCTTAACTTGGTTCTCTTTGACCACGCTGGCCTATAATGAGTTGGTAACTTTAAACATTGATGCACAGTGGAGGGTACTGCTTCAAACTTCTTCAATCCAACTGCCGAGGATAATATTGTACACTAATTGGATATTCTTATCTAGGATAAAAAGATGATTTTCTTTGTGCGACAGGTCGGCCAGGCGCTAGTAACCACTTTTAGATTGACGATTTCCAATGGTAAACACTTTTTATCCACAAATCAATGAGCGGTATGTGATGAGGTTCCTGCTTACTATCCCGCAGTCCCAAACTTTTGAAAACGTTTTAGAATATGACGTTCGTTGAGCTTCCATTATCGACTAATACTCTAGTCACTCTTCTTTCATGGACCAATATAGTGACGATCATGGGGTCATCATGAGTGTAGTGTAGATGATCTTTGTTTACCTTTCTTGGTAGGGTATTTACGTCAATAAGTCAAGTTGATCTGCTGAATGTAGGAGCAGGCCATCACTTCATTGAGGTAAACTTTTCTTTCTGCGATTTTATCTCCTTCTGCATTGAAATTACAACAATAAAAGATGAGGTTTACCCCTCTCACTTGTCTTTTGGGTATCTTCGTTAAATTCAGATCATATTGAAAAGTCATCATCCCGACCACGTTTGTTATCATCTCCTATTTTGCAAGGGGATGCTGATCATCTCTTGGGACTCTGATCGTAAGTTCGGCTTTCTTTATCCACAAAATTGGATAATTTCCTCTTTGGAATTAGTTTTTAAGTCTCATTCTTTAGGGCTATGCAATTATCAGACTTTGGAGGGGATTTTAGATTTCTTGGATATTTTAAATCTCTACTCCCACGGATTTCCTCCAAAATGTGGTGAACGCCTACGGATAATGGAATGTATTCATCATACCTCTTAAGGTTTTTCGCAATTTTATCCTTGTGCTCTTTCTTCTCTGAGCTCTTTGGACAATAGCCTTAGAGGTGAATGTTTGCTTAGCTCCCAGACTCCCCAGCGTAATAATTCTGCTAGCCTTGGCTAGTAACTTAGTTATAGTTTTGGGCAGTTCATTGGCTAAAGCATAGTATAGCTTCTCGGGTAATGGGCTGCTCATTAAAGCTGTGATTGTCGTCTTCTCCTCGTAGTCGACAACTTGTAATTTCATTATTAAATCTGGTGATGTACTTTTGAGTGGTCTCCCCCACTCTTTGGCACACGCTAAGCAAATGAGCTACCCTATTGATTCGCTTGGCTCCAAAGAAGCTGGAAGCCAGATTTAAGCTGATTCAGTAATAGTAGTGGAAAATGTTGAGCAACTCATTTCATCAGAGACGAGAAATATCTGTTGTAACTTGATATTGTTCCACGTGCAAAATTGGATCTGTTTTTCCATCATATTTAAGAGTTAGCACAAGAGCTTTGAGCTGGCAGGTGTTGGGTAATCCAGAATCGAAGGAACAAAAGGAGACCCTTTCACATGACTCTGATGCAATGGATTTTTCGATATAGTTATTTCCCTCGAGCGATCCTCCAATTGTTGGACTGACCCTTTCCATTTTTGCTAGTGCTTTGTGCTGTACATTCTTCCTGAGAAGTCCCCTTGGCATGCACCGAGTCACGTACACTAGTTTGTGATCGGACAAATCTTTGGTGGCGTTCATCGAATATATGTCCTTTGTGAAGATGACCTCCATCTCTTTGGGGTCCCAGGCGATCAACATCTTTCTAGGACGTTCGACCTTTCCTTAGTGAATGATCGATCATTATATGATCATTAATCCGGAGAGATGAGGTAACTCTTGGGTGATAAATCCTATCCTCAGTTGATCTAGAATACTTAGATCTTCCGCCCTCAATGCGTGACCTAATGTGTATCTTAGTTGGATTGCGCAAAGGTCATTTCTCATTGTTTATGAGCATGTCCTCACCCATCCTGCATGGTTGGACTTGCCATTGGTCGACCTTAACTGGCTTGAAGTGTTTGAGATTAGTTGTTTGACGGTTTCCTGCACTGCCTCTTGGCTCTAGGGTCAACCTCGTCATCAGAAACATCATGGATCACAGTCTCAGGGTCCTCTGCACGATGAGAGGATGATGAAGCCTGGGGATGGGTGGATGGTTTTACAGCTTCACCCTTGACCTACCCCTCAACGAGAACTCTCATTGCCTCCTCAAAGGAGTCGTCAGACTTGGGATAATAGACATCATTATCTGAAGATTCAAACATTTTGTCACTAAGGACGGTAATGACATAAGAGCAGATGAATAATCTAAAACAAATCTTAATATGGAAAATGATAGATGCCTTGTCTAGTCATTCCCGCATGAAGTTTGTAATGAAATTATCAATTAGTCTTACCTAAATAATACCAATAATAAACAATCAGAGATAAGAGAATAACATAAATAAGTGAGACAAGGTTTAATATGGTTAACCCAATAAGGTGCTTACGTCCACGGAGGTAGAAATAACGAAGTACCATATAAGAGTACAAAGATTTAAAAGGTTTTCTAGGGTAGTGTGCATGTCGCTATTCTCATGTGTCCCCAATAATAGGAGATGATAAGCTATATATAGTAATCATGAGAAGAATAGGTGGAGTGCGTGCCTCTGACATTATAATTGACTGTTGAGGTACCCAAGTTCATTTATGGATTCGATTGAAGATAATCCCACTTGTGCATTACTGGTCTGCTTTTTAATTGTGGTCAGCTAAATTGCCAACGAAAAGGGTATGTTCTGCCGACCACTCTAGTTGCGAGTTGTGCTGAGGAGATAGGTGTCCTCACAGTATTGGTCCACATCAAGCATCTATTTTTAGCATATAACACCTGAATTAGAGGAATCGAAACCGATTGAAAATCCGATCCAATCCAATCTTAATTGGATTAGATCAGATTGGATCCTCACTTTAGTTCGGATTGGATTGGATTCAAAAATTGAAATCGACTTCCATTGGATTGGATGTGGATCCCTTCAAATAGGTCGGTACGAACCGATGCACACCCCTATTGTGAGTGGATAATACAATGGCTCAATTGTAATTTTTGTTATTTGTGCTTTAATTATGTTTTCCTACTTTAGCTAGTAGTTATTGTGGCTAATATTCCTTTGGAATTTTCTTTGGGTGCTCTCTTTGGGATTTTTATCTTTCTTGTTGTAATCTCTTTACATTTGGATGTTAGCTCGAGTTTATGCTTTAGTTGTACTATTTCTTTTTGTGCCATTGGCGCGTTACCTTATATAGATTCGACGCTCTTGTAAAATGAATGGTTAAAATTTCTCTCTACGCATAATTTGTAATTATACATGTAAGGGAAAATAAAGGAGAGCAAGACACTGATATGGTTACACGCGCAAGAGAGAGTGGATAGAATATATACTTGCTGATTTCTAAACCAATAAATGAACAACACAAACTTTTTATCTACTTGTTGGGTTAATATAAAATATTATTAATGGAAACCAATTTCCAAGGGACCCCCTCCATTCCAATTAAAGAGTCCATGTATATTCTTTTTGTTTAGATTAAGGGTACACTCAATCAACGGAAAAGATATATAATCTCACTCGCTGATTGTGATGAACAGGATGGCATGGACGATGGTGGAGGTCTGGCAGCTGACGAGTCACTGAAAGCTAATGATTTTTGTAATAGTTGTGCTCGTTAAAGAGTCCTTACTTTTATTGGAAATACCTATTAGGATTCCATCTTCCTACTTTTTTTTTTCAATTAAATCATCAGATGGGCTGTCTAATGATGAGGAGATGAACAAATTCAAGAAGAGGCACTTGGAAGGATTACCTAATGCAGAACAGCAGGACAAAACTGGAGAGAACATGGGGCTGAAGGAGAGGTCCAGGGTATGTATGTGTTGAGATAAAAATGCCTGATCACATTTCTCATATTTTATGTTCACCAATTTTGTTCACTCATTGAATGTTGTTTCTAATATGTGGAGGATACATTTTTTGCCCTCAGCCATTGATGAACTGAAACTTAAAATAGATGCAAATTACGTTTAGACCCGTTTGATTTTTCCGTTCAGTTGTATACTCTGGTTGGTGAGATAGGTACATGGACTTGCACGTAGTAAAATGCCGAATGAGAACATGGGGCCAGCCTAGTTCGCTGGGCAAAATTGTTCAAATATCCCATAATTTTTTATTTTCTAAGTGGAATTTCCATTTTACAATCGGGATTACAGTCTATTTGCAAGTTATAGTAGGTTTCAAATGATTTTTTCAAGTAGAATATAATTTCCCAGCCTGTCAAAACACACTTGTGAGTGTACAATGAACCTTCAACTAGAGTTTTGTGTGTTTCTGAAGTGTCCTGGTCTATATAGTTATAGATATTACACCCTCCATCACAAACTAATAGTCCACAATTTCTTTTTGGGCCTGTCAATTAAGAGTCCACTTTCATTTTTTGGGCATATCAACAAACTTTAATCCATGATATTAAACAAGTGTTAATCTTAGTTGTTGATTGATTGTATCCGTCGTCTATGCAAAAAGATTATATTGACTCTTAATTTGGGACGGAGTGCACATACACGTGTATTGATTTTGTGACCACGGGGTACAGTTTAATGCAATAAAACAATACAAACTCCTTTTGGTTTGCTTTCTTAGAAAACATTCTCACTCTCTGGCTGTGATCAACAGGGAAGCCCTTTTGAGTATGACCATTTTCCGGTAAAAGCTGAACTAAAAATAGACGAGGAAGATATATTATGGGCAGAGGGACTAGTAGCTCAACATGATGGTAATACATGTGGTGCAATTGGAATTCATTTAGTACGATTGTTATTCTTATTCTTATTCTGTATGGTTCCTTTATCAATATACATTCCTGAAAGTCATACAAAGTTAATTATCCTAACGATATGTGTTTCAGATCATTGTCATTGTTGCTCTTTGAAGGCCAGTTATGAGGCCGTTTTAGAGTCCGATGATGAAGAAGATGACCGGGAATTTGATGGGAGCCTTCTCAAATGGCCTTCTCATGAGAGTAAGTTAATGACTTATGTTTACATGTTTACTTGCATACTTGATTCGTCATCCTCTAATGTTCGGTTAATTATGCAGCTGATGGGGTTTCATCTGATGAGGCTGATGATGGGGTTTCATCTGATGAAAAATGCAGCTTGGAAAACTAACTCAAGGATGAAAAAGATAACAAGGGCTAGATGTTTAGTGTGATTGTTTGTGTGTGAGATTGAGAGAGAAAAAAAGACTGATTTAAGGAAAGAGTTGAGTCTTTATTTTTTCAGAGTCTGATTTTCTCAATGATGAACCAATAGGAGGTTTTCATATCTATCAGATAGACTGAACAACTGTCACTGTTATGGTATGGATATTCTAATGTTAAATATAAGCTCACTGAATATTATGGATATTCTAATGTTAAATATAAGCTCACTAAATATTTCTCCCATCACTTATTTTTTGTCCCACACTTTTGAGTGAATGATCATTCATAGAGTTGTAGACCCTGAATAATAGGGTCGTATAAGAAAGTAACAAGAGGGTTACTTTCAGAACTACTAGATCATCGTGCACAACACATGAAATCTGCTTGGTCAAGCTTATATGGGCGGGTGATTTTATTGTTTGGGTAATGGGTTCATTTTAAAACCATCTCATATACTTTGTAGTTTTCTTTTGTTGGGATTTTATCGCCATGGGTTTAACCTCTTGGAATGTGATGGATATTGGACTCCCACATAAAATCTCAAGTAAAAAGGAGTGCTTTTGAACTTCCATTATGTTACGTGGCAATTTGCACAATAAATTTCGAAACAAACGTGTCATTTGCAGAAGAAATTTATGAAATTAAATTATAATCATACAACTTTCATTTTTATTATTTATAAAAAAAAAAGCTTTTAATTTTATAATTAGGGTTTCTTGATCAACACAACTATTTTGGATCATCCAAATATACAGGGCAAAAATAAAAAAAAATAAAAAATAGAAGGTATTGAACAAGAAGAAGAAAAATGAAAAAAATGGAATAAACTATTTTGGATCATCCAAATACATAGGGAAAAATGAAAAAAAAAATAGAAAAAGGTATTGAACAGGAAGAAGATAAATGAAAAGAAAAAATGAAATCAACTATTTTGGATCATCCAAATATAAGGGAAAAAAGAAAAAAAATGAAAAAAATAGAAAAAGGTACCGAACAAGAAGAAAAATGAAAAAAAAGTGGAATCAATTATTTTGGACCATCTGAATATATGAATATATAGTGCAAAAGAAAAAAAATGATAGAATATAAAAAGGAATTGGTCAAGAGGAAGAAAAATGAAAAAATGGAAAACAAAGAAGAAAAAAATCGATATTACTACTGATCAAGAAGAAAAAAAGTGGGGCATAAATACTATTTTCCTCCAACGCTAATATTGACCACAAATGCTATATTCTAAGGAGTCTATTGATGAAGAAAGAAGGAAAAATGGAAGAAAAAAAAATGAAGGAAAAATGGGGTTGCAGAGGAAACATCTTGAGTTGTGGTGGATTTTCTTTCATTTGGTAGAAGATAACCATGTATAATCTCCTCTCCCATCACTTTTTTTACCTCGGTAAACACAAAGGGTTTTCAATTACCAGCCATTCGTTTTTTTTGGTGTGTGTGTGTGTGCGCGGTTGGGGTGGGGGGTGGGAGGTGGGGTGGGGGGATGGTTTCCTCATATTTGAGGCAAACAAGTTTACATGATCCTAAACCTGAGTTTTAATTCCTAGCCAAATTAATAGTATCAAACATGGAAAAAGATGGAATTGAGGGTGGAATATGACATTTGCCAAGTCAAATACCTCCTCTCAAAGAGGCCTAAAAACAAATGTGGCATTCTAAAGAGAGTTAAAGTGAAGTGGCAAACTAACGCGAGTAAAAGAAACAAGCCCCGAAAAACACAGTAAAATTACAATTGCAAACGCAATTAAACTCGCCACATTTCGTTATAAATGAGGGTTGAATAAAAACGCATCGTTTGCGTGCCCTGGAGATTATAGCCTTTACACCATTATGAGACAAAGGTGCCACAGGCTACCTCGATATCCTTCTCTCCCCTCTCCTTAGTATTAGCCATATCAAGTGTTTTTCATTTATACTTGGTACGTTTCTGATTTCTTACTTTCAGTATTTCGCCATTTATTTATAAGTTGTTTTGTGTATTTTTTTTCAACACATCACTCAGTTTCATGTGTTATTTTGTGAGTTGATAGGTTCGTTAATCAAGGATAGGGTTTCTACATCTTGAGGAATTTGAAAAAATATATTATTCTCACTATTTGATTTTGATGAAAAGGTTGAAATGAAAGGTTATAATCGTCTTCCAGCACTAAAAGGTTGTGAGAATTATAATATTTGTTTGCATTTAGAGTCCTTATTTATGTACATGAAGGTACCCACTTGAATTCATGTGAGGCTTAATACTTTGTTCTTAATTACATATCAGTTTGGGTGCCTAATATTGAACAAGAGTTTGAAAGAATTATCTGATTTAGAAAAGTAAGGAAAAACTAAAGAGAACACAGGGATGAAGAAGAAGTCGAGGGTATGTTCTACGATACAAGTCTAATAACATTTGATTTGCTTCGTTCTCAATCATTGTCTTTAATTGCTTCTTTTGAATTACGGACCATAGTTTTTTTCATTCTCACACTATGATTAACTTATTGTACATATTGTTGAGTTTATCAGTATTTTTTCAATTGTGCGACTCATGCCAACTGATGTAGATTTTCACGGTGCTCTCCCATTAGGTTATTGATGATGTATTTTGTTCGAATAGCCTTCTTTTAGTGAGGCACTTGAGTTTTGTGTTTTGGATTCATATACATTGTGGGTTCCCCTATCTTGGTCCTTTATTTCGTAAGCTTTTGTTCTTAGTCATAAAAAAGGCTAAATAGGCAAATTCAATAGAATCTGATTAAAAACTACTAATCAATTCTGACATCTCCCTTCAACAATCTTATTCCCCTCTTCAATGGATACAAATGTTTCACGAAAACCACTACCTCCCTTTAACAATACCAATATTCAAAGTTCATGAAAATCGCAATATACAAATGTTCCAGTGATGTGCATATTGTAACAACTTAATTAGAAAAGTGGGTCACCACGACCTTCAATCGTGATTGGTCTAAACATTAGAAAAGTGGAGTCTACATCACCAACTTAATTATTATTCACTGTGTCATCCAATCAAGATTGAGAGTTATGGTGATACACTTCAAAGGTGGGTCTCCGAACTTGAATTCTAAACAATTATTATCGTTTCTAATGAAGATAGATTAGAAGATTGGACTAATTAATGAAATTTTAGGATATTACCAATTTCTTGCCATAACATTATGTTTTTCGTGATTTATTAGTTTAATATTTTATTCTAAAATTCTCTAAAACAAATGTGAAGTATAAACATAAATCCTGAACTATCAATGAATATTTGAATTTCAAACCTCATTTGTTGGACATTTTATAAAATCCACACTTTTCACATACTATGCCTAACCCATTACAACTATTACAATTTGTAAGCATGCTAATTAAGCAAATATAAAAACTAATAATAAAACTTAAACATGAATACCTCTATTAAAGTGAATAATACTGTTGGGCATGAACTAATAACAAAAACTATTCATTAAAAACATGAATATCTTTATACAAGTGTTTTCAAAAGGATAAATCTTAAAACAACCAATCAGATTATATTATTTATACTTTACTTTTAAATTCTTAGACCATAACCAACCCCTTGCAAAAATATTATTAAAAATATAATTGAAAATCAATTTACATATCTTCTAATCAATTTACATAGGTATCCAACCAATCAGATAGACATGAAGAAAAAAATGCTACCATATTGAAAAAAAATCAAGATTTCTGAAACACAAATCGAACTCATAAGAATAAGAATAGTAATAAACAAGTAATATCGATATGACCATTTCATCAAATCCAGTCATCAATAGTTTTAAAAATCATATATTATAAAGTGAACTTAGCAAGCAACTCTAACAATGTTATATAGTCTGTATGTATGTATTTGTGGATAGAGATAGAGAGAGAACATATCTAAGTAAAGGAAGCAGAGATAACATATGAACGAGGTTACTTGGGTTTAGGGTGAAATCGACAAAGGAACTTGTAGAACTTGTATCCTGATCCAAGTAACCACATATCTAGAACTCATACCCTCACCACCAAACCAAGCATCTCCTTTTGGGGATTCAGTTGGATAACCGTGGGGCACAAAAATGAAAAGTCAATATGAAGTTTGATCTTGTTAGGACAACTATCAAAGATCTAGAATTAAAAATTAGCCTAACATACATTAAACATTAACCAAATAAAGTATTGAAATTACTGTAAAACTTGAATAATTTAGTGATTTAGTCATTTCCCGGTCGCTTTACTTTAGAAGTTCTATTGCTGATTAGAATCGATATTAACAACTCTATTATGTTCAGACATACAAAATTCTTCATTTTCTCAATGTTGCCAATAAAACTATTGAAAGAAGTACAATTACATAGAATTCAACAAAGTAATGATATAGAAGTACCATAACTATATTTTATATAGTTATAAAAAAGTGTTAGTTTGAAAATTGACTCATAGATCTCTAAACATGCTTTGCGAAGTTTTTTTACCATAATTTATAATAATTAAAGCTAAATCTTGATTTAAATCCAAATTTTAGATTAACACACACACACACACACACACACACACACACACACACACACACAGATATATATATATATATATATATATATATATATATATATATATATATATATATATATATATATATATATTCATGCCACAATATTGTGGCATGAATTGATATATTTACACCATGCCCTATGTCACTATCCCCGGTACTTGTTAATTCTATCAAGTTGGGTTGAGACCCATGGAGCCAATTATCATAAGTTAATTCAAAATTCATGCAGTAGACTTAACTAGTAAAAGCGTAGGGCATGATCAAGTTTGTAATTCACATCAAATAATTGTGAAAATTAATTATTTTGATGAATTTTTTAAATAACTTTATTCATTTTAGTTGGTAAGTGTATTAATCCACTCTTATTTATATTGTATATCGTATCCTCGAATTCTCAATTTGATTCATGGGATATATGTCTAGCTCATATTGTATTACATTAGAAGTTATAAGTACAATGAACACAAATAATGGTTTTTGTAGTGTTTTTTATTCTTCTTTTGTGTTAACAATTTTCAGTTATAATAGGTTAGGTTTATCCTTATTTTTGTATTAAAATGGAACTGGATCTAATTTTGAAAAGGTCCAGAAACTCAGCTCGTGAGAAATTCTGTCAAGTTTACGGGGGTATATAGTTGCACAATGAGAATTTTATTGACTGTGGGAGTTAGAACTCTTTTTTGTACCTTTCTTTCCTTTTTGTATTTTAATCTTAATATTGAGTTTTATTTTGGTGAGACTATTACTGTTGTATATTGAATTCCTTATAGCTTTTTGAGCTTGATTATCTTTCAAGGACATGTTGCAAAGTTATTGAAGCGTTTGTTGGATTAGAGACTTGTACTTTCTTTTTCATCACTTTCTAATATAAAGGTTTTCAATGCTTGTAACGGAGTTGCTTTCACACGATACCAATTTGACCAATGTGCATTTTGTAAATAATGAACTCTGATATCGATAGTAAAACAAAAAAATGAAGACTAGATTGCAGTTCAAAGATTATGCATTTTTTGAAAATTTAGGATGGAATAATAATAAAATAAATTATGAATACAAATTACTACAAGACACGTTCTAGGAACGTTATCATTTTCTTCACGAGTACATTCACCTACTCCGCCAAACACTGATACACCCCCATGAGATTTGGCAATATTGTTAATCAAGTCCATAATGAGTACTGATCCCGTCTGATCATCCCTGTATCAAATTAAACAAGAATCTCATTTGGTTAATTCTTAGCATCACTGTCAAAAACTTTTTAAAACTTACTAACCACCTAGTATTCGAAAAGAAACGGTTTCAAATTTTATCTTTTTATCAAACAACAACAACAACATGCAGATGAATATAATTTAAACCATTCACATAATCAGTGAGTAAAAAAAAATTGAAAATGAATAAATACAATTCTTGCTGAATAAACCACCAGCTACAAAACCCAAATTAGAAAACATAAACCACCAGAAATAAACTGAGTACATCATCTGACTAAAAAAAATGAAAGAACTAGGGCGACATGCCCAAATGAAATACTGGCTGTATCCTACTTTAGGAATGAAGTGAATGAAGCGGCTAAGTTTAAATCCTGTAACATCCACATGTGCCGCAGCTGCGTAACTCTAGAATATAAACAATCCTGGCCTCCCTGTGGTTGGACACCTAAAAGGTTTTGAAAATATTTTATAGCAAGGGTTAGAACCCAAGAAAATATTTAGCAAGTGAATTAAATTACAGTAAATTAAAATGCATGAATGCTCTTCATATTTAAGCTAGTGTCACACTCCCTTGAGGACCAGCTCACCTCTCAACTGTTGTGCACATCTAACATTTTCAACATAACCCACCTAGTCCTATACCCCGTGACTAGTTCTCGATAATATCTTTCCTGGCATACTACTTTAGCCCGAGTAATTAAAATATGATTTATAAGTTATTTATCACATTAACTTAACTAATCATTATTTTCATTTGAGACCATATAATATTCTCACGAGTTGTATATTATCAATACAATTCACATCATGTATTTTTACTCGTATATAAATATCTGTACCATATATATATGTATCATCATATTACAACATTCACACACATATCGTAGATGCATAAGCATCCTCCCGAGTAGACACTCACCGAATGTTCTCTACAATGTTACAAATCTAGGTATACTCATCCAACCAGACACTCTGACACGATTAACTCCCCGAATCAGTGAAACAAAATAAACGCAGCGGAGGCGGTCATAGTTCCCTCCGAAAATGAGACCGAATCATACCCAAGGCGTCTCACCCCTAACTATGGACGCTATGACCTGGGAACTATACTCACCCTGCTCCTCAAGCCAGGGTATTCACCCACATCGCGCAACCTCCCATGATTGCACTAGAGTGGTATGTATTCCTATAAATATTATTCACACCAATATTTATAAAGCACACAAATATAAATATACTACATAATCACTGCATATATATAATTAATTAATCTAGGCTACTCCGTGCACAATTTACCGTAACACTAGCCTAACATTCCCAGGTATATATACCGACTTGTAATTTAAATAATTCCCACATGTATTTATTTATCACTCGAGTTGTGTCACCTAACTAAATTACCCGGACTCTCTCCTTCGATCTGAAATTTCATCTTGTAGAACTTATTCCTCAAATTTCGCTTATTAAGGTTAACTCCCTTTTTACTTTGAATATTCCATAATTTATTATATAACCTTATAATAAATTAACTCGGCCAAATTCGTGCCTAAGCACTCGTAGCACTAGCTCCAAAATATCAGAGTCAATTCCCCGACTCTAAACTCTAATTAACTACGCATTAATTAATTTATTACTTTGGTGTCCCTCAACCAATAAACCTGGACTTGTTCAATTAGCCCGCAATATAATATTCCGAATTTATGACCCAAAATTCTCCTTAATAAGTTTTGCACACTTATTTATTTAATGTTCATAATGTTCATCTTTCAACATTATTAAATCCTATATGCCACTGTAATGTTTGTCCCATTAAAGACTCAAACAAACCTAGGCTAAAATAGTGGCACCCACAGTCACAAATGGAACCCCTCAATTTACTTTCTGGCCAAAGAGTAAAAGCAAAGAAAATCTGCTGAAATCAACCCGCCATCGTTCGAACCAAACCCGCCGTCGTTTGAAAGAATTTGGGTGTCGCTTGAACCAAATCCAGGTCGTTTGAATGACCCTGGATTCTACCTTCTTCTTCTTCGTCATACCACTCTTCCGCCATAGGTGAGAAATCTAACCCAAAATTCCCAGATTCTGCTACTATAAAGCCTTTCAAATCCATACCAACCTAGGTATTAAATTAAATATGGTTCTCCCCAAATCCTTAAAATTTATAGATCTATCCTAATCTATCAATAAATTCCTCAACAGTACATAGAATTAATAATTATTCCCAATCCAAACCCTATTCGTATTATTCCACAAATTAAAACCCAATTTGTGTGTCAACCCAACCCAAAATCAACTGTTCTTATCACACCCACTATGATATGAATTGAAATATGCAATTAATTTAAAAGCAAGTTTAACCACTTGCCTTAGGGTCCGTAGGATCTGCATCCTTTGGTGTAGATGATGATGATTTGATGAACATTGCCCACACTTGTTCTTGATTGGATCCCAAGGCTTCTCCAATTGTTCCCTCTTTTCTTCTCTGCATATTTATAAAATGAGTTATGGCTACCACACCCTCTCACTTTTAGGGTTTATTAAGCCAATCCCTATTTTAAGCTTTTGGGCCTTATTAAAATGGCCTAAACACTCCCGTGTGACCCTAGTTATGCCTAAAAATGACCTGAGATCTATTTACTATACATGGATACTCTTTTCTGACTATTTCGACCCATCCGGACTCAAATGTACACTCAGAATTACCATACGAATTATTTTATAACATTTTCCAATTTTTGACCTAAAAAATGCGACACAAAAATAATCCGAATAATTAAATCTCAATTCGCCAAATTAAAATATATCCTCTGATTTAAATAAATTCTCCAAATCATAAATTTAATTTCTCCCAATAAAATAAATTCTATTTCTCCCAAATATAATTTAAATTAAAACTCCTCGAATTTACGAGGTGTTACATACTTTCCCTTACAGAGGAATTTCGTCCTCGAAATTCAGACTAGCCTAGTAATCCCAAGCCTTGACTAGCTCCCTAATCACTTACTTTTAGGATAGTTACACCTATTTTTTAAGAGAATATAGTTAACTAGGGCCCTCATACACCCTGTACCTGTGCTTAACCGCTCAAATAATACCCGACTTTTACCAGCCTTAAATCAAACTATCACTTTGAACTCACAGTCCACATATGTATATATTAACCAAGGTACCAAACCTATGTACTAATGACCAAACATCTCCCCACTTCCAACGTTGCACTAAGTTCATGCGTGGGGAGTCTCGCAAAGAAAAATCCAAAGAAGGAACCCCCCCATGCAATACTACCTAACATTGTCGGTCGTTGAGATTCATTAGGCCCTCAGTCCATAGCCCGTACACCCAAATACCCATCTCTCAACATAAAAGTATACACATCCACTATTATGCTACAAAAGACATCATACAATACTGCGCCCTTACTATCACTAGTTTCCTTGCATGAAAATAAATCTCGAGCTATATCTCCCCGCTTGACAATAAGTCTATCCATCCTGCTGAATCACATCAGTAACGTCCCTACTCATCGGGGTAAAATATAACAATACAAACATTTTCTTACAATTCTATTATGCAACACACCATAATCATATACACACACACACACACACACACACACACACACACATATATATATATATATATATATATATATATATATATATATATATATATATATATATATAGACTAGACCTTCTTTCAGGTGATAACTAACACAAGTAAATCATATCTCAAAATAGTGAACACAAAGTCTCACTATACTATTTATTATAGCCCAAACATCCTGTCATAAATATTACTAACGGCTCGTACGTAACGCACTTATCTCAAGCTCAGCTCCGCACTCTCGGCGTGGCTATATCATTTGGGTATCTTCGATTACCCTACCAATTACTATTCAATTTTTCCTGATATTGCCCCACCCATCAACTTGTGGTGCGAAAGTTCTTCCCTACGTTTCTTTCGCAACACTTCCCAAATCCACTGGCCCTATTTCTTAATAGCTCTCCGCTCAACATGTTTCTCCATACGTTCAATAATTATCATAAATTCTGATGTCCTAGCATCAAATGACATTTCTACACTCCCGACATTTATTAAGGCTTATGCGTATAATCCTCTCATAACAAAGCCCAAAAGAACTTTTCCCAATGCACTATTCCTCAGCATTGTCGATCCTCGATTTTCATAGAACCCAAAGAATACACCCAGGACACTCAAACCCTATCCTTATACTCACACGTCTAATAATTGACTCCCGCATCTCTAAAGGAGTCAGATACCACTGTTCTCCCAATATCACAAAGTCCTCAACGCTAAATTAATAACGATCCAAATCTCTCCGCTCCATGGTAACCCGACATACCCCGAATCTCATCAATAAGAGTCCCTACGCATCGAGATCCAATATAACTAGACGGTTGTACACTCTGAAGTCTACTTCAAAAAATACCTTGGCGAGCTCGACGCTCTTTCAGGTGAGACATCACAATAATATGCATCCTGCCATGGAATAGTGAACACGATAGTCTTGCGATAACCGTCCACCATCTCTAACCCGTCTGTACTCAGGATAAAATCATAAGCGCATAATCACCACTCATCACGGGATTACCTTGAAAAAATATACCCTCTTAGTGTCCACACCCGCCCCTGCAGGTGGAACTAAAGAGAGATCCGCTACACCACGATAAATATCTACAACTATAGTAATATTAATGATACCTCTACCAAACCCGTCTCACACGCGGATTTAGTACTAACAAACTACTGTGACTCACTCGTATCACCCAAAATAGACCCCAATCTCACCAGAATAAAAACTCATAGTTTTAGTTTCCCATAACATTGGTGGCTCAAATGGTTCCTGGACATTCCACTCTCGTCTTAACCAAACCAAAACTTCTATAACTGTTTCCCCTGCTAGGCGTCCCGCTCCTGTCCCCTGACTCCCTGTGGACAAGATCCACACACGTGTTTCTACTCTTTACACATAATACTTGTTGTTCCCTCCCCTTTTCTCTGGCCCCGCCGACCATGTCAGGGTTGTCCTTCTCGCGGACTTGGTAGTCTTGACCTTGATTGCTACCCCTATTGTCCCTTTGACTATGCTGGCCCTATGGAACTTGTTGATGGTCTTGACAACCCTGATTGAACCCACCATCACTTAGTAGAAATTCTATTTATCTCGATCATTAATCTGGGTTCTCTACTGGGTATCCCTTCCCTTGGTGCCTCATTAGCACTGAAAAATCAAGTCTTACTCTTCTGTTAGATTCTCTAACTCCCTTAGCTTCCTTCTCACGAGTGCATTGATATAAATTATAAATGTGTAACCTTGACGACAACGACACCAGTCATCCTAGCAGGATCTCCTACCCACGCTGGTATATTCTATCCATGGATCTATTATCAACTTATGAACCCCTTTTTTATTCCTCGTATCCCTCTCATCGATTACGAAGCTTGCGAATTCTATAAACTTTCCTTCACATCCGACCCTTGTCCGACCCTTTTGAAAAATTACTGAAATCTCCCTTGCCTCTCTATTTAACCTCTGGTGAGAGGATTCGTAATAATTCGCACCCCAAATTCCTCTTTATTCATGGTAATTTTCCCATGGCTATAGTGATTGACTCCCATCACCTTACACTTATCATATGAGCAAACATCTTTGCCCGAAATTTTGACTTGAGTGTCACTACACTCCCCCACATATGATCCCAATGGATGTTCTATTTCCATTAGTAAATCAACCTTCCGCACTTTCCTCAAATTCTAGCGGATTGTTCTTCTGAGATAAAATATTCTTCGACCCTTTCCCCTTATCGTCTACACTTGGGATTTTATCTTTGCACCATCGTCCTTCACGACAGTTCTAGGAGGTTCTTGGCATGAATCATTAACCTAGCTATTTCTTGAATGGTAAGATTCTTACATTCTACTATTCCATTTTGTTATGGGGTCTTAGGGGCACTAAATTTGTGTTGGTAACCATTAGCTTCACAATATTCGGTTACACCTAAATCTTTAAACTCACCTCCTCTATTACTACAAATTCGATTAACTTGGGTATCCTTTTCGTTTTCTATACGTAATAGAATTTTTAATTTTTTTTGAAAAGTATCGAATTTTTGTTTAAGAAAGGCTACCCATGTGAAATGAGTGAAATCGTCGACCATAACTAATATATAACTATTACCACACAGGCTTACAGTTCGAGAGGGAACCATTAGGTCGATAAGCTCTAGAAGTTTTGATGTTAGAATATCTTTAACTCTTCTATAAGCAGTCTTAACTATCTTCCCTTCTTGGCAAGGCCCACAAATAATGTTAGAAATAAACTTTATTTTAGGGAGACCTCTAACTATTTCTTGAGAGCTCAGTCTACCAAGGTTATCATAATTTATATGACCCAACCTATTATGCCAAATTTTATTGTCACCCATTCTATAAATGTTACAAACCTCAGTATCCGGATTGACTGTGTGATGTTCAGAGGCCTGAAATGATACAAGCACCATTTTCGTTTTAAATTTTACAGTTTATTTTTTTAAATGTGACAGTATGGTTGGAGTCACAAACCTATGAGCAAATTGTCTTTTAGACCTTTCACTAAGAGAACGTCTTCAAAAACAAGTAACCTTTTTTCATGGAGTGTCCTTTTACCAATAATCTGAGCCATTACACCATCTCCAAACAGAACTTTTCCTCCTAGGAAGTTAGTTTTGTTTGAAAGTTTGGTATCATCTCCGATCATGTGTTTAGAACAACCTGAGTCTAAATACCAATATGACATTTCATCTGGGGTGTGTTCAAGCATTGATCACAATATGACATTTCATCTGGGGTATTAACTCATCTTTTCTAACCCAAATTGCTCTGGTTTTCAAAGGTTTATGAGCATTTGGTTTAGACTTAGATTTAAGGTTTTTTCTCTTGGACTTCATTTTAGAGTTAGATATCCTCTTTCTATTCTTATAGGTTATGATTGGGTTGCTTAGGGAGAACATAGTTATTTCTATTTTTTCTAGAGTAGTTAAACTTTTGGTATACAGATGAGTGAAAGACGGGATTGTATAGACGTTTTTGAAAGCATTCTTCGAAAGAGTAACCATAGACATCACAGTATGAACAATAGAGATGGCCCGTTGGTTTCTTAACATTTTGAAGACCTTTAAAAATAGGGTTGTCCAAATGTTGGATTTTTGTCTTATTGCTAGGAAGATTTTGGTCTTATTTCTAGGAAGAACAGGTTGAAAAGACGATTCACATTGTCTTATGGGAGGGTAGACGTATTTATCCTTATTTTCAACATTATGCTTTGGATTATTAATTGTACCAATGTCTGGAACTTTTTATTTTTCATCAAAATCCATTTTCAAAGTCTGAAAATATGGACATGTTTTAACTGAACTTTTTCCACCTGACACAAACTTTATAGTTTGTAAGTTTTTAGTTTGTGTGTCAGTGTTAGGGAAAAATCCTATACCAGATCTGTCATCAAAATTGGTCTTACTAGAAGAAACAAATCCTTCAAAACAATTAGAATTACTTTCAAATTTGGAAAACTTTTTGAAGACTGTTGAGGCTTTTTCTTTAGATTATTCAAATTCTAACAACGAGGCTTTATATTTCTTTTCCAGAATTTCATTTGATTCTGTCAAGTCTTTAATTTTATCAACAAAAGACTTAGCCTTATTTTCATACTCCAGACATTGATTAGTGTAATCCTCAGCACTTTGTTTTACAACAAG
The DNA here is from genome assembly GCA_949130495.1 of Sambucus nigra. Taxonomy (NCBI): domain Eukaryota; kingdom Viridiplantae; phylum Streptophyta; class Magnoliopsida; order Dipsacales; family Adoxaceae; genus Sambucus; species Sambucus nigra. The sequence continues at coordinate 540,846,147 of OX422214.1, read as the reverse complement.
ACTTAGGGCTTCTAATTTTTCTATGAGATCCTTGACAATTTTTTCAAGCTTAGTGCTTCTCCTAAGAGGTTTGGTATATATTATGTGAATATCAGGAAGGTGATCAATATCAGATTCATCTATTATTGTGTGTGAAGTGTCTAGTGTTGTATGTGATGTGTCCACTAACGATTCATTTGGACTACTCACACACACGTTCAATTCATCTTTGATTCAATACCTTTGACTCACACACACCGATGTTGAACTACTACTAACAGTATCAACATTATTATTATTTTCCAGGTAATAAGTAGATAAACCAATAACAAGGAAGGTATGACATGTCAGGACATTATTAGGCATTCTCTTATCAATAATATCACTATTGGTAGGTACATCATCAGATTAGACTATCTTTGTGACAAATAACGTACATAGGTCAAAAGTAATGGATGATTGAGGCTCATTATTATCTGATTCACTTGAATCATCTCAGGTCTTGCACAAATTGGTCTTATTATTTTTGTTTTTCAAGTTAACCCTACAGTTAATGTCAATGTGACATATTTTCCCATATCTAAAGCATTCAGTCATCCTATGGTCTCTGTCAGGTCTACTATTATTATCATTATTGTGTTTGTCTGGTTTTCTCTCACAAGGTCTGTTATTAGACTGATTTGAATAGGGAGCCTTTCCTTATTTATAATAAATATTAATTATAAATCGTAGTATTTTCTTAAAATGTTTATACATCAAGGCTATTTGATTATCCAAATCGTCTAAATCGTAGCCATCATTAGAGTTTAAATCAATGTTAGGCATCACTAACTATGAGGTAGTCACCCTTTATTGAAAAATAACATTGGAACTACTGTGTTTCTTTTGACCATTGAGAAGTTTTTTTCTCATAATCTAATTCCATTTCCACAGTTCTTAACTTCCTACTGAGGAGTTCAGGGGTAAGATTAAGATCTTCCATTTCCTCAATTGCATATCTTTTACTATCAAATTTCTTTGGAAGTGATCTTAGAATTTTAGACACAATTTCTCTTATGTCATAGATCATACCATTGGCATGTAATTTGGTAATAACATAAGTCAGATTAAGATAAAAGTCATCAAAGGTCTCAGTCTCTGCCATAATGAGCATGTTTAATATTTAGATCAACATTTAGGTCTTGGCAGCCTTAACACGTGTGTCACCTTCATGGGCTATGACCAATGTGTCCCGGGATTCCTTAGAGGGTGAACGTATGGATATCTTTTAAACTCGTGTTCATTTACAGACATAAATATGGCATTATTTCTTATTTTATTATAGAGCGAGGCCTATTTCTCTTCTTTAGTGAACTCAATGAGAAGTTTTTTTAATTATTTCTTGACTACCTTCTGCTACAGGTTTGGTACGATGAGTATAATCAATTTCTGTGGTATCCCAAACATCATCTCCCAAATTCCTTGGATGAACACAATCATCCTTACTTTTCAGTAAGGAAAATTTATCCCATCGAAGAGGGGAGGTCTGGATAAATTTTCCAGTCTTTCAAATTTCTCGTCCATTAGATATTGTTTTTAAAAAAAATTCAAAAAACATAGGATCTGGACATGTTTTGAAAAAAAAATAAGAACTCAGCTCTGATACCAATTGAAAATATCTTGCTAGTTCGTTTAATCAAAAGTTAAAACATTTGAGAAGGGTCTGATATGTTTTCTTAATGAAACTCTTTTAATAATAACTAAGAGAACGCAAGATGTGTTAAAGAATTTCAAGGACAAGATATTTCAGTTACTCAAAAATTAAGTTTTAAGAAAAACTTAGTTAAATATAGCAGTAGTAGTAATATTAAGCAAGCATTATAAACATTCACACGAGACAAGAAGTTTTTAACGTAGTAAATCCCTAAAGTAAGGGAAACATCCACGGAGGTCTCTACACCTCAAACCAAAAATCAACTAAAATAAGTTTTAGGATACAAACAGTTAACGAATTTTACACACAACAAGACCTATACTAAGTCCAAAAATATACCAGCACACTCCTTCAGTTCTGACTTATCTCAGGCTCTTGATGTTATCCTTCTCGTTCTCCTATTTGTATCCTTCTTTCTCCTTTCAGTCTTTACGTCGACTAAGAAGTTGAAATCTCTCAACCAATACACAATTTCATTGAAGTAGTGTGAAGGTATTAATGAGTGTTGTGCCTAAACACATGCATGAACACACACACACTTATACAAACATATATCCTACAAATTACAAGATCTTCTAAGAATGATATACAGGATTTAACAACACTGAACTTATGTTTCCTTTTTTTTTAAACTACAAACTTTTAGATCTTAATTCTTGAGAACCTTTAAAAATAGATTATAATAATCTTTTATTTATCTATAAGTTTTTCATAGTGAAAAACTTGGATTTGAAAATTTTGAAACCTTCAACTCGGTTTTGTAAAAACAGAATAAGAGATTTGTTGGATAAATTTGATGAAAACGTTTTAAAACACAAATCCAACAAGAGAGAGTATTTATTAAAAAAGAAATCAAATCTAACTACAACGTGACTGTATCACTTTATGAATCAGATCTTCAAGTTTCTATTTGAAGAAATGATTTCTGATCATAGTGATAGTGTTACAGGAGATATTAAAACCCCAAAAACCCTCAAACTCACAAGGTTATTTTATAGAATGAAACGGAGAGAGTTTTGTTTGGGTTTAGAAAATTTCTCTCAAATTTTCTTTTAGCTCTCTTCTCTCTCTCTCTCTCTCTCTCTCTCTCTCTCTCTCTCTCTCTCTCAATTCTCAAGTCTCCTAAAATATTATAAAGGAGGGGACGACTGGTCCTATTTATAGGATGTAAGGAAGGATGTAGAAACTCAGAGGAAAATGAACGATCAGGATTTTTTCAACTTTTCAGATGCTAAATCTAAAGGCTCACAAAGCACCGCTTCTATTAATACTCTGGTTGCTCCATTATGATGTTACAAGGACAACAAAAGATCACATGAAGACCATTGATTAAATGGAACGAACGTCTCAAATTAAGTCTCAATTCTGTGAGAGTGAAACAACACAAATCCATTTGATAAAACCTCGTCAAGATTGAGATTCACACGCTTGTTTTTTGAAGATTATAAAATACCAATTTCTGCCACATTATTATTAAGCGGTTTTGGATTCTACCCAGCCTAGATTTTAGGAAGTTTTGAAATTATAAATTAAGCCCAAAACATTTTAAAACACCAATTTTAATTTCTTGAAAATAGTTTTTAAATGTTTAAAAAATTCCTACGAATCTTTAAAAAATATAGAAAATTTTAAACCAATTTAAAAACACACACAACTCATAAGTGCAATATGAAATGAAAATGCAATGCTAGAGTGATTGTGTGTTGGCTTTGTACATGCTTGACCATCTTCAATGTTGATGAAGTTTACTTTGGAGATCATGAAGAGGCATTGAGGCTTTGGGTAAAAAATAAGGATGACTCTATTTCCAAACTAAATAAGCTCCTATATTTTAGACTCAAGTAAGTCATATATATAGTGTGCTTCAACAAAAATCCTTTTATTTTACGCAGCCATGAACTTATATTGGGAAACTAAATGTTGTAATGGTGCGAGTGTATGGTGGATATTGTAAACCTAAGGAAAGCAGTGCACCCAATAGGAGAGGGTTGTGGGTTTAGAGGGATGGGGATAATGCTTGAAAATGTACTTAAGTGTTTTTTTTTCAAAAACCCATTCCTTTTGGTTTTATAACCTAACTACTGAATTATCTCCATATGAGGAAACCCTATAACTCCCAAGTTTCCCATAATAGGTATTCCTTTATTGCCCAATCGATAACACATTGCTCCAATCTGATCCAAGGGCCATCACGAAGATAACATTTTTACTGACGCATAGTTGGACTCTTAGCAACGTTGTTCGAACGATAGTGGTCGTCGTTCGAACGACATTCATTTTCGTTTGAACGATCATAAAAGTCGTTCGAATGAACCCTTTGAAACGGTAGCGTTTTCCTTTACGCGTCTTTCTAAATCGTTCCCATGCCCTAACAATTTTCAGAATATAAAAAGAGTTCAATAAATTTATAACTATTAAATCTCTATAATCCTTTTAGAATACCAAATCCAAAAAATTCTCTTTTCTTTAATCCAATTTGTTACCCACATTTCCTTATAATTATAATTAGTTCCTCCTCATATAAAATCTATATATAATTTGATTCATTTATCAAGGCAGGATATTACGAACTTCCCTCCTTAGGGAATTTCATCCTCGAAATTCTTAGTTCATCACAGTTTATAGTCCAATTACTCATGACTAATTTTCCATTCTAAGTATTCCAAATAATATGGTCTAACCCAAGGATTCCATTTTAATCAATCACCGTCGTTAATCCCATCACGACGAACCTTAAGGACTTATTACTAAAATCTTGAGTATGCCTAACATGGCCATATAGACAATGCCTCGAGATGACTGATCCTCATCAAAATTTTCAATATCACCAATGAATTCATTAATATGTGTCATTCCTACGTTAGGACTCACAACCTATGTCTCCTCAAACAATATTGGATCATGCCTAGCCTAGGTTGATACAATTTCAATACTCCTCGATACACTCATAGAGGACAATCACCTCATCACATAGTTTTATTCGACTGATATCTCCTACGAGATCCCTATATTGACCTGAGTTACCTTGGGTATCACAACACACATATATACAAGTTATCATCTCTTAGATCCTCAAAATTTCGAACCGAATGCAACACTATCATCCAAGGTTTATCAGGTTCCAATATTCATAATACTATTAAGTCACAACCTCGAAACACACGACCAAGTCATAACTAGTTATACTGGCTAACTAACAGCATGCTTACCTAAAGAAATCAAGAAACACATGCAACTAAATTTAAGAACGCGAGTCCACGCGCACACATAAACAAGTGTAGAACAAAGGGATTCCCAAATAAGAGTGCACTCATATGCCGTGACACATCTGCCACAAGTGGCCTAATCCGTATCTCAATTTAGCTTATATAGTGCTATACCAAATCACAAATGATCAACAACTTCCCATTACCGGGATCAAGAAGACACAAGGAATGTAACGAGTTAAGAAACTACCATGCTAAAAAGAAATAATAAATTTCTAATAAGGTATCGACCCACACGAAGTGCGAACCCACAACATATAGCTGAATTCTATAAATTTTTATCGATACCTGCTAAGCAACTTAGCCTTACCACGTACCCTGGATTAACCTCTTAACCTTGATGAGTTCTACTCAAGGGTCATCCATCCTTGCTGGATGAACGGAACACAAATGAGTTTCATTCGAGAAGCTGAAACGCTAGGCTTCCCTCCTTAGAACTAATGCAACCTATTCGTTACTGGTAAGCATACCTTATCCTAAAGAAAGATGAAGTTAATTAACTTGAAACTTATCATTAGTTACCGACCTATCATAGCTAGGCCTCCAAAATTTTTGATACGCGGTAGCTAACTTCAATTTTCGAGATCACTCTTATCAAGTGCACATAGTGTTCACACAGTTTCAAACATGAACTATTGCTATCACCCTTAGCACCCTCCACATGATACCGAACCATAATCATTCTAATGTCATTTCAACTTTCAAGAATCACTCATGCCTAATGATTTTATTTAACAGAGTCATTACTAACCACACAGGTAGCACATTTGGGTGCTATAATCGATTCTAACGCCTCATCCTTAATGCTATCTCTAAAATCCGTGACGAACATCATCGTGTTCTAAGTCTCCCAGGTTCACCACCTAGCATTGGTCAACCTATTTTTGAAATTATCCTCGAAGGTCACATCATGACACATACCCACTAATAAAACCATAGCACTAACTCCAAGGCATTTCCACAGACCGACACAATCGAACCACACTACAATCACCAATGGTCTACCATAACTTATGTAAACTTTAACACAATAATGATTTTCAATGCCTTATCGGTGACGACATCAACCCAATTGTTTCTCTAAATAACTTACACATATTTTACAAGAAACCACAAGTCATACCATGACCTATGCTACACAACCTTGATTTTGTCACGATGAAATGGACGTCTCTACATAAACCTCAATGCGATAATAAATATCAAGGTTTCGAAGAGAGATACTATCATCGTTGCAATGCATGGTACACAACCTCAGATGCACTATTACTAGGGAATGACAACCACTCGCATTAACATCTCTCTACCTAAACCTTATCATACCCATCCAAGGAATTATCAGTACTGATTTTACACACCTCTCAGAATTACCAACCCAAGGTCAGTTTCATCAACCACCTTAGTACTTATCTCGAAAGGGCATTTAATCACTCTCGTGCGTACCCAGAATGGCAACCCGTATTTAAATCCACTAGACCACATCATTTGATTTCCAATGGGTGTTCAACCAATATAACTGAATTGCCCCTACTATGTAGGTCTCAAACTACGCATTAATCTACTAACCAAGACAACTATGTATACTTTGGAAGGATACGGGGCGTTGAACATTGACTATGAACACCAAGGCCCATGCCTACGAATGCCACAAGGGATCCTATTTCTCAATGCCAACTACAACCACCAAACTCTAAATTAATACCACCCAGGTTTGGGTAGTCTAAGGGTCGTCGAGTATTTCCCAATAGGAGGCCCACCCTAACAACGTCGCAAGAGGTCCTATTATAAAACATCACAACTTAATTACCTAATGCCAAGTCACCACGATTATCTAGGTTCATTCCGAGGTTACCTCAATCATTAAGATTATATATTCCTCACTATAATCAAGGCACATGGATCAGGACATACCAACCCAAGCCCACCACCAAGGGACCTAATACTTTCTCGCCACGGAGCCAACACTTGTAAATACATTCATCGACTAATAATCCACTAAGGTGTTCACTCATAAGGATAATGTCCTATCAACTAAGACTGACTTATCCCTTAGCACTGGCCTATATTAATTTTTGTGCTCATCATCTTTACCATAAATCACGGTATTACCTCAAGGATCGAAATTGCCTAATTATCACATCAATATTGACTCTCATATGTGTCACCCCAAGGCTACATATAATTTAAACTAATGATTTCACTTTACATAATTATGACACTCTATCAATCAATCCTTACCGCTGATTATTCACAATTTGGTGTCACTTGCCCAATGGGCGATATCTCATTCTATCTACATGTCCAAAGATACGCCTGAAAGGCTTGGAACACAAAACCTCACACCACAAACCACGATGTCACCATTTATTGGCTTACATAGACACTCGTAAATTATTAACACACTTAATCAGAAATGCAAAAGCAATTTATACAACTATCTTGAATGTATGACAGTTGGCACTAATTTACTTGTCGTGTTAACCTCTTTGACCTTACCCTTGAGGACACAAACTAAAGCATTACCAAACTAGCGTGACTAGCCCAAACCAACATCGACGTCGAAAGATCCGCTATCGACCTCACTACGTCACTCCTGAAAGTAACCTTGAACCTAGAGCTGTGATGCCATTTGTAATGCCCGACCCAAATTTATGGTTTACCCATAGTCAACCCAATTTGAATCGAATCATTAGGTGTAAGGTGCAATGAAACAACCTATATAACATTGCAAGTCCAGTTTTATTTTAGTTAGCATTTTACTTGTTTAGCATGCAATTCCACTTTCAAGATAAACTACGTGTAGGACCCAAGGGAGGCACCTCGAACCCCAAATAAATAGAGCTTGCTAATGTAAAACAAATAAAGTACACTTACCGGTACAATGCCCTCAAAATTCGAACCCGCACCGAACCTACTGTAACAAAGCGGGGACGTGAGCCTATGCCTAGTGGGAATATACAAGCAGTATAGAAGTGAACGGCAGAAAGGAGTACTCACACGCTACAATCACATGCATGCGAATATATATATATATATATAAATAAATAAATAGATAGATAGATAGATATATAAATACATTTTCAAATACATTAACCGTTTTACTTCCGAAAACCTTACTTCTCCTGATTAATTTACCTTAATCTTACAAAGACTTATTTTATTCACATTTAGCATTTCTCACCTTGTTTAATACACTCGGTTCCACACTTAACACCATTACATTTGATTTATCCCAAACCATTCCTTTAATGGAATCAACCCTTTGATATTCATTTGAATATATTTTAGTATTTTCATTGAGAAGTACCATTTCAACACACGAATACACCGTGTTAGAAAATACTTATTTACCATTTGAAAACCTTTCAATACATACTTTTGCAAATTGTTGGTTTAACAACTTAGGTTACTTAACAAACCATTTTTCCACTTTACTTTACCTTTTTTACCTTAACTTATGGACATTAACAGATTTATACACTTGTTTGTCCATTTTACCTTTACCGGAACATTTATTACGTTCATTCAAGTTAGGTTGTATTAACACATTTTACGACACAACCCATTTCTTAACATGTTCCTTATTTCCTTTATCTTTTCTTGGAATCATCCGTTATCACATACTGACACGGGCTCCACATCGACGTCTATGCGCACCATATGCTCTGGCCAGTGATTTAGGAATTTTCACCTAAGGGCTCCGAGCATTTCTTGATTATTCTCGATTGCATCCGAGTCCTTATTAATGTTTTGAAAATTTTACAGATCTCCACATTATTCCGTTCCTTGCTTATACCCAGCCGAAGCCAAAACCCGAACTTAACCGTCCATTTTTCCATTAACACTTGGAAAATTATTTCTTTTCTTCTTTAAGTCCCTAATCCACACACACATGATTTATACTAACTCATACAGGCTTTATGACTTAATTCATTTTCCCACACTAATGTAAAGACATTCTTTAATATTTTTGTTTCGTAAAAATGTTCCACTCTAAGTAAATTATCAATTTACCCTTTGTTAACCACACTAGTAATTTAGTTCCTTAAAAATGTTATTTCTCAAAATGGTTATTAAGTTTCCAACTTAACATTTTAAAAACATTAGCCATTTTGACACTCGTTTGATATGACACTTTGCCCAACTTCCACACTCGTTACTTTAATATCCTTAGAACATAAAATAGCTCCCTTTACACGAGACTACTTTTTATTTCTTAGAAATTACCATTTGTTTCCGTTAGCACTAGTAGTATCATACTCTACATTATCCAATAATTTGTAACACAAATATCCACATTTTTATTCAAAAAATATTCATTATTAGTCTTACTAGAAAACACACTAGACAATATTATCAAATATTTTTATTCCATAAAAATGTTTATTATCTCCCTTTTACTAGAAATACACCAAAATAACACTTCTTACATTTTTATTCCATAAAAATGTTTATTATTATTTTTTTACTTGAAATATACCAAAATGACATTTCTTACATCTTTATTTCCATAAAAATGTGTATTTTCATTTTTTTTTAGAAAATATACACAAACAATATTTTCTTACATTTTTATTTCCATAAAAATGCCCATTTTCAGTTTACTAAGAAACCCAATATTATTTCATGATAATCCTACTCTTAATCATACACAACAATAAGACTACAATATTTATCAAATAAAATCTCAACATAAGAGTAGATTATCCCACTTAAATAGTTTCAAGTATGGTGGTGGTGATGGTGAAGATGGGTGACTCATCCACCTCCAAAGGTGGTCCTAAAGGGAGTCACAAAAGTTCCACAATGCAAGCTACAAGAAGAAACTCACCATGGAAACCTTCCTTTAAAACTCCCAACAAACATATCAAAAACCCTCCAACAATGTCTTCATCTTCCTCCAAGAACATGCTCCCTCAATACCCATTAAAACCCCAACAACAATCCTCTTATTTGATGCATCTATGAACTTATAATGGGAAACTAAATGTTGTAATGGTGTGAATGTATGGTCGAGACTATAAATCTAAGGAAAGAAGTGCACCCAATAGGAGAGGATTGTGGGTTTAGAGGGAAGGGGAGAATGCTTGAAAATGTGCTGAACTATTTTTTTTAAAAACCCATTCGTTCTGGTTTTATAACCCAAATACTGAATTATCTCCATATGAGGAAATACTATCACTCCCAAGTTTCCCATATCAGGTATTCCTTTATTTCCCAATTGAAAACACATTGCTCCAAGGGCCATAACGAAGGCAACGTTTTAATTGACGCATAGTTGAACTGTCAGCAACGTTGTTCGAACGACAGTGCCCGTCGTTCGAACAAAATTCATTATCATTCGAAGGACTATGAAATTAGTTTGAACGACCCCTTTGAAACGACAACATTTTCCTTTACCCCGTGTTTCTAAATCGGTCCTTTGCCCCAACAACTTTCATAATATAAAAAGAGGCCCATAAGTTTATAACTATCAAATCTTTATAATCCCTTTAGAATACCAAATCCAAAAATTTCTCTTTTCTTTAATCCAGTTTTTACCCACAATTCCTTATAATTATAATTAGTTCCTCCTCATAAAAAATCTATACATAATTTGATCAATTTATCGGGGCTGGACATTACATTTTCACTAAATTTGACCTTCATATGGCCGTCCAGGTAATTATTTGAACTTTGGCAGTTTAGTTTTTCAAGTGTTATCTCATAAAAACTTGATTCTTCATATTTTTATAATCTCTACCTGCCTTCTATCATCTGGGGAACTGGGTTGAGAAGAGTCTTCCCTTACTAAGAAGGGAAGAAATGCTGAGAGGACATAGTAGGGCTTGAGGGAAGAATTGGCCAATAAAGATTGTGATCGGGACACGGATGATCGAGAGCACTCAAATGAGATTACTAGACTAAAAAACGAGCAGGCCAAGGTCTTGAAAGAACAAGTTTAGAAGAGGCAGGTCGATATTGATACGGTAGTTTTGGCTGCTTCAAACATTGCTTAGGCCGAGGGAATTTGGAGGTTATGACTTTGAATACCTTGAGAAGGGAGTGAAGATGACTTGTCACTGGGCCGAGCTGAAATAGGCTGAGGTTGGGACTCTTACTATTGCCTTATTTGAGGGTCTGGACTCCAGTGATGACATGCTAGATACGACCTTGGCTGATGTGGAAAACATTGAGAAAGCCCCTACAGTTGTCCTCGAGCAGATTGCGGCTGATACATCTGAGCAGGTGGAATTAAACATGGCTGGCGGCGGTGACAATGATGAGGCCAACACTTAACTCCCAGCTAATAACATCATCATGTGTCCAAAGGAGACCACAACTCAAGAAAAACTTTAGGGCTTTAATTTGTTTGGGTGGCCACTTGTGGTCATGTATGCCCTTTTAACTAATATAACGCTTGAATAATTTTTTTGTTTTTGATCGTGTCTGTATACTCCTTTAAACACCTCTTTGGAAGAACAAGCTTAAATTTCTGAATGACAAATACTTATGTTGTTTGCTTCTGTCATCTCTTCTTACTATGTCATATTTTCTTATTTTAGTTTTGTATTATTTGTTTGTCTGGCAAAAGCTACCAATGTTTAATAAGTGACCATAATGAAATGATAACATTCTTCTCACATCTCGTCTCATCCTTGAACGAGATAAATATAGCTAAGTAAATGATTTTTCAAATTTGAGTCACCAAATTTTGGTGCTTGACCAAGTCCCCTCTCGTCGTTTTGAGAGTGTATGGATGAGACATCTCGTCCTACACTGTCGTCTATGTCGAGAGAGTTTTTCACCAAATTAATGATGTTAAGGGAAACCATAATGAAATGATCTTTGAATTTGAATTCACAAAATTAAGGTGTTTAATCAAAAGTCCCCTCTCGTCGTTTTAAGAGTGTATGGACAAGAGATATCATCCTACACTGTCGTCTTAGTCAAGAGAGTTTTTCACCAAATTGATCATGTTAAGGAAAACCATAATGAAATGATCTTTGAATTTTAACTCACCAAACTATGGTGTTTAATCACAAGTCCCCTCTCGTCGTTTTGAGAGTGTATGGACAAGACATCTAGTCCTACACTATCGTCTCGGTCGAGAGAGTTTTTCACCAAATTAATGATGTTAAGGTAAACCATAATGAAATTATCTTTGAATTTGAATTCGCCAAATTATGGTGTTTAATCACAAGTACCCTCTCGTTATTTTTAGAGTTTATGAACGAGACATCGCATCCTGCACTGTCATCTCGACTAAGAGAGTTTTTACCATCAAAGACGATATTATCATGCTAGTCCCACCTCTCGGTGTTATTGTGAATCCATGGATGAGGTTATCCCCGTTTGGATTGTCATGTCATCGAGAGTAAGTTAATGCTACTTCACCACATAAGTGATGCTCTATATCTTAGGACGAGTTAAAACATATAATTTGAATTATTCATATAACAAGATTAGGAGAGAACACTTGTAATTTTTCATTCATAAATTTTCTTCTCGTCCAATGATATAACGATAGAACAAACTTATACAATATCCTACTAATAATACTTCTTTATATGATCAGCATTTCAAGGATTGGAGAATGGCTCTCCCTCTAAATTCTTGAGTCAATACGTGCCAGGAACTACCTCTTCTGTTACCCTATAGGGACCATGCAAATTAGGATGAAGTTTATTTGGATATTGCTAAGACATATTCAAAACTAAGTCTCATACTGCTAATGAACTAGCCTTCACTCTTTTATTGTAGAATTTGGCAGTTCTCTGCTAATAGGCTGCCTGTCTAACCTCTGCATCTTCTCTTCTTTATTCAATGAGGTCCATATCCAACCTCCCGTCGTCAGTATTTTCTTTTGGGTCATAGGTCTGAACCTTATGGCTTGGTAGACCAATTTTTGTAAGGATCACTGACTCTGAGCCGTAGGCAAGCATAAAAGTGGTTTCTCCTATCGGAGTTCTCTCTGTTGTCTTATAAGCCCATAAGACAACATGCACTTTGCCAATCCAAAGAACCTTGGCATCTTCCAACTTCTTCTTGATCCCATCTAATATGGTTCAATTAGTGACATCCATCTGACCATTTTCCTGGGGTCGGCCTGGAGTCGAATAAAACTACTTGATGCCAACCCTCTTACAGTAGGCCTCCAAAGATCAGTTTTTTAACTCTTTTTAGTTATTTGAGATCAGGGTATGAGGTAGACCATATCTATAAATAATGTTACTCTAAATGAATTTGAAGGTCTTCATCTCAGTGATGGTGATCATGACCTCTGCGCCAACCCATTTTAAGAAATAATCGATTGTTACTATGAGTTACCCGTAGCTGCCAGTTTCCCTAGGCAAGGGTCCCACCAAATCAATTCCTCAGATAGAAAATGGCCAGGGAGATGTAATAGAAGATAAAGGCTGATGAGGTTAGTGAGGGATGCTAGAAAACATCTAACACTTGTCACATCTCTTGACATAATTGCCCGCATCTCTACCCCTGGGTGACTAGACTTTTTGCCAAACATCCCCCCTATATTACTAGAGCAGGAAACTTAATGTATATCCTTAAATATGTATTCCACCTTTATTGAATGGACACCTTGGATTAGAGGGGGGAGGAATCCTTTCTTGTATAAAACATTCCCAATAATTGAAAACTTAGCTCCTTTGTACCTTAGCTTCTTTCTTTCCAGCTTTGAGTTTGGTAGCTCACCATATATTATATATCGAATGATAGGATCCATCCAAGATTATCCTATCTCAAGGATTAAGCAGAACTTAACCGTGTTGTCTTCTTCTTCAATGGTCGGCCGATGTAGAATCTTAACAGGCTATGACCTTTTTATATTTATTTTTTGCTGAAGCTAATCTCGTTAAGGCATCAGCTTGGATAATGTCAAGCTGAGGGATCCTTTTGAGTTTTATCTCATTGAAGTTCTTTAGAGTTTCTTTCACCCCGAATAGATACGCGTCCATCCTTTCATCCTTAGCCTTGTACACTCCTAGGATTTGGTTTATAACCAGTCTAGAATCACTATAAACTATCAACTGACTTACATTCAATTCTTTGGCGAGGGAGGAATCGACAAGAAGGACCTCATAATCAAATTCATTATTGGATGCCTTGAACTTGAATCTCAAATCATCTCTATATCGGTTCTGTCTAGAGCCAAGACTATTAGGCCAACTCCACTCCCTACCTCATAGGAAGAACCGCCAATAAAGAGGCTCCACACTATACTTTTTTTAGAGAATCTACCTTATTCCAATGCCCCATTCTTGAACACAAATCTTTCTTCTTCATTCTCAACCACCATTGTCCTGGTTGTACTCATCTCAGCGTCAGTTGAGGGGAGGTATGCTCTTTTTGGCTCACTTGCTGGATCAACAATCTCCTTTTCATCAAACTTATCCCATGTGAAGTCAACTATAAAATTAGCTAGAGCCTTCACTTAATGGATATTCTTGGCTAATAGATGATATCGAATTCTCTCAACTCTATGGACCAGGCCATCAACCTACTTGATTTATTGGGTTTATGGATGGCCTACCTAAGAGGAGAGTCTGTTAGGACAACCATTCTATGGGCCTGGAAGTAAGGTTTCATCTTTCAGGATGCATGAAAGAGAACATGATCCAATTTATATATTTTGGATATCTCTGATCGACCCCTTAAAGAGCTTTGCTGTTGAAATATACTGGCCTTTGGACACTCTCATCATCTCTCACAATTGCTGCAAAGATGGAAGATTCTGACATGGCTAGGTACACTTATAACTTTTCTCCTTGGACAGGTCTTGATAACAAGAGTGGGGAGCCGAGGTAGACCTTCAACTCCTGAACGGCCCTTTCACACTCCTCATTCCACTCAAAGGCTTTCCTCAACACCTTGAAGAAGGGCGGACACTTGTCTATTGCCCTGGATACAAACTTATTGAGTGTTGCCACTCGTCCGCTCAACCTCTAAACTTCTTTTATGTTATTAGGATTCTTCATCTCCATCAAAGTTTTAATTTTTGGGGTTAGCTTCTATCCCCCGTTGATTGATAATGAAACCCCAAAACTTAGCTGCTCCAACTCTGAAGACACAATTTGAAGGATTCAGCTTCATACGATATGTGTCCATCGTATTGAAAGTGCGCTCCAAGTTGACCACATGCGTCTCGGCCTTGAGGCTCTTGGTAAGCATGTCATAAATGTACACCTCCATGGTATCACCTATCTAATCCTTGAACATTTATTTACTAGCCTCTGGTATGTAGCCCCAACGTTCTTGAGATTAAAGGGAATTACCTTGTAGAAGTATGTGCTGTTGTCCATGATGAACGATGTCTTCTCGGCGTCGACTGGGTCCATAAATATATGATTATATCCTGAATAGGCATCCATAAAGCTCATCAGTTTATCCCTAGTCATGTCATTAACTATTTGATCTATTCTTGATAGAGGGAAGCTGTCTTTGGGGCATGCCTTATTTATGTAGTGGTGGGAATGATTACCTATGTGTAGACCTTTTTTAACCTTCTTAGTGTTTCTCACACGTGCGGGGGGAATGGGAACAATTCTCTCATCAAAACCTATACCTCCCATATCTCCCTTAATTTGTACGGTGCCTAAGATCTTATCTAACTTCTCCAATCTAGCCTCAAAATCACACCAAACTCTAGACGAGTCTTTCAACTTCACTTCCAACTCATTGATCCTAGACTTTAGAAAACACCTAGACTCCTAAAACTCTAAAATATCCTTTTTCAAAGACTCCATCAAACCACTAAGATTATCTCTCTCACCCTCGACATAGTCTAATTTCTCCCTAAGAGTCTTCTCTCGTTCCCTAAGATCCTCAATCAAACTATCATTATTTTCTATGGCACGCTCATTCAACTTAGCTTGCAATTTAGAGTTAGCCTTTTTCACCTTCACCGTTTCGGCACTCATTAAATGCAACTTGCAATTCTTTCACACCGACCTCCTCTTCGTCACTCTCTTCACCCTCACTAACATGAGATTTACTCAAAACCTCCTCAGAAGTGTCATTCATATGAGAATCATCGTCGCTCACATGACATGCCATAAACGCAACAAAGTTACGCTCAATGGGGGAACTCTCTCCCTCTTACGGATCACTATCACTTAAGGTGGCACTATATACAATGGGTTGCTTTCCCTCTTTCTTAATTCTAGTGGGACTAACCCTCACACCCAAAACACTTTTCCGACTCATCTCTCTTAGGCTTATCAAACTTATCCTTAGAGGTGGGAACAACTTTGTTGTTCTTGAATTTTTCAAATTTCTTGGCATCTTTCGATTGCTTTTGAAACTTAATAATTTTTTTAAATTTCTTTGCCAATAAAGCAACATCCTCAAAATCTAAATCGGAATCAGAATCCAAAACTTTAATTTCCTCCTTTCGGGTTTTCAAAGAAATACCCTTTTCTTTCTTAGGCACTTGCTTGGAGGTAATCATGTTGATTTCATAGGTTTGTAAGTCACCTACAATCTATTCTAGTTTCGTCGACTCTAACTTACCCAAGGAGTTTGAAATAGTCACTTTCACATCAAACCTACTAGGCAACGACCTAAGGATTTTCTTAATGACATGGTTGTCAGGAATTTTCTCACCTAGGGTAAACGACGAGTTGACAATATTGGACAACCTATTATAAAACTCATCAAAAGTCTCACTCTCTAACATCCTAATGGTCTCAAACCGTGTAGCAAGATTTTGAAGTTTCGACACCCTAACCGTGCTAGTGCCCTCGTGAGTGAGTACCAAAATATCCCAAGCCTCTTTTGATGTTTCAGAAGTCATAATTCTATTATATTCTTCCAGTTTTACATGTGAAGAAATAGCGTGGAAACCCTTAGAATTATATTGTGAAAGTCTATGTTCAGTTTCGGTCCATGACTCGATATGTTTTAAATTAGTGACCTCACCTAAAATAGTGACAGGGTGTGTCTAACCTTTCTCAACCTCTAGCCACATATGCTCATCACTAGATTTTAATCCACTTTTCATTCTCATCTTCCAATAGGTGTATTTAGTTCCATAAAAAATAGGAGTTTGAAAAAGTTCATTATTTCCAAAATTCATCTTTGAATACATACGGGATCAAAAAACAAATAAATTATGTTTTCTAGCTCTGATTCCAATTTGAAAGAGTTCCCTTATGCTTGTGTGTTTCAAATCAAATCAATTTTCACCAAAAATTATCCAACTTTTAATTAGCACCAAATCAAGTTGTGAAAAACCAATTTTTACTTTAAACCAATTTTATCTTGATTAATCTTAAACATGCATCTAGTGATTAAAGCAAGTAAAGTAAAGTAAAGTAGAGAATACTCACAACGCAGGATGTACGAGGAAAAACCCAAGATGGGAAAAAACCTCGGATGGCCCAAGCCAGATAATCACTATGAATGTGGAATTGGAAGAAATAGATAAAAGTCTCACTCAACGACTCGATCCCCACGGGTCTTGATGCTCTGCAGATCTTCAACCACTCCTCTCAGAGTGCCCACGCAGAAAGTCCTTCTTCCACGATACCTGTCCACAACACATGCGTCCACGTATGTCTCGGTGTCCAACGAATGGATTTGATACGTCTACAATGTCGAACAAGAAGTTCTTCTATTTTCATCACTGCAAAGCCCAGATGTTCAAGTATAGAACAAACGTTCTTGGTGCAGCAAGATCACATAAACATATAGTAATGATAACTCGGATCTTTGCAAACTCTAAGGATGTGTTTAAGCTATGAAAACTTAGAAAAACACGTGCAAAACTCGTACCGGATTGAAAACTATTTTCCAGATTGCACTGCAAATTAATTCTGACGAAACCACGCTTTAAATAGGCTTTTAAGTCGGTGCCTCGAAAAATGTGTCGCTCGAACTAGATTGATCAGTCGTTCGCGCGACATGGCTATCTCTCTCGAATGAGCTGATCTGTCGTTTGAACGACGCGCGTGTCAGTTTGACTTTTTCTTTAAAAAGTTTCTTCCAAAAGAGATCCAATTAAGTCAAACTCTTTTTCGAGCTTATCAGAATAAAACGTAGTTTAAAACATTTAAAACAATCTTTAAAACATTTAAAAAAAATTCCTTGGAAAAATTCATCCTTATCCTTTTATAAAAATTATTCCGAGCTCCATTAATTATACGCATTCATACCTGTGTGATCTCATAATGCAATTAACTCGAAGACGAATAAACTTGAACCAATTAAACATCGTCATGATTAATTCTTTGAAGCTTTTCCACAACGTCTTTAATTTTTTCAATACGTATTAGACTATGTGTAATCGTGACAAAATAAAATCTCCCTATGACATATTACAAACACAATTTTGTTCACGGAATTAAGTCAAAAAAATACAGGGACTCAATTGGGAATTTATGTCCTTACAAATTATTTGAAAGAGTGGCCCTTACGCTTTTGTGTTTCAAATCAAACCAATTTTCACCAAAAACTATCCAACTTTTAATTATCACCAAATCAAGTTGTGAAAAACTAATTTTTAATTTAAACCAATTTTATCTTGATTAATCCTAAATGTGAAACTAGTGATTAAAGCAAGTAAAGTAAAGTAAAGTAAAGTAAATTAAAGGAGAGAATACTCATAACGTAGGATGTACGAAGAAAAACCCAAGACGGGAAAAAATGTCGGACTACCCAAGCAAGAGAATCACTATGAATGTGGAATTACAACGAATAAATAAAAGACTCACTCAACGACTCGATCCCCACGGGTCTTGACGCTCTTCTAATCTTCAATCACTCCTCTCATAGTGCCCACACAGAAAGTCCTTCTTCCACAATACCTGTCCACAACACACGCGTCCATGTATGTCTCGGTGTCCACCGAATGGCTTTGACACGTCTACTATGTTGAACAAGAAGTCCTTCTATTTTCTTCACCGCAAAACCCATATGTTGAAGTATATAACAATCCTTCTTGGTGAAGCAAGATTACATAAACATATAGTAATGATAACTCGGATCTTTGCAAACTCTAAGGATGTGTTTAAGGTTTCAACTTTAGAAAAACATGTGCAAAACTCGTACTGGATTGAAAACTGTTTTCCAGATTGCACTGCACATTAATTCTGACAAAAGCACTTTTTAAATAGGCTTTGAAGTTGGTGCCTTGAAAAATGTGTCGCTCGAACTAGATTGACCAGTCGTTCGTGCGACATGGCTATCTCGCTCGAACGAGCAGAGCTGTCGTTTGAACGACGAGCGTGTCAGTTTGACTTTTTCTTTAAAACGTTTCTTCCAAAAGAGATACAATTAAGTCAAATTCTTTTTTGATCTTATCAGAATAAAACGTAGTTTAAAACATTTAAAACCCTCTTTAAAACATTTTAAAAAAATTTCCTTATCAAAATTCATCCTTATTCTTTTATAAAAATTATTCCAAGCTACATTTATTATACGCATTCATACCCGTGTGATCTCGGAATGAAATTAACTTGGAGGCGAATAAACTTGCACCAATTAAGCTTCGGCATGATGAATTATTTGAAGCTTTGCCGCAACGTCTTCAATTTCTTCAATACGTCATAGACCAAGTGGGATCGTGACAAAATAATCTCTCCCTACGACATATTACAAACACAGTTATGTTCAAGGAATTAAGTTAAAACAATATAGGGACTCAATTGGAAATTTATGTCCTTACAAATTATTTAAAGAGTGGCCCTTATGCTTGTGTGTTTCAAATCAAACCAATTTTCACCAAAAATTATCCAACTATTAATTAGCAACAAACTAAGTTGTGAAAAACCAATTTTTACTTTAAACCAATTTTATCTTGATTAATATTAAACATGCATCTAGTGATTAAAAAAGATGAAGTAAAGTAAAGTACATAATACTCACAACGCAGGATGTACGAGAAATAACCCAAGACGGGAAAAAACCTCGGACGACCCAAGCCAGACAATCACTATGAATGTGGAATTACAACGAACAGACAAAAGACTCACTCAAAGAATCAATCCCCATGGGTCTTGACGCTCTTCTGATCTTCAACCGCTCCTCTCACAGTGTCCACGCAGAAAGTCCTTCCATGATACCTATCCACAACACACGCGTCCACGTATGCCTCAGTGTCCGCCGAATGGTGTTGATACGTCTACGACGTCGAACCGGAAGTCCTTCTCTTTTCTGCACCACAAAACCCAAATGTTCAAGTATAGATCAAACCTTCTTGGTGCAGCAAGATCACATAAACATATAGTAATGATAATTCGGATCTTTGCAAACCCTAAGGATGTGTTTAAGCTTTGAAACCTTATAAAAATGTGCAAAACTCGTACTGGATTGAAAACTATTTTTTGGATTGCACTGCAAATTAATTATGGAGAAACAACGGTTTAAATTGGCTTTTAAGTCGGCGCCTCGAAAAATGTATCACGCGAACTAGATTGACCAGTCGTTCGCGCGACATGGCTATCTCGCTCGAATGAGCAGAGCTTTCGTTTGAACGACGCGCGTGTCAGTTTGGATTTTTCTTTAAAACGTTTCTTCCAAAAGAGATCGAATTAAGTCAAACTATTTTTCGAGCTTATCAGAATAAAACGTAGTTAAAAACATTTAAAACACTCTTTAAAACATTTTAAAAAAATTTCCTTCTAAAAATTCATCCTTATCCTTTTATAAAACTTATTCCAAGCTCCATTAATTATACGCATTCATACATGGGTGATCTCGAAATGCAATTAACTTGAAGACGAATAAACTTACATCAATTAAACTTCGACATGATTAATTCTTTGAACCTTTGCCGCAACGTCTTCAATTTCTTCAATACGTCATAGACCAAGTGGGATCGTGACAAAATAAATTCCCCCTATGACATATTACAAGCACAGTTTTGTTCATGGAATTAAGTCAAAACAATACAGGGACTCAATTTGAAATTATGTCCTTACAAACTCCCCCTTTGACTATTACGGGACAAAACTAAACCAGTGAAATGACTAAGACGGACCGTTAAGCCGTATAACACCTAAATCCCATCCCATAAATCCAAAGTAAAAAATTACAGGACACAGACTAGTATATGTTGCACCAGCAAGCATGAACTATATGAATGTGATGTAGACTTGAAATCTCGAATTGCTAAAGCATACCTACACACATGAAACAGACAAACAAATGCCCAGTAAAGTATGGGGGATCAAATGAGACCAATATATATACCCAAATGATACCAATTTTACACTAGATACCAATATGAAGAAACTCTGAAAAATCATTTGTTAAACAATTGAGCAAAAATATGATACCAATTTGTAAAATATGTAATAAAACAGCATTTAAATCAAATCTTAATAAGCATACTCAATAAATCTCAGCCTATATCACATACATCTCTCCCCCTTTTTGTCTCGAATAGACAACCCGATGAAAAGATAAACTAATCAACAAGTATCCAGCATGCAGATATACCAATTAAAAATCGCTAGATAATCATAAAACAACAAGATAAATATGATCAATAAATGACAAATCAGGAGCTAGTAAACCAAGGAATCACATAAAGAATTTAGCAAACTAATCAGGTGTGATAAACATAATCATATTCAAAATTATCCAATATGAGAAAATAAAACCTGCATATAAATCAGTTAGTCCAGAAAGCTTCCAACAGTACCAAAAAAAAAATTCACAAAATAAACCAGTGGACTGCAAACAAAAAGAAGCAAAAATTTCCAGACTATCGTTCGAACGAGCCAGGGACGTCGCTCAAACGAGATGAGGACGTCGCTCGAACGAGTATTCTCACAACATGGAGATTTCATTTGAATGACTTCTCACGACAGGCCAAACTTTCCTAGATTCCCAAAAATAACATAAATTTTTGCCCAGTGAAAAAATTTCTAGAAAAATCACACTAGAAGGGACCGACAGCTGCAAAACAGTGCTAAAACAGTAAGCTTTTTGACCTAAAATGAAAAAACGCATAAAAACTATCAAAGCGAGTTACATGCAAACATAGTACTTATGTGCTCAAACATGGACATGGAATGTATGAGCGTGAAACTACAATAAATGAGTCACAATTCTAACACATCGAAAAGATCAAGAAGCTCTAATTGATAGCGATAAATCATCAAACTTTATCATAGCCATATGATAATTAAAGTGTGAGCTTAATGAACTAAACATACTACATGCACACAAATCCAGAATTTTGATGATTCTACAAATAATAGCGTCAAATTGCAATGTTTCAACATTAGGATTAGTTGTACAAACCCGTTTAAATTTTCTCCAACCAAACTCCTTCATAAATATAAATTTATTAAGTTCTTTTGAGGTTTCTAGAATTCTCAACTTAGAGAAAATCTTACTGGTCCTTTTCTTAGCATATTGACTTTTCTTTTGGGATCTTTTAAACGGTGGCTTTCACGATTAGTCAATTTAACTCTCACAGCCCTTTCCCGTGAATCACTCATCATTTTTTCAATTATCTACCAATTCAAATCCTCATGATAAATGGTTCTTATATGCACACTTATCCTTAAGTCTATTAACGCATAGATGGCAAGATTGAGATAACAACGCCTCACCAAATTCAAATATGAAAGAGAAGTCAAACATCCATATAAACTCGTGCATGTGTACAATGATGCCATATTTACAAAGTCGAATCAAAATGCATATGAACTTAGAAACTACCCCATATAAACAATGGTTAAGATCATTCTAAGCATCGATAATAATGACTAAATGTCCTAGCCATATGGATATGAAACGATGGGGGTCCAAGCACACCAATAGTCTACATCAAACAAGTAAACTCAAAAATAAAAACCGAAAATCTTTTTGGCTTTTCAAACATATTTTGACTCAAATAAAAGAAAAATATTTTTGGGTTTTCAAAAGTTTTCTCAAAACCAAAATATTTTTGTATTTTTTCAATAGGACTCAAACAAATGAAAAACTATAATACAAAATGATACACGTCACTATACTAGCAATGAATATATCATGAAACAAACTAACATATGACAAATAAGGCAACACTATCATCCTTTATATTTAGCATGGGAATAATCAAGTGCACCCACATGAGAATCATGAAGTTTTATTCCTAAAGCCACTAAATTTGATTTCCTATCCCAAGTAGGTGTAAAACGACGCATGGGGGTTTGGGGAACCGGTGCAACTTTATTCCTAAACTTCCTAGGAGCTTGTCTAAGGTCGTAACAATAATGCCTAAGGTGACCTTTCCTACCACAAAACGTGTAAGTGTAGCGACAGTGGGAATGATTAACTATGTGTGGACCTTTTCTAACTGTGACACCCCGCCTAGTTAAATACCGGGCGATCAATCCTTTATTAAATTAAAATCAAGGTGAACAGTTGGTTCATTCTTAGCATCACTGTCGCAAATTTAAAATTTCCAAATTTAAACACCCTGATAATTAAGCTAAGTGTCAAAACCATTTAAAACCTTATTTCCATTTTATTAAATCTAATTATAAAACCTTTGACCATTAACAATTAAGAGTCACACATTAAGTATAAGAATATAAATGAACATTCAAGACTTTAACCATCGATAACAAATCCCAACTTTGAAATACTAAAGGAAAACATCCTGAAAGTAATAAATTCCGAAGTAAAGATACTGAAAGTAAAAGAATTACAATCTCTGCCAAAACCACCTGAATAATGGAAAAGGGCGACACATGCCCCACTGGATAAAATTGAACTAGAAGTGGAGTCAACAATGAAGTCGTCTAAACAATGGCCTGCAACTCCCACAAAAGCTACAACACGTACCATCCAAAGAATCTTAAGCATGACGCCCCTGTGGCTGGGCACCTGTAGTACATATATATATATATATATATATATATACACAAGAGAGAAGAGATAATAGCAAACGGGTCAGAGCCCGATTGTAAAATAGTTTAGCAAGTATTTAAAATGCTTACCGGCTAATGCAACAATCATATTAGTATGCGGCACTCCCTTGAGAAATCTCACCTCTCATCTAGTGTGCACGTCTACCATACTAATGAATCTCATATATATCTCTAACTTATTCTCCATAAGTCTTAACATGTGAAATTAAGGTTATGCTATTCACTTTTAGAAAATCTATCTCTTCAAGATTTCTTACGTTAATTAGAATAACTCCGTATCATTATAACGTTTCCGAATACTTATAGTGAAATTGAAAATTTATACATTGCTTAACTTCTTTCACGAACAGTAGAAAGTTCTCATAAAGATATACATATATATATATATTAATTACTCCTATAATATATATATATATACAAACAACACCCCACATAAAATCTATGGTGCTAGTCTTCCAGATATAAGTATATATATGCCAATCACTCATATAATATATATATATATATATATATATATATATATATATATATATATATATATACTAACGGCACACCACATAAAAACTATGGTGCTGGCATACTTTGCTATCAAGTCCCCGTATCACACAAACAAAGGAAATACTAGTTCGGAATCACTCTCGAACTGTATTAACACAAAACACAAACAAATGGAGGTGAAGCATAGTTTCAAGTCACTAAGAGGTCAGCACATACCCTCACGTCTCTTAGGACCGTCTGACTATCAATCAGATAGCCTGTACCAAGGAATCCTATGTTCTAGGGTACGAGTCAATATCCCCTATAAAGGTCCCATCAAGATAAGACCATCCTGGCGCGGAAATCCCTGTGATAGCAAGTAGCCCGAGTATGATTTTTACACAGAAATAATATATGCACAATCACACAGTCATAATTATAATTATCCGTTATTACACATTTTACTCGATTATTTCGTATAACAGACTCATTTATTTTATTCTCGTAATTAAGTTATTCTAAACTCACTTCTCGCCTCTCAAAGTATTATCTTTACCTAAGTACAATTTCATTAGGCCCTCAATCACCTTCTAATCCAACTTCCTCAACATTTTGATTATTTAATCAACGCACGTATGCTTTCCTAAGTATGAATGTATTCCATTTACCCTTCCTTTCCCTTTCACATTAAAGTCCCACATAACTGGGTTTATCTTGACCCTACTGGTCCTTTTAGTGTTTCATTATGTTCTAGAAACTCTAATCAAAATTTACTACGCATCAAATCGGATTAATCTAACACGAGCAAAAATGCAGTTTTCCAGGAGGGGTCGATCGATCGATGAAATGGGGTCGATCGATCGATGCTCTGGGCTCGATTGATCGATCAAGCAGTTATGGCGAAACTACAGAAAACCCAGCTACAAAAATCTTACCCCAAACTGATCCAAATCATCATGTTTCAGTCCCAAACTCCCAACCACTTATACTACAAGTATTGTATACCCATATAAACAATATCCTACGTAAAACATGTGAGTTTTCATCAACTATAACAAAATAAAAGGGTAAAATCTATATGAAATTCAAGAACCCTAATATTTTTATTTAACTTAGTTTCTTCCATTATTTTTCCAAATTTTCTATCATTAACACTATGGAAATTCGTGATTCAACCTCTACATGTGAAATGGATTTCCAGAATATGATCTTTACCTCTACAACATGAAATTTTTGTCTCCAATTAATGTTTTCTTTCTAGAACACTAATTCTAATCAATCCTAGACTAATATAAAAGGATGCATTAACTTGATTAAAGCAAGATAGATACTTGCCTGAAATTCAAAGTTCTTATTTGTGGAAGAATTTGGTGTGGTTGAGATCCTCGTTGCGCGATCTACCATTTGGCGGTGATGGCGATGCAACCAGAGGAGTTCTTGGCCTAGAACTCCTTGGAAAGATTCTCCTCTTCCTCTCTAATGGCCGTCATTAGTTTTTGGTTATGCTAACCCTAGAAGACAACACTTACCATTTGATATAACCCTAGCAAATTCGTGGGTTTAATTGCCCATAATTACGAAATGTCCAAAATGCTTTCCCGGGGTACTAATTAAGCCTAAAAACGCCCCGAGACCCAAACTAAACCCCCGGGTACATTATTTTGACTATCTCGACCCTTCCGGACACTTTGGCGCACTCGAAATGACCATATGGGAAACTTATAATTTATTCACTTTATATAATAATAATTTAGTCCTAACACGACACAGGCGCGTCCCGACTCAATTTCCATAATTGTCATTTAATTCACACGTGATAATTTTATAAAATAAATCTCATATATTATTGTACTCATCCAGTAACATTTAAAAAATTCCAATAATTACTAACTCTCATCACGCTAGTAAATATTTAAAATAATTTTTCGGATTAAAATTAAATTAATTTATCTCAATTAAATTTAATAAATCCCTAAATTTAAAAGCAATAAAAATATGGGGTATTACACTAACCTTCCTAGTATTTCTCACATGTGCGGGGGGAATGGGAACAATTCTCTCATCAAGACCTATACCTCCCCTATCTCCCTTAATTTGGACGGTGCCTAAGATCTTATCTAACTTCTCCGATCTAGCCTCCAAATCACAATTAACTATAGACGAGTCTTTCAACTTCACTTCCAACTCATTGATCCTAGACTCTTGCAAACTCCTAGACTCCTCAAACTCTAAAATATCCTTTTTCAAAGAATCCGTCAAACCACAGAGATTATCTCTCTCACCCTCGACATAGTCTAATTTCTCCCTAAGAGTCTTATCTCGTGCCCTAAGATCCTCAATCAAACTATTATTATTTTCTATGGCACGCTCATTCAACTTAACTTGCAATTTAGAGTTAGAATTTTTCACCTTCACCGTTTTGGCATACAACTCATTAAATGCAACTTGCAATTCTTTCACATCTACCTCCTCTACGTCACTCTCTTTACCCTCACTAACATGAGATTTACTCAAAACCTCCTTGGAAGTGTCATTCATATGAGAATCGTCGTCTCTCACATGACATGCCATAAGCGCAACAAAGTTATGCTCAATGGAGGAACTCTCTCCCTCTTTCGGATCACTATCACTTAAGGTGGCACTATATACAATGGGTTGCTTTCCCTCTTTCTTAAGTATAGTGGGGCACTCCTTAACTTTGTGACCGTACCCCTCACACCCAAAACACTTATCCGACTCATATCTATTAGGCTTCTCAAACTTATCCTTAGGGGTGGGAACAACTTTGTTGTTCTTGAATTTTTCAAATTTCTTGGCATCTTTTGATTTGTTTTGAAACTTAATAAATTTTTTAAATTTCTTTGCCAAGAAAGTAACATCCTTAAAATAGGAATGGGAATCAGAATCGTAATCCAAAACTTTAATTTCCTCCTTTCGGGTTTTCAAAGCAACACCGTTTTCTTTCTTAGGCACTTTTTTGGAGGTAATCATGTCAATTTCATAGGTTTGTAAATCACCTACAATATCTTCTAGTTTCGTCGACTCTAACTTACTCAAGGAGTTTCAAATAGTCACTTTCGCATCAAACCTACTAGAAAATGACATAAGGATTTTCTTAATGACATGGTTGTCAGGAATTTTCTCACCTAGGTTAAACGACGAGTTGACAATATTAGACAACCTAACATAAAACTCATCAAAAGCCTCATTCTCTAACATCCTAATGGTCTCAAACTGTGGAGTAAGATTTTGAAGTTTCGACACCCTAATCGTGCTAGTGCCCTCGTGAGTGAGTGCCAAAATATCCCAATCCTCTTTCGATGTTTCACAAGTCATAATTCTATTATATTCTTCCGGTGTGACATGTGAGGAAATAATGTGCAAACCCTTAGAATTATATTGTGAAAGTCTATGTTCAGTTTTGATCCATGACTACACAGGTTTTAAATTAGTGACCTCACCTAAAATAGTGACAGGGGGTGTCCCACATTTCTCAACTTCTAGCTAAACAAGCTCATCGATAGATTTTAATACACTTTTCATTCTCATCTTCCAATAAGTGTAATTAGTGCCATAAAAATAGGAGTTCGAAAAAGTTCGTTATTTTCAAAATTCATCTTTGAATACACACGGGACCACAAAACAAATAAACTATGTTTTCTAGCTCTGATACCAATTTGAAAGAGTGTCCCTTACGCTTGTGTGTTTCAAATCAAACCAATTTTCACAAAAAATTATCCAACTTTTAATTAGCACCAAATCAAGTTGTGAAAAACCAATTTTTACTTTAAACCAATTTTATCTTGATTAATTTTAAACATTCATCTAGTGATTAAAGCAAGTAAAGTAAAGTAAAGTAAAGTAGAGAATACTCACAACGCAGGATGTACGAGGAAGAACCCAAGATGGGAAAAAACCTCGGATGACCCAAGCTAGATAATCACTATGAATGTGGAATTAGAACGAACAGATAAAAGTATCACTCAAGGACTCGATCCCCACGGGTCTTGACGCTATTCTAATCTTCAACCACTCCTCTCACAGTGCCCACGCAGAAAGTCCTTCTTCCATGATACCTGTCTTGTCTACAGCACACGCGTCCACGTATGTCTCGATGTCCACGAAATGGATTTGATACGTCTACGATGTCGAACAAGAAGTCCTTATCTTTTCTTTACTGCAAAACCAAGATGTTCAAGTATAGAACAAACCTTCTTAGCGCATCAAGCAGATAAACATATAGTAACGATACCTCGGATCTTTGCAAACTCTACGAATGTGTTTAGGTTTTGAAACCTTAGAAAAACATGTGAAAAACTCATACTGGATTGAAAACCGTTTTCCAGATTGCACTGCACATTAAGTCTGATGAAACCATGATTTAAATTGGATTTTAAGTTGGCACCTCGAAAAATGTGTTGCTAGAACTAGAATTACCAGTCATTCGCGCGACATGGCTATCTTGCTCGAACGAGCAGAGTTGTCGTTTGAACGACGTGCGTGTCAATATGACTTTTTCTTTAAAACGTTTCTTCCAAAAGAGATCTAATTAAGTCAAACCCTTTTTCGAGCTTATCAGAATAAAACGTAGTTTAAAATATTTAAAACACTCTTTAAAACATTTAAAAAAAATCTTTATAAAGATTCATCCGTATCCTTTTATAAAAATTATTTCGAGCTCCATTAATTATACGCATTCATACATGTGTGATCCCGAAATGCAATTAACTTGAAGACGAATAAACTTGCACCAATTAAGCTTCGGTATGATTAATTCTTTCAAGGTTTGCTGCAACGTCTTCAATTTCTTCAATACGTCATAGATCAAGTGGGATCGTGACAAAAACGAATCTCCCTATGACATATTACAAACACAGTTTTGTTCACAGAATTAAGTCAAAACAACACTGGGACACAATTGGAAATTTATATCCTGACAAATTATTTGAAAGAGTGGCCCTTATGCTTGTGTGTTTTAAATCAAACGAATTTTCACCAAAAATTATCCAACTTTTAATTAGCACCAAATCAAGTTGGGAAAAACCAATTTTTACTTGAAACCAATTTTATCTTGATTAATCCTAAACATGCATCTAGTGATTAAAGTAAAGTAAAGTAAAGTAAAGTAAAGTAGAGAATACTCACAACGCAGGATGTATAAGGAAAAACCCAAGACAGGAAAAAACCTCGGACGACCCAAGCCAGACAATCACCATGAATGTGGAATTACAACGAACAGATAAAAGACTCACACAACGACTCGATCCCCACGGGTCTTGATGCTCTTCTAATCTTCAACCACTCCTCTCACAGTTCCCATGAAGAAAGTCCTTCTTCCACGAAACATCTCCACAACACACGCGTCCACGTATGTATCCGTATCCACCGAATGGCTTTGATATGTCTACGATGTCGAACAAGAAGTCCTTCTCTTTTCTTAACCACAAAACCCAGATGTTCAAGTATAGAAAAACCTTCTTGGTGTCGCAAGATCACATAAACATATAGTAATGATAACTTGGATCTTTGCAAACTCTATGGATGTGCTTAAGATTTGAAACCTTCGAAAAACATGTGCAAAACTCGTACTGGATTGAAAACTATTTTCCAGATTGCACTGCACATTAATTCTGATGAAATCACGCTTTAAATAGGCTTTTAAGTCGGTGCCTCAAAAAATGTGTCGCTCGAACTAGATTGATCAGTCGTTCGCTCGATATGGCTATCTCTCTCGAACGAGCTGATCTATCATTTGAACGACGCGCGTGTCAGTTTGACTTTTTCTTGAAAAAGTTTCTTCGAAAAGAGATCCAATTAACTCAAACCCTTTTTCAAACTTATCAGAATAAAACATAGTTTAAAAAACTCTTTAAAACATTTTAAAAAATTTCTTTAAAAAAATTCAACCTTATCCTTTTATAAAAATTATTCCGAGCTCCATTAATTATACGCATTCATACCTGTGTGATCTCGGAATGCAATTAACTTGAGGACGAATAAACTTGCACAAATTAAACGTCGGCATGATTAATTCTTTGAATCTTTGCCACAACGTCTTCAATTTCTTCAATACGTCATAGACCAAGTGGGATCGTGACAAAAGAAAATCTCCCTATGACATATTACAAACACAATTTTGTTCACGAAATTAAGTCAAAACAATACAGGGACTCAATAGGAGATTTATGTCCTGACAAATTATTTAAATGAGTGTCCCTTTTGCTTGTGTGTTTCAAATTAAACCAATTTTCACCAAAAATTATCCAACTTTAAATTAGTACGAAATCAAGTTGTGAAAAACCAATTTGTACTTTAAACCAATTTTATCTTGATTAATCGTAAACGTGCATCTAGGGATTAAAGCAAGTAAAGTAAAGTAAAGTAGAGAATACTCACAACGCAGGATGTACAAGTAAAAACCCAAGACGGGAAAAAACCTTGGATGACCCAAGCCAGAAAATCACTATGAATTTGGAATTACAACGAACAGATAAAAAACTCACTGAAGGACTCGATCCCTATGGGTCTTGACGCTCTTCTGATCTTCAACCACTCGTCTCATAGTGCCTATGCAAAAAGTCCTTCTTCCACGATACCTTTCCAAAACACACGCATCCACGTATGTCTCGGTGTCCATCGAATGGTTTTGATACATCTAAGATGTCGAACAAGAAGTCCTTCTCTTTTCTTCACCTCAAAACCCAGATGTTCAAGTATAGAACAAACCTTCTTGGTGAAGCAAGATCACATAAACATATAGTAATGATAACTCGAATCTTTGCAAACTCTAAGGATGTGTTTAAGATTTGAAACCTTCGAAAAACATGTGCAAAACTCGTACTGGATTGAAAACTATTTTCCAGATTGCACTGCACATTAATTCTAATGAAACCACGCTTTAAATAGGCTTTTAAGTCGGCGCCTTAATAAATGTGTCGCTCGAACTAGATTGACCAGTCGTTCGCGCGACATGGCTATCTCGCTCGAACGAGCAGAGCTGTCGTTTGAATGACGCGCGTGTAAATTTGACTTTTTCTTTAAAAAGTTTCTTCAAAAGAGATCCAATTAAGTCAAACCCTTTTTTGAGCTTATCAGAATAAAACATAGCTTAAAACATTTAAAACACTCTTTAAAACATTTTAAAAAAATTTCTTTATAAAAATTCATCCTTATCCTTTTATAAAAATTATTCCGAGCTCCATTAATTACACGCTTTCATACCCGTGTGATCTTTGAATGCAATTAACTTGAAGACGAATAAACTTGTACCAATTAAACTTCGGCATGATTAATTCTTTGAAGCTTTTTCGAAACGTCTTCAATTTCTTCATTACGTCATAGACCAAGTGGGATCGTGACAAAATAAAATCTCCCTATGACATATTACAAACATAGTTTTGTTCACAGAATTAAGTCAAAATAATACAAGGACTCAATTGGAAATTTATGTCCTGACAAATTATTTGAAAGAGTGGACCTTATACTTGTGTGTTTCAAATCAAACTAATTTTTACCAAAAATTATCCAACTTTTAATTAGCACCAAATCAAGTTGGGAAAAACCAATTTTTACTTTTAACCAATTTTATCTTGATTAATCCTAAACATACATCTAGTGATTAAAGCAAGTAAAGTAAAGTAAAGTAAAGTAAAGTAAAGTAAAGTAGATAATACTCACAACGCAGGATGTATGAGGAAAAACCCAAGACGAGAAAAAACCTCAGACGGCCCAAGCCAGATAATCACTATGAATGTGGAATTACAATGAACAGATAAAAGGCTCACTCAACGACTCAATCCCCATGGGTCTTGACGCTCTTCTGAACTTCAACCACTCCTCTCACAGTGCCCACGCAGAAAGTCCTTCTTCCACGATACCTATCTTGTCTACAACACACGCGTCCACGTATGTCTCGATGTCCACGAAATTGATTTGATACGTCTACGATGTCGAACAAGAAGACCTTCTCTTTTCTTCACCGAAAAACAAAGATGTTCAAGTATAAAAAAAACCTTCTTAGCGCATCAAGATCACATAAACATATATTAATGATAACTCGGATCTTTGCAAACTGTAAGGATGTGTTTATGATTTGAAACCTTCGAAAAACATGTGCAAAACTCATACTGGATTGAAAACTGTTTTCCAAATTGCACTGAACATTAATTCTGACAAACCAAGCTTTAAATAGGCTTCTAAGTCGGCGCCTCAAAAAAAGGTGTCGCTCGAACTAGATTGACCAGTTGTTCGCGAGACATGGCTATCTCGCTCAAACGAGCAGAGCTGTCATTTGAACGACGCGCGTGTCAATTTGACTTTTTCTTTAAAAAGTTTCTTCCAAAAGAGATCAAATTAAGTCAAACCCTTTTTCGAGCTTATCCGAATAAAACATAGTTTAAAACATTTAAAGCACTCTTTAAAACATTTTTAAAAAATTTCTTTATAAAAATTCATCTTTATCCTTTTATAAAAATTATTCCGAGCTCCATTAATTATACGCATTCATACATGTGTGATCTCGGAATGCAATTAACTTCAAGATGAATAAACTTGTACCAATTAAACTTCGGCATGATTAATTCTTTGAAGCTTTTCCGCAACGTCTACAATTTCTTCAATACGTCATAAACCAAGTGGGATCCTGACAAAATAAAATCTCCCTATGACATATTACAAACACAGTTTTATTCACGACATTAAGTCAAAACAATACAGGGGCTCAATTGGAAATTTATGCCCTGACAAATTATTTGAAAGAGTGGCCCTTATGCTCGTGTGTTTCAAATCAATCCAATTTTCACAAAAAATTATCCAACTTTTAATTAGAAACAAATCAAGTTGTGAAAAACCAATTTTTAGTTTAAACCAATTTTATCGTGATTAATCCTAAACATGCATCTAGTGATTAAAGAAAGTAAAGTAAATTAAAGTAGAGAATACTCACAACACAGGATGTACGAGGAAAAACCCAAAGACGGGTAAAAATCTCGGACGTCCAAAGCCAGACAATCACTATGAATGTGGAATTACAATGAACAGACAAAAGAATCACTCAACGACTTGATCCCCACGGGTCTTGATGCTCTTTTGATCTTCAACCACTCCTCTCACAGTTCCCACGTAGAAAGTCCTTCTTCCACGTTACCTGTCCACAACACACGCGTTTACGTATGTCTCGGTGTCCAGTAAATGGCTTTTATACGTCTACGATATCGAACAAGAAGTACTTCTCTTTTCTTCCCTGCAAAACCCAGATGTTCAAGTATAGAATAAACCTTCTTGGAGCAGCATGATCACATAAACGTATAGTAATGATAACTCGGATCTTTGCAAACTCTAAGGATGTGTTTAAGATTTGAAACCTTCGAAAAACATGAGCAAAACTCGTACCGGATTGAAAACTGTTTTCCAGATTGCACTGCACCTTAATTCTGACGAAACCACACTTTAAATAAGCTTTTAAGTCAGCACCTCGAAAAATCTTTCGCTCGAACTAGATTGACCAGTGGTTCACACGAAATGGTTGTCTTTCTTGAACGAGTAGAGCTGGATCTTGAACGACCTGCGCGTCAGTTATACTTTTTCTTTAAAACGTTTTTTCCAAAAGAGACCCAATTAAGTGAAACTCTTTTTTGACCTTATCAGAATAAAACGTAGTTTAAAACATTTAAAACACTCTTTTAAACTTAAAAAAAAATTCCTTATAAAAATTCATCCTTATGCTTTTATAAAAATTATTCCGAGCTCCATTAATTATACGCATTCGTACATGTGTGATCTCGGAATGAATTAACTTGAAGACGAATAAACTTGCACCAATTAAACTTCGTCATGATTAATTCTTTGAAGCTTTGCTGCAACGTCTTCAATTTTTTCAATACGTCATAGACCAAGTGGGACCGTGACAAAATAAAATCTCCCTATGACATATTACAAACACAGTTTTGTTCATGGAATTAAGTCTAAACAATAGAGGGAATCAATAGGAGATTTATGTCCTGACAAATTATTTAAAAGAGTGGCCCTTATGCTTGTGTGTTTCAAATCAAACCAATTTTCACCAAAATTTATCTAACTTTTAATTAGTACCAAATCAAGTTGTGAAAAACCAATTTTTACTTTAAACCAATTTTATCTTGATTAATCCTAAACATGCATCTAGTTATTAAAGAAAGTAAAGTAAAGTAAAGTAAAGTAGAGAATAGTCACAACGCATGATGTACGAGGAAAAACCTAAGACGGGAAAAAACCTCGGACGACCCAGGCCAGACAATAACTATGAATGTGGAATTACAACGAACATGCAAAAATCTCACTCAACGACTCGATCCCCAGGGGTCTTGATGCTCTTTTGATCTTCAACCAATCCTCTCAAAGATCCCATGCAGAAAGTCCTTATTCCACGATACATGTCCACAACACACGCATCCACGTATGTCTTGGTGTCCACCGAATGGTTTTGATACGTCTACTATGTCGAACAAGAAGTCCTTCTCTTTTCTTCACCGCAAAACCCAGATGTTCAAGTATAGAACAAACCTTCTTGGTGAAGCAAGTTCACATAAACATATAGTAATGATAACTCGGATCTTTGAAAACTCTAAGGATGTGTTTAAGATTTGAAACCTTCGAAAAACATGTGCAAAACTCGTACTGGATTGAAAACTATTTTCCAGAGTGCACTGCATATTAATTCTGGAGAAACCACGCTTTAAATAGGTTTTAAGTCGGCGCCTCAAAAAATGTGTCGCTCGAACTAGATTGACCAGTTGTTCGCATGACATGGATATCTCACTCGAACGAGCAGAGCTTTCGTTTGAACGACGCGCGTGTCAATTTGACTTTTTCTTTAAAAAGTTTCTTCAAAAGAGATCCAATTAAGTCAAAACCTTTTTCAAGATTATTAGAATAAAATAAAATTTAAAACATTTAAAACACTCTTTAAACATTTAAAAAAAAATTCATTACAAAAATTCATCCTTATCCTTTTATAAAATTTATTCCGAGCTCCATTAATTATACCCATTCATACCTGTGTGATCTTGAAATGCAATTAACTTGAAGACGAATAAACTTGCACCAATTAAACTTCGGCAGGATTAATTATTTGAAGCTTTGCCGCAACGACTTCAATTTCTTCAATACGTCATAGACAAAGTGGGATTGTGACCAAATAAAATCTCCGTATGACATATTACAAACATAATTTTGTTCACGAAATTAAGTCAAAACAATACAGGGACTCAATTGGAAATTTATGTCCTGATAAATTATTTGAAAGATTGGCCCTTATGCTTGTGTGTTTCAAATCAAACCAATTTTCACAAAAAAATTATCCAACTTTTAATTAGCACCAAATCAAGTTGTGAAAAACCAATTTTATCTTGATTAATCCTAAACATGCATCTAGTGATTAAAGCAAGTAAAGTAAAGTAAAGTAGAGAATACTCACAACGTAGGATGTACGAGGAAAAACCTAAGACGGGAAAAAACCTCGGACGGCCTAAGCTAGACAATCACTATGAATGTGGAATTAAAACGAACAAACAAAAGAATCACTCAACGACTCGATCCCCATGGGTTTTGACGCTCTTCTGATCTTCAACCACTCCTCTCACAGTGCCCACGTAGAAAGTCTTTCTTCCACGTTACCTGTCCACAACACACGCATTTACGTATGTCTCGGTGTCCACCGAATGGCTTTTATACGTCTACGATGTCGAAAAAGAAGTCCTTCGCTTTTCTTCCCTGCAAAACCCATATGTTCAAGTATAGAACAAACCTTCTTGGTGCAGAAAGATCACATAAACATAAACTAATGATAACTTGGATCTTTGCAAACTCTAAGGATATGTTTAAGATTTGAAACCTTCGAAAAACACGTGCAAAACTCGTACCGGATTGAAAACTATTTTCCAGATTGCATTACACCTTAATTCTGATGAAACCACGCTTTAAATAGGATTTTAAGTTGGCACCTCGAAAAATGTTTCGCTCGAACTAGATTGAACACTCGTTCGCACGAAATGGCTTTCTTGCTTGAATGAGTAGAGCTGCAGTTTGAACGACCCACATGTCAGTTTGACTTTTTCTTTAAAACGTTTCTTCCAAAAGAGACCCAATTAAGTGAAACTCTTTTTCGACCTTATCAAAATAAAACATTGTTTAAAAAATTTAAAACACTCTTTTAAACATATAAAAAAATTCCTTATAAAAATTCATCCTTATGCTTTTATAAAAATTATTCCCAGCTCCATTAATTATACGCATTCGTACCTGTGTGATCTCGGAATGCAATTAACTTGAAGACGAATAAACTTGCACCAATTAAACTTCGGCATGATTAATTTTTTGAAGCTTTGCCGCAACGTCTGCAATTTCTTCAATACGTCATAGACCAAGGGGGACCGTGACAAAATAAAATCTCCCTATGACATATTACAAACACAGTTTTGTTCCCGGAATTAAGTTAAAACAATACAGGGACTCAATTGGAAATTTATGTCCTGACAAATTATTTAAAAGAGTGGCCCTTATGCTTGTGTGTTTCAAATCAAACCAATTTTCACCAAAAATTATCCAACTTTTAATTAGCACCAAATCAAGTTGTGAAAAACGAATTTTTACTTTAAACAAATTTTATCTTGATTAATCCTAAACATGCATCTAGTGATTAAAGCAAGTAAAGTAAAGTAAAGTAAAGTAAAGTAAAGTAAAGTAAGGAATACTCACAACGCAGGATGTATGAGGAAAAACCCAAGATGGGAAAAAACCTCGGACGGCCCAAGCCAGACAATCACTATGAATGTGGAATTACAACGAACAGATAAAAGACTCACTCAACGACTCGATCCCCATGAGTCTTGACGTTCTTATGATCTTCAACCACTGCTCTCACAGTGCCCATGAATAAAGTCCTTCTTCCATGATACCTCTTCACAACACACGCGTCCATGTATGTCTCGATGTCCACCGAATGGTTTTGATACGTCTACGATGTCGAACAAGAATTCCTTTTCTTTTCTTCACCGCAAAACCCAGATGTTCAAGTATAGAACAAATCTTGTTGGTGTCGCAAGATCACATTAACATATAATAATGATAACTCGGATCTATGCATACTCTAAGGATGTGTTTAAGATTTGAAACCTTTGAAAAGCATGTACAAAACTCGTACTGTATTGAAAACTGTTTTCCAGATTGCACTGCACATTAATTCTGACAAAACCACACTTTAAATAGTCTTTTAAGTCAGCGCCTCGAAAAATGTGTCCCTCAAACTAGATTGACCAGTCGTTCGCACGACATGGCTATATCGCTCGAACGAGCAGAGCTGTCGTTTGAACGACGCGCGTGTCAATTTGACTTTTTCTTTAAAAAGTTTCTTCAAAAGAGATACAATTAAGTCAAACCCTTTTTCGAGCTTATCAGAATAAAACATAGTTTAAAACACTCTTTAAAACTTTTTTAAAAAATTTCTTTATAAAAATTCATCCTTATCCTTTTATAAAAATTATTCCGAGATCCATTAATGATACGCATTCAAACATGTGTGTTCTCAGAATGAAATTAACTTGAATACGAATAAACTTGCACCAGTTAAACTTCGACATGATTAATTCTTTGAAGCTTTGCCGTAACATCTTTAATTTCTTCAATACGTCAAAGACCAAGTGGGATCGTGATAAAATAAAATATCCCTATGACATATTACAAACACAGTTTTGTTCACAGAATTAAGTCTAAACAATAGAGGGACTCAATAGGAGATTTATGTCCTGAAAAATTATTTAAAAGAGTGGCCCTTATGCTTATGTGTTTCAAATCAAACCAATTTTCACCAAAATTTATCCAAGTTTTAATTAGTACCAAATCAAGTTGTGAAAAAATGATTTTTACTTTAAACTAATTTTATCTTGATTAATCCTAAACATGCATCTAGTGATTAAAGCAAGTAAATTAAAGTAAAGTAAATTAGAGAATAGTCACAACGCAGGATGTGCGAGGAAAAACCGAAGACGGGAAAAAACCTCGGACGACCCGAGCCAGACAATCACTATGAATGTGGAATTACAACAAATAGACAAAAAACTCATTCAACGACTCGATCCCCATGGGTCTTGAAGCTCTTCTGATCTTAAAATAATATTCTCAAAGTGCCCATGCAGAAAGCCCTTCTTCCACGATACCTGTCCACAACACACGCATCCACGTATGTCTTGATGTCCACCGAATGGTTTTGAGACGTCTACTATGTCAAAAAGAAGTCCTTCTCTTTCCTTCACTGCAAAACCCAGATGTTCAAGTATAGAACAAACCTTCTTGGTGAAGCAAGAACACATAAACATATAGTAATGATAACTCGGATCTTTGTAAACTCTAAGGATGTGTTTAAGATTTGAAACCTTCGAAAAACATGTGCAAAACCCGTACTCGATTAAAAAATGTTTTCCAGATTGCACTGCACATTAATTCTGACGAAACCACGCTTTAAATAGGCTTTTAAGTCGGCGCTTCAAAAAATGTGTCGCTCGAACTAGATTGACCAGTCATTCGCGCGACATGGCTATCTCGCTCGAACGAGCAGAGCTGTCGTTTGAATGACGCGCGTGTCAATTTGACTTTTTCTTTAAAAAGTTTCTTCAAAAGAGATCCAATTAAGTCAAAACCTTTCTCGAGCTTATTAGAATAAAACGTAGTTTAAAACACTCTTTAAAACATTTTTAAAAAAAATTCTTTATAAAAATTCATCCTTATCCTTTTATAAAATTTATTCCGAGCTCCATTAATTATACCCATTCATACCTGTGTGATCTCGAAATACAATTAACTTGAAGACGAGTAAACTTGCACCAATTAAACTTAGGCATGATTAATTCTTTGATGCTTTTCCACAAAGACTTCAATTTCTTTACTACGTCATAGACCAAGTGGGATCGTGATAAAATAAAATTTTCCTATGACATATTACAAACATAATTTTGTTCACAGAATTACGTCAAAACAATACAGGGACTCAATTGGAAATTTATGTCCTGATAAATTATTTGAAAGAGTGACCCTTATGCTTGTGTGTTTCAAATCAAACTAATTTTCACAAAACATTATCCAACTTTGAATTAGCACCAAATCAAGTTATGGAAACCCAATTTTTACTTTAAACCAATTTTATCTTGATTAATCCTAAACATGCATCTAGTGATTAAAGCAATTAAAGTAAAGTAAAGTAAAGTAAAGTAGAGAATACTCACAACGCAGGATGTACGAGGAAAAACCCAAGACGGGAAAAAACCTCAGACGGCCCAAGCCAGACAATCACTATGAATGTGGAATTACAACGAAAAGACAAAATAATTACTCAACGACTCGATCCCCACGGGTCTTGACGCTCTTCTGATCCTCTCACAGTGCCCACGTAGAAAGTCCGTCTTCCACGATACCTGTCCACAACCCACGCGTCCACGTATGTCTCGGTTTCCACCGAATGGTTTTGATACGTCTACTATGTTGAACAAGAAGTCATTCTCTTTTCTTCACCGCAAAACCCATATGTTCAAGTATAGAACAAACATTCTTGGTGAAGCAAGATCACATAAACATATAGTAATGATAACTCGGATCTTTGCAAACTCTAAGGATGTGTTTAAGATTTGAAACCTTCGAAAAATATGTGCAAAACTTGTACTGTATTGAAAACTATTTTCCAGATTGTACTGCACATTAATTCTAACGAAAACACGCTTTAAATAGGCTTTTAAGTCGGTGCCTCGAAAATGTGTCGCTCAAACTAGATTGACCAGTCGTTCGTACGACATGGCTATCTCGCTCAAACGAGCAGAGCTGCCGTTTGAACGACGCACGTGTCAATTTGACTTTTTCTTTAAAAAGTTTCTTCCAAAAGAGATCCAATTAAGTCAAACCCTTTTTCGAGCTTATCAGAATAAAATATAGTTTAAAACATTTAAAACACTCATTAAAAGATTTAAAAAAAAATTCTTTATAAAAATTCATCTTTATCCTTTTATAAAAATTATTCTGAGCTCCATTAATTATACGCATTCATACCTGTGTGATATCGAAATGCA
This sequence comes from Sambucus nigra, assembly GCA_949130495.1. NCBI lineage: Eukaryota > Viridiplantae > Streptophyta > Magnoliopsida > Dipsacales > Adoxaceae > Sambucus > Sambucus nigra. Next base: position 540,805,778 of record OX422214.1, on the reverse strand, counting down.
ATTAACTTGAAGATGAATAAACTTGCACCAGTTAAACTTCGGCATGATTAATTCTTTGAAGCTTTGTCGCAGCGTCTTGAATTTCTTCAATACGTCATAGACCAAGTGGGATCTTGACAAAATAGAATATCCCTATGACATATTACAAACATAGTTTTGTTCACGAAATTAAGTCAAAACAATATAAGGACTCAATTGGAAATTTATGTCCTGACAAATTATTTGAAAGAGTGGGCCTTATGCTTGTGTGTTTCAAATCAAACCAATTTTCACCAAAAATTATCCAACTTTTAATTATCACCAAATCAAGTTGTGAAAAACCAATTTTCACTTTAAACCAATTTTATCTTGATTAATCCTAAACATGCATCTAGTGATTAAAGCAAGTAAAGTAAAGTAAAGTAGAGAGTTCTCACAACGCAGGATGTACGAGGAAAAACACAAGACGAGAAAAAACCTCATACGACCCAAGCCAGACAATCACTATGAATGTGAAATTACAACGAACAGACAAAATACTCACTCAATGACTCAATCCCCAAGGGTCTTGATGCTCTTCTGATATTCAACCACTCCTCTCACAGTGCCCACGCAGAAAGTGCTTCCACGATACCTATCCACAACACACGCGTTTACGTATGTCTCGGTGTCCACCCAATGGCTTTTATACGTCTACGATATCGAACAAGAAGTCCTTCTCTTTTATTTCCTGCAAAACCCAAATGTTCAAGTATAGAACAAACCTTCTTGGTGCAGCAAGATCACATAAACATATAGTAATGATAACTCGGATCTTTGTAAACTCTTAGGATGCGTTTAAGATTTGAATCCTTCGAAAAACATGTGCAAAACTCGTACCGGATTGAAATTTTTTTTCCAGATTGCACTGCTCATTAATTCTAACGAGACCATGCTTTAAATAGGCTTTTAAGTCAGCACCTCGAAAAATGTTTCGCTCGAACTAGATTGACCAGTCGTTCGCTCGAAATGGCTGTCTCGCTTGAACGAGAAGAGCTGCAGTTTGAACGACCCGCGTGTCAGTTTGACTTTTTCTTTAAACCATTTCTTCCAAAAGAGATCCAATTAAGTGAAACTCTTTTTCGAGCTTATCAGAATAAAATGTAGTTGAAAACATTTAAAACACTGTTTTAAACATTTAAAAAAAATTCCTTGTAAAAGTTCATCCTTATCCTTTTATAAAAATTATTTCGAGCTCCATTAATTATACGCATTCATACCTGTGTGACACTACACCAAAATGGGCAAATTGTCACCTTTCAGCCGGCCAACCTTGTCAAGGTCATTGACCGTGACAAAAAAACATGCGTTTTATGTCACGGTCATTGACCTTGACACGACCGTGACAACTAATTGTCACGGTCATTGACCGTGACAAGACCGTGACAAATTTAGTTGTCACGAACTTGTCACGGTCATTGACCGTGACAATTCGTGTCACGGTCAATGACCTTGACACGACCGTGACAACTTTTCCAGCAAAATCACTTTCCCCCTTCTTTTTTCCCTCCCACCGTTCCCTCCCTCTCTCTCACTCTCTCGACTCGACGCTGCTCTCTCTCTCTCAGGTCCAATTTCTCTCTCTCTCTCTCTTCCATTTATATATATCTTTGTTTGTATATTTATGTGTGTATGTGTGTATATATATGTGTGTGTGTATGTGTGTGTGTGTGTGGGGGGTGGGGCGGGATGGGGCAGGGTGGGGGAGGGGGTGGTGGAGGGGGGCAGGGGGTGGGGCGGGGTGGGGCAGGGAGTGGCCCTAAGGGTAGGCCACATATGCTCTATACTTATGTGGCTACTCGGACGAGAAGGGAAGGATAAGGAGGTGTTCCCGAGCGTCGCGGTACAAAATCTCTTTTCCATGCAAATAGTTTGTAGATTTGAGATAAAATGATGGTGATGTTGTTTCTTTTTAAATAGTTTCTTATTTGAATATATATTTGCATTATCTTTAGTTTGTTCGGATATATGATGTGTGGAACAGGTACAACGTTGCTATAACAGGTACAAATATACTGCTGGGCAGTGGCAGTGGCCATACTGCCCAACATTTTTTTTTTAATTCTTCCCAGAATTGTCACGGTCATTGACCGTGACAAGTCCCTGACAATATTGTCACGGCCTTGTCACGGTCAATGACCGTGACAATTTTTTTACAAAGGGTCACGGCTTTGTCACGGTTTATAACCGTGACAAACGTGTCACGGTCATTGACCTTGACACGATCGTGACACAAAACGCGAGTTTTTTGTCAAGGTCAATGACCGTGACACGACCGTGACAAAAAAAGTTGTCTCGCCTCGAAATGTCACGGTCATTGACCTTGACAAGGTGAATTTGTCAAGGTCAATGACCGTGACAAATGGGCAGATTTGGTGTAGTGTGATCTTAGAATGAAATTAACTGGAAGACAAATAAACTTGCACCAATTAAACTTCGGCATGATTAATTCTTTGAAGCTTTGCCGCAACGTCTTCAATTTTTTCAATACGTCATAGACCAAGTGGGATCGTAAGAAAATAAAATCTCCTTATGACATATTACAAACACAGTTTTGTTCACGGAATTAAGTCAAAACAATACACGGGCTCAATAGGAAATTTATGTCCTCGTATACACATTCTCCATTTCCCATTGGGCTTCGGCATGATGATAGCATTGGCTAACCATTCTAGCTAGATAACCTCTATAATGAAGTCGGCTTTCTCTAACTTTTTCCCCTCATCTCTGATAACTTTATACTTCTCTCTAGAGTTGACCCTCTGCCTTTGTCTGACTGACTTAGCTCCATCAACCATGTTGAGCTTGTGGCAGAGGACCTACGGATTAATTCTCGACATATCTTTGTGGCTCTAAGAAAAAATGTTGTATCTCTTCCTCAATAATTTAATCAAATCTTTTTTGATCTCTCTCTTCAAGGCCTTGTCGACTTGGATCATTTTTTCCAACTTGTCCTCATTGAGGACGGTGGATTCTACCTCCTCAGCTGCTTTTCCCTTTTTCATCTTTGTCTCATCTCTAGGGTCAAGAGTGTCTATATGGTAAGTAGTGGTGGCCCTATTATGCACCTTTCTCTCCTCGGTTGAATTAAAGTAGCATTCACGTGCCTCAACCTGGTAACCCTGAACTTCTCCCACTCCATAAGGATTCAAGAAATTTATCATTTGGTGAACTATTGAGGTCGTTACCTCAAACTCTTTGAGGGATAATCGTCCCATTATTATGTCGTAGGCTGAGTAGATATTCTCATCCATGACAAAGAAATTGATCTTCCTTATGAGACATTTCAGTCGAGCATCCCCCATTCTGACATCCATTTCATAAATTCCCGGAGGTTATACCTTCTATCCACTAAATCCTATCAAAGGTTAATAATACGAGGTGAGTCTCTTCTTGATCAATCTTAAGCCCTTGTAACAGTCCCAAAACATCATATCGGTTGAAATTCCACCGTCGACCAGTATCCTCGAGGCCTCATACCTATGTACTCTGGTGGTTATCACCAGAGGGTCATCATGTGAGGCTAGGATCCTATTAAAATCCAACCTTGAAAAGACATCTATCAGAGTGTTCATATCAATTTTTTTCTCTTACATGGCTTCGGCTTAACAATCGTCGAGTGAACCACTTCGAGTTTTGGGAGAGCTTTAGCTTTTTCCATGTGAGCCTTCCTATCGGCGATATCCTTTCCACCACCTACTAATCCACCACAGATCATTTTTATACCCAGATAGATAATATTCAGCCAACCCTTAGGATTAGTTACTGGAGGTGGTAGATTTGGGTCGGCCTCGTCATCATCATTCGAGGCATCATCGTCTCTATTCGCTAGGGGATCTGGTATGCAATTATCATTCCTCTACTTTTGAGTGTCATCTCAGCCACCCTTAGAACCATTCATGTCAATATACTTTCTCAGCTTCCCTTACTTTGACATCTTTTCGATCTCTCCCTTCAGGGAGAAGCATCTGTTAGTGGTATGGTCAAGGTTTTGGTAAAATTCATACCCTTTTATTTTATCCCGCTTATGAGGATGGGATGTGAGCTTATCTGGACACCTTTAGGACCTTTCATTCTTGATCTTGTTCAAGATCATTTCAGGGTTGACCGTCAATGGTGTGGATTCAATGAACTTATCATCAGCCGACCTCTTCTTTTCTCCGTTACCTGTGAATTTTTGGGACTTACTCCCACTGTCCACCTTCTCGTCCTCTCCTTTGGCCGCCATGGACTTTTCAGCGTTCATGACTCTCCCGATCGTAACCAGAAGTTCTGCCATGGACTTTGGAGGGTTCTCATCTAATTTCCACAAAACCTTTCCATTCTACAAACCAACCATCAAGGCAGTTATTGCTATATTCTCATCGTAGTATTACACTTCCAGTTTTTTCTTATTGAAGCGGGCTATGTAATCCAGTAGAGACTCATTCTTCCCTTACTTTATATATAACAAGTAAGTGGTCTTCTTTCTCGGCTCAATCCCAAAGAAGAAGTTGTGTATTAATCTCTCTATAAGATGGTTAAAGTTCTCAGTCTAGTTTATAGGATGGGAAGTATACCAGAAATGTACAACACTTGTTAGAGTGTTTGAGAACGATCTACACTTCATCTCATCTGAAATCGAGAAGATATCTGCAGCAGATTGATACATCTTAACATAGTGGACTGAATTAGTACTCCAATCGTACTTTGATGTCACCATCGGTGGCTTGAACTTAGTTGGGGTAGGATAATTTATAATCCTATTAACGAATAACGACCCTTCATTATAACCCATTTGTAATGGGTCCAGGCTCTTTAGCAAATCTCTAATCTTGTCCTCTAATCTCTGAATACAGCTATTACAAGGTCTCACCTGCCCCTTCTCTCTCATCTTAGCATTAGACGAGTTCTGGATCGGCTATTTTTTTACGACCATTAACTCCATGTTTCTCCTCATCTCGGCCATGGAGGGGTCATCTTCCAGCACACCCCCATTTCTTTTTTATCTTGCCTAGCTGTGAGACTTGAACAATCGGTCTCAGAGATCACCTACAGGGATGATCCTGTCCAGAGCGGACCCCCTACTGAGCCTATTAAATACCGAAGGATAAGATTATCCCTTTCAACTCGTCCTTGCAGTATTTCTAGTACTAGATTGAATAAGGCGTACTATATCCCCAGAAATTTCATATGGTTCCCAGCACTCTGACTCGTCATCATCATACTCATTACCTTCACATTCTTGACCCTGCCTTCCCAGGCATAGACACCTGGGGTCACCAAGATTTATCCACATCTGTTGAGGTTACATATCCTTTTATGGGGCCAGTGGTGGTCCCCCTTCACCTGATGTACGCCTTCTCTGGCAGTTGGAGTTATCATCTCCGTTATTGTGCCAATGGGCCTTAGTATAAAATTTTGGCTGAAGGCAGCCAGCTGATCCTGTATCTTAGCTTGACTGGATGATAATGAGCGCAGTGCTGCTGCGACGTTCGCCATCTAAAATTATGGCGATGCCTGACTGGAACTAGGACCTCCTCCCGGTGTAAAGTTTGATGCAATTGAATTTCGATGATTGGACAGATTAAGAGATGTACTGGAAGAAAGATGAATGAACTGTAAGAAAGCTTGAGCTCAAACTAGTGCTCTTTCAATGTTGGTTTAAGCCCTTCCAAGTATGGGGTTGAACCACCACCATAGAATCTGGTGTGGAGTAGCTACAAAGTGAGAGGAAGAAGATGATGATCTTGTTTCCTACAGACGACGCCAACTGGTAGTGCCAAATCTGGAATCACCTAGTAAATTAATGTATTCTCAATCTAGTAAGATATCAAGTATGTATCAATGGTGCTAATTTAATAATAAAATTGGAGAAGGAGGTGAGCCAAAGAGGACATAAGACAATATATAAGTGGTTCAACCTATCTAGTCCTACTCCACTGTGTGTGTGAGTGAATTTAACTAAGAACTGGCTCTAATGGCCTTTAGATACAAGTCACTCATCTCTCTATACTAAAATTTCAGTACGATTTTAGTCGAATTTTGCATTAATGTCCTTCTCAAGGTAGAAGAAGGTAAGTATTTATATTGTTGGGATAGTGCAGTGTGCACACCATGCACGTACTAAGCATGTGTAGTATGGGGCATCCAATAATGACCAACCACCTGTCCATGTCATGAGTAGATTATGATGATAAAATATCTCTCACACGTGAGGGGGATGTTGTTGCAACAATTTTATCCACGTGGGGCTCGCAGCCCACGCGCACTCTCCCACGCGTGCTCCAATCCACGCGCTCTGCCAGGTGTCAAATGTATCCTGTTATGGGGGTGTCAGTCTGGATGAGTACAACACCTCCAATGATGTAGTTGTATGAACAGAGATGGAATAGTGATCTCGACTGATGATGGTATCTTGTCGAGATGAGTCTGATGTGTGCCTTTCCTTGATAAGTATCGGCCTATCGGAGTATGAGACGAGATCACAAGTGACGCAAATTGGTCTCAAAAGTTGGATCCCTTGTAAGAAGTATGCCCTGTAATGTCGGGTTGAGCCTCAAGGAGGGACGAGGGTACACTTGGGCATATCATTAATATTTACTATTTGCCTAGAAAGTGAAGAAAAACACGTCATCTTTTTTTTTTAATACATTCCATCGAATATGGGTCTTGTTTTATAAGGCTCGATTAAAGTTTGAAAAAGAAAAAAAAATAACTACTATTTTTAAATTTGGTGGGAATATAGGAAGATGGCGTATTAGTAAAGAAAAAATTCATATATTTAAGATAAGACTTACTTAATGCTTGAATAGTCAGTAGGACTTAATTAAGAAGAAACTCATAGAATAGGACTTACATATAATAATCCCTGTTAAGTGGGTTGTCGCATTAATTATTAGGATTAAACTAGAATACAAACAAATTAATTAAATAAATGGGTCAATTAATGTATTGTCTCCAACATAAATACATATTTTGTGGAAAAGACACTTATTTTTAGTTTAATCCAATTAGTTCCTCAAACACCCAATTAGTTTTTCAAACACCCATTTACCAAATACTCTCTTATTTTTAAAGGTCCGCGCTAGCGGTACCTCATCCCCACATGTAGACACCACATTCTAGGACCCCCTAAGTCTCTCCTTAGACTTCTAGCACTATCCCCTTCCACTGCAAACCTAGGTCGCACTCCGAGTACCAATCTAGAGGCCATCAGGTGCTCTCGGGCCCTGAATTGACCCCAATAAAATCCATCGTCAGAGTGAAAGATCTTTAAATCTTTGAAGGGAACTGAAACCCCTTTCCAACGATATGCCCCGGGCGTGAAACAACATAACCATTCGGACGAACGATCAGTTTTCCCCTAGACTCCGTTTGACCATAATAAACTCTTTTTCTCTAATGAGGCTGAATGAATCTTTGAAGGGAACTGAATACCCTTTATAATGATTCACCCCATGCACAATTCTGACCTACGGTGCATATCGAATGAGCCATTTTACTCTGAGAGGTCACCCGACGCTTTCGGGCCCTTTTTTACCAAGGCCAACTTTTGAAACTGAGCGAAGCTCTTTGGAATTCCAAATTCCATCTCCTAACCTTTCCAACGGCCTTCCCATATGCGATTGTGACTTACCATGCGGACGAACAATCCATTTGCGACTGATTAGCACCCGTCCAAAGGACCGACGTCCGCTTCTGGGCAACATTTGACCCAAAGTCAACTCCTGAACCCGGGAGTGGTCCAACTACTCTCGAAGGCCTATGAAATACCTTTCTAATGGTATGCCTTGTCTGTGATTCGGATCAACGATTTATGCTCTATAGTCATTTTTCCTGAAAAGTCTGCACGGGACTGCCAATTGGCAGGTCCTAAACCCTGCCTATTGGCACAGTGTCAAGGGTGACTTTCTGATAGGCACCCCCTAGGGTAGGTCGATTGGCACCCCTTTTTGTCCTATAAATAAGGTCCATGACCTCATTCCCAATAGACAGCAAAAACCCATCAGGATTAGTGATCTCAACAACATTCTCTCAAAGTCAGCGAAGTTCCATGTGAGAAATCTCATTCAAGCCTAAATACCCATCCTTTTCACACCCAATTCGGAAAATGCCTTCTCTCTTCATCAACACCCATCAACATTAAAAGGCATTCATCCAAGATCAAAGATCAAGCTCCAAAAGAAGGTCCAATTCCTTCTCCCTCTCTTTCAAATCTCTTGTTTTGCCTAAATTACTTTAGATTCATAATCTACTTTCGCTTTAGTTCATACACATTAACTTCTACGCTTTTATTAGTATATTTCACATACTCTATTTTTCATTAAAAAAACCCAAAAAAATAAAAGAGGGTTACACCCGTAAATTCGGAATGAAATTATCCACCACACTTTTTCCAAAACTAGAAACACATTTTCTACACACACACCTAATAAAATTCCGTTAGAATCTATGGGATAAACCCCACCCCTATTCTATATTCGAACTACGTGGACTTTGATGCCTTTATAGTCTAAGTAGGCGTCTCAGATTAAAATCCGAGACTCGAGTCCAACTTTTCAATTTTCCAACTTCTCATATTTTTCCAAATTTCTCAAATCCCTCATTTTTATCATACATATACATATAATATGCTTGTTTGTCCTTCATCCCACATATATTATCATTTCCCCATAACGATCAATATCTCGATGAACACTCATATTCTATTTTCTACATTTGCTATTACTTTGGGAATATTCCTATGGATGACCTCACCCTATCTTCTCCATGGTATGGGTCGAACGATTCCAATCTCTATTATATAAACACATACATACACTTCACGGTGATAAACCCAAATATTAACATTTTCCCGTGAGAGATCGAAAGGGAGGGATGGGTTCCTAACACCTTCCCATTCCATAATTTAGCCCCCAAACCTCCGATCTATGGGTTTTGCATGTATCAGTTTGTCATTGACGCCGCTCTCTCGAAGTGGCAATATATGCTTTTCCTGTTTTGAGAAAAATAGGATGGCGACTCTATCTATTTACATTCACCCACACCGATGACGGTCAAAGCCACCTTTTCGAAGAGAAGGGTTCGAAATCGCGACGCAGTTTCTTCCCCGGGGGACCCTCTTTCTCCTTTCCCCCTAGAACAACTTTCGCATCGATCTGGATGGACACAGTGGCGACTCTGTTGGGGAGTATTTTTAAGAGGGCTAGACTCTATTCACATGGGTGTTTTATTTTCTTGTATATTACCCTATTTGCATGTTCCCTTTTATTATTCATGTGTACCTCATGCTTATGCTACTATTCACACACTTGTAGAAGATTCTCTATGTACACTTCTCACCACGTGCACCTAGAATCACATATTTCCACATGTTGCACACATCACTTATTCATGCTTAGTATACTATTGGTACTTGTACTTTGCTCCCTATTTGGCATGATCAATAAAGATATTCTCACCATAAGATAGTAATAAGAGAGTCATGCATGATTCACACGACATCATCCAAGAGCATTGTTATTTACCAAATTTTGTCTCGTAACTGGAGAGTCACTTCGTGATGGGAGCTTCTCTGAAAGGGTGCAGTTAGCCTAAGCGATATGACTATCACCTTCCATTGGCCAAGTACCTTCGACGTATATGGAACGGTTCCCCCGCATCGTACCGCTTGACTAAAGTCATGACAGGAGGTATATCATAGGGAACTCGTTCACGTACGTCGAGTATATCAAATTCGATCTCACAAGTACCATCCCCGTAAGGTATATAGTGAGGAAATTCTACACTCAGGTATATAAAATATCTTGTCCATACATACCGATTGCCCTCAAAAGCATGACGTATATCGTGGAAGTCACGCTAAAGAGGGGAACCCTTTCCAATTCACCCAACAAACTACATACCCCCATATAGGTGTCAAGCCTAGGACACACATGTTAGATTGCCGGTTTCGATCCAAAACTCTGCCAAAATTTCGGGTTGGTCTTCCGCCCAAGTTTTCGTGCGTTTTTAAAAAAAAATGGGACCCTGCTTGTGGGCCTGGTTACAAGTCCAACCATAACTTTACATATGTTGCAAACCCAATTTTCCCAGGCCCGGGTCCCGTTCGGCATTTTATTTTGAATTTAGGAGAATTTAATACAAGTGAGAGCCTAATAAACATAATAATCATGCTGAGACCCATCTCTTGTTTTTTCCTCTCTATTTTTCCTTAAAAAGTGTCCAAAAACATTTTTCCTCTTTTATAAAAAATAACAAAAACATTTTCGTCTTCATTTTCTCCAAAAAATAAAAAAATATTTTCCTCCTTCTCCAAAAATAACAAGTTTCCCTTTTTCTTTTCCAAAAATAAATTCCAATTTTTCTACTTCTCATGTCGATTACATACCCTTGGCCTGGCTCCCTATTGGCTTCGGTATTTAGTCAACCTGTCTCGAATTTTTGTCAGTCCCTTTACTTCCTCCGAGTTCGAGACTCACCCGCCTTCTATGAAGAATACAAATCACGTGCCAAATGTACATCCGAATTTGTTGACGAGTCTGGCTCAGCTCACTGCCAAAATTAACAACCTTCAAACCGAGGTTCATGAGATGCAAAGAAATCGGGTCCCTATCCCTGAAGATTCCGAGGTCATTTTCCCTCGCACCATGGGTCTGCCTACACCTAAACCTATTTGGATCCCTAGAGAATACCATCATGATCCGCGTGCTCCTCCTGCTAATGGGCCTCTACCAGCCCAGCTTCCTATGTCAAACCTTTCTCAGACCAGGGATAATTTACCCGTAACTGTTGATCCTAAAAAGGAAGAACCGAACAAGGTCAAGGAAGACCTCAAGATGCTAACCAAGAAATTCGACCAGGTCGGAATCTCTGGGAACTACATGGACTACACCAACATGTCTCCCTATCCTAAAGCCAGGTTACCAGAAAAATTCAAGATGCCCAATATTGAGAAGTTTGGAGGCAGTGGACCCCCAATCATTCATCTCCATACCTATCACTAGCCATGACTCTATTAGGGGCTTTTGAAGAAATAATTGCTCAAATGTTCCAAAAGACTTTGAAAGATAGTGCCCTCTGTTGGTTCCTATCCCTTGAAGAATCCATAATTCATAGTTGGGAAGACGTTGCCCATGAGTTCATGTCACAATATCAATACAATAAGGAGCTAGAGGTTACCCGCCATGACTTAGAGATACAGAAACAGAATCTCGGGGAATCAATCAGCAACTTCATAAAAAGATGGAGAGAAAAAGAAACTACCATGACCAGTCGGCCATGCGAAGAAGAACAAGTCAGTATTGTGAAGAAAAACTTTTTACCCCATGTTCGAGCAATAATGGGAGGACAATATTACCCTCACTTTCGAGTCCTCCGAGAAGCAAGAGTATAAATCGAAGAAGATCTTGCCAGGATAGAAGTTGAATCGAAGAAAATCTCGAGACAGTTTGCTCTTAGAAATTTGAAAAGCCTACTAGTACTGCAGTCTCAGCTATCAACAATATCTCTCAACTTGCCACTTCATGGGCACCAGAAAGTCTCCCAAACCCAATTAGGAAAGAATATATCGATCTTCATGCTCCTCTCTCCAAAGTCTACCAGGCTCTCTTGAATCGAAACCTAATCAAACTCGTGGACCCTGGTCTGTTACCAAACTGGTTCCAAAGAATTTCAAACCTGATGCCCATTGTGACAATCACCACACTGCTGGCCATACCACCGACTAATGTTTCCATCTCCAAAACATAATCCAAATCCTTACTTACCAGGGTATCATCACCCCATCAGCTAATCCTAAACCAAACACTACCCATAATCCACTCCCAAGTCATACAAGCACCATCTTCCTAGAAGAAAACTCAGAACTCGACCCATCTACCCAAATCATGCCAAGTAAATCACCAATAATGCCCATATACTCTCCTAAACCTCTCCAAGCATGCCCATATTTCCTCTTACACCCCACCAACCTTGCTGATCAAACCTTCACACTCCTCACCAGAGACTGCATCGCTATCCACACCCGTTCTAGAGGTAAAAATATGGAATTATCAGAAGTGCTGAACCAACTCCTAGAGTTCGGGATGAAATTTCCCTCCTAGATGACGATTGACTGTCAGAGATTTAGTGGGTTATTCTTAAAAGCTCGAAAATGGGCCCGAGAGTAAGACAAATGGGTAGTTCCAGCCAAGGAAGTCGGTCTACATGACCTAGTCTAGATCATTATAGATTTATTTCGATACACTGGTGATATATGTAGCATATTCGAGCTACTCAATGCTTTGAAATTATAAGGGCACCTGGTCCCCTCAGTCTCACATTTCCCTGCCGAATGGGAGGAATTATATGAAGAGGCCATAGAAGTTGTAGAGTGTATTAAATTTACATGGAAATACAATATCATTGCGACTGGATGGGGGGACGATTCTGATGATCCAAATTCAAGAAAGACTAGTCTGATAGCCAACCTATGCATAGTGATATCATTCGAGGAGTTGCTAGGAGAGATCAACCAGGTAGCTGAGAAACCCGACATCGATGAAGAAATAGGGTTTCTATTTTTCCGCACTTTCATAAACCACATGACCAGGTCGGGGAGACATTACAAGAATCCAAACTTACAACCATCAGCAAACGATAAAGGGAAAGGTGTTGAGAAGCTCCCTATTCCAGAAATGACTCTTGAAGAAAGTAAGGTCCTTGATCAACTGAAGAAAACTCAAGATAACATCACTCTATGGGGATTTTTCATGTCTTCCTAACTGCACCAAAATTCCTTAATCAAGCTACTCATAAGAACCACCGTTCCTCCCTCAATCACACCTAAAGAAGCAATGAACCTATTTGGATCCCCGCCCTCTACTCGAATGCTCTCCTTTTTCGAAGAGAAAATCCCTAAGAATGGTACCAACCACAATCATGCTCTCAATATCTCTATTGAAGTTCCCCTCTCACTCGTTGATAACGGATCAGCTCTGAATGTGTGCCCACTAAGAACTCTAAATTATTTGGGAATAAAAGTGAGAAACCTTTCTCCAACCTCTGTTGTCGTGCGTGCCAATGACAACACCCGCCGAGAAGTAATGGGATCTATTAAGCTTGCAATAGGGACTGGCCCTATAAACCATATTATTGAATTCTAAGTCATCGACATCCTAGCCTGTTTTAATATATTGCTCGGATGACTGTGGCTCCATGTAATCAAAGGGGTGTCTTCTTCCCTTCATCAAAAATTGAAGTTCTTTGCCAATGTACAATTTATCACCATCTTGGGAGACAGTGACAAAACCGAGGATGCAATCACCATTAATCTGATACTCGAGATACAACACGGGGTGAACGATATGATGTTATCAGGCTTTCAGGTTGAATCACTCCTACTCCCAACAGGGGATGACTTTAAAGATAGGGTTTGTCAAGAATATGACCCTCACAAAAACGTCAATGTAATCCAAATGTGGAAGAACATGTACTTCATGCCCGGACTGGGGCTAGGGAAATGGCAACAAGGGATAACTGAACCTATTATGTTGAAGGAGGCCTTTCCTCCCTGTGGCTTGGGCTATCAACCATTAGAAGAAGAACTCAGATTGATCCGTCAGCCTCGACTGAAGAAAAAGTTAGAATGCACCAGAACTATCCCGAGAGATTCCCTAAATGGAAGATTCATCAAATAGGGTGAAGATTTCCCATTCTGCAGCTTCCCTAAACCTTGGTATGACCCTGTAGACAAAAGGATGAAATTGGGAATGGAGATATTTTTTTTAGACAGCAACCTGGGAGCCGAAAGTTCCTAACACTGTGTGCAACCACTCACTAAGGAGACCATAGCTGATATCCGGGATTCTGAGGACAGCGACTCCGAGGACTCTTTCAACTTGCAGATACTGAGGATGTCACTCTACATGATCCACTCAGGGACTATGTCAACTGATCTATCCTAGATCATTAAAGATGTTAATAAACATCTTCTCAAATGGCATGCTATAGCTATGCCACTTGCTGATATTCAACCTAACCTTGATGTTTATCCCATTTCCCCTATAGTTGTTTCCTCTCACTCTGATGTAATCGAGACCTCCTTTGATGAGGTTCTTAATGCTATTTTTCCTATCAGTGAAAAAAACAAAGATTTTGAGTATCTTGTTGTGCCTTATATTAATTGCCATGATTCTAATCAAACTCTTGATGATCATGACTTTACAAATGAACAATTCTTAACTGATCTAAATAAGGATAATAACAAACAACATAACTGCATTGAAGTTAATGAAGATGAAACTATTATTATTAATTTCGATTCTAGTAGACAAATTCACTAGATTAGGATAGGGGCTACCCTTGATGAGCACGAACTCATGCAACTCGAAGAGCTACTAAAGGAATTCGTGGATGTCTTAGCATGGTCCTACGACGATGTGCTTGGAATTGACCTTGAGATAGCACATCATGAGATTCTAACTCTCCCAGAATGTAAACCAGTCAAACAGAAGCTCTGAAAGCTGCGCACCAAATGGTCACTCAAGGTGAAAGAAGAAGTAGTCAAACAACTAAATGTGGGCTTCCTCCGAGTGATTGCATATCCTACATGGCTAGCCAATATCGTACCTGTGCCAAAATTAGGAAGAAAGGTCCTCATGTATATCGAATACTGAGACTTGCACAAGGCCTCTTCGAAGGATGATTACCCGCTACCCAACATCGATATGATTGTGGACAACACAGCTAATCATGCTCTTAAGTCATTCATTAATGGATTTGACGGATATAACCAGATCAAGATGTACCCTGATCATCAAGTGAAAACTGCATTCATCACCCCCTGGTCTAAAAAATGTAGGGGCTACCTACCAAAAGGCTGCCACAACCATTCTACATGATCTGATACACAAGGAAGATGAGGTATATGTGGATGACATGATTATCAAGTTCAAGACTAGATAAGGTCATGTTCTCGTTCTCCAAAAATTCTTTGAATGACTGCGATAATACCAAATGCGGTTTAACCCACATAAATGTGTCTTTAGCGTTAGCAAAGGGAAACTCTTGGGATTCATGGCTAGTGAGAAAGTGATAGAAGCAGTTCCTGCCAAGCTGAAAGCCATATTTGAGATGCCACCTCCCCGAACGGAGAAAGAAGTCTGAGGATTCCATGGGAAATTACAGTACATCAGCCGATTCATCAGCCAATTGACTTCCATCATTGAACCCATCTTCAAACTCCTTCGAAAAGATTCGACCAAGGTATGGAATGAAGCTTTCTAAGAAGCTTTCGATCGAATTAAGAAATACCTAACCTGACCTCTGGTGCTTATGCCACTGCAACCTGGTTTTCCCTTACTCTTATACCTAACCGTGACCGATACTTTAGTCGGGGATTTAATAGTTCAATACCTTAAAGAAACCCATAAAGAAAAATCCATGTACTATGCCAGTTGGAAATTGGTCGATTATGAAGTTAACTACACCGCCTTGGAAAAGGCATGTGTCTCTCTTGTCTGGGTTACCCAAAAGTTACGACATTACATGCTCGCCTTCCCCATCAGAATCTTATCCTGAATGGATCCCGTCAAATACCTACTCGAGAAGCCCACCCTATCTAGTCGAATAACCCATTGGTTGATGCTTCTAGCAGAGTTTGATATCACCTATATCACATAAAAAGCCATGAAAGGGAGAACCATCTCTGGCTACCTTATGAAAGAAGCAGATGTTTGGATTTTTGAAATCCCATACGAGAATATCCTTTGTTCTTCCCAAGAAAATATTTGATGGCAAATGTTCTTTGATGACGCTGCCAACAAAAATGGATATGGGATTGGAATCCTCCTAATTGCCCCTGATGACTCCCACACTCCCATTACCATCAAATTGGATTTCCCCTGCACTAACAACATGACTGAATACGAGGTGTGCAAGGTAGGCCTCAAGGTTTCCCTCAAGAAAGGAATTCGATACCTCGATGTCTACGGGGATTTAGCCCTTATCATCGATCAAGTATTCAGGAAATGGAAATTCAAGGATGATAAACTCTTACCCTTCCATTCCCACCTTGAAGAACTGGCTTCCTAATTCCAAGAAATCACCTTCCACTACCTACCCCGAGCAAAGAACAACCTAGCTAACGCCCTTGCTACCTTAACGTCTATGATTGACATGCCCTAAGGAATAACCATGGCTCACTTATTTATCCAAAAACAAGATAAATCAATCCACGGCTACCACATCGAGCTCTGTACAGAAGAAGAATACAAAATAGCCGACTGTTGGTACTATGACATTTAGCGCCTCCTCAGATATGGTAGGTGTCCCCAAGGATCTAACAAGAAAGATCGAGCAACTCTCCATAGATTGGTTGCCCAACACATTGTCCGTGATAAAACACTTCTTAAGAGAAACTTCGATGGAACCAATTTACACTGCATCGCAGGGGCTGACATTAAAGAAATGATGCAGAAAATCCACAACGAGGAATTCGTACCCCGTATGAACGACCATACATTCGCCAAAAAGATCATCCGACAGGAATAATACTAGACTACCATGGTACAGGACTGCACAACCTACGTTCAAAGATGTCTCAAATGCCAATAATTCTCCAACTTATAACATTTGCCTCCACGAGAACTGTACAACATGACTTCTCCCTGGCCGTTTTCCACATAGGGCATCGATATCATAAGGAAAGTCATGCCAAAGGAATCCAATGGGCATGAGTTCATCCTAGTCGCTACTGACTACTTCACCAAATGGGTCGAATCCAAGTCATATGCAGTTCTAAATGCCAAGAAAGTGGCCAAATTCATCAAGAAAAACATCATCTGTCGATATGGGGTCCCACACGAACTAGTATCAGACAATGGGTTACATTTTGAGGCAGAGGTTACGCAAGTGGTCAATGAGTATGGAATTCAGAGACATAAATCATCTCCATACCGACCTCAAACCAACGGAGAAGTTGAAGCAGCCAATAAGAATCTCAAAGCCATCATCAACAAGATGACCGAGAGTTGTCATGATTGGGCCGATAGGATCCTTTATGCTTCAAGGGCTATCGCACATCAGTTCGAGCCTCTACTGGGGCTACCCCTTACTCTTTAGTCTATGGCATGGAAGCGATCCTACCCGTGGATCTGGAAATACCCTCACTGCGCGTCATGCTTGAAAGCAAGGTCAGCGAAGAAGACTGTTACCAAATCCGTATTGACGAGCTGACCTTCCAAGATGAAAGGAGATTGAAAGATCTATATCACTAACAAGGGTACCATCTCCATATAGAGTGATCATTCAATAAGAGAGTCAAGGACCACGGTGTTCGAGAGGGGGACTTATCCCTCAAAGAAATAGTAGAGACCATCTGGGACCCCAGAGGGAAATTTAAGATCAATTGGAGCGGCCCCTACATTATGAAGAAGATCCTGTCGAGCGGCGCCGCTGTGCTCACCGAAATCAATGGGGGAAGAAATGGAGCGTCCAGTTAACCTGGACCATCTCAAGAAATTCTACCCCTAGTTCGAAATCTCGGCGCGCTACGACTCTTCTCATCTCCCTTCTATTTAAAAAAAATATCTCTTCTTTTCCACCTACCCAGAACTATGTGGGTCTGATCCTCTAAAAAAATTTTAAAAAAATGAATTTTAAAACTTTTCAAAACCCTTAGAAGTATATAGGCAGCTTGTTCGCTGCACCTGACCCTCTTCTTTATCATAAATGCTATATTTTTCTTTTCTTATCCCCGAGAACGATAGTTCATTTTAAAATATACATGAACAAAAGGATTATGTATTCCTTAGCAATTGGTATAGATAGTTCAAAATGAAAAAGTCATCAAGAGGCACAACTGGATGATCAAAAACTTATTTATTTCATTATCTAAAATTTTTGTACGATTACATCGGCGTAAGGAGTCAAACAAATTCCCTTGTCAACACTACAACTACTAAAAAAATCAGATAATAACAAGCCCCACTACTCCTAAAAATCAATCCAATTATTCCCACAAAACAAAAAACAACACCTATTACAAAAAGCTTCACAAAACCCTACCCACAAATGCCAGAGGAACCAACACAATCATCACCTGCATCATGGGCTCCCCAATCCTCCCTTGCCTGAAGGGAGTATCGCAGGCGCTCTAAGGAGAGATAAGATCTAACCAACTTGGGGTAGACCACAACGCCCCCTTTATGGTGTCAGATATGGGAAATGACCTTTGACCAGTTTCCATAGCCATCATCCTGGGCATTACCTTCTTTCACAACCACTTCATGTAGTCCCCAAAGACATGCCAGACTCTCCTAGTAGACTGAGAAGGACGAGTTGACGGACGACGATTCTCCCACAGAGAACTAAGCAGCATGCGCATACACTCTGTCAGATCCTTCATAGGAAAGAAGTTTGGTATCCACGGTGGCTCAATTTTCTCCCAACCATATTAGCGCAACAGCCACCAAGGAAGGTAGAAAGAGGTCTGCCTAAGGCCAACAAGTCTGACATACTGGTACTCTCCAAGCTCCAGAATGGGCAACAGCTCCCCCCACTAAGGCAGAGACCAGTGTAAGACTCACGCCCTGTGCTTGACAAACCAGTTACCCTAACTCTCAATGTCCAGTGGGATCACCGTATGAAACATGTATGACCGCCACATAAACAGCATTACAGGGTTCCCCCTCAGAAAGTCAGAACGACCCTCCCACCAAGCATCCAGGCCATTCAACGTCTTTGCCAGTATCACCACCGCGGGATTGAGACGGTACGACATCCAAGAAATAATAGCAGCCAGTTGTGGGTCCACTAGCGTCTCCCCGGTCATCAACAAAACTTTTGAAACAATGCCTAGGATGATGGGCCCTACATATTCGACATCACCCTTGTCCTGCGAATGCACGAACTGCAACAGCATTGGGAGGGAAATCATTTCCCCCACGACCAATGGCCTGGCCACCGAAGGCGAAATATGAAGAAGCCTAACCAATAATTCCCTGGGAGAACAAGAAAACTCAGGCAGAGTCACAAAAACACTGGGATTTATACCTAGCTTGGCAGAAAATTCCTCGTAGGTAGGAAAAATCTCATCCAACTCGAAGTGAAAGACATGATCATCGGGATACCAAAACTCGACAGCCGCCATCAGCATGTTCCACTTAATGGGTCGGTTGCACCACAAAGAGACTCACCGCATGTGAAAGGCTTCATAATCAACATTGTAAGAACACATTGCTTCCAAGACCTCTAGGTAGTTAGAAAACTCAAGGATAATAGGGAGAGCCATCTTGCAAGACTAAGAGATAGTAAGAAAGTAAGAATGTGGAAAAGAAAGAAAATGAAAGTGTGAGGGAGAAAGCCCCATCCACACCCCCTTTTTATACTTGGAAATTCTCAAGCCAAGATTTGGAACCTTGCAAAAATTAGAGTAAAACTTGCCCCACCAAGTACCAAGCAATTGAAGAAAGTGCAATCAAACCCTTTGATTGATTGGATTGGACTGATATGCCGATAGGCAGGACTAGGGTCATGCCGATCAGCAACTCCCTATTTTGGGAAACTTGCCCTTTTCCTCTTTTGTCAAAATAAAAAAACTCATCAAAAATAATTTTTATCTTAAGGAAATTATGAATTTCCTTTATAATTATGCTTTTACCGATCTCATTTTAAATAAAATCCTTCTTAAATCAATCTTTCAAAATTCTTTTTACAGTCTCAACAGCAATGTAAAAATAGCATGTGCATTAATCAATAAACAAGAAAATTAACCAAAAAAATTCATTCTTCATTTGAATATATTTTGCTGTGTTACATTAACATTTTGTTGGAAAAGCAGAAAAAAACAACAAGACTCAACCCAAAGCCAATCTCTCTCTCTCTCTATATATTCTCTCTCCCTTTAGGATCCCCCATCCCTGCGGCGCGCCTTCTTCCCCCTTTGGCGAGACGACGTACCCCCACTACCAGAGCTCGATCCTTCCCCAGACAAGGGAGACAATGCCAAGAAAGAAGGAATCGGAATCACCTCACGATTATGAGAAGTCGCTAAAGATATCCAGTCCCTGATGTCCTTTAGACAAGTGGTCAAAACACTGATATGCTGCAAGGAAGAATAGAAAAGATCAAATCAGGCAAGCATGAGGAGAAAGAAAAAAATCAAGGAAATCAAAAAACACGTACCGTAGGCCGAAGGACCTCCTCCGGGTCCATTTTATGAGGGCGATGATGCAGACACATGGATCCCCCATCAGCTCGTCGAAGGTTATAACTAGGGGATGAATCCACACGAAAGAAGGGCCTGAAGTCATCATCCCCACCGCTGACGTAGCCTCACCACCTGTGCTATAAGAAGACCCCACCTGCCAACTCGAGCCCACACTGGGGAGAGGCATCACATCATAAATGCTAGGGGGATCATCCAACTCGTGCCGAAGTCCATATAATCATACATCACCGCTATGTCAATATACAAGGAATATGGTTCTCTTATCATCGCAGCCACTCGGGCATCATTACACATCTCCCACATGAGCCTCATGAATAGAGGGGGCCTTGCCGACAACACCACAACCTCATCCTCCATAATCTGATGGACTACCCTCTCCCCCAAGATACCAGGAGTAGCCGAACTCATGCGCCAGCAGGCGCCGCATTTGCGCATGTCCCCCAGTTACCCCGGTGTGCTGAATAGCCATCCCCCAGGGATAAAAGGTCACCTGCAAATCCCCAGTGAAAGCGAAGGATCACTGCCAATAAAATGGCATCAAAGGAAAAGAATAGTCTCAAGGACAAAATAATGCTTACCCGCTGGCTCATCAGGCCATTCAAGACATTACGCATTGCTTCGAGAGAAAGGTTCTTCTTCGATTGCCGATTAGAGCTCCGCCATCGGAACATTCGACAAAAGTCCCCAACGGAGTCATCCTTTAAAGAAATTAGTTGAGTGTTCAATCCAATCACCTCATAGAACCACGTTTTCAAAGAACAGGGATCAACAATCAAGAAATCAAAAGGCAATGCATGAATGGAAAATGCAAATGCATAAAGGAAAATGTGCAAAATAAAGAATACCTCCAGAAGATATGTGGCCCCTTAGTAAAAGTTGACCGACAGCACCAGCTGAATGCATACAAAGAATAGTAAAGGGTCGCCAAAGTCAGGGTCCCCCACTTATAGAAGCGAATGTTTGAAAAAAACCTCAAAAATGGCAGAAACCACAAGTGAACGACATCGCCATTCGTTGCTACCAGAAAACCTCCCAACACCAACAAGATAAATAAGAGGGCCATCTGACGAACCTGTTGCCCGTCGTTCTTATCAACCCTCCTCCTTAGCAAAATCTCCCTCAAAGAGGACAAGTGGAGGGAATCCTCGAAAACCACCCTCTCCACGTCACCTAAAGCCGTCGTCACTGCCACCGGCGTCACCCGCAGCGTCCTGTCAACCTCAATCTGGTCACCCTCGTAGTCTAGCCCCAGCAGTTGTTGAACATCAATAGGAGTCATCGTCATCTCCCTGAAGCCAAAATGGAAGGTGTGGGTAGTGTCCCACCACCTCTCTCCCAAAGCACATAGAACCACAGTGGAGCGGGGAGTCTCATCCAATACCGATGCTAGCCTACCAAAACCCACAGAGAACACCATCCAGTGCACCACAACAAGAAGATAATCCCAAAAATCCTTCAGTCCTATCGTACCACAAGCACGAATAGTCGACATGGAGACGTCAGACTGCCAAGAAATGAAGAAAGCACTTGTCAGATTTAGGAAATAAAGCAATCTCGTCAAGAAAAGAATAAAGGAATACCAAGATTCATGGAAAACTTATGTAGCCACTAGGGTTCACCACCCTTGAAGAGCGATGACATGAAGGCTCATGCAAAAGAGTCTAATCATTCGTCACAGGCTCAAAGGAGTCGAAAGAATTCTTGCTACCCAATGCTAGGAGAACCCTAGCCCTCAACTCCAACCCTGCCCAGTCATCGGCATTGAGTCACACCATATAGGTCGAATTGCTTGAGAAGTCATCCATTTTGTACATTAGGACGATTTGCAGAGGTTTATAGAAGAAGAAAAGAAGTCAGAAAGATGTGAAAAATGAGGAGAACCCGCCCCCTATTTATAGGAGGCTAAGGGTCATGCCGATCGGCAGCCCCCTCCACCCATCGATCGACACTGAGACTTTCACATGCTCTAGGTATCCCAAAACTACGTGACAATGCCGATCGACACACCCACGCCCATGCCGATCGGCACACCCCTTAAAATCTCGCATAAAAAATTCGAAAAAATACCAAATAATTCTGAACAATTCCTAAAATTGCCAAATCTGTTCTAGTACCTTGCACACCAAGGAGAACATTTTTTACACCCCCAACGGAATTCCAGAGAATCATTCTCCCCAGATGCGTCTCCAAAGGATGATCCAAATTTTCCCCAGCTGCAAAATCCCTGGATCATTCACTATTCCCCAGTGGAACCCAAAATCCAATCTTTGTCCCCACTGGAATCCCCAAATTTATCGAAGGAAAAGTACACCTCTCTTAGGTCAAAATTGACCTCGGTCTTGGATCGTCACCTTAGTTAGGTCAATATTCACCTTGGTCCTCGGTCGTCACCTCTCTTAGGTTATAATTGACCTCGGTCTTGGATCGTCACCTTAGTTAGGTCAGAATTGACCTCGATCCTCGGTCTTCACCACTTTTAGGTCAGAACTGAACTAGGTCTTGGATCGTCACCTTAGTTTGGTTAGAATTGACCTTGGTCCTTGGTCGTCACCTCTCTTAGGTCAGAGCAGACGACGATTTTGGATCATCACCTTAGTTAGGTAAAAATTTACCTCGGTCCTCGATCGTCACCTCTTTTAGGTCTGAATTAACCTCGATCTAGGATCGTCACCTTAGTTAGGTCAGAATTGACCTCGATCCTCGGTCGTCACCTCTATTGGGTCAGAATTGACCTCGATATTGTATTGTCACCTTAGTTAGGTCAGAATTGACCTCGATCCTCGATCGTCACCTCTCTTAGGTCATAATTGACCTCGATCTGGGATTGTCACCTTAGTTAGGTCGGAATTGACCTCGGTCATCGGTTGTCACCTCTCTTAGGTCAGAATTGACCTCGGTCTTGGATTGTCACCTTAGTTGGGTCAGAATTGACCTCGGTCCTCGGTCATCACCTTTCTTAGGTCAGAATTGACCTGAGACCTTTGTCGTCACCTTCATTTAGGTCAGAATTAACCTCGACCTTCCGAAGCGATCATCCACACCCCTTAGGTCTGCAGAACTGACCTCCTTCCATTATGTGGTGTCTATTTGATGGCCATCACTTATTCCAAGCTCACCCATTGAGGGGTTCTGTAGACACGACATTCTAAGACCCCCTAAATATCTCCTTAGACTCCTAGCACTTCTCCCTTCCACTGCAAACCTAGGTTCGCACTCTGAGTACCGATCTAGAGGCCATCAGGCTCTCTCGTCCCTGAATTGACTCCAATTAACTCCACTGTCAGAGTGAAAATTCTTTGAATCGTCAAAGGGCAATGAAACCCCTTTCCAAAAATACACCCCGTGTGTGAAACACCATAACGGTTCGGACAAATAATTAGTTTTCCCTCGAAAGTTGATTCGGAGGCCACCAGTTGCTCCCGGACTCCATTTGGACAAAATAAGCTCTTCAGATCGAATGAGACTAAATAAATATCATAAGGGCATGGAATACCCTTTCTAACGATCTTCCTCGTTCACCATTCTGACCTATGATGCGGATGAACGAGCCATTTTACTTCGAGAGGTCACCGGGCACTTTCGGGCCCCGTTTGACCAAGTTTAACTTTTCGAACCGAGCGAAGCTCTTTGGAATGTCAAAGTACATCTCTTATTCTTTCTAATATTCTTCCTCGTGCACAATTCTGACTTACCATGCGGATCGTTCATCCGTTTGTGTCCGAGAGCTCCCGTCCAAAGGACCAACGTGCGCTTCCGAGCCACTTTGACCTAAAGTCAACTCTTGGACCCGAGATAGGTCCAAGGACTCTTGAAGGCCTCTAAAATACCTTTTTAATAGTATGCCTCGTTCATGATTCGGATCAACGATTTGTGCTTTACTATTATTTTTCCAAAAAAGTCTGCACGGGACTACCAATTGGCAGGTCTTGAACCCTGCCTATCGGCGCAGTGTCAAGGGTGACCTGTCGATAGGAACCCCCTGGGGTAGGCCGATCGACATCCCTTTTTACCCTATAAATAAGGGCCATGACCTCATTCCCAATAGACCACAAAAACCCATCAGCATCAGATCTCGGTAACATTCTCTCGAAATCAGTGAAGTTCCATATGAGAAATCTCATTCAAGACTAAATACCCATCCTTTTCACACCCAATTTGGCAAATATCGTTCTCTCTCATCAACACCCATCAACATTCAAACGGGTTCATCCAAGATCCAAGCTCAAGCTCCAAAACAAGGTCTAATTCCTTCTCCCTCTCTTTCAAATCTCTTGTTTTGCATAAATTACTTTAGATTCATAATCTACTTTCTCTTTAGTTCATACATATTAACATTTACGCTTTTATTAGTATATTTCTCATACTCTATTTTTCATAAAAAACCCAAAAAAAAATAAAAGAGGGTTACACCCATAAATTCCGAACGAAATTATCCACCACACTTTTTCCAAAACTAGAAACAGATTTTCTACACACACACACCTAATAAAATTCCGTTAGAATCTATGGGATAAACCCCACCCCTGTTCTATACTCGAACTACATGGACTTTGATGCCTTTATAGGCTATGTAGGTGTCTCGAATTAAAATCCGAGACTCGAGTCCAACTTCTCCTATTTTTCCAAATTTCTCAAATCCCTCATTTTTATGATACATATACATATAATATGCTTGTTCGCGCTTCATCCCACATATATTATCATTTCCCCATAATGATTAATATCTCGATAAACGCTTATATTCTATCTTCTACATTTGTTATTACTTTGGGAATATTCCTATGAATTACCTCACCCTATCTTCTCCATGGTATGGGTTGATCGATTCCAATCTCCATTATATAAATACATACATACACTTCACGGGGATAAAGAAAAATATTAACATTTGCCCATGAGGGACCGAAAGGGCGGTATGGGTGACTAACACCATCCCATTCCGTAACTTATCCCCTAGACCTACGATCTATTGGTTTCGCATCTATCAGTTTGTCCTTTATGCCGTTCTCTCGAAGTGGCAGTATATTCTTTTGCATGTTTTGAGCAAAATAGGCTGGCGACTCTATCTCTTTACATTCACCCCACACCGACGACAGCCGAAGCCCCCTTTTCGAAGAGAAGGGTGTCGGACCGCGATGCCGTTTCTTCCCCGGCAAACCCTCTTTCTCCTTTCCCCCGGAACGAACGTCGCGCCGACCGGAATGGCCACACCACCCACCCCATTGCTGGAGCTCTCGTGGGCTCAAACACCCATTTAACTAATATTCACTTATTTTTAAAGGTCCACATTAGCGACACCCCACCTCCCTCCCATCTTCGACAACCCCCAGCGGAGCTCCGACGGTGGGGTGTGTGGGGGTGGGATGGGGTGCCACTAGTGCAGACATTTAAAAATAAGAGAATATTAGGTGAATGGGTGTTTGGGGGACTAAATAGGTTAAATTAAAAATATGTGTTGTTCCTATAGAAAATATTTTTATGTTGGGGAGTATACATTAATTGACCCATTTATTTAAACAATTTGTTTGTATTCTTGTTTAATCCTAATAACTAATATGACAACCCAATTACTGAATAAAAGGGATTATTATTTGTAAATCATATTTTGACAGTTTTTTCTTATTCACTAGTCAACCCTTAATTAAATCTTTTTTTTTACAATTTATGGATTTTTTTACTAATATACCCCTCTCTCTATATTCCCTCCAAATTTAAAAATAGTACTTATTTTTTTTTATTTTTCAAACTTTAAATAACTATAACTTTTGATATATGATTTCAAAATTTACAAAATTTATATTTTTGAAGGCTACTAATCGAGCCATACAAAACAAGACCCGTATTCGATGGAAAGTATTAAAAAAATAAGTTGACATGTTTTCTTCATTTTTTAGGCAAATTGTATATATTACTATGTAATATTTGCACAATAAATGTTTATTGTCGGTGAAAATATTCCAGATATAAAATTGTTCATTTTTCAGTGAACACAATAAATTTTACTATTTATGTAATATTAACATAGTAAATGTCATTGTCTGTGAAAATGTTCCAGATATATGACTGTTTCATTTTTCGGTGA
Source organism: Sambucus nigra (assembly GCA_949130495.1). Taxonomy (NCBI): domain Eukaryota; kingdom Viridiplantae; phylum Streptophyta; class Magnoliopsida; order Dipsacales; family Adoxaceae; genus Sambucus; species Sambucus nigra. The sequence goes on along the minus strand of OX422214.1, from coordinate 540,779,484 downwards.
GCATAGTAAATTTTGTTGTCTGTGTAATTTTTTTCTTTGAAATATTATAGGCTTCATGTATCTTGTTTGATAGATTTCGGTGATGAGATTTCAAAAATAGTACTTTTTGCAAAAAGGGATTTATACATCAAAAGTTATGATCATTTGAAGATTAAAAATTGGAAGAAAAAATGTTCAACTACTTGTGTAACTTCCCCCCAAAACGTTACGGATGGTTGGTTTCAAAAGGATAAAGCTGTGAAAAAAATCTAAAAAAATTACGAATACCTATTTGATAGTTGAAAAGTCACTAGGACTTATTTATAGAAAATCTCTTCATATATGACCTCAATGTGAAAAACCCTTTTAATTTTTACCTAATACACCATAATGGTAGTGAATTTGCGAGATATGCTTAGTTACAAGAAGGCTTATTTCTTAAGTATTAAAATTTAAATATTATAGGAATATCTCCTATTGGGTTAGGACAATCATTTTTTTCTTTTCAATAGAACCCCCCCCCCCCCCCCCCCCTTATTTAAATAACGATTATATTTATTTTTCTAGAAATACAAATTCTACCATTGTGTAAATATTTACAGAAGAGTGTTGAACTTTCGACCATCGAACCTCTGAGCTTCTAGTCATCATATCTTTATGCTTCTTGCCAACACAACTCTGGGGCTCCGGTTAGAGACTCTAAATATAAGTGATTTTTGGGCTTACTCCCTCGTAGTAATAATATATTTAGACTTGACCCCTCCAATGTCCAGTAATTAACCCTAAAAGTTGGACGGACATTACGTTATGTTTACAAAACCCTTAATAACTTGTATTTTAACCATCCTATAAAAATCTATGAATAATAATGACATCATCTCCTTCCTCCATTATCTCCTTTCCCAAATCACAAACCGTAAATCTAATTTTTAAACCTAAAAAATGAACATAACTACAATAAAATAACTTAATGAAAACCCAATTGATGATACCAAAAATGGTACCACTAGGTCTCAATGATAAGGAGATCAAATAGGTATAACAATGGCAGAAAGGAATAATATAACAGTAAGAAGAGATGAGGTAAAGAGGAAGAAGACACTAGATATAAGTGGTTCAGCCAAATTATGGCCTACGTCAACTGTGCAGTGTGTGTGTAATCCACTAAATGAGGCTCTAATGGCCTGAATATACAAGCACTCAAGCTTTATCTCTCTTAACGTGAGTTTGACAGAGTTTTAGTAGGGTTTCTAATATGTGATCCCCCTACATGAAGTAGAAGACAAGTATTTATAGTGCCTAGGGGGTGTAGTGTACCCCCCAGCATGTGGTATGCATGTGTGGAATGTTCCCAGCAAATGAGGAGGAGCTAGCTATCTCTATCACATGTAGGTCATGATGATAAAATATTCTCTCATGTGTCAGTGAGATGTTATTATAATGGTTTTGATACACGTGGGATCTATAGTCCACGTGCACACTCTCACGCGTTCCCCGATCCATGTACTCTGCCAGGTGTCACACTCGGCCATATAGTCTAAGTCGAGGATGAGTTAATGGATTAACTACTTAATAAGATCATTACATATGTTGACCTGGGTTGGCCCTCATCTCTTATAGTACGGAGGACGAGGATGAGGTTACACTCGCGGCCTGTAGATGATGCTGAATCATTTGGACCAGACTCATATGGTGAGGCCGAGTCCCTATGGCTGAGGCCGAGGTGACTTAAGACGAGTCCATAATCAGGCTACAATTCCTTACTTTAAACTCTGACACTAATCGGCCTCATCTGTGATGGATCCAGGTTTGGCCGAGGCTACACTTGGGCCTATCAATCACCCCCAACCCTTAGTCACTGACGTAAGGAAGAGGCTAAGGGGTAATAATGCATGAATACACTGATGTTAGTTACTAAGGAAACACATAGTGATTATCAACTAGGCTGTAAACTGGGTGTGACAACTATCACAGTTCCCATAGATTTGTTTCCAATTGTGGCATAATTGACGGCTAAGCACTCAGGGTTTCGTGCCTAAATTGATGAGGCTTTTGGGAAACTGTGAGGCGTTTTGTAAATCGTGGACAAATCATTTCTAATATTTAAGTGGTTATTTTTCAAACCAATTTCTCTTTCATCTTCTTACAGACCTTCGTGCGCCCTATTATCTCTAGAATCAGTGTTCTTACCATCATTTTCAAGTGTTTCCAAGCGATTTCCAAGGCTACTCTTGCTTTCTTGTCCTTCTATTTCTTCTAACTAACCTTCTCTCGCCATCCTTTTCAAACATTATCTCTTTTAAATTTGATTATAAGATATATCCATTTTTTGATGAACTTATTTGAGATTCCAGCGGCCACATTTGGCTTTTAGGGCTTATTTTTCGATGGTTACTAGGTAAAAATAGGTTTGTGGGGGCCATCACCACTTAGTTTTAGGCTTGCCAGTGCCTTACTAGGCTTTCCAGTCAACTCCGACAACTTTATTGGTTGTCTTCTTCAGTGAATACTCAAGATGTTCTTGAGCGTTCTTTGAATGTTCTTTAACAAAAAGATTCAATTCCCATTTGGATCCTTAGGCCAAAGTATTAAGTTGTTTGTTCTTTTGAAATTGTTCTTTTGGTAGCTTAAGTCTTATCTCGGCCCTTGAATGATATAAATACTGTATAAGTTGGTCGAAGGTTACCCACACTTAGGGAGAGGTGTTTTCAAGAAATTCATAGGGTAGAGGAAGTGGCAGAGGCTAAACGTAGGGCCGACCCAGTTTGGGTACGTCCCATCTTTCCAATTCCCTTGAGAATAATACTTCCTTCCTCTTAAACTTTCACCTCATCTTCACAAGCCTTGGGCTTGTCATCTGAAGTTCCCAACTCATCTTCTGCTCCATCCTAGGATAAATATTTTGAAGAGGTGATGAGAGAATCATAATCTCACACGTCATTCTCTTCTGAGTCCGAGTCGTTTGGTCGGGATGACCCATATGTTACCATGCATACTGATCAGGACTAGTCGATAGTGAATCCTAGTGCTGTTTCTGTCTCGACCATATATCCTAGTGAATTATGTGAGAGGTTACCAGATGGTCCCCCCACTCCTAAGGCCGAGGTCGAGACTCAAGAGGTCGAGCCTGAGGTTCAGATCGACGATCGGGATATGGATGATGAGGATGAGGACCCAGTTAATAATTCATATGCTGGGTCATTTGTCTCTTCTATCAAAGAACATAATCTCCTACTATGGATACATTTATATGGCATAAAACCTGATATCACAATGAGTCTCCCTAAGAAGGACGAGAATGTTTTTCAAGGCCAAGAGAGAGAGGTTGTTATCTAGCCACTATACTCCGTAAGAGTGTAGTTAAAGTTTAAGTTTTTGTATTGCGGTTGGAAGCCGATAACAACGACTAGCGTATTTACACGAATGCTCGATTTTTCCACTCGATCAGAGTTGATATTTTTTTATCAATCTTTTAATTCTTCTATTTATGCCTTTATTTTCCACTAACCCTACATTCCAATATATGAAGTTTAACATTTAGGATTAGAGGGAGGATATGGAGATTTATTTTTTTCGAATGATATTATAATCTTCTAAAAATAGGATCATGTAGAGTATGTTTTTGAGGCTTACTTGAATTATGAATTTGTGTTGAAGTAGTAGTTCAATTTCCTTTGGTAATTTCTCCATTTGACATCTAACCATGAGGCAAAGCTTTGAAGTTCTTATAATAATGGAACTGCTATGAAGCCTCCTTCTTGATCTGGATTATAATATTTCAAACCTATAGAATTTTTTACTTTTTTTTGGAATTTCTGAACTTTTTGGGGATAGATTGTATTGATCTACTAACATGGTTTCTTCTGAAGTGAATTCTCCATGCTAGAAATTTTCTCTAGTTTGAAGAGATAGAACTTTTGACTGGTTTTTAAGGTTAATGTTTACTCTTTTTGGATTTAGAAATTGAGTATTGATTATTTCTAGGTTATCCTCATCATAAACTGAAGGGAAATTATCAAGAACCTCGAATCTATTTTCTGTTGGGGCTTTATTAGATGCCACATTTTTAAGTTCTTGATTGGTTTGAACTGGTTCTTGGGCTATCTTGATTATATCAGTATTATTGACTGTATCTTGGGTGATTGGTACTAGAGTTTTTGTGACTTTCTTTGGAGGAATATTGGTATTATGATGCTTGAACATACATTTAGCCTCATTGTGAACCTTTTTCATGCAAAATTGGTAGAATAGTGGTAAGCTTTCTGTAGAAGGGTGTTTACCTACAAAAAAATATAAATAAAAATATTATTTTATTAGAATTACTGAGAAGAAACTCAGGGTCCCGGCAAAAACTCATATTGAGCAGGAACCCCCCCGGGGTCCCAGCAGAAACTCATATTGGGCAGGAACCCCCCAGGGTCCCGACAGAAACTCATATTAAGGAAAAGCCACCCCAGGGTCCCGGCAGAAACTCATATTGAGCAGGAACCCCCCAGGGTCCCGACAGAAAATCGTATTAAGAAGGAACCCACCCAAGGTCCCGGCAGAAACGCATAATTGAGAAGGAACCACCCCAGGGTCCCGACAGAAACTCATTTTCAGCGGAAACCCCCAGCGCCACTGCAAGTGTCAGTGACATTGCAAGAGTCAGCGCCGCTGCAAGGGTTAGCGCCGTTGCAAGTGTCAGCGCCGCTGCAAGTGTCAGCGCTGCTACAAGGGCAGAGCGCCGCTGCAAGGGCCACCGCCACTGCGAGTGTCAGCGTCGCTGCCAGTATCAGCGCCGCTGCAAGTGTCAGCGCCGCTGCAAGTGTCTACGTCGCTGCAAGAGTCAGCACCGCTTCAAGTGCCAGCGTCGCTGTAAGTGTCTACGCCGCTGCAAGGGTCAGCGCCGCTGTAAGTGTCAGCGCCGCTGCAAGTGTTTGCGTCGCTGCAAGGGTCAGCGCCGCTGCAAGTGTCTACGCCGCTGTAAGTGTCAGCATCATTGCAAGTGTCTACGTCGCTGCAAGGGTCAGCGCCGCTGCAAGTGCCAGCGCCGCTTCAAGTGTCTGCGCCGCTGCAAGTGTCAGCGCCACTGCAAGTGTCTACGCCGCTGCAAGGGTCAGTGCCGCTTCAAGTACCAGTGTCGCTGTAAGGGTCAGCGCCACCGCAAGTGTCGGTGCCACTTCAAGTGCCAGCGCCGCTTCAAGTATCTGCGCCACTTCAAGTGCCAACACCGCTTCCAGTGTCTGCACCGCTGCAAGTGTTAGTGCCGCTGCAAGTGTCTGCGCCATTGCAAGGGTCAGCGTCGCTGCAAGTGTCTGCGCCACTTCAAGTGCCAGCGCCGCTGCAAGTATCAACGTCGCTGCAAGTGTCAGTGTCATTGCAAGAGTCAGCGCCACTGCAAGGGTTAGCGCCGCTGCAAGTGTCAGCGCCGCTGCGAGTCAGCGCCGCTGCGAGTGTCAGCTCCGCTGCGAGTGTCAGGGCCGCTGCGAGTATCATCGGCGCTACCAGTATCAACGCCGCTGCAAGTGTCTACACCGCTGCAAGAGTCAGCGCCGCTTCAAGTGCCAGTGCCGCTGTAAGTGTCTGCGTCGCTGCAAGGGTCTGCGCCGCTGCAGGGTCAGCGCCTCTGTAAGTGTCAGCGCCGCTGCAAGGGTCATCACCGCTTCAAGTGCAAGCGCCGCTGCAAGTGTCTGCGTCGCTGCAAGGGTCAGCGCCGCTTCAACTGCCAGTGCCGCTGCAAGGGTCAGCGCCGCCCCGCTGCAAGTGTCGGCGCCGCTTCAAGTGTCTGCGCCGCTGCAAGTGTCAGCGCCGCTGCAAGTGTCTACGCCGCTGCAAGGGTCAGTGCCGGTTCAAGTGCCAGTGCCGCTGCAAGGGTCAGCACTGCCGCAAGTGTCGGCGCCACTTCAAGTGCCAGCGCCGCTTCAAGTGTATGCACCGCTGCAAGTGTCAGCACCGCTGCAAGTGTTTGCGCCATTGCAAGGGTCAGCGTCGCTGCAAGTGTCTGCGCCACTTCAAGTGCCAGCGTCGCTTCAAGTGTCTGCGCCGCTGCAAGTGTCAGCACCGTTGCAAGTGTCTACGCCGCTGCAAGGGTCAGTGCCGCTTCAAGTGCCAGCGCCGCAGCAAGTGTGAGCGCCGTCGCAATTGTCGGCGCCGCTGCAAGTGTCGGTGCCTCTTCAAGTATCGGCGCCGCTGCAAGTGTCAGCGCCACTGCAAGTGTCCGCACCGCTGCAAGGGTCGGTGCCACTTCAAGTAATAGCGCCCCTGCAAGTGTCAGCACCTCTGCAAGGGTCGGCGCCGCTGCAAGTGTCCGCGCCGCTCCAAGTGTCCGCGCCGCTCCAAGTGCCACACCGCTCCAAGTGTCAGCGCCGCTGCAAGGGTCAGTGCCGCTTCAAGCTTCAGCGCCACTACAATAAGGGTCACAACAGCAATAACGTTCGAGAGGTGCCCGCAAGGGTCAGTGCCGCTGCAAGGGTCACTACAGTAATGACAGTCGAGAGAGTCAGCGTCACTGCAAGGCTCGATGCCACTGCAAGGGTCACTACAGAAATGTTATTCGAGAGGTGATGCTACAAGGGTTTCAACAGAAACTCATATTGAGGGAGTAGTTATCACGAACAGCTCCTCATCATGAAACATCAGTCTCTAAATGAACAACAACACTAACACTTTACTTTCTTGTACAGGTTTCCTAGTCGAGCAAGCAGGGCTCGAACAGGCGCGTTGGGACCTCCTGGGAGTTTTGGATTGGCGGCTGAGGAACAAGGTATGTTGAGCAAGCTCAACCACTTAGCACTATAGGATTTAGAGAATACTAGTAGGAGACCCTAGGGTCACCCAATCCTCACACACCTCACACTTAGTCACAAGTTAAGTGAGCAGCCAAAGGGCTGGCTGCTCACAAGAAAAGAACTGTTTATAAAATGATTTTAGAGGAGAGGGTCCTCTAAACCCCTCTCAAGAAAAATGATTTTAGAAGAGGGTCCTCGAGATCCCCCTCAAGCTTGCAAATATTTTAGAGGAGGTGGTCCTCGAGACCCCCCCTCAAGTTTACAAAGTTTGTATCAAAGTTACCGTTTCAAAAGATATTTAGCAAATCAGATATTTTGTATCCATTAGAAGACATATTTGCTTTTTGAACTTTGGTGGGCGCCAGGGGGCATCTGCCAGAGGGGACAGGCAGACCTGCCTGCAGGTAGGGACAAATAGTACACTGCAGACTTTGTCCCTCACCAACCCTCTATGTTTTGGCGCCAAAAGTGCCAACCCAGCCTTAGTTCCCAAGTATAAATAGGACCCCTGGGAAAGGTCATAGGCATGATAGAGATAGACAATAGAAATTGCACTGTTACTCTGCTAAAATATCACCAGACCTACCTAGTATTCTCTCCCTGCTCATTCTCTTAGTGCTGAGTGCCTTGTTCCTTCACTCCCCACTGACAGCCATCACTCTCAGGTGTTTCCCTTGAGAAAATTACTATTTTTGCTGTGAAAGTTCATCTTCTTGCAGGGAGTGAGTTGAAGCTTGAGTTCCATTGTTACCATAAGGAGAAGTTTTCAGAAGTTGCATCAGGAGACCTCGAAGACCTTGCAGGCAGCGTCCATTGGAGTGGGTCACGCCTCACCCTTTCCAGTTATTCATAGACCCTAGTCTCACTACCCTCCTACACTTTCATAAAAGATTTACGGCCATAAACCTTTAGTTCCACAACCAATCCATATTATGTGGATTCTTTCTTGTAGGAGTTTTATTCCTACACAGACTCTTGCTATGTTTGGTCTGGTAATTGAAGCTGCAGAGGCATCCATTTTCAATGGTTTTCTTATAAGTTGTACTATAGAGTATAAAGATGATTTCGCATAAAAGTGAACTCATAATTTTGGGAGGTTTATCCAAATAAGAACAATTGGATTCTCTTCATCTGGCTTGAAATTTGCAGACCATTTAAATGTACGCATTGGGTACTTTTGAATGTACCATTGATACCTAAACCATAGTCTTACATAATCTTCCTTGTAATTGAGTCTTATATGTATATGTTTTAATCCCAACAAACCTGCGGAGTAGTCTTCTTTCAAAGGGAATGTAAGGAAGGTTTTAGGTATAATTTCAATTGATGGCCTTCCATGTGAGATTTTTTTCAACAATTGAGTGCTTTAAAGGTTCAAATATGGCTGATATATCTACTTTAGAGAAGATTATTACTAGTTCCCCCTTGCATGTTGTTGGAATCTAGAGTTCAGTCTCTGTTCTAGTATTTTTCATGTTTACACTCGCAAATGATTTGGACTAAATGTTTGTGGGATCTAGAAGTTTTGGGAGAATATTCGTAGTAAGAGGTGGATCATATATATTGGTTGTTGATGTAAAAAAATAGATTATCTCTAATTATTTAATCATAGATAAAAATAAATAAGACAAATGAATTTTTAAAGTGGTTCAGCCTTAAAAGAATGGCCTACGTCCACTTTTTTCTTATTGCTGAGTGTTTAAGAATTCTCGAAGTATGAATATCTTCAAGAAATTCCGGTCCCTCTACAATGAGGTTGATACGATGTATTTATAGCCCCCTGGCTGTACATATGAAAGGGTAATACATAAATGCCCCTTAGGCGTATACATCTGTATGATAATAATAAACATTTAATGCACAGTCAATCTGTTGGTTATCCTGCTATTAATGCTTTGTACGAGGTGCAGCTCGGACCGCCAAAGCTGCTTGGACCGCCTAAGTAGCTCGGTACTCATAAGTTGCTCGGTGCAGTAAAGCTCCTCGGAGAGCTCTTATTGCTCGGAGTGCCTGAGTTGATCGGAGAGGCAGAGTTCTTCGTCGCTAATATGATTGTAAAAATGCCGGTACGCACCACGTAGATTGACACGCGTCTTCTTATGATTAGTCCATGTCAGCAGGTTAAATTTGGTATCAACAGAAGCCCCCAATGTTTCACAGTTTGAGATTTGAGGAGTGTGGAACATTCTTTCTCGAAATATGGTAGTTTTAAATGATCATCCTGAAATTTAGGAGTACTTTCTTTTGTATTTATTTCTCCTTCCAAATTCGTAGAATCGGGCTTTTTGAATTTTTATGACCGCTTCGGTTCTCGCGCTCTTTTTGTCTTTATAGCCTCCGGTAGCGTAACCGTCTCTTTTTGTAATCATTATCTTTACCCCTTCCCAAGGCAAGGTATTTAAGCGTTGCATAAAATCCCATCGTCTTCTACTTTTTCAAATTTGTATCTTTGAGTTTTCCATTGTCTCTCTCTCTTGTGCGTTCATCCCTTCCATCATTCGTTGTCAAGAGACTCATCATTTTCCTGTAAGATCTCCTTCTTTCTCTTTGATTTCCTTTATTCATCATGGTTTACCCTGTAGAGTCGCTTGATAAGTTTCGTTCTGATTTCTCTATTCCTTCATGGGTTGTTCTGGAGGAACTTTTTGAACCTTCAGATTACTTCCGTTTGGCTGAGGGACATTGGTTCCCCAGTTTATTCGTGGCTGAATGTGGTTTTTCTTTTCCCCCAAACCCTTTATGTCTGGAATTCTGCTAATACTTTGATGTGGTTCCTGCAAGAATAGCCCCCAATACGTGGAGAATAGTTAACGGAGTTCATAGATTAAATCAAATTCATGGAACTCGTATAGGAATTCTTGAAATTATGTTTTGTTATAGATGGGCTGTTGGTGACAATACTTTTCATTTAAAAACTAGATTTTTAAATAGGGCTCTAGTAGTTAATCTCCCAGATGCCAATAGGGACTACTTTGAGCATGGGGTTGTTATGAAAAATTGGCAATACCCTCCACTAACTGGAGATGATGTGTATCGGGGTCCCAGATGCCCTCCCTATGGCAATGGGATAGGCTATTTTTTATTTTTCTTTATTTTTTTAAATTATGCTTTCTTTGTGTTTGATAAAATGTGTGACTGATATTTTCATGTTTATTTATTTGCAGTTGAAAGCAAAAGAAAGTCTCCAAAAGAGACAGTAGTTAATATAAAGCATTTAAAACTTATCTGGAGTTTGCATCAGACTGTTGTCGATGAGCATATTAGGTCAGCTTCGTATATGCTACAGTATAAGAGTTACACCTCATCTTTCACTGCTCGTCCGGTGATAAGCAACGCAGAACCAATACCAGCTTCTACAAGTTCTTCACCTGAGTCACATATTCCTTTGAGTGAAAGGATGAAGAAAAGAAGACCTCCTACCCTCTTTGAGAAATCTGCCTCTGGTGCCGGAGAGGCAAAGAAAAGTAAGATTGATGTCCCAGGAGAGGGGACAAAGAAAATTGATGCACCTCCTTCGGCTGTTCTTGTGAAGGTTGTCGAGAAGCCCCCAGTGGCCTCGAGCAAGGCCGCTGCTCCAAGCGAGGTGATTGTCATCTCTCCGACTAAGACTACATCATTAGTCGAGACCATTGGTGCTCCTTTGAGGAGGCTGAAGAAGAGCTTCTCGGTCAATTTGGCTGAATCCATCTCTCAACCCCCAACTAGTGGTGTTCCCACTTTTGTTGCCCCGAGCTCTGCCATGAGCTCGGTTAATACTTGGATCATTCTCGAGATCCAAGGTATTGAAGAAAATATTTTTCGGGACATGGTTACCACCTTAGCAGCTCGTCATATTGCCTCTGTAAGTCCTATAGTCTTAAATTTTTATTCTTTCCCTTTTTTATATCTATGCACTTACTTGCTATTGTTTTCTTTTCACAGATGGTAACCTACTTCAATACAATTTTGAAGAAAGATAAAGCTATCAAAGCTTCAAGCTCCTCGTCAGGTGTAGAGGAGGCTTTGGTAGGTCTGATGCAATCTCTGAAGGATTCTCGTCATAAGTATACTGATGATAAGGCTACTTGGGAGAGGAAGCTTAATTCCCTGGAGCAGGAGAAGGATCAGGTTGTCGAGGTCTCCAAGGGGTTGGAGAAAAGAATAAAGGACTTGGAGGAGAAGAATAAAGATATCGAAAAGAAGCTCAAAAATGTTGGGGAGCGTGAAAATAAGCTCAAAATTGCTGAGGAGGAGTTGGGTCAACTTCGGGAAGTAAGTCGTCAGAAGGAGGAAGTTGAGAATAAATTAAAGGCTGTTGATGATCTTCTTTCCGAGAAGCTTTCCTCCGAGAAGACAAAAAGGAAATTGGCTGTCAAAAATTCCTTCAGCGCCGGATGGGATAAGGGATGTAATAAAGGTTTGGCTGCCATGATGTCGCAAGTGGAATATGGAAGCCTCAAATACTTTAGAGATGGATGGGTCGTTGCTCTGCAAGAAATGAAAGTTGATGAAAATTCTGAACTATTTCAGCGACACATCCCGGTCCCCCTTTCAACTCCTGAAGAAGAAGAAAAGGACGAAGCTTCCTCTGAGGAATCTTCCATGGTGGTGGGAGATCAAATTTCTCACCCCCCAGTTATTCAGCCCACTGGCGAGGAACTTCAGTTACCCGTTACTTCATCCGAGCAACCTCCAGTACTTCCCGAGGAACCCTCTGTTCCATCCGAGCAACCTACCTCCTCGTCCCAGCCTCCCGATAAAGTTTTGGGAGACAAGGAAAGGTGTAGAGTTGTTCGTATTTTTCTCTCTATTTTATTTTTCTTTGTCAAATGTAACTCTGAACTTTGGACTTCTCCATTATGATGCAATAAAACTTGAACTTTTGATTATGCATACTGTTGATTTTTGTCTTCATGCTCTGTTTGCATTCTTATTGATTTTTGCTTTCTCTTCCTTTACTAGTTTATGGCCAGGATGGAGTTACTGTCTTCTCATGATACAAAACTTTTGAGGCAATGCAATGAGTACTTCACAGCTGGTCATACGGATATAAGTGCAGTACAAATCGTTGACATCCTCGGTCAAGGTGCTTCAGAGCAAGCAATTAAAGCCTACCAGTATTTGAAATTCCTGCTCGACCGTGCAGTAGCGAACAATGTAGCATATTACGAAATGATTGAAGATCTCTAAGGAACTCTTGAAGAGCTTCAATAATAATATAAGGAATATACAGCCCTTTTTCACGAGGGATACGAGAAGAAGTATCAGCAACTCAGTGCTGATAAGGGGCATGACAAGTTATTCGCTGCTTATAATATGAGGGAAAGAACTTTGAAGACTGAGGTCGAAGAGCACAGACAAATAGCAGAGTTGCTGGAGCAAGAAAATAATAACCTGCAAAGAGAGATAGCTCACTTGAAGTCTGCTGCCTCTACCACGAATGCTTTGGTCCCTATGAACGATAAGGGATTCTCTTTCTTGGAGTTCGAAAACCCCAATCTTTGAGATGAATTGGAGACCTTGAAAAGAGCTGGCCCTTCTACATCTACTCGGGGACGAGCAAGAGCTTCTCGGGGACGAACAAGAGCTGCTCGGATTATTGTCGAGGAACAAAGAACTCAATCAGCTCTGGAGAATCAAGCCTTCCAGCTGATGGCAAAGAACCAGACATTGGCTGAGATGTCCAAGAAGATCATGAATCTCGAGGAGAAGCTTTCTGCACAAAAGTCTGCTTTGGAGAATAAAGAGATTTTTGCAAAAAGTCTTCACGAGCAGTTGGAGAGGTTGACTTATCAATTCCACAAGCAACCCAGAGAATTCTGGATGGCTGGATACAATGAGGCTCTCTATCATTTGGATGATCGGATCCAAAATGTGAATAATGAGGGTTACAAACAAGGATGGTTAAATGCCTTGGGTGTACTGCAACTGGAACAGGGTCATTACCTGTGGGATTACCACAATCCTGGGCTGCTCGACCTACCAGTGCCACCATTCAAGCTTGACATGAGCTGGATCCCTGCTCGGGCCATCCCTCGGTGTTTGATTTCCAAATACCTTGGCGATTACAATCTCCATTCCAATGCTGAGATATCTCACCCCGAGTACCTACTCGATCGACCATCTGTGATGAATATCAGGATGCTTAAAGATCTTAACTTCATAAATTCCCCTTATGCTTTGGATGATCCACCTGCTGGCGAGGAACCTGTTTCAAAAGCAGAGGGGAAGAAACCAATCGAATAGGAATCTTGATGTAATAATAAATTTGCATTTCATTCTTGATGTATTTTGTTTTACATTTAATGAAATAATTTTCTTTGCAAATATTGATTGCCATTGTCTTGTAATTGTAAAACACTTCACATCTATGCATGTATATCTGTTAAAAATATAACAACATTGTGTTATTTGTCGATTAACTAGAGTTTGTTAAACTTATTGTTGACTATTTTGAATTTGTGGTAATCATTTGACCCGCATTTTATTTAAACAAAGTATGAGTATGTGAAAGTGATCAACCAAAATTAATGATATTTTGTTTCTCGACCAACTTATTGAGTATCAAAAAATTCTGCTTGATCACTTTCACATACTCATACTTTGTTTAAATAAAATGCTTCCGACCAACTATAGTTAATCTGAGTTAGTGGATTTTTTCTTCCCGACCAACCTTAGTTGGCATTTTTGGGAAATATTTTTCTTCCCAACCAACCTTAGTTGGCATTTTTGGGAATAGATTTACTTCCTAACCAACCTTAGTTGGCATTTTTAGGGATAGATTTACTTCCCGACCAACCTTAGTTGGCATTTTTGGGAATAGATTTACTTCCTAACCAACCTTAGTTGGCATTTTTAGAAATAGATTTACTTCCTAACCAACCTTAGTTGGAATTTTTAGGAATAGATTTACTTCCTAACTAACCTTAGTTGGCATTTTTAGGAATAGATTTACTTCCCGACCAACCTTAGTTGTCATTTTTGGGAATAGATTTACTTCCTAACCAACCTTAGTTGGCATTTTTAGGAATAGATTTACTTCCTAACCAACCTTAGTTGGCATTTTTAGGAATAGATTTGAGTAGTCTGAGTAGTAATTTTGCTGAGCAGTGTGTGTAGCACTAGTATTCCGTGAAAAATTTTCAATAAAAGGAGAGAATTGGGCAGAATGTTGTCACTTTATTCATACTGATGAAATTGAATTACATGAGAGTTTACATCACTGATAATACTTGCGCAGATGTTCTGCATTCCATGCATTCTTAAACTCCTCCCCCTCTAAAGTTTCTATTCTGTATGTCCCTGGTCGAACAACTTCCTTAACTCGGTAAGGTCCATGCTAGTTTTCTTCCAGTTTGTTGTGCTTTTGAATCACCTTCTTTAGCATATAGTCTCCTTCTTTCAGGTCGCACTTCTTCACTCTCTTGTTGTAGAACAAAGCTATTCGTTGCTGGTAAGCAGCATTTCTAATGGCTTCTTCTTCCCTAACTTCCTCGAGCATGTCCAAATCTAACCTTCTCATTAAATCGCTGACAGGGGAATTGAAATTTAGTACTCTTTGTGTCGGGAGACCCAACTCGGTGGGTATAACAACTTCACTTCCAAATGCTAGCATGTATGGAGATTCCCCTGTTGCTGCTCGGGGAGTAGTTCGATAAGCCCACAGTACAGAGTGCATCTCGTTGATCCAGTTTGCTTTCGTGTCATTCAGTCTTTTCTTCAATCCATTTAGCAACGTTCTGTTTGTCACTTCAGTTTGTCCATTTCTTTGGGGATGGCCTGGAGCTGAGTGAATCTTCAGGATATTTGACTGATGATAGTAGGTCGCAAACTCCTCGTTGTCAAACTTAGTTCCATGGTCTGTGATGAAGGCATGAGGAAGACCATATCGACAAATGATGTTCTTTCAAATAAATTGGTACACCTTGTCGTACGTCATATTAATGAGTGGCTCAGCTTTAACCCATTTAGTAAAGTAGTCGACAGCGACCACGAGATACTTAAATCTTTCCTTGGTCGTTGGCAGTGGCCCGACCAAGTCTATTCCCCATATGGCAAATGGCCAAGGGGAAGTAATGGGTGTCAATAATGCTTGGGGAGTTCTTCGGATGGAAGAGAAGCGCTGACACTTGTCACATTTTTTGGCATAGGCTATACAATCAGCCCTCATCGTCGGCCACTAGTATCCTTGAGTCATCATTCTTTACAAAAGTGTCCGACCTGCTACATGGGCTCTATAGGACCCTTCATGGACCTCTTCAATCAGATCTTTCACCTCGGTGGGATGCACACATCTTTGTAATCCTACTATAATTCCTCGTCTGTATAGAATACCATTAGTCAATACATAACGAGCAGCTTTAAACTTCAATTTCTTGGCTGCAAGTTTGTCAGTTGGTAATTCCCCTTTCTCAATATATGCCCTGATGGGATCCATCCATAATGATCCTAAATCAAGGGTAATAAAGTTCATTGTCAAACCTTCATCTATACTCCGACCAACTAAAACTTCAATTGGGATTGTTCTTCGTATCTCGGTACGAGTAGCTGATACTAATCGAGTTAAGGTGTTTGCTCTCGCATTCTCCATTCTTGGTATTCTAACCAGCTGAATAGTAGCAAATTCTGACACCAGTTTCTTTGCCTTTGCATGATATCTGATCATTAATTCTCCTTTGGCTGCATATACTCCCATCATTTAATTTATGATCAATTGCGAGTCACTGAAGACAATAACCTTCTCTGCCCCCATGATTTTTGCCAAACTAAGACCTGCAATCATGGCTTCATATTCAGCCTCATTATTCAAAGCTTTGAATTGGAAACGTAGGGCATATTCCACGTCGACCTCGTCCGGACTATTCAAAACTATCCCTGCCCCACAGCCTATTGTGCAAGATGAGCCATCCATGTATAGACGCCATATAGGTAACTCGTCTTCAAATTTCTGATCTGACAGAGTTCCTCGGTGGAAAATGTGTTGCTTTCTTTCACCCTCTCCTGATATTCCTTGCTGTTCGTCGATCATCTTTTCTTGCCCTTTTACCAACCTTAGTTGGTCTGGGCTTGAGTTTGATGATTCTATCTACTTGCCCTTTTACCAACCTAAGTTGGTTTGGGCTTGAGTTTGGTGATCCTGTAACATCCACGAGCTGATCAGTGAGCAACTTTTGCTCCTCGGAGGTACCAGTATAGGTGAATTCTGCTATAAAATCTGCTACTACTTTCCCTTTAAGCGATGATCTGGGTTCATAAACTATATCATATTCACCCAGTTCTATTACCCAGTACATCAATCTCCCTAATTTTTTTGGTTTATGAAGGGCTTGCCTCAACGGCATATCAGTATATACTACTATAGTATGAGCCTGGAAGTATGGCTTCATTCTCCTACTTGCCTCGATCAATGCTAATGCCAATTTTTCCAGTTTTGGATATCTGATTTCTACTCCTCCATTCTCCATTCTTATCAATGCCGAACTAACTGCATTCTCCGATACTGCCAGATACAAGTATAATTTTTCTCCCATCACTGGCCTGGATAACAATGGAGGTGCTCCCAGATATTTCTTCAAGTCTTGAAAAGCCTTCTCACATTCATCATTCCACTCAAAAGTCTTTCGGAGCGTTTTGAAGAATGGGAGACATCTATCAGTTGCTCGCGATACAAATCTGTTGAGTGCTGCTACTCGTCCTGTAAGACTTTGCACTTATTTCTTCGTCGTTGGAGACCGCAGCCCTAACAGAGCTTTGATCTTTTCAGGATTTGCTTCAATGCCTCGTTGATTGACAATATACCCAAGAAACATGCCTTCTCGTACTCTAAATATGCACTTGGTCGGGTTCAACTTCATTTGATATTTATCCAATTGATCAAAGGTCTGGCCTAAGTCAACTAGATGATCGACAGCTTTCTTGCTCTTTGTCAGCATATTGTCAACATAGACTTCCATATTACAACTGATTTGTTCTGCAAACACTTTGCTCATCAGCCGCTGATATGTTGCACCTGCATTTTTCAAACCAAAAGGCATAACATTATAACAATAAGTTCCCCTAGGGGTAATGAAAGAAGTACTCTCCCTGTCTTCAGGTTTCATTTTAATCTGGTTATAACCAGAATAAGCATCCATGAAGCTCAGCAGCTCGTGTCCCGAGGTATCATCCACTAACTGATCAATTCGGGGCAATGAAAAATGATCCTTTGGACATGCTTTGTTAAGGTCGGTGAAGTCTACACACATTCTCCATTTGTTGTTCTTCTTCTTCACCATCATCACATTTTCTAACCAGTCTGGATATTTAACATCTTCAATAAAGCAAGATTTCTGGAGCTTCTCAACTTCCTCCTGTATGGATTGATTCTTCTCGGGACTGAATACTCTTCTTCTTTGCTTCACAAGCTTGATCTGCTTATTCACGTTGAGCTCGTGACATAAGAAATTTTGGTCTAACCCGGGCATATCCTCATGACTCCATGCAAAAGTTTGCTTTCTTCTTCTTAGGAAAGTTATCAATTCCTGTTTTAGTGAGGCCTCCAACGACGAACCTATTTGGGTTGTTCGTTCAGGGTGCTCGTCATCCAGAATGATGTTTTCAGTAGCTTCCACCACTTGACCCTTCACATGTTGCGACTCATCTCTAGGATCCAATGTTTCAATTTCTGCACCTTCATCAACTTGATTGGTAGTAGTCTTTTTCCTCGACTTCTCCAGTTCCGCTTGCTCGGCGGATGAATAGTAGCATTCCCGAGCTACCTTTTGATCACCTTTTACAACTCCTACTCCAAAATTTATTGTAAATTTTAGGCATTGATGTACCATAGATGGTACTGCCTCGAACTTCTTCAATCCTACCCTTCCCATGATGATATTGTAGGCTGACTGAACATTCTTATCCATCACGAAGAAGCGTATTCTTTCTGTTCGACAAGCAGGCCATGTACCAATGAATATATCCAACTTGATCGTCCCAAGTGGAAAGACTTTCTCACCAGCAAAACCGAGGAGGGGTCTGTGATAAGGTTCCAGTTGAGACAGCTTTAGATTTAAACTGTCGAAGCACGAGTAGAACATGATGTCTACCGAGCTACCATTATCTAACAGTACTCTTGAAATCATTACTTCCTTCGTCCTCATTTTGATCACCAATGGGTCATCATGAGGATATAGAACACCTGTGAGGTCGTTCTTTGAGAAACCAATGACCAATTTCTCTTTGTTTATCTTTCTCGGGCGATCCTCCTCAGCTAAATTTATTCGTTGAATGTATGAGCAAGCTTGAGCCTCACAGAGGTAAGCTTTTCTCTCTGCAGTAAGGTCTCCTCCTCCTGCATCTCCTCCTGTAATAACATTACAATCAAATGAGCCAAAACGTATTAAAAACACTTCACGTTCTGGCTGCCTTGGTCTTTTGGGAAGATCGGGGTCATCCTCTGGATCATCCTCATGGTCTCTTTTCTTGTTCTCCTCTACTCGACGAGGAGATCTAGACCTCTCTCTTGTTCGGTCACTGTTTCTTCTTTCATTTCTGCGATCAACATACTTCGTCAGTTTTCCTCATCTAATCCGTGTTTCGTTCTCATTCTGAAGAGCTATGCAATTTTTAGTCATATGGTCATGATCTTTGTGAAACTCGCAATATTTTGCCTTATTCTTCCTGTCAGGATCTGTCTTCATTTTCTCTGGCCAGCTTAACTCCTTGCTGTTCTTGATTTCTTCTGGAACGTGATTGATGTCTTTCTTCAAAGGAGTATAATTATCAAATTTTTTCAATACCTCCCATGACGAATTTGTTCTTGATTGTTTGTCACCACCATTGTTCTTATGCTCTTTCTTCTTAGCTTTATCACCCTCCACCTTGGTTTCTTTGGCATCCATATTCTTCTTCGTAGCCATAGCCTCCTCGGCATTCATAATCTTGGCCACTTTTCCCATCAGTTCTGACATGGTTCTGGGTGGATCTTTGGCCAAAGTGTAGTACAACTTGTTGGGCAGTAGTCCACTCATCAAGGCGGTAATCTATGTCTTTTCCCGATAATCAATGACTTCGAGTTTCTCGTTATTAAAACGAGTTATATAATCTCTGGTACTCGTACCAGATTTTTGTCTAACACTTAATAAATGCGCTACTCGTTTAACTGGATTTGCCCCAAAATAGAAATTCCCAATGAATAACTCGGCCAGTTGAAAGAAAGTTGAGATCTTACCCCGAGGAAGATTATTGTACCATATTTGAGCAGATTCGGTAAGAGTTCCCGAGAATGCTCTGCATCTCATCTCATCTAGAACAGCATAGATGTCGGCTGCAGCTTGATATTGTTCTATATGAAGGACAGGGTCGGTCTTTCCATCTTATTTGGGGGTCACAACAGGTTCTTTGAACTTTGATGGTGTGGTAAAATCCACAATGGCCTGGACAGAAGGTGTCCCTTGAACAAAAGTTCGTTGTAGAGGGTTCTTGGCCTTAGCCATTTCCCCTAATCTATCCTCCAGTCTCTGAATAGAGCCTTTCCACGCATCGTTTCCTTCCTCGGGCCTGTTGGTTCGAGCAACTGATCGCGTTGATGTGGCTTCCTGGGATCTATCTTGACGAGCAGCTGGTCGTGACTGGGCAGATCATTCCCTTAAGTCTGATGGTCATCGAAAACTCCTCGATGCGGCTTTAGGAGGACTTTTGTTCCTCTTAGGGCCCAATCGATCAAAAGTAGAAACCCTACTTAATCTCTCCAATGCACTGGTCCTTTCTAGAGAGAGAGAGTGGCCTTTTGTTCAGTATCCGTGGCTCGTACCGACGAAGTTCTTCCTGATTGATAAGAAAAATCATCAGATTCCTTAGTACGATATGAATCGATATGCCTAGTACGCGAATAAAGTAAACGGGTATTTCTTTGGAAACTTCGTTGTCCTGAATGGGTCGGTGCACCACCTTGAAGGGTTTGTATGAGTTGTCGCATAGTTTCTTGCATAGCTGTCTGGCCCTGGGCCAGATTTGTCATTATTCTAGCCAGATCTGGAACGTTTGGCCGAGCAGATGAATTTGGGGGGTTTTCGGCATTTCTATTGCTGGATTCAGGATTATCAGCTATGAATGATAAACTATTTTTGTTGAAAAATGAATATTACAGTCATTTCCCATAGACGGCATCAATCTGTTGATGTAAAAAATTAGATTATCTCTAATTATTTAATCACAGATAAAAATAAATAAGACAAATTAATTTTTAAAGTGGTTTAGCCTTAAAAGAATGGCCTATGTCCACTTTTTTATTATTGTTGAGTGTTTAAGAATTCTCGAAGTATGAATATCTTCAAGAAATTCCGATCCCTCTACGATGAGGCTGATACGATGCATTTATAGCCCCTGGCTGTACATA
This sequence comes from Sambucus nigra, assembly GCA_949130495.1. Lineage (NCBI taxonomy): Eukaryota > Viridiplantae > Streptophyta > Magnoliopsida > Dipsacales > Adoxaceae > Sambucus > Sambucus nigra. The sequence goes on along the minus strand of OX422214.1, from coordinate 540,759,381 downwards.
TGAAAGGGTAATACATAAATGCCCCTTAGGTGTATACATCTGTATGATAATAATAAGCATTTAATGCGCAGTCAATCTGTTGGTTATCCTGCTATTAATGCTTTGTACGAGGTGCAGCTCGGACCTCCTAAGCTGCTCGGTACTCATAAGTTGCTCGGTGCAGTAAAGATCCTCGGAGATCTCTTGTTGGTCGGAGCGCCTGAGTTGATCGGGGAGGCAGAGTTCCTCGTTGCTAATATGATTGTAAAAATGCCGGTACGCGCCACGTAGATTGACACGCGTCTTCTTATGATTAGTCCATGTCAGCAGGTTAAATTTAGTATCAACATTGGCCATGACTTTGATTATCTGAGTTCACCAAAGAGAGAAGGAGAGTTCGTCCAGGTTTCTTAGAGAAAATTATAGAGTAGATTATTTAAAGTATAGAATTATGTTTTTTCAAAGCTCTCAGTAAATACTCACTCTCTCTAGTCTTTAACTTCATCTTGCGATTCGAAGACATAATGAGCTGGTTCCTTATATGTCTTCATCAAGCGCTCAAAAGGATACATCCAATGATACCTAACGGGACCACATAATAAAGTTTCATCGCATAAATGCACAAGCAGCTGAATGCTGATATCAATGAATGATGGAGGAAAATATTTCTCTAATACACAAACTTCTTCGACTAACATTGATTTAATATCTTTAATGTGCCTTCTATTTACCACTTTTTCACAAAGTAGAGTAAAAGATAAACTAATTTTCATAATTTCCTGATGGAGATCTTTGTGTTCAGTGAAGCAATGCTAATATGACAGAGGGATTAATTGGATGATTACGTGCCAATCGTGAGACTTTCACTATTAAAAGTCTTTGGCTTGGTAGCCTACTACTATATGTAAATTACTAGAATAACTACTTGGAGTCTTTAAGTTGAGTAACGTGTCTAATAGGATCTTCTTCTCACTAGTAGTAAATGTGAAAGCAGTTGGGGGTAAAAACTCTTCCTGTTGTAGGATAATTTTTTAACCGTCGTTTCTTCTTTATTTTCATATCATTTAGATCTCTCCGGGACCAAGCCGATATCTATCTTTAGAATAAGATCCACCCAGACATGTTCCTATCATATGTTCTGAAACATTCTTCTCTGTGTGCATCACATTGATTACATGCCTTACACAATGATCTTTCTAATACAACAAATCAAAAAATATTAATCACCTGGACCATGATTTCTCTTTACTAGGGTCATTCGGATCCCCCTATATTTATGCTTCAGGTTTACAAACTATGGGTATTTTCCTACATATTTATTCCTCATAGTATCATCCATCACCTTCTCCACGATTTACTGACATAAAAGTCAAGTAGGTGGCATTCAACGCTCGTGATCGATAGGCAAAAAGTTAGACTTGTCATTCCTGAAAGGGTGACTAGTCAACAAAAATCTACGATGACTCGTATAACTCATCTTACTACTGTATTGTAGACAACATGCTTTAGTATCCTCCCCATATATGGCACATCCATAATAACCATGAAAATTACAATCAATCAAAGTCCCATAAGCAGGAATGCCGTGCATCGCCCATATCACCATTTCTTTAAGTGTGAGCTTTTCAACCTTATGAGAGTCGAACGTCATCACACCTTTATCCCATAAATCCTTAAGTTCTTTGATTAATAGGGCTAAAAATTTATCAATATCATCGTTGGGAGACTTCAGCCCGAGTATCAACAAAGATCACTACAAAAAAGGCCAAATTATCTCCTTTCAATCGGCTAGCCTTGTCACGATCATTGACCATGACAAAAAAACACGCGGGGTAAGAGAAAAATGTGAACTCATTTCTCATGCATAGTGTCAGAGGGAGACTTAAAGGGTCCATGATAATCGACTAATAACTTTGAATAGTACTTAAATTACTGAAATCTATCGGTTGAGATTGTAAGACGAACGTTGCATGATTCCTTGCAAATTCATAGTGTCATGTGTTTGAAATTTGTCCGATGATTGAATCATCCATATGAAAAATCATATTCCCACCCACCTCGAATAGAGAGTGCCATGTCATGGCCTCTGCTATCCATGGTACAATAAAAAATTATTTTAACTATGTCCTAAGTGGGAAAAACTTATAGACCTTTTGTGGGACTTGCAAGCACTTATGATTTTTTTACAGGTTTGCCATTTCCATTCTCACAAATAACATATCTAGGCTCACTGCATAGAGGATATTCATCCTTCTCTTCATGCTCATTACGATAAAATATGAAATCATACTTGCATGCATGAATAAATTTGTATTTCAAATCCAAACCCTTCAAAATCTTCTTCATGGTAGGATAATTATATACTAATGTTTTCTATTTTAAGAGAATTTCTTTAATCCACTTAAGAATTCTAGTTATGCTGTTCCCAAACAAACCAAATTGAATCTTCAAATTATGCAAATCAATCATTTCATATAATACCGAGTGATCTTTATCGAAATCTTTATAAAACGGTCTAGTCGCATCGACTTTCAACGGTATGTATTCCCAATCTCCTGGTAGTTCAACATCAAATTGTTTACAACTTGGTCATAATGCACATTATCCATATCCATAGGTTGGCGGTTTTAATGGTTGTGGAGTCCGTAAGCATCATCAGTTAAGTAAATAAATGGACGATTTGTTGGTGAATCATGTACCACTTCCACTCGTTGGGGCTCTGTTACGTGGTCGGGTACTGATAATTCTTTCGGATCATAAGCTATATTTTTTTCACCATGGTATGTCCATATTTTATAGTATTGACAGATTCCCCACTTTATTAAATCAACGTCTTGCTATGACTTATATTTTTCGTTCATATAATGGATGCACGGACACGGAATCTTGTCACTTTAAAGATTTTTTGAAGCATTTTTAACAAATTCTTAATGCCCTTTACATGATTATTTGTTATTCGGTTAGTCTCTCCCATCCACTATTTGTATTATGGGAAATCCATGTGATAATCTTTAAATTTCAGTCCTGTGGTAATAGATTAAAAAAAATTATTACAACTAAAACAAAAACAATATTCTTAAAACCGAAACCAAAAAAAATTATTACAACTGAAACAAAACCAATATTCTTACAACTGAAACAAACAAATATTACAGCTGAAACAAGAAAAGTGTTATTGCAACTAAATGAAAGAAAATATTATTACAACTTGACCAATAGATAAACTGGCCAAGTAATAAAATATTCTACATAATTTATCAATTCCGCCCTTCCTCGTTGTCAATTTTCACAGGCACATCTTCGTATCCGTTGTATATTTAATAGACCATTATTTGAGCCTCACCCCTCTCCAAAGCTCGATCGTGTACTGAAGTTCTAACAACTATGGAGATAAGTGTGCACACACCAACAATCATCGTATTGCCTAGGTCCCTGAAATAGTATTGTTGGCCATAGTCACTATGAGTTGTTGATGATGATCCACGTTCCGTGTTAGGTGGAGGCATGGGGAAGAGGTATATTGGAGGAGTCAACATTTAGGAAGGGAATGTTGGTGGAGTTAAAATTTAGGATGGGAATATTGGATGAGGCAAAATTTAGGATGGGAATGTTGGATGAGGCTGCATTTGGGAAGGTGAAGGATAGGGAAAACCTTGAGGAGGAGGGTAAGGGCAACCTTGAGGAGGCATTGGGGGACTATAACCTTAAAAAAGAGTCACAAGTTTCTCAGTTTGATTTAACAAGAATCCCAGATTATTTTTAATCTCCTGGACATCCCCATCGGTCCAGAACTGTTGTTCCTATTGGATCGAGATATGGTCCCTGGACGAAGAAAGTTCATCCATGAGAGGTGCGGTGTGTTTAAATTTTACTTTTTGGCATATGTTAGCCAACGCCTCTCGTCCTCCCCCTTTTATCATTTCTAAAGGTCTGGGCATCATTTTCAAGGTCAAGGTCATCAATAGGTCTCGAATCGGATTGACTGCTAATTGCCTCTATTGATTCCAGCATCTTAGCCAAGTGCGGAGGGAATTTATTATCTTTGTCCCGTCGAGCATAAACATATAAGTTTAATCGATTTGGTTGTTTAGTGACATTTGGACCATCCTTTGTCCTACTCCCCATTCATTCTTCAAATCCTCATATGATTTGGATCCCAGCCTGTGGATATCAGTTTTTTATTCCCTATTTTGTTTGTTTTGCTCCCTTTGGACCAACTTTTTCTATTTGGTCTCTGTGACAACCCGCCTACTAAAATAATAGGTGGTCAGCCCAATACTCTAATAATCACAGGAATCATAGATGGTCCATTCTCAGCATCACTGTCGATTAAAATAATAGTATGAGATAACCACCAATCATTTTAGAAAACGGACTGTCAATTTAAAATTTTGTAAGTAAAAGAAAACACTTAGACAATCCAATTTGTAAAAATGGTGGATACCAAAAATCAATGAATAAAGAATGATAATATAATAAATAATAACCGAATAAGCTGTCGGTTAACAGACCAACACAAATAGTTACACCGAGTATTACAATTTAAACATTATATTATAATAAATGAGTGCAGTGCTTGGGCAACACGCCCGAATAAATAAAATGAACATAAGTAGAGTACAATGGAAAGAAACGTCTAATACGAATATCCTATAACATCCCTAACATGCTATAGCTCCATGACAACTGTAATGGAGATGTCAATACGGGTGTCCTTGCGGTAGAGCACCTGAACGGACAAAGGGTTGCATGAAAAACAAAGAAATATAGACGGGTCAGGGCCCGGTTTGATATGATTACCATGTGACTAAAATGCATGACAGTTAAGTGAGTGATTCTCTCGCAATTAACATAATAAAGTTTCTTACCTCTCAATCTAAAATCACAACCTAGCGTAATATCAATGATGATTTTCTATTTAACCCAAGTACTAAGGGCTAACTTTTCCCCAGTCTAAACATTATGCCCTATTCGTGCGTGGGGTGTCTCGCGAAGCGAAATCCAAATAAGGAACCCCCCCTGATACACTACTACTAGGAAAGGTTGATCGTCGAGATCCATTAGACCCTCAGCACGAAATCAATATATATGTATTCGTCTAATTACGTACACATAACAATTTCATTCACCCTCTAAAGGCACAGTTCCTAATTTCTTTAGGAATTACATATATGGTACTTCATTTTATCAAATCTTTACCAATTCAATATCTTTTCAAAACTCTCTTTGCCAATTTTATTTCCTTTCATCCATCCAGGAAAATACATATTTAAAAGCAAGTTTTATTAACATAAAAATGCTTTACCTTTTCATTTCATAACTTCCATTTTCCTTCTTCCATCCGGAAAATGTATTTAACATCCCATTTCCCTTCTTCCATCCGCGAAATGTATTTAAAGACATTTTATTATCATAAAATGCTTTAATCACCAATAATGTCCCACATTATTATCCATAGTTATATATCATATTATATAACGCAATCTAGGACCGCCCATCCAGGTTTTACCACTGTGCGCGCCCCTAAATGGCTATCATCTTCTAGGGCCTATCATCAAGACAACCTGGGATCCTATCGAAATGTCGGGAAGCGGCCATATGCCTACGGGAGAGTCATAACCATACCCAGAATTACCTCACCAGCGCATAAAATATACAATAACGCTCATATGGCCTAGGGACTATATCCACCCTGAATTCATTATCCAGGGGGCTTCACCACACGCGCGAACTTCCATTATGATAGCGATTTACACAGGTGTGATTCCATAAATTAACATTTATGAAAATCATTTTTCCATTTTGAAATCATTCACTTTTTTACAATTCTCAAAATCATTTGTACTTAGCCATTTAGTACCACATTTTATAATATGCATTTCTTATTCTTAGTGTCATATTTTATTAATGAACTAAAACCCGAAGTGCCAATAGACTCACACTAGTGTTGAAAAGTCCAACATAAAACCATAAGTCATCAAAATGAGTCTCCCTCAATATTAGACTCCCAAAAGTCTCAACATTAATATTTTATCTCCAATTTATTTTTAGGTTAACTTCCTATATCATTCGGATATTAACCTACATAAACTAGCCCTCGGGGTAAGCCCAATTATCCTCATTTAAGCCTAGGACAATAGTCTACCCACAACAACCCTCTAGGATATCCCATTACTTCCCAAAGGAAGGTTCCTAAGCCTCGAACCTAAAAGAAAAGGGCTAAAATAAAACTAAGAAAAATCTCACAAAAACAGGGAAACTGAATCGATTCGCCCTAAGTCCGAATCGATTCTCCCATGGTTCCGAATCAATTCGATGAGTAAAAACAACTTTCTGCATCTATCCGAATCGATTTGGCCTTATCCGAATCGATTCGGTGAGTAAAACCAACTTTCTTCATCTATTCAAATCGATTCGGCCTTATCCCAAATCGATTCGGTCTCCCAGACCTGTAGCCTACCCCCAAACCGAATCGATTCCCCCTGGAACTGAATCGATTCGACCCTGAGAATTTGCCTAGCTGTCAGCAGGGGTCTATCGATCGACCCTTGGACGTCGATCGATCGATCGATCCCCCATGATCGATCGATCGATCATGGCGGGAAACTTCTTCTCCGAGAAGCTGTTTCGGCCATTGACAAAGCTCCAAGCTTTTTAATCGTTATTTCACCCGACCACAACAACAAAAATTGCTACCAAATCATTCCTACACATCTTGTAACTAATTGTTTCTCCTCAAATCAAATTAAAACTAAGATTTAAGGGTTTAATCACCAAAATCAACAAAAACCCATTAATGGTTTAAATCTCCAAAAACCTAACTATACATGCAATTTATCACATTAAATCAATATCTAGCAAGTAATAAACTTTCCTCGAGGTTGTAATCTCGGATCCTCTTCCGTTAGCCACGGATTTCAGCCCAAATTTTCCATTTTTCTCTCTTTTTCTCCATTTCCCCAAGCTCTCTCTTTTCTCTCTCTCTCTCTCTCTCTCTCTCTCAAGGCTTCTAGCATAAGATTGAGAAAATAAAGGAGCGGGGAGACTTAACCGGGTCTTAAACATAATTCCCCCTCTTTTAAATGTTAATACACCATTAAAATGACTCGTATCCACATAATTGAGTCATAATCCACCAAAAGTTCCTGAAACTCAAAAATACAACTTGGCACTTATTTCGACTATCTCGACTATTCTAAAAACAACTGCACCCCCTATTTTGGCATTCGAAATAACTTCAACTATTTTTATGTTCCAATTTAATTTTATTTCATTAATTAGGCTCTAGTTTAATTATGAGTCATAACAGTCGCATAACTTATAACGACGCAATAGAACACAATATAATGCTATTTACCTTCTCATAACGGTAAATAGACAGAACAAAGTAAATATTATCCCTAAATATCACGGGAAATAATATTTACTCCAACTTCCCCTATTTTATAAAATTAGCCCATCAGGCAATAAAATAGTCACTCAAAAGCCTGTGTTGTTACATACTCCCCCCCCCCCCCCTTAGAAGGGAATTTTCCCCTCAAAATTAAGGCGTACCCCATAATCATACAAAGGGTATACAATACCAAACCATCGTTCTATCATTCTTAACAAACCCCTTAGCAGTGCGGCATCCCCATTGGAGTCGGACTAAGGCCATCACTACTCAATCTCAGTCTACCTTCTTCGTGCTCTAACATAACACCAAATAGTTCCTCATGAACTATCGATCCTACCTTTCTACTACGGAAGGAGATACCAACACATCTCGGCATAAATTTCTTTTCTTCCCAAACATGTTATACCCTGGCCAGGGACTAACTACACTAACACTTAATTTCTCACCCCAACACTACTTACTTCTATTCGCATTGGTGTAGCCCTTAAAAGTACGCAGCTCAATGAGCCCAATCATTAAAGAAATATTCCCGGACCACTCCAATCCCAAGGAATTTATTGTCCGCTGGTTCCGTTCTAACGAGCAGGCAAAGCACTCAGCCAACTACACTAGGCCACACACATGGCACCACACTTACAGAAAATGATCCGAACTATCGTACGTAAATTTCGATTCATAAATCTACTACTCCCATCCTTCCTTGTTCCACCACTAGTCTCTTCACACTAGTAGGTGAATTGGTCAATCACGGACATGAACGCTCTTACTATAGTGTCCCCTCGGTTAAGCTCGTTCCACTTGGCATTCCATGCCTCAACTAATCTCTCCGACGGGTTTTCTACTCGGCGCATCTACTACCCCGTCCGCATTTCCTTAGAGAAAGGGAATATCCAATTAATAGTCCTTTACGAACTCCAACTTGTTTCTCGTGAAAAGACCAATTCCCTGCCCAGGAAGTAGTGCCTCTATTCATTCAAGGAAAATACTGCTGCTACGAACTTTAGATCAAGCGAGGGATAATACTTCTCACGAGGTTTAAGTTTGTGAGACACATGAACAATGGGTCCATGTTCTAGTATTAATACTTCCCGTTCCTGGCAGAGACTCGTTCGTTAAATTCACTCTCGATCTTAACAACACGAGTGCAGGAGCAAAGGTCAACTCATCCTTTTAACTCCCCAAAAGATAGGTTATCGACGTAACGCTCTATCTAAGAGAGGCCCCACCTTCTATGGCCTAACGTTCCGAATCACTTAAGATCCCATACTTCTTCTTTCTAGGGACCTAATCCAACTTAGAGTTATTCCACAAACCCATTGTGTCCAACTCCCTACCGCCTTCCTAAAATAACGTTACATGCCCTAAAGGCCATACGTCCTAATAATCCTAAAGTCGATATATATCCTAATCAAGTCGTGAGAATATTACACTAATTATATCCCTAGCGTCCAAGACCTTTCCCAACTTCCGACATTCGCTCGATTTCATGCGTGGGACGTCTCGCAGAGGCGAAATCCAAATAAGGAACCCTCCCGTTACACTACTACCTCGCATCGTCGGTCGTCGAGATGTAACGGTCAAAGACACATAATCGGGACCGCTAAAATTATAACTCGTAACCCTACTAATGCAATTCTACTTCTATGTCCTACCATCTCAATTAACTAAAAATTTAACTAATCAGGCATTTACTTTTTGTAAGATTCCACAAATGCTTTATCCCAATATACATACACACATCTTTTTATATGGCCTTCTCATCAAGGAATAACCATAAGTCTCAATTCGACTTCCATATCTTAGTCTTCCCAACATCAATCAGAGGAAAACTATTATAGTGCTCCTATATTGCACATCAACTTAGCCCTTAAATCACTCAATTTCGTGATTCTCGGCTAAACCTTCCAACCCAGCACTCAACCAACGAAAAAGAAGAAAGAAAAGAAAAGGAAATACAACATCTCTCTACTCCCAACGTCGTTAAGGTTCATGCGTGGAGCGTCTCACAAAAGCGAAATTCAAATAAGAAACCCCTCCTATGCATTACTACTTAACTTTGTTGGTCGTGGAGATAAAGCAATATCATACACAAACAAAGCAAACAAACAATCAAACAAAACAAACAAAATAGTAATGAAAACTACCTACATACCGTAAACTATCTCTATAAAGTCTCAATCCTATACCTAGGTGAGATATTATAGAATAACTAGTTCTTCTCTAGAACTAGAAATAGGATAGCCTCACGATTTATTCGCTTGCTATCGCACCAACCAAACCAAGAATATTTCCACTCGTATATTACATATAATACGAGTAGCACATACCACACATATACTTTCAAAATATCATCACTCTCCTTATAATGAGCGAAGAAAAATATAAAACTTCCCTACCGTGGAAGTCATATAGGTACATTCACTATAATAATATCGATACTACCACAAGCTCAATTTTACACACCCGAATCTAGGGTTAATACCAAACTATTCCATCTTATCATAAGGAATAAATCACCCTTAACTAAGGTGGAATTCCCACCAATATACAATGCAATCTCTTTGGCCACTGCTAATGGTTCCTAGACACATTATTCTAGTCTTATCCAAACCAAACTATTTCCATCAATGCCCCAACTAGGCACCCTATTCTTGTCCTTGTTCTCCAATCGGCAAGATCAAAACGCGTAGTTCCCTTGACTTCTTCAATAAAGAGAACATTCTACTAGCCTCCCCGGCCTTAGTTCAATGAGTCTTCCCCGGGTGGATGTCCACCAATGGAGCCTCATGAACACTACTACTCTAGAAGTGTTAGCAACACTTACTTATGAGCCTATCATTTCCACTGAAGGGCCAATTCGATTCAAGGTTTCCTTAACCTTGTAACTATTTATTCACGGTCGGCTTCTGACCGAACCTCAAGTGAATATTTGAGAATTTACTTTTTCATCATTCCTGATATCCCAAAGAAACTCGCTGTTGAAAATATCTACCGGGTTCCTCTATGGGCAAAACTTCATGCTCCACCAAAATGAGGCGACTACCATTTCCTCCACTTCAACTTTACTCCTATGGGTGAAATATTTTCCTCCAATATTCGTACCTGGGCACTTCTATACCCCTCTCTAGGCCAAAACTCCTAGGCCTTATATTCTCACCGAATGAGATTACACTTCCTCAATCCGACCGAATTTCAACATGCGGCCCTCATCAAGGACCCCTTAACTCTAACTTAATGTCACTTGGAATCCCAAGCTTAGCACCACTCTCTACTTGTAGCGGTACTCGTATAAATCTATCTGCTGCACTTAGTAGTCGCGGTAGCTATATAAGATAATGCTATAGAGGGAGAGACCTCCAAAGTGGCCCTCATCCCCAACTACAGCTTACAGTTCTTAGCAATCCCATCTCATGACGCCTTCACACCGGCCTCCTCTGATGCCCTTCCTCATACAACTTGCGAATCTCACACGAACGCGCAAAAAAAATTCAGGGTTCTCGTATCCTAGCAGGAGACGAAATCTCATAAGAGAAATCAACGATCTTAATCCTAAGGCTCTATATCAATTTAGAAGTAATGCTAAAAGCGTAATACATACGTACAAATTCCTAAGGATACTAGAACATGATCCTCTGATACCATCTGTGACAACCCGCCTACTAAAATAATAGGTGGCCAGCCCAATACTCTAATAATCACAGGAATCATAGATGGTCCATTCTCAGCATCATTGTCGATTAAAATAATAGTATGAGATAACCACCAATCATTTTAGAAAACGGGCTGTCAATTTAAAATTTTGTATGTAAAAGAAAACACTTAGACAATCCAATTTGTAAAATTGGTGGATACCAAAAATCAATGAATAAAGAATGACAGTATAATAAATAATAACCGAATAAGCTGTCGGTTAACAGACCAACACAAATAGTTACACCGAGTATTACAATTTAAACATTACATTATAATAAATGAGTGCAGTGCTTGGGCAACACGCCCGAATAAATAAACTGAACATAAGTAGAGTACAATGGAATGAAACGTCTAATACAAATATCGTATAACATCCGCAACATGCTATAGCTCCATGACAACTGGAATGGAGATGTCAATACGGGTGTCCTTGCGGTAGAGCACCTGAACGGACAAAGGGTTGCATGAAAAACAAAGAAATATAGACGGGTCAGGGCCCGGTTTGATAAGATTACCATGTGACTAAAATGCATGACAGGTTAAGTGCGTAATTCTCTCACAATTAACATAATAAAGTTTCTCATCTCTCAATCTAAAAGCACAACCTAGCACAATATCAATGATGATTCTCTAGTTAACCCAAGTACTAAGGGCTAAATTTTCCCCAATCTCAACACTATGCCCTATTCATGCATGGGGTGTCTCGCAAAGCGAAATCCAAACAAGGAACCCCCCCCGATACACTACTACTAGGCAAGGTTGATCATCAAGATCCATTAAACCCTCAACATAAAATAAATATATACATATTCGTCTAATTACGTACACATAATAATTTCATTCACCCTCTAAAGGTACAGTTCCTAATTTCTTTAGGAATTACATCTACGATACTTCATTTTATCAAATGTTTACCAATTCAATATATTTTCAAAACTTTCTTTACCAATTTTATTTCCTTTCTTCCATCCAGGAAAATACATATTTAAAAGCAAGTTTTATTAACATAAAAATGCTTTACCTTTTCATTTCATAACTTCCATTTTCCTTCTTTCATCCAGAAAATGTATTTAACATCCCATTTCCCTTCTTCCATTCGGGAAATGTATTTAAAGCCATTTTATTATCAGAAAATTCTTTAATCACCAATAATGTCCCACATTATTATCCATAGTTATATATCATATTATATAACGCAATCAAAGACCGCCCTTCCGGGTTTCCCCACTGTGTGCGCCCTAAATGGCTATCATCTTCCAAGGCCTATCAGCAAGACAACCTAGGATCCTATCGAAACGTTGGGAAGTGGCCATATGCCTACGGGAGAGACATAACCACACCCAGAATTATCTCACCAGCGTAGAAAATATACAATAACGCTCATATGGCCTAGGGACTATATCCACCCTGCATTCATTATCCAGGGGGCTTCACCACATGCGCGAACTTCCCTTATGATAGCGATTTAGACAGGTGTGTATCCATAAATTAACATTTATGAAAATCATTTTTCCATTTTGAAATCATTCACTTTTTTACAATTCTCAAAATCATTTGTACTTATCCATTTAGTACCACATTTTGTAATACGCATTTCTTATTCTTAGTGTCATATTTTATTAATGACCTAAGACCCGAAGTGCCAATGGACTCACACTAGTCTCCAAAAGTCCAACAGAAAACCATAAGTCATCAAAACGAGTCTCCCTCAATATTAGACTCCCAAAAGTCTCAACATTAACATTTTATCTCCAATTTATTTTTAGGTTAACTTCCTATATCATTCGGATATTAACTTACATAAACTAGACCTCGGGGTAAACCCAATTATCCTCATTTAAGCCTAGGACAATAGTCTACCCATAACAACCCTCTAGGACTCCCCATTACTTCCCAAAGGAAGGTTCCTAAGCCTCGAACCTAAAAGAAAAGGGCTAAAACATAACTAAGAAAAATCTCACAAAAACAGGGCAACCGAATCGATTCTCCCTAGGGTCGAATCGATTCGCCCCTGGTTGCGAATCGATTCGGTGAGTAAAACCAACTTTATTCATCTATTCAAATCGATTCGGCCTTATCCCAAATCGATTCGGCCTTATCCCAAATCGATTCGGTCTCCCAGACCTGTAGCCTACCCCCAAACCGAATCGATTCGACCTTGAGAATTTGCCTAGCTGTCAAAAGGGGTCTATCGATCGACCCTTGGCTGTCAATCGATCGAAGGCTCGATCGATCGACCCCCCATGATCGATCGATCGATCATGGCGGGCAACTTCTTCTCCGAGAAGCTGTTTCGGCCATTGAGAAAGCTCTAATCTTTTAAATCGTATTTCACCCAACCACAACAACAAAAATTGTTACCAAATCATTCCTACACATCTTGTAACTAATTATTTCTCCTCAAATCAAATTAAAACTAAGTTTTAAGGGTTTAATCACCAAAATCAACAAAAACCCATTAATGGTTTAAATCTTCAAAAACCTAACTATACATGCAATTTATCACATTAAATCAATATATAGCAAGTAATAAACTTGCCTCGAGATTGTAGTCTCGGATCCTCTTCCGGTAGCCACGAATTTCAGCCCAAGTTTTTCATTTTTCTCTCTTTTTCTCCATTTCTCTCAAGCTCTCTCTCTCTCTCAAGGCTTCTAGCATAATATTGAGAAAATAAAGGGTGGGGAGACTTAACCAGGTCTTAAACATAATTCCCCCTCTTTTAAATGTTAATACACCATTAAAATGACTCGTATCCACATAATTGAGTCATAATCCACCAAAAGTGCCCGAAACTCAAAAATATAACTTGGCACTTATTTCGAATATCTCGACTATTCTAAAAACAATCGCACCCCCTATTTTGGCATTCGGAATAACGTGAACTATTTTTATGTTCCAAATTCATTTTATTTCATTAATTAGGCTCCAGTTTAATTATGAGTCATAACCATTCCATAACATATAACGACGCAATAGAACACAATATAATGCTATTTACCTTCTCATAACGGTAAATAGACAAAACATAGTAAATATTATCCCTATATATCACGGGAAATAATATTTACTCCAACTTTCCCTATTTTATAAAATTAGCCCATCAAGCAAAATAATGTAAAATAGTCGCTCAAAAGCCTGGGTTGTTACATGCTCATTTTTAAAAAATTATTCCACTGCTCCACCGGCATTTCAACATTGGGAGGCGCTCTCTCTTTCAAAGCCAAATTATCAGAGCTCGCTGCCTCCTTCAAGAAATGTTTCTTTTGATGGTTTCTCCTGTATGTCCTCAATGCTTTAGCAACCCGAGATATAACCTTATTCTTAGAACGATCGGGAAATTAGAAATGATTATAGAATTGATTATATATGTCATCTTTGACGGCTTGTTCAACAAGGTTCAAATTGTTTGGTCCACCGACTCCCACATTCATTTTTACCAGTTCCAAACTTTGGGCTTTAAATTTCAACTCGTTATTTCTATCACATATAGGGTTATTCTCGATAAGGGAGAACCCAATGGGATTCTTTTCATTTGAGCGGGAGGCGTCGAGAGCGTTAGATGGGGGCATTGGAGTAACGAGAGTTCTTGATGGGGGCGTTGGAGCACTTAAAGTTGGACTTGGTGAGGAGTGAACCATTGGTGGAGTTGTGAATTGCTCAGCTATTGGTGTTGAGAATTCGGGTATTGCACAAGATGAGTAACCTCGTTGGGGTATCACCTTGTCACTTGGTACCATTTAGTTGTTTCCTCCCGACATTATCTACAAAAATGAAAAATCATAAGTGACTAAATAATTATAATAATATGAAATTATAATTAATTAATCAATCTTATGACTATACACACACACATACCTTTTCAGAATAAGACATTAAAATATGTTCAATGTGTTTAATCTCCATCCATTTGGTATTAGTTTTTAAGAACCTATGAATTTTTTCATGTGGCCAACTAGGAGGAAATGTATTTATGATTAATGTGTAGATTTTTGTGACATGAAGTTAGAATCCCTTCTTTCTCAACTTGTTGTCAAGATTCAATTTTATGTGCATATGGAGCAAGGCATCACAGTCTATATCAATGCTCTCTGTACGCAGTTGTATCCATAATGGGTGGATTCTTTCCCACCTTATCCAACAACGTAACCAAGGTCAGGTCTACGTCGGGATTATGTGTGTGACATATTTTGTATAACGTCATTCCAGCTTTCTGATAGGGAAAATAGAATACGGTTAACCAGCTAATCTTGCTGGTGATCAATTTCGCGATTTACGAGGTAGTTAAATTGTTCGATCTTTTTATTTCTATTCCTATAAATAGGAGTACCCTCTATATGGCATGCACTAATAAAAGAGATATATGTGCGGTCTAATTGCAACCTCTCGCACTCTTGTTGCCAGTGATGATTACCATGCCTCATTTTTCTGAGAAAAGTATACGAGGGAATGAATATGAGTGCTACAGTTAAGGGCTCTAATTAATTAATAAATATTAATTCAAACATATGAGGTATAAGGGTATACTAGTTTGATTAAGGTTTTGATTCATAATTACCCTTTTCTTAACCCCTTGCATTTTGGATCTCATCGATGTGAAATCCAAGAAGCAATCCGCCGTAATTGTTGTAACACGTTTTGTTAGGATTTATTATAAGAGAGTTTAAAAGTATATATGTATTATCAATCCAAGAAAACCAACAACCAATATTTATCTCATACTCCTTCTATCATCTACGTGATAAAAACATACACATAATCACAATATCTCACTATAGTAAGGTCATTTCTCATTTTATACATGATAAATTCATAAACGACACAATTGTTAATGCGCACACATGTTTGCAACTCATATTTAAAGTAGAGAAGTAAAGAATTAAAGAATTACTAAAATATGAATAACACGAAAATACAAGTAAACATGAATATAAAACACGATAAGACGATTGACGCGAGTCTTAGTTGCCACACAAACACAACACGACAGGAGTTAATGTTAAAAAATAAGACAAGCATATAACCCCCAATACAATGTCAAAAAAATCCCCTTAATTATATTTTATAAAAAAAAATGACGACACGCATATAACCCACAATACAGTGTCAAAAAATCAATTTAATTATATTTTGTCAAAAAAAATCACGACACGCATATAACCCCGAATACAAGGTCATGATACGCATATAACCCCCAATAAGGAAACTGTCGTGAGTCTTAATTGTCCCATGAACACAACACTGTAGGAGTTACTATTAAAAAATTACGACGCGCATATAATCCCCAATACAATGTCAAAAAAATTCATTTAATTATATTTTGTCAAAAAAATCATGGCACTCATATAACCCCAAATACAATGTCATGACATGGATACAACCCACAGTACAATGTAAAAAAAATCGTTTAATTATAGTTTGTCAAAAAAAAATCACGACATGCATTTAACCCCCAATACAATGTCACGATACACATATAACCCACAGAACGATAAACATAATTTTTTCTTACTTATTAAAATCCATTTAATTATATTTTGTCAAAAAAATATAAAGTCTAAGGTTTTGAATAATATTTTGTCAAAAAAAGTAACCCCCAATACTATGTCTAGGGTTTATTGACATACAATACAATGTGTTCATAGTTACACACATACTCACACATATAAACATAAATCTATAAATACACACACATATACACATATACACACATTCACACACATACACACACACATGCACACACACATACACACACATAAACACACATAGAAAGAAATACATAGAAATAAATAGGATTTTATATTACCTTTGAAGAGAAATCGCAAGCAAAATCAAACCAAATCGAAAGGAAAATCACAAGAGAATTGCAAGGGCTTGTGAGCTACCAAAATCTATCGAGTAAAATGAAATACACGACGGCTATTTTTTTAAAGTAATGAACATGGTCACGGCTCTAGGTCATGACCCACATACTGTGACCCTTAAAATTCTATCCAAATCAGCTGCCATGTTCGTATGCAACTACTGGTCACGGACGTCAGACATGACCCACGCCATGGAATGGTCATGCCCCCAATCGAGACCCACATTGTGTTTGTGTGTGGTTCTTCATCATGAAAATGGGCACAGACGAAGTCCGTGATCAATCCGCGACCAAGCTTGGAGGGCATTTTGGAGCGAATTAGGCACTAAGATGGCCACGACATAGTCACGATGCAGGTCCATGGCCCACAGTGGTCAGGGATTTGGTCCGTGACCACTTCGAGGAGAATCCATGACCGATTGTGGTCATGGGTCAAGTCATGCCAAAGGTTAAGATGGTCACGGCCAAAGTCCATGATCAACTGGTCACAACACTGGGCCGTGACCCCCAGGCCATGACCAATCGCAAGATTTTGTGTAGTGACCAAATCAACGCATAATGAATGGCATGGTCAAATTAACAAGTTCATACTACCAAATGAACATCAATTTAACAAGTTCATACTAACAAACTCATAATAACAAATAAACATCAAATTTATACTAGCAGAAATGCTAATACATATATTAATTTGGACAATCCAATACAAATATATGTATGCACATATATATATACTATTCACACACACACACACACACACACACACACACACACACACACACACATATATATATATATATATATATATATATATATATGAGTTTTATATTTTGAACAACTAATTACGGTTGGAAGTGGTCGCAAAACAAAGCCTACGGTGGGAAGCAACCGAAATTAACACACTTACGATGGGCAGCAACCGAAAATAAACCACATACGATCAAGTGTGGATGTAAACGACTATCACCTATAGTGAGGGACAACCGTAGGTTCAGGGTTTACACCTTTTTTATTTGTTTTAAAACCCTAGGTTGTTTAATTCATTTTTTATGCAATAGATTAACAATATTCATATTAGGGTTGTTAAATGCGTTTATAATTAGGTATGCACGGTAGGGTTTATAATTGGTTTTGAATGTTAGTATTTCATACTCAAAAGGAGTGCATTCAGACAATATATCAGTAATGAGAGTAAGTTGTAAGGTTGTAACATACCAAAAATTGAGCTTGAGCTAGAAGGGGGAAAGTTGTGAGGTTGAGAGAAAATGGGAGTAGGTTATAAGGTTGAGAGAATGGTTTGGGAGAGAAGTTAGAAAAAGAGAGGAAATAGAAAAAAGGAAGTTTAAATTTTTTTGAATTTTTATATGACAATCACTTATGCGTTGTTATGTTTTTTGGGTGTTATGAATAAATAATAGATATTTAGTGGTGTTTTGTAAAAAAGGATATTTTTTATTCATGACCCTTGTGTCTATGACATTTGACATATACCACCCCTTACGAAAAAGTTTTAAAATATGTAAATGTGAACATTTACCTCGGGAGTTACACTATGAAGAACATGGTGGCAATATGTATTTTATCTCCCTCGAGTTGAATAGTCTATCATGGAGAAGTTGAGCAAACTTTTCACGCTACTCTTTTTCGCGAAAGTAATAATTATTTTTCTAAGTACAAAAAGTTTGCGTTCTAAATAATTTATAACACAAAATGTCCTCTGCACTATATTGTTTTGCACGTCAAGTATGGAACCCACATTTAGATAACTTTTAGAGACAACCATGTTTTACAGACTCTCTTTACCCCTTTATATAGTGTATTGTACATAATCTCATATACATTCTTTAATTGACTAATGTAGATATTTACACCACCATTTGTGAGTGACCTTATACTCCATGCCCCTGTCCATGTCCTTGTTCGTGTAGTTGTTTCTACTTTTACTTGTTGAAAAAGCAATACTCAATAAATAAATAATAGGACTTTATAAATGCTCAAAAAAGGAGCAGTAGCAAAAATATGAAATGCATCATGAGGGACATTATAAATGCTCAAAAGAGGATCAGTAGAAAAAATATGAAATGCAGGAGGAGGATCATATTGTCTAATAAAATGAACCGTTGCAATATGAATGGCTCCACGGTGATGTATTCCTATGCAATTGATTCTTAAATGTATCATGTATTCTTGACCTAACCTTTGAAGACTTTCATCAATCTTTGAAACGGATACATCCATCGATATTTAATTGGGCCGCAAAGAAGTGACTCGTCGCATAGGTGTACCAACAAGTGAACACTTATGTAAAAAAAAAAGGAGGGTAGTACATCTCTAATACACAAATCGCTTCATTTATGACTACTTTTGCAGCCACTATGTGCTCTCGATTGACTACCTTCTCACATAAAAGTGTGAAGCAGATGCTAATTTGCATAATGGCCCTCTACAAATCCTTGTGCTTCGAGAAATAGTTCTTAAACAACAGAGGAACAAATTGCGTGATCACATGCCGTAGGATTTACACTTATATAAATCACGAGTAGCATAATTCACAATCCTTTGCAAGTTGGATGAAAAATTAGATGGTTCCTTCAAAGTATATATTGTGTCGAGAAGCAACTTTCTGTAACAACCCCTATTTTCTCATGTAAAGGCTGGCTAGGCACGATACACTGAATATAGGGCTTGTTTGTCAATTAATAGTATTCTTAGCACCAACGATATATAATTGTATAAAAGGCGCATAAATTGATTTAAATTAGTGATTCGACCATAACGAATCCAAACCAACACAAGCAGTATAACAAGTCAGACATAATAATAAATATCTCAAACCATGTATAGATAAATAAATCTAGGGATTATGCCCATACAATAATATCCAATGAAGATAAATAACTACAGCGAAAAAGTACATATGCTAGAATCAATTGAACTGAAAAGCTCATAAGCAAGAAAGGTTTAAAGATTGATATAACAACAATACCGCTATCCCTGTCAAAGAGCACCTCGGAGGGAAAACATTTAAATTTAGGTTAGAGCCCTAGGTGTGCAAGAATTGACTTAATCATATTAAGATGCAATAAATATAGTTAATGCAAAATAAATATTCCCCACCGTCACTCACATGAGATTAACACTCACCTCTCAACTAAGTGTGATATCATCCACATCCCAATAAGTCCTAAAGTGTTATAGGTGATGGTGCCAATTTAATATTCAAATGAATTAACTATCATTATTTATTAAAATGAAGCCAACTAAATTAAATTACCAATTCTCAAGGTATCCCAGTTTTATATATATCATGAATGAGGCATAAATATTTCTTATGCACAATATAACAAGTGTCGATGAGTTACATCAACAATCTTAGACAATATAAATCAATTCCATTTAAATTCATGGATAATATATACATATGTTCTTTCATATATTCGACACGCAAAGGCATCTACTCGTAGTGTCTCGTTCGTGATCTATCGGCAAGTCCGTAGAAATCCCTTATCCTAAGCGGACATCACAAAACACACATAAATTGGGGGTGATCCCCGCACAGTATCCTAGTTCACGGATGATACCTTGCGGTGGCAAAGTCCACAAGCATCAATATCTACCTCCTTGTAGATGGTGCACCCACGTAGAACCTAAATGACCTATACATTGTCTAGCCCACATGTGCCAATGTGTGCTACCCAGTCCGATGAATGAACCGCTGAGCCGATAGGACGGTCCACGAACGTCGGTATGTCCACACAAATATACATAATTACTTATTATTTATCTCATATAATAAGTATAGGTAACTACTCTATAATTACCTAAATATTTCACATGATATCCACAAGTGTCCAGTAATTAATAATTAATCATCTAAATAGTAATTAATTCCCATTTCACTTGAAAAATATTTAACCATTTAGTTAAATAGGGTTTTCCAATTAAATGTAGTTGCGTTTACATTTTTAATATATTATCCGTTGGCCCAAACACGATCCCACCCACTCGCTTGGACTTTTAAAAATATACCTAAACTAACCATGGACTTAGCTCACTCTGAAACCAGGGCCGAATTGATTCGATTCCTGGCCGAATCGATTCGATTCCTGTCCGAATTGATTCAATTCCTGGCCGAATCGATTCGATTCCTTCCCAAATCGATTCTCTTCTTGGACAAATCGATTCGAAATCTAGTAGTTTCCCAGATTTGATTGTTTCCATATGTATGAATTCCTTAGTTCTTTACCCAATGTTCATTCCAATCATGATTTCACATATGTAACTCCAAGGATGAATACTTATCACTTAGTTTTACCTTTTATAACCAGTTTAATCACAATATTACATCGATTATTACCCCAATTTTCCCAGATTTCACATTGATTAAGATCTTCAAATTTCTGATTTATCCTATAAGGACCCCTAAGTGTAGATCAAATTTTTGGGGCATAAACACAGAATTAAAATCACTATTCTACAGGTGAATAACATATTATAAATCCTTTACATAAAGTATCCAAGAATTCCCACTTTCACCTCAAGAAACCTATGGTTTTTATAATCAAATGTCAAGAATGATTCTTAGATTTCTGGGTTATAACGTATGTCACAATTTATCCTTTACATGCAAGAGTTAAATTCCTAACATTTATTCTCCAAATTTCAACCTAAATTCCAAAAATCATGTAGGGTCATTGTAATTAATCAATAAATACATTGGAATTAAATTGACCAAGAGAGTTCTTGCCTTAATGTGTAGTTGAAAAAATCCCTTGAATTCTCCTTCAATTTTCCCTTAAATTCTTGCTGAAATTTCCTTTCTTCACCTTCCTCTCTCTACCTCTGTGTGGTGTGGCTAGGGTTCTAAGAATAAACTTCCTGGAGGTTAATTAACTTCTTAAACAAGTTATTAAGTTCCTAATTCCCGAGTTAGCCCAAAGTCCTAAATTTTAGACTCCCAAATGCGCCCGAATCCATACCCAGACTAGTGTTAAAGTTCCCCGACTTGTATACCTATGACCCGGGACCATTTATAAAGGTTTAAAGTAACTAAACGAGCATGTATCATACCCCAAAATATGTCCCAATTATTTTAAGTCCACTTAGGTATTTTTATTGTGTCTACACGACACAGGCCCATAAGTTTAATAACGTATGCTTTATTTTCCACTTGTGAACCCATTACGTCAAATTGAGTTACATAAATCTTATAATCATGAATAACCATTTATTCTCAATAAAAAATCTTCCCCATATAAATTTAAATTCACCCGATTTAATTTATTCCCATAATAATTTCGAAGTCATTTAGTTCATTCATGTCAAAATATTTTATCCCAAAAATACGGGGTATTACATTATCCTCCCCTTATAACGGAATTCCGTCCTTTGAATTCTCTAAATCTGAACCTTATATTTTAATCCGCTTTATTAACCTAAGTATTCACCCAAAATTTTCCATACCCATAACCCATGAGATAAAAGTAAAGGCTCACCCTTTCCTATCAAAATATCACTAGGGTATCGATATATTCCACATCATATGTACACACACGCATCATAAATAAAGATGAATGACACGTATACATCCAAATTGTACCATTCATATCATACATATCCATACATCAAGTATACCACCACATGTACATGAAAGAAAATATAATCGCCTTAGTATCCTACTTCCCTCAACTCCTAACTTTTGCCAATTCGTTCGTGGGATGTCACGCAAGCGACATCCAAACAAGTAACCCTCCAAATACACTACTACACGGCTTAGTCAAATATTGAGATCCATCGGTCTAAGACTAAAAAGGGAAATAAAATAAATTTTGGCAGAAATCATGTAAATTTCAACTTATGCTCATTGCCAACTGTGGTCTCATCTCACACAAGGGATATGCTAAATCTCAATAAATTACCTGAGTGATAATATCAATAACAATAACCAAAATGTCCTAGAAACCAACATCTCTCAACTCCTGACAGTTTCTACTTTCATTCGTAGGGCGTCTCGCGAGCGAAATCCAAATAAAGAACCCTCCCGATACACTACTACATAGCTTTTTCGCTTATTAGGATATGTCGGTCCAGGACTTAAGTACATTAATATGATTAATTAATTTATATGGCTCCCCATTTCTACACCTTCCTATAAAGGCTACCAACATCTATTTCAAATGACATCGATATTATAGTAACACTATTTATGATTGTACACCTCTTCATATAACCGGGACTACCACTAGTCATAATATTCCTAAAGGAACCCAATATTCATAAACTACGAACTCTTTTCGCTTTGCATACTCTTAATATATATATAATAAGGTTTCACTAAAACCTAACATTATTCTCATATGGTTTACTTTCGTATACTATGCATTAGTCCTGACTAAGAATGTATTACAAAAGAAATATTCGGGATCGTACCATTATTGTCTATGCCGGCACTGGTCCCTCTCCTGGTGCAATATGATACTGTAAGGACACAAATTTCCAATTGAGTCCATATATAGTTTTGGCTCAATTCCGGACAAAAACATTCATTCATAGGTTAGTAATTTATTGTAATACTCTCAAGCCTATGAAGTGTGTGTTGAAGACGTAGCGGTAAAGATTATAAAGCTTCATCAAAATGTCGGTTTGCGTGCCTCGTTTCTACGTCATCATCTAAGGTTCCATGCTCCCAAGGTATGAATGTAATTATATTTATATAGGAGCTTGGAACAATATTTATTGGGTGTTAGGTTTAATAAAAAACCATGTTTTACTTTCAGAATAATTTAATTGGAACTTTAAAATAAAGTACATAAAGTTTCTAGGCCAAAAATTGAATTTATCAAAAATTTTCTGAAAGTCGTTCGAAGTCTCGTTCGAACGAGTTTTTTCGTTCGAACCAGGTTTTCGTTCGAACGAGTTTATCGTTCGAACCAGGTTTCGTTCGAACGAGTTTGCCAACGAACCTAAACTGGTCAGTCGTTCGATATGTCGTTCGAACGAGTTTGTTCGTTCTAACGAGGTATCTAACGAGTTTCTAACGAGCCCAGTCTGGTCGCTCGTTGGAAGTCTCGTTCGAACGAGAGTCAAGTTCATTCGAACGAGATGCCAAGCGGGAACAGTTTTGTGCAGTTTTTTGGCAGTTTTCACCCATGTTCCCCACTTGTTTTTTAACCAACTTTTTCCAGACTTAATATGTGCGGGAAAAACATTTTTCCAATTAACTTTTTCATTCCATATCCATCTCATAGAGAGAGTTTGAGAGATAATGTTTTTAGGGAAAAAGTTCAAGTTTTGAGTGTTGTTTTTCAAAGAAAATTCTTATACCACTCTAGTGTTTACACCCAATTAATTGTTTATCCAAGTTTTCTTACATAAATATCAATTGCTTGGAGGTTGTTTTGGCACCGGTTTTTCTCTACACCGAATTGAAGAGAAGTTCGTTTCATTTCTACCCGTTTGGAGAAAGGCTCCATGTTCGGGTGACGGTAACCGTTTAAAGTCCTATCGGTGGATTCCGAGACCGCGGTGGAGTTCTAAGGTTGTCCGCTAGGAAGAGGTGTTTACAAGAAGGAGCGACAAGGCTTGAGAGGGTTCAAGTTAAGGATGTAAGTCTTTTGTCTTGTAATTTGTAATTCCGTATCTAGTGGACTTGTGGCTAGGGCCGTCCGAGGTTTTTTCCCGTCTTGGGTTTTTCCTCGTACATCGCAGCGTAGTGTGACTTTGTTTATTTTATCTTGCACTAAAACTTAGAATCCATGCTTAGGATAATTTCAAGATAAAATTTGGTTTATTTATCACACTAATTTAAATTGGACTATATTTAAATATTGGGTAAATTTGGTTTATTCAAGTCTTTTGCTAAAATTGGTTTCGCCTAACCTTGGAAATATGAACAATCATAATTTAGGAAAATTCTTAGGACTTGTATTAATGAATTGATTTAATCTTGTTCAATTAAACCAAAATTTATTTTGTTTAATTGTTGTTGAACCATCATCTTCCTAACACTTCCGCATTTATCTAAAAAGGAAAATTCCGGGGTCTTACAAATTGGTATCAGAGCCAAAAACGATAAATTATTTCGTTAAGATCTTTTAATTTTTTTTTGGATAAAATGGATTTTTCCCCATTTTCAAAATTTCCTATTTTCGATGGTTCAAACTACGCGTATTGGAAAGCGCGAATGAAATCGGCACTTAAATCTATTGATGAACGTGTTTGGATGTCTGTTGTTAACGGTTGGACCCCACCAACACATTTAATTGAAAATGAACATGTTCCCAAACCCGTCGATAGATGGATTGAAAATGAGTTTAAGCTCGCAAATTTTAATTCCCGTGGTTTAAATGCTTTATTTAGCGCTGTCACACCAGATGAATTCCGACGCATTATGACGTGTGAGACCGCTAAAGAAGCTTGGGATATTTTACAATTAACTCATGAAGGAGCGAGTGTCGTTAAAGCTTCAAAACTCCAAAACCTCACCACTCAATTTGAAACTATCAAAATGGATGAAAAAGAAACTTTTGATAAATTTTATGCTAGACTTTCAGATATTGTTAATTCATCTTTTAACTTGGGAGAGAAAATACCTGACGATCGTGTAGTAAAGAAAATTTTAAGGTCCCTACCCGATAGATTTATTCCAAAGGTGGCCATTTTAATTTCTTTACCCACTTTAGCCTCTACGAAATTAGAAGAGCTTGTAGGTGATTTACAAACCTATGAACTGGATATGTTTCCCTCTAAAAATGAAAAGAAAATCGAAAAGGGCGTTCCTTTAAAAGACCGAAAAGAGGTTAAACAAGTAGTAGAGAGCGAGAGTGATAGTGACTCGGAAGATATGGCTTTATTTGCTCGTAAATTTAGAAAATTTCTTAAATTCAACAAAGATAAATTTAAAAATGATTTTAAGAAATTTGAATCTTCTAAACATGATAAAAGCGAGAAGATTTCTAAAGCCGGAAAGATCCCTAAGTCTAGTAATGAAAATGTTGATAGGGACGAGTCTAATAAATGTTTTGGTTGTGAAGGTTATGGCCATAGGTCTTATGAGTTCCCCACTAAACTAAGGAAAGAGGGTAAGCGAACCATTTCATATAATGCAACCCTTAGTGATAGTGATACGGAAGAAAATCCCGATTCCCCCATAAAGAAAAATTTTGTGGCTTTTATGGCAAGTCAGGTGAGTGATAGTGAGAACTCATCGATTGATGACACGATAGCACATGCCACTTCCAAGGTCATTGTTCATGATTCCCTTGTTTTTGATGATAGTGAGAGTGGAGAAGAAAAAGAGAGTGAAAATGAAGAGGAGGTTGATGAGAGTGAACTTCAAAATGCTTTTCATGAATTATATAAAGAATCTATTAAATTGAAAAGAGCTAATTTGAAGTTAGAAGCTTGTTTAAGAGAAAGTGTCCAGGTCGTTGATGATAGTTCCTTAATAGAAGACCTTAGGACACGAGAGAGAACTCTTCGAGAGAAGCTAGAATACGTAGAAGGCGAGAGAGATAGCCTTAGGGGTTTAATGGAATCCTTGAAAAAGGAACTTCTCGTTTTTGAAGAGCGTAATTTTGTACTAGAATCTAACATTTTAGAATTGGAAGATAAATTAAAAGATTCTAGTAATGTCAAATTTGATTTGGAGTGTCGTTCCGAAAAACTTGATAAAATGTTAGGAACGGTTCAAATTAAAAATGACACATTTGGTTTAGGCTTCAATACTTGTAATGAATTCAACCCTAAAGTCAAAACCAACATTTTAGGAGAATCTACTAGGAATGCATTTAAAGATCACTCCTTAGGTAAATCTTTTCGACATGTTTTCACTTGTTCACATTGTGGTCGAAAAGGTCATCTTAGGAAATTTTGTTTTGATCTTAAACGAATTCCTAGAAAATCCCATTGTAAAGTAACCACGGTAGCTAATGCTCCTACACCCCAAGATTGTCATTCTTCATTAATTTGGGTTAGGAAATTCGATTTGGTTGCCTTACAAAATAGGGATTTTGATTCTCATTTACTATCACATCCTTCCTCCCTTGCTAAATTTAAAGGTTGAATGTGTTAGTGTTTGCATACTTTAGTTTTTGTACTTCATGCTATATTCACATGCTAAATGTATGCTTGTTTAGTCATTTTCTAGTCATTGCCTTATCTCATATCACATGCTATTTTTTTATGACTTGTTTATCTTTTTGTATTATATTTTGTGTTTGAATTAATTAAAAATATAAAAAAGATTTTTGTTTATCATTTGTGTTTTTTTATTTCATTTAAGCTTAATGAAAAATACAAATGATTTGTGTTTAGTCGTTTGAGTATATATCTTTATTTTTGGTTAAAAATGTTAAAAACTCAAAAAGATTTTGTTTTGTGTGTATTTTTGTTTGACACACTTTATGTGGCATATATTTGTGTTTGAATCCCATCATTTACGCTCCCACGTGGCTAGAACTTTTGGTTTAGATTTTCAATCCTTAAAATGTTCTTTACCATGTTTTTATATGGAGTAGTTGGATTTTGTATTGATTAAATGGATTCTATTTTCATATGACTCTTTTCACACATGCACAAGCTCTTTTGAAATCTTAATGTCACATGTTATATTTGAGCTTTTTGAGGTGTTCTCCTATCAATCTAGTCATCTACATATCTATGACCTAGGAGGACTAGTGCATGTTGAAAGAGTTGGCGCTTGCGTTCAAATAAGGAAACAATATAATGAATGCCTTTTAACCCAAATTAACCCTAAGCATGCAACTAAGTGTGATTGAAACAATATGAAATCATGCAAGAATTATTCAACACACAAGGTTTAAGGAAAAAATCCCCCACAGGGGCAAAACCATTTGTATATCACTATAATTTGTAAAATACGGTTTACAATCGGATTACAATGAAATACGGGTTGACTAAGAATTACCCTCGGGTATCGGATTCTGTAGTCGCGGCTGGAAGAAAAATCCCTTTCCAGAAGGGCTTGCGGCTGGAACAATCCCTGTCCAGTAGGGCTGCAATGAAGAGGAAGAAACGGTCCACTTCACAAAGGGTTGAACAACATCAATGGTGTTCTTTGGGTTACCAAATTTGATGCACAAAGATATGAAAGATGTGTGAATCTAAAAACCTAGAATCATAGGACTCAATAGGTGAAGACTTTAGGGTTGATATGCTCTGAAAATCGTGTATAAGTCTTAAGAAAACCAACTGCTGATCGTGGATTAAATAAGGGATCGAAACCCTTCAAAATAGGCTGCACGATCTGGCAGTGATTATCCTCGCCGGATCGGTCCGGTCGATTAGGCGGATCGGTCCGGGTAAGTCGGATCGGTTCTTTTTCTGAAACCAGATCGGTCTGGTTGGCATCGGATCGGTCCGGGACTTTTGCCTTCATCGGTTCGCTATGGATCCGGTGGCTACTGGAGTCTGACAAAACGGATCGGTCCGGTAGGTGGTCGGATCGGTCCGGTAAACCGGATCGGTTCTTTTTCTGGACCGGATCGGTCCGGCCAGGTCTGATTCCCAAATTCTTTCTTCTTTTGATCTTCGGATTTTGTTGATGACGATGTGATCTTTTCAACCAACAATCTTGTAACGGCGTATGACATAACATATACATAAAGATGGACAAATTGTCCTTACAAATCTCCCCCTATGTCTATGCCGGAACAAACATAAAAAATCCGAATTATCAAATATGAAATTTCCTATACAAATCTACCCTTCCATGAACCCAAAACTGAAAGAGTACAAGTGAATAAGACTGCATCGTTTGTTCTTCAATTCTTCAGGAATCTTCACGCTTTTCTCATCAGGGTATGTATCATGGGATTATCAAGGATGTACCTACACACATGAGATAAAGCAAATACCAAGTGACGTATCGAGTTTTGAAATGAGATAAACATAAGCATATATATCAATGTAAGATGATATTCTCAGAATTTCAAAAACTCAAAAACTCCCCCATAATCAGATAATTCATTCTCCCCCTTTTTATGATGTCCCCAAATAGACAAAAGAGAGAAAAAATCGAGCAATCAAGTACTGGGATGTCACAAGGCATAAAATCACACCATGAATGAACATAAAACAACCAAGTCGGTGATAGCGTAAAAGAATGGGTGTGATCAAAATTCAATAGGAAAATCAAAGCATACAAACATGACATATGTGCACGATGAATATTGGATATTCCTAACGAATGAACTCAAATGCTTCCTTTGGTGTAAAAGATTGGAAATATATGACATTGACTATCAAATCTACAAATCAAAGCTCAAAGTGATTTCTACACCAATAACGTCCAAAATGATTTTCATGCGTTTTCAGGACTTTCAAGGAAGTGCAAACCCGTTTTTCAATCTCCAAACTCCCTCAGATTTATATTTTGAATAGAGGTATACTAAATTCTCAAACTTTGGAGAATTGGTGGTGAAAACCTAAATGGCCCATATTTGGCATGTATTGCTTTTGATTGCCTTAACAATTTTTTCGGGCTCTTTTAACCTCTTAGGACCTCGGATATTAAAATTCCTCCATTTTTTAGGTCCTTTTTAACGGTGGCTTTTGCGCAAAGGATAAGAATCAACTTTCGCAGCCCCTCCCCGTTATGAAAATATGCGCACAGTCTCACCAAACGGTTTTTACATGCAATCCAATCTTGTCAAGTTTTATCGCATTTTATACATTGTATAGACAGGATTGAGATGGAAACACTCAAGCCAACATGAGATTGACAAGTGCAATAATCAAATATAGCCGTGCATGTGTGCAATAAAGAATATAGGAGTCAAGTATGTAGGAAACATCACTAATTACATCTCAAGGACTCCAATCAATGTTAAGCACATGGATGAAATGATGTAGCCTCTCAAATCTCTATTAAACAGTCACATGGATATATGGAATGAAGTTGTGACTTGGCTATCTTAAATGCTCATCCATAAAAAGCAAATCTCTTTTCGATTTTTTCAAAAATTTTATCAAAATAAAATCTTTTTGTATTTTTCTAAGAATAAGAAACAAACACATAAAAGCTGTACAACAAAGCTATGGTACATATAAACAGACTAGCAATAGGAAGCATATGATATGACCATGAAGAAGCATCCTATTCTAGACATAGACCAACCCCTCAGTCAACAGTGCAAATCCCCAAAGACTTCCTAAGACTCTCAAATCTAAGGGCATCTAAAGGTTTCGTGAAAATATCGGCTAACTGACGGTCGGTAGGAACAAAACTCAGGGTTACGACTTTCTCTTCAACTAACTGACGTATAAAGTGCTCGCGTAACCTGATGTGCTTTGTGCGCGAATGTTGGACAGGATTGCGGGATATGTGTATCGCGCTCGTGTTATCACAGGAAATGGTCATGGTGTCCTGTGAAATCCCATAATCCTCCAACATTTGCTTCATCCACATGAGTTGCGTGCAACAACTCCCGGCGGCGATGTACTCAGCCTCCGCAGTGGACAAAGAGATGGAGTTTTGCTTCTTGCTCAACCAAGAGACAAGAGCAGAACCAAAGTAGAAACACCCACCAGAAGTGCTCCTACAACCATCTACGTCCCCAGCCCAATCGGCATCCGAATAGGCGGACAAACGGTCATCGGTATCAAAGGAATACCAAATACCGTATGAGAGAGTCCCACTCACGTATTTGATAATACGTTTTAGAGCGAGTAAGTGTGACTCTTTGGGAGACGCCTGATAACGCGCACAGACTCCAACACTAAAGGCAATGTCGGGACGACTAGCAGTCAAGTAGAGAAGACTGCCTATCATACTCCGATACAAGGTTTGCTCTACGTCCTTGCCTGAAGTGTCCTTACTAAGCTTGGTAGTGGTACTCATAGGTGTACGAGCATGCTTAGCGGAGTCTAAACCAAATTTCTTTACTAGGTCTCTAGCATACTTTGATTGGGAGATGAACATCCCATCCTCTAGCTGACGAACCTGGAGACCAAGGAAGAATGTAAGCTCACCTACCATGCTCATCTCAAACTCACTTTTCATCTCCTCCTCAAAGTGGTGAGCATGCTGGGAGCATGTGGATCCAAAGACTATGTCGTCCACATAGACTTGGGCAACCAAAATAGCACCGTCATCTCTCCTGACGAACAACGTCATATCAACTCCCCCTCTCTTGAAGCCACGGGCTAAGAGATAGGAAGTAAGCCTCTCGTACCAAGCACGGGGTGCTTGCTTCAAACCATACAAGGCTTTCCTCAGATAGTAGACGTGTTCAGGGTGCTTAGGGTCTTCAAACCCTTTTGGTTGTTCCACATAAACCTCTTCCTGTAGAATGCCATTTAGAAAGGCACTCTTGACATCCATCTGATATACCTTGAAGTGCAGATGACATGCGATGGCGAGTAGTAAGCGGACGGACTCAAGCCTCGCAACAGGAGCAAATGTCTCTCCAAAGTCTACACCCTCTATCTGTGTGTAGCCTTGAGCGACCAACCTAGCCTTATTTCTGATTATGGTACCATTTTCATCAATTTTATTCTTGAAAATCCACCGGGTACCAATAACATTAGTATCACTAGGTCGGGGGATAAGTTCCCAGACATTGTTCTTCTTAAACTGAAGCAACTCATCCTGCATAGCAGATATCCAGTGTTCATCTTTGAGTGCTTCCTTGTGATTCTTGGGCTCGACTTTGGATGTGTAGCAAAGATGGCTAACAACGTTCTCTAGCTGAGCACGAGTCTTGACCCCTAGAGTGGGATCACCAACAATGGCAGAGGGGTCATGACTCTTGCGAACCCAAGCAGGTGTGTCCCCTAACACAGGAGTAGGGTCCACAGAGTGTGAGAGAGGAACAGGTAAATCACTGTCAGAAAAGTCCTCATCCTCACACTGAAGGTTGGGATCAATAATCGTCGGAGGTTCGTCATCTTGCACAGTGACGTTTATTGATTCCATAACCTTAGAGCTCTTCAGGTTAAAAACTCGGTACGCTCTACTGTCCGATGAATATCCTAGCAGTATTCCCTCGTCGCTCCGGGAGTCGAACTTTCCTAATTGCTCTCTATCCCGTAGGATGTAGCATTTACTCCCAAAAACACGGAAATATGCTAGGTTGGGTTTCTTGCCTGTCCACAATTCATAAGGCGTCTTAAGTGTGTGTGGACGCAGATAGACCCTATTCACCGTGTGGCATGCAGTAGACACTGCCTCTGCCCAAAATCTCCTAGAAACTTTACGACCTAGAAGCATAGATCTAGCCATCTCTTGGATCGTTCTATTTTTCCTCTCAACAATCCCATTTTGCTGAGGAGTTCTCACAGCAGAGAACTCATGTTTGATCCCAAGGCTATCACAGTACAAATCCACCTTTGCTTCCTTAAATTCAGTGCCGTTGTCACTACGTATTCTGTTAATAGTGACCCCGTGTTGATTTTGCAGGACACGGCACTTGGTCGTTAGGAATTCAACAGCATCTGATTTCTCTCTTAGAAAACCGACAATAGAGTATCTAGAGAAATCGTCCACCATCACGAGAATGTATCTCTTACCACCTAGACTCTCCGTGCGAGTAGGACCCATAAGATCCATGTGAATCAACTCAAGAGCACGGGAGGTGGTAATGGAATTCAACTTCCTATGCGGGCTACGGATTTGTTTTCCCAACTGACAGGGTCCACAAATCATGGAAGTTGGCTTTCCAAGTGAAGGTAAGCCACGTATTAGGTCCTTTTTGACTAAACAAGATAAGTCTCTGACGTTCACATGACCTAGACGTTGGTTCCACAGATCCATAGGAGTGATCGTGGCGCTGTTGCAGACAAGTGAGGATTTGGGCTCAGTCCCATAACAGTTATCTTCTGTCCTCACCCCTTGCACTAATAGTTTACCGGCTTGATCATAGACCTTACAAGTTTTCCGGTCAAACTTCACTGCAAAGTCATCGTCGCACAGCTGGCTGATGCTAATAAGGTTTGCTTTCAAACCTTTGACGTATAGCACGTTCTCTAGCTTTGGAAATCCTGGTAACTCCACTGTACCTCGTCCTACTATGCTAGATTTGCTACCATCTCCAAAGGTGACTCTCCCATCATTATAATCCTCAAGATGGGTAAAATATGAGGTATCACCTGTCATATGTCTGGAGCAACCACTGTCAAAATACCACTGTGAGGTATTATGGGCTTTGAGAGCGACATGGACAACAAGGGCCTTTTTCTCTTTCTTAGGAACCCAAGAGAAGGTACCTTTTAGTATTCCCTTGTTGTTGTTGGTTTTAGCCGGAATGCGGGGCGCATTCATTGATGGTAAGGTCATCCGTCGGAATTCCTCCATCAAGCTCTGTGATGTGGCGGCTAGAAACTCAACACGCTCTCTCAGACTGGCAAACTCATCAGTCTGAAGTGGTGGAGCAACCGTACGTCGTGTCCGACCCAACTTATAGCAATCATCCCTAAGGTGTCCATTTCTTTTGCAATGGGAGCAAAAGGGCATAATTTTAGGAGAACCTTGGTTTGCTTTTCTAGGTCGAACTCTCCTTCTTGGTTTTTTATGACGGCCATAAGGAGTCGTAGTAAACTCAGGAATTGGTCCGGGTGCAATTTGAGACGTGGAGGCACCATCAAAACCTATTCCATGTCGGTCACCAAAACCTAAAGCGGGACCGAGGAGCATCTTTCCCATCTTCCCAGATCTGTCCTCGATTTGTACCTTGACTTTCCTAGCTCTCTCAACGTCATGAGTAAGCTGAGCAACAAGGGCTTCAAGTTTCTTTCGAGTCTCCAGGGAGGAATGGAGCTCACTCGTAAGACTAGCCACTTGTTTAGTCAAGTCCGCTTTCTCTTTCTCAAAACTGCTCTCTCTCTCTCTAAGTAAATTTTCTTTACTAACCCAGGCAGATTCTCTCTCTCTCATGGCGGTGCAGGTGGAGGACTCTCTCTCTCTCGTTTCTTCTAACTCCTCTTCTAACGCGGTGATCCTAAGCACTAGGGCTTTGTTACGCTTTTTAGTTTTAAATGATTCATTATACAACTCAGCGTACGCGCGTTGAAGGTTACTCTCGTCCTCACTTCCTTCCTCCTCTCCCTCACTCTCTTCGCTCTCGCTGTCGAGGTGTCCCTGTGAAGTAGCATCCTCATCGTCGTGAGATGCACTAGGAGTACTCACATGACTAGCCATGAACGCGGTGAAGTTACGCTCATGCGGTGACTCATCTCCCGAGTCCACCGACTCGACCTCACTGTCATCACTAAGGGTAGCATTTAGGACAGCTTTACCCTTTTCCCTATTCAGACGAGTGGCACACTCAAACGCTCTGTGTCCCTTACCGTCGCACTCAAAACACCTCTCACTGTCTTTAGGGGGTTCTTTGAAATCTTTCTTTTCAAACTTATTTTTCTGAAAATTCTTTTTATCTTTGAAATTTCCACCTTTTTTAAATTTCAGAATTTTCTTGAAGTTTTTAGCAAATAATGCCAAATCATCTAAGTCAAACTCACATTCAGAATCAGAAGTTTCTATCTTTCTAGATGACTCGACTCTCTTTCTTGCCGACCCCTCACTTTTTCTCTCTTGGGTTTTAAGGGCAATTCCCTTATCTTTTGGCTTGGCAGATTTAGGAAACATGTCTATTTCATAAGTTTGTAAATCTCCTACCAGTTCTTCCAATTTTAGAGTATTTAAATTACCCAATGAATTTAGCACAGTGACTTTAGGTATAAAACGCTTAGGAAGGGAACGAAGAATCTTTTTAACAACCCTAGCATTTGGAATATGTTCACCAAGATTATAGCTAGTATTAACAATGTCAGAAAGCCTAGCATAAAATTCATCAAAACATTCATTTTCATGCATGGTGATGGTTTCAAATTGAGTTGTTAAATTTTGCAATTTTGATTCTTTAACAACATTTGTTCCTTCATGGGTAAGTTGCAAAATATCCCATGCTTCTTTTGACGTGGTGCACGTCATTATGCGTTTGAACTCATCAGGAGTGACAGACCCAGAAATAGCACTTAGACCCTTAGAGTTAAAAGACGACCATTTAAATTCATCATCAGTCCAAGTGATGTCAGGTTTCAAGTTGGTCACATTATCAACAGTCACGGTTGGAGGAGTCCATCCTCGTTCAACCAAAATCCAGACACGTTCATCAATGGCTTTTAAAGCCGACCTCATACGGGCTTTCCAATAGGCATAATTCGACCCGTCAAAAATAGGCATTTTATAATATGACTTCTCCATTTGAACACGCTCTTTTCAAAAATCAATTTATTTCAAAAATTGATATCTTTAGAAAAATTTTGCGGAAAAAGGAATACGCGATAGATTAGCGTAACCTGCTCTGATACCAATTTGAAAGAGTTGGCGCTTGCGTTCAAATAAGGAAACAATATAATGAATGCCTTTTAACCCAAATTAACCCTAAGCATGCAACTAAGTGTGATTGAAACAATATGAAATCATGCAAGAATTATTCAACACACAAGGTTTAAGGAAAAAATCCCCCACAGGGGCAAAACCATTTGTATATCACTATAATTTGTAAAATACGGTTTACAATCGGATTACAATGAAATACAGGTTGACTAAGAATTACCCTCGGGTATCGGATTCTGTAGTCGCGGCTGGAAGAAAAATCCCTTTCCAGAAGGGCTTGCGGCTGGAACAATCCCTGTCCAGTAGGGCTGCAATGAAGAGGAAGAAACGGTCCACTTCACAAAGGGTTGAACAACATCAATGGTGTTCTTTGGGTTACCAAATTTGATTCACAAAGATTTGAAAGATGTGTGAATCTAAAAACCTAGAATCATAGGACTCAATAGGTGAAGACTTTAGGGTTGATATGCTCTGAAAATCGTGTATAAGTTTTAAGAAAACCAACTGCTGATCGTGGATTAAATAAGGGATCGAAACCCTTCAAAATCGGCTGCACGATCTGGAAGTGATTATCCTCGCCGGATCGGTCCGGTCGATTAGGCGGATCGGTCCGGGTAAGTCGGATCGGTTCTTTTTCTGAAACCAGATCGGTCTGGTTGGCATCGGATCGGTCCGGGACTTTTGCCTTCATCGGTTCGCTATGGATCCGGTGGCTACTGGAGTCTGACAAAACGGATCGGTTCGGTAGGTGGTCGGATCGGTCCGATAAACCGGATCGGTTCTTTTTCTGGACCGGATCGGTCCGGCCAGGTCTGATTCCCAAATTCTTTCTTCTTTTGATCTTCGGATTTTGTTGATGACGATGTGATCTTTTCAACCAACAATCTTGTAACGGCGTATGACATAACATATACATAAAGATGGACAAATTGTCCTTACACATGTCAAAATCCGTTGCATGTGAGATTTGTGCGAAAATTGAAAACATGATAAATATAAATGTGCACGGGGAAGGGCTCCGAAAGGACTAAGTGATCCTTTGCGAATAGTAAGCCACCGTTTTTAATGGACCTAAAAGAAATACGTGGTCCAAAGGCCTAAAAACAGAAAATATGGCATTAAAAATAAAAATAATTGCCAAGGCCTATGTTTGTTTGATATATTCATTCAAAAGTAAAAGAATATATATGCTTATTGAGGGAGAATTGGATGGTATATCAACGGTTTGCACAATGTCCGTTTATCCTAGTTGTCTTTAATGTCATGACTCTATTTGGTTTGTAGAATCATCATCATGCTAGGCTTGTATGCATTGTGTATGTTTGTTCATTGAGTTCAATCTATATTGTCACATGAGGTTATATTTAAATGTGATAAAGTTTGCAATCAAATGAGAACTTTGTGAATGTTTATCAAGTGTTTGGGTCTAAATTTAATTGTTGCTAGTTCACACCCCAATACTTACGTTTCCATATGACTCATATTTGCCATACGAGTGTGCAAACTTATTGTATTTTGTGTTATATGTGTGTTTATATCTATATATATGCAAGTGCTTCAT
Organism: Sambucus nigra; assembly: GCA_949130495.1. Lineage (NCBI taxonomy): Eukaryota > Viridiplantae > Streptophyta > Magnoliopsida > Dipsacales > Adoxaceae > Sambucus > Sambucus nigra. The sequence goes on along the minus strand of OX422214.1, from coordinate 540,722,533 downwards.
TGGTACATTTCTACTCTATACATATATGATATTCGTTTGTCTTTGCCTTGCTTTTATTGCCCATATGCTTTCATGTCTTATCACTTTATGCTTCAACATGCTGTTTATTAGTTCTTTATCCTTTTCCTATTCCTGAACAAAAAGGGGGAGAATGATGATAGGGGGAGAAATGGTATCTAATCCTATTATTATCGCATCTTTGTTTGGGGGAGATTTATCTTAGGGGGAGACGTCTTTCTAAGTAAATGTCATTGTTTAATAAAGGGGAGAATTATTTTGGGGGGAGTAATTAATTAATTGCGATTAATATATTTTGATATTCCCTATGCATTTGATGAGTTTGCTTAAGTGTGCATGTATTCTACTAAAGCGGCAACTTTAAAAGGCAAAGTGTTTAATCCTTGGGTTGAGTCAAGATTGGGCGGGTTATGTTTTGAGTCTAGTGAGCTTGAGGGCCCTTTAGCATTTTTGTTTTGGTTTTTGTCCCGGAATAGCCAAAGGGGGAGATTTGTAAGGACACAAATTTTCAATTGAGTCCATATATAGTTTTGGCTCAATTCCGGACAAAAACATTTATTCATAGGTTAGTAATTTATTGTAATACTCTCAAGCCTATGAAGTGCGTGTTGAAGACGTAGCGGCAAAGATTATAAAGCTTCATCAAAATGCCCGTTTGCGTGCCTCGTTTCTACGTCATCATCTAAGGTTCCATGCTCCCAAGGTATGAATGTAATTATATTTATATAGGAGCTTGGAACAATATTTATTGCGTGTTAGGTTTAATAAAAAACCATGTTTTACTTTCAGAATAATTTAATTGGAACTTTAAAATAAAGTACATAAAGTTCCTAGGCCAAAAATTGAATTTATCAAAAATTTCTGAAAGTCGTTCGAAGTATCGTTCGAACGAGTTTTTTCGTTCGAACCAGGTTTTCGTTCGAACGAGTTTGTCGTTTGAACCAGGTTTCGTTCGAACGAGTTTGCCAACGAACCTAAACTGGTTAGTCGTTCGATATGTCGTTCGAACGAGTTTGTTCGTTCTAACGAGGTATCTAACGAGTTTCTAACGAGCCCAGTCTGGTCGCTCGTTAGAAGTCTCGTTCGAACGAGAGTCAAGTTCGTTCGAACGAGATGCTAGGCGGGAACAGTTTTGTGCAGTTTTTTGGCAGTTTTCACCCATGTTCCCCACTTGTTTTTTAACCAACTTTTTCCAGACTTAATATGTGCGGGAAACACATTTTTCCAATTAACTTTTTCATTCCATATCCATCTCATAGAGAGAGTTTGAGAGCTAATGTTTTTAGGGAAAAAGTTCAAGTTTTGAGTGTTGTTTTTCAAAGAAAATTCTTATACCACTCTAGTGTTTACACCCAATTAATTGTTTATCCAAGTTCTCTTACATAAATATCAATTGCTTGGAGGTTGTTTTGGCACCGGTTTTTCTCTACACCGAATTGAAGAGAAGTTCGTTTCATTTCTACCCGTTTGGAGAAAGGCTCCATGTTCGGGTGACGGTGACCGTTTAAAGTCCTATCGGTGGATTCCGAGACCGCGGTGGAGTTCCAAGGTTGTCCGCTAGGAAGAGGTGTTTACAAGAAGGAGCGACAAGGCTTGAGAGGGTTCGAGTCAAGGATGTAAGTCTTTTGTCTTGTAATTTGTAATTCCGTATCTAGTGGACTTGTGGCTAGGGCCGTCCGAGGTTTTTTCCAGTCTTGGGTTTTTCCTCGTACATCGCGGCGTAGTGTGACATTGTTTATTTTATCTTGCACTAAAACTTAGAATCCATGCTTAGGATAATTTCAAGATAAAATACGGTTTATTTATCACACTAATCTAAATTGGACTATATTTAAATATTGGGTAAATTTGGTTTATTCAAGTCTTTTGCTAAAATTGGTTTCGCCTAACCTTGGAATTATGAACAATCATAATTTAGGCAAATTCTTAGGACTTGTATTAATGAATTGATTTAATCTTGTTCAATTAAACCAAAATTTATTTTGTTTAATTGTTGTTGAACCATCATCTTCCTAACGCTTCCGCATTTATCTAAAAAGGAAAATTATGGGATCTTACAGATACACATGTTCATACTATAGCTGGGCCTATTGTCCCTGCGGTGGTGTTCGTAGTGCTGGTGCGGCTAGCACTACCACCACTGGTTGGACCTGCAGTGGTTAATACCCTCCCTGTGGTGCCCGGTGTCCATACTGTCCACCTAACTCCTGTGCTGCCCTATTTCCCTGAGAGAACTCCTAATTGAAATGTACCTTCTCACCACAACTATAATAATTTCCCTGAAAGTGAGTCTTGTCTGGATATCTCCCCTATTTACCCAGATCTTGCTACATTTGGCCCTACTAGCCTTGTCCCTGTCGGTACCCATCATCAAAACCCCTAGATCTCTTATGCTGCTCTCACGGTTGAGGATCCCAAAATTGTTAGGCCTCTTTTATGTTATTACCATTCTCCTTGCCCTGTTGGTTGGATGTATCATAGTGGTGTCTCTTATCCCCCTTAATTTTCTAGAATGCCCTATGATCCTGGAAATGCAATATGGCGACATTTACCATTTGGTTATATGTAGTGAAGGCTGGATTCCCTAATAGTGACTATCTGATGTGACAGGATGACCTTGACACTAACTTCTCCATCTTCCTCTGCACTATACTCACCTTATTTTTAGTAAAATAGGAAAGAGCAGTAAACTTTTCTTCGTACTCTGCCATAGTGTGATACCCTTGCTTGAGGTCTATGAATTTCCTTTGCATTTCCGATTGCATCGTGTGAGGAAAGTATTTCCCTTCAAACCTCTCCCATAACTCGTCTATGGACAACATATCCCTTTCTGTCTTCAAAGTGGTGTACTCCCACCACTGAACACTAATCAAAAAGTAGTTAACATCTATTTTTGAAGTGGCATACATTCCACCATTCACAAATGTTTGTTGAATATCTCTTTTCCTTCCACTCGCCACTAGAATATACGAACTGCCAGTAAACTCAGACGGTTGGCCCTTGGTGGAGGCCTCCCAAGCTCTGTACCATATATACCATGGTGCCTGTGCTGGTATGGCCACCTGCTGGGGTGGTGTTGGTGGTGGATGCTGAGCCGGTGGCAGTGGAAACTACCTGGGTCACAATGGTGGCAATATCTATTGGAGTGATGAATAGTGGGGCTGCTAGAGTCTATGGCTACTGTTGTGGCTCCGGGTGAGCCTCTTCCTAGGCAGCAGGTGTTACTATATGCCTTGGCCTATCCCTTCCTCCGTTTCCATCTGAAAGAAAATAAGGTTCGAATTAGTACCATCGCAAGAATACAATGAACTCTCATAGGCTCTACATGTCAAAGGACGCAATTCAGAATGTAATGAACTCGAACCAAGATCCTACGGACACTAGAACCGAGCTCCCATAGTAACTCTGACAATCCCTATTTTCTCACGTAAAGGCTGTCCAGGCACGATACGTCGAAGATAGGGCTTGTTTGTCAATTAATACCATTCTATGCACCAACGATATATAATTATATAAAAGGACCATAATCTGATTTAAATTTGTAATTCATCCATAATGAATCCAACTCAACACAAGCAATATAACAAGTCTGACATAATAATCAATATCCCAAACCAAATATAAATAAATAAATCTCGGGCTTATGCCCATAGAATAAACTCCAATGCAGATTAATAAATACAACATAAAAGCTCCTATGTTATAATCAATGGAACTGAAAAGCTCATAAGAAAGAAAGGTTGCAAGATTGACACAACAATAATCCCAATATCCTTGTCTAAGAGCACCTGTGGGTGAAAACATTTAAATTTGGGTCAGAGCCCTAGGTGTGCAATAATTAACTTAATCAATTTAAGATCCAATAAATACAGTTGATGCAAAATAAATATTTCCCACCGTCACTTACATGCGATTAACACTCACCCCTCAATTAAGTGCGATATCATCCACATCCCAATAAGTCCTAAAGTGTTATAGGTGATGGTGCTAATTTAATATTCAAATGAATTAACTATCATTATTTATTAAAATGAAGCCAACTACATTAAATTACCAATTCTCAAGGTATCCCAGTTTTATATATATCATGAATGAGGCATAAATATTTCTTATGCACAATATAACAAGTGTCGATGAGTTACATCAACAATCTTAGACAATATAAATCAATTCCATTTAAATTCATGGATAATATATACATATGTTCTTTCATATATTCGACACGCAAAGGCATCTACTCGTGGTGTCTCGTTCGTGATCTATCGGCAAGTCCGTAGAAATCCCTTATCCTAAGCGGACATCACAAAACACACATAAATTGGGGGTGATCCCCGCATAGTATGCTAGTTCACGGATGATACCTTGCGGTGGCAAAGTCCACAAGCATCAACACCTACCTCCTTGTAGATGGTGCACCCACGTAGAACCTAAATGACCTATACATCGTCTAGCCCACATGTGCCAATGTGTGCTACCCAGTCCGATGAATGAACCCCTGAGCCGATAGGACGGTCCACGAACGTCGGTATGTCCACACAAATATACATAATTACTTATTATTTATCTCATATAATAAGTATAGGTAACTACTCTATAATTACCTAAATATTCCACATGATATCCACAAGTGTCCAATAAATAAAAATTAATCATTTAAATAATTGATAATTCCCATTTCACTTAACAAATATTTAACAATTTAGTTAAATAGGGGTTTCTAATCAAATCTAGTCACATTTATATTTTTAATACATTCTCCGTTGTCCCAAACACAATCCCACCCAATCGCTTGGAATTCTAAAAATATTCCTAAACTAACCATGGCCGTAGCTCACTCTTCCCCCAGGGACGAATTGATTCGGTTCCTGGCCAAATCAATTCTCTGCTAAATCGAATTGATTCGGTCCTTGGCTGAATCAATTCGAAATCTGGCAGTTGCCCAGGTCTGGTTGTTTCCTTATGTACGAATTCCATAGTTCTTTACCAATGTTCATTCCAAGCGTGAGTTCACTTAGGTAAATCCAAGGATGAATACTTACCACTTAGTGTTACCTTTTATAACTATTATAATCACAATATTACATCGATTATTACCCCAATTTTCCCTGATTTCACATGGATTAAGATATTTAAATTTCAAATTTATCCTATAAGAGCCCCTAAGTGTAGATCATATTTTTGGGGCATAAGTATGGAATAAAAATCACTATTATTCAGGTGAATAACATATTTTAAATCCTCTACGTAAAGTATCCAATAATTCCCACTTTCACCTCAAGAACCCTAAGGTTTCTATCATCAAATTTCAAGAATGATTCTTAGATTTCTAGGTTATAACCTATGTCACAAGTTATCTTCTACATGCAAGAGTTAAATTCCTAACATTTATTCTCAAAATTTCAACCTAAATTCCAAAAATCATGTAGGGTCATTATAATGCATAAAGAAATACACTAATAAATTAAATTGAGCAAGAGAATTATTGCCTTAATGTGTAGTTCGAGAAATCCCTTGATTTCTTCTTGAAATTTCCCTTCAATTCTTGCTGAAATTTCCTTTCTTCACCTTCCTCTCTCTCCCCCTCTGTGTGGTGTGTCTAGGGTTCTAAGAATAAACTTCCTGGAGGTTAATTAACTTCTTAAATAAGTTATTAAGTTCTCAATTCCCGAGTTGGCCCAAAGTCCCAAATTTTACACCCCCAAATGAGCCCGAATCCATACCCAGACTAGCCCGAAAGTTCCCTAACTTATATACCCATGAAATGGACGATTTCTAAAGGTTTAAAACACCTAAACGAGCCCGTATGACACCTCAAAATATGTCCTAATTATTTTTAATCCACTTAGGTATTTTTTTGTGTTTACACGACACATACCATAAGTTTATTAATGTATGCTTTATTTTCCACTTGTGAACCCATTACATCAAATTGAGTTATCTAAATTTTATATTCATGAATAACCATTTATTCTCAATAAAAAATCTTACCCATTTAAATTTAAATTCACCCAATATAATTTATTCTTGTAATAAATCCAAAGTCATTTATTTCATTTATGTCAAAACATTTTATTCCAAAAATATTGGGTATTACACTTTCTTTCCTCACTCGTCAAAGTAAACGCACCAGGGGAAATTTTTGTGCTTCCCCTACTATCTTCTGTAACACCCCGTGAAATCTGGACAACGAGGTGGCCCGCCATCTCCGCTAAACTACGTCATGCGCTACTAAATAAAATACCATTCTTAGCATGTGACAGATATGAGACATATAAAATTCATTCCACAAGAAAATATGAAATCAATCCCGATAAATAATAACCATCAATGTGATATAAAATCCATCACTATACTAATCTCCAATATCCAACTCCAAATAAATATAAACTCCAATAAACTGAATCCATAATGAAATATCTGAATAAAAACTGTAACAACTGTGGAACCGAATGACCCACCAAATCCATAAACTGAGTCTCAATATAAATGCGAAGGAATAAAAACTAAACTAAATTACTAAGCATAAAATAAATACTCTAGCTACACCACCACGATATATCTCCAAATACTCCTGCACAGCTACTCAAGCACTAATACCTGAAAAATGTTAGTCAACGCACAAGGTCAGAGCCCCGAGCATGAATACTGGCTACTCCTTCAAATTAAGATCCATGAACCCAGACAATAGCATTATACATGATAAATATCACAATAGAATATTTTAAATTAAGACGAGATAATTTATAATGATGCGAGTAAAATAAACAACCTATGTTAACGCATGAAACTACTATTCAAAGTCCAAGTTCAATTATCCAATTCCTACTAATACCATTTAAACAATTTACTCAACTTTATTAATTTACTCATTTATTATCATCGTGCGCGGTGCTCCCGTGTATAAATTTACACCATTTTAGTAGTGGGACTCCCACTAAATTATCATTATTTTTGTAGTGGTACTCCCACCAATTATCATCATTTTAGTGCGGGACTCCCGCTTAAAGTCTTTATTTGTTTGGTTGTGGGACTACCACATGTTCTACACCACACCCTTCCCCGTTAGTCACGGTCCAGAACCGTGACAAATGTTTTTTATATAGAGAGTTTTATATCATAAGGACTCTTTCTAGAGAGTTTTATGTTATAAGGACTCTTCTAAATGACCCTAGACTTTGATATACTCATATTAGGAGTCTTTTAAGCTAGCTTTCCGAATTCCAAATTAATTTAATTAATTAGCGATTTTAATTCCGATTAAAATCCCATTTCTCATAAATAAAATCCAACATTTTAAATTACTAAAAGTAAATAAATTTTAAAAACTCTATTTTCCCAAAATCTGAATTTATTTAAAAATTTGCAATTTAAATTTTACGGGTTGTTACATCTTATTTCAACCATAGTTAGGGCTTAAGTTTCAATAACTTAAGGTCTTTTCGTGCAATTTCTCCATCCTTCGAATGAATCCCCCCAAGTCATGTGCCTACAATATGTCCAGTGATGTTCTTCTTCGCATGCATCACATCCAATACATGGCACACCGGGTTTTTCTTCTAATAAGGAAAGTCAAATAAAGTTGTCATCCTAGACCATGTCTTTCTTGTCTCAGTTTCATTAACAGTTGGAGTCTTCTTATTCTTGACATTCTTCAACTTAGGATTCTTACCAGTTATATTAGGGCCATAATTAGAATATCCACTTTCGATTTTTGAAACTAAAAGTTTTCTTATAGATAGCCTATGTTCAACCGCGCCTCGGTAGAAAATTAGACCCTTTCTCAAATCTAAATCTATGAGTGGTGGTAAAACCTCTTATGGCAATGGTATGTATTTTTTCTGCTAGCGGTGAGACGCAGGGATTGTCCCATAAGTTGGAAAATCATGAATTGCCCACATCAACATAGCTTTCAACGTAAACTCTTAGTTTTCAAAAGATTCAAATGCGGCACACCCTCGTCCCATATGTGATTGAATTCTTCTACCAAAGGACCTAAGTAGACATCAATGTCCTCACTTGGTGCCCTTGGCCCAAGTATCAACAAAGATAATATCAAAAATTCAGGTCTCATACACTGTGAATGAGGGAGGTTGAGTGGTTCTAGGATCACTGGACATACACTCTAATTGGTGCTTAGAATTCCAAATGAATTGAAACCATTTGTTGATATTGCCAAACGAATGTTATACTATTCTCGAGAAAAATCGGGACACTCATAACTCATCCTCTTCCAAGCTGTAGAATCAATAAGATGATGCATGAGATTATCCTCTACTCATGCCCTAGCATGCCAAGTCATTAACTGTGCTATCTATGGTACTATGAAAAATTTCTTCAATCTAGGCCTAACGGGAAAATATTTGGACACTTTTTGAGGAAATTTTGGGTTTGTGCCTTCCTTTCAAGTAGATTGCACATATCTAGGTTCATCGCAAATCGAATGCCGATTGAGATTACTCCTTTTGCTATAACAATCATACATACAAGCGTGGATTGATTTGTACTTCATTCCCAAACCTTTCAAATAGTTCTTCATAGTAGGATAACTATTTGGAAGTGTATTCTTCTTGGGTAGCAAACACTTCACCCAATTCAAAATTCTTATCACGCTATTTCGAGACAAACCATATTGGGTCTTTAAACTATGCAAACCAACCATGGCATGCAAAGTTGTTTATTATGACAAGCCAATGTACAACAGTTGGGTGGCCTTAAATTTTAAACTTTGATAGTCATCATCAAGGTTTATCCCGATATCTTAATGAGCACATGAACCTTGTATATCATTAGTGACTTCATTTTAATCCACTTCATGAACTCCATAATAATCAACTAAATCCTTTATCATATTATGATCTACATTGCCCTCCTTCCCTTGTACATCTTTCCTACTTATTGAAGGTTGTTGTGAAGGTTGCTCGGGGACAAAAGGAACATGCGACTCCCCGTGAAAAACCTAAAATTGATAATTGTCTTTCATACCCCATCTTAACAAATGTAGTTCAACTGTTTTTCACTCAAACACCTTATCATTCCCACACTTAGCACACGAACACGTGAACTCTTCATCATTACGACATCTCTTTGGGTTCTTCACAAATTCATTAGCACCTCTACGAAACACATCTACTAGTCTCTCACTCATGAACTCTTTGTATAGAGGATATCCCACCACAACTACTACAAACAATCATCGATTTTGGATAAGAAGCATATATTAATGGATTAGTATAAACAAAAGTGTGAAAATTTAGTAGTTATAAGAATTGCTTATATTAAAAGTTTATTGAAATTCTTATAGCTACTTTGGATTTATAAAGTAGTTCAACTCTATTTCATTATTAACACGAGATGCATTATGAATCATATTTCCTCCATCTCCTCGAAAGGGTGAGTGGTTCTATCCATTTAAAGACCGCATATTTTTATAATACACTTAGTAGCTCATCCACATTGTTCCAATTTGAGGAAAATTCTGCAACATATAAAGACCGTATATTTCTATAATACACTTAGTAGCTCATCCACATTGTTCCAATTTGAGGAAAATTCGGTAGCATATCTCCATAGTTCTCCAAGTACATGATACAAATTCCCAAGTGTTCATGCTATTTCAATTTATCAATTTAAATAACACTTAACACCAAATCATCTAATATGTACCTAGAGAACATTAAGAGACAACAACAAAAATTCTCCCAAAAGTAACAAGTGTAAGACTCTAATAATATTATTATACAGAAACTATGTTGTCCCAAACTGTTTAAACGAGACAATTCAAGATATCGCATTACAAGGGTAATGACTCTCGAACATGTCTAAGGGATATTGAATGCGTACTCATAATAACTAGAAGGCTAGTATATTTGTGCACTATCTGTAACTTAAGAGGCTGGTAACTATGTATAATTTAACACTATAGACTTATTTGGTAATTTGCGATAACGTCGGAACATGGATTGTCGGATGATTCAAATTTACACTGAATTAGATTTTACCCGCATGATACGATGAATTAGATTTAAAAAGTATATACTTTTTAAAGTATATATGTTACACACACAAGAGTTAGAACTGTATATACTTTTTGAGAGTACGATTCTTTCCGATCATATTGTTGTATCACGTAGGTAAAATCTAATTTATTATATATTTGAATCATGAAAAAATGCATGTTTCTGACATTAGCACCAATTACCAAATAAAGTCTATAGTGATGATTTATACATAGTTATGTTTCATTTATGTTTAATAGTCTAATTGATATTTTAAAATTTATAGTATGTTTCATTTCTGTCTTGTTTATATTTCCACGATAGATATGTTTTATTTATGTCTTATTTAATATTTTCACATCACATATCACTATTCGGTAGAATCACAACCCTAAATGTTAGAAATGCCTAAAGTCAACCAACTCAATGGACATCTAAATGTTCAAATTCACCACTCAACAAAAATTCAAGAACCCCAAACAACAATTCAAATAATAATGCAAAATATTAGATAAATGAGAAACATGTTAGCATAATAAGGTGACATCATTTTTAAATTAGCACAAAAAATAATAAATTAGCATAATAAATAAATAATAAATTAGCACAATGTATTACAAAAATTAAATAAGTGCATGTATTTGAGTGTGTGTGTTTGAAATCATTCTTAGGATTTCAAATTTATGTTATTTGCAAAAATTAAACTAGTTTTTTTAGGGGTTTTCATTCTAGGGGTGTGTGTGGTGTGGTGTGTGTGCATGTGTGGTGTGAAAGAGAGAGACAGAGAGAGAGAGAGAGAGAGAGAGAGAGAGAGATAAATGTGTAATGAGGTAAACCAGAAATGAGGTCTCGACTGTCTCTAATTAAAAAAATTGTCACGATCCTGTCACGAACTTTGACCGTGACAATTTTTAAACTTGTTACGGTCATTAACCATGACACGACCATGACAACAAATGCGTGTTTTGTTATCACGATCATTGACCGTGATAATGTCGGTCGGGTAAATAGTGCCAAAAAAGTCAATTTTGGTGTAGTGAGGGTTTCCTACCCAAAATGAGTGACAATATAACAATAATGGGAGTAAGTTGTATGGTTGTAACATACCAGAAATTGAGCTTCAACTATAAGGGAGCAAGTTTCTAGGTTGAAAGAAAATATGAGTAGGTTGTAAGGTTAAGAGAATGGTTTAGGAGGGAAGTTAGAGAAAGAGAGCAAAAGAAAAAATGAAGTTTAAAAATATTTGGATTTTTATATGACAATCACTTATGTATTGTTATGTTTTTGGGGTGTTATTAATAAATAATAAATATTTGTGTGGTGTTTTGTAGAAAATGGTGTTTTGGAGGGATATTTTAGGTGGAAATATTTTAACCCTTGTGTCTATGCCATTTGATATTGACCATCTGTTACGAAAAAGTGTTAAAAGATGTGTATTTGGACATTTACCTCGGGATTTACACTGAAGAACACAGTGGCAATATGTAATTTATCCCCACCCCCAAGCCAAATAATTTATTCTGGAGAAGTTGAGGAAACTTTTCACGCTAAACTATTTTTCGCAAAAATAATAATTATCTTTTAAAATACAAAAGTTTGCGTTCAAAATAGTTTATCACACAAAATGTCCTATGCACTATACTATTTTGCGCGTCAAGTATGGAACCCACATTTAGATAACTTGCAGAGACAACCGTGTTTTACACATGCTCTCTCTACCAATTTTTATAGTTTATTGTACATAATCTCAAATGTCCTATGTATTTATTTTTTATTTTTTGAGTTTTTATTCATTTTATGTGTTTTTATCGAAATCTCGTTAAACCTTGTTATGAAATAATTTTAAAGACTTCTTATGTATGGTGGACACGTTTTTTTGAAGACTTCTTTTGTTTGGTGGATTCTAGTTATTAATTTTTAGCACGGAGTTTTAAGACATTAATTGTGTTTTTTACATATGAAAAATTCTTGGTTTAGTTGATATTTGTTCTTGTTAATGACTTGTTTTATTTTGAAAATATATGTGGTACTATCAAAATTACTTGTTATGTTTGTTATTAAGTATTCGAATATAGACCTTTGTTTAGGTTCATATATATTTGCAAACAAAAATCAAAAGTAGAAAAGTGTAATATTTTCTATCCTGAAACTAATGGCAATAAAAAATGCAGTTTTTTTCCATGGAATATATTGCGAATCAAACACATAAAAGATGAAAACTAGAATATTTTCCATCTGGAAAATAATTTCAATCAAACAACACTAACAATAATTTTCCATTAAAATTATTTTCAAATTTTCAATTCCATGACAATTGACTCTTAAATATTTATTTTTCGTCTTGTTTATCAAACACATCTTAAATGTAGATATTTACATGGGCATTATGAGTGACCTTATACCCTACCAGTTTGTTAAGGAGGTCTGTTACATGTCCCTATCCATGTCCTTGTTCGTGTAGTTGTTTCTACTTTTACTTGTTGAATAAGCAATGCTCAATAAATAAATAATAGGATGTTATAAATGCTCAAAAGAAGAGAAGTAGCAAAAATATGAAATGCAGCAGGAGGACGTTATAAATGCTCAAAAGAGGAGCAGTAGAAAAAATATGAAATGAAGCAAGAGGATCATATTGTCTAATAAAATGGACCATAGCAATATGAATGGTTTATAGGTAGTTTGGAGGGTGTATATGGGCGGCACATTGTGGATGGAATTTTTGGAAAGAAATCCTTAAGAATTAAATTTTTGACCGAGTAAGAATGTTCGGGTAAGGTAGTTGAGAGACACTACTTAAAATAATTAATTAAGACATAACTAATAAATGGAATTACGAGTTGGGTTGTAAACTCGAGTATTTTAGGATAATGCAATGGGTATTGGACATGTATTAGCCGGTGTAACTATTACATATATATATACATATATACGGTGATGTGTAGTGTATGTATATAATTACGTGCTTCATATATATTGGTGTAAAATATTTATAGAATATATAGCTTGAGGGCCAGGGAGAGTATATCCCCAGGTCATAGTGTCCAAATTATGGGTGAAGGTTGATCTCACTTTTAGGTAGAAAATATGACCGCCTCCACTATGCTTATGTTTTCACCAAGCTCGTGAGTGATTTCAACTTGGGCTATTGGTGTTTAAGTGAGCATACTTGGGTGATAGAATTTTAGAGGAAACGTCTAGTGAGGGTATACCCGGGAGGATGGAAAATTTATATATATGCAATTATTCGACAGGTATGGAATTGTCGGGGCATAATTATACGTATATAATTGGGTAGGAAATTATATGTGGGTAAAAATACATGTTGTGCTAATGTCTTTATTATATATATATATATATATATATATATATATAACTAGTGAGACTGTTGTATGGTTTATTTAATAATGGATTTTATTAAGTTAATGTGAATCATAACTTATAAATCATAATTAATAATAATACTCGGTTTGGAGTAGTATGGCAAGGAGAAATTATAACCAGGATAGTTAGACGGGGTAGTTTAATTAGGGGGTTATAAAAAGGAACGTAAGGTGTGCACAATAGTAGAGGGATGAGTAAGTCCTCAAGAGAGTGTAACACTAACTTAAATATGAAGAGCATTCATGCATTTTAATTACTGAAAGTTAATCATTTGCTAAATATTTTCAAAATATTTTGGGTTTTAACCCATGCTATAAAATTATTTTCAAAACCTTTTAGGTGTCCAACCACAGGGATGTCAGGCCTGATATTTATTCCAGGAACACATAGCTACGGCATATGTGGATGTTAACAAGAGATTTGATTAGACGCTTCATTTCATTGTTCCTAGATTAGGAATTTATTTCAGTCTTAGATACATTCAGGGCATGTTGCCCAATTATTAAGATTTAGTAATTGAATTTATTTATTGGATTGTTGGATTCATTATTTGTTGTTGGGATTTTTAGTCGATTGTTGATTCGGCCACTCATTTATATATTCATTTTCCTTATGCACCAATTGACTGTGTATGGTATGGTTTATATTATATTTTTTCATGTTGTTGTTATTATTTAAATTGAAAAGATAAATTTGGCACTGTCTTTTTTGAATACTAGGTGGTTAGTAAGTTTTAAAAAGGTTTTAGACAGTGATGCTAAGAATGAACCAACTGAGATTCCTGTTTTAATTTGATATAGGACTGACTTTGATGTGTTGACAGATTGATGTCATTTAAATTCAACACTTTTGACACTTAAGGACATTTTGAGTTCATTCATTAGGAATATCTGAATTTATCGTGCACATATGTTTTGCCTAATTGCATTGATTTTCCTATCGAATTTGTTCACACCCATTCATTCCGTTTCCACGATTTGGTTATCTTAGTGTAAATTCATGGTGTCTGATTTTGTAAAATTATTTTTTCATTTTATTTGATAAATTTTTGAAAAATCAAAATTAGTTTTTGAAATACTTTAGAGTATATCCCGATGATTCGCATTTTGTTTGATTTGCTTGTCGTGACAACTCCATGTTCATTTTGTTTATTTGTTTCCATGTCTATTTCGGTCAAAGAAAATATAGGAGAACGAATTATGAGAGAGTTTTGACATTATGGAGGGGGATTTAAGATTTTATATTTGTTTTGGTTTATGTTTATCTCATTTCAAACTTGATACGTCACGAAGATATTTGCTTTGTCTCATGTGTGTAGGTACAAAATTGAAGATTATCATATTCCACAACCTGATAAAAAAAGCTTGAAGATTTGAGGTTGAAGATTTTTGAAGAAAATTTTGTAAACCTACATATTTAGTACCTCGTCATTTTTTGGGTTCTTGGGAGGGTATTATATTTGTATAGGCATTTTATGTTTTGATAATTCAGATGTTTTTATTTTGTACCGGCATAGACATAGGAGGAGATTTTTAAGGACATTGTTCTTTATTCAATTGAGTATGTCGTATACCGCTACAACCGTCGAAGAATGTTCAAGATCTCATAGGCAACAAGATGGATCCAAATATCAAGCTTCTTCAACATTCAAGCCTCTGCAAGGTTAATTTCGGTGAGCAAGTATCTAAGTCCCTTTACGGTTCACTTGAAAGTGTTGGGATATTTTTTAAAAGACGTATTGAAAAGTTTACAAAATATTTTCTAAGTGTTGAGGCCTTGTTTTTCGCCAAAATGATTTTTCCAAGATTAAAAGAAGAATTTTTGAAATAAAAAATAAATTTATTTTCCCGCTTTTTCGTTTGAGCGACACGTGGCTCGTTCGAGCGATAACCTTCTATTGTGCGAATATGTCACCTGTAGTCATTTAAACGACATATGCTTATGGTTTGAATGACATCATGTTTCATTCAAGCGACGCGCCTCCTTAACGTTTTTATAAATACCTCATTAAAGGAGTCTGTTTTCTAGAGGAGATCTGAGTTTTACACAGTACGAAAAACTGCAAACTGCAGAAACATTTTTGTCTTCTCCTTTAAGGTTTTAATTCTTGTTTTCAATTCAAAAAACATCCCAATCTTTATGTGAATTATTTTAGAACCGAAGATACAATCTTGTTAGAAGTTTTATCTTGTAAAGAATATCTCTACTGCTGATCTAGGTTCTGATTGATTGAGGTGTTGGGTTGTCGTTGACTGCGTGTCAAAAGGAGTGCTTGCGGGTGTTCCTGGGATTCCTCAAGACTGTGCGCCTTTGTGGATCTTCTGTGGTTGGTTCATTATTGATTTAGGACTGAGGTTCTTATGGATTCTCTGCACTTTGATCCATTGCAGATTTCATTGTAATTGTAAGTTACATATTATAGTGAAATAAAGGTTTTTCCCGAAAGGGATTTGTCCTGAAATCAGCGAATTAGCAAGTTTATTTCTGTTTGCATGATCCACTACACCTAGATGTTTGTTTAGGGCTGAAAATAAAATTGGACTTAATTAATTTGGTTTGAGTTGACGATTGGTTAAATAAATTGGAATTTGCAAATTTAGTCAAATCAGTATCACACTCCCTTTACAAATTTATTAACATCTCTCATATGTTAATTATTTCTCATGTAACATTTCACATATGTTATATTTCAATCATTATAATTAAATCTCACTACTTAATTTATTATCTAAGATATCCACTATCTATATTTAATCCGTTAATTAAGTCTCTCTACTTAATTTTCTCTATAGATATAGATCTATATATAACATCTTCCAGTACTACTATCACCCATAAGTAGAATAATCATAAGGTATATATTTCACACACAATATATACTATAATTGCATAATTTATGGTTACATCCATGTATCACATAATAGGGATTATTGGCTTAGAATCCTACCTCGATCACCAATAGTGATTTATATATCTTGGCTCGGAATCACACCTCAATCACCAGTAATTATTGATTATATTGGATCAGAATGATACCTCGATCACCAGTATTAATCATCTCTAGATTGGCTCGAAATCGTACCTCAATCACCAATCTTTATTTAGTATACTAGGTATTCACGCAACCTATGTATTACTATCCATCAATAGGCATTCACACAAACCAATCATACAAGTTAGTACATAATGATTGTAGATGAAGTGGTGATCACATCAAACAAATAAGAGACAAAGGTGTTTAAAGTGGTTTGGCTATTGAAGAAAGCCTACGTCCACTGTTATTTTATTCCCAGGGGCTTACAATAGCACAATACAGTATAATGATAATGATTGAATTATTCTGATGTCTTGAGATAGATAGATGTGTAGAGAGATAGAATTAATTTCTTGCCAATGATGAATTAGTTGCCCCTTTAGCTAAGGGAGGGGTTGTATTTATAGTGATGGGAGTCCAAGAGACGAAATGTCTTTATATTTTTAGGCATTTACATCTTTTTACAATAAATATGACTGTTGGACTTCTAGGGTTCAATGACTATTGGTGAGTCTTCTCTAATGGATTTTGATCTTCTGCATGGTTCGTCTTCTTTAGGGTTGGTCGACCGGTACGCCGAACAACTCTCCTTGGGTGCTGACCAACTCTCCTCGGGAGCCAACCAAGTGTCTTCTATGCCTAGCAAGTATGAATATTTCCATGTAGGATGGCATGTGTCCATTTCTTATTGGTCCATGTAGAAGGGTAATTTTTGGCGTCAACAGAAGCCCCTAATTCTCCATGCTTGATGGTTTGCTGAGAGGATGGAGTATTTATTCTGAAATTTTGCTTGGTGCTTGTGCTTAATGAGATTATTGATCTGCCTTTTACTTAACGATTTATTTCACCATCGTATTAATTTGAGTATTCACCCAACTATAAGGGTCCTAGTTATACCTTTATAATTTTTAGTAGTTAAATCTAACTTACCCTACTGGTCTATGCATAAACCCATTTAATTCCCGTAATTCTTTATCCATATCTCAAATTAATTATGATTAAATTTAACCCAATTTTGTCCTCATCTTAATCCTCTCAATAAGACTAACTCATACCCCCATCATAAGCCTACTGTAATATTTTAATATTTCAATATTACTTTACCAAAGTCCTCAAAAATCTCACAACAACCATTTAGGAATTTAAGGCAAAAAGGGGAAATTTTCAATTTTCTGGGTAACTGAATCGATTCGCCCCAGGCCGAATCGATTCGAATCTGTACAGATTTTGCACTTCGTCTTCTTCATGAGTTTTTACCCATTAACACACCTCTAAACCTCATGAAACTTCACTAAACTTTAAACTAATCATTCTTTACCATTTATACATGTACTAGGATCAATTCCAACGTGATTTTTACACCAAATCATCATAATAACTAATCAAGAACGGATTAAATCATAAAATCCTCAAAACCCTAGATTTCCATATTCTTCGTCAACTTTTACCATAAAACCCATGTTTAATTCGTATTGATAATTACTCATCTACAAATTATCAATCCTCTACATATATGAATCATACTACACGAAATCCCTACCCATAACATTCATAAAAATATCATTTTCTTTAAATCTTTTATTCAATGTGGATTTTGATATAAAATAAAGAAATTTTTTATTCCTTCAGTGTTGAGAATGGTATAAATTGTTGATAAGCCCCATCTTCGGCGTATCGTGCTTGGCCAACCTTTACGTGGGAAAATGGGGGTTGTCACATTTTTTTCTCATATTCTTTGGCATGTGGGTTTTAATCAGATAAGGTTAAGAGGTTATTTATTCCGATTTTGTTGGGTTGAGTGGTTGCTACTTGGGTCGGATCATTGGTTGCTGGTCTGGGTCAAGGTAGAAATGGGTTTGAGGAGCAGGTTAGGTTGGTCGAATTCGGGTTGTATGTGTGGGAAGTGGTCGGAGAGATAAAGGTGAGGCTGACTGGAGGTAGGTGGAAACCAGCATATGATGTAGCTAGAGGTGGCCAGGTATGGGGGATGCGTCAACAGGTCAACAGATCGAAGGATTGGATAATGGGTTTTTGATGTCTGGGTTGCTGAGTTGAATGGTATGGGCAGGTCATTGGTTAAGGTCATTAGAACTGGAGTTGGGCCAAGTTCGGAAGTTTTTGGTTAGTGTGGGTTGTCCACTAGCAGGATATGGAGCTGGGGGAGTTTATGGGTAGCTTAGCCTTGTTTGATGGGGTGATGGGGTAAAAAAAATTGATCGATACGCGTGTCCGTTGCCGCTGGCGCGGATCAATTATAACATTGGAATTAAAATTAATGGGTTGTTAGTTTTATTTTTTTATTAATGTTCATTAAAATGTTCATCGTTTAATGTTCAATTCTGAACCTCTCTCTCTCTGTATATATATATATATATATATATATATATATATATATATATATATATATACATATGCACCTAGGCACGGGGATTTTTAGATACACCAAGTTTTGGCCCTAGGCGCAGTCAACGATGGTCAACATTATTTGGGGTAAGGCGTGAAAAAATGTACGTTTTTAGAGGGTAAGGTGTGAAAAATGCAAGTTTTTTAGGAGTAAGGCATGAAAAAATGCCAGTTTTTTTTAGTATTTAAAAAAATAGTATTTTAATTTATAAATATTCAGACATATTTTTAAGGTATGTACCATTTTAGTATTTTTAATATCCTTATCATAGTTAAAAAAATATTAAAATATATTTAAAATTACCTAAACGCCTTTTTACACCTAAGGTCCGTCAAGGGTTCTAAGGCGTAAGACTTGGCCTGCACGCCTAGGTCACGCCTCGCATTTTTTAGAGCCTTGATATATATATATATATATATATATATATATGCATGCAATTGGGGTATGGTCGTGCGGACATCACGGGTGTATTCGTGCTTACATCCCATTTTCGTGCCTATGGTGTAAACTAATTTTTTATGTAATGTGATTGATAACAAAGTTAAATAACACATGCAGAGATAGAGATGAGCTGAGAAGAATGGAGAACGTTTTTTTCTCATGACCGAGCTTGATGGGGAACCCAATTGTCTTTAGGTCTTGTGTATACTACCTTTGTTATCAGTTAATGTTGTATTAATTTAAAAAATGAAGAAAAAAGCCCTCATACAACAAATATCGTATAATAATTTACATAAGATCATGCCAAACAAATAATCTTCTACTAATCACAAATTGTACCTAATAATTTTTATCTATGTATAAGCAACAAATAGATGCCAACACAATAAGGTTTGGTTTTATAATGTACATTAGCCCTTTCGAACTAATAATCACATAATATAAATATTATAATGTATAATATAAATAACATAACTCAACTATCAACATTTAGTGTGTGATACATAAAGTCCCTCCCATTAGGAATCCACATTCACCCAGGATGACATACCCTCCAATTAGGAATCTAGATTCGCATGCCGACATACATAAATACACTCAAATACATCCACTCCCCTACATTACAACCTCAAAGATAGGAAAAATATTACCCATAAAATAATTATAACCGGAGGAAGAATATAAATCGCTATCTGGTTATAGTATGCCAAACTAAAAAAAAATTAAATTAGTTGTAATATAAATCATGTTTTCTAAAAAAAATATTAGGAAATATGAGTTTTACCAATTCTTCTATGATCTAAAAGGAATTCACCAATTCTCCATGAAAAATAAATCAAAGCATCTATGATCACATAGAAATTTACCAATTGTTGTATCATAAATATGGAATGTGACGTGGACAAATAATATTGTGACATCGATCATCAGAAGAAGCTCATCTCACTCACTGAACGTGGTTGGCACATAATCTCCTTGCTCATGGCTGTCTAGGCAGCCGACCATAATAATTCGATGATATTAGTCTGAAACATCAAGCACGCTTGTGGGTCACATATGGGAATAAGTAGATCCCCCATTATACGCACGTGGGGTAGTCTCTTCAGCTGATTGTAATTAAACATTCATTAACTATCTTTAGAACATAAAAGGGTGCAATTGCCTAACTTATATAGACACTACGACTATCCACCTAATCTTTCTCTCTCCCTTTTCAATAGTACACGCTCCTTATCAAGGGAGCGAAAGAAAAATGGATACGGACATATATAGTTTTGAGAGTTTGTACCCATTATTATTGATGATTGAAAAATAACCCCCTTCACAACACCTGTGGATGTAGACATCATTCAGCCGAAGCACGTTAATCCCCTATCTCAATCCAAATTCCTCACCTCGCTCTTTAATCAAGTCCATTGATTTATTTATTTGTTTAGCTTACTTGTGGTATTTATAAGCTAAGACCCATAAATGCACATACTAATTTTAGACGATAACAAATCGGTGCCGTTTGTGGGAATTTTAAGCCATTTGTTATTTTTTACCATCTCCTATCCATAAACCCTTGAACCTTAATTCTTCAGATACCATTTGCAATCCTTAGAAATAGGAGAAGATCCGGAGAGAAGTCGTGCAACCATTCCACTTTCAACACCAGTTGGAATGGGGGACATAAATGGAATTCTCATTAGCTTGGCTAAAGGATAAGAAGGCGTAGACACTCGAGGCTGGACAGGGTAAACCTGGAGGAGAATTCATTAACTTGGCAGGAGGAGCGCCCAGGTAGAAGAGTGGAAATGTCACCTCTAGCACCTTGCTGAGGACGATGATATACATATCACACTCGGTCAATATAGAACCCAAATAGGCTAAATGGGGGACCAGAGGAAGAAGAGAGTATTTACAGATATTATGGATCTTAAAATGATAGGTCAGCGTCTCTTAGAACAACTGATTTTGATGACGAACAAAATTTCTCCAAAGAAAGGCCTAACGTACGAGAAAGGTTCAGAAGAGGTTATTCATTTGATCACCTAGGCCCACAAACAAAAATGATACAACATCTTAGAGATCCTGATGGATCAAGACAACACGAGGAACACTCAAGGTATACTTCCACGATGACATAGTGTTTGGCCACACCTAGGGCTACATCACGTAAGTCAACAAAAAGTCATAATCAACTAGGCAAATTCATCATGGCCATTGCCGAACTAGAAGACCAGCCCTGGAGGCGATCAATCCAGTTGAGAACACAAATAGTCCCTAGGGTGGTTCCAAACCAAACAAATGATAAATTTCAAATTTTATATTTTTCTCAAATCAATTCCCAAGCATACAAAACTGACTTTAAATAAATTTTATCTTGTTTCTCCTAAACATGCATCTATGTAATATAAATCATAAATCATTCAAAGCATGCAAAAAAATCGAGAAGACAACGATTCAGGAAAAATCCCCCGTGAGGTCAAAACCTTTATTCAATTATAAAATATGTAAATCGTGACTTACAAACTTTTAAAAGTTAATCTACAGTAGATGAATCTCCCGAAGACAGTCCTTGATCCAAAACTATGATCCTCACAAGAATCGCACGACCGTAGTCTTATCTTTACCAGTGATTCCCTCGGGCAATCACAATTCATCCATGGAGATGCCTTCTCCATAAAGGTGTATACAAAGTGATGCAAACACACTAGGGTTTAAACAATTTCATAAACTAGATTTGTAGGATGTTGTTCTGAATTAAAAAGTGTTTAATAACACAAAAACTTAAAGAACTTTTGCACCAGATATGCAGTAACGTTTTCGTCAAAAGTCTTAAGACTTCTGAACATGAAACAGTGTTTTATAGGCGAACACAAATTTCGAGGCAGCGCGTTCTCGTTCGAATGAGAAAGAACCTCATTTGAACGAGATATGCATCTCATTCGAACAACATCTGGAGAAAAATAAATTTTTATTTTTAAACAAATCCAGCCTTGTTTTAAATACAAAAAACTAAAATTGTTCCTGTTCGTTTTAGTAAAAAATAAATATCCCAGAAATAAAGTTTTTAAATGAATTTAAACTCTAAAACGCTTTATACCTTTAAGGGATGACAAGAAGTCTCTTTGTTGATGTCGGTTTTCCATGACGGTACGTGACGATTTGTAACGGGATATGCCCAATTTAGCCTAAAACAAACTAAGGCCTATGCTATGAACAATCTAAAAAAAATTAGTCTTACAACTCTCCCCACTTTTTCTATTTCGGTAGAAAAAGAAAGAAGCCTATCAAAAATCAAATTACATCAACATGCTCCTATAAATGAAAAAAGACATCGAATACCTTCCTAACCCTAGAACGGAATGGTATAAGTCTATTTGTCTTCAAACTTTAAACTCTTCCCTTTTTGCAAATATCATCTTCATCGGTGTGTCTTGAAATCCACTTTAAATACCTACACACATGAGACCGAAAAAAATATCCTCGTGATGCATTGAGTTTTTATAACACAAGAATAAATACTCCCAAAGTCTGTTCTCTCCCCCTTTTTGCCCGTAATAGATAATGGAAAAAAATAATAATCATTAAGTGCAAAGCATCACGAATAAGACAAGATGTCATCACAAATAGATATGAGTCAAGCACAAGTAATGATAATATTAAAGTCCATCAAAACCAACTATTTTTGTACTTTTTCAATTTTTTTCAAAACAAGTATAAACTGTACAAAATAAATAGTACAAAAAACAATATGGCCAAATAATCACAAATAATCCAATGGAATCAAGCAATTTTTCAAGCGTGGATTAAAAGTAATCAAAACAAAATACCATATATAATATAAGCAAATTATACCAATGAAATTTTGGCACACATATGTATGTATAAACGACCAAAAAACATGACACAGACACATAAGCTTTACACACTAGCATATATTAATGTGTATAGACATATGGCGTGTAATGAATGGGCGTGAACTAGTAACAAAATAATTATAACTCAAACACTCAAATATGTTCAAGAAGTTCTAATTGATAGCAAAACTTTATCAAACTAAGATTTAGCCTCAAGTGACAAGATAAAGTGAACTTTATGAACAAAACAAGCAGAATGCACACAAGCATATACTATTAATGATTCTACAAATCAATAGCGTCATGACAAAATAAGCATAAGTAGGATTCATTGTGCAAACTTGCTGATCTTCAACTAAACACCCTCAAAAGATACTAATATAGCATATTTTTATTTTCTATTTCCTTTGAAGTGATACCAATTGTTCTAAAGATTAAACAATTTGGCCCCTCTTGACATAATGTTTTCTTTTTATTGCCTTTATTTTTGGGGGGTCTCTTTTCAAATGGTGGCTTTCATGAAGATCCAACTTGTCTTTCGCAGCCCTTTCCCGTGTAAACTAAGTATTTTCAATACTATTCAAACTCACAGGAAATAGTTATTACATGCATAAATCCCACATGGTAAATAAAAATATGTAAATGACAATATTGATGGGAGAACATCTCACGGAGTTCAAATATACATGTGAAGTAAAATCCAAAAAGCTCGTGCATGTGTGTGCGAAGGCATATGCAAAGTCGAATCTCTTAAGAAAATCAAGTTCGAAACATCTTCATGTAAACATAACTAAGAACAATCTAAGCATCTAAAATCATAATCATATGTTCTAGTCACATGGAGAGTATGGAATGAATTCAATTTAAACACACCAATATGCCACACAAAATGTGTAAAACTAAAATACACAAAACCAAAATTATTTTTGAATTTTTCAGAAGTTTTATAAAAACAAAATCTTTTTGTATTTTTCAAATATGACTCAAAACAAATAATATAAAAAGTACAGGTCAAAGCACTAGTAAGGATAGAACATGTAACACAACTAGTGAATGACAAAAAAAAATGCAAGCAATCATCCATAAGATATAGAGGAATCATGTGCAAGCATACGAGAATTAACAAGTCTAACATCTAGCGCCTCTAAAAGTGATTTCCTAACCCAAATAGATGTGTATTTAAGTGACGGCGTTCGGGAACCAAGGGAACACTAGACTTTAACTTCCTTAGATTTCATCTAAGATCAAAACAAAACGATATAAGACGACCTTTCTTACTACAATGAGAACATGTGTAAACATGAGGAATGTTACATGTGGTGTGACCGTTTCTAATGTCCTTGGATAAGGTTGATCCTCTAAGACAAATAATGGTCTTGGCTTTGGTATCAGAAGCATTAGAACAAGACGAGACAATACCATTACTATCACAACTACTTGAGTCTTTTAAATCATTTTTTAACTTCAAAATTTAAGACTCAAGCAAAGAATTAGGCTATTCCAAATTTAAGGACTCATTCTTCACATATTCAATCATTCCTTGAAGGTTATCTCGGTAACCCTAAATGTGATCAAACTTATCCCTAAGAGTCTTATTTTGTGGCTTAAAATCATTGATTATTTTTTCATTATCTTCAACGAAACGTACACAAACCCTAGAATTTTTAAAGTCCTCTAACTTTTTTTTCAAAACAAGGACTCTATCATCACTCTCTTTCTTGGACAGTTAAAAAAATTTTAAATCACGATTTATGTCCACAAGTTTCGCATGATGAAAATCTATTTGATTTTGAACCACTTGCAAAAGATCTATAGAAAATTTAGAATGAGTATTTTCTTTTTCCAAAAAGTCAATTCTTTCGGCAGACTTCATATCCAAACTATTTATGTCATCAAAACTACGAGAATCCATCGAGAGAAAAAAAAAACAAGAGGGAAACACAAATAACCACCATAAAAGGACAAAACAGGATCAATTACACGGTAAAGTTGCGTTAGAGGATCTTATACCAATTTGAGAACACAAATAGTTCCTAGGGTGGTTCCAAACCAAACAAATAACAAATTCCAATTTTTATCTTTTTTCTAAAATTAATTCCCAAGCATACAACATTGAGTTTAAACAGATTTTATCTTGTTTATCCTAAAAATACATCTATGTGATATAAATCATAAATCATTCAATGCATGCAAAAAAATCGTAAAGACAACGATTCAGGAAAAATCCCCTGTAAGGGCATTCCATTATAAAAAATGCAAATCATAACTTACAAAATTTTACGACTGATTCTACAGTAACTGAATCACCCACGGGCAGTCCTTCATCCATAACTATGATCCTCACAAGAATCACACGACCGCAGTCCTATGAAATAGCCTCAACCTTCGTCTTCAGTAGTGATTCCCTCAGGCAATCACAAATCAGCCATGGATATGCCTTCTCTATAAAGGTGTATGAAAAGTGATATAACACTGTAGGTTTTTAAAAAATTCACAAACTAGATCTGCAGGATGTTGTTGTGAATTAAAAAGTGTTTAAGAACACAAAAAATAAAATAACTTTTGCACTAAATATGAAGTTACGTTTTTGTCAAAAGTATTAAGAAATCTGACACAAAATAGTGTTTTATAGGTGAACACAAATTTCGAGGCAACGTGTTCTCATTCAAACGAGATCTGGTGAAAAATAAATTTTATTAAAAAAAAAATCCAGCCTCGTTTTAAATATAAAAAAATGGAATCGTTCTTGATCATTTTAATAAAATATACACATCCTAAAAATAAATCTTGTAAATGAATTTAAACTCTAAAATGCTTTATACCTTTAAGGGATGTCGAGAAGTCTCCTTTTTGATGTCGATTTGCCGTGATGGTATGTGACTATTGTTAACAGGATACGCCAAACTTAGCCAATGACAAACTAAGGCCTATGCTACAAATAGTCCCAAAGAAATTTTTCTTACACTAGTGGTTGGAAGATCACCTGGGGTAGATCACTAAAACAAAGGATCCTTTCCAGAGAGGGTTCTTAAAGATCTTCGTTCACCCCGTCAATTGGGGGTTATCCTAAACAAGCAAAGTTCAAACCATTGGTGGTAACCCCGAAGTATGATGAGAAGACTGACCCGGTGTTGTACATAGAATAATACCAAGTTGTCGCTAATATTTATTCTACACCAGATGAGATGCGTTACCAGGCATTCTCCAGTAGAATCTCAGGATCCGCGTAAATCTGGTACAATAGCTTATCGCAAGGGAAAATTTTAAGTTTTTAATAGTTGGTCGATCTCTTGGTGAGATACTTTTCCTCTAAGCTCGAAAAAAGGGTAACTCGTATATTAAACATTCGACATAAGGACGACGAGACGACTCGAGAGTTCATCACCTGTTTCAACAGTAAGAAGCTAAATGTGATCGATTACATTGAGAAAATAACCATCGCAACCCTAATGAGTGGTTTGTAATAAAAAAATTTGTACTAGGAATTAGCTAAGGAGCCACCCAAGACGATGATTGAGTTTTTGCCCAAAGACGAAAAGATTATAAACATTGAAAAAGTAATGGCTGCCAAAGATCTTTGTATCTCTAAAGCCAACACTAGCAAAAGCTCGAAGAAGAAATTGAAGAAAGGTGAAACATCTGACAAACTAAAGAGTAGGTATGAATATACTCCTGTGATCATTGGTGTCCATCATATCCTCAAGGAATCCATGGAAATAAAGACCTGAAGTGGAATGATAAACTAAAACCCCCAACAAACAGAAGGTATAGGAAAATGGATATGGGCAAAGATAGTTTTAAGAGTTTGTACCCATCATTGTTGATGATTGAATGACAACCCCCTACACAATACCCATGGACGTAGGAATCATTCATGCCAAACCACATTAATCCCTTATCTCAATCCTAACTCCTCACCTCTCCCTTTAATCTAGTTCGTTGATTTTTTTATTTGATATAGTTTACTTTTGGTATTTATAATCTAAAACCCATAGATCCACACACCAATTTTTGACACGTAGCTCACCTACATAACAAAGAAGATGTATGTCTGCATCCTAGACAAGAACGTTCACTCATCATACAACCTTATCTTCGACAGGGTAGGGCTGAATAAATTTGAAGCAGTTACCTCAAACGTACACCAGTGCTTGAAGATCCCCACTGCTTATGGGGTAGGTGCGGTAAAAGGAAGTTAAGTGGAAGCCATCAGGTGTTATTATACCTTGGTAGATAGGAATAAAAAAACTGACCACGGCCTACAAAATTGAAATGTTGGATTCCTGAGATGAAGAAGATTTTGTCAAAGGGTAGGTCGTATAAGAGATATATAATCAATTATCTTGGATGATGAACACCTAGAGAGAACGGTCCATATCGTATCATCACTGAACCCTACATTCAAAAAAGGATTATTTGATTTTCTTAGGCGATGGAAGAGCGTGTCTTCTTGGATTCATGAGGACATCTTGGGGATCGGACCAGAATTCATCTGTCCTAAGCTAAACATAGTCAAGGATGCCAAGCCAGTCAAATAAAAATGACGTTTCTTCAGTCAGAAAAAGAACATGATCATACAAGAAGAAGTAGAGAAGTTACAGAAATAACACTTCATTGAAGACGTTAGGTATCCAAAGTGGATTTTCAATATAGTGATGGTTAGAAAAAAGCATAAAACGTGGCGTATATGTGTTGACTTCACCAAACTGAACAAAGTATAAATAAAGGATCATTATCCTTTACCTAGAATTGATCAGTTGGTCGATGCTACTTTATGACATGAATTTCTCAGTTTTATGTATGCGTACTCAGAATATGGCTAGATCAAGATGAACTCAGAAGATTGGGAAAATACTTTGTTTATCACAAGTCGAGGTACCCACTGCTACAACGTTATGACATCTGGGCAAAAAATGCTGGAGAGATGTACCAAAGGCTGGTAAACAAAGTGTTTGAAGAGTAAATCGGCATAAATATGGAGGTTTACATTAATGGCATGCTCACCAAGAGAAAAAAATCTTTGAACACATCATAGATATGGGGAATATACTCGACTAGATAGAAAAATATACAATGAAGTTTAACCTAATAAAATATGTCTTCGGAGTATGAGAAGGGATGTTCTTGGGATTCAAAGTCAATCAGAGAGGCGTTGAAGCCAACCCCGATAAAATCCAGGCATTAATCAACATGCAGTCTCGGGCGAATAAATAGGAGGCGCAAAGGTTATTAAGGCGGGCAACTTCATTAAACCGTTTTATTTAGCGAGCTACCGACTATGACACCCTGCTAATTAAATACCCGCTGATCAGTCCTATATCCAATTAAAACATGTTTCTCATTTATTTAATTCTTAGCATCATTGTCGAAAACTTTTTAAAACATTACTAATCACCTAGTATTCAAAAAGCCGATGTCAAAATTTTAATCTTTTTATTTAACAATCAACAACGATAGGATATTGTTAGATAAAAAAAACATCCCATGCAATAGTAATATAAATCCATCCACAATATAAAGACTGAAATGTAATAATACTGAATAAACTATCGATTACAAAATCCAATATAAAGTCTAACCTGAATAAAAGTCTGAATATAAGGTCTGACGGTCATAAATGAAATAACTATGGGCAGCATACCCGAATAAAATACTTCCATGCACCCTACACTAGGAGTGAAGTAACTGAATCGTCTAAGTACAAATCCTACAAGCATCCATAAGTGTTGCAGCTATGCATCCTTAGAATAGATCATCCTGTTTGGCGTCCCTGTGGCTGGACACCTAAAAGGTTTTGGAAAAAGGTTTTGCAAGTACGAGTCAGAGCCCAAGTAAAAATCATTTAAAAACATTTATCAAGAAACTTAAATAACAATTTAAAATAATAGTTAATAGATACACATGTTAGGTTACGAACACTCCCTTGAGTTCCTCAACTCTCATCTATAATGCGCACTTATGTTTTGCTACTCAACCCCACCTAGTCAATTATAGCCAATCTAACTAGGCAGTGAATATCTAATAAACCCAAATCAATCTAGCTCTCCGCACTTCCCATAGAGTACGCTATCGAATACCCTTAATAATTAACATCTCTCTTATGTTATTATTAAACCCCAATTACCCTTTCTACCTAGGTTATTGTTCAGGCTTTACCGTTTAAGTTTTATATTGAAACTTTATTTTAGATATTCACTAACTATATTTATACTATTGACACATTAATAGCTTCATCATTATATAGATATACACTATCTAATCTCCCTACTAAATACTCTTTAGTAGATGAATCGTTCTTTAGATACATACTATATAGTCTCTCTACTAGCACACATAAGTAAATTATTAGTGTTGTATATATTTTACACACCATACATACTATAAGTACACACTCTGCTATTATAGCCATGTATCACACATTAAGGGCTATTGGTTCGTAGTGTTAATCCGACCCCAATAGTTATTCCATATAGATTGGTTCAGAATGTTACCTCTACCCCAATATTTAGATTAACTTTAGTCTAGATATGCACAACTAACTAGTTTGAAATCATTAGTCTGCTACCCATAACTCATAGCATCCACCCATATTTCCATGCAATACATTTATTAAATATATATCCATTTTTCTTTAAGATGGTCAAGGGTTTTCAAATTTTAGGATTAAGTGTTCACATACATAAATCAAATCAGATTTCACGATCTTTCTCGTCTACAAATTACACAGTAGATAATATCACAAGTGTGTGTGTGTATATATATATATATATATATATATATATATATATCTATATCTATATAATAAAGTATGAAACTTATATATGTCACAAGTTTGGATGATGATGTCATTTATATTATTTTTTCCTGCACTCTCTATTTTATCCTTGAAAATTTTGGATTCCCTCTCTTTTCATACACTCTAATTTATTTGTCCTCCTCTTTCAAAATTCAAATTGAGGGGTATATTTGTAAACACACCCACGATACACTCTCACCACAAATCTCATATGCTCAGCTCACTCCCCGAACTCCCTTCCCTTCCCTTTCCACCATTTGAAAATTGAAGCATCCGCTTCATCTCTCTCTCTCTCATCTTACAAACCATAACCTATTAATCATCTAATATTTTCATTTTTCAGCGGAGACACCACCACCACCAATACTCAGGCCACCGCAGGTTTTCAACATATCGATTTCAACAACGATTTTAATGGGTTGGATCCGCCATTAAAATCGAAGTCAATCGCTACAGTCTCTTCCCCCTATGTTGTAGAACCACGCTTCTCGCCATTAGGTATCCTCTCTCTCTCTCTCTCTCTCTCTACATTTTTACCTTTTCTCTGTAACAATGTTGTATTTTGTTGGGTGCTGATTTGGGTAAAAACGGAGTGGGTTTTGGATGTATGGGTTTTGGGTGCTGATTTGGGTAAAAACAGAGTGGGTTTTGGATGTATGTTGTATTTCTTTTATGTGATGAATGATTTCTTTGAACGATTTCTTGAAACCAGATTTTCTTCGGGTGCTGACAGAGTGGGTTTTGACTGACTGACTGAATGAGATTTTTGGCGGAGTGGGTCTTCATTTTTGGTTCAAATCAAGAGATGTGATTTTGTGATTTTTGGTTCAAAAAGTTGTGATGTTGGTTCAAAAAAATGACGATCGCTTTTGGTTCAAATCAAGGTCATTTCATGGTTTAAAAATTATCTTGATTTTTTTGTACAAAAACCGATTTCGGTTGCAATTTCATGATCCTTTCTCGGCTGCACTTATATATCATGATCGTTTCTTGGTTCAAATCAACCGTGAGCTATTTAATTTTTTACAGCAACCCCATGACTCTCGGTCAAATCAGGTATACTCTCTCTCTCTTAATTTTGAGGTTTGATCTTCTTCTCTTACTTTTGATTTATACAT
This sequence comes from Sambucus nigra, assembly GCA_949130495.1. Classification (NCBI taxonomy): domain Eukaryota; kingdom Viridiplantae; phylum Streptophyta; class Magnoliopsida; order Dipsacales; family Adoxaceae; genus Sambucus; species Sambucus nigra. The sequence goes on along the minus strand of OX422214.1, from coordinate 540,691,501 downwards.
GTCTGATCTGAGTTCTTCTCTTACTTTCGAGGTATGCCATATCTCTTAATTTTTGTTCCCTTTTCTTCCCTTAAACTGAATTATTTAGAGGCATGGCATTCAATTTTTTTAGAGGTCTAGCAACTCTTAAAGTTTCTTTATGTAGTTTTTATTTTTAGATTGGGGTTTCAAAAGATCTTAATTGTTTATGTCATCAAACGAACCTATCACATCATTATCCCTCTAATTTACGTATTCAGTATAAGCGTGTGCATATGGATCTAGATATCTCATAAATCAATAGCCACTTTATAAGAATCCTATAGCTACCTACATGTTTGACAAAATGTCCACTTGAATTTCTAGATTTCTTTTTCTATGTCTTATATGTGATTTCTTATATATCTATTCTTGGTAAATGAAACACATGGTTACTTTGGCAACAACCTAAGAGTCGCATCTTCTTGAAACTTAAACAAATCGAATAATATGTCCCTTCCACGAGACCCTAAATTTTGTGTACTTACAAATTATGATATCATGGTCAACCACAGGCGCATGATCTTCATCGAGAAACTCATCACGGGTCTCTAATAGTTTAGAAATTACTCACAGTCCTGACTGCAATAACTAAATTAATATTGTGGCTAGAGTTTGAGATAGGGCTTAATACGAGTGAAGCTATGTGCTTATTAGTTATATGTTCAATTTGTTTTTTTCATTAGTAATGCTACTCTTTATTGTTGACTATGAATGGTTGTCACCGGGTTTAATTATAGTCTTTTTTTGTGAAGGTGCCTGCCTCTTTGAGACATTTATATGGATTTGTTATTGTGTTACTTTATCAAATTCGCATGATGAATTAATTCTAATGATCTAAGTTCTTATCTTGAGTAGGTATATTTGGAAGATGATTTTTTTGGTTAAGCAAACAGAGCAGTTCAAGATTACAGGGATGTTGTACGGGAATGCAACAGGTCTGTGCATTCATAGTAGGGGCTATAAGGATGGGTATAGGAACAAGAATGTAGCAAGTCTGTGCATTTGTAGCAGGGAGGTTGTCCAGGAATCCAGCAGGTCTAATTCCATAGCTCAAGTTCTGTGCATATCATCTTATGTAAGTATGTGGATGTATATTTATTATATTTAGTGATATTTTAAATACATTCACTATTCAAGTCATCGACTAGATTTGTTTTCACAATACATGTGATTGGATTAATATTTATATTGCGAGTTATATTTTGTTATGTGCGTCATTAACGCGATAAACATGGCATGTTATCAAAATTATTCCACCACAACCGTCGTCGCCACCCCCACACAAGCGTGTAGCTTATATTCAAACTGGTGTAGCTTTTCTTATTAGTCTTTTGTCTTGCAGGGGCACTTGGGTGTCGCTGCTAAACTCCATCTCTCTCGCATTCAAATACTGCTGAATAATTTTGGTGATCTTCGGAATTGGAACCAGTTTTTGTCCCTTTATAAAGTTTTGATGGATCGCTTTGAACTAAACGTATGTTGATTTGAAATTACGAGAGATGATTTCCACCACATGAATCTGTGCAAAAGATATTGGTGGTGGGTGAAAATATACAACCGTTGATTTTTTTCAATTGTGGAAAAAAATGAGAAGGCAATTGCGAAAGAAACTTGAAAGTGGTAAATTTGAATTAGTTGTAGTTGTAAAATTAGAGGCCATATTTACAACAGTGAAGCCTTCTTTTCCTATTTCTTATTGTTTTTCTTTTAAATGTTTGTGATAAGACATAACATTACACGGGAGTTCCACCAGTCATTCATATTGCAAAAATGATGCTTTTAGCATCAGTCTTTATTATTTTAAGCAAATATGATTTCACTTTTGGTAATGATTCTCCTTTTATTAAGGTTAAGTTTGTACTAAATTTGCTTAACAGGTATATATAACTTTTCTCTTAGATACATAATGGGAGCAACCATCATAATGGTCAGAGTGGTATTATTCCTCGGATACATGATGTTCCGTAACAAACGCTTCCCCTCCTTTTCATCATCTTATGCCAAACAGATGTAGGAAAAACTTCTTGACTTATACTTTTTATGTTTGATCTTGCGATATTGTCTATCATTATTTTTTTGTTTATTGCATCTATGGTCCATGGAGCTTACTAATATGCCACAACTTACTAATACATTCCATATTTTAAGTTTAATTTCTAATTTACCTTTTATTTTTATTTGTTAATTCTAATTACCTTGATTTTATTAATTTTGTAGCCCGTGACATATTGTCAGCAGACTCATTATGGTATGAAAATGGAAGTTGGAATCTACCGATCAGATCGGGTGGACCTTCTTGACAGTCACCTGCAGCTATTTGCTTACGAATATGATCGCATAATCATTCTAATTAATTTCTACCAAAAGAGTTTATTATGGTATGATACAATTATGATTACATTTACTATTACTATTACGATTACAATTAACATTATGATTACAATTACAATACAAGATTTCAATTGTTGGCATACATGTGCAGATTTACATGTGGCGACGGGGCAATAAGAAGTATCAACAACAATACTGCCTCCAAGGCTTTATGCATAGTTTTATGCTGTTTTAATTACTATTCATCTATCATATGTTTGAGGATTTCACGACAATCAAGCTATCTAAGCACTGCTCCCTCATTGAGATTTATGTGCTCAAGTTATTTGATACATCAAGGATGCCTTTAATACGGATATATAGAGAGGTGGTACCACAAAAACCGCTTATATATATAATGGGATCATCCATCATAATGGTCGGACTGGTATTACCCCTCGGACACATGATGTTATGTAATAAACGCATCCCCTCCTTTTCATCCTCTTACGCCAAACAGACGTACCAATAACGTTTTGACTTAAAAAATTTCATGGTTTGTCTTTTGATATTTTATGTCATTTTTGGTTAGTTTAGTGCATCTACGACCGATGGAGCTTACTAATATGACACAACTTACTAATACAATCCATAATTTAAGTTTAATTTCTAATTTACACTTTATTTTTATGTGCTAATTCTATTTACCTTGCTTTCATTAATTTTGTAGCTCGTGACATATTTTCACCAAACTCATTATGGTATGAAAATGGAACTTAGAATCTACCGATCAGTTCGGGTGCATCTTCCTCACAGTCACCTACAGTATTCGCTTACGATTATGATCCCAGCATCATTCTACGTCCTTGCTACCACAAGAGTTCATTATGGTATGATATAATTATGATTACAATTACTATTATGATTACGATTAAAATTACGATTACCATTACGATTACAATTACAATACAAGAGTTCAATAGTTGTCAAACATTAAGAAGTGTGAAAAACAGTTATGTCTTCAAACCTCTAATATTGGATATTTTGCATTGAAGTTTGTCCATAAATGTAAGTTAGCTGAATTATATAGACCTTTGTGTATTTAATGATTGTGTCATTCAATTAACATTATAACGATTGTGTCATTCATCCCATAAAACCTCCGTCCAAGACCAGGTTAGTTTTTTTCATATATTTGTAACGATTTCCATTCAGTTAGTAGTTTCTTGACATGGTTGCTACCATACCTGCTGCTGTTCGATTACCCATATGTCTAACTGTGGATTTGATCTGAAACTCTGGGGTATTGAAGATGTAAATTAATTGAAGGGGTAACAGACAGTCTGACTTTGTTCTTTTATCATAATTTTCTTCTTCTTAATCTATTTCATCTTATTATAACTTTCATGTTCCAACCTACATATGTATGCATATGCATACATTTATATGCATATGCCTATATATGCACTACATATATATTATGCATATGCATATATATGCAGTGCATATATATGCAATCTGCATATATATGCTGATGCGAAGTTACATCAATGTCATGTAAAATTTTCGATGTAAATTTACATATGATAAATATTTTCTTATGGTAAATATTAAGGCCCATTCTTTTATTAATCGAGTTTAAATTTCATATGTTGCATTTGTATTTTGTTAAGGGGGTGTTTGATTACAAAGTTAATCGAGTTTAAATTTCATATGTTACATTTCTGTTTTGTTAATCGAGTTTAAATTTCATATATATACAGTTGCGAAACTCAAGTGGGAGTCAATTTTCTTTCCCACATGGAAGATGGATTACAAATTATAAGCCTTAATTATGTTATGACAGCATCCAATATTAAGCAGGTTTGGAAATTTAAAGCAGATAACAATCTTTGGGTAACTTTTATAAACTCTAAGTATCTAACTTGGATTGCTGGAATGGTTATATGGATTTTTAGAGGATCAAATATGCTTAGGAGGTAGTGGACTTAAATTATGATTAGGTTAAAGATGATTTGTTGTGGAAACCATCTTACAGTAGTACACTTTCAATTGTGATTGTTTGATATTGCTTCTTTTAATTCAGATTCTGCGATGCTCATCAGATTCTACTGAGCGGGCCATTTCAACGGTCGCTGGAATGAAAACAACAGTAGCGAAACTCAAGTGGGCGTCAATTTGCTTTCCCAAGATTAAGATGGATTAGGAATCAGAAGCCTTAATTACGCTATCAAAGCATTCAATATTATGCAGGCTTGGAAATTTAAAGCAGGTAACAGTATCTGGGAAACTTTTAGAAACATTAAGTATCTAATATGGAATCAACTTTTATAAACATTAAGAATCAATTTGGTTTTGAAAATAAATCATGGTATACGTTTCACTAACACTAACAGGTTTTCATTTTGTTCAGGATTGTAACCTCGAAATGGCTACCGATGGAACATATGAGGTCATGTTTTGATATAGATAACATTCCCATTGAATTTGGTAGAAGATTCACATTGAAATACATCCACAAGGAGTTCTCGACATTAATGGTGCATGATGAAGTGAAAGCAACTAACTTGAAGAGGTTAAGGAAAGCAGTGGGTTATCAAGAGGTTATGAGGCTATTACTGAAGATAAATTTGCAAAATAGGTGGCTACTATGAATGAAGTTGTGTTTATCTGAATTTGGTATTTTTTTTATATTGTTGGATTTGTTGTTACCCCTTAAATAGGGTGGATACTCCAATAAACAAAGGAGACTATGCCCAATTTTTTTTAAAAAATTGAAACTTTGTTTTTTTTAGACATAGTGAATTTGATTGATGAATATTGTATATTTCATTTTATATGTCAATTTGTCTCAAGAATTTAGACAATTTGGATGTTGGATTATTTGTTATTTCTTAAGCAGGGTGAATAGTTCCATAAACAAAGGAGATTATGTCCATTTTTTTTTTAAATTTGACACTTTGTTTTTTTTTGTTTTTTTGAGACATAATGTGAATTTGATTGATGAATATTGTATATTTCGTATTAAATGTGAATTTAGTTGATGAATTTAGACTATCTGAATGTTATTGGACTATTTGTTATTTGTTTTAAAATTACACTTCAAAATTTTTGCATTTCGCTATTACGTACTTTGAAAAATTATCGTCGTTTCGCGATTACATACTTTGGAAATTTTCTTCGTGCCTTCAGGCACGGGCATACGCTAGTATATATATATATATATAACACTACACCTCCCAGACTCAGCTTCGGTGCATACTGTAAAACATATCAAAGGTATATATATTCATCACCCATTATATATATACTAGTACGGCACCCCTATGAACAACTTCGGTGCATGCATACTCTGCTATCATATCCGGGTACATCTCTCGTTGTACAAGGTACTATTGGTTCGGGTTCTCTTAGGAACCATATATATCAAACCACACATATTGGAGGCAAACATAGTTCCAAGTCAACGGGCTATGCACATATATATGCACCCATATGACCGTCAACATTATCTTGCTCACTGATAGCCCGTACCCAGGTTCTATGTTCTAGTGGTGCGAATAAAAATCCCCCCGAAGGCTCCTCAAGATATGATCGTCCACAACACGCAACCTCCACTCGATAGCAAGCAGTGTAGGTATGTCATACACACAATAAATCAAATTATATATATTTTCTCCACATATATATATATCAATAATATCACTAGGGCACACACACATCACATATCACAAGTCTCATACGTAGTATATTTATATCCTGAATATCCCACGTATTAATGTATTATTACTTTAATAATATTATAGGTATTCACTCCACCTATATATATATATATAACAACAATAGACCATACACACATCCCATATCACAAGCCTCATACATAGTATATTTATATCCCGAATATTCTACGTATTCCAAAATTTATAACTTCGTTTATTATCGTACGTTCCCGAGTATTTCTCACCACTCGAAGGGTATCCTTTATTCCACATTTAATATCAGAAGGTAAACTATCTACCCCCTACTGTTCTAAGTCATCGCTCCTCTTGAATTCTCTTAACTCGAATTATCCTTCAATTTAGATTTTTCCTATTAATCCAAATTAATTTACCCCTTAAACATCCCTCGTAAGCCATTCCTAAAACCCAAACTAGGCCTACTAGTGTTGAAATATAATTCCATTATATTAGAAATTAAATCCCACAAATGAATTCCGAACGATTTACAAAGGTCCTAAAAAAAGGAAATTATTGGCCAAAATTGGTCAACCGAATGGATTAGAAAATTTTCTTGCAGATTAAACACCCTGTAGTAAAGTATCTATTACTCCCTCTACAGAATTCCGATTGACTTTATTCAAATCTCATTTGAAATCAATGACATAGTGATTTCCAGGAATGTATGTATATCACAGTAGTTCTAAGTATAATATAAATGGCATACGTTTAAAATACGTCAAAAATTCCAGCAGATTACTATAGTGGCAGATCAAACACCCTATAGTAAAACAACGATTTCTCCCTCTACAGAACTTTGATTGACCTGATTCAAAGCTCATTAGAATTATAAGACATAGACCTTTCCAGTAATGTATGTATATCATTTTAATTCTAACTTGAATTAAAGTTGTATACGTTTAAAGTTACGTGAAGAATTATTGAATATTGACATCTTGTGTTCATCAATTAAACCTAAGTCATTCAATATTCTTGTTCCTAAATCAAGAAACCATCAAGATTCAATATTAATCATCAAATATATTCTAATGTCATTTTATCTTCACATAGATATAAATTTCCAATGAAAAGTTTACTCAAAAACATCAAAGATTCAACCCAAGAATCAAATTCTCCTTACTTAGCATAACACCCTAATTTCCTCATGTTCATCAAATTTATTAACCAGGAACTCACATTTATCTCTCAATAATCAACCCAAACCCACTAATTTTGTATTATCATCATTAAGGAACTTCTCTACATGCATTCCTACTTTATTTTATGAATTAAACCCTCCCAAATTCATATAAAACTTCCAAAAGCATGAAATCAAACCCTCTCCCACATGGGTATTATAACATGATTGATATAAATTTCCATTTAAATACTTGCCTCTCAATAGCAGGCCAGAAATTCTTTGATAAGATGGTGTGGTGGTTCTCCCCTCGGTCCGTTCTCGATTCCGTTGCATTCGGGGGAAAAAACTGTGTAGGAAGATTGGTTCTCCCCTCCTCTTCCTCTCTTATGGATTCTATCCCTTTTGATTTGTTTTAACCCTAGCCCCTCTCTCTAGTGGACAGATATACACTTACAATTTTTGGAGTTTTCTGAATCCCAAACTCGCGAATGATCGAAATGCCCTTAAACGGGGCTAGGATGGTGTAAAATTGTCTCGGGACCCAAACTATACACCCGAGTACACTTTTTTAACTATATAGACCCTTTCTGAATGAACCATGATCTCAAAATCACCATCTGACTCGCTTTATAAAATCCTTTTATTTTACCTCCAAATACGCCACGTGTGAAATTAAGCTTAGACTGAATTAATTAAATCTGAATCATCGAATTAAATAATTCCTCCCAAATAAATAAATTCTTAGGTCATCAATTTAATTAATTTCCATTTTCTCCAAAAAATACGGGGTGTTACATACTTCCCCCCTTACAATGGAATTTCGTCCTCAAAATTTGGATAAGGCATGTACTCCAAGGTACATGTCCCGAATCCTATACTCTCAAGATCATCACAATTATTTCTACCCCTCCCAATTGCGGGTGATATAAAAATTTCCACCAACTAGGGCGCTCATACAACCTATCAATGTGCATAACTTCACCGATGCTACCTGGCACCACTAGCCTCTCATTATCATATAGTTACTACCCTTAGATATGACTTTATAAACAAAAAATACCCAAGGTACTAAACCCATGTCTTAATGGCTAATCATATCCCCACTCCCAACATTGTGCTAAGCTTCATGGGTGGGACATCTCGCAAAGAGAAATCCAACTAAGGAACCCCCCTGATACACTACTACCTAGCATTATTGGTCGTTGAGATCGGTTAAACCATCAGTCCATATTATGTACCCTCAAATACCCGTCTTTTGACATAAAATTATACTCGTCCACTCTCATGCTACACAAGATAACATATATCACGACACTCTTACTATCACTAGTTTCTTAGCGCTAAAAAAGTCATGAGTTAACCTCTCCGCTCGATAATAAGCCTGTCTACCCTGAATCACATCAGTAACCGTCCCTGCGCAGCGGAATTAATTATAACTAGACAACATATACACAAAAGTCTACTACACAATATATATAATATATATACTCATTTATATAGGATCAACCCTCTTTCAAGTGATATCTTACAAAATAAATCATATATTGGGATAGCGAACACGAGATCTCACTATCACAATCTACGATCGCTCAACCCATTGCTAACCATTCAACTCTCGTAAAGTAGTCTAGCCTATTTTCATAACTCTATAAAGCAGTAAACTAATACATAATATAAATTTCCTCTTAATACATCCTCTTAGCCCCATTCCTCTACTAAAAATCTCGCTCCTCAAACGGTTGTTGTGCCCCACTGACACCATTCCCATATACTTTTCTAGTCGAGTAGTCTCACTTTCTCACTGTGGACAAGTTCAATATAGCTGGTCCCACTCTCTATGCATAGGACACCTTACTGTATCTTCCCTTTATCTCTGGCACCCCTAGCCATGTCAGGGTGTCCTTCTCTCGGGCTTGGTAGCCTTATTCCCGATTGCTACCCCTATTGTCCCTTTGGCTTGAGTGGCCCTATGGAACTCGTTGTTGGTCTCGATGGTTGTGATTTAATTCACCGTCACTTGGTAGGAGTTCAATTGGTCTAAATTATTTAAATGGGTTCCCGACTAGGTATGCCCTCTTGTGGTTCTTCACTATCACCGTTTAATCCAATTTTGCTCTTCGACTAGATTCTCCAACCCCCTTGGCTCCCCTATCATGGAAGTGTTGATAAATTCTTGTAAGCGTACGACCCTGACGACGTCGAGACTAATTATTCTAGACTGATCTCCCATCCAATCTTGCATCCATTATCAACTTAAAGAACCTTTATTTTCTTCATATTATCCTTCATCGAGTACGAAGTTCCCTCAACAAGTCATCTCCTTTCTCACAATCGGCATATAACTCGCTCACTTGTGATAAGTTTCGAAACTCAATTCGCATCTATGTTCAAACAGCAGATGGAATATCTATCAATCAAATTTCCCTCAAATTTCTCGTTTAATTACATATACTCCTTATATATGGTGACCGACTCTCATCACTTTATGCTGCCCCTAAGAGGTCAAAAAATTTCGCTCAAAATCCTAATCCCGGGTGGAGTGTAGAGACACCCTATACAATTGCCTTTAGATGTTATCCTTCCATTGGCCTATTACTCTCCCTTTTTTAATCCTTATAGATGACTCTCCAAAAGAGTCCCTCCATTTTTCCCCCACCTCTTACCGACAACACTGGGTGAGTCTAAAATTTGCACCAACATTATCTACAAAAATTCTTGGGAATAGAGATTTTCCTATTGTCACCATCCTGAACAATAATCAGGGTGACTTCCATCGTAATTCCCATTCCCAGAATACTGTAGGTCTTCTGATGAGCCTCTCCTCCTGAAGTCCTTCTAACGGCCCTCACTGGTCGTCCTATAATGTTCAGTGTATGGAGCCCAACCGAACTCGTATACGAATCACATTAACAATATATAATGGTAGGATAACGTAAGTTGCATACTTCGAGGAATACAAGAATCCTATCATAAGGCTCTATATCAAATAACACTATGCTAAAACGTGAAAAGTTGCACAGATCCTAAGGACACTAGAACCTGATGCTCCGATACCATCTGTGACACCATGCCTAATTAAATACCGGGTGATCATTCATATATCCAATTAAAACAGGTTTCTCATCTGGTTCATTCTTAGCATCACTGTCGAAAACTTTTTAAAAAATTACTAATCACCTAGTATTCAAAAAGTCGATGTCAAAATTTTAATCTTTTTATTTAACAATCGACAACAACAGGACATTATTACATAAAAAATCCCATGCAATAGTAATATAAATCCATCCACAATATAAAGACTGTCGTTTACAAAATCCAATATAAAGTCTAACCTGAATAAAAGTCTGAATACAAGGCCTGACTGTCATAAATGAAATAACTATGGGCAGCATGCCCGAATAAAATACTGCCCTGCACCATACACTAGGAGTGAAGTAACTGAATCGTCTAAGTCCAAATCCTACAAGCATCCACAAGTTCTGAAGCTACGCATCCCTAGAATAGATCATCCTGTTTGGCGTCCCTATGGCTGGACACCTAAAAGGTTTTGGAAAAAGGTTTTGCAAGTACGGGTCAGAGCCCAAGTAAAAATCATTAAAAAACATTTATCAAGTACTTAAATAACAGTTTAAATGAACAGTTATTAGATACACATGTTAGGTTGCGAACACTCCCTTGAGTTCCTTATCTCTCATCTATAATTCACACTTAACGTTTGCTACTCAACCCCACCTAGTCAATTCTAGCCAATCTAACTAGGCAGCCAGTATCTAATAAACCCAAATCAATCAATCTCATCCGCACCGCCGATATAGTACGCTATCGAATACCCTTAATAATTAACATCTGTCTTATGTTATTATTAAACCCCAATTACCCTTTCTACATAGGTTATTGTTCAGGATGTACCGTTTAAGTTTCTATACTTAAAATTTATTTTAGATATTCACTAACTATATTCCTACTATTGACACATTAATAGATTCATCATTATATAGATATACACTATCTAATCTCCCTACTAATTACTCTTTAGTAGATTAATCGTTCTTTAGATACATACTATCTTGTCTCTCTACTAGCACACAAAAGTAGATTATGCGTGTTGTATATATTTTATACACCATATATACTATAAGTACACACTCTGCTATTATAGCCATGTATCACACATTAAGGGCTATTGTTTCGTATTGTTACCCCGACCCCAATAGTTATTCCATATACATTGGTTCAGAATGTCACCTCTACACCAATATTTAGATTAATTCTAGCCTAGATATGCACAACTAACTAGTTTGAAATCATAAGTCTGCTACCCATAACTCATACCGTCCACCCGTATTTCCATGTAATACATTTATTAAATATATATCCATTTTTCTTTAAGATGGTCAAGGCTTTTCAAATTTTAGGATTAAGTGTTCGCGTACTTAAATCAAATCAGATTTCACGATCTTTCTCGTCTACAAATATATATATATATATATATATATATATATAACACTACACCTCCCAGACTCAGCTGCGGTGCATACTGTAAAAGATATCAAAGGTAAATATATTCATCACCCATTATATATATACTAGTACGGAACCCCTAGGAATAACTGCGGTGCATGCATACTCTGCTATCATGTCCGGGTACATCTCTCGTTGTACAAGGGACTATTGGTTCGGCTTCTCTCAAGAACCATATATATCAAACCACACATATTGGAGTCAAACATAGTTCCAAGTCAACGGGCTATGCACATACCTATGCACCCATATGACCATCAACACTATCTTGCTCACTGATAGTCCGTACCTAGGTTCTATGTTCTAGTGGTGCGAATAAAAATCCCCCCAAAGGCTCCTCAAGATATGATCGTCCACAACGCGCAACCTCCACTCGATAGCAAGCAATGTAGGTATGTCATACACATAATAAATCAAATTATATATATTTTCTCCACATATATTTGTAATAATATCACTAGGGCATACGTACATCACATATCACAAGTCTCATACGTAGTATATTTTTATCCTGAATATCCCACGTATTAATGTATTATTACTTTAATAATATTATAGGTATTCACTCCACCTATATATATATATATAACAACAATAGAGCATACACACATCCCATATCACAAGCCTCATACATAGTATATTTATATCCCGAATATTCTACGTATTCCAAAATTTATAACTTCGTTTATTATCGTACGTTACCGAGTATTTCTCACCACTCAAAGGGTATCCTTTATTCCACATATAATATCATAAGGTAAACTCTCTACCCCCTATTGTTCTAAGTATTCGTTCCTCTCGAATTCTCTTAACTTGAATTATCCTTCAATTTAGATTTTTCCTATTAATCCAAATTAATTTAGCCCTTAAACTTCCCTTGTAGGCCATGCCTAAAACCCAAACTAGGCCTACTGGTGTTGCAATATAATTCCCTTATATTAGAAATTAAATCTCACAAATGAATTCCGCACGATTTTCAAAGGTCCTAAACAAAAAGGAAATTATTGGCCAAAACTGGGCAACCGAATCGATTAGAAAATTTTCTTGCAGATTAAACACCCTGTAGTAAAATATCGATTACTCCCTCTATAGATCTTCGATTTACCTGATTCAAAGCTAATTTCAAATCTAATACAGAGAGATTTCTAGGAATGTACGTATCTCAATCTAATTCTAAGTACAATTGAAATGGCATACATTTAGATTTACGTCAAAAATTTCGGCAGATTACTATGGTGGCAGATCAAACACCCTATAATAAAACATCGATTTCTCCCTCTAAAAAACTCCGATTGACCCGATTCAAAGATCATTAGAAATATAAGACATAGAAATTTCCAGGAATGTATGTATCTCTCTTTAATTCTATGTACAATTAAAATGGTATACATTTAAATTTACATTAATAATTCTGACAAATTGACATCTTGTGTTCATCAATTAAACCCAAAGTCATTCAAGATTCTTGTTCTTCAATTAAGAATCCATCAATATTCAATATTAAACATCAAATATATTCTAATATCATTTTATCTTCACATAGAGATAAATTTCCAATGAAAATTTTACACAAAAACATCAAAGATTCAACCCAATAATCAAATTCTTCTTTACTTAGCATAAAACCCTAATTTTCTCACGTTCATCAACTTTATTAAGCAAGAACTCATATTTCTCTCTTATTAATCAACTCAAACCCATGAATTTCTTATTATCATCATTAAGGAACATCTCTACATGCATTCCTACTTTATTTTATGAATTAAACCCTCCTAAATTCATATAAAATTTCCAAAAGCATGAAATCAAACCCTATCCCACATGGGTATTATAACATGATTGATATAAATTGCCATTTAAATAATTGCTTCTCAATAGAAGGTCTGAAATACTTTGATAAGATGGTGTGTTAGTTCTCCCCTCACTCCGTTCTCGATTCTGTTACGTTCGGGGCGAAAAACTGTATAGGAAGCTTGGTTCTCCCCTCCTCTTCCTCTCTTATGGCTTATATCCCTTTTGATTTGTGTTAACCCTATCCCATCTCTCTAGTGGGCATATTTACACTTACAATTCTAAATCCAAAACTCTCGAATACCTGAAATGCCCTTAAACGATGCCGGGATGGTCTAAAATCGTCCTGCGACCCAAACTATACACCCGAGTACACTTTCTCGACTATTTCGACCCTTTCGGAACCAAACGTGACCTCAAAATAACCATCTGAGTCACTTTATAAAATTCTCTTATTTTACCTCCAAATACACCACGTGTGAAATTAAGCTTAGACTGAATTAATTAAATCTGAATCATCAAATTAAATAATTCCTCCCAATTAAATAAATTCTTAGGTCATCAATTTAATTAATTTCCATTTTCTTCAAAAATACGGATTGTTACATCGACAAGACATTTTAATGGAATAATGAATGTGAGGCTCTACTCTTGGAGTTGAATAAGTATATAGAATCTCCACATCTTCTTTTAAGGCCTATCGTAGGGGAGAAACTTTACTTGCTTAGTCATATCTGAATTAGCAGTCTGCTCGGTATTGGTCGGATAAGAAAATAGCATACAAAAACTAGTTTACTACACCAGTAAAGCGTACTAAGGAACAAAGATTCGATATCCAAGGCTAGAAAAATTAACACTTGCCCTAATTGAGGCTACCTGAAGGATGAATCCATACTTTCAGGCCCATACTATTGTTGTCTAAACATACATGCCTTTACGCCAAACTGTTCATAAACTTGAGAAATCAAGCAGACTAATGGCTTGGGATGTAGAACTAGTAAAGTATAATGTAATACCCCGTAATTTTATTGATTTTATTTAATGGGATTAATTAAATTAAATGGGAATTAATTGGAAATTAATCGGAATTTAAATACTAGAGAGACGTGAGTTGGTATTTGATTATGATGATAATGTTGAATATTACTGGGTAAATATGGTAATATATGATTATTGAATTTATTAAAATTGTCGCAAGTCATAAATACGAAAATTCGGGAAATTAAGTTGGGACGAGCGTGTCAGTCGCGTCAGGAATCAATTTAATTAGATTTAAAAGTAAATTGTAATTTTATCATCCGTATGGTCATTTTGAGTGCGCCAGCGTGTCCGAAAGGGTCAAAATAGTCAGAAAATACTAGCCGAGGGTTTAGTTTGGGTCCCGGGGCATTTTTAGGCTAAACTGGCAACTCGGGAGGGTATTTTAGTCATTTTAATTTTTAAGGGATTTTGACCCACGAATTTTGGGCCTTATTTATCAGTCAAAATGAGGTCCATTAGGACCATTATCTCTCAAAAAGAAAAGAGTGGGCAACGTGAGAAAGAGGAGAAGTTACAAGAGGGTTTCAAAGCCATAACCACCACACACCACCACTTTTCGCCGGAATTGTGACCGGAGAGAGGGAGAGAACCAACCCTAAACATCACCAACGGATCAGAACATCATTTCAAAGGCAAGATATTTAATTTCAATATGTTTCAGTGAATAATTTATCAATGATATTGTAGGAATTGATGATAGCTATGAATAATGATTGAAACTCTTGAAATTTGGAGAAGAAACCTAAATTTTGGATAGGATTTGCATGTAGTTTAATTCTGGAAGTATTTCAGTAACAAAATCATAACTCTTGATGAATTAAAAATGGATTTAGGAAGATAAGTATGGTGGTTCTTGAAGAAAATAGAAAATTAGGGTTTTTATGATAATATGAGGATTTGATCCAAGAAAAGTCAAATTGTTGATGATTTAAAAGTTTTGGAACGTTAAGAATCATGTAATTAGGTTGTATAATGACCCTATATACCGATATTAGGATTTCACATCATGTAATGAAGATTTGGCACAAAATTGGGACTGAAAAATGAAGAAATTCGTAGCCTGCAACTCCTTGATCGATCGATGCTCAAGGTCGATCGATCGATCTCCCCAGAAACAGTGACCTTTTTCCCCTTTTTGATTTTAAATGTTTCTGGCCGTCGAACGTCATAGTTGGGGATCATGTGAATACATTAGGACTTGAGGGAGACTAGTAGGGATATGTTTGAAGCCCGAAACATATTAAAATTTGGTTGGAATGTAGTGTTGAATTTACGAGAGTTCGATGAGTAATTTCCTATTTTATATGCGATAGCATGATATAAATTCTTAGGAATGATAGGTTAGGATTTGGGGACTTAAATAAGGACTTAAGAGTACTGAATTAATATGTGGGAAAAGTAAGAGACTTAGTAAACTCTTCAGTTAGCTTTTAAGTACCCAAAACTATATGACGTGAGATGTATCGGTGAAATATATTACAAATCATCCGGAATTGTAATGGGGTACGAATTGGACTAATGGTATAGGGCTGAGAACATACCTTTAATAATATAACAAGTTATCTAAGTTGTGTGAATTCTTAGTATATGGATTATTAGGTGTGTTATATACCTACCATACTTGCTATCACGGGAGGTCGGTCTTTGGAACAGGGCCATCTAATCTTTGTGTGCCTACGGGGGGATTTCGATTGGTACCTTAAGGACATAGGGATGTGAATGGATTATTTTTGAGTTAATAAGTAAGCTGACCATGGGAGCGTAGGTATGTGCGTGACCCATGGGTATGTGAACTATGTTCACCTCCAATATGTGTGATTTTGCTTATTGAAACGGTTCCTGAGAGATTCAGAACACGTAGTCCTTATGTACGTGATGTACCGGGATTCGATAGAAGAGTATGCGTGCACCACAACTTAGCCTAGGGGTTCCACATTTGTATATTTGTTCTGATAATAATATACTTGTATTTATTTCGGAATCTTTGTTAAAGTGTGAATATGAATAATTGAGACATCTTGAATGGGATTAAAAATGAGAATTTCCTATCGTAATTGCTATAAATTAATATGATCATTGGAAAGGTGAATTACTCGCAGGAAATATTAGAATGATATGAATAGACCCTTACATTATAATGTGAGAATAGGAAGTAGTACAGGCTAGTTAGTAACGGCATAACTAGGACGGGTTAAGTATATACGTTAGGGGTGCACATTAGTTGAGGGGTGAGGAACTCATGTGAGAGAACGTAACTAACATGTATATAATATTCATTGTTTAATGCAATTAAACACTTGCTATATTTTTCAACTGTTTTCACCTCGGGCTCTGGCCCGCTTGCTTTCAAATCAATTTTTCTTGCAAAACCTTTTTAGGTGCCCAACCACAGGGATGCCAAGCATAGGAGTTCCATTACATTGACGTGATGTAGCTACTGTGGAAGTTACAGGATCTCGATATTAGATGCCTCCACATTCTGCATTTGATTCTATTCTAGATTATTCATCAGTTAGGGCATGTCGCCCCTTTCCATTTAGAGATAGCACTCTCAGTTTTTTAGTTTCATTTCAGTTTTGGATTTTTTTATTTTATTCAGACTTTGCATTGGGATTTGTTCGGTATTTGGATTATTCAGGGGAGTGTTACTCCAAACTCATTTTATTTATTCCATTATTATTCTATGGTGATTGTGATGTGGATGTGGCATAGTTAGCTTATAATTTAATTGGTTGTTAATTTAATTTAATAAAATTTGGCAGCTCACTTTTTAAATATTAGGTGGCTAGTAATTGTGTAAAACGTTTCCGACAGTGATGCTATGAACTGAATTTACTTGACATTTTGTATTAATTTGAATAAAGGAGTAGCTACCCAGTATTTAATTAATTGGGGTGTCACATATAACATCCAGTATGAACCTAAAAACTTCATCGAGGACCAAACCATAGAAAATTTTATAATTGAATTCACTTACGAAGGAAAAACTACCAAGTGGATTTCTACTGAAGAGAGCTCAACAACAAAAGTGTCAAAACAGACTTCCATGGAAGAAAGTTCATCTCCAAAGCAGATCAAGAAGACTTCTCAGTAAGAGAGATTACTAGTCCAATCAAATGAGCAGACTCCTATAAAAGATAACTCATCCATAATCCCATCGACTAGTATACTGAGGTTTCAGGGTCATCGGCTAAGCAAAAATAAATTACTCACGACTTGGAGCAAATAAAAACATTATTTAATTACGAGAACTTGATCGAAGGATATTTCAAAGAAGACTCTTTTATTTGGCAAGTGTTCATAGATGGTTCCTCCTATGCCACTTGTTGACGCCACTAAAATGGCAGTGGCCATTTTCTGTTGAAGCAGATAAATGATGAGGATGAGATTGAAGATGAAGATAAACATTCACATCAAACATATATGAGACAAAGATTTTTAAAGTGGTTCGGCTAGGAATAAAGCCTACGTCCACTGTTATGTTATTGCTGAGTGTTTGTGGAATTCTTGATTACAAGTTCTCTCAAGAAATTCCGGTCCCCTTGAATGAGGATGATACAAGGTATTTATAGCCTTGAGGCTGTACATGAAAGGGTCGATACATTAAATGATATACATATGAAAGGGTAATACATTTAATGCCCTTAGACTTGTGCGTCAAGGATAATCATTTAATGAACCAGTTGGACTGTTCGTTATCTGGCAATCAATGCTGTGGCCGAGATGCAGCTCGGACCGTCTGAGTAACTCGGGTATGTTGATCTTCCTGGTATTCAAGAATTCCTCGGAGAGGTATGTTCCTCGGAGAGGTATGTTCCTCGGAGCCTATGAGTTCCTCGGAGAGGTATGTTCCTCGGAGCCTGTGAGTTCCTCGGAGAGGTCTGTTGTTGCCATGTAGATAGCCGGGTGTCTTCGTATGATTGGTCCACGTCAGCAGATTAAATTTGGTATCAACAGAAGCCCCCAATGCTTCATGCTTGATGGTTTACTTGAAAGGATGGAGTATTTTATTTTGCAGTGTTGCTCGGTGCTCGTGAAATTCTTGATCTACCTTCTTGATTTGTTGAACATAAAGGGCATTATCTCCTGGACGACATATGATGCCGCTTGTAGCTTATCATAATCTTCAAGTATGTTGATTGGTTTGTTAGCCGACCTACTGCATTCTGTGAGCTAGTGGTGGACTTTGAAACATTTTCTTACAACTTCTTCTTCGATGTTGATCGAGACAGTAGTAGCAAAGATCTCAGTGATGTAGATGCTGATTTTAACTTCTACCTCCACTCGGGGGCGAGCAAGAGGTTTTCGGGGATGAGCAAGAGCTGCTCGGGGACGAACAAGAATTGCTCGGACAGACCATCTGTGATGAAGATCAGAATGCTGAAATATCTTAATTTCATAAAATTTCCATTATGCTTTGGATGATCTTCCTGCTGGCGAGGAACCTGTTTCAAAATCAGAGGGAGAGAAACCAATAGAGTAGGAATCTCAATGTAATAGTTAGTACACAATTTAATATCAATGTAATAAATTTGCATAATTCATTTTGAATTCAGTGAAAGAATTTCATTTTTGTTCACAAATTTGAATTTGCTATTATTTTGTAAATATCAAACACATTATTATTTGTGCTTGCATAACAATATTGTATGGTTCATCGACCAAAAAAGTTACAAGTATTAGTAATGTTGCTCGATCACTTAATAATAAAGTAATGAGTATAATTTATTCAAAGTGTTTCCAACCAACCAAGGTGGATAAATAATGTTTGTCGACCAACTACAGTTGATGGGTTTTTATCCCCGACCAACCATACTTGGTATAGTTTGGAATATTTTGTTCTTTAAAGAACTTTTTGAAATAATGTTACCTCCTGACCAACATAAGTTGTAATATGAGATTATATTTTTATCTTACCAACCGTAATTGATCATGCTGGTGTACACTTTTTGGCTCCTTAAAGCTTTTGGCTCCTTAGAGCATGTCCTCCTAACCAAAGGAGGTTGGCTACTTATAGCACTTTTGCTCCGTAGAGCGCTCCGGAGAGCTTATCCTCCTAACCAAAGGAGGTTGGCTACTTATAGCACTTTTGCTCCGTAGAGCGCTCCGGAGAGCTTATCCTCCTAACCAAAGGAGGTTGGCTACTTATAGCACTTTTGCTCCGTAGAGCGCTCCGGAGAGCTTATCCTCCTAACCAAAGGAGGTTGGCTACTTATAGCACTTTTGCTCCGTAGAGCGCTCCGGAGAGCTTGACTCCGTAGAGCATGGCTCCGTAGAGCATGACTCCGTAGAGCAGTCTTCTTGGTTGATCCTGTAACATCCACAGGTTGATCAGCGAGCAATGTTTGTTTCTCGGGAGTATTAGGAATCCTCCCAACCATTTCTGCATTGCATCCTGTAACATCCACAGGTTGATCAGCAAGCAACTTTTGTTCCTCGAGAGTATTAGGAATCCTCCCAACCATTTCTGCATTGCATCCTGTAACGTCCACAGGTTGATCAGCAAGCAACTTTTGTTCCTCGGGAGTATTAAGATCAGTAAACTCTGCTATAGCTTGTATTAATGGCATGTCGGTATGCATGGTATGGGCCTGGAAACACAACCTCCTTCTTCTATTTGCTTTAATTAATGCCACTGCCAATTTTTCCAGCTTTGGGTATCTGATCTCTGCACCTCTTCTTTCGTTTTTGGGGATCGCAACCCTAAAAGGGCTTTGATCTTGTCTGGATTTGCTTCAACGTCTCGCTGGTTGATGATGTACCCGAGGAACATTCCTTCTCGTACTCCAAATGTGCACTTCGTCGGGTTGAGTTTCATTTGATAATTATCCAGTTGATCAAAAGTTTGACTCAAGTCAACCAAATGATCAGCAGCTTTCTTGCATGTCATCAACATAGACTTCCATACTGCAACTGATTTTCTCGGCAAAAACCTTGTTCATCAGCCGTTGTTATGTCTTCAGGTTTTATTTTAATCTAGTTGTAGCCAGAGTAAATATCCATGAGCAACTCGTGTCCCGAGGTAGCATCCACTGCTTTGTTGAGATCGGTGAAATCAACACACATTCTCCATTTATTGTTTTTCTTCTACCCGGCAAGGAGATCTAGATCTCTCTTTGGCTCGGTCTTCATTTCCTCTTGTGTAGCTTGATTCTTCTCGGGGCTGGATGCTCTTCTTCTCGTATGTCATGTCAATAAGTGGCTCAGCTTCTATCCACTTAGTAAAATAATCTACTGTGATGACGAGGTATTTGAATCTTCCTCGAGTCGTCGGCAATGGTCCAACCAAATCAATCCCCATATGGCAAATGGCCAAAGGGAGTTATGGGTGTCAACAATGCTTTTGGAATTCTTCGGATGGAGGAAAAGCGTTGGCACTTGTCACATTTCTTGGCATAGGCTTATATAGTTAGCTCTCATCGTCGGCCAGTAGTATCTCTGCGTCATCACCTTTTGCAAAAGTGTCCGACCTGCTACATGGGCTCCACAGGACCCTTCATGGATCTCTTTAACCAATTCTTTCACCTCGGAGGAATGTACACATCTTTGCAAACCTGCCATAATTCCTCGTCTATACAAAATACCATTAATTAATACATACCGAGCAGCTTTAAACTTCCATTTCTAGGCAGCGAGATTATCCTCCGGTAATTGTTCCTCCTCAATATATGCTCCGACTTTCTAATACTTCAATTGGTATCGTTCTTCGCAGCTCGGTACAAGTAGCTGATGCTAATCGGGCCAATGCGTCTGCTCTAGCATTCTCCATCCTCGGTGTCCTCACCAATTGAATAGCATCAAATTCTGTCAATAACTCCATCACCTTTGCATGGTACTTGACCATCGACTCTCCATTCACTGCATATATTCCCATCATTTGATTCAATTAATTGAGAATCACTGAAAACAATTACTTGCCGTGCCTCCATGACTTTCGCCAAATGAAAACCTGCTATCATAGCATCATACTCAGCCTCATTATTGGAAGCTTTGAATTGGAATCTCAAGGCATACTCCATGTCAATATCATCTGGGGTGTTTAAAACAATCCCTGCTCCACAACCAGCTGTGCAAGATGATCCATCTACATATAATCTCCATGTAGGTACCTCGTCTTCAAATTTCTGGTCTGACAGAGTTCCTCGGGGGAATACTTGTCGCTTTCTTTTATCATGTCGTGATACTTCTGAATACACCTCTTGAATTTCAATATACCTCCTGAACTTCAATATTCCTCCTGAACTTCAATATATCTCCTGAACTTCAATATTCCTCCTGAACTTCAATATACCTCCTGAACTTCAATATTCCTCCTGAACTTCAATATATCTCCTGAACTTCAATATTCCTCCTGAACTTCAATATACCTCCTGAACTTCAATATTCCTCCTGAACTTCAATATATCTCCTGAACTTCAATATTCCTCTTGAACTTCAATATACCTCCTGATTAGTCGGGGTTGAATTTGATGCTCGACTGCATGATGATATAAGAATGTGCCACCAAATGAACAAATATATCTGTAATATAAGCCCCCAATTGTGGAATGTGAACTTTGAATGAGATTTATCGACCAATACCAACCGGAGTTGGATTTTATCTACCAACCGGAGTTGGATTTTTTCTACCAACCGAAGTTGGATTTTATTTACCAACCGGAGTTGGATTTTGTCTACCAACCGGAGTTGGATTTTTTCTACCAACCGAAGTTGGATTTTATCTACCAACCGGAGTTGGATTTTATCTACCAACCGGAGTTGGATTTTATCTACCGATCAGAGTTGGTGGTAATTGATAATAAATGATGAAGACTTCCTCGGAGCTGACCAACAGATTGTTGGGAATAAGATAATATAAATACTGGAGACCTCCTCGGCGCTGACCAACAGATTTGTTGGGAATAAGATAATACAAATGCTAGAGACCTCCTCGGCGCTGACCAACAGATTGTTGGGAATAAGATATAATAAATGCAGGATACCTCCTCGGCGATGACCAACAGATTGTTGGGAATAAGATATAATAAATGCAGGATACCTCCTCGGCGATGACCAACAGATTCGTTGGGAATAAGATAATATAAATGCAGGATACCTCCAACAGATTGTTGGGAATAAGATAAATGCAGGATACCTCCTCGGCGATGACCAACAGATTCGTTGGGAATAAGATAAATGCAGGATACCTCCTTGATGATGACCAACAGATTGTTGGTAATAAGATATAATAAATGCTGGAGACATCCTTGGAGCTGAATAAGATATAATAAATATTTGTCGAGCTTCATGCTGAAATGAGAATAGAATATGCATCCAAATAGATATAAAGAATAATTAAAAATAATAAAGTGCCTCGCCGATCAGTCGAGGTAGAATCATATAATGCCGAACAAGAATAAGATCTTTCAGAACATAATAATATGGCCGAGAATGTTGTCAGGCCTGAATATAAATAAGAATTATCCGAACGAATGTTGTAATTCTCCTTAAAGCTGAATAAGTATCCTGTCGAGGCATAATTGCAGAATGCCGAATAAGAATAATATTTTCCAGAATATAAGAATATGGCCGAGAACTTTGCTGGGCCTGCATATAAATAAGAATCACCCCGACCAACTATTCGTTGGGGGTGAAATATAATAAATGTTACAGTTCTCCTCAGAGCTGAATATGATAATAAGTATCTCGCCGTGCTTCATGTTGAGATGAATATAGAATATGAATCCCAATGTATATATAGAGTCATTTGTGCTGGAGCAGATATTTGGGCTTGAATATAAATAAGAATTACCCCGACCAACTATCCGTTGGGGGTGAAATATAATAACTGTTGTAGCTTTTCCTCGGAGCCGAATATATATAGAGAGAAGAAATTTTTCGAGCTCCATGCTGAGATAAATATAAAATATGAATCCGAACGGATATAGAATAATTTGTGCTTCAGCATTCGTCGGCATTGAATCTTGTGCCTGTAAAAATTAATAATTTGCTCTACCATATGTGTAGGCTGAATTGATTAGTCATGAGAATAATTTACTCATCCAATCAATATATGATATGTATCAGCATAAAAATTTCAAAATATGAAATAATATGTTTTATGCCAAATGTGTGTGAGATGGACAAATTATTATCAAATATGCATCATAAATAAAACGTAAAGCTTTTTTTAAATTTATTTAATCTCCAACAACCAATCATGTATTAGTTGCTGTTTAAAAATATTATTGGGGTGATCATAAGTTAAAAAGACTTAAGCCCCCTGCTTGTCCCCAAGCCGAACTCGTGTTTAAAGAAATATCAGGGGTGCTTAGCATTTTTTAATACCCCAAGATTTTACTGCTGCCGACAAACAACATGGATGTTGCCGACCAACATTTAAGGATATCTCAAATTATTTCTTGAGTCTTTAGATCAAAAAATAACATTCAATGTAAAATTTAAGCCTTAAGAACGTTAATTAAATGAATAAATATATAACCCACTAGATCGTGTGATTTCAACGAAGAAATCTTGTGATGTGATGAACGAGGGGCCAACATATCAAATTTGTGCCCAGACTCTTTTACAAGAGGTGGGTAATGATTTTTCAGGTGAGAGAAAATTATTTTTTATATTGATCCCTTCCTATTCCCCATTTGGAGAGATAAAAATATGCCGAATGATCAAAATTATTATCAAATTTATATCAAAAATCAATCAATGAGACTTTATTGACATAAATGGAAGCTGAACCAAATTAAATATATAATTCATAAAAATGAATGCAAAGAGTCTCAAACTTGTGAATGCAAAGAGACTCAAACTTGAAGAGAGAGAGAATATATATGGGTCATGATTTCCATGAGAAGACTTTTCATTGTCTCTAACCTTTTCCCATTCTTTTATTAAAAATATGATGGGAATTTGAATAGACATCAAATAGCTTACAAAATTTATTTCAAAATCAACAATGAAAATGATCAAATCTTATCATCGTCGCATATATTGGCATATGTAATCATTTAAAATATTTATTCCATGATATAAAATAGAAACTTGAGAATCAAGCAAAAAATTATTATTTATGAAATCTACTATTTTTCAGATTTCTAAATAAGGATAAATCTAATAGTTATGATTTAAAAATCATGAGGTGCAACATTTTGCAGATAAAAATTGGACAATTAATTTATGTATATAAACATAAAAATCACGATTCAATCAAAAGATGTATGTATAATTGATTATACATAGAGAAAATAAAAACTTAGCTTTTGGTGGAGAACAACGCTTGTAACTCGTTCCCACAGACGGCGCCAATCTGTTGAAGACAGAAAATGGCCACTGCCATTTTAGTGGCGTCAACAGCAGATAAATGATGAGGATGAGATTGAAGATGAAGATAAACATTCACATCAAACATATATGAGACAAAGATTTTTAAAGTGGTTCGGCTAGGAATAAAGCCTACGTCCACTGTTATGTTATTGCTGAGTGTTTGTGGAATTCTTGATTACAAGTTCTCTCAAGAAATTCCGGTCCCCTTGAATGAGGATGATACAAGGTATTTATAGCCTTGAGGCTGTACATGAAAGGGTCGATACATTAAATGATATACATATGAAAGGGTAATACATTTAATGCCCTTAGACTTGTGCGTCAAGGATAATCATTTAATGAACCAGTTGGACTGTTCGTTATCTGGCAATCAATGCTGTGGCCGAGATGCAGCTCGGACCGTCTGAGTAACTCGGGTATGTTGATCTTCCTGGTATTCAAGAATTCCTCGGAGAGGTATGTTCCTCGGAGAGGTATGTTCCTCGGAGCCTATGAGTTCCTCGGAGAGGTATGTTCCTCGGAGCCTGTGAGTTCCTCGGAGAGGTCTGTTGTTGCCATGTAGATAGCCGGGTGTCTTCGTATGATTGGTCCACGTCAGCAGATTAAATTTGGTATCAACACCACTAGTAGTGGAGTAGGTTTAACTATTACAATGCCAAACGACATTGATGTAGAATATGCTCTTAGATTCAAATTTGAGGCCTACAACATGAGGCTGAGTACAAAAGCGCTCATAATGGGGTGTGGATTGGCATCTTCTCTTGGAGTCAAATAAATATTAGCACACAGGGATTCTCAACTCATATTAAACCATTTTTTAAGAATCTATGAGGCGAGAGAGGAGTCTATGGAAAAATAATTGGCCAAAAGTAAGGAGTGTTTATTAAAATTCCTGGAGTTCAAGATGGTCAAAATTTTGAGGTCAGAAAATGCCTGAGCAGACTCACTCGCCCAATTGGCATCATCTACAAGGATAAAGTTGAGAAGAATAGTTCCAGTGGAAATCCTCACACATCAAAGTATAGAATAAGAGATTTTTAATCTAATGGAACTAGATTGGGGCCTTTGTGGATGGAAGTAGATGAAGGACCTTGTGGAGAACATTCAACGAGCAGATCAATTTTAAAGTGTATAGCCACACATGGCTACTACTAGCCCACAATGAAGACTAATTGAATAAATTACGTGAAGAGGTGTGTAAAATGACAAAAGTATGCTAACATTCATAATAGTCCAATGAATTCTCTTATGTTGATCACATCTCAATGTATGTTCGCAATGTTTGGTTGGACCTTTACCTAAGACCAAGGGTAGGTTCAAATACTTGGTCGTAGCAGTGGACCATTTTAACAAATGGGTTGAATCTGGACCCTTGGTGGAAATGTTGTATAAAAAAGTCTTCCACTTTATCTGGAAGAAAATTATTTTTCGTTATGGAATATTGTATGCCTTCATCACCGACCACAACACTCAATTTAACTATTAGGAGTTCGAAGACTATTGTGAATGCTCTAAAATCCAAAATATGCATTCTGCACATGTCCATGCTCAATGTAATGGATAAAAAGAAGTAACGAACAAAACCTTGCTCGACGAAATAAAGAAGGGGTTAGACGATACTAAAGGAAATTGGATAACTAAACTCCTATGTATTCTCTGGGCATACATGACAACGCCGAGGATGTCAACAGGAGAGACCCCTAATATATCGTCCTTTAGGACGGAAACAGTAATCCCAATAGAAATTGGTTTGCTGAGTCACTATGTTTTAAATTTTTACTCTCCAAAGAGTGACTTAATGAGAAGAGTAGATCTCATCCTAGTAGAAGAAGTCATAGAACATGAGACACTTTAGGTGGCAACGTACCAATAGCAAACTTCTCAATTTTACAAGAAAAAGAGTAAAACTGAGCACTCTAAAGGAGGGAGATTAGTTGATAGAAAATATCATTCAGAAAAGGGAACAAGCGCGAGCCTAACTGGTATGGTCCATATAAAATATATGTTGTTGTTCGACCAAGAACTTACAAAATTGAAACCTTAGAAGGAGAGCCATTGAAAAACCCTTGGAATCCCAACCACCTAAGGAAATATTATCAATAAAAATGTAAAGTATTTACATTTCAAGCTCTTTAATTTCTTATAACTCACTTTGAGTGATAAAGAAAATCTATTCTATTACTGAATGTTGTCGTTTTGTTTATTTTTTTTCGGTATGGGGAGATGTGCTAAAAACCTTGACAAAAAATCAAAGTTTAAGACATCTCAGTAACATATTAGAACTCAACAACCAAAAATAAACTTCATGTATAACCCCGAGAGATTGTGAATAAAAAGGTCAACAAATTACTTCATGTATGATCTTGCCTTTAGGGTAGAACAAGAAGTTCACCAAACGTAGGAAATCCATTCTAGTCATTTGGACGATAAGATCCTACCATAACTGGATAAACGCAAGGGTATTTCTAACACATTTGGTCGTCAAGATAACTAATTCTAGAATTTAGTTAAAATGACAGTCCATACGATCTGCAAAAGGGCGTTGGCAAAACCTAAGAATCGACAACCTAGATTTATTTAACCTCGGTAACTAGTAAAGGGGATCAGTTAGGCAACAGACGACCACATAATTGTAAGACTAAACTACTAGTAGAAATATTTTTTTAGCAAAACTCATCAAGATGATGTGACTAAACTTGTGACCACTTGATTTCATCTACTTGTGCTAAAGACAAATATTTAAAGGAAGGCAAATGATGGAAGGTATGCATATGATATTATATTATTACAAAAATGTCAGATTATTGTAAGACATCACAAAAATAGACTGTAATAGTATCTTTAATCACGGGAAGAGGTTTTCTTACTTATTAAACCTTTGAAACCAGCAGGAGTAACATCTAAAGCATAAGGAGTAATAGTCATGCTCGGGTCTATAAGCCTTGATTGACTGTTGAAAATTGACCTATCCACTAAATGCTGAGGTTGACGAGGTTTGTTATCTCAGTCAAGTCCATAATCTCCAAGATATTTTCTCATCAAGGTCATTGGGATAACATTTGGGGGGATCCATTAAAAATCAACCTTAAATGGAGTTTCATGATGTTCCAAGCAACCTGGATTGTGTCACTGCACATATCATTCTCCTTTGGCACCTTATCACTGTAAGGGCATTGGGCCTACCTTATTTATAATCGACCTTACAAGCATGGCCAATTTTTTTACCTATGAGTATGAGGGCCTCATCATAACCACCCATTCATACAGTACGAGGTTGCTTATAAATTTATTTGTGAGGTGATCTACCTTCTCATTCAGATTCTTAATGGAAGACAATTGATTATTTATGGTCGTAGCTTGGTCTGATTGAGTTTTCTTTGTTCGCTCTTCTTCCACTAACTATAAAATCCTCCCCTGCTGCTGAGAAGACTTCCCCTTGGATTTCTTTATGTGATCTAATTCCTCCCTCATGTGATCATTCTCTTCTTCTAAGAATGAAACAACCTCATTTTGGCCAATAAGCCCTGGTTTCTTAAGACCTTCATGCTCACGATGTAAGACCTCTCTGGAACCTTTCAGTTTAGCATTAAGAACAAACTCTTTCTTATAATAAGTTAAGGCCAAATAAATTAACTTTTGGTTAAATCCATTACTCGTCCGTAGGTTGGATAACTTCTTCTCATAATTGCTGTAAAGACTTATCGTTGATTCGTTATGCATGTTTTATAGATCATAAATCATATCATGATAGGCAACATTGTGTACAATTTCTTGATGGAAAAGACAGTGCAAACTTAAGTATGATTGTTTGGCTAGGGAGGATGCAGCATGACCAAGTAGTTCCTCAATCTCATCTTTGTCGATCTCACTATTAATAGCGCTGAACAATTGACTATGTCTTTCCTGGAAATCATTTTTGAATGGTGACCATATATCTTGATCTTGCGTTGAACTATAAAGAAGTTGGTTAAAAGTAAGTGTTTGTTAAGAAAAAGAACTTATAAGAATTTAAGTGGGGCAATAATATATGGGAAATAAATTTCATTCATTATAAAAAAGGAGGGGTTACATCAAGGAAAGCCCCATACATCAATACAACATCATAAAACATGGATTTGTTACCCCACCTTCTCCTTATCAGCAGCGTCATGGCCTTAAGCCTGCTCAACAACCACAAATTACTCCTCAATAGAACGTTAACCGACCTCTTTCTTATAATCAATATGAGGGTGAGTGAGAGGGTGGTGTAATTAAAATAGGTCGGACTCTCCAGCAGTGCCGACTTCACCCAAGGCGTTGTACCAACCATTTTTGTAGGTAGTATTTTTCAAATAGTCAACCTACATAAAGGCATTGACATATTTCTTATCCCAACCCCTTGTAAAGACATCTTCTTTATCCTTAGTATCCTTGGCCTTCACCTCTGCCATTTGAGTTCCGGCTAGCTCCACAGTAGTCTTGGCATCCTCAGCCTCCTTTTTGGAAACAATCACAACATCATTTGCCACTATTTTCTCCTATTCCAATGGACCTTCTCTTTAAACATTTTATTTTCCTGCATTCGAGCCTCATTATCACGATCAATACCTTTCAAGGATTTGTGCATCCCATTAAAGACAACCTCAATACAGAAGATAGGTCCTTCATCTTGTTATTCCTCCTCGGGAGATGGTCGTAGTTAATTAAGAACTGGAAGATAAATAGACGGAAGAGAATATTAAAAGAGAGAATGAAATAAGGGTAAATGAAAATTAAACAATATATGACCAACTTATAAGGTCCAGATTATGGTTTGCATGATCCAGCAATCTCGAATAAGAGAAGAGGCTGTTGCTTTATCGGCATGAAGGACTCCAATACTAATTGAATCACGAGCAAGCTCAGGGCAAACTACAACAGATTGGGTAATTCATTTTCCTTGCTAATAGGTTTCTTTCTAACAATCTCAGCTAGAGGAGGTGGATCATTTTTCATCCTCTTAGACAAAGGTTCAGGTTTCTTGGCAGGAGACTTATCCACAATGATGGGGTTACTAGAACCTCCAATTTTAGTTTTATTGCTTGCGAATGGTCTAGCAGGGGGAGGCGAACCAGTACCACCAAGAAGATTGGTAACCATTAGTTTCACCATAGAATTTGAAGGAACATTACTCGATACTAATGAAATGTAAAGAGGTTTAAAGGAGGATGAATTACTTTCTGTAAAAAAATATATCACATGCTCTATGAGAGGAGTCAGAGTCAGTTTTTAAGGACTCAAAGGGGTGAATAGCCAATTCTTAACAATTATACCATGATCCCAATAATCCTTATTGGAATCATGGAGTTTCACGAATAAAGATTTGTTCAAAGATGTTATCTTCATATAATGAATTTTTCATTGGTGGTAACCCAATGGTAGTAGTACATTAACTGCATAATTTCAATATGGGTTCCATATAATTATTAATACGGTGCACCCCATTAACAATCACCCAAGTGTTTAGGGAAACTTGGTAAGGGACCACATCAAAGTATTGAAAGAATTCAAAAAATAAATGATTTGGAGGAAAAGTGATTTCACACTCAGTAATAAATATACAAGGCAACCAGTGACCCTCAAATAAGGCACAAAGGTCGAAAGACACATTTAATAATTCATTTATTACCCAAGAAGGATACTGCGTGTATCCCTGAATACTTCTAATGAACTCTTATCAATAGTATGAACCATGTTTAAGCAAGAGTAGGAAAGAATTATAGAGGAAAGAAGAAAGATAATATCCTTGCAACGGATAATAAGAACATAAGAAAACCCCGACTACGGTTAAAAAAACTTGGAGATGAAGAAAGGAAATTTTTTGAATGAAAAGTGAAGTAAGGCAAAAGAGTGGGAACTTAAATTTTATAGACCTGTAAGACGTTCACACAATTCCCTAAGTTTAATGATAATTAAACGTACCCGATGCTTTATTCTGGCGCTTAGACATTGCAAGTGATGATTTATCACCACCATACCCTTGGAGCACTTCATTTTTTAAAACTTATTTTCATTTACAAAACTACCACTGAATTAGGAGAACAAAAAATGATAAAATACTAACTTTCTGTGATCTCCCTTCGACCAGGTGTCTCTACTGACCAAGCCATAAATGAAGGCTTACATCCATGTTTCTACAAATCCAATCAACCCCTACCATATAATACTCCATCTATCCATTCCACCTTCAAAGCCACTCTAGATGACTGATACTTCAGATAAGCTACTAACTGTTACAATCGTGAATGAAACCTTGGAGATTTTTTTATATCATAAATACGGAATGTGACATGTACCAATGGCATTGTGACACCTGTCATTAGAAGAAGCTCACCTCACTCAGTGAATGTGGTCGGCACATCATCTCCTTGGTCGGTTTAGAATTAATCTTGATCGTCTAGGAATCCGACCATAATAATTCGACAATATTTGTATGAAACATCAAGCACGCATGTGGGTAACACATGGGAATATGTACATACCCCATTATACGCATGTGGGACAGTCTCTTGAGCTGATTGTAATTAAACCTTCATTAACTACCTTTAGAATGTAAAAGGATGCAATTGTCCAACTTATAAAGGCACTCCGCCTATCCACATACTCTCTCTCTCTCTCTCTCTCTCTCTTATAAATAACAGACCCTCCCACTCAAGGGAGGGACTAAAAATGGATAAAGACAGATATCACTACAACAAATTACACATTTAACTGCGAAATGTTTCGTAGCCAAAAGTTCATATTTCGTTGCTGATAGTTTTTGGCAACGAAAATTATTTCGTAACATGTTCGTGGCCAAAGGCCCGTTGGTAAATGTATTTGGCCACGAAATTAATTTTCGTTGCCAAATGTTTAGGTCATTGGCCACGAAATTATTTTCGTTGAGAATTATCATATTTAGTCTACAAATTTTTTCGTAGGTAAAAGTTCAACATTTCGTTGCTAAATATCTTAATTTCGTTGCTAAATATCTTAATTTCGTTGCCAATTCTATATGTAAATTACTTCTAGAAACTTTTAGCTACGAAATTTACAATTTGTTTTATAGCTAATTGTTGAACATCTCGTTGTTAAATGTCTACATTTCGTTGCCAATTGTTAGATACAAAAATTTTACCTTCCCTCAAGATCTATTGGCTACGAAATTCAATTGTTGAAGAATGATTCTTCATCATTAATTTTTCAATAATAAACTATCAAATCTTAAGCCACACTTTTATTTATCAATTGCATATTTAACTACTAAAATATTTATTTTGCTAAAGGAATGTTTCCAAATATATATTTTTTATTTTGAATTTGGTAAATTAATGTATACCACCAAATTTAAACAAATTACCATCTAAAAATAACACATTCATTAAAATTCACAAAATAACTAAATTATCATAAATAAAATTCACATTAAGTCACATACACATACATTGTCAAGTCAACTAAACACTAGTTAAAGGATGTAGAAGTCCCACATTTCATCCCCTTACAAACGACAAATATCCACGATGCAAAAAAATAACTTAAACTAGTTAAAGGACTTAAAAGTTTTCAATTCCATTTGCAAATGTAAAAACTTCATGGTGACCCAAAAATAGCTTCTTGTCACGTCAAATGATGTCTAGATTATCATTGTTCGGAAGATGAGGAACGTGATGCGATCAATGACTGAATCAACTTATCGGACTTCACTTGTCGAGCGAGAATATCCTCTAGCATTGCACGTTGATTCTCCATATCGGCCTTTTGTGCCACTGACTCTTCTCTTTGAATTGTTGCCTCTACCTCACGAGCTTGTAAACGTTCCATCAAATCTTCTTGAACTTTCATAGACTTCTCAAGTGCCTCTTCCAATTCAGCATTCCTCAATCGCAATAGATTAATTCTAGAATCCTTTTTTTTGGGACCATACCCAAGCCCGTTAATATATCCTGGTCTTGTGCCAAGAACTTTATCTGCTATCTCATCTGAGCTCATCATGGTACCATTCTCGGATATTGATTCAGATTCAAGGCGTTTCATCTCATTCTGTAAACAAAATAGAAGAAAAAGGATTACAGGTTTAGCTAAACTGTCGAGATGTCTACAATTTTTAAGCTAATTAAAGACAATAATTTTAACTGCGAAAAGCATAATGCAGTATGTGTAATTTTTATACCGAAGATAAGAGTACCAAAGGAATTTCAAGCCAACAGCGTTTGTTGGTTTGTAATTCTACAAGAACAGGGTAAATTCAAAATAAAATTAATAAGACTTACATAGAGCGTTTCGGCTTTGGGAGATGTCCACTTTTCATCTTTACAATGAGTTTCTTTATAAAACTTTATCCTATTCGGCTCTTGACCGTCCACCTCTTTACTCCGCTATTAAACAACAAGTAATTAATAATTGTACTTGTAAAATAAAATTCTCAATTGACACACCAAAACAAGTTCATATATTACCAGTTCATGACGAACCACCACAAATGCTTTTGACCCTTGATTATGCTTTACAACTTGTTTAGACTTGTTATTCTGATTTACAATACATTGTCTCTGCAGTAATTTTTCAAACATCATAAGTATGCATATTTTAATAAAAAAAATATTTACAAGTTCCAACATCAACAATAGTTCAAACCTGATATCTTGGACTTCCATAAAGATCGCATAGACTAAGCCAATTATCCTTAGTCATATTAGTAGGGACATTTTCTCGATCCTCCTCCGCTGATCCATATTTTTTATACACTTCACGAAGCTTGCTCCGTTGACTCCTACTTCTCCCTTTCATTAGCTCTTCCAAACACTCCTTTGCATGATCATCCAGATCAATGTCGAATTTCTCCTGAAATTTTATACTCAATCAGTAACTGATAAAATGAAACGATGTAAGAGAAAGAGTCCATACCTTCTTCATGTTGATAGTAGAGCAAATAACATTGCTTGTAAAAATAGCTCATACACAAAATGTAAAATGGCTTACTAAAGTTAAACAAAATTCCTTATACACAAAATGTAAAATAATGCCTTATATCAATATTAGAATTTTATACAATAAACTACAAAATTGTATTAATATGGTGTTAGACATAAGTAGCGGATATTTGATTATAAAAGAGATCCAAGCTTTGTTCCGAGTTTTCTCAAATATACAAGCAATGAACAGGCCAAATAAGAATGGCAATGTCCTTGATATTCTACATAAAGCAAAACTTTTCCCATGAAGAGGGCAACACCATTAGATCGAGTTGTCCCATCATATGTATTAATGAGTTGAAAGGGAGTTGTCCCATCATATGGTGATAGTATTACCCAAATTGGTATTGAAGTCCGAACTAATATCCAGTTTCAGTTGTCTAATTTGAAAGAATTAATTACTTTGATTCGAAACAGCCATTCCATTAGATCGAGTCTTGCCAAAGAATTATGCTAATTTGGTCCAAACAGAAACCCTGATCTCAGCGACTTAGAATTATTGAAAGCAATCCAGCAGCAACTAGACAAGATAAAAAAAAACTTATAATAAAAAAGAGTTCTCATAGCTGCTGTATCAACTAGGAAAGATTACTTGTAATCTAGAGTATCAACTATTTGTGAAAGAAAGATAGGTGAACCGGTACATGATGTAAGAGTTCTCATATCTTACTCCTTATTCTTTTCGAAGAAGTATCTTTGTTACACTTAGGACAAGCCATATAACCCTTAGTGCTCCAACCAGACAAATTACCATACGCCGGAAAGTCATTTATAGTCCACAAAACTGCTGCATGCATTTGAAAATTCGTTTTGGTGGATGCATCATATTTTTCTACACCAACTTCCCATAACTCATTCAACTCGTCAATTAATGGTCGTAAATACACATACATATCCTTACCTGGTGCCAGAGGTCCTGGAATAAGTAATGACATCATAAAAAATGACACTTTCATACATAACCAAGGCGGCAAGTTATATGGCATAAGTATTACTGGCCACATGCTATATGAGTTGTGCATATTACCAAAGGGGTTAAAACCATCACTTGCTAGGCTAAGCCTTACATTACGAGGGTCTTGAGAAAACCACTCGTGCTCCGCATCAAAATCCTTCCATGCACTAGAATCTGCAGGATGTCTCAATACATTATCTTTGACACGTTTTTCTTTATGCCACTTCATATCATCAGCCGTTTTTCTCGACATAAACAGTCTTTGGAGTCTTGGCTTTAGTGGAAAGTAACGAAGTATTTTGTGAGGAATGCGTTTACCCCCGTCATTATTAACCTTCCATCTAGACTCTCCACATATTGGACACTCATGTTTATTTTCAACCTCCTTCCAAAACAAACAACAATCATTTTTGCATGCATGAATCGATACGTATCCTAATCCCAAGCCACGCAACATGCTCCTTGCCTCATAATCTGATTTTGGAAGCGTCTCACCATTGGGGAAAGCTTCCTTCAATAGTTCAAGCAACATCTTGAGTGATTTATTACTCCAGTGATTGATCACTTTCAAGTGGAGCAACTTCACGAGGAAAGACAGTGCAGAGAATTTTTTGCAACCAGGATATAATTCACGCTCTAAATCTTTCAATAATTTGTTAAAATTTATCTTATCCCCGGCACCAACTTGTCTAGGAGTATTACCAATTTCAAACGCTTCAGCTGGACCAGCATCAAAGAAAAACCCTTTCTGCATGTCTTCCAACACTTCTTGCATCTCGTCCCCTTCTTCATTTTCATTATCAATCCAATCATCGACATCAATATTATCATCATTAGCATCATCATGAACTATATCATTAGAACATTCCCCGTGATATGTCCATTGTGTGTAGGTGGTACAAATACCTTTTAAGAAAAGATGATCTTCTACTTCATCAATATTTCTGAGATCGATGTTAAGACAATTGCAACATGGGCACCTAATGTAACTGTTGGGTCCCATATGATCCTTTGCAAATCGAATGAATGATCTAACACCCAATACATACTTTTCACAAAATCTATTTGTTTCTTGCATCCAACTCTTATCCATCTAGTTCACATGAAAAATCAAACACATTAAAATATTAGTTTATTCTTTCATATAATATTTTTGTTGTCTAAGAATCCAGAGCATAAGATAGAATATGTTTATTCATAACCACTAATCAATATCCATAAAACTAGAGGATATAGGGAAGTCCTCGAGTCAAAACACAACATTTCTAATTAGGTTCTCACTACATAAACCTAAGTCCCCTTATCAATGAAAAAGCAACACACAACATTAACAATTAGACAGGTGTTTTCGTCAATCTTATTAAAAATTTTCTACATATTTATACTACCTATTGGGCAGGCGCACTACATATACGGTGCGTAGCAAGTTAAGTAGAAAAAAACTAGTTAATACAAGTGGGATCTAGTAAAATACTAAACAAAGTCGTAGTAAATACCTTAAAATTATAATCCACAATTTGAAGGGTACAAGTCATTGGAACAAATAAATTACATATTATTGTTACAAAATAGGTCTTAACAATGGTTTAGTACTAGAAAAAAATAAATTAGTGATTCCATTCTGATGACTATTAATCAAACACTCAATTTTCACTAGTTAGAACTTTAAAAAAATAAGAATCGTATTATATATTTATATTCAACAGATAACTCTTCACTAATTAATATACTGGAGATAAAAATTATGTTTTCTGAGTAATCTAATAGGAATCTAATTAACTATCACCCAAAATAGGACCACAAACTCGATTTCTTTTAAACCTATTTACCCGTCCTATTAAAACTTTCTTAATGTAAAACGCAAGACATGGCAGAGCGCCAATGTTGGTAGATTTAAAGGAGCATGGAAAAAGAAACTTTGAATATACGGATTTTGAGAACAATGTCAAAATTCATGTCTATATCTAAAACAATAAAAGTACATAGGTATGCACCAATAAATTTAACATAAACAAGATATTATCAAGATCCTACTATTAAACAGGATAGAAATCTGAATGAGGTAGGGGTTATCACAAAAAATCAGCAAACACAATAAGAATAAATCAATACACGCGAACAAGAAAAAATCAGCACACACCACCAAGATTAAATCCCCAAAATTTTATTTCAAGATTAAATCCCTAAAAATTTATTTCAAGATTTAACAAGATTAAATCTATAGAATTATGTCAAACAAGATTTGTTTCGAGATTAAATGTGTCAAAATAACCCAAAACCCACTTAAAAAAATTATTCTATCTTTCAAATTCTTATAGATTGTATATTAATGTGTTACAAAACAAGATTATAGAGTGAGTGTGTTACAAAAGAAATCACAAAACAAGACTAAGGGTATTACAAATATTAAAAAACAAGACTCCCAAACGTTTTGCCTAAAAAAAAAATGAAACCTAAGGGATGTAATTTAAGGGGTTGTCTGGATTTTAGCCTAAAAATTACAACACCAATGTGGGGATTTGGGGAAAGGTTTTAAAGAACCGTATATACCAAACCATTCCCTCCAAGCCTTAATAAAGACCCAAAATCAGATCTAACCCTTTTTTCCCAATCTGAAATGATGAGATCATGAGATGAACTCAAAGCTTTAATGTATACACCGAGAGAGAGATGCAATAAAATCAAACGTTTTGGACTAAAAAAAATGAAACCTAAGGTATGTAATTTAAGGGGTTGTTCACCGAGAGAAACAGAGAGATATGAATACACCGAGAGCGAGCGAGAGAGAGAGAGCGAGCGAGAGAGAGAGAGTACCTTTCACCGAGAGAGAGATGGAGATGGAGCGAGTGATGGAGATGGAGCGCGAGAGAGTGAGCGAGAGAGAATACTCCCAAACGTTTTGGAGGGTTGGGTACAGGTCGTTTGGTTTTGGTGGGACATTAAAAAAAAGATTACCTTTTACCACTAAAGAAAGGGTTGTTAAAAAACATATATATTAGGCCACGAAAATAATTTCGTTGCAAAAACAATATATTAACTATTACAAAATATTTCGTTGCCAATAATAAATATTTTGTTGCTAAACATTTCGCATTTAGACCCAAGCGCGGGAAGACGTGGGCGCCAATTTTTTGGGACCTATTGTCAGCGAAATTTTAATTTTCGTTGCCAAATATAATACTTTTCGCCACGAAATAAATTTCGTAGTAGATGTTGATATTTAGCCACGAATTTTTTTTTGTAGGTAAGAAAATCGCAGCTAAATGTAAGTTTTGTTGTAGTGTATAGTCTTAAGAGTTTGTACCCATCATTATTGGTGATTGAATACTAAATCCCTGCATAATACCTGTGGAAGTAGGCTTTAGTCTGGTCGAAGCACATTAATCCCCTATCTCAATCCCAATTCCTCACTTCTATCTTTAATTTAGTCCATTGATTTCTTTATTTGTCATAGTTTAATTTTTGGTATTTATAAGCTAAGACCCATAAATCCACATACCAATTTGGCGATAACACCAATTATCCACGAAAAACAATATATATATATATATATATATATATTAACAATTATATTTTTGGTCAAAAAATCGAAATTCCCATGTCCTCGCATTTTAATTCGCTTGCTTTTTTTTTACTCAAAAAATAAATAAGATTTCATATTATTTCATGTTGTGTCTCATTTTAATTTGATCCACTTAATCACTTTTTCCATTCATTGGCTATTTTTTCAACTAAAATGATTGTTTTGTTCATGAATATATTAATATCCAATAGCTCATTGGGTTTAAAATACGATTTAATGTTATACCACATTTTATTTTTCCTTTGTTTATCCTAGATAAAAATACAATTTTTTTGTTTTGGCATGTCCTGTCGCATTTTAATTGGATAGTATCGTATCACGTTTTATTTAGCTCGTATTCCTGTTGAGTTTAAAAAAAATCAAGTTGTGATGCTTTTGTGTATGTAAAGAATAAAAGTCCATGTCACCTCGTGTTGTTTTTCTTTAGGTTTTGTCCGTGTTAGGTTAAAAAGCAAATTTCCATTCTTGTTGTGTCTTATTTTAGTTGAGTTGTGTTTTTGTTTGGTAAAAAAATATTGCATATCATGTTGGATTTATTTTGTTGTGTTCTTGTTATATAAATAAAAAATAAAATTCGTCATGTGTCATGGCGGGCCGTGTTATGTTGCATTTTAATAGAGTCATATTCGTGTTTGGTAAACTAAATTAGATCGCATGTCATGCCATATCACTTTATTTTAATCGTGTTCGTGTTAGATCAAAAAAATATTTCGTGTTGTTACCTGTGTTGTCGTATTTTAATGAGGTCATGTTTGTGTGGGTTAATATATATAAGATTCCGTGTCATGTTGGTCGTTCGTTATTGGTTAAATATATGATTACGTGTCACATCTAAATTAGGACGTGTTTGTGTTTTGTAAAAAATAATAAGATTGCGTGACGAGTTATGTCACTTCAATTTGGGTCGTGTTTATATTACATGAAAAAAAAAGATTTCGTGTCGTGTCGCATTTTCATTGGTCATGTTTGTGTTGGTAAAAAATATGAATTCGTTCAATCTCGGGTCGTTTTTATTTGGTTCATGCTCATTTTAGGTACGAAAGATAGGATTTGGCCTCGTGTGGCTTCAGTTTTGGTGGTGTTCGCCTAAGGTTAAAAAGATGTTTCGTATTGTGTTGTCTCGCGTTTAATTTCGTTGTGTTTGTATTTTATGTGGTTAATATATGTTAACGTAAACATTAACTTTTATTAATTTATATTAACACACAGATGCATATATATTAATGTATTAAGAGGTAATTGTTTTTTAGTTGAAAAATGGGGTCAAGTAAAGGTCAAAGTGGTCAACTAACGATTTTCATCTATTTTGGACCCAAATCAACTAATACCTAACCTACTGAAACCCAATACCCAAATAATAGAAACTAGTGAACCCCAAAACCAAAATGATACTTAAATTCAGTAGGGGAAAAGTAAATTTGTATGTTAATTAATATCTAGGTAGAAATACCATTTATACGCAAGTTGTTAATTTTATCGGATAGCTCACGTTAATTGGCGCGCTGCATTTTTCAAAAAGAAAATATAGTGGCAAAAGGAAGACTGTTAATATAAAAATGACGTTTAATGTCGTGGGAAAGTAATCACATATATCATTCAAAACAACGAGAATAGAAATTGATTTTTTTAACGAATGGCTAACAAAAAAACATTTACCAAACAATAAGAGTTCGATAGCTACAAAAATACATTAAGAGCTCAATAGAAAAAAAATGACAAATTAGGTCATTTAATTATATATCATCACTAACTACATCCATTGCACGTGCTCTATGACTAATATATGTTTAAGTGTGTGTGTACATATGATGGCTCTTAAGAAAACCTTAAAGTAGAGAAATTTAATAAATGGTTAATAAAATATTAAAACAAAAAATTCAACCAAATTTGGTGGAAATGATCTTAATAGTGAGGAGATCATCTAGAAAAAATATCATCAAAAATTGAACGGAAAAGTGGGTGACATGATTATAAAAAATTTCAACGGCAGAAAATTCACCTATTTTTTAAATTTGCATTCCACCCACTTACCAATTGAATTCTTTAACGATTTATTTTTGTAGATAATATCTCCATTATGGAGATCATTTCCACCAATATTGATTGAAAGATTAAAAAAATTACTATTTTTCATTTTTAAGGTATGTCTTAAGATACTTTATATATGTATGTGTGTGTGGTTATGTATGGGTGTATAAGAATATTTCAAATGTTTAGAGGATGGGCTTTGGAGTTCAAATTTATTTAACTCTTAAACCTAACATTATGGTGACCCTTCACATTCATTAATGAATCAAAACATCAATTACTATATTCATTGATGACTCAAAAGATCAATTACTATTTTTGATCCTGTATCCACATCAACTAATCAAATGTGACTCACCCTGACACTTTATTTAGGGTATAAACGAGTTTGTATTAGGTTCTACTACTTTGGGCTCTAAAGGCTCAACTATAAATTGGTCTTCAGGAAGATTTTGGTTTGCATCCAAATTATCAAACCATGTCAGACAGAATTTGGTTTACCTTTGTTCTAATTTTTTTGTATGCCTCTACATTATTGCCCTCGAATGAAGCAACTTTTGAGTACTTTAAAATTGTTTAAATGTGTCCAAGAGTCTACTGCAACACTGTCGTGTCAATTGTCCCCAACCCGTGCCAAATAATTTCACTATTCATGAATTGTGGCCAAATAATTTCACCAACCCTCTAGCATACTTATCCAAAACAATGTTCAATCCCTTCACGGTAAAAATGTATTTTATTTTTATTTGAAATGTTAAAACTTAATCTTTAAAAACTTGGACTTATCTTATTCCACAACTAATCACTAGTTAGATGGGGCCAGGTAACAACCAACTCATGAACAGTAAAAATTTTCGGCCAAACCATCTTTTCCATAACCACTAATTAGTATGTTGTATTATATGTTACTATAAATTACGAAAGACAAAGATAATTTAAAAACCCTTCAGTGAGACAAGGTAGAAATTCTAGTCTTACTGTTATAACTTTTCTATTTTTTTATAGGATCCAGCTATGTTATAAAGGCTGGCATTGAGCTGGACGGATCTCAATCCAAGTGCAATAAGATCGCAAAATTTTTGTTCGCACGAATGGATATGCCATGTTACATGTTCAGAAAACCTATACAATCAAAAAACACTACTTTGATCTGAACCTTAATTTAAAGGACCAATTTTATCTGCTAGCTATTTTCTATTAGTTTTAGGAGGTAGTTTGGAATGTAGTTAAATGTTTAGTTTAGGAAATTGGAATTTCTAGATATGGGAAACTAAGGATTTGGAATGAGAGAATTAGTTGGTAACTTATTTGAGGAGAATTTGGAAATATAGAATAAAGAAGGAAAGTTTTTGTATTAGACTTGATGATAGATTACAATACTTTGTTTGGATTGGGATTGGGATGGTTTAGCCAAATGACCTCCCTACATATTTATAGGAATCTCACCTCCTTAATGGATGGTAGAGATTAAAATACATCAATGGTCTAGATTAATTTTCCAGAAGGCTCCCACCTCCTCATGGGAACATTCCAGAAGCCTCCATAATTCCTTGCTATTCTATACATTTCAAGTATGCTCTATCTTATCTAATATTAATTAACTTATATTTAATAGTTGACATTATCTATAAAATTCTAGACTATTCTAGGAATTAGTATCACATTTAAACACTCCTCTTTGATCCTAATTCCTAAAATCCCAAGCATGGTTCGTAGTTGTTCGAACTCGGCCATTGGTAGAGAATCGACTCGATTTGACTCCTCTTGAATCCTTAATTGGTGAAGTATCTGTCAATTCTGTAGTAGTAGGCTCTCAGAGCTTGCTTTAGACCATACAAGGCTTTCTTTAGTGACTTTATCTTATTTTTTTGCACCTCGAAACCTTATGGTTGTTCAACATAAATTTTTTCCTCGAGATATCCATTAAGGAATGTTGATTTGACATCTAATTGATGAATCTTCCAAGGATTTTGAGTTGCTAGCGCTACTAGTGCTCTAATGGTTTCTAATCGTGCTACTGGTGAAAAAGTTTCACTGTAGTCAACTCTGAATTATTATGAGTAGCCTTTTACCACTAACCTTGCTTAGTGTTTCAGGATTGAACCATCAGGTTGTAGTTTGGTTTTATAGACCCACTTTGCTTCGATGACATCTTTATCCTTTGGCCGATCCACTAACTCCCAAGTCTTGTTCTTCTTGATCATATTCATCTCTTCTTTCATAGCTTTGACCCAGACTTCTTGTTTTGTGACAGCTTCATAACTCGTTGGTTCTAGAATCGAAATTTTACAAGTTTCATAGATCTCCGCTAATGGTCTAGTTCGTCTAGGAATTGATTATAGAGATGAGTCTTCTTGCCTTGGTGATGCTGGAGGAGTTACTTCTGGTGTCGAGGCAACTATAGTCTCTATAGCTTCACTCTGTTGTGGCGGTGTAGATGTGTTGATGCTTTTTCTTTTAATCTTCTCTTCTTCCTAATTCCAGGTAGGACTATCATCAAACTCCACATTGCGACTGATCATCAATTTCTTAGTTCTCAGGTTATAGACTTGATAGACTTTTGATTGAGTATTATAGCCTAAGAGTATTCCTTTCTTTGACTTGTCGTCGAGCTTGCTTCTCTTTTGGCATGGAACATAAGCATA
Organism: Sambucus nigra; assembly: GCA_949130495.1. Lineage (NCBI taxonomy): Eukaryota > Viridiplantae > Streptophyta > Magnoliopsida > Dipsacales > Adoxaceae > Sambucus > Sambucus nigra. The sequence goes on along the minus strand of OX422214.1, from coordinate 540,648,457 downwards.
GAATATGCACTCGAACACTCTGAGATGTTTTGCTGACGGCTTTTAACCGCTCCAAAATTCAATCAGCGTCTTATTTTGAACATCTTTGGTGGCAAGCCTATTTAGGAGTACACTGTAGTGTAGACTACTTCCGCCAAAAAAGTCTTGGGAAGGCCTTTCTCCTTGAGCATCATTATGGCCATCTCCATGACTGTCCTATTTTTTCTTTCAGAAACTCCATTTTGCTCTGGATAATACCCAACAATTTATTGGTGTTCTACTCCTTCATCTTCACAGAACTTATCAAACTTATTGGAGTCGTGCTCCTTCCTCTATCACTTCCCAAAACTTTGATGAAGTTACCACTTTATTTCTCAACAAAGTTTTTAAATTTTTTAAAAACTCTAAAAACTTCTGATTTTTCATGGAGAAAATAGACCCACGTCATTCTTGTATAGTTATCAATGAATAAGATGAAGTTTCTATTATTCTCATGAGAGGGTGTCCTCAGAACCACACACATCGATGTTCACCAGCTCCAATAGTGACTTATCTCTCATTGATTTTCCTAATGGGAAAGGTTGTCTTTGTTTCTTCCTGGGCATACAACCTTTGTAGACATGATCTAACTCTTTTATCAGTGGCATGTCTCCCATCATGTTCTTTTGATGGAGTAACTCTAATGTGTAGAAGTTGAAGTGTCCGAGTCTTTGGTGCCATAAATATGAATCATTTATTTGTGTCTTCATAGCTGTGTCTTTTGAATATCTCCACTAGATATGAAATTTTCTATTGTTCTTCATTTTTATAACAACTATTTATAAATTTTTATTCTTTTTGTCATAGATGGGCAATGAGTCTCTAGAAAAATATAAGTAGTGCCCATTTTCCAACACATTTTTCCAACACTAAGTAGACTTTGGTGTAAAATAGGCACAAGTAAGACATCTTTGATCAAGCACGTACATTTCTTTATCTGCACGGCTATTGTACCTTTGCCCTTTGCTTCTAAAACATCACCATTTCCCAGTCAAACTTCTGACTTGACTGACCTATCAATATCTTGGAAAATGTCTTCTTTTGTAGTCATGTGATTGTTGAGGCGCTTAAGTAGTGACCAATTCTGAGCGTCGAGGTCAATTTTGAGGCCTCTAAGTAGGGAGTGATGATTTCTGAGTGTCGAGGTCGATTATGAGGACCTTAAGTAGGAGCGACCAATTCTGAGGGTCGAGGTCAACTTTGAAGACCTTAAATAGGAGCGACCAATTCTGAGGGTCGACATCAATTCTAAGGACCTTAAGTGGGAGCCACCAATTCTAAGGGTCGAGGTCAATTTTTAGAACCTTAAGTGGGAGCGACCAATTTTGAGGGTCGAGGTCTATTCTGACGACCTTAAGTAAGAGAGATTAATTCTGAGGATCGAGGTCAAATATGAGGACCTTAAGAAAGATCCACCAATTATGAGGGTCGAGGTCAACTTTTAGGACCTTGGTAGGGAGCAACCAATTCTGAGGGTCCTAGTCAATTCTGAGGACCTTTAGAGGGAGCGACCAATTCTAAGGGTTGAGGTCAATTCTGAGGACCTTAAGTAAGGAGCGACCAATTCTGAGGGTCGAGGTCAATTATGAGGACCTTAATTAGGGAGCAACCAATTCTGAGGGTCGAGGTCAATTCTGAGGACCTTAGCTAGGAGCAACCAATTCTGAGGGTCGATGTCAATTCCGAGGACCTTAAATATGTACAACCAATTCTGAGGGTCATGGTCAATTCTAAGGATATTAAGTAAGAGCGACTAATTCTGAAGGTTGAGGTCAATTCTAAGTACCATAAATAAGAGCGACGAATTCTGAGGGTCGATGTCAATTTTTAGGACCTTAGGTGGGAGCGACCAATTCTAAGGGTCGAGGTCAATTTCAAGGACCTTAAGTGGGAGCGACCAATTCTGAGGGTCAAGGTTAATTTTGAGGACCTGAAGTGGGAGCCACCAATTCTGAGGGTCGAGTTCAATTCTTAGGACCTTAAGTGGGACTGGCCAATTTTAGGGGTCAAGGTTAATTGTTAGGACCTTAAGTAGGGAGCGACTAATTCTAAGGGTCTAGATCAATTCAATAAACCTTAAGTAGGAAGCGACCAATTCTGAGGGTTGAGGTAAATTCTGAGTACCTTAAGTAAGAGTGACCAATTCTGAGGATCTTAAGTAGGAGGGACCAATTCAGAGGGTCGAGATCCATTCTGAGGACCTTAAGTGGGAATGACCAATTCTGAGGGTCGAGGTCAATTATGAGGACCTTAAGTACGAACGACTAATTTTAAGGGGCGAGGTAAATTATGAGGACCTTAAGAGGGACCGACAAATTCTGAGGGCCGAGGTTAATTCTTAGTACCTTAAGTAGGGAACGACCAATTCTGAGGATCAAGGTCATTTCTTATGATGGTGAGTAGGGATTGACCAATTTTGAGGGTCGAGATCAATTCTCAGAACCTTAGGTAGGAGCAACCAATTTTGAGGGTCGAGGTCAATTCGAAGGACCTTAAGTAAGGAGCGACCAATTCTGAGGTTCGAGGTCAATTTTGAGGCCCTTAAGTAGGGAGCGATCATTTCTGAGGGTCAAGGTCGATTCTGATGACCTTAAGTAGGAGCGACCAATTCTAAGGGTCGAGGTCAAATTTGAGGACCTTAAATAGGGACCAATTCTAAGGGTCAAGGTCAATTTCGAGGACCTTAAGTAAGAGTGACTAATTCTAAAGGTCAAGGTCAATTTTAAGGACCTTAAGTAAGAGCGACCAATTCTAAGGGTCGAGGTAAATTTTGAGTACCTTAAGTGGGAGCGACCAATTCTGAGTGTTAAGGTCAATATCAACGACCATAAGTGGGAGAGACCAATTCTTGGGCTCGAGGTCAATTTTGGGGACATTAAGTGGTAGCCACCAATTCTGAGGCTCGAGGTGAGAGTGGACAATTTTTTAGGTCGAGGTTAATTTTGAGGACCCTAAGTAGGGAGCGACCAATTTTGAAGGTCGAGGTCAATTCTGAGGACCTTAAGTAGGATGAGGCCAATTCTGAGGGTCGAGGTCAATTATGAGGGCCTTAAGTAAGAACGACCAATTTTGAGGGTCAAGGTCAATTCTGTTGAGGTCAATTCTGAGGAACTTTAGTGGGAGCGAACAATTCTTAGGGCCGAGGCCAATTCTGAGGACCTTAAGTGCGAGCAACCAATTATGATGGTCGAGGTTAATTCTGAGGACCTTAAGTAAGAGCGATCAATTCTGAGGGGGAGGACCTTAAGTGGGAGAGACCAATTCTGAGGGCCGAGGCCAACTTTTAGGACCTTAAGTGGGAGCCACCAATTCTGAGGGTTGAGATAAATCTGAGGACCTTAAGTGGGAGAGATCAATTCCGAGGGTCGAGGTCAATTCTAAGGACCGTAAGTGGGAGCAAACCAATTCTGAGGGTCGATGTCAATTGTGAGGACCTTTAGTGGGAGTGACCAATTCTAAGGGTCGAGGTCGATTCTGAGGACCTTAATTAGGGAGACACAAATTCTAAGGGCCGAGTTTAATTCTAAGGACCTTAAGTTAGTAGCGACCAATTTTTAGGGTCTAGGTCAATTCTAAAGACCTTAAGCGGGGAACATGGGGAATAGCTCTCCTGGGAATTTTTGTTTGAGTCTCTAATGGGGAGGAGACATCCGCCTAGGTATTATTTCTTTTGAGAAGGGCTGAAAATCTTCGTCTGTAAATTCTACTTGGGAAAAAGTTGATAACTTGAGGTTTTGGGATTCCGTTGGAGAATGTGTTGCTGGGGAGAGATGTCCGGCTAGAGATTCTAGCTCGACTTTGAAGGAATTTGGAATTTTTCTAGAAAAAGTTTAATTCGAGAATACCTACCAGGGAAATGGGTAACTCTGCTGAGGAAGTATTTGATTACTGTTGATGATGAGGTTTTTTTATATTCCATTGGGGAGTTGTAGTGGTCTTTGCGGGCATGCTGATTCTTAGGGTTTAAGCTAGGGATAAAGCGTGGTATTAATCCGGCTGGAAATTTGGGATCTTTGAAAATGATTTTCTTGGTGAAGAAATGTTCCATTATTTATTTGGGAATTTTAGGAATTTTTCGGGAAATATTTTGGATTTTCTGGCATTTTTTGTATAAAATTTCAGGGATATAGAATGGCATGTTGTAGGGGTTTCCAACCGACAGTGGCACGGTCTTCTAGGTACCTTAGGAAGGGGAAAGGATAGTGTCGATAGATGGGTGCCAAGGTACTGACGATCACCATAACCCTTGCCTCCTATGAAAAGGGGTGAAATCTCTTCATTTTTCGCAGCTTCTAGCTTTCCTATCTTTTTCTTCTCTTATTTACAGTGTGCTCCTGCATTCTTTCCTCATTCTAAACTAGAAAATGGCGGATTTCTCATGTAGCAAGGCCTACATGGCGTGTCTAGGCATTGACGATTGGGTGAACCTGGAGTGGCGGGCTAGGGTGCCCTTGGCTTTGGGCAACGATAATGCTTTTGACTTATTCGAGCCTGTTGTCGATGATCATACACTTTTGCATGATCCTTCGCACCACCAGTCATCTAAGTTGATGAACCCTAATGGCTGTGTTAGTATCGCATGACTTTTTGCATTCTTTCCTTTTTTGTTTTTTTTTTTGTTTTGACAAAAGGTTTCTTTCTATTTTGACAGACTGACATTGCTGCTATGAGTTTCCACTCTTGGGGGCCGACGAGATTTAGGGATGTGTGGGAGCACCTTCCCGTGATAGTGCACTGGTAGTCTCTTTCACGAGTTTTGGTCGTTTGGCATCTGCATTGGATGAGACACAACGCTCTACGACCGTTTTATGTGCTCTTGGGGAGAAGTGGTGGAACACTACCCAGACCATACACTTGGGATTTGGGGAGATGACGGTGACCCCCATTGATGTCCATCAGCTATTGGGATATATTTTGAGGGGATGTAGATAAAGGTGGACCGGTCCCTAAGGGTGACACTAGAGATGGTGGATGCGGTGTTGGGCGATGTGGGGTGGATAGTCTCGGGTGACTCGATTCGTATTTTATTCTCTGGGAGTATTTGCTGAGTCGGAGGATCGACGAGATCGATGGGTTATAGGTGAGGCTGATGGCCCGCTTATTTATTTTTCAGCTATTGGGAGGGTTTTTGGTGGCGTTGAGTGGAGACGTCGTCCACTTATGGTTTTTACCATATTTGAGGGTATTTTCGAATATCCCTCTCTATGACTGGGGGAACCTGACTTTGGCGACCCTTTATTCTTCCTTGGATGCTTTCAGCTAGTGCTGTCGTCCGACTTTTACTGGAACCACGTATCTTCTGGAGGTTATTTTCTTTTTGCATTCTTCCTTTTTGCATTTTCTTTTATTTGCCTTTTGATTTCTTCTGATTGTTGATTCTTGTCCTTTTACAGATGTGGTTCTACGATATGATTGGGTTTAATGCCCATTTGATTGGTTGGTGTGATGATTTCGTGGGGAACTTATGTCAGATGTAACGGTGGCGAAAGCCCATTCGGCGATCAAAGCAGTCTCGCTCTTTGGCGGCAGTACGTCAAGTCTTGAATATCCTGACAAGAGACTAGGTTATTTCTTCTTTTCTCTTTTGAATCATTTTCTTTGGCGCTCTCTTCACCTGTGAAAGTATTGACTTTATCTTGGAAAAATGCAGGTGACTTTCTATCCCAGAGACGTCCATCCAGCACATAAAGGTGATCGGGATGAATGCGCAGATGCATCGCCTGCTGGCGCACGAGTTTGGCTATTTCTGGTATCTAGGAGAGAGAGTAGTCGGGTAGATTGTGGAGGACGAGGTGGCAGTGCTACGAGCAATGCACCCGAGATATATGAGGTAGGTTCGAGAGATGTCGTAGGAGGATAGGGTGGTGGAGATGTTTGGCGAGCCCTACTCGTCATCACGGATATGGTGGTGACTTATGACTATCTTGAATTTATGGTGAGCTAGTTGATGTTGTCATGCATCTATGACGTGGTGAATATGCCTCTACTTCTTACGACTTCAGGCAGGGGTATGAGTCGACCGGTGGGGTTTGCCCATAGTACTGGTGGTTCATCGGTGACAGCGACAATAGAGGTTCCATTTCTCCAGCTTCCTCCTCCTTCCTATAATATCCGACTGGCTGGAGGGGGATCGTTAAGTATGCAACATCGCCCTAATACGATGGACCCATCTATGTTGGGGCTGACGGAGGACGTCCTTCAGCCAGAGGTATATCTTTTCATTCCTTTGTCCTTTGTCTTTCTAATTTATCTTTTTGCTTTAGACTGACTGATTTTCTTTTTTATTTTCTTGCATTAGGTCCGGGTGTCAACTATCTAGCTTAGGGACATCAGAGACTGGGTGGCTTTTATTACGGCTCATGTTCGGGATTCGATCTCAGTTCCTTCCTGTATGGTGTCATCTGACTCATTTGAGGAGGGATCTGGATCAGATAGCGGAGGGTCTTCAACTCGTCATTGGGGAAAGCGTGCACGTCGTAGGGACGGGGGATCCTAGGGAGAGAGAGAGAGAGAGAGAGTTTTTAGGGTTTCGGGCTAACTCCCATTATTTTTTTCTTTTCTGCAAAAAATATAATTATGACAACATATATATATATATATATATATATATATGAAATGAATGGGATTTTTATTTATTTATCTTTGATTTAAATGACTTATCTACGTACACTTTTCACTTTGTATGCTGAGACTGTAAAAATGATTAGAATTACTCAAGAGAAAATTTAGGATATATAAAATTATAGGAAGAAAAATCCCGAAAATCTTTTTGAAATAAAGATTTTTTTTTATTTTTTTTTTTACAAAAAAGGAAAGATGGAATTCTCTAAAAATAGGGGGATGCCGATCGGCATGCCCCTTGTACTGCCTATCGACTGGTCAGTCTAGTCAAATCACCTTGATTGAACTTTCTTTCGCTACTAGTATTTGACAGGGTAGCCTTTCATTCAGATTTTGCAGGCTCCTTGTTTTTTAGCCAGATTTTTTAAGTAGAAAAGGATATAAGGTGGTGAGGTTTTTTCACCCATTCACATTTTCTTTCTCTTGGTTATTTTTGGTCTTGTGTCTTATTGTTTCAAAAATGGCCCTTCCCATGAGTACAAAATTTGCCTCTTATCTCAAGAATTTAGAGGCTAAGTGTTCATACAATGTAGACTATGACGCCTTTAACTCGTGTCACGTTTCTTTGTGGCGTAACCGGCTCATCGACTATAACATAGCTAAGGCAGCAGCCTAATTTTGGTACCCCGAGGGTCATGTTTTCCATTTAGGCTTGGACGATGTATGACCTACCTATGTGGAGTTTTCTACTATGTTGGGGGTAAATCCCAGTGGGGTGGAGACTATGCCTGAATTCTTTCGATCTCCTCAGGAGCTACTAGCAGGACTTCTCCACATCACTCCTTCGGCGGCTCGACTATTGGTCACTGAGGGAATGATCTCCCTCCCAGCTATATTGTATTTCGTGCATTTGTGGGATGTCAATGATGTAGGCCATACCAGATCCGTTGCCCTTGGCTTAACTTCGAAGCTATTACTGGTGACTGGGGATTTGGTGTTGGACCCCCAGCTGGCTGCCATTACTGCATGGATGTCATTTTGTTGCAATCCTGTAGCGGTGATATTGGCAGAGACCCTGGGCTATCTAGATGCTTAGTGAGAAGGTCGTTCTTGATTTTTTGAGAGGTAGATCGGTTATGCTATTCATGTGGCTGTCTGAGAGATTCCGTTTGGTGGTCCCCCTGAATAACCCTTGGCAGCTATGCCGAATTATTTCAGTCGCTATTTCATTAGCTTTATCCCATCCATAGAGAACTGGGTAAACTAGTTTATAGAGCTTGGATCTCGATGGCTGCTCTGGTTAGTGCAGAGAAGGACCTTTATTGTGTGCTTTAGGTAAAAATAACTTTTCCAATTTTAGATAATTCCAATTTTAACTTCTTTAACCCTAAACATGTATCTAAGTGATTTAGTCCATTAAACAATTAAAGCATGCATGTAAAAGAAACAATTTCAAGAAAAAACCCTTTCGGGTAAAACCTTTTTATTTCACTATGAATAGTAAATCGTAACTTACAACATAGAAAAATCCACAATAATTCTACCGTAACAAATCCACATTGACAGGCAGTCTAACTCGGCAAAGGACTCTTGCAAGAACCCTCAAGAACCGCAGCTCTCGTCTTCAACAAGGCACACTCGCAAGCATCCCCAATGACAGCCGTCAGCAAATGTGTAATCAATGATGAACTAACTTCCAGCAAACGTGTTCAAGATCACAAACTTTGGAATTGAGTAATTTGATCTTGAATAAACTCCAGATGATGAAGAACATAATGAGAATTTCCGTAAGTTGTTCTTCTGAAATGTCTTAGAAAGTGTATTTATTTCTGAGTAAACAAAAGTCCAATGAAACTAAAACACAAAAATCGAGGCAGCAGCTCGTGCCCGCGTCATTCAAGCGACATGTGCATGTCATTAGAATGACATAGACTATCGTTTGAGAAGCAGCAAATTTTTTTTCACCCACTGACAAGGACAAAACCCACCCCCTGCTGCTTTAGATCCCTCGTCCATGAGGCGGACCCCCAGCCAATAGATCGGCCAGCCTTTTGTTGCTTTTTCGACACCGATAATGGCTAGCCTACACTCGGATGCAACCCTGCTCCTCCCTCAAGCACAACAAACTTCCATAAATGCTCTCGCTGGTTCGAACGGGGTAAATACAAGGACGGTTGGCCTTCCTGTCATCCCACTGGTGATTCACGCTCCGATCTAGAGCTCCGACCAACCAACCACCACTACCGAGGGCTATTCAGGACAGCTAAGGAAGGCCCACTCTTGTCCAGAACAAAATACACCACTCTGGGTTCAATCCACCCCTCCGATAATTAGAACTCCCTCCTGAACAATCGCCGACATAATCCGTGGTCTCCAACGGCCAAAAGAGACCATAAATCCTACCGAAAGTGTTCAAAATTGCTCCAATCTCAATCCCGCAATCAAGAAGTCCAACAATAAAGATTTCCCTCATGTCCAAGAATCCAGAAAAAAAAACTTAACACCACCACATACCCCCTTTTGTTCGAATCCTCTCAAGAACTAGGGTTTCGCACCAAGAAAATGATTTTTGATCCCGGGGGAATATTCTTGAAGATTCCCAAGAGAGGCAAGAGGAAGATGATGATCTTGACGCAATAATTAAAGGATCTTCCTCAAATTTTTCATAAATTACTTTGGCCCCACAAGTTTTGCCTCTCTTCCACACAATTTTGGCGCTTGTCACGTGATTCTCCAGTTTTAAAGATTTATCCTCAACTTTTAAAGCTCAAGGATGAACTTTTTCGAAGGCAGAGAGAATTATGTGAATTATAAGTTTAGGGGCTATTTTTGGTATTTTCACCTCTTAATGACATTTTTGTTATTTTCCTTATTTTGATTTATTTTCTTTTAATAATTGGTTTCTTGGTATTATATAAAAAAAAAAAAGCAAAGGCTAATAGAGTTATATTTGTAATTAGAATATTGCTCGAAGCATAAGCTACTTCTCACCAATAAATACCCCTACTGTAGTCTCATTTGGGACATTCTGTATTTTGGAGAGTTATTGATTGAGGGTTGAGACGTGTAAAATATCTGCCTCTTATTACCCATTTCGCATCATTTACGTCACCAACCAATTGAATGAGTAACAAATGCTTGCGCCGTTGAAATAACCTCAACTCTTTGGATGGTCACATTAATTTTGATTCTGATAAACTAACATATTACTAACAACTAATTCTCAAGAAACCCCATTTATCTATAATTTTCCATACATCGACAAGTACAAGTAAATATTTTTTGACAATTGAGGAGTGGTTTTGGTTAGATATTGCACCATCTCCCTTAAAATCCTATTGATGTCAAAATCCTCAGATAAACACACATATTCTCTTAATAAAATGTTCCTTTAACTTTTCATTATTATAAACCATTTGGGAAAGGGTTGTCTTCCCTTCACCGCCCATTCAACTATGCTGATGAATGATACATCCCCTTCATTTTTTGAGTTAATTAACATGTCCACTATGTTCCCACGTCTATAAAATCATCTAGATAGAGTTGGGTCTCACAAAATCTCTTGGTTCAGAAGAGGTATTCATATTTATAGGCCAAATCGGCGCAAGCCCTTACTGAGTTGCTTCTTTTGTAAATTTCGTCTAGCAATAAATTAATTTTCCTAATCGCGTGAGCAATCTTCATATGAAACGCAATTTGATTTTTAAAAAGGAAAGAAAATGTGTACCTTGTTTAGCCACGTTCTTTGACTACTGCAGTGTTGCTTGTGCCTTTGGAGAAGAAAGAATTGGTTTATCAAATCAAAAGGAAAGTAAAATTTCTCACAGTTCTTTGTGTTACTAGAAAATAAACAAATGTCAAGCTTTTGGTCCCTTTGCCTCCTTAAACAGAGGTGAAAGGCACAACAACTTAACCGAGTTTTTTTTTCCGTTGGTAAAGTTTTGTTTAATTAATTATATCTTCTACATACTGAATAGCAAGCAGTAGACAAAGTTCTATTGACAAAGTTTTTTTTTCTGTTGACAAAGTTTTGTTTAATATAATTCTAAACAGAAATATAATGAAAGTGTACAAATCACCCAGGAAAAAAGATATTAAAAAAAGAAAAAAATGCAATAATTCCAGAAAGAATGAATAGTAAATTACAAAGCAACGTCAAGAAAATAATGAAAGTAATGATTCGAAACAGTGAAGGAACTTAAATTCTCACTTATATAGCTTCAGTCTCACAAATATCGCAGAAAGCAGTTGGAAAAAAATAAAAACTTCTCACTCACCTAGATCACCGCCAAATATAAGAGTAGTCTGAACACAAAGAGAGAGGGACAGAACATGATGTGAATCGAGGTCATTTTTGTCATTTTTGGGCATATTCATAGTTTTATTTCTTTTTTATTATTTTTCTTTATTTTTATTATAGTATTTTCTTTTGTTTTATTTTAGTATTTAAGGGTAAGAAATAGTAATGGAATTTTTATAATTAGGTCCTTAGCTTGGAATCTATGCTACTCCTCCCCTTTAAATACCCACTTGCAAGCCTCATTTGAGGTAGACTTGAATTTTGAATTAAAAAATAGTATTTCTCTTTAAAAGTATGTTTTAGATATTTTTTGGAGCCTTTTGACGTGTGTTTACATCAAATTGGTATCAGAGCGGGTGTCGATCCACAGTGGTGTTGGTGTATCGGTGTATTTGTATAAAAAAAATCAAACACTACAATCAATGACTACCAATAAATCAAAACAACCATTGGAAGAGATTCAAGAACTCAAGCAACAAATGGAAGAAATGGCTCTACAACAAAAATAGCAAACCCTAACCCTAACCTTATCATGAGAATTCAATAAAAAGTTTGAGGCCCTCTTTCAACTCTTCTCTACAAAACAACCTCCCACCACCATCCCCCACCCTTCCAACCAACCTGCTGCCCTAAACCTAGTTTCCCCCTCTACCACCATCCCTTACAACCCCTACGACCCTACCAAAGTAACCCACCCCTACCTAGCATCCCCCACACCCTCAAACCATAGACGTGCTAATGCCGCTACCCTCCCCTGTGTGACAGCCAACCTCCCAAACCCAGTCGCACACTCTCGCCCCAGCGAACCCCAGGAATCAGTCCCCACCCCAACGGACCTGCTTCCCATCCCCCTAAACCCGCTTGATGGTCTATATTCAACCCCGAGAAGACCCATTTCCCCTACCCATTGTCCCAAAACTCAACCTTAGGCCACTCGGGTTCCATCTGACCCATCCCCATGTCGATCGACCCCTTACCGCCCATTCCTCAATCCCATAAGTGCCGACACCCATCCCCAACCCGATTTAAACCCTCACCCCACACCCCTGCACTATTCAGTCCCCAACCCACCTATTTGCTTAGGTGGTTTCACCTCAATTCAGCCCACAAGCCTGTTTTACCCACCCACCAGGTCACCAGAGTCATCTCCATACCCCTTCGGGTTGTTTGTTTTCCTCGAGGGCATGGTCCACCATTTTGGGACCCACGACCACCATCCCGACCCCGATTCACACTACCCACACAGCCCCACCATTCCCCTTGACCCCCGTCTAGCAACACGCCCTAACCCTCCACCTTTGCATCATACACCCTCCCACCACACCCTCTCACTACTCCATTTTGTCTCCTACTCATACTCCTCCGAGTTCAGGGATCCACCTAGTATTTTAGAGTGGATACATCCACCCTCACTCGATGCCTATCGCCATTCTTCACTTCAAGACCGACACTATTTCTATTGCGACGAACGTGGCCACTTGATAGGCACGTGCCCTCACTATTCCCGCGTTCCCCCAAATCCTCCTATGCCCGAGCATGGCCACCCTCTTCATCCACCGGCTTAATCCCTTGATAGTAACGGAAGGCGGTTGAAGGTATTTAGTTATCTTCCTCAATCAAGCAAGGACCTCTTTATTTTTCTTTAAATAGAGAAAGTGGTGGCTAGCTTCGCGAGCTCTTTCCAGACTAGAAAGGATTTCAAAGAGATTTCTAGGATGGAACCCTTGAATAGTAAAGGAGAAAAGCACGCAGCGAGAAATAACCTCCTGCTGATGTTGTTCCTCCTGTTTTGAGTGACATGATGAGCCTAGATGCTCATCAGGATGAGGGTCCACTATCTATGGCCCTTCAGTTGCTTTCCCAAAGCCTTCACGGGGATATCCGCATAGACGTGCCCATTTTGATGGGAGATTATCTCCAGATTCCATGGTCGATTGGTTAGCTTCGATGGAGATAGTTTTTTAGTGCAAACGGGTTCAAGACCGCTCCTATGTTCTCCTCGCAGCCACCAAATTCCATGGATTTTCTCGAGTTTGGTGGAACAACCTCTGCTACCACCGCACATCGGTCGAATTTCCTCTTATTCATACTTGGCCTAAGCTGAAGGCCGCTCTACAGGCATCCTTCATCCCACCTACCTACGAGAATAACCTCTTTGCTCATGTTCAATCTCTCAGGCAGGACACCTTATCGGTAGTGGAGTATATGGAGCAATTTTAGCTTCTGTGTGCACCAGAGCTCGCTTTCCCAAGACGGAGGATCAACAGCTATATATTGGGGTTACAGCCACATATACAGCATGACCTCAGTTTGAGGGATATACCAACATTCCTGAACGTGGTCGAGTACGCATTCAAGGTCGAGACTTACCACACAGCGCCCATAGCTCTCCCGGCCTCACGGGCTCCACCTACACAGAAATCTTCCCCAGCTCCTCCTCCAGTGGCATCTTCAAATCCTACTTTCTCTACTTTCACTGCTCCACGTCCAGGACCTCCTACCTTCCGGTGCTACAATTGTGGCAATATTGGGCACCAAGCTCTTGATTGCTCTCTCCCGCGACGCTGCACATTATTGGCGATGGATCATCCACCTGACTATTTGGACGCGTCCGAGGAGCTCCCCTAGTACGCCTTGATCACCGTCTTGTAGGGTGATTCCGTTGGTCTTCCCCTTTGAGTTTGAGAACGAACTATTTTCAAGTAGGGGAGATTGATGTGAATTGAGGTCATTTTTCAGTATATTAGTAGTTTTATTTGTTTTTTATTATTTTTTTTATTTTTATTATAGTATTTTCTTTTGTTTTGTTTTAGGATTTTAGGGTAAGGAGTAGTAATGGCATTTTTGTAATTCGGGCCTTAGTTTGGAGCGTAAACTCCTTTAAATACCAACTTGTAAGCCTCATTTGAGGTAGACTTGAATTTTGAATTAGAAAAGAGTATGCCTCTCTCTAAAAGTGTGTGCTTGATATTTTTAGGAGCCTTTTGACGTGTAGTTTACGTCAGAACATATCAACGTTCATCATCCAGGGAGAAATAGACTTGCGTAAATATAAATATGCAACTCTCAAACACGTGCAACACTATGCCACTTCAGAATATCAAAGTCTTCCCAATTTAAGACTTTTTCATATTTAGTTTCTTTTCAGTTAAGTTCTTGAAAAAGTACAAAAATCATTGGAAGACAAAATTAAAACCACTACTCACATTCATATATTAAATGTCGAAATCCTGGTATGGCTTTTCATACTAGTAAAGAAGTAAAATAGTGCAGTTCCAATCTAGTGATATCACTTTTACTGATCCCACTAGCATTTCCTAAGACTTAATTTTTAATTTATCTTTTGCACAAAATGTTGATCCGAGCACTGATCTTATTTAATCAACGATACAATTGTGAACGGTCCTATCGGTTGTGGTTACGTGCGTTTCGGGATCGTAGCACAATTCGGCACAGGTGGGCTAGGTGTTGTATAGATCATTATTTTAGGTTATGCATAGCTTCGTCGCTTATGAGAGGTAGGTGTATATGCTGGGGTCTGATGTCACTGTTGGGTATGAGTCGTGCAATGGTGTACTGCGTAGGGATCGCCCCACTTGTGTGTATTTTGTGATGTCCGATTTGGATAAGTGACTCCTTCGGACTTATCGATAGCGCACAGACGAGACACTATTAGTAGATGCCTTTAAGCGTCGCATATATGTAAGAACATATATATAATCCTATCAATTAAAAGAAATTATTTTATTAGTCTAATGATGTAGACAATAAAAGAAAAACCCAATACTACTTAGCATGCATAATAGATGTTTATGTCACTTTTATGAACCGCATGACTGGGGTACTTTGGGAAGCGGTAAAATGGTGGTAAATAATTACTGTTTAGTACGTGGATTATGTTAGATGTACTTTTATTTAATTATCACAGTTATCAGTTATTACATTGGGACTTAGGCAATTATACATGTAGTATTGCACTTATATGAGGAGTAAGATTCTTAACGTATGTGAATGCTGACGGGGGATGCTTACTTTGAATTAACTGTATTATTTCACTTTAATTTCAGTAAGTTAATTCTTGCAACTCTAGGGCGCTGACCTAAATTATAAATATTTTTCCCCTAAGTGCACCTAGACAGGGATAGTAGGACTGAGGAGATATCAGCCTTCCAGCCTCACCTGGCTTACCAGAATTAGATCGTTGATTCCATCTTAGGTCGTTACTTTACTTCGGCCTTTTACTTTTGGATTATTGTATGGATGTAAGCCCAAAGTTTATTTTATTTCATTCGGTTTAAAATAATTATGTTTATGTTGGGATTTTATTTGTTTTATGTGGATGATGGATTATTATTTTTCTTGATCATTAATTTAATTCAATTTTAATTTCAATGTGATTTGGAAATAAGTGTTTCATTTTGGTATGATGCTGAGAATGATATCAATTGACAAACAACCCCTATCTTCTACGTATTTTGTGTGGCCAACCTTTACGTGAGAAAGTGGGGGTTGTTACAAGTATTTTAGAGGAAAAGGATGTTTCATAACTGGTGCAACTGGGTTATTTGTAAAAGGTACATTTTTTTAATCTTATTTCTTGGTTAGTATATTACATCATATTAAATCTGTGAGATAACTTCTAAACAATGTTTACAGGATGTTGTGTTTTATTTTATAGATTATTTTTATTTAGTATTTTGTGTATGGATACCATGCGAACACACTCAAGGATATGATTTTAGGCATATAAAAATATTTTTTCACATATCTATTTCAACATACAAAAAGTTGCATTTTTTTCACTACACCAAAAAGGCTAAATTGTCACCTTTGAGCCGGCTAGACTTATCACAGTCAATGACCGTGACAAGTTCGTGACAAAGGGTTATCACGGTCATTTATCGTGATAAATTCGTGATAAGTACAGTTATCACGGACTTGTCATGGTCAAAGACCTTTACAGGTCCGTGGCAACTCTATTTACTAAAAACCCTACTGCCTCTTTTTTTCTCACCGTTTTCTATTCCCACCAATTTTCTCTCTCTCTCTTTCCTTTGTATGTGTTTGTGTGTGTGTAGGTGCGTGTGGGGGGGTGGGGTGGGTCTGGGTGTGTGTGTAAGGGTGTAGGGGTGGGTGCAGTGCAGTGGTGTGGTGGGGGTGGGGTGGGGATGGGGGCATGGTGCGGCAGGGGGTGGGGGTAGGTGTGTGTAGGTGTGTGGGGGTCGAGACAGTTGGGGGGGAGGGATGTAGTGGGGGCAGTGGGGGTAGGTGTGTGTGTGTGTGTAGGTGTGTGGTGGTGGGGGGGGGGGGGCAGTGTGTGTGTGTGTGTGAATTATTGTGTGTTGGAGGGTCAATATTTATCACGCGGACCTTATTTATGCCATGTAATAATATTATAAATGACTAGGGACATTTGAAGTATATTGATGGACCTCTTTATGACGTAACACACCCTTGTAAAATAATTATGTGTTCCTTTTCTGTGCAAGAACACAGTACGAACCCTTACTTGAGAACTTGTTATTGTTAATATTTTTTGTCATGTAGATGATATAAGGAGTACGGGATACATGTTGATTCTTGGTTTGGTTAATAATCTTTTTAATTTGTATACATTATAGTTATATAGGACCCGCTTATCTGGATTGAAATTGAATTGGTATTGATATTGGTATAAATTGAAACTAAATTTGAATTTGAATTGGAATTGATAGTGGTATAAATTGGTATAAGTTTTAGTTCTTATGCGTACTTTAAATTAAATGAAACATACTTTAAATTACATAATTTAATGAAATCTCTCGAATTGTGATAAGACATAATTAAATGAAACATACTTTAAATTACATATTGTGCGCACAGATACTAGTCTTCTAGTTCTTATGCATACGCATTAAATAGATCTTAGACTCGTTCGAGAGCCATTACCCTTCTAATAATATCTCTCGAATTGTCCCGTTTAGACAGGTTGGGACCGCATAGTTTCTGTATAATATTATTCTTAGTGGCCTAAACTTGTTACTTTTGGGGGAAGTTCTGGAGTCGTATCTTAATGTTCTCTGGGTACATACTAGATGAAGTGTTATTTCAATTGATAAATTGAAATAACACTCACACTTATGAATCTATGTCATGTACTTGGAGAACTACAGGGATATGCTGCCGAATTTTCCTCAAATTGGAATAATGTGCATGACGTGTTAAGTATATTACAGAAATATGCGGTCTTGAATGGGATATGACCACTCACCCTTTAGAGGAGATGGAGAAAATAGGAATTAATATAATAAATTAAATTTTAATTTCAATTTCAAATTAAAATTGAATTTGAATTTGAATGCACGAATAAATTTATGCATAGAAACTAGCCTTCTAGTTCTTATGCGTATGCATTGAATAGGTGATTGTTTATACTAATGGGAACTAAATATTCACACTTTTGTTTATGCTAATCCACGAATATACGCTTGTTACCCATAATAGGTGATTTTTTGTAGTAGCTGTGATGGGATATCCGCAATACAAAGCGTACATGGGTGAGACAAATAGATTAGGGGATGTGTTTCGCAGAGGTGCCAATGAATTTGTGAAATACGGAAAGATATGTCATAATGATGAAGATTTTTCATATTCGTGTGCTAGGTGTAAGAATTGTAAGGTGTTTGAGTGAAAAACAGTTGAACTACATTTGCTAAGATGGGGTATGCTGGATAGTTATCGAATTTGAGTTTTTCACGGGGAACCGAAAGTTCCTTTTGTCCCCGAGCAACCATCACAACAACCTTCAACAAGTAGGACAGATGTACAAGGGTAGGATGACATTGTAGATCATAATATGCTATAGGATTTAGTTGATGACGCGTATAGAGTTCATGAAGTGGAAGAAAATAAGGTCACTGATGAAGTACAAGGTTCAGGTGCTCATCAATATATCAGGATAAACCTTAATGATGACTACTAAACATTAAAATTTAAAGCGAGCCAACCGTTATACTCTGGTTGTGAGAAAGATAAAAAATTTTTACATGGCATGGTTGGTTTGCATAGTTTGAAGACCCAATATGGTTTTTCTGGCAATAGCGTGACAGGAACTTTGAATTGGGTGAAGGGCTTGCTACCCAAGCAGAACACGCTTCCAAACAGCTATCCTACTATGAAAAATAGTACGAAAGGTTTGGGAATGAAGTATAAATCAATTCATATTTGTGTGCAGAACGACATACTATAACGAAAGGAGTATGGAAATATCAATCATTGTTCGGTATGCGATGAACCTAGATATGTCCAATCTACTCGCAATGAAGGCACACGCTCAAAAGTGCCTCATAAAGTGTTGAAATATTTTCCCGTTGGTCCTAGATTAGAGAAATTTTTCACAGTACCATGGATAGTGGAGGCAATGACTTGGCATGCTAAGGCAGAAATAAGGAATAATCTCATGCGTCATTCTATTGATTCTACAGCTTGGAAGAGGTTGAGTTTTGAGTATCCCGATTTTGCTCGAGAACATTGTAAGATTCGTTTAGCAATATCAACAAATGGTTTTAATCCATTTGAAAATATAAGCGCCAATCAGAGTGTATAGCCAGTGATCCTAGCCCACTCAACCTCCGTCCTTCAAAGTGTATAAGACCTCAATTTTCGATGTTGTCTTTGTTGATACCTGGGCCAAAGGCACCAAGTGAGGACATCGATGTCTACCTAGATCCTTCGGTAGAAGAATTAAATGAGTTGTGGGCAGAGAGTGTACAAGAATTTGACTCTTTTATAAAAGGAGAGTTTACAGTAAAAGCTATGTTGATGTGGTCAATCGTCCTACATGCGTCAAAGCGCCTAAACAGTAGTGTGGATGACTTGGCTACTCCTACAGAATATAAGTCCATTTTTTATGATAACCCGAATTTGAAACAATTTTTAGATTTGTAATAAGTATTCAAATTATTTGTAATGACTTGTGTTTGTATTATTTTAGTGCTTTATTATTATTAGACAATAATTTAATGCATTTTATTCATTTGTACTTGATCATTTTAATGCTTGTAATAATGAAATGAATATGTTAATTAGGATTTTAATCAATTTAAGCATTAATTCAAAAGTCCATGACCTAGGAGTGCGCGTGTGGGTGGGTGGGGGGGGGGGGGGCAATGTGCGTGTGTGTAAATTGAATTTGGTATTGGTATAAATTGGTATTGGTATTGGTATAAATTGAAATTGATATAAATTGATATTGGTATTGGTATGCATTGTTATTATCGGATTTGATGATTAATTCAAAGTCCATATACATGTTTGTACTAATATTAACATTTTTTTAGAAAATAACGTCATCCGGGTGCGGTAGCGAAGGCGACGAGGGTTCCTCAGCCAGTAGGCCCCCAAAATGGAGCAATTTGGGATCCGCTAGAGTTACTGAAGGCGATC
Organism: Sambucus nigra; assembly: GCA_949130495.1. Classification (NCBI taxonomy): domain Eukaryota; kingdom Viridiplantae; phylum Streptophyta; class Magnoliopsida; order Dipsacales; family Adoxaceae; genus Sambucus; species Sambucus nigra. Next base: position 540,629,154 of record OX422214.1, on the reverse strand, counting down.
GTTGGTCCGGGGTACACTAATTGGAGTGTCGTGCCTATTGACCTCAAGATGAACATCTAGGGGGCACTACTCCTAGTGTATTTATATACATATTTATGTTTATATTTATATTTATAAGCAACCAACACTTACTTTCTTTTTTATTTGTATTTGTTTGACAGGAACAATTGGGCCTGCCCCCATATCTCTACGACTTCACGTTGCAATAATTGAGGGATCAATATAAGACGTGGAAGAAGAATTTATAGGCACGGTACTTTGGTAAGACCCGGAAGTCCATTCTGAGAGTACGTGACACCGTCCCCCCGAAGGAGCCGATCTCATTGGCACAATGGCAAAAGTTTGTCGACAATGAGATCGATGAGTGGCAAATGGTATCTCACCAATCGGGGAGGGACAATAGGGAAAAAAAGTTGGACGTGCACTACTTCGGGCGGATATTTTACGCCGAGGTGGAGCACCATATGGTATTATTGATACCAAAATTAATATGCTGATATGGACGAATAATATGAAGACACATATCAATCTACGTGGCACAATAGCAACGAGGAAGTTCATTTCCCCGACCAACTCATGTTCTCTCCGAGCAACGAGGATACACCGAGGAACTTTAGCACTCCGAGGTACTCCAGCGCTCCGAGGAACTCCTGAGCAACGAGCAACTAAGGCGGTCCGAGCTGATTCTCGACCACAGCATTAATTTCCAGATAATCAACAGTTCAACTATTCATTGAATACTTATTATCTTGACGCACACGCTACATTAAATGTATTACCCTTTCATATGTGTATCATTTAATGTAGCACCCTTTCATGTACAGCCTAAGGGCTATAAATACCTTGTATCACCCTCATTCAAGGGGACCGGAATTTCTTGAGAGAACTTGTAATCAAGAATTCCCAAACACTCAGCAATAACATAACAGTGGACGTAGGCCATTCTTATAAGGCTGAACCACTTTAAAAATCTTTGTCTCATTTTATTTATCTGTGATTGAATAATTAGAGCGATCTAATTTTTTTCATCAACAGATTGGCGCCGTCTGTGGGAACGATTGTTATTATCGTTTTTCACCAAAAATCATTCATCATCAATGGCGGATAATCCAGAATCTAGCAATTGAAACGCTGGAAATACTGGAAATCCTCCGAATCCCTCTGCACCTCCAGATCTAGCTGGGATTATGACGAATCTGGCTCAAGGACAAACCGCCATGCAAGAAACAATGAGGCAGCTCATACAAACCCTTCATGGCGGTGAACGTTCGGGACAACAAAGTGGTCAGAGGCAAACTTATTTACTTTCTTCACGATCCAGGCGTACTGAGTCATATCGTAATGAGGAGTCTGATGATTTCTCTTATCAACCTGGGCGAACTTCGTCAATAAGGGCTACAGATACTGATCAATGTATCACCCTCTCTCCAGAAAGACCCAGTGCCTTAGAAAGACTGAGTAGGGTGTCTCCTTTCAGTCGATTAGGCCCTAGGAGGAATAGGAGTCCACCTAAAACCATGTCGAGGAGTTTTCGACAACCATCAGATCTAAGAGAAGGATCAGCACAATCACGACCAGTTGCTAGTCAAGATAAATCTCAGGAGGCTACTTCAGAACGATCTATTGCTCGAACTAACAAGCCCGATGAAGGAAATGACGCATGGAAAGGTTCCATTCAGCGGTTGGAGGATAGATTGGGAGAAATGGCTAAGGCAAAGAACTCCCTACAATGAACTTTTGTTCAAGGAACACCTTTTGTACAGGCCATTGTGAATTTTCCTACACCGTCAAAGTTTAAAGCACCAGTAGTGACCCCCAAATATGATGGAAAGATAGATCCTGTTCTTCACATAGAGCAATATCAAGCTGCTGCCGACATCTATGTCATCCCCGACGAGATGAGATGCAGAGCGTTCTCAGGAACTCTTACTGGAGCTGCCCAGATATGGTATAACAATCTTCCTCGGGGTAAGATTTCAACTTTCTTTCAGTTGGCCGAGTTGTTTATTGGAAATTTCTGTTTTGGAGCAAAGCCAGTAAAACGAGTAGCACACTTGTTAAGTGTTAGACAAAAATCTGGTGAGAGTACTAGAGATTACATAACTCGTTTCAATAACGAGAAGCTGGAAGTCATAGATTACGAAGAGAAGACAACAATCACAGCCTTGATGAGTGGGTTGTTGCCTAATAAATTGTATTACACCTTGGCGAAAGATCCACCTAAAACTATGTCAGAGTTGATGGCAAAAGCGGACAAAATCATGAATGTCGAGGAAGCTATGGCTGCAAAGAAGAATATGGATAAAGACACCAAGGTGGACGTCGACAAGTCTAAAAATAAAGAGCATAAGGGCAATGTCGGTGATAAACGTTCCAGAAATAATAAGTCATCATGGGAAGTCCTGAAGAAATACGACAATTATACTCCCTTGAAAATGGGTATTAATTATGTCTTGGAAGAAATCAAGAATAGCGAGGAGGTAAAGTGGCCGAAGAAATTGAGGTCAGATCCTGATGCAAGGAACAGGGATAAGTATTGTAAGTTCCACAAAGATCATGGTCATATGACTAAAAATTTCATAGCTCTTCAGAACGAGATTGAAACACTCATCCGAAGAGGAAAGCTAGCAAAGTATGTTGATCGGGGAGGCGAAAAAAGAAATAATGACCGAACTAGAGAGAGGTCTAGATCTCCTCGCCGAACAGAGGAGAAAAAGAAGAGGGACCATGAAGATAATCCAGATGAAGACCCCGATCGTCCCAAGAAGCCAAGGCAGCCAGAACGAGAGGTATTTTCCATACGTTTTGGATCATTTGATTGTAATGTTATTACAGGAGGAGATATAGGAGGAGGAGACCTTACTGCAGAAAGAAAGGCTTACCTCGGAGAGGCTCAAGCTTGCTCATATATTCAGCGAATAAATCTGGCCAAGGATAATCGTCCGAGGAAGGTAAACAAAGAGAAGCTAGTCATTGGTTTTTCAAAAAACGATCTAGCAGGTGTTCTTTACCCTCACGACGACCCTTTGGTGATCAAAATGAGGATGAAAGAAGTAGTGATTTCAAGGGTGTTGGTAGACAATGGTAGCTCGACAGACATCATGTATTATTCATGCTTCGACAGCTTGAATTTGAAATTATCTCAATTGGAACCTTATCACAGACCCCTTCTGGGTTTTGCTGGCGAGAAAGTTTTTCCACTTGGGACGATCAAGTTGGATATATTCATTGGAACTTAGCCTGCTTGCCGAACAGAAAGGATACGCTTCTTTGTGATGGATAAAAATGTACAGTCAGCTTACAACATCATCATGGGAAGAGTTGGTTTGAAGAAGTTCGAAGCAGTTCCATCTACAGTACATCAGTGCTTAAAATTCCCAACAAACTTTGGAGTAGGAGTTGTGAAAGGTGATCAAAAAGTAGCTCGGGAATGCTATTATTCATCTGTCGAACAAGAGGAGCTTGAAGAATCAAGGAAAAAGACTACTACCTACCAGGTGGAGGAAGATACAGAAATTGAAACTCTTGATCCCAGAGATGAATCCCAACTTGTAAAACGACAGGTGGTGGAATCCACAGAAAATGTAATTCTGGACGACGAGCACCCTGAACGAGTAACCCAGATAGGTTCATCGTTGGATGCTTCAATAAAACATGACTTGATAACTTTCTTGAGAAATAGGAAGAAAACTTTTGCATGGAGTCATGAAGACATGCCAGGAATAGATCCAAACTTCCTATGTCACAAGCTCAATGTGAATAAGGAGATCAAGCCTGTAAAGCAGAGAAGAAGGGTATTTAGCCCCGAGAAGAATCAAGCTATTCAAGAGGAGGTCGACAAGCTCCATAAAGCTCAATTCATTGAAGATGTGAAGTACCCAGACTGGTTGGCAAATGTGGTGATGGTAAAGAAGAAAAATAATAAATGGAGAATGTGTGTTGATTTCACTGATCTCAACAAGGCCTGCCCAAAAGATCATTTCCCATTGCCCAGAATTGACCAACTAGTAGATGCTACCTCAAGGCACGAGCTGCTCAGCTTCATGGATGCTTACTCTGGCTACAACCAGATCAAAATGAAACCTGAAGACAGGGAAAGTACTTATTTTATTACCCCTAGGGGTACTTATTATTATAATGTTATGACTTTCGGTTTGAAAAATGCAGGAGCGACATACCAGCGGCTGATGAACAAGGTTTTTGCCAAATAAATCAGTTGCAATATGGAAGTCTATGTCGATGATATGCTGACAAAAAGCAAGAAAGCTGCTGATCATCTAGTTGATTTAAGTCAGACTTTTGATCAACTGGATAAATACCAAATGAAGCTCAACCCGACGAAGTGCACATTTGGAGTACGAGAAGGAATGTTCCTCGGGTACATTATCAACCAGCGAGGTATTGAGGTAAATCCAGAAAAGATCAAAGCTCTTTTAGGGTTGCGATCTCCAACGACAAAGAAAGAAGTGCAGAGTCTTACAGGACGAGTTATAGCGCTCAACAGATTTGTATCTCGAGCAACAGATAGATGCCTATCATTCTTCAAAACACTTCAAAAAACTTTCGAGTGGAATGATGAATGTGAAAAAGCCTTTCAAGACTTGAAGAAATATCTGGGAACACCTCCACTGCTATCCAGACCTGTAATGGGAGAAAAGTTGTACTTATACCTGGCAGTATCAGAGAATGCAGTCAGCTCAACACTGATCAGATTGGATAATAGAGTCCAGAAGCCAATTTATTACACAAGTAAGGCTTTCCGAGGTGCAGAGATCAGGTACCCAAAGCTGGAAAAATTGGCATTGGCATTAATTGAAGCAAGTAGAAGAATGAGGCCATATTTCCAGGCCCATACAATCATCGTTTATACCGACATGCCCTTGAAACAAGCCCTTCATAAGCCAGAAAAGTCAGGGAGACTGATGTACTGGGCAATAGAGCTCGGTGAATATTATATTGTGTATGAGCCCAGATCATCATTGAAAGGGCAAGCTGTAGCAGACTTTATAGCGGAGTTTACATATCCTGATACCCCCGAGGAACAAAAATTGCTCGTTGACCAACCTGTGGATGTTACAGGATCAACAGACATAAGTCCAGACCAACTCCGGTTGGTAAAAGGGTTTGTGGATGTAGAAAGATCATCAAATTCAAACCCAGACCAACTCTGGTTAGTAAAAGGGCGAGAAGAGATGGTAGACGAGGAGCGAAAATTACCAGGGGAGGATGAAATAAAACAGCAGATATTTCACCGAGGAACTCTGTCAGATAAGAAATTTGAAGACGAGTTACCTACATGGAGATTGTATGTAGATGGGTCATCTTGCACAGCAGGTTGTGGAGCAGGGATTGTTTTGAAAAACCCAGACGAGATTGACATAGAATATGCCTTGCTATTTCGATTCAAAACATCCAATAATGAGGCTGAGTATGAAGCCATGATAGCAGGTCTTAATTTAGCAAAGATTATGGAAGCACAACAAGTGATGGTATTCAGTGATTCTCAATTAATTGTGAATCAGATGATGGGAACATATGCGGTTAAAGGAGAATTAATGGTCAAGTATCATGCAAAGGTGATGGAATTATTGGCAGAATTTGATGCCATTCAGTTAATCAGAATACCCAGAATAGAAAATGTACAAGCAGACGCACTGTCCCGATTAGCATCAGCTACTCGTACCGAGCTGCGAAGAACAATACCAATTGAAGTACTAGAAAGTCAGAGCATAGATGAAGACCCGATAATGAATGTTATTACTCTTGATTTAGGACCATCTTGGATGGATCCCATCAGGGTATACATTGAAGAGGGAGAATTGCCGGAGGATAAACTCGCTGCAAAGAAATTGAAGTTTAAAGCTGCTCGGTATGTACTAACTAATGGCGTTTTGTATAGAAGAGGAATTATGGTAGGTTTGCAGAGATGTGTACATCCCTCCGAGGTAAAAGAATTGATTGAAGAGATCCATGAAGGGTCATGTGGAGCCCATGTAGCAGGTCGGACACTTTTGCAAAGGGTGATGACGTAGGGATATTTCTGGCCGACGATGAGGGCTGATTGTATAGCCTACGCCAAGAAATATGATAAGTGTCAACGTTTTTCCTCCATTCGATGAACTCTACAAGCATTGTTAACACCCATAACTTCTCCTTGGCCATTTTCCATGTGGGGAATTGATTTGGTTGGACCACTACCAACGACCCGATGAAGATTCAGGTACCTCGTCATTGCAGTGGATTATTTTACTAAGTGGGTAGAAGCTGAGCCACTTATTGATATGACATATGAGAAGGTATACCAGTTTGTTTGGAAGAATATCATCTGCCGATATGGTCTCCCTCATGCCTTCATTACAGACCATGGAACACAATTTGATAATGAGGAATTTGCCGCCTATTGTCATCAGTCAAATATTTTGAAGACTCATTCAGCACCAGGTCATCCTCAAAGCAATGGACAGACTGAAGTGACGAACAGAACATTACTAAATGGTTTGAAGAAAAGGCTAAGTGAGGCTAAAGCTAATTGGATTAATGAGCTACAGTCAGTATTGTGGGCTTACCGAACAACTCCCCGAGCAGCAACTGGAGAATCACCCTATATGCTGGCATTTAGAAGTGAGGCTGCAATACCTGCTGAGTTGGGTCTCCCAACACACAGAGTGCTAAATTTCAATTCCCCAGTCAGCGATTTGATGAGGAGATTAGATTTGGAGATGCTTGAAGAAGTTAGAGAAGAGGCAGCCATTAGGAATGCTGCTTACCAACAACGCACAGCTCTGTTCTACAACAAGAGGGTGAAGAAATGCGACTTAAAAGAAGGGGATTATGTGCTAAAGAATGTCATTCAGAAGCACAATAAGCTTGAAGCAAACTGGCATGGACCTTACCAAGTTACAGAGGTTGTTCGACCAGGAACTTACCGCATAGCAACTTTAGAAGGAGAGGAATTTAAGAATGCATGGAATGCTGAACACTTACGCAAGTATTATCAGTAATGTAAAATGTAAAGCATTTCCTTCATTATGAATAAAACGATGATGTTTCACCATCTTCTTCCTTTTATTACAAGTTTTTCGGGGAATACTAGTGTGATACACTACACTGATAGTTCGAGCGTGATCAACTTCGGTTGGTAAAATAGCGAGAACAAATTATACTCCTTTGGTTAGGAGGCGTACACTTGTGTGATCAACTTCGGTTGGTAAAAGAGCTTGTGGACAAGATAGTTCGAAAGAACCTGATAGTTCGAGCGTGATCAACTTCGGTTGATAAAATAGCGAGAAAAAATTATACTCCTTTGGTTAGGAGGCGTACACTTGCGTGATCAACTTCGGTTGGTAAAAGAGCTTGTGGACAAGATAGTTCGAAAGAACCTGATAGTTCGAGCGTGATCAACTTCGATTGGTAAAATAGCGAGAACAAATTATACTCCTTTGGTTAGGAGGCGTACACTTGCGTGATCAACTTCGGTTGGTAAAAGAGCTTGTGGACAAGATAGTTCGAAAGAACCTGACAGTTTGGACCCACGACCAACTTCGGTTGGTAATAGGGCGAGAACAAAATATACTCCTTTGGTTAGGAGGCAATAGTTCAAACCCACGACCAACTTTGGTTGTTAAAAGGGCAAGAACAACATTCTTAAAACGCCATTCTAGGTTGATTAAGAAACAAATATGCTCTCAAATGCCAATTTATGTTGGTCTGGAGGCAAGATTATTGCAGAAAAATACAATAAGTTCTTTGAAGAACAAAATATTTCCAAACTGAACCATGTCTGCTTGGTCGGAGATAAAAATCCACTAACTGTAGTTGGTCGACGAGGATAAAATTAGCGACCTTGGTTGGTCGGATACATTTTATGAAAAAGACAAAAATTTACCAAGTATGGTTAGTCGGGGATCAACTCCCACTAACTATAATTGGTCGACGAGCACAATTTAACAACCTTGGTTGGTTGGAAAAATTTTAAACATTTTTATACTCATTACTTTATTATTAAGTGATCGAGCAACATTACTAATACTTGTAACTGTTTATGAACAACACAAAATTGTTATCTTTTTAACAGATACATATGCAGTATTTAACAAGCACAAGACAATAGCAATACAAATTTGCAAACAAAAATGAAATTATTTCATTAAAGTCAAAATAAATTACAAATTACATGTGTACTAACTATTACATTGAGATCCCTACTCTATTGGTTTCTTTCCCTTAGCTTTTGAAACAGGCTCCTCTCCAGCAGGAGGATCTTCCAGGCAAAGAGGAGAATTAATGAAGTTAATATCTCTGAGAATTCTGACGTTCATCACAGAAGGTGTGTCCAGTAGATGCTCGGGACGAGATACTTCGATTTGTGAATAAAGATTGTAGTCACCGAGGTATTTTGAAATTAAGCTCCGAGGAATGGAACGAGCTGGGATCCATTCCATGTCCAATTTATAAGGTGGCACGGGCAAGTCTAGTAACCCAGGTGCATGATAATCCCATAAATAATGCCCTTGCTCCAATTTTAATACGCCCAGGGCGTTCAACCATCCCTGCTTATAACCTTCATTATTGGCATGTTCAATACGAGCATCCAAGTGACAAAGGGCCTCATTGTAGCTTGCCATCCAAAACTCGCGAGCTTGTTTGTGGAATTGGAAAGTTAATTTTTCTAATTGCTCATGAAAGTTCTTGACAAGAGCATCCTTAGTATTCAGAGCAAACTTTGTCGAAGAAAGTTGATCCTCCAAAGATAGAATTTTCTTGGACATTTCAGACAAAGCACGATCTTTTGCATTCAATTGGAACGCTTGAGTTTCTAAAGTTGACTGAGTACGAGCTTCTTCAATATTACGGCTGAGAACTCTTGATCGACTCCGAGCAGGTGGAGAACTTTGCTCCTCGACAACATTTTGAACAGCTCTTCCTCGCCCACGAGAACCTCTTCCTCGCCCCGAGCAGTAGTAGAGATACCAGACCTTTTTAAAGTGTCCACCTCTTGCCTTAATTTGGCATTTTCAACCTCCAGGAAGGAATATCCCTCATCAGTTACTGGGATCATAGCTGTTGAAGAGGAGGCTGCAGACTTATATTGTGCTAGATCCTTTTGCAAATTGTTGTTTTCTTGTTCCAGCAGCTCAGCAATCTGTCTACACGCTTCAAGTTCACCCTTCAGGGTTCTCTCCCTGACATCGTACCCAGCAAGGATCTTTTTGTGGCCTGTCTCAGAGGAAAGCTGTTGATACCTATTCTCATACCCCTCATGCAACAGGGCAGTTGATTCATTATGCTGATTCTGAAGATCTTCTAGGGTATAATGAAGCTCTTCAATCATGTCATAATAACCACGTTATTGGCCACTGCTCTATCAAGTAAGTCCTTTAGGTACCGATAAGCTTCGATTGCTTGCTCTGAAGTACCATGGCCAAGGATATCAGCAATTTCGGATGCACTTAGGTCTGTATGACCAGCTTCATAATATTCATGGCATTGATGCATCAACTTTGTGTCATTAGCAGACAAAAGATCCATCCTGGCCAGAAACTAACAGAGAAAGAAAAAGAAGATCAAGACAGAGTGCAGATAAAGAAGAGACAATCATATGGAAGAAAAGAACTCAAATTTTATTAGATCATAAGGAAAAATTACAAAGATCTGAGATACAAAGTACAAGTAAGAAGAAAAATAGAAAGATAGTACCGAACAACTTCACACCTTTTCCTTGTCCCCCAAGACTTTCTCGGGAGGCTGGGATGAGGAGCTTGGTTGCTCGGTGGGAACACTGATTTGATCAGCTGGAGTTAGGATTTGTTCAAGAGGAGCAGGTAAAGAAGAAATCTCCTCAACAGATGTCTGGTTGGGTTGAGGAGCAAGGATTTGATCACCCACTATCATTGAAGATTCTTCAGATGCAGCTTCATCTTCATCTTCGTCTTCAATAACTGGAGGAGGACCAGGGAGATGTTGTTGAAATAGCTCGGAGTCCTCGCTCACCTTCAATTCCTGCAAGGCAGTGACCCAACCATCATGGAAGTATTTCAAACTTCCATACTTCACCTGGGTTATCATTGCCGCCACCCCCTATCCCATCCTTTATCCCAACCAGTTCGAAAGGATTTCTTCACAGCTGTTTTTCTCTTCTTCTTCTCCGAGGAGAGCTTCTCGGACAAAAGTTCCTCGGAGGCTTTCAGCTTGGCCTTCAACTCCTCCTTCTGATGATTTGCTTCGCGCAGAAGTGTCAGCTCTTCCTCAGCTGATTTCAGTTTATTTTCAAGCTCCCCGAAGGTAGTGAGCTTCTCGGAGTATTTCTTATTCTCCCTCTCCAAGTCCTTCACTTTATTTCCCAACTGCACCTTCTCTGCTTCAGATGCAGCCAGTTTCTTCTCCCATTCACCTTTATCCTCATCGTACCTCTGACGAGATTCCTTCAGGGATTGGGCCAAACCCAGAAAAGCATCCTCCACCCCGGATGAGGAGCTAGAAGCCTTGAGTGCTTCATCTTTCTTCATAATGGTGTTAAAACAACTCACCAGCTGAAAAGAGAAGGTAATGATAAGTCAGTACCGAGATACATATATTGATTGAAGGAAAGAAAAATTCAAGATAAGAGAAACTTACCGAAGCGATGTGACGAGTAGCTAGGGAGGTCAGCATATCCCTAGACATACTTTCTTCAATTCCTTGGACTTCAGGAATAGTCCAGGTCTTTACCGAGCTCATTGCAGAACTCGGAGGAATAATTGTTGGGACACCAGCTCCACTAGCTGGGAGCTGGGGAATGGTTTCAGTCAGAGTGACCGAGGAGGATTTCTTCAATCTCCTCAGAGGCGCTTCAGCAATTTCAACCAAATAACTTTTGGTTGGGACTACTTCCACAGGTGCATTTTTCTTGCTCGAAGCCACTGGGGGCTTCTCGGTAGCCTTCTGAGCAGCAGAAGGAACAGCATCCACTTTCTTTATCCCCTTTGGGACTTCAGCCTTGTTCTTCTTTCCATCCCCAGCAGAGGAAGTCTCTTCGAAGATAGTAGGAACTCTCCTCTTGCCCATCTTCTGACTTAGAGGAATGTGAGATTCTGGTGAAGATTCTTCAGAAGCTGGCAATGGGTCACTAATGAAGACCACAGGACGAGCAGTGAAGGATGGTGTGTAGCTCCTGTACTGCAGCAAATATGAGGCAGACCTAATATGCTCGTCTGCAACTCTTCGATGCAAACTCCAGATATGTTTTAAATGCTTGATATTTACTTCTGATTCTTTTGGAGTTTTTCTCTTGCTGTCAACTGCAAATAAAAACATAGTGAAATATCAGTCATACATTTTGTCAAACACAATGAAATCATAATTCCAGAAATAAAATGACAACAACCTATCCCATTTCCATATGGGGGGCATCTGGGACCCTCATATACTGCATCTCCAATCAAAGGGGCATGTTGGCAATTTTTTATAACTACCCCATGTTCAAAATAATCCATGTTTGCATCAGGAAGGTTGACTACTAAGGCCCTATTTAAAAACCTAGTTTTTAAATAAAAAACATTGTCTAAAACAGCCCATCTATAGAAATACATAATCTCAGGAATTCCTATACGAGTTCCATGAGTTTGATTTAACCTATACACCCCATTAACTATTCTTCATGTGTTGGGGGCTATTTTTGCAGGGACAACATCGAAATACTGACAGAATTCTAAACACAACGGATTTGGTGGAAAAGAAAATCCACATTCAGCAATAAATAGGCTAGGTAACCAGTGTCCCTCAGCTAAATAAAAATAACTTGAAGGCTCAGAAAGACTCTCCAAAGTTACCCAAGAAGGAATAGAGAAGTCAGAACGGAACTTCTCAAGAGATTCGATAATATAAACCATGGTGAATAAAAAGAAATGAAGAAGAAAGAAAATCTTACAGGAAAAAGGAGATCTGTTGATAAACAAACGAAGGAGGGAATGAACGCACAGGAGAGAGAAAAGCTATAGAAAACTCGAAAGCAGAAATTGAAAAGGTAGAAGACGATGGGATTGCCTCTGAAGCTTAAATACTTTGCCTTGGGAAATGGCGAAAGAAATGATTACAAAAAGGAAAACTGTTACGCTACCGGCGGCTAAAAGGACAAAAAGGGCACGAAGATCGAAGCGCCTATAAAAATGCAAAATGGCGGATTCTGCGAATTTAAAAGGAAATTCAAATATGAAGAAATATCTCCTAAAACCCAGGAAAGTCATTTAATATCTCCATATACCGAGAAAGAATGTTCCATATTCCTCAAAGTTCGAAATATGAAACATTGGGGGCTTCTGTTGATACCAAAATTAATATGCTGATATGGACGAATAATACGAAGACACGTATCAATCTACGTGGCACAATAGCAACGAGGAATTTCATTTCCCCGACCAACTCATGTTCTCTCCGAGCAACGAGGATACACCGAGGAACTTTAGCACTCCGAGGTACTCCAGCGCTCCGAGGAACTGCTGAGCAACGAGCAACTAAGGCGGTCCGAGCTGCATCTCGACCACAGCATTAATTGCCAGCTAAACAACAGTTCAACTATTCATTGAATACTTATTATCTTGACGCACACGCTACATAAATTGTATTACCCTTTCATATGTGTATCATTTAATGTAGCACCCTTTCATGCACAGCCTAAGGGCTATAAATACCTTGTATCACCCTCATTCAAGGGGACCGAAATTTCTTGGGAGAACTTGTAATCAAGAATTCCCAAACACTCAGCAATAACATAACAGTGGACGTAGGCCATTCTTATAAGGCTGAACCACTTTAAAAATCTTTGTCTCATTTTATTTATCTGTGATTGAATAATTAGAGCGATCTAATTTTTTACATCAACAGGTATGTTTTTGTTTTTCTTTAATTTTAGTTTTATGTTATTCTAATTTAGCATTACTTTGCGTTACTTACTAATTCTGTATTATTTTATTTTAGGACACGGGGAGTGGCCCTGGGAGTTGGACACATATGCTCGATGCCTATGTGGAAGTTCGAACAAAAAAGGGCAAGGACAAGGAGGTGGTCTTGAGCATCGCAGCCAACATTATAAGTTATAAATGTTTAATTTTTTTAATTACGTTATAATTTTTCCATTTACTTAATTAACTAATTGTGTACTTTTGTTTTTTCAGGCAAAGCTTAAGGAAGTGCATGAGTCGCAGTTTGATGTCGACAAAGCATCTCTGCTTACGGACGCACTCAGCCAAGTGCTTGGGGCGGATCACAAGGGGAGGACTAGGGAGTGAGCTCGCGGGTGGGGAAGTTGAGGATCATCAGAATGGAGACGAGAAACACTGGGTTGGTACATAATTTGGACACCCATGACGATAAGCTATCAAGGTTGGAGGCGACAGTCCTAGATATGTATGCCTTCATGAAGGGTCAATTGGACAAGGGCAAGGGCAAGGAGGTAGAGGTAGACGAGGTCGTCACTGCTTCATCGTCGATATGCACGGACTCGGCGCCATATGATGATCCATTTCCCATCGTGGCCCCCGTCGAGTGGATTATGTCAAAAATTGGTTGGCCGAGCATGTATCTACTTGACATATATTGCGAGGAGCCGATAGCGAGGGGGATGAGGGACCCGAGATTCGGCCCGGGTATGCTGGTTCATGAACGTCCCCTCCAAGACATTGAGGCAAGAGTGCTCGCCATGCATGTGGTGGACAGAAAGGACAACTCACCTTTGTGGTTGCGCGAACAATGCGGTGGTCAACATATTGAGGGGTGTCTCAATTCATATGCTGTGTGGCCTTCCTTCCTCCTCCGACCCGCTCAAGACCCTTTTTCATGACATTATTTCTATATTTTTTATTTTGATATTGGATTGTATTTGTATTTTTTTTATTTTGGTACATGTTGGTTTTGTTATAGATATTTGCATTTCAATTTTATTTGGATATGGATTATATATGCCATGATTTGGTACATTATTTTTGTTTTATTTAGATATATGTTATTTGGACAGGTACAATTTTGCTATAACAAGTACAAATATATTGCTAGATAGTGGCAGTGGCCATACTGCCCAGCAGTTTTTTTTTAATTCTGTCCAGAATTATCACGGTAAAAAACTGTGACAAGTCCTTGACAAATAAACTTATCACAGACTTGCCACGGTTTTTTACCATGATAATTTTTTTTGTTTTATCACGGATTTGTCATGGTCTTTGACCGTTACAAAACTTGTCAAGGTCAATGAGCGTGACAAATCCGTGACAAAGAATTTATCACCCCCAGACTTATCACGGTCAAAGACCCTGACAAGTTTCACTTGTCACGGTCAAAGATCTTGACAAGTGAGTTATTTTGGTCTAGTGTTTGTTAGAACTATGTAAGTTCATTTTACTTTTATTTAATACTAATGAATTTCAGTTTACATAATATATGGTTTTGTTTCCATATTTTGTGTGTACATATTGGTTTTTTTGTATGTATTCAAGTGGTACTTCTCATATACTTTGTAGTTTGAATGCCTAAATAGTTGAAATCTTGTAGATATTATTAGAATTATGCACTCGCACGTGCATCGCGCAGGCCTACATGCTAATGTATCAACATCCTATATTTAAATACATTAAAATGTATATATATTTATAAAATAAGTTTAAAACTCTTTTTTATGACAAAAAAATTATAAAGATAAATGTGTTTTATAAAAACAGTTTTAAATAACATTTTCTTAAAAATATACTATTGAAAAAAAAACTTTCTTTAAATAACTCAAGTTTTAAATAGCATTTTTTAAAATAAAATAAAAACAAACTCTATTTTTAAATAACACTTTTTAAAAATAATTGTTTCTTTCGCATTACATTTTCTAAATACAAAAATATTTTTTAACAAAAAAAATAGTTCTAAAAAATAGCGAGTAATAAAAAATAAATATTTAAAAAATTAGTTATTATAAAAATAATTATTTTATTTGAAAAAAAGTTATTTATCAAAACTGTTATTAAAAAATATTTTAAAAATTTAAACATTTTTTAAATAACTGTTTTATTAAAATAACTTTATTTTACAATAACTCTTTCAAGTAAAAATTGTTCTATAATTTTTTTAAAATAAAAACCTATTTCATACCAAATAAACAGTTTTAAACAGTTTTTAACGTTTTAATAACTGTTATTAACAATAAACGTTTTAAAAATAATGTTTTTCAACTATTTTAAAAATAACACTTTTGTAGATGTTTTAAAAATAACAATTATTAAAAATAACGTTTTTACAACAGTTTTAACAATAGTTTTTTTAACTGGTTTAAAAAACTAAATACATGTTAATAAAATTTTACAAAAACATTAATTAATATTTTTTAAATTAAATTTGTTATTTAATTAAAAGAGTTTTTTTTAATTACAACAGTTTTTAATTAAAAAAATGGAATGAAAATTACTTTATTTAACACGTTTATTACTACAATAAAAAATTAGAATTAAAAAAATGTTATTGAAAACGTTTCAATTAAAAAAGTTAAAGTGTCAATTTATTTTAGTTAATTTTTTTAAAAATTAAAATTATTTTTTATGTATAATTGTTAAATAAAACTGTTTTTAATTAAAATTCTTGTTTATTTTTTTTAATTAATTCTATTTTTTTACTATTTTAAATAACAATAGTTAATGAAATAATTTTTTCTCTTAAAAATAGTCAATTAATAATATGGTTATTTTAAAAAATAATTATTGGAAAAAATATTTTAAAAAGTTATTCTAAAAACTATTATTAAAAATGTTATTTATGAAAACCATTATTGAAAAAGTAGTTATTTATTAGGAAACTATTTATATATAAGTTATTGAAAAAAAGTTAATTAAAAAAAATTGTAATTTTTTGTTTATAAAAAAAATGATTTTTTAATTATAATTAATATATATATATATATATATATATATATGTGTGTGTGTGTGTGTGTGTGTGTGTGCCATTTTAGCCACCACGGGCCCAGATAAGTAGCCCGGTAAAGGCCCAAAGCCTGGGAGCCCCGTATCCCTACCGAAGTTAGTTATGACTTAGTCTCTTCCTAAAATCTCGTAAGGAGATATTATAGGAAGTGATAGACTAACGTGGGGGAGTCCAACATCTCCACTCCCCGAGAACAAGCATGTATATAACAAACTCTAAGCCTGGGGCAAGAGGCACGTATTATATTCACCTGTGAAACACGCCCTAGAGTACAAAGAAATAATACTGAGAGCACTACCGTGGACAGATCTGAAGTTCGATGTTCGAATCAAAGGGCTCGCCCAGAGCGTCCGGCCTCAGAGGAGAGTCAGGGACCAACGAGGTCCACACAAATCTCTAGATTGATTGATGCCTGTGAGGCAAGGTTCCAAGAGCAAAGGGAGTCCGCTCGCAAGCAAGAGGCTGAGAATGTTCACCTCTAAAGAAAATTAGAAAGGATGGATAAAGAACTCCATCGCAGCACCAGGCGACGTCCATGTCGCACTCCTAGCCCTCAGGCGAGCAAGTCTCGCAGCCGTGGAAGGAGCACTAGACGTGGATCCCAGAAAAGTGAGAAACATGAGTCGGACGATGATTTTCTCGAGCAAAAGCAAGATGGACCAACTCGTCGCTATAGGAACCCAGCTCGAGGTGATGAGGATATATGAAATTTAGTCCGAAGACAGATGGACCAGCACCCAACACATCGGGGTGCCAGATCAACCAGTGAACTTGCTCGGCGAGCTCTCCAGACCCAGATGAAATCCCCTTTCTCAAGGGAGATAGAAGAAGAAGAAGAAGAAGAAGCCCCCAAGAAGTTTTATATTCCGAGATTCAAGATCTATGATGGAAAGACTGACCCTATCGATCACGTTAGGCAGTACAGGCAAGCCATGACTCTATAAAACCACTAGGATGCACTAATGTGTCGAATTTTTCCCTTGAGCCACACGATGTGGCCCATAAGTGGTTCTAGAGACTCCCTTATAGGTCCATCAGGAGCTTCAAATCCCTGGTCGAGCTCTTCACAGCTCGCTTCATTACCAGCAGCTCCCACCCAAAGAGGATGGATGCTTTGCTAACAATGAAGCAGACGCTACACGAGAGCCTTCGGGACTACCTGAAGAGGTACCGGGAGTTATTCAATGAGGTAGAGGAGTACTCAGAACAGGTAGCATTGGCCTCTTTTAAGATCGACCTACCCAGCTCTTGCCATCTGCACCAATCCCTAACAAAGGAGTCCACAACCATAGATGACCTGATGCCTCGCATCGAGAAGTACACCAAGGTAGAAGATGTGACCCGCCTCAGTGCAGGGGAGAATGGCCAGGCTAAGCTCGTTGCCAAGGGAAACGATAAGGACGAGAACCAGAAGAGAGGGGGGGAGAATGGGGGCAAGGGTGGCTCCAAGAATGGAGGCAAGAACGATATTTTGAAAGCATTTCAGGCAGTAAGCACTATCTTCAAAGAACCAATGTACAAGATCCTAGCGAAGATCAAAGACGATCCATTTGTTAAGTGGCCCAGGAAGATGGGGGAGACCCCTTAAAGAGAAACAACGCGCTGAGATGCACTTTTCATAAAGAGGGAGGGCATAAGACTGAGCACTGCAAGGCTCTCAAGTCTCACCTTGAAGAGCTGGCCTAAACCGGGTATTTGAACGAGTTTTTGGAGAAGAAGGCAAAGAAGGTTTTTTCCAATAGAAACATAAGTTCTGACAACATACTGGAGGATGATGCTGACCATGAATTTGCCGTAATTTATGGGGCATCTGACATGAAGCAGATTCAAGGGAATTTAGCTCGGATGGAGGTGAAAAAGCTTACAGCAGTAATGCAAGATTTTCAGATTGATCCAACGAAGACACAGTCAGAAAAGTGTCGCCGAGCAGATGGCGTCGACTACAGCAAACATGTCATGTTTATATATGAAGATCTAGTAGGGGTGAGAACCCCGCATCATGACGCTTTGATCATTACGCTCAGGATAGCCAACTATGACGTTGACAAGTTGCTCGTCGACTAGGGAAGCTCATTCGAGGTAATGTATCTTGACCTATTCAGAAAATTAAAGTTAAGCGTTGCCAACTTGAAGGAAGACACTATCCCTCTAGTTAGCTTCCCTGGAAAAGTAACCATTCCATTGGGAAAGATCGTGCTGCCGGTAAGGGCAGGGAGTGTCTCCAAGATGATTGAGTTTCTGGTAGTCGACATTGACTCGCATACCAAGCAATCCTCGGTAGAGGGTGGCTACATGCAATGAAGGCAGTCCCCTCGACCACCATCAGAAACTCAAGTACGTGATTGAGTGAGGAGTTATGGAGATTCACAGATATCAAGAAATGGTGAGAAGGTGCTTCATCGCGGCCATTCGCCCGAAACCAAAGAAGAAGGCCGAGAAGGCCAAAGAAAGGGTCGAGGAGAAAGAAGGTCTGATACCTTGAAAATAATAGTTAAATTATGGAAGACCCGGAGTGGAGGAGACCAGGCTCCTCCCCTCTGAGAGGGTCGTTGAGAACCTGGAAGAAGTCACAGCCGATGGTAACAAAAAAGACAGGAGTTTCTTGATTGGAATATCTCTCAACAAATAAAGAGAAGAAAGAATTGACGATGCTACTAAGGAGTAACCTAGATTTTTTTGCGTGGGAACTTTACGAGATACCTGGAATTAATCCTAGTGTGGTTTGTCATCGGTTGCACGTTAACCCCACTTTTAGACCTATCCCGCAGAAGGCACGTCGAACTGCGCCAGAGAATGGCCAAGGATATAGAGAAGGAAGCAGAGAAGCTGCTGGATGCAGGATCCATATGGGAGGTTCAATTCCCTATATGGTTGTCCAACCTAGTAGTGGTTCCGAAGAACAATGGGAAATAGAGAGTTTGTATCGATTTCACTGACCTAAACAGGGCATGCCCTAAGGACAGTTTCCCTCTCCCAAAGATCGACCAATTAGTAGACGCTACAACATCTCATGAGAGAATGAGTTTTCTAGACACATATTCGGGGTATCACCAGATTCCTCTATATGCACCAGACCAAGACAAGACCGCGTTCATTACCACCGTTGGTTTATATTGTTATAAAGTTATGCCCTTTGGGCTCAAGAATGCAGGAGAAACTTACCAGTGGCTAGTCACCAAGATGTTCAAGGACCAAATGGGAGATACCATGGAGGTTTACATTGACGATATGCTCATCAAGAGTAAGCGCAAGGAGGACCATCTCTCAGACCTATCAAATACCTTCGAGATACTTAGGAAATACCGAATGAAACTCAATGCGAGCAAGTGTTCTTTCAGTGTCCAGATAGGAAAATTCTTCAGGAATTTTGTTAGCGAGAGAGGCATTGAGGCCAACCTGGACCAGATCAATGCGATCAAAAGGGTACAGCCCCCTCGCACGATATGAGACGTACAGAAGCTCACGGACATGCTCACCGCTTTAAATCATTTCATCTCGAAGTCCTCTGAAAAGTGCAAGCCATTATTCCAGCTCTTGAAAGGAAAAAAGACAGTAAAGTGGACCCAAGATTGCTCAAAAGCATTGGAAGAGCTCAAGGCTTATCTCAGCGCACCACCCTTGCTTGTCATACCTCAAGAAAGTGATTCCCTGTACTTATACCTCATCGTCTCCAGCCACGCCTTCAGTTCCGCGTTAGTGTATAAAAAAGAAAGAATACATCACCCAGTCTACTACGCGAGCAAGACTTTATTGGACACCGAGCAGTGGTACCTACTATTGGAAAAACTCGCCTTTGCACTAGTGATATCTTCGAGGAAGCTACAGCACTACTTCAAAGCCCATACTATCATCGTCCTTACATCACACCCCCTTAAAGAAATCCTGCAGAAAGCGGATCTGTCTGGCAGACTATCCAAGTGATCAATCGAGCTCGGACGGTTTAACATCCAATTTCAACCCAGGAATGCAATAAAGGGGCAAGTCCTCGCTGGTTTCATTGCGGAGTTCACGGGCGAGCAGCCTTGCGATCAGCCTCAGTCCATGAAGAAAAGGTATGATCACTCATTAGAAGGAGTTTGGCGACTGTTTGTTGATGGAGCCTCCAACTCAAAAGGGGCAAGAGTAGGCATTGTACTTCTTACTCGAGAAGATACAATCCTCGAGAAGGGAATTAGATTTGGATTTGAAGCCTCTAATAACGAGGCAGAATATGAGGCTCTAATAGCTGGCTTGCAGAAGGCACAGGTGTTGGGGGCAAAGCAGTTGCAGGTGTTCGGTGACTTGCAATTAGCCTCCAATCAGATAAGTGGGGACTTCAATGCAAGAGACAAAATAATGGCAACCTACCTCGCCCTGGAAAAAAAGTTAATGTCCAAGTTTAAGGAAGTCAGTGTCCAACAATTTCCTAGAGGACAGAATAACCATGCCGATGCCCTGGCTGCCCTGAGTTCAGCAATTGATTCCGACTTAAAGAGAACAATCCCCATCGACTTCCTCGCCCATCTGAGCATCAACCAGAGCGATGAGTTGCCGAACGTGGGACATATGCTCCAGAATGATTCAGCACCCAGCTGGGTGGACCCCCTGAGGGACTATTTGAAGGATGATACACTTCCAGACGATAAGAAGGTCGCTCATCAGATAAGAGTAAAAGCTTCCCGCTTTCACTTATCTCCTAAGGGCATACTATACAAAAGATCATTCACCGGACCTTACCTTCAATGTGTTCACCCGAAGGACGTCGAAAAAGTTCTCCATGAGCTTCATGAACGAATCTATGGAAGCCATGTTGGAGGAAGGTCATTAGCTTTCCGAGCAATGAAGGAAGGCTACTGGTGGCCATACATGCAGAGAGATTCTGGGGTGTACGCTCGCAAATGCGAGAATGTCAACTACATGCTCCTATGGTCCACCAACCTTCCAGTGATCTAAAATCACTTACCAGTCCCTGGCCTTTCGCCCAATAAGGAATGGACATCGTAGGCCCTCTTCCTACCGTTGCCGGCAATCGAAAGTATCTGTTGGTCGCAACAGATTACTTCACCAAATGGATCAAAGCAGAGCCATTGACGAACATCAGAGATGCAGATATGATGAGATTCATATGGAAAAATATAATTACCCACTTTGGGATCCCAAGAACCATCATCACTGACAACGGAATGCAGTTCGAAAGCGACCCCTTCCAGAGTTTTTGCAACGACCATGGGATCAGGAACCATTTTAGCTTGGTTGCCTACCCCTAGAGCAACGGCCAAGCTGAAGCTTCCAACAAAATAGTGATCGAGGGGTTGAAGAAACGACTTGAGCGAGCCAAAGGCGCATGGACGAGCAAGCTGCCACACATTTTGTGGGCTTACTGCACTACCCCATGACGAGCAACGGGGGAAACCCCATTCGCACTAACATATGGAATGCAAGCAATCATCCCTATAGAAGTTGGCCTCCCAACCATGAGATCCACCTTGGTTGACTAAGGCCAGAATGATGCAGCATTAATCGTTGAACTTGACCTAGTAGACGAACGCAGAGAACTAGCCCTAGTGACATTAGCGAGCTATCAGCGTCATCTCGCAAAACACTATAACAGAAAGGTTAATCCAAGGATATTCCAGGTTGGGGACTACGTCCTAAGGAAAGTTCTTGGCAGTGCAGTAAAACCATCTGATGGCAAGCTGGGTCCAAACTAGGAGGGACCATTCAATGTGACAAGGGGCAACCTACAAGGAGCCTATCACTTAGAACGTTGGAGGGCAGAGAGATACCCCGAGCTTAGAACATAGCCAATCTAAAAAAAATCTACTTCTAGTCTTTTCATTCATCTTTTATCGCATTTTTAGAATTGGCAACTCAGTTTTTATTGCTTGTGATTAATAAAAGATTGTTTGCCAGTGTGAAGTGTTAATTTTTTATTATGAACCTTATAACTTGCACACCTTTTCCAAGTGACAAGCATATTACTAAGTATGCAAAAGCAGGTAATCACCCTCCTCAGGTCTTTGTTATGAAACACGAACAACCTCTTACCATTGCCCCTGGTAATATATGAAGCCCTACAGGGGACCCTTAGGCAGTTCGGCCAAATCAAATTGGTCGCCAAACAATGTTTGGCTCAAAAAGCCTAATCAGATAGAACATCCAACACCAGGTGTGCCCTTGCCATTGCCATACTTAGGCCTAAGGGAGTGTGACGACACGACCTAAAAGGTAAAGTAGAGCAGAATGGTATCTCATAAGCATACTGGACTGGGAGGGTACTCACACAACAAAATAACTTTACCTACATCAAATATAGTCGGCTACGAAGATCCCAAGATAATTAAATGAAAAATTAATGAAGTAAAAATACACAACACATGTTTAGTCGGCAAAATGCCCAAAACATAAATATTGTATTACTTCATTACATTTACAAAGTGTTAGATTGAGGTAAGAAAATCTTAATCGGGGATAGGCCTCTGAGTAAAGTAAGCAGCCACTTGCCTTCTCTGACCATCGTCCGGATGAGGGGCCAATTCTTCCTCGACTTCATTCGCATCTTGCTCTAATAGTTACCTGGGAATAGAATCTATAGGGACCCACTATTCGTCCCTCCTGAAAGGGTTAGGCCTAAGAGTTGAAGGAGATATCTCGTGACGATACCAGAGAATTGACTTCCGGAGGACCTACATCTCCCTGAGGGCGCTCAACCATCCCCTAATAAAGGCGAGCTCTTCAAACTCTGTCAACCTCATCGGATCATCTGTCCAACCTTTGTCATAACCATCATCCCACACTCGCCGAGGACCTTTCTTGAACAGATGCTTCAGTCGTGTGACATCCCTTTGAAGCCCAGAAGTAATCATGTATGCTCGACGGACATCTTCTTGGAGCTCGTCCATCTCCCTAGCTGGACTCCCTGCATCTGAACTAGATCACGAAGCAGCCAATGAGGTGAACCTCGCAAAACTGGGGGAGCACTGCTCGGTCCTGTGTCAACTCACGAAATAGCCAATAAAGAGGAACCTCATTAAATACGAGGAACGATGCTCGGTGTAATCCCGATGGTTTCTGATGTTTTGCTTTTACTTGTTGACAAACCAAACACTGAGATACAAATTCGACTATCTCCATTTTCATATTATCCCACCAAAATACTTCTCAAAGATCCCTATACATCTTGGTACATTCGGGACAAAATGTGAATCTCAAGTAATGACTTTCCTCCAAAATTTGCCTCTTTAGTTGGGCATCACATGGCGCACACACTCTATTTCCAAACCTCAATATATCATCTCATATCGCAAATTCAATTCTCTTACCCTCGATGACTTCTTCTCTAATCTTCTTCAGTTGTGGGTTATTTACTTGTGCAATTTCGATCCTTTCCATCAACATGAGTTGGACTTGTAAGTTTGCGATTATTCCTCCTTTGCTATAAATACATACATCTATTTCTATACTTCTCAAATCCCTTAACAAAGGTTCCTGATTTGTAATGAGACATGCTAAATTTGTTGTAGACTTCCTACTTAAAGCGTCGGCTACTACATTAGCTTTTCCCGGGTGATGGTGAATATTTACACCATAATCCTTCATCAATTCTAACCACCTCCTTTATCTCATGTTCAATTCTTTTTGAGTAAAAATATATTTTAAACTCTTATGATCGGTATAAATCTCCCAAGTCTCACCATACAAATAATGTCTCCAAATCTTAAGAGAAAAAATTACAGCTGCTAATTCAAGGTCATGGGTTGGATAATTCTGGTCATGGGTTTTCAACTGTCTCGAGGAATAAGATACTACTTTTCCATTTTGCATTAGCACACATCCCAAACCATTTTTATAATCATCACTATAAATCACAAATCCCCTTGTCCCGAAAGGAATAATTAAAATTGGGGCAGTCACTTATCGATTCTTAAGTTCTTGAAAACTATTCTCAACTCCCTCAGACCATTCATATCCCACCTTCTTTTCTGTTAACCTAGATAGAGGTTTGGCAATACTAGAAAATCCTTTAACAAATCTTCTATAATAACCGGCTAATCTAAGGTAACTACAATCTCTGTCACATTAGTTGGTCTAGGCCAATCTAGTATAGCCTTGATCTTTTGAGGGTCAACCGACGCTCCCTCCTTAGAAATGACATGTCCTAGAAAAGAGACAATAGGCAACCAAAACTCACACTTCTTTAATTTCGCATGTAATTTCTCCTTCCTAAGGATTTGCAACACTATCTCTAAATTCTTTTTGTGTTCTTCAATACTTTTGGAATAAATAAGGATGTCATCAATGAAAACAACCACACACTGATCCAAATATTTCCTAAACACTCTATTCATCATATCCATAAAAGAGAATCGTGAATTAGTCAGTCCAAATGGCATCATAAGAAATTCATAGTGACCATATATAGTACGAAAAGCTGATTTTGAAATATCATCCTCCTTAATCTTGAATTGGTGATAGCCTGACCTAAGGTCAATCTTAGAAAATACTTTCGCACCTTGCAGTTGGTCAAACAAATCATCTATACGAGCTAAGGGGTATTTATTCTTAATGGTCACCTTATTTAGTTCACGATAATCTATACATAACCTCATCGTCCCATCCTTATTTTTAATAAATAGCACTGGAGCACCCCAAGGGGATACACTTGGTCTAATTAAACCCTTATCTAACAGATCTTGTTATTGAACTTTTAATTCCCTTAGTTCTAAAGGTGCCATGCGATAAGGTGGTTTTGAGATTGGTATAGTTCCAGGAATAAGGTCAATTGTAAACTCTATTTCTCTATTAGGAGGAGGACTGGGTAAATCATCTGGAAATTTTTTAGCTATTGGAATATCTGCCAAACTAGGATATTTTGTTTACAAATCAATAACACTTGCAAGGAATCCTAGACATCCCTTCTTAAGAAAACTACAAGCTTGTATTGCAGAGATAATATGTATGGGAGTTAGGATGCTAGTTCCTTCAAAACTCAATTCTAGATGGTTAGGAATTTGGAAAGTAACTCTCTTCTCAAAATAATCTACCTTAGCATGATATGATGCTAACCAATCCATCCCCAAAATGACTTCAATGTCTCTTATGTCTAAAACTATCAAATCGGCGAATAGTTTATAACTACTAACATCTATAGGGAAAGACTTATATATTAATGTTCTCGTTAATAACTCACTCGAAGGAGTAGAAACGTGTATGCTATGATTCAAGGGTTCAGGAATATTAGGAAAGCGATTAATAAAACGTACAGACATAAATAAATGGGTAGAACCGGGATCAATTAAAACTTGAAAAGGTTATGCACATATAAAAAGTGTACCTGACACTACTGCATTAGAGGCTTTTGCATCAGAAGGATTAAAAACTCTACCTTGTCTGCCATGATCCTTATTATCATTAAAAGTATTTATCTGAGCTTTTCCTTTATTTGGTCAATCTCTCATTTTATATCCCTTTTGGCCACACCCAAAGCAACTTACCGCCTCCAAGTAACATGGTTGCCCTCTATGAATATTATCACATCGTTGGCATCTATCAACATTAAAGGGTTTATTTACTAAAGGTTATACTATATTAGGTATAGTCCTAAAGGGTTTGTTATTGGGGTTCCTTCCTCTTTGTTCTCCAAACTTCCTCTTACCCTCTCTAACCTGATTATATTCTTCACTATCCTTCTCAGCTATTGTTGCACTAGCCACCACGTCATTATATGATGTCAACTTCAAGATGGAAATTCGATTACGAATATTAAACCTCAATCCACGTTTAAACTTTTTGGATTTTAAAACATCAGTTATCAGAACATGAGGTGCAAAACGGGATAACTCAGTAAACTTTGCCTCATATTGACTAACCGTCATGTTTTCTTAAACCAGAATCATGAAGTCGACTGCTTTTTGGTCTTGCACGGTTTTGGGAAAGAATTTCTCGTAGAAGATCACTAAGAAGTCATTCTAACCTATGGGATTATTCCTTTTCCCGTGTATTCTCTTAGTCATTCTCCACCAATGTTCGGCTTCACCTTCTAACATGAATGTTCCAAATGAAACCCGTTGTTCATTTGTACACTTAAGAACATCGAACATCTTTTCCATTTGCAGCACCCAACTTTTTGCTTCAGTGGGGCTAGGAGTAGGGGTGGCCATGGGCCGGGCCTGGGCAGGCCCGATTGGGCTCGCGTCGAGCTTATAAAATTATGAGCTATTCCAAGCCCGCTCGGGCCTGGATCGGGCCTTATTATGTAATCCCAAGCCCGCCCAGATTTGAAAGATCTTTACCCAGGCCGGTTGGCCAAGCCCGGTTACTATTTTTTTAAATAAAAAAATCTATTTTTTCTTAATCAAAGACCTATTTTTTTAATTAAAAACATGCTTTAAACTTTATATATTACAGAGTCTATATATAAAGTTCCCCACTCCACATAAAAAGACTTAGTACATGTTTTTATATTTATAAAAGTTACCCACATTATATATTTATTTATAACTTTCTAGTCTTAAACTTTAATAATAAATTAATATACACACACACACATCTATATATTTAATATTATATATATAATTCTCGGGCCGAGCCGGGCCTCGTCAGGCTTAAGAATTCTTGCCCAAGCCCGCCCAAAAAAAATCTGGCCTATCAAATTTTGCAAAGCCCACTTTGCGGGCCTATCCACCTTTTCCAAGCCCTATTTTTTTATTGGACGGGCTTGGCGGGCCTCGGGCCTATGGCCACCCCTAGTTAGGAGTACCTTTAAAAGATGGCGGATTCAATTTCTTGAACTGTTCAATAGTACAAGTATTTAGTTAAACATTTCGTGGTGCTCCATTATTCACCTGATGCTCCACAATTCTTGCTAGATTTTCAATTGCCTTATATGAACCTTCCAGTCCTTCCATATTTGAACCACTACTTCCCTCAGTTGATCTCGTCTTGGTCATTTTCTACAGTTATGGCCAAACATAAGACGCATTATGCTATATCAAAATTGCAAATTATAAGAACAATTATATGTAAATAATTATATGTATACTCTAAGACATATGGAGAGTTATCACATAAGTCGGATATTTAATCCTATATCCTACGTATGGTAACTTAAAATCGATAACGTTCGAAACTTTTATCCAGTAGTCTACGGGTTCATAACCTATGCTCTGATACCACCTCTGTCACGACCCCGACCCAAAATTAGTACGGAACAAGTGTCTTGACAAGCCACCAAGGCATTCAATATTATGGATTTAAATTGTTTCCTTAAATAAATGCAGCGAAAATTCAATTACATGGTTATGAATCGTAAAATACAGAATTTAAAGGAATTACATCATCAGAGCTTTCTAAAAGGAAACTTCATTTATACTACAAGTAACACCGAGTTACAACGTAAGATGAAATTTAAAACTTATTACAAGAGAGCCAAACATGCTCTATAAGATATAATAAACTTCTTACTGAAAATAACAAAAATAGCTCTAAAAGTTGAATATTCCATATAGTCCTTTTTCATTCCCTCCAAGCCTACTTATTTCCTGAAAAATAGTTAGTTATACAATATCAGCTAAAATTCGAGTGAGGTTTAACCTTTAGACATTGCAAGGTTTTGTTCAGAAAATTGATACCTATTCAAATCCAAAGAGTAGACATATATATGTATGGATAGGAATTTGCTGTATAAAATTTGAGATGACAGTATATAGAAACGCATAGCACAGAATATAACAGATACAATAAATTAATTTTCAGTATCTTTTTCTTTCAAAAATATCATTTTAATGGCCAAGTACACTCTAATACCGTATTCTTCTACCGTATTATTCCTCTGTAGTTGAGGGTCAATCGAACTTGTTCGTCCCAATGCCTTATTTAGGGCACACCAGCGATAACCCAGCAGGGAGGGTCAGTCAGTAAGAGAGGTAGCTTAGGTCGAATCTTATTTCCAATATTCAATATCATTTTCAAAACTCTTTTTAATCGGCATCTCTATATGGACAAATATAAACATATCACAAGGAATCAATCATCGGTATTAGATGAATTTTGGGAATAAAAGCAGTTCACAAAATATATATAGTTTGCATAATATCGTATAATTAAAATGAATAAGGAATGTCAGAATATTCACCTAGAACAGAAGTATGAAGTTATAAATACAGATTCGTAGATCGCTCATTAATCTTGAGACGAAACTTCTTCTTAAACTTTCCCCGCACTTTCTCTCACTATTTCTTTATAAGCTTTTGGTATAATTTCGTGTAATGGATGATCCTAAGGCATCTATTTATAGTTTTCGAAAGACATTAGGGTATTGAAATGTGTCTGGGTGACCAAGCATTCATTTTGGTGAGTCGTCGTTGCCGTGTCACGTAATGGAGCTATATTGCAGTCTTTATTCACCAAACGGCGACACCTATTTTAGCCTTTTCTAAATTCATGACATGTGTTTTGGCTTTTGATTTAAAGATGACATGTGTACGGTAGACGTGTCCAAAACCAAGCACGAGGTGGAAAGTTATTAAGGGTATTAGGGTCATTTTACACATGAAGGGTATTTTAGTAATTTTACACCATATACTTTCAATATTTCTTAGAGGTCCTTGAAAATATTTTATTTACAAAATGATCATTTTTATTTTAGTCCCTGAAACTTTCTTTATTTAAATTTATGTCCCTAAAGTTTCATAAAATTATATTTTTTACCCCAAAACTTATCTTTTAACTTAGGATATGCTATTAGACTTTGATTTGATCCATTTTTTGCTGAAGAAAAAGGTCATTTCAAGGCATTTAAGTCGGCCTAACTAGATTCCCCCTCCAACCAAGCAAAACATAACACATGGTGTGCTAATAAGACAAAATACGACTTAAAGGATGGACAAATTTACCCTTATTTTGTAATTTTGGTATAACTTCTTGCTTGGACCTCCGTTTAACACACTGTTTGTTGTGTTACAAACCTAATTCATATATATACAACTTTTTAGTTTTTACCTCAAGTAAATTGTTATATTATAATGGTCAAAACTAGTCTATAATATTAATATCCCTACCTAAAACTTTGAAATTTTATGTTTGTAACTAATTTGATACTTCATGATTTATGAAGGGAGGATTTAACATTATCCATAATAACACATTGTCCATATCTCACATGTAATAATAAAAGATTTAAAACAAACTATATATGAACATGATATTCACAACCTAGATTTTTTATGTCTTTTACTTGGACATCTAATACCTCCATTATATACCACGTGCATGAAAGGTTGGACAGAGGACTAGAGAACTTGAAGTGGTTTGACTTGCATCCTCATACTTTGGTAACTCACTTACCAAATGCAGGTTCTGACCACTGTTCATTTTTGCTAGATAATATGCCCAACCGTTTCAAATTTGTAGAACATTTTATCAACTGTAAGGAATGGTCTATATATTCTTCTTTTCATAAGATGCTTCACGTACAGTGGAATCGTTCGGTGGCTGGGCCAACGACAAGTTGCTTTCTAAGAAAAAATCACTTATTTAGACAAACAACTATATCATAAAATCACTTTTGGAAACATGTCATATAAAATCTTAAAAATTTAACAAGATCTTCTACATGTCTGAAAGCACCTTCAAAAGTATCCTGGCCAATTGTCTCTATTCGGAGAGAGAAAAATTAAAGAGGACTTGTCTCGTTGTCTATCTTAGGAAACCTAATATTCAAAAAATTAATATAAACTTAAGTGGATTCTCAATGGAGATAACAACACTAATTTTTTTTTCGCATATGTGACTCATAGAAGACGTATAAATAATATGCACGCAGTTTTCAACCCCGCTACTAGGTAACATAAATTTCAAATTGACATTAGTGCATAATTTTGGATGTATTATGAGACTCTTTTTCAAATAACTAATCCAAAGCTTGAATCGATTACGAAAGTAGAGATATGGTTCACCTTAAAGTGTATGAGTAAAAATAAGTGCCCGAGCCCTGATGGTCTGATGGAGGAATTCTACCCAATTCATTGGCATGAGGTAGGACCCATGGTATGTGACCTTATTTACGAGTTTTTCCATTTAATTAGGATGTCACAGAATATTAATCATACTTTACTAATTTTCATATAGAAAAATGTCAAAATCTTACCCAAGTTCCTCATTTCGACTTATTAGTCTTTGTAATGTTATTTATAAACTCATTTAAACCATCCTAGTTGCGCTCATGGGACCCCTTCTTCAATAAGTTCTATTCCCATACCAAGAACCTTTCGTTGCAAAGAGACACATTCAGGAGAATATTCTTATTACACATGAAATGTTGCACTCAATGTGCAAATCAAAATCCGAAAAGGGAAGTTGCACCATATAAATTGATTTATCAACAACAGATGACCAAAAGAAATGGACTTTTATTCAATAGGTACTGTATCAACATGGTTTCTCAGATCAATGGATTCGATATCTCATATCATGTGTCTCCTCCACTTCTTTTCAGAAATTCATTAGCGGGAATCTTGGTGCACAATTTAAACCTTCTCGAGCTCTGAGACAAGGGAACCCGTTGTATCCACTCTTAATTTTTCTAGGCCTTGATCTCCTATTACAAAAAATCAAACAGGAATATATCCTGAAAAATAGGTTGCCCTCTGGCCCTCTCCAAAATGACTTTTTATTCTTGGGCTTGCATTCGCTGATGACTACATCTTTTGTCTTCAACCAAGCCCTAGTACTGTTAATCGATTCATGATTATTCTGGAGGATTTTGCTGCCATATAGGGTCAAACGATTAATCAATGATTACTTTTTAAACATTAACTCCTCACATGACCATGCGTTCTACGTGGGCCATGCTAGGATTTCATCGTAACCTAGGTTATGAAAAGTATTTGGGACTCCCCTTTATTACTAGATGGTCACGCATAGTCTATTGCAAGATCTAACAAAAAACCTGGAGGCTCGGCTACATGCATGGTATATAAATTTTCTATCCTATGTTGGTCGTGTGGCTCTCATCAATGCGGTACGTACATTTTTCCTTCATACAGTATGTCGGATTACCCTCTCCTCAAGCATATCCTTAATACCTTTTTTCCCATAAAACCCCGACTCTTCCTTAGTCCACTATTACTCTTCCTAAACATTATGGTGGTCTGGGAAGCAAGAACCTATATACTATGTATATGCTCAAACTTCTCTGGAAAATATTTTCAGAACCAAGAAAATTATGGAACTACATTATCAAGAAAAATTAATTTCCTCATACACTATTGTTATGGGTTCCACGACATTCCTATGCCCCCTAGTTTTGGCACTATAAGAATTTGCACCATTAGCAAAATATTTAGTAACACAAGCTATTTTTGTTATCAAAGATACCCTTTTGGCAACAAAATCTTAATTTGTTGCCAAAAGACCATTTTACATTGTACTTTTGGCAACATAAAATAAAACTTGTTGCCAAAGGTTAAAATTTCAAGCGGGAAGCTAGAAAAATAAAAAGGGGAAAATTTTAGCTTTTAGCATCATATTTGTTTGTTGCCAAACATGACTTAACTTTTGGCAACATAGGAGTGTGTTGAGAAAAATATCATACTTTTGGCAACAAAGAAAATTGTGATGCCAAAAGTATTTTATTTCACTTGTTACTTATTTTTGTTATGTGTTAACTAAAAAGATAAAAAAAAACGTTTGCTCTCCCTAACCTCCGCTCAGTAAAAATGAGAACCCTAACCTCTCTCCCTCTAGCCAACTGCCTCTTCTCTCCCTCTCTCCCTCCAGCCACCCGCTATTAACCTCTTAAGACCTCGACTACCTCCGCTACATTTGCATTTTCTATATAGGACCTCGGCTACCTTGGCTCACTCCACCTCTGCTCTCCTTCCATCCATTGTAAGTTTCTTTTCACTTATTTCTTTCCATTAATTTGTAGATTGAGAATACTTTAAACGGTATTCTTTATTCATTTGGTGGGTTTGAATCTCTAGTTTTATTCATTTGATGATTGCGAATATTTAAAACAGTGTTCTTTAATTCATTTTATGTGTAGTTTCTTAAATTTGCTTGATTTGGTTTATTTTTATTATTTGAAAACAGAATATCGTTAATTAAACTTTGATTTTGGTGGGTTTTTTACTAGAGCTAATTAATTGATTGGATATGGTAAATATTGTGCTTAATTTGCAGATTGAGAATACTTAAAACAGTGTTCTTTATTCATGATTCAGAAAAAATATGTCAGTAATTTAGTGCTGATTATCTTTTTTCTTAATAAAAAAAATATTTTTCCTGAAATTAGGACCTTGTGTTTTTAATTATGTTTTGTCTCCTAATTTAGAAAAAAAGGTTCATCTGGGTTGTTCATATATTGTTAATACAATCAAATTATAGAAATAGCTATTCATGATTGGTACAGAGACAAAAAAAAGGAGATAATAGAGGTTTACATTGTTAATTGATGGTAATTAAGTTTCTAATTATTATTATTATATTTATTGATATATTTTGTTGAGATTGGGGTTTGAATCTGTAGTTCCATTCATTGATGATTGAGATTATTTATTATGTTGTTCTCTACTTAATTATATGAGTAGTTTCTTAAATTTATTTGATTTGGTTTGCTTTTAGTATTTGAAAATAGATTGCAGTTAATTAAGCTTTGATTTTGTTGTGTTTTTTTACTAGAGCTAATTTATGGATTGGATATGGGATATATAGGTCTTAGTTTGCGGATTAAGTATACTTTAAACAGTGTTCTTTATTCATTTTGTGTGTAATTAAATCTATTATTATTTATTTTTTCAATTTATATATATAATATACACACATAGCCGATCAGGTGCGGACCTAAATAACGGGTCTACTAACGGACCACCTCAAAAAGACTTAGTTTTGGTGTGAAAATGAGGGTGAGATTACAAGAAAACCCCTCACTCCACCTCAAAACACCCAAAAACTACGTCGTTTGAGGTAGTGCATTAGTATCCGTTATAATATTCAGTTATATATTTGTAATGAATCATTTTTTAACAGTTTTACTTTAAAATCGTGCAAGCTTTAGACCTGCTTCTGGTTGACCTCTCTGGCTCCATCTCCATTTTTCCTCTCTCCGGCTCCAACTTGGTGATAACTTGTTAACTTATCCATCATTTTTTTTAATTTGACATAATTGGTTTGAAATTTGAATGATGTTTAGATTTATGTTTCCATTCAATAATTTTTTAAACTTATAATTTATGTTATTTCCTTTTTTTTTAGTTTATAATATTCAGATTAATGTTTAGAAGATATGTACATTGCTCTTTAATTATAATTTTAATAGTATTTTTGCAAGGGGTTAGTTATGGTCTAAGAATTTAAAAGTAAAGTATAAATACTATTACCTCATTGGTTCTTTTAATGTGGTGAGCAATATAACTTTTAAAAAATCGATTAAAAGTAGGGTAAATTATTCATAGTAATAAATCTCTTAAGTTACACATAGTGCGCATAGATACTAGCTTTCTAGTTCTTATGCGTACGCATTCAATAGACCTTACACCTGTTCAAGAGTCATTACCCCCGTAATGAGATCTCTCGAATTGTCCCATTTGGACAGTTTGGGACTGTATAGTTTCTGTATAATAATGTACTTATTGGCGTACACTTGTTACTTTGGGGGGAACTTCTGTTGTCGTCTCTTAATGTTCTCTAGGTACATACTATATTGATGCGGTGTTGAGTGTTATTTCAATTGATAAATTGACATCAATTGAAATAACATGAACACTTGCGAATTTATGTCGTGTACTTAGAGAACAATGGGGATATGTTGCCGAAATTTCCTCAGATTGAAACAAAGTGGATGAGCTGCTAAGTGTGTTACAAAAATATGAGGTCTTGAATGGGATAGGGCCACTCACAGTTTAGAGATGGAGGAGATACGATTATATTGTTTTATACGAGATACACAAGGAAATAAATTGTAACTTCTAAGTAAAAGTTAATTCATCATTTGTTGTTTATGTACTCTCTCAATTAGCGAATATGTAGGGGGTCAATAAGAGTTTAAATTATATTGCTTTGTATGAAATATACAAGGAAAAAAATGCAACTTTTAAGTAAAATTTAATCCATCTATTGTTGTTTATGTAATCTCTCAATAAACAGATATGGAAGAAGTGGACAAGAGTTGGATGACACTTAAGCATGGAGTAGGTGAGAGGTATCATGAGGGATCTAAGTCTTTTGTTGACAGAGCGATGGCCAAAGTGAGCAAAAATGGTACAATTCTATGCCCGTGTAATAATTGTTGTAATCGTTATTGACACATTGACCATGTTGTGATGTATCATTTAGTACGACATGGCATAACGAAAAGTTAGAAGATATGGGTTCATCATGGGGAATCTATTTTGCAACACCAAATCGATGAATCTAAAGATGACACGGATGCTGAAATTGGTGATAATGAAGACGAGGGTGGCGATTTCCCTGAATTAGTAGAAGACTATTATAGGGGGATTTATACGGGGTGTGATTCAGGGGATTTTGGGACAGGCTAAGCGTATGATAACACCAAAATAAAATATGTGCAAAATATCAAAAAACTACTAAAGGCTACCCAACGTGAGGTGTACCCGGGCTGCAAAACATATATGCTATTTAAATTTGTGATTACAATGTTTTATTTTAAGGTTGTGGGTAAACGGAGTAATAAGTCATTTGGCATGTTGATGGAGGTATTAGTGGATATTCTGCCTACAGGGAATTTGGTTTCGAATTCAACTTATGAAGCCAAAAAGCTACTACGTGAATTGGGCTTGGGATATGAGACAATCCATGCATGCCAGCATGATTGCCCTCTCTTTTGGAAGGAGAATGATTCTCTTGATAATTGTATGATATGTGGGGAGTATAGATACAAGCCCAATTTTGGCAATGGTAAGAAGATCCCTCAAAAGGTACTACGTTACTTTCCATTGACACCTAGGTTACAAAGATTTTTTATGCCAAGGAAGACGGCTACAGGCATGAGATGGCACAGTGATAAGCGCGTGGATGATAGGATGTTGAGGCATCCGGCTGATAGTGAGGAGTGGAAGAACTTTGATCAGTGTTATCCTAATTTTGCTAAGGATCCACGTAATGAGAAGCTAGGTGTCTCCACCACTGGGTTTAACCCTTTTGGGAACATGAGAACCTCTTATATCATGTGGCCTATGGTAATGATGCCATATAACATGGAACCCTGGAACTGCATAAAGGATCCATTTTTCATGATGACTTTACTTATTCCTGGGCCTAATTCCCCAGGTAAATAAATTGATGTTTATATGAGGCCATTGATTGATGATTTGAACGAGTTATGGGAAAATTGCATACTCACTTATGATCAACAAACGTTTCGGATGCATGCAGTTGTAATAAGGATGATAAATGACTTTCCTGCCTATAGTAACTTATCCGGGTGGAGTACGAAAGGTTATCTTACTTATCCCCTATATAATGAGGATACATTATCTCAACGCCTACGAAGTAATATTGGCTACTTGGGCTATCGATGTTACCTTCCCGAGGACCATACTTGGCGAAGGAGTAAGGCATTTAACGGTGTGTCTGAGAATCAAACTCGATCCTCGAAGTTACCAATGGAAAATGTACTAAATTAATTTAATTGCTTATCAAATGTCAAGTTTGGAAAGCATTCGAGCAACAAGAAAAGTCCTCATGACCCAACATAATTGAACTGTATAAAGAAAATCATTTTATACGAGCTCCTGTATTGGAAAACACTAAAGCTTCGTCATAACCTTGATGTGATGCACATTGAGAAAAATATATGTGATAATTTACTTGGAACAATATTGAACATGGATGGGTAGAACAAGGACACATAAAAAGCACACCTTGATCTAGAAGATATGGCATAAAGACAGAATTGCACTTACAAAAGTGTCCTGATGGGTCTTATGTCAAGCCTCCCGCAATATACACATTAACCCCAAAGGAGAAGGAGTGTTTTTATGATTTTTTGAAATCAATTAAGTATCCAGATGGCTATACTGCAAACATCTCAAGATGTGTTACTACAAAGGTTGAAAAATTATTGGGCCTTAAAAGCCATGATTGACATGTCTTGTTACAACGAATTCTTGTCATTGGGATACGTGGATACCTTCCTAAAGATATTTGTACTACACTGGATGAATTGGGTGAATGGTTTCAAGAGTTGTTCTCCAAAACATTAGTGCAGACGGATTTGGAGAAATTAGAGGGACGTATAATTGTGATACTTTAAAAAATGAAGAAGATTCCCCCCCCCCCCCCCCCCCAGCATTCTTTTATGTAATGGTCCATTTGGAAGTTCATTTGGCACGTGAGGCCAAACTTACTAGACCGGTACAATATCAATGGATGTTTCCAATTGAAAGGTAAATTCAACTATTCTAACGTTGATTTAGTCTAATATCTTGAAAGATGTGTAAAATGTGTAATATTGATCTAACTATTATTAATTTCAAGGTTTCTTAGAACTTTGAAAGAATTTGTATCTACCCGAGCCAGGCTTGAAGGTTCTATTGCGGAGACATAAATCATGAAATGGTGTTTGAATTTTTGCTCAATGTACTTGAGCCATGTTGAAAACGTATTTAACAGAGAAGAATGAAATTGTGATGGTGGCGAATGTGGCTTGGGCTAGCTATCTTTAACCAAAATGTTTGTCCTTTCGGATGTATCTCAAGGGCTCCTGATGTGTCTGAAAAGGAGCTCAATATGGCTAAGTGGTTTGTGTTATATAAAACTGATGAGGTTGAGTCATATCTAGAGTACGTCTTTCAAATTTATAATATTCATGATATTGAATCTTTTTGTTTGATTATCCATTTTACTAATATATTAAATTTCTCTAATTAGGGAACACAAAAGTCTACTTCAAATTCCAAATGGACGTGACAACTCAAATTCAACGCGATTTTTTTTTGAAGTGGTTTAAAGAACGGGTAAGATATATAAAGAAAGTTACTTTGCATCACTTTAACATTAATTTAATACGACTTTGATATGTTGTTTATGTAGATGAATCTTTTACGAGCGCAAGGGCCCCCCAAAGAAAATGATGAGCTCTGGTCATTAGCAAATGGACCTAACGTGATAGTGAATCTGTATTCGGGTTGCATTTACAATGGAGTTCAATTCCATCCTAGGGACCGAAACATGCATCGTAGGAGTCAGAATAGTGGGTTGGTCTCCAAATGGGAACACGAGGGTTGTGAGCAAGACTTTTATGGTTACTTGTGCAAAATTTATGAGATGACATATATTTACGGGTATAAAATCATTTTCTTCCAATGCGAATGGCTCAACACCGGTAATAGGAAGACAATGCACACTGATTCACATTTTATTAGTATTGATGTCAAGAGTCGGTGGTATAAATATGATCCATTTGTTTTGCCTAGTCAGTTTCAACAAGTTTTCTATGTCAATGATACAAAGTTAGGTGCACAATAGAAAATCCTACAAAAAGTCCAACATCGGGGAACCTGGGATGTACCGGAGTTGGTTGATGATGATACCAGGGCAACAGAATTGCGTGGATCTGGTGGCGTGTTCCAACAAGTCGAAACAACAAATGTTATCCCAGTCGTCGTTGAAGATACTACTATTCAATTTCATAGGAATGATGCAATTCCTGAGGTTATCCTTAGTGATAGGGTTCTGCATCCAATGGGGGAAAACATTGATGATGATGATGACGATGACGATGATGGCGTTGATGATGAGACAATGTTAGAGAATGGAGATAACGAAGATGGGGAGAAAATGGATTATGATTATGATATTAATACCGATATGCAATGTTAAATGTGTTGCTCTTATTTTATTTTGTATGTGGACAAACTTTATATGTTATTATCTAGTGAAATTCGTTACATGCTATGTCAATTAGTTTTATCATATTAGAGAATGGGAATAACAAAGAAGATGGGGAGAAAATGGATTATGATTATGATATTGATATCGATATGTAATGTTAAATGTTTTGTTCCTATTTCGTTACGTGTTGTGTCAAATTAGTTTTATCAAATTTTATTAATCAAGTTATATGTTTCAATCTAGCGTAATTCGTTATGTAATGTGATGTTCATTTTATTTTATTTTATTTTTGTGTTTAGTCGAAAAATATGCCTCCAAAGGAAAAAATATGGCTTCAACCTTTACATATGGGTCGTATGATGTTAGCATATGAGAAAGAAAGGCTCAATAATATTAAAAAGAATCAATTGCGACTGAATGCTTTGGTGCCTAATGAGATCAGATTCGGTAAGAATCAAAATTTTAATAAAAATGTACGAGATGATGTTGAGTACAAATTGTCCGAGGGTGAGGAGGATCTTAGTTCGTCCAGTGGTGATGATGTCAGTGATGATAATAATGAGTATTCTAGTCCTCAAATGGAGAAGGTAATGCATGCAGGGTAGTATAATTGAAATTAAGTTTGTGTTCATTACCTCAATTTACTTTAAAGTACATATATAGATTCTATACAATTTTTGCATCACTAATTAAATTGTATTTTGTATTGGTATTGGCAGGTCTTGAACATGGCGCTTGTACGACGATTATTTCGTCGTTCTCCCTCCCCCCGATGAGAGAAGCCTCATTTTAGGAGGCACTCAACTCCCAAATCAATATGTCACGAGTACCACTAGTGAGGAACAATGCAGGTAAGTTTAGATTGTTTAAATCTAAGCTTCTCTCTCCGTGTATTTAAATTTTTTTTAAAAAAATTAACAGGTTCTTCTCTCCCCTATATCTCCCTCTCCCGTTTATGTTTTGTAATCGGGTCTTAGATCTAACATTTTCTTATTCTTTCTTAGGTCAAGGAACCCCCAAGGCACAAATCTTTTATATATATATTATATATAACATAATATATATAAGCAGTTATATATATAACAATTTATATATAAACATATAGTTATATAATTGTTTCTATTTATATAAACTGTTATACTATTATATATATAACAGTTTATATATAAACATACAATTATATAACTGTTATATATATATATATATATAACAGTTTATGTAACGGTTATATATAAAATGTTATATATAAACTCAGTTTATATATAAACTATTATATATATAACTGTTTATATATAACTTATATATACCACCCCCAATAAGCAGGCTGAAAGAAAAAAAAACTAATATATAACTGTTTATATATTAACTTATTTATTTTTCTTCAAAATCTTGATTAAATTGTTTAAAGATACTTCTTGTAATATAATTGTCTTAATTTCTCATTAAAATAGGAAGTTCGAGTCACTCCTCGGTGTGTATCCAACCAAGAACATCAAACGATAATGCCATCGAAGATATATAAGTTATTGTTCCTGACCCTAGCGTTTCCATGATGCGTAAGTCATTTTTGTTTAGATTTTTTAAATTATCTTCTTGTATATATAATTGTCTTTATTTTTTATTAAAACAAGAAACTTGAGTCACTTCTCGATGTGTCTCCAATAAAGAACATCAGTCAATGATGTTGTTGAAAATATACAAGCCTATATTTCGGACGTTTCCTTGATACGTAAGTTATTTTGATTATTTTATTAGTAGTTTACTGTGTAATACTTGACATTTATTATGTTACTCTATGATCTTTCTTTTTCTATAGCCACCAGAACCAAAAAAAAAATGAGTGCGGAGATTAGCACATGGAATGAAAGTCTAGAAAATGGTAAAAAGACGTGGAAAACATGAAGTACGTGTGTTGGAAGGTGATGGGGAACCTATGTGTGTAAATGCTCATTATCTAGGACAACAAATCGGAGTAGAGGTTCAAAATACGGCACCACTTCAAGGGGTGACTCGCCGCATCGAAATTGATTCTAGGACACAAGATGCAGTAATCGCTAGGATTCGGGTAGTTATATTTGATTCTTTGAGTTAGTTATTCTTTGAATGTTATTGTGTGTATTTCTAATTAAAAAGAAATTTTGCAGGCTAAATTTGAAATTGTTAACTATGATGAGGATGAGTTTGTCAGATATGCTATTCATAGGAAGTGTGCATGAAGGTACAGTGGCTGGAGGAGTAAAATTTACATACATTACAAGAAATTATTGAAGGATGGAGTCGACCCTAAAAAGTATCCATACGGAGGGGTTAAAACAAACGATTGGAAGTACATGATAGATGATGTTTGGAGTGGTGAGAAGTTCAAGGTAACTAATTTGTATTTCACTATGTTTGTAATTTAGTTATTCCTTGAAAATTGCATTATTGGAGATCCATTTAGTATTTTTTATGTTTTTAATTAGTCATGGTCACTAAAAGGTTAATTAGAACGTGCTAGTTTGCCTTGGACTCATACTTGTGGGTCGCGATCATTTATAGCTGCCATGTCAATTGAGGTTATTAGTTTTGTAAATTATGAATTTAATTACTTGTCAATATATAATCATATTCTCATTGGTTCCATTTATGAACATGCTGAAGAAAAGGGTGGTGAGAGACCACATATTACTGACTTCTTCAAATCATCTCACTAGAGTGAGAAAAAGAATGATTGGGTGGATCCAAAATGCAAGGAAAAATATGTATGTACATCTTTGATTAATTAATTATACTACGAGAGATCCCTTATTTCTGACTTCTTTATATTATTATTATAAAATTCGTTGACTAATTATGTTGTGAGCTTATACTATTTTAAATATGGCAGGAGAAGTTTGTGGAGCTTAAAGAGAGATCCTCGCAACCAAATGCACCATTTATATCACAAGAGGAGATATCGATTGAAGTTTTTGGAAAAAGATCGGTCCATATTGTTGGATGGGGGTAGGCCCGGAGCCCTCTAAAGCTTCAAGTACAATTAGACAGTCGAGGGCTCATGATGACGAGGTGAGACAACTAAGAGAGCAACTGGCTTCAGTCGAGCAGAGAAATGTTATCCAATAAGAGAAGATAGATGCTCAATAACAGAAGATAGATGCTCAAGATAAAAAAATTGAGGATTTTCAGGAATACACGAGGCACATCTTTGCACAAATACGCAAGGATTAAGAACGAGGGACCTTATCCGGAGGATCTCAAATTGCGAATCAATTTGGTAAGTATTTTATATCGACGATAGAAGATTTTCTATTTATTGCACCTTTACCAAAGTAAAATCTTCATTTAGTTGTGTGTGCATGCGTGTGTGTTGTGTGTATATATATAACAGTTATACAGTTATATATAACTGTTATAACTATATATATAATAGCTCTATATAACTATTAATAATTATACAGTTATATATAACTGTTATAACTATATATATAATAGTTGTATATAATTGTTATATATAGCTGTTATATAGATAGTTGTAACAGTTATATAACTGTTATATATATAGTTATTGCGGCTATATATAACAGTATATAGCTATATATAACAGTATATAACTATTTCACCTTAGGAAATCAAATATGTAATTAAACTAACTCAATGAAGATTTCTTCTAAAATGAAGATTGAAAAAATATGTAACAAATGAATTCCAAACTAACTCAATGCAGATTTCTTCCAAAATAGTTGCAGATCCATAAAAAAACAAATGAGCTGCATTAAAAATGACCTCACTTGAAAAAAAGTTCAAACTAATTGGCATGATGAAAATGAGATGAAACTGGGATCTGGACCGGCACCGACATGAGATGGAACATTTATGATAGCTGACGTGATTAAACTGGCATGGTCTGTAATTAAAAATATTAAGTCATGTTTTTCTCAGAGGGGACACAATAACGAGTGAGTTACAATAGACCTACCTATTCTATATAAGATTTTAAAAAATCCCCAAGAGTTCATTGTTCAAATTCAATCTCAAACATATGAGTTAAATTCAATATCAAACATATGAGTTGGATAAAATCCCACAAGATGCGACTGGTTGTTTTCCAGCAAAAGATGCGGGCTTTAGTGCAACATAAGTAGTTATGGAAATTCTCACAACCCAGGAACAAACCCCAACATGCCAGTCTCCCATGATTTCGAAAAAAAAAAACCTCCAAGTAGATCAGATCCTCAGTGTGGTTAACAATTATGATAACAGTATCAAGAATACAGCTGCCACATTCAGTGGTGTAGAACTAGCCCAAATAGGTATTCAAAATAAGGGACTTTAGAATCCCATGTGGCGCTTATATGTGACGATAAAAATTCTTTGGTTAGGCAAGGAAGTGCCATAATAAGTGGAGGAGAAGTTGCTCAGTTTAATATAGAAAAAAGAAGTTCAAAAGCTCCCATTATTATGGAACAAGAGGATGGATCGATCGACACTGTGTGAGAAAACCCTTGTTGTCGAATATTATAACCACTTTCAACGACATTTTGTTGGATTTCTATCTATTTATATGTATACATATACATGTATGCATTCTCAATACCATAGATCTTTATTTTTGTGTGAATCTTGCTAGCTATATTAGGTCTCTGATGCCTAACTAGATATTAAACTGATATCATGATAAAGTATTATCTAAGTAAATGGGGTGGAAATGCAATGAATTGGGTTTGTTAGGTCAAGATACATGATCTTTGGGTTCCATCTTAGGCAGCCCCATAGTTTCTATTATCTAGTGCTAGCTGACCCGATCCCAGCCCAATAGAAACCTTAATTGGTGATGCTATTACTCATAAAATTAAGTGAATTGGGCCAAGTGGAGTTCTACTTCGTACATTACATGATGGACGTGTATTTGTAAAGTTGACTGAGATGTTCTATGTCTCACCTGTCAGACACGTCAGTTTATGTATGTGTTCAGCATATAAGGGCAATATATAAATGATTGTGGTGAAAATGTGGATGCTATAACATAGATGGGTGATAAATTATAAATTATCATGGTTACGATACAATGTGACAAAATTTTATAAGAGATAAACGGAGAAAAGCCTAAGGTGAAATAATTAGTTGAGTGACTCCCGGTTTGATTATACGAAGTAAATTTTACCAAAAGTAAGACTTAGGCATAAAAACACACCGTTGAAGGGTGAAAACATAAAACAACCACAATATGGTCCCGTAAGAGATACGAACAACTAGCAAGGGACCAATGTAACTCGTAAGAATCGATCGTGTAGTCACGGGACTTTCGATTTGAGTATACAACGTAAATTTGCAAAAGTTAAACTTAGGCATAAAAACATGTCGTCAATGAGTGAAGACGTAAAACAAGCATAAAATTATCTCATAAGAGGCACGAAAACCTTAAACGGAACCAATGTAACTCGTAGGAACCGACCACATAGTCACGGGAATTACGATTTGAATATATAATGTAAATTTGTAAAAAGTTAGACTTAGGCATAAAAATATGTCGTCAATCGGTGAAAACGTAAAACAGCCATAACACGGTCCCGTAAGAGGCACGAACACCTCAAACGGGACCAATGTAACTCGTAGGAATGAACTGCGTAGTCACGAAGCTCCCAGTTTGATTATACGACGTAAATTTTCCAAAAGTTCAACTTATGCATAAAAATATACCATCAAATGGTGAAAATGTAAAACAACCACAAAACGGTCTCGTAAGAGGCACGAAAACCTCGCACGAAACCAATGTAACTCATAGGAAATGGTCGCATAGTCGTGGGACTCCCGGTTTGATTATATGACGTAAATTTGCCAAAGGTAAGACTTGCGCCTAAAAACACACGCCGCTAAAGGGTGAAAACATAAAACAACCACAATATGGTCCCGAAAGAGATACTAACAACTAGCACGTGACTAATGTAACTCGTAGGAATCGATCATGTAGTCATAGGATTTTCGGTTTGAGTATACAACGTACATTTGCAAAAAGTTAAATTTAGGTATAAAAACATGCCATCAATGAGTGAAAATGTAAAACAAACATGAAATTGTCTCATAAGAGGCACCAAAACCTTGAACGGGACCAATGTAACTCGTAGGAACCGACCACATAGTCAAGAGAATTT
Source organism: Sambucus nigra (assembly GCA_949130495.1). NCBI lineage: Eukaryota > Viridiplantae > Streptophyta > Magnoliopsida > Dipsacales > Adoxaceae > Sambucus > Sambucus nigra. The sequence goes on along the minus strand of OX422214.1, from coordinate 540,585,268 downwards.
CAGTTTGAATATACAATGTAAATTTGTAAAAAGTTAGACTTAGGCATAAAAACATGCCATCAATCGGTAAAAAGGCAAAACAGTCACAACACGGTCCCGTAAGAGGCACGAACACCACACACGGGACCAATGTAACTCATAGGAATTGACTGCATAGTTACGAAGTTCCCTATTTGATTATACGACGTAAATTTTCCAAAAGTTAGACTTAAGTATAAAAATATGTCATCAGAGGGTGAAAATGTAAAATTACCACATAACGGTCCCGTAAGCAACATAAAAACCTCGCACGGGACCAATGTAACTCGTAGGAAATGGTCGCATGGCCACAAGACTCCCGGTTTGATTATATGACGTAAATTTGCCAAAGGAAAGACTTGCGCATAAAAACAAGCTGCTGAAGAGTGAAAACATAAACCAACCACAATATGATCCCGTAAGAGATACTAACAACTAGCATGGAACCAATGTAACTCGTAGGAATCGACCGTGTAGTCACGGGACTTCCGATTTAAGGCAAAAACAACAGCAAATTTCTTATCCAAAGCAACAATATAAAGTGGCCAAAGCAGCAAATTGACGATTTCAATTCATGCCAGCGATACGTATCTTTTTAGCCGTGTATCGAACCGAATCGGTTGATACGTATTGTGAATCGGGCGATACCGACAAAAAAGGATATATATATATAGCTTGCGGCGAATGCCTGGGTCATGGGACATTTCTTTCTTCGGTTGAAGCAAGTCAGTCTTTTTTGCTTTCCTTCTCTGTCGGTGAGGCTAATAGAAAAGTACATATTCAGCTGTGAAAGATGTTCTTTCCTCAAACGATTTGATCCAAGGGAATGAAAGTAGTTCAATGACCCAACCCCTTAGCCTCTTAGGGTGAATATCATACCTTCATTCTTGAATGGCATTCTGCTTCAATATCGACGAAGATGCTCTTCTATGTTATGTTATTTAATTGGGCATATCTGGTCCTTGCATTGAATAGGTAGTTTTGAGCCTGACTTGGCTCTAATTTTATTACGAGAGACACAACAAGTAGGTACGAAGCCTTTAAAAAAGTCCAAACAAGCTTTCTTCGTTCGCATCTTTTAGCCTCTGTTACAGAAATTCGTTGGTAGTTTTCTATCTTGCTAGAGTAGGTATACTCGAATTCGGGTTTCTTAAGTAGAATCCATGGAACTAGTGATTCCCTTGCGATCTTGTCTTCCGGATCAGCACACGGATCTGACTCGCGAAAAGAGCTATATATAATTAGCTGATGTTGCTGCTACTACTGCTGCTGCTATATATATATATATATATATATATATATATATATATATATATATATATATATATATATATATATATATATATATAGAGAGAGAGAGAGAGAGAAATTTATATAAACAGCATATGTATATTATATATATAGACTGTCGTTTATATATATATATATATATATAAAATGTTATATATAAATATTTATATATATATAACTATAATAGTTATAAATTGTTATTATCTTTTGAAGTCGGATAGATAATAAATTTATTTTGTATTTTTTGTAGAATGAAAATGGATTTACAACACATGGAAAAGCCAATGGATACGGAGGATCGAGGTACGTAGCTACTCGGATACGTATTTAAGTTTATGTAGCTACTCGGATACCATTTTTAGTTGTTAAATTGATGGAAGGGATTTATTGGTTGTTTAGCTGTGTTTTGTTGTTGTTGGGCTTATTTTAATGTTAAAACAGGTTGGATTTCATGAATAAACAAAGGAAACTCTATCGAAATTTTTTGAAATTAAATAGTGTTTTAAATTGATTAAGCCAAACATACATGCATTTGAAGTTATACAAACCCATGTAGCCATTTATTTTTTTATCTTGTGCAGGTTGATGATGGATTTTGCTTGGAGTTATTATGTTCGTGGTAGCTTGGAGCTACTGTTTTTTATAGTGTACGAGAGCCATATTGTCGTCGTCATCTTAGTTTAGTTTATGTGGATTTTTTAACGTCTTTTGATGTGTTAATGTATTAGAATTTGTTATGTTCTTATTTGGGAGGTATTTACTTTGTACCTTTATACTTGGATTGTGATGAAGTATTATTTTGTAATTCATATTTATGAGATTTGATTGAAAATTGTGGAACTTTGTATTAGTTATGATTGTATGAAAATTGCGCAATGTTGTTTTGGATTATAAGGTTGCACATTTGATGAAAAAGTACAGGTTTAAAAGTACTACCAATTGCGAAAAAATAATAGGTAGTAAATAAAAATATAGCACCTTTGACAACACAATTTTTTGTCGCTAAAAGTTATCTTCTACATCTATCACTTTGGATATGACAACAAATATTTGGTTGCGAAAAGATAACATTTGGCAAAAAAGTATAGCTTTTGGCAACATAAGAGTTGTGTTGCCAAAAGGCTATACCTTTGGTAACACAGCTCTTGTGTTGCCAAAGGTGTTGCTTTTGGCAACACAATAGCTGTGTTGCCAAAGGTATAGCTTTTGACAACCCAATAATTCTATTGCTGAAAGTTATATTTATATAATTTACCTTACATTTTGCAACATAATTTGTGTCGCTGAAAGGTTAATTTTTGGCAACAAAACCATTTCTGTCACTCTCGAGTGACCTTTGGCAACATAAATAATTATTTTTATTAAAAATTTGACAAATTATAAAATACTTTTGGCAATACAATTGTGTGTTGCCAAAAGTATACATTCAGCAACACAATACGGTTGTGTTGTCAAAGGGTTTCCTTGATAGACAATAGGCAACAAGCTGAAAACATAGTAAAATATGTTGCCAATACCTTTTAGCAACATATTTCTAACTTAGCAACATAATTTTTATGTTTCGTGCAAATTCTTGTAGTGTGGACTGAAATTTCAAAGCTTCTTCCCTTGTTTAAACAGGGGATAAAATGGCATATCGAGGCAGGAAATATTTCCTTGGACATCACATTTGGGTTCTCCAGGAAGCTCTGAGTCAAAAATTCTCGTCCTACCTTCTTTAGTTCTAGAAGCCACTCTTTCCAGTTTTTTTTAAACTATGAGTGGAATATGCACCTGTTATCTCAATGGTTGCCTTTGGATTTCCTTCTCTATATCCAATCCATATATATATCTCCTACATCTCGATGGGACACACCATACTGGTGTCCTAGTAACACGTGTCTTTTTATGATAAAAGATAACTACTGCTGGCTGAATGCGAAATTCATTCAACAACACAATCAGGCCCTACCGTGGCAGTGGCTCTGGCAGTGTGCACTTCCTCCCAAACTTAAATCATTCATTTGGTTTCTTTTACACCAAGATCTGCCTACGTCGGGTCGCCTATTTTATTGTTATAAACCTACGGCCATCGTGTGTTCCTTAGTTTACTTGATAGATAACAATTATAATATTTTTAGTAAGTGGTCGGTTTTCTTCCATGTTCGCGTGCCACACGACGAGACACATCTCTCTTCGATTGCCATTTTTAGATAGCTGGCCAAAGTGCATGTGATCTCAACATTTACTTACCAATCAATTAGATCTGTTTTTTTCTTTGCTTCCTTTGGCTCGCATGAAATAAGGCTATATTTCGATGCAAACCTGTCATTAAATGTCTGATTTTTTATACTCGCTCCATCCAGATTTTATAGTTTTTATATGCGCACCGAGAATAGCCCACCTATGCAGGTATGTCCGAAGGATGTTATTGTTGGATGATTTTAATATTAATGGGTATTAATGGTTAGAGAAAATGAAATGTTAAAACCATCAATTAATTGGAATAGGAAAAGACAAAGGGAAGTGGGAAAATCAAAGTCTCACATTGGAAAAGTGTGAAAAAGTTAGTGGGTTAATAAATGCTTTTGTGTCATAAGAGATTACTTGTGTGCATTGAAGTGTATGCTACTAGTGTACACCTTAGGTCCAAGGATGGTGCTTTGCACCATCCGCACACGCGCGCGCGCGTGCGAAAGTGCGATTGGGCGTTTAGGGCGCTTTGAGCGCTTTAGAGGCGCACTTTGCACTTCGCACGTACGATAGGACCATAATAAATGACACATAATTATGGCGCGAGTGGATCTGAACCGTCGGATTTTGGCGCCACTTCGTTAAGTATTAATCCGTACAGTCGCATCTTTTTAGTTCAAATCTGGAACGTTAAAAAATATAGTTATATATCCAAGCGCCGTGATTAAATGACCTTTGGATGTGGTGTCTCTTCATGAACAGACACCACAAGAGGCTATATATAGAAGGTAAAATCCTGTCATAAAAAATTCCGAAAATTCTCTTTCTCTCTATTATTTCTTCTTACCAATTTCATAGAGTGTTCTGTGGGTTATTATTCAAGTTTGCTACTTGAATAAACCCGTGGATTTGTTGTATCTTGGAGGTAATTTGCCTAGACCCGTTAGCAAACTATGTACGAGTGGGGGCAAATAACACCTTAAGGACAGTAGTCTATTACGCCTCAAATCCAAACATCTGTTCATATTTTCTGCATAATTAAAAATTCTTCAACAGTTATCTTATTTCTTGGTCATTTTATAAATGAAACACCGATGATGCAAAATCTCACATCTCGAGACTAGCATTTGTCATGGGTATCATTCATAACTATCAAGGTGAATTATTTCCTGTCATCAATTTTAGCTGAGAATCGATTTAGACATAGCTTTTCATGTAGGCATAAAATGTATTAAAATTGAAACAGATTGTCATACTGTATTCCATATGATCTACAAGAACACAACTCAACATCCGGTCCAAAGGGATTTGATCAAGGCCATTTATGAAGGTTTCCAGCGATTCGAAGACGTGGCCCTTTGTCTTTGTTTTAGAGAAGCTAATTTGTGTGCATATATCCTTACAACTTTATCTGTGTTAAGTCTGTTCTTTTTCTAAACTTTTCGTGCATATTCCAATTTTCTGTTTCCTTTTTTGCATCGTGACAAGTGCCATAGTGTTACAGTCTGATCATCTGCAAGGAACATCACTTATAAAATACACCTATTCTAAATAAAGATTATATTTTGTTAAAAAAATCAAGTTTGTTGATTTTGCTCGTGAAATAATGTCATAATTAGACTCAATGGCTTGTTTTAGAAAGAAAATAGACTTACGAAATGGGACTTACCTTAATGGTTAAAATATTAAAAAACGTTAAATTTATCAACCACATTCACATCCTTCTCCAAACTAAATTAATAATTTCTTCATGCAAACTCTAATTGTTAAATGAACACTAATATATAAACACAAATAAAAACCTTAATGAATTCCACAATACTAAAAGATAAAAATAATTCAAACCAATAACTATATACCCACTGAATCAAATTGTAATAATGAGTAGGAAGAAAGGGAACTTAAAAATAGTTATAGAGACCATTTGAACACTCAAATTTTATATCTCGAATTTAGTTTTGACATAAGATTGGAATACTTAGTTTCTAATATGAAAATCAACATGAAACCCGAATGAACATTGAAATCGATCAAAAAAAGTTTGAAACCCACAACTAAACATGAAAATGATTTTAGGAATCGATTTAGGTTGGTGTTTTTCTGGTTTTAATTATGTTGAAAATCGATTTATAAATCAATCTAGGAATCTTAGAAATTGATAAATTAATTTTGAAATGGAAGGATATTTTTTTCATTTGACTCTTAGGGACAAGTCTAATTAATAAATATATTACAACATAACGTGTTAAAAATATGTTACAAAGCTCTGGGCAAGTCCAACAATTTATTCCTGGGGGAGGGGGGGGGGGGGGGGGGGCATGGTCAAGTCTAAATTAGGCATTACCTCAAGGGCATACTAGAAAAAATTTAAAATTATTATACTTTCATACTTTTAATTAAATATTTTTTTACATATTAGTCTCGTTTACTAACTATATAGTTCAATAGGTCTTATCATCTTTTTTTATTGTTTTAACAGGTCCTATGAAAAAAGACTTTTCATCTAATAGGTCATATTTGTAAACATATAGTCAATATTCACTATATGTATAAATAGGACCTATTGGAAAAAAATGTTAGAGTAGAACCTATTAGGAAATATCTTTGGTAAGTATGACTTATTTACCAATCTCCCTTAATTAAATAGATATTTTATGTTAAGTCTAATTCCCCCCTTTTCTTGTTGTGAATGATATATATATATATATATATTTTTTTTTTTTGGGGGGGGGGGGGGGGTATTCGTATTTTAGGGTACGTTTGTTCGTGTTGTCTGGTTGGGTGCCATTGTTCATTCCATTAATTACTGGGTGCCAAAACTCACAGTTATCTTTACAAACAAATAACCCAAATGTTATTCCACCATTCTGTGCTTGCAAATGTACATTAATACGCTAACAATATAGCTGTTGCAAAAATGCACTACATAATCCGATTTCCAACTTCGTGATGCTATTTACAACATATTAAGTTGTTACAATAATAAGTTGAAGGAAAATGCAACAAGAGGCATGTATTTAATTTTTTAAACATTTATAAAGTTACATACTAATAGCACAATTATTTTTTCTAGGAATTATGCCAGATTTCTGATGCACAAGGTCATTGTGCATTAAAGTGCACCTTTTTGTAAAAGAACTGATATACTAACAAATGCACTGGTTTGATGATAGTTAGGACTTTTCAAATCAGTAACACATATGGGAAGAAATATATTAAATGACAATATGATACATGTGATGGATGGATGTGGTTAGAAGGTGCAATCAATAAATTTAAGGATAATACTATACAAGTATCCTCATCATCCTCATCAACTAATGCTTTTTTCAATGTGGGGATAACGATCACTGGATGAAAATTTTCCATGGATGGAGATAACATGTCCAAAATACTGTTAAGGACCAAAAAAGTTGGGGAGTTCAAGACAAGAGAGGAGTTATGACGATAAATTTTGAAATGTTGGGTTGTGGTCACTTTGAATGAAAGATAAAAAAACTAGTTAGGTGTAATAACTCGTACTTTAATGGATATTTAAATTACATGAGAGGGTGTAATTTAATGATTTGAAAATTTTAAGTGAAAGAGAATTTGAAGTGCGGATTAAATATTAATTGGTGAGTATCAGATTAATATTGATGTGTTATTTACTTATGAGAATAAGTAAAAGAAGTTAAATTGTTTTATATCAGGTCGCGGTTGGAAAAAGCGACGAGCAATAATATTTTGTTTGGAAAAATACATGTGCGGAGTTGTATTGGACTTAAAAAGGTGAATCTTTGATAACTGACTCGAATGGAAATTTCGAGTTCACGATTGGTTTTCGAAGGGCCGGAATAGTCAGAATAGAGTACCCGAGGGTAGTGTTTGGGTTCCGGGTACTTTTTGGATCAGTAGGGACTCACATATGTGTATACGAGTAAATTTTGGGTTTAATAAGTGGATAACCCTTATTTTCTCTCTTATAAGACACGAGTGAAAGAGAACAGAGGAAAGAACATAAAGAAAGAAGAAAGAAGAGAAAGAAGGAAGAAAATGGGGAAAATAGGAGATTTTCGACCAAGTTTCGGAGGATCCCGGCATGAGGTCTTCGGAATTATCCAACGAGGAAACTATTTAACTTGCTTTAATGATTTAAGTGTGTTTATAATGCATATTATAATTGGTAAAAACAATATGAATATTGAGTTTGGGATTCTTAAATCAAAATGGCTTTTTGGAAGATGATTTCATATAACATTGTTGTGATATTAACTCCATATGAAATCTAGGCTTGAAACCATGTTATTGGTGTAAGTTATTGGTGAGAAATTGGAATGGTTGAATAAAAACTAGGGTTTAATTAAGATAGGGTTTAGATCTGAATTAACTTGATGAATCCCAAGAATAAATTTGTGTGTTAGGTATATTTTAATGTGCAAATGTTTATAGTAATGGTTATTGAGGGTAAAAAATAATAAATTTAGGAGTTAGAAGTTAGAAGAGGAAATGAACTCCCAAACTGATCAAATCTCCGGACCGGCTCATTTTAGGGGCTATCGATTCAGTTCGTTTTATGGCCATAGGTTCGGTTCGATTATTGCAGTTAATTTTGGGATATTTTTCTTGGATTAAAAAGGATTGGAAGAGAATTCCTTTTGGAGACAAATATAAGGATCCTAAATAGAGTGTGAGGACCTCTAGATGTTTAATTGAGTGATGTGTGACCCTGGAATTAGTGAGAATAAAATTCGAGGCATGAATTTTAGGAATGTTTAGGATGAACGTCATTCGATGACTTTTTCGGCGGGTTCGTACATATATATATTTATGCTTATAGAATATATATATATATATATATATATATATATATATATATATATATATATATATATATATATATATATATATGAGTAAATCCTAAGGTGCGAGTAGGATGATTTAAGAATACTAGCCAGACGTGATAGGCTACTATTCGGAAATAATGAATATGATAATTATATCATAAGTGAGTGAATACTTATGGGATTAAAATAAGTTATGTGTATACTTATGAACTAATAAAAATTGGTATACTCGGGATTTATATGCTAATGCCGGGATTTATAGGCATGTATGGCCGCATTTGATAATGCATACGGGTATAGAGACGGTATGTATATGATATAATTATAAATATATCTGTGTAAATGATATATTTATGTGGAGCATACCACTATAGAGCTATCATGAGAAGTTGCGCGATGTGGGTGAAGCCCTTGGCTTGAGGAGAAAGGAGTGTATAGTCCCCAGGTCATAGCGTCCAGTTATTTATGCATGTGTGGCTCTTTATCATGGGTGAGACGTCTTGGGTATGATTCAGTCTCACTTTCAGGCGAGGAACTATGACTGTTTCCCCTACGTTTATGATTGGTTTATACCAAGTCGGTGTGAGAGTCCAACCGCTAGCCCAAATGTAGTATGATTTATATTCAGGCATGTGGCCCAAATGTTGTCTTTTAATGTATTTTTGTCATTTTTATCTTATGCTAATTCGATAGGTTGTATAAATGTTTTACCGAGAGTTATCAGTTATTATTTATTCATTTTACTTGTTGTTCATATCTTTATATCGATGAATTTACTTGTCCGTTTAAGTTAAAAAGATTAGAAAGTTTAAAATTTAACACCGGGCCTAATAGGTTATTAGTAATTAATTGATTTTTCAACAGTGATGCTGAGAATGATGCCATGTGAGATTTCTTTTTAATTTCATATAGGACTGATCCCTCGATATTTATTAGGCGGGGTATCATAGATGGTATCAGAGCATCAAGTTCTAGTGTCCTTAGGAATCTGTGCGGACGTACTACATTTTCAGCGTTGCTTTCTATTTGATATATAGCCCTATGTTTTGGATTGTTGATTCCTATGGTGAGATTTCATTCTCCTGCTATAATATATAATTATAGTGAATCTTATATGTGTTCGGGTGTGCTTCGTATGCAGAATAATGAAGTACAATCAGTGAGGGCCGTTTGGAGAACAACAGGAGGCAGGGCTCAGTTGGAGTTGAAAAATATTTCGGGGATGATGATCGCAGTCGATGTCACCCCTATTGATGCTCGAGAAGTTGGGGCTGTAAGGACTACTACGTTGTAACATATATATTTTTACTATTAAAGCAGAAAGTGGTACCAAATTCGACTCACCCAATGTGGTTAGAATGGGAGATAGTTGGGGGGGTCTTTGAAGAGGACCACCCATTGGAATTTTGGTAAATGCGGAGATTGTGTGGGTAGCCAATGGATATAAGATAACCAGAGGATTTGGCATATAATAGGGAGTAGTATACATGGAAGTTAATATTATACCAATGGAAGGATCTTAGGTACGGTTTCACTGTAAGTTCCTTCATCTTTTTGTTCAAAAAGAGATGTGGATGAAATTTTGAACTTATCACAGGAGGGACGGATAAAGGATTTATCAAGAGAACTTTGTACCCAATGAGGTAGGTGATCACGCGTGAAAAGTGTGTTCATGTAAGGACACAGTCGTTATTTTCATTTCACCACAATAATACAAAAACCTAAATTACGACTACACTTGTGAGGCAAGCACAGCAGTAAGTCAGGTATCGAAAGATCCACAGGGACGAGTTGTTAGAATTCAAGTGATTTAATATTCTGAAATAAAAGTGTGAAATGTGATTACAAACTAAAAAGGAAAAGATGCATAAAAGGGAAATGTTATTCTAGGCAAGGGAAAATAAAGCTAGACTAATGAAAGCGAGTAAAACTATAGGTTGTGTCGAATATCCCTCACCCGAGTTCATTTGTATAAAATGGTTACACGGGTCAACGAGTTATTACAAATGCATCTCGTTTCGACAGTTAATTAAATCAAGGGTTGTCGCGCCCCTAAATCCTCATAAAAGCCTAATAAGATTTTGGCGTCAATAAATATCCCGAAAATTGTGCATGAAAGGTCGTAAGAACGGGACATACATGCTATGCCCCGTGAAATCTCCTAGGCGCAATAAATAGGACAATGCACCTGAAATAAACCCGTAAACACCATCACCAAGCAAAGAAACGCATTAACTCGAGTGAGTTCCATTCGAACACAACCTAATTTAAATTACCTAGAAAGCATATTAAAAACACGATAAATAAAGAGGTAAAGAAACGTGGTAAATTTTCACTAGAAAGCAAGTAAATCAAAGCATGTAAACTAATTAACAAATCATGTAAATCTAATTATCAAAGCAAGAAGTAATGGAAAACAACTATATTAATGGCAGGGAAGATGAAAAGTGCACACTTACAACCCAAATGGGTGTCAAACCAAGAGAGGAAGAAGAATGAGCTCTCAACCTCCAAACCCTAACCTAAAATCTATCCTAAACTAATATATATGATATTTACAACAAAAAGATTTTATATAGTCAGTTACAAAAGAAATAAAAGAAAAAGAAAAGAAAAGGAAAGGAAAGCAAAATATCTGGCATCACCGGTCGATCGGTCACAGGGGCGCGGTCGACCGGTCCTTCATGAATAAGCCCACTGTCTCCTTTTGTAGGCAAAAAGCCAAAACACTATTGACAGGTCCCAGGGACGCGGTCGAACGGTACTCTATTTTGTTGTATTTGGTCATCACAAGGGAGAAAAGTTCAATAACGAAAACGGGCATAGATTCTTCGTCCGAACTCCAAACGACACATCATTTGCGGCCACGCGATGCTAACTCAATGAACTATGCATCCGTGGAATTTCCATGAGATGGATAAGAAATGTGAATTGACTAAAATGCCCTTGAAGTAGCATTTGACGACGGAACTTCTCCGAAATGCAACGGATCCTCACTTTTAGCATTCTAATACCTACAAAAGCATAATCAACCCTTGCAAAACATGCATATATCCAAATCCAAGGTTGTCTGGTTAATGAGCATAAATATAGGCATTAGGATCGTAAAAGCGCTAGAATGAATAAATATAACAGGCAAAAATCTGCAATATTTAATACGAATCACACCCCCTAACTTAAACATTGCTAGTCCCTATTAATGAAACAAACAAAACCAGACCACAGAGGGTGGTACAAGATGTATATATGCATCGAAATATAAATGCCACTTTCGTAGCATGATTTCATTTAGCATATGCAATAAGTCGTTAAACCCCTAGGTCACCCTAGTGGACGAGTGTCGTCTCGTGAGGGTTTTCAGGGATGATACCCAAAAACATCACATGGTTTCCTCAAAATAAGCTCAAACCAACATGCAACAAGCCCAAAAATAACGAAAAGGATTTCATACGCATTATTAACACATTGAACGAATTCAAACAAAAGTACGAAATCATTGACATTATAGAATGCACTTCATAGAATTGAAACCTTAAAATATGGGAGGGGAGCGAGCACATGCAAAGTGTGTTTTGGCGAAAAACTTATATAAGTCGGGTAAACATTAAAGAAAGCATACATTCAATCCTCCCGGGCATTACGCTCATCAAGTGAATTCACTCAAAACAGGGAGGTAACACACAGAACATGCGGGCATAAAGAGTAAATGTAAATGGAAACTAGGCTGCACACATGTCACAAAAGAAGAACGCTATATATGAAATTAAAACTTGTAATCTCAATGAAAGATACTGCACATTAAAGGAGCGAAATGCATTTTCATAGATTATCAAAACTATTTAAACCTTTAAATTGCATCAACCTACGATCACATAGGACTTGTATAGGTTTATAATATAGGTTAGGCTAGGGTATGAAATGAAGGAATGTATGTACGGATTCAAAGTGTTCGGGATGAAAACTCGGGATAATTGGAAAATGCGTGCAATAAGCATTAGATCTATCATCGGGGAGAGTAATCGAAGCTTATTGAACTATATACAACATATTTACAACTTTCTCTTTTCTTTTGTTTTCTTTTGCTTTTTGCTTTCTCTTTTTCTTCACTTTTTAACTACTTTCTTTACTTTTCATACTCTCATATGCCAAAATTGCAACTGACATATTTCAATCCTAAGAAACATTCCAAACAAAGGTATGGAAGGTGTATGTATGGTTTAAAACTCCAATTCGGAGTTGGTATGGGATTTTGGGTAATGAAACGAAAGGCTATATTTAGGCTCAAAGGGGTTGACGAGGGTAAACATATAAGTGTGAGGTCAAGGATAATATGGGTGATATAACAAAGATGGCCTATGATCATTTCCAAAAGTTTACGCAAGTCTCGAGTTAAAATAATATATGAAAATCATGATCAAGTAACACATTTCAAGTATGAACTTAATTAATGAATGATTAAATGAAAGAATAGTGAGATTACCAACGAATTCAACATTTTCAATGAGAAAAGAATAGTGTATACACTCACACAACGACAAAAGGTACAAAGCTTACTCGGTGTAAGTATATACAATTCAACAAAAGATTACTGAGTTATAAAAATCTTAAACCAAATTAATAGATCAATAAAAGTGCATGTGCTCATGGGATTAAAGTTTAATTCATGAAGTTATTCATAATATCAATAATCGAGACTAAAGTCTAATAAATTCTAAAATCGAGAACATGCATCATTGGGTTGTCTATTGGGTCGGGCAATTATTAAAATTTATCATCGGAAACAAAGGCAAAACGCCCAAAAAAAGGAGAAAAAAGAAAGAAAATCTTTTTGAAATTTTTAATTTTTCTAAGAAACGCATACTAAGTAACAAACATGTGAGCAAAAACATGGACTAAATAAAGAAATGGATAGAATATACCACACCCCCTAACTTAAAACCTCACATTGTCCTCAATGTGAATTAAGAACCAAGTTAAAGAGAGAGAAAAATACGATATTACCCAAAATTGGAGCGATTCCCATAAGAATAAGTCCAAAGAATCTAAAAAACAAGTTAGTACCGAGCATAGAAAAAAAATAACAAAAGTTAACTAATTATACTAGACTAAATTAAAAAGTAAGAAAAGATAAAAAGAAAGAAAGAACAAAAAGCTAACTATATACACCCTACTATTTAGGCTTCACACTATTTGTACACTAGAAGTCTAAATAGTTGAGGGTCCACCATAAAAATGATTTGACTTTGGAGGGTGATCGGTGTACCCTCACTCTCAAGCATGCCTTCCGAAAAATATGAATTCCGTTTGAACAACAGAAGGCATGTGTAAGGCGTAAGAAAGGAACCATCGCCAATTAAAATTTTTAGAGGGACGATGGGGGGTTTGGATTGAACGGGTGACAAAAACATGTGGGGACCGAGAAAAGTCAAATATCCTCCCAAAGATTGTGAAATTGGAATTGGAGGCGATGCACACAAAGGTAAAGATGCGATTGTGGAGGGCGACTCGAGCAAGTACTCATCATCGACGAAAAGGTTTAAAACATTAAAGTTTGAAACCGAATCATCGAGTACTTGAGACGGTGTGATAATAGAGGATGAAAATGGGGATGAAAGAAATTCAAACTCATGAGATGAATCATCATCGCATGAAGATTGAGTTTCGAATGAAATAATATCATTTTCAATGAAATGCTCTTCTTTGGGGTCCAAAGAAGAAATCATTTCATTGGAAATAGATATTACTTCATTTTCATCCTCACTTTCAACATCTATTATGCAATGGGCAAAGTCTAGAATGGTTTGTTCCAAAGTAGGCACAAGTACCTCATTTGGTTCAAAACATTCCTCGACCTTGAAAGTCTCAGAAGAAAAATCGTCGTCGAACTCAAATAATAAATCCAATTCATGTTCACACGCACGATTTTCTTCTCGATAACGAGTTTCAATTTTCTCATTCTCATACATACGCAAACCCTCACCAAATGTCATAGGTCGAGGTGCGGATGCATGAAAATGGGAACTTTGAAAATTGCCATCGGACTTAAATGAAAACTCATTATGATAGGAATTTTGAAAACTATTCGAATTCGTTTCAAAATTCTTATTATAAGGAGGTAAAGGCCCAAAATCATTATCATCATCATCAAAATTCCAATAACCCAAATTTTAACTTTCATTATACTCGCCCAAAGTCATATTTGAATTTGTTATACTTTGGGATTCTAAGTATTTACCGAAAGTCATAGGCTTACGGGAATTTCGAGAATTATAACAAGGATTACCGAAAGAATTGGAATAATACATGCTTACCCCAAAAATGGCTCGAAGTGGCGGATTCCACAAAGTAAGTGCATGTGGGAAAAATTCGAGCGTTTCTAAGTGCTCAAATGTGGATGTCCTGCAAAAGATTAGAAAATAGTACAAATAGAAAGAAAATACTATGAAATTCTAAATCAAATTAAGACTAAGACAAACTCATCCCCGGCAACGGCGCCATTTTGATTACGCGTGAAAAGTGTGTTCGTGTAAGAACACATTCATTGTTTTTGTTTCACCGCAATAATACAAAAACCTAAATTACGACTACACTTGCGAGGCAAGCATAGCGGTAAGTCGGGTATCGAAATATCCACAGGGATGAGTTGTTAGAATTCAAGTGATCTAATATTCCGAAATAAAAGTATAAAAGGTGATTACAAACTAAAAAGGAAAAGATGCATAAAAGGGAAATGTTAATCTAGGCAAGGGTATTAAAACTAGACTAACAAAGTGAGTAAAAACTATAGGTTACGTCGAATATCCCTCACCCGAGTTAATTTGTATAAAATGGTTACATGGGTCAACGAGTTATTACAAATGCGTCTCGTTTCGACAATGAATTAAATCAAGGGTTGTCACACCCCTAAATCCGCATAAAACTCCAAATAAGATTTTGGCGTCAACAAATATCCCGGAAATTGCGCACGAAAGGTTGTAAGCATGGGACATGAATAATATGCCTCGTCAAATCTCCTAGGCACAATAACTAGGACAACGCACCCGAATTAGACCCGTAAACACCACCACCAAATCAAGCAACGCATTAACCCGAGTGAGTTCCATCCAAACACAACCTAATTTAAATTACCTAGAAAGCATCTTAAAAACGCGGTAAATAAATGCAATAAATAAACGCAGTAAATTCTACACTAGAAAGCAAGTAAGCAAAGCATATAAACCTAAATTAAAAAGCATGTAAATTAACTAGAAAGCAAGGAAATAAGGAAATACACAATATATAAATGGAGAGGGTAATGAATAGTGCCACTTACAAACCCTAAAGGGTGTCAAACCAAGAGAGGAGGAAGAAGAACTCTCCAAAAACCCAAACCCTAACCTACAACTCTCTAAAACCTAATATATTACAAGATATCTGAAAATGAAACCAAAATTCGGTTTATATAGTAAGTGGGAAAGAAAAAAAAGGAAAAAGAAAAGAAAAGAAAATATCTCAAAATATTTGGCATCACCGGTCCACCGGTCGCAGGGGCGTGATCGACCGGTACTTCTTGTATAAGCCCACTATCTCCTTCCCATGGCAAAATACCAAACTGCGGTCGATCGGTCCCAGGGACGCGGTCGACCGGTACTCTATTTTCAGGCTGCATTTGGTCCATGAAGAGGGGGAAAAGTCCAATAACGGAAATGGCCCTAATTTTTTCGTCCGAACTCCAAATGATGCACCGTTTATGGTCACGCGATGCTAACTCAATGAGCTACATATCTGTTAAATTTCCAAGAGTTGGAGAAGAAATGTGAATTGACCCCTTGAACTAGCGTCTAGCGACGGAACTTCTCCAAAATGCGACGGATCCTCACTTTTAGCGTTCCAATAGCAACAAAAGCACAATTAACCCCTACAAAACATGTATATATCCAAATACAAGGTTTTATGGTTAATGAGCATAAATATAGGCATTAAGGACCGTAAAAGCGCTAGAATGCATAAAGATAACGGGAAAAAATATGCAATATTTGATACGAATCAGTAGGTACAATGGAGAAAAGAGTCCTTAAGTGGGTGATAGACTCATGAGAGGAGTCTCCAGCACTTAAGGGAAAATTATTCTTGGAAGGTCGAAGCAGATGGATACGATGTCGTGTTTTGTCAATGAGGTTATGAATGCTTCTTTGTGAAGAGAGAAAAATCATTGGATAATTTAATTAGGGAGTAAGACGGGATGCAATGGTGCTAGTGAAACACCGTAGGGGGAGACCCATAAGGGGACCCATTTAAAATGATTTAGATAGCTAAATTCCTATCGAGTGATAGTGGATTCAATTGGGACTAGTAAGACCAGTAATGTGTTCCTTGGGGCCAGCGGAGCTAAAAGAACAATGAGCATGGCCGTTAGGGTCGAGGCTACCAGGGTTCGAGAGAAGGACAACCCTAATATGTTCAGTATGATCTGGAGTAATGGATTATATGAAGAGGTATTTTTAGGTGGAAAGTAGGACCACATGCATTGACTTTTCCCGAAGTGAGTAAAAAGGGACAAAGTATGGTGCCTAGCTGGGATAATGATTAAGATAACTTTCGTTCGGTTCGGATAAGCATGTCGTGTTTGGGAACCATTTATGCAGTCAGGGCGATTGATAAGGTAGAGAAATGCATTTTAACCTCGGGTGAATGAGGTATTCTTTGTGTGGAACGAGTGAGCCTTAATATCTTGATTAACACTAGATTCGCGTTTGAGACGAGTTTAGTGTGTATATCGATAACATTATTATGTTTACATATTTTTGTGGTATAGTAGGGTTATCTCTGTTGTCATCCGCGGGGCAGCTGGTGTAGTCTTAGTGGTATATTTTTATTGAGATTACTCATTTTACTCATGTGTTATACGAGTATCATATTGTCCTGGATATGGTCTCGATAGCAATGGTTGGAACGATAGCGGGCTGTTATTGCAAGGCTATCATGTTAGTTGTTCCAGGGCATGATGTGTTGTTTTGGCAATGTCTCATCTGAAAGAGGGTCGAGCTCGCATTTATATTATATTATATTATATTATGATAGAGACTTCAGAGAGTATAGTTGTCTCAAGATATTTGAGCCCGATATGTAGGGACTTTACCAATATGATCGGGGTATAATGGATTTTTGACTAGGCATAAATTCTTCTGAATTTAGCCACTTAATTTAGTAATTTTAATATCTTGAACAACGTAATTGAATTTTTTTTATCCCATATCATTTCCAATGACTATTTCTAACAAGTACCTCGAGTTCTTATATTTCTTATTGATTTTACAGGTATTTAGTGCAAGAAAAGAAAGAAAGAAATCGGAAGAAAGGAAGAGAAGAAAGGAGGACAAGTCAAAGGGAAAAAGCGTAAATTTACACCCGAAGATCATCATCTCACAAGAGCGTAGGAAGAAAAGGCAATCAAATCGGAGCTCTGGATCAAAAGTCATGACAAGTCAAAAGTTGGAAAGAAAAAGTCAAAATTGAAGAAATCCGGACTGATCCAGTTGATCTCGGACCGATCGGAAATGCCAACCTTTCAGTAGAACCCAGATCGATACAAACCCGATGAAAAACAAATCGATCCGATGGTATCCGGACTGGTCCAGTAGAAAGAAAAAAGAACAGATCTGATTAATGAAAAAATGAACCGATCCGATGGAATCCGGACCGGTCCGACTGCTCGAATTTCAAGCATTTATTATGGAGATGAAGAGTTTTAACCCTTGGAATATCTTGTACAACTCATCGCTATTAGCTATCAATACATGTTGGTTGGTGTTATGAAAAGCCAAACCCTAAGGGGAAGGAGGGGAGTCCTTTTTAGAGTGCCTTTTTACTTCTTTTTCGTTGGTAGACAATTTCATAGTTTAGAAAAACCCTAGTTTGTAAGTTTGAGGAACAAGGAGTATTTTGGGTTCAAGTTCATCTCTTTTCCCTAGTGCTGATTACAAGTTTCAATCTTCAATCCAAGTATCAATTTCCATTCTCTTATTTATTCTCTATTTTATTTTCAATTCAATTCTCAATTGTTTTGCAATTTTCTTTTGAAACAATGTTTCTTAGATACATAATTCCATGTGTAGTTATGAATTTGTTTTCTTCTCATAAAACCATGCCTAGCTAAATTTTTAAGGGTTGGTATGCATGAACCCATCCTGAGGTAAATTACCCATGTAGAAAATAGAGTTTAAATTAAAATTGACCAAATCGTGTAGGAAAATTATACGAACATAGTAAATCTTTTAATCTCTCTTCCCCTAGGTACTTGGGATGTTTAAGAATACTATGAAAGTGTAATTGTTCTACACCTATTTATATTTACCTTTGATTTCATATGATGCGGGCTAGTTCCCTCATATATGTAATGCTTAGGATCTATAAAGACATGATTCAGTTAAGATTTTAATTTACAATTCAAGTATTCTATACGATAAATTACTAGGGATTGGGGGATTGTATTCCAACCTATTTTCTCTCATACTCATATCTGTTCTCTTTACAATTCTTAGTGTGTTTGTGCACGTAGTTCATTCTAAATTTTTATTTCATCACCAATTGGAAATTTCAACCCATCAATCATCATTCTTTATATTCTTTTGAGGAATCATTTGAAGATTAAATAAGATTTTCCTAAGTTATTCATAATTACCAATTTTTGATCCCTGTGGAGACGATCCCGACTTATCAGATTATTACTAACACGACAGGCTTGCACTTGAGCCTAGAGAGAACTTACTTCTGAGACACATTCTTAGTCGCGTCAAGTTTTTGGGGCCGCTGCCAGGGATCATAAATTGGTGATATTTAGGAAAGTGAAATTGAATTCTCAATTGATTCATTCCTATATATAAAAAAATCATATCATCTCTCATAAGATTATATGCAAAATCCCCTTTTAACTCAAGTTCACAAAAATCCCATTGCTGAAGCTAATTCTGAAAATTCTCATACCACCGACTCTACAGACTTTTGGGTTCCACCTCCTTCACCTAATAATTCAATCACAAGTCGCACTTTGAGTCAAACACTGAGTGAGAGTTCTGAATCATTTGGTAGCAATATATCTGTGCATGGTAGTGTTGGTGTTGGTGCGAGAGGAAGAGTTACCGTATCTTCCCATGAAAGATCTCTTATTTCCTGAGCGAACTATTACCCCTGGTTTCATTTTACTTCCGTATAATGCCGGTCAGTTCCACTTTCGTAATGGGATGATTCAAATTCTTCCTACATTTCATGGGATGGATTCTTAAAAAACAGATCTCCATATTAGAGAATTCGAAGAAGCGTGTGAGACGTTTGGTGATCAAACCTGCCCACAAGATGTTATCCGGTTAAAGCTCTTCCCTTTTTCCTTAAAGGATAAAGATAAGACTTGGCTATGGTCACTACCCCCGAATTCTGTTTTATCCTAGAGAGATATGCAGACTAAGTTTCTCTCCAAGTTCTTTCCACAACACAAAACCAACTCTATCAAATCTCAAATACAAGCTTTTTGCCAAAATGAGAATGAAGCTTTTGACAAGTGTTGGGACCATTTTCAGGAGTTAGTTAGTGCTTGCCCACATCATGGGTTCTAAAAACATCATCTCATTTCATTTTTTCATCAAGGGCTTACTTTAGCTATAAACCACTCGTGCAGACAATGTGCGAAAGACCATTCTGGGAACTAGACTCAAGCGATGCTGAGGCTCATCTGAAATACGTAGCAGAGGCTACGCAAGCATGGGATGTTTCCGACCCCAATAGTCAAAATAAAAATTGACAAGTGTCCAACTCGTCTGCTGCGTCCGGTATTTATCACTTGGACAAGGACACTTTGTTAGATCGTCGATTTGACCAATTGGAAAAGAGTTTTAGAGCCATACTTGATGTTCATTAAGAGAAGTTGCCATACCCATTCAAGCTGGAAAGGAGAAAATGTGTGCCATTTGTACTGCCGACCATTCTTCCAAAGGATATCTTACCATACCAGCCTACAAGGTAATTTATACTGAGCAAGTAGAAGCGATAGGAGGGTTTTGAGGAAATTTTAATGTACCGCAGGGGAATGCATACAATCAATCGTGGAGGAATCATCCTGGTTTTAACTATGGACAACCACAAAGTGTGATTAATCCTAATTCACATGTTCCTTTGCCTCCATCCCCTCCTCAATTTCAGCAAATCACTCCTCTAATGCAAACCCCTATGCAAGTACCAGCACCTGGTCCGTATGTTACTCCACCTAGGCGATCTCTTGAGGATAATCTGAATCAACTCATCCAATCTCAAAAGTAGAGCAATTTTAAGTATGATAGAATGTTCATAGAGATTCATACTATCATCTCTAGCTTGCAATCTGCACTGAATACTCAAGAGAAAGGTAAATTCCCAGATCAAGGCCAAAGAGCTCCTCAAGTGAAAACTACGGTTATATCTACATCATTGAATTTGCCAGAGCAATGTCAAGCTGTCACGACTCTGCGCAGTGGTCGCGTAATTGATCTAGTGCCACCACCTCCCAAAGAATCTAAGGCTAAAGAAGTTTCAGAGTCTGAGGAGACCCCATTGCATATGAATGATAAGGATGAAGGAGTTGAGCCTGAAGTTAAAGTAAAACCGCCCACTGCTGCTCCATTTCCTCAACACTTGGCACCACCCAAAAAGGGAGCCTCGCGTACTGAAGTGTTAGATGTTATGAAGCAAGTAAAGTTGAACTTGCCATTTTTTGATGCTATCCAAAAAATTCTCGCCTATGCCAAAGTCATCAAAGATCTTTTGACTATCAAACGACGGCTTAAGGTGAAGAAGAACGTCTTTTTGGCACAAAATGTGAGCTCGGTCCTTCTTAATGATCTTCCACCAAAATTTAAGGATCCTAGTGCACCTACAATCTCCTGTGTTATAGGAGAAAGTAGAGTTGAAAAAGACTTGCTCGACTTAGTTGAGGGTGTGAATATCCATCCATACTCTATCTATAAGCAGCTTGATTTAAGTGATCTTAAATTTACCCGAATCACCCTACAGTTAGCAGATCGAACAGTGAAAGTACTTTGAGGGATTGTGGAGGACGTGATAGTTCAAGTGGACACATTCTAATTCCCTACAAACTTTGTCATTTGGGACATGGAGCCTTCCCCCCATTCTATTAATCATGTTCCCATAATTTTGGGCCGTCCATTTTTAGCTGCTGCTAATGCTTTGATCAACACACGGAATGGCCAAATGCAACTCAATTTTGGAAACATGACCCTCGAGACCAATATTTTCAATGTTGCTAACAAAATGGGTGATGAGGATGAAATTCATGAGGTTGATCTTATTGAAGAGGTGCTCGTTCAATCACTTATTTAGTGCAAGTGATTGAAGATCTTATTCAATCACTTGGTCACTCGTTCAATCACTTGATCATAGCTCGCTACCGAAAGCTTAATGATGGAATAAGAAAAGACCATTTTCCCTTGCCTTTTATTGACCAAGTGATTGAACGAGTAGCGAGCTATCCTTACTATTGTTTTCTAGATGAGTATTCTGGCTATAATCAGTTTCAAGTGGATATACTTGATCAAGAAAAGACGACTTTTACATGTTTGTTTGGCACGTTTGCTTACAAATGTATGACGTTTGGATTATGTAATGCGCCCGCGACTTTTCAAAGGTGTATGTTGTGTCTCTTTAGCGACATGATAGAAAAATGTCTTGAGGTGTTCATGGACGGTTTCAGCATTTTCGGTCCCTCTTTCGACCAATGTTTAGCTAATCTTGAAAAAGTTTTATTTCGGTGTTTGGAAAAAGACGGATTCCTCAATTGGGAAAAATGCCATTTTATGGTCACTGAGGGCGTAGTTCTGGGCCACATGGTCTCATCAAGGGTAATTGAGGTTGATCGAGCAAAAATCGAAGTAATAGCTTATCTACCCCTGCCAAAATCACTTAAGGATGTGAGGTCCTTTCTAGGCCATGCTGGATTTTACAAGAGATTTATCAAAGACTTTAGTGCCATCGCTAGACCCTTGAGTAATCTTCTCATGAAGTACATTCCGTTTGAATGGAATAATGCATGTCAAGAAGCTTTTGATAAATTAAAAAGCATACTAATTTCTGTTCCTATCATGCAATCTCCCGATTGGTCACTCCCATTCGAGATTATGTGTGATGCAAGTGATTACACAGTTGTGGATGTTCTAGGAAAGTGGAAATACAAGAAATCTCATGTTATTTACTATGATAGTAGGACATTATTTGGCCCCCAGCTTAACTACTCCACTACGGAGAAAGAATTACTAGCAGTCGTTTTTGCTCTTGACAAATTCTTATCTTACATTGTTGGGTCTCCCATCAATTGCTTCACTGATCACTCGACACTCAAATATCTTTTGACCAACAAAGATACCAAACCGTGCCTAATTAGGTGGATCCTACTCCTACAAGAGTTTAATCTCTCGATCCAAGATAAGAAAGGAGTATAAAACGTCGTTGCCGACCATTTGTCACGGCTCTCGTCCGATGTACCTACTGATCCAATCCTCATAGACAAGTACTTTCTGGAAGATAATCTATTTGCTACTTCTTCTCTTCCCTAATTTGCAGATATAGTGAATGACCTTATCACGATGGTTGTGCCCTCCAATTGGACTTCGCAAGAGAGAAACAAGTTCATTACTTGGTCACGCATGTTATTTTATGATGATCCGTATTTGTTTAAGTATTGCGTCGATCAAATCATCCAAAAATGTGTACCTGATGCAGAAATTCAAGGGGTAATTCGATTTTGTCATACGGAAGCGTGTGGAGGTCATTTCTCTAAAAACAAAACTGCTGCAAAAATCCTACAAAGCGGTCTCTTTTTGCCCACAATCTTTCGGGATATGAATAATTATTGTAAATCGTATGATAGATGCCAAAGAATGGGAGTTATTACTCATCGTGAGATGATTCCATTAACCCCCATACTTGTCATAGAGTTGTTTGATTGCTGGGGTATTGACTTCATGGGGCCTTTTCCACCCTCTTTTGTCTTTCTTTACATCCTCGTTGCAGTAGACTACGTCTCAAAATGGGTAGAGGCCATAGCTACAAGGACGAATGACAATAAGGTGGTGATAAAATTCATTTAAGAACACATACTTTCTCGCTTCGGAGTTCCTAAGGCTATCATCAGTGATAATGGCACTCATTTTTGCAATAGGCCGATGGAAAAGCTAATGCGAAAGTATGGGGTAGCCCATAAGGTTGGAACGACTTATCACCCCCAATCGAATGGCCAGGCCGAGCTAGAGAATAGAGAAAGTAAAAATATCTTGGAGAAGACAGTTGAACCTAATAGGAAAGATTGGTCTCTCAGATTGAATGATGCGCTCTGGGCTTATCGAACTGCATAAAAGAATCCCCTTAGGATGTCCCCATTTCGTTTTGTGTATGGAAAACCTTGTCATCATCCTGTTGAAATTGAACACAAGGCGTATTGGGCTATTAAAAGGGCGAACTTTAACATGGAAAAGCCGGTGAAGCACGCAAACTTCAGTTGAACGAGTTAGAAGAAATACCCAGCGATGCGTATGATAGTGCTAAAATCTTAAAGGAACGAATGAAACGAGCTCACGATAGAATCATCCGACGTAAGGAGCTTCATTCGGGACAGAAAGTACTTCTCTACAACTCGAGGTTACACTTATTTCCCAAAAAATTACGGTCACGATGGTCAGGTCCATTCACTGTGTAGGAAGTATTCCCCCATGGAGCTGTTAAATTAGAGTATCAAAAAGTAGGAAACACATTCCAGGTTAACGGACAACGTCTTAAGCCGTATCTGGAAGCAGTTGTTGAGGAATCCAACATAATCTGGTTGTCGGACCCCATTTATGGGGATTGACTAAGCACATAATGTGAGGTCGTCGCACCCCCGACGTGTATGGGGTGAATGTTGTGTATAGTAGTGATAGGATGTTAGGATAGCTGAGGTTTTACCGTCGCTCCCCCATTTTTGGGGAGGGTGATGGCTTTGTTGTTGCCTGTAAGGCTGTCTATTTTTCTTCCATGTTTGACGCCCTACTGTTGGGTGATGAGGTCAAAGAATTGTCTAAGTGGGGATTTCTGCCCCCAGAAGGAACTCTCAGATTTCGCTTGGAGCGAGGGGACTTTCCATGGTCCCATATTGATTTCGAAGCACCCGGGGGATCCCCCGTGCACTTTGCTGCCTGGAACTCTCACATGCAGAGTTCCTATGCTGATGTCCTTACTAAGATCGGGCTAGATGGTTTGGTGAGTTTACTCTATAAAAGAACAACGCTTCCCTTCCTGTCCTGGTCTCTCAATGGAACGTGGATACTCATACGTTCATCGCTGCGTGGGGTGAGTTTAATATAACTCTGGAGGACGTGTGCGAGCTCCTGGGCCTCGATGCAACAGGCCATGAGCCTTACACCGATGAGGCTCTTGATGCTCAAGAGACTACAGATCGTTTGGAGTTGGATCGCATATGCCGAAGCTGCATCGGTTCTTCCAACAAAGCTACTTTTTCTCCCTTGATCAATTATTTCTTCAAGAGTGCTGGTGAAGGCAGTTCCTCATCAACTGCCCCTGGTCAAGGTACGTCGTTGGAGCTTCCCGCCTACATTCTTGTGATTCTTTCCCGTTTCCTTTTGACGGGCAACCCAACGACCAGCCCTGAAGGGACCTTATCAACCTGTCCCTTCGCTTAGCTCGAGGCATAAAGCTTCCCCTGGCTGTAATTGACTTGGGATCCCTGTACACCTGGTTGGATAGGGCTTTATTTGACATGAAACGCTCTATTGGTCGTTATAACTTGGCCAATTTTGCCAATAGCGTTCTTCTGACCAGCTTTCTCTACTTCCGCTTTCCTGCCGTAGCGGCCAAGCCCAACAGTCCTCCTTCGGGTGAAACAATTTTACCTCCTCGATCTTTCATTTATCATAAGAGACAAAGCCGAAAGGAGTTGATTTCTGTGATTGACCGTTTCGAGAATTTCGTTATGAGGCCCTATCAGGAAGAGGCCTTTTTTCACACTTGTGAAGTTTTTCATCATGATGCCAGAGTGATATAGGACCCCTCTCCCGACATTGAGGATCCCTCGCTTGTCGTGGTTCTTTTGCTTTCTCCTGGATATCTTCCCTCCTACACCGAGTGGGGATACACGAGCGAGCATTATAATCCCAACCGATGCAGCTGTCAGTTTGGGTTTGACCAGGGGGTGCCACGTCCAGTGTTTCAATCGTCAAACCCCAAGGTCTCCTTTGGCGAGGCATGCTCCTTGTTTTCTTCGACTGCTGCGTGGGGGATATGTTCAACAATGGCTGGGCATGTCACCATTCCCAGTATTACTAGACATGGGGATGTGACCCCTTTGTTTGCCACCAAGTATTGGCCAAAACAACTAGCTGAAATTGCTGAGTTTATTGAGGGAGAGCCGGTGTATCCTCCCGCTTCTTCATTTTCTGCCCTAGAGTTGGGGCTAAAAGGTAACTCTGTACTTGGGATAGAATTCCCCCTAAGTTCAACCCACAAAGCACCTCCTACCGAGCTTCCCCCACTTTTCCCCATGGTCCCAGTTGCAATGCCAAGACCGAGGACTCCTGCTGTTCCAAAGAAGGCTACCCCCTCTACTGCAGCTACTACCCACGAGGGGGATTCTCCACCACCTGCCAAGAAGGCAAAAACGGTCAAGAGTGGGTAATTAAAATCGAAGTCCCAGAAGCCCCAAACTCCCGTGGTGTCTCTTCCCATAGCCTCTGTTCCACCTCCCATGCCTGCTGAGATGGCTGAGCGTGTAAGGAGGGAGGCCCAAGCAGAACTAGACCGAATAAATGTCGAGTATCAACGGCATGCAGTCGTTGTCCCTTCCTCTGTTGCTTTCCCCACGATGGTGGTTGGTCCTTCAGAGCCAACAACTAGTAGGAGGAAGAGCTCCAGGGTTCCTCAAGGGGTCAGTACTGGCGCCGCGGGATCAAGGAAGAAGACTCTGGGCACCAAGTCCCAGAAGAAACGGACTCCTGAGGTGCATTCCACTCCTGCCCCTTCTGTTGCTGCTACGTCTCCCTCTTCGCCAGTGGTCGTGTCTTCTCGTTCTCCTTCTGAATCAGAGGTATGTATAACTGATTTAGTTATTATCTCCTTTTGCTTAAGGCCGACTGTCTTTACTTATGTGTATATTTATCCTTCCTCCTTTTTTTGGCAGCTGTGGTGCAGCGAGTTGAAATAGAAAGACCAGACCCCTCCAGTCCTCCCGTGAGCCCTTTTGTGGGGGGACGCTTCGGTGCATCTCATACCGATGTGACTCCTCCCCGTTCCCCCATGACAGGGCTTACGTATGCTCATCGTGCAGTCGGTCAACGGGCGAGGGAAGTCGTTGTGGGAGGTGAAGCCGTTGATCCTGCGAGTGATTCCTTGACTGAAGTGGTAACCCCGCCCGAAGTGACACAATCCGAGATAACACCCTCGGTCCCTTCTGATTTACAGGCCTCACCTGAGGTTCCTCTGCCCATTGTTCCTGTTGAGGAGAGTGGGCCCGAGGTATGGTTTCCTCTTTAATTTATTTGTGGTTTTAATTTTTTTTTTGGTCCCATTCTTTTCTTATTTGGCTTGCTCAATTCTGAGATGTTTTTGGGTACCCCAGGTTGAAGTATCCTCGTTGTTGGAAAGCGTTCTTCTTCCAATGACGCTGATGAGACCCCTGACTGCCATTCCTCTTCTTAGTATCATAACTGAGGTAAGTAACACGTAGGGGTATTTCTTCATATTTTCTGTGCCCATTATTCTTTTCTAACACTTGGCTTTGTGCAAAGTATTCTCCTGATCTTGCACCAACTCCTGCGGTGAGGGCCCAAGTTGGTGTGTTTACACCCCCTCCTGATGTGGCTTTGTTTGAGGGCTCAGTGTCTTCGCATGATGAACCCCGTATGCTGGCCCTTGTGCCCTATACGGGTGATAGAGGTTTGCCAAGCGTGGAGGCTTCTGCGTCCGGGGACCCCGTTATGGCTTCTGGGGTAATAATCTCTCCCCCAACGATTCTTATCCCTATGGCTGCCTCATATGCTCCCGTTGTCACTGACGTATATTTTTCTTGCTAACTTTTGTTAAGATTTTCCATAATCTCCATCTTATGATTTTTCATAAGATTTTTCCTTAAACTTCACCTTATAACGATGACTTAACAATGAAAACACTTGTTAAGTTTTTTCATAAACTCCACTTTATAATGATGACTTAACAATGAAAACACTTGTTAAGTTTTTTCATAAACTCCACCTTATAACGGTGACTTAACAACGAAAGCGCTTGTTAAGATTTTTTTCATAAACTCCACCTTATAACGGTGACTTAACAACGAAAGCGCTTGTTAAGATTTTTTTCATAAACTCCACCTTATAACGGTGACTTAACAACGAAAACACTTGTTAAGTTTTTTTTCACAAACTCCATCTTATAACGGTGACTTAACAACAAAAGCGCTTGTTAAGATTTTTTTCCATAAACTCCACCTTATAATGGTGACTTAACAACGAAAGCGCTTGTTAAGTTTTTTTTCATAACTTCATCATGTGCGCTATTTCTTTTCAGGTTGTTAGGGAAAATTCGCCTCCAGTTCTCTCGCCTGTAGGCTCGCCCTTCCGAGAACCTGATGTTTCGGAAAATTATATTCATGATGATCAAGGTTCTACGACTGGTGCTGCAGCTGAGAGAGAATCTGGGTGTGAACTGCCTCTTCCTGACCTAGCTCCTCATGCATTCTGCCTAATGGTGCTTCAGCAGTCTCCTCAAATGCCTGTCAACCATCGCTTGATGATTGAACAACTGGTGAATCGCCACCCTGAGACCTTCACACCAGATTGCCTGCGCTCCAATATTCACGTGATGAGTCACAGACTGCAAGGCATGGCGATCGTTGTTGTTGAAATTGCCAGTACCCCTACTGCAAGTGTTACCAGATCCCTTCTTAACCAATTTCTGGGTTTTCTGAAGGAGTTGGGACGTGATGGTTTCCGTTTTGACTGGCTTATAACGTATCTAAAGACTTTGAAGAACCAGCAACTGATCGTCCAGAGGGAAGTGTTACGAAAGCACCAGGAGGACCAGCAAGCTGAGGAAGCTAGGTTGGTCGCATTGGCACCCCTTTTGGAAGCAGTGGATCAAGAGGTAAAGGATGCCGAACAAGATTTGTGCCTGGTCAAACTGAAGCGTGAGAGACTCCTGATCGAACGTACACAAGTGCAAATGAGGCTGGAGGTTTCTATTAACGCCCAACGGTCTTTCACAGCAGCTTCTTCGGGCCTTCCTGGAGATTTTTTCTCTTCCTCAGATTTATCTTTTCTTTTAGACTAGTTACTTCTTGTATACAGATCCTTTACTGCTTTTATCTATGTAATTCTTTGGAAATATCTCCCAAAAGAAACTTTGTAATGCTCTATTGTTTATGAATGAAGAACATATACTTTTCAATCCCTTCGCATGTTGTGAATGTTGTTGTGTGCTATAGAGTTTTGTATTTCTGCAATTCTTCCATTATGCTAAAAAAATGTCACCCAAAACTTGTATATTTATAACAATAGCTAGTCATAACATCAGTTCAAACTTGGTTGTTTACACATGATAAACCTTCAGCCACTTATTGTTAATCTTAAATGGCTTGTCTTCTTCTAACTTCGAAATTAAGCAATAACCTGAGTCATGAGCTTCCTTCATAACGAAAGGTCCCTCCCAGTTGGCTGCGAACTTTGGTAGAGGAAGTCCCCTGATGTGCTTCACTGCCGCTTTCAATACAAGGTCTCCTTCCACGAACTTCCTTGGTCTCACCAAGTTGTCATATGCCCTGGAGAGTTGTTTCGTATATATTTGAAAGTGTTGCATCGAGTTGTCTCTGTGTTCATCCAACGCTTCCAGCTGTACATGTCTACTATGAGGGAGCATGCTACTTCTCAAGGCATAACGAGCAGAGGGAACTTCCAATTCTACTGGGAGGATTGCCTTAGCCCCATAAACAAGAGAGAACGGCGTGTATCCTGTGGGTTTTCGCTTGGTTGTTCGATAGGCCCACAAGACAGCTGGTATCTTGTCATCCCACGCCCCTGGAAAGTCTTCCATCATTTTGGCCAAAATAGTAATCAGGGTTTTGTTAGTTGCTTCGGCCTGACCATTTACCTTTGGGTATGCCACCGTTGAAGTGTGATGAATAATGGAGTACTTGTCCGTGAGCATTGTTACTTCAAAATTGACGAAGGGGGTCCCATTATCCGAGAGAATTACTTTTGGGATCCCAAAACGGCAAATGATGTATTCTCTGATGAAGTTGCTCACCACCCCAGCCGTTGCCCGTTTCAATGGTATTGCCTCGGCCCATTTTGTGAAACATTCTATTACTACTAGTATCCATATCTTGCCTCTCGAAGAGGGGTGTATTGCCCCCACTAGGTCGAACGCCCAAGTATGAAATGGATAGGGCATTAATAGAGAGTGCAAGCCTGCTGATGTGCCATGGATCATATTCCCATGAAGTTGACAAGCTTTGCATTTTCGAACAAACTCTGTAGAGTCTTTCTCCATTGTTGGCTAATAATACCCCAATGTCATCAACTGATCATACAGCTTGGCACCTCTTATATGTGCTGGATCGTGCGCTTGTTTGAGGACCTCCACTGCTTCTTCCCTCATGACACATCGCAAGGGCCTGTTAAAGTACCCCTTTCGATAAAGCTTCCCCTCCTGGACGTAGAACCTTGGAGCCCTTCGCCTCAGACCCATTACATCTATTTTCTCCGTTGAGATAACCCCCTCCTGAATGAAGTCGATGTAGGGCTGCCTCCAGTCCGTTTGAGCTTCAATAAAATGACACTCAGCTGCTTCAAAGAATAGCTGACACTTATTGCATTTCCATTGTATCTCTGTCGCATCTTGCTTCATTCTAGGCCAGAAATACCCCTCCCTTTGAATTCTCCTATATAGCGATATCTCAGTCGTTTCGTAGTGTTCTTTATGTGTTTTCCTCAATATTTGCTCGGCCTCTTCTGGGCTGACGCATCTTGATAGCCATCCTCCTGTATTTCTAAAATAGAGATTCCCCTGGCATGTAAAATATTGGGCCAACTCTCTTAGTCCCATCGCCCCCTCACCAGACTCCAGTTGCTTCTTAATATCCCTTCTCCAGCCCACTTCTTCCTCCATTGGTAGTATTGACTGTACTACCGAGGGGGCTGTTCTTCGTTGGATCACAACTATAGTCTCATTGGTTTTCATTATCATCTTCTGGGAAATAGTGGCATAGGCATCTGGATGGCAGTTCATCGTTCTGGGATGCCTCCTGATCTTGGTCCGATGGAACAGTTTGAGGAGCCTTTGAATGATTGTTCTATAGGGCTCCAGGCTCATGTGTTTCAACGCATATTCTTCGTTTACCTGCTGAATTACTAAGTTTGAGTCACCCTTAATGCAGAGTGAACGAATTCCCCTCCGAAGAGCCTCTAGAAGCCCTAGTACTAACGCCTCGTATTCTGCCTCGTTATTAGAGCACGGGAAATCTAGTTTGTAAGAAAGGCAAATCTCTTCCATCCATTTTGAAAGAACAACCCCTGCTCCTCCTTTCTTTTCCATCGAAGATCCATCGAACTGCATCGTCCATTCCTCCTCAGTTGCATCCAGGTAATTGGCCTGCAAATCATCTCCTGTAATGTCTTCCCTAGGTGGCTCGAAGGTTCCTGAAGGGAAGATGGCCAATAGGTCAGCATACGCCTGGCTTTTGATTATGCGAGGGACCATACATTTTAAGTCGTATTCAGAGAGAATAAGGAACCATCTAGCTGCCCTGCCAATCAATATAGTCTTTGCGAGTAAATAACTAATTGGGTCTCATCTAGTTACAATATGAATGGTGAAAGACAGCATATAATGCCTAAGTTTTTGTGCTACGAAGACCAAGGCTAAACAATGCCTTTCTAAACTAGTATATCTAATTTTTGGCCCATGTATAATTCTGCTGAGGTAGTAAACCGGCCGTTCTTTCCCGTCTACTTCTTGTGCTAGCAGAGCTCCAATGGACCTCGTGGTGGATGTGAGGTATAGCTACAATGGAGCTCCCGCCTGGGGAGGAACCATGATTTGTGATGACACGAGCAACTTCTTCAGCCCAACAAGGGACTTCTGGTGAACCTCTTCCCATCTGAATTTAGTTTTCCTTCGTAGCAGTTGCATCAGTGGGTGTGTTATTTCGGCCAGTCCAGGCACAAATCTCCTAAGGTAGGAGACTTTTCCAAGAAAAATTTTCAGCTCCTTCGCCATTCTTGGACATGGCATCTCCAAGATTGCCCGCTGTTTATCCTGGTCCATCTGTACCCCTTGTCGATTAACCACGAAGCCTAAAAACTTACCACTTGTTACTCCGAAGACACACTTTAACGGGTTCATCCTTAACTTGTACCTCCTGCACCGAGCAAACACCTTCCTTAAGTCGTTCAGATGGGACTCCTCCTTCTTTGATTTGATGACCAAGTCGTCTACGTAGAATTCCACAAATTTGTGAAAGAAGTCATGAAAAATGGCCATCATTATCCTTTGGTACGTAGCCCAGACGTTCTTGAGTCCAAACGGCATTACCTTGTACATAAAGTTGCCCAACGGTGTTCTAAATGATGTTTTCTCTGCGTCAGAGGGGTCCATCTTGATCTGGTTGTATCCCACATACCCATCCATGAAGCTATACATCTCATGACCAGCCTTGGCGTCTATCAAACTATCGATGGAGGGTACGGGAAACTCATCCTTGGGGCAAGCCCTATTCAAGTCTCTGAAATCCACGCAGATCCTTATTTGGTTTTTGTCTTTCTTCCCCACTGGCACAATGCTGGATAGCCAGAGGGGATGTTGTATAGGCTTGATAAATCCTGCTGCCAATAAGCATTGGACCTCTTCTTTAATCTTTAAATCTATTTCAAGCTTGTAAGTTCTTGTTTCCTGCTTTACTGGAATAGCTGAAGGCATCACGTTTAACTTGTGGCAGCTCACTTCCTCATCCAGCCCTTCCATTTCAGTGTACTTCCATGCGAAGACAACTATTAACTCCCGAATCAGGTCAACCAAGGCTTTTTGTTTCTCCTTAACAAGATCTTTCTAGATAAAGATAGGCCTTGGATCTTCCCCTTCTCCGGCTAGGTTTAGTTGCTCCAACTCTTGTGCCTGGGGCCTTGGTTGGTCTGTCATGTAGTCTGGTTCTTCGGCGACATCTTCTACGAACTCTTGTATGATGGAGTTGTCTATCACCATACACTGCCCCCGTTGATCTACTAAAAAACACTCATATATCAGGTCAACTTCATTGTTAGCCTTTTCGGCCGCCCGTTCACACCATTATAAGCGGTACACCACTTTTCCCTCTTCAGTGACAATTTTCTTGCATTGCCTGCTGGTGGCTGTTGCTACGGCCTTTCTCTTCCTTTCTCTGGAAGCCTCAGCGATTCTTTCCCCTGAAAAATGACTTAACACGCTTTGTCGTTCGACCTCATGCTCGCCTGGGTCTGTCCTAGGCCTCATCTTTTCTTTGAGCTGCTTCAAGATGTTCTGGGGTCGAGGGACCGCCTGATATGTTTCCTCGATCCTCTTCCCTTCGCCACTCTCATTTAAAGGTCCCATTCTTTCTCTAATCGAGGGGACCCATGCTCCCTCCATTCTCCTTATTAGAACCTGCACGTCCTCTTCGAGCTCTGTATAAAAGGCTGCATCCACCAAGTGTGCTTCTTCGATAGCGAAAGGCCTCTTAGTTTCCCTAATAGTTACTTCTGTCCCCTTGATATTCGCCTTAGCACATTGATGGTACGTTGAGGGAACTAACCCTTGGTTGTGCATCCATACTCTCCCTATTAACAAATGATAGGAAGTTGCGCTTTCTATTACATGGAACTTGATATGGGAACTCAGATTTCCCATCACTATCCCCACGTTTACATACCCGATGGATTTGGAAGATTGATTATCGTAGCCCGAGATTACCAAGGGCCTAGGAACCAACCTTTCTTCTGGAATATTAGCCGCGTGGAAGGAGTTGATTGGCATAATGTTGATGGAAGCACCCCCATCCATAAGAGTCCTGGCAAAGCTAACCCCGTTAACACTGGCGGTTACATACAGAGGCCTAGTATGGGGGAACCTTACAGCTCTATCTGCATCGCTGAACGTTACCTCTGATAGGAACTTATTTACCAGCCTGGACATGGGTCCCCTCCATCTTAGCGAGCGGACTGCATTTCTTCTTGCAATATCTAAGACCGCCTGAGTTATCTCCATTCTGCTTTCTTTCGGGATTCCCACTTGGTCGAAGAACCAAGTGAACTTTTGAGATTTTGACACTGCGCTACATTCTACGACTGGGTCCGTTTCCTCACCCTCAACGCTGTAGGCGTCTTCTACATCCCTAGCACTTGCTTCATCATAAGCTAGAACTACGTTAGCCATTCCCCTGGTGCAATGTTCCAGTGCCTTATCGAACTCCATTGTTGCCCCTCCCCCCTCCCGTTCTGCCTCCTTATCGTAGGCCGTTACAAGATTGGCCCCATGTGCCGGGAGTGGGTTATTGTTAACATTCTGCGGGGGGGGGGGGGGGGGGGGGGGGGGGGTTGTAATGTTCCCGCCTTCATGTACTTGTCGATGATTCTTCGCAGCGTGAAGCAGCTTTCTGTTGGATGCTGGACCTTTCGATGAACCTGACAATATTTGGGATCGGCCCTAGTTGCCGCGTCGGACTCTTCCGCCGGGACACCCTTTGGTTCGTAAACCGTTCTGCCTTAGACCATTGCGTTATAGCAACTCACAGCCTCCTCCACCGTACAAGGTAACGGTGGCGGGTCTTCTCTATCTCTTTCGGACTTTTTTTTGTTATCCTTCCTCAGCACCTTGCCCCGATCTTCCCTCTTGATATATCCCACCCGTGGGGCCTGAGACCTTCCTCCAATGGGTTGTATCGGTTGTCTGAACACCATGGGAGCTACTATCGGGCTAGGTCGCACCACCAAAGGTATATTTATTACGAATTTAAGAATGCTAAAAATGTTCCCTCGCGTGTCTCATTGATTAGGTGACAGATATACTCAGGAAGTAATCCCTCAGCACAAATCTGTAGTAACCTGGCCTCCTTAGCTTCTTCCCTTACATCGAGGGACCTTTCCCTAAATCTTCGAATATAGGACACTACCTCTTCTCCTGGCCTTTGCCTCTCCCTGCCAAGTTGGGTTAGGGTGAACTCATCTTCTACCAAGAAGAACTTTCGGACAAACAATACATGCATCTCCTCCCACGTAGAGACACTATTGGGAGGCAGATGAGAGTACCAAGTGTATGCTTTATCAGTCAGGGATTTGGAGAACTCCCTCAGTCTAAGCTTTTTGTCATTGCAGTGCGCTCCCAAGTGTTCAACGAAATGCTTAATGTGTTCCTTCGGGTTCCCACCTTTCCCTGAGTATTTTTCAAAAGTAGGGGGAATATAGTCCTTCGGGTAGGGTTCGTCGTTGTACTCCTGGGGGTAAGGTGTTCGGAAGTCGTCGTAGACCGCTGCCACCTCGCCCACAGCCTGCGAGGAATCCTGCATGAACTTCAGCATCTCCTTCTGCATCTCTTTTCTCATCTCTTCCAAGGGCGAGGCTACTGGGGCCACCAGCAACGAGGCCGAGGGTTGAGCGCTCGTTGCAACCGTAGCGAACGTTACCGGTAGTGCCGTTGAAACTCCTGAGGTGCCCACAGTTGGATTCACAACAGAGGGTGAAATAGCGTTGCCAAAGCCGTTTATGAAAATAAACTATTTAAGCAACTCCGAAAGTTTGTTGAAGAAACTCTTTACTTAAATCAAAACGATTTTGAACACAAGATGTGTTAACAAAAGTATGTACGAGATATGGACAAGATTTGATAACAAGTTTTAGTAAACAGTTTAAAATGTTTTAAACTCAGCACACAAACAGAAAGGGATGAGAAGATGTAGAAATATTGATACTCAGGATTTTTAACGTGGTAAAACCTCAACCTTGAGGAAACATCCACGACTCCCTCTACGGAGTAAAACAAAAACAATCACTAAAACAAATATATGAGTTACAACCTATTTAACTAACATGCACACAAAAACAAATCTATACAAGTTCAGGATTGTACCCTCTGGCGTCCTTAACTTTTCTGCAGATCTTGTTTGTTGATGTAGTTGTCTCAGTTTGTCAACTCTTCTTTGTTCCAGCACTTTACGTCGACTTATTATTCACCAAATCTTATAGCCAACACTTTGAGTGTTTGTAGTGTGAAGATGTTTGTGAATGGTGTTCTAAATCACATGCATGCACACACACACACTTATTAGTTACAGACGATCCTAACAAATCACATATAAAGTCTATATGCAGTGTATTTGTTATTTTTCTTTCTTACAAAACCAAGAACCTTTTCGACCTTTCAAAATAACCCAGATTCCACGGAGATCTTGCTTAAGAAATCGGTCAAGACCTTTCTCAATCACTTTTGAAAATATTATGTGGATTGAGAACCCTCCAAGTGCGAATCCCACTAGGTCAGGTTAGGTTTTGTAAAAACAGAAATAGAAAAACATCTATTGTTGATCTTTGAAGAAGAAAAATGTTTTAACAGAAAACAATCAACAACGAAATTCTCAAGATGAGAAATAAATGCAACTAAGTGTTCTGTGACATGAAAAACCTCAGATCTATGATTTCTATTGAAAAAGAAACAAGATCTGAGTCTATGTCTAAGTTGGAAATAAGATTTATGAACACAAGGATTTCAGCAACCCAGAAATCACTCAACTCGAACTCTCATAACTCAAGAAACACTAAGGATGGTGTTTGTCTGGTTATGGTGTTTATAGAGAGGTAAGTGGTTTAGGTTTAGAGGTATTTGGACGAAGTTAGGGTTTCTAACTAGGGTTTGGTTTCTCTCTCTAACTTCTCTCTTCTCTCTTCTCTCTCTATTTTCTGAGACTTTTCAAAATGGCAAAAGCTTTCGAAGGCTGAAATGGGAGGCCTTTAAATAGGAAGAGAGGAAGATTCCAGAGCATCGTTCAAAAACAATGGCTGAGATTGAGTCAAGCTCCATTGACTGCAATCCAAGGGCTCACAACAGGCGGTGGATTAAACAGGCTATGATTGGCTTAAGGGATTACACGGGGATCCACTCAAAAGACATGCAGGCCATCGATAAGGGTTGATCCAAGGGCTGATAACAAGCGATGGTATGTCTCTGTAAAGAAACACACCTAGGGCCAATCAGAGAACAGCAAGTGTTGGCCTGAGGACAAATGCAAACGCGCGTCCCAAAATAATTACATAGCCAACCCTAAAGTCTTTAGCGCTTTCGGTTTCTACCCAGAGTAACTTTAGGCCAATAAACACAACAATCCATATATATATAATAACCCCAAGACTTTATAAATCAAATTTTAATTAAATAAAACCTTGTTTAAAATATGTTTTAAATTCCCAAAAAATTATTAAAAATCAAATTGAGGGATTTAAACACACTCACAACATTAAAACACATAGGGGTGCAATATGATATGCAAGAATCAAATTCTAAGTGTGTGAGTGATGGCTATAGTCTTAGGATCATTACATGATAGATAGAAGAAGAAGCAACCCAATCTCTGAAGCTCTTTGGTTTCTAGGATAGACACTATTTTGTCACAATTTCCAAACTAGATGAGCTCTTATACAGTCTAGACTCAAATGAGTCAAAAGTATAAGGTCTTCAATCTCCCCCTTTGGAAATATGAGACAAAATCTCCTTTGAGTCATCTCAACTCGTAGGGCGACAACAAAAAAGAAAAACTTATTCCTATAAAGGTTCTATCTACCCAAATCCTAGAAAGCAAAAATTACATAACTCAACTATATACAGTTTAACATCCTATTATTACAATGAAGAATGACTGTACAAGAAGAATACCTGCAAAAAATTACTAAGATCAAGCTTTTTAGTATATGCAGTAGACTCAAATTTCTCCCCCATTTTGTCTCAAATGGAAAAAGGGAAGGAACTTGGCAAATATAACAGGTATTTACTCAACACAAATCATACCAATAGATTTACGTAAAGAAATGAATCTATTATAATCAAGAGGTTTGGTAAATAAATCTGCAAGTTGTAGATCAGTAGAAAGATAATTGATTTCTAATTCCTTGGTTTCAACTAATTCACGAATAAAATGATGTCTTATTTTAATGTGCTTAGTTCGCGAGTGTTGAACTGGGTTCTTAGAAATGTTAATCGCACTTTGATTATCACAATAGAGATGAAGTGTGGGTTCTAGAATACCATAATCACTTAGCATTTGTTTAAGCCATAACAATTGGGCACAACAACTACCGGCGGCTATGTATTCAGATTCAGCAGTCGAGAGAGATGTGCAGTTCTGTTTTTTACTACTCCATCCTACCAAGTTATTACCAATATAACAACATGCGCCTGAAGTGCTTTTACTATCATCAGTACACCCAGCCCAATCAGCATCAGTGTACCCAATAATAGTGCTAGGTGTGTCATTCGTGTACCAAATTCCTAAATTTAGAGTGCCTTTAACATATTTAATTATGCGTTTAACAGCGTTTAAATGGCTCTCCTTGGGGTTATTTTGATAACGCGTACAAACACAAACAGCATACATGATATCAGGACGCGAGGCAGTCAGATAGAGTAATGTGCCAATCATACTACGATATAAGGTAGAGTCTACAGATGTTCCAGTTTCATCTTTAGATAATTTCTCTGTAGTACTCATAGGCGTTTTAGCACTTTTAGCACTCTCGAGGCCAAATTTTTTAACTATCTCTAATGCGTACTTAGTATGCGAAAGAAACAAGCCATCTGGTTGTTGTTTGACTTGGAGACCTAGGAAGAACTGTAACTCCCCCATAAGGGACATCTGAAATTCCTGACTCATAATTTCAGCAAAAGATTTTACTTCTGAGGTAGAAGTGGATCCAAATATGATATCGTCTACATAGACTTGAGCGATAGTAATGTGTTTGCCAAAATGTTTGACAAATAAGGTTTGGTCATTTCCACCTCTTTTGAAACCTTTGTCCAGCAGAAAACTGGACAGCCGCTCATACCAGGCTCTAGGAGCTTTCTTAAGACCATATAAAGCCTTTTTCAACCGAAATACATGATTAGGATAATTAGGGTCAATGAACCCTTTAGGTTGTTCTACATAGGTTTCCTCGGCAAGTATTCCATTAAGGAACGCAGATTTAACATCCATTTGATATAATGTAAAATGCATGTGACAAGCTATAGCAAGAAGCAGACGAACTGATTCTAAACGAGTAACGGGAGCAAACGTCTCATTAAAATCAAGTCCTTCTATTTGGGAGTAACCTTGAGCAACTAGTCTAGCTTTATTTCTAATTATCATCCCATTTTCATCAGTTTTATTTTTGAAAATCCAACGAGTACCAATAACCTTTTTGTGATCAGGACGTGGAACAAGAAACCAAACATCATGAATGAAAAATTGTAAAAGTTCATCATGCATAGCAGAAATCCAGTGAGAGTCATTCAATGCCTCATTTACATTCTTTGGTTCCAAGAGAGAAACAAAGAAAGCATAGAGAGCATAATTTCTAAGTTGGGATCTTGTACGTACTGGTTCACCAGGGTTACCAACTATGTTGTTTATGGGATGATCTTTAGAAACCCAGTTAGGTACTTCAGGTGACTCAATAGGTAATGAATTATCTATTTCAGAAGGGTCATTTTCTAAAATATTTGACGATTCTTCTTCTATAGTTAATTCACTAGTCTTGCTTTCTACAGTAGTGTCACTAACAATTACATTTATGGATTCCATTAAGGTCTTAGTGCGAAGATTATACACTCGATAAGCTCTACTGTTAGGTGAATAACCTAAGAATATGGCTTTATCTCCTCTACTCTCAAATTTAGATAAGTGTTCCCTATCTTTGCAAACATAGCAGGTACTACCAAAGGTTCTAAGGTACTTAAGATTAGGCTTTTTATTGTACCAAAGTTCATAAGAGGTTTGTTTCGAATTCTTTCTAAGATAGACTCTATTAATAAGATGGCAGGCTGTACGAATAGATTCTACCCAAAAATACTTAGGTAATTTCTTAGCATGGAGCATGACACGTGCCATCTCTTGAAGAGTTCGATTCTTTCTCTCAGCTATTCCATTTTGTTGAGGGGTCTTAGGAGCACTGAACTCATGTTTGTAACCATTATAGTCACAATATTCTACAATACCAGTGTCTTTGAATTCACCACCTCTATCACTTCTGATTCTATTCACTTGAGTGTCTTTTTCATTCTCAATCCGTAAGAGAATCTTTAAAAAGGTTTGAAAAGTATCGGATTTTTGTTTTAAGAAAGCTACCCAAGTGAATCTGGTGAAGTCATCAACCATAACAAGAATATAACTGTGTCCACAAAGACTAACAGTTTGAGAAGGACCCATTAGGTCCATATGGATGAGTTCTAAGGGATTAGAGGTAAGGATATCTTTAACCCTTTTATGAGGTGCTTTAACAATTTTTCCTTCTTGACAGGGACCACAGACAATGTTATGAATAGGTTTAATTTTTGGTATTCCTCTAACTATCTGTTGAGAAGATAATTTACTCAAATTTTCGTAATTAATGTGACCCATTCTGTTATGCCATATCTCGTTGTCATCCATTCTGGCAACATTACAGATTTCAGAACTAGACATGACAGTATAACAATTGTCAGGGGTCCTGAATCCTGTAATTAAGCATTCTCCCTTTTCATTTAAAATCTTGCAATTGTTCTTTGAAAAGGTAACAGTGTAGTTTGAGTCACAGAATTGTGAAATGCTAAGTAAATTAGCCTTAAGACCTTTAACTAAGAGAACATTTTCAAGAAGAGGAAGTCCTTTTTCTTTAAGGGTTCCTTTGCCTATGATCTGGGATGATATACCATCACCAAAAACAACTTTTCCACCATCAAAATGGATTTTATTTAAAAGTTTTGTATCATCACCTGTCATATGCTTGGAACATCCAGAATCCAAGTACCATCCAGAAGATGTAAGTTCAGCTTTTAGAGCAGAAACAACAATGTTACACTTCATCTGGGGTACTAGATCATCTTTTCTAATCCAAATTGCCCTGGTTTTTAGTTTGCGCTTGTTTGCTCTTATTTGATAAAATTTGCGAGCATTAGATTTTTGTTGAAAAACATTTTGCGCATGATTTTGAGTAAATTTGAATTCCTGAGCATTTGATTTAGAAAAGGTTCTGGTAATCCTTCTAGTAAATGTCCTTTTAGGTTTAGTCCTTCTATTCCTATAGTTAGAGTTTTTGTCTGGTGGCCTGGGAAGGACATAATTGTTACGACTCCTCCTAGAATAGTTAAAGTTATGATACATAGGAGTGTTGTAGATAGGTTTAATCAGTCTCCTAGCATAGCAATTATCGAAAGAGTGACCATATATATCACAATAGGAGCAATAAAGATTGCTCAGAATAGGGTTTTCCTTAGGAAAGTCTCTAAACAAAGGTTTTGAGAAATTTTGAGGCTGAATTTTATTCCTAGGTAGAACAGATTTGAAAGCAGGTTCACTTTTCCTAATAGGCCCTTTGGTAAACTTTCATACTTAGAGCAACTTGCATCTTCAGTGTTAGTGTTTTGATGGTCAAACTTAGTTTTTAGAGAATGAAAGTCTGGACATGTTTCAATAGGTCTTTTGCCTCCTGACATAAACTTGATAGGTTCAACATGTTTAGTTTGTGTCTTCAAATTTGGGCAAAACCCTATTCCAGTTCTATCATCAGAATTGGTTTTAGATTCAGCAACGAATTCCTCAAAACATTTAGAATTGTTTTCAAATTTGGTAAATTTTTTGAAAACAGTTGCTGTCTTTTCTTTTGTTTGTTCCAATTCTAATAATGTCCCTTTGTATTTTTTCTCCAGAATTTCATTAGCTTCAGTCAAAGTTTTCAGTTTTTCATCAAACACTTTAACTTCACTTTCATGAGACATGCATTGAGTAGTATACTCTTCAGCATTCAGTTTTACCATTAGGCTTAGATCCTCTAGCTTTTTGGTAAGATCTTTAACAATCTTTTCTAGTCTAGTACTTTTCTTAAGAGTTTTAGTATATAGAGTGTGAATGTCTGGGAGATCATCATTGTCAGAGTCACTAAGTGAAGTGTGTGAAGTGACCCCTAAGGTTTCATTTCTTAAACTCACGCACCATCAGCAGTATCGATTTCCCTTTGACTCACACACCCCGAGGATGAGGTATTAATGTTCTCAGTAAGTAAAGCATCTAAACCAGTTAAAGTATGATTCAAAGCAACAGAACTAGAATTACTAAACTCATCCTCACTATCAAGCATAGGCATATCATCATTGTATATGATTTTGGCAAAGAAGGCTAAACAAGGATCAAAACCATCAGATGTCTCAAGTTCCTCATTTTCAGAATCACTTGAGTCATCCCAGGTTTTGCAGATATTGGCTCTAGAGTGTTTGTTTTGGGCATTTAAATTAACTCTACAGTCTTGAGCTATGTGTCCTAGTTTACCACATCTATAGCATTCAGTCTTCTTGAGGTCTCTGTGAGGTCTTGTGTTGTCCTTGTTCTGTTTGTCATGAGGTTTCTCATGAGGTTTGTGATTTGAAGGAGTGGTATAATTAGACTTGCCCTGTCTATTTGCAACACTGTTTCTAAATTTAACAATTTTCTTAAATTGTTTTGTCATTAGGGCAATCTGATTATCTAGACTTTCTAAGTCACAGTCCTCATCATAATCATTACTAGAGGTGTTTAACTCAGGTTTAATCATCTTAGAGGTAAAGCTAAGATTGGAATTGGTATGTTTCCTATTAGTGTGGGTCAATTGTTTCTTAAACTCTAATTCCATTTCCACAGTTCTTAATTTGCTACTGAGTAATTCAGGAGTAAGATTTGTATCACACATCTCCTCAATAGCATATCTTTTATTGTCAAATTTCTGTGGTAATGATCTCAGAATTTTAGAGACAATTTCTTGTCTATCATAAGTTATACCATTGGCATGAAGTCTAGTGACAATATCAGTAAGGTTCATATAGAAGTCATCGAAAGACTCAGATTCAGACATGATTAAGGTATTATACTGTTGGATTAACATCTGAGTCTTAGCAGCTTTTACTCTAGAGTCTCCTTCGTGGGCAGTAATCAAGGTATCCCATGCTTCCTTGGAAGTGGTACAGGATGAGATTCTCTTGAACTCATGTTCGTTAATAGACATAAATATAGCGTTCTTGCCTTTGTTATTATTTCGAGAAACCTGTTTCTCTTCTTGAGTAAACTCACTCAATATTTTCTTAATCCTTTCATTGCTTCCATCAGTGGCTGGTTTAGTTGGATAAAAGTATCCATTTTCAATAATATCCCAGACATCATCTCCCAGAGTGCCTTGAATGAAAGCAATCATTCTTACTTTCCAGTAAGAAAAATTGGTTCCATCAAAGACTGGAGGTCTGGTCAAGTTACCATATCTTTCGTTTTTCTCGTCCATAATTGATTTTGAGAAAACAGTTTCAGAAACTCAGGATCTTTTTGAAAAAAGTTCACCAAAAGCTCTGATACCAATTGAAATAGCGTTGCCAAAGCCGTTTATGAAAATAAACTATTTAAGCAACTCCGAAAGTTTGTTGAAGAAACTCTTTACTTAAATCAAAACGATTTTGAACACAAGATGTGTTAACAAAAGTATGTACGAGATATGGACAAGATTTGATAACAAGTTTTAGTAAATAGTTTAAAATGTTTTAAACTCAGCACACAAACAGAAAAGGATGAGAAGATGTAGAAATATTGATACTCAGGATTTTTAACGTGGTAAAACCTCAACCTTGAGGAAACATCCACGACTCCCTCTATGGAGTAAAACAAAAACAATCACTAAAACAAATATATGAGTTACAACCTATTTAACTAACATGCACACAAAAACAAATCTATACAAGTTCAGGATTGTACCCTCTGGCGTCCTTAACTTTTCTGCAGATCTTGTTTGTTGATGTAGTTGTCTCAGTTTGTCAACTCTTCTTTGTTCCAGCACTTTACGTCGACTTATTATTCACCAAATCTTATAGCCAACACTTTGAGTGTTTGTAGTGTGAAGATGTTTGTGAATGGTGTTCTAAATCACATGCATGCACACACACACACTTATTAGTTACAGACGATCCTAACAAATCACATATAAAGTCTATATGCAGTGTATTTGTTATTTTTCTTTCTTACAAAACCAAGAACCTTTTTGACCTTTCAAAATAGCCCAGATTCCACGGAGATCTTGCTTAAGAAATCGGTCAAGACCTTTCTCGATCACTTTTAAAAATATTATATGGATTGAGAACCCTCCAAGTGCGAATCCCACTAGGTCAGGTTAGGTTTTGTAAAAACAGAAATAGAAAAACATCTATTGTTGATCTTTGAAGAAGAAAAATGTTTTAACAGAAAACAATCAACAACGAAATTCTCAAGATGAGAAATAAATGCAACTAA
The DNA here is from genome assembly GCA_949130495.1 of Sambucus nigra. NCBI lineage: Eukaryota > Viridiplantae > Streptophyta > Magnoliopsida > Dipsacales > Adoxaceae > Sambucus > Sambucus nigra. The sequence goes on along the minus strand of OX422214.1, from coordinate 540,541,441 downwards.
GTGTTCTGTGACATGAAAAACCTCAGATCTATGATTTCTATTGAAAAAGAAACAAGATCTGAGTCTATGTCTAAGTTGGAAATAAGATTTATGAACACAAGGATTTCAGCAACCCAGAAATCACTCAACTCGAACTCTCATAACTCAAGAAACACTAAGGATGGTGTTTGTCTGGTTATGGTGTTTATATAGAGGTAAGTGGTTTAGGTTTAGAGGTATTTGGACGAAGTTAGGGTTTCTAACTAGGGTTTGGTTTCTCTCTCTAACTTCTCTCTTCTCTCTTCTCTCTCTATTTTCTGAGACTTTTCAAAATGGCAAAAGCTTTCGAAGGCTGAAATGGGAGGCCTTTAAATAGGAAGAGAGGAAGATTCCAGAGCATCGTTCAAAAACAATGGCTGAGATTGAGTCAAGCTCCATTGACTGCAATCCAAGGGCTCACAACAGGCGGTGGATTAAACAGGCTATGATTGGCTTAAGGGATTACACGGGGATCCACTCAAAAGACATGCAGGCCATCGATAAGGGTTGATCCAAGGGCTGATAACAAGCGATGGTATGTCTCTGTAAAGAAACACACCTAGGGCCAATCAGAGAACAGCAAGTGTTGGCCTGAGGACAAATGCAAACGCGCGTCCCAAAATAATTACATAGCCAACCCTAAAGTCTTTAGCGCTTTCGGTTTCTACCCAGAGTAACTTTAGGCCAATAAACACAACAATCCATATATATATAATAACCCCAAGACTTTATAAATCAAATTTTAATTAAATAAAACCTTGTTTAAAATATGTTTTAAATTCCCAAAAAATTATTAAAAATCAAATTGAGGGATTTAAACACACTCACAACATTAAAACACATAGGGGTGCAATATGATATGCAAGAATCAAATTCTAAGTGTGTGAGTGATGGCTATAGTCTTAGGATCATTACATGATAGATAGAAGAAGAAGCAACCCAATCTCTGAAGCTCTTTGGTTTCTAGGATAGACACTATTTTGTCACAATTTCCAAACTAGATGAGCTCTTATAGAGTCTAGACTCAAATGAGTCAAAAGTATAAGGGCTTCAGAGGGTACACTTGCTGGGACCGCTCTTGTAATACCTGTCCCTGGTGGGGCCGACGGGGCCACTCCTGGTGTTACGAAGGCATTAGCCTCCAATCCTCCCAGCATAGTTGAAGCTACTGGGGTTTACAAAAACTCATAAAATTTGCTCATGAGGAGCGCCATCTGGGTGGGTCCCAACCTTGCGCTCGTGGAAGGTTGTGTTGCCCCTGGGACGCCTAACGTTGTTGGCGCCAGAGGTACCTCTACTCGAGGAGCCCCATCTCTTAGGGGCCTTTTACTCTCTCGTAGCCTGTTCTTCATTATGCTGAATGTCATCGAAATTGAGTCTTCGAGTAGCATTATCTTGCGCCATACTCCTAATCTAGAAGGATGCCTCCCTAGCAGAGTCGCCAAATGTAGGAGGGTACTTTAGATTATATATGGAGGTGTAACCCCTATTGAGTATGGTAATGACAAGTTAGTTGGCCAAAGCTTTGGATTAATGACAGAACATATAAACATGAACCCAATGAAGATAGACTCAGCTTAGGCTCACAAAGTCTCTCGTGTATAACTCAGGGAATAATAATGAACTTTAGAAGTGGCTTAGCTAGAGGGAGAGAGAAGTAAACATCCTAGATACACCTTGGTAGGCAGGTAGAAACACACCAAGCACCCTCAAGAATCTCTGTCAAGTATTAAAATTTTTATAATAAATGACAATGGTGAGTGAGTAAACTCTCTGGTTTTGCAATAACTTCTGAACTCTCCAAAAGTCTCTCTCTCCTCAAAGGTGGTTGGGGTCCTTAAATAGCCCTCCACACCACCCCCGAGGCAACTCAGTCATTAAAACTATGAAAAGACATCCCTCATACTTTATGTCACAACATTAAATGCCTGATGCACTAGTTATCTCTACGTCATAAACATTAAATGCCAAGACATGCATTTTGCCTAACCACTGTGTGTCAGGGGGCTGTTGTCACAGAGGTGGCTCATCAACTGCCTGACAGCCCCAAATACCACGGTGGTTTACTCAAGTGCAGGCCTGACATTGTTTAACTAGCTAGTGACATCACCTACAGTAGATGTGACATTAAGTAGAGCTTACTTGGTTCATAACTCAATGCCTGATGGAACTCCAAGCTGCTCCGCTTGAGGTTCCACGGTCAGGGTCCTTCGGTGTTTTACCAGATGTACCGAGTATGGTCAGGACAAGCCCCAACGGTGCCTTACTTCTCAAACCTCCAAACCAGGTCCCTCTAAAGTTCCCACGGTGAGGTCATTCGATAGAGCATTGTGACACCCCGCCTAATTAAACATCGGGTGATCAGGCCTTCATTAAATTAAAACAGGTTTCTCAAATGGTTCATTCTTAGCATCACTGTCGAAAACTTTTTAATTACTAATCCCCTAAGTAAAATTAGACCGGTGCCAAATTTTATCTTTCTTAAAACAGATAAATCAACCATGCGGAACAAAGTACAAATAATCATGTACTATATGCCAAACAACAAAGTAAAAGTACAACAGAACAAAAGTAATACCGAATAAACAATCGGCTAAAAATCCCAAACAACAATAGAGTAACCACTAGTCTGGATCTAAAATCTGAGACTAATACCGGACAACAAGTCCATACATAGAAGAGTGTGAGATCCTGTACTAGATCTGAATGAGAGATATCGCCTAGTCAAAATCCTGTAAGCATCCACTGTGCTACAGCTCCGAGTCTCTGGAATGGAATCATCATACATGGCATCCCTGTGGCAGGACACCTAAAAGGTTTTGAAAATATTTTATAGCAAGATTTAGTACTCAAAACATTTTGAAAATATTTAGCAAGCGTTTATCACAATATAAAATGCGGTTATTGATTACACATGTTAGGTTCTCGTACACTCTCTTGAGTTAACTCACCCCTCATCTTTCGTGCACACCTAAAGTTCTACACTTAGTTTATCTAGCCATACTTCCCAAGCTAACTAAAACCAAAGTAGTCAACTAAACTTATCTATACCCAAGTTCCAGTACCGCCCATACAGTACAACCTTTTCACTAATATCTCGTGTATGTTAATTAATTCCCAAGTAACATTTCATCTATGTTCTTTCAAGACTTCCCATTTAGTTTTACTACTAAAATTACTACAATTCTCACAATTGTTAGCTTTCCCACTTATGTAATTAAGTTTCGCTACTTGAATTACTAAATAGATTTTCTCTATCTAAAGGTTCATTTCGTAATTAAGTTTCACTACTTAACTTACCAATTCAGTATGTATCTTCAAATACATCAAATATATCAATCTACTAACACACGGAAGTAGAATATCATCCAGTATATATATTTCACATGCAATATATACTAAATATCAGTCATTTCTATTTTGTCCTTTTTATACACGCAAAGGACTCTTGGTTCGGAATGATTCATCGACCCCAAGTGAGAGTTGGTTCGGAATTTTCCATCGACCCCAACTATTTTAAAAATATATATATATACACATATTCTGGTTCGATACTCTCTCATCGCGACACCAGTTCAAAGTTTGGTTCGGTATTTCTCATCGACCCCAAACATATAATAACTTTATGTTAGTTCGGAATGTCTCATCGACCCTAACATAATTAATTTAGGTATAATCTCTCTACCTAAAAGATCACATAATTCAGTAGGTACACGCCCGACCTATTAATCATATACGTACGTAATATTTTAATCTCATATATTTACCGTACAATATTCGCTTTACGATTTATCTCATTAATCGTATTTATTTGAGTATACACACAACTCTAAGGGTCCTAGTTACCCCTTACATATAATTTCAGTAGTTATTTCTTATCCTACTGGTCTACTACTTAAATTGAATTTACTTCGCCCCGTAACTCAATTTCCAAAATCCCCGATACTTTACTAAATCGGATTATTCTACTCGGTCCGTCATCCGAGCCCTACACCCAATGGCCTTATCGGACCTCAACAATATACCTACTGGTCTTATTCTTACTCCTATATAAGTATAATGTAAATCCTAGAATACTCATTCATTCCCGAACTCCACGAAGAATCAAACAGAAAATTTCGGGAAACAGCTTTCGTCGATCGATCGATGGTTGGGTTCGATCGATCGATAGTTCGAGATCGATCGATCGATCGAACAGGGACAGACACAGTTGTCTTCTTCGTTAAGATATTTCCTCCATTATCAAACCTTCAAACTCCATAATAATCCACCAAACTTTGGCCCAACGATCCTAACATATTTCCACATATACTAGGACAGTTTCTAACGTGTACAATACATCAAAGCTCCAATTTCTTTAAAGAAATAATGAATTAAACCCCAAAATTTCTTGAAACCCTAGTTATGGTGTTCTTCCCTTTTTTTCATTCAAAATCCAGATTTTTATTCCGAATATCATCATGTCTAATCTGAATATTAATCCTCTACATAGTTTAAATCATTCTACATGCGATTTCTATCCCAACATGCATAAATATCATCTTTCTCCAATCAAAATAATGATTTAAACAAAACTATTCAAAAACCCTACACATGGGTATTATAACTTTATAAATTTTGTAATAAACAACTTGCCTTATGATCAGTAGGGTCTGATTTCGTGGTTCTTGTTGATGATTGATGATCTTCATCCTTCAATCCTTCTTCCCCAACAAGTTGATGGTAGAAATCCCTTTGAATCCTTCCCAAATCTTCTTTTTGCTTTAGAAAGTTGTGCCTCTCCTCTCTCTAATGGTATTGGTGTTGTCATGGGTGTTCTAACCCTAATTCATCTATCATACGGCTGATATAAAACTCTCAATTTCGTAGGTCTCCATACCCTCTTATGTTAAAAGACCAAAACGCCCCCAAACGGTCTCGGTTTAGTCCAAAATTGCCCCGGGACTCAACTAGTACCCCCGGGTATACTATTTTGACTAATTTGACCCTTCCGGACTCATTGGTGACCTCTAAATTATCATTTGAGTCACTTAAAAAATATTACTCGTTCTCACCTCAACACGGTCTACACGCGTTAAGTAACTATTTACCATAATTACAATTTTAAATAAAACTCTTTAAATTACTACTCTTACGTAATTTAAATCAAGACGATATTTTCTCATTTAATTCTCCAATCTAATTAAATGGAATATTCAGAAATACGGGGTATTACATACTTCCTCCCTTGCAAAGGAATTTCGTCCTCGAAATTAGGATAAGGCTGGTATTAAGGCTAAGGACCTTAAATATAATTGCACCCTCTAATACCCAATACCAAATCATAATATCCTAACGGTCGTCCCAAGCACATGACCATTTCATCATAATTTCTTATCGCACGTTACCCATGCCGCACATATCATAATTAAGTCCCACTACTTAATTTCTCCATAGATTTTCCCAATCCAACGTTAATTCTTGAAATTAAGTTTCTCCCTACTTAATTTACCCATTTGATGTATATCTCTATATAACATCTAAGTGTCTACTATCACTCATAAGTAGAATTATTATAAGGTATATATTTCACACACTATATATACTTTAAGGAAAATTGGTCCGGCAAAAATCATCGGCCCCAATAATCCTATCATTTACATTGGTCCGGGAATTCCTCGACCCCAAGGTAAATGTAATGAACATGTCGGTTCAGACCTTCCGTTGATCCCAATATTTATCATCGATTTGGTTCGGAAAATCATCGATCCCAACTCGATCCCCCATGTATTGGTCCGGAACATCATCGATTCCAATACAGAGATTAAGCACACCTACTATCGCACATAAGTAGGAAAAAAAAATCAATACGTATATATATCTTACACATAACATATACTACCAACACTTATTTTATAATCACCCCCCTTCTATAACACTTTTGGTGTTATTGGCTCGGAATTCCACCTCGATCACCAATAGTTATTAATTACTTGTCTCGGGATCACATCTCGAGCACTAATATATGTATATATATCTCATCGCACATGAGTAGACAATTTGTGAGCCATATATTTCACATTTCATATACCTTAAAATGTCACACTCCAATAGAATGTCCTCATATCACGCGTTAAGGACTAAAAGTTTGAAATGTCTCCTCGAACCACACCCAAAGTACATGTATTGTTCGTAATCGGTACCCACGAACCTAATCCTCATGTACAGTCCATATAGGCGCTCACTCTACCTAAAAATATGCTCTTATAGGCATACATTCAACCTATGAATTGATCAGTGGGCTTCTCTAAAATTCCACTATCATAAGGGCGTATCATCATTCTTTCTCAATAACATTGAGTCGTAGGTAGCACAACGTACTCAAAATAAAACTTTATCTCTATTCCTTCCTGATCTTCTCTCACAGGGTGGAATTTTAGGATTTCATCCTAATTCACAATCATGTAGAGTGGCACTGTGCACTCTCCCTTATCAACTACATACTAATCCATCCCGGTCACCCCATTTCGCTACCCCCAAGGAAATGTTGGCTTAATTATGATGTTCACAACCCATCAATAATTTATAATTCTGACTCCTCATTCCATCATTAGGAATGTGGGTTCATTACCACATTCCGGTTGTTCATTTCGAGTCTATCTTGTCTATTAACTAGAGGTGTATCTGGAGACAATCTCACTACGTCTCTCCTCAACATCGCTTCCCACTTATGTCATCTTTCCTGAAGTGGTACTCTGTTCCCCTTTCTCTCCGGGTTTATTATACTTTACAATCCGTGCACTCTTCGCAATTGGCGCACTTTTTGGGTTGGTTACTTTATAAGGATCAACATTTTAGTAACACGTAGTCACTCACAACACTCAATCAAGTAGAACCTTGCGCTACTTCTTCACCACAGTTAGGTCTCCCATATCAAGAGATAACCTTTGAACGGTTTCCCACCGACTTTTATCCCATAGGGTGTGCTGGATCTCTCAGCACCTATAATCTTGGATCATCGTCAATCTCCCATGACGTTCAACCCATTTCATCGATACGACTTGTTTCGTAATTTCCCCAACGTCGTACAAAATATTCCGCATCTCTCTATCTCGGATGTCTAAGGAATCCAATTGACTAGGGTGACCATACACCCTTTTCTCCAGGTACATTTGCAAAAACATTGCAAATGTCACACTCGTAACATGCTTTTCTTCAACTCTAGCCTAGTCTACACGACGTGACTACAATCTTGTGGGTATTCTCAATACCGTAGAGACAAAAAAAATCAAATCTTTGCCCACAAAGTCCCACTTATCCCTTCGTGGTGAGGTAAGCCTTTCAGTGTTTCTCCACAACACTACCGGCTCCACTGATGTCCTAGCATCTAACAATGTCTCTTCTCCTGACGTGCATAAAAATTCAGTCGTATTCCCTTTCGCAACCGAACTTAAACAAGGGACTTCTCCCCATGTATTCTTACTGAGCATTATCGGAACAACACATAGTCGATATGCTCAAATTCGATTTCTCGACAATATGTGCAACCATACTCCAATATTGCTAAAGGAGTCAAGTGGCACCGCGCTTATATTATCACTAAGTCTTTAGCACTAACTACAACAGCGAGCTCGATCTCTTCGCTCCGCAGTCATACCACAAACATTGACTTACATCATTTAGGTTCCCACACACCGAAATCAATTACTAAGAGATGTTCATAATCTCCGAAGTTTCTCATATTTTGATGAATAATGACAACTCGACCCTTTTTCAGGTGAGGAGTCGTCATATACCCCATTCACTCGAGGCTAAAACTCATATATTTCCTTATCCATCGCTCTGGTGATTTAGATGGTTCCCGGATATAACACGCTTGTCCTCTCCGGAATGCAAAACTTATTGGAGTTATTATTTCTTCAAATAACTTCCAGCTAAAAAAATAAAACGCGTGGCCCTAGAATCCACACTAGACATCTTTTCAAAAATTCCTGACTCCAGGCCATGCTGACCAGTTTGGGTACCCCTCCTCTCGGACTGGGTAGTCTCGATCCTGAACACTATCATCTTGGTTCCCTTAGTTCTGCTGACCAAGAGGAACGCACTATGGGACTTAACAGTCCCGACTTAGGATCTAATCATTAAATCCTCTAGTGGGTTTCCACTTATGGCTTGCACCAGTCGCATTACATTCAGTCTTACTCTTTGACTAAATCTCTAAACTTCCTTAGCTCCGCCCACCCAGGAGCATTAACCTCCACCTTGTAGGAAGTACCATATTGTCTTCATATACATAAGTTGTTCAAGAAGAGTTTTACCAAAAATTGCGAGCTATAACTCGAGAGTCCATTTTCTCAAGGGCTCTTTTCCCTTATACCTATCTCATCGGTACAAGTTCACTTCACAGGATAAATTACTCTCTCACGATTGGCCTCTACCAGGCTTTCACGTGAGGGGTTCATATATTCCCATTCACTACGCTTCTGAATCATCATTAGAGAACTTTGCGGTTAAACTATACGTAAAGTTCTTCTATTTATATATACGCACTCTCGATCCGAATGTAGTGACTGGTATCCCACCACGTTGACTGAAATTTACTCAAATTTTTCACTTCTGAGTATTTATACTCCGTCCCAAATGCCAAAACCTCTGGATATACTACTTCCATTGGTTAACATGCACAGTCGCCGTTTTATCACATTTACGGCTCGTTCTCATCAAATTTTCTTCAGACCTACTCCCACTATCACTACATTGGGCGGTCTAGACTAGCATCCCTCTTGCCGTCGCGACACTTGGAAAATGCCTGCTATGCCTCAACAACCCTTGCAGCATTTACTTCCATTACACGCTAGGAGTGACCTCGACCACGGTCATCTCTCCTATGATTGCCATCTTCGAACACCCCATGCTTTATGCCGAGCTCCTCCCTCCTGTAGTCCTGCTAACGCCAATGCTGGACCTACCACCATATTCGACGTACCGTGCCCAATCGGACTCGTATATATATAACACTACGTCTATTAAATAGCAGGAGAACGTAAACTACATACGTAGAGGAGTACAATCATTCTAAGATAGGGCTCTATATCAATCAAACGATACGCTGAAAACGTAGTAAGCCGTACAGATCCTATGGCCACTAGAACCTGATGCTCTGATACCATCTGTGACACCCCGCCTAATTAAACATCGGGTGATCAGGCCTTCATTAAGTTAAAATAGGTTTCTCAAATGATTCATTCTTAGCATCACTGTCGAAAACTTTTTAATTACTAATCCCCTAAGTAAAATTAGACCGGTGCCAAATTTTATCTTCCTTAAAATAGATAAATCAACCATGCGGAACAAAGTACAAATAATCATGTACTATATGCCAAACAACAAAGTAAAAGTACAACAGAACAAAAGTAATACCGAATAAACCATCGGCTAAAAACCCCAAACAACAATAGAGTAACCACTAGTCTGGATCTAAAATCTGAGACTAATACCGGACAACAAGTCCATACATAAAAGAGTGTGAGATCCTGTACTAGATCTGAATGAGAGATATCGCCTAGTCAAAATCCTGTAAGCATCCACTGTGCTACAGCTCCGAGTCTCTGGAATGGAATCATCATACATGGCATCCCTGTGGCTGGACACCTAAAAGGTTTTGAAAATATTTTATAGCAAGAGTTAGTACTCAAAACATTTTGAAACTATTTAGCAAGCGTTTATCACAATATAAAATGCGGTTATTGATTACACATGTTAGGTTCTCGTACACTCTCTTGAGTTAACTCACCCCTCATCTTTCGTGCACACCTAACGTTTTACACTTAGTTTATCTAGCCATACTTCCCAAGCTAACTAAAACCAAAGTAGTCAACTGAACTTATCTATACCCAAGTTCCAGTACCGCCCATACAGTACAACCTTTTCACTAACATCTCGCATATGTTAATTAATTCTCAAGTAACATTTCATCTATGTTCTTTCAAGACTTCCCATTTAGTTTTACTACTAAAATTACTACAATTCTCACAATTGTTAGCTTTCCCACTTATGTAATTAAGTTTCGCTACTTGAATTACTAAATAGATTTTCTTTATCTAAAGGTTCATTTCGTAATTAAGTTTCACTACTTAACTTACCAATTCAGTATATATCTTCAAATACATCAAATATATCAATCTACTAACACACGGAAGTAGAATATCATCCAGTATATATATTTCACACACAATATATACTAAATATAAGACATTTCTATTTTGTCCTTTTTATACACGCAAAAGACTCTTGGTTCAGAATGATTCATCGACCCCAAGTGAGAGTTGGTTCGGAATTTTCCATCGACCCCAACTATTTTAAAAATATATATATATATACACATATTTTGGTTCGAGACTCTCTCATCGCGACACCAGTTCAAAGTTTGGTTCGGTATTTCTCATCGACCCCAAACATATAATAACTTTATGTTAGTTCGGAATGTCTCATCGACCCTAACATAATTAATTTAGGTATAATCTCTCTATCTAAAAGATCACATAATTTAGTAGGTACACGCCCGACCAATTAATCATATACGTACGTAATATTTTAATCTCATATATTTACCGTACAATATTCGCTTTACGATTTATCTCATTAATCGTATTTATTTGAGTATACACACAACTCTAAGGGTCCTAGTTACCCCTTACATATAATTTCAGTAGTTATTGCTTATCCTACTGGTCTACTACTTAAATTGAATTTACTTCGCCCCGTAACTCAATTTTCGAAATCCTCGATACTTTACTAAATCGGATTATTCTACTCGGTCCGCCATCCGAGCCCTACACCCAATGGCCTTATCGGACCTCAACAATATACCTACTGGTCTTATTCTTACTCCCATATAAGTATAATTTAAATCCTAGAATACTCATTCATTCCCGAACTCCACGAAGAATCAAACACAAAATTTTGGGAAACAGCTTTCGTCGATCGATCGACGGCTGGGTTCGATCGATCGACATAGTCGATCGATTGATAGTTCGAGATCGATCAATCGATCGATTAGGGACAGACGCAGTTGTCTTCTTCGTTAAGATATTTCCTCCATTATCAAACCTTCAAACTCCATAATAATCCACCAAACTTTGGCCCAATGATCCTAACATATTTCCACATATACTAGGACCGTTTCTAATGTGTACAATACATCAAAGCTCAAATTTCGTTAAAGAAATAATGAATTAAACCCCAAAATTTTTTAAAACCCTAGTTATGGTGTTCTTCCCTTTTTTTCATTCAAAATCCAGATTTTTATTCCGAATATCATCATGTCTAATATGAATATTAATCCTCTACATAGTTTAAATCATTCTACATGCGATTTCTATCCCAACATACATAAATATCATCTTTCTCCAATCAAAATAATGATTTAAACAAAACTATTCAAAAACCCTACACATGGGTATTATAACTTTATAAATTTTGTAATAAACAACTTGCCTTATAATCAATAGGGTCTGATTTCGTGGTTCTTGTTGATGATTGATGATCTTCATCCTTCAATCCTTCTTCCCCAACAAGTTGATGGTAGAAATCCCTTTGAATCCTTCCCAAATCTTCTTTTTGCTTTAGAATGTTGTGCCTCTCCTCTCTCTAATGGTATTGGTGTTGTCATGGGTGTTCTAACCCTAATTCATCTATCATACGACTGATATAAAACTCTCAATTTCGTAGGTCTCCATACCCTCTTATGTTAAAAGACCAAAACGCCCCCGAACGGTCTCAGTTTGGTCCAAAATTGCCCCGGGACTCAACTAGTACCCCCGGGTATACTATTTTGACTAATTTGACCCTTCCGGACTCATTGGTGACCTCTAAATTATCATTTGAGTCACTTAAAAAATATTACTCGTTCTCACCCCAACACAGTCTACACGCGTTAAGTAACTATTTACCATAATTACAATTTTAAATAAAACTATTTAAATTACTACTCTTATGTAATTTAAATCAAGACGACATTTTCTCATTTAATTCTCCAATCTAATTAAATGGAATATTCAGAAATACGGGGTATTACAAGCATGAAAGCTCTCCCAGGCCCTACCAAGCCTGGTCTCTCGCAAGTACCGTTTGACCTCATACAAACTCTTTTGTTATTATCGTTACGTCATTACAACCGTTAAAGCTTACAGTCATCAATAATGAAAATACAATATGACTAATACAACAAGCTAAAATATGAGCTGCCACGCCAAGCTGCCTCGCTGAGTTGCCACGCTTGAGCTGCCTCGGTTGCTTAATCTCAAACACTGTTGCTAATTGGGGATTTGTCCCTAATCTCAAGATTACCTTCAAGCCCCCTCTACAATCTTATTGAAGAGGTTCTCGTTCAATCACTTGTTTAGTGCAAGTGATTAAAGATCTTATTCAATCACTTGGTCACTCGTTCAATCACTTGATCATAACTCGCTACCGAAAGCTTAATGATGGAATAAGAAAAGACCATTTTCGCTTGCCTTTTATTGACCAAGTGATTGAACGAGTAGCGAGCCATCCTTACTATTGTTTTCTAGATGAGTATTCTGGCTATAATCAGTTTCAAGTGGATATACTTGATCAAGAAAAGACGACTTTTACATGTTTGTTTGGCACGTTTGCTTACAAATGTATGACGTTTGGATTATGTAATGCGCCCGCGACTTTTCAAAGGTGGATGTTGAGTCTCTTTAGCGACATGGTAGAAAAATGTCTTGAGGTGTTCATGGACGGTTTCAGCATTTTCGGTCCCTCTTTCGACCAATGTTTAGCTAATCTTGAAAAAGTTTTATTTCGGTGTTTGGAAAAAGACTTAGTCCTCAATTGGCAAAAATGCCATTTTATGGTCACTGAGGGCGTAGTTCTGGGCCACATGGTCTCATCAAGGGTAATTGAGGTTGATCGAGCAAAAATCGAAGTAATAGCTCAGCTACCCCTGCCAAAATCATTTAAGGATGTGAGGTCCTTTCTAGGCCATGCTAGATTTTACAAGAGATTTATCAAAGACTTTAGTGCCATCGCTAGACCCTTGAGTAATCTTCTCATGAAGTACATTCCGTTTGAATGGAATAATGCATGTCAAGAAGATTTTGATAAATTAAAAAGCATGCTAATTTATGTTCCTATCATGCAATCTCCCGATTGGTCACTCCCATTCGAGATTATGTGTGATGCAAGTGATTACACAATTGGGGATGTTCTAGGACAGTGGAAAGACAAGAAATCTCATGTTATTTACTATGATAGTAGGACATTATTTGGCCCCCAACTTAATTACTCCACTACGGAGAAAGAATTACTTGCAGTCATTTTTGCTCTTGACAAATTCTGCTCTTACATTGTTGGGTCGCCCATCATTTGCTTCACTGATCACTCGACACTCAAATATCTTTTGACCAACAAAGATACCAAACCGTGCCTAATTAGGTGGATCCTACTCCTACAAGAGTTTAGTCTCTCGATCCAAGATAAGAAAGGAGTAGAAAACGTCGTTGCCGACCATTTGTCACGGCTCTCGTCCGATGTACCTATTGATCCAATCCTCATAGACAAGTACTTTACGGAAGATAATCTATTTGCTACTTCTTCTCTTCCCTAATTTGCGGATATAGTGAATGACCTTATCATGATGGTCGTGCCCTCCAATTGGACTCCGCAAGAGAGAAACAAGTTCATTACTTGGTCACGCATTGATTGGGCATAAATATTGTATATTTATCCCCCTAATTTCAGTATTTTTGTGAACCTGAATGATGTAACATATATGGATTTGATTCACTTTTATGCTTCTAACCTTCTTGGCGAGTATTGCGTGTTTCGTGCTTCTCCTATTGGTTTTACAGGTTAATTATGCAAGCAGTGCAAATGAGGAAACAAGACTGTGCAAGAAAAGCTAAGAAGGCAAGTTCAAGGGCATGTCGGTAATTTTTCAGCCCGATCCGGAAGAAGAAGTCAACTGGGAAGTTGAAGAGCTCGTAACAACGAGAACACTGGAAGAAACGGCACCCAAATCTGAGCTACGGTTGAAAAGTTATGCTCAGTTGAAGTTGAAGAAAAATCCAAGAAAAGAAGAGAAAAACCAGAAAAAAATCTAAGTGTTGAGAGCAAGACCAGGCTGGTACATGCGAACCCCACCCCGAACCGGTTCGGAGGGGCGAACCGGTTCGCTGTACCTCCGAACCGGTTCGCTGTACCTGACACGCGAATTTTGTATTTTATTCTGATTTATCTCCGAGTCTCCTATTAGGTTTATAACACTCAAAACTTGTGGGGAACGGAGGCATTAACCTAGGAGCAGCTTTTAGGGTTATTTGGAGAGAGTTTTTGATAGAGAAAAAGGAGAGAAATATCTAGGAACATCAAGGGCACAAATTACTTCAAGAATTCATTGTTTCGGGTTTGTTTTTGCAAGTTTTAATTCAAAAGTCTTGTTCTTTATTATTGTTCTTGCATGCTTTGTTTTCCCATTAGATTCAACTTGTTTTCGCATTCATAATACGTAGTTACATGTTTCTAGTCAGTTTCATCATGAATTCCTACACATGCAACGTCATTATTTCATGCATTAGTCAATTTAACATGTCCGGCTAGGTTTTTCAAGGTTGGGATTCATGAACCCAACCTGATGTGTTAGTGCATGCATATAACGTCGATCCGCTGAATTTAATGATTAATTTAAATCATATCGCGTAATTTCATAAGAATTGTAGATCTTTATATCTCGTTTGCCTATGGGTACTCGTGATGATTTAGAGTACAATTTGAGTGTAAGTACCACGATACCGATTTACTCATCCTCAGATTAGGTATGACGCGGGCTTGAACCTCGTATACATAATGCTTGGGAGTACTAAATTCCGGGTTTGAATTAATCGGATAAATTTATGATTGATGTTGTCACTGCATTACACTAGGGTTGGGGGAGTGTATTCCCATCCTGTTTTCTCATCATTTAGTTAAAAATTTCAATTTAATCCTTCATTCTTCATTTAGATAATTTAGTTAGTTGCATATTTTAGCGTAGTTTCATAATTGCATTTAGTGTAATCAATCGCAAAAACCAAAATCAAATCTTTTCCTTTCTTTTTAGAGTTATCGCTAGGATTCCTCAATCTTATCCTGTCGTCACAACTCCGTTGTCCTTTTTCCCTGAGGATCGATACCCGACTTGTCAGATTATTACTTGAACGATAGGCTTGCACTTGAGCCTAGAGAGCACACACTTTAGAGACACATTCTGAGTCGTGTCACGCATGTTATTTTATGATGATACGTATTTATTTAAGTATTGTGTCGATCAAATCATCCAAAAATGTGTACCTGATGCAGAAATTCAAGAGGTAATTCGATTTTGTCATACGAAAGCATGTGGAGGTCATTTCTCTAAAAACAAAACTGCTGCAAAAATCCTGCAAAGCGGTCTCTTTTTGCCCACAATCTTTCGGGATATGAATAATTATTTTAAATCGTATGATAGATGCCAAAGAATGGGAGTTATTACTCGTCGTGAGATGATTCCATTAACCCCCATACTTGTCATAGAGTTGTTTGATTGCTGGGGTATTGACTTCATGGGGCCTTTTCCACCCTCTTTTGTCTTTCTTTACATCCTCGTTGCAGTAGACTACGTCTCAAAATGGGTAGAGGCCATAGCTACAAGGACGAATGACAATAAGGTGGTGATAAAATTCATTTAAGAACACATACTTTCTCGCTTCGGAGTTCCTAAGGCTATCATCAGTGATAATGGCACTCATTTTTGCAATAGGCCGATGGAAAAGCTAATGCGAAAGTATGGGGTAGTCCATAAGGTTGGAACGACTTATCACCCCCAATCGAATGGCCAGGCCGAGCTAGCGAATAGAGAAAGTAAGAATATCTTGGAGAAGACATTTGAACCTAATAGGAAAGATTGGTTTCTCAGATTGAATGATGCGCTCTGGGCTTATCGAATTGCATAAAAGAATCCCCTTAGGATGTCCCCATTTCGTTTTGTGTATGGAAAACCTTGTCATCTTCCTGTTGAAATTGAACACAAGGCGTATTGGGCTATTAAAAGGGTGAACTTTAACATAGAAAAGCCGGTGAAGCATGCAAACTTCAGTTGAACGAGTTAGAAGAAATACCCAGCGATGCGTATGATAGTTCTAAAATCTCAAAGGAACGAATGAAACGAGCTCACGATAGAATCATCCGACGTAAGGAGCTTCATTCGGGACATAAAGTACTTCTCTACAACTCGAGGTCACACTTATTTCCTGAAAAATTACGGTCACGATGGTCAGGTCCATTCATTGTGAAGGAAGTATTCCCCCATGGAGCTGTTAAATTAGAGTATCAAAAAGTAGGAAACACATTCAAGGTTAACGGACAACGTCTTAAGCCGTATCTGGAAGAGGTTGTTGAGGAATCCAACATAATCTGGTTGTCGGACCCCATTTATGGGGATTGACTAAGCACATAATGTGAGGTCGTCTCACCCCCGACGTGTATGGGGTGAATGTTGTGTATAGTAGTGATAGGATGTTAGGATAGTTAAGAATTCATAGTTGTGTGTCACTATCAGAGGTGAGAGTCATATACATGTCATGAGAGCATTTCGGGTTTCAATGGGAGTTCTGAGGATTTCAATGTCCATGAGCACTGGTCGGTATGTTGGATAGTAAAAATTGCGAGGAGAGTGACCACTGAATTAAACAAGGGATGCAGAACATTTTCGGCATACTGGACCGGTCCGGTAGAAAGAAAAACGAACCGATCCAGTCACTAAAAAAAATAAAATTAACATAAAAGGCGGATTGGGCCGGATATCTGCTCTCCATTCTTTCCCTCTCTTATTTCCCCCCATTCTCCCCCCCTCTCACCCATCACACCTACTATTTTCATGTTTTTATCTCTTGTGTACCCAGCTATCTCTTCATGATCAAATCCTAATGTAGTTATTTGCTTGTTTTCTTTATCGCACTCCTTATTTCGTCTTGCTTAGCTTTATCATCTTTTTGATTGTGGACAATGCAAAAGCCTAAGTTAGGGGGGGGGGGGGGGGATAAGTGAGTATTCATAAAACTTCGCAATAACCAATAAAAAAAATTGAAAATTTTGAAAAAGCCAAAAATATATTTGTTCAAAATAAATAAAATTTGGAATTTAAATTTTTCAAAAATGTCACCATTATTCTATTTAAAGTCTCAAATTGTTAACAATCAAAATGCACTAAGCCAAAATTGACTGAAGATGGAAATTGAAAGAAAATTGGCGACTTAATGAATAAGTGTGGAGATTGATCAAACCCACTGAGATTTCGAGCCTTTTAATTTTTTATCAGTTTTTAAATCAATCCGAGTTTATGATTAACTCAAAGTTCTTTTCAGCATTTTAATAAGTCGTTGATGATCTCAATCCTTTGTTTTGATCGGTTATGTGAAATGTGTGAAATGTTGTCTCAAAATTCATGCTAAATATATCTCTAAACTTAGTTAATCTCGAGATTCATATGGTAATGTGATTAGCAATTTGGACAATGAAGTAGGCCCTCTTTTGTTTAACCCAAAAATATTAGCCATAATAAAGTTATGAAAAATTTATCCCTTTGCAACCCACTTTGAGCCTAATAAAATATTTTCCTTTCGTTTGATAACCCGAAAACCCAAATAGCCCAGAATTGTGAAAAATTGGAAATTCATCAAGTCCAAAGTGTGTAATAAAAAAAAGGGCAAGAAAAGAAAAATAGAAAGAAAAAAATAGAAAAAAAAATGAAAATAGAAAAAGAAAGAGAGAAATGAGCAAATGCCCGAAAAAGCACTAATGGACGTCATAAGGACATTTTCCAATTCCGAACATTCCGTCCATTCCCATTTTTATCCTTTACACTTTTTAACCCGAAAAGTCCTACCCGAGTCCGAATGGAAAAATTAATTACTGAATGGAGAGCTAAGAGATTAAAAGGGTGTGATTAAGAAATGATGTTTTATGTTTCCTAGTAATTGTATTCCGATGATGAGATCTTCTCACCATATATTTTCTTTTTTTTCAATTTAGTATGTGTGAACTTGTGTCCATTATATTTACTCTTTATATCATGGGTACCGAGACAAAACAACCACAATCCGAGTGATTCGTTTGTGAGTGCATCCGTAAGAATTTTAATCAAAACGAATTTTCGAAAAGTAACGTAATGCTCAATCGGTGGAAATTTGAGGTTTAATTTCTGGCTTTGCACACACACACACTATAGTTTGAGACATTTGAATATGAATTTATGGTGATTATTTTTTGAAAAGTTTAAATTGTACAATTTTTAAGTATTTTGATATTTAAAGAATTTTGTGGGTGTATTCACTGCAAACCCTCACGAGACAAAACTCGTCCTACTAGGATAACCTAGGGGTTTAAAGGCTTGTTGCATATGCTCAATGCAATCGCGTGCCTGCGAAAGTGAAATTTCAGTTTAATAAAGGAATTCTTAAGAGTGGAATTTTGGTTAGCTTCATTTACATTGCCCGGGGCGTGCAAAGTTCTAAGTTAGGGGGATTTGACTAGGCATAAATTCTTCTAAATTTAGCCCCTTAATTTAGTAATTTTAATATCTCGAAGAACGTAATTGAATTGCCTTTATCCCATATCATTGTTAATGACTATTTCTAACAAGTACCCCGAGTTCTTGTATTTCTTATTGATTTTACAGGTATTTAGTGCAAGAAAAGAAAGAAAGAAAGAAACTGGAAGAAAGGAAGAGAAGAAAGGAAGACAAGTCAAAGGGCAAAAGCGTAAATTTACACCCGAAGTTCAGATTTGAAGTCTAAATGAAAGTTGAAGATCATCATCTCACAAGAACGTAAGAAGAAACGACAATCAAATTGGAGCTCTGGATCAAAAGTTATGGCAAGTCAAAGTTGGAAAGAAAAACTCAAAATTGAAGAAATTCGTACCGATGCGGTTGATCTCGGACCGATCCGAAATGCCACCCTTCTAGTAGACCCTGGACAGATACAGAGCCGATGAAAAATGAACCGATCCGAGGCTATTCAGACCGGGCCGGTAGAAAGAAAAAAGAACCGATCCCGTTAATGAAAAAATGAACCGATCCGATGGAATCCGGACATGTCCAACTGTTCGAATTTCTGGAATTTATTATGGGGATGAAGAGTTTTAACCCTTGGAATATCTTGTACAACTCATCGCCATTGGATGTCAAAACGTGGTTGTTGGTGTTATAAAAGGCCAAACCCTAAGGGGATGGAGGGGAGTCCTTTATAGAGTGCATTTTTACTTCTTTTTCTTTGGTAGACAATTTCATATTTTAGAAAAATCCTAGTTTGTAAGTTTGAGGAACAAGGAGTATTATGGATTCAAGTTCATCTCTTTTCCCTAGTGTTGATTACAAGTTTCAATATTCAATCCAAGTATCAATTTCCATTCTCTTATTTATTCTCTATTTTATTTTCAATTCAATTCTCAATTGTTTTGCAATTTTCTTTTGAAACAATGTTTCTTAGATACATAATTTCGTGCATAGATTTGAATTTGTTTTCTTCTCATAAAACCATGTCTAGATAAATTTTCAAGGGTTGGGATGCATGAACCCATCCTGAGGTAAATTACCCATGTAGAAAATAGAGTTTAAATTAAAAATTGACCGAATCGTGTTGGGAAATTATACGAACATAGTAGATCTTTTAATCTCTCTTGCCCTAGGTACTTGGGATGTTTAAGAATACTATGAAAGTATAATTGTTCTACACCGCTTTATATTTACCTTTGATTTCATATGATGCGGGCTAGTTCCCTCATATATGTAATGCTTAGGATCTATAAAGACTGGATTCAATTAACATTTTAATTTACAATTCTAGTATTCTATAAGGTAAATTACTAGGGATTGGGGGATTCTATTCCAACCTATTTTCTCTCATACTCATATTTGTTCTCTTTACAATTCTTAGTGTTTTTGTGCACGTAGTTCATTCCAAATTTTTATTTCATCACCAATTGGAAATTTCAATACATCGAGCATCATTCTTTATATTCTTTTGAGGAATCATTTGAAGATTAAATAAGCTTTTCCTACGTTATTCATAATTACCAATTTCCGATCCATGTGGAGACGATCCCGACTTATCGGTTTATTACTAACACGACAGTCTTGAACTTGATCTTAGAGAGAACGCACTTCTGAGACACATTCTTAGTCGCGTTAATTTACTATCGATCAGAGAGATTTAGCTCGTTATTATGATTAGCTCTCCAAACTTGGTGATAGGGAGAGCGCATGGTACGTCAGTTTACTATCGATCGGAGGCGAACATAGTCCCAAGTTGATGGGATACGTACATACCTACGCACCCATACGACCGTCATCACTATCATTATCACGGATAACCCATACCTAGGTTCCATGCTCTAGTGGTACGACTATAAATCCCCCGAAGGCACACAAGATCCGTTCATCCACAATGCGTTAACCTCCGTTTGATAGCCATTAGCTAGGTATGTCATACACATAATATTTTAATCAATAAGCATACACACAACTTATATAAATTCATTAGCTTTTCCACAGTCTAGTATTTGCAGTACGTATATTATCTCTTATTATAACCCGTACCTTATTCGTATATATTCTCCCTCGTATTTTCTACCTTCTAAATTCTATGGATTTCTATACCTTCCGAGGGTTGAAATATTCTCCACTCACTAATAATTATTAATATAAATCACTCAACGATCATACTGGTTTAACACTCACTTGAATAATCCTAGGGGAAGTTCGAAACAAAATTCGGGCTTAAAAAGGCCATTCTGGAATCTCGTTAGAAGGCCTAGAAATCTCGTTCAAACGAGGTCGTTCGAACGAGGGTTGTTCAAATGAAGGTACTTTGAACGAACCACCAAAATCGTTAGAAGGGCTACTAGAATCTTATTAGAAGTCTCGTTCGAACGAGGTCGTTCGAACGACCTAGGCTGGACTTTTAACGAAAATTTTGAAGTCGCCCAGTTCATCTCCAAAGTCCGTTTTTCCAGATTTTCTCTTCTCAAATCTCAACCTAAATTCATTCCAACTCAAATACAAGGTTACCAAACTACTCTAAGTCACCCTAGAACACTTCTTAACATAGTTTTGGGGTCAAATCCTTCTAATAATCATGTAATTACTGTAAATTCCCAAATTTTAACCATAAACCGTATTAACATAAACCCATAAATTATTTGTCTATAAAAACTCCATTTTTATTTCATGATTAACATCTAATTCACCAAATTTCACATTCCAACTGAGGGGAAAAATATTCTACATGCAAACCCCCATCAGATTCCTAGAATTCCTACACGATTTCATCATAGATAAACCTAAATTGGGCATTAGTTGTTCTAAAACCTCAACACTTGTTAACAAGAGTAATAATTTCTAAAAGAAGAGCAAGATAATCACTTGCCTTCAAAATAAACCTCTGATTCGTGGGTTGAAAGTGGTATAGGAATGATCCTCCTGGCACGATCTACGCGCCGGTATACTTTTTATTGTGAAAGGTTGAGTTCTTGGCTTAGGGTTCTAATGGAGTCTCCTTCTTCTTCCTTGGTTCTCTCACTCTTTTCCTCTATTTTCACATAAGTTGAAACTGACGGCTACTAACCCTAAATGTCTTTTAATTAAACCTAATTTTCGTCCATTTAATTATCCTAAAATTTTTAAAGACCAAAATACCCCTCCGGGGTGTCGTTTTGGGTTAAAATGCTCCGAACTCCAAATAAAATACCCAATAGTGTTTTCTGACTATTTCGACCCTTTCGGACACTCTGGCGCACTCAAAATAGTCATCCAAGTTATACAAAAAGAAATTATCTTTTGACCCTCCAAATATATACAAATGACGTGACTCATACGCATCCCAATTATTTATAACATAATTGCCGTGTATCTCATTCCCGTCCATACTATTTTTTCAATAATTACTAACTCTCATCCCGCTAGTGATTATTATCATAAAATCGGATTAATTTCAATTTAAATTTTCTCCCTTTAATTTAATTAATCCCCATTTTCCTTAAAAATAATTATGCATAAAAATACGGGGTATTACATACTTCCCCCCTAATGATAGAGTTTCGTCCCGAAATTCGGAAAAGAATATATATATACCTGGAAAGATTAGTTCTGGATAACGTTCACGCATGTCATCCTCGCGCTCCCAAGTTGATTCCTCGACATTATGGTGTTGCCATTGGACACATATTAGTGGTACTACTTTCGACCTCAACTTTCTCTCGCTATGGTCAAAGATAGAAACCGACCCCTCCTCGTATGAGCTATCTGGCTATAAGTCTATCTCCTCCAAAGAAATATGAGTATGGACCCAAATCATATAGAAGAAATCTCCTCAACAAAGAGATATGAACCACGTTATGGACTCTATGCAAGTGCTTCGGTAACTTAAGTCTATAAGCAACTGGTCCCATTCTCTCAATAATGGGGAATGACCCTACATACCTCGGTGCCAACTTTCCCTTCTTCCCAAAATGCATAACTCCGTTTATAGGAGACACCCGAAGTAACATCTGATCTACAATATTGAACTCTCAAAAGTAACATTTGGAATAATCACCTCTGGACCTAGTAAGTTGTTGTCCATCACCTATAGCCAACATGATCGGGAATGAAAAGGTCTACCATATAGGGCCTCGAATGGAGCCATATCGATAGTAAATTAGTAGGAGTTATTATAGGTAAACTCCACCAGCGGAAGGTACTGCTCCCAGCCTCCGCCAAAATCAATGAAGTACATCCGTAGTAGTCCTCTAACATCTGATTCGTCCGCTCTATCTGACCATCCGTCTGCGGGTGGTAGGCTGTGCTCAGTCACAACTCCGTACCCAACGCCTGCTAAAAACTTTCCCAAAATCGACGAAACGAACACCTTGTCTCTGTCAGACACGATATTGAGAGGCAATCCGTGGAGTCTAACTATCTCTGCTACGAATAACTAGGCATACTGTCCCGCGGTGTAGTCTACCCCAGCTGGAAAAAAGTGGGCTACCTTGGTCAACCGATCCACTATCACCTATATCGAGTCATGACCCCTCTGCAATGTGGGTAGTCCCGTGATGAAGTCCGTCGAAGTGCTCTCCTATTTCCACATAAGAAACTCTAATGGCTGTAGAAGTCCTGTCGTCCTCTGATAGTCCACCATTACCAATTAACAAGTGGCACATTTCGAGACGAACTCGGCAATATCCTTCTTCATTCCGCTCCACCAATACTGTCTAAGCATGTCCCGGTACATCTTATCCCCATCGGGATGCACTGCAAATTGAGAACCATGCAACTTTGTCATCACCTTGTATTGTAAATATTCACCCTCGGGAACAACTAATCTCCCATTAAAATGTAGGACCCTGTCTGAACCCACGGTGTAAGACTCAGCCCCCTCGGCTAGAAGCTTCACTATCTGACTTTGGCATAACGGATCATCTGCCTAAGCCTGTTCTATTCCCATAATAATTTAATGCATAATCGTCATTGCAAACATAAACGGTCGAGCCACCGTATCCTGGTTCCCTAACTCCTTCCATTTCGCCATCCACACCTCGGCCACCTCACCAATTGGCCTACGGCTCAATGCGTCTGCTACCACTTTAGCCTTCCCCAGATGATATTGGATATCAAATTGATAATCCTTCACGAACTCAAGCCACCGACGTTGATGCATATTTAACTCCTTCTGTGTGAAGAGATACTGTAGTGATTTGTGGTCCGTGAATAAGCGAAATTTCTCCCCTAGGAGGTAGTGTCTCCAAATTCGAAGTGCGAACATGACTGCTGCTAATTCCAAGTTGTGGGTGGGGTAATTCCTCTAGTGAGGCTTAAGCTTACGGGAAGCATAAGCTATAGCCTGATCTTCCTGCTAAAGTACACCTCCAAGTCCATATAAGGACGCATCCGTGTAGACTAGATACTCCACTCCCAGCCTGGGTGATGCTAACACTAGTGCTGAGGTTAACTTATCTTTCAACTTATTGAAGTCTAGCTGACAGGCATCACTCCAGATAAATGGCACCCCTTTGCGAGTCAAGTGCGTTAAAGAACCCACTATCTTTGAAAAACCTCGAGTGAACCGTCTGTAGTATCCGGTTAAACTCAAGAAACTACGTATCTCAGTCGGTGTCGTGGGTTGTCCCCACTCCCTCACCGCTGATATCTTCCCCGAATCTATGGATATACCTCTATCGGAGATGATATGCCCCCAAAACTGTATCTCCTTTAGCCAAAACCACATTTCTCATATTTTGTGTACAACTCATATTGGCGCAGTGTCTGCAAAACTTGCCTCAAGTGTTCGTATGATCCTCCTCGGTCTGTGAGTAAACCAGAATGTCATCTATGAATACGATGACGAACTGGTCCAAAAACTCTCTGAACACCATGTTCATCAAGTCCATGAACACCTCTGGGGCATTGGTTAGCCCGAAAGGCATGACTCTATACTCATAGGACCTATATCTCGTCAAGATGTGGTCGTCGACATCTCCTACTCTCTGATACACAGCTTAGGGTATCCTTATCCCAAATCAATCTTTGAGGAGAAGGTAGCTCTCCTCACCTAATCGAATAAGTCATCGATTCTGGGAAATGAATACTTATTTCGTGTCATGACTTTATCATCTTCCCTTATTACACCGATATAATCTTGATGTAAAATAATTGATATCACTTCTTACGTCATATCGTATGGTTCTACTGGCCGTGCGTAGGAATAAAATTAAAGTTAAGGTTACGATTTCTCTTACGGATGATAACCAAGGTCCCAAACTCATGTGTTAACGACCAACCATCCCCGACTCCCGACATTCGCTAGGTTTCATGCGTGGGAAGTCTCGAAAAGAAAAATCCAAACAAGGAACCCCCCGATACACTACTAACTAAGATTATCGGTCAATGAAAGTTATGGTCCTCAGTAATTGTCTCGTACCCCACATCCCTACTTCCTGCTAACAGTAGTGCATCTATTCTCATGTTAAAAAAAAATACTCGACACATTACTCCTATTAATTTGGCATTAGGTTCTCCAAATTGAGGACAAAATTATTCCCATGCCCAGAGATATTTCATTCTTTCCTGAGTCACTATAGTAAACATTCCTACCCACCGGGATTTGGTATAACCCGATGACATACTCCACAAGTCTCTGTAGGATTTAAATTTTCCTCTCGGATGACATTTAGAAGAAATTGTTTCATGTCCAGGACTAATGGACACCTGATATCATTTTAATGGTCTATTACCACATAAACTTGAATGATCCGATTCGAAATCGGGATAATAATACATTTTAGGCTCATGACTCTCAAGTAGTACAAGTAAGCTGTAACGCACACAGGTTATTTGAAATTTTCCTCGTAGTTAAAAGGAAGCACTATAAATGATAAAGTATCGTACCTCCAAACGTGGGTGGTAGATGCTGTATCAATGGCATAACTACATATCGAGCATTATAGATACGTCCATATTGTACTACATGCTGCTGCTGTGAAGTCTGTGTTACTGGTGTGATTATCCCTGTTTCCCCAATTTGGGTGTTCTGTGGTGTCGGGTAAGCATCCAATGACTGCTGCAGGACCCTTCCCTTACTAGGGAAATTTCGACGGTTGTGACCCCGTTCGCCACATATGAAGCACTTACCCACACAATTTCTGCCCTGTTGGGTATACTGCTGGCCCTGATGGTCTCGCTGAGCTCTACCTTTCTGTGGCAATCTTGGCGTTTGTGGCCAGTGTTTCCACACGTGAAACATCTTCCTGGGAAGGGTTCTCCCCTCTGTCCTTGTTGTCCACGGCCCTGATGGCCGTTACCACCCTTCCCTTGGCCATTCTGGCTCGGCTGAACCTACTGCTTGCCCTGATGGCCGGGTTGGTCCTGGTGGGTTTGGCTCTTCCCACGGTTCTCATAGTCTCTTTGGTCCTGATATCTCTGAGGATCTTGTCTCTATTGTGACAGTATTTTCTCATTGTTATTATTCCTCAAAATGTCATGTTGATAAACTTCGCTTATTCTTTTGCCCCTGTAAGTTTCACCCCGTAATTTTGGTACTGCAATATTGCAGTAGTCACTACTTGCCCCACGATGTTCGTAATCTCAGTGATTTCCTCTCTTCCTTGGCGTACTTGAGGTATTCGTTGGCCTTGTCCCGCATTTACTTCTTCAGCGGTGTTAGTTTATCTCTCCCCCATAGGCGACATCTGAAATTTAAATGAATTTTATAAAACCACCGTCCATACATAACATTTTAGCAGAAGTACGTAAAACGTATCAAGAGTACAACAATCCTAAAGTATAGGTCTCTATATCAAAGGACGCTACATGGAAACATAATAAGCCATACAGATCCTAAGGACACTAGAACCTGATCCTCTGATACCAACTGTGACACCCCGCCTAATTAATTACCGGGTAATCAGTCCTTAATTAATTAATTTCAGAATATCAAGTTGATTTAGATAATGCATCACAGTCGAGAACTCAAATTTTATTTTAATAAAACTAACCACCTAGTATTTAAAAAGGGTGATGTCCAAATTTTAGCTTGTCATTAACTACTACTAAAAGAATACCAATAAATACCATGCATCACAGTAACATAAGTAAAGTCTGCCTGAAGTAAAATAAATGTCTAGTGTAAACATCTCCAGGTACAATCCCATACAATAAATCCAATGAGAGAAATAAAATCTAATAGAGAATTTAAAATGACTAAATCTCTGAAAGTAAACATAAGTAAGGACGACATGTCCAACAGAATGGGTAACTGAAAAAGGAAAGAATGAGCTGAGTCGTCTACTAGCAATAATCCTGGAGCTTCCACAGAAGCTACAACACGACAACTGAAAAGAGTCTCCTAAGGCTGGTGTCCCTGTGGCTGGGCACCTAAAATAATGGAGCAATATAAAGATATACAGGAAAACGAGTCAGAGCCCGAGTTGAAAGCAATTTAAAATAACAATTGCTGGAATTGATTCAATTAGCACAATTATTAATCAAGTTAACTTAGCGTACTCACTTGAGATACTCACCCCTCGATCCGGTGCGCACGTCTAACGAGCCTAACTACCCATACTAGTCATGATACCCTGACTGACTACTAAGTATATAATATGATGTTTGAAAGTCTCCCTAAATAACTCAAAATCAACGTACTTATGATTTCGACATAGAATTAGTATTTCTTTAGTTTATTCTCATATCCTTCTAAATGCCCAACTGATTGTACCATAAGTGTACATATAAAAATAGCGTCAACAGCATAATACACCAAACATGATTTCCTTTGTACACACATTATTCACTTAATATATACGTATTAAATTATATAAATATAGAAATATTCACCCTTGGTTGAGAAAACCTTAGTGCTACGCATACTCGGCTATCTAGTCCATTTGCAAAGCTCACGCATAGAGGACAACAGGTTCAATCTCTCGAGAACCAATAAAAATATAAACACTTATCGAAGGCGAACATAGTCCCAAGCTGATGGGATACGTACATACCTACGCACCCATACGATCGTCATCACTATCATTATCACGGATATCCCGTACCTAGGTTCCATGCTCTAGTGGTACGACTATAAATTCCCCGAAGGCACACGAGATCCGTTCATCCACAATGCGTTAACCTCCGTTTGATAGCCATTAGCTAGGTATGTCATACACATAATATTTTAATCAATAACCATACACACAACTTATATAAATTCATTAGCTTTCCCACAATCTAGTATTTGCAATACGTATATTATCTCTTATTATAACTCGTACCTTATTCGTGTATATTCTCCCTTGTATTTTCACACCTTCTAAATTCTATGGATTTCTATACCTTCCGAGGGTTGACATATTCTTTTCTCACTAATAATTATTAATATAAATCACTCAACGATCATACTGGTTTAACACTCACTTGAATAAGCCTACGAGAAGTTCGAAACAAAATTCGGGCCTAAAAAGGCCATTCAGAATCTCGTTAAAAGGCCCAGAAATATCGTTCAAATGAGGTCGTTCGAATGAAGGTACTTCGAATGAACCACCAAACTCTTTAGAAGGCTACTGGAATCTCGTTAGAAGTCTCGTTCGAACGAGGTCGTTCAAACGACCTGGGCTGGACTTCTAACGAAATTTCTGAAGTCGCCCAGTTCATCTCCAAAGTCCATTTTTCTAGATTTTCTCTTCTCAAATCTCAACCTAAATCCATTCCAACTCAAATACAAGGTTACCAAACTACTCTAAGTCACCCTAGAACATTTCTTAACATAGTTTTGGGGTCAAATGCTTCAAATCATCATGTAATTAC
This sequence comes from Sambucus nigra, assembly GCA_949130495.1. NCBI lineage: Eukaryota > Viridiplantae > Streptophyta > Magnoliopsida > Dipsacales > Adoxaceae > Sambucus > Sambucus nigra. The sequence goes on along the minus strand of OX422214.1, from coordinate 540,513,069 downwards.
TATAAATTCTGAAATTTTAACCATAAACCATATTAACACAAACCCAGAAATTATTTCTCTATTAAAACTCCATTTTTATTTCATGATTAACATCTAATTCACGAAATTTCACATTCTAACTAAGGGGAAAAATCCTCTACATGCAAACCCCCATCAGATTCCTAGAATTCCTACATGATTTCATCATAGATAAACCCAAATTGGGCATTAGTTGTTCTAAAACCTCAACACATGCTAACAAGAGTAATAATTGCTAAGAGAAGAGCAAGATAATCACTTGCCTTAAAAATGAACTTCTGATTCGTGGGTTGAAAGTGGTATAGGAACGATCCTCCTGATACGATCTACGCGCTGGTGTACTTTTTGTTATGAAAGCTTGAGTTCTTGGCTTAGGGCTCTAATGGAGTCACCTTCTTCTTCCTTGGTTCTCTCTCTCTATTCCTCTCTTTTCACATTGGTTGAAACTGATGGCTACTACCCCTAAATGTCTTTTAATTAAACCTAATTTTCTTCCATTTAATTATCCCAAAATTTCTAAAAACCAAAATACCCCCAGGTGTCGTTTTGGGTTAAAATGTTCCGAACTACAAATAAAATACCCTAATAGTGTTTTATGACTATTTCGACTCTTTCGGACACTCTGGCGCACTCAAAATAGTCGTCCGAGTTATAAAAAATAAATTATCTTTTGACCCTTCAAATATATACAAATGACGCGACTCATACGCATCCCAATTAGTAATAACATAACTGCCAAGTATCTCATTCCCGGTCATACTATTATTTCAATAATTACTAACTCTCCTCCCTCTAGGGATTATTATCATAAAATCGGATTGATTTCAATTTAAATTTTCTCCCTTTAATTTAATTAATTCCCATTTTCTATAAAAATAATTTTGCGTAAAAGTATGGGGTATTACAATTTATAGGCATATATGGTCGTATTTGATAATACATACGGGTATAGAGACAGTATGTATATGATATGATTATAAATATTTATGTGTGTGAATCATATATTTAGATGAAGCATTCCCTTATAGTGTTATCATTGAAAATTTTGCCATGTGGGTGAGACCCCTGGCTTGAGGAGAAATGAGCGTATAGTCCCCAGGTCATAGCGTCCAGTTATTTATGAATGCATATGTGTCTCTTTATCATGGGTGAGACGTCTTGGATATGATTCGGTCTCACTTTCAGGTGAGGAACTATGGCCTTTTCCCCTATATTTTGATTGGTTTATACCAAGTCGGTGTGAGAGTTCGACCGTTGGTACCTAGGATGATGTGTGAGTAATTACCAAGAAGATGATAGCATTGAGAGACTGCATCCATTGAGTTATAGCTCTGATGGATGGTTATTATACTTATATAGTGTCCGATAATATATATATATATATATATATATATATATATATATATATATATGGGCAAAATAAAGAATGAAATGTGGAATAATTTCTTGATCACTCGGAGTATAAAATCCGAAATAATAGATTTGATAGACATATATAGAGATAAGAATATTATGTACGAGATAAATAAAACTAAAATTTGATTCGTGTAAAATAACTAGTGAAAGTTATTCATAATGAACGAGTAACATTTAAGCGATAAATTATAATGCATAAGCTTGGGCGAATGCTTAGAATATTTTGTATATACGAGGTACGAGATAGAGTATGGTGACTTGGAAGTTTTGTGAGGTGTTAGTTACGCTAGGTAGCGTAACTAGAGTGTTTAAAATATATGCGTTAGGTGTGCATTGTTAGTTGAGAAGCGAGGGGTATCTCATGTGAGTGCGACACCAGTTTATATATGGAGAATATCTTATTTTAAATATTAAAGTATTTTAAGCACTTGCTAAATATTTTTAAAACATCGTGCTCTAACCCGCTTTCATATATTTTTTCTTTTCTTCGGAAACCTTTAAGGTGTCCAGACATAGGGATACCTAGATGATTATTCTTTTGAGTTAGACGTTGCTGCCATAGCTATGGATGTTGGCAGAAAATTATATAGACGTTTCTCTCCTCGTGATCTAGATAGGAGGTACTGTGATTTATATTCGGTCATGTGGCCCAACTGTTGTCTTTTAATTTATTTTCGACATTTTTATCTTGCGCTGATTTGATATGGTTGGATAAATGTTTTACCGAGAGTTGTCGATTATTATTTATCACTTGTTGTTCATGTTTTTGTATGGATGAATTTACTTGCGCGTTTAAGTTAAAAAGATTAGAAAGTTTAAAATTTAACACCGGGCCTAATAGGTTATTAGTAATTAATTAGTTTTTCGACAGTGATGCTGAGAATGATACCCCATGAGATTCCAGTTTAATTTGATATAGGACTAATCACCCGGTATTTTATTAGGCGGGGTGTCACATTAGGAATGTCAATGTGAGTGTTAAGATATAAATGAGTTTGGATGATTTATGTAATGAATTTGAGGGTAACTTCATTGTAAAATGACGAAAAAATTCTAGTGATATCAATTTCGTTAATAAGAAAGGTTTTTAATCTGAAATTATCAACGCAACCATCTAAAAAAGTTTTGAAATAGGAGGAAAACCTATTACACGATAAAAAAACCAAACGTTTGTCCGAAAATGGTGCATTTAATAACATCAAACAAGTTTCCTATCTCCCCCAACAAAAATAACCATCAACTAACTCATTGTGTTTGGTCTTAGATAACTTAATGTGTACTAGAATTCACTGGTGGTCTAGATGGCTATGAAGATACTTTACCAAACCAACGGGACCATCCTTCTTCTATTGGTTCATAAACATTAATTTATATCCCTTCCTTTTTTTCTTGTTTGGTTCTTGGCACATGAATAGATGGAATAACTAGAGTTGGTCTATTCCCAACTATAGGATGCATATCCAGCCCATCTGCATGTGAATTAGGCTTAACTATGAGTAAAAATAGAAGGATGTAAACTATGATGTAAAATTAGTAATAAAATATGTAAAATGAATTTCCATAAGCACTAATTGAGTCTTTAATTGTTGGACCAATACATGTTGCTTTGTGTTTTCTTAGTTGGCCACATTTGATGCATTTTTATAATCTTTTTTGGTGCAACAACTTCATTTGGATCCCGTATCCTCTTGGTTCTTGGTTTACCTAGTGGTCTTTTGATTATTGGGGGGCAGACTTTGTGTTTGGACAATATTTAAATGGTACATCGGTTACAAGAGAGGAATCATCGTAATTAAGATAAACAAATGTAATTGAGATAAAATTGGAAAGCTACCTTGGGCCAAAAGGATGGGTCTTCCATTGGGTGTACATATAAAGAATCTGCTTACGTGTACCCGGTTAAAAAGTAAATTATAGAATCTACAAAAGATGAAGCATAGTAATTAACAAACATGATAACATAGTAACGAACAAACATGATAATATATTAATTAACAAACATAGTAAATAATAAATGCCATTTTTTACTTGGTCCGTGGTTCTCTCATTTGCATGACAACAACAATGGCATGCTCGAATGGGACGCCACTCATATGGCAGTCCCCACAACTATAAGAGAAATCATTTAGGTTCACCGTCTAGCTTGTACCATGCATATTGCTGACCAAATGCAAGAAATTAGCAGCGCCACAAGTGGTATAGATGTTTTATTTCTTCTTGAGTCTTGTGATTGTTGCCTCAACTTTAGGAATAAGTTCATATTGATCCATACCCTCTGCCTTTAACACCCTTGTGTATAATAATGGCATGATCAACATTTGGTACTTGTCCATCACAAATGGATATCTCTAAGATCCAATATTATTTTGTTAAATGATTAATTAAATTTGTTTGTGATGTGTTAACATTTACAAACTATGTCAAAATATGATATGGCTTAACATTTTTGTCTTTTGCCTCAAGCCAATCCTTTGATTTTGGATCCACCTCATCTAATTTTTGCATCCAAGTAGTATGTTCTTCAACTTTGTATGTTTTGGCATCCCCAAACTCAAACTCTCCATAATATGACCTTTAAACCTAGTATCTTAATGTTCTTGTAAATGTGTCTGAAGCAAAACCTGTGGTTATGTCCATCTCCAAATACTTCAGCTACTTCCTCAATTGGTCCTTTCTATCAGTCATTGGTGAATGTTAGTGGAAATTTATGCCTTAACAAGTGAGCTGTTAACAAAGTCAAAAACCTAATCTTATTGTCATATGTTTCCCCTACAAACATAAACTCAAATTGGTAATAACCCATTGTTATTATCCAAACAAACTATACAAAGAATTTCTCTCGTAAACTTGCCTTTCATAAATAAACCATCTAATCCCAATATAGGCCTGTACCCATTCATAAAACCATCAAATGACGTTTTGTATGCAACATATAATAATATAAATGATTGATTAGAAGGATGTATTAATCATGTTACAATATTGCCTAGGTTATTTTAGAAAATTTTACCTTGATATCTCAAGTACCATGTTATAACTCTTACTAAAACTACTAACTATCCTTTCAAAACAAGAAAGCTTTGCAAAATATGCAGTATGATATGATATTTTCACCCCGTGCATAGACAAAACAACAACAACTATATCCTTTGGTTTTAGCCCCTTGTGATTTCTTACTAGATGCTCAACTTCATTAGCAACCTAACCTGCACTAACCATTGAATTACTTCCTTGTTCATTACACTTGCAAGTATGTCAGTAACAAGAGATATTTACTTTGAAGCTATTTGATGTGGAGTATCATTTCATTTCATTTTTTATTTTGGGCATGTTTCCCATAGATGAATAAGCTTTTATATTACTGTTAGACATTTTATTTCAACACCATTTAATTCGGTATTTGTTTTAGTTGGATGTTACACTTTAGCGAGCAATGGTTTATTCGGTTCACTATTACTACTTATTTATTCATCGTGACTTATTCATTCATTTTGAGTGTATGTTTTGTTTGTATTATTTATATTATATTGTGGTTGTGATAGTGATAGTGATGCCAAGAACGAATCATACTGAGATTTGTGTTTATTTTAGTAGAGGACTGGCCACCCGATATTAGAATAGGTGAATTTTCACAAGTATCTAGTCTTTGAAGAAAATGTTTAGATTGAGTCTGGTGTCTAGATTTTAGACGAACAAACCCATCATTTTCATTGAATCTAACACGCGTACAAACATACTTTGAGTTGGGTTCAACCTTTTTGTTGGGGAATACACAAGTTGTTTGTAACTTGAGAGACTGGAAAAAATTTCATAGAACTTTCTTTGACAAAGATAGAACTTTATTTGATCAAAATAGTCTCTTTTATATTAGAAGAAAATTTATTTTCAGTAAAGCTAAGTCCACTTTTACCATTCTCTTTTCTCATCTCTCTCATCATAATTTCTTGTTGTTTTGTCGAGTTTTCAAAATCTTGCCACTTTCTAAAAACTTTTGAACATTTAGACTTGGATTCCTCCAATTCTAACTTAGTGGCCTTATATTTTTGTTCTAAGACAAAATTATTTTTAGAAATTTCTATTATTTTTTATTTAAAATCTTTAATCCTAATCTCATAAGGTACTCGTTGACTTGTGCTTAACAATCTTAGTTAGAAACTCTACTTAATTAGAAAGTTTTTTTTCAAATTTTTCCAGTCTTAGCAAATTTCTTCAACATTATAGCTTATAGGTCTTAAAAACTAGGTAAAATAGTATCGTCATCACTATCACTAAGTGACTTGTGTGTTGTGACCCCTAACGATTCAGTTTGATTAGCAGAATTCACACACACATTCAATTCGTCAACATTAGCGTTATTTTGACTCACATACCAATGAGTATCTATGTTAGTAACATCATTATCATGAGAAATACATATAACTGTATTTTCACTATAAGAGGTACTAGCAGTAGTACCAATAACCTCATCATCAACAATAATATTAGCAGTTGTAAACAGTTCATCACATAGATACATAGATTCAACGTTATCAAGGTAATTATCACTATCATATTCAATAACTTTAGCATAAAAGGTCATTTAAGATTCATCTATATTCGATGGCCATGTCTCATCATCAACGAAATCACTTGAGTCATCCCAAGTTTTAGTAATGTGAGCCTTAGGTGTGAATGAATTTTTAGTGTACCACTTATTTGCATAATGTCCCATTTTTCACAATTATGACATTTTATATGGGACTTGTCCTGTAAATGATTGTAGTTGTTTGAGTCTGTGGGTATATTATTTTTTTGACCCTATAGGTCTGTGAAACTTTCTAACATGTGTTTTAGACACTTGGAGTCCTTGATACCTAGGTTTTCTTTTTCGAGCAGTAGCAATATTTCTATATATCAAAATTTTATTAAATTGTTTCCTCATTAGGGGAATTTAAGTATCAAGGGTTTTAATATTGATGTCTTGATCTGAGTTATAGTCCAGGTCAGATATAAATAATTTAGGACTGATAATCTTAGAGGTGAAGCCTATTATTAACTCAATTAACTCATAGCGCCTTCTAGTAGTGGAGCACAGTTATTTTTTGTAATTAGTTTCCATTTCCATTGTCCTTATTCTACTACCAAGAAATTTAGGAGTTAGTAATGGGTCATCAATCTCTTCAACAAAATACCTTTTATGGTCAAACTTGGTAAGAAGAGATCTTAAGGTTTTGATAACTACGCCTCTATTAGGATAATTAATACCATTATCATGCAGTTTTGTAATAATATCACTCAGTATCACATAAAAATTATCAAAAGTTTCTGAGTCAGACATCATAATAGTGTTATATTTTTTTACTAACATTTGAGTCTTAGCAGCCTTAACATGATGATCACCTTTGTGAGTATTGATCATTGTGTCCCAAGCCTCTTTGGTAGTGGGACAATGTGATATATGTTTTAGTTAGTATTCACTAACAACCATCAAGATATAATTATGCCCTTTGTTATTATAGTGAGACAAGAGTTTTTCATCTTTAGAATATTTACTACGTGATTTACTTATTCTCACAATGCTTCCCTCAGCTGCTCTTTAGTAGGAGTTTTAAAATCAGTTTGAATGACATCCCAAACTTCATCACCTAACTGTCTTTAAATAAAAGTCATCGTCTTTACTTTCTAGTTAGGAAAACTTCTTCCATCCAAGATAGGGGTTCAAGAATGGTTCCCTAGTTTTTCCAAAACGTTTTTGTCATCCATTTTTATGAAAGGTTTTCATTAACTTCGGGATCTTGAAAAAAATATTGTGTACGAATCTCTGTACCAATTACAAAAACACTTAAGCAAAAAAATGATTTTTTATTTTTTCTAGGAAGAAATAAGTTTAAGAAGTCAATAAAATGTGTTACAAATAAGATGTACTAACTGCGGTGAGTTTTTAAGCAAGTGTGGGAGCGCCTTCCAGTAGGGACTTTCGAATTCAACCTCCAACCTAGTCAAATTATGAAACACTAGCTCAGCGGAATCAGCTGCATAGCTAAGAGCTTTCATGGTGCGTTCTGCCAGATTTAGACGTTAAAGGGTTGGGGAGTCAATGTGAAGCTCACACTTCTCCTCTTCCTCTTCCTCCTCTTCCTCTTCCTCCAGACAACACGTTTGAAAATATAATTCAAGGCTTTTCAATAAAGGAGCACGTATAGTGAAGGTGGAAAAAAAATACTAAGTTGATCTATGTATGACCAGATGTTCAAGAACCTGACAGCCAGAGAGGAGCTTGTCAACACTCTCACCATTCTCATATTCAACTGAAATTAGATGAAGGATCTTAAGATTTGGTAAATTAACTGAGATTGTGGAAATGTCTACAAGTATTTCCCCTTCAAGTTTTAAAACTGAAAGTGTGTTGCAGGTGAAAAGGCTCCGAGATAACAAATGCACTGGTTCTTGGATAGATCTGAATAGATCCATTTCTTGAACACCTCGCATTACAGCAGCAGAAATCCATGATTTAATGCAACGCATGTCTTCTTGACTAAAGTTGTAGACATACAGATGACCAATATTGAGAAGAAACTTAAATATTTGCTTGCGAGTGAGGAGGGTAAAAACCCTATTAACAAAACATATAAAATTTATCTTTTGTCTCTCGTGTTGGATATCGTTACTGCTATGCAAGAACAACTGGTCGTCAAAATCAAGATTGGTAATGGAAGTCCAAAGGAAGTTCCATCTTGTTGATAAAATGGCTGTTCCAACCGCATGCTTTGTGGGAAGAAAATAGAGGATATGAGAGAGTATCGAGTCTGGTAAAATGCTGATCTTATCTTCTTAACTGAAGAACCCTATAATAACAAAAATGGAGTTGAATATGTGACACAAGATGTGTAACCTAAAAGTCTAATTTATTATATTTATGATACTCCTTTATTTAGTCTTTGAGAAACATTACAAACTACCTAGAAAGACAAAATGACCACCCAAATAAGTAAAGCATCAATAAAACACAACATAAATGTTTAACATGGTAAAAATCCCCCATAAGAAACATCCACGAGGGCCTCTACACACCCCAAAAGAACAAGTCCATAATAGTCATAAAAAAAGTTACAAATACAACAAATACGAGAATAAAGACAAAATCGAAAGTACCTATCTGAGATGCCCTCTCAAACACAGGTAAAATGCCCCTGAATGTTGATGCAATAGTTCCCAATCAGATGGATCAACCAACGCCTCCAAATATCAACGAATTTGAGTGAATGTGGTGCTATTTATAGTGAAGTGAAGTGAACACTTAGAATACATACACACAAAATGTTTTTACACAGTTTCCTTTTGAATTAGTAACATATCTTAACATGTAAGTACTTAGTTTTAAAGATCTTAGGATCATATCTTGGATTTTCACAACTTCAGTTCTATGTTTTAATAGACTAGATCTACAAATATAATCCTTTGTCTTTTAAAGCTTTACGAAAACCAAATGTTTTCCTCTTAAATAGTTATTCACAAGATATATACAAATATATAACCTATATTTTTATGAAAATCTCATATATAATCTAAAGTTGTGAAACAAAAATAAAAGGGTTGAAGAGATGTTAAAACCTATATTTTCAATCGTATGATTATGTAAACAGAAATTTAAAATGGAAAAACCTAGAAAATATTTATTTGTGAATATATGTTCTAGGTTCAAATCTTGATTTTACTTATCTGAAACAAGACTTTAAACCAAACTAAAAATAAAAATAACATAAATGAAAATTAAAAAACACTTTATTTTCTTCTCTCTAACTCTTTGATTTGTTCTAGAAATTTATTTCTCTCTCCAAATCTCTATTTTTTCTTCTCTTAATCTCTCTCTCAAACCTACCCAACTGACCAAAAAACTGAAATTTAATTGAGGTAGTGGTTAATATACTAGTCATTGGTAGCATGTTACAACCAGATAAATTGGACGGTCAGGATGATTTTAGTTTAGGCGGTTTAAATCTAACAGTTGATATAAAACATTTTGTATCAGCCAAACCACTCAACCAAGTTAACAGGTAAAAACCCTAGTCTTCAATCCATGTTTAAACCTTAATCAATTCTAGAATTTGATAAAAACGATCATGTGGTTGAGCTAAGCTCATTCAGTGAAGATGCAAGAAAATTAATTTAAGGGCATGTTAATTCTCCAAACATTGCCTTAAATAAAATATGTTAAAATTTTTAATTTTAAATGAATTATAAATGTTTAGAAAGTCAATTAAAAATATAATAAAATCATTTTAAATTCTAAAACAAATTAAAAATATTTTCACACTTTTATACCAGAAATCATTTTTCTCACAAAATTAACATTAAATGACAAGGAATTCAAAAATAATTAATTGCTAAATTAAATCCAATTAAATCAATTCTAATTTCAAAAAAATGTTTTACTAATTTTGAATTATTTTAATGCACGCAAATATGTGTAACGCAGTGTCTTTTCCATTATACCCTATTAACTTCATTACATATAAGAGTCTTATTGAAGAAAGCAGTCCTTTGAAGGTCTTCAATCTTGAAATGTAATGAGAGGGATCTCTTTTAAAAATTGGCTTTGGCACAATATCCAAACTAGTTGAACACTAGATAATATAGACTCTGTAAATCCAAATGACTCTTCTATCTAGAGTGTTTTAGCCTCGAGGGTGTGCGGCCACCTATCCTAAATTTTCAAGAATTTTATCAAGATATATGCTAAAAAATTAGACCTTTTGTGTAAGTTTTCATCGTGAAATGCGTTGAGTGTTATATTATTTTAAAAGCCTGGGGGCGGAGCTATAAATAAATCAAACTCCATGGAGATTTTGTATGCGTTTCACTTTAAGAAAAGGATCAAACAATTATATGCGTTTCACATTTGAACTATCACACTTAGACCATCTCCAGCAATTTAGAAATATTACATAGTCAAAATGGATCAAAGTCATTTTACTAAGGATCCAAACTCAAACATTTATGGTTGGAGATAGGCTCTATGTCCATTTTTATTGCTATCCAGGACAAAGCTAATCCCCTCCATGGATTTTGAGAGTGAGATGGAATAATTTTAAGAATTACATTGCTCAAATGTTTAGAGTTTCTCATATTTATAGAGAGGGTAATAGTGTTACAGATAAGCTATCTAACATGGGCCTTTCTTGGTCAGATTTCAAATAGTGATGGAGCTCTCCTTCTGATATTTATTCTTTGGTGGAAATGCCATATCATTATCTCCCCGTTTTAGATTTTCTTTATAGTTTGGCCATTATATGTGAGCCCCTTTTGCTTCACATAGCTTTAATGGGTTTTGTCTTAAAAAAGAATTTATAAACAATCAAGGAAAAGGTTGAGATAGCAACTCACTTATCATCTGCATGCAATAAAAGAAAATTAAAAAAAGGAAAATATTTGTCCATGTACCAAATGATTTTCCACTTGGACATAACTCATCTATTATATACTCTAAAATGCTTTACAAACCTTTAATTCTACTTGGCTATAATATTGTCCACACAGGACTCCTAATATTTACGTTAATTTTTCCATAACCCTTATTTCTACACATATCAAACCCTTCCACTTCTTTCTCCGTCTCTCTATCTCTCCTTTTTTCACATCATTTCTATGCACATTCTCATTTTCCTCATCCTTTCGCTTCTTTCTTCACCTCTCTATCTCCCTTTTTCATCTCATCACAACCTAAACTAAAACAGAGAGAGCAATAATCACAGCTGAAACCAATGATCATTTTCTCCGCCTCTCTCTCTGTTTTGTCTTAACATCCAATCTCATAATATTTGGCATTGATGTCATTAACATACAAAACCAAAACAAAGAGAGCGATGTTAAGTGAAGGATCATTACGATCCGAAATCAAAACAAAGAGCGCAATGTTGGTTGTCTTAACATATCATCTCATTAGAGTCAAAACAAACACCACAATGGTGACTTACACTTATGTGTCCGAGTTTTGGAGGAAGAAACAATCAGATGTGATGAGGTTTTTGTTGAGTAATAAGCAATCGAATGTGTCGGAGTGTTGGGGACTTACACACTTAGGTCACAAATCCAAGAAGGTAATCATTTGTGTTTCCCTCTCTTCATCTTCCCACCATATTTTTTCCTTTATTTATAAATGTTATTAATTAACTACATAAATATTAAAAATCAATCACGAGTGCGAAAAGTGAAGGTTAACCCACGAACTAGGTTGTGGAACATAAAGGAGAGAAATTATAACTATTTAAAGATAAAGTATTAAATGAAGTAACATGGAATACTGAAGAAGAGAATAACATAATGTGGAATAAGATGGCCACATGCATTAGGAGAATATCAAAGAAATTCTTGGAGAATCAAAAGGTAAGGGGTCACAGTCTAAAGAAACTTGGTGGTGGAATGAATAAGTACAAAACATAGTAAAAATTAAAAGGGAGTTCTTTAAAACATGGCAAACAAATAGAAATTAAGAAAATTTTGAGAAATATTAATGGGCTAAAAAAGAAGTTAAGAAAGTGGTAAGAGATGGTAAGTTAAAAGCTTATGAGGATCTTTATACAAAATTAAGAATATAAGAAGGGGTAAAAAGTATTTATAAGCTTGCTAAACTTAGGGACAAGAAAACAAAAGATTTTAATAACGTTAAGTGTATCAAAAGTAATGATTCGAGAGTCCTAGTTAAAGATGATGAAATTATGGAAAGATGAAAAAACTACTTTAAGAGGTTATTAAATGGAGATAATGGGAGTAGATTAGATGTAGAAGAACTTAGGGAGACTCGAGAAAATATATTTTTTCGCAGAATTGGTACAATAGAGGTTAGGATTGCTTTAAAAAAGATGAAAATAGGGAAGGCTTTAAGACCAGATGGTATCCCTATTGAGGTTTAGAAGTGCTTGGCTTATAAAATTATTAATATAATTTTAATGACTGATAAGATGCTCGATGAATGGAAAAAAAGTGTTTTAGTTCCTATTTATAAAAATAAAGGGGAGATACAAAGTTGCTCAAATTATCGTGGGATTAAGTTAATGAGTCATGCAATGAAACTTTGGGAGAAAGTGATTGAATATAGATTGAGATTGAAGACAACAATATCTGAGAATCGATTTGGGTTTATACATAGGAGGTCAACAATGGAAGTAATCTATTTATTGAGGAGATTAATTAAGAGGTACAGGGAGAAAAAGAAGGATCTTCATATGATTTTTATAGATTTGGAGAAGGCGTATGATAGGATACCTAGAGATATAATATGGTGGGTTCTACATAAAAAAGGAGTGACTCGCAGATATATTGATGTGATCAAGGATATGTATGATAGTGCGATGACTACAGTAAGAACATCAACCGAAAAAAGTAGTGAATTTTCAATTACGGCATGTCTACACCAAGGATCAGCATTAAGTCCTTATCTCTGTGCTCTTGTTATGGATGAGTTGAATGGACAAATACAAGAGGAGGGGCCATGTTGTATGCTATTTGCAGATGATATTTATTTAGTGGATGAGACTAAGACGGGTACTAATGCTAGATTGGAATTGTGAAGAAAAACTTTAGAAACAAGAGGATTTAAAATAAGCAGAGCTAAAATAGAATATATGGAGTGAAATTTTAGTTGTAATAGGAGGAAAAATGAAGATGTGGTAAAATTGGAGGGTCAAGAGATACCTAGAAATGATTATTTTCGTTATTTAGGATAGATTATCCAAAAATATGGAGATATTAGTGATGATGTTACTCATAGGATTAGAGCAGGTTGGGTTAAGTCGAGAAGTGCTACTGGCATTTTGTGTGATAGGCGTATACCTTTGAAGTTAAAAGAAAATTTTTATAGGACGACCATTAGACCCGCTATGTTATATGGGACAGAGTGTTGGGAAACCAAGAAACAAAATATGCAGAAAATGAGCGTGGCGGAGATGCGAATGCTAAGATGGATTTGTAGTAAAACTAGAAAGGATAAAATTATAAATGAACAAATTCGCGAAATGGTAAAAGTAGCTCCTATAGAAGATAAATTGAGAGAAAATCAACTTAGATGGTTTGGACACGTCAAGCGTAGACCAATGGATGCTCATGTAAGGAAGAGTGATTTAGTTAGTATTGATGGTAACACAAGGGGTAGATGTAGGACTAAATTGACTTGGTGGGATATTATAAAAAAGAACATGATGCATGTGGTTTAACCGAAGATATTGTACTGGACAGAATGGAATCGAAAAATAGGATTCATGTAGACGACCCCAAATAATTGGGAAAAGGCTTTGTTGAGTTGAGTTGAGTTGTATATATACACATACTATTCCTCAACTCCCAAGCCATCTTCATTTTTGGTGTTTGGATTATCTGTTCTTTAACATCTGCACTTCCCCACAACTGTTTGTGTCAAAAATTTCAAGAACATAAACAACTCTACCTGTTGTCTGAAAGAACTACTTCCGATTGTTTTAGAAGAAGTTACTAATTATATAGCCATTCTTCAAATGAAAGTTAGAGCCATGTCATCTTTAGATGACCTTTTATCCAACTCAAGATGATGTACTTTAGTATTTAAAACATAATTCCTTTTTTTCTTTTGATGTGATGGTCATGTTATGTAGGTTAAGTGAAAAGAATCGAATCCCATTTTTAATGTTTCTTTATTCCCACACTTTTTTAACTTTGTCTCTTTTTTCATGTTAGTTGCCCAATTTTATAAATGGGAATCACTATTTACAATAATACCCCGTATTTTTATGGCTTTTAATTATGAGATTTATTAAATTAATTTGAGACAATTAATTAGAAAATTAATCCGAATTTAAATGCTAGCGAGATGATAGTTAGTATTTGATTATTATAATGTTGTTGAATATTACTGAGTGATTATGGTAACATGTGATTATTGAATTTATTAAAATTATCGTGAGATGAAAATTTGGCAGTTTCGGTAATTAAGTTGGGACGCACGTGTCAGTCGTGTCAGGACCCAATTTAAAAGTATTTTATATGTCATCAGTGTGAGAATTTTGAGTGCGCCAACGTGTTCGGAAGGTTCAAGATAGTCAAAAAACACTACCCGGGGGTTTAGTTTGGGTCCAGGGGAATTTTAAGCATAACCGGCAACCCGAGAGGGTATTTTAGTCATTCTTATTTTTGGATGAATAGTGATCCATGAATTTTAGACATGTAATATCAGCCAACACTTGAGTCCCTTAGGGTTTCTCAACCAAAAAACACAAACAACCATTAGAGTGAAAGAGAAGGAAGTTTCCAATGGATAACCACCACTTGGAGACTTTTGCACCACCGTCACCGCCACCGGATAGATCGAAAAGCAAGGATAATCCCCATACCGTCTACTTCATCGGATCAGAATCTTCAATACCAGGCAAGTGATTAAACTTGAAATAATTTAGCGCATATATCATCCATGTTAGGTCAGAATTGGACAATAACCTTGAATACTGAAAATTGAATGGATTGAAGAATTGAAATCGTAATCTGGGTAGGTCTTGCATATAGTTTAATGTTGGAGATAATAGAAGCCAAGAAATTATGATTTATGGTTAGATAATAATAAATATGTATTGAATTATATAGCCTTCTTGAGGAAATTAGGAGAAATACGGTTTTTATGAAAATTAGGTGTTTTAATCTAAGAAACTCATGAGCCATAAGGGTTTAATGATTCTAATACGTTATAGATGATGTTGCTATGATAATAGGATGATTAGTAAACTTTCTTGGGAGTTTGGGATGTTTTAATGAAGAATTAGAGGTGTAAAAAGGAAGAAACCCATAACTGTGTAAGAGAAATCTGGGCTGATACCTGCTTGATCGATCGATCGACTCAAGAATGTCGATCGATCGACGATCGATCGATCGACCTCTTTTCTTCGATCGATCGACCCCTTCTGATTTTTGGCAATTGTTTTCCCTTAAGTCTTAATGAAAATCCCAAGGCCGATGATGATTCTTAGGATGTTTAAATTAATATTGTGGTACTTAGTTAAGATCAGTAGGGTCTTAGTTGATGCCGGAAAAAATGGTTTACCTTATGGAATTGAATGCTATTTCTTACGAGGGTCTACCGAGAGAGGTACGACTAGAAATCGTTCGAATTGAAACTATAATGGGAATTTATGATGATGTAAGGATAAGAACAGTAACGGAGGGACTTTAAGTTACTGAGATAACATTAGAAACTAATAGGAAGCCTAGTAAGCATTTGATATAGGTTAAAGTACTCAAATTGATACGACGAGAGAGTTATCAAGCTAAATATATATTACGTATGATGTTCGGGATAAAATTTCTATGTACGAGACTTACTAGATAGAATGTGAATATTTATATTGAAATATGATTACTAAGGTTGTGTTAATGCCTAGTGAATGGATTTCTTATGTGTATGACATACCTATCATATTTGCTATCACGAGAGGTTAGTTTTTTTTTTTAGAAAAGGACCCTCTTATCCTTGTGTGCCTTTGGGGGGATTAGGCTGGTACCTTAAGGACATAGGACTATGAATGACTTATTTGTGAGTTGATAAGTCAGCTGACCATGGGAGCGTAGGTATGTGCGTGACCCATGGGTATGTTAAGTATGTTCATCTCCAATATGTGTGATTTGTATTCTGAAAGTTCCGGAGTGATTCGGGACACGTGATCCTTACGTGCGTGATGTACATGGATTTGATAGCAGAGTATGAGTGCACCGCAGCTTACCCTAGGGGTTCCATATATGTGTATATATATATATATACTTTTGACTGGTTCACTGTTTCTTAGTAGATGTGAATAACTAAGATATTTGAATGGGCTAAGAATGTGGGAATTTAATTCACACTTGAGATAAGTAATTTAATGAATGCGAATATGGGTTATGAATATAACTTATCTGTATATTAAGAGAAGACATCCTATGGTAGAATGCGAAAGAGGAAGTGGTACAGACTAGTTAGTTAGAGACATAACTAGGATGGGTTAAGGGTATACGTTAGGCGTGCACATTAGTTAAGAGGTGAGAAACTCACGTGAGAGCACGCAACTAACGTGCTTATAATATGTGTTGTTTAATTGTAATTTAAACACTTTCTAAACTTTTAAATTGTTTTCACCTCGGGCTCTGACCCGTTTTCCTCCAAATCTATTTTGTTTCGTAAAAACATTTTTAGGTGGCTAGCCACAGGGACGCCAAGAATAGGAGTTCCATTTTGATGACGTGTTGTAGCTACTGTGGAAGCTACAGGATCTTGGTATTAGATGCCTTCCTATTTATCCTTGGTTCCTTCAGAGTCATTTGTATTAGTTAGGGCATGTCTCCCATTCTTATTTAGAGGTTGTAGTTACAGACTATCATTATTTTGGTTATTGGTTTATTTATTCAGACTCTTGTATTGGGACTTTATTTACTCTGGCATTATTATTATTGGAGTGTTTAATCTAGACTCAGTTGATTTCCTTTCGTTGGTTACTCCTATGAGATTGTTTATGCGATTGATGGTTAATGATTTTAATTCTTGGTTATTTGATAACTTAATTAATCAAATTTGACATCTCTCTTTTCTAAAAATTAGGTGGCTAGTAATTAATTAAATATTTTTTACAGTGATGATAAGACTGAACCAACTTGATATTCTGTATTAATTTATTAAATTGGTAGCTACTCGGTATATAATTAGACGGGGTGTTACAGGTGGTATTAGAGCATCAGGTTCTAGTGTCGTTTAGGATTTGTGCGGCTTATTATGCTTCCAGAGTAGCTTTCTTTGATATAGAGCCCTATGTTTAGGATTGTTGATTTATTTGGTAAGATTTTGTTCCCCTGCTATGATGTGTATGATAGTGAATCTTATTTGCATTCGGGTTTGTTCGTGTGCTGAATAATGCAGTACGTCAGGCGAAGATAGTTGGGTGGGCAGTAAGAGGCAAAGATCGGTTGAGGTTATTTGATTTATTAAAGAAGGATGACCGTAGTTGAAGTCACCCATATTATGGCACGAAAGTCCAGGACGATAAAGACGGCTAAGGCGCAACTTGTGACTTCCAGGCGTGGATATAGTAGAAATTGGGGTCAAATTAGACTCACCCAGCAGGGTTAGATTGGGAGTGAGTCAGACGAAACATTTAAAGTAACCAGTAGTGGAAATACTAGAAATGCAGAGATGGCGTGTGCTAGCCAATGAACGTAAAGTATCCAAAGGCTTGGCCATATGTCGGAGTATGGCTAATCGGGATTGAAAATTTGGGGTAAATTTTTTTTCTTAGCTCGTATGAGTGAAGTTTGAATGGTGAGAGGCAACCACCACACTTAGAAGCGGAATGTTTTGTCAAGAGAATGCGTATACGTATGGTTTGACCATAAATTCTTTCATCAATGTGGTTCTGAACTCACTAAAGAGTGTCGGACAGAGGTCACTTTGTGAGAAGAAATTTAATTATTTAGCGAACCTTACAGCGGATGAATTAGGTGAAATGGAGAAGAGGACATTAAAGGAATAATTTACATACAAGAAGAATTGTTAGCACTTCTGGGAAATTTTGCTTGGACGGTCAATGCAGATGGAAATAACGTCGCGTTTTGTTAATATGGGGTAAACGATTCCTTGTGTGGGGAGATACAAGAATCAAAGAATTTATATAGAGTAAGACTGGGGGGAAATGGTCTTGGAGAAGCACCACAAGGGGAAGACCCAATAGGGGACCCGTTTAAATGATTTTGATAACTAAGTTGTTTACCGAGCGATGGTGATTTCAGTAAGAGATGTTAAAACAAGTAGCGTGTTCCTTAAGGCCATCAAAGCTACGGGAACAACAAAGGTAGCCATTAGAGTCGAGACTACCAACGTCCGAGAGAAGGACAACCTTAACATGATCAGTGTGACCGGAGACAGGTGGAGTATGTGTAGAGTATTTTGTGGGGAGTCTAACCCGTGCGTTAAAAATTTTCCGAAGCAAGTAGAGGAATAAGGATATGGCGTCTAGCAAGGGAAATAGTTATTGAAATTTTCGGCTTGGTACGGACAGGTGTGTTAAGTCTAGGAACCCTTTGAACAGACAAGGCAATTGACAAGATAAAAGTATGAGTTATATCGTCAGATGATGTTGCTTGTTGTATTTGTCAGGAACGAGTTACTACATTTTTATTACTGCTATATTCGCATGAGAGTCGAGTTTAATGAGTATCTCGGCAATGTTATTATTTACGTGGATATTTTTCCCTAGTATAATGGTGTTACCTTTACTGTTATCCGCGGAGGATGAATGGGTATATTGATAGTGGTATATACTTTATTGAAATTACTCACTTTAATGTTGTGTTATACGAGTATGATATTATCCTAATTATGGTTTTATCTTATACCGATAGTGTGCAGATATTACAAGTTTATCGGGGTTACTACCTTGGTGTAGAATGTTTTGTTCTCGCAAGGCCCCATCTGTGAAAGGGTCGGGCTCGCAATTGTATATATATATATATATATATATATATATATATATATATATATATATATATATATATATATATATATATATATTGTTGAGACTTCAAAAAGTACAATGGTCTTAGTTATTTGTTCCCGGTATGTGTAGGGACTTTATTGATATAAATCGGAGTGTATTTGGTTTACTGTTCAGCGAAAAGATTTAGCTGGTTATTATAATTAACACTCAGGATGTAGTAATAAGAAGACTGCATTGTTATATCACCCTTTAGAGATGTGGGAGTTAATACTCATAGTTGTAAGTGTGGGGACGGGATTTTGAGAACCCCGATTATATTTGCATGATGTTTATGGAAGGTGATTTCCATCAATGTTAAGAGGCAGTGCCTTTCGAAAGGAGTTCCTTGTTTAAGTGTAATTGCAAAAGGAGATGTAACTCGATTGTCAAGAAATGGGAATATAGGGGTAGATGTTATGGATCGAGGGCCTAACAAATTTCGATGACCGACAATGCTAGAAAGTAGTGTATCGGGGTGGTTTGGATTTTGCTTTGCGAGACATCCCACACATGAAACATAGCGTAAGTTTGGTATTAAGGAGATGTTTTGCCATTCGTCCATGATTTGGGTACCTCGATCGTTATGGAAGTATGTAGTTAAAACTGGAAGTTAAAGGGTAAATTAAGATATAAGGCCAGTAGAGCTAGTGGTGTGGTGAGGAAGTACTGAAAAATTTTGGTTTTATTACGGCGGATTGAAGGTTGCAATGAGGTTAAGGAGGATTTAGGATTTCAAATTCGGTGGTGATTGAGAACGCCCAAGTGGTATAGACACATTACAAATGAAGGGGCAATAAAGAATTGGAGTACGTATGAAGCGTATATAATGTTTAAACTCGTATGCATGAGTTATAAGGAGTGTAGACACCTTGGTTTTCTGATGTGATAATCGCCAGAAAAAGAGACATAAAGATGGGTGAGATTTATACTTGTGAGACTAATATTACAAAATAGTAGTGGTAGAGTGGATTAAGCGTCGTGAGAAGGACTATAATCTATAAACTCTTGTGCGATCAGAATACCACGTCCGAACTTGGTTGAAAGGCAGTGGGAAGCCATTTAAAAAGGGGGTATCCCTTGAGAAGACAAAGATTTAACTAGTATGGACAATTTGGAGCGTAGTTCCACCCAATCGAATGTTGAGGGTGGCTTATGCATAAATAGAGTGAGGATGTTAATAAGTAATAAAGAGTCCAAATGTGCACAACGTGGCGAAAAGTGCATATGTTGGAACTTTTGATATACGCCGAAGGAAGAAGAGGGTTAGTAAGTATCACTTAACGGGAAGAATTATACGTGGAAGTTGGCATTGCAAGGGGTATAGTAATTAGTAGATCGATTGGGGTAAGATGATCCACCCGATAATTTAGTATCAAACCGACGATTCCAATGATGGAAGAGTCAAGTTGGTAAATTTCCTCGAGGGGTTGCCAACTTATAGATAAGTAATGAGTTCCTTTGAATATGTGGGACAAGTTGTCCAGAAGGAGAGAAATTGTTTTATCCTTGAGTGATTTACATTATTAGATAGTGAACACGCCGGTACGTGGTCCTATTCGGTATTATTCAGAACTAGGATGAGATTACCGAAATGCACATTCAACGTGGGGTATCAGGAAGTAGTGAAGATAGTGTTTCGTTCTGAGAAGGTTGTATCACCGATAGCCCGAGGAGTAGGCGCAAGGTGATTGACGACTAGTGGAACTGTATGAAAGAAATTTTAGGTTCGTTGCGATCATTTCATTTCCAAAACGGGTATAGCTAGTAAGTGAGGTATATTGTGGTAATGGGGAGAAGATATTACCTAATGGTAGAGTTCGGTGAAAACACCCGTATCTATTCATAGTGGACAAGGTACTTACTGAGGTTTTGTGTGGATAAACCTCATCATTATTTCTCTGGATGTTTAGAGGTGAGCGGATTATCAGAGTTTTAGATCAGTCAGGAGTTAGAGTCCGATGACTAAAATGAGATAACCACCAATAGTCGTGAGTGGCTTTCCCTTGTGTAAAAGTCATAACGCCGGGAACAGAGATTCAAAGAACGGACAAGAGTAGTCAGATGTTCTATGGTTTCTCCCAGGATGGGAGTTTTATGTCTAGATAAATGCGAGGGTTGATACGTAGTGGGGTGCGGACTCACAATAATATTGAGATAATGTGGCCAATGATATATAGGCTATTCTTATTCGAACGTTGTTTAGTAAGAGCACAACGTGAGGCACATTAATGAGGTGTAACCCTATAACTGATAAAGTATTGAGACTGTTCAACAAACTTGTTGTGAAGTGGGGGTTGTAGTGATTGAGCCTTATTTTGAGTTTTGTTTTGAGTGCTGGAGGATACCTAATTTTTTCAGGTATGCCTTACTTTTTCGAATTTCGGGATGAAATTCCATTATTAGGGGGGAAGTATGTAATACCCCGTATTTTTATGGCTTTTAATTATGAGATTTATTAAATTAATTTAGGATAATTAATTGGAAAATTAATTCGGATTTAAATGCTAGCGAGATGAGAGTTAGTATTTGATTATTACTATGTTGTTTAATATTACTGAGTGATTATGGTAATATGTGATTATTGAATTTATTAAAATTGTCGTGAGTTAAAAATACAGTAGTTTCGGTAATTAAGTTAGGACGCGCCTGTCAGTCGTGTCAGGACTCAATTTAACGAATTTAAAAGTACTTTATTTTTATGTCATCCGTATGAGCATTTTGAGTGTGCCAACGTGTTCGGAAGGTTCAATATAGTCAGAAAACACTAGAAAACGGTCTAGTTTGGGTCCAGGGGCATTTTTAGGCATAACCGACAACCCGAGAGGGTATTTTAGTCATTCCTATTTTTGGATGAATAGTGACCCACGTATTTTAGACAGTTAATATTAGCCAATACTCAAGTCCCTTAGGGTTTCTCGACCAAAAATCATAAACGTCCATTAGAGTGGAAGAGAAGGAAGTTTCCAATAGAGAACCACCACTTGGAGACTTTTGCACCACTGTCACCACCACTGGATAGATCGAAAAGCAAGGACCATCCCCATACCGTCTACTTCATTAAATCAGAATTTGTAATGTCAGGAAAGTGATTTAAATTGCAATAATTTAGCGCATATATCATCCATGTTAGGTTAAAATTGGAGAATAACCTTGAATAATGAAAATTGAATGGATTTGAAGAATTGAAATCGTAATCTGGTTAGGTCTTTCATGTAGTTTAACGTTGGAGAAAATAACAGCCACAAAATTATGATTTATGGGTAGAGAATAATAAATTTGTATTGAATTCTATAGTATTCTTGAGGAAATTAGGAGAAATAGGGTTTTTATGAAAATTGGGTGTTTTAATCCAAGAAACTCATGATCCATAAGGGTTTAACGATTCTAATATGTTAGAGATGATGTTGCTACGTTAATAGGGTGATTAGTGAACTTTCTTGGGAGTTTAGGACGTGTTTATGAAGAATTAGAGGTGTAAAAAGGAAGAAACTCGTAACTGTTTAAGAGAAATCTGGGTTGATACCTGCTTGATCGATCGATGAACTCAAGAATGACGATCGATCGACGATCGATCGATCGACCTCTTTTCTTCGATCGATCGACCCCTTCTGATTTTTGGCAATTATTTTCCCTTATGGCTTAATGAAAATCCCAAGGCCAATGATGATTCTTAGGATGTTTAAATTAATATTGTGGGACTTAGTTAAGGTCAGTAGGGTCTTAGTTAATGCCGGGAAAAATGGTTTACCTTATGGAATTGAATGATATTGCTTACGAGGGTCTACCGAGAGAGGTATGACTAGAAATCGTTTGAATTGAAACTATAATCGGAATTAATGATGATGTAAGGATAAGAACAATAACGGAGGGACTTTAAGTTACTGAGATAACATTAGAAACTATTAGGAGACCTAGTAACCTTTTGAGATAGGTTAAAGTACTCAAATTGATATGACGAGAGAGTTATCAAGTTAAATATATATTACATATGATGTTCGGGATAAACTTACTACGTACGAGACTTACTAGATAGAATGTGAATATCTATATTGAAATATGATTACTAAGGTTGTGTTAATTCCTAGTGAATGGATTTCTTATGTGTATGACATACCTATCATACTTGCTATCACGGGAGGTTAGTCTTTTTTTTTTAAAGGACCCTCTTATCCTTGTGTGCCTTTGGGGGGATTTAGAATGGTACCTTAAGGACATAGGACTATGAACGACTTATTGTGAGTTGATAAGTCAGCAGACCATGGGAGCGTAGGTATGTGCATGACCCATGGGTATGTGAACTATGTTCGCCTCCAATATGTGTGATTTGTATTTTTACAGTTCCTGAGTGATTCGAGACACGTGATCCTTACATGCGTGATGTACATGGATTTGATAGCTGAGTATGAGTGAACCGAAACTTACCCTAGGAGTGCCCTATATGTATATATATATATATATATATATATATATATATATATATATATATATACTGTGAGTGATTTATATATATACTTGTGACTGGTTCACTATTACTTAGTAGATGTGAATAACTAAGATATTTGAATGGGCTAAGAATGTGGGAATTTAATTAACACTTGAGATAAGTAATTTAATGAATGTGAATATGGGTTATGAATATAACTTATCTGGATATTAAGAGTAGACATCCTATGGTAGAATGCGAAAGAGGAAGTGGTATAGACTAGTTAGTTAGAGACATAACTAGGATGGGTTAAGAGCATATGTTAGGCGTGCACATTAGTTAAGAGGTGAGAAACTCATATGAGATCACGCAACTAACGTGTTTATAATATATGTTGTTTAATTGTAATTTAAACACTTGCTAAACTTTTAAACTGTTTTCACCTCGGGCTCTGACCCGCTTTCCTCCAAATATATTTTGTTTTTCGAAAACATTTTTAGGTCCCTAGCCACAGGGACGCCAAGTATAGGAGTTCAATTCTGATGACGTGTTGTAGCTACTGTGGAAGATACAGAATCTTGGTATTAGACGCCTTCCTATTTATCCTTGGTTCCTTCAGAGTCATTTGTATTAGTTAGGTCATGTCTCCCATTCTTATTTAGAGGTTGTAGTTACAGACTATCATTATTTCGGTTATTTGTTTATTTATTCAGACTCTTGTATTGGGACTTTTTTTTACTCTGGCATTATTATTATTGGACTGTTTACTCCAGACTCAGCTGATTTCCTTTCGTTGGTTACTCATATAAGATTGTTTATGCGATTGATAGTTAATGATTTTAATTCTTGGTTATTTGATAACTTAATTTATAAAATTTGACATCTCTCTCTTTTAAATATTAGGTGGCTAGTAATTAATGAAATGTTTTCGACAGTGATGCTAAGACTGAATCAACTTGATATTTTGTATTAATTGAATAAAGGAGTAGCTACCCAATTTTTAATTAGACGGGGTGTTTCATGTACTTTCTATTTTTAATGGGAAGGTTTTCTCAAGTTAAATTTTTTTATGGAATAAGGGCCAAATTTCCAATTGAGTATTAATGTAGTTTTAACTTATTCTCGGAACAAAACATGTTTGAGTCATAGGTAGATTTTTATTATCTGATCACTACAAGACTATGACTTGGCGAATATTTAATTGAAGACGTTGCGGCAAAGCTACAAAGAAATAATCATGTCGAAGTTTAATTATTGCAATTTCTCATCTTCAAAGTCTTATTGCCTTCCGAGATCCCACATGTATGAATGCCTAATCTTAATGAAACTTGGAATTTTATTTTACAAAAATAAGGATGTTATTTTTAAAAGAAAATGTTTTAAATGTTTACACTTTGTTTTAATTATATGAGGACGGATTAGAGTTGGATAAGAGTTGGATTTTTAAAAAACTCTGGTTTTAAAAATGGTTTCATTAGAACTCTATCTGATGACGTCGTTCAAATGACAAGAGATGTCGTTCGAGCAATAACTCATGTCATTCGAAGGACATAGAGTTTTGTTCGAACAAGACTCTCCCACCACCTTAATTTATTATATATAAAGGTGTTATGTTTCCTCGAGGGGTGTGCATTCTGGAAAAAAAATTTCAATCCAAAAACTTGTTTGCACATGTTTTCTAAGGTTTTAAACGCTTAACCACATCCTTAGAGTTTACAAAGATCCGAGTTATCATTACCATATGTTTATGTGATCTTTGTTGCACCAAGTTGGCTTTGTTCAACACTTGAACATTATTGGTTTTATGGTGGAGAAGCGAAGAAGGTTACTTTCTTGTTCAACATCGTAGATGACACAAGGCCGTATCGGTGGATACCGAGACACTCATGGAGGTGTGTGTTATGGACAAGCATCGTATAAGAAGGTTACTTTCTACGTGGGCATTGTAAAGATTGGTAGAAGATCAGAGGAACGTCAAGTCTCATGGGGATCGAGTTGTTGTATAAGACTATCGTCTGACTTTGTAAAACCATTGTCATAGTGATCGTCTGGCCTGGGCCGTCCGAGATTTTTTTTCCCGATTAGGTTTTTCCTCATACATCAGCATTATGAGTAATGCTTTACTTTATTTTACTTTCTTTAATCACAAGTTTCATGCGTAGGGTTAAACAAGATAAAATTTGATTATGTTAATTTGTGTCACAACTTGGTTTGATAAAATTGAAAAAGATTTTTTAAAAAAGAGAAACTTGGTTTGCATTCATCCTTAACTTAATTCCGCTCAAGAAAAAGTTATATTTTGGTGAACTAAAAATTGGTATCATATCTAGAAATACTTTTTTATTGTGTTTGATCCCTTTTTTCTTGTAAGGATGAATTTTAGAAATTTTGACAGTTTTCGCACTCCTGTTTTTTATGGCACTAATTATGCTTATTGAAAAATGAAAATGAGAAGTGATTTAAAGTCTATTGATGACTGTGTCTGGTTAGCTGTTGAAAAAGGTTGGTCACTACCTGTCACACGAGAGGGTGAGGTCACTAGTTTGAAACCTATTGATTCATGGACGAAGACTGAACATAGGCTTGCACAATATAACTCTAAAATCCTGCATGTTATTTCCTCACATGTCACACCTGAAGAGTATAATCGTATCGTGACTTGTGAAACTTCGAAAGAAGCTTGGGATACACTTGCACTCACTCACGAGGGCACGAGCACGGTTAGGGCGTCCAAGTTACAAAATCTCACTACACAGTTTAAGATGATTAAAATGTTAGAGATTGAGACGTTTGATGAGTTTTACATTAGGTTGTCCACTATTGTTAACACAACATTTAACCTAGGTGAGAAGATTCCCGATAACCGAGTAATTAAGAAAATTTTGAGATCATTGCGGAGTAGGTTTGATGCTAAACTGGCAGTTATTAATTCCCTTGGTATGCTTAAATTTTCAAAACTATAAGAGATTATAGGTGACCTGCAAACCTATAAACTATATATGTTTACCTCCAAGCAAGTACCAAAGAAATAAAAGGGAATTGCTTTGAAATCCCTAAAGGAGGAAACTAAAGTTTCAAATGACGATTTTGATTCTGACTTTGAGGATGTCGTGTTGTTGGAAAGAAAGTTTAAGAAGTTTCTTCAAATCCATAAGTAATCGAAAGATGCCAAAAAGTTTGAGAAATTCAAGAATAAGGGAGACTCCACACCTAAGGATAATAGTGAGAAACCTAAGAGAGATGAGACTGATAGGTGTTTCGGGTGTGAAGGGTATGGTCACAAAGTAGCTGAGTGTCCCACTAGACTTAAGAAAGAGGGCAAAAAATCGATAGCATACAATGCCACCTTAAGTGACAGTGAACAGGAAGAGGGATAGGATTCCCCCATTGAGCGTAACTTTGTCGTGTTTATGGAATGTCATGTGAGCGACGATGATATATCTTCCCACAATGTGCATGACACTTAGGAGGCTATTGAAAGTGATTCCCGAGAGGGTGAGGCAGATGAGAGTGAGGATGAGGAGATCAACGTAGGAGAGTTTCAAGTTTCATTTCGAGAGTTTTTTGAGGATACGGTGAAGGTGAAAAAGGCTAACTCGGAATTGCAAGCTAAGTTGAAAGAACGTGCCGTAGAAAATAATGATGTGTTGACTGAGGATCTTAGGGCACGGGATAAGAAGCTTAGGGAGAAGCTAAAGTACGTCGAGAAAAAGAGAGACACCCTTAAATATTTGATGTAGGCCTTAAAAAAGTAGTTGCTAGAGTTTGAAGAGTCTAGGCATCTACTTGAGTCTAGGATTATGAAATTAGAGGAGAGTTTGAGAGACTCATCTAGATTTAAGTTTAACTTGGAGGATAGAAGTGAGAAGTTGGATAGGATGTTAGGCACCCTCCAAATTAAGAAAGATAGGGGTGGTATTAGTTTTGATGATCATGTTGTTCCCATTCCCCCATCACGTGTGCGAGAGCCACACAGGAATGTTAGAAAAGGTCCACATATAGGTCACTTTCCATACCATCGCTACACTTTCACATTTTGTGGTAGGAAAGGTCACCTTAGAAAGTTTTTCTATGACCTTATAAATTATCCTCGAAATTTTAGAAAGTTTTCGAATAAATTTGCCCCGATTCCCCCACCCCCATGCATCATTACACACCTACTTGGGTTAGGAAGTCGGATTTGTTAGCTTTAGGAATGAAACTTTGTGGTTCTCATTTGGTTGCACTTGATTCTTCCTATGCTAAATCTAAAGGTTGGGTGTGTTACCATGTTTATCATATTGTATTATATTTTTCATTTATTGCATTTGGTTTGAAAAAAATACAAAAGTATTTTTGGTTTTGAAAAATTTTGAGAAAAACACAAAAGGATTTTGCTTTTATTTGAGTCAAAATAATTTGAAAAGGCCAAAAATATTTTCGGTTTTAATTTTTCTTTGTTGTGAGTTAACATGTTTGATATGGCATATTTGTGTGTTTGGACCCCCTTCCTTCCAGTATCCATGTGGCTAGGACATTTGGTCATTATTGTCGATGCTTAGATTGATATTAACCATTGTATTATAGGGATGTTTCAAAGATGATATGTGTTTTGATTCGACTTTGTATAAATGCCATCTTTTCACACATGCATGACTTTATATGGATGCTTGACTAGTCTTGCATATTTGAGTTTGGTGAGACGTTCTTATCTCAATTTTGTCATTTATGCATAAGTAGACATAAGGAGGAGGTTTGAATGTAATAGTTGTTTACCTGTGAGCATTATGAAAAGTGTATGAGAAAGGGCTGTGAGAGTGTAAAATTGACTCATCGTGAAAGTCACCGTTTAAAAGAGCCTGAAAAAACCATAATGCAATAAAAAGAATCATATGCCAAAAATGGGCCACATTAGTTTAGTTCATTCAAAAGAAAATATGATATTTTTGAGGGAGTTGGATGGATTAAAAATTTAAACGGGCCTGTACAAAGAATCTTAACGTTGAAAAATCGTGTCATGACGTTATTGTTTGTAGAATCGTCAAAATTACGGATTCATGTGTGATGATGCTAAGATTCAGCACGACCAGATAAGTGATGATGAGCTCAAACAGTAATAACAATGGCAACCATAAAGATATATGCGTGTAAGTGTATAGAAGGGGATGAGTATAAGAAGAATAAGACAATGATGTATAGTGGTTCATCCAATTAGACTTACATCCACCGTGAGTGTGTGATCCACTAAATATCGGCACTAATGACCTTGGATACAATTCACATAATCTCACTTTCTCTCTAGTGTGTGTACAAGCATAGTTTTAGCTAGGGTTACAATTCTCGATCCTTCTACAGGGTTAAAGGTGATAAGTATATATAGAGCAGTGTACCCCCCAAGCATGCATGGAGCATGTCAATGATGATCTAACCAATCCCCTGCTGACACCTGGCTGTGCCACAAGTAATTAATGATGATATAATATTCCCTCACGTGAGGGGATGATATTGTTATAACGGTCTAGTCCACATGCTATATGAGTCTCAAGCGCACTGTTCCACGCATCTCCCAAGTCACGCACCGTGATGATTTCACCCTCAGCTTATGATGTGAGTCTGAGGACAATGTCCCTGCTGGCAGCGAGTCTGGCTTGATATGGGCCTTATACTGTCGTACCCTCATAGGGTCGTCCAAGTAGCGATGAGGGGTCGTCCCCTTGAAGGTCGTCTGAGCCATAATAAGGGGTCGGCCCCTTGAAGGGTCTTCTGAGCCATGATGAGGGGTCAGCTCCTTAAAGGTTCATCTGAGCCATGATTAGGGGTCTGGCCCTTGAAGGGTCATTTGAGACATGATGAGGGGTCGACCCCTTGAAGGGTCGTCAGAGCCATGATAAGGGGTCGGCCCCTTGAAGGGTCGTCTGTGGTTGATCCTTCCTGTAACTATGTCATGGTCATTGGACTTGTCTTGGGCCTGATCCTTCGTCTAGGTGGAGGACACCCTCATCCTGGCCGAGGGTATATATGGGTATATCAATCACACCCAGTCCTTAGCCATCGATATTTTTTGAGATGGCTGAGGAGTAATGTTGGCTTGGAGTTCCCAAGTGTGTGGTCAGATGGATGAGTGACATCTGTTAAGTTGCATATTGTCAGGTGTCTATCGTCATTTCAGTTTTCTAGATGTGGCGGTTGCACACTCATCTTGGGGCTTTGTGCCCTAATGATGCTTGTCCTCGTAGGTTATGCATATCCTTGATTATTGGTCCCACCAATTAACAAAGTATATAAAGGATTTTTGAATCAATCATTTATTCTTCTTCGCACCCAAGCTCTCTCTCTCTCTAACTCTTTAGCGATTCCAACCGCCATTTCTGCGATTTGTCTTAAGCTTAGTTGTCTTCGCCTCCATCCTCATGTAACCTTTCTTTGCTTTAGGTTGCTCAATTAGCCTTCAACTTCTGTTTATAATTTTTATTTTTCATTTGTTTTCTTTTTATTTTTCCCTTGGTTGTTTTGCTTTTTCCGGCGTGTAGACCCACCTTACAGTGGTGGTTGTAGGGCAGCATTTAGACTTTTAAGTTTCTCAGCCTTCGCCCCCCATCTTTTCGGTGGTGGTTCAGTGCCTCTTTGTGGTATTTCTAGGGCTTTCTTGCTTGTTCCGGCGTTCTTCTCCGGTGAACTGTTCTTCTTGTTCTTGAGTGTTCAAACCTAAAAACTCTTCATTTCTTTAGGTTTGATCCAAAAGTCAAATTTAGTCAACTGTGAACTTATTTGTAACTAGCTTAAACAAATTCCTTTAAGTGTAGGGTCTTCCCCTTAATGCTTAAAAGACTTTACTTATTAGCCAAGGAATTCCCAACCTTGAGGGAGAAGTTCTTTGCCGATATGAGACGAATAGAGGAGGAGGACGAGAAAAGATGAGGGGCCGACCCTAATTGGGTATGACCCATTTTCCTCATTCCTTTAGCCACAATAATACCACCTAAGTCATGTGGGTCGTCTTATTGTCTAGCTGAGAGTCAATCGTACGAGGGGGAAATGAATGAGAGAGCATCATCGTCGACGGGTGCTGGTCCTTCTGGGAGGAAAGAGACATCAACTCTTAGCACAGGGCGATAGGCCGAGGGGACAGATCATGCAGAGGTTGTCCATGTGATAGCCATGTCCCCTCTTGCTTTTCAAGTAGCCTTTCCAGATGGCCCTCCGATAGGCGATGAGGTTGAGGGATTCGGGGGAAACAATGAGAGCTCTGATGATGATGGTCGAGTTGACACTTTTAGCCCCTCAGCTTACGTATCGTTAGTTAAGGATCGTGACCATTTATTATGGAGGCATCTCTTTGGTATACAGTCTAATATAAATATGAGGGTCCCAACTGAAGATGAGATGGTCTTCCAGGGGGACGAGGAAGAGGTTGTTGTTTACAAGGAGATGCTAAGGGTAGTGTTAGGTTCCCTCTCTACCCTGCTATAGTCGACATCTTGTCTTCCCTTGGGGTTTTTCCCTCTCAACTTCCTCCTAATTCATGGAGGACTATCCTTAGCTATGTCTCCCTTTGGAAGAATAATTTCACCGATGAGCCCTCGGTCGATTTGTTTATAGCCTGTTACAATATCACCTCGTCATCACGTAGCTCAGACTTCCAATTATGACTGGAAGAAAAGGTTTTTCTTTATCTCTGGGGATTGGGAATGCCCCGCCGAGGAAGAGCCCGTGGAAGGTGGTCCGAGGGTCCCAAGGGCATGGTCCATCCCCTCCATTAAAGTGCGTTCAGACCCCGGACTCAGCTCGGAGGTGAGGGTCATTATTGACTATCTGAGGGAACGAGGGAAGGAGGATGAACTTGCCAAATTTAAAGATTTTATAACCCCTCACTTCCTCAAAGAAGATAGTCTGAGGGTCGTCCCCCTGACAGAATTATGTGAGTAGATTTTTACTCAATTTTTAATTTTCTCCAAGTGTTTCTTCTTTATTAGTCTCTTTCTGATGTATCATCTCCTTTTCAGGTCGTCCTACAAATATATCTGATCAACTTTGGGAGATGATTGCCCCGAGTTTACTATCTGGCTTGGGCAAGAAGAAAGGAAAGGAGCCTCATCATGCTTAGAAGAAGACAAGTTGTGGGGCCGACATAAGTGGAGGCAACCTCTGACAGTCCCAAAAGGAAGGATCTCGAAGTTCCTGAGGTCACTCGGCCTGACTCACAGACGAGGGCGAGGGTAGAGGTGTCTCAGGCACACACTGAGGGGACCATCTCCTCTTCTAGTATGGGTGCTTATTGGTCTTATAATCTTGTCTTCCTCACGATTGAACCCTCGTCCCTCATAGCCAACTTGAGGGTGGTCAAAGCCTCAATGTTTTCTGCACCCTCGGCTGCGGATTATGAATTCCTATCAAGGATTCCCCCGGCCAAGGTCTATGATTAAGGTCTGAATACTTTGGCTCAGGTACCTCTTTTGACTTCATTCTTTTTTATTTATCATTTCATGAACAGCTCTCTCGGCCCATTTTAACATGTGTTTGTCTATGCAGTCTGTCTGCACCTTCACCTCGGCTACCAAGTGGATGGTTGAGAATCAACAGAAGTTCCATGAGACCGAGAGGTCTATTTAGCATGAGGCCGATCTGAAGACCGTACTGGAGACTACGAGAGCAGATTGGAGATTGCAAGGACCGAGCATGCTAGGGTCCTAGATGAGCTGGCAAAGAAGCACGAGGCCGACCTAATTGTGAAGGACACCATTATCAAAGAAAAGGAAGAAGCCTTGACCAACCGGGGGCCTAATTCAAGGCTGAACTTGATGAGGCGGTGAATAAAGCCGGGGCCGATGCAGTGGAGGATTACAATCTCTCTGATGAGTTCCAGGGCTTTGGCCTTGAGTACCTGGAGAGGGGAATTAAGACATCCTGTTGGTGGGTCGTCTTAAAATTTGCTGATGCTGTATCGTCCGTTCGCCCCTCTCTGGAAGTGGTGGAGTTGGACGACCCACTTCTTGCTGAGGCCCTGGACAATGTGGAGTCACTAGTGAACATTGAAGGCTTCAGAACCTCTGAGGATCGGCCTATTTTGGTCACTGACGAAACTCATCTTATTGATTTTGAAGCCTTACCTACTGATATTTCCCAATAGGGTGGCTGTCTATAGCCCATACCCTCTTCATGTAACAAATATTTTTTATACTTTTATTTTTGTTGGACATGCACTTGTAACACATGGTTTATAATATAATGTCTCTTCTTGTCTTCTATGCTTCTCTTGCGTGATTTATCTTAGCTCATGATATTTTGGATTAACCATTCCATTAACTCCCCCCTCATCTTTCTTGAGGGTAAATGAGGGGTCGTCCCCACCATTTTCCCTCATCATAGACGAGGGTGGTTACCAGCAAACAAATGATGTTTTCGATTATTTCAAGTCCCCCTCGTCTTTCTTGAGGTTAAATGGGGGGTCGTCCCCACCATTTGCCCTCATCATAGCCGAGGGTGGTTACCACCAAACAAATGGTTTTCATAATATTCAAGTCCCCCCTCGTCTTTCTTGAGGGTAAATGGGGGGGCCGTCCCCACCATTTGCCCTCATCATAGCCGAGGGAGGTTTCCACCAACTAGATTAAATTGCATGTCCCCCATCATAGCCGAGGGTGGTTACCACCAAACAAATGATGTTTTTGATTATTTCAAGTCCCCCCTCGTCTTTCTTGAGGGTAAATGGGGGGTCGTCCCCACCATTTTCTCTCATCATAGCCGAGGGTCGTTTCCACCAACTGAATGGTGTTTTCAATTTCAACTCCCCCCTAATCTTTCTTGAGGGTAAATGAGGGTTCATCCCCACCATTTGCCTTCATCATAGCTGAGGGTGGTTACCACCAAAAAATGATGTTTTTAATTATTTCAAGTCCCCCCTCCTCTTTCTTGAGGGAAAAATGGGGGGTCTCCCCACCATTTGCCCTCATCATAGCCGAGGGTGGTTACCACCAAACAAATGATGTTTTCAGAATATTCAAGTCCCCCCTTGTCTTTCTTGAGAGTGAATGGGGGGTCGTCCCCACCATTCAGCCTCATTATAGTCGAGTGTGGTTAAACGAGGATAACCCCAATCATACTAAAATTAATAAACACAAGATGAGTGGTCAATATGACATTCTCATTAACATTCCAAGTGTTCTGTTGGAGCAACACATTCATTACAACTGTGGTCCGATAGGACATTACATTATTAATAGTATTTCTTCAAATGATCTACATTCCAGGGGTTCGAAAAGGGTTCCCCTTCAAGGTTTTCTAGTCTATAGGTTCCAGGGACAACTTCAATGACCCTGCATGGGACATGCCAATTTGGGTGGAGCTTGTTAGTCTTTTGCCAAGTATTTTTGAGGACTAGGTCCCCCACGGCGATTGGCCTTTGCCTCACCCTTTGATTGTAAAACCTAGCGGTCCTTTGCTGATAAGATGCCTACCTTATCTCAGCGTCTTCTCTTCTCTCCTCGATCAAGTCTCCTTTCTTCCATATTCCTCTGGGGGTCATACATTTGGACTCTATGAGTAGGAAACCCAATCTCGGTGGGGATGACGTCTTCTGAGCCATACGCTATCATGAATGGGGTTTCCCCGGTAGGGGTCTTGAGCGTCGTCCTATAGGCCCACAGTACAACTTACAACTCCTCAACCCATCTTCCTTTTACCTCCTCGAGCTTTTTCTTGATGCCGTCTAGGATGGTTCTATTTGTAACCTTAGTTTGCCCATTAGCCTGAGGTTGGCCTGGGGTTGAGAAGAATTGTTTGACCCGACCTTTTTGCAGTATTTCCCTAGAGATGTATTCTTGAATTGAGTCCCGTTATCCAAGATGATGGTGTTAGGGAGACCATTTCTACATATAATTTTTTTCTAGATAAACTGGAAGGTCTTCTACTCGGTGATCGTTACCATCGGCTCCGCCTCCACCTATTTTGAAAAAAGGTCAATTGCTACGATCAAGTATCGATAGTTATTGATGGTTCTAGGCAAGGGTCCTACTAGATCGATTCCCCACACTGCGAATGGTCATGGGGATGTGATAGAGGTAAGAGGCTAATGGGGCTGGTGAGGGATGGTGGCAAACCTTTGACATTTATCACACTGTTTTACATATGTTGTGGTGTCTTTCCCTAGGATCGGCCACCAGTACCCCTAGGTTACTATCCTTTTTGCTAATGACCTACCCCCAATATGGCTTGAACATGACCCCTCGTGCACATCTTGTAAGATGTGTGGGACTTCTGACGGGTGCTCACATCTGAGCAAGGGGAGCAAGAACCCCTTTTCGTACAAGGTGTCTTCGATGACAGTGAATTTCACAGCTCTGTATCTCAACTTCTTCCTTTCTTACTTTGCTTCTATCATCTCCCCCTCTTTAATGTATCTGATTAGAGGGTCTATTCATAAAGCTTTCCTGCAGATATTTAGGAAATATCCAAGTGTTCCCTCTTCCTCTTCAGTCGTTGGTCGAAGAAAAATTTCTACTGGGACTGTCCTCCTGATATTTGTCCTAGTTGCTGAGGCCAGCCTGGAAAGTGCATCGGCTCAGTCATTATCGAGCCTAGGTATCCTCTTCAACTTTACTTCTCTGAAGTTTTTCAATAGTGCCTTTACCCTTTCAAGATATTTGGACATTCTCTCATCCTTGGCCTTGTAGGCTCCTAGTATCTGATTCACTACTAGTCTTGAATCACTATGGACCAAGATTTGGAAGACACTAAGAGACTTAGCCAAGGAAAGGCCTGCTATAAGGGCCTTATATTCATACTAGTTGTTGGAGGCTTTGAAGTTGAACCTCAGAGCGTACTCGATATTTGTGCCGTCAGGTGTTAATAAAATTAATCTAGCCCCACTTCCTCTCTCACAAGAATACCCGTCGACGAAGAGGTTCCAGACAGCATGTTCCTCCGAGAAGTTTCCCTCAGTGAGGGACCCCTGTATAAAGAGATATCTACCCTCTTCATTTTTGGTAACTTTTTCTCTAGTGGTGCTTGTCTCAGCCTTTTCTTCGGATGGGTCAATAATTCTACCTTGCTGTGTATATGTCTTCTCGAGGCGCTTATCTTCAGCCTCATCATCTTCCCAAGTGAATTCAGCCATAAAATCTGCTAATGATTGCCCCTTAATGGCCACGCTAGGCTGATATACAATGTCAAACTCTCCCAGCTCTATGGCCTAGGCCATTAGCCTCCCTGATTTTTTTGGTTTGTGTAAGACCTGCCTGAGAGGAGAGTCGGTGAGGATGACTATTGTATAGTACTGGAAGTATGGCTTCATCTTTCTTGATGCATGGATTAGGACATAGGCTAACTTCTCCATCCTTGGGTATCTTTTCTCTACCCCTTGGAGGGCCTTACTGTTGAAATACACGGGTTTCTATACCCCTTCCTCTTCTCTCACAATGGCTGCACTGCTGGCTAATTCTGAGATGGTTAGGTACACATGTAGTCGTTCACCCTGCACTATCCGTGACAACAGCAAGGAAGTCCTTAGGTAGGACTTTAGATCTTTGAAAGCCTGGTCACACTCTTTGTTCCATTCAAAGGCCTTTCTGAGAACTTTAAAGAACGGTAAACACCTATCTGTGGCTCTAGACATGAACCTATTCAAAGAATCCACTTACCCTGTGAGCCTCTGAATGTATTTGATGGTCCTGGGGGTCTTCATTTCTATGAGGGCCTTTATCTTCTCAGGATTGGCCTCAATGCCTCTTTGGTTGACAATGAACCCTAAGAACTTCCCTGCTCCGACCCCGAAGACACATTTGGCGAGGTTGAGCTTCATCTTATACTTATCCATCGTGTTGAAGGTCCTCTCGAGGTCGGCCACATGATCCTCAGCCTTCAAACTCTTGGTCAACATGTCATCTACATAGACTTCCATGGACTTCCTAATTTGGTCCTCGAACATTTTATTCACAAGGCGCTGATACGTTGCCCCTGCATTTTTTTGGCCAAAGGGCATGACCCTATAACAGTATGTCCCCTTGTCGGTAACGAAAGCCATTTTTTCTGAGTCTTCACTCATGAAGATCTGGTTGTAGCCTGAATAGGCATCTATGAAGCTCATTAGCTCATGGCCTACAGTAGCGTCTACCATTTTATCAATGCGGGGGGAGAGGGAAGCTGTCTTTGGGATAATATTTATTGAGGTCGGTGAAGTCTAGGCACATCCTCCACTTCCTGTTGGCCTTGGGGACTATGACTGCGTTGGATAGCCATTTAGGGTATATGACCTCCTTGATAAACTCTGCATCTTCTAGCTTCTTGAACTCATCCCTAATGACCTCATACTTTTCTCGAGAATAAATTATCCTCTTCTACTTTACTGGCTTTGCACCCTCTACCACGTTGAGATTATGGCTCATAATTTCGGGGTCGATCCCGGGCATATTTGCATGACTCCATGCAAAGACACTTTGTATTCTCCTTAGCAGCTTGATGATGTCTTCTTTTATGTCTATCTTCAGAGCTTTGCCGACTTGGACCATTTTTTTCGGCTCATCCTCATTCAGGATGATGGATTCTACCTCTTTCGTGGCTTCTCCTTTCTTCAATTTTTTTTCATCCCTGGGGTCAAGGGTGTTAATATTATAAGTATTTGTTGCTTTCTTGTGTGCCTCTCTTTCTTCGGTGGAATTTAAGTAGCATTCCCATTCCTTCGTCTGGTTTCCCTGAACTTCCCCTACCCTTAAGGGGTCGGGAATTTTACCATCTGGTGAACCGTGGATGGCACGACCTTAAATTCCTTGAGGGCCATTCACCCCAGTATAATGTTGTAGGCTAAGAAGACTTGTTCATCCATCACAAAAAAGTTGACCTTCTTCGTAAGCCATCTCGTCCACTCGTCCCCCATTCTAACATTAACCTCATACACTCCTAGGGGATGAACTTTTTCCCCACTGAAACCAATCAAAGGGTGGTGGTATGGGACGAGCCTTGCACGATTAAGACCCAAGGCTTTAAAGCACGACCAAAACATCGCATCTACAGAACTACCCCCATCTACTAAAATCCTCGGCACCTCGCACCCGTGTACCCTGGTAGTGATGACAACAGGGTCATCATGTGGGGCTAAGATCCCTTTAAAGTCCATTCTTGATAACCCCACTATCAGAGTATCCATATCAACTTTCTTTCTTTTTCTATCTTTGCTTCGAGGGAGGTTGAATGCCCAGCTTTTGTCACTGCCTTAGCTTCAGCTACGTGGGCCTCTCTATCTGCGACCTATGATTCTCCTCCTGCTAGTCCCCCGGAGATCATCCCCACATCGAGTGAGATCATATTAACTCTCTTTATGGGGTCGTGGTCGTCTCTCGGTGGGAGGTCAGGGTCGTCCTCATCATTCGAGGGGTCGTCCCGTCGGGTTGGAGGATCTTCTCTGCACGTGTCACCTCTCTTCTTCCTGGGGTTGTCCCCTCGGCCCCTCTTGAAGGCATCTTGTCAACGTACTTTCTTAACTTCCCTTCTTTTAACATTTTCTCAATTTTATCTTTCAGATCAAAGCACTTGTGAGTCACATGGTCATGGTCTTCGTGAAATTCACACCACAGGTTTTTGTTCCTCTTGTGGGGGGTTGCCCTCAACTTCTTAGGCCACTTCAAGGATCGGTCGCTCTTTATCTCATTCAGAATGTGCTCATAGATGACTATTAGAGGGTTGTAATCAGCAAACTTGTCATCTGCATATCTCTTCTTCCCCTCTTTGCCCTTTTTCTGGTACTTTCCCCCACTAGTTCCTCCTCTTTCATCTTCGTATTCTACGTCCATCACCTCTTCTGTGTTCATCACCTTTCCTGTTTTCGATAATAATTCAGCCATTGTCCTTAGGGGGTCTTTGGCAATCTTCCATAAAAGTTTCCCCTTTTGGAGTCCTCCAATGAGGGTTGTCATGGCTATGCTTTCCTCATAGTCCTCGACCTCTAACTTTTCTTTGTTAAATGTGGCTATGTAATCTCTTAGACTCTCGTTCTTCCCCTTCTTAACATAGAGCAGGTGTGTGGTCTTCTTCTTTGGACTCATTACAAAGCAAAAGTTATGGATAAATCGGTCTGCTAACTCCTTAAAGTTTTCAATGGAGTTATTTAGAAGAGACATATACCAAACATGTGCAGCCCCAGTCAGAGTGCCAAAAAAGGCACGACACCTCATCTTATCTGAGATAGAGTATATGTCTTTCGCTGATTGGTACATCTCAATATGTTAGACAGGGTTGGTACTCCCGTCATATCGAGGGGTGACCACTGGTGGCTTGAACTTGGACGGCGTGGGGAAGTTGACTATCTTTTCCAAAAAGGGTGAGCCTATGGAGTATCCTCTCTTAAGAGGGTCTCGACTCTTCATAATATCACCAATTTTATCCTCTATCCTTTGGATCGAGTCTTTCCAGGGCCTCATAGGGTCGGCTTGGCCAATATTATCCCCTTCCGTCTCTTTGAGGTGGACGGAGGGTTCTGCTGCGGCTGGCTTGTGTCGGTTGTTTACTTCCCCTTGGTCGTCATCCCGTCCATGGGGTCGGCCTCCGTGGAGTCGGCCATTTGCTTCCTCCCTCCTGGACCTCGCAATACTTCTCATTCGGGACAACTTTTCCCGCATGTCATTTACTGGGCCTAGCCTCTCAAGGTCGTCCCTCTACTCAGACGATCGAAAGCAGAGCCCCTCGGGCGATCGTTAGGATTTTTCCTTCCACACTTCCCTCTTCTCTCCTGGACAGGTCGAAGAGTATTTTTGGAGACCTCATACGGTTCCCAGCACTCTATGGGGGCCTCTTCCACCTCTAGATCATCATATATGTCTTCTGGGCAGGGGTTTCCTTACCTCACCAGGCGTAGCCGCCGGGGGTCAATAACATCCACCCGCCATTGTGGAGGTGGCAGGTCTTTGTGTGGTACCTAGGGTGGTCCCCTGGCCTCATGTTACCCTGGTTCTGCTGCTGGAGTAATCATCTCCAACGAGACTCCTGGGGGTCTGAGTATGTTTTGTCTAAGAGCTATAAATTGATCCTTCATAATTCGTTGGCTTGTTGATAAATACTTCAGGGCGGCATCCACATCAGCCATCTCAGACTGCAGTGGTGCATGACTGGAACTAGGTCCCACTCGACTATCCGGTGGGGGAAGTGGTGGTGGCGGCATCTTCGGTGCCATGTGTTTAAGATATAGAGAGTTTAATGATCAAAAGACTGATGATCTTGAGAACCTTAATGGGTGTCTTTCAATGGTGAAACAGCTCTAGAAAGGGGGAGAAATGGTTCACCACCAGAGTGCCCGGTGAGGTCAAGCTGTATAAAGGAAGAGATATCTTCTCATTCCCACAGACGGCGCCAAACTGATGATGGTAAGATTCAGCACCACCAGATAACTGATGATGAGCTCAAACAGTAATAACAATGGCATCCATAAAGATATATGCGTGTAAGTGTATAGAAAGGGATGAGTATAAGAGGAATACGACAATGATGTATAGTGGTTCAGCCAATTAGACCTACTGATTGGGCATAAATATTGTATATTTATCCCCCTAATTTCAGTACTTTTGTGAACCCGAATGATGTAACATATATGGATTTGATTCAGTTTTATGCTTCTAACCTTCTTGGCGAGTATTGCGTGTTTTGTGCTTCTCCTATTGGTTTTACAGGTTAATTATGCAAGCAGTGCAAAGGAGGAAGCAAGACAGTGCAAGAAAAGCTAGGAAGGCAAGTTCAAGGGCATTTTCGTAATTTTTCAGCCTTAGTCCGGAAGTGGGTCCAACTAGAAAGTTTAAGATCTTTCAATTACAAGAACACCATAAAAAATGGCACCTCAATCCGAGCTACGATGAAAGAGTTATGACCCCTTGAAGTTACGGAAAAATCATAGAAGAAAGGCTAGGAAGGCAAGTTCAAGGGCATTTTTTTAATTTTACAGCCCGATTCTGGAGGTGGGTCCTTCTGGAAAGTTGAAGATCTCGGAACAACGAGCACACTGGAAAAAATGGCACCCAAATCCGAGCTACGGTTGAAAAGTTATGCTCAGTTGAAGTTGAAGAAAAATCCAAGAAAAGAAGAGAAAAACCAGAAAAAAATCTAAGTGCTGAGAGCAAGACCAGGCTAGTACATGCGAACCGGTTCGCTGTACCTGCGAACCGGTTCGCTGTACCTGACACGCGAATTTTGTCTTTCATTTGGATTGGTCTCCAAGTCTCCTAATAGGTTTAAAAGACTCCAAACTTGTGGGGAACGAAGGCATTAACCTAAGAGCAGCTTTTAGGGCTATTTTTAGAGAGTTTTTGATAGAGAAAAAGGGGAGAAATATCTAGGAACATCAAGGGCACAATTTACTTCAAGAATTCATTGTTTCGGGTTTGCTTTTCTAGTTTTAATTCAAAATTCTTGTTTCTTATTATTGTTCTTGCATGCTTTGTTTTCCCATTAGATTCAACTTGTTTTCGCATTCATAATACGTATTTACATGTTTAGATTTAGTTTTATCATGAATTCATACACATGCAACGTTATTATTTCATGCATTAGTCCATTTAACATGTCCGGCTAGGTTTTTCAAGGTTGGGATGCATGAACCCAACCTGATGTGTTAGTGCGTGTGTATAACGTCGATCCGCTGAATTTAATGATTAATTTAAATCGTATCGCGTAATTTCTTAAGAATTGTAGATCTTTATATCTCGTTTGCCTCTGGGTACTCGTGATGATTTAGAGTACAATTTGACTGTAATTACCGCGATACCGATTTACTCATCCTCATATTAGGTATGACGCGGGCTTGAACCTCGTATACATAATGCTTGGGAGTACTAAATTCCGGGTTTGAATTAATCGGATAAATTTATGATTGAAGTTGTCACTACACTACACTAGGGTTAGGGGATTGTATTCCCATCCTGTTTTCTCATTATTTAAGTTTAACAGTTTCAATTTAATTCTTCATTCAGCATTTAGATAATTTAGTTAGTTGCATATTTCATCATTATTTCATAATTGCATTTAGTTTAATCAATCCCAAAAAGCCAAATCAATCTTTTTCTTTTCTTTTAGAGTCATTGTTAGGATTCCTTAATCTTATCCCGTCGTCACAACTTCTGTTGTCCTTCTTCCCTGAGGATCGATACCCGACTTGTCGGATTATTACTTGAACGATAGGCTTGCACTTGAGCCTAGAGAGCACACACTTTAGAGACACATTCTGAGTCGTGTCAAGTTTTTGGCGCCGTTGCCGGGGAATTAGGTAGACTTAGGATTAGATCGAGTTAATCCAAAACTTTGACCAAAAATTCTAAAAAATCCAAAAAAATAAAAAAATAAAAAAATAAAACTTCAAAAAGATTCACAATCATCATCTCTCCTGAGCTTAATGCAAAATTCTGAAACCACTCCCACACCCCATAATACTCCAACCAGCATTCACGAAAATCCACTTGTTGAGTATAATCCT
This sequence comes from Sambucus nigra, assembly GCA_949130495.1. NCBI lineage: Eukaryota > Viridiplantae > Streptophyta > Magnoliopsida > Dipsacales > Adoxaceae > Sambucus > Sambucus nigra. Next base: position 540,471,299 of record OX422214.1, on the reverse strand, counting down.
GACAGTCCCCACACTCCACAAGCCCCACACTTCTGGATCCCACCTCCCACACCGTCACACTCCATCTCTAGCAACACTCCTTTCTCCTTCGTAGGACACACTTCGTGCACACCCAGTGAGAACGCCGAATCGTCGAGTGAAAGAGAGATGTCGCAGCACAGTAATGCACCTACCGGTGAGGACGAGCCCCCGTACCGCCCGTTGAGAGAATTCTTATATCCCGAGCGCACTGTCACTCCGGGATGCATTATACTCCCGTATAATGCCGGGCAATTTCGTTTCAAAAATGGGATGATCCAGACACTACCACATTATCATGGTATGGATTCTGAAAAGCCATACCTCCACATAAGGGAATTTGAGGACGTGTGTGATACTCTCAACGATCAAACCTGCACACAAGAGGTAATCCGCCTAAAACTCTTCCCCTTCTCGCTTAAAGATAAAGCCAAAGCTTGGCTATGGTCTTTACCTCCAAGCTCGATTCCATCCTGGAATGAGCTACAGTCTAAATTTCTCAAGAAATTCTTCCCAACACATCGAACAATCTCTATAAAGGCTCAAATTCAAGCATTCAGGAAACAAGAAAATGAGCCTTTCCATCGATGTTATGAACGTTTCAACGAGTTAGTGGCTTCGTGCCCCCATCATGGATTTGACCCATCGCAAATCATCTCCTTTATCTATAATGGGTTAAATCTTAATTCTAAACAGCTTGTTGAAACCATGGGAAGTGGTCCATTTGTCGATCTAGATGCCCATGACGCTGATCTTCACATGAGGTATGTTGCCGAGACTACCCAATCCTGGGATACCTCTGATCCGAACGCTCAAAACCGAAATCGACAATCTACCACAGCTCCGTCGACATCCGGTCTATTCCACGTAGATAAGAATTCGATGTCGGACTGTCGGTTGGACACCATTGAGAGAGGACTGCGAGACTTATGTGAGGTAGTTGGATCCATCAAGAACCCTGTCGTGAAGGTGTGTGCGATTTGTGAGGCGGGACATTCAACTGAGGAATGTCCGACGATACCCGCCTACAAAGTAATGTTGCAAGAGCAAGTTAGTGGGATAGGAGGCTTTAAGGGTAATTTCGGTGCCCCACACGGAAATTCATACAACCCTTCGTGGAAAAACCATCCCGGTTTTAGCTACGGGCAACAACACGCCGCAATGAACCCTCCTTCGCATGTTGCCCCTCCTCCTCCGCACCAATTCCAACAAGCTCCACATATGCAAGGACATGTGCAAGCACCACCACCTCACGGAAATTATATCCCGCCACAGCGGAGAACTCTCGAGGATACTGTGAATCAATTCATCGCAAGCCAGGCCGCAACCAATGCCAAGTATGATCGTCTCATTGGCGACCTAAATGCAAATCTGTCTAAGATACAATCCTCGTTGAGTGTTCAGGAGAAGGGAAAGTTTCCTGCCCAGGGCCAAAGACCTCTCCAAGGTCAAACTAGTGTTAGCTCAACACCCCACGACCATCTTGAGCAATGTAGCGCAATCACCACTCTACGTAGTGGGAGGGTAGTTGACTTGTCACCTCCCCCACGAGACGTACTTAAAGACAAGGAGATTTCACCCGGCACGAAAGAGGCCGAAGATGTCCCCTTGAATGAAGGTGATAAAGATGACACTAGTGAGTCCGAGGTAGTAGTGAAACCACCCACCGCGGCACCATTTCCTCAAAGGTTGATTCCTTCACAGAAAGGATGCCCACGTGATGAAGTGCTAGAAGTACTTAAGCAAGTGAAGCTAAACTTTCCCTTCCTTGATGCCATCAAGCAAATTCCAGCCTACGGCAAAGTTATCAAAGATTTGTTGACGGTAAAAAGGAAGATGAAGGTTAAAAAGAATGTCTTTCTAGCTCAGAACGTGAGTTCCATTCTACTAAATGATCTCCCGCCTAAATTCAAAGATCCCGGTGCACCCACCATATCATGCATCATTGAAGATAATAAAATTGAGAAAGCCTTACTTGACTTGGGAGCAGGTGTAAACATACTTCCTTACTCCATTTATAGGCAACTTGACTTGGGCGATCTCAAGCCCACAAAGGTCACTCTCCAACTAGCGGATCGAACCGTGAAGATTCCACGAGGCATAATTGAGGACGTGATCATTCAAGTTGACACCTTCTACTTTCCGGTAGATTTTGTCATTTGGGACACGGATCCCTCCTTCACCTCAAGCAACCATGTTCCTATCATCCTTGGGCGCCCGTTCTTAGCTACGGCTAACGCAATCATCAACACTAGGAATGGGCGAATGCAACTCACTTTTGGGAACATGACTTTAGAGACCAACATCTTCCATGTCGCCCAACATACGGGAGAAGAAGATGACCTTCACGCAGTGAGCTTCATAGAGGAGATCGTAGAGGAATACAACGAGGAGAATTATTATGGAGACGCTTCGGGGTCCTGCTTAGTGTCGAGCCATGAGAATGAGAGGTCCCACAAGAGAGAGCCGTTAGGGGTGTGCCCTATTTCATCAGGTAATAGTGGTAGATGTGACGATGAGAGCAAAGAGGGGGAGAGGTGTGTTGTGACCGCAAATGAAAGAGAGAGAGAGGTGGTAGAAGAGAGAAAACTAGTGGAGTTGGAGATCGAGCAAGTAAGAGAGGATGTAGGCACTACTAGAGAGGGAGAACTAGGCGACATGAGCATGGAAGATTTTGAAAGAGAATTCGGGAAGGTGGATGAAAGTATTACTATTGAAGGCCAATCCCTACTGGATTCATGTAGTCACTTAGACGACGGTGAATTAAAAGCAAAAATTGATGAATTCCTTCGTTGTGACAATCCACCCACAACACTAGAGGCCCCGAAGGCGAGTGAGGAGAAAAGTTGTGGTTCATCCGACTTAGAGCCCGACCCATGCGTCTTAAAAATTGAAAGAAACCTAGGTGTCCCCTCCGAGTCAATGCACGTTGACCATGCTTTGAGTCATCATCACGAGGATCCCTTTCCAATTAGTCACGACGAGTCTCCCGGTCTATCCTTTATCTATGGGCGAGGTCCCAACTTGTTTCGATTATTGGAATATGATCCTAGGACGGGAGTGACAAGGAGAGCATCAACCCCCATAAGTGGGGTCGGGTGAGTTTATGGAGAGATGAGAGGTCGTCGCACCCCCGACGCATATGGGGTGATTTTTATTGTATTTTTGAGTCATGCATGAGGGTCATATAGTGTCTTGTTGCATTTTTCACATTTGTTTGTTTTATTTTTCCGCACTTTTCATTCGCCTTGAATTAGATTTTCGTCCTTTTTGCTTGAGGACAATGCAAAAGTCTAAGTTAGGGGGGGTCACAAGTGCGTATTTCTAAAACTTCACAAATTTTCAAAAATGCCCAAAATTTCCAAAAAAATCATAAAAATTTGAAAAATCCAAAAATATTTTTCTTCAAAATAAATAAAAATTGGAATTCAATTTTTTTCAAAAATATCATTAAAAGTCGAATTGGAGTCTCAAATTGTAAACATCCAACATACACGAGCCGAAATTGACAAAAGATGGAAATTGAGCGAAAATTGACGACTTAACGAATAAATGTGGAGATTAACAAAACCCGGTGAGATTCGAGCCTATCACGTTTTGCGAGATTTTAAATCAATCCGAGTTAATTGTTAACTCAAAGTTCTTTTTAGCGCTTAATAAGTTGTCAAGGATCTCAAATTTTTTTCATTTGATCGGTTTTGAAAAATGTGTGCAATGTTGCCTTGAAAATCGTGCCAAATTAGTCTCTAAACTTAAATTCACCTCGAAACGCATATGGTAACGCAATTGGTATTTTGGACAATGAAGTAGGCCCTCGTTTGTCACCCAAAAATATTGGCCAGAAAAAGTAGCGAAAAATTATCCCTTTTGTAACCCAAATTGAGCCAAATAATTTTCCCTTTCGTTTGACAACCCGAAAAACCCAAAATAGCCCGGAATTGCGAAAAATGAAAAAACAAAAAATCAGAATTTAAGTCCGAAAAGTGCAACAAAAAGGGGGCAAGAAAAAAAAAATAGAAGAATGCTCAACAAAAATAGAAACAAAGAAAAAAAGAAAAGAAAAAAAAAATAGAAAAAGAAGAAAAAAATGAGCAATAGCCCGAAAAATGCACAAACGGACATCACGAATGACTTTTCCAATTCCAACCCTCCATACCTCCTTTATTTTACCCAATGCAACCTTTAACCCGAAAAAGTCCTAACCGAGTCCAAATTGCGTAAATTGAGTACCGCGTGGAGAGTTAATACACCAAAAGATAATATAAGAGGTTAAATGCGCGAAATAGAGGCGATGTTCCCGTTTTTAAAACCGTAATCCGTTGAAGAGATCCTTTCACCATAAAATTTCCGTCTTTCTAATTGCATGCGTGTATTTGCTTCCACTACATTTACTCCTTATATCACGCATGCCGAGAGAATAGCCATAATCCGAGAGATTCGTTTGTGAGTGCATTCCGTGAGAAATTGAAATCAAAACGAATTTTCGGATAAGTAACGTAATGATCAATCGATGAAAATTGGCGGTTATATTTCCGGCTTCGCACACACACACTACGATTTGAGACTTGTAAATATGACTTGATGATGACTATTTTATGGAAAAGTTTGAATTGTATAATTTTTGCGTATTTTGAATTTTCTTTGAGTCGAATTTTGTGGGTATATTCACTGCAAACCCTCACGAGACACAACTCGTCCTACTAGGGTAACCTAGAGGTTTAAAGGCTTGTTGCATATGCTAAATGCAATCGCTTGCCCGCGAAAGTGGAATTCTATCCCAATAAAGTCCTTGAAGTGTCCTTAACTCTTACTTTCATTCTTTTACATTGCTCGGGACGCGCAAAGTTCTAAGTTAGGGGGGTTTGATTGGGCATAAATATTGTATATTTATCCCCCTAATTTCAGTACTTTTGTGAACCCGAATGATGTAACATATATGGATTTGATTCAATTTTATGCTTCTAACCTTCTTGGCGAGTATTGCGTGTTTTGTGCTTCTCCTATTGGTTTTACAGGTTAATTATGCAAGCAGTGCAAAGGAGGAAGCAAGACAGTGCAAGAAAAGCTAGGAAGGCAAGTTCAAGGGCATTTTCGTAATTTTTCAGCCTTAGTCCGGAAGTGGGTCCAACTAGAAAGTTTAATATCTTTCAATTACAAGAACACCATAAAAAATGGCACCTCAATCCGAGCTACGATGAAAGAGTTATGACCCCTTGAAGTTGCGGAAAAATCATAGAAGAAAGGCTAGGAAGGCAAGTTCAAGGGCATTTTCGTAATTTTACAGCCCGATTCTGGAGGTGGGTCCTTCTGGAAAGTTGAAGATCTCGGAACAACGAGCACACTGGAAAAAACGGCACCCAAATCCGAGCTACGGTTGAAAAGTTATGCTCAGTTGAAGTTGAAGAAAAATCCAAGAAAAGAAGAGAAAAACCAGAAAAAAATCTAAGTGCTGAGAGCAAGACCAGGCTGGTACATGCGAACCGGTTCGCTGTACCTGCGAACCGGTTCGCTGTACCTGACACGCGAATTTTGTCTTTCATTTGGATTGGTCTCCAAGTCTCCTAATAGGTTTAAAAGACTCCAAACTTGTGGGGAACGAGGGCATTAACCTAAGAGCAGCTTTTAGGGCTATTTTTAGAGAGTTTTTGATAGAGAAAAAGGGGAGAAATATCTAGGAACATCAAGGGCACAATTTACTTCAAGAATTCATTGTTTCGGGTTTGCTTTTCTGGTTTTAATTCAAAATTCTTGTTTCTTATTATTGTTCTTGCATGCTTTGTTTTCCCATTAGATTCAACTTGTTTTCGCATTCATAATACGTATTTACATGTTTAGATTTAGTTTTATCATGAATTCATACACATGCAACGTTATTATTTCATGCATTAGTCCATTTAACATGTCCGGCTAGGTTTTTCAAGGTTGGGATGCATGAACCCAACCTGATGTGTTAGTGCGTGTGTATAACGTCGATCCGCTGAATTTAATGATTAATTTAAATCGTATCGCGTAATTTCTTAAGAATTGTAGATCTTTATATCTCGTTTGCCTCTGGGTACTCGTGATGATTTAGAGTACAATTTGACTGTAATTACCGCGATACCGATTTACTCATCCTCAGATTAGGTATGACGCGGGCTTGAACCTCGTATACATAATGCTTGGGAGTACTAAATTCCGGGTTTGAATTAATCGGATAAATTTATGATTGAAGTTGTCACTACACTACACTAGGGTTGGGGGATTGTATTCCCATCCTGTTTTCTCATTATTTAAGTTTAACAGTTTCAATTTAATTCTTCATTCAGCATTTAGATAATTTAGTTAGTTGCATATTTCATCATTATTTCATAATTGCATTTAGTTTAATCAATCCCAAAAAGCCAAATCAATCTTTTTCTTTTCTTTTAGAGTCATTGTTAGGATTCCTTAATCTTATCCCGTCGTCACAACTTCTGTTGTCCTTCTTCCCTGAGGATCGATACCCGACTTGTCGGATTATTACTTGAACGATAGGCTTGCACTTGAGCCTAGAGAGCACACACTTTAGAGACACATTCTGAGTCGTGTCACCTACATCCACTGTGAGTGTGTGATCCACTAAATATGGGCACTAATGGCCTTGGATACAATGCCTATAAGCTCACTCTCTCTCTACTGTTTGTACAAGCAGAGTTTTAGCTAGGGTTACAATTCTCGATCCTTCTACAGGGTTGAAGGTGATAAGTATATATAGGGCTTGGGGGGTGCAGTGTACCCCCCAATCATGCATGGATCATGTCAATGATGATCTAACCAATCCTCTGCTGACACCTGGCTGTGCCACTAGTGATTAATGATGAGATAATATTCCCTCACTTGAGGGGATGATATTGTTATAAAGGTCTAGTCCACGTGCTATATGAGTCTCACACGTATTATTCCACGCATCTCCCAAGTCACGCACCGTGATGATGTCATCCTTGACTTATGATGTGAGGCCGAGGGCAACTTCCCTGCTGGTAGCGATCCTGGCCTGATGTGGGCCTCGTACTTTCGTACCCTCACAATGTCATCCAAGTAGCGATGAGGGGTCAGCCCCTTAAAGGGTCATCTGAGCCATGTTGAGGGGTCGGCCCCTTGAAGGGTCATCTGATCCATAATGAGGGGTCGTACCCTTGAAGGGTCATCAGAGCCATGATGAGGGGTCGTCCCCTTGAAGGGTCGTCTGTGGATGATCCTTCCTGTAACTATGTCGTGGTCATTGGACTCGTCCTGGGCCTGAGCCCTCGTCTGGGTGGAGGACACCCTCGGTCTGGCCGAGGGTATATATGGGTATATAAGTGTGCATGATATTTGTTTAGTTAATTAAGCTCACACTTTAATTATCACATATGGATACAATAAAGTTTGATGATAAATTGCTATTGAATAGATCTTCTTGATCATTTCGATGTGTTGGAATTGTGATTCATTTATTTTAGATCACACATCTACATTCCATGTTCATGTTTAGGCACATCGATACTATGTTGTCATGTTACTCATATTAGTTTGTTTTAGTGTTTTCTAGTTAGGTTCTGTTTTTCTACTGTTTCATAGTTTTGAGCCCCTTCCAGTTTGAATTTTTTTGAAAATTTTCCACTAGGCAACACTGTTTGATATTCTGAGGATTTTGTGAAATTTTGAGTATGTCGTTCAAATGACATACTATTTCATTCGAGCGATGTCTTAGTTCGTTCTAAGGACATTCCTGGCTCGTTCGAACGACAGCATGCTTTGACCAGTTTGACTTTTGACTGGCTGTCTTTCTGTTTCAGTACCTTGCTGCATATTTATTCATATTTTGGTATTGGGTTTCTGTTTATATAGTTTACTTTGATTATTGACATATTTTACTACATTGATTCTTTTATCACACCTACTTAGCTTGATATATTTTTTTTGTGATTCATTATTTGCTAGCTACTGATTTGACATTGCTTGATCAGTTTTAGCTGGTAGTTACATGTTTTTCTAGCATAATATGAGTTTATCAAATTGGTATATCACATGCTAGACTTGTTTATTTTTTTCATCGGGTTGTTTATTAGAGACAAAAAGGGGGAGAGCTGTCTGTGATGTAGGGGGAGTTTTATGAGTTTTATGCTTGATGGTTCATATGTTTTGTTACACATACTGGTATCTTATTTATATCATGTTTACATAACTTGGTATCATGTTTACTCACATAACAAATGATTCAGATTCAAGATTTCATATTGATTTATATCATTTGTTCCTCCATACTTCACTTGGTATTTGTATGTTTCATGTGTGTAGGTATGCTTAAAGAGATTCAAGATTCCAAGTCTACATCACATTCAGACATTCAGAGACAGTTTCATGCTTGTCGGTCCATTGTTGAAGAATCGTATCATGTACTGATGATGTATCTTTTATTTTGGGTTTATCGGATGGGTTTTAGGCGTCATACGGCTTGACGGCCCGGTATAGGTATTTCACTATTAGTTTTGTCCCGAAATAGTCAAAGAGAGAGATTTGTAAGGACCAAATTTTCAATTGAGTCTTAACGTAGTTTTGACTTATTCTCGAAACAAAACACGTTTGAGTCATAGGCAGATTTTTACTATCCGATCACTATGAGACTATGACTTGTAGAAGATTCAATTGAAGATGTTGCAGTAAAGCTATAAAGAATTAATCATGCCAAAGTTTAATTGGTGCAATTTCTCATCTTCAAAGTTTTATTGTATTCCGAGATCACACGGGTATGAATGCATAATGTTAATGAAACTCAAAATTTTATTTTACAAAAATAAGGATGTTATTTTTTAAAAAAAATGTTTTAAATGTTTACACTTCATTTTAATCAGATGAGGACAGATTAGAGTTGGATTTTAAAAAAACTCTGGTTTTTAAAATGGTTTCATTAGAACTCTATCTGACGACATCGTTCAAACGACAAGAGATGTCGTTCGAGCAAGAACTCATGTCGTTCGAACGACAGAGAGTTTCATTCGAACGAGACTCTCACACTGCCTTAATTTATTATATATAAAGGTGTTTTGTTTCCTCATGGAGTGTGCATTCTGGAAAAATATGTTACGATCTAGAAACTTGTTTGCACATATTTTCTAAGGTTTTAAAGGCTTAAACACATCCTTAGAGTTTACAAAGATACGAGTTATCATTACCATATGTTTATGTGATCTTTGTTGCACCAAGTTGGGTTTGTTCAACACTTGAACATTGCTGATTTTGTGGTGGAGAAGCGAAGAAGATTACTTTCGTGTTCAACATCGTAGACGACACAAGGCCGTATTGGTGTATACCGAGACACTCGTGGAAGTGCGTGTTGTGGACGAGCATCGTAAAAGAAGGTTACTTTCTATGTGCGAACTGTGAAGATTGGTAGAAGATCAGAGGAGCGTCAAGTCTCGTGGGGATCAAGTCGTTGTATAAGACTACCATCTGACTTTGTAAAACCATTGTCAAAGTGATTGTATGGCCTGGGTCATCCGAGTTTTTTTTCCGATTGGGTTTTTCCTCGTACATCGTTGTGAGTATTGTTTTACTTTATTTTACTTACTTTAATCACTAGTTGCATGCTTATGGTTAAACAAGATAAAATCGGGTTAAGTTAATTTGTGTCACAACTTGGTTTGATAAAATTGAAAAAGAGTTTTTCAAAAAGAGAAAGTTGGTTTGCATTCATCCTTAACTTAATTCCGCTCAAGAAAAAGTTAAATTTTGGAGACCTACATATGGGAATAGTAGAAATGATGAGCGATAAATCTAGACTAAGATTTGGTGGTGATAGTGGTTGGGTTGGATTGTGTAGAAATTGGGCATTGGACCACCCAATAGGCAGAAGTTAAAAGTTAAAGACATGTGAGATAATAGACAGATGAATATACATTTATGACTTTGTTCTTTGTTGGATATGTTGCAGACGTTCATGAGGTTTGGTAGGTGTTACGTGAGAACCACTTTCTTTTCAATTCTAAATATAGTACGGAAAAATAGAATAACAATTCTTAATTGTAGAGTTATTTAGAGTTGGCCTCCTAATATTTTTTTATAATCAAGTTTATCTCTCACAACTATAATTTCTTAAAGTTTGACTTCCATGATGGATGCTAAAGTATATGTGTCATATTAAAATATAGGACAAATGCAGTTATATATATACTTTTTTCTTTATCAATTTGGAATGAAAAGTCCATGAGAAATTTGTCCTCATTGTTCAAAGTTTTCTAATTAAAACTAAAATTTCAAGATTTACGTTTTACTTTTTTTAATAAGAACATTTTCCTTTTTTTATAAAATGTTCAACCAAGAAGAAAAAAAATTATGAGAATGTGGTAACGATGAATAATTATATGTATTTACATTATTCAATTTTTTATTTTTTGGATTTATCCACATTTGTGGTAGAAATTTGATTTTATTTTGATTTGTGTCTTCAAATTGATTTGTTAATTTGAAAGGAGGTGGTGTTAGCGGTGGAGGGCAGTTGGTGTTTGGGTGAAGGTGGAGGTGCGATAAGGTCGGGAATGTGGTCCACCCTTGACCTGCGAAACCACCGATTACGAAGAAGACAACTGTCGTGATAAAAACGGATTTCTATAATCTTTTTCTACTGTGAGTATAATGTCATTGTAGAGTTCTATGCTATTTATATATTTCCTATCTCGCATTTTAACAATGCGGATTGCACATGTGTCATCTGGCGGTGAACATATAAATTATCGGCTAAATTATACGCACTCTCTCTCTTTTCTAGACTCACCGTTAGGTGACACATGTCTAGTCCGCACTGTTAAAATACAGAACACTCCACACAAGAACAGTATTGTGTGTGTGTGTGTGTGTGTGTGTGTGTTGGGAGGGGGGTCTTAATGATTGTAATTATTTGAATTTCATGTTTTTTTATAAGGTAATTATGTAAGATTATTGTAACAAGTGTCTTGAAGTATGGAAATATTTAATTGAACAACCAAATAATTTAATGTTTAATTTATATATTTTAATTAGTTTAACAGTGTTGAAAGAATCACATGTCTATCAAATTTTGAAAAGCACCATATTTTCTCTGGAAAAAAAAATGAAATGATAAGCATGATAAAAACATTATGAAAAGAAAAGCATGTTAATTTGATTTATTTTACTTCGCGATATTTTAGATTTAAAGTGAAATACATGAATATGTACTGCAAAGGATAATGTAAGGACATAAATTTCCAATTGAGTCCCTGTATTATTTTGACTTAATTCCGCGAACAAAAATGTGTTTGTAATATGTCATAGGGAGAATTTTATTTTGTCACAATCCCACTTGGTCTATGACGTATTGAAGAAATTGAAGAGGTTGCGGCAAAGCTTCAAAGAAATAACCATGCCGATGTTTATTTGGTGCAAGTTTACTCGTCTTCAAAGTTAATTTCATTCCGAGATCACTCGGGTATGAATGCGTATAATTAATGGTGCTCGGAATTATTTTATAAAAGATAAGGATGTAATTTTTATATAAAAAATGATTTTAAATGTTTTAAAAAGTGTTTTTATGGTTTAAACTTCGTTTTGTGATGATAAGCTCGAAATAGAGTTTGACTAATTTGAATCTCTTTGTTAAGAGACGTTTTTATCAGAAAGTCAAACTTTCGCGAGGTCGCTCGAACGACATTGGATCTCGTTCGAACGAGATACAATGTCGCTCGAACGACATGCTTAAGTCGTTCGAATGACACATTTTTCGAGGCGGTGTCTAAATCCTATTTAAACAGAGTTTGCATCATAATTTCGGAAGTGTGCTTTTCGGAAAAAGTTTTACGAACCAGAACCTTGTTTGCACATGTTTTCTAAGGTTTAAAAGTCTTAAACACATCCTTAGAGTTTGCAAAGATCCGAGTTATCGTTCTTATATGATTACGTGATCTTGCTACACCAAAGTTGTTGTTCTACACATTGAACATCAAAGGGTTTTGCGGTGAAGAAGCGACGAACATCGTGTTCGACATCGTCGACGTATCAAAGCCATATCGGTGGACACCGAGACATACGTGGACGCGTGTGTTGTGGACAGAGATTGTAGAAGACGGAATTTCTGCATGGGCACTGTTGAAGAACGTTTAAAGATCATAAGGAGCGTCAAGACCCGTGGGGATCGAGTCTTAGTGTAAGGCTAATCTGTCTTTGTAAAACCATTATTCATAGTGATTGTCTGGCTTGGGCCGTCCGAGGTTGTTTTCCCGTTTTGGGTTTTTCCTCGTACATTATGCGTTGTGAGTATTCCTTACTTTACTTTACTTGCTTTAATCACTAGATGCATGTTTAGGATTAATCAAGATAAATTTGGTTTAAAGTAAGAATTGGGATTTCACAACTTGGTTTGGTGCATAATTAAAAGTTGGATCTTTTTCGGAGAAAAATTGGTTTTGTTTGAAAACACATATTAGGCACTCCACAGATAAGAATCTAGATGACATAAAAGTAAACAATTTGATGTGCAAAATGACTATTACAAACGCATAGTTCGTGCATCGCATGAGTTTACATCTAGTACTACTAAAAACTAGTGTCAACACTAAAATCTTTAATCAATTAAGCATAAAAAAATATAAATGGGTTTTGAGTTTTGACATTTGTTCAGATATTTTAGTCTTTTTTCTTTCTTATTTTTTCAACTGAATAGTAAAAGTGCCAAGGCCAACCCAACTTTCGATTTGGGATCGGTAAAAAGAATCGGGGTGGATAATATTATTATTTAGGAAAACTGTGATTTCCCTCCAAATCGAAAATCAACGTAGAAAACTTAGGGAAAAATGTTAGAGAGACACACTTTGAAGACATAAATTTGAGTAAAATGTGTTCATTAATGACACGTGAACACACATCTAAAGTAGTCAAATTGTGTCCCCGTGTGTATATCCTTAGCATCACACAAACTTAGGCATCTCTTTTGGTTGTTTCTGGAAGCATAATTTTCTCGGTCTCATAACTTTCCATGCAAGTAATGTCTGTTCATTTCACTTGCCTCATACATGTCCAATTATGTCTCTAATTTTCTTCCCATTTTACCCTCTCTATCTACCTTTTATGTTCCTCTCTTTCTTATAATTTCATGGAATTCTTTCAAATAAATGGCACTCATGGACTACATAATTCAAATTAATTGAGGTGCCATTCCATATTTGTATTCTCAACTTTCCATCTCCTGAAAGAAAACTAGCCAGAGATATAACTTTTTTTCTTTTCTTTTGGGGGGTGGGGGTATGTTGCTAAAACTTGTTTATTTCTTTTTTGTTTATTCAAATTTCATATTTGATAATGCTTAAGTCTTTTGTTCCTTTCCTCTCTCTCTTTCGATTTAGTAAAGTTGAGTTTTCTTCCTTAAAATCATATCCCACTGCCCCCACTCCCTTTTTGGGTAAGACTTATGGTTCTAACCCTTAAAGAAGATCTATTTTTCAGTTTTCATTTTTTTCATTTTTTATTTTGATATAGCTCAGTCTACTTTTTTTTAAACTCGGATCTATTTTTTTTTGGTAAATCATATATTTTACACCTTAAAATCATATCTTTTTTTATTAAGCTGCAGTGGGGAAAAATGCATTTTTTTTCAAATAGAATAAAATTTGTATTTTCCTACATTTTTTTATGTTTTAATTTTATTCGAGTAAAACTTAACCTAATTTTTCTTTAAAATAAAATATGGGTTTTTTTTTTCAAAATTTTGTTCACTAGAGTATATTTTTTTCATTAATTTTCGTAAGTTTACTTTGTTTTTATTCGTAAAATCACATATGCGTTTTTTAATTTCAAATATGGAAATTTAATTTTTTTTCTTTCTAATGGTTAAACTTTTTTCATTCAAATCGTATCATTTTTAAAAATTCTATTTTATTACAATCCGTTAGTTTTTTTACATTTTTATTTTGGTAAACTTTATTTTCTTATCCCCTTAAAACAAAAGGAGATTTGTTTTTCTTGTTTTTTTTTTTTCATTTGGTTAGATTTTTTATCATTAAAATTGAATATGTTTCTTCCCATGTTATTTTGCAATATCAACTCAGTATTTTAATATTGTATCTTATTTTTTTTTATTTTTTTTCTTTAGGAAACGATGGAGAACACACGTCTTTTTTTAACCCTCTTACATACATGTTAAATAACACCCCACTCTTAATCATTTATACATATACTACACTCATAGCTCAAAAGATATACCGTTAATTTCCCATCTCTTTAGCCACATATAAAAAATTAAAAAGCAAGTATAACCAAGAAAATAACGTAATCAAATGAGTAAAGGTTATATTCATCTCTTGGTAGGAAAAGAAGGAAAAAAAGATTATTGATTGGGCATTCCTCTTCTTTTCCACATATTGGTTGGACATTTCAATACGCCAAAGATAGGACGGACTAAACAATCAATATCATTCTCAGCATCAACATACAAATAAAAATAATTGAGGCGAATCTAAATCCATTCACAACATGTGAAAATTAAACGATAAATAAAAACAAGGATAAACACTGAATCCTTCAACAAGTAACTCCCTAAATAAAAATAAATGGGACTCAATGTCCATACAATCTCTGAAATAGATAAATTCATTAAAGTTGGGGATCTCTATACTCTTATAAAAAAACACTCACAAAAGTGCTTAAATGAAATAACAATATATGCTAAGAATCAATAGAATGACTGAAAAGAAGATAGGGGTGGTAAACGGACGGATACAGAGCGAATACCATGATATCCATATTCGTATCTACTATTTGGATGCACTATCCGTATCCGTATCCACCCATATAGTAAAAATAATTATCCGTATCCGTATCCGTATCCGTATCCATATCCTCTCTGATTCCTTGGATTCAGATAGTATTTATGTCTCTTTACATTGCTTATCCATTAGAATTGACTTGACTCTTTTAACAGGTAATATCAATACTACAAGAAAAAAATATCATGCCTTAATTGTTTGGAATAAAAAATTTAGCATTAACAATTTAGAAACAACAATTAAGAATCAACAAATTGATCTACCACTTCATAATCAACAACTTAGAAATTAGAATCAACAATTTAGCCATAACAATTGTTTTGTGTGTATATGTGTGTGTATTACTATGTGTCTGTTGTTGTGTGCGTGTGTTGTGTTATTGTGTGCATGTGTGGTGTGTGGTTGTGGGTGTGGAAGTAGCTGAGAAGGGGGGATGATCTTACCAAGTTACCATTAGAGGGAAGGTTTTGGAGAAGAGGGTGTGCATCGAAAATGAGGGACGGAGGGAAAACGGATAAAATGAAAGACAACAGTTTTAGGTCAAATATTTTTTGAGTTTGTTTTGTCCGCTTTTTATTCTTTCCTATAGTTTTCTTTCTCTTTTTTCTTTTTAAACCGTTCATTCTCTTTTGAATTTTCAAAAGGTATTATTTCTATACTTTTTTAAATGAGTGAAAAGAGATGATTAACATTTTTATATTATATATTTATATTTTACATTACATATAATAAATATTATAAATAATAATTATATGTAACAAGTATTAATAAGAAATTATTATTAAATACAACACGAATACGGATATCTGAAATAGCAAGTCTGCTGCAGATGGAACAGGAAGTCTCAATCTCCTCCCCTTGGACAACAGTTTTAACTAGCACGAAATCCGCATAATGTGCGGGCGTACTGTAATATTTCTTAAAAATACAACGTAAAACTTTTAACAAATCAAATAAGGAACCAACCATAAAACAAACCTTTTCATATATGAGGGCGCTTTTTGTAAGGCTTGTTTTATACTATATGAGATTAATTAAAAAGTTTGTTGGAGAGGGTAAAATATCAAATAAGGGTTATCGGAGAACCATTCAGAATAGACAAAATGTCACTATTACAGCATCGTGCATGTATTGCAAGATTAAAATTAACACCACGAAATAGAACACATAAATAACTAAGAGAGAAAATATATTAATGCATGTCAAGATCTTATTGTTGTGCGTAGGATATTGGCTAAAATTTCATAATCGTTGCATAGTTTGTGCATTGTTAGATTCAAAGAACATCCCACAGATTAAAGATATCAACTCAAATTATTACATACTAATGTTCTTCTCATTTGTTATTATATTTTTATGTTGATTCGTTGTTCAGGAATAATGACATAAGTGTTTGTTTATAATTTAGAATATTGAAAAAAAAAATTGAGAGCATAGAAGTAAATTAAATAATTAAAATATAAAATATGATATTTACATCTCGTTTATTTCTTCACATACAAGAAGTGAACAATGAAAATTGAAGAGATGAAAATACGCTTAGATATAGTATTCGAAATTTGAATTATTAAGTTTGTATGTTATTTTTTTCTTAATAAAAGTTTATGTACTTGCCATTAGTTTTAATCCTCTATTATCTTAAAACTGTGAATGTATGAATTAAATCATTTTTTTGTGGACATAGAAAAGTAAGGGTTATATTTTATTATTCTGAATACAATTTCTAACCTCATTTGAGATTAAATATTATTTTCTACAAAAAAACATAAAACACAATTTCTTTGTGTCTCTTAATGAGTTTCTTAAGCAACCAAATAATATGATAAAAAAAATATAATCTGAATTTTGAAGAGAAATGAAAAAAAATATCTTCCAAAATTCTAAAATATGAAATTGTTACACACAGACACACCTAAGTCTCTCCACTCCACCGAACATATCAAAATAATGCCTTCATGCATGTAATACATTTTTTATAGGTAATGATTAAGAAAACTTAAGTATCTCAAACATAGCACCAACAACAAAGATTTAAGTCAAACAAATCAGAGTATCAAAGCGATTATTTCTACAAATACATACAGATTTCAAGACTAAAGTAATCAGGTTCTTCCACTTGATTTTCTTCTCACCATCCTCTTTTGAAAGACCACACTCTCTCATCGTCTTTGGCCACATTGTGTTTTCCCTTCTTCTTTCTGCACTTGGTTTCTTTTGTTTATACTTTTTTAACTTGAATTACTTCGCCACTATTTAATTCACTGTCAAGTTCTCTGTTTTTACTTTTCCCACTTTCTGATGGAAGTGATCATCTGGACATTTGAACTCCATTCCCTAGCACCCCCTTAATCGTTCAAATAATTGGGCAAATGTGTTGTGGCTAATTATAGGTGAAAGGGAGAGATGATTATGAGGAATATGAGAGGGTGATATGGGCAAACGATTAACGATTTATAGGGAGTGTAGAGAAGTCTAACAGTTTTTGGGAAAAATGTGAAATGGTCTATCATTTCACTAAAGCCAAGAGGGAAAGCCTATAAATAGTTCTCCGCGGGGTCTTTATATTTATAACTTCAAGTTTTCAATTTGAAGATGGATCGACATGAGTACAATTATTGAGTTAGGGAGAGGGAATGTAACAACCCGCCTAATGGGAAACTGGGCGATCACTCCTATATCGAATTAAAACAGGAGTCACATATGGATCATTCTTAGCATCACTGTCGAAAATCTATTTAATTACTAATATCCTATTAGGCGAGCGTTAAAAACTTTTACTTAACTACTCTTTTTAACGATTATAATAAAACATACACACAGTTAAGCATAAATGAAACTGAAAGGAAAATAAAATGAATAAAATAACCGAACACTCGGTTCAAATTATAGAACCATATCGAATAACGTGCAAAGAATAAATAAAATCAGTTGGACCATTTGCCCGAATGTTTGTACAATACCTCTTATCTAGAGTACAAGGAAAGAAATGTCTACCGAGAACCTGCAAGCATCCACAGCTACTGCAGCAGACGTCTGACTCGAAGGAAATTCCATCCAGGCGTCCCTGTGTCTGGACACCTATATATATATATATATATATATATATATATATACATACAACAAGAGAAGGAAAAGTAGATAAACGGGTCAGAGCCCGAATTTGAAAATATTTTGCAAGTGCATAAATGCTTTATTTTAGAAAAATAGTTTTATCTCATATTTAAATTGGTATCGCACTCCCATGAGATACCCCTCACCTCTCCTCTAGTAGTGCAAACCTAACGCATCGTAACAACATACCCTAGTCAACCTATCCCTGCCTAACTAGTCTAATTTACCCATCTACTATCTACCCTAGATAGTCCAAGTGCTAAGGGATAAATTTCCCTCCATTCTCAACACTTCACTAAGTTCGTGCGTGGGGTGTCTCGCAAAGCGAAATCCAAATAAGGAACCCCCCCGATACACTACTACTTAGTAGGGTTAATGGTAGAGATCCATTAAGCCCGTAGCATGCAACAAATGTATAAATACATATATATACATCTACAATATACATCCGGATAATATCTCCCGGATTGAGGTTTACTTAAATTAATTTCATCTTTATAATACACATCCGGATCTACCTCCCGGACTGAGGTGTATTCTATACTCATATCAACACTTTCCATTTCCCTTGTCATATCCAGGAAATGTATTTAAAAGCCAATTCATTAGCATGAATTGCTTTATCATAACATATATCTTTTTAAAAGCCAATTTTATTATCATAAAAATGCTTTTCCTTTTTAAATTATCCCATTTCCCTTTTTATACTCAGGAAATGTACCCAAAGCCATTTTCATTATCATGAAAATGCTTTGATCATACCATATGCTTCCACATCCCTTTTTCCATCCGGGAGTGTTACCGAAGCCAAAACCTTTATCCCATTTCCCTTTTTATACTCAGGAAATGTAATTAAAGACAATCCATTATCATGAATTTGCTTTAATAAATCTAAGACCGCCCCCTGGTTTCCCCACTGGATGCGCCCCTAAATGGCTATCATCTTCCAGGGCCTATCAAACAAGACAACCTGGGAACCTAACAACGTCGGGAAGTGGCCATATGCCTGCAGGAAAGTCAGGACGACACCGAGAATCCCCTAACCAATGCAGAAACAAATATATAATCGCTCATATGGCCTAAAGGACTATATCCACCCTGCTCAATAGCCAGGGGGCTTCACCACAACGCGCGAAACTTCCCTTATGATAGCGATTTAGGGAGGTGTGTAATCCATATTTTATCAATTATGAAAAACATTTCTTTACCATTTTGAAAATACTCATACTTATATTTTCAAAATCATTTCCATTATATCATATCATATATATATATATATATATATATATATATATACTTATACCATATATTCCTCCCAGAACATATAAATGGTCATAATGGCCTATAGCATCTAGCGATGACCAATAATCCAAAAGATTCCCTCCAGGAATCATAATCATGCATTCATATAAGCAAGGGTCGATCGATCGACCCCTGGCTGTCGATCGATCCAGGGCTTCGATCGATCGAACCCCCATGATCGATCGATCAATCATGGCGGGCAGCTTCTTCTCCGAGAAGTTGTTTCAGCCATGGAAGCTTCCCCCAAGCTCCCATCTCCTCACCTAACGGCCTACAACTTAAACCAACAACAAAGACACTTATAATACGGGTTCTAAACATCCTAAAACCCAAAATCTCCAATTAATTTAGGTTAAAACCTAAGTTTCTCCAATTTACCAATTTTAGGAGTTTATTCGTTTTATCTCCCGAAAACCCGTTTTATCCACGAATTCCCACCCCAAAATCATTAGGGTTTGTTATACCAACAATGATATGAGATAGTTATGCTTCAAAATAAATAAAGAAAGTAAACACTTGCCTCGTGGATAAAATTCGACGTCCTCGAGCCGAATCCCGCGGAGGCTAGCCGAAATCTCCCCCTTTTCCTCTTTTTCTCTCCTCCTCCCTCTCTTCTCTCTCTTTTCTCTTCTTTATTTCTCTATTTCTCCCTCTTTTCCTCCTTTTATAAGGAGAAAAGGGTTTAATCCCTAAATACCCCAAAAATGACTCGTTTACTCTATTACGAGCCCGTTTAACTCTAAAATTACCTGAAACTCAATTTCGACAATCCGACACTCTTTTTCGACTATCTCGGACATTCCGAGACTCATGGTGCAGTAGAAATTTCCATCCGAGGTACTTGACCGCAAATCACTATTCTAACCCATAAAAGTAAATGCGAGTTTTCTACTCAAAATCTTATCTCTTTTGTCGCTATACTCCACAGTGACATATAATTAAATTACCTCGACCTATTTAGTCCCAAAAATAATTATAACACCCATCGAAAATTATTAAATCCTCGAAAATCCCAAAAATTACTATTTCGAGAAATTCTCCAAATTCCCATTTATACTTAATTATGGAATTTAATTGTCTCCAAAAGGGCGGGTTGTTACATACTCCCCCCTTACAATGGAATTTCATCCTCAAAATTCAGATACAACCTACACCACCAAACCTAGAATCGCTCCAAATCCTAATACCTCAAGGGAAACGATACTAACCCAATCGTTCCCAACCATTACTATGCGGCTACCGCAATCATAAAGTGACTCTAATACGTCACTTAATACCCATACTCTATGATGCCTCTAGGCATGATTTTTAACCTTATATACTACGCCCATCCTATTTCGGGCGGTATATAAAACCCTCTCAACAAGGTGCCCATACATCTTTCTAACGTGTGCATATCTGCACATCCATTGTGAACGTCTGACACGTAACACTCTCTCCCAATAAGGATCTCCTTTCATCGGTGTAATACTCACCTATGGGTCCTCCCGACCCGCGAAATTTCAATTCTCCTAATCCTCGGCGTCACTAACTCTATCGAACCTACATCCTACAAATGCTACGGTCTAAGCATTACCTTATCTACGCGAAACGATTATCCTAAATATATCCCTAGTGTCTAAGGCCTCTCTCGACTTCCGACATTTGCTCGGTTTCATGCGTGGGATGTCTCGCCAAAGCGAAATCCAGACAAGGAACCCTCCTGTTACACTACTCCCTTGCGTTGTCGGTCATCGAGATATAATGAACTAAGGCACACCAGCGGGACGTCCTAAATCCTGCCTACGCTAACCTACAAACGTATTCCTACTATCTTATCCTTTCGCCCATACGGAAGGAAACCTAACCGATCACAGTGCCTACTTTCTGAAAAGCACCACGTACATCATACCCAAATCATATTTCCTCAAAATTTGCCTTTTCATTAAGGCCTGGCTATCATCCTCAGATTAATTTCTCTAAGTCCTACTCCACCCAACTACTTGTGGTGAGAGGACCACTTTAGTGCTTTTCCATAGCACAATATTTCCATAAATATACCATCATCACAGGGCTCATAGTCTATAGTGGTTCATCCACACTATAAGACTAACCCACATCCTTGCATCCTATAACAGCTCTCCACGCCCGATGCCGTTAAGAGTCATGTGTGGAGCGTCTCGCAAAGAGAAATCCAAACAAGGAACCTCTCCACACATTAACACTTGACTTCATCGGTCACGAAGTTCCGCTATTTCAGACATGCAACCGGGATAATCCTATCACTTATCAACAAAAGATGGTCTGAACTCCTATCTCCAACTAAGAGTCACACCACCCAGCGCTCGCACTAATTCTAATTCCTTGCACAAACCAGCACTGAGCTTAATCTTACAGCTCAACAAGAATCCTGTGGGCCTTAAATTATATCTGTAAGGTTGCCACATACACACATCAAAATAATGAAGCCTCTGCTCATCGAGATTCCATCAATCCATAATAACAAAGGTGTACTCAACCTATATCCAGGTGAGACACCGCAACCACAATCTGTTCCCTCAAGGAATTGCGGACACGATAGTCTTGCCATCATTAGCCTGCTATCGCTTCGATCAACCAAATACATTATACGTATATATACAAAATATAAACACCCGCCTCTATGACGAGTGAACGAAAACAAAATTCCACTATCGCGAAAAAATACATAGGCCTACATTATTATGTTATCGAGACCTAAATAAAGCTCAAATTACACACACGAGTCTAGGGCTATCGAACACCACAACTTCATCTAGCCACACTTCTTACCAAAATTTCTTAACTCTAGGCCCCATCTGGGCACCCTAACCTTGTCCTTTATTCCTACCGGGAAAAGACTAACCGTGTGGCTCCGCACTCCACATCCTTATTTTCATCACTGGCCTTCCTGACCATGATCAAGTTGTCAACGCCATCTGACTCTATAATATTACTCCTTACAATCACCTTACTAATCCTCTTAACCTCTTGGTTAAAAGTAAAGTACACGACCAGTTTCAACAAATCTCCCCATGTGGATGTCCACAATGGGGCACATGAACACCCCCAAATTCTCCGTAAGTGTTAGCAACACTTCTCTAGTAAGCCTATCCTTCCTGGAAAGGACTCATTATTCATTGTACCTACCTCACCTCGGTACAGGGTTCACTTATCCATAATACTCTTTATTCACTGTCGGCCTCTGGCCGATCCTTAGGTGAATAATTCCTAAAACGACATTCTTTTCCTTCCTGCTGAATCATGGGGACTCACGGTTAAGACTATCCATAAGACCCCTTTCGAATCCTTACTTCACCGGGAAATTCAACTTTAAATACCACTTTCCATCATAGCAGTATTTGGATACTCATAACTACTATACTTTAGTAGTTATTGTAACGACCCTTAGCATTTGCCACAAGAAGAGCCTCTACTAAGGTCTTCGTCCCCAACTTCTACTAGCTTCTCTAGCTAAGCTTCACCCCCTACTGCCATCCAAACCCCGCACACGATTCTCAAATGAGCGCACAAAAGATTTCTATAATCTTTTAACGTAGCAGGAGAACGAAATCTCACAAGAGAAATCAACAATCCTAATCCTGAGGCTCTATATCAAATCGAGAGCAACGCTGAAAGCGTAGTACGTCCGCACAGATTCCTAAGGACACTAGAACCTGATGCTCTGATAGCATCTGTAACAACCCGCCTTATGGGATACCGGGCGATCACTCCTATATCGAATTAAAATATGAGTCACATATGGATCATTCTTAGCATCAGTGTCGAAAATCCATTTAATTACTAATATCCTATTAGGCGAGCGTTAAAAACTTTTACTTAACTACTCTTTTTAAAGATTATAATAAAACATACACACAGTTTAAGCGTAAATGAAACTGAAAGGAAAATGAAATGAATAAAATAACCGAACACTCGGTTCAAATTATACAACCATATCGAATAACGTGCAAAGAATAAATAAAATCAGTTGGACCATTGGCCCGAATGTTTGTACAATACCTCCTATCTAGAGTACAAGGAAAGAAACGTCTACCGAGAACCCGCAAGCATCCACAGCTGCTGCAGCAGACGTCTGACTCGAAGGAAATTCCATCTAGGCGTCCCTGTGTCTGGACACCTATATATATATATATATATATATATATATAATATACAACAAGAGAGGAAAAGTAGATAAACGGGTCAGAGTCCGAATTTGAAAATATTTTGCAAGTGCATAAATGCTTTATTTTAGAAAAATAGTTTTATCTCATATTTAAATTGGTATCGCACTCCCATGAGATACCCCTCACCTCTCCTCTAGTTGTTCACACCTAACGCATCCTAACAACATACCCTAGTCAACCTATCCCTGCCTAACTAGTCTAATTTACCCATCTACTATCTACCCTAGATAGTCCAAGTGCTAAGGGATAAACTTCCCTCCATTCTCAACACTGCACTAAGTTCGTGCGTGGGGTGTCTCGCAAAGCGAAATCCAAACAAGGAACCCCCCCGATACACTACTACTTGGCAGGGTTAATGGTAGATATCCATTAGGCCCGTAGAACCCAACAAATGTATAAATACATATATATACATCTACAATATACATCCGGATAATATCTCCCGGACTGAGGTTTACTTAAATTAATTTCATCTTTATAATACACATCCGGATCTACCTCCCGGACTGAGGTGTATTCTATACTCATATCAACACTTTCCATTTCCCTTCTCATATCCAGGAAATGTATTTAAAAGACAATTCATTAGCATGAATTGCTTTATCATAACATATATCTTTTTAAAAGCCAATTTTATTATCATAAAAATGCTTTTCCTTTTTAAATTATCCCATTTCCCTTTTTATACTCAGGAAATGTACCCAAAGCCATTTTCATTATCATGAAAATGCTTTGATCATACCATATGCTTCCACATCCCTTCTTCCATCCGGGAGTGTTACCGAAGCCAAAACCTTTATCCCATTTCCCTTTTTATACTCAGGAAATGTAATTAAAGACAATCCATTATCATGAATTTGCTTTAATAAATCTAAGACCTCCCCTCCGGGTTTCCCCACTGGACGCGCCCCGAAATGGCTATCATCTTCTAGGGCCTATCAAACAAGACAACCTGGAAACCTAACAACATCGGGAAGCGGCCATATGCCTGCGGGAAAGTCAGGACCACGCCCAGAATCCCTTAACCAGCGTAGAAACAAATATGTAATCGCTTATATGGCCTAAAGGGCTATATCCACCCTGCTCAATAGCCAGGGGGCTTCACCACAACGCGCGCAACTTCCCTTATGATAGCGATTTAGGGAGGTGTGTAATCCATATTTTATCAATTATGAAAACATTTCTTTACCATTTTGAAAATACTCATACTTATATTTTCAAAATCATTTCCATCATATCATATATATATACTTATACCATATATTCCTCCTAGAACATATAAACGGCCATAATGGCTTATAGCATCTAGCGATGACCAATAATCCCAAAGATTCCCTCCAGGAATCATAATCATGCATTCATATAAGCATGATATTAAACCCATAGTATTTCTTACTTTTAATAAACAAAACTTAACTTAATCCCCTCTAGGGATTTACTTGGATAACTCCAATTATACCATTTCACACTAAGTGAATATATAACTATATTCCCCATTTATCCTAACTATCTCATAGGATATACCCAATCTACCTTCATTTATAATTATGCTTCTGATACGGATAATTATATAGGCCTAAGAGCCCACTAAAACACCCTAGGGTTTTACCTCACCCGAACAACCGTAAATATAGTGGGTTAGGGATTTCATTTCCATGAACCCAAGGACTACCCATTGTCCATAATATCACCTAAAGGTTCCCACCCTAACTCAGGAACCCGAAACCTTCCAATTCTATAATTATCCTATTTTCCTCAAAAATATAGTTTAAGGGATTATACATTAAACCCCCCACCTCGCCATCCTAATTTTCCTCAATTGGAAGACCAAATACTCCCAAAAGGTCTCTTAGGTTATCACATAATTAACCTCGAAACATGATGAATTGGAATCTAGCCCATCCAAAACATCCTAGAAAAATTTCATCTTTCAGCAAGGGTCGATCGATCGACCCATGACTGTCGATCGATCGAGGGCTTCGATCGATCGAACCCCCATGATCGATCGATCGATCATGGCGGGAAGCTTCTTCTCCGAGAAGCTGTTTCAGCCATGGAAGCTTCCCCCAAGCTCCCATATCCTCACCTAACGGCCTGCAACTTAAACCAACAACAAAGACACTTATAATACGGGTTCTAAACATCCTAGAACCCGAAATCTCCAATTAATTTAGGTTAAAACCTACGTTTCTCCAATTTACCAATTTTAGGAGTTTATTCATTTTATCTCCCGAAAACACGTTTTATCCACGAATACCCACCCCAAAATCATTAGGGTTTGTTATACCAACAATGATATGAGATATTTATGCTTAAAAATAAATAAAGCAAGTAAACACTTGCCTCGTGGATAAAATTCGACGTCCTCGAGCCGAATCCCGCGGAGGCTGGCCGAAATCTCCCCCTTTTCATCTTTTTCTCTCCTCCTCCCTCTCTTCTCTCTCTTTTCTCTTATTTCTTTCTCTCTTTCTCCCTCTCTTCGTCCTTTTATAAGGTGAAAAGGGTTTAATCCCTAAATACCCCAAAAACGACTCGTTTACTCTATTACGAGCCCGTTTAACTCTAAAATTACCCGAAACTCAATTTCAACAATCGGACACTCTTTTTCGACTATCTCGAACATTCCGAGACTCATGGTGCCGTCGAAATTTCCATCCGAGGTACTTGACCACAAATCACTATTCTAACCCATAAAAGTAAATGCGGGTTTTCTACTCAAAATCTTACCACTTTTGTCGCTATACGCCACAACGACATATAATTAAATTACCTCGACCTATTTAGTCCCAAAAATAATTATAACACCCATCGAAAATTATTAAATCCTCAAAAATCCCAAAAATTACTATTTTGAGAAATTCTCCAAATTCCCATTTATACTTAATTATGGAATTTAATTGTCTCCAAAAGGGCGGGTTGTTACAGGGAAAGCCTCGAGGTATCAGGTGTGAAATGGGTAACGAAAAGCTGCAAATAATTAATGTGAGGGTTTTGAATTGGTAGCGAAATGGGTGCTATGGGCAAGAGAGAGACGAAGGTGAGATGCAAATACAATATCTAGTTCCACGTGGATGCTCTAGAAATGTTTCTCATTAAAAGCTGTGGGAGGGTATTGAGACTGGGGTCTATAAATAATTGGAAAGGGTGAGGCCTGACCCACTCCAATGGACGTTGTCTGCAAGGTTCTCAAGAACTTCTGGAGCAGCTTCTGATGAGACTGTCTCCTTTTGGTAAAAATGGAGCTCAAGCTGGAACTCCCTCCCTGCAAGAACATGAACTTCCACAAAAATAATAGTAATTTTCTCAATAGGAGCTCTTGAGAATGATGGCTGTCAGTGGGGAGTGAAAGAACAAGGCACTTAGCACTAGAGAGAGAGAGCCGGGAGAGAATACTAGGAAGTCTGGTGGTATTTTGAAAGAGTAACAGTGCTATTGAGTTTTTTTTTCTTTTCATGACCTTGCCCAGGGGTCCTATTTATACTTGAGAACTAAGGCTGGGTTGGTACTTTTGGTGCCAAAACTTAGAGGGTTGGTGAGGGACAAAGTCTGTAGTGTACTATTTGTCCCTACCTGCAGGCAGCTCTGGCTGTCCCCTTTGGCAGATGCCCCTGGTGCCAACCAAAGTTCAAAAGAAAATATATCTTCTAATGGAGATAAAATATCTGATTTGCAAAATATCATTTGAAACGGTAACTTTTGGTACAAACCTTGTAAACTTGAAGGGGGGTCTCAGGACCACCTCCTCTAAAATCTTTGTCTTCTAAAATCATTTTTCTTGAGAGGGGTTTAGAGGACCCTCTCCTTTAAAATCATTTTATAAATAGTTCTTTTCTTGTGAGCAGCCATCCCTTTGGTTGCTCACTTCACTTATGACTAAGTGTGAAGTGTGTATAGTCTTGAGTGACTTCTGGGTCTTCCTACTAGTATTCTCTAAATCCTATAGTTAGGGTTGTAAATGGATATTCGAAAATCCGCATCCGTCCGATATCCGAATCCGAATTTGCAGATATTTATCCGAAAAAATGGAAATGGATACGAATATGGATACTCTCTAAAAATATCAGAGAAAACGGATACGGATACGGATAGTACTAGTATCCGACACGGATAATTCGTATCCGATGCGGAGTATCCATTTTACCGGATTACCGTTTTACCGGATATCCTTATCCGTCTAACATTAGTTTAAAAATATTACTTATATAATATTTTAGGTATAAACTAACACCTAAAATAAAAGTTGGGGTAGAAGTTTAATTATGAAAACTTTAAAATCTAACCTAATAAATTAGAAACACACAAAGTTTTTCCTCATTTTCCCAAAAGACACGAATCGGCCAAAACCCCAAATCAAACCCTTCCTTCCTTGCAGGCCCAAACAGAGGACAACGAAACCCTAGATCGGAAATCGTTTCCTTCCTTGCAAGCCCAAACAGCGAACGACGAAACCCCAGGTAACCAGTGGACGACGAAACCCTTCCTCCCTTCCTTGCTATATATTTTTGAAAACCGGATATCCGTTTTGATGTATATGTATTTTTGGTTCTTTAAACCTTTTTTGGTTAGTTAAATCTGTATATTTGTATCTTTAATGGGGTTTTGTATCTTTAAATATGTATATCTGTATCTTTAATGGGATTTAAATCTGTATCTTTAAATCTGTATATCTTTAAATCTGTAAATCTTTAATGGGGTTTTGTATATCTGTATATCTGTATATGTTATTCTTTAAAGATCTATACAGATTATGGTATAACTGAAATTGAGAGAGGGAGTGTATATAATAATACAGATTATGGTACGACTATTTTCTACTGAATAACTTATGGTATGACTATTTTCTGTTTTCTATACTGAATAACTTATATAATACAGATTATGGTATGACTGTTTTCTGGTTCTTTAACTCTGTACTGAATTTATGACTTAAATCTGTACTGTTTTCTGGATTTATGACTGAAATTGAGGCTGTGAAATTTCTTTAAATCGGTACTGAAATTGTACTAAAATTTCTTTAAATCTGTACTGAAATTATACTGAAATTGTACTAAATTGTACTGAAATTTTTTGTACTGAAATTGTTTTTGTACTGAAATTTTTTGGATTTTATTAATAAACTGTTTTTGTACTAAAATTGTTAAATTTGTTATTCGTGATTATAGGATTATGTCGGAAGAAGAGGCAAGCCGAACAAATAATTCAACCAATGCATCTTCCCCTTCTCCTCCCAGTAGTGAGAATCAAATCAGTGATGCATCAAAACAAGCAAACAAAAAGCGCACATCTGAGGCTTGAAATCACTTTTCTCGTGAGATGCACCCGGATAATAATGTTACCGCCACTTGTAATTATTGTAAGAGAAAGTTCGATACTGGAAGTTCGAAGGGGACGTCTCATTTAAATAATCATTGCAAATCATGTAAAGAAAAACCAAGAGATGGTGGTGGTGATATTCGACAAAAAATTCTCGGAAGTTTCAAGTCTCCCACCGATCCAATTCCAAAGTTCAAAAATCATAAGTTTGTCCCGGAGGTGGAGCGAATGCTATATGCTCAAATGGTTGCACGACACGATTATTCATTTCTTATGGCTGAGCACGAGTATTTCGGGTATTGTCTATCTTATTATTTCCCCACATACAAATTTCGTTCAAGAGCTACTGTGAATAATGATTTGAAAAAATGTTTCAAGATCGAGAAAGAAACACTTTACAAAGTTTTGGAAAATCTTTCTACAAGAGTTACCCTAACCACTGATATATGGACTCCTAAGCATCAAGGCCCCGATTATTGTTGTTTAACATGTCACTATATTGATGATGAATGGAATTTGCATAAAAAGATAATTGCTTTTTATTGGATTGAATGTCCTCACGATGCGAAAAATGTGGCCGAGTAGTTGAAGGCCAGAATCTTGGAGTGGAATATTGATAAGAAACTAATGACTATTGTAGTTGATAATGCTAGCTATAATAAGCCAATGGTTGATCATATTAAATTGTGGTTAAATGGTAAAAAAGCCCTTCTTAAAAACGGTGATATGTTTCACACTCGTTGCACCGCACATATAATCAATATAATTATGAAGAATAGGTTAAAAGTAATTGATCGTTTTATTGAAAGGATTACGAACTGTGTTAAGTATGTTGGTTCGTCACTTCCAAGAGGTCACACATGGAGTATAGATTTACAACAAACCCAATTGAATTTGAAAAAGAATGTTGAACTTGATTGTCAAACTAGATGCAATGCCACTTACCATATGCTTGAGAGTGTTATAGATGTGAGAGCAGCATTTGAGCGCTTAGCGGAATTGGATAATGAATATCAATGGCTTCCAAGTGAACAAGATTGGGAGCGTGGTAAACTTATCTATCAGTGTTTAAAAATATTTTATGACATGACAAATCATCTTTCTGGCACAAAATATCCAACGGCAAACTATTACTTTAATGATGTATGCTAAATTAATTTTCAGTTGATGCAGTGGTAACAAAGTAATGTAGATTACGTTCTTTTGATGGCATTGAAGATGCAAGTTAAGTTTGAAAAATATTGGGAGGATTGTAGTTTGGTATTGACATTTGGATCAGTGCTTGATCCTAGGTACAAAATGGAGTTTGTTCAATTTGCTTACCATGAGATATATGGTTCTTTGGATGATAGTTACATACATAGAGTTCGTGCAGCTTTATTTGATTTGTATGGCGAGTATAAGAGTTTAAATGTTTCATCTTCTTCTCCCACAATATTTGAGTATTCTCGTACAAGTGATAGTGATGGTGAAATAACAAACCAAATGAGGGTTGGATTTACTGGAGGGTTTAAGAGGTACATTAGGGAGCGTTCTGGCACTTCATTGGTGCAAAAGACGGAGTTGGAACAATATTTAGAGGAGGCTTTATTTCCACTTGATGATTCAAATGACCTTTCTTTTGATATATTAAATTGGTGGAAACTTAATGGCCCAAAGTATCCAATACTTGCAAAGATGGCTTGTGATATTCTATCTATACCTATTTCGATCGTAGCGTCGGAGTCCACTTTTAGTTGGGGAGGTCGGATTGTGGATGACTCACGTTCATCATTGGCTTCAGAGACCGTTAAGACTCTTATATGCATAAAAGACTGGTTGCCATCAATTAGTGACAAACTAAGTAAGTCAATTAATTATTTATTACATATTAAAAAAATCTAAGTAGTCAATTAATTTTTCATTAATTAATAATTTTTTTCCAGATAATTTGAAGGTCACAAGGGATACTGAATGACGACTACCGAGACGTTGCAAACTTTTTGTTTATGAAGCGATGTTTTTTTTTTACAAATACAATCTTTATTGTTATTTCAGTTCTTAGTATGTATCGTGGCACCACTTTTTGTTTATGGATGTTGCAAACTTGACTATGTATCGTGGCACCACTTTTTGTTATATTGCAAAACTATTTGCACTTAGTTCAAGTCATTTACTTGTTAGTTATAGTATTTTCATTATTAGTTGATTTTATTATTGTATGCACTTCGTATTCTATCAATCAACAGGTTTTTTGGAAGTTGATTGTCATGCTGATTTAAGGAAACAATGTGGACACACAAATGATCTATGAGTATGGATATTAAAGGTTAGTACTTCATTTCTTACTAATTTTCTATAGAGTTTATATTGTAGGTTTTTTAATAGTTATTTTTTGCGATGGCTAAACAATTTAAACGGATACGAATATTATCCGAATCCGAGGTATCCGAACGGATACGGATAGTTTTTTTGACTATGTGATGGATACGGATACGGATATGGATAGTGCATCCAGATAGAGAATATGGATATAGAAAACATGGTATCCGATCCGTATCCGTCCGTTTACCACCCCTACCTATAGTGCTAATTGGTTGGGCTTGCCCAACAGGCCTTGTCCTTCAGCCTCCAAGATAAAACTCTCAGGGGGTCCCAACTGGCCTATTTGAGCCCTACCTGCTCAACTAGGCTACCTGTACAAGAAATCAAAGTGTTAATATTATTGTTCTTTTAAAGAATGACGTTTCATGATGAGGAGTTGCTCAAGGTAGCCACTCCGTCATCCTGACCCATTTTTCTGGAAGCTGAGGGGGAGCACCTTAATTGTTGCTCGCCCTGAATTTTTCTGTTGTTAAGAGACCTTGAGGGTTCCTTCTTAATATGAGTTTCTGTAGGGACCCTGCATGCGGTTCTTTCTAAATATGAATTTCTTCCAGGACCCTGGTTTTTTTTTCTCAATATCAGTTTCTGTCGGGACCCTGGGGGTTCCTTCTCAATATGGGTTTCTACCGGGACCCGGGGTGGGGTTCCTTCTCAATATGAGTTTCTGCCGGGACCCTAAGTGCGTTTCTTTCTCAATATGAGTTTCTTTCGGGACCTGCGGGTTCCTTATCAATATGAGTTTATGTCGGGACCCTAGGGGGTTCCTTCTCAATATGGGTTTCTACCGGGACCATGTGCGGGGTTCCTTCTCAATATGAGTTTATGTCGGGACCCTAAGATGGTTCTTTCTCAATATGAGTTTCTACCGGGACCCTGGGGGTTCTTGCTCAATATGAGTTTCTTCCGGGACTTGGGGGTTCCTTCTCAATATGAGTTTCTATCGGGACCCTGAGGGTTCCTTCTCAATATGGGATTCTACCGGGACAATGGGTGGGGTTCCTTCTCAATATGAGTTTTTACCGTGACCCTGGAGTGGTTCCTTCTCAATATTAGTTTCTGCTAGGACCCTGGGGGGTTCCTGTTCAATATGAGTTTCTTCCGGGACCTAGGGGTTCCTTCTCAATATGAGTTTCTGTCGGGACCCTGGGGGGTTCCTTCTCAATATGGGTTTCTACCGGGACTATGTGACATACCCCAACCCAGTTACTTATAATTAAGTTTGAAAGTCAAAGTGAGTCAAACCATGATTAATTTAACCAAACTATAAACACGAGTTTTAATTTCAGAATCATCATTGGAAATCCATATAAGTGAAGACCTTTTTACAACATCAGAGTGGTCATACTTAGACAAACTTGCTTGAAGGATAATTTAAGTTAATTACATCATTTACAGTTAAACAAAATCTTTGTTTCTCCCATTCATAGCTAACCCAACCCGACTTCCTAGATTTGGCAGTGACATCGCGTAACCTGAAAAATGTGAACATAGGAACCGTGAGCAAAATAGCCCAGTGAATGCATCACTACTATACTACTGCATGAATTTAAATGCAATAAATCATGTCCATATAATTATGTATAATTTATCCGGCTCATTCATAATGAATGACCAACTTTTCTGAATCATGATTCACATATCGTGTCTAAATAGACAATTCTCCCCCATTATGGCCGAGGAGTAGCCCCTTGTCATTAATAGACAAATCTACCCCATTTCGGGTAGGGGAGTAACCTCCCATTTCGGTAAACTGAAATGAACAATTTCATATTCATTATATTCTGATCATATCAATAACACGATACAAATATCTCTTTCCAGTGAGTACACTCACCTTGGGTTGTCAAGTACGTATTCACGTTTCCTTCGGGAGGAGCTGAACTGGGTTGATTAGACCATATACCTGTCAATACAACTAAATCAGTACTGAATCTCAATTATAAGTATTATCCTAACATAGTTATGTAATTTTTCATGACTATACACCAACAATATAATTCCACTTAAGTCACATTCCATAAAACATGAGTAAAGACAAAACAATGGTATAGATTTGATAACGTGGTGAACATTCAACCGTAGGAAATACCTCATAAGGAATTTATACTAAAACCAAGTAAACAATAAATTATACTTCTCAATGTATATACACATGAAACATGTAATCAAAATACCCTTTGGACAGAGGAGATAACAATATTCTTTCATGGGGTATCCAGTATGGCCTCAGATTATTGCCCTCTATACTCAACCATCCTATATTCCTAAATTGTATAAATACAGGAGTCCAACCTTATAAATATGAAAACATATCTGAATATACATTCCAGTACAAGTGACGGTGTAATTTTTCAAGATTCCTAGAGCAAGTTATGACCATCTCTTTACAGCACAAGAAATCTGCCCTACAAGCTCCTCTATTGTTCCTTCAAATTCCAAGAATTTTCATAATTTTTATCCAGAAAAATTTCCATGATGTTCAACCACTTTTCCGTACACATAATTAATAGTACAGAATTAAAGTTTCCTAAGTTTTAGAGTTCATTTTCTATCTCAAAAGATTGATCAAACTCAGGACATACCCAAATGAAATATACAAACAACAACTATATACCAACTTGCAATCATCACCAAGGCCTAACCACAAGGAGTTAAATTCCAATTCTCTGATATGATATGAATATATGAGTCTACTTTCATATCCATATGGAATTTCTCAATTCTAGTAATCACACAAAGAGATATGTAGATTTGAATACAAGGGGTTTCAATACAAAGCAATATGACATATAAACACCACTTATCTCACATATGAACCAATACATATTATCACAAAGGATGATGGAATTTCAGTCAATAATTCACGATTTATATACTTTGAAATAAGTATAATACAAGATTGAAACAATATTAACACATAATTTTACCTTGGAAACACCTTAAGAATTTTCT
This sequence comes from Sambucus nigra, assembly GCA_949130495.1. Classification (NCBI taxonomy): domain Eukaryota; kingdom Viridiplantae; phylum Streptophyta; class Magnoliopsida; order Dipsacales; family Adoxaceae; genus Sambucus; species Sambucus nigra. Next base: position 540,437,278 of record OX422214.1, on the reverse strand, counting down.
TGGAATTCTTTTCCTTGCTTTTCCTTGTAATCTTTCTTCCTTAACTTCTACTTTCTCTTTCCTTAAGCCAAACACTCTTAAAACTGAACCTAGGGTTTGTTTTGCTGAAGAAATATGTTAGAGGGAGAGTTTTAATCCAATCACTTTAAAACATTTGGTTTACTAAAAGACAATTTACCACTTAAAGGAAATGGACAGCTTTGCCCTTTGTTCGTAAATTTGGTATAACTCCTTACTCGGGCATCCGTTTGATGATCCGTTTATTGTGTTACAACCCTAACTCACATGTCTACAACTATATAGTTTTTACCTTAAGTCAATTATAATGTTATAAGGGTCAAAACTAGTCTCTAATAGGAACATTTCTACCAAAAATAACAAAATTCTGTGTTCGTAAATAATTCGACCTTTCATGATTTATTAAAGTAGGATTATAATAAACATAATCACTTAACATTAGATATACTAATAACACATTATTCATATCACATCAGATAATCATGATTTAAATATAATTTATCATAATTATATCCGGGTTGTCACACTATGGGTGGGGTTCCTTCTCAATATGAGTTGTCGGGACCCTGGGGTGGTTCCTTATCAATATGACTTTCTGTCGGGACCCTGGGGGCATCCTTCTCAAAATGGGTTTCTAACCGGACCATGGGTTGTTTTCCTTCTCAATATGAGTTTCTTCCGGGACCCTCGGGTGTTCTTTCTCAATATTGGTTTCTACTGGGACCATAGGTGGGGTTCCTTCTCAATATGGGTTTCTGCTGGGACCCTGGGGTGGTTCCTTCTCAATATGAGTTTTTTGTCGGGACCCTATGGGGTTCCTTCTCAATATGAGTTTCTTCCGGGACCTGGGGGTTCCTTCTCAATATGAGTTTCTATCGGGACCTTGGGGGGTTCCTTCTCAATATGGGTTTCTACCGGGACCATGGGTGGGGTTCCTTCTCAATATGAGTTTCTTCCGGGACCCTGGGCTGGTTCCTTCTCAATATGAGTTTCTGTCGGGACCCTGGGGGGTTCCTTCTCAATATGGGTTTCTACCGGGACCATGGGTGGGGACCCTGGGGTGGTTACTTCTCAATATGAGTTTCTGCCGGGACCCTAGGGGTTCCTTCTCAATATGAGTTTCTGTCGAGACCCTGGGGGGTTCTTGCTTAATATGAGTTTCTTCCGAGACCCGGGGTTCCTTATCAATATGAGTTTCTGTCGGGACCCTTGGGGGTTCCTTCTCAATATGGGTTTCTACCTGGACCATGAGTGGGTTTCCTTCTCAATATGAGTTTCTGCCAGGACCCTGGGGTGGTTCCTTCTCAATATGAGTTTCTGCCAGGACCCTGGGGGGTTCCTGCTCAATATGAGTTTCTTCCGGGACCTGAGGGTTCCTTCTCAATATGAGTTTCTACCATGACCATGGGTGGGGTTCCTTCTCAATATGAGTTTTTGCCGAGACCCTGGGTAGTTCCTTCTCAATATGAGTTTCTGTTGGGACCCTGGGGTGTTCCTTCTCAATATGGGTTTCTATCGGGACCATGGGTGGAGTTCCTTCTCAATATGAGTTTCTGCCGGGATCCTGGGGTGGTTCCTACTCAATATGAGGTTCTGTTAGGACTCTAGGGGGTTCCTTCTCAATATGAGTTTCTACTGGGACCATGGGTGGGGTTCCTTCTCAATATGAGTTTTTGCCGGGACCCTTGGGTGGTTCCTTCTCAATATGAGTTTCTGTCGGGACCCTGGGGGTTCTTGTTCAATATGAGTTTCTTTTGGGACCTGGGGTTCCTTCTCAATATGTGTTTCTGTCGGGACCATGGGGGTTCCTTCTCAATATGGGTTTCTACCGGGACAATGGGTGGGGTTCCTTCTCAATATGAGTTTATGCCGGGACCCTGGGGTGGTTCCTTCTCAATATGAGTTTCTACCAGGACCCATGGGGGTTCAATCTCAATATGAGTTTCTTCTGGGACCTGGGGTTCCTTCTCAATATGAGTTTCTGGCGGGACCCTGGGGGGTTCCTTCTCAATATGGGTTTCTACCGGGACCATGGGTGGGGTTCCTTCTCAATATGAGTTTCTGTCGGGAGCCTGGGATGGTTCCTTCTCAATATAACTTTCTATCAGGACCCTGGGGGTTACTTCTCAATATGGTTTCTACCGGGACCATGGGTGGTTTTGCAACTCAATATGAGTTTCTTTCGGGACCCTCGGGTGTTCCTTCTTAATATGGGTTTCTACCGGGACCATGGGTGGGGTTCCTTCTCAATATGAGTTTCTGCTGGGACCCTGGGGTGGTTCCTTCTCAATATGAGTTTCTGTCGGGATCCTGGGGGGTTCCTTCTTAATATGAGTTTCTACCGAGACCCTGGGGTGGTTCCTTCTCAATATGAGTTTCTGCCGAGACCCTATGGGGTTCTTGCTCAATATGAGTTTCTTTTTAGACCCGAGGGTTCCTTCTCAATATGAGTTTCTGTCGGGACCCTGGTGGGCTCCTTCTCAATATGGATTTCTACCGGGACCATGGGTGGGATTCCTTCTCAATATGAGTTTCTGTCAGGATCTTGGGGTGGTTCCTTCTCAATATGAGTTTCTGCCCGGACCCTGGGGATTCCTGCTTAATATGAGTTTCTTCCGGGACCTCGGGGTTCCTTCTCAATAAGAGTTTCTACCAGGACCATAGGTGGGTTTCCTTCTCAATATGAGTTTCTATTGGGACGTTGGGGTGGTTCCTTCTCAATATGAGGTTTTGCCTGGACCCTGGAGGGTTCCTTCTCAATATGAGTTTCTTTCGGGACATGGGGGTTCCTTCTCAATATGAGTTTCTGTCGGGACCCTGGGGGGTTCCTTCTCAATATGGATTTCTACCGGGACCATGGGTTGGGTTCCTTCTCAATATGAGCTTCTATCGGGACCCTGGGGTGTTCCTTCTCAATATGCATTTCTATCAAGACCATGGGTGGGGTTCCTTCTCAATATGAGTTTCTACCGGGACCCGGGGGTGGTTCCTTCTCAATATAAGTTTCTGTCGTGACCTCGAGGGGGTTCTTGCTCAATATGAGTTTCTTTCGAGACCTGGGGTTTCCTTCTCAATATGAGTTTCTGTCGGGAACGTAGGGGGTTCCTTCTCAATATTGTTTCTACCGGGACCATAGGTGGTGTTCCTTCTCAATATGAGTTTTTGTCGGGACCCTGGGGTGGTTCCTTCTCAATATGAGTTTTTGTCGGGACCCTGGGGGTTCTTGATCAATATGAGTTTCCTCCGGGACCCTGGGATGTTCCTTCTCAATATCGGTTTCTACCGGGACCATAAGTGGGGTTCCTTCTCAATATGAGTTTTTTGTCGGGACCCTGGGGTGGTTCCTTCTCAATATGAGTTTCTGTCGGGAACCTGGGGGTTCCTTCTCAATATGGGTTTCTACCGGGACAATGGGTGGGGTTCCTTCTCAATATGAGTTTATGTCGGGACCCTGGGGTGGTTCCTTCTCAATATGAGTTTCTACCAGGACCCATGGGGGTTCCATCTCAATATGAGTTTCTTCCGGGACCTGGGGATTCCTTCTGAATATGAGTTTCTGTCGGGACCCTGGGGGTTCCTTCTCAATATGGGTTTCTACCAGGACCATGGGTGGGGTTCCTTCTCAATATGAGTTTCTGTCGGGACCCTAGCGTGTTTCCTTCTCAATATGAGTTTCTGCCGGGACCCTGGGGGGTTCCTTCTCAATATGGGTTTCTGCCGGAACCCTGGGTGGGTTTCTTCTCAATATTTCCAATAAAAAAATATTTTTATTTTTTTTATAGGTAGACACCATTCTACGTTAGCCCCTCGTGCAAAGTCTTTTGTGTTCGGTGGACCAAAATCTTTGTACGCCATAAATTTAGATTTTTTTATGGACCCTAGGGTTTCTTAATCATTCCCCTTAGGGTCATTAAATGTTATGTGACTTCATCCCATGTTTTGTAAATGAGGCCACTTATAGTGGACCTCCTTATCTGTGTATAAACTGGGGTGGAGGGGTTACTCGCGGTGAGCCGCTCGTTTTTAGCCTTCTTCTATGGCCTTCTATCTTGGGTTGAGGGGTTGCTCAAAGTGATCCCCTCTCCCTTGTCCTTCTTTTGTGGCCTTCCATCCTAGGTAGAGGGCTTGTTCACGGTGAGACCCTCACCCTTGGCCTTCTTCTGTTTCCTTCTTTATTGGGCAAAGGGATTGCTCGCGATGAGCCCCTCACCATTAGCCTTCTTTTGTGGCCTTCTTTCTTGGGAAGAGATATTTCTCGCTGTGAGTCCCTCACCCTTGGCCTTCTTCTATGGCCTTTTATCTTGGGCGGAGGGGTTGCACGCGGTGATCCCCTCGACCTTGGCCTTCTTTTGTGACCTTTTATCTTGGGCGGAGGGGTTACTCGCGGTGAGGCCCTCGCCCTTGGCCTTCTTCTGTGGCCTTCTTTCTTAGGCGGAGGGATTGCTCGTGGTGAGCCCCTCGCCATTGGCCTTCTTCTGTGGACTTCTTTCTTGGGCAGAGGGATTGCTCGCTGTGAGCCCCTCACCCTTGGCCTTCTTTTGTGGCCTTCTATCTTGGGCGGAGGGGTTACTCGCGGTGGACCCCTCACCCTTGGCCTTCTTTTGTGGCCTTCTATCTTAAGCGGAGGGGTTACTCACAGTTAGCCCCTCGCCCTTGTCCTTCTTCTGTGGCCTTTCATCTTGAGCGGAGGGGTTACTCGAGGTGAGCACCTCACCCTTGTCCTTCTTCTGTGGCATTTCATCTTGGGCGGAGGGGTTACTTGCGGTGAGCCCCTCTCCCTTAGCCTTTTTCTGTGGCCTTTCATCTTTGGCGGAGGGGTTACTCACAGTAGGCCCCTCGCCCTTGGCCTTCTTCTTTGGCCTTTCATGTTGGGAGGAGGGGTTGCTCATAGTGAGTCCCTCGCCCTTGGCTATTTTCTATCAAACTTGCAATCTTGGGCAGCTGGAGCCACTCTAAGTGGATCCCCACACTCCAAGCTATTTTATTATTTGTTCACTTTGCTTGGGGACTTCTCAATATTATCCACCCTCATGCATAAGTGTCTTGTAATGTCGAGAGACTTGTTCACGAAATTGTCATACCTTTTATTTATACTTGGCAGTTGCTCAAGATTGTGAGCGTTTCGGTTCCCTTGGACCCTTAGGTGCTAAATTTTTTCACCTTACATTTATACTTGACACTTTCTCAAGACTGTGGGCGCTCCGGTGCCCTTGGAGCCTTAGGTTCTCAACTAGCGCACCTTATATTTATACTTGGCACTTGCTCAAGACTGTAAACGCTTCGGTTCCCTTGGAGCCTTAGGTTCTCAACTGGCGCACCTTATATTTATACTTGGCACTTTCTCAGGACTGTGAGCGCTCCGGTGCCCTTTGAGCCTTAGGTGCTCCTCTGGATCACCTTATGTTTATACTTGGCACTTGCTCAAGACTATGAGCGCTCCGGTGCCCTTGGAGCCTTAGGTACTAAACAGTTGTACCTTATATTTATACTTGACACTTTCTCTATATTATGAGCTCTCCGATGCCCTTGGAGCCTTATGTACTAAATTGTTGTGCCTTATGTTTATACTTGGCCTTTGCTCAAGACTGTGAGCGCTCCGGAGCCCTTGGAGCCTTAGGTACTAAACTGTCGCACATATACTTATACTTGGCAGTTGCTCGATATTATGAGCACTCCTGTGCCCTTGGAGCCTTAGGTGCTCAACTGGCACACCTTATATTTATACTTGGCACTTGGTCAAGACTGTGAGTGCTCCGGTGCCCTTGGAGCCTTAGGTTCTCATCTGGAGCACCTTATGTTTATACTTGGCAGTTGCTCAAGACTGTGAGCGCTCCGGTGACCTTGGATCCTTAGGTACTAAACAGTTGTACCTTATATTTATGCTTGGCACTTTCTCAAGACTGTGAGCAAGTTGTCATTTCTGAAGCTTCCCCTCTATTTGCAGGGTAATTGCATATAGAATGAGCGAGTTCAAAGTTTGAAGCGGACCCTCTAACTTGCATACATCTGAACAAGTCAAGATTTGGAAGCTACCCCTCTAACTACGGGGTACTTGCTTATAGGCTCAGCAAGTTATGACTTTTTAGCACAACCCCACATGACTGTGGGGTACCTTCTAGCGCAACCCCGTGTGACTTTGGGGTATATTTTTTTTAGAGCAACCCCATGTGACTATGGAGTATTTTGTTATGCACATTCATTTCTTAGGGATTAACTAGGAGATGGGGTTAGCCCTTCTCTTCCCACAAACTTTGCATAATATTTTGCATATATCATAAGTAAAGAAATAATTAGTTCTTTATACTAAAACTTTCCCTTGATCTCCAGGGTCCTTGTTCCAAACTTTTCTTAAGAACCTTTTTGTCTTATAAAAATAACAAGTTTAGAGAGGGGGGTAGACCCGCTTCTCCCTATTTTCTGAAAATTGGTCAATTACAATTTTTCTGGAGGATAGAGGTTAGGACTTGTTCTCTAGGCTATAAATCTCTATTGAATAATAAATAAATAAATGAGTGAATTTTTTATTATTATTATTACTAGGAGGATAACCTCCTGCTGGTCCTGTTGGGTCTTAGGGACTTTACTCACTATACTTTTACTTTTAGGTTGGATATCCCCCCAAGTATGATGAGGAAAGTTCCTTATATCATGTGCCCTCTTCTAATCTAGTAGAGGTTCTACCCTTCTTTTAAGAAAAGAACACATAAATGTGGTGTACCCCCCGCACAATGTAGGTAAATGAGTCATGCACAAAATTTCAAGTGCCAACAAAAATAATGAGTATTACTTTTCTTCATTGCAGTTAGAGTTTATATTTCTTACAAGAAGTGTACTCATAAAACTAGAGCAGGCTATTCAAACTTTTTAAGAAAATGAAACTTGGCAGGAGTTAGGCATAGTACCTTCTCGGTCGTAGTGGTGAGAATGTCTGTATACGACAGATTGAATTTTGGGGCGAGGACTTGTACGGGACCCTCACCACTGCCTGTAATTATGGGGGGTTCCTCTCCTAGAAGTCCCACTCTTAGAACTAAATTTATCCGGGGTTCCTCGCGCCCACATGCCATTGAGGAGGGTTCCTCTCTTGTGGGTTCCTCGCCTGGGGTATCTCGTTTGGCGGGATGGGTTTTGGTCCCAAATTATCGGGGGCCACTATTGGTCATGAAGTCCGACACGGAGAGTTGTCTGGTGCAAGTCCCTCGTCGGGTATATTAATGATGGTGGGTGTCTCACCAAACGATTTGTTTACAGGAGGTTCCTTTTGTTTGAATTTAGGAGGTCCTCTTCATCGGATTTTCCATCTGGGGTCAATATGGCTGCGTCAGAAATCATTTTGAACCCTCATCAGCTGTTGAGTTCCTCAATGTCTGTGGTTGATACAGTCAGCGGATCCTCGTCATAAATGGCTTTAAACCCTTATAGCGTAATGGGTTCCTCGTGTTCCGCCCCAGCCTTGGGGGGGGGGGGGGGGTTCCTCATCAGTGTCGTTTTCATTAGCAGGTTCTTTGCAGATATCATTTCTAAGAACTTGTTCCTCGCAAATGCCACCGCTGGTTGAGGGTTCCTTGAATTTTAGTTCGGAACTGAGGGGTCCCTCGTTGGGAGTTATCATTGTCTCGGGTTCCTCGCCGAAAATAATTTTCCATGAGGGGTTCTTCGCACCCCACTGGTTCCTCGCGATCGCCCTCAAAACCTCTAAGTTTCCTTGCACGTTGCTATTGGATTCCTTTCTCCAAGCGAGGATTCCTCACCTGTACCTGCTACATTTATACTTAGGGGTTCCTCGCCTTTGACAGATTTGGGCAGTTCCGCTAGCAAGGGTTCCTCGCCAATACCTGTTCCATATCCAATAGACTTGGGTTCCTCATGTGCGAATGATTCGGTACTGAGGAGTTGCTCGCCCATAAAATTTCAACTATGGGACCCACCGTTAGGGGTCCCTCGCTAAAATTTACTACTGCCATGGTTTCAGAGGTCCCTCGCCAGTAGCTGTCCATACCCGAAGTTTCCTCGCCGATCCTAAATTTGGGTGGGTCTATTATTCAGGCTTCCTCGCCATTTCCCATAGTGGGTTCAAAGTTCTTTATGGTCGCGGGTTCCTCATTAAGCACCACTTCTCTGATTTGCAATGATGTGTCAGCTGCCAGATGTGATAAGGAAAGGGGTTCCTCGCACTTTACCTTAGACGCGGAGGGTTCCTCGCCGAATCAACTGTTGGTGGCTAAGGGTGTCTCAACCTTGAGCTTTATCGAGTGTTCCTCATCTGTCAGAACAAGTGTTGGAGAGAGGGGGGTCTAGACGGTTGAATTTTTTTCTTGGAGAGAGGGGGGTCTCGACCCCTAGTTCTTTATTTCAAGAGGAGGATGTCTCAAAGTCTTCGGATTTTATGGGAATGGGTGTCTCGACCCATGGAAAAATGGTGATCTCGTCTTCACAGACTACCCATTTAATTAAGGGTTCCTCGCGGTCTATCCCCCTATCCGCGGGTCCCTCGTTAGAAGCAACGTCTGCGGCTTATGGTTCCTCGCGTGTCGTGCTCATAGCTGGGGTTGTCTCAATTATTGACGATATTAATAGGGGCTCCTCGCCTATTGATTCTTTTGGTAATGGTGTCTCGAAATATGCCAATAGGGGGCAAACTGCCAGATGTGATAAGGGTGTCTCAACACCCACTTATGTTGGTTCCTCGCACGTCGACTTCGCCTCTAAAGGTGTCTCGACATCTTCCAATGGGTTCCTCACGTGCCAACTTATCAACCGAGGGTGTCTCAACCTCATGCTTCGTCGAGACTGCTGCCACAACTTCTTTGTTGACGAAGAGGGACACCCAGGGTTCCTCACCCATGAGTTCCTCTCGCCTCGACTTCCCATCCGGGGGGGTATCGACCTCATGCTTCGTTGAGACTACTGCCACGACTTCTTTTTTGGCGACGAGATAAGCTGAGGGTTCCGTGCGAGTTGACATTTCTATAAGGGTTGCTGCTGCTACTTCCCTTTTTTTTTGCGATGAGGGACACCTGGGGTTTCTCATCCATAGGTTCCTCACGAGTTGGTATTTCAAGAGGGTATGCTACCGCTAAGAGTTCCTCACTTGGAATTTCTACCACGATGGGTTCTTTTCTTGAGGGTTCCTCATCGCTATCATTGAGCGCGAGGAGTTCCTCAACCATACCAGTTTTTTTTCCAAACACTTAGGGTTCCTAGGGTTCCTGCCAGTGAACTTGGCGGTTGCCACAACTTGCTCCAGCGCCGTCTTCCGCGGCTGAGCTATTTCTACCGAAATTGCCGCCAAAACGGTTTCCCATCCAGAGGGGGCTACTGCTGGTGTTACACAACCTTTACCCTAACTTTCCAAGTCTCAAAAAATATACTCATAAGCCTCTTCCACCGGTGAGCTGGTCTGCCCTCCCGGAGGAGCAGGTATTTTTGAGATCCATTCACAGATGGAATGTCTTCAAACACTAGCAGCTTAGAAACATTAAAACCTTATTTTTCCATAGAAGTGAGGATACCTCCCCAGCAGAGTCGCCAAATGTAGGAGGGTAGTGAGACTGAGGTCTATGAATAACTGGAAAGGGTGAGGCGTGACCCACTCCAATGGACGTTGTCTGCAAGGTTCTCAAGAACTTCTGGAGTAGCTTCTGATGAGACCTTCTCCTTTTGGTAAAAATTGAGCTCAAGCTGGAACTCCCTCCCTGTAAGAAGATGAGCTTCCACAAAAATAATAGTAATTTTCTCAATAGGAGCTCCTGGGAATGATGGCTGTTAGTGGAGAGTGAAAGAACAAGACACTTAGCACTAGAGAGAGAGAGCAGGGAGAGAATACTAGGAAGTCTAGTGGTATTTTGACAGAGTAACAGTGTTATTGAGTTTTTTTTCTTTTCATAACCTTGCCCAGGGGTCCTATTCATACTTGGGCACTAAGGCTGGGTTGGCACTTTTAGCGCCAAAACTTAGAGGGTTGGTGAGGGACAAAGTCTGCAGTGTACTATTTGTCCCTACCTGCAGGCAGCTCTACATGTCCCCTCTGGTAAATGCCCCCTGGTGCCAACCAAAGTTCAAAAGAAAATATTTCTTCTAATGGAGACAAAATATCTAATTTTTTAAATATCTTTTAAAACGGTAACTTTTGGTACAAACTTTGTAAACTTGAGGGGGGTCTCGAGGACCACCTCCTCTAAAATATGTGTCTTCTAAAATCATTTTTCTTGAGAGGGGTTTAGAGGACCCTCTCCTTTAAAATCATTTTATAAACAATTCTTTTCTTGTGAGCATCCAACCCTTTGGTTGATCACTTCACTTGTGACTAAGTGTGAAGTGTGTGTAGTCTTGAGTGACTTCTGGGTCTTCCTACTAGTATTCTCTCAATCTTATAGTGCTAAGTGGTTGGGCTTGCCCAACATACCTTGTCCTTCAGCTCCCAAGCCAAAACTCTCAGGGTGTCCCAACTAGACTATTTGAGCCCTACCTGTTCAAATAGGCTACCTGTACAAGAAAGAAAAGTGTTAATACTGTTGTTCTTTTAAAGAATGACGTTTCATGATGAGGAGTTGCTCATGGTAGCCACTCCGTCATCCTTGCCTATTTTTCTAGAAGCTGAGGGGGAGGACCTTGACTGTTCCTCGCCCTGACATTTTCTGTTGTTAAGAGAACTTGAGGGTTCCTTCTCAATATGAGTTTCTGTAGGGACCCTGCGTGCGTTTCTTTCTAAATGTGAATTTCTGCCAGGACCGTGGTTTTTTTTTTCTCAATATGAGTATCTATCGGGACCCTGGGGTTCCTTCTCAATATGGGTTTCCATCGGGACCCTGGGTGGGGTTCCTTCTTAATATGAGTTTCTTTCGGGACCCTGGGTGGGGTTCTTTCTCAATATGAGTTTATTTCGGGACCTGGGGGTTCCTTCTCAATATGAGTTTCTGTCGGGACCCTAAGGGTTCCTTCTCAATATGGGTTTCTACCAGGACCATGGGTGGTGTTCCTCTCAATATGAGTTTCTGTCGGGACCCTGGGGTGGTTCCTTCTCAATATGAGTTTCTGTCGGGACCTTGGGGGTTCTTGCTCAATATGAGTTTCTTCCAGGACCTGGGGGTTCCTTCTTAATATGAGTTTTTGTCGGGACCCTGGGAGGTTCCTTCTGAATATGGGTTTCTACCGGGACCATGGGTGGGGTTCCTTCTCAATACACTACACCAAATCTGCACTATCGTCATAGTCATTGACCTTGACAAGTTGGACTTGTCAAGGTCAATGATCGTGACAATTCGGGAAGAGACAAATTTTTTTGTCACGGACGTGTCACGATCATTGACCTTGACAAGTTCGTTAAAATTGTCACGGTCGTGTCAAGGTCATGGACCGTGACATGTTTAGTCACGGTTAATAACTGTGACAAACTCGTGATAAGATTTGTCAAGTACTTGTCACGGTCAATGACCGTGACAATTCTAGGCAGAATTTAAAAAAATTCTGTTGGGCAGTATGGCCACTGCCACTGTCCAGCAGTATATTTGTATCTGTTATAACAACGTTGGTTGTACCTATTCAAACATCATATATCCAAATAAACTAAAGATAGTGCAAATATATATTCATGACGATATAATCCAAATATTCAAAATAGAAATAATATACATGACGATATAATCCAAATATAATTAAAATGGACAAACTTAAAAATAATGTTACTACATGTCTTGGGTAAATGTGAGGAGGTGAGTTGGCCACACGATATACAAATTGACACACCCACTAATATACATCGTGCCGCATTGTTCGCGCAACCACAATAGGGAGTTCTCCTGCCCGAGTATCACATGTGTGACGAGCACTTTGGACTCGATCCCTTGAAGCGCACTTCCATGAACTATTCCACCCTCGACGATATTCGGGTCCCTCAACCCCCGCCCTATCCGTTGTCCATCATATACATCCAATATGAACACGCTCGGCCAACCAAGTGTCGATAATGGTCTGGGGAAGGGAGCCAAATAAGGAAGTGGATCATCGAAATACGCACGTGACGGTGAAGAAGCAGCGAGATCCACATCCTCGTCCTCCTGCGCCTCGTTCTCCCGAACCTCCTCCTCCTCCACCTCCTTCTCCTTCCCTTTCCCCTTCCCCTTACGGTCTCCGCCCAACGTACGCTTCATGAATGCGTACAAATCTTGGACCATCGCCTCCAAACGGGACAGCTTCGCGTCGTGTGAATCCACCGTTCGAGCCAACCCGGTGTCGCTCGTCTCCAATCCGATGATCCTAGATTTGGTCACCCGCGAGCTCACCCCCTTGTCCTCCCCCTGCGATCAGAGCCAAGCACTTGGCTCAGTGCGTCTGTGGTCAAAGACGCCTTGTCGGCATCAGACTACGACTCATGCATTTCCTTAAGCTTTGCCTGAAACGACAAAAAGCACATGATTAGTAAAATAAGTAAACTAAAAAATTATAACGTAATTAAAAAAAATTATACCGTGGGATTACTTACAATCGTGGTCGCGACGCTCGGGGACACCTCCTTGTCCTTCCCCTTCTTCGTCCGAAGAGCCACATAAGTATCGAGCCTATGTGGCTTACCCCCTGGCCCACTCCCTACCCCCTGAAATAAAATTAGGTCAAATTAGTATCGGACGCGCAAAGTAAAATAATGAAGAATAATATATTTCTGTAGTTATAGAAAAATTAAGTCTTACCTTCGTCCTATGATCCACCTCGGTGTAAGAGGTCCGGCCGGAGTAGTGCACGTCCGTCTTTTTTGCCCGATTTTCCCTCCCCGATTGGCGAGATACCAATTGTCGATCCTCGATCTCATTGTCAATGAACTTTTGCCATTGTGCCAATGAGATCAGCTCCTTGGGTGGGACAGATCCACTCCATTATATAATGGACTCTCGTGTTTTCCTAAAGTACCGTGTCGGCATATTTTTCTTCCACGTCTTGTGTTGCTCCCTCAACTGCTCCAAGACAGAATCGTGTAGCTTTAGATCCAAGTTGAATTTTTCCTGTCCAACAAATTCAATGTTAGTTGCGAATAAATATAAATATAAATATAAATATAAAATGAAATTGAAATTGAAATTGAAATTGAAATTGAAATATATTACTTGTAGTGTCGCCCAAGCAGCTAACTTGAGCTCAGATGGCACCTCCTTCCAACTCATAAACCCCGGGCCGATGACCATATTTAGCAGCTCGACGGATCTCGCTAATAGCTCCGATTTGTTCTCGACAGTAATCCCAAAATTTTCATATTTGGGGAGCCTAGGGGCGGAGGAGCCCTCGGCGCCTCCGCTACAACCGAGCCCAGCCGACATCATCATAAACAGCATCATCATCTTCTCCTTAATACCTGAAGGAGACATTTTCTGTAAAAAAATGTTATTAGTACAGATAAAAAAAGATGTTATTAGTACACATAGACACACACCCCTACCCCACCCCCACAACACACACGCACACGTACACGTACACGTACACGTACACGTACACGTACACGTACACGTACATAAATATGTCTAAATTAGTTGAAAACATCTAACGTGGAATAGATGTAAAGCATGGAATTATTATTATATATATTATATATGCCGGAATAGATGTAAAGTATGGAATTATTAGTATACAAACCGCCCCACCACCACCCCACCCCCTCCCCCCACCACATCCCTTGCCCCCTCCCCCACCACACACCACCACACACATATATACACACACATACACACACATATACACATATTTAATTTCAAGTATGTTTCATTTAATTATCATACTGTGTATATATTGTTCGATATACAAAGTAATTTTCAAAAAAAGTTGAAAAATCCCAACCCCATATGGACAATATTCCAGTGGTCATGCCACTTTTAAAACTAACCAACCCAACATTTACTAAACAAAATAATCTAACAACAATTTCAACAACAAATGTGTAACCCGTACTCCTTCTAATTCATCTACTCAATTAATTCATTTCATCAATTAAACTAACAATTAAAGTATACAATTATTAATTTACTAATTTACAATGAGGGACAATCCTACTTTCATATGAAATTGGCACTAATTATTAATTTACTTTCATCTAAGACTATACAATTAAAATTACAATTAAAGCTATACAATTTATTAATTAAAGATATACAATTGTTAAAAAAAACCCACCCCCCCTCCCCCCCCCCCCCCCACCCCCCTCCCCCCCTCCCCAACCACATACCACCACACACATATATACACACACATACACACACATATACACATATTTAATTTCAAGTATGTTTCATTTAATTATCATACTTTGTATATATTGTTCGATATACAAAGTAATTTTCAAAAAAAGTTGAAAAATCCCAACCCCATATGGACAATAATCCAGTGGTCATGCCACTTTTAAAACTAACCAACACAACATTTACTAAACAAAATAATCCAACAGCAATTTCAACAACAAATGTGTAACCCGTACTCCTTTTAATTCATCTACTTAATTAATTCATTTCATCAATTAAACTAATAATTAAAGTATACAATTATTAATTTACTAATTTACAATGAGGGGCAATCCTACTTTCATATGAAATTGGCACTAATTATTAATTTACTTTCATCTAAAACTATACAATTAAAATTATAATTAAAGTTATACAATTTATTAATTAAAGCTATACAATTGTTAAAACTCCCCCCCACCCCACCCCCAACCCCCCTCCCCCACCACACACCACCACACACATATATACACACACATACACACACATATACACATATTTAATTTCAAGTATGTTTCATTTAATTATCATACTTTGTATATATTGTTCGATATACAAAGTAATTTTCAAAAAAAGTTGAAAAATCTCAACCCCATATGGACAATAATCCAGTGGTCATGCCACTTTTAAAACTAACCAACCCAACATTTACTAAACAAAATAATCCAACAACAATTTCAACAACAAATGTGTAATCCGTACTCCTTCTAATTCATCTACTCAATTAATTCATTTCATCAATTAATCTAATAATTAAAGTATACAATTATTAATTTACTAATTTACAATGAGGGGCAATCCTACGTTCATATGAAATTGGCACTAATTATTAATTTACTTTCATCTAAAACAATACAATTAAAATTACAATTAAAGCTATACAATTTATTAATTAAAACTATACAATTGTTAAACCCTCCCCCCACCACACCCCCTGCCCCCTCCCCCACCACACACATATATACACACACACACATATACACATATTTAATTTCAAGTATGTTTCATTTAATTATCATACTTTGTATATATTGTTCGATATACAAAATAATTTTCAAAAAAAAAGTTGAAAAATTCCATCCCCATATGGACAATAATCTAGTGGTCATGCCACTTTTAAAACTAACCAACCCAACATTTACTAAACAAAATAATCCAATAGCAATTTCAACAACAAATGTGTAACCCGTACTCCTTCTAATTCATCTACTCAATTAATTCATTTCATCAATTAAACTAACAATTAAAGTATACAATTATTAATTTACTAATTTACAATGAGGGGCAATCCTACTTTCATATGAAATTGGCACTAATTCTTAATTTACTTTCATCTAAAACTATACAATTAAAATTACAATTAAAGCTATACAATTTATTAATTAAAGCTATACAATTGTTAACCCCCCCCCCCCCCCCCCACCACCACCACACCCCTTGCCCCCCTCCCCCCGCTACACACACGCACACACCTACGCACACATACACACACCCCACCCCCTCCCCCCCCCTACACCACCACACACACATACACACACATATACACATACATATACACACATATATATACACACATACACATACACACACATATAGAAATGAAAGAGAGAGAAAAAAAAACATACCTTAGAGAGAGAGAGCATAAATCGCTTAGAGAGAGAGAGGGGGGGGGAAACCAAAAAAGGGTGGGAAAAAAGAAGCCTAAGGCTTTTTTTACTGCAGCAGTTGTCACGGTCGTGTCAAGTTCATTGACCGTGACAATTATTTAAAGAATTATCATGGTCATTGACCGTGACACGACCGTGACAACTACATTTGTCACGGCCTTGTCACGGTCGTGTCAAGGTCAATGACCGTGACACAAAATGCGTATTTTTTGTCACGGTCAATGACCTTGACAAGTGTGGCCGGCTGAAATGTGACAATTTTGCCATTTTGGTGTAGTGATATGAGTTTCTGTCGGGACGCTGGGGTGGTTCCTTCTCAATATGAGTTTCTGTCGGGACGCTGGGGGGTTCCTGCTCAATATGAGTTTCTTTCGGGACTTGGGGGTTCCTTCTCAATATGAGTTTCTGTCAGGACCCTGGGGGGTTCCTTCTCAATATGGGTTTCTACTGGGACCATGGGTGGGGTTCCTTCTCAATATGAGTTTATGTCGGGACCCTGGGGGGTTCCTTCTCAATATGGGTTTCTACCGGGACCATGGGTGGGGTTCCTTCTTAATATGAGTTTCTGCGAGGACCCTGGGGTGTTCCTTCTCAATATGGATTTCTATCGGGACCATGGGTGGGGTTCCTTCTCAATATGAGTTTCTGCCAGGACCCTGGGTGGTTCCTTCTCAATATGAGTTTCTACCGAGACCCTGGGGGTTCTTGCTCAATATGAGTTTCTTCCGGGACCTGGGGGTTCCTTCTCAATATGAGTTTCTGTCGGGACCCTGGGGGGTTCCTTCTCAATATGGATTTCTACCAGGACCATGGGTGGGATTCCTTTTCAATATGAGTTTCTTTCGGGACCTGGGGGTTCCTTCTCAATATGAGAAACTGTCAGGACCCTGGGGGATTCCTTCTCAATATGGGTTTCTACCGGGACCATGGGTGGGGTTCTTTCTTAATATGAGTTTCTGCCGGGACCCTGGCGGGTTCCTGCTCAATATGAGTTTCTGTCGTGACCCTGGGTGGGTTTCTTCTCAATATTTTCAATAAAAAAATATTTTTATTTTTTTTGTAGGTAGACACCCTTTTACTAAAGCCCTTGTTGAGCGTTTTAGAAGTTATATAAGATATAAGATTTGATTTGCTATTGTTTCGTAATTCAATTTTTTAAAATATTTTTTTTGAACAATTTAATATATTTATGTGAATGGGTGTACAACTCAAGTATTGATATGAGTCAGTTAAGTGGCTATCTTAGTCATATCAATATTTGTAGAGTCCAAAGTTTGAGGTGCAGGCATTAAATCCTGAAAAAATATGATGCAAAATGTATTTGTGATCCACCTTTACTCTAATCATACATGACCAGATCACCAATTTAATATCGAGGAATATTTCTATAAGGATATAATTTTGTATAATATTCTAGAACCTTAGTGCAAAGACAATAAATAGTCACTTTGCACAACCATTAATTCTTTTTTCCTTTTTCTCTATAGGAAAATGAATTTTTGGATATGTCAACTTTTAGTCATATTATTGTATATGACATACCTATCTGGAGTAAAGCCACATGAAAAAATCTTCAGACAACTCCATTTAATAAATATAATTGGAGATTACATCAATAAAATTACTTAAGATATTAAACGTGGTATCGTAATTAATTTTTATTTTACATCAATGGAAATAAACGTTGGGTTTTACAATATTCAGTGGGAGACTCCAGTAACAAAGCATATGATATGTCATTTTGTCGCAGGGATATAAATCCAAATCTATGTCAAGGGTGCATCAAGACTGCAACTTTCGCCATAAAAAATCGTTGCTCTAACAAGAAATCTACCATTATTTGGTATGTTTTTGCATGTTTAAAATTTCTACTATATCTTTTCATCCTGCGATTGAAAAAGGTGTAGTAATGATTTTTCAAAGCCAATTCAATATCGGGGACATGACCACGTATGAAGAAAAAATGGGCATAGTGCTTAAAAACTTCAAAAAATAAAGCTAATGGTGGTAATTCTCACGGAAGTATGTTACGGACTCAATAAGATACTCTGGATATATTCCAATTTATGGAGCGGTTCAATGTATTTCAGATTTATTTCCACTTGAATGCTCCAATTGCTTCGACACTCTGCTTGCCATGTCATCATTATCTTGTAGTCATAATGACGCTGCAATTTTCTTCGCATTAGATTGCACCATTCGGTAAGACTTTCAACGCTTCTTCTACAAATGTTAAAAATTTAACATTTCTTTTCATAAAAATGTAACATTGTTTTTTCATACATTTGTTATTGTCAAAATATCTATGGTGTCATTAAAGAAGCATCGAATGCCATACCGAATGGTGCAATCTGATGCAAAGAAAATTGCATCATTATGACTACAACATAATAATGGCATGGCAACCAGATTGTCGAAGCAATTGGAGCATTCAAGTAAGATAAATCTGGAGTACATTGGATCGCTCCATAAATTGGAATATATTTAGGGCATCCGATAGAGTCCGTAACATACTTTCGTAAAGAGTTACGACCATTAGCTGTCTTTTAAGTTGTCTAACAGTATGGCCATTTTATCTTCATACGTCGCCATGTCCCCGATATTGAATTCACTTTGAAAAATCATTACCACACCTTTTTTAATCGCTGGGTGAAAAGATACAGTAGAAATTTTAAAAATGCAAAAACCATACCAAATAATGGCAAATTTCTTGTTAGGACAATGATTTTGTATGGCCAAAGTTGCAGTCTTCACCCTCGACATAGAGTTGGATTTATATCCATGGATTAAATGCCATTACATATACCTTGTTATCGGAGTCTCCCATCGAGTATTTGTAGAAGCCAACATTTATTTTCGTCGATGTAAAAAAAATAATTATGATATGACGATTAATATCACAAGTATTGTTATTGACGCATTCTTCCGTTATATTTATGCAATGGTACTGTCTTTATATGTTTTCCTGTGACATTACTCTAGATAGACATGTCATACATAATAATATGACTAAGAGTTGACTTTTCCAAAAATTCATTTTGCTCAATAGAAAAGAGGAAAAACGATTAATTAATGATTGTACCAAGTCAATATTACTAGGTATTTGCACCACAGTTCTTATAATATTATAAAAAATCATTTACATATATAAATATTCTACAATCTAAAATGGGAGCCGCTATTAGCGCTCCATGAAATCCTAAGGCACTCCAACATTGATTCCTAATTATTAAAAATGACCATTTAACCCTTACCTCATTACTTCATCATTTATTCATTCTTTCTCTCCATTAAAATAGATAAGTGTTTAAAAATTAGTCAGTTAAAAACTTGTTTTATTATTTTTTTTAAAATGGTTTTCTTAATTTATAAAAAAAAACTGTCTTCTTATTTTTAAAAAACATTTCTTTTTATTTTACAAAAAAAACTGTTTAAAAAAACAGTTTCGCAATATAAGAAAACAGTTTTTTTTTTGTAAAATAAAAAAAACAGTTATTTTGCAAAATAAAAAATAGTTTTTTTTTTGCAAAATAAGAAAACAATCTTTTGGGTATTTGTTAATTTTTTTGTCAATGTTTAACGGTTTTTTTTACAGAGTTGATACTATTCAATCGGTATTAAACAGTTGAACTTTGATACTAAACATTTCTTTAATACCGTTTACAATTAAAGATGTTTTTAGAATGATTTCAAAATATGTCCATTTTAAAAAAATAAAGTTTAAAAAAAAACTGTTTTACAATTTATTTTTTAAAATATGTCCAATTTTATTTAATAAAAAAATGTTTATTTTTGTAACTTTATAATAAAATAGTTTTTATAATTATTTAATTAAAAAATAACAATTTGTGTCGTGTCATGACCTGAAATATTATTTTTTTTACCTATCATGGTGTGCCATGCCATGTCCTTTTTATTTTGGTCGGGTTCGTTTTCAGTATAAAAAATAACATTTTGTAATGTGACTCTTTTAATTGTGTCGTGTTCGTGATAGGTACAAAAATTATATTTCATGTTGTGTCATAGCTTGCCATGTCATGTCATTTTTATTTTGCTCATATTCGAATTTGGTGAAAAAATAACATTTTATGTTGTGTCAGTTTTACTTGGGTCATCTTCATGATAGGGAAAAAAATTAATATTTCAGGTATACAACACTTTTAAAAAAAAAATTGTAAAACAGTTTTTTTTAAATCATTATTTTTTTATAAATGGACATATTTTGAAATCATTCTAAAAACATCTTTAATTGTAAACCGTAATAAAGAAATGTTTAGTATTAAACTTCAACTCTTTAATACCGATTGATTAGTATCGCTGGCGCTAGGATACAAATCGTATAAAGCGTATTTGGTATTAACCTGGTACTAAGTACAAGTAAGAGTAACATTATTCAAAATAAATATATTTTTAATAATTCACGAACACAACCTAATTAAAATATGATACTTCACAAAATTTTTTTTTTAGTAAATTACTTTTTAGTCCCTAAACTATTACAAAAGTTTTTAAATGGTCCCCAAACTTTTATTTGACTCGAGTTAATCCCTAAAGTATTTAACTTGTTTCAAATCGAGGACTCCGTCCAAAAAAACGTTAAACATTTACAAAAAATTAACAAATACCCAAAAGACAGTTTTCTTATTTTGCAAAAAAAAAAAACTGTTTTTTTCTTAAAAAAAAACAGTTTTCTTATTTTGCAAAACAGTTTTTTTTAAATAGGAAAACAGTTTTTTTTTTAAATTAAGAAAATCGTTTTTTTTTTAAATAATGAAACAGGTTTTTAAATGACTAATTTTTAAACACTTATCTATTTTAATGATCATTTAATGGAGAGAAAGAATGAATAAATGATGAAGTAATATGGTAAGGGCTAAATGGTCATATTCAATAATTAGGAATCAATGTTGGAGTGGCTTAGAATTTCATGGGGCGCGAATAAGGGCTCCCATCTAAAATTGATGATAATGATGTAGGATTAGAATAAAGATGGATCATAAATAAACTTTGCATCATAATTTTTATTTAGAGAAATAAGATAAATGTCATGTTTCGTTTTATATTTGAATTTTTAGAATAATATTTTTTATGTTTATAAATTTAATTCTTGTGGTACAATAATATTTATTTGTGTGATTCCTTTAGAGTTAAGAGTTCATTTTTTTAATTCGTGTCAAGGCATCATTTTTTTTTAATCTCAGCGGTTAATATAACCGTTGACTGATTTATGCATGGCGGAGCCGAAATTGGAGATGCTTGAAGCGATGGATGCATCATGCATGACCAGGCATCTGTATTTCTACTACCTAAAAACAAGAGAGTTTCTCTTCAATAGTCAAACCATTAAACTACCCTCATCAAAGTTATAATTTCTATTATACTTTTAATAATAATCACACAATAACATGTTTCCTGCGAAATGCGCGAATGTTAGATAAAATAAAAAAAAATGAAAATGTTAAGAAAAACATTTTGTGAAGTATAAGATATATAATATTTTACACAATGGTGTGTACAAAAATCTCAATCATTTGATAAGAATAAAAGTAATATACTTTAATTTTGTAAATTTACTATTCTTTAAATATAATTATGTTACTTGAGTTGTAAGCAGAATAAGAGATATGAAATTTTTAATAAAACTTTGTTTTATAAGAATACACTTTTTTTCTTTAAAAAAGCTATGTCCAACTCTTTTTTTTTAAATAACGAAAATAGTTTTTTAAATAACTTTAACACAAAACAATTATTTTATAAACCGATCTTTTTGTAAACCTTTTTATAAAAACAGTTTTTCCTAACTTCTTCACAAAATAGTTTCTTGCAACAATTTTTCAAATCATTAATAAAATACAACAATTTTTATATAAAGACAATTTTTCTAACTTTTTCACAAACATTTTTTTTGTTTGTTTCAAAAAGCTACATCCAACTATTTTTTTTAATATGGAAAACCCTTTTTTTGTTCACAATACAATTTTTTTTATAAATTTTATAAACAATGTCCATTTTTTTTAATTAAATTTAAAGTTGTCTTTTAATTACCCAATACCACAAAAGAGACTTTTGCTTACCCAAAATCATACTTAGGATTGAGGAGAGAGAATTCAAGTATTAATTTGTAATTACTTCTCTAATACTATCATATTAGAAGTATAATGTAGATAATAATATAGATTATCCGGATGACATATGTATGAATATACACATATTAAAAGGAAAATTGAGTCAAAACATAAGATAGTTTTCTTTCCTTGAAATATCAATTTTACATTTAACTTTAAACCGCAATTTATCTTAAATAGAACATGGTCTAATTTCAAAATAAAATCTTTCCACAACTTCTTCCCTACTGTCCGTGGGACACTAATTTCCCACACACTTAGAGATGAACGTGAACATGGTAAAACAATCAATGAATTCTAAAGAAGCAATATGCTTTCAAAATGAGACGTTGTCATTGATAAAGAACATGAGGCGGAAACCTGAACTTGTCTGAGATGAACGGTACTACCTGCAGTGTCTCCATCAAATCACGGTAGAGATCATACTCCGACTCATAACCATGTAACTGAATCTCAGCCTTCTGATTAGTGTGATAATGATGCTTAGCAAGACTCAATTTTCCAAACCCAAAAACACTAAGGTCCCGTTTGGTTGTCCCAAAATTATAAATTGAATCATTAATAAATTGATTCATTTACAAATTGATCCATTAATAGTGTTTGGTTTCATTAATGAAATGATTCATTAATTGCTCCATTTTAGCTCATGTACAAAATCTGAAATTGGATCATTTCACAAAAAAGTTGAAATGAATCCATTTGAAATAGGAGTCACATAAAGTGCATGTCCCATCTCCCTCCTCCTCTTTCCCTCCCCTTCTCTCTCTTTCCCTCCCCTTCTCTCTCTTGATTTGTTTTTATCATTTTTTCATAGACCCTTAATATCAATTTCAAATTACCAAACATTATGTAAAATTGGATTTAACTCATTTCAAATTCACTCATTTAGAATTCAATAATTCACAATGAACCAATTTACATAATCAAACAATTTGCACAACCAAACTGGGCCTAAGGCTCCGTTTGGTTGTCCCAAAATTGTGAATTGAATAATTAATAAATTGTTCCATTTACAAATTGACTCATTAATTGTGTTTGGTTTCATTAATGAAATGATTCATTAATTGCCTCATTTTAGCTCATGTACAAAATTTATCATTTCACAAAAAATGTAAAATGAATCCATTTGAAATAGGAGTCACATTAAGTGCATGTCCCCTCTCCCTCTTCTCCTCCCCCTCTCTTTCCCTCCCCCTCCCCCTCCCCCTCTCTCTCTTGATTTGTTTTTATCTTTTTTTCATAAAATCTTAACATCAATTTCAAATTACCAAACATTGTGTAAAATTGAATTTAACTCATTTCAAATTCACTCATTTATAATTCACTAATTTACAATGAACCAATTTACACAATCAAACAACTTACGCAATCAAACTGGGCCTAACTTTATCACATGTACCCAAAGCCTGTTGGTTTCATCAGGAGGAAAAGGAATATGAATGAACATAGTACAAAAAGTGAACTGGCGGTTGAGAAATGAGATAGGGCAGGTTGGATGGGTGTAAAAATAAGGGAAGGTTTGAGCTTATAAAAGTAATTGACGTCTTGGATTCTAACAAAAAAAGAGAGAAAAATACCAATGGTTAGTTTCTACTAGACATGGTCGTGGGCCGGGCCTGGGCAGGCCCGGTCGGGCTCGGGCAGCGCTTGAAAAATTAAGTGTTATCCCAAGCCCGCTCGGGCCTAGATCGGGGCTTATTATGTAATCCCAAGCCCGCCAGATTTGAAAGCTCTTTATCCAGGCCCGCCCGATCGGGCCCTATTATGTTAATTAAAAGATTTTTTTTTAAAATTAAAATACCTATTTTTTTATTTAAAGACCAATTTTTTTAATTAAAAATCTGTTTTAAACTCCATATATTACAAAGTCCATATATAAAGTTTCTCACTTTACATGAAAAGACTTGGTATACGTTTTTATATTTATAGAAGTCCCCCCCCCCCCCCCCCCCACACACACATCTCTCTCTCTCTCTCTCTCTCTCTCTCTCTCTATATATATATATATATATATATATATATATATATCGGGCCTCGGGCCGGCCGGGCCTCATCGGGCTTAAGAACTCATGCCCAAGCCCGTTCGAAAAAAAATCGGGCTATAAAATTTTGTCAAGCCCGCTTTGCGGGCCTATTTACCTTACCCAAGCCCTATTTTTTTATTGGGCGGGTTGGACGGGCTTGGCGGGCCTCGGACCTATGGCCATAGAAACTTTCTAGGTAGAGGAAGATAAAGGGTTTCAACGAAGTGGCATACATAATTTAATTATGCTTATTTTTAAAGTAAAGTATAAATACATTAAATGTTGTTAATACCTCTAATACTATTGTATTAGAGGTATAATATAGATATCTCTCCCCTACTCTTAAGCGCATACAAAACACCCACATTCATTTCGTCCCATCTCTCTCATATTCATTCACACACTAGCATGTAATACGCGCGATGCGCGGATGTTTAATAGGAAAAAATACTTAAAATTTATTTAAAACAATTCTAATAATATAAATTGATAACATTTGATAAAATTTGCAAATATATTATGCTTTATATTTTATTAAATGAGTAGAAACAATTATTCAAAATTAGGGGCGATAATTTTGGCACGACAGAGTAATACGATCCGAATTTGGTCCAAAATTTACACAATATATCATTTTGAATCGTGTTCGGGACGGAGGTTTTAGGCATGAAATTGTCAAAGTCAAAGGGATTCAAACTAATGAAAGATTATCAATGATGTAAAAATGTTGTATGTAAAAGGCAATTTCGCGTCACTTACTAAAATCCTTTAGGATTTATCTAGTCAATCCCAAATAATTGATTTTTTTTAGTTGACTACACAAACTTTGGAAGAATTTTTTACAGTACGGTGGTAAATAGTGAACTATATACGATCTTTATCATTTGTTTGAAAAAATATAAGATTATTTTTTTTATCACCCAAACATTAAGTAAATAAGGTGTTCTTGAACAGGGGACAAATTCAAATCATAAATAAATTTAAAAGCAAATGCTAGTATTTTTTTTTAACATAAACTCGTACTTTTTTTTCTATAAATAAAACGTTAAACGTTATTTAAGAAAAATCTTTTTTTATATAAAAAACAATTTTGAAATTTTGAAAACTTTTTCTAAGTTAAAAACTATTTTTTATAAATAAAAACTTCAAAAAATTGTACATATTTTATATCAAAAAATTATATATATTTTTATTTATTTTTAGTTTAAAAACTTTATGTCGGATTATGTTTTTAATTTTAAAAATACTTTTGATTTATTTATTTTTTTAGTTTAAAGAAAATTTTAATTTATTTATTTTTTAATTTTAAAGAACATAATTTTCTAGATGGGAAAGAAAAGAATAGATTTAGACTTCGCATTCAATAGTCAAAAGGGTAACTCGTAAGTTTGGATCGTCTGCTTAGTGGTAGGGTAATCATAAAAATAAAGAGATCTAGTAAAAGAAACTAAGAAATGTATAAACATTTCCAAAGTGAAAGGTACATATATAAATACATTAAACCTAAAAAACTTAAAATTAATACAAAGTACACATCAATCCACACACAAAATAAGACACTGCATTCTCTAGAATTAAAGGCGTGAGGAATAAATAAAATAAATATCAAGGGCATATCATTGCCTTTTTCCCAAAAATTTGATAGAATCACATGTCCTTTATTGTAAATCAACTCCTAGAGAGTTATAATGATATCTGCAACTACAAAACTCTCGATCCATCTACAAAAAAATATGAAAACCCATAAAAAGGCATATATACATAGCAAATGTGATGAATAAAAAGGCAAAAATCATGTAAGGCATGGAGGCTATATCTCTGTGTGTATATGCAATACATGTATGCATAGAGATGTTAGTATGCATGTATATACGGTGTACCTTGGTGAGAAGAGAGAGAACCTCCTAGCGTTGGTGAGGGTAGGCAAGTAAGGTAATCAACTGTTCCACAATGGCCGACTTTAAGTCAACGGAGGATCTAGAACTCCACCACCCAATCCCAATCCTAATGTGGGTTCCGAATAAAGGGATACGAGCAGATTCAGGTTCTCCATTTCCATAAAAACCAATTATTTTCTTTAGATAGTGAAGTGAATACTAAGATGGGAAGCAAGGTTGACTTTATTTTCTAGAATCGAGGGAGGAATTTAGTCAGTCTAGGGGATTTGGTTTTATGAGACGTAGACGTAGGTGTTTTGGTTTTATGAGGGAAAATCCAAAGTTTAAAGACCTCTCTTTTTATTCTGAAAAGTCATATGCTTATAAATATCAAGAGACCTTTTTTTATTTAGAAATTTGTTTTGCTGTGTGGAGAGGTGCGTGGCATGGGCAACTTGGAAGTAATAAGTAGAGAGAGGGAAGGAAAAAAGATGATGGACGTTTGATTGTTTTCTAAATATCGTTTTATAAAATTGTATGGCCAAGTTAGCATTAAATCCTCCTCATTAACCTATAATACTACTCTTTTAGAGGTATACTATAGATACCAAACATCCAAATACATTCATGTTCCAATGCTAAAGGGCTCGAGGATCTCATAAGGCATATAGTAAAAGCAACCTTCCCTCTCTCTTTTCCACATATAACATATTTCACGGGTTCATCTACCCCATTTCATTTCTCTCTTATTATATTTTGCTATTTTTTGTCACCCTTTTATTATCTTCTTTACTTCGCGTGTCCATTTACCCCAATACATCTTCTTATCTGCCACATCATTCAATCGCACCCTCTCTCTTATTTTATTTTTTGGACTTCCCAGAAGGTAATCCTATTTGAAGATCAAATTATGTGTATTTTATGGTTCTTGATCCTTGATGACTACATAAACATCAAATTTATTATTCCTAATTAAATTATGTTTTTACTATCATATATGGTTAACTCTTATATGATTGCGTGTTCAGATATATATGTGTACTGTCTTACTTGTGTTAGTTAAATCTCAATAAGGCGTTGAATTTTTTTGATTGCTTCAGATAATTAATTTATTGAAAATAGGAACTCCATCCCTGAGAAGAAGAGTTTATTTGTACAGGAAATGAGAAAACTAGCAATAATTTGGGGGATAAGTCCAACGTGCCATTTGGACTAGCAAGGTCTTGCACGGTAAAATTATTGAAAATGCTTTGGTTTTTAATTTTGTTGATTAATTTTAAGTATAAAAAAGTAAAGGCTAAGGCTAACTTATGAATTTGGTTTCCTTTTCTAACAGATTTCCATATACAAAATAAGTACTTTTCTTATGTCATACTTTATATGAACAAGTTTTTGACATTTTTTTATTCATATTTGTAGTATTATAAAAAAGGATGATTTCTTCAACTTGCTTATTTTTCTCTTTTTTGCTATAATAATAACACAGTTTTTTATTTCCATTTGCAGAGGTATGTGTATGAACTATATGTAACTTCATCATCATGATCAAGATTGGTGAAAATTATTATAGATCTTTTTCGTTTTGTATAGTTCATTACAATCTTCAAAAATACAATGTTACTAATTTTTTTGATAGAATACTATGAATGACATTTGGGGTTTGAACTACACTCAAGTCACTATTGCGAATGGAATTGGAATATGCTTATTTTGTGGTTCCTCAAACGCAAATTACACCACAAGGTAAAATAATAAATGTAATACTCTTTGAAAAACCATTTATATAACTCATATAAAGCTTTACTTACACATTTTTCAACCAAACATAATATACTTACTTCAATTTTTGGTCCAAGACGACGATGAAAGGGCATCAATCACATTGTTCGAGGAACTGGAGTCTTTCAGTGGCTGCAACATTTCAACTTTATTATTTTAATCCACAACAGGGAATTTCGCACTCAGACTATATTCGAAAGTTATATACGTGCATTGACGAAATTTACACATTCTACATTAAAGGGAAAGCGCTTAAAGATTCCGATCGAAAGCTTGCACGTTTTGTCGCTCATAAAGTTAAAGAGGAAGAAGAACCATCAAATACTAACAAACATCAAAAGAACCACGGTTGATGACTACATTTTGAGTTTTTAGCCTTACCCAGTGTTACTATCCAATGTCTTTGAATAACATATTATCTATTGCTTTACATTTTACATTTTCAATAACTCAGATTCATTGATAGTGATATTAACAATTTCTCAAATTCTATATCTTCTTTCGTCAATGTCTCTTAATTGTTTCACAAAAATTATTTACTTAACTTTATTACCTGTGCATAGTTAGTTATACAATTTATGTTGTACATAAACAATTTTAAAATTGATAGATTCATATTCATTAATTCAAAACCTCAAATCAAATATATGGAATAAGCCACACGTGCAACGCACGTGGGCACAACTACTGGTGTAAAGCATCAAAAGTAGCTTTATACTTGTTTGGAGTGAAATAAAAGGTTAATCATATACGCAAAGCAAAGATGGACATTTGACATGTTATCATGGGTACAACTTGGAGACTTTATTTCATTAGAAAAGGTATCATGTAATTCTACACGTATTCGTTTAGGTTTTTTCTTGAGAACATTAAATGGCAATCAATTGGGTCTTATCGAACCTCGGTCACTTGAAAAAGAAAAGGAAAACATTAATGAACTAGCATTAAAGCCTTGATGCGTACCATGACCAATATTTTATAACAAAAAATTCAAATAATAAAATAAATTAAAACGATAATAGCTATAAAATATTACTTAAAATAAAAGTTTCAAACACCAAAATTCTTGATCAAAAATCAAAACACGGAGTTCAAATATTTAATTTAAAAAACCTTTAAATTTAAAACCAAATCGCAAATTTTAGGGTACTCATAAAACATTCAAAATGTAGTATTAAATATACTTATAAAAACTAGTCTAATAATAATAACCACCAAAATAAATGTAGGACAACTCTTGTAGTAATATTCTTTCTCAAAGCATAACAGCAATACTTTTTTCAGCATAAGTCATAGAGATTATAAATCAAACTGAAAAGGAATTTTGAAATAGAGACTATAAACCATGTTTTGAGAAATTTCTACAACCATGCTTTCACTTCATGTATGATTCTGTATGAAACCTATGAATAATACATATGTTGGAACGTGATTTCTTAAATTATAAGCCCTAATACCACTAAATATCAGTTTTTAAGTTCTAATTGGATGGTTCACAAAATATTTTAATTTTAATTTCTTCAAATTAATTTTCTCTTCTTACACAAAACTATGCAAATCAACCAAAACATGAATTTTTCCAAATTAATGATTCCAACTTGAATTAAAGTAAACTAAAATTATCCAATTTAATTAAGCACAAATTAAACAACTTTTTATGGTTAAATCAAATTTTATCTTGTTAAACCTAAGCATGCATATTGATGAATTTGAAAGATAAAATAAGGAAACCACAACATCGCGATGTAAGAGGAAATCCCACAACGGAAAAAACCTCGGACGACCCAGCCACAAGTCCATTAAGTACGAAATTACAAAAGGACACAACAGAATACTTAGATAACGACTTGACGCTCTTGATGCTCTTTTTTCCTTCAACCTATGCCTAGTGACAATGTAGGAGTCCACCTACGTCTCGGAGTCCACCGATGGGGCACTGCCACCGTCAAACACATGGAGTCCACCATATGTACACCACGAACATGGAATCCACCGCAAGAAATAATCTCAATAGTGTAGAGAATAAAATCCGATGCTGTAATACCCCGTATTTTTTTAACGACTTCTAAAATGGGATTAATTAGAATTAATTGTGGAATAATTAAAAATTAATCCGGATTTAAATATTACTCGAGAATAAAGTAATATGTGATTTATGTTGAAAGTTACTGGTGATTAAAAGTAATATATAGGATTATGACTTTATATATGATTATGATTTTTATGAAATTGCCGCGAGTGATGAATATGATAATCATGGTAATTAAGTCAGGACGCGCATGTGAGTCGTCTCGGGACTCTATGAATAGTAAATTATTTTTATGTCATCTGAATGGCCATTTTGACAGCGTCAAAGTGTCTGGAAAGGTTTAAATAGTCAAAATTGAGTACCCGGGGGTTATGTTCAGGTCTTGGGAGTTTTTGAGATTATTCAGGACTTATTTAGGTGACTTTTAGCCTTCTTAATGATAGGTGAAAAGCCAAAAAAGGGATTTCACCTTTAAAATCAAAGGTTGGGCTTAAGGAATAGTCACTTTCACAAATCCAAAGGTTAAGAAAATTATACAGAGAGTTGGAGAGAAAATGGAGAGAATGGAGAAATAATTTCAAGAGCCTAAGGGGAGGATTTGAAGAATTTGTGCAAGAACAAACCTGGAGTGAAGATTTAGTAAGAAAATTCGTGGAGGCTATAATTCTCCTTCAACGGTTCAGACCTACAATCTAAAGACAAGTGATTAACTATTGCAAATTCTAGGATGTATATTGTCCATGTTAGGCTGTTTAGAAAATTCTAAAAAGTGATATAAATTGAGGTATTGTTTATGAATCTTTGAAATGAGAATTGTGTAAGAATGCTCTCTTTCTGAGTTTAGAATCAACTCCATGAAATATATGAATTACTTGGTGAAGAAATCTAGGATTTACATGTGTAATTGATGATAAAGTCAAAACTAGAATTCTTGAGATTGAATATGGAATTTGGGTAGATTTATACATGTTGATGATGTTTAATTAATTTGGATACGTTAGAACTTGTCCATATATGTTAATATATGATCTAGGTTAAATGAATATAAATTTGGAGATGTCTAAATATGATTTTGAGGATGAAAAATGTTAAAACCCATAGGTAAGCATATGCAGAATCTGGGCCAATATATGGTCGATCGATCGACTCAAGAATGTCGATCGATCGACTTCCCCTATAAATGTGATTTATTATTTTTTTTAAATCCCAACTTTGAGAAATATTTGTTGATGATTAATTGAAGAAATTGGGAGTTAAAAAATGGTAGTAGGGTATACTTAAGACCCAAAAAATATTATTTTGTATGGGATGGATTGGGGAAAATTAACGAGTATGAATTAAATTCGTTACAGTGGAAACAAATATATATATATATATATATTGGGATTTAAATCGAATAAAGGAGGATTTAAGGTTAGGACCAGTAGTAAGGGAGTTATTATTACCGGAATAACCTTAGTCTTACGTGGGATTAACCCTAAAATGTGCAATAAAAGGGTTAAGATTGGATTAGGGGTTATCGAGAAATAAACCTAATTAAAGATTATTTTAATTCATAAAAATTCGGGTGTTGTGATAACATGGACTTGTAAGACGTGAGTGATTACCTACTGAATATATATGAGAAATAAATGATTACCCTTCTAGTGATGAGAGAAGCTCGAGAATATAATTTAAGAAGTAAAGTAATAATCTGTAAATACGTAGGATATGTGAGATAAATATACTATGGATGAAAATATTTACATGGGTCGTGTGTGTGCCCAATTGTTATTATATATATAGGTGGGGTGAATACCTATATTATTATTTATTGTGTGTATAACATACCTACTCTACTTGCTATCGGGGTGGAGGTTTCACGTTATCGTCGATCTTATCCCGATGAGCCCATTTGGGGGGATTTTAGAATCGTACCTTAAGCATAGGACCCTAGACACATTCTATGGGTGAGAATGATAGTTTCGACGATTGAATGGGAGTGTAGGTATGTGGGTGACTCATTTGGCTGGGGTGTATGCTTGCCTCCAATATATGTGTTATGTTGTTTATGATTCGTGAGTGACGCTGAACTAATAGTCCTTTATACAGCAAGAGACATATCAACATATGATAACAGAGTATGTATGCACTGCAGCTATGTCTGGGAGGTGTTATATTAGTATATATAATAGTGTGATGAATATACATACTGTGATGTAATCTATTGTGTGAAAATTGTAGATTATATATATATATATATATATATATATATATTGTGATGTAATCTACTATGTGCAATTATAGATGAAAATGAATAATGAAATATGAGAGAATTAAGTAAGTGAGTACTTAATCCTAAAGATGTGAAAGTTCACATTAAAGAGAAATGAACATATTTAATTATCATACGTATTATGTGGGAAATACGGAGAAATAATATGGGATAGAATCCTAATTGAGAACCTTAATTAGGGAGATAATAAGGTACGTTAGGTGTGCACACTAGATGAGAGGTGAGAATTCTCAAGCGAGAGCTCGAGAAGCTAACATGTACATAATAATTGCTTAATTGCTCTTGTTAAGCACTTGCTATTTTAAAAATCTTTTACAATTGGACTCTGACCCATTTCCTTGCATATTATCTTCTCTATTGTATCTTGTACATCAGGTATCCAGTATCAGGGATACATGCATTGAATATGGATATCTCGACGGGTTATATCTAGTAATGGAGAGGTAAAATTGTTTAGACGCTTCCGTTATGTTGATTCTCACATCTGTAGTGTATACTTTCATTTAGGGCATGTCTCCCAGGATTTTAGTTATTTCAGTTCTATTCCAGAGAATGTAATCATTTATGTCAGTACTGTTGATAACAGTTTTAATTGATGGTAATGAAATATTTTAACTTGAGAGTGATTCCACTCACATTTAATCTTGTTCAGTTGTGATGTGATGTTGTCTATTATTACTACGCTTTGTGGAATGGTTTTATTGAAATTAAAAATGGAAAAGTTTTGACACTAGCTTAATTATTCATTAGGTGAATTAATAAAGAAATTATTTTTGACAGTGATGTTAAGAATGAATCAACTGGATATTCTCATTTAATTTAATAAAGGACTGATCACCGATATTTAATTAGGCAGGGTGTCACAGGTGCCAAAATTTATCTCAAACATATATCATGTAGAAACTTGGATCATAAAACGAATTGGGTGTAAACTTGGATTTTGTTTTGAAAGATAAATCATTAAGGATTAACAAAAAATCAAGGGACTTTTTGGAAGAGTGTTTTCTCTCAAAGATTGGAAAAAGTATTCTGAAAAACATAATTCCCACACTACATAAATGGGTGGCAAAAGTAGTGGGAGCTTATGGACAAAACAACTGTTTGAAAACTGACAATTTTCGCAAAAACTGCTCCGATCATTCGAACGAGTCTCAATCTTATTCAAAAAATATCGAACGAGATGTCAGCGCATGTAAAACAAAATCTCATTAGAATTCGTTTGAATGAGATTATTTAAACGAGGTTGTTGAAATAATATTTCATGCCATGAATCTAGATAATTTCGATACGAACGCGTGACCGCCAATTTCGTATTTTTTGTTATTTTTTAATTAGTTGTGATTTTTCTACGAAAATGTGCCCGAGAATAAAATCTTTAGATAGTATGAATTCAAAAAAAAATGACAAAAATTCTAACATCCAATAATAAATTTTCAAATCTCAACATAATATAAGCATTCATACTTGAGTGATCATTGGACAATTGATGACGAACACAAGTCAAGAAACATGGCATATGATGTAATCTTCTCTTGATCTCTACGTCTTCAACATTAATGTCATAGGCTTGAAAGGTCACAAATAACTTCTACCCTATGATTCAGGGAGTTTTATCCAGAATTTAGCCAACACTTATAAATCTCCCCCTTTGCCTATTCAGGGAAAAAACCAAAATTAAAAATATATGGTCCGTTAGGATCATCTAAAAGACACAATCCCTACACAAAATAAAAAATAACCAACACATATATTGAGAAGTATTGCATTAAAAAATTTGTCGCATGGATGAAAACTTGCACACTTAAACACACCATTAAATCCATAGAAAATATAACGATATTAAATCCTCCCCCTTTATCTAACATTATTTACCTATGAAAGACGTTTCCCTCTAAGTTAGATCTCCCCCAAATGAAAAAAGTTAGATACCATTTCTCCCCTTTTATGTTCAGGAAAAGACAAAGAGTAAGGTGCATAAAATAACCGATTTCTCCCCGATTAATTCAATTCTCCCTATAAATGAAATAAGGGATAAGCATAATGGGAAAAACAATCATATCATGAAATGATGTATAATGATACAATGAGACAATAAAAAAATAATTAATCCACACAAAGATCAATAGACACTAGCTAAGATGCAATAACAAAATGATACCAATTAGAATTACCAAGATAAGCATGAGATATTAACGAAAAGGCACAACAAGATAGATACCTATATCAATAAAAGTCATACATGGACTAAATGTGAAAGTAAAGATTCAAAAACAGATTATACCATATATGTAAATATGAAAAAGATATCAATAAATCACAAACACACACACACACACATATATATAAAGACCACTCAAGACACTAAACACAATAAGCTTTCCACACTCATACGGCATTAATATCTCTAAATAAACATGTGGTAAGCGAAATGAATGGGTATGAACTAGAGACAAAAGAATTAGGAGACAATCACTTAAATATGTTCAAGGAGTTCTATTTGATTGTAAAACTTTATTAACTAAGATCTAGCCTCATGTGACAAGATAACGTGAACTCAAAGAACAAATAAGCACAATGCACACAGGTCTAGAATTTTAATGATCCTATAAATCAATAACATTTTAACTAGGATTCATTGTGCAAATCCAATGACCTTTAACTAAACACCCTCAAAAGATAAACATATTACATATTTTATTTTCTTCTATATTCCCAATTATTTTAAAAGATCAAACAAACTAAGTTAGCCCCTTTTTGGATTTTTTTCTATTTTTATTGCCTTTAATCTTTTATTTGGCTCTTGCCAACAGTGGCTTTCACGGAAAGGAGATTTGCTATTTTCGTAGCCCTTTCTCGTGCACCCTCGTCTATATTCTATACAATTTAAATAAAACTTACGGTCAACGGTTCTTACATGCACAAATTCCCATAGTCACAAACATGTTGATGAAAAAATTGATGGGAGAATATCTCAATTTGATTAAATATACATGTGAAGATAAAGATCCAAAATAACTCGTGCATGTGTGTGCGGAGGCATATATAAAGAGAAACCATTAAGCAAATCAAAATCAAACTACTACATTCAAGCATGATAAAGAAAAATTTAAGAATTGAAATTCATTACCAAAAGTTCTATCCATATAGAAGCAGGGAATGATATAAGATTCAAACCCATGGATATGACACATAAAATGTGTAAAACTAAAATATACACAAAAAAATATTTTTGAGTTTTTCAAATTTTAACAAACAAAGCAACTCAAAGGACAAAAAAAATCTTTTTGTATTTTTCATTAGGACCCAATAAAAAATACAAAATACACGGTCGTTATAATTCTAGCAAATCATATGTGAGGAAGCATAAACAAGAATATGACTAACAAAGATACAATTAACAAGAATGTATCATGAAGCACATCTAGTGTATGTAAACAAACCTAACACAATTAACCTTTAGATTTAGCATGTGAAGTATCATGTGTAAGAAAATGAGAATCATAAAGCCTATCATGTAAAGCCTCCAAATTGAATCTCCTAACCCACATAGGTGTAAAGTTATGCTCTCATGTTTTGGTGGCCTTGGTGACTCTACCCTTGGACTTCCTTGGACCATTTATAAGATCGCACAAAACCTCCTAAAGTGATCCTTTCTACCACAATATGTGCAAGTTAAAGTACGGTGAGAAGTATTACATAAGGGTTGATCTTTTCTAGCGTTCATAGTTGATTCCCTCAAATGCATGGTAATGGCTTTGTTAGTGGAAGCATCTTTAGTAAATTCCAAATTTTCCATCTTTGATTTGGGCGGTGTCTAAAATCTTATCTAACTTCTCCGACCCATAATCCAAGTCAAATTTGACCCAACTTGAGACTCTTAATCTCTCTTCAAGCTCCACTATCCTAGACTCAAGTAAACTCATAGACTCTTCAAACTCAAAAGATATTTCTTCATATACTCTATTAAACCTCAATGACTATCTCTCTCACCTTCAATATACTCTAGCTTTTCTTGAAGAGCTGTCACACGTTCCCTAAGATCTTGAATTAAAACACTCTCATTATTTCCTATGCCATGATAACTCATCCTAGCCTTCAATTTCAAGTTAGCCTTTTTTTTCGTTTCAAAGATTATGCATAAAACTCACGGAAGGAAACTTGGAGTTCACTCTGCTTTTCCTCTTTATCATTCTCACTTTCTTTTCCACTCTCTCTATCATCAAACACATGGTATTCACAGATAATGGCCTGAAAAGTGTTATGCATAAAGTTATCTTCATCGAAAGTTTTTTCACTATGGATCACATGACTATCCATGAACGCGTTAAAGTTGTACTTGATGGGGTAATCGAAGTCCCTCTTCCGATTCACTATCACTAAGGGTGGAATTATATGCAAATGGCTTCTTTCCCTCCTTTCTTACTTTAGTGGGACACTCGACTGCCCTATGACAATAACCCTCACAACCAAAACATTTATTCGACTCGTCCCTATTAAGATTATCAATACGATTTTTAGGAAGTTGCTCGACTTTGTTATACATAGACTTTTCAAATTTATTATAGTCATTTTAAAGAATCTCTTTATGAAACTGAAGAAATTTTCTAAAATTCTTAGAAAACGTAAACATATCATCGGAGTCGATGTCAAAATCATCATCTGAAATAGGTGTTTCCTCCTTTCGGGCTTTTAAAGCTACTCCCTTATCTTTCTTCTTCACATCCTTGGAGGTAAACATGTCAAGTTCATAGGTTTGTAAGTCACCTACAAGCTCTTCAAGTTTCATAGAATTTAAAGTGCCTAAATAATTTAAAACAGTCACTTTAGGATTAAACCAATCGGGTAATGACCTCAAAATTTTATTTATGACACGGTTGTCAGGTATCTTCTCTCCCAAATTAAAAGACAAATTCACAATATCAGATAATGTCGAATATAACTCATCAAAAGCCTCACTTTCTAACATCTTAATGGTTTCAAATTGAATGGTGAGGTTTTGAAGTTTAAAAGCCTTAACAACACTAGTAGCTTCATGGATGAGTTGGAGTGTGTCCCAAGCCTCCTAAGATATTTCACACGTCATAATTTGATGGAACTCCAACGGTGTGACTGCATTAAAAATAACATTTAAATCACGAAAATTAAAATTTTCCATCTTAAGTTCATCCTTAATCCATGTCTCTACGGGTTTAGGAACACAAACTCCTCCGTCTAGACACATTGCTGGGGACTACCATCTAACAACCGATTGCCAAACCTGTTCATCAAACGATTTAAGTGATGACCTCATGCCCGCTTTTCACTACGCGTAGTTAGAATCATCAAAAACAAAAAACCTCAAAAATGACAGATTTTTCATATTCAAACCCAACGGACCTAACACGGTAAATTAGTGTTACTGCTCTGATACCACTTATTGGAACGTGGTTTCTTAAATTATAATCTCTGATACCACTTGTTAGTGACGAAAAATACCAATTTTTATGTTCTAAATGGATGGTTCATAAAATATTTTTGAATTTTAATTTCTTTAAATTAATTTTCTCTTCTTACACAAAACTTCAATTCAAGTTCTAAATTCTGCAAATCAAACCAAACATGAAATTTTCCAAATTAATGATTCTGACTTGAATTAAAGTAAACTAAAATTACCTTATTTAATTAAGCATTAATTAAATAACTTTTTGTAGATAAACCAAATTTTATCTTGTTAAACCTAAGAATGCATCTAGATTAATTTGCAAGATAAAATAAGCAAAATCACAACAATGCCATGTACGAGGAAAACCCATAACGGGAAAAATCTTGAACGACCTAGGCAAAAGTCCACTAAGTACGGAATTATAAAAGGACAGAACAGAATACTTAAATAATGACTCGATGACCTCGTAAATCTTGGCGCTCTTTATTCCTTCAACCTATCCCTAGTGACAACATAGGAGTCCACTAAATCTCGGAGTCCACAGATGGGGAACTTCCACCGTTGTAAGAGGGTACTTTAGATTAGATGGAGGTGTAACCCATTTTAAGTACAGTAGTGATAAGTTAACCAACAAAGCTATTGATTAATTACAAGACACACAAACATAATTTAGTGAAGATAAACTCAGTTTGAACTCACAAATCTCTCGTGTATAACTCAGAAGGAAATACTGAACTTAGAAGCAACTTCACTCAGAGGGAGAGAGAAAATGAGCACCCTAAATACACCTTGGCAGGAAGCCAAACACCCTAACCACACTCAATGATCTCTATCAGGTATTAAAGATATGTAATAAATGACAATGGTGAATGAGTAAACTCTCTCATTTGCAATAAATCTCCCTTTGATGTATATTCTCTCTAGCAATAATTTCTGAACCCTCAAAAAGAACATCCTCTCCCCAGAGGTGGTTGGGGTCCTTAAATAGCCCCCACACCACTCCGAGGTAACTCAGTCATTAATACATGTGAAAAACATCCCTCATACTTTATGGCAGAAACATTAAATACCTGATTCACTAGTTAGCTCCACGGTATAGACATTAAATGTCAAGAAATGCCTTTTTCCTAACCACTGTGTGTCAGGTGGCTGTCGTCATAGAGGTGGATCACCAACTGTCTAACAACCCTAAATACCACGGTGGTTACTCAAGTGCAGATTTGATATTGTCAAGCTGGGTAGTGACATCACCTATAGTAGATGTGATATTAAGTAGAGGGTTATTTGGTCCAGAACTTAATGCTCAATGGAACTCAAGGCTGCTTCGCCTCGGGTTCCACGGTCAAGGTCTTTTGGTGTTTTACCAGGTGTATCTAAGATGGTCATGATAATCCCCAACGGTGACTCTCTTCTCAATCCTCCAAACTAAGTCACTCTAAAGTTCCCACGACAAGGTCGTTTGATAGAGCATGAAAGCTCTCCCAGACCCTGCCAAGCATGGTCTCTCGCGAGTACTATTCAACCTCACACTAAGAATCATTATACTCATTATACCATTACAATCGTTATATTCCACAGTTAATATAAACAAAGATACAATGTGACTAAGTAACACAACAAGCTAAAGTATGAGCTGATACGCTAAGCTGCCTCGCTGCCTTAACCCCAAACACTGATATGCCATTCTAAGTTGCGTTGCTGAGCTGCGACAATGAGCTGCCACGCTAAGATTCCTCGTTGAGGTGCCATGCTGGGCTTCCATGCTGAGCTGCCTCACTGAGTTACCACACTGAGTTGCCTCGCTGCCTTAATCTCAAACACTGTTGTTAATGGAGGGATTATCTCTAATCTCAGGATTATCTTCAAGCCCCCTCTACATTTGCCCTTTCATGAAGAGATTTGTTGTGGAAACAAGAAATGTCTACACGAAAACTACTCAATCCGATGAACCTTCTATGTGGAAAAAAAATCTGGCATTTTTTCTTTCATTGCAACCTACTGCGATTAACGCCTTCAGGAAAAAGTAAAATTCTTCCCGATGTACTAGAGTCGAAGCGCTGTGGCTTATTGGCGCTTTGGCAAAGGGACATCCTAACTTTTTCCTGTTACTGAGTTTCAACTGTTGTGGCTTGAGTATTTGAAATTCTCCTGATAGACCTACTAACTTTCTCAAATACTCGTTTTGTAATTCTCCGATTTATGTTGTGGTGGAGTATAGTTGTAGGCAGTGAGTTTTCCGTTAGGACTTCCCCTATCATTGAGACTTGTGAAATTCTTCCTTGTAACGTTTCACCCAGGTTTGAAAAAGTAGAAATTCTCCCCGATGTAGCTGAGTCACAATTTTAATAACGTTTAGACTTGTGGCGAGTGGACATCGTAGCTTTTTTGAACCATTGGGGCAGCTTATTCATTTGGAGTTATTGGGTATGTCTGACAAAAGAAAAAATTTAGTGCCAAATCCAAAAACTTATCTTGGAAGAAACCCTTTCCATCCCCATGCGTCGCTTCATTAATGACGTAATGTCATCTTTTAAACTGTCAGGACACTTCCCCAAGTGCCACGTGTCTATTTGAAATGATTTTAGGCGACTTTGCATGTGTGGTGGTGGGAAACTCAAAAGATGGGTTAAAAAATTTCAAACGTCTATTTTTCAAAAAACTTCTCCTTTCTTCATCTTATTCAAACTCACGTCTACTTTAGAGAGATAAACTCTCCTAAAACTCCATTGTTGCCAATCTTTTCTCCTCATTCTTTTCCTTTACAATCATCCTCACTTTCTAGCCATTCCATTGTTACTTCTCTAGTGCCTTTTCTAAGCTTTTCTTTAATCTTCACTGTCATCTTCGATGGCCTCCTCAAGTAATCCTACTACGTCTGCCACCAATGCTCCACTTACCACCCCTGTTGCCACCACCTTTGCTGCCACATCTTTGGCTGCCCCCTGCCAGGACCAACTGCGTTTCTACCCTCGATCCCCTATATTTAGCAAGGGTGATGATTTTGCTGGGTTTTGTAAAACTTGCATTTTCAATGCTAAGTATGATGCCATAACGCTTGCTGATGAAGACGAAAGTGCTGCTGACTGGGGTTTTCTCTCCATAAAGGGGGCTCTTCGATTTTATCTTAAGTAAGGGGACTTCCCGTGGTCCCACATTGACTTCGAAGGGTCTGGAGGCTCTTCTGCTCACTTCGCTACCTGGAACTCCCACATGCATAGTTCCCACTCTAATACCCTCACCAAAATTGGGCTTCATCGGGCTAAGTGGTTTGGTTAGTCTACTCTGTTTAAGAACAATGCTGCCCTTCCTGTCTTGGTGTCTCGCTGGAACGTTACTACTCACACCTTTATTATTATGTGGGGTGAGTTTACAATAACGTTGGAAGACATGTGTGAGCTTCTGGACCTTGAGGCAATAGGCCATGAGCCCTATTCTAATGAGGCCCTGGATTCCCAAGAGGCTGCTGATCGTTTGGAGTTGGATTGTATATGCCGAAGGTGCATCGGTTCTTCAAACAAAGCCACTTTCACTCCTCTCATCAACTATTTCTTCATGGATCCCTTTAAAGGTAGTTCTTCTGAGGCTGCCCCTAGCAAAGGTACATCGCTGGAACTTGCTGCCTACATCCTTGTCATTCTTTCTCATTTCCTTTTAACGGGGAAACCTAATGACCAACCTTGAAGGGACCTCATCAACATATCCCTCCGTTTGGCCCGGGGTATCAAGCTTCCGCTGGGTGCAATTGCCCTGGGATCCCTCTATACATGGCTTGATAGAACCTTTTTTGACATGGAACGATCTCTTGGTCGTTATAACCTAGCCAACTTTTCCAACTGTGTCCTTCTGACAAGCTTCCTTTATGTTTGTTTCCCCGCCATAGCAGCCAAAACCAACCGTCCTTCTTCGCGGGAAGAACTTTTATCTCCACGCTCCTTTTTTTTATCACAAGAGGCAAAGTCGAAAGGAGTTGACCTCTATTATTAATCAACCTGGGAGTTTTGTGATGAGTCCTTAAAAAGAGGAGGTATTCCTTCATACTTGGGGGTTTTTCAAACATGGAGCAAGGGTGGTCCAAGCAACTACTTTGGACCTCATTGTTAAAGACCCATCGCTAGCTGTGGTCTTTCTATTTTCACCGGGGTACCTGCCTTCCTACATCGAGTGGGGATACACCAGTGAGCATTACAATCCCAATCGTTGCAGTCGTAAATTCGATTTCGATCAGGGGGATCCTCACCTAGTTTTCCAATTATCTCACCCCAAAGTCTCTTTTAGCGAGGCATGTTCCCTGTTCTCATTTACTACTACGTGGGGAGTAGGTTCTACAATGGTTGGGCGAGTCACTATTCCAAGCAGCACAAGGCAAGGGGACGTGACCCCTCTATTTGCAACGAAGTACTGGCCGAGACAGTTGGCCCAAATTTCTGAGTTCATCGAGGGGGATCCCGTGTACCCCTTAGTTCATTCAGTTTCTACCATGTAGATGGGGATGAAAGGTAATTACGTTCTTGGGATTGAGTTCCCTCTAAGAAAAACCCCCAAGGGGCCTCCCACTGAGCTTCCTCCACATTGCTCCATGATTCCTATTGCTACCCTAAAGCCCAAAAAAGCCCCAACACCCAAAGAGCCTGCTCCTTATGGAGGTATTTCTAGTGGAGGGTTTTCAACTGAGGTAGCCTCTGACGAAGGGCCTTCTCAACCACCAGCCAAAAAGACTAGGAAGTCCAAGAGTGGGACTTCCTCAAAGTCTGAGTCTCAGACTTAGCCTCAAACTCCTTTGGAGGCATTTCCCATCGCCCCCGTTCCTCCTCCCATGTGTGTAGAAATGAGTGAGGACTTGAGAAAGAAAGTTCAGGCTAAGTTGGCATGAATAAATGATGAGTTTCAACGATGCGCTCCCATTTTTCCTCCTTCTACCTCCTTCCCCACTATCTTGGTTGATCCAATAAAATCGGGGTGAAAGATAATGAAGTGTTCGAAGGTTCCTCGAAGTACTGGTGCTGTGGGCGCTAGGAAGAAGACTCTGGTTACCAAGTCCCAAAGGAAACGAGCTCCAGATGTACATCTATCCCTAGCTCCCTCTTCTCCTCCTTTACCACAGTTTATATCCTCCCATTCTCCCTCTGGATCCGAGGTATGTGTGTGTGTTGTTGTTCTTACTCCTATTTTTTTAAGGCAAACTGCATATGTTTAACTCTTAACCACTTTGGTGAAGAGGTTGAAGAAGAAAGACCCAGCCCCCCCGTAAGCCCTTTCATGGGGGGAGTTTTGGTTCCTCTCAAATCGATGTAACTCCTTCTCGTTCCCCCATGATCGGGCTTACTTACTCCCGTCGTTCGGCCTCACAACGTGTGAAGGATGTTGCTGTGGGGGTGATTTCGTTGAGTCTGTGGGCATCTCTTCTCAACCAGATAAAACTCCCCCAGCCCATTCTGAATTATCACCTTAGCCCGAGGTTCTTCTTCCCATCGTTCCAGCTAAAGAAAGTTCCCCCGAGGTAACATATTTTCAATTTCTTGTTAGGTGTCACATCTTTTTTTCTCCTTCATCCCTTTTTTTTGTTTAACATGTTGAACTTTAATATGTTGGGATGCTTTAGGTTGAAATGGCGTCTTTGTTAGCTGACATTCTTCTTCCCACTGTGCTGACGAGACCCCTAGCTGTAGTTTCCCTCTTTGGTGAGGTATTTCTCACTTTTTCTCTACTTATTCCCATTTTTAACACTTAGCTTCATTTTTGTAGTTTTCTCCAGATCTTGCCCCACCCTCCTCTCTTGGTGGGCTGCCTATTCTCAAGGCCAGGGTTAAAATTTCTGCCCAGCGTGGTGGTTCCTCTGCATCCACCAACGTTGGGGCATTACTTGGAGGTCAAGCATCCTCCTCAATTGAGGCTCCTATGTTGGCCTTGGTTCCTTTTATTGGTGAAGGAGCGTTACCAACCGTTGAGGATTCTTTAGTTGGGGGTGTCGTTAATTCTTCTGAGGAGGTAAGACTGTCCCCAACAGTTCTCGCCGTTATGGCCTCTTTGGTCACTCCCATTTTTCTCCAGCCACTGCTGAGGTACTTCGCTAGTTACTCTTCATTTATCGTTATTTGTCTTTTGACAATGTACAATCTAGAAGAGTCTCATTTCTCAACCTTTCAAGCTTCACTGGTAATGGTAACTTAACAATGAAAACACTTGTTTAAGATTTTTCATAAACTCCACCTATAACGGTGACTTAATA
Source organism: Sambucus nigra (assembly GCA_949130495.1). Taxonomy (NCBI): domain Eukaryota; kingdom Viridiplantae; phylum Streptophyta; class Magnoliopsida; order Dipsacales; family Adoxaceae; genus Sambucus; species Sambucus nigra. The sequence continues at coordinate 540,393,578 of OX422214.1, read as the reverse complement.
ATAAAAACATTTGTTAAGGTTTTTCGCAAACTCCACCTATAACGGTGACTTAACAACGAAAACGCTTGTTAAGATTTTTCATAAACTCCACCTATATTGATGACTTAATAATGAAAACACTTGTTAAGATTTTCTACAAACTCCACCTATAACGGTGACTTAACAATGAAAACGCTTGTTAAGATTTTTTGCAAACTCCACCTATAACAGTGACTTAACAATGAAAGCACTTGTTAAGATTTTTCACAAACTCCACCTATAACGGTGACTTAATAATGAAAACACTTGTTAATATTTTTTGCAAACTCCACCTATAACGGTGGCTTAACAAAGAAAACACTTATTAAGATTTTTTACTTAACTCATTGTCTCTTATACATGTTCTCAAGTTGCTCGTGAATCCTTTCCGGTGGGAGAGAAATCTCCACTAGTTATTTTGCCCATCACTTCACCCCATCGGGAACTCGTTATCTCAGAAAATTCTAATCATGACGACCAAGGTTCCACGACTGGTGCTGCTGATGATAGTGAATCTGGTTGTGAGATTCCTCTGCCCGACTTAGCTCCTCATGACTTTTGTCTCCTGGTCCTTCAGTGTTCTCCTCAAATTCTTGCCATCCATCGTTTGGTAGTTAAGCAGTTTTCAAGCCACCATCCTGAGACTTTTACTGTGGATTACCTGTGTTCCAACATCCCCATGATGAGATATAAGCTTCAGGTCATGGCTACCGTTGTTGCTGATATCATCAACACTCCTACCGCGAACGTTACCAGGCCTCTCCTCAACCAATTCCTGGGCTATATGAGGGAGTTGGGTCAAGATGGCTTACGTGTTGACTGGATGATTGCACACTTAAAAACTTTGAAGAGACAATGACTAGCTAGTCAGAAAGAACTTCTATAGAAATATCGGGAGGATCAATGGGCTGAGGAAGATAAGTTGGCTGAGCTAGAACCTTTACTTGAGCTATTAATAAGTAGGTAGAGGACGTCGATAAAGCTCTGCGTCTGATGAAGCTTAAACGAGGGAAACTCTTCATCGAGTATACACAATTGCAAATGATTTTGGAGGTTTCTATTAATGCCCAACAGTCTTGCCTAGCAGCTTCTTTGGGCTTTCCTGGAGATTTTTTCTCTGCTCCAGATCTGTGGTTCCTCTTAGACCAATAAACTTTGTATACATTTTCCTTTTCTTCTTCTTATGTAATTCTTGGGCAGTAGCTCGCAATTTTGTAATGCCCCAAAGTTTGTGAATGAATGAAAAAATGTATGTTTTTTCATGTCATTTCTTTGTGTTATAACTGTTTGCATATATTATTAAGTTTTATAATTTTTTCATCTCCACTCGAGTTACAATAAAAAAAACTTGTATATTCATAACAACAACTAGATACAACAATGGTCTAAACTCAATTGCTTACACATGATAGACTTTCAACCATTTATTGTTAATCTTGAATGGCTTGTCTTCTTCCAATATAAAATTAAGAAATAACCTGAATCATGAGCTTCTTTTATAATGAAAGGTCCCTCCCAATTCGCTGCAAACTTAGGTAGGGGAGGCCCCCTGATGCGCTTCACTGCTGCTTTCAAAATGAGGTCTCCCTCCACGAACTTCCTTGGTATCACCAAGTTATCATATGCCTTGGAGAGCTATTTCGTATATATTTGAAAATGCTGCAACGCATTATCTCTGTGTTCATCCAACGCTTGCAACTACACATGTCTATTATGAGGGATGATGCTACTTTGCAAGGCATATCGAGTAAAGGGAACTTCTAACTCTACAAGAAGGATTGCCTCAGTCTCATAAATAAGGGAAAATGGAGTATACCATGTCGGCTTCCTCTTGGTTGTTCGATAGGCCCACAACACAGTCAGTATCTTGTAATCCCACGATCCTGGGAAATCCTCCATTATTTTAGCCAAAATATTAACCAAGGTTTTGTTAGTTTCTTCAGCTTGACCGTTTCCCTTTGGGTATGCCACTATTGAAGTATGATGAACAATGGAGTACTTGTCTGTGAGCATTATTACCTCTGAATTGACGAAAGGGGTTCCGTTATCAGAGATAATAACCTTTGGAATCCCAAAACAAAAAATGATGTATTCTCTGATGAAGTTGATCACCACCCCTGTTGTTGCCCTTCTTAGTGGTATCGCTTCAGCCCACTTTACAAAGCACTTCATTGGTACTAGTATCCAGGTCTTCTCCCTCAAAGAAGGATGTATTGCCCCTACTAGGTCAAACACCCAAGTGTGAAAAGGATAAGGCATTTCTCGGGAGTATAGGTCCACTGATGGGGCATGGATCATATTTCCGTGAATTAGCAAGCCTTACACTTTCGAATGAACTCAGACGAGTCTTTTTCCATCGTTGGCTAATAATACCCCAATGTCATCAACTGCTCATACAACTTGGCCCCTCTTATGTGAGCTGGATCATGCACTTATTTGAGGACCTCGGTTGCTTCTTCCTTTGTGATGTAACGCAATGGCCTGTTAAAATAGCCCCTTCGATAAAGCTTCCCCTCCTAAACAAAGAACCTCAGGGCCCTTCGCTTGAGTCACATCGCATTAATTTTCTCTGTTGGGATAACTCCATCTTTAATGAAGTCAATATAGGGTTGCTTCCAGCTTGGTTGAGCTTCAACGAAATGGCATTCAGTTGCTTTAAAGAATAACTGTTACTTATCGCACTTTCGTTGGAGCTTTACTGCGTCCTGTTTCATTCGAGGCTAGAACTATCATTCCCTTTAAATTCTTCTGTAAAAAGGTATCTCAGTTGTTTTGCAGTGATCTTTGTGTGTTTTCTTCAACCTCCACTCTGCTTCTTCTGGGCCAATACATCTTAACAACCATCTTCCCGTATTTCGGAAATAAAGATTTCCCTGATTTGTAAAGTATTAGGTTAACTCCCTCAACTGCATCGCTCCTTCCCCAGACTCCAGTTGTTTCCTAATCTCTCCCCTCCAGTCAGAATAGTCCTCCATCGGCAGAATTGATTGTACCACCGAGGGAGTTGTTCTTCATTGGATCACAACGGTAGTTGTATCACCTCTCATGACCATCTTCTAAGCAATGGTGGCATATGTGTATGTATGGCGGTTCATCATTTAGGGATGTATCTTGATCTTGGTCTGATGGAACTGGCTGAGAAGCCTCTGAATGATTGTTCTGTATGGTGCCAGACTTAGGTGTTTAAATGCATATTCTCCATCCACTTGCTGAATCACCAAGTTTGAATCACCCTTGATGCAAAGTGAACCAATTCCCCTTCGAAGGGCCTCCAACAATACCAGTACCAATGCCTAATACTCTCCTTCATTGTTAGAACAAGGGATGTCTAATTTGTAATAAAGGCAAATCTCCTCCATTCCTCTTGAAAAGATAAGCCCTGCTCCTCTTTTCTTTTCTGCCGAAGATCCATCGAACTGCATCGTCCATTCTTTATCGCTTGCATCTGCTTGGTTGGCCTATAAGTCATCTCCTGGAATACTTTCTTTAGGTGGTTCAAACATCCCAGAGGGGAAGATTGCCAGCAGATCAGGGTACGCCTGGCTCTTGATCGCGCGAGGAACCACACACTTCAAGTCATATTCTGAGAGGATAAGGAACCACTTGGTTGCCCTACCAATCAATATGGTTCTTGCCAATAAAAACTTAATGGGATCACATCTTGTTATAGTATGGATCGTAAAAGACATCACATAATGTCTAAGTTTTTTTGCTACAAAGACTAAGGCTAAATAATGCCTTTCGAAGCTACTATACCTGACCTCTGGCCCATATATGATTCTATTGAGGTAGTACACTCATTGTTCTTTCCCTTCAATATCTTATGCCAGTAGAGCTCCAACGAACCTCGTGGTGGATGTGAGGTATAGCTATAACGATATTCCTGCCTTTGGGGGAACCATGGTCTGTGGTGAAATGAGCAGCTTCTTCAGTCTAAGAAGAGACTCCTGGTGAATTTCTTCCCACTTGAATTTTGTGTTCTTTCATAGGAGCTGCATTAACGGGTGTGTTATTTTGTCTAATCCAGGCACGAATCTCCTAAGGTAGGAAACTTTGTTGAGGAAACGTTTCAGCTCCTTCGCCATTCTTGGACTTGGCATCTCCAAGATCGCTCGATATTTGTCCTGGTCCATCTGTACCCCCTATCAATCAACCACAAAACCTAAAAACTTTCCACTTGTTACTCCGAAGATGCACTTTAGTGGGTTCATCTTCAACTTGTACTTCCTGCATCGGGCGAACACCTTCCTTAAATCGCTTAGATGGGACTCTTCCCTCCCCGATTTGATGACCAAATCATCCATATAAAATTCCACAAACTTGTGAAAAAATTCATGGAAAATGGCCATCATTGTTCATTGATATGTAGCCCCAGCATTCTTGAGTCCAAACGGCATTACTTTGTACATGAAGTTGCCCAATGGGGTTCTAAATGTCGTTTTCTATGCATCTATGGGGTCCATCTTAATCTGATTGTACCCTACATACCCATCCATAAAGCTATACATCTTATGACCAGTCGTTGCATCTATCAAGCTATCAATGTAGCGCAGAGGGAACTCATCCTTGGGGAAAGCCCTATTCAAGTCTCTGAAATCCACGCAGATCCTTATTTGATTTTTGTCTTTCTTACCCACTGGGACAATGCTAGATAGAGTGGGTGTTGTATCGGTTTGATGAATCTTTCCATCACTAAGCATTGGACCCCTTCCTTGATTTTCAAGTCTAGCTCAGGCTTGTACGTTCTCATTGCTTATCTCACCAAAATGGCTGAAGGCATTACGTTCAACTTATGGCAGCTTACTTCCTCATCCAGCCATTCCATCTCTGTGTACTTCCACATAAAAATGTCTATGAACTCTCGAATCAACTTAACCAAGGCCTCTCGTTTCTCCTTACTGAAATCCTTCGAGATCAAGATGGGCCTTGGATCCTCCCCTTCTTTTGCCAGGTTTAACTGCTCCAACTCTTGTGCCCGTGGTTTTGGTTGATCTACTATATAGTCTTATTCTTTGGCGGCATCTTCCACAAATTATTGTATGTTGGAGTTATCTATGACCATACATTACCCCCATTGATCAACCAGAAAACACTCATATATCGGGTCAGCCTCATTATAAGCTTCTTCGACCGTCCTTTCACACGATTATAAATGATATACCACTTTTACCTCTTCGGTAATAACTTTCTTGCACTGCCTTCCTCTTCTTCTCTCTAGAAGCCTCCGTGATTCTTCCTCCTGAAAATCAACTCAGCACGCTTTGTCGTTGAACCTCATGCTCCATTGGATTCACTCTAGTCCTCATCCTATCTTTGAACTTCTTCGAGATGTTTTGGGGCCGAGGGACCACTTGGTGAGCTTCTTCTTCCACCACTCCTTTGCTACATACAACTTTGTTATTCTTCTCATTCAAGGGCCCTATCCTTTCTCTGATCAAGGGAACCCACGCTCCCTCCATTATTCTCGTTAGGACTCTGAAGTCCTCCTCTAGATCCGTGTAAAAGACTGCATCTACCATATGAGCCTATTTGATAATGAAGGGCCTCTTCGTAGCTCTAATGGTCACCTCCGTTCCCTTGATATTTTCCTTGGCGCATTGGTGATACGTTGAAGAAACTAGCCCTTAGTTGTGCATACACACACTTCCTATTAGCAGATGGTAGGAGGTCGCACTCTATATCACGTGAAATTTAATGTGGTAACTCAGATTTCCCATCACAATCCCAACGTTCACATACCCAATGGACTTGGAAGACTGGTTGTCATAGCCTGAAATCACCAAAGGCATGAGGACCAACCTCTCCTTCGGAATATTAGCTGCATGGAAAGAGTTTATTGGCATGATATTGATGGAGGCTACCCCATCCATAAGAGCCTCTGCAAATCTAACTCTATTGATGATGGAAGTTACATACAATGGCCTATTATGAGGGAATCTCACGGCCCTATCTGCATCACTGAAAGTTATTTTTGACAGAAACCTATTCACCAACCTAGCCATGGATCCCTTCCATCTCAGCGAAGGGACTGCATTCTTCCACGCAATATCAAGGATTTCTTGGGTTATCTCCAATCTACTTTCCTTTGGTATCCCTACCTGGTCAAAGAACCAGGCTAACTTTGGGGATTTTGAAACTACGTGGTATTCTATATCTTGATCTACTTCCTCACCTTCAATTCTATAAACGTCCTCCACATCTTTATCACTTGCTTTATCATAAACTAACACTATGTTAGCCATTCCCCTAGTGCAATCTTCCAAAATTTCTTTGAACTCCTCATGCTCCGTCGTTAGTGCCCTTACTTCCCTTTTTGCCTCCTCGTCGTAGGCTACCACTAGATTGGTCCCATGTGCTGGGAGTGGGTTGTTATTAACATTATGCGAAGGGATTTGCAATGTTCCTGCCTTCACATATTTGTCGATGATTCTTCTTAGCGTGAAATAACTCTCCGTTGGATGTTGGATCTTTCGATGAATATGGAAATATTTTGGATCTGCCCTACTTATCATGTCTAGTTCCCCAACGGGGATGCCCTTTGGTTCGTACACCGTTCCTCCTTGAACCATTGCATTATAGCAGCTGACAACCTCTTCTACTGTACAAGGCAACGACGGTGGATCTTCCCCGTCTCTCCCAAACTTCCTCTTGTTGTCCCTCTTCGCTATCTTCCCCCATCTGCTCCTTCGGTATATCCTCCCTATGGGGGCTGAGACCTACCTCCCACGAGTTGTATCGGATGCCTAAACATTATGGGAACCACCATTGGATTTAGTCGTACAACCAACGAGATATTCCTTATTTCTTTTAGGAACGCCGCAAAAGTCCCCTCGCGCGTCTCGTTAATAAGATGGAAGATGTACTCAGGAAACAGTCCCTCCGCATAGATTTGCAGTAGCTTGGACCCTTTGGCCTCCTCCCTCACATCGAGGGACCTTTCCCTGAACCTTCGAACGTAAGCCACTACATCTTTCCTGGGTCATTGCTTCCCTCTCCCCAGTTGGGTCAAGGTGAACTCATCTTCCGCCAAAAAGAACTTATAGACGAACAAAACGTGCATCGCCTCCCACATGGAAACACTCTTGGGGGCTAGTTGAGAATAACAGGTACATGCTTTATTGGATAAGGATTTAGAAAATCCCCTCAACTTGAGTTTCTTGTTATTGCAATGTGACCCCAAGTGTTAAATGAAGCATTTTATGTGCTCTTTCAAGTTCCCACTCTTTCCTCTGTATTTTTCAAAAATAGGAGGAATATAATCTTTTAGGTAGGGCCCATTGTTGTACTCCCGAGGGTAAGGCATTCGAAAATAGTCATAAATAGAAGCTACCTCGCCGACCAATTATGAGGAAGCTTGCATGAATTTTAGCATCTCTTTCTGCATCTATTTCCTCATCTCCTCCATAGATGATGCCGTTGAAGGAACGTCCAGAGGGAACATAGGCAGAGTGCCCATTATAGCTGGAGAATTTATCACAGTTAGAGCCGTTGATACTCCTGGAGTTCCCACTGCAGGATTTATAATAGAGGGTATACTTGCTGGGACCGTTCCTATTAGAACTGCATTTGGTAGGGCAGTTGAGGCTGCCCCTGGCGTCACGAAAGAATTGGCCTCAAATTCTCCCAACACCGTTGAAGCTATGGGAGTTTGTAAAAACTCGTAAAATTAATTCATGAGGAGTGCCACTTGGGATGGTCCCAACCTAGCGCTCGTAGAAGCTTGTGTCACCCCTGGGACACCTATCGCCGTTTGAACTAGAGGTACCTCTAGTCGAGGGACTCCGTCCCTTGAAACCTCCAGCTCTCTTGCCGCCTGTTCTTCATTGTGTTGAATGTCATCAAAGTTAAGTCTTCGATTAACGTTATCCAGCGCCATACTCGTTGCTTAGAAGAATGCCTCCCCAGAGGAGTCGCCAAATGTAAGAGGGTACTTTAGATTAGATGGAGGCGTAACCCCTTTTGAGTACAGTAGTGATAAGTTAACCAGCAACGCTATTGATTAATTACAAGACACGCAAACACAACTTAGTGAAGATAAACTCAGTTTGAACTCACAAATCTCTCGTGTATAACTCACAAGGTAACATTGAATTTAGAAGCAACTTCGCTTAGAGGGAGAGAGAAAATGAGCACCCTAGATACACCTTGGAAGGTAGCCAAACAACCTGACCACCCTCAATGATCTCTGTTAGGTATTAAAGCTCCGTAATAAATGACAATGGTGGGTGAGTAAACTCTCTAGTTTGAAATAAATCTCCCTTTGATGTATATTCTCTCTAGCAATAACTTTTGGACCCTAAAAAAGAACATACTCTCCCCAAAGGTGGTAGGGGGTCCTTAAATAGCCCCCACACCAATATCGAGGTAACTCAGTCATTAATACACGGGAAAAACATCCCTCATACTTTATGTCACAAACATTAAATACCTGATGCACTAGTTAGCTCCGCATCATAGACACTAAATGCCAAGACATGCCTTTTGCCTAATCACTGTGTGTCAGGTGGATGTCGTCACATAGGTGGCTCACCAATTGTCTGATAGCCCCAAATACCATGGTGGTTTACTCAAGTGCAGATTTGACAGTGTCTAGCTGGCTAGTGACATCACCTACAGTAGATGTGACATTAAGTAGAGGGTTGTTTGGTCCAAAACTCAATGCCCAATGGAACTCAAGTCTTCTCCACCCGAGGTTCCACGTTCAGGGTCTTTTGGTGTTTTACCAGGTGTATCTAAGATGGTCAGGACAAGCCCCAATAGTGCCTCACTTCTCAATACTCCAAACCAAGTCCCTCTAAAGTTCCCACGGTGAGGTCGTTCGATAGAGCATAAAAGCTCTCCCAGGCCCTGACAAGCATGGTCTCTCTCGAGTACCGTTCGACCTCACACTAAGAATCATTATACTCGTTACATAATTACAATCGTTATAGCCCACAGTTAATATAAACAAAGATAAAATGTGACTAAGTAACACAACAAGCTAAAGTGTGAGCTGCCACGCTAAGATGCCTCGCTGAGCTGCCACACTGAGCTGCCTCGCTGCCTTAATCCCAAACACTGAGCTGCCACGCTGAGATGTCTTGCTGAGTTGCCACGCTGAGCTGCCTCGCTGCCTTAATCATAAATACTTTTGTTAATGGGGGATTATCTCTAATCTTAGGATTACCTTCAAGCCCCCTCTACAACTGTCAAACACATGGAGTCCATCGTATGTACAACACGAACATGGAATCCACTGCAAGAAACAATCTCAATAGTGTAGAGAATAAGACTCGGTGCTAAAACTGATCTCAAACATAGATCGTATTGAAACTTGGATCATAAAACAAGTTGGGTGTAAACTTGGTTTTTGTTTTGAAAGATAAATCATTAAGGATTAACAAAAACTCAAAGGACATTTTGGAAGAGTCTCAATCTCATTCGAAAAAGTAATGGGACGTTATGGACAAAAAAACTTCTTGAAAACTGATAATTTTCGCAAAAACTGATGCGGTCGTTCGAACGAGTCTCAATCTCATTCGAAAAACATCGAATGAGATGTCATCGCTCGCAAAACAAAATCGCGTTAAAATTCATTCGAATTAGGTCGTTTGAACGAGATTTCAGGCCATGAATCTAGATAATTTCGATATGAATGCATGGCAGCCCTTTTCGTATTTTTCCATTTTTTTAATTAGTTATGATTTTTCTACGGAAAGGTGTCTGAGAACAAATCTTTAGATAGTGTGAATTTAAAAAATGACAAAAATTCTAACAGCCAATAATAAATTTTCAAGTCTCAACATTATATAAGCATTCATACCTTAGAGATCCTTGGACTGTTGATGACGAACACAAGGCATGAAATACGACATATAATGTGATCTTCTTTGACTTATCCACTACGTCTTTAACATTAATATCATAGGCTTAAAAGGTCACAAATAACTTATATACTATGACGCAAGGAGTTTTGTTTGGAATTAAGTCAGCACTTATAAATTGGCTCAATTAAAAATTTGTCCTTACAACATAGATTACCTTTAAATCGGGAGTTCCAAATCTAGATTGAAACAAATTCCTGAAATAAAAAAAATATGCCGAACATGAGTCAAGATGGATATAAAAGTAAAAAAGATGCTAACTAGGAAAAATTAGACTGTAAATAAAAAATAGAAGCTAGTAGATTACATAAAAACATTTCAGTGGGATCATTGACAAACGATCTAGTAAATGGACTTGTAATCTATTGCTTTATACATAATTCTCTTGCACATATATGTTTTTTATTACAAAATTCCCGTTCCACTTGTAAGACCCATGAAGTAAAAACCACATAACTCAACACATTCTTACCACTTTGCATTTATTTCAGCATTTTCATCCTACTTTGGATTAGTAATGGAAAGAAAATACATTTGAAATGGAATGTCATGGAGTCCTTTTTTACCATAAAGAATCGAGCTGTATGACCAATGGGAAATTAAAGGCCAACTTTGTTTCTCAGAATGGTCGCTCAATAGTGAAATGAATTGTAGAAAAGGTTATTCTTATTTATAAAATTAAAGGAATCATCATGCACATATATTTATAGAGAAGAGGAAATGATTGGTATTGGAAGATAACCGTAATGGAAGGCTTCGTTAAACAAAGTGGAGGCTTCATTAAACAAAGTGTCATGTCATATTCTAATGATTTCGGGCTTCTATTTTATATAGATACATAGATTCAGAAAATTTACTTCTTGGTTTTTCAATGAAACTATTAATTTATTAGCATGCAACCCACGCGATGAGTGGACACATTATAATTTTCCTATAACACAAATATAATACCTATAGACCTATTCAAATTTACAATGATTAATACATTAAAAATATAAAGTAAAGTGTGGGAAAAAGTAGAAAGTATGAATTAAGAAAAATAGAGGAATATTCAACTATATCCTCTTAATTGAATTTTTAGAAGTACAATTGAAATGAAAATAGAAAAAGCAATGTTATTGTTGTGGTTTTAACAGATTAAAAATGATATTCAAACAATGTTATGCGAGATTCTCAATAAACAAAGAATGTTGTGTGAAAAATTATGATTAAGGCGTCGTTTTCACTAAGTAGGACAACATATCAACTATAATTTTCAAATAACCAATTCAGACAAATTATCAAGAATCAGCATTAAAATATTTCAAATAAAAATAAAACGAAGTACCAAAACAAAAGTAGTAGAAACTTTCTAAGAATGAATCCTACCACAACCCTTTCCAAAAAAACTACCTCCACCATCGCCTCACTTTTGTTCTAAGTCCCTTCTCCGCAAAGAGAGTCAAGCAAAAGATAAAAAAAAGGAACAAATTAAAACTAAAAATAGGGAACCCCATTTTTAATCTTCTCATAATTTTTGATCAAACAAGCTACTTTCTTAATTGGGTTTTTTCCTAAATTCTGAGCGCTTTGATTTGTCTTCTTCTTGGTGTCTTTAATTTTGTTTATACTCTCCCTTAACCCAACCAATAAAACCCCCTTCCTTTTCTTTGATTATTTTCAAAGTATAACTAATTAGAACCAAGAGTTGAAATCAAGAAAGAACCCCCGAAAGAGAAATATCCAACATAAGATCGTCAGAATATTTAATAACATACATAAACCCACATGATAATTATGGTGACATTTATATACTCTTACATACAACAGTTTAAAAATGCTCCCCATATTCACATGCGTAAAAAAGGTGGAGAAACCCAAATCAAACTTCAAATTTGGAATCTAAAAAAATAATAATTATGATCCAAAAAAGTTTATAAGGAGAGTTGGGAGATTACATTGAATGGGGATGAGAGGTAGAATCTAGAGAGAACCTGCAAAGTAGAACTAAAACAAATTTACAAAAAAAACACATTCAAAACCCATATAGAACAAAAACACAAAAATTAATCAATGGTGAGAGAAAAAAAATCAAGAGATAATAGAGAGTGTACCGATAAAATATAATAAAATTAGATGAAAAATACCAAATCTAACAATAAAATACCATATTTCAAACCTGAAAATACTACCGTGGACCTATGGAGTTAATAAAAAAAGCAACGTGGTTAAAGAGTCGGGGAATCTTGAGAGATATTTGAGGTAGGTATGGCTTGACATAATTCGTGAGAGTTGGAACAACGTGGATTTAGTGGGTCTGATGATGAGTGAATTCGGCATGATTATTAATAGGCAAACTAATTAACAGAGGGCAATAATAAGTATAAACATAATCAAAAAACATTTTAATTTTAATAAGCACATCACCTATGTATTTTTACCCTGAAGCAATAACTTAAGCTTAGCAATCTTCAAATACTAATCCATATTTTGAGTCAAAAGCTCCCTCTCAGTCCTCAAAATCGTCGCCAAACTCTGCGTATTCGACCTTACCTCCGTCAACGTCTTCACCTCCTTTCCATCTTTTGCAGATCCCAAACCCTTAGGGCCTGTTTGGTTGTCCCCAAAATTGTAAATTAGTCCATTTAAAATTAACTCATTTATGAATTGTCTTATTATTAGTGTTTGGTTACAAGAATGAACAAATTTAAAAATGAACCAATTCATATTGATTCACAAAAAGTTAAATTAGTTCATTTCACCAAAAGTTTGAAATTGCACAATTTATAATTACAACATGAATCTTAAATGCACCACTCCCATAGAGCACCTCTCACCATACTACTTTCTCTCTCTCTACACACACACACACACACACACATCAAAAGTAAATAACTCCATTTTTCTTTTCCAAACACACCACAAATTAGATTTAACCCCATTTAAAATTAATACATCGACAATCTATTCATTTCAAATTGATCAATTTATAAAATTAAATAATTTACGCAACCAAACGGGCCCTTACTAAATTTCTTATGCAAACCACTAAAATCCATCCCCTTCCTCCTCGTCTTCTTCAAATCCTCCGCCATAAAATATGTGGGTATAAACAACCCCCTAGATTAGTTGTCCTTAACGTAGTCGACGATGATTTTTTCTTCATATACTTTTTCACCATGGAACTAAAATTATGGTCATGCTTAACCCTCCCGTAGATATTTTCGAGGGATTGGTTTTTAGAAGCGAGAGGCGTCTATAAGAGGATTTGTCCATAAAAGATGATGGATCTAATTATGTGGAGGATCGAGAATCAAAAGAGTTGTCATGTAAAGATGGTTTGAGGAAAGACATTTTTGGAGTGAAAAATGATTTATGGAGTTTATTATGTAACTTTAGTTGTTGTTTTGTGATTTGTTTGGTAGAATGTATTTTTATTAGTTGTTGCAAGTTGATGGAGTGTGAAGGAAATGCCTTTTATTGTATAGGTATTTGCAAGGAAGAGGGAGAGATAAAGACGGGGAGTTGAGAGGATTTAAGAGACATGTGCATTCATTATGAGTGTAATCGAGAATAAAGAGAGATATTAGTTAGTAATACTACGTGAATATAGATGAAGATAATGAGTACTTTTTTTTTACTAGAAAAGACCATTAGAGAGGCAACTATATAATCAGGTCACAGTTTGCACATAACGAGTACATTAATTGCTATTAAGACATCTAATACTATCATATTAGAGGTATAATAAGGATTACATAAATGAAGCCTTTAGGCTAAGGCCGACTTTGGGCCTAGGCGGGGTTGGCGACCTCCTAGGCCCCCCCGAGAAAAAAAAATTACGCCTATAAAAACAATTAGTATTTATTAGAGAAAATAATGATATAATATTCAATATTTTTAAATCTAAAAAATATCAAATTTAATGGCCCCAAAAAATATAATTATCACATGTTAAAAATCTTACAAATAAACACACACAGACATACACAGACTCACACACACACACACACACACACAGACTCACACTACACCAAAACTGGCGATTGGTCACGGCCAAAATCCCTGACCAGTGCTGTGGGTCGCGGACTTGGGCCGTGACCATTTCGGGCGTGACCATTTTCGTGGGTCGCGGCCCAAATCCGTGACCAAAAAATGGTCACGGCCGAGAGGGGTCAGAAAGATGGTCGCGGACTTAGGCCACGACCCATGTCGTGACGGGTCGTGGCCCTTATCCGTGACCCATAACCGTGACAAATTGGTCGCGGCCAAAGTCCGCGACCCACGACCGTGACAAAAAAAATTAAAAAAAATTTGTCGCGGCCCTGATCCGTGACCCACAACCGTGACAAATTGGTCGCGGCCAAAGTCCGCAACTCATTACCGTGACAAAAAAATATAAAAAAAATTGGTCGCGGTCCTAATCCGTGACCCACATCCGTAACAAATTGGTCGCGGCCAAAGTCCGCGACCCACAACCGTGACAAACAAATTGTCGCGGCCCAAGTCCGTGACCCATAACTGTGATCACACACACACACCTCCCCCCCCCCTATATATATATATATATATATATATATATATATATATATATATATATATATATATATATATATATATATATGTATATATATATATGTGTGTGTATGTCTCATGTGAGGTCCTTGAAGGTGGACCTTCCATGCGGATCAATTATTAGAGTATGCGTAAGGAATACGAAAGCCTGGAAAACTTGCTCGATGCATGACTAGATATGGTGTAAAGCGTCTGAAGCAACTTTACGCTTATTTGTACTGCAATGGAAAGCTAATCATATACCAAAGCAAAGATGGATGTTTAATAGGTTATCATGGGTACAACTATGAGACTATATTTCATTAAGAAAAAGTATCATGTAATTATACATGCATTCGTTTAGAAATTTTCTTTAGAGAATTAAATGACAACCAATTGTATCTTATCAAGGCTCATTAACTTGAAAAAGAAAAGGAAAAAATTAATGAATTTAGAAAAATTTCAACTTATTTTTGCCGCTGAAATTGTTAATTTATTACATAAATGAAGAATCTAGGCCCACCCGACACCCCTAATATATATATATATACTGAGGACGTTAATGGAGAGGCATAGGGAGAAAAGGAAGGACCTTAATATGGTTTTTATAGATATAATATGGTGGGTTCTACATAATATATATATATACTGAGGACGTTAATGGAGAGGCATAGGGAGAAAAGGAAGGACCTTAATATGGTTTTTATAGATATAATATGGTGGGTTCTACATAAAAAAGAAGTTACTCACAGATATATTGATGTGATCAAGGATATCTATGATGAGGCCATGGCTATAGTAAGAACATTAGCTGGAAAAAGTAGTGAATTCTCAATTACTATAGGTCTACACCAAGGTTCAGTTCAAAGTTTTTATCTCTTTGTTGGTGCTATGGATAAGTTGATTGGAAAAATACAAGATGAGGTGCTGTGATATATGCTATTTGCAGATGATGTTATTTTAGTGGATGGGACTAACATGGAAAGTAATGCTAGATTGGAATTGTGGAGAGAAACTCTAGAAATAAGAGGATTTAAAATAAAAAGGACTAAAACAGAATATGTGGAGTTCAATTTTAGTAGTAATTAGAGGATAAACGAGGTTGTGGTGAAACTGGAGGGTCAAGAGATACCTAAAAATGGTCATTTTTATTTTTTAGCCTCGATTATCCAAAAAGATGATGATATAAGTGATGATGTTACTCATAGGGATAAATGAGGGTGGGTTAAGTGGAGAAATGCCACTAGCGTATTGTGTGATACGCATTTACCTTTGGAGTTAAAAGAAAAGTTTTATAAAACGTCCATTCGATCCTCCATGATATATGGGAGAGAGACTTGGACAACTAAAAAATAAAATGTGCAGAAAATAAGTGTGGCAGAGATGTGAATATTAAGATGGATTTATGGTAAAACTAGAAAGAATAAAATTAGAAATGATTAAATTAGTGAAATGGTAAAAGTAGCTACTATAAAAGATAAATCGAGAGAAAACTGACTCAGATGGGTTTGAACATGTCAAGCATTGACCAATGGATGCCTCCGTAAGGAAGAGTGATTTAGTTAGTATTGACGGTAACACAAGGGGTAAAGGTAGGCATAAATTGACTTGAGGGGTATTGTAAAAAAGGACATGATATAATTTTATTTAACTGAAGATATTGCACTAAACATAATGTAATAAAAAATATAATTCATGTAGCCAATCCCAAATAATTGGAAAAAGGTTTTGATAAGTTGAGTTGAGAACATATGTCTCATGTGAGGCACTCAAAGGTAGACCTAATCAATTTTTTAAAATAGTAAAAATAATTTATGAATTGGATTTTTGTGTCGTATTTAAATATTATAGGTAACTCTAAAAAATATTCAGCTCGAAATGAATTTGTTTGCTATTTTAAAAAATTCTATCAAAATATGTTAGTTTTTAAACTTCTTAAAAGCTACATATTTTGATCGCTTTTAGCTTATTTTTTATGGGTTTTCTTTTAAAAAGTTTAAATACCATGCGAAAAAAATCAACTCAAAAATATTTTTTTTATTATTTTAAAAAATAGAGAATTGAGGTAAAGGTCATGTTCCTTCCTATATTTGGATTTTTAGGAAAATATTTTTCAAGTTTATAAATCTAGTCCCTGTGGTACAATAACATTTATAAATCTAGTCCCTGTGGTACAATACCTTTATTTTTTTTGTCCGCGCGAGCGACACTATTTTTCACCATTTTTCATGGTATTTTTAGTATAGGGACTAAATTTATAAAATTATATGGAGTGTCCTATTTTTATGTACTTTGAGCATTATGAGGACGTTTTCCCAAAACCCCCTTTAAAAAATTGGTCCGCACGGGTGGCATGTATAGGTGGTATGTAGATAACTCTGCATCTTTCTCTCTCTCTGTGTGTGTGTGTGTGTGTGTGTGTGTGTGTGTGTGTGTGTGTGTGTGTGTATTCTCTGGTGCGGAACAAACCATGCGCACCCAGTGCGGACTTTGTCCTTTTCATCACATGGTCCCCTTGTGGTCCCTAAGACATTTTTGTTATTTTCCTTAGATGGTCCACCTCTTGTCCTATATTAAAACCTTATTTTAAGACTATATATTTAAAAGATTTATAGTTTAGACCTAAATTGGTATCAAGACCTTAAAGACTTTAGAAACTCACCAAATTCCGACCAAAACCCTAATTCTGGTATCAGAGCCATAAGACGCTCCTTTTAGACTTATAATAAAACGACTTTGATGCCCTTAGGATTTATCCCTCGCATTTACAAATATATTTTTAGAACCAACCCAGACTACCAACCTATACCCATAACTGATTTAAACTCAGTAGGTTGCTTAACCTCACCTATAGACGGTTGTTCACACACTGAACATATCCCAGCCAAACACGCAGATAGTAGACAAGTTACTGCTAGTGCTACTTATAGCATAATGGACCAAAATAAGTGTATACTCCTTATATTAAGACAATTAATAAAAGACACTCAAACCCTAGAAACGGAGATAAAAAATATCTCTAAAAGACTCCTAGAAATAGATAACCAAATCCCAATAGACTGAGTACAAATTCTACAAGAAATAAATATTAAGATTAATCATATAGAAGTCCTTAACAAAGATATTTTAGAAATTAAAACTTTAACTGAAAATCAAGATGGTGAGTTAATTAAACTTATCAAAGAACAAGCTAAGCTTATCCCTATATTAGATAGTTTTCTTCCTAATGGAGATAGTTAGATCAGACTGGAATAAGGTACCAAGAGACCTCTCCATTCAGACCTTAGCATATTTTTACCAAAGAATTTTAGAAAAGATAAATGATGATAGATTTTATTATAAGATAAATAAAAATGAGATTGTCAGCGCTTCTAAACCAACTAGACTCATATTAGAAAGATTAAATTTAATTTCTACATCCATAGCAGCTTCCCAAGACTATAACGTATCTTTGTTAAAGACTTACATTTAGATTTAAAAGCTAAGACATAAGGATTAACCACCTTCTATACAGACTTTGTTAAATTCCAACAAAATTTAGAAAATTATCTTAACAACATAAAAGGCCATAACCAATCTAGAATGGATGGAATTATTAATGAAATTAGACTAAACATGGCCCAAACAAAAGATAAATATGAAGAAATCATTCAGGGAATTAAGGTTGTATATAATAAACCTTCCCAGGCAGAAATAGACTCTCGTTTTATTCTAACTCATTTAGATAAAATAGAAAAAATAGCCGAATCTATAGAAATTAGATCTATGCAACAACAAGAAAAATATAATAAAGTAAAAGATAATATTACAAATGTTTCCAAATACCTTGTTAACTCTCTAGCCAGACATTGTGAAGAAATTTCTGATAAGACAAGAAAAGAGAATAAGATTTTTAAAGAAGAAATCCTTATCCAGATAAAAAGACAAAAAGATTATTCAGACTTCTTAGAAAGAATTGAAAAAATACTTGAACAAAAACAGGTAACCACCTGTAAATTTAGAGAAACCCCACCTATAGAAATTAGAGAAAGGAAGACCATAGGAAGAAGAGTCATAAATGACGGATTAGATAAGACTAGAAAGATAGTTAGATCTATCCCAAATATTGGACAGAATAATTATATGCTCCAAAGACTTAAGGATTCATCCTCCAATGTTAGGACATGGTGGAAGGAGAGAAATTTCACCAATCCTCTCTAATGGAAAGAATGGGGTGAAGTTGACTGGAAGATTATTGAAGATTCCATTCATAATGGACAACTTTCAGCCGTTAGATACATAGACTTGTTTAAATAAGGTGCCACTCCCAAAAATCCTAATTATAACATGACTTACAATTATAGGAATCATGTGTTAGACAAATCCTATACTGAGCTCCAAGTGTTTGACTTAGAATGGCTTAGATCTAGAGGAACTTATAGGAAGTTCCAATTTGTAACCTTTGGGCTCTTTCAAGCAAGAATCCAAGGATTACATAGATCCCATAATAATATTAACATATTGTGTTGTTTAGTAGATAAAAGATGGAAAGATTTTGAGAAAATCCTTATAGGAATAGCCCAACTAGAAATGTCAGACAACATAGGATACTTTAATGTTATTTCGGCATTTACAGTAACCGTAAACACAACCAAACATTTTAAGTTAATCTTATATGATAGCAGCTATGAAGACTATATTATCCCAGACGCGAATATAAATATAGAATTCCAAAGCTATGTGAAGTTCTTTCAATTTCCTTATGAAGGAATGCAATTGGGAATTTCTAGCGGTAGACTTAATGAAGAAATCTTAGTTAGAACCAATGTTTCAGACTACAATCACACTTACAGTATTTGGAATACTGGACTTATGAAAGAAAAAGCTAAGACCCTTTGGCAATTGCCAGAATTTCAAGAAACTAAGACTATACAGAATAAACCTATGTTTATTAATCAAGACAATGTCACTGGAAATGTTACCATCCAGTTTGGACACCCTAAGATTATCAATAAGAATATTCAAACTGAAGAAGTTAGATTTAGGAATATGGGAGAAGCCATAATTAATGATCATTCAGAAGGAAAATGTAGTGTTAATACTAGTTCTAGTTTACTATGACAAGTCCCTGTAATTAGACCTAGAAGATCATGTGAACAAAAAGACTTAGTTAAAGAAAAATCTAGGATCCAAAACTTTGGACATGAACCCTCAGAATTGGATATGAAGACATTTAAAGTTCACCTTAAGAAAAGTCATTATGTTAGATTTCAAGAAAAAGAAAGAGTTAATATGATAGCCCAGGAGCGTATATTAAAATTAAGAGAATCTAAGAGTACTAAAGAACTTCTTAGAAACCTTACACTAATAGAAGAAGGAGAAGAAAGACTAATGCCATCTACACTAGTAGAACCTAATAAACAATAGATAGGAAGTAGTAGTAAGGCTAGAAGATGCTCCCAAACTTTTTAGTAAACCAATAGGAATAAATATTCCTATATACTCAAGCACTATAGTAAATACCAAACCTGATTATATTAAAGACTCTCCAACTAGTGATAAGAGTTTTACTCCCGTTAAGACTATGGTAAGCCAAGCCATAAATCCAGTTGGGATATACCTTAACTTAGACAATGTCCAAGACAGGAAGAAGGCCTTAGATGAATGGCGTAATCAGATGAACGTGTGTTTTGCATCTAATGAACAATTGGATGCAAGTTCATGTAAATAATACTCTGAGCAATCCATTAGGGGAATTGCAAACGACTATTTAGATAGTTTAAGAAAGGCTACAGATGAAGACTTTTTAGCTATGATTGAGAAAATGAAAGAGAACTTAGAAGAAGGATCAATTGAAGAATATATTCAATTGTTTACTTCAGAATTCATTGGAGCTGGACATTTAGCTCAAATAAATGAACAAGACCTAGCAAAAACTAAGTTAGCCCTCCCTAGAATTTGCAAACAAGATAAGATAAATGAATATAGCAATAATTATGAGCTGCTATATTACCAATTAAAGAATTTGGAGAGACCTTAAAAGATGAATACGTTAGAAAAGTACCTGCCATAGGACAAATCCTAAGTAATGAATATAGGAATTGGCCAGGAGTAGCTGGAGTTAAGAATAGATCCCGTGGTGAAAGAATCAATTTTACCAAAGACTATATTATATCTAAGAGATGTGATATAACTCATGGAAATCTGATAGAAGAAACTTTCAAACAGATCCCTCCAATCAAAGACGAAAGAGACACCGCTCCAATCCAATAGGGATGTGGAAGTAAATCTAAGAAATTCAAAAAGAAATTAGAATGGAAACATAGGAAGGTTAAGACTAGACCTTTAGGATTTCTAAAGAAATATAAATTTAGACCATCTACTACTTTTAGAGAAAAGAACACTAAGACTAAGAAAAATAGATTTAACCAAAGAATATATTATAAGAAGAACACTAATAAGTATAATAAAGTTCCTAATTACAGGAAAGAAAAAGAAGTAGCTCAATCTAAGACTACCATAAAAGAATGTTCGATTTGCGGCAAAGAAGGACACTTTGCTAAAGATTGTCCTAATAAAAAAGATAAGGAAGGTATTAAGATCATTAATACAATATTAGACTATATGGATGAAGAAGAGTTAGATATCCTATATGCTATAGAAATATCAGATATAGAAGATGATGACAATACTAGTATCTATACAGACAGTGGCTCAAAGACTATAATAGTGATACTGATAAGTATGAAGACTCTTAAGATACGTGAAGACTCTCAGGATACGTCGGAGGACCAGCACCCAACAGAAAGTTGCTTCACACTGAGAAGAATTATTGACAAGTACGTAAAGGCAGGGACATTGCAAATCCCTCCACAGAACGTCAATAACAACCCCTTGCCAGCACATGGGGCCAATCTTGTGGTGGCCTATGATGAAGAGGCTGAGAGAGGGGGAAGAGAGTCAACAACGAAGCGAGAAAAGTACGAGGAGGCTCTGGAAGATTGTATGAGGGGAATGGCTAATGTGATCTTGGATTATGACGAAGCAAGTGCCAAGGATATGGAGGATGTGTACAGCGTTGAAAGTGAGGAAGCAGATCCCGGCCTAGAGTACTGTGCAGTCTCAAAATCCCCAAAGTTCACCTGGTTCTTCGAACAGGTGGGGATACCGAAAGAGAGCAGGTTAGAAATAATCGAGGCAATACTAGATATTGCGAGGAAAGATGCGGTCCCTTCGCTGAAATGGAAGGGACCTATGGACAAGTTGGTAAGAAGGTTCCTGTCAGAAGTGACATTCAGCGATGCCGATAGGGTTGTGAGATTCCCTCATAACAGGCCATTGTATGTGACTGCCAGTTTCAACGGAGTTAGTTTTGCAAGGACTCTCATGGATGGGGGAGATTCCATCAATATGATGCCAATTAACTCCTTTCATGCAGCCAATATTCCAGAAGAAAGGTTGGTCCCCATGCCTTTAGTAATTTCGAGGTATGATAACCAATCTTCCAAATCCATTGGGTATGTTAATGTGGGGATTGTGATGGGAAATTTGAGTTCCCATATAAAGTTCCACGTGATAGAGAGTGCAACTTCCTATCATCTGTTAATAGGAAGGGTGTGGATGAACAGCCAAGGGCTAGTTCCTTCTATGTACCACCAGTGTGCTAAAGCAAACATCAAGGGGACAGAGGTGACCATTAGGACTACAAAGAGGCCTTTCGCTATCGAGGAAGCTCACTTGGTGGACGCAACATTTTATACTGAGTTGGAAGAAGATGTCTGGGTCCTAACGAGAAGGATGGAGGGAGCATGGGTTCCCTTGATCAGATAAAGGATGGGGCCCTTGAACGAGGAGGGTAAAGAGGCCGCAAGCAGCACAAGAGTAATGACCAAGGAAGCTCACCAGGAAGTCCCTCGACCCCAGGCATCTCGAAGCATCTCAAAGACAGGATGAGGCCCAGAGCGAATCCGATGGAGCATGAGGTCCAACGATAAAGTGTGTTGACTCATTTTTCAGGAAAAAGAGTAGCCGAGGCATCTAGAGAGAAAAAGAGGAAAGTAGCCGCCGTTACCAACAAACAATGCAAGAAAGTCATTACTGTAGATAGAAAGGTGGTGTATCGATTGTAATGGTGTGAGCGGGCAGCCGAGGAAGCTAATGATGAGGTTGACTCGATATATGAATGCTTTCTGGTAAATCAACGGGTATAATGCATGGGGATAAACAATTCCAGTATACAGGAATTTGTGGAGGAAGTCACCGAGGAACCTGATTACATGGCAGATCAACCGAAACCCCAGACACAAGAGTTAGAGCAGCTAAACCTAGCGAAGGAAGGGGAAGACCCGAGGCTCATCTTCATCTCAAAGGATCTCAGTAAGGAGAAATGGGGGGCCTCGGTTGAGTTGATTCAGGAGTTTATAGACGTCTTTGAGTGGAAATACACAGAGATGGAGGGGTTAGATGAGGAAGTGAGCTGCCACAAGTTAAACGTAATGCCTTCAGCTATTACAGTGAAACAAGCAACGAGAACGTACAAGCCTGAGCTAGACCTGAAGATCAAGGAAGATGTTCAATGCTTACTAATCACAGGGTTCATCATGCCGATACAACACCCGCTCTGGTTATTCAGCATCGTCCCAGTGGGAAAGAAAGATAGAAATCAAATAAGAATCTGTGTGGATTTCAGAGACTTGAATAGAGCTTGTCCCAAGATGAGTTCCCTCTGCCCTCCATAGATATCCTAATAGATGCAACAGCAGGTCATGAGATGTATAACTTTATGGATGGGTATGTAGGTTACAACCAGATCAAGATGGACCCCTCCGATGCCGAGAAAATAGTGTTTAGGACCCATTTGGGCAATTTCATGTACAAGGTAATGCCGTTTGGACTCAAGAACGCTGGGGTGACTTAACAAAGAACAATAATGGACATTTTCCATGACTACTTTCACAAGTTTGTGGAATTCTATGTGGATGATTTGGTCATCAAGTCGAGGAAGGAGGAGTTCCATCTAAGTGATTTGAGGAAGGTGTTTTCCCGTTGCAGGAAGTTTAAATTAAAGATGAATCCATTGAAGTGTGTTTTCGGAGTGACAAGCGAGAAATTCCTAGGCTTTATAGTCGATCGACAAGGGGTGCAGATGGACCAGTACAAGAAGCAGGTAATCTTCGAAATGCCGTGTCTAAAAACGGCAAAGGAGCTGAAGAGTTTCCTTGGCAAGGTCTCCTACCTTAGGAGATTTGTGCCTGGATTGGCCGAAATAACACACCCACTGATGCAGCTACTGCGAAAGAACACGAAGTTCAAATGGGAGGTGATTCACCAGGAGTCTTTCGACGGGCTGAAGAAACTGCTCGTTTCACCACAGACCATGGTTCCCCCAAAGGCAGGAATACCGTTGCAACTGTATCTCACATCCTCCACGAGGTTTGTGGGAGCATTGTTGGCACAAGAGATCGATGGGCAAGAACGATCAGTTTACTACCTCAGCAGGATCATCCATAGGCCAGAAGTCGGATATAGTAGCTTAGAAAAGCATTGTATAGCCTTAGTATTTGTAGTGTAAAAACTTAGACATTATATGTTGTCTTTTACAATTCATATTATAACTATATGTGATCCCATTAAGTATTTTCTTGCAAGAACTATATTGATTGGCAGGGCAGCTAGATGGTTCCTTATCCTCTCCGAGTATGACTTAAAGTGCGTGGTTCCTCGCGTAATCAAAAGCTAGGTGTACGCTGATTTGTTGGCTATTTTCCCTTCAAGAACGTTGGAGCCACCGAAGGAAAGCATCCCATGAGATGACTTGCAGGCCAATCACCAAGAGGAAACAGATGAGGAATGGACAATGCAATTCGATGGGTCATCGGCAGAAAAGAAGGGAGGAGCAGGGGTTATTCTTTCGAAAGGAACGTAGGAGGGTTGCGTTTCTTACAAGTTAGATTTCGCTTGCTCTAATAATGAGGTAGAATATGAAGCATTGGTGTTGGGATTGCTAGAGGCTCTTTGAAGGGGGATCCGTTCACTTTGCATCAAGAGGGATTCAAACTTGGTGATTCAGCAAGTGAATGGAGAGTACGCGTTGAAACACATGAGCCTGGCACCATACAGAACGATCATTTAAAGACTTCTTTACCAGTTCCATCGGACCAAGATCAAGAGGCAACCCAGAACGATAAACTGTTACCCAGACGCCTATGCCACCATTTCCTAGAAGATGATCATGACGAGCGATACAACAACTGTTGTGATTCAACGAAGAATAGCTCCTTCGATGGTACAATCAATTTTACCAATGGAGGAGGACGCAAATTGGAGGGGAGAGATTAAGAGTTAACTGGAGACTGGGGAAGGAATGATGGGGATCAGAGAATTGTCCCAGTACTCAAACCAGGGAAACCTTTACTTCAAAAATGCAGGAAGATCACTGTCGAGATGTATCGATCCAGAAGAGGCAGTGCAAAGATTGAAGAAAATATATGGAGAACACTGCGAAATAATTGAGATACCCCTCTACCGAAGAATTCAAAGGGAGGGGTATTACTGGCCTAACATGAAGCATGATGCAATCGAGTTATAACGAAAGTGCGATAAATGCCAATTATTCTTCAAGGCAGCAGAATCTACTTTCGTGGAGACTCAGCCTGATTGGAGATAACCCTATATTGACTTAATTAAAGATGGAGTTATCCCAACAGAAAAAATTAATGCGATGGGACTCCGGTGAAGGGCCCCGAGGTTCTATGTTCAAGAGGGGCAGCTTTATCGAAGGGGATTGATAGTACAAATATAGCACCCTGCCGCGGATATATTCTCTCACACAGGGCGCGGCCTAACCTCCTCAGGGAGCGGCCAGATCGCACTTAGGGTGAGGTCCTCTTCATCATAATCCGCGGCATCCACCTTAGGATGCGCGGCCCTCCAGTTTTCAACACTGCTTGCCTTGCAGGCCGCACCCCCCTTTATCCACAACTGCCGCAAACTCGGTATACGCCACGTGCTCAGGGCATCTGACTCAACACATTTCCTCATAAATAGAGGACCCTCACCTAGAAGAGAGAGGGTATCAGATCGGTTCCACACACACCTGAGGCACTACGACACAGATTCTCCCTATATCACCCCAACATAAGCTTTTGAGGCCTAGAATCTGCATCACAGCCACCTCACGGGCTCACCGGAATCTCCAATACTGTTATGTACTCTCCTCTTATTCTCGCACTTGTACGCCTCTATAGACATGATTATATTGTACAATACAACGCACATAATGAGAA
Organism: Sambucus nigra; assembly: GCA_949130495.1. Classification (NCBI taxonomy): domain Eukaryota; kingdom Viridiplantae; phylum Streptophyta; class Magnoliopsida; order Dipsacales; family Adoxaceae; genus Sambucus; species Sambucus nigra. The sequence continues at coordinate 540,367,900 of OX422214.1, read as the reverse complement.
CGAAGCAACACAGTGGACGTAGGCCTATTTTAGAGGTTGAACCACTATATACCTTGTCTTCTTTCTGTTTGCTTGCTTTACTTGTTTAACACACACTTCACTCCTGACCTGCTGGTATGAGAAGGTCTTATGGCCGATTTCTCGTATCATCAGTTTGGCGCCGTCTGTGGGAAAACAGGTATTTCAATCTTGTTTCTCTACACATATGAGTTCTTAAACACCTTATTCAACCCCTGAGGGTCCTATGGATCATCTTGTCACGGGTCGGTTACTGGTTATTAGGCTCCGCTTTACATTCGACCCCTTCAACGGGTATTTCATATTTCTGGATCTGTCTTTGGATCTTCATTTGATGACTTTAGATCTATTTTACATACCCCTGTGATATCACTCCATCTAGATAATACTAAAAGGCATGGTGGGCTTTAGTCCCGAAAAGGTGGATGATTAGGGAAGGGCTATATTTACTCCCATTTTTGTTGCCATCTTCCTATGATCTAGGGGTTATCATTGAAGCTGTGACGTATTGCGCACCACAAGGTAATTCTCTCATCAATGGACCCTAGTAGGTTTCCCTCGCATAATTGAGGGAGAAAATGTCTGTTCCTGTCTTGGACATCAGTTTGGATTTTTTCCCTGCCTAGACAGGGGTGCGGCCTGTAAGTTCAACAATATCTCAGGCCGCGACCCCCACTGGTGCGGATCTATTACGATAGTTCAAAGTCACCGTGGGAAGGACTTAAGTTGCCTTCCGCTCTACCTTGGTGAATAACATTAAAGGTCTGCGGTAGTGCACTTGTGTGCCATACTTGTCGCGGCCTCCTCAGCATATCATGGAGCAGTTCAAGTTCCCCTTCCTAATATTCCTATGATCACTCACTTCTATTAGTTTTGTCTCAGATTCTGTATACTTTATAAAGACTAACAAGAGCAGAAATGGTAGGAGAATCCAGCCAGAGTGCAGAAGTCAAGGATGAGATTGTGTAACTGTATAATCACCTTAATCACCTCTATGACAGCCATGCCTCACTTCAGACCCAGGTCAATTACCTAACACAGAGGGTGCTAATGTTAGAGGCCGCGGCCTCTCAAAATATAGGCGCGATTTCGGAGGAAAAAGCTTTGTTTGCCGCGGCAGTTAAAGAAGCCGCGGAATGAACCAGTAGGAGTCAGAAAAGGAGGGAAGAGAAATCAGAAAAGAAGTCGGGTATCTATACTCCATTGATTTTCTCAGTTGAAGAGATCTTTGAGTTCATCAAAGAGGATAAGCTTTTGAGGTGGCCCGAAAAGTTGAGAGCTACACCCCACAAGAGGAACAAAGCTACCTGGTGCAAATTCCATCAGGACCACGGCCATGACACAGAGCAATGTTATGCTCTGAAAGACGAAGTTGAAAGGCTAATTGGGCAAGGGATGCTGCAGCGATTCCTAAAGAACGCATAAAGGACCCAGCCGGACCTGACAGAGGCTGCATGTCGCACCTCATCCTTAGTCTTTCCAATTTCAACTATTTCTGTTTATGTTTTATGAAGCTCATTGTAGCCTTAATACTTAAGACCTTATGTTTTATTAACAAAGTCATTAGCTGAAGCTGACATATATAAAGATATGAATTAGCAAATTTTGCCATATCTGATATTTCTCTTGGTTTCATAACCTGCTATCTCATAAAAAGACTTTATGTCTTAAACAGATTCCAGAGGAAGGATAACAAATTATCTCGAAAGATTATTATTATTTCGGGATGCGCATATGGAGGGATTACGACCTTTATATATGTGCAACTACATCTTATCATATGATAATAATATTCACGAAAGCATCTGAAGATTAAAGGAGCTTTCATTAGCCACGGGGCCTTACAATGCCCGTGCTCAGCTTTGGGATGCGTCATCGGGCCGGGAGGCTTATACTATCTAGCCAAGGATGACTCTCTATATATCAGCAGCTGTGGGTGGCTTAATAACATAACCCAACCTGAAGAGGCTTGATAGTGTCTCGCATATTAGATGTGGGTGGTTTAATAACATAACCCAGCCTGGAGAGGCTTGATAGTGTCTCGCATATTAGTTGTGGGTGGCTTAATAACATAACCCAGCCTGGAGAGGCTTGATAGTGTCTCGCATATTAGTTGTGGGTGGTTTAATAACATAACCCAGCCTGGAGAGGCGTGATAGTGTCTCGCATATTAGCTGTGGGTGGCTTAATAACATAACCCAGCCTGGAGAGGCTTAATAGTGTCTCGCATGTTAGGGCTTGGTGACATGACCCAGCCCAAGAAGACTTGGAAACTCCGACATATGCCTACAGAGGTGCATTATTCAGATAAACCAGAAATGTGCCGCATCCCACCGGTACGGTTACACAGCTCTAGGATCCACTCATTCATGAAAATGGTAAGGCACTAACATCTTGAAGCATGAGAAAGCTACAATGTCGAATGCGACGGTAGAAGAGAATCAGTTGTACCAAGTCTAAGGAAAGATTTCTCCACATATTCCATGCTGGTTATTATGGGATAACAAAAGATAAACGGTTCAGACAACCGGGTGCAATGAAAGCAACTGGAGATCCATGCAATCAGCAAGTCGCAGCCTTGAAATCCTGTCCGTGGCAATCAGGCAAAGATGTTTACATGACGCGACATAATAACGAGCCGCGGCTTGTATGCAGCTGACGTGACGCAGCAGTCGATGCCAGGGATTTAACAACATTTGCATGGACGCAGACATTGACAAAAAATTAAACTACGAAGAAATCGACCTCTGACCGTGGACTTGAAATGTTATGTCTATCGGGACGCGGATGCATTTTCAGAGATGAGGCAGTAACGGACAACCATTCATTATAGCAAGCAATGTAAGTCATGCAATATAAAAGAGCAAGGAATGCATTAAGCAGTCAATTGTAATGGTAAAAATATGGCCGCAGCCTTGGTATTAATAAGCCATAGATTACATAATGAAGGCCGCAGCCACAAAAGAAGTTTAAAGATTACAAAAGGGAGGGACGCAGACCTATATTGATGATGCAACAGAAATTAAGAGTTCAAGAGGTTGCGTCATCATCATCATCACCATCTTCTCCGCCCGCGGCAGTCTCGGTCTCTCCGTTCGCGGCTTCTGCCTCGGCCCTGAGCCTTGCCCTCTCTTCTGCCGCGGCCTTTAGTTCAGCGATGCACTCTTGATGTTCGGCATCGCTTAACTTCCAGGCAAGGACATCCTCCTTCGCCTCAGGGAACCTCCTGATAAATCTCTGTCGCAGCTCCTGGTAGCCGCGGAGGTATGCCCTGTTATTGATAAGGAAGAAATCCTTGGAGCCTTTGAATGACTCCACGTAATGATCTATGGCTAGCTGGAGGGCGTCACCATGATCTTCTTCCAGCTTTTTCACTGCTACGGCATGATCTTCATCTTTCCGGGCGGACTTGGCCTCTAGCTCCTCATATTTCTGCTGGAGAAGGGCAAGCTTGGCATTTTAAATTTCCGCAACACGGGCGGCCTCCGCAGTCTAGGCCTGCGAAGATTTCAGGGATTCCGCGACCTATTTAAAATTCTCCTCCACTTCCTCCCTCGCCTTGACGGCTTTCTCAAGGTCTACATGGGCTGCATGAAGGTCCGCGGCAGCAGACGTTTTCCCCGCCTCAAAAGCAGAAGTCCGTGCAACTTGCAAGTCCGCGGTATGTGCACTCTTCTCGGCCTCTTTTAACCTATACAGGGCCTCGTACTTCCTCTTCTAGACCACAATAACATCCGCGGCCTGAAAGAAAAGACGTTAGAAAATATGGAAAAATATGAGATGCAAAGTCAAATAACAACTGGCACGTACCCTCAGAAGGCTATGGAGGCCACAGTCCTCCAGATCTTCACGATCTTCCCCAACCAACCTTTCAAGGTCCGCGGCATCCAAGGCTCGCTTCATTCTCCGTGCAGCCTTTGCGGTAGTGTCCCAGGAAGAATTTGGGTCAGGCTACCTTAATTGAGGCCTTGGTCTGCCATCTGGCCCAGACTCTCCGTGGAATTGAGGAGGCGACAAGTTCACATTAACCGCCACTACAGTTGGCGGTGGAGGAGAGGATGATTGAACGGGCACTTCAGTTGACATTAGTCCAACCGCGACCAAGTTTTCCCCTATGTCGTCATCAAAATGGTCGGCGGGGTTTTCATCATTGACCATCTGATCCGCGGCATGATCAGTAGCCTTATCGGTAACAACCACGGCTGGGGCAACATTATTTTCTCTAGAGGGGGCCGCGGCAGGTCCCTTGGCCTTGGACCTCTTCCTCTTCCTGCTATGCGCAGTATTATTTAGGACGACTGCGTCCTCATCCATTTCCGCTAGCTGCGCCGCTAGCAACTCCCTGTCAACTTCTTCGCCTAAAAAGGAATGGCATGAGTTCGAGTTCAAGAGAATAAACGACCGCGGAGTAAAAATTATGGTGCAGTTAGTTACCTTCCGCACCCATTTGTTGAGGAATGAATTTGTTTGGGAAAAATCATGCTTTAAAAATGGTTGCTGACATTACGAGTGTGCTGAACTTCTTGTACTCAGGAGAAACTTCCTCGGCCTCAGCAACCTTTTGTTCCTATCACTTGTTCAAATGCAGATTGTCAAGAGCTGCAGAAAGAAAAGACGATTCAGGTTAGTGGAAGTTACATGTGAAATAAAGAGTAAACGGCTATAATCTTATACCTAATTTTGATGGTGACCCCCACTGCCGCGGCATTTTATATGTTCTCTCTCTTTCGTTCTCCTCGGGATGCATCTCCCAGCCTTCACCAGAGATGTAGAAATATTTCCCCTTCCAATTCTTCACACTGGTCGGTCTCCCAGTGTAAAGGGCCTCGTCCCTGCCGCGGTTAGAGAGGTAATAGTACCCCGCGAATTTCACTGTGTTCTCCTTTGGACGGTAGGAGTGAAAGAACTCCGCGGGGGTGATGTCCTTTTTGAACAAATTATCCCAAAGGACAATTGCAGCGAGAACGGCTCTCCAGCCATTAGGGTCCAGCTGTGCTGGGGCCAGGTTCATTGCCTGAAAAAGGCGACGGATAGGAACTGGGACTGGTAGCCGCATCCCGTAAATGAAGGCGTGCAGCGGGAAGCAAATTCCATCATCGGATAGAACTGTGCACGATCTTTGGTTCGCGGTAGGGGCCGAGCATGTCAAATTTTCTGGAAATTCGAAGGCCTCAGCAACCTACTCGACCCAATCTTGGGTCATCAAGCCGCGGATATCAAGCGCGGCAAGGGGTCTCTCAGCCCTCCCAGATGTTCCTCCTGGGTTATTTCTAACAGCCGCGGCATTGTCTCCTACACCCATTGGATGTGTACTTGAGTTGGCTTCCTCTTCCATCGGCGGAGATTAAGAATCCTTCCCAGATGCAGAGTCCGCGGAGTCTGAGTCGATTATCACTCAGTTCGGGCAATCTTTTAGTTTGCAGGGCTCTACCGATCTTAGAGGGGGCACAGAAGTAAGCTCGGGGGGAGAGGTCCCAAAATTCTTTGCCCAAAAGCCTCTCAGGAACTCGTATGGGTCAAAGCTCATATGGCTGCAGCAGTACCTGAAAAGCAGAGTTCTCAGTTAGGCGCCGTAGCCAGTATGATTTCTAAGACTTCAAGAAGCCGCAGAAGGGTATTTTTTGAATAAAAAATGTCTAATGGAATCGTACTGTCCCAACAAGCCGCGGCCACATCCATATCAGAGGAACATAAAATGCCGCGATAATAAGATAGAATTTCTTTTAGGGCGTTCCTGGCCACGACCATTCCTAAATTTTCAGTCCACTCTTTATGCTCTAGCAGCAGCTATATTTATTTAACATGAATATCTTTTGTTCATGAAAGTTTTAAGGCTATTCCGAGACTACTAAGGGTGGTGATTTGATGCCGCGGATGATAGTTTGAGGGACCACAGCCATTTAGCACGGTATGACGCAGAAGTATTGTACCAGTTCGCGGAAAAGATTATTGAAATACTACCCTACCGCGGCCTCTATCCTAAACAAGTTGATTACCTAAATCTAATCACTTTTAGAATCAAACCCATAGAATACGGAGTGTTCGATCATGAACATCAAGAACAGTTATACGTATTTCATATGCAGCATATGTGGAAAAAGTAAAACGAACAAATAAAAACCTAGATTTCTAGCAAATGAACCAGGCAAAGTATCATAAGGGAAGAAAACTGTAAATAGTGGTTAAAAATTCACCTGGAAATGAAGAAAGTCGCAAAGATCAGCTACAGACCACTTTGAACCGCCACACGCTGCCTCGGAAAGTCGCCGGAACGAGCAAGAAAGAAAGTGCAGAGTTTCACTCTCGATGTGCTCTCAAAAGGTTTGGAAACGTAATGAAGTCCACGACCAGAAACAATTTATTTAAGGGAGCGCAGAAAATGAATCGTCGCTTTGGTAGTGCCGCGACACCTAGACTACTTAGCCGCAGTCCCAATTGATCTCCCTTGGAACTACGGCTTGGGGTCTTGATGATAGTACAAATATAGCACCCTGTCGCGGATATATTCTCTCACACAGGGCGCGGCCTAACCTCACTCAGGGCGCGGCTAGATCTCACTTAGGATGCGGTCCTCTTCATCATAGGCCGTGGCATCCACCTTAGGGTGAACGGCCCTCCAGTTTGCAACACTGCTTGCCTTGCAGGCCGCACCCCCCTTTATCCACAACTGCCGCAAACTCGGTATACGCCACGTGCTCAGGGCATCTGACTCAACACATTTCCTCATAAATAGAGGACCCTCACCTAGAAGAGAGAGGGTTTCAGATCGGTTCCACACACACCTGAGGCACTACGACACAGATTCTCTCTACATCACCCCAACATAAGCTTTGGAAGCCTAGAATCTGCATCACAGCCACCTCACGGGCTCACCGAAATCTCCAATACTGTCATGTACTCTCCTCTTATTCTCGCACTTGTACGCCTCTATAGGCATGATTATATTGTACAATGCAACGCACATAATGAGAACGAAGAAACACAGTGGACGTAGGCCTATTTTAGAGGCTGAACCACTCTATACCTTGTTTTCTTTCTGTTTGCTTGCTTTACTTGTTTAACACACACATCACTCTTGACCTGCTGGTACGAGAAGGTCTTATGGCCGATTTCTCGTATCATCAGGGATACTTCAACAGGCCGTTGCGTTGCATCATGAAGTAAGAGGCAATGTAGGTTCTCAGACAGGTGCACGATCCAGCTCATATAGGAGGGGCCAAGCTATATGACCAGTTGAATTCCGCTGATTTCATTCGAAAATGAAAAGCATGCCAGCTTCATGGAAATATAATCCACGCCCCATCAGTGGACTTACACTCCCTGGCAACGCCCTATCCATTTCATACCTGGGTGTTTGACCTGGTAGGGGCAATACACCCTTCTTCGAGGGGGAAGATATGGATCCTAGTTGCAACGGAGTGTTTCACAAAGTGGGCTGAGGCAATACCACTGAGAAGGGAAACAACAGGAGTAGTGAGCAACTTCATCAGAGAGTAAATCATTTGTCGTTTTGGGATCCCAAAGGTTATCCTTTCGGATAATGGAACATCTTTCATCAATTCAGAAGTGACGATTCTCACAGACAAATACTCCATTGTCCATCACACTTCGACGGTGGCATACCTAAAGGGAAACGATCAAGATGAAGCGACTAATAAAACTTTAGTCAATATCTTAGCTAAAATGATGGAGGATTTCATAGGATCGTGGGATGACTAGATACCAGCCGTTTTATAGGCCTATCGAACGACTAAGAGGAAGCCTACAGGGTATACACCGTTCTCTCTTGTTTATGGGGCTAAGGCAATTCTCCCAGTGGAGTTAGAAGTTTCCTCGGCTCGATATGCTTTGCGAAGCAGCATGCTCCCTCAGAATAGACATGTGTAGCTGGAAGCATTGGACGAACACAGAGATAATGCGACGCAACACTTTCAAATGTACACGAAGCAGCTCTCCAGGGCATATGATAACTTGGTGAGACCAAGGAAATTCATGTGGGGAGATCTCGTATTGAAGGCATCAGTAAAACATAATAAGGGGCTTCCTCTACCAAAGTTTGCAGCGAATTGGGAGGGACCTTTCATCGTAAAGGAGGCTCATGACTCGGGTTATTTCTTAATTTGAAAAATAGAAGAAGGAGAAGAAAAACCATTCAAGATTAACTATAAGTCACTACACCAAATCTGCCCATTTGTCAAGGTCATTGACCTTGACAAATCCAACTTGTCAAGGTCAATAACCGTGACATTTCGAGGCGAGACAACTTTTTTTGTCACGGTCGTGTCACGATCATTGACCTTGACACAAAACTCGCGTTTTGTGTCACGATCGTGTCAAGGTCAATGACCGTGACACGTTTGTCACGATTATAAACCGTGACAAAGTCGTGACCCTTCTTGCCCAGAATTGTCAAGGTCATTGACCGTGACACGTCCGTGACAATTTTGTCAAGGACGTGTCACGGTCAATGACCGTGACAATTCTGGGCAGAATTTAAAAAAAATCTGTTGGGCAGTATGGCCACTGCCACTGCCCAGCAGTATATTTGTACCTGTTATAGCAACGTTGTACCTGTTCCAAACATCATATATCCAACACAAACTAAAGATAATGCAAATATATATTCATGACGATATAATCCAAATATTCAATATAGAAATAATATGCATGACGATATAATCCAAATATAATTAAAATGGACAAACTTAAAAATAATGTTACTACATGTCTTGGATAAAACTGAGGACGTGAGTAGGGCACACGACATACGAATCGACGCTCCCACTAATATACGTCGTGCCGCATTGTTCGTGCAACCACAATAGGGAGTTCTCCTTCCCGGGTATGACATGCGTGACGAGCACCCTGGACTCCATCTCTTGAAGCACACGTCCATGGACTATTCCACCCTCGACGATATTCGGGTCCCTCAACCCCCACCCTATCTGCTAGTCATCAAATACGTTCAATATGAACACGCTCGGCCAACCAAGTGTCGACAATGGTCTGTTGAAGGGCGCCAAATAGGGAAGTGGATCATCGAAGTACGAACGTGTCGGTGATGAAGCAGCGAGGTCCACATCCTCGTCATCCAGCGCCTCGTCCTCCCGCACCTCCTCCTCCACCGCCTTCTCCTTCTCCTTCCCTTTCCCTTTCCCTTTACGGTCTCCACCCAACGTACGCTTCATGAATGCGTACATATCTTGGACCGTCGCCTCCAAACGGGACAGCTTCGCGTAGTGTGAATCCACCGTTCGAGCCAACCCGGTGTCGCTCGTCTCCAATCCGATGATCCTAGATTTGGCCACCTGCGAGCTCACTCCCCTTGTCCTCCCCTTGTGATCAGAGCCAAGCACTTGGCTGACTGCGTCTGTGGACAAAGATGCCTTGTCGGCATCAGACTGCGACTCATGCACTTCCTTAAGCTTTGCCTGAAACGACAAAAAGCACATGATTAGTAAAATAAGTAAAATAAAAAATTATAACGTAATTAACAATAATTAAACTGTCGGATTACTTACAATCGTGGCCGCGACGCTCGGGGACACCTCATTTTCCTTCCCCTTCTTCGTCCGAAGAGCCACATAAGTATCGAGCCTATGTGGCTTACCCCCTGGCCCACTCCCTACCCCCTGAAATAAAATAAAGTAAAGTAAAATTAGTATCGGCCCCACAAATTAAAATAATGAAGAATAATATATTTCTGTAGTTATAGATAAATTATATCTTACCTGCATCCTATGCTCCACCTCAGCGTAAGAGGTCCGGCCGGAGTAGTGCACGTCTGTCTTTTTTGCCCGATTTTCCCTCCCCGATTGGCGAGATGCCAATTGTTGATCCTCGATCTCATTGTCAATGAACTTTTGTCATTGTGGCAATGAGATCGGCTCCTTGGGAGGGACGGATCCGCGCCATTGTATAATGGACTCTCGTGTTTTCCCAAAGTACCGTGTCCGCATATTTTTCTTCCACGTCTTGTGTTGCTCCCTCAACTGCTCCAAGACGGAATCGCGTAGCTTTGGATCCAAGTTGAATTGTTCCTGTCCCACAAATACAATGTTAGTTGCGAATAAATATAAATATAAATATAAATATAAATATAAATATAAATATAAATATGAAATTGAAATTGAAATTGAAATTGAAATTGAAATTGAAATTGAAATATTCATATAAATATAAATATAAATATATTATCTGTAGTGCCGCCCAAACAGCTAACTTGAGCTCATATGGCACCTCCTTCCAACTCATAAACCCCGGGCCGATGACCGTCTTTAGCAGCTCAAGGGATCTCGCTAATAGCTCCGACTTGTTCTCGAAGGTAATCCCAAATTTTCCATATTTGGGGAGCCTAGGGGCGGAGGAGCCCTCGTCGCCTCCGCTACCACCGAACCCAGATGACATCATCATAAACAGCATCATCATCTTCGCCTTAATATCTGAAGGAGACATTTTTGCTGTAAAAAAATGTTATTAGTACAGATAAAAAAAATGTTAATAGTACACATACACACACCCCTACCCCACCCGCCACGCACACACGCACACACCTACGCACACACACACACACCCCACCCCCACCCCCTCCCCCCACAAATTATAACAAAATATTATCAGCTCCTCCACCACACCCCACCCCCACTACCCCCCTCCCCCACCACACACCACCATACACACACATATACACATACCCCACCCCCTCCCCCCGCCACGCACACACGCACACACCTACGCACACACACACACACACACACACACACACCCTCCCCCCACCACAACCTTGACAACTACCTTTATTGTTTATCAATAAAATTATGACATGAGATAATTATAATTGGAGCATAAATTTCATTATCATAAAGGGATAAATCCAACCAAGTACAGAGATTCTACAAATTAAAGTGAGAATTAAATTTAAGACTTTCTAACAACATGCATGTGTATGGATTCTACATAGTTGGGCACGAAAGTAACTAATGATATTCCAAAAAACATACAATTGGCAACATTTTGTGAATTTACTAAATTCCATATTTTACTAAATTCCATATTTACAATTGGCAAAATATTATCATATTTTTAGTTAGAAAATTCCACCCCACCCCCTCCCCCCACCCCACCCCACCCCCACTACCCCCGTCCCCCACCACACCCCACCCCCACTACCCCCCTCCCCCACCACACACCACCATACACACACATATACACATACCCCACCCCCTCCCCCTCCCCCCTCCCCCCGCCATGCACACACGCACACACCTATGCACACACACACACACACACACACACCCCCACCACCCCACCCCCACCCCCTCCCCCCACCACGACCGTGACAACTACATTTATTGTTTATCAATAAAATTATGACATGAGATAATTATAATTGGAGCATAAATTTCATTATCATAAAGGGATAAATCCAACCAAGTACAGAGATTCTACAAATTAAAGTGAGAATTAAATTTAAGACTTTCTAACAACATGCATGTGTATGGATTCTAACTAATGGTATTCCTAAAAACATACAATTGGCAACATTTTGTGAATTTACTAAACTTTATATAATATTATCAAATTCTGTTAAAAAATTATCTAGGGTTTTACCTAATTGAATTAATTTCATGAATAAAATTATTATCAATTTAAATGAAAATATCAATTATTATCCAATATTTTTGAATGAAATATTTATTTTGAATGAAAATATCAATTATTATCCAACTATTATCAATTATTTATTTTGAATGAAAATAAATTGTTATCCAATATTTTTGAATATTATTTACATTTACATTTACATTTTTGGATATTATTTACATTTACATTTTTAAATATTATTTACATTTACATTTTTATATATATACACACATACACACACATATATATACACATACACACATATATATACACACAAACATATATATAAATGGAAGAGAGAGAGAGAGAGAGAGCAGCATTGAGAGAGAGAGAGAATGAGGGAACGGCGGTAGGGAAAAAAGAAGGGGATAGGGTTTTTGCTGCAAACATTGTCACGGTCGTGTCAAGGCCATTGACCGTGACAAGTATTTAAAGAATTGTCACGGTCAATGACCGTGAGAAGTCCGTGACAAGTAAATTTATCACGGACTTGTCACGGTCTTGTCACGGTCATTGACCGTGAAAATTAGTTGTCACGGTCGTGTCAAGGTCAATGACCGTGACATAAAATGCGTGTTTTTTTGTCACGGTCAATGACCTTGACAAGGCTGGCCGGCTGAAAGGTGACAATTTTCCCATTTTGGTGTAGTGAGTGGTTGAAGGTTTATCATGTGTAGGCAGTTATGTTTGACCTTTGATGTAATTAGCTATTGTTATAAATACACAAGTTCTTTCTTATGATGAGTATGCTAGTTCTTTTTATTATACCTCAAGTAGAGATGAAAGAATTATAGAACTTCGTATTTCACAATCTATGTAAATAGTTGTAACACAAAGAAATGACATGGAAATAAGTATCGTTTTCCATTCATGAACTTTGGGGCATTACAAAATTGGGAGATATTGCCGAAGAATTACATGAGATGAAAAGAAAAATATATACACAAGTTCATTCACTAAGAAGGAACCACAGATCAGGAGAAGATAAAAAATCTCCAGGGAGGTCCGAAGAAGCAGCTTGGCAAGACCGTTGAGCGTTGATGGAGACCTCAAACCTTGTTTGAGCCTGTGTACGCTAAATCAGGAGTTTCTCTCATTTCGACTTCACCGCGCGCAGAGCTTATTTGAGTTCCTCCACTTCCTTGTTAATGGATCCAAGGAGAGGTGCTAGCTCGGCCAACTTAGCCTCCTCAGCCCGCTGATCCTCATGATGTTTTCATAAGAGCTCCATCTGCCTGTCCAACCGCTGGCTCTTTAAAGTCTTCAAATGCGCGATGAGACGATCAAAACGAAACCCGTCATGACCCAACTCCCTCAGATACCCCAAAAATTGGTTGAGGAGGGGTCTGGTAATGTTTGCAGTTGGAGTATTGGAAATTTTAACAACAATGGTGGCCATACCTTGAAGCCTGTAGCTCATAACTGAGATGTTTAACGCAGGCAGTCCACCATGAAGGTTTTAGGATGATAACTCACAAGTTGATCAATTTCCAAACGGTGGTTGGAAGGCATTTGGGGAGAACATTGGAGTACCGTCAGGAAGAAGGCGTGAGGAGCCAAGTCGGGCAGAGGAAGCTCACACCCAGATTCACTCTCCGCGGCAGCACCTGTCGTGGAACCTTGGTCATCTTGACTAGTTTCTTCGGAAGCGATAGGTTCATGATGGGTCGAGACAATGGGCGGCAAACGAACTGGTGGAGAATCCTCCCGAGTAACCTGAAAAGAGTCAGAGGAAATAAGGAGTTTATGAGAAAATCTTAACAAGCGATTTCGTTGTTAATTCACGGTTATAGGTGGAGTTTATGAAAAATCTTAACAAGTGCTTTCATTGTTAAGTCATCAATATAGGTGGAGTTTATGAAAAAATCTTAACAAGCGTTTTCGTTGCTAAGTCACCGATATAGGTGGAGTTTGTGAAAAATCTTAACAAGTGCTTTCGTTGTTAAGTCACCGATATAGGTGGAGTTTATGAAAAAAATCTTAACAAGCGTTTTCGTTGTTAAGTCACCATTATAGGTGGAGTTTGTGAAAAATCTTAACAAGTGCTTTCGTTGTTAAGTCATCGATATAGGTGGAGTTTGTGAAAAATCTTAACAAGTGCTTTCGTTGTTAAGTCACTGATATAGGTGGAGTTTATGAAAAATCTTAACAAGCGTCTTTGTTGTTAAGTCACCGTTATAGGTGGAGTTTATGAAAAATCTTAACAAGCGTTTTCGTTATTAAGTCACCGTTATAGGTGGAGTTTATGGAAAATCTTAACAAGTGTTTTCATTGTTAAGTCACCGTTACAGGTGGAGTTTATGAAAAAAAATCTTAAATAAATATTTTCATTGATTAAGTCACCTATACAGGTGGAGTTTGAGAAGCTGAGACATACAGAGAAATTAGAGAAGTACCTCAATAGTAGGAGGAGCGATATGGGTAGTTACCACAGGAGCCATAATGCTAGAAACCCTGGGAGGTAGGCTCATTACCTCAGCAGCCTCAACGGATCCCTTAGATGCAGAAGCATCAAGGGTAGGCACACACCCCTCGCTGGCATAGGGTACTATGTCCAACACCGGAGCATCATCAGAAGGAGATGTTGGACCTTCGAGAGATGCCCCAACGAGAGCAGCCACACCAACCTGGGCCTGGGAAGCGATAAGGCCACTTAATGAAAAGGGAGGAGAAAGACTTAGAGAAAGCTACAAATGTAAAGACAAGTGTTAGATAGAAGGAGTAACCGCAAAAGGATAAGAGACAGAAATGTACCTAGCTTACCCCCGTTATGGCACTGAAGAGAGGAATTACAGTAATGGGTCTTGACAATGCAAGAGGAAGGAAAATGTTGGCTATTAGCGACGCCACTTCCACCTAAAGTAGCCAAACATGTTACAATTGATAAATAAACCAGTGGGACAAATAAAAGATGAAAGGCTTGGAAAGAAATCTACCTGTGGGTCACTCTCTTTGACCACAACAAGGGGTAGAGAGACCTCCCGCTCCGAGGGCAACTCAGAGGAAGCTAAAATAGTTGCCTCCGACTGGTCAGACATCTCAGCAACACTTGTGGAGGCATCTCTGGCTTGATGGGAGGAGGAACGGTGCAAATAGGTGAGGTTATTAAAGGAGAATGTGGAAGGGCGGCAGTGGCTGGAGGAGTACTGCAACGTCCCCCCCATGAAACGACTCACTGGGGGACTAGGGGGGGGGGGGCTGGGAGGACTGACCCTCGCTTATTCAACTCCCTGCACCAAAGTTATCAGGCCATAAGTGAAGGCGCTATGTTAAGAGAAGGAGAATAAGAAATAAAGAATGACACATACCTCAGATTCAGAGGGAGAACGGGAAGGTATAACCACTGGCGAAGGTGGCGAGGAGGCGGCATCGGAAGGAGCTGGTGATAAAGGTCTCTCAAGTGTCTGCTTCTTTTGGGACTTAGTACCCAGCATTTTCCTTCTTGAGCCCGTTGCACCACCACTTTCATACACCTTGGACCTCCTTATCCTTTTTGCCGGTGGCTCACTTGGATCAACCATAATTGTGGGGAACGTACCCGGAGGAGGAATGACGACTGCGCGCCATTGGAATTCAGCATTTATTCGTGCAACCTCAGCTTGCACCCGCCTCCTCAGCACTTCGGCCATCTCTAGAGACATAGGAGGAGGGACAGAGGCAATTGGGAATTTTTCCAAAGTAGTTTCCGTTTGAAATTGGGCCTTAGATTTCTTGGACTTGGCCTTCTTGGCCTTCTTAGTAGGCTACTGAGAAGGCCCCTTTTTCGTGGCAGCTTCGGCTGAAGGGGCAGTTTGTTTGGGAGCTACAGCGGACTTGGACTTCGGGATGGAAGTGGGAATCATTAGGCAATAAGGGGGTAATTCTTGGGGACATTCTTTAAGGGTTGTACTCAAGGGAAACTCAACCCCAAGCACACAGTTCCCCTTAAGACCCAGCTCAGAAGAGGAGAAGGAAAGAACTGGGGGATATAGAGGTGGGGACTGAACGAACTCGCGAATTATTTCCAACTGTTCCAAATGGGACTTGGTTGAAAAATAAGTGGATATATCTCCCTTCCTAATAGCACTAGGAAGGGTGACACGGCCATCGATAATGGATGTCACACCAAGCACCGCGGCTGTAGTATAGAAGGTGTAGGCTTCATCGAAGGTGGCCTTTGAGTGGTTATCCTGAAACACAGGTCAAGGGGCCCCCTGATTAAACCCAAACTTCCTGTTGCATTTATCAGGGTTGTAAGGCTCTAAGGTATATCCCCATTCAGTGTAGGAGGGGAGAAACCCCGGGGTGAAAAGTAGCACTACGGCTTGTGAGGGATCTTCTACAACGGGGTTAAATCTGACCGTTGTGGCCGTAGTAGGAAAGAAGTCCCAACTATGGGCAAAGGTGGGCTCACTATATGGCCTCATTACGAAGGAGTTTAAGTGATCAAAAACCTCCATTATCTCCTTTCGGCTATGCTTCATGTGGAAACATAGGAGGCGTGGGGGCTTAATACCTTCACTCACGGGTAGAGAAACTGACTTCGCAGTAATATCAGGAAAGAGGGTATAAAGGAAGCCCGTCAAAATAATGGTGTTGGGGAAATTCGCCAAGTTGTAACGGTCCAGTGATTGTTCCATGTTAATATGGGTTCGATCCAACTAGGTATAGAGGGACCCCAAGGCGATGTCGACCAGAGGTAGGTTGAACCCTCGGGCTAAAAGAACGAAAATGTTTATCAGGTCCCTCCTGGGCTGATCATTGGGTTTTTTAGTAAGAAAGAAGTGTGAAACTAATATCAGTATATATGCTAGTAGTTCCAGGGAGGTACCTCGACCGCGGCCCGTTACATCACTGACATCCTTCGGTGTTGGAGCTTTGAAAAAGTAGTTGATAAGGGGGCAAATGTGGCTTTGTTTGAGGAACCGGTGCAACTACGACATATCTGATCCAGCTCAACTCGATCAGCAGCCTCTTCGGTATCCAGAGGCTCATCGTGGTAGGTAAACTCACCCATGGGCTCAAACCCAAGGAGTTCACATACATCCTCTAGTGTAATAGTAAACTCCCCCCACGCGGTGAAGAAGGTGTGGGTTGTGATGTTCTATCGGGAGACTAGCACTTGGAGTAACGCGTTGTCCTTCGAGAGGATGAAATCGCCAAACCAGTAGGCTGGATGTAATGACCCCACTTTTATGTGCTCATATGTATATAGTTTGTTTTTACACTCATGTGTTACTTACTATCTTATAAATATTGTATTATTAGATATGTGATGTTATTGGCTATTAATATAACAAACCCCATTTTTTAAATATGAAGAATCAATCGTAAATAGGATGAAGTCGAAGTCTTATGACATATCTTAAGGTATATAATAAGTTTTGGGGTAGAAAATATAATTTTATGAAACTTTAGGGACAAAAATAAAAATATAAAAAGGGACATTTTGTAAATAAAATATTTTCAAGGACCTCTAAGAAATATTGAAAATATATAGTGTGAAATTACCAAAATACCCTTCATGTGTGAAATGACCCTTATACCCTTATCATCATTCCACCACGTGCTGGTCACCTCCACCTTACACATGTCATCTTCAGAGAGAAAGCTAAAACACTTGTCATCATTTGGTGATGTTAGACTGCAAGACCACCCCGGAATGCGACACCCAAACGATGACTTGCCACCGTAATGCTTGATCACCTAGACACATGTCAACACCGTAAGACTTTTGGAAACCTATAAATAGGGCCTTAGGGTTCATTTGAAACTCACACCAATTCCTTGAGAATTATAGTAAGAAAGAGTGATAGAAAGCTTGGGAAATATCTTAAGAAGGAGTTCTATAATTTCGAAGAAAGAATTCATTTCGTAGGTATGATTTTATTTAAATGTTATAATTCATTTTTGTAGTTTTAATTTCGTATTTTATAGCTTTACTTAGTAGTTATGCTTGTAAAATACACTACAGACTTTACTAATCAAAACCTAAAATTTGGAAACAATCTAAATTGATTTTATTTTCAAAATATGTCAACTTGTTTGAAAAATATATATACTCTTTTTAAAATGATTTTTGTAAGCAATTGCTCGTATTATGGAATCTCATTTAAGTAATTCCAAAGTCAGTCCCGGTGAAATTCTGTCTAGTTGAGATGGTATTTACGTGGTGCCCCTGTGACCCTCCATCTCTACTGGGAATAAATTCGGAAATGTTCTGTCTAGATGAGATGGTATTTAAGTGGTGCCCCTGTGACCCTCCATCTCTACTGGGAACCGACTGATTAGGAAGAACTATGAATTGAAATTCTTTAAATGCGATGAATGAATATTAAAAATCGAGAAAATGGTTTTAGTAACCTTTTTCAGCAAGATATTTTAGGATTAAAACACAATATTTAGAATTGGGCTTTATTTAGAATACATAATTAAACCTTTATTGTATTTATTAGATTAACGTGTGATCCAAGACTCCATATCTATATTTTCGAGCCTCTATTTTAGGTGAGTACTCTGACATTCCTTGTGTATTTTGATTATATGATATTATGCAAACAATATATATTTTGTGAATTGCTTTTATTCTCAAAATGCATGTGATACCGATGATTGATTCATTTGTGATATGTTTATATTTGTCCATATAAACATACTGATTATTGAAAAGGATATTGAATATTGAAAATCTGATTCGGCCTAAGGGACCTCTTTACTGACTGACCTTCTCAGCTGGGTTATCGCTGGTGTGCCCTAAATAAGGCGTTGTGACGAACATGTTCGATTGACCCTCAACTACTGGGGTATAATACGGTAGAAGAATACGGTATTAGAGTGTACTTGGCCATTAAAATGATATGATTGAAAGAAAAAGATATCACATTTGAATTATTGCATTCTTTTTATTCTGAGCTATCCAATTGTGATATATATACTATCATTTCAAAATATATATCTATATACTGCAAGTTCATATCCATATATGTATATGCCTTCTCTTTTGACTTGAATTGGTATCTATATTCTGAAAACCTTGGAATGTCGGAAGATTAAATCTTATTCAGCTTTTAGCTGACGTTGTATAAATAACGATTTTTCAGGAAATAACTAGACGGGAGGATGGAGTGTAGAAGGACTATGTTGAAGATCTAGCTTGAGGAGCTATTTTGTTATAATTTTAAATATAACGTTTGTTTTTAGGAGATAGAGCATGTTTGGCTCTTTAGTAATAAGTTTTTAAATTTGGCATAACTTGTAATCCGTTCATACTTTAATATATACGAAGTTCCCTTTTAGAAAGTTCTGATGACGTAATTCCATTTTTTCAATATTTTACGATTCATGACCATGTGAATGTATTTCCGTTGCATTTATTTTAAGAAATATTTTAAGTCCATAACATTGAATGCCTTGGTGGCATGTCAAGACACTCATTCCCTACTACTATTGGGTTGGGGTCGTGACAGAGGTGGTATCAGAGCATAGGTTATGAACCCGTAGAACATAGGTTTTGAACGTTATAGATTTCGTGTTTCAATCCTTAGGGGATAGTATTAAATATCTGATTTATGTGATAACCCTCCCTATGTGTTATATTATTTATAACTGGTATTTTAGTTTTTAATCTTGATATAGTATAGTAGATCTTACGTTTTTCCATGACTGTAGAAAATGACCAAGAGAAGATCATCTATGGGAACTAGTGATTCGAGTATTGAAGGACTGGAAGGTGCATACAAGGTGATCGAAAGTCTAGCAAAGATTGTGGAGCATCAAGTAAATAATGGAGTACCAAGGAATCCTGAACTAAGTAAATGTACTATTGAACAGTTCAAGAAGTTGATTCCTCCATCTTTTAAAGGTACTCCTAACCCCACTGAAGCAGAAAGTTTGGTGATGCAAATAGAAAAGATACTCGATGTTCTTAAGTGTATTGATGAACAAAGAGTATCATTTGGAACGTTTATGTTAGAAGGTGAAGCCGAACATTGGTGGAGAATGACTAAGAGAATATACGAGGAAAGGAATAATCCCATAGGTTGTAATGATTTCCTAGTGATATTCTATGAGAAATACTTTCCTGAAACGGTACAAGACCAAAAAGCAGCCGACTTCATGAGTTTAGTTCAAGGAAATATGACGGTTAGTCAATAAGAGGCAAATTTTACCGAGTTATCCCGTTTTGCACCTCATGTTGTGATGACCGATACTTTAAAGGCCAAAAAGTTTGAACGTGGGTTAAGGTTGAACATTCGTAGTCGAATTTCCATCCTGAAGTTGACATCATATACTGACGTGGTGACTAGAGCAACGATAGCTGAGAAGGACAGTGAAGAATATAATCAGATTAGAGAAGGGAAGAGGAAGTTTGGGGAATAAAGAGGAAGGAACTCCAATAATAAACCCTTTAGGACTATACCCAATACAGGGCGACGTTTTGTGAATAAACCCTTTAATGTTGATAGATGCCAACGATGTGGTAATATTCATAGAGGGCAACCATGTTACCTGGAAACAGGAAATTGCTTTGGGTGTGGCCAAAAGGGACATAAAATGAGAGATTGACCTAACAAAGGGAAGGCGCCAACGAAGACTTTCAATAACAATAAAGATCATGGCAGACAAGGTAGAATTTCTAATCTTTCTGATGCAAAGGCTTATAATGCAGTAGTGTCAGGTATACTTTCTATATGTGCACAGCCTTTTCAAGTTTTAATAGATCCTGGTTCTACGCAATCATTTGTGTCTTTACGTTTCGTTAATCGCTTTCCTAATATTCCCGAACCCTTGAATCATAACATACACGTTTCGACTCCTTCTGGTGATTTATTGACGGGTACATTAGTATATAAATCTTGCCCTATAGATGTCAGTAGTCATAAAATATTTGTCGATTTGATAGTTTTAGACATAAGAGATTTCAAAGTCATTTTGGGGATGGATTGGTTAGCATCATATCATGCTAATGTAGATTGTTTTGAGAAGAGAGTTACTTTCTAAATTCCTAACCAACCAAAATTCAGTTTTGAAGGAACCGGCGTCCTATCTCCCATGTGTATTGTCTCTGCAATGCAAGCCTATAGTTTTCTTAAGAAAGGATGTCAAGGATTTCTTGAAAGTGTTATTGATTTGCAAATGAAGGATCCTAGTTTAGAAGAGATCCCTATAGCAAAACATTTTCCAGATGTTTTTCCGGATGATTTACCCAGTCTACCTCCTAATAGAGAAATAGAGTTTACGATTGACCTTCTTCCTGGAGCCATACCAATCTCAAAATCACCTTATCGCATGGCACCTTTAGAGTTAAGGGAATTAAAAGTTCAATTACAAGATCTATTAGACAAGGGTTTTATTAGACCAAGTATATCCCCTTGGGGTGCTCCGGTGTTATTGGTTAAAAAGAAGGATGGGACGATGAGGTTATGTATAGATTATCGTGAACTGAACAAGGTAACCATTAAGAATAAATACCCCTTACCTCGTATAGATGATTTATTTGACCAACTACAAGGTGCGCAAGTATTTTCTAAGATTGACCTTAGGTCAGGATATCACCAATTGAAGATTAAGGAAGATGATATTTCGAAATCAGCTTTTCGTACTAGATATGGTCATTATGAATTTCTTGTGATGCCATTTGGACTTACTAATGCACCATCCGTTTTTATGGATATGATGAATAGAGTGTTTAGGAAATATTTGGATCAATGTGTGGTTGTTTTCATTGATGACATCCTTATTTATTCCAAGAGTATTGAAGAACACGAGAAGCATTTAGAGATAGTATTACAAATCCTTAGGAAGGAGAAATTATATGCAAAATTAAAGAAGTGTGAGTTTTGGTTGCCTAGCGTTTCTTTTCTAGGACATGTCATTTCCAAAGAGGGACTGTCGATTGACCCTCAAAAGATCGAGGCTATACTAGATTGGCCTAGACCAACTAATGTAACAGAGATTCGTAGTTTCCTTGGATTAGCAGGTTATTATCAAAGATTTGTTGAAGGATTTTCTAGCATTGCCAAACCTCTATCCAGGTTAACACAAAAGAAGGTAAAATATGAATGGTCTGAGGAAGTTGAGAATAGTTTCCAAGAACTTAAGAATCGATTAGTAACTGCCCCAATTTTGACTATTCATTCAGGGACAGGAGGATTGGTGATTTACAGTGATGCTTCAAAAAATGGTTTGGGATATGTGCTAATGCAAAATGGGAAAGTAGTAGCTTATGCCTCGAGACAATTAAAACCACATGAATAGAATTATCCAACCCATGACCTAGAATTAGCTGCTATAATTTTTGCTCTTAAGATTTGGAGACACTATTTATATGGTGAGACTTGTGAGATTTATACCGATCATAAGAGTTTGAAATATATATTTACTCAGAAAGAATTGAACATGAGACAAAGGAGATGGTTAGAATTGATGAAGGATTATGATTTAAATATTCATTATCATCCAGGGAAAGCAAATGTAGTAGCAGATGCTTTAAGTAGGAAGTCTACAACAAATTTAGCATGTCTCATTACAAATCAGGAACCTTTGTTAGCGTATTTGAGAAGTATGGAAATAGATGTACGTATTTATAGCAAAGGAGGAATAATCGCAACCTTACAAGTACAACCCACATTGATGGAAATGATCAAAATTGCACAAGTAAATGACCCACAACTGAAGAAGATCAGAGAAGAGGTTATTGAAGGGAAGAGATTTGAATTTGCGATACGGGATGATATATTGAGGTTTGGAAATAGAGTGTGTGTTCCACGTGATCCCAACTAAAGAGACAAATTTTTGAGGAAACTCATTGCTCGAGATTTACATTTCATCCTGGAAATACCAAGATGTATAGAGATCTTCGAGAAGTGTTTTGGTGGAATAATATGAAAAGGGAGATAGAAGAATTTGTATCTCACTGTTTGGTTTGTCAACAAGTAAAAGCTGAACATCAAAAACCATCAGGATTATTACAACCTCTACCTATCCCTGAATGGAAATGGGAACATATTACCATGGATTTTGTGACAGGTTTACCAAGGAGTTCAAATGGTAATGATTCTATTTGGGTAATTATTGATAGGTTAACTAAATCTGCTCATTTTCTTGCCATTAAAATTACCCATTCATTAGAAAAGTTAGCCAAGTTATATGTGCGGGAAATTATTAGGCTTCATGGAACCCCAATTTCAATTATTTCTGATCGTGACCCTAGATTCGTTTCTCGCTTTTGGAAAAGCCTACAAGCAGCCATGGGAACAAAATTGAATTTCAGCACTGCTTTTCATCCTAAAATAGATGGTCAATCTGAGAGAACCATTCAAACATTAGAGGATATGCTCAGGGCTTGTGTACTTGATTTGAAGGGGAATTGGGATGATCATTTACCATTAGTGGAGTTTGCCTATAATAATAGTCATCAAGCAACTATTCAAATGGCTCCATATGAAGCACTATACGGTAGAAGGTGTCGTTCTCCCGCATGTTGGGTAGAAGTTGGAGAAAGAAAATTGTTGGGACCAGAATTGATTCAGATCACAACATAGAAAGTGAAATTGATACAAGACCGACTTCGAATCGCTCAAAGCCGTCAAAAGAGTTATTTTGACAATCGACACCGACAGTTAGAATTTCAAAAAGGAGATTATGTGTTCTTACGAGTATCGCCTTCAAAGGGAGTAATACGATTTGGGAAGAAAAGGGAAGTTGAGCCCAAGATACATAGGACCTTTTGAAATCCTTGAAAAGATAGGAGCTGTTGCGTATAGAATAGCCTTACCACCTGAACTATCTAGTGTATATAATGTGTTTCACGTATCAATGGTAAAGAAATATGTCCCAGATCCAACACATATCTTAAGTCACAAACCTCTTCAAGTTAGAGAAGACTTGTCATACATTGAGCATCCAGTAGAAATTTTGGATCATAAAGATCAAATATTACGGACCAAGATAATTCCACTGGTCAAAGTATTATGGCGAAATCATTCAGTTGAAGAAGCAACGTGGGAGCGGGAAGATCAAATAAAGGAGAGATATCCATACTTGTTTGTAAATTAATATGAGTCAAGTTTGGGGACCAAACTTTTTATAAGGAGGGTAGGATGTAATGACCCCACTTTTATGTGCTCATATGTATATAGTTTGTTTTTACACTCATGTGTTACTTACTATCTTATAAATATTGTATTATTAGATATGTGATGTTATTGGCTATTAATATAACAAACCCCATTTTTTAAATATGAAGAATCAATCGTAAATAGGATGAAGTCGAAGTCTTATGACATATCTTAAGGTATATAATAAGTTTTGGGGTAGAAAATATAATTTTATGAAACTTTAGGGATAAAAATAAAAATATAAAAAGGGACATTTTGTAAATAAAATATTTTCAAGGACCTCTAAGAAATATTGAAAATATATAGTGTGAAATTACCAAAATACCCTTCATGTGCGAAATGACCCTTATACCCTTATCATCTTTCCACCACGTGCTGGTCACCTCCACCTTACACATGTCATCTTCAGAGAGAAAGCTAAAACACTTGTCATCATTTGGTGATGTTAGACTGCAAGACCACCCCGGAATGCGACACCCAAACGATGACTTGCCACCGTAATGCTTGATCACCTAGACACATGTCAACACCGTAAGACTTTGGAAACCTATAAATAGGGCCTTAGGGTTCATTTGAAACTCACACCAATTCCTTGAGAATTATAGTAAGAAAGAGTGATAGAAAGCTTGGGAAATATCTTAAGAAGGAGTTCTATAATTTCGAAGAAAGAATTCATTTCGTAGGTATGATTTTATTTAAATGTTATAATTCATTTTTGTAGTTTTAATTTCGTATTTTATAGCTTTACTTAGTAGTTATGCTGGTAAAATACACTAAAGACTTTACTAATCAAAACTTAAAATTTGGAAACAATCTAAATTGATTTTATTTTCAAAATATGTCAACTTGTTTGAAAAATATATATACTCTTTTTAAAATGATTTTTGTAAGTAATTGCTCGTATTATGGAATCTCATTTAAGTAATTCCAAAGTCAGTCCCGGTGAAATTCTGTCTAGTTGAGATGGTATTTAAGTGGTGCCCCTGTGACCCTCCATCTCTACTGGGAATAAATCCGGAAATGTTCTGTCTAGATGAGATGGTATTTAAGTGGTGCCCCTGTGACCCTCCATCTCTACTGGGAACCGACTGATTAGGAAGAACTATGAATTGAAATTCTTTAAATGCGATGAATGAATATTAAAAATCGAGAAAATGGTTTTAGTAACCTTTTTCAGCAAGATATTTTAGGATTAAAACACAATATTTAGAATTGGGCTTTATTTAGAATACATAATTAAACCTTTATTGTATTTATTAGATTAACGTGTGATCCAAGACTCCATATCTATATTTTCGAGCCTCTATTTTAGGTGAGTACTCTGACATTCCTTGTGTATTTTGATTATATGATATTATGCAAACAATATATATTTTGTGAATTGCTTTTATTCTCAAAATGCATGTGATACCGATGATTGATTCATTTGTGATATGTTTATATTTGTCCATATAAACATACTGATTATTGAAAAGGATATTGAATATTGAAAATCTGATTCGGCCTAAGGGACCTCTTTACTGACTGACCTTCTCAGTTGGGTTATCGCTGGTGTGCCCTAAATAAGGCGTTGTGACGAACATGTTCGATTGACCCTCAACTACTGGGGTATAATACGGTAGAAGAATACGGTATTAGAGTGTACTTGGCCATTAAAATGATATGATTGAAAGAAAAAGATATCACATTTGAATTATTGCATTCTTTTTATTCTGAGCTATCCAATTGTGATATATATACTATCATTTCAAAATATATATCTATATACTGCAAGTTCGTATCCATATATGTATATGCCTTCTCTTTTGACTTGAATAGGTATCTATATTCTGAAAACCTTGGAATGTCGGAAGATTAAATCTTATTCATCTTTTAGCTGACGTTGTATAAATAACGATTTTTCAGGAAATAACTAGACGGGAGGATGGAGTGTAGAAGGACTATGTTGAAGATCTAGCTTGAGGAGCTATTTTGTTATAATTTTAAATATAACGTTTGTTTTTAGGAGATAGAGCATGTTTGGCTCTTTAGTAATAAGTTTTTAAATTTGGCATAACTTGTAATTCGTTCATACTTTAATATATACGAAGTTCCCTTTTAGAAAGCTCTAATGACGTAATTCCATTTTTTCAATAGTTTACGATTCATGACCATGTGAATGTATTTCTATTGCATTTATTTTAAGAAATATTTTAAGTCCATAACATTGAATGCCTTGGTGGCATGTCAAGACACTCATTCCCTACTACTATTGGGTTGTGGTCGTGACACTGGATGCAGCCCAACCTTCGTAAGAGCAGCAGCGTGGGAGCCTTGCATATGTGTGTGTCAGGCAGTAAAATGGGTCAGTGACCCCCCAGGTGCTTCGAAGTCAATCTGAGAATAGGGGAAGTCGCCACGGTCCAAACGAAAATGTAGAGTCCCCTCGGGTGGAAGATAGCCCCACTTTGATGAATCCATCTCCTCATCACCCAACAGTAAGGGGTCGAACTTGGACGAGAAGTGGCAGGTCTTGCATGCCTCCGAAAACTTATCATCTTCTTCAAAGATGGGTTCCCCGGCGGTAGAAGCGCAGTTTCTCTTGACGAGTAGCATCCAGGGCAGTGCCACTAAGGGCGGTGGCAACGCCAACAGCGGCAGAGGGTGAACCTGGTTGAGTGGTGGCAACAACCTTGGAAGCGCTTGAAGAAGCCATGAAAGAGTGGTGATGAACAATATAGCTAGACAATAAGGGTTAAGAACAAAAGGGGAGGAGCATAACCGTAGGGGGTGGTGTAAAAGATGAGAGAAGGAGGAGACTGAGTAAAGAACGGGGAAATAATGGAGGTCTCACAGAGTTCGGACATAATTTCTCTCTCTAAATAAAGCAGGAAGCTTGAAGAAGATGAAGAAATAGAAGGGTTTTGAAATAAAAGAGACATTTGAAGGGTTTGTAAACCTGACTTTTGAGTTTCCCACCATCGCATGTGCAAGGGTCGCCTATAATCATTTAATGTGAACACGTGGCACATCGGGAAGGGTCTCGACAGTTGAAAAGACAGTGCCACGTCATTAATGAGGTGACGCTTGGGTAAAAAAAGGGGTTACCTTCCCCAGCAAGTTTGAGTTTTGGCGCCAGAATTTTTGTCAGACATATACAATCACTCCCAACTAAGGCATTCCCCCAATGGTTCAACAAAGCCACAACGTCCCCTAGCCACATGTCCAAACGTTTGAATTGTGACTCAATTACATCAGGGAGAATTTATTCTTTTTCGAACATAGCGAAGCACCACGAGGGAGAATTTCACTTACCAGGAGTCCAAACGAGTATTTGAGAAGGTTAGTAGGACTTTCGGGAGAATTTCAAATATTAAAGCTATAACGGTTGGGGATCAGCATGAGGAAAAAATGACAATGTCCCTTCGCCTAAGCCCCAATGAGAATGGCGCTTTGGCTCAGGTACATCGGGGAGAATTTTACTTTTTCCAGGAGATTATATCATTGCGGTTCTAATAGGATAAAGAAGGCCGGAATTTTTTTTCATGCAGAGAAGGTTCATCAGATTGAGAAGTTTCGTGCAAACATTTGTTGTTCCAACAAATCTCTCCACGAAGGGGCAAATGTAGAGGGGGCTTGAAGGTAATCCTGCGATTAGGGATAATTCTCTAATTGGCAATAGTGTTTGAGATTAAGCAACCGAGGCAGCTCAAGCGTGGCAACTCAGCGAGACAGCTTAGCGTGGAGACTCATATTTAGCTTATTATGTTAGTCATATTGTATTTTTGTTTATATTGACTGTAAGCTATAACGGTTGTAATGTTGTAACGATAATAATAATGAGTTTTAGTGTGAGGTCAAATGATACTCGCGAGAGACCAGACTTGGCAGGGCCTGGGAGAGCTTTCATGCTCTATCGAATGACATCACCATGGGAACTTTAGAGGGACTTGGTTTGGAGGATTGAGAAGTGAGGAACCATTGGGGCTTGTCCTGACTATCTTAGATACACCTAGTAAAAACACCGAAGGACCCTGACCGTGGAACCTTGGGCGGATTAGCTTGGAGTTCCATCAGGCATTGAATTGAGAACCAAATAATCCTCTACTTAATGTCACATCTACTGTAGGTGATGTCACTAGTGAGCTAAACAATGTCAAACCTGCACTTGAGTAAACCACCATGGTATTTAGGGTTGTGAGGTAGTTGGTGAACCACCTCTACAACAATAGCCCATTGACACACAGTGGTTAGGAAAAAGGCATGTCTTGGCATTTAATGTTTATGACGTGGAGACAACTAGTGCATTAGGCATTTAATGTTGTGACATAAAGTATGAGGGATGTCTTTCATAGTCTTTAATTACTGAGTTGCCTCGGGGATGGTGTGGGGGGATATTTAAGGACCCCAACCACCCTTGAGGTGAGGATAACCTTTTGAGAGTTCAGAAGTTATTGCTAGAGAGAATACACATCAGAGAGAGTTATTACAAACCAGAGGGGTTTACTCACTCACCATTGTTATTTATTACGAAGCTTTTAATACTTGACAAAGATGCTTGAGGGTGTTTGGGTGTGTTTATACCTGCCTATCGAGGTGTATCTAGGGTTCTTACTCTCTCTCTCCCTCTAGCTAAGTTACTTATAAGTTTCATTACTACTTTTATGAGTTATACATGAGAGGTTTGAGAGTTTAAACTGAGTTCATCTTCATTGGGTTTGTGTTTGTATGTCCTATCATTAATCCAAATCTTTAGCCAAATTAATTTATCATTACCATACCCAAATAGGGGTTACGCCTCCATCTTATCTAAACTACCCTCTTATAATATGTGATGCAAACTAATGAAGACGATTTAGATAACGAATATATAGACATTGAAGAAGCTAGGTATAAGTGTATATTAAGACCCTTTTTAAAGAAAAGATGGACAAATAGTAATCCCGAGTTACTAACATATATACCTAGATATTACTTTGATGAAAGACATTATTGCACATTTGAAATGAAATGTAGCAAGAAATATTTTAGATGTGTAGAATGCTTTGAGACTATACAAACATAATTATTTATGGTTTGTGTTATTTGTCAATTACACTACCATGAAAATAGTTGGAGAACTAGATTTAGAGCAATTTATACTAGCCAGCATGATGCCCAAATAGACTTAGATATTAAAACATATTATCAAGATATTGATAGACATATAGCCAAAAGATTACAAGAAAATGAAGACTTCAAAGGAAAAGGAATTTCCTATGATTTAGAAGGATACCACTCTGATAGTAGGTCAGAAGACCAAATAACCCTAGATTTTATAGATAAACCCCAGAAAGGAATATCTATTTTAGAAAAGAATAATTAAGGAATTTTACATGCTTGTTTTGTAGAAATGTTTATACAGCATAAAGATTATCCTAAAAGACTTTCAGCTTTTAGAGATACAGGATGCTCTCAGAGTATTTGTAAGGCTAATGCCTTTCCTGAAGATTATTTTCTAGACAGTAAGCAAGAGATATATGGTAAGGCAGCCAGTGGAGATCCATTTACCTTATATTTTCAGACTATTCCTATTTATTTTAAATTAGGAAATCAAAGCAACAAAACCGTTAATCATCGATTTTGGATAATGGATCCTCGTCCTAGTTTCATAGGAAACATTATTTTAGGACAAGACCTTATTAGAAAATATCATCCTTATACTTAGTATAATGATAAGATATTAATTAGTGATAAAGAGGAATTTAATATTAAAGCCCCTCTAATAGATCACAAGACTGCCTTTGACCTTATGCAGGTAAAACCCAATTATAGACCCATAAAACATCAGAGTTCTTCAGCTAAGCATGGTGGACCAAGACCTACAACCCAACAAGCCCTAAAAATCACTAAACCCTTACAAAAAGAATGTAAGTGTCCAGACCAAAAGCGTTATAAGCAAATAGCGCTATACAACAAGACATTTTAGATCAAGCTCAGCACACCTTATTACAAGTTCAAGCTATATCCAAACAGAAAAAATGGATATAGAAGTAGAAAAGGAAAATATTAGGAAACTAGCAGAGCCTACTTTAGGAGAAAATCCCATCACTAAGTGGGATAAAGACCAAAGTTATTGTGAAATTATCCCTATTAACCCAGACGCCACTATTAATGGTGGAACCTATAAGAAAGGATATTCACAAGAAGATAGGGAAGAATTCAAAAACGACATAGATGAAATGCTTAAGTTAGGCATTATTAGTGAAAGTAAAAGTAGACATAATAGCCTTGCCTTCTATGTTCAAATTGAATCTGAACGTAAAAGAGGAAAAAGACGTATGGTTATAGATTATAGACAATTAAATAAGAATTATGAATTTGATTCTTATAAGATACCAGACAAGAATAATTTAATTATTTTAATTGAAGAAAGAATTATATTCAGTAAGTTTGATTGCAAATCAGGCTTCTGGCAAATTGAGATGCATCCAGACAGTATTACTTTGACAGCCTTTAGTGTGCCCCAAGGAAAATACGAATGGTTAGTAATGCCATTTGGAGACTTGAATGTTCCTCAAGTATTTCAAAGAAGAATGGATAATATATTTAGACCTCATTTGGAATTTTATCTTATTTACATAGATGACATTCTTGTAGCTAGTAAGACTGAGATAGAGCATATAGGCCATCTTAAAAAGATAATTCTAGAATGAGATAAATATGGTATTGTTATTTTCGAAAGGAAAATGCAATTATTCCAGATCGAAAAAGATTTTATGGGAATGCATATAAATAAAGGAAAAATATCCTTAGCATAACACATAACTAAGAAGATTCTTGAATTTTCAGACCAGCTTAAAGATAGAAAACAATTACAATCATTTTTAGGATTGCTTAATTGTGCTGCAGACTTTATTAAAGACTTTGCTTCAAAAAGACAAAGCTTAACTGTCAAATTAAAAGGAACAGACAAAACTAATCATTTTTATTGGATTAAAGATGATTTTGAAATCATTAGACAAATTAAAGATGCAGTTAAGAATATTCCTTTACTTGAACTGCCTAATGCAAAAGATCATTTTATAGTAGAAACAGATGCCTTTGATAAACAATGAGGATCAATATACTTTGCCATTGATCATCAGATAAAAAATAAGAAACTTTGTAGATATAGTTCTAGAAACTTTATAAACCCAGAAACAAGATACACTACCCATAAAAAAGAAGTTTTAGCTATAGTAAGGGAAATAGAAAAATATATACTTTTTCTTAGACCAAAATATTTTACTGTTTATACCGACTCTTCTTATGCAGTAAAATTCAGAGACTTAGACTTGTCCAAATTAAGGACTAATAGACTTATTAGATGGAAACAATTGCTTAATGGTTATGACTTCTCTGTTATACATATTAAAGGGAGTAAAAATATCATTCCAGACATTATATCAAGAGAGACAATGTTTGCTAACACTAATATGATTTTATGTTTTATGTTGCAAACAGAAGACCTAGACAACATGAGATCCTCTGGAACGAATATACTTTATAAAGAAGACGCTAGAGACTATCTTAGATGTGTAAGGCCAAATGCTGGTGTAACGCAAAGACAGACTCATATTCAAGATTCTCAAGAAAGACCAATCTTAGAAAACTTTGATGATATCTTAGTTCCTCCTGAAAAATCTAAACATGAGATTGTTGCTCAAAATAGACTCATTGGGAAGATGTATTTCCCCCAATATAGACATGATCAAAGATATCCAGACTTAATAAAATTTAGACCAGAATTTTCAGATGACGAAAATACTCTTATAGATGCTATATGGTGGAACGTAAAGAATAAACTATGGATTGAGTTCAAATAAAATTTGGTAGCCAATGCCAGATTCATGAGGACTCAAAGACTTGTAGTTACCCAACTCAGTGGTATTTCTATGCCTAAACCACGGACTCAGACTTATGCTCAGACTCTTAGAGAATCCTCCAAAACTAGACTTGCTGATTTTTTTTATCAAAAAAAAACTTTTAAGACTAAGATTGTTATACCTTTTGGTCATAATAATCTTCTTATATCAGAAGACTATCAGAAAGACGTTAATAATATTATTGAACTTTTAAAATGTTATTATCCAATATTAATGGAGATGCCTTAATCTTTAGAGGTTTCTTCAACGACGTTCCAAAAATTTATCTTTTTGAAAAAGCAGACATATCCCTGATCACCTTAGCAGACTATGGGTTCATTGGACTCATCAAGATAAAGATGGTAGAAGAAGCTATTGATCTTAGAAAAATAGTCCATGAGTATGTTAAAAAGGTAGAAGACTTCCTTCCCCTGTTCGCCAGAATCTACCAGATTGCTCCAAGTCCTTGTAGAGGAATGAGAGTTGAGGGATTCAGACTTGTTAGATTTTCTAATTATTCTTTTGAAGACGTAGAGATTCTAGTCGAAGATGAAACTAAAGACTTAATTGTTAATAATTCCAAGATCCAGATTTCCTAAGCTATTGAGATGATAGAAATCATGGAACTATTAACAGGCATACCATAAAGAAAACCTCATTATCCAGGCTGATGAGCCATTTAATGGAAGACTCAAGAAAGAATCTAAGGAAATGGTGGAGATTTCTTTGCCAGCCATCCTTAGAGTAGTAGGCCTCATTAATGAGTTCTTTAACAATAATGTTCTACTAGGTGAATACGAAGACGAGGCAGAAGAAGACGGAGATAGAACAGAAAAGGGCCCCACCCTACTCAATGAATTATTAAAGACCGAAGACTCCATTATCTAGTCGAATGATTCCCTTGCAGTATAAATATGAAGATAGCTTAGACAATCCCCATACGGTCCCCAGACAACCTCCTTTCATAATGATAAAAGAAACAACTGAAGACGTTAGGTTCACGATAATTGCAAGATGCCAAGATTTCTTTTGAAAAAGGCAAAAACGTGAAGACTCGAAAGATTCCAAAACTTTAGACATTTAATTATTGTATTTCTCTTAAATAATTGTATTCTTTCAACCGGATCACTTTTTGTAACCGGTTACCAGTCATCTGTATGCCTCCTTATGCTATAAAAGGAGAGGTAAGGAGTAGGAATAGATATCGAAGTTTAGAAGTTACAAAGAGTGTGGAAGCTTGTAGAGAGCAATATGTATGTGAGTGAGTAATTCCCATATAGTTAGGGGAGTTGTGATATGCAATAAAAATATTTTCTTTTCTAGAAATCTCTTATGTTGAGTTGTTATTATTTTCCAAATTGTCTCTAACTTTCTGTTCATAGAGGACTATTGTGTGGAACCTTTGGTGTAGCACACAAAGTGTTATACTATTGAATCACCGTCAGGTTTCGATTATCCGTGAGTTGTTAGCCAGGTGGGCGTTAGGCGTGAAGGCGTATAGGCAGGAAACGGGTACAAAGCCAAAATAGAGGATTGAGGTGTGACACATAAAGAGAGAGTTGTAGGAGGCCAATACTGGGGAACAATAGTGTTGATGTAAAAAATTAGATCACTCTAATAATTCAATCACAGATAAATAAATGAGACAAAAGTTTTTTATAGTGGTTCAGCCTTATATGAATGGCTTACGTCCACTATTGTTTTATTACTGAGTGTTTGGGAATTCTCGATTACAAGAAATTGCGTTCTGGATCCCAAAGTTTGGATTCAGAATCCAATCCCCCTTACAATGAGGATTGTACAACGTATTTATAGCCTTGAGGCTATCATCTGAAAGGGTGATACATTAAATGATATACATATGAAAGGGTAATACATTTAATGCCCTTTAAGCGTGTGCATCTAAATGATAAGCATTTAATGAACCAGTTGAACTGTTGGTTATTCAGCTATTAATGCTCTGTTCGAGATGCAGCTTGGACCGCCTGAGTAGTTCGGACCGCCTAAGCTTTCTGGTATTCAAGAGTTCCTCGGAGAGGTCTGTTCCTCGGAGCATATGAGTTTCTCGGTGAGGTCTGTTCCTCGGAGCATATGAGTTTCTCGGTGAGGTCTGTTCCTCGGAGCGTAAGAGTTCCTCGGAGTAACATGGTTCCTCGGAGCATGTGATTATCTCGGAAGTGCTTGTTGTTGCCATGTAGATAGCCACGTGTCTTTGTTTGATTGATCCAAGTCAACAGATTAAATTTGGTATCAACAGAAGCCCCCAATGTTTCATATTTTGAAATTTGAGGAGTATGGAACATTCTTTCTCGGAATACGGTAGCTTTAAATAGTTCTTCCTGATTTTTAGGATCATCTCCCTTGTATTTATTTCTCCTTCCCAATTCGTAGAATCATGCTTTTTTGGACTTTTCTGCTTGCTTCGGTTCCCGCGTCACTTTTCGCCTTTTTAGCCGCTGTTGTTCGCTTTGATTCCCGCGCCAATATTTAATGCCTTTTTAGCCGTTGGTAACGTAATCATTACTTCGCCAGTTCCCAAGGCAAGGTATTTAAACTTCACAGAGACTCCCATCGTCTTCTATCTTTTCAAATTTTCATCTTCGAGTTTTTCATTGTCTTCTACTCTCTTGTGCGTTCATCTCTTCCGTCGTTCATTGTCAACAGCTTCAGTCTTTTTTCGGTAAGATCCTCTTTCTTCTTCTTCATTTCTTTTAATTCTTCATCATGGTTTACCCAGTTGAGTCTCTTGAAAAATTTTGATCTGATTTTTCCATTCCCTCTTGGGTTGTCTTGGAAGAGCTTTCTGAGCCTTCTAATTATTTCAATTTGGCTGAGGGACATTGGTTCCCCAGTCTCTTTTTTGCTGAGTGTGGATTTTCTTTTCCACCAAATCCTCTGTGTTTGGAATTCTGTCAGTACTTTGATGTTGTTCCTACACAAATAGCCCCCAACACCTGGAGAATAGTTAATGGAGTGCATAAATTAAATCAAGTGCATGGGACTCGTATAAGGATTCCAGAAATCATGTACTGCTATAGATGGGCAGTTAATGATAATATTTATTATTTAAAAACTAGGTTTATAAATAGAGCCTTAGTAGTCAATCTCCCTGATGCCAACAGGGATTATTTTGAACATGGGGTTGTTCTAAAAAGTTGGCAACACCCTCCTTTAACCGTAGATGAGGTTTACCAAGGTCCCAGATGCCCTCCTTATGGAAATGGGATAGGTTATTTTTATTTTATTTATCTTGAAATCATGTTTGTTTTATGTTTGATAAAATGTGTTACTGATAACAATGTCTGTTTATTTGCAGTTGATAGCAAGAGAAAGTGCCCAAAAGAAACAAATGTCAATGTAAGGCATTTGGGACTTATCTGGGGTCTGCATCAAAGGGTTGCTGACGAGCACATTCAATCAGCCTCCTATCTGCTCCAATACAAGAGCTATACAACTTCTTTCACTGCTCGTCCAGTGATCAGTGAAGCAGAGCCAGTACCACCCTCTGCAAGTTCTTCGTCAGAATCTCACGTTCCGTTGAGCGAAAGGATGAAGAAGAGAAGGACTCCTTCTCTATTTGAGAAAAATGCCTCCGGTTCTGGGGAGGTAAAAATGATTAGAACTGATGTCCCAAGGGAGGGGACAAAGAAAACTGCTGCAGCTCCTCCAGCTGCTCATGCGAAGATTACCGAGAAGCCCGTAGTGGCTCCGAGCAGTTCTGCTGCTCCTAGAGAGGTGATTGTGATATCACCGACCAAGGATTCTTCCTTGGTTGTACATGTTCCCCCGAGGAGGCTGAAGAAGAGCTCCTCGGTCAATTTGGCTGACACCACCATTTAGCCCCCTGCTGCTGGGACTGGGGTTCCCACATCTGTTCCCCCGAGCTCTGACATGAGCTCGGTAAAGTCCTTGACCATTCCCGAGGTGCAAGGTAATGAAGATAACCTTACTCGGGATATGGTTACTTCTTTGGTTGCTCGTCATCTTACTTCAGTAAGTGCCTTTACTTTGAACTTTTCATATTTTCTCTTGTTATTTCTCATATTTGTTTCTGACTTTGTTTTCTTTTTCTGTTTACAGTTGACGAGCTACTTCAACATAATACTTAAGAAGGATGAAGCAATCAAAGCTTCTTTCTCCTCGTCCAGTGTGGAGGGAGCTCTGGAAGAAGCTACCAAGTCCTTGGAGGAATCTCGCCAGAGGTACACTACTGATAAGGCAGTCTGGGAGAATAAACTTGCTTCCTCCGAGCAGGAGAAAACTTGGGTTGCTGAGGCCTCCAGGGATTTGGAGAGGAAAGTGAATGCCTTGGAGAAGGCTAATAAATAGCTCGATGTGAAGCTCAGGACTGCTGGGGAATTTGAAAATAAACTCAAGGCTGCTGAGGAGTGGTTGGTCCAACTTCAGGAAGTAACTCGGCAGAAGGAGGAAGCTGAACAAAAACTGAAAGCTGCTGATGTTTTGCTGTCCGAGAAACTTGCCTTGGAGAAAGCCAAAAGGAAAGCTGCCGTGAAGAAGTCCTTCAGCTCTGGCTCGGACAAAGGTTGGGATAAGGGATGTGCTGCCATGGTCTCTCAAGTGGATTATGGCAGTGTAAAGTATTTCAGGGACGGATGGGTTGCTGCCCTTCAGGAATTGAAGGTCAACGAGTCATCCGAGCTCTTCCAGAGACACATCCCTGGTCCCCCTCCTACTCCAGAAGAATTAAAAGAGGAAGAAGCTACCTCTAAGGAGTCTTCAATGGTAGTGGGAGAACATGCCCTAACCAGCCAGCCTACTACCGAGCAAGTTGTTTCTTCTTCCGAGCAACAGCTGGTGATCTCCGAACAAGTCATAATTCCCTCCGAGCAACCTGCTTCCTCTTCCCAACCTCCCGAGAAGGTTTTGGGAGATAAAGAAAAGGTGTAGTGTTGTTCGATTTTTCTCTTTATTTTTCTTTTTATCAAATGTAACCAAGATCTTTGTAACTCTGCACTATGATCTAATAAAACTTGAGTTTTCTTCCATACGGTTGTCTCTTTTCTATTTGTACTCTGTCTTGATCTTCTTTTTGATGATTGTCTTTTCTTTCTCTGCTAGTTTCTGGCCAGGATGGATCTGCTATCTGCCAATGATACAGAGATAATGCAGCAATGTAATGAATATTATAAGGCTGGTCACACAGACCTGAGTGCATCAGAAGTTGCCGACATCCTTGGTCATGATGCTTCAGAACAGGCAGTCGAAGCTTATCAGTACCTGAAGTGTTTACTTGACCGAGTTGTGGCCAATAATGTGGCTTACTATGAAATGATCGAGGATCTTCAATGTACCCTACAAGACCTTTAGAATCAGTACAAGGAATCAACTGCCCTGTTGCATGAGGGGTATGAGAAGAGGTATCAGCAGCTTTCTGCCGAGAAGGGCTACGAGAAGCTCCTTGCTTGGTACGATGTCAAGGAGAGAACCCTAAGGGGTGAAGTTGAAGCATGTAGACAGATTGTTGAGCTGTTGGAGGAAGAGAATAACAATTTGCAGAAAGAGGTAGGACAGTTGAAGTCTGCAGCCTCTTCTTCAACAGCTATAATCCCAGTGACTGACGAGGGATTTTCATTTTTAGAGGTTGAGAATGCCAAATTGAGGCAAGAGTTGGACACCTTGAAAAGGTCGGGCCCTTCCACATCTCCTCGGGGATGAGTAAGAGCTCCTCGGGGATGAGAAAGAGCAGCTCGGGTGCTTGTGGAGGAACATAGGACATCATCTGCCTTAGAGAACCAAGCTTTCCAATTAATGGCTAAGAACCAGGCTTTGTCTGACATGTCAAAGAAAATTAGGGACTTGGAAAAACAACTCTCTGCAAAGAAATCAGTGTTGGAGACTAATGAGCTTTTCGTCAAGAGTCTTCACGAGAAGCTAGATAGGCTAACATATCAATTCCATAAACAGCCCAGGGAGTTTTGGATGGCTGGATACAATGAAGCACTATTTCACTTGGATGATCGTATCCAGAATGCCAATAATGAGGGCTACAAACAAGGCTGGATGAATGCCTTAGGTGTGCTGAAGCTTGAACAAGGACACTATCTGTGGGACTACAAGGATCCCGGGTTGCTCGACTTGCCTGTGCCACCATATAATTTGGACATGGAATGGATCCCAGCTCGTGCCATTCCACGGAGCTTAATTGCAAAATACCTCGGTGACTACAATTTACATTCTCAAATTGAGGTATCTCGTCCCGAGCATCTTTTAGATCGACCTTCTGTGATGAACGTCAGGATGCTGAAGGATTTGAACTTCATCAATTCTCCTCAGTCTTTCAATGATCCGCCTGCTGGCGAGGAACCTGCATCAAAAGCTGAGGGGAAAAGACCAGTAGAATAGAAATTTGTGATGTAATAGTTAGCATACATATCAATGTAACTTTCATTTTATCATCAATGTAATTTATTTCGAATTTAATGAAAAACTTCCATTTTTGTTTACAATTTGCTATTTGTCTTGTAAACACTTTACATTTATGCATATCTGTTAAAAAGATAACAATATTGTGTTGTTCATCGACTAACTTAATAATAAAAAAGTTACAAGTATCAGTAATGTTGCTCGATCACTTAATAATAAAGTAATGACTATAAAAATGTTTAAAATTTTTCCAACCAACTAAGGTTGTTAAATTGTGCTCGTCGACCAACTATAGTTAGTGAGAGTTGATCCCCGACTAACCATACTTGGTAAATTTTTTTCTTTTTCATAAAATCTATCCGACTAACCAAAGTTGATAAATTCTCCTCGTTGACCAACTATAGTTAGTGGGTTTTTATCCCCGACCAACCATACTTGGTACATTTTGGAATATTTTCTCCTCGTCGACCAACTATGTTGGTACAGTTTGGATTATTTTCTCCTCGTCGACCAACTATGTTGGTACAGTTTGGAATATTTTCTCCTCGTCGACCAACTATGTTGGTACAGTTTGGAATATTTCGTTTCCTAGCCAAACATGTTGGCATTTTTAGGAATATTTCTCCTCGTCGACCAACTATGTTGGTACCGTTTGGAATATTTTTTCCTCGTCGACCAACTATGTTGGTACAGTTTGGAATATTTTTTCCTCGTCGACCAACTATGTTGGTACAGTTTGGAATATTTTCTCCTCATCGACCAATTATGTTGGTACAGTTTGGAATATTTCGTTTCCTATCCAAACAGGTTGGCATTTTTAGGAATATTTCTCCTCGTCGACCAACTACGTTGGTACAGTTTGGAATATTTTGTTGAGTAGTCTGCCGAGCTTTGCCGAGTAGTGCATAGCACTAGTATTCCCCGAAAAAAATTCAATAAACAGAGAGACTTGCAGAATATTTTTATTTTATTCATACCGATAGAAACTGTGTTACATATACATCACTGATAATACTTGCGCAGATGCTCTGCGTTCCATGCATTCTTAAACTCTTCGCCTTCTAAAGTTGCTATTCGATAAGTCCCTGGTCGAACAACTTCTGTAACTCGGTATGGTCCGTGCCAGTTTGCCTCCAGTTTGTTATGCTTTTGAATTACTTTCTTCAGCACATAGTCTCCTTCTTTCAGGTCGCACTTCTTCACCCTCTTGTTGTAGAACAAAGCTGTTCGCTGCTGGTAAGCAGCATTTCTAATGGCTGCTTCTTCTCTAACTTCCTCGAGCATGTTTAAATCCAGTCTTCTCATTAAATCGCTGACAGGGGAATTGAAGTTCAGTACCCTGTGTGTTGGGAGTCCCAACTCGGCACGTATGACAGCTTCACTTCCAAACGCCAGCATGTATGGTGATTCTCCAGTTACTACTCGGGGAGTAGTTCGGTAAGCCCAGAGTACTGATTGTAACTCGTTGATCCAGTTTGCTTTCGCATCATCCAATCTTTTCTTCAAACCGTTCATCAGCGTTCTGTTTGTCACTTCAGTTTGACCATTGCTTTGAGGATGGCCTGGTGCTGAGTGGACCTTCAAAATATTTGACTGATGACAATAGGCGGCAAACTCCTCGTTATCAAATTGTGTCCCATGGTTTGTGATGAAGGCATGAGGGAGACCATATCGGCAAATGATGTTCTTCCAAACAAATTGGTACACCTTCTCGTAAGTCATATCAATGAGTGGCTCGGCTTCTACCCACTTAGTAAAATAATCCACTGCGACGACGAGCTACTTGAACCTTCCTCGGGTCGTTGGCAGTTGTCCAACCAAATCAATTCCCCACATGGAAAATGGCCAAGGGGAAGTTATGGGTGTCAACAACGCTTGTGGAGTTCTTCGGATGGAGGAGAAGCGCTGGCACTTGTTACACTTCTTGGCATAGGCTATACAATCAACCCTCATCGTCGGCGAGTAGTATCCCTGCGTCATCACCCTTTGCAAAAGCGTCCAACCTGCTACATGTGCTCCACAAGACCCTTCATGGATTTCTTCAATCAATTCTTTCACCTCGGAGGGATGCACGCATCTCTGCAAACCTGCCATAATTCCCCGTTTATATAAAACACCATTAGTTAGTACATACCGAGCAGCTTTAAACTTCAATTTCTTGGCTGCGAGCTTGTCAATTGGAAATTCTCCCTCCTCGATATATATCCTGATGGGATCCATCCAAGATGGTCCTAAATCAATGGTGATAAAGTTCATCTTCAGATCTTCATCTATACTCCGACCAACTAAAACTTCAATTGGGATTGTTCGTCGTAGCTCGGTACGAGTAGCTGATGCTAGTCGAGCTAGGGCGTCTGCTCTCGCATTCTCTATTCTTGGTATTCTGACCAGCTGAATAGCGGTAAATTCTGACCGCAGCTCCTTTGCCTTTGCATGATATCTGATCATTAATTCTCCTCTAACTGCATATACTCCCATCATTTGGTTTACAATCAATTGAGAGTCACTGAAAATCACAACCTGCTGTGCCTCCATGGTTTTTGCCAAATTAAGCCCTGCAATCATGGCCTCATATTCAGCCTCATTGTTGGAAGCTTTGAATTGGAAACGCAAGGCGTATTCCATGTCGACCTCGTCCGGAGTGCTCAGAACTATCCTCGCGCCACATCCTACAGTGCAGGATGAGCCATCTACATATAGCCTCCATATAGGTAACTCGTCTTCAAATTTTTGATCAGTCAGAGTTCCTTGGTGAAATATTTACTGCTTCCTTTCATCCTCCCCAGATTTTTCTCGCTCCTCTTCGATCATCTTTTCTTGCCCTTTTACCAACCGGAGTTGGTCTGAGTTCGAATTTAATGACCTCGGAACATCCACTTGCCCTTTTACCAACCGGAGTTGGTCTGAGCCAGTGTTTGTTGATCCTGTAACATCCACAGGTTGATCAGTGAGCAACTCTTGTTCCTCGTCCGGAGTCTTCCCAACTATCTCTGCATCATATCCTGTAACGTCCACACACCCTTTTACCAATCGGAATTGGTTTGGGTTTGTGTTTGTTGATCCTGTAACATCCACAGGTTGATCAGCGAGTAACTTTTGCTCCTCGGGGGTATCAGGATAGGTGAACTCCTCTATGAAATCTGCTACAGCCTGCCCTTTTAGTGATGATCTGGGTTCATAAATTATATCATATTCTTCGAGCTCTATTGCTCAGTACATCAATCTCCCTGATTTCTCTGGCTTATGAAGGGCTTGTCTCAATGGCATATCGGTGTATACTACTATAGTATGAGCTTGGAAGTATGGCCTCATTCTCCTACTCGCCTCAATCAGCGCTAGTGCCAATTTCTCCAGCTTTGGATATCTGATCTCTGCTCCTCGGAAGGCCTTACTTGTGTAGTAAATTGGATTTTGTACTCCATTCTCCACTCTGATCAACGCCGAGCTAACTGCGTTCTCGGATACTGCAAGGTATAAATACAATTTCTCTTCCATCACCGGCCTGGACAACAGTGGAGGTGCTCCCAAGTATTTATTCAAGTCTTGATAAGCCTTCTCACATTCATCATTCCACTCAAAAGTTTTTCTGAGTGTCTTGAAGAATGGGAGACATCTATCAGTTGCTCGTGACACAAATCTGTTGAGTGCTGCTACTCGTCCTGTGAGACTCTGTACTTCCTTCTTCGTTGTTAGAGATCGCAGCCCTAATAGATCTTTGATCTTTTCAGGATTTGCTTCAATGCCTCGTTGATTGACAATGTACCCGAGAAACATGCCTTCTCGTACTCCAAATATGCACTTCGTCGGGTTCAGCTTCATTTAATATTTATCTAGTTGATCAAAAGTTTGACTTAAGTCAACTAGATGATCGGTAGCTTTCTTGATTTTTATCAGCATGTCGTCAACATAGACTTCCATATTGTCACTGATTTGTTCAGCAAAGACCTTGTTCATCAGCCTCTGATATGTCGCACCTGCATTTTTTAAACCAAAAGGCATAACATTATAACAATAAGTTCCCCTAGGGGTAATGAAAGAAGTACTCTCCCTGTCTTCAGGTTTCATTTTGATCTGATTATAACCAGAGTAAGCATCCATGAAGCTTAGCAACTCGTGTCCCGAGGTAGCATCCACACATTGATCAATTCGGGGTAGTGGAAAGTGATCTTTTGGGCATGCTTTGTTGAGGTCGGTGAAGTCTACGCACATCCTCCACTTGTTATTCTTCTTCTTTTCCATCACCACATTAGCTAACCAATCTGGGTATTTTACATCTTCAATGAAATAAGCTTTCTGGAGCTTCTCGACTTCCTCCTGTATATCTTGATTCTTCTCGGGACTGAATACTCTTCTTCTCTGCATCACAGGCTTGATCTCCTTATTCACATTGAGCTCGTGACATAAGAAGTTTGGGTCAATCCCAGGCATATCTTCATGACTCCAGGCAAAAGTTTATCTTCTGCTTCTAAGGAAAGTTATCAATTCCTGTTTTAGTGAGGCTTCCAATGATGAACCTATTTGAGTAGTTCGTTCAGGGTGTTCGTCGTCCAGAATAATATTTTCAATAGCTTCCACCACTTGACCCTTCACGAGTTGCGACTCATCTCGAGGATCCAAGGTTTCAATTTCTGCACCTTCATCCACTTGATAAGTAGTAGTATTTTTCTTTGATTCTTCCAATTCATCTTGCTCGGCGGATGAATAATAGCACTCCTGAGTTACTTTCTCATCACTTTTCATAACTCCTACTCCAAAGTTTTTTGGGAATTTTACGCATTGATGCACTGTAGATGGTACAACCTCGAACTTCTTCAATCCTACTCTTCCCATGATGATATTGTACGATGACTGGACATTCTTATCCATCACGAAAAAGCATATTCTTTCTGTCCGACAAGCAGGCCACGTACCAATGAATATATCCAACTTGATCGTCCCAAGTGGAAACACTTTCTCGCCAGCAAAACCGATGAGGGGTCTGTGGTAAGGCTCCAGTTGAGATAGCTTTATATTTAAACTATCGAAACACGAGTAGAACATGATATCCGCCGAGCTATCGTTATCGACTAGCACTCTTGAAATCATTACTTCCTTCATTTTCATTTTGATCACTAGTGGGTCATCATGAGGATACAAAACTCCTCCAAGATCATTCTTTGAAAACCCAATGACCAATTTTTCTTTGTTCACCTTTCTAGGGCGATCCTCCTCAGCTAAATTTATTCGCTGAATGTACGAGCAAGCTTGAGCCTCTCCGAGGTAAGCTTTTCTTTCTGCAGCAAGGTCTCCTCCTCCTGCATCTCCTCCTGTAATAACATTACAATCAAATGACCCAAAGCGTATTGAAAATACCTCTCGTTCTGGCTGCCTTGGTTTCTTGGGAAGATCGGGGTCATCATCTGGATCATCTTCATGGTTTCTCTTCTTTTTCTCCTCTTCTCGACGAGGGGATCTAGACCTCTCTCTAGTTCGGTCGTTGTTTCTTTTTTCACCTCCCCGATCAACATACTTTGCTAGCTTTCCTCGTCGGATGAGTGTTTCAATCTCGTTCTGAAGA
Source organism: Sambucus nigra (assembly GCA_949130495.1). NCBI lineage: Eukaryota > Viridiplantae > Streptophyta > Magnoliopsida > Dipsacales > Adoxaceae > Sambucus > Sambucus nigra. The sequence continues at coordinate 540,324,335 of OX422214.1, read as the reverse complement.
GCTATGCAATTTTTGGTCATATGGCCATGATCCTTATGGAACTCGCAATATTTCTCCCTATTCCTCGTGTCAGGGTCTGACTTCATTTTCTTTGGCAAGTTTAACTCCTCGCTGTTCTTAATTTCTTCCAGGACGTGGTTGATATTTGCCTTCAAAGGCGTGTAATTATCAAATTTCTTCAAGACCTCCCATGACGACCTACTTTTGGAATGTTTGTCATCACCGTTGTTCTTATGCTCTTTCTTCTTAGCTTTATCACCTTCCACCTTAGTTTCTTTGGCGTCCATATTCTTCTTCGCAGACATAGCCTCCTCGGCATTCATAATTTTGGACGCTTTTCCCATCAGGTCTGACATGGTTCGAGGTGGATCTTTGGCCAAAGTGTAGTACAACTTGTTTGGCAGCAGTCCACTCATCAAAGCAGTAATCGCTGTCTTCTCCTCATAATCAATGACTTCGAGCTTCTCGTTATTAAAACGAGTTATATAGTCTCTAATACTCTCACCAGCTTTTTTTCTAACACTTAAAAAATGTGCTACTCGTTTAACTGGATTTGCTCCGAAGCAGAAATTCCCAATGAATAACTCAGCCAGTTGGAGAAAAGTTGAAATCTTACCCCGAGGAAGATTATTATACCATATCTTAGCAGATCCGGTAAGAGTTCCCGAGAATGCCCTGCATCTCATCTCGTCTGGGACAGCATAGATGTCGGTAGCAGCTTGATATTGTTCTATATGAAGGACAGGGTCAGTCTTCCCATCATACTTGGGAGTCACAACAGGTGCTTTGAACTTTGATGGTGTTGGAAAATCAACAATATCCTAGACAAAAGGTGTTCTTGAACAAAGGTTCATTGTAGAGGGTTCTTAGCCTTAGCCATTTCCCCTAGTCTATCCTCCATCCTTTGAATAGATCCTTTCCATGCATCATTCCCTTCCTCGGGCCTATTAGTTCGAGCAACAGATCACGTTGAAGTGGCTTCCTGGGATTTATCTTGACGAGCAGCTGGTCGGTTAGCGGATCCATCTTGACGAGCAACTTGTCGCGACTGGGCAGATCCTTCCCTTAAATCTGATGGTCGTCGAAAGCTCCTCGACGCTGCATTAAGAGGACTTTTGTTCCTCCTAGGGCCTAATCGATCAAAAGGAGATGCCCTACTTAATCTTTCCAATGCACTGGCCCTTTCTGGGGAGAGGGTGACACGTTGTTTAGTATCTGTGGCTCGCACTGACGAAGTTCGTCCAGGTTGAAAAGAAAAATCTTCAAATTCCTCATTGCGATATGAACTAGTATGCCTAGTACGCACAGAAGGCGCACGGATATTTCTTTAAATGCTTCGTGATCCGGAATGGGCTGGCGCACCGCCATGGAGGGTTTGGATGAGTTGTCGCATCGTTTCTTGCATGACGGTCTGGCCCTGAGCCAGATTCGCCATCATTCCAGTCAGATCTAGAATTAATGGTGGAGCAGATGGATTTGGAGGGATTCCAGTGTTTCGATTACTGGATTCAGGTATATCAGCCATTGGTATTGGATTATTATTGGTGAGAAAACGATATTACCAGTCGTTTCCCACAGACGGCTCCAATCTGTTGATGTAAAAAATTAGATCACTCTAATAATTCAATCACAGATAAATAAATGAGACAAAAGATTTTTAAAGTGGTTCAGCCTTATATGAATGGCCTACGTCCACTATTGTTTTATTGCTGAGTGTTTGGGAATTCTCGATTACAAGAAATTGCATTCTGGATCCCAAAGTTTGGATTCAGAATCCGGTCCCCCTTACAATGAGGATTGTACAACGTATTTATAGCCTTGAGGCTGTCATCTGAAAGGGTGATACATTAAATGATATACATATAAAAGGGTAATAAATTTAATGCCCTTTAAGCTTGTGCGTCTAAATGATAAGCATTTAATGAACGAGTTAAACTGTTGGTTATTCAGCTATTAATGCTCTGTTCGAGATGCAGCTCGGACCGCCTGAGTAGTTCAAACCGCCTAAGCTTTCTGGTATTCAAGAGTTCCTCGGAGAGGTCTGTTCCTCGGAGCATATGAGTTCCTCGATGAGGTCTGTTCCTCGGAGCGTATGAGTTCCTCGGAGTAACATGGTTCCTCGGAGCGTGTGATTATCTCGGAAGTGCTTGTTGTTGCCATGTAGATAGCCACGTGTCTTTGTTTGATTGATCCAAGTCAATAGATTAAATTTGGTATCAACAAATAGTAACAAAGCTGAAGAGAATAAGGAAGGAAGATAAAGATATTTACAGACCAGAAGGAAGGTATAACTCGAACCAAACCCTTAACTATTTTACATATTATTGTTTTAGACAAACTTTTATGAGCCTACAAATCACTGAAGACTTTTTAGCATTTGTTAATCACACAAATTTAGACTTAACTAGAGAAATCCAAGAGTGGACTCTTACAAACCCTAAAGATAAAGAACTTATAGAAACTTCTTTAACATACAGAGGTGGTACTTTCAAATATACAGACAAGGTTATTGAGTAGTTAGTACGTGAAGTACCTAGAATAGAAATAATTAGAACTTGGATCCGAGATCTCTTTAGACAAAAGATAAGAACTATAGAATTCACAGAAGAACTTTCATGACTGGAAAAATATCAAGAATACACTAGAATACTTGAAGATAGTACAGACATAGTAAAATATATTAGACGTAAAAGGTTAGTTGAAACAAAAGCTATTTTAATTAGAGTCGAAGGAATTCGCCCTCTCCTTAAAACGTAGAGACAGTTGCCCCTATAACATATAGAAGATTTTTGCCATCCTACGGAGATAACGATTTAGACAAATTTATAAAAGATGATATCATTGATATTATTAATCAAATATATAGAGAAACTATATTAATAAAACCTCAATACCGTATAAGGTATTTAAGACTAGAATATTTCCCTTCAAAACCGCTTGCAATTTCTAGACTCCCTGAAGAAACTATTTATACAGATAATCCTCGCTATTCAGAATTCCAGTACGATAGTGACGGAAGAAGCTTGAGAAGTAGCAGTAGCCCTGAAATATGCCTTAAAATAAGCTTGAAAGACCATAGAAATCATTGGGGGTAGAAATTTATATTCTCAGAAACCTTAGAAAGAGAAGGTGGTCCCTAAGCGGTCCATAACAGACAAACGCGGTCCTAAGACTTATTTGGACATTAGCTAATCTGCATTCTATCCGCATAGAAACATCCACATAGGAGCCAGACTCTCTCTCTCTCTCTCTCTCTCTCTCTCTCTCTCTCTATATATATATATATATATATATATATATATATATATATATATATGAACATTTTTTTGACAAATAATGATGAATAATAGAATTTGATTATTAGATATAATCTCAAATTTATTTACTTTATCAAAAGGTTTAATACTGCAATGAATTTATTATTTTGTTAACGTGTCTAAGATTGTTGAGTTATTCATTGCACAGGCTCATGAAGTAATGGAAATTGTTCTCCCATTTTTATTTTTTACTTAATCCATACATGGCCTTGATATTGAATATAAGTAAACTAGATTTGATCAGATATTTAAAAATAATTTATAGAACAACTCTAAAAATAATCATTTTAACAACTCCAACCCTCAAAAGCCCAACATTAATAAAATGCTTTATATGCATAATTTTTTTAGTCACCCAGCCAATAATATTAGCTGACACCGTTACTATATGAAGCACATGTTTTTTAAATCCAAAACTTTTATCTAAAGCACTTGTTGGATAAATTGATTTTTCACCTGACAAATTGTTTTAGCCAAATGAGATTTGGTAAACTTTGAGCCATAATTCATATAAGACCCACCATATAAAAATGTATGGTCAAGCTACCTACACACTTCCATTTGAAAGGCCAACAACATGGAATATTTATTGGAACAAAACAAATAAGAAATCTATCTTCAGAGTAACTATTTTTCTCATCAACTAAATGAGTGTAGTTTATGTAGAAAGTTTATCCTAAATAGAACATTATGAGAAATGGGTATTATATATATACCCATTAATTGCTTCAAGGTCTTTTTATACCCCTGGGGTATCTCATCCCTTTATAAGAAATAGCACCTATACTAAGCATGGTTTGTGGTTTGACCCAAAAGCTCACACATATATCGTCACCCATCCATCATGGGTTATGACAAATTTTATTTAGGCTTTCTACTCAAACATTTGGGCTAAAATGTTGTTCTGGATTTATTTTTAAAAAACCACAATTTTAATTGTTTAAACTTTAACACCCTACAAAAATGATATGCAATATACAAAAAAAAATCATAGACAAAACTCTTCTTTACGTATAGCGCAACTCAACTCAAATTAACAAAGCCTTTTCTCGATTATTTGGGGTCGGTTACATGAATCTTATTTTTCCATTCCATTTTATCCAACACAATATCTTCAGTTAAACCACATGATATCATGTCATTTTTTTATAATATCCTACCAATTTAATTTAGGCTTAAGTCTACCCCTTATGTTACCATCAATACTAGCTAAATCATTCTTCCTTACAAGAGCATCCATTTGTCTACGCTTGACGTGTCCAAACCATCTAAGTCAGGTTTCTCTCAATTTATTTTCTATTGGAGCTACTTTTACCGTTTCTCAAATTTGTTCATTTCTAATTTTATCCTTTCGAGTTTTACCACAAGTCCATCTTAGCATTCGCATCTCCGTCAAACTCATATTCTGCACATTCTATTTTTTGATTGCCAAACACTCTGTCCCATATAACATGGTGGGTCTAATGGCCATCTTATAAAAATTTTCTTTTAACTTCAAAGGTACGCCTAACACACAATATGCTGGTAGCACTTCTCCACTTGACCTAGCATGTTCTAATCCTATGAGTGACATCATCACTAATACCTCTGTCTTTTTGGATAATTGAGCCTAAATAATGAAAATGATCATTTATAGGTATCCCTCTAATTTCACCACTTCTCCATTTTTCCTCCTATTACTACTAAAATTGCACTCCACACATTTTGTTTTAGTCCTACTTATTTTAAATCCTCTTATTTATAGAGTTTCTCTTCATAATTCCAACCTGGTATTAATCCTTGTCTTAGTCTCATCCACAAAAATAATATCATATGCAAATAGTATACACCATAGAACCTCGTCCTATATTTGTCCAGTCAACTCATCTATAACAAGATCAAAGAGATAAAGATTTAATACTAAACCATGGTGTAGACCTATAATAATTAAAAATTCACTACTTTCTTCGACTGATGTTCTTACTGTAGTCATGGCCTCATCATAAATATCCTTGATCACATCAATATATCTACAAATAACTCATTTTCATGTAGAATCCACCATATTATATCTATGGGTATGAGTACATATGCATTCTCTAAATCTATAAAAAGCATATGAAGATTCTTCTTTTTCTCCCTATACCTCTCCATTAGTCTCCTAAATAAATAGAATGCTTCTATTGTTGACCTCTTAGACATAAACTCAAATTAATTCTCAGATACTGTTATTTTCAATATCAATCTATATGCAATCACTCTCTCCCAAAGTTTCATTTTATGACTCATTAACTTAATACCACGATAATTTGAATAACTTTATATGTCCCCTTTATTTTTATAAATAGGTATTAAAACACTCTTTCTCCATTCATTGGGCATCCTATTAGTCATTATGATTATATTAAATAATTGTTTAAGAAAATATACTCCTTCCTCCCCAATCACTTCCAAACCTCAATAGGGATACTATCTGGTCCTAAAGCCCTCTATGTTTCCATCTTTTTAGATCAATCCTAATCTTTGTTATCCTAATTCTACGGAAAAAATATATTTTCTCGAGTCTCCCTAAGTACCTCTATACCTAATCTACTCCCATTATCTCCATTTAATAACCTCTCAAAGTAGTTTTTTTATCTTTCCATAATCTCATCATTTTTTACTAGGACTCTCGAATCATCACTTTAAATCACTTAACATTATTAAAATCTTTTGTTTTCCTGTCCCCAAGTTTAGCAAGCTTTTAAATATCTTTTTCCCTTCTTGTGTTCCTAATTTTGTATAAAGATTATCGTACGCTTTCCCACCTTCTTAACTTCCTTTTTAGCCCATTTATATTTCTCAAAATTTTCTTCATTTCTATTTGTTGGCCATGTTTTAAAGAAGTCCCTTTTGATATTTACTATATATTGTACTTCTTCATTCCACCACCATGTTTCTTAAGATTGTGGCCCTTGTTTTTTTATTCTCTAAGAATTTCTTTTGATATTCTCCTAATACATGTGGCCATCTTACTCCACATTATGTTACTCTCTTCTTCAGTATTCCATGATGCTTCATTCAATACTTTATCTTTAAATTGTTCTAATTTCTCTCATTTTAAGTTCCACCACATAGTTAGTGGGTTAATCTTCTTATTTTTCACTCAGGATAGATTATTAATATTTATATCCAACACCATTATCCAATATTGTGAGGTTAAACTCTCTCTCGGGATAACCTTACAGTATTTACACGTTAGTCGATCTTATTTTCTAGTAATGAAAAAAAAAATATTTGGCTCTTATGCGTTCCACTTTTATAAGTTATTAAGTGTTCAATCCTCTTTTAAAACATATGTTTACTAGTACAAAATTATAAGCCATTGCAAAATCTTAGATAGACTCTCCACCGTCATTCCTATCTGTAAGGACATGATTTTATAAATGTTCGTGTAGTATCTAGGAGTTTTTTCTATATATCCTAGATCACTGCAACTATGTTTGATACCGCTACATTCGGCATATCTCCACGTTTAGCCATGATGACCTCGACTTGGATCCGAAATTATCATGCACCCACTACCTTCTATGCGCGTAGTGTATCAACATTGTCCTATCATGCATCGTACGTCTTCAACATCCATATGTTCCCATGACTCCACTTGCAATTATGGTAAAATAATTTTATGGGAGTTTTTAATATTTGCATAAATATTTAGAAACATTTTTTAAAAAAAATTTTGAAGTCTGAAATATTTTATCTCGAAATAAGGATTTTTTCTAAGTGTAGAGGCGAATAAGTTCACGTCGTTCAGATCATTCGAACGACAGAGCTTGTTGTTCAAACGACAGCTCATGTCGCGCGAAGTCATTTTAACAACACCTAGCACCATTCGAGCGACACCTCCATATCGTTCGAGCGAACCACCGCCTCGATCTCCGTATTTAAGCAGTGTTCATTCTACACATTTTTCTAAGTCTTGGACCTAACATTTCTGCAGTTCTTCTGCATTAAAAACATACTTCGTTTTTCATGTTTTATACACTGTTTTGATTCACAATCAATTCCCAATCATATATGTAAATCCTCTAAACCTAAGAAAATTGTTCTACTCATCTGGAGTTCTTATGGAGAAGAAGAAGGCTAATTTTCCACTGTTGATCCTGGTGTGCTCGCGGGACCTCTTTCTGATGACACTGAACCGACACTTGCGGGTGTTTCGTGTGTCATTGTATTTCATTGTAATCCATGAAGTTAATATTTACAAATTATAGTAAAATAAAAAGGTTTTACCCCATTGGGGGATTTTTCCTGAAATTGTGATTGTCTTGCATGTTCGATTTATTCCATTTCTCTGTCACAATTATTTGCAAGAGTTAAGACGGAATTGGGATAAAATTGGAATTTAATTAAATAAGTTGGACATTGATTGCTGGCGCACTATCCAATTGGTATTAGAGCCATTTACACAATTTTATCGTGTAATTTTTTAGCAAAATTTTTCTTGATATCAATTTTGTTTTAAAAATTGGTCTTTGAAAAAGAGCAGTTTCAGTGGAAAACTTATATAACAGAGACCCAATTTTTGACGGGTCAAATTACACATATTGAAAAGCCCGTATGAAATATCACTTAAATGCCATAGACGAACATGTTTGGGTTTTATGTGCAAGAGGGTGGACACCTCGCACTGTCACTGTACATAATGTAACTACTTTAAAATCTGTGACTGCATGGACTGAGGATGAATTTAAATGGAGCACATATAACTCACGTGGGCTTAGTGCTATTTCTGGAGCCATCACTCCTAACAAGTTTCGACGCATCATTACATGTACCACGTCTAAAGAAGCATGGGATGATCTTCAACTTACCCATTATTGATGCAAAAAACTAGACTATGCCTAATTAATTGATCATAGATAAATAAGTAAACAAATAAGACAAATGGGATTTTTAAAGTGGTTCGGCTCAATGGAAAAGCTTACGTCCACTGTTATGTATTTCTTGACTTCCTTGATTTATTTTTTGGTCCCCTGCAATGAGGGTGTTACAATGTATTTATAGCCCAAGAGAGGTGTCAAGATTCGTCATGTGAAAGGATGGAATGCCTTCATTTGTTAGGCATTTACATCAATACATAATGAGAATTAAACATAAAACTAGTGGCACTTCATTGGCCATACTGGTTAGACTCCCTGTTGTTGGTCGGTCTTCCCAGTTGGTCAGGCTTCCTTATTGGTCTCTCTTCCCTATTGATCGGGCTACTTTGTTGGTCGAAGATTTGAATCATGTTGACTTGGACATGTGCCACATTGGATGACACGTGCTGGATGGTAATTAGTCCATGTAAGATGGTGAATTTAGGTATCAACAGAAGCCCCCAATGTTTCATACTTGGAGCTGATGCGAGAGTGTGGGAAATTCTGCTTTAACAGTAGTGCGGGTTACTTGGTCGGCGATAGACCTTCTAGACTTGTGAAATTTATCCAGTTAATTGACAATTTGTTTAGCGTGAATGGCAGTTTTGTAAATATTTCAAATTTTAATGAGCATTTCTGGGGTATCTTCTTATTTTCTCTTGTTAGCCACCGTAAAATCAATCGTCATTCTCTTTAATCATTACTTTTCCCAATTTTCGAGCCGACTTATAAAAAGGTCGTAAAACTTTGATCATTTATCTTCCATTTGTGATTCTACTACTGTATTCTTTAAATATTCGTGCGATCATTTTCTTTTATGTCTTCAGTTCTTGCTGAATCCTTAAACCCTTGTAAGAATTTGTTTCTCATATTCTTTTCTTCTTCATCATGATTTGATCTATTGAATCACTTGGTAAGTTCAGGAATGACTTTAATATTCTGTCTTGGTTTGTACTATAACATCCCACTTTTCCTTCCAATTTTTTTCTCTCTTTCTGAGTGCCATTGGTTCCCTTCCATCTTTATTACTGAGTGTGGGTTAACATTTCCCCCCAATCCTCTGTGTCTGGAGTTTTGTCATTATTTTGACGTAGTACCTGCTAGAGTAGCCCCTAACACATGGAGGGTGGTGAATGGAGTATATAAGTTAAATCAAATTCATTGAACCCAACTAGGAATTCCATAAATAATGTTTTGTTATAATTGGGCAACTAGTGACACCACTTTTTATTTAAAAACTAGGGTAGTTAGTAAGTCTTTAGTAGCTAACCTCCCTGATTCCAATAGGGATTATTTTGACCACAGGGTAATTGTAAAAGATTAGCAAGATGCTCCCTTAAATGGAGGTGCTAAATATCAAGGACCTAAATGTCCTCTCTTTTGCAACGGGATAGGTTATTCTGCATTTAATAATTTGTTTCTCTGTTTATATTTGATAAAATGCAATACTGATTATTTCTTTAAAAATTTGATTGCATTTGACTAGAAGAGAAAGTCCCCCAAAGAGAGCGATAGTGATAAGGAAGAGGGTAAGCAACCAATTTCCCCACTAAACTAAGGAGAGAGGGTAAGCAACCAATTTCTTATAATGCAATCCTTAGTGATAGTGGTAAGGAAGAGGGACCCGATTCCCCCACTAAGCCCAACTTTGTGGCTTTTATGTCTAGTCATGTGAGTGATAGTGAGCACTCCTCTATTGATGAAATTTTAACACATGACACTTTCGAGGTCAAAGTTTATGATTCCCTTACTTTCGATGGTATTGAGAGTGAAAAAGAGAGAGAAAGTGATGATGAGGTTGATGTGAGTGAACTTCAATTTGCATTTCAAAAATTATATGAAGAATCTATCAAATTAAAAAGAGCAAATTTGAAGTTAGAAGCTAGTTTGAAAGAGCGTGTTGAGGTCATTAATGAGAGTTTTTTAGTAGAAGACATTAGGACACGTGAGAGAGATCTTCGTGAGAAGCTTGAATATGTAGAAGGCGAGAGAGATAGCCTTAAAGGTTTAATGGAATCCTTGAAAAAGGAGCTTCTTGCATTTTAAGAGTGAAATATTTTGTTAGAGTCTAACATTTTAGAATTAGAAAATAAATTAAAAGACTCTACTAAAGTCAAATTTGATTTGGAGTGTCGTTCGGAGAAATTAGATAAAATATTAGGAATGGTCCAAATTAAAAATAACACGTGTGGTTTAGGCTTCGATACTTATAATGAGTCAAATCATAAAGCCAAAACCAATGTTTTAGGAGAATCCTCTAAGAACAATGTTATAGATCATTCCTTAGGTAAGTCTTTTCGCCGAGTCTTTCGGTGCTCACATTGTGGTCGAAAAGGTCATCTTAGGAAATTCTGTTTTGATCTTAAACGAGGTCCTAGAAAATCCCAACGTAAGGCAACCAAGGTAGCCAATATTCCTACACCCAAAGATAGTCATTTATCATTAGTTTGGGTTAGGATATTCGACTTGGTAGCTTTACAAAATAGGATTTTTTATTCTCATTTACTCTCACATGCTTCCTCCCTTGTAAAATCTAAAGGTTGAATGTGTTAGTTGTTTGCATACTTTAACTTTGTACTTCATGCTAAATTATCATGTTAATTGTATACTTCTTAATCATTATTCTAGTCTATACTTCGTGCTTTATCACATACTAGAATTATGATTGTTGTTTATCTTTTGTATTATAATTATTTCATTTTAGGTTTCATTAAAAGAAAAAATACAAAAAGATTTTTGTTTATCACTTGTGTTTTACATTTTTAGTAATTTAGGCTTAATGAAAAATTCAAATGATTTTTTTTTTGTCTTTTGAGTACATATTTGTTTGTTTGGTTTAAAAATTTCAAAAACTCAAAAAGATTTTTTTTGGGTACTTTAGTTTGACACACTTTATGTGGCATATACTTGTGTTTGAATCCCTTCTTTTTCGCTTCCATGTGGCTAGAACTTTTGGTTTAGATTGTCAATCCTTAAAATGTTCTTTACCATGCTTACAAGGAGTAGTTGGATTTTGTGTTGCTATAATGGATTCTATTTTTATATGCCTCAATTCACACATGCACGAGCTCACTTGAAAGTTTAACTTCATATGTATATTTGAGATTTGTGAGGTGTTCTCTTATCAATCTTGTCATCTACATGTTGCACATGAGATTTGTGTGAAATATAAAAATGATATATATAAATGTGCACGGGAAAGGGCTCCGGAAAAAAATTTATCCTTTATGAGTAAGTCACCGTTTGCTTGGACCTAAACGAAATACGTGGTCCAAAGGCCTAAAAGAGTAATGGCATTAAAAGAAAATATTTGCCAAGCCTATTTTGTTTAGTTGATTTATTCATTCAAAAGATTAAAATAATATGCTTAAATTGAGGTAGTTTGGATGATATATCAACGGTTTGCACAATGTTCGTTTATCCTAGTTGTACTTTCAATTTCATGACTCTATTGATTTGTAGAATCATCAAAATTCTAGACTTGTATGCATTGTGTATGTTTATTCATTGAGTTCAATCTATATTGTCACATGAGGTTATATTCAAATGTGATAAAGTTTGCAATCAAATGAGAACTCCGTGAACATGCACTACACCAAATCTGCCCATTTGTCAAGGTCATTGACCTTGACAAATCCAACTTGTCAAGGTCAATGACCGTGACATTTCGAGGCGAGACAACTTTTTTTGTCACGGACATTGACCTTGACACGAAACTCGCGTTTTGTATCACGGTCGTGTCAAGGTCAATGACCGTGACACGTTTGTCACGGTTTATAACCGTGACAAAGCCGTGACCCCTCTTGCCCAGAATTGTCACGGTCAATGACCGTGACAATTCTGGACATAATTTAAAAAAAATATGCTGGGCAGTATGTCCACCGCCACTGCCCAGCAGTACATTTGTACCTGTTATAGCAACGTTGTACCTGTTCCAAACATCATATATCCAACACAAACTAAAGATAATGCAAATATATATTCATGATGATATAATCCAAATATTCAAAGTAAAAACAATATACATGACGATATAATCCAAATATAATTAAAATGGACAAACTTAAAAATAATGTTACTACATGTCTTGGATAAAACTGAGGAGGTGAGTAGGCCACACGACATACGAATTGACGCACCCACTAATATACGTCGTGTCGCATTGTTCGCACAACCACAATAGGGAGTTCTCCTTCCCGGGTATGACATGCGTGACGAGCACCCTGGACTCCATCTCTTGAAGCACACGTCCATGGAATATTCCACCCTCCACGATATTCGGGTCCCTCAACCCCCGCCCTATCCGCTGGCCATCAAATACGTCCAATATGAACATGCTCGGCCAACCAATTGTCGACAATGGTCTGTTGGAGGGCGTCAAATAGGGAAGTGGATCGTCGAAGTACGAACGTGTCAGTGATGAAGCAGCGAGGTCCACATCCTCGTCCTCCCGCACCTCCTCCTCCACCGCCTTCTCCTTCCCTTTCCCTTTCCCTTTACGGTCTCCACCCAACGTACGCTTCATGAATGCGTACATATCTTGGACCGTCGCCTCCAAACGGGACAGCTTCGCATCGTGTGAATCCACCGTTCGAGCCAACCCGGTGTCGCTCGTCTCCAATCCGATGATCCTAGATTTGTCCACCCGCGAGCTCACTTCCCTTGTCCTCCCTTTGCGATCAGAGCCAAGCACTTGGCTGAGTGCGTCTGTGGACAAAGATGCCTTGTCAGCATCAGACTGCGACTCATGCACTTCCTTAAGCTTTGCCTAAAACGACAAAAAGCACATGATTAGTAAAATAAGTAAACTAAAAAATTATAACGTAATTAACAATAATTAAACTGCCGGATTACTTACAATCGTGACCGCGATGCTCGGGGACACCTCCTTGTCCTTCCCCTTCTTCGTCCGAAGAGCCACATAAGTATCGAGCCTATGTGGCTTACCCCCTGGCCCACTCCCTACCCCATGAAATAAAATAAAGTAAAGTAAAATTAGTATCGGCCCCGCAAAGTAAAATAATATCCAATAATATATTTCTATAGTTATAGATAAATTAAATCTTACCTGCATCCTATGCTCCACCTCAGCGTAAGAGGTCCGGCCGGAGTAGTGCACGTCCGTCTTTTTAGCCCGATTTTCCCTCCCCAATTGTCGAGATGCCAATTGTCGATCCTCGATCTCATTGTCAATGAACTTTTGCCATTGTGCCAATGAGATCGGCTCCTTGGGCGGGACGGATCCGCGCCATTGTAAAATGGACTCTCGTATTTTTCCAAAGTACCGTGTCCGCATATTTTCTTCCACGTCTTGTGTTGCTCCCTCAACTGCTCCAAGACGGAATCGCGTAGCTTTGGATCCAAGTTGAATTGTTCCTGTCCAACAAATACAATGTTAGTTGTGAATAATTATAAATATAAATATAAATTGAAATATTCATATAAATATTACCTGTAGTGCCGCCCAAACAGCTAACTTGAGCTCATACGGCACCTCCTTCCAACTCATAAACCCCGGGCCGATGACCGTCTTTAGCAGCTCGAGGAATCTCGCTAAAAGCTCCGACTTGTTTTCGACGGTAATCCCAAATTTTCCATATTTGGGGAGCCTAGCGGCGGAGGAGTCCTCGTCGCCTCCGCTACCACCGAACCCAGACGACATCATCATAAACAGCATCATCATCTTCGACTTAACATCTGAAGGAGACATTTTTGCTGTAAAAAAAATGTTATTAGTACAGATAAAAAAAAATGTTAATAGTACACATTTCGTTTTACCTAATTGAATTAATTGAATTAATAGTCCAGATAAAAAAATGTTCCATCTATATTATAACGTATGTGTAACTTCCGTCAATACCATTTCGTTTCAATTTTGTAATATTATGTTTTTTCCAAATATTTAAAGAGTTATTAAATGGGTGCCCCACCCCCACCCACCGCCACACACACGCACACCTACGCACCTACGCGCACACACACACACACACACACACACACACACCACCCCTACCCACCCCACCCCACCCCCTCCCCCACCACGACCGTGATAACTACATATATTGTTTATCAATAAAATTATGACATGAGATAACTATAATTGTAGCATAAATTTCATTATCATGGGTTTTACCTAATTGAATTAATTTCATGAATAAAATTATTATCAATTTAAATGAAAATATCAATTTTTATCCAATATTTTTGAATGAAATATTTATTTTGAATGAAAATATAAATTATTATCCAATTATTATCCAACTATTATCAATTATTTATTTTGAATGTAAATAATATTCAAAACCCCACCCACCCCCACCCCCACCCCCATCCCCTCCCGATGTTTATTATCCAATTATTATCCAACTATTATCAATTATTTATAAAATTGATGTCTACTTTTAGTGTTGTGTATATATGTTAGTTGATGCCATTATATTTTTACCCTAATTAGATTCTAAGGTTATCTCAATTTATATTTTAAGTTCGTATCCATTTGTGATGTTCAAGTAGTTTGAATTGTTGGGATTATATACTATTACTTTGACCGTTAGTTTGTGCACCAACTAAATTGAACATCACACACACACACACACCACCCCACCCCACCCCCTGCCCCCCTCCACCACCCCCTCCCCACCACACACCACCACACACACACACACCCCACCCCACCCCACCCCCTACAAGTCTAAGGATGTTCTTGATTAAACATGGGAAATCTCAGATCGTTTGCAAAAAGTTCATAGATTCTTAATCCCTAGGGTTATGGATATTAAATTTCTTTCACAATTATTTCTTCGATTACGATGGGTGAAGTTCAATTATATGTTAGAACAATAGATCCTCGCAAGTTGGTAAATCATTGTGTGAATAGGTATGAGATCATAATTTGGAGGAATTCACATCCAAGAAATAATTTGGATTGTGATACCCCTTGATAGACTTATATGTTTTGTTTACCCGACCGATGAACTATTTTATAATCCTATAGAATTAAGTTTTAGAATCAAGGAAATGATCACATATTCATTAAAATCGGTTAGTAGAAAATTTAGTTAACCAAGAGGGTATCAAAAACATAACGTGGGGAATCATAATATACCGTAATCAACTTTAATAATAAGAACACATTCTTTCGAGTGATTTATAAATAATTAAATTTGAGTGCAATCATGATTATTTAGTGGAATGAATCGTGATTAAATAAATAAAGGATATAAATTAGACGGTTATAAATTGGGATTTCCTAGTATTTACTTTGAATCCAGTTTATTTATTTATCTTTGGTCCCTAGTATAGTCATTGCCCAAGTAGTAGGAGCGAAACTCTATAAAACCCTAGTTTAGCTAAAGCCCGTGAATTATCCCTCCCCCACCACACACCACACACACACACACACACACACCCCACCCCACCCCCTGCCCCCCTCCACCACCCCCTCCTCCACCACACACACCACACACACACACACACACCCCTCCACCCCACCCCCTGCCCCCCTCCACCACCCCTCCCCCACCACACACCACCACACACACACACACACACCCCTCCACCCCACCCCCTGTCCCCCTCCACCACCCCCTCCCCCACCACACAAACACCCCACCCCACCCCCTGCCCCCCTCCACCACCCCCTCCCCCACCCTGCCCCACCCCGCCCCACCCCCCACATGCACACACATACACACACATATATATACACATACACGCATAAATATACACACAAATATATATATAAATGGAAGAGAGAGAGAGAGAGAGAGAGAGAGAAATTGGACCTGAAAGTAGAGAGAGAGGGAGAGAGAGAGAGAGCGTCGAGAGAGAGAGAGAGAGAGAGAGAGGGAACGGTGGGAGGGAAAAAAGAAGGGGGAAAGGGTTTTTGCTGGAAAAGTTTTCACGGTCGTGTCAAGGTCATTGACCGTGACAAGAATTGTCACGGTCAATGACCGTGACAAGCCCGTGACAATTAAATTTGTCATGGACTTGTCACGGTCAATGACCGTGACAATTAGTTGTCACGGTCGTGTCAAGGTCAATGATCGTGACATAAAATGCGTGTTTTTTTGTCACGGTCAATGACCTTGACAAGGTTGGCCGGCTGAAAGGTGACAATTTACCCATTTTGGTGTAGTGATGTTTTAAGTGATTGGGTCTAAATTTAATTGTTACTAGTTCACAACCTAACACTTCCGTTTCCATATGACACATTTTTTACATACGAGTATGAAAAGCTTATTGTATTTTGTGTCATGTGTGGTGTCGATACCAATATATATGTGCGTGTGCATTAGTGATATTCATTATGTTTACATATATATGGTATTTTGTTTTCTTTGCCTTCTTTCTAGTCCCTCAATGCTTCTAATTCATAATTGGTATCTATCTTGGTGCATATTTTGTTGATATCACATGCTTAGTATCTCATGTATCACATTGGCATCATTTTTTTGCATCTTCATTGGTATCCGTTATTATTTGTTGGATTAGTTATGATTTGTTGCCCATATTCTTTCATGATCATATCTCTAAGCTTCATCGTGTTTAAATTAGTTTTATCCTTTGTCTATTCCTGAACAAAAAGGGGGAGAATGATAGGGGGAGAAATGGTATCTAAACCTATTATAACCGTATCTTAGTTTAGGAGATTTAACTTAGGGGGAGTCGTGACCCTCTTAGGATGATCTTAGTTGATAAAAGGAATAATTAATTTAGGGGGAGTATTTATTTAATTGATATGCATTTAATATTCTTGATATTCCCAAAGCGTTTGATAGTTTGCTTAAGTGTGCAGGAATTCTTCTAAGTGGCAACTTTCATCATCGACAAAGTTATTGATCCTTGGGTTTTTGAGTCAAGCCATGTATTTTTTATTTTGGGTGGGATATTTTTTAAAGTCTATTAGATATTGACGGACCTTTAGGATTTTTATGTGGTTTTTGTCCCGGAATAGCCAAAGGGGGAAATTTGTAAGGACACAAGTCTCCGATTGAGTCTTAATGTAGTGTTGGCTCAATTCCGGACAAAAACATTTGAGTCATAGGATAGTGTTCACGTGTATCCATCCAAGCCTATGGCGTGTTAGTTGAAGATGTATTGACCAAGATTATAAAGCTTTATTGTATGCCGACTTTAGTGTGCCTTGTTTCTACGTCAACAACATTAGTTCCAATTCTCCTAAGGTATGAATGCATTACATATATATATATATAGGATCTAGGAACATTTGTGTATTGGGTGTAATTTTATTTTAAACTGAGGTTCATTTTCAGAAAGTTTCTTTAAAACCTTAAAATAAAGTTTATGGGCTAATAATCGAATTTTAAAAGTTTCTGGGCTAATAATAGAATTTTAAGCATCAAGGAACTTCATTCGATATTGTCGTTCGAATGAGATTTTCGTTCGAACGAGTTTGCCAACAAATTTTTCCACTTGTCCACTGGAACTTCGTTAGAAGTGTCGTTCGAATGAGACTTCATTCGAACGAAAATTTCGTTCAAACGAGATTTCTGGAGGGAAATGTTTTGGCAGTTTTAATCAGTTTTTCTCCATGTTCCCACTTACTTTTACCCACTAACTCTTGACAGAAGTTATATGTGCGGGAACCATGTTTGAAAAACCAACTTTTGACATTTTCAAAACACCTTTTTGAGAGAAAATTTTTAGAGAGAAATTTCTTAGTTCAAAAGTTCATGTTTCAAGTGTTTACATTTTCCAGAACATTATTCTTAAAACACTTTTGTTTACACCCATTGTTTGTTTATTCCAAGTTACCATATATATATCTTGCTTGGAATGTTTGGCACCGGGTTTTACTCTACCGAGCTGAAGAGTTCGTTTGGATTTTCTTCTACATCCCATAAAGAAGAAGTTTGTTTTTTTGCTGCGGCATTCTCACATGGTGAAAGGCATCATGTGTGGTTGACGGTGGTTCCTAAAGTCTGAACGGTGGATTTCGAGACCGCAGTGGATCTCCGCGGTTATTTGCTAGGCAGAGGTGTGTACGAGAAAAAGCGTCGGGGCTTTAACGGATTCAAGTCGAGTGTTGTAAATGTTTCTTTGTCTTGTACTTATAAAACCATACTTAGTGGATTTGAGGCTACGGTCGTCCGAGATTTTTTCCCATTGTGGGTTTTTCCTCGTACATCGCGGCGTAGTGATTATTTGTTTATTTTATCTTTTGCAAAATTCACATTAGATGCATGCTTAGGTAAAAAGATAAAATTGATTTAAATCACTACTCATGCTTAAAGTTGGTACTAAAATTAATTTGGGTAATGTTTAATTAATTTAGTTCAAGTAATTAATTTTATTGGATAAAATTTGGTCTGGCCTAATTTACAAATTGAATCAATTATTTGTTAGGCAAATTTTAGGACTTGGATTGAATTATGTTGTTTAAGTGAAAATTAATTTGTTCTTTAATTTAATGTCAATTCTCGTTTGGTTTAATTTTAATTGGAAAGAAATTAAAATTTAATTTATGTAATTGTTTTGTTGAACCGTCACTATTCCGCATCTAAAAGGAAATTTTTGTAAAATTTAAAATTGAGGGTCCTATCATTTGAAGCAAAAACCTATATAATGATGAATAACCCAAGTCTAGTGAAAATAAAATCTACATAATCAAGTCATAACAACTTTAATCCAAAAACTACCATATTTAAAACCCAAATGGTACATGTAAAATCAAAATTAACATAATATATGTAGGACGCTTCAATAGATTTGAATTGTAAAGAACTGAAATCGAACATCCTAAAATTAAAATATCTATTTTAGAATGAGAAAGAGAGTATACCTGATCAAAATTAAAAAACAAAATAAACTATAAACTCTACAACAGTTACTAAAAGTCCTAATTTTAAACCCTAAACAATGGAACGCGTATATTTTTGAAGCCATCGAGTTTGAATCTAATATCTACATAATCAAATCAAATCAATTAATGGTTTATTAATGGAAAAAATTGAAAATCCAATAAAAATCCATAACTAAAATCGTAAAAACAAAAATGCCTCAAATCTAGAAATAAAGACAGCCCTAAATTTGGATCGAAGGCAACCTATAGCCTATATCAAAGAAGTGGAACCAATCATATCTAAAGATTAAAAGCAATAATACCTAAAAAAAAACTAAAATTTGGGGGGCAAAAATGCCATAAACCCTAAAATTTGGGGGAAAATGTCAGAAATCCTGAAAATCATAAATTATGTAGCCAAAGCTAAAAACATTAAAACTTGTATACCCAATAGAATAAATCAATAGATTATATGATAAAAAATCAGTATGACTCCCTCTCTTTTAGTGTCAAATTTGAAAACACCAAATAATTGGGTTTAAATCATGGGGAAAAGGGATAAATAAGAATATACAAGTTTATTATTGGAGGTAACTAATATTACATGACCCCTCTACTTTTATAGTTCAGTCAATTAATGATCACTACAACCTATATTCTCTATTTTTCATAAAAACGAAAATCACCACATTAACATTAAAGAAAGCTAAAATGGAAAAAACATACATCACTTACCCAAACGTGTTATAGTCACACGGATCTTAAAACTCTAGATCAAAACTCCTTTGAGTAGTGATGATTTGGGTTCTTTATTTAAAACCTTTTTATTAACAATTTATGAAACATTTTTTAAAATAAAAAAAGAACTTGTAAGAATTGGCAAATTTGTGTGGCAAATATTTCTCACTCAAATTGCAAAGCGAAGTTTGCCAACATTTGTGGCAAATTTATGCATAGGAGGTGTTGTACATTGGAAAATAACTTGTAAGTAAACTTTTGTACCAAACACACCAAATTGTAGGCAAATATACCATTTACCATGGCAAATAAGGTTAATTAAACGGAGCCTTAATGGTTATTGAACCCATGTGACATAATATGATGGTATAATATTGGTTACTTTGTTGTATAATACTCATATACTTAGAAAACAATTCATGGTCATTGTATTAATTGTATGAGTGAAGGGGGAGTTAGAAAAAATCTCATATAAATATCTTCATCTTCTTCCAACCTGAACATGTTATGTGTTTTTCTCTTTTAAGTACAAAAACTTAAACGACTAGAGTTTTACTATATAACGCAATGCAGTGCACGAGTTTATAGGGAAAAAAAGTAGTGAAAGTGTTAGAAACAAAACCCCATTAGCAATTATAAGAAATCAACTATATAATTTCCGCGAATTGGTGAATTTGAGGACATGATAAAGAACAAAGGTCAATTTATAGAATTAATGTTTGGAATGCTATTACAATTTAGGTAAAGTATTTACACAAGATTCTCCTTTGATATCTCTCGAAAGTATTATTTTACTCCTATACTCATGATCTTTTGATTATATTGTGGTGCTTATTAGAATCCAATATGTGGTACGATTCAAATATTGTGTGTTGGTGTGTATTTGGGAAAGGTACCATGAATTATTATATGAAATTGAGAATGGGCACTTGCCAAAAGTCTAGAATTCCAATATCCGGAGTAAGGCTTTGAGATGCCTAGCTGAGGTTCGGTGACCCATTGATGTGTTATTTAGAGATAAATTGGTAGAATGCTTTGTCATTGTATTTGACTTGTCTACAGTGACTGCTCGTATTTCTCACATTGTTTATTACCCGTTATAATATTGATCATTTTTTTCTTGGCATATTATGTACTTTCCCTTCTTTTTCTTTTTACTGGTTGGTAATCATGGGTTGGGATAATAAATTGGTGGTCAAGATTTTTTTCAAAAATGTAGCTAGTATTCTTGGTGTATGACCTAACCCATTGCCTTGAAAAACATCTTAGGTTAGGTATTAAGTTTTAGGAGCTGATTGGATTCAGCGAGCAGGCCGAGCTTTGGAGTTTTATTTTTATATAGGGTTTAATTTTTCTTTTCATTGTATATTTCATATGAGATAACATTTGGATTTATGCATTTCTTTATAACTTTATAGTAGTATTTGTGATTATGTTGGATTATTGCTGAAAGATGGATTTGGACTAGAGATTTTTGTTATTATTATCTATCATGTATTATACTATTAGAAAAGGTTTTAATTTGTCATATACTTTTATCACATGCTACGAATGATATTTTTAAATTTTAGTATTTTGTATATTTTAGTATTCCGGTTCGTGAATTCTAATATTAAAATATGTTGGATTACGAAAAAAACATCATCATTTTAATTTATATGGTCACCCTGACACATGTCTGGGTAGTGAGGCTTTCTTGGGAAAATGTTATCTTTCAAAATAATTTTATTTGTATTTTTTACTTATAGTTTTGGGATGACAATTGGGATAAAATTTCTTCCAAAATGTCATACTTTTAACTGTTTAAACCATCGCAGAAAAACATTGTCTTTTTCATGAAACTCGATGGAATTCCTCGTTTACAAATTGTCTTTGTTTTAATTAAAGCTAAAACTTTAGTGTATCTGGAGTATCCGTTATAATAAGTTATATATGGATCATTGCTTTTGTTTGGTCACGAACATACGGGTCCTTTAAAAAAAGGTACTTCAATGCTTAAAAACAACTATCTTTTACCCCCTTTTTCTTCATTTTGAAAATACTTCCTTCTACACTTCTTATTCTCACCTAAAGTCAGATAGAATGTCACCATGGTTGGGCCATGTGGTAAACCCAATAATGTGCTTCTTGCGCTTGTTGTAGGTGGTTTCATATTCGAAGGCAAACACTCATGGTTTATTATCTTAAGCAGCGTTGTGGGGTTAAATTCCATCCCGAGGATAAAGCATCCAAAGTTTAACTCAGTCTTCTTCTTCTGCAAACATTTGTAATTGTATAAATCAGAAACTATAAGTATATACATTTTTCAGGTTTTTTAGATTATAGTTATTTTTAATATTTAAAAACTATTATATTATTATGGAGACCCTGACATGCTAATTCCACTTGTATTGTAGATAATATCCTATAAACACGCTACCAACCTTAGATTGTTCAACTAGTTAGACCTTAATATATTTATTTGTTATAGATATATGGATAAGACAAAAGGATAAATAAAAACTAACTTCTTCATTAATTAGTTAATTTTCATGAAACCTAAATCAAAGTTAAAAAATTCTTTTGACATAAGCACCAAGGGTGAACTCCCTATAATTATTAGCGACATAATATATTTTTTCAACCTGAGCTTCCAAAAGAGAAGGCGTAGCGGTGAATAACTTGGTTTTGAAGAGGGCCAACTCAATTTATCTCATGTAGCCCTTAGGAACATCAACCATTTGGAGTCGAAGATGCATACCTTATTGAAAGTAACCGACTAATGGAAGTAAATATGCAAATCCACTTCTTTTTTCTACCTTAAAGACATAATCAAACGAGTTTTCATTCCTCAATTTTCTTACTCCCTCTCGGTAGCAAGAGAATACTTTTATCATTGGAGATGAGATTATCCTCAATCTTTAAGTCATTATCCTTCTTCATCTCAATATGATGGGATTCCACATTATTGTAGGTAAACTAGATGTCCTCAACCTAATTCATAAGTTTTTCCTTCCTAAGAGTCTATTATTTTAACTTGAAATTGAATACGAAAGCTAGGTTATGTTTCTCAATGTGTATATTCTCCATGATATTCTATTTGTCATGAAAAATATTGTTTCTGGTTTCTATGAGACTCTCTCAATTCCTCAACCCGTGAAGATTATGGAGGACGTGTAAACAAAAGTTTAAATAGATTGATTGGTATATGAACGATCTATGATTTTGCTAAAATAAAAGAAAAAATTTGAAAATGAAGTCACCAAAATCACGTGGTCGATTTCTTCCTTGTGAAGGCGATAAAAAATAAAGCTCGTGTCCTCAGGAAACATAAGGTATGCTAGAAAAAAATTATGTAAATGTTATGATAAGATGAATAGTCAATTGAAATGGGATATTTTCCCTTAAGGAAAATCATTGCTCAAGAATGATCCGTGCATGATGAAGCAGGAGTGGGAGACCCTTATGGCCTTGGTGCAGTCACAATCTAAAAGTCTTTCCCCTTGTAGGTGTACCAAGAGAGGTTTTCTCCACCTTTTGTTTCTAGGTTCTTTTGTCCTATCCTTCCTTATCCTTTTCTTTCTCTCTTTTATCTTTCCCACACTCAAATATAAGCCTCTTCTTGGATGAGGAAACTACATCTTAGGTGGCATGGTAAGTTTGGACACCAATGTTCTTAAGGCTCTCCCTCGTAGCCTCAAGGTCAATGCCATAAAATTGTCATGTAATGACTTCTATATGGAATGAGAGAATGAAAATTGAGTATTCTTCTTCTTTTACTACTTCCTAAAACTAACTAAACATTCCATCCAACTAAAAAAAATAGAGGGTCATGGTATTCTTGATGATGATCCGATTTTGTATCATGTGAAACAGTAGAAATGACATATATTCGGTGACGAAGCTTTTCCTACATAAACTCCACTTAGACCTAACTTTAAAATGGGATTATCTACGGGGATTGAAGAGTCTTCGACTATAGTAACTCAGGGAACATCTTTAAAGTACTTGGTTGACATAAGCATCAGATCATAGCCAATAAGTATACGTGCCACCCTCCAAGAAAACTGAACCCCATGAGGAGTTCGCTGATTCTAACCTTTATGAAGGTCATTGATATTGAATTTTTATTCCTCCGATTTTATTTTTCAATGAGTAACTATAGTAAAAGAGGAAGGCTAGTTAGTGTACAATTCATTTGTGTTAAAAAAAACTAACAAGAATGACATGTATTCTACAAGGAGATCCTCCTAATGCGGTCACATGAAAAATGTGTAGTTTTAACTATTAAGGCACCTATAAAAGACCACTCTGTCTCTATTTATTTCCTTTTAGGACATAGGCAGTCATGAAACTACGTTAGGGAACTTGCCCCTTGAATAGAAATGATACGTACTAGACACATATGAAGTATGTAGGTCATATCAATACTTGATTATGATCAGACCTAGATTTGTGCCACAAATACGGTTTATGGAAACTGTCCCCATCAAAATATGAAAAAGTATTCTATTTGTACTGATATGTAATATTCCATAATAAAATAGAAACTCTACCAGTAATGGGTGTAAGGGAAAAAATCCCTAAAATGGGAACAATCATAATCTCAACATCACTATAAGGGAGTTTGTAAATGTCCTCAACATAAAGTGAGGTTTTAATTGTGATGTTACTAGGATGATGTACATAGTAAAAAATGCCCCATTAATTTTCACAAGTAACCTCATACTTCCTAATTTCTTGGACATAGTGGATTAGTGGAGGATAGATGAAAGATTTTAAAAAATGAAGAATTCTTACAAAAGAAAACTATAATTGATAAGATAAATTTCTCTGCAATATAAAATGGGAGAGAGAGAGAGATAGAGAGATGACTGAGAAGAAGTAACTTTGTAACTTAAAGTAAAAATATAAAGGTTTTCTTTTGAACCACTTATAGTTTATACCCCGAAAAAGGAATGTGAAGTGATGGATCTCTGGGAAAAAGAGATGCACCTCTATTCCCCTAGGACAGGCACTTCATGCCAATGATTGTTGCAATACTTATATAATCTCTATGGAGGATAAGTTCTAAATAATCTAAGGCGATTAACAAAGGTGTTAGGATTCACCACAAAAGGATGTCATCTCAGTATTAGACTTCTCGATCGACCCACCTGCTTATTATAAGATTGGACACATATATGCTCCTGTGAATGCACACACACAAGATATCCCTTATTAATAACGTGGGATTATAACCGCCAAATATGTTATATCATGATTATCCGGACGCTCATCACAAAAGTTGTTCTATACTTAAAGGCATCCATATTATTATGATAAACTTGTATCAAGATGTAAATTCCCGACTCATAAGGGCAATCCATCTCTCCCTTTGTAAAAATATGCAAATCACATATAAATAGGATAGGAGTCCAAAAAAGGAGGGGAGACTTTCGATGCCTTTCTCAAACCTCAAGTTATATCCGAAAACCCTAAATTGGAACTGTGTCAACAGGTGTAAAACAAAAATAGTACTATCGCGGACGTAGGTTTCCTCCAAGGGCTGAATCACATAAAAATCATTGTTTTTTCACTGTCTCTTATCCCCATTCTTCATAATTCTTATTTTCACAGATTGTCTCTTTTGATTATTTGTTGTCTCCACTTTTAGACGTCAATAAATTGGCGTCGTCTGTGGGAATGGTTGTAACAAACTATTGCAGTTCCTACCTAAAACCACTCATTCAGATCCTTAACAGGAACAATTTCGAATGGCGAATAATCCCAAGAGCAGTTGTATGGCAGATGTTCAGACACCACCTATCCCTTCTGGGTCAGGCGACCTGCACAACATATTAATGAGTCTCTCCAAGGGGCAAGAGGCAATGCAGGAGAGTGTCAGGAAGTTAACACAAAGCCTCCAGACCAGACCAGTGAAACTCAACCTAGATAACGTAACTCCTGGACCCGAGGCATCTAGGAGCGATAATAAATGACTTCCTTGAGTGCCTCACAAGTAAAGGCAACACGAATACCATAGGCGAGCAATGGAGAATCCCAAGATATTGAACTTAGGATCCAATGCTAACACCAGTTCCTACTGCAAACCGAATCGTAGTGAGATCAGACGTACCGCCCCTGGGCTAACTACTCCATCCAGTTGCCTAGCCACTTTGATGATGCATCGTATTTTGAAGGATTCCCAACACATTCGAAAGATTAGGTAGAGGGTCAGCATTTTATCGATTGGGCAAACATTATAACTGTTGGGAGATGCAAGCATCTTCACGGGATTGTCCTTGAAGAAGCGTATTAGGTATGTTTGCCACTAGGATCTCCTGTCTCTTCGCTCAAGTGTCGGCTGAAGCTGAGTAGACTTCTCAGGAAGAGAGATCGATCGAAAGTCGAGGACGAGTAGAAAATATGACCGAATGTGGTACCCAAGGCAATAACCAGCTGTGGAAAGGCTCCATTAAATGCCATGAAGACCTCCTTGGTGAAAAGGCCAAATCAAGGAACCCCCTCAGCATGATTTCACGAAAGGATTCCCCTTTGTACCCTCTGTCGTGGCATACCCCCTCCAGTGAAGTTCAAGTCATCAGTCATTACTCTAAAATATGGTGGGAAGATAGATCCCATTCTGCATATCGAATAATACGAAGCAACTGCAGATATTTCCTTCATCCCGGATGAAATGAGGTGCCCAGCATTCTCTAGCACCATAATCGACTCTACGCAAATCTGGTACAACAGTCTGCCTAGGGGGAAGATTAAGAATTTTTAGCAACTTACCGACCTATTTGTCAGTAATTTCTTCTTTGGCACCAAGTCAGGAAAGTAAGTTTCCCATCTTCTCAGCATCCGCCAAAAGGAAGATGAGATCACCCATAGCTATATCACTCGGTTCAACACTAAAAAGATGGAGGTAGTAGATTACAAGTACCCAACTGCCATCACAACCCTAGTGAGTGGGCTGCAACCGGGAAAGCTGTTATGGGCATTAGGCAAGGATCCTTCCAATACCATGACTGAACTGCTAGCAAAAGAGTGAAAAATTATAAATGAAGAAGAGGTGATGGAGGCCAAAGAATTCGACGGCTTGAAGCCCTCGGCCTGCAAGAGCAACAGGAAGTAGGATAAAAAGGGAGATAATCCTAGGAAGTACCATAAGCACATGACCCTCATGGTTGGAATCCACCACATCCTATAGGAAAATTGAGAAAGTAAAGATCTCAGATGGTCGGGATTACTGAAAATATCGATGAATAAAAGAGACAGAAGCAAGTATTATGAATTTCACAAGGATTATGTCCACAATACAAACCATTGTGTAGCGCTGAAGAATGAGTTCAAAGGTTTGATAAGGAGGGGAAACTGTCTAAATATGTAGATAGTGATGGACGATCAAATCCCAAAGAAGGCAAAGGAAAAAGACAATCAGAAGCGCCCTACCGGAGGGAGGCCGATAAGAAAAGGGCGAGGGATGATAACTCCGATGATGTTCCAAAACTTACCAAAAAAACTAATGATCCCATACGTGATGTCGGAATGATAGCTTTCGATTGTCATTTCATCACCGGAGGTAGAGACAGTGGAGGAGAAGACCCCGTAAAAAGGAAATCTTATCTCAACGAGGCCCAATCTTATAAGCAAGCGTAGGTAAACCTGATGATGATCTCAGAAAAGTGTCCACGTAAGGTGAACAAAGACAAGTTACTCATCGGCTTCTTAAAGGACGATTTATCGGGGGTATTACACCCCCACGACGACCCTCT
This sequence comes from Sambucus nigra, assembly GCA_949130495.1. Classification (NCBI taxonomy): domain Eukaryota; kingdom Viridiplantae; phylum Streptophyta; class Magnoliopsida; order Dipsacales; family Adoxaceae; genus Sambucus; species Sambucus nigra. The sequence continues at coordinate 540,296,854 of OX422214.1, read as the reverse complement.
CGTTGTTACAATGGTCATTCAAGAAGGACGATTAGCCAGGGTCTTAGTGGACAACTGAAGATCTACCGACATAATGTTCTATAGCTATTTTAATAAGTTGAAGCTTGAGGATGTGGAACTCAAACCCTATGATGAGCCTCTGATCAGATTTTTAGGAAAAAGGGTGTACCCCCAGGAACGATATAATTGGAAGATGTGGTCGGCACTTGGCCGATCAGCCAAACAGAGAAAATATGATTCTTTGTCATTGATAAGAACATGCTTTCAACGTACAATGTTATATTTAGAAGGATCACTCTGAAGAAATTCAAAGCCGTCCCATCTACTGTGAACCAATGATTGAAGTTTACGACTCACTTCGGAGTGGGCATCGTCAAGGGCAATTAAAAAGTGGCGTACGAATGCTATTTCATTTTAGCAGACTATAAAGATCGGAAGAAGCGAACAACCACCTACCATATCAAGACCATCGATCCTAGAGATGAGGCCAAATTTGTCAAGGGACAGCCTGCTGAAAAAATAAATCCCGTTTCATCTATCAAGGCAATTCAAGTTCGTAAGTTCAAAAAGACAGATCTGAATATCAAGCATCTTCATCAAAGTTCTACGACTTGATGTAATTTTGGTATGGATTTTATTTTGTGTTCCGTACATTTTTTACTGAGTATTTAGGGTATTTTTCTAAATTAATTTTCATAAAACAAGGAGTTTTCAAACTTAAAAATGTTTTCTAAGTTTACTGTAGGTGGAGTTTTAAAATTTCGTTGAGTTCGTTCAAATGACATCTCACTGTCATTCGAATGACTTTTCAAGGTCTTTTGATACCTCATTTAATAGTCTACTTCTAATTTAGATCAAACGAAATATTATTGTTTTGTTTTTTAGAGGTCGTTTGATACGTCATTCGAAGGTCACTTATAACAAGATATCCATCTCGTTCGAACGACCTGATGATCGCTTTCTAATGACATTCCACCGCCTTAAAATTTGTGTTCGCCTATAAAAATCTGTTCGTGAAGATTTTTCTTTAAGACTATTCATTTAGGTAAACTACGGAACAACTGCAAATAGTCTTCACCTTTTTAGGGAATAAATACTTTTTTTATTAACATAATCAATCCCAAATACTTTTGTGAATCTTCTTTGGAACCTAAACACTTCTTTGTCAGTTTTATTCTTATGGAGTGCTTTATTCACTGCGATACTTAAAGGTATACACTACTGAAGGAGGAGGACTGGGGTTCTTATGATTCTCGAGGGAATTATTGCTGACTGAAGGTTGTGGTCTTTATGGGTTCTTGTGGGAATTCATTATTGTATTTCTCTATGTATTTGTAAGTTTCGATTTACATTTAATATTGAAATAAAAGGTTTTTCCTTGCGATGATTTTTCGTAAAATTGTTTATTTCTTTACATGCTTGATTTCAATCACCTAGTTGCATGTTTAGGGTTTAATAAAAATTGGAACTTGTTTATGGGATTGATATCTAATTAAATAAGTTTAATCCGTTAGAAGATGAAGATATCACGCACTTTCACACTCTCACTAAAAGAAAGTCAATAAGGTGAACCTTGAATACCTTTTCTAAATCAAAGTCCCACAGAACTTTTAAAACTAGGGCCATTTGGGTTAGAAAAGATGATCTGTTATCCCAACTGAGGTTCAACATTATCATAACTGGGTTTAAGGTTGAACGCAGCTCAGTTGGTGGTACCTTTATTCAGGGTGTTCGAAAAACATAATTGGGGACGAGACTAAATCGACAAACATGACTAACTTCTTGGGAGGTAATATCATGTTTGGTGAACTAGTGTCATCCTAGATCATTGGTAAAGGGACACTTCAAGAAAAGTATCTCAGAGTCCTTTATGATGTTCTATTAGTGAAAGGTTTAAAAGCTAATCTGCTAATTATATCTCAGTTTTGTGATTCCGATCTTATAGTTACCTTTTCAAAAACTGAAGGTAAAATTTTGAACAAAGATGGTAATTGTATCCTTATGGGGAAAAAAATTCCGGATAATTGTTACAAAGTTATTCCAAGTTTCGATTCATGCAAGTTAATGATATTAAATGACTTTTATCCGTGGTATAATAGATTGGGTCATACGAATTTTGATAACTTATGCAGATTGAGCTCTCAAGAGTTGGTTAGGTGTTTACCCAAAATAAAATTTTCTTCAAACAATGTTTGTCATCCCTACTAAGTGGGAAAGATAGGTAAGTTCCTCACAAGAATGTTAAGGAGGATATAAAGACTTCAAAATAACTGGAACTTCTCCACATGGACCTTATAGGTCCATCCCATACTGTGAGCCTTTGTGGTAACAATTACATTCTTATCATTGTATATAACTTTACATGGTGTACTTAGATAGATTTTATGAAAAACAAATCCGACACATTTCGATAATTTTAAAATCCTTTTGAAAATACAAAAATGAAGAGGATACCCAAGTATCTCGTATTAGAAGTTATAAACAGAGGTGGAGAATTCAATGAGACTGGAGTAGTATAGTACTATATTAGTAACGAATACCACCATGAGTTTAGTGCATCTAAGAATCCGCAGCAAAATTGTATTATTGAGAGGAAAAATTTAAGAAACCAAGAGATGTATTTTGTTTTGTCACACACCAAAGGCCTGCCAAAATACATCTGGGTTGAGGTAGTCCAGATAGCATGTCACATTGTCAATCGTGTATACCTTAGGAACAATGCTAAATAATTTTAGTATGAATTTTGGTATAGTCAAAAATAGAATTTCAAATACTCTAAAACCTTCAGGAGTATCTGTTACATTTGAAAAAATTGAGAACAACTTTAAAAAATTTACACCTAAGTTGATAAAGGAATATTTCTAAAGAATTCCCAAAATAGTATAGCTATCGCATATACAAGTTACGTACCAAAGTCCTAATGTTGTGTCTCAATGTAGTTGTTATTGACACTGTAACTCGGAGTGTTCAACTGGATCAATTATTATGGATGAGTTAGAATTTTTTTTTTTTGAAATGGACTCAGCTCATATAAGTGATCCACTACCGACAGAAGTCCCTTCACTACCAACTTAGGTTTTTAAATACCATCCCTTAGATAAGGTAGTTGATAACCTAGAGGAGTCGGTGCGAACAAGATCTCAACTCCAAAATATGGCTAACTTCGCATGCTTTGTTTCTCAAGTAGAAACAAAGAATGTAAATGATGCCCTCAATGTCTCATATTGGATTGATACCATGCAAGATGAATTACTCCGGTTAAAGAGTCGTGATATTTGGTATCTTGTTCCTGGCCAGAAAATTAAAAGGTTATCGGTACGCGTTGGATTTTTATAAACAAAATAGATGAATATGGGGTAATCATTAGAAAAAAAGGATGGTATTGCAATGATATTCTCAAATAGAGGGAATAAACTTTGATGAAACTTTTTCCCTGATAATGAGTCTTGAGTCTGTTCGTCTCATCCTCAAGGTAGCGTGTCATTTACAATTAAAACTTTTTCAAATGGATGTTGAGTTCGTATTTTTGAATGGTATTCTGATTGAGGAGGTATATGTAGAACAAACTAAGGTATTTATTGACCCTCTCACCTGAACCATGAATTTCGATTGAAGAAGGCATTATATGGCTTAAAGTAAGCCCCTTGGGCTTGGTATGAAGGTCTTTGGACCTTTCTAGTCAATAAAGAGTTTGAGCGTGGCGACAATGATCAAACATTATTTGTCCAAAAAATAAATAATGAGATTATAATAACACAAATTTACGTTGATGATAAGATTTTTAGTTTCACTTCCCCTGAACAAGAGGATGATTTTTGCAAAAAGAATTCACGAGGAATATCAAATGTCCCTTACGGGAGCGCTACAATACTTTTTAGGTTTGCAAGTAAAACAGTTGAGTGGTGGCCTATTTATTTCTCAAACCAAATACACGAATGAGTTGATTAAAAAAAATTGTTTTGATAATGCTAATATTGCACGCACTACCATGAGCACCACGCCTATGCTATCTAAAGTTGATAAGGAAAAATGTTGATCCAACCTTGTACAGAAGCATGATTAGTAGTCTAATTTATCTAACTACATCTGAACTTGACACAATGTATGTCGTTTGTGTGTGTGCAAGTTATCAATGTGAACCCAAAGAATCCTATTTATTCCGTATAAGGCATATCGTTATATATGTCAAGGGCACACTAAAATATGGCCTTTGGTAGACAAAGGACACGTCTGTAACACCCCGTCCGCCCGGGGAGAGCGACCGGAGCGCTAATGCGATAAAACTAAACCAAATCCACAAATAATAAGGTATAGAGCATCTAAATAAATCCCACAATGTAATTAAAATCCACTAATCTCAATCTCTTCAATTTAAGACAACAAAATTCTCTCGAATAATAAAATAACTAACTCGAATAAAATGCTCTATACATCAATGAAATAATTAATACAATTCTTCCAACTTGTATTAAAATTCTTCCCAAATAATCCATGATAAAATTAATCCCAATTGGTCCATAGCGCTCAAATCCACGCTAACCTACCAACTAAAAGAAAATATAGGGAAGTACACAATACGACAGGAAAGATGCTCAACAAATATATATTAGCGATGAATAAAACGTAACAACACGAGTACGAATATTGAAATCAAAATGCAAATCTGAAAGCATTTATCAATATAATTTCTCAACAACACTTTAACCGGGTCACCAGGCCTCACCACATCCGTATATGCTTTATCAAGCCATAGCCCGGGAAACAGGAATTTTGGCGGGTGCCCAACATCCGTGCCATATTAAAATCTCATGACAACGTGCTCATCAACAATATAATGATACCACATGAATCAAAATAATTTCAACAATTATTTTCAAGATTTCAATGAATTTATCAATTCAAATATGAGTTCAATTAACAAGAATTCAAAGAGAATGACACTCGCGAGATTTAAGGAGCATATTGTGTAAAACCCCATACCTCAAACCATGATGAGAAACCAATTATCACATCCTCAAGATCAACACAAAAGATCTACAAAAGCACCTCAAAGAACCTCCAACAAAATAGCCCCAAGAACACCTCTAATCTAAGGTTGGAACTCACAAATCTCGAGGGCCAAAGTGTATATAAAAAGAAGAGGAATATAAAATATATTTGCTGCCAAAATTTGTGCCCAAAGTAGGTTAAAAGGATTGCCCATGACTCCCTTTTATAATGCAAAGAAATGAAGAGTTGGAATCCAAAAGACTCCTTTAAATAAGGCAAAGAAATGAAGAGTTGGAAGTCAAAACAACTCCAAGAGTTAAAAACATTTAAAAATTATTTTAAAATTCGTTTTAACTCCATTTTCGAAACCGTTTGAAATTCTCGCCTTTAAAAATAATAACCAACATATTTGAGCAATAAAAATAATTTTATCAAAAACTTTATTTTCTTCCATTTTCTAACAATTAATTAAAATAGCCCAAAATTACACGGGTTATTACACTTCCCCACTAACAATGGAATTTCGCCCTCGAAATTCGTCGAATGCCTAACTCTCAAAATCAGGACAACAATCTCCAAAAATAAATCACGTCTCCCAAAAATAAATTCCTCGCCTCTAATCTCGAAACCTAACATGAATATCACCTAAAATTTGCTATCTCCAAAAATTGCTAACCACGTAATGAATCCAAAACCCAAGCCCTGAGGGTTGCCGTATACCTAAGCTCTGATACCATTTGTAACACCCCGTCCGCCAGATGAGAGCGAACGGAGCGCCAATGCGATAAAACTAAACCAAATCCACGAATAATAAGGTATAAAGCATCTAATTAAATCCCACAATGTAATTAAAATCCACTAATCTCAATCTCTTCAATTTAAGACAACAAAATTCTCTCGAATAATAAAATAACTAACTCGAATAAAATGCTCTATACATCAATGAAATAATTAATACAATTCTTCCAACTTGTATTAAAATTCTTCCCAAATAATCCATGCTAAAATTAAATCCAATTGGTCCATAGCGCTCAAATCCACGCTAACCTGCCAACTAAAAGAAAATATGGGGGAGTACACAATACGACTGGAAAGATGCTCAACAAATATATATTAGCGATGAATAAAATGTAACAACACGAGTACGAATATTCAAATCAAAATGCAAATCTCAAAGCATTTATCAATATAATTTCTCAACAACACTTTAATCGGGTCACCAGGCCTCGCCACATCCGTATATGCTTTATCAAGCCATAGTCCGGGAAACAGTAATTTTGGCGGGTGCCCAACATCCGTGCCATATTAAAATCTCATGACAACGTGCTCATCACCAATATAATGATACCACATGAATCAAAATAATTTCAACAATTATTTTCCATATTTCAATGAATTTATCAATTCAAATATGAGTTCAATTAACAAGAATTCAAAGAGAATGACACTCGCGAGATTTAAGGATCATATTGTGTAAAACCCCATACCTCAAACCATGATGAGAAACCAATGATCACATCCTCAAGATCAACACAAAAGATCTACAAAAGCTCCTCCAAGAACCTCCAACAAAATAGCCCCAAGAACACCTCTAATCTAAGGTTGGAACTCACAAATCTCAAGGGTCAAAGTGTATATAAAAAGAAGAGGAATATAAAATATATTTGCTGCCAAAATTTGTGCCAAAAGTAGGTTAAAAGGCTTGCCCATGACTCCCTTTTATAATGAAAAGAAATGAAGAGTTGGAATCCAAAAGACTCCTTTAAATAAGGCAAAGAAATGAAGAGTTGGAAGTCAAAACAACTCCAAGAGTTAAAAATATTTTTAAATCATTTTAAAATTCGTTTTAACTCCATTTTCGAAACCGTTTGAAATTCTCGCCTTTAAAAATAATAACCAACATATTTGAGCAATAAAAATAATTTTATCAAAAACTTTATTTTCCTCTATTTTCTAAAAATTAATTAAAATAGCCCAAAATTACACGAGTTATTACAACGTCTATCCCTACATTTGGTTACAGTGATGCTAACTAGGCGAGTTGTTCTGATGACAGTAAAAGCACCTATATTTCTTGTTACTACACAAAGAGTAACTTGGTTGGTTGGAACAGTATGTAATAGAATTGCATATATTTATCAACCACTGAATCTAAGTATATAGTCACTAGTAGCCGTTGTGCACAATTATTGTGGATCAAACAAATGTTATGTGATTATGGTATTATTGAGAACCAATTAAATTTATTATCTGATAATCAAAGTTCCATTAATATTTTTAAGAATTGTGTACAATACTCTCACACCAAGAACATTAAGATTAGGCATCACTTTATTTGTGAATTGGTAGAATATAAAGAAATCCTTATTGAAAATCTGTAAACTAAAAAACAACTCGCTGATCTATTTAGTAAGACCTTGGACAATATTATATTTGAATATTTAAGGAATTCCATTAGGATGATTATTCTTGATTAAATTACTACCTTATCTATCATACCTTATCTAGCATATGCTCCTATCTATATCTTGTTAATAATATGTCTATGAGGACCTAGGGTATTGTCATTTCATAAATGATAAAAGACATTTCATTTTATCAATTTTATATAGGGGACACCTGATAGGACCCGTTGCTATGATTATATTAGTAGTTAATATTATTTTACATACTCTCTCTTGATTATTTACCCATTGTCTATTTGAGACAAAATGAGGGGGAAGCATCGAGTCCATCCCGGGACGGTCTATAAATTTCAATTTCTAAATTCAACTAACATGATATATCATATTTCATGTTGGCATTGTATTATTTCCAAATTTTGGGTATTGGTCTATTGTAGTCGGGTTATGTAAATTATTTTTTTTATACTCTTATTTTCGATTCTAGGAAGTGATGGGTAGTTAGAATTTGCATAGTGTTAGGAAAAAAATTTCTGCCTATGAGTACGCTTGATGTACTCAAAGGATTTTGATTCTAATATCCAAAGTGGGAGATTGAAACACCCTATATGGTTGACTTATTAAGAGTCTAAACCATATAGATCTTTTATCTAGTTTAACAACACACATCACACACCATATGATCAATTCAATCAAAGGCTATTATCATATCTTATGATAATCCATGTGCCAAACTTAATCACCTGTGTGATTTAATAATAGTCTAGGACTAGTTTTCTTATAGGCTACGCATAATTTTCATCCATTAGATTTTATTTCAAACGGTCAATCAAATCTCAAATGTTGATTCTTAAGTCAGTTTTTAGATCCTTCCAACCTCTCTATTTAAACCCTCATTGTCTTCTCATTAAAAAAATATTCTCAATTAGAGAGAGAGAAAAGAGAGAGAGGATAGGTTAGAGAGAGAAAGAGAGAGAGAGAACAAAATATTTTTCAAGTGAATATCAGACTAAAAATCAACGAGGAAAACTATTTTCAACAGAGAGTTTTTGAATAATAGAGATTAAATATTTTTTAAGAGATCAAAACTTTAGGTTTTTCAAAACGAGAGTTTGAGTTTATAAGTTTAAACTCCTCTTAGCCTGGTTCTCCATCAAATAGCCCTCACATAGTTTAGAGGCTTGCATTTTATTTATAAAATCAAGAATCCAAGTTTTGTGATACATTCACACACATATTTTTTTAGATATGTTTGCCAATATCAGTTAAATCTTTTTATGTAACATTTTTCTTGTAAAAATGATATTGAGTTGTAAATCTCTTTGAGTATTTTATAATATATTTTATCCATACCTTTTGAGATAAAAAAATATTAAATATCATAAAACATTTAGACTTCAGATCTGATTCATTTTTCAAACTAGATTTTACTTTGTGAAATTTGTTTTCGTGTAAATAATGTTTAGATATATTTTTTGAAAATATCTCATCAGATCTAGTGTTTTTGAAGTTAATCTGATATCACTCATGTTCATATAGTTAGAACACACCAATGTCCCTATCACACACTTCACTTAAGAAAATGTGGTTATTCCTTGGAGAGACTGATTGTTGAGTTGACATAAAGAGCACTAAGGATTTGAGGTTCAGAAGCTGTTAGATCTGAAAGAGTACATAGGAGGTGGAGCTCTATAGTATAGGTATATTTCATTAGGATTTTTTATCCCATTTGCATGCGTGTAATTTATAACCTTAATTTTGTTTTAGTGAATTCTATTTTATGGCATAGAGATCACCGTAGACGTTTCCTCGGCCTTTGGGGTTTTACCATGTTAAATCTTGTATGTAAACTTACTGTGGATATTCTTAATTCTTGCATGATACCTTCACTTAAATTAAGTTAATTAAGGTTTCACATTTTAAAAACTTTTTTACTACGTATCTGAATTAACAATTTTATTTTACTTTTTGTGATTTAACATCTCGTGTAAAATCCTATGTCAACAATAAGAGTTTCTTGAAAGAGTTTTTTCGGGTTCTCAGTGACTCATTTAACAGTGTTAAAAATCTTGATTGAGTCATTTCAATTGGTGTCAGAGAGGCTTTCAAAAGTTTTTTATCTTGAAACTATTTTTGTCCTTTAGAAATGGACGAGAAATTTGAGAAACTTGGTAACCTCTCTAGACCCCCTATGTTTGATGGATATATCTTCCCTTACTAGAAAGTAGGCATGATTGCGTATATTCTAGGCACTTTGGGTGATAAAGTCTGGGAGACTATAGAAAACAGATACTCACACCCTACTAGACCTTTAACTAATGGAAGCACACTGAGGGTTAAGAAAATGCGTAGCGAGTTTACAGAGTAAGAGAAATAAGTTTCTCTATACAATAACGAGTGTAAAAACTGTATATTCATGTCTGTTAATGAACACGAGTTTAAGATAATTTCTATTTTTTCAACATCCAAAGAATCTTGAGACTCCTTTATTACAGCCCACGAGGGAGATGAGAGTGTTAGGGATGGTAAAAGCCAAATTCTTGTGCAATAGTATAACACCCTTATGATGGATGTCATAAAGATCAATGATGACTTATGTATTAAGATCACAAACACTATCACTAAACTACATGTTAATAATATCATCAGGGAAATTGTACAACAGATACTAAGATATTTACCTATTAAGCTTGATAACAAGCATTACGCTATAAAGGGAATGGATGAGCCAAATTTAACTCCCGAACTGCTAAAGTAGCAAATTAAGAACATTAGAGATTATATTATCGTATAAGAAATATATGCTAATGGGTGTTCTTAATTATTTCATTCTACCTTAACTTAACTTATGTTAATTAGGATTTCACATTTTAGAAATATTTTAACCAAGAATCTGAAATAACAAGTTCTACTTTACTTTTTGTGATTTAACACATCTTGTTTAAAATCCTATTTCATCAAATAAGAGTTTCTTCTAAGAGTTGGTTCGGACTCTCCATCATTACTTTAAATGCGTTAAAAATTTTGACTGAGTAATTTCAATTTTGGTCATCTCATGCTACTTTCCTAATGATATGGAATGTTGAGGAATGCATGGATGATTATGTACTAAGACATCAGGGAGACTCTCATTCTTGGAAAGCATTTGATGAGCGAAAATCGTCTTTTGCAAGTGGAAATTGCAATGTTAGACTTGGCTCAACAACTTACAAATTTAATCATTTTGGTAATATGAGCATCGCTCATAACATCTGGTCTATTATGCTCATGCCCTTTGGTGTGGATCCATGGTTCTTCATGAATATATCTAACTGAATTTTGTTTATTCTTATTGATGGACTAAAAGGACCCCATGACAAGATTGATGTATTTTTACAGCCATTGATTGATGAGTTAAAAGACTTATGGAGTGATCAAATTACTACTTATGATGTAAAAAGTAAAGAATTTTTTCAATTGTTTGTATTACTATTATGGACAATTAGTGATTTTTCAGCATATTCCATTCGTTTAGGATGGATAACTAAAGGCATTTTTTCTTCTCCTTGTTGCAACAAAGATCATTAAGTGACCGACTAAAATGGTAATAAGTATTGTTATTGGGGTCATCAATGATTCTTACCATAGTGCCATAGGTTTAGGAAGAGAATATGACTATGGAAAAGTTTATATGAGACCGATCCCATTGAAATTATTTCGATTATAAGTTTTTCAATAGTTAAATGAGCTCGACATTGAAATTTCATACAAGAATGAAGACGTTTCTAGAAAGAGGAAAAGTGAGCAATTAAAAAAGGAGTGTACAAAGACAATAAAAGGAACAGTGCCGAAGGCGAGAGTCAAATAGTAAAAAAAGTATATTTTTGAATTTCTATATTGGGAGTATAATTTGATCCTCTACAATCTCGATGTTTTGCATATTAAAAAATGTGTGTAATAATATTTTATTTACATTGTTAGACATTAAAGATAAAAAAAAAAATTGAAGGCAAAAAGAGACCTAAAAGAGATGTGAATCACATCACAACTACATCCCCAGCACCAAGCTAAAAATTTGGAGTACATTGATCTTGCAAAGTTTACGATGATCAACAAGGAGAAAAATAATTTTTGCAAAAATAGAACAAAAATTTAGTATATATGTATTTAATTTACTATGACATCATATATTTGAATTTTGTAATTTCTTTCTATTTTTTATGAAAGTAGAAGAAGTCACAAAAAAACCTATTAAAAAATTCAATGTTTGGAGATGGACACATAAGAAGAAGGATTTAAGCTATGATGCCAACAATGGAGCAATGGAGCAACTGATAAAGAGGTACACTTTTCTAAGTTGTGCATTCTTCTAAATTATCACAATTATGATGATGATGATATTATTTTAATAAATAAAACTTGTTCAATCTCAGAGGATAATAATATTTTTGAAACAATTCTAGTATGAATCTTATTATGTTAATCGGTGTAAGGGATATTAATTTCGTGGTTTATTATTAGTTGTTGAATATTACTTTTGACAATTACTTAGGTTCATAATAATTTATAAACAAAGGAAACTTTGTCAAAACTTTTTAACAATATAAAGGTTTTGAAATACATTTGCATATTGTAACAATTAAACTCATTATACATGTCGTTTGTCACTGCTAAAGTCACTATACATGTCTTGTGTCACTGCTACAATAACTATATTTGCCTTTTGTAGTTGCCAAAGTCGTTATACTTCTCATTTTAAAGGAAAGAAAAAGGGGTTTGAAATAAATAACTAAATTATTACATTTATGATGTGTAACACATGTAATGGAGATGGGTATATTTGTTTTATTTATTTCTTATATGTTTATTTTTCTCAATTTATATGAAATGATTAAAAGAAAATTGGAGGAGATACCATTAGATCAACAAAAGAGTGTAGAAGCAAGGGATGTAAAATTTGAGGACGTGATTGAACCCGATGGACATGGACGAGTATTTTATATGGGAGTATGTATTAAACTAAATTATTTAAGATCAACCAAATCATCACATTATTATCATAACTAGGTATAAACCCGCGCGATGCGCGGGCTAGATAATTATAGTAGTCATTTTGCATGTAAAATGGTCAATGAATTTAAGAACGTGTTTGGCTATTCTCATTGGAAAACGCAACACTTGTACAGTGTCATTATAATTAGCGACAAAGATTAACAAAACATCAAGAAATAACCACTACGTAGTAAGACTTTTTAGAGTATGATGACAAATTCGAAACCCATATTTAATAATAAAAATTATCAAAGAAAAATAAAATCATATAATTTGTCATAAAACTTATACCCTTATATCTTAATTCGGATAAAAGACCTTGTACTCGGTTCCAAAAAAAGGAAAATCTAAATAACCAACTATTAAGCAAAAAAAATTCCTATTGGCAATAGAGATTGAATAGTGTACAGATAAGAAATCATAATATTCAAATCAAACCAAATCTTAACTTACGATTTAAGAAAAAAAAGATTGAAACCGTCTCAACTTGCAAACAATGCACATACTAAAAAAATTTCCACCATAACGACATCACCCCCAAATGACTACTCTCAAGACCACCTAAACAACCAAACCCTCCCCTGCCACCATCACGACATCATCCCCAAACAACCATGCTATCCCATTATGAGATGTTTGGCATTCTCATATTCGAATTTGATTTCGGCGAGTGTCGGCCCTAAGTCTTATTGGTTGGAGATTTATTTTGATGTTCAATTTGTATTTGTCCTTCCTTTTGGCTTTGCCCTCCATAGGTCTTCTCATTTGCTAGGTTATAAACTATTTCATATTTTTATTTTTTTAATCCCAACAAAACTCTTATTACCAAAAGAAAATCTAAATTTAAAAAGTTAAAAATAAAAATAAAAATAAGAATAATGATAGACTCCCCGAACCAAAGCTATCGATTCCATACCCAAAACAATCCCCACCCTTGATCTCTCTACTCTATCTATTTTACTATGTAATTTTAATATTTATAAAAAAATTGTTTTATACATACATAATTGTACAATTTTTATAAAAAAAGATCCACCTTTTATAAATATAAAAAAAATAGATATTTTTTTCAAAAAATAGTATAATTATTTTTAAAAAATTAAGTATATTTTTAAAAAAAATAGATCTAGTTTTGGCTATTTTTTCCTTCATGATTTTGTTTTCCTTTTTTTGCCCCAATTTTTCGTATATAAAAAATATTTTTAAGGTTATTTTTTCGTCCCAATTATTCTATATCAAAAAACTTTTTTTCCTTTGTAATCCCATTTATTTCTTTATAAAAAAAGATAAAAAAAATATAATACAATCATTTTAGGCTAATTATTTTTTTTTTTGGATTTTCACATTATAGTGACTTTATCAAAAAGTTTAGGCCGGCACATGATTTTCATGTGTCGACCGCGATACACTGACGTGATGTGTCGGGATTTGTTAGTGTCTTATGGATGTGGGTTCGCACCAGCGGCACACTGACGTGACATGTTGTGATTGGTTATTGTCTTATGGATGTGGTTGTACGTCAGCGACATTAACTGTCTGATACATGATTTTCATATGTTGGTCACGACACGCTGACGTGACGTGTCGCGATTGATTAATGTCTTATGATTGTGGGTCCACGCCAGCGGCAATAACCAATCGCGACACGCCATTTAGCTGATTCATACTTTAATTTTTTTTTCTTACTGAACCTCAAAGAAAATTTTGCCAATAAATGCTATGGGACGTTCCCAAACTTATAAATTAAATGAGGGATAATAAATGTTATGCGACGTTTGCAAACGTAATCTATTTTTAAAAAGAAAAAAAAAGTACAACCTAAAAAAATACATAAAACTGATGTTTAAAAAAATTACTACCTAAAAAAAACATAAAACTCATTTTAACAAAAAAAATTGTTACCTAAACTTATTTATTACCTATTGAAATGTGCATTTTTTGTATTGCTGAATTGAAATGGAGATGTAATAGTGTAAGCATTGCTGTAGGGAAAAAAATTGAGAGGCATTGGGTATGAAACCGGGTAATTTGGTTTGGCAAGTCTAGCACCACTTTAGAAATAAACTTCCCATCATACACAGTAACCCATTGCGACACTACCATGATTTGCTAGCACCATTAAACCACACCCACTGCAATCACCATTGTCTACCCCCCAATAGCACTGCACATACTTCAGATACTGCCAAGCTATAAACAGAACAAAAAAATATCAGGGTTTTTGCTTGAAATATATAAATACTTCCATTTGATTTGCCTGAGCTAACTCTTCCTGATAACCCACTTCCGGGCTTTAAACAACAAAAAAAATATCGAAATAATTCAGATCTAAAACAAAACCCCAAGATATATGTGTTAAAACACATTAAAATCATAAAATAACAATCATTACAATCAAATCAGATTCAAATTAAATAGACACAGTCAAATCGCTGATATAAACTTTGAAACTAAAAAAAATATAGATGCACTGTCGATCTAGAAAGAATGATACAAATCTAGGATTGAAAGTAAAAAGAGTATATCGGAGTAATATTTGTCGCCCATACAAATACCAAAATCTAGTGTCAAAATACCAAATCTCGTGTTGGTAGCTCCATATTTGAAGGATTCAGAGTCGTGTGGAAGAGAGAGCAAGCGATGAGAGAAGTTGTGTTTAGTCTGGAATGCTTGGTGCGAAGGTTTAAACCTTGGAACTCAAAAAAATGTAGATGCACTGCCAAAGATGTTAATGGCTTTAGTTTTACATTTGTAAAATAGAGATAGAGATGTCACGTGAATAGCCTTGCAAATACGAATGTGCCACGTGGATAGCGTTAGAAGAAGCTATCATCAAATGCTTGTTTAGCATTTTATAGTATATAGAAATGATATTTATCGACTAGAGAAGGAGGCCAATGAGTGCGAGATTCATTATCAACAAGAAGTTGAGGTGCAATAAAATTGTCGCTAAGAAGAACATGATATAGTGCGTGCCAATTTGGAACACGAGATACAAGAAAGAGTAATGAGGGCCAAAAGGGAAAGTTTAGCTAAAATAAAAATTGTAATTGATTGTATGATATGAGAGGCATGCATGCGACCTCCACTATAAGATGATACTTCAGATACCCATGCGTGATTAAAAAGATCTATTTTTTCCGCACAAATGGACTACTGTTTTTGCAAGTCATATTTCCTTAGTTCATCTATGTAACTAATTTAAAAGTTGACATAATAGTTTTAGAGTATATGATGTGCTCCTTTTGTGATGGATATTCCATTGGGTACTCTTTGGTTTTGTATTACTCCAATGTTATACTTTGATTGATACAATATGGTTTCAACTTGCTTTTTGCTAAATTATTCTTATATTATAGAATGAATATAATTTTGGTATTAAAAGTGAACTATTATCATTTGCACCGAAATAAGCTATCCTAATAACGAATCCAAAGAATATTAGGTTTATCTTTTGGGACAACACTAGTTGTCCTTATTAAGAAGGAAATAAATATTTAGCGTTTGGGAGAGCTGTAGTTTCTTTAAAATGAAACAATTTTAGAGCCATATTTTCCCTCCACATCTGATAAGACAGGATACTGATGTCTTTAAAAACATGATATTTTTTTTGTAAGGATAGGACTGTTAGGACAAACTGCGGTGTCCTAAAAACTCTCAATGGATAACTTTTGTTATCCTTGTAACATTTTCTGATGCCAACTTAATAGAACACAGCATGATGTCCTTACAGTTGTCCGAGATACTTTTAGGGGAAAATATATCATTTAGGACAACCTCATGATATCCTTAATAATCATTTTTCTTATAGTAGTGCAACCCGAAGTTTAGGGCTTATGTGAAAATAGAGCCATAATTTCGTTCCCACTAAGAATAAGTGGCACACATTTGAAAATCCACATCACCTGTGAACAGTGGAGAAAATAAAATTAGTCTAACCAAACCTAAGGACTGTCACCCTGGTCCTTTGGGAAAATGAAGGGAGTATTAGAGAAGATGCCCACCTTAATAACCGTTTATTATTTTAAAGAATTAATTCATTATTGATGATTTAATTATTTAGAGAACACACGAATTTTATTATGAGAGATTACGATTAATTATTGTTAAAGTATTAAAAGGAATTAATGTGATGAGTTTATGAAGCTGATAAAAGTGAAATTAAAATTTTAATGTTAATTGGTTTAGTTAGTTAATAGAAGTAAAATTTGAATTTTAAGGTTAATTGATATAATTATTAAAGTTGTTCGGTTAATTGATTTAACTGGTCAATTGATTCAATTAGGCCATGAGGAATCGGGATGGTCGTTTAATGAGGATATGAGACTTCACGGTTTGTTATATTGGGAGAAGAATAAGGAAATGACGGTTGGTTTTATAAAAGGAGAAGGGGCTTTGTAAATTTAGGACCTATTGTAATATGCATTTTGAAAATAGGACAATAAATATTTTATTTATGGTTTTAGTCCTTATTTTTGAATAAAATCGCTGGCGCGAATCCATATTCATAAAACGTCGACTAATCACAGCATGCCACATGACAATAGGGTTTCATGACTTTTAAAGGTATTTAAGAGGCTTTCCAGGACTATTTTCAAAGGAGCGTATCAAGATTTTTCTTCACTAACAAGAAACAAAATTTGGGAACACATTTTAAGGTTTGAACGCCAATTGTAGAAATTGATAGTTTGAGATTAGAAAATGGATGATATGGACTTGATTTAGAATTGATAATTTCTGAAATTTACACAACGTTATACCTTACGCTTTAATGGTAGTACTCTTTGTGGATATAGCCGAAATATATGAAATTTAGTATGAGGACACTATCAATGATATTAGAATTTGAGATAATTATATATAAGTCCCATTTGTCGGGTCAACATTCATATAAGTCTTATTGACTTTTCAACAATCATATATATCCTATTCCAACTTTTTAAGAAATTTTTTCACAATTTTACCCTTTTATAACTAATTATCCGCAATTTCCTTTAAAAAGTTATATATGTGGTTGGACTTTTTTTTTAATCTTTAAATGATCATAACTTTTGATTCACAAATCCATTTTTCGCAAAATTACTATTTTTGAAATCTGCTCGACGATATCTATCAAACAAGATCCATGAATGCTATAAAATTCCAAAGAAAAAAAATTACACAAATAGTAAACTTTACTGTATGCACTAGAATATGAAATAGTTTTATGTATGTGACATTTTCACAAACAGACAATAACATTTACTGTGGTAATATTACACGGTATATATATATATATATATATATATATATCCGGTGGATCCAAACCCTCTTTTTTCAAAATTACCTTATATTTAAAGGTTCGCGTTAGCGGCATCCAATCCTTACCACCATTGTTGGAGCTTCAACGACCTTCGTCAGAGCTCCGATTTGGGGTGGGTAAGGGTGGCATGTGGTGCCGCTGGCACAGACCTTTGAAAATAAGAGACTTTTGAATAAATGGGTTTTTGGATCGACCGAAGTGTCATGGGGTGCCGCTGGCGCGGACCGTTGAAAATAAGATTGGATAAATGGGATCTGGATCCTCTTGAGCGCCGATTTGGGGTGAGTAGGGGTGGCATTAGGTGCCGGTGGCGCAGAGCTTTAAAAATAGGAGCATATATATATGTATATATATATATGTATATGTATATATATATATATGTATATGTATATATATATATATATGTATATGTATATATATATATATATATATATATATGTATATATATAATGTGATAACACAGTAAATGCTATTGTTTGTAAAAATGTCATAGATATTAAACTTTATTGTATACACCAGAAAATGAAATAGTTTTATATATATAACATTTTCACAAACATTAACATTTACTGAGTTAATATTACACAATATATATATAGCATTTTCACAAACAGTAACATTTACTGAGTTAATATTACACAATATATATATATATATATATATATATATATATATATATATATATATATATATATATATATATATATATATATATATATATATACATGGTAGATCCAAACCTCTTTTTTTTCAAAATTATCATATTTTTAAAGGTTTACGCTAGCGACATTCGATCCCCACCACTACCCACCCCCATTGTCGGAGCTTCAACGACTTTCATCAGAGTTATGATTTGCGTGGGTAGTAGTGGCATAGGGTGCCGCTAGCGCGGACCTCTGAAATTAAGAGAATATTAGATAAATGGGGTTTGGATCCACCGGAGCTCCGATTTGGAGTGAGTAGGGGTGGCATTGGGTTAGGTTTCTATCTATAATATTTTCACAGACATTAACATTTACTGTGTTCATATATATATATATATATATATATATATATATATATTTCTAAATCTCTTTTTTCTGATATTATCTTATATTTAACGACCCGCGTCAGCGGCATCCAATCCCCACCAGCACCCACCTCCTTTGTCGGAGCTCCAACAACCTTTATCAGAGCTCTGATTTGAGGTGGCATGGAATGTCGATAAAAAAATTTTACAAACAGTTACATATATTATTTGTGAAAATATTACAGATATAAACCTAACCCAATGCTACCCCTACTCACCTCAAACTGTAGCTCCGGTGGATCCAAACCCCATTTATCCAATATTCTCTTATTTCCTAAGGTCCGCGTCAGTGGCACCCTATGCCACTGCTATCCACCCAAATCATAGCTCTGATGAAAGTCGTTGAAGCTCCGACAATGGGGGTGGGTAGTGGTGGGGATTGAATGTCGCTAGCGTAAACCTTTAAAAATATGGTAATTTTGAAAGAAAAAAAAAGAGGTTTGGTTCTACCATGTGTGTGTGTGTGTGTGTGTGTGTGTATATATATATATATATATATATATATATATATATATATATTGTGTAATATTAACTCAGTAAATGTTACTGTTTGTGAAAATATTATATATATATATTGTGTAATATTAACTCAGTGAATGTTACTATTTGTGAAAATGTTATATATATATAAAACTATTTCATAAATATCTTAACACAGTAAGTGTTATTGTTTGTGAAAATGTCACAGATATAAAACTATTTCATTTTCTGGTGTATACAATAAATTTTAATATCTATGATATTTTTACAAATAATAGCATTTACTGTGTTATCACATTATATATATATATATATATATATATATATCCAATATGCTCCTATTTTTAAAGTTTTGCGCCATCGGCACCTAATACCACCCCTACTCACCCCAAATCGGTGCTCCAGAGGATCCCGATGCCATTTATCCAATCTTATTTTCAAAGGTCCGCGTCAGTGGGACCACATGCCACCCTTACCCACCCCAAATCAGAGCTCTGACGAAGGTCATTGAAGCTCCAACAATGGTGGTAAGGATTGGATACCGCTGGCACGAACCTTTAAATATAAGGTAATTTTGAAAAAAGAGGGTTTGGATATATATATATATATATATATATATATATATATATATATATACTGTGTAATATTACCACAGTAAATGTTACTGTCTGTTTGTGAAAATGTCACATATATAAAACTATTTCATATTCTAGTGCATACAGTAAAGTTTTCTGTTTGTGTAAATTTTTTTCTTTGGAATTTTATAGCCTTCATGGATTTTGTTTGATAGGTCTCGTCGAGCAGATTTCAAAAATAGTAATTTTACGAAAAACGGATTTGTGAATCAAAAGTTTTGATCATTTAAAGATTAAATTAAAAAGTTCAACCACTTATGTAACTTCTCAAGGAAGTTACGGATGGTTGGTTTTAAAAGGGTAAAATTGTGAAAAAAAGTTCCAAAAAATTAAGAGTAGGACTTATATGTAAGGGAAAAACATGGTGGGACTAGAATGTCTAAAAGAAAGTCTAATAGGATCTAAATGTGAATGCCCCTTAGAATTTATGGAAACACATTTTAGTTGATTTTAAATACTTGGGTTGACAATAAAATCCTCATGACAAAATACTCCCTTGAAGGTTTTATTATATAATTATTTTATGCAAGAGCACATTATGAATCCCTACTTGAGATATTATTATTGTTCATGCCAGTTTTATCATGTATGAGGTAGAAGGAGTATCGTATAAATTATGTTGGTTGTTGGCTTGGTTGTTGCACAATCGTATTGGACTAGTTAGGTTGATTGTATATGTAGACATTTAATTTCTTGCTATACTCTCATAATAAATCGTAACCAATTGTATCTTAACAACTACCCTATCTTAACATGAGTGTATCGATGGGGTTCCTTATTAGGATTTAACTACGGTGAGACGTCCGACTCACAAAGTTTAGAGATGGATAAGGGTGATGACTCAAACCTTAAATAACTTCAAAATGCTTTTACTATAGTGCTTTGTGTTACGAGAAGTCACTTATAGGATTAATATCCCCTTAGTTCCTTATGAAATGAATTAATAAAACATTAATGGGTCTAAATTATAATAACCTATGGGTGGGGTAATTTTGTAATCATGTTATAGCATGAAGTGATACAAGACATGTTAAATTATGCATCTTATTGATAAATGAACATGTGAAACGTGAAGAAATGGGCGGGTTTCGAGAATTGACGTCCCTATTCTGAGATATTTTATTGGCATTATTTTATGTTATTACATCACATGGTGATTGGAGATTACGACTCTGCATAGAAAAGCGACTATGGGTTTATCTTCACTGGGAAATGAACGACCAAGGTTAAACTGTTTTATTTACGTACCCAATTCTATTGAGAAGGCCAGGAGAAAAGGGCGCATGTCTATTGATTAATTAATGAAATAAATTTATTAATAAAGTGAATTGAGATAATTCTAATGCATTGAGAGCTACGTTTTGTGTGATTGGCCATTCATTTAGTCATATGAACTGTGATTTTATCATCTACTCATACAACTTCTTTGATTTGTGTATCTAAGTAACTTACTAGGATTTTGACCCATCTCTTTTACATGGGCTTTGGTGCTAGTGCTAGACGTCCTGCTTAGATTCCTTATTTTAGTCAGGAGGCACTATTCCTCTCTCATTCAGGATATTATATGTGGTCCCCTATCTTATCTAGTTTAGTATTTTACATTTAAGTCTAGTTTACTTTTAGACATTTTAGTTTGTATGTAATATGAGACTTAGTTTGGCTTGTATTATTCAAAAGCGCATTTGGGATAGTATTATTTTTTGTTTAAATAGGAATCATATCTCCCAAATAGCATAAAGATAGCAATGAGGAATAGCCCCCCCCCCCCCCCCCCCCCCCTGGAGGCTTTCATCAAGTATGGAAAATAAAATCACCTATGTTATACAGAGTTTCTAAAATATAAAAACAAAAACTAGTTTTATCATACATATGCCAAATACGAAAACCCATCCCGATTTCCCCACAAATGAGGTCAATAATCAAGGATTACTTCATAGGTAGCCCCTTGAAGTTGGATTTATTCCTCGCACACTACATATGCCAATATATAAAGGCTGGAATAATACGACATAGAATATTTCTGATTTTGCAAACCTTTGAATTATTTTGGGACATTATTGTATCTCTCTTATGAACTATGAATATTTTATTATGAGTTGGTGGAAGACCTTCATATCGCTTCCATATCTTGTTATATCATACATACGTTCTCTTCATGTTGAGAATGGTATTCCACAATTTATTACCATGTATGATTTTATATTTAGACATGATCGACATAAATGTTACAGTGGGTATAACACCCATGTCTTCCCACACATGGCAATCAAAGAGTCCAAGGTCATCACATGTCTAAGTCTCCAACCAACTAAAAATCGGATAAAGATAAACCTAGAGATGATAACAATGAGATAATGAGGTCAGCCCTATTGTAACTCAAGAACCTAAATGGTGAGGTTATAAACTTCACCTTACGCCTCACACCTCTCTCTTTTCATGATTGAAAAACAAATAAGTTTATAGCATAAAATATATTTTTAATAGATATAAATTTTTTATTTTATAAAATTTTTGTTAACATTTACTTATGTATTTTTTATTTTGAAAAACACATTGTTATTTCTAAATTCTAATTTAAATAAAAAAAACTTTTTTGTTATTAAAAGCAATTTTTTTATAAAAAGCTATATTTTTGTGATAGTGAAAAAAGTGATAAATCATGTAACATAAAAAATTTATTTCTCTATTTATAAAAAAAATACTTTTGTTTTTTTAATTGTGTTCTAATAAAAGTAATTTTTTAAGTTAAAAAAAATATTTTTATAAATAAATATAAAATAAAAATGTTTTGAAATCTTTCAAGAATAAATAAAACCATTTTTTGGGAATAAAATAAAATTCATGGAAATTAAATTAAATTGGTGAATTTAATTTATTAATTGCGAACAAGTAATTTGTTATTATGTCATAATCATGTGAGATTGATTTTTATATGAATAATTATAATGAAAAATAATTGCATCTGTAGTAGATAAGTAATGTATGATGTGTGACTGGATTATAAAAATAACTCTGGAATAAAATTAATCGGG
The DNA here is from genome assembly GCA_949130495.1 of Sambucus nigra. NCBI lineage: Eukaryota > Viridiplantae > Streptophyta > Magnoliopsida > Dipsacales > Adoxaceae > Sambucus > Sambucus nigra. Next base: position 540,273,914 of record OX422214.1, on the reverse strand, counting down.
ACGCATTCCGGGGCTGCTATATGGGCTCGTTTAGATGTTTTAAACCCTAATAAATGGTCTCAGGATATATGTATATAAGTTGGAAGATTTTTGGGCTAGTCTAATTATGAGTTCGTCCAAAATTGAGAAATAAGACCAACTCGGGATTCAGGACTAATATAAGATTAAGGGGAAGATTAGCACTCCCCACACTTAATCAACTATATAACCCTAGCAGCCCCATCTCAAGAGACAATGGAAAAGAGGCCCAAAAGGAAAAGAAATAAGAGATTCATGGGGAAATTCATCAACCGCATATCTAGGCAAGAATTTTCTTGTTTAATTTATCATTCAATGTGCTTCTTGATTCATCATAGTAAAACCCATGTGATTTCTGGGTTTGAGGTTGTAAATTGGTGATTAAATGGCAGGGATTGATCTTATGCATGTAGAGGACTTATTGGAATATAGATTAATAACCCAGAAATCTAGGATAATCAAAATCTTGAATTGGATGATGGACGCCATAAGATTTTCGTAGGATAAATTTGGAAAATTGGACTCAGATGTAGAGGTTTTTTATATATATCTAAGATCTGGAAATTTGTGATTTTGAATTAGTATTATATGCCCCAAATCTTGTTTTATATATAGTTGAAATTATTGTAGAAAATATGGGCTACGGGTCTTGACCCATTCATATAAATTCTGGAATTTAGGGAAAGAATTTGATGTTAATATATGAAATTAATTGTTCTATGATAAGTAACTAAGTAGTATAGACTAGTTCATAAGATTATGAAAATGAATTAGCAATTAGAATGTATCTTGGGAAGAAAAAAATCCCGTAATAGAAACACGTAACAGATCTAGGCTTCTGTCAAAGTCTGAATCGATTCGACGATGAAGGCTAATCTATTCGGCCTAGGAGGAGAATCGATTCGACCATTGGGGAATGTTGAGTTGGGACTGGGGATGGATCTGGGATATTTTTAGAAATTCGTATAAGTTGGTGGGACAGTGTTTGGGGAAACGATGATTTTATTAAATATCCTAATGTGGCACATATATTAATTGTGACATTATATTTAACTAGATTGTTAAATAATCTTTTAAGGAAGAAGGAATTAATAATTAAGTGGATGGTAAATTATTAATGGGTGAATATTTATCATGTGGGATACCTTAGGTAATTTTGGAGTAATTACCTACACATATTATATGGGAATAATTTGTATTTATATTTATTTGTGTGGACATACCAATGTTCGTGGACGGTCCTATCGGTTTGGGATTTCACACATTCAGGACCGTAGCACACGTCGGCATAAGTGGGCTAGACATTGTATAAGTCATTTTTATAGGTACTATGTAGCAGTGACATCTACGAGAGGTAGGTGTAGATGCTGGGATCCTTTGTTACTATTGGGTATGGGTCATGAACTAGTATACTTCATAGGGACCGCCCCACTTATGTGTATTTTATAATGTCTTATTCGATAAGAGATTCATCTGGATTTATTGATAGAGTACGAAGTAGACACCACTAGTAGATGCCTTTGAGTGTCGCATATATGAAAGGACATATACATAAATACCCGAATTAAATAAGATTAATTAATTTCCCTAGGAACATAGATAGTAAATCACAGACCCATAGATAGTAAATCACAAACTCGTACTATGTGTGCATTATAGATGTTTATGTCACCTTCATGATATATATGAGACTATGATACTTTGGGCATTCATAATATGAATTTATACGGTTACGTTTTAGCATGTTGACTATAGCTAATGAATTGATATTAAATGGGCATGTTTGTCATTTATTATTTCGAGACTTGTTTGAATACGGGTAATATCACACTTAGATGATGGGCGAGATGGTAATCATATGTGAGTGACAATGGGGGATATTTACTTTGAATCGAATGTATTTATCTCACTTTAAATTAAATAAGTTAATTCTTGTAACTCTTTGGAGCTAACCCAAATTTAAATGTTTTCTCCTTTAGGTTCTCCTAGACAAGAATAACAGGAATGTTGAGGGATCAGCCTTGCGATCTCCCTTTGCTCATTAAATTTTCCAAACTTATTGATTCTAGTTTAGGAACTACTATGCTTCAATTATTTATTTTATTTGGAATTTTTGTATGGGCATATTCCCAGGATTTATTAACTACATGTTGGTTTGAGATATTTAATGTTATGTTGGATTTCTCATACACTTACTGCTTCGTTGGATTTTATTATCTCTTTGGATTTTTATTCAAACGTAATTATGATTTATCAATATATATTTATATGGTTTGATGCTTAGAATTGTATTAATTGACATATAAGCCCCATCTTCGTCGTATCGTGTCTGGTCAACCTTTACATAAGAGAATGGGGGTTGTTAGAGTTAGTATCAGAGCATCGAGGTTCTAGTTTCCTTAGGATCTATGTCGCATTCATTACGTTATGTGTCGCGTCCTCTAATTTGTAGAGCCTATGCTTAGGGTTCATTATAGTGTTGCGATTGTACTAATTCAAACCTTGTTTGCTTTCAGATGGAAAACAGGCGGAGCGGTAGACCTAGGTGCATAGTCTCTCCCGTTACATAGGAAGAGACTCAGCCGGAGCCACAATAGCAGCCGTAGGTCTCACAAACCCCATAGTTGATTACTCCAGAAGAGATCGCCACTATTGTAACCCATGTAGTTTCCACTGCCATGGTGACCATGATTCAGAGCTTTCCACCGCCACAAGCTTAGCAGCCCAGGAATCGGGGTTAATTTGGGACAGGGCTAGGGAGGCATTCGTAAAGGTCCAACCTCCAGAGTTCTCGGGAAGTCCAGATATTCCAGTGGCAAGCAGGTGTAAGAAAGATATATAGAGACATTTACGGATGGTAGAGTGTACACCAGTGCAAAAATAAATGTTAGCTTAATTTCACCTAGTGGGGGTCGCACTCCAGTGGTGGGAGTCAGTCACGTCGATTGCAGAGAAGGATAGTTTGATGATTGATTAGTTCTGGGAGATATTTGAGGGGAAGTATTTTCCCCAGGCTATGCAGTCTGAGATGAGGAGCCGATTTATGGTGCTCAGACAGGAAGGACGTACCGTGGCTAAGTACGTGGAGGAGTTTACTACCCTTTCATACTTTGAAAAGGAATATGTGACTACCGCGTAGAGGAAGATGGACAGATTCATAGCGAGATCAATTTAGCACATTAGGAAGGCTCTTTTGGGGAACTCGACCTTCACCACGTATAATTAGATGGTGAATGCCGTACTTCTCCACTGTCAAGATCATAGGGCCTTCTAGAAGAACAAGGGAGAGAAGCGACATGGATCCAAATCGTCAAGACAACAAGATAAGATGATTGGGGGTAACAGATTCGGGACCCATTAGTTGAGGGGTACTTCATACGCGGATCAACGTAATAGATTCAGGGGTTTCAATGATCATAATAGATAGGGATAACAGGGCCATGGGATGTCGGGATAGGACTAGTAAGGCCAACGACATAAAGGCCATCAGGGTCAGGGTTACAGAGTCGAGCCAGTAAGGCTGACAGGCAGAGCGATGCCCATTTCATAGGAAATGTTACATTTACGGAGAGATAGGTCATACGTCAAGGAAGTGTCCTAAGGGTAATCAAACAACTCAAGAGCAGGGACATCAGGCACCACCGAGATAGTGCCCACCATCACTATCTCCGAGAGTTGCTAGACCAGCCACTCCAGCACCCGTTGCCCCACCTTAGGGATAACCTCCACCACTATAGTACGAATAAGTTTACCACATGCCAACTCAAATAGTTGAGGGTATATTCCCTATATTTGGACACGTAGGCCGTATTTTATTTAACATGGAGGCATCTCATTCATTTATTGGCACGGGTTTTGCACGTGAGACTGAGATGATAGACTTTGCTTAAGATGTCGTACTACATATAGATTCACCAATGGGTAAAAGGGCACCCATACATTCGGTATGTCGGGGTATAGGGGTTGATATAGGGAGACTCACTTTTATGGCTGACTTACTAGTACTTAATATTCATGAGTATGATGTTATCTTAGGGATGGATTGACTAGCTACATACATAGCATATGTTAATTGTTACGGTAGGTCCATCGTGTTCACCCTTTCGGGGTAAGAGATATACCTGGTTGCGATGTCGTACCCTGAGGCTGGGTCGAGCACGCACATATACTATATCAAGGAGGATACTTCATTAGTGTTCGTGGTATTGCTAGATTCTATCCCGATAATTAGTGAGTTTTCGAATGTGTTTGGGGAGATCCCAAGGTTTTCACGTAGTGGGGAGATAGACTTCATGATTGATTTGATTCCGGACATGAGATCCATTGCAGATACACCGTGTTGGATGTATCCTTTGGAGATGAGTGAACTTCAAGATCATATCGAGAAGTTATGGGGACACGGTTTCATTAGGAGGACTACTTCATCGTGGGGTGCTCTATTTTTATTCGTCAAGAAGAAGGATGGATCATTGTGACTTTGTAGAACAAGGTCACCATATAGAATAAATATTCGTTGCCCCGTATTAATGATTTGTTTCTCCAGTTGAGGGGTTATGCATATTTCTCTAATATTGACTTGAGATCAAGTAATCATCAGTTGAGAGTCCGGGAGTAAGATATCTCAAAGACGACGTTCCTTACGAAATATAGGTCATATGAGTTTTTGGTTATGCATTTTGGGCTAACCAATGCACCGACGGTGTTATGGATTTAATGAATCGGGTATTCAGAGACTATTTGGATCGGTCTGTCATAGTGTTTATTGACGACATTCTGATTTACACTCTAACTGCGGAGGAGCATGCATAATATTTATGTGTAGTCTTACAGACACTACGGGACCACCAGCTGTATGCTAAGTTTGAGAAATACAATTTTTAGTCGCGAGAGGTGCACTACTTGGGCCACATTGTGTCTGAGTGGAGAATATCAGTGGACTCGATGAAGGTTTATATAGTGATGGTGTAAGGATAGCCCACTACACCCACCGAGGTACATAGAGTTTTGGGACTTGCTGGGTACTACCGTCTATTCATTCGTGGGTTCTCTAAAATAGCCGAGCCCCTAATAAATTTGAGCATGAAGGAAGTATCATTTTGTGATGTGACCAAAATGTACCCCCATCTCTTAGGACGATGGGCATCAAATCTTATGGTCGAATCATCACAAGAGCATGACATATCATTAACAGGGTCCTCCAGATAAGGGTCGACCTCAGTAGGGTCGACCACAGCTTAATCATTGGTGGAGTCATCCACATAAGAGTCGACCTCAGTAGGGTCGTCCATAGCTTAATCATTAGCGGGTCATCCAAATAAGGGTATACCTCAGTAGGGTCGACCACATCTTAATCATTGGTGGGGTCATCCATATAAGGGTCGGCCTCAGTAGGGTCGGCCATAGCTTAATCATTGGCAGGTCATCCAGATAAGGGTCGGCCTCAGTAGGGTCAGCCAAAGCTTAATCATTGGTGGGGACATACACATAAGGGTCGGCCTAAGTAGGTTCAGCCACAACTTAATCATTGGCAGGTCATCCACATAAGGGTCGACCATAACTTAATTATTGGCGGGTTGTCTAGATAAGGGTCGGCCTCAGTAGGGTCGGCCACGGCTTAATCATTAACGAGGTTGTCATGATCACTTCATCCAAGACTACATTTGTACTTATCAGCATAAGATCATCAGTCTGTTATTGGCAATCTTAGACATCATAACAGCTACCTTGATCATCAGGCAACAAAATTGGTACCTCGGCCTAGGGTCCGCACAGAAGACGTCGGCCCCGGCATATATGTTGAATCATAACCATAACCTCAGCCATGACCTCAGCCTCATAGCCTCAGCCTTGGCCTCAACCTCATAGATCTTATACAACCTCTCGGCCATGATCTCGACCTTGGCCTCATAGCTCATCACATGGTGCCTCAGCCTCGGCCTGAATCGTGCAGTCGGTAGTGACACCTGAGAGGGCGCATGGAATGGGGCACGCGTGGAACAGTACGCGTGGGTTGCATATCCCACGTATGTAAAACCGTTATGAAAAGATATCCCTCACATGTGAGGGAATATTTCATCATCATCCTCTACATGTGACAGTGACAGGTGGCTTCACCAGATTGGCTAGATCATCCTACACATACTCATTACATGCCCGGGGGTACACTACACCCCTCAGGCACTTATATACTTGTTTTCTCCTACCTTGTAAAGGGTCCTCAATTAAAAACCCTAGCCAAACTATGATGCATTTACAGTAGAGAGAGAAAGTGGAGTGATTGTATTGTTAAGGCCATTAGAGCCCTCTTCTAATAGTGATACTTAAACTCACTTGCACAATGATCATAGGTAATTATCGAACCACTTATATTGGTCTGTTTTTCGTCTTCTCCTCATCTCATTCTACATATATGTGTTGTTATTTGCTTCCAATGTTATGCCTGTTTGAGCTATATAACCTATTTATCTGGTGTTATTATTTACATCATCATCAATTTGGCACCGTCTATGGGAATGCAGATAGTCATCTATTTCCTATCTTAGCTTACTCTTCACTGGATTCTCAGGTGGTGGTCCAATCCTACCGTTGTTGGGTTTGAACCACCATTGGAAGAACTCTTATCGAGTTTTTAATCTCTCTTTAGTTTACAGCTCATCCACAATCAACGTTAGACTATGGCATCAGAATACCCACCTCCTATTAGTGGGCCTAGCACTAGCAACGCCCCTCCTCAGTTAGAGATGACGGAGGTGGCGACGGCACTGAAGTCACTGGCAGCGAGCCAACAATCTATGTAAGAGCAACTGGCTCCCTTTAGCCAAAACATCCTCACAAGACCAACTGGAGGATCACTAAAATTTATCACTCCGGTTGCCTTACCTCAACAAGAAAATTCCAGGGGACCACCCCAGGAACTACTAAAGGAGGTTCCGTCTCGCCAACGGTGGAAAGACGTTGTTGACCCCAGTCGTTTATGCCTAGGGAGGCAAGGTTAACCTTGATCGAAGAACTAGTATGACGATTTAGAGGTTGAGGAAGACGCTTCGATAGACTGTTGGGATCCCTATGATATTTCAAGAGAAATATTACGGCTAATGCGAGAAAGCCAAGATGATCGGCCAAGAGGCTCGGCCTTTGACAGATTGAGTCGAAGGTCAGCCTTTGAAAGGCTCAGCCCAAGGTGTGACCTAAGAAACAGATTGTCTAGATCAAGAAGTGTAAACATGTTCTATAAGGGAAGGTTAGCCAAACCCTGACCGAGATGATGGTCAGAGGGAGGTCAGCAGCCGACGTAGGCTAGTGGTGAGGGAACCCTCAGTTAGACCTGCAAAAGTGGCCGGTGATAACCTCGGTCAGGTCGACGTTGTAGCAACAGCAGATAGACCCTGGAATGTCTTAATACAGAGGTTGGAGGATAATATAGGAGACATCCTCAGAAGCCGAGACCCTTTGTAAAGGGGCTACTCTGACGGCTCACCTTTCACAGCTAAGATAGTTGGTTTTCCAACACCTAGAAAGTTCAAACTGCCAATGGTTACCCCAAAGTATGATGGGAGTACGAACCCAGTCCACCATGTGGAAGTGTATCAGTCTGTTATCGATATCTACTCCATCTCAGATGAGATGAGGTTCCGTGCCTTCTCCACCACTTTGATAGGAGCAGCTCATGTGTGGTTTACTTCTCTCTCGATGGACTCCATTGATAACTTCAAGAAGCTCGCAGAGAGGTTCATTCATAACTTTTGTTTTTGGGTAAGACCTCAAAAGAAGACCACTCACTAGCTGTACGTCAAGCAGGGAAATAATGAGAGCCTAAGAGACTATATTGCAAGGTTTAATAATGAGAAGCTAGAAGTGGCAGATTATGAAGAGAGTATCGCTATGACAGCACTAATGGGAGGGCTACGAAAGGGGTAGTTGATTTAGAAGCTTATCGAAGACCCTTCGAAGTCTATCATAGAGCTACTAGCTATGGCAGGAAAGGTTATGAATGTCGAAGAAGCCATGTCTTCCAAAGAAGAGGATGAAGCTGGTGGATGAAAGTCTCATAAAGCCAAGGATAATGACGGTAAGAATAGGTCGACTGATAACAAATTTATCGATTACACTTCACTCACAGTAAGTCCTGATATAATTTTAAATGAGATTAAAGAATATAGAGACTTGAGATGGCCTGAGAAGCTGAGAGCTCCACCATATAATAGGGACCAGAGTAAATGGTGTGAGTTTCATGAAGACCACAGTCATACAACTGACAAATGCTTTGCCCTCAAGGACGAGATTGATAAGCTCCTAAAGAAGGGAAAGATAAAAAAGTATGTTGACAAAAGTGTTGCTAGTAATGATTCCAAGAAAAAGTATGGCCAGTCAAGACGAGATGCCCAAGCAAACACAAACAACAAAGAACCCGAAGATTGTGGAGAAGCCGACCCCGACCTCCCACCATAGGATGTTACACCAAAGGGTCGACTGCATTAAAAGTTTAGTAGAAACTGACCGACAACTCTTCATCCATAAAGTCGACCGTATGCTATCTCAGACTGGGGCGAGTGTTCTTTATCAAGTGAGTTTTAATGTACTCGGTACCTCATATATATCGGTTATCTGTCTTATAACAAATAGTCAATGAAATTTTTTGTATGTTCTCTTTCTCATATTCTTCTCATAAGACGTGTTCAATTGCATGTTTTAACTCGTCTTAAACTATAAAGCATCATCATTTTGGTGAGAAACCCTCTCGGAAAAAAGACAGTATATGGACGAGATGACCATCATCCATACACTCTCAAAACGACGAGAGGGGACATGGAAGAACACCATAATTTGGTGAATTTAAATTTCAAAAATCATTTTATGCTCCTCTTGGCGAAAATACAATACATGGACGAGGGTCGTCTTATCCGTACACTCTCAAAACGATGAGAGTGGATGTGGTCTAACACCGTAATTCAGTAAACCTAAATTTAAAAAATGATTTTGCTGTACTCATCTCGGACAAGGATGAGACGAGTAGAGACTAACATCATTAACTTGGTGAAATGAGAGTTAACATTATTAACTTGGTGGCCTCATATCTTGAAACATCATTAACTTTGTGAAATGAGAGTTAACATCATTAACTTGGTGACCTCATATGTTGAAACATCATTAACTTGGTGATATGAGAGTTAACATCATTAACTTGGTGGCCTTATATATAAAACATCATTAACTTGGGGCCTCATATCTGAAACATCTTTAAATTGGTGAAATGCGAGTTAATAACATTAACTTGGTGGCCTTATATCTTAAAACATCATTAACTTGGTGTCATGAGAGTTAGCATCATTAACTTGGTTGCCTCATATATAAAACATCATTAACTTGGTGACATGAGAGTTAACATCATTAACTTGGTGGTCTCATATCTGAAACATCATTAACTTGGTGATATGATTAAAACACCATTAACTTGGTGACCTGAAATAAACATCATTAACCTGGTGATCTCATATTTGAAAAACCATTTTGTTAGAGACAAACGTCATTGATATGCCCAAGTATACCCTTGTCCAATCTTGGGACCCCTCGGCTAAGGCTGACCTTGACAAATCATCAAACAGATATTATGACTCGGCCTGAGGGTCGGTAGAGGAAGCCTCGGCCTCATCCATGACATTACATCCGATGATCTCATTACCGGTAACTGTCCTATCAGAAGACCGACTCATCGTCTCGGCCTGGACTAACATAGCCTCATCCTACCAGAGGACTATCTTATCATCTCGATCTCATCCCACATAGGACCCCTCGGCTAAGGCCGACCTACGGAGGTACCATCAGTTTGTGCAAAATACAGAATGATTTAAGCATTAGAGGTCTTATGACCCAAGCACCCTCGGCCTTGTCCACCACCTGGAAAATAAAGACCAACTGAAGATAACTCAGCATGGCAGTTACAATGTGGACGCATGTTCCCTCGGCCTCGTCTATGACAGAAGGGATAAGACTTCTAGACAGATCTGACTCAACACTAGTAACTGTCCTACCAGAAGATTGGCACATCGTCTTGACCTCGGCCTAGATTAGGATGGCCGACAGTTGGCACCTGCCAGATCAACATGTAACATTTTAGGCCTGACACATGAAGGAACGTCTCATTAACTTCTAGGTCCAAGGATACTTTATCCCTCAACCTTCCATCTACATTGAAGACTAAGGTCTAGGGGTAATTGATATGACCAAAATATAGCCCTGTCTCTTAGGATGACGGGCATCACATCTCATGGTTGAGTTATCATAAGAGCCTGACATATCATTGGCAGGGTCGTCCAGATAAGTGTCGACCTCAGTAGGGTCGCCCACAGCTTAATCATTGGTAGGGTCGGCCATAGCTTAATCATTGGCTGGTCATCCAGATAAGGGTTGGCCTCAGTAGGGTCGGCCATAACTTAATCATTGGTGGGGTCGTCCATATAAGGGTCGGCCTTAGTAGGGTCGGCCATAACTTAATCATTGGTGGGTAGTCTAGATAAGGGTCGACCACAGCTTAATCATTGGTGGGGTCGTCCAGATAAGAGTCAGCCTCAGTAGGGTCGACCACAGCTTAATCATTTGATGGGTCATCCATATAATGGTCGACCACACCTTAATCATTGGCGGGTCATTCAGATAAGGGTCGGCCTCAATAGAGTCGGCCACGGCTTAATCATTAGCGAGGTTGTCCTGATCACTTCAGCCGAGACTACATTTGTACCTATCAGTGCAAGATCATCAGTCTGTTATTAGCAACCTCAGACATTATGGCAGCTACCTTAATCATCAAGCAGCGAACTCGGTACCTCGACCTAGGGGTCGGCACAGAAGACATCGTCCCCAGCCTATATATTGACTCATAACTCTAAAGTCTCATCATACAGTGACTACATCAGAGACCAAAGAGGACTCCCATCAGGGGACTGACTCATTAACTCGGCCTCGGCTCACTACAAGTGTATACTCGGTTATGACCTTAGCCTCAGAGCCTAGACCTTGGCCTCAGCCTTATAGCTCTCATACAGCAGCTCGACCATGACCTCAGCCTCAACCACATAGCTCTCATACAACAGCTCGTCTATGACCTCAACCTCATACCCTTATAGCCTCGTCCTAGACCTTAGCCTCAGCCTCATAGATCTCATACAGGAACTCACCCATGACCTCAGCCTCATAGCCTCAACATCAGCCTCAACCTCATAGCTCTCATACAGCAGCTCGGCCATGACCTCAGCCTCAGTCTCATATCTCTCGTACAGTAGCTCGGCTATGACCTCAGCCTCATATCATCAGCCTCAACCTTATCCTCACAGCTCTTATACAACAGCCCGACCATATTCTCGGCCTCGACCTCATAGCTCATCACATGGTTCCTCAGCTTCGGCTTGGACCATGCAGTTGACAGTGACACCTGATAGGGCACGTGGAATGGGGTACGTATAGAACAGTGCACGTGGATTGCATATCCCACGTAGGTAAAACCATTATGGTAAGATCTCCCTCGCACGTGAGGGAATATTTCATCATCATCCTTTACATATGACAATGGCAGGTGGCTTCACCAGATTGGCTAGATCATCCTACACATGCTCATTGCATGCCTGGGGGTACACTACACCCCTGAGGCACTATATATACTTGTCTTCTCCTACCTTGTAAAGGGTCCTCAGTTAAAAACCCTAGCCAAACTTTAATGCATTTACAGTAGAGAGAGAAAGCGGAGTGATTGTATTGCTAAGGCCATTAGAGCCCTCTTCTGATAGTGATACTTACACTCACTTACATAGTAGACGTAGGCAATTACCGAACCACTTATATTGGTATGTTTCTCCTCTTTTCCTCGTCTCCTTATACATATTTGTGTTGTTATTTGCTGCCATTGTTATACGTGTTTGAGCTCTACTACCTATTTATCTGGTGGTGCTATTTGCAGCATCATCAGTTTTTATAGGATGATGTGTGCTAGTCGGCATTTGATGATCTGAAGACTATATTGAATACAACACCGATTCGGACACTATCTCGGGCAGGGATATACTATAAGGTCTGCATAGATGTATTATTGAGTGGACTTGGAGGGGTTTTAATATAAGAGGAGAGGCTGATAGCTTATGCTTTATGAAATCTTAAGCCTCACGAGGGACATTAACCCACCCATGACTTAGAGTTAGCAACTGTTGTATTTGTATTATGAGTATGGAGGAATTATCTACTTGGAGAGAAGTTCCGTCTATTCACAGACCATAAGAGCCTACATTATTTAATCACGTAGTGGAAGTTAAACATGAGGCAGAGGATATGGCTAGAGTTTATGAAGGACTACCAGTACAACATTTAGTACCACCAGACGAAGGCGAATGTCATAGCGGATGCATTAAGCCGCAAGCCAATATTGGAGTTAGTGGTAGTGTGGAAGGAAAAGTAGAAATCATGTCGTGGGGATAACGACTTGACCCGTGCATTTATGGAAGTTCTCACTATCACACTCGAGATCATCATTCGGGTAGTGAAGGCACAGGTAGGAGATCATCTTTTCTAAGAGAGAGTCAGACAGTTATTAGCCAAGGGAGTGGAGCATTATTATAATGGGTAAGATGGTGGATTCGAATTCTAAGGCTAGATTTGTTTTCCCAGATGATGAGGAGTTTAGGCGAGTTATTATGTCTAAGGCTCACGGTTCACGCTTTATACATCCCGAAAGGGATAGATAAGATGTACCACGATATGTGATGTCAGTATTGGTGGGCCAAGATGAAGAGGGACATAGCAAATTTTATGGTTAAGTGTACTATGTGTTAACTGGTGAAGGTGGACCATCAATGTCCTATAGGCGTGTTATAACCTTTGGAGATTCTAATGTGGAAATAGGAAAGGATCTCCATGTAATTCATCACTAGGCAACCAATATCACAGGGGGCACGATTCCATCTGGGTAATCATCGATAGATTGACGAAGATGGCTCAATTTTTGCTAGTCCAAACAGATTACAGTTCAGACCACTACATTAGACTTTTCCACACATAGATTGTAAAATTTCATGGGGTACCGCTTAACATTGTGTCAGACAAGGACAAGATGTTTGTGTCCCATTTTTGGAGGAGCTTTTATTAGTCTTTAGGGGAAGAGTTGATATTGAGCACCTCATATTATCCTCAGACCGATGTGCGGATGGAGAAGGTGAACTTAATGTTGGAGGACATGTTATGTATGTGCATATTAGACTTTAAGGGGAGCTGAGAGTAGTATTTTCCTTTGGTGGATTTTGCATACAACAATAGATACTAGTTCAAGATCGAGATGGAACCATTTGAGGCTCTTTATAGGATACCTTATCGTTCACCCTCATGTTGATTGGATGTGGGGGACAAAAAGTTACTTGAGCCGTATTTCATTCAGGACACCTCAGATAAGGTAGAGATGACTCGGGCCAAGATACAGGTTTCCCAGGATAGGTAAAAGAACTATGTAGATGTGGGCCGGAGACACTTATGCTTTAATATTGGGGATCAAGTGTTGATTAAAGTGTCTCCCATGAAAGGAGTGATGAGGTTTGGGAAGAAAGGGAAGTTATCTCCACGATATGTAGGGTCATTCCCTTTTCTTGACACGATTGGGCCTGTGGCATATCGGTTTTGACTATCGGATCACTTGCAGCGGATGCACGACGTCTTTCACATATCTACACTGCAGAGATTCCTTAGAGATGATATAACATACCAGTATATCGATATTGATTAGATATATCTCTATCCAGACGCTACCTATGAGGAGAGACCAGTAGCCATTCTGGACCGCCAGGAGCGACGAGTTTGATCCAAGGTTATTCCTTTAGTTCGGGTGCAGTGGGGACACCATAATGAGGATGAGTTGACTTAAGAGATTGAGGATGACATGCACATGAAATATCCTAAACTCTTCTAGTTGGGAACGTACTTTTCTAGATTCCAAGGACGGAATCCCATTATTAGGGGGAGAATGTAATACCCTATATCGTTCTAGAATAAATAAAACCAATTTTTTTGGAATAAAATAAAATCCGTGGAAATTAAATTAAATTGATGAATTTAATTTATTAATTTTGAACGAGTAATTTGTTATAATGCTATAATCATGTGAGATTGATTTTTATGTGAATAATTACAATGGAAAATAATTGCATGTGTAGTAGATAATTAATGTATGATGTGTGATTGGATTATAAATATAATTATGGAATAGAAATAATTGGGATGCATTTCGGGGAGCTATATGGGCTCGTTTAGATGTTTTCAACCTTTAAAAATTGTCCATGGACATAGGTATATAAGTTGGAAGACTTTTGTGCTAGTGTCCAAAATTGGGGAAATAAACCTAACTCGGGATTTGGGACTAATATAAGATGAAGGGTAAGATTAACACTCCCCATACTTAATCAAATACATAACCCTAGTAGCCCCACCTCAAGCGAGAAGGGGCAGATGCTAAAAAGGAGAAGAAACTAGAGATTCAAGGGGAAATTCATCAACCGCATATCCAGACAAGAATTTTCTTGATTGATTTAATGTTCAATGTGGTTATTGAGTCACCGTAGTAAACCCCATGTGATTTATGGGTTTTACGTTGTAATTTGGTGATTAAATGGTAGTGATTGATCTTATGCACGTATAAGACTAATTGGAATACAGGTGGTTAACCTAGAAATCTAGGATAACTAAGTATTAAATTGGATGATAGATGCCCTAGGATTTTCTTAGGATAAATTGGGAAAATTGGACTCATATGTAGAGGTTTTTAATATATGTTTAAGAAATGGAAATTTGTTACTTTGAACCCATATAATATGCCCCAAATCTTGTTTTATATATAGTCGAAATTATGGTAGAAAATTTGGGATAAGGGTCTTGACCCAATCCTATAAATTCTGGGATTTTGGGAAAGAATTTAATGTTAATCTATGAAATTAATTGTTCTAAGATGAGTATGAGAGAACACTATATGGTTAACTCACTTGAGTCTGCACCATATAGTAGTTCCAACTAGTTTAGATATGGTGACAAAATATGATTAGATTTCATGAGCCTGTTCTCTAAGGTATCTACAAACTTCATCTTCAACAACATCATGTCCCATGCAAATGTATCTACTAAATAGGAAAGGATTCGAATCTATTGAACACACTATAGGACATAATTCATGCATATAGGTGTTAATGTGTGTGCACAAATAATTGCATATTTTTAGGGATTTTTAAAATAATTTTTAAAACATTTTAAAGGATATTTTAAATAATTTTTGAACATTTAAAATCATGATTTAAAACATTGTGGGCCTAAGTTGAAAAATTTTTATCCCGTAAAAACTCCCTTGGGTAGAATCTGAAAGCACTAGAGAATATTGTGGATGAAATTTATATTTTTAAAAATTCTAAAATACGTGTTTTTGAATTGATCAGATGCCCACACATGTTGCCGTTATATAGGTTGGATTTGTGTTTTCTCTAAGTCTATGAAGAAATATTCATTATCAACCCTTAGTTAAAATATAATCAACGCTCTGCATGTATTTAAGTCAATCCTTATGATATCCATTTGAGCCAATTAGAGAGAGATTAAAAGCGGTGCTTTAGTGTCCTTTGGATTTAAACGTTGAATCGTCAAACTAATCTTAGCCATTAATTTCCTTTGAAGTTCCAGATCCTTTCAGCGTTAGTATAAAAAGGGAAGGGCTCTTGGGTCAGCCATTTAAGAACTTTGGTCATTTTTTTAATTGAGAGAAAAAAGAAAGATTAGAGAGAAGCTATAGAGAGAAAAGAGAAACAGTAGAGAGAGAGTGAGAAAACCAACCGTTATTCCAAACCCTAAAGTTTTCTCAAAAGACAAACACCTTACCAAAATGTTTATCATCCCAGAAAACCTATTTCTTGAGAGTTATGATTTTTAGGTTTTCTAATGAGTTAATTGGTATGTGGTTTTGGCTGATTGGAGAATCTCTTCAACCTATATCTCTCTTATGATCCAACTCCTTGTAAATATCATGTTTTTTAGAAATCATGTGATTTAATTGTAGATATATTACACAAAATATCTAGGGTTTCTGTTAATCCTTATTTGTTTGGATATAGTGTTGTATATGTTTATTTTTTTTAGATCCACTCTCTAGTTTCAAGTTATTTTGAAAAAGAGACTTCCAGTTGTATATAAGTTCAGATCTGAAAGTTTTGTTTAAAAAAGTTTCACAGTTTGTGAAATTAGGTAGTATATGAATATGTTTTGAAACATTGAGATCTGGTAAAAAGATTTTTATTTCAGATCTAAAAATTGTTTTTGAAGTCTGATTTTCAAGAGAGACTTGAAATCTTTGCATGCATATAGAATTTATGTAACTTGTTGGATTTATTTATATAAATCTCGGAGAGGAGTGAGCTGCATCCTTTGAATGTAGATAGTAGTCACTTCACGTTCACTATCACTCTCACACGAACACATAGTTAGTGTGGTTCATCTGAGTGGTTAAGGTTGTTTGAGACACTAAAAACAAAATACAAGGAGGATGGGCAAAGAGGTGTAAGGAAGGTCTAAGAGGTCAGATCAGAAATACCTTAGAGGAGAAGAACTCAGCTCATATATGTATTATTCCTATCTTAGTCTTAGGATCTTGGATGCATGATATGTGTTTGTAATCTTGTAATCTTTTTTTGTTATTAGTATTTTTTTGTTTTGAGGTGTGGAAACCTCCGTGGATGTTTCTCCTAGTTTGGGGTTTTACCATATAAAAAATCTTGTCTCGTGAGTGTGCTTTTTAATTCTTCACTACTACTTCTGCAACTTAGACTTAGGTTTTAAAATGTATTTTCAAGAACTTAAATAACTGGTTCATATTCTTGAAACACATCTTGTGTTAAATGCTTCTGTTTATAAAAGAGTTTCTTCAAAAAGATGTTCGGAACTTACTCAACTGTTTTAACTTGTGTTAAACAACTTAGTATGTCTCTTTAATTGGTATCAGAGCTGAGTACTTGTTTTTCAAAAACTGTTAGATCCTGTTCTTTGAAACTGTTTTAAAAACATCTTTAATGGACGAGAAATTTGAGCGTCTTGGAAACTTGTCCATGCCTCCCCTCTTTGATGGAACCCATTTTTCTTATTGGAAAGTAAGGACGATTGCCTTTATCCAAGGGACCTTGGGAGATGATGCTTGGGATGCTTTAGAAAATGGATATAATCATCAAACTAAGACTGTTGCAGATGGTAGTAATGTAAGAGTTGAAAAACTCCTCGGTGAGTTTACGAAGGATGAAAAAAGGTCTCCTTAAGTAACAATAAAGGGGAAAATGTCATATTTATGTCTGTTAATGAACATAAATTTAAACATATATCTATATGTTCAATATATAAGGAAGCCTGGGATATGCTGGTCACTGCCTATGAAGGTGACACCCGTGTTAAGGATGCCAAAACTCAAATGTTGATTCAATAATATAACACACTACTTATGGCTGAGACTGAGACTTTTGATGAATTTTACATTAGGTTGACTGATGTTATTACCAAATTGCATGATATTGGTATCATTCGTGATTGGAAAGATATAGTTTCTAAAATTCTTAGATCACTTCCACCTAAGTTTGATAACAAACGTTATGTAATTGAGGAAATAAATGACCCAAACTTAACTCCAAAACTCCTCAATAGTAAGCTTAGGAATGTAGAAATGGAACTGGAATTCAAGAAACAACTTTCCAATAACCAAAAAAGACACACCAGTCCTAATGTAGTTTTCCAGTCCAAAATGTCCACACCACAGTTTGTTGTACCTAAGATTGAGTTGGATTTTGATGAAGACTGTGACTTAGATAACTTGGATAATCAGATTTCCCAAATGTCTAAACATTTTAAGAAAATTTTGAAATTTAGAAACAATATTGCTTCTAAACAAGGGAAGGTTGCTTATTCCAAAAATTCTAATAACAGACCTAGTGAGATGAATCTAGAGAGAAATAACACTGATAAACCCAAGACTGATATGAAAAGTGTCGCATGTTATAGATGTGGTAAACAAACTCATTATGACAAATATTATAGAGTCAAACTGAACTACAATAATAATAAGGCCAATCTTTGTAAGACTTGGGATGACTCAGGTGACTCTGAAGAAGATGAGCCTGAGTCATCCAATACATTTGACCCTCGTATGTCATTTTTTGCTAAAATTGTCTATTCTGATGACATACTCGAGACCAATTTTGATACTGTTATGCCTATACTTGTTATACCTGATGATATTTTGCCTGCTACTGGTTTATCTACTATTTGTTTACAAAATAATATTATTGATGTTACTTGTAAAAATTCTTTGACGATGTGTGTGACTCAAAATGATCGATCTAATGACGAATTAAATGGGTGTGTGAGTACGAAAATTAAACCACTAGGGTACACTACACACACTGCACTAGAAAAGACTAAAAATGATGATCTACATGACATTCACACACTTTACACAAAGACACTTAGGATGAGCGGTAGAGTAGAAAAGACTGTTAAGGAGTTAACAGAGTAAATAGAAGCTTTAAGCCTAATGGTAAACCAAAATGCTGAGGACTATACTAATCAATGTCTGACTTATGAAACCAAAAGAAAAAATTTTATTGAAAAAATTAAAGAACTTTCTAAATCAAATGATGTTTTGGAAAAGAAATACAAGGCAACTTTGATAGAATTGGAACAATCCAAAGAAAAGGTTTCTAATGTCTTCAAAAAAATGTCCAAGTTTGAAAACAATTCTAACTGTTTTAAAGATTGTATTGCCTCTAGTAAAACTAATTCTAAAGACAAAACAAGCATAGGATTTGATCAAAAAGTTATGACACAAACCAAATCTTCTAAAAATATAAGATTTGTGTCTTCTGGAAAAAGACATGTTAACCCATGTCCTGATTTTGAAGCCATAAAACTTGATTTTGAAAATAAACAAAAAGGCCAAGATACTGTGATGAAAAATTATCCAAAGCCTACTACTGAACCTAAGGCTAAATACGTTTGCCCCCTGTCTGGAGACTCGAACCTGAATAGAAAATGGTTAGAGTTAGACCTAAGGTCAATATCCAGCAAATGGATAAACCTCTTTTTAAAGATTTTAAAAATCAGAGACAACTGTCTAGCCACCAATATTGTTCATACTGCGATGTTTATGGACACTTTCTCGATGAATGTTTTCAAAAAGGACTGCATAAGCTTGTCTATAAATCATTTGTTTACAAAAACTTTAACTATTCTAGACAGAGTAGAAACAATTATGTACTTCCTAGACAACCCAATAAAAAATCTAACTATATAAATAGGAAGAAAAGGTCTAACACAAAGAAGAAATACAAGAGAAAGAGTCCTAGATTTAATTCTAAACCAAAAGCTCATAAAAATTTTAAAACCAGAGATATATGGGTTAGAAAAGATAATATAATAACCCAGATGAGGTGAAATATAATCATAAGTGCTTTAAAAGTTGCACATACTGCATTTGGTTGGTAATTAGATTCTGGATGATCCAAACATATGACCGGAGATGATACTAAATTATCCAACAAAACTGACTTCTTAGGAGGAAATGTTTTGTTTGGGGACGAAGTATCATCTCAGATCATAGGCAAATGAACACTTCAAGAAAAAGGAATTACTATTCTCAAAGATGTCTTGTTAGTGAAAGGACTCAAACCTAATCTATTAACTATATCATAATTTTATAATTCCATCCATGCAGTCACATTCTAAAAAACTAATTGCAAAATCTTAAATGAGAATGGTGATTGCATCCGTACTAGTCACAGGACCCCAGATAACTGTTACATAGTAAATTCGAGTAATGAGACTTGTAGATTAGCTAGGCTCGATAAGAATGAAATCTGGCATAATCGTCTGGGTCACATAAATTATGATAATGTAGCAAATTAAGCTCCCAAGACATAGTTAAAGATTTACCAAAAATTAAACCCATGTCAAATGTTATTTATGGGCCGTGTCAGGAAGGAAAAATCGTTAAATCTTAATATAAGAAAGTTAATGATATTTTAACTACAAAACCTCTAGAGCTTATCCACATGGACCTCATGGGTCCCTCTCGAACTGTAAGCCTTTCTCGTAAGAGTTATATCATGGTTATGGTGGATGATTTCACTCGAGGAACTTTCTTAAAATAAAAATTTCATAAATTCAGAGAATTTTTAAAAATTCTCTAAGAATTGAAAATGAGAATGATACCCAAAGTCAATTTAATTAGTAGTGATAGAGGAGGTGAATTTAAAGACTTGGGTGTAATTGAATACTGCAACTGTAATGATTACCAACACGACTTCAATGCACTTAAAACACCTCAGCAGAATGGTGTTGCTGAGCATAAAAATTGCACAATCCAAAAAATGGCCAGGGTAATGATACATGCTAAGAACTTGCCAAAATACTTTTGGGTTGAGGCAGTTCAAATAACATGTCATATTGTTAACAAAGTGTACATCTAAAAAATACCAAACAAGCATCTATGAACTTTGGTATGACAAAAATCCTAATTTAAAATATCTTTGAACATTTGGGAGTACATGTTATATTTGTAAAGACAGAGAACACCTGTCTAAATTTAAAACCCATGGTGATAAAGTCGTATTTCTAGGTTACTCCACTAATAGTCCAGCTTATCGTGTTTATAATTTGCATACCAAAATCATAATGGAATCGATAAATGTTATAGTGAGTGACACTAATGTTGAGAGTAAAGATCAAGGGCCAACTATAATGGATGAGTCTGAAAATAATTTTACCTATTAATCTCCAGAGATAGTTGATCCTTTACCAACTGAGATACTCGAAGTACCTAACTGGGTTTCTAAAGATCATCCCATATATAGTATTGTTGGTAATCCTAAAGATCCAGTGCGTACAAGATCCCAATTACGTAATGTTGCTCATTTTGCATGCTTTGTTTCTTTAATAGAACCAAAGAATGTGAATGAAGCACTCAATGACTAATTTTGGATAGATGTTATGCAATAAGATCTATTCCAATTTAAAAGTCATAAGATGTGGTATCTCATGCCTAGTCGAGAAAATAAAAGGGTTATTGGCACTCGCTGGATTTTTAAAAACAAAATAGATGAGTCTGGGATGATAGTTAGAAATAAAGCTAGATTAGTTTCCCATGGTTATTCTCAAGTTGAAGGAATAAATTTCAAGGAAACTTTTTCCCCAGTCACACGCCTCGAATTTGTTCGCTTACTCTTGGCCATAACTTGTCATTTACAATTCACACTTTATCAAATGGATGTGAAATACACTTTTCTAAATGGTATTTTGACAGAGGAGACTTATGTTGAACACCCTGAAGGCTTTATTGATCCTCATTACCCAAACCATGTCAATAGATTAAAAAAAGGCTTTATACGGTTTAAAGCAAGCCCATCGAGCCTGGTACGAACGCATGTCAATCTTTTTAATCAATAAAGGGTTTCTACGAGGTGGTAATAACTAGACATTATTTGCTAAATTCTTTAACAAACAAGTCTTAATAGCTCGGGTTTATATCGATGACATAATATTTGGTTCAACTTCCCCTACTGAGGTTAAAGAATTTTCTAAAATTATGCATTGGAAGGTCTAAATGTCGCTTATGGGGGAGCTACAATATTTTTTAGGACTTCAAGTCAAGCAAAAATTAAAGGGTTGTCCATTTCGCAATCTAAATATGTGGTAGAGTTAGTTAAAAAGTTTGGATTAGAAAGTGCCAAGGTTGCTAGGACTCCCATAAGTACTTCAGTTAAACTTTCTAAAGATGAACATGGGAAACCTATAGATCCTACCCTATATAGAAGTATGATATGTATCCTACTATACCTCACAGCCTTGCATCCTGATATCATGTATGTCGTATGTGTTTGTCCCCGTTACCAAAGTGCACCTAAGAAAAGACATTTACAATGTGTCAAGCGAACTATTAAATATGTTAATGGCACAATCCATTTAGGTATATATTACATAAATGACACTTTTAGTACAGTTATAGGATACACTGATGTAGATTGGGTTTGTTGTTCTGATGACAGTAAAAGAACATCAGGTGCTTGCTATTATATATGAAATAATTTAGTAGGATGGAGTAGTAAAAAGCAAAATTTCACTTCACTTTCCATAGCAGAATCTGAATATATAGCCGTAGGAAGCTCTTGTGCTCAATTAATGTGGATTAAGAAAATGCTTAGTGACTATGGAATTAACGAAGAAAATCTACATCTCTATTGTGATAATCAAAGTGCGATAAATATCTCTAAGAATCCTGTCCAACATTCACGCACTAAACACATAAAGATAAGACACCATTTTCTTCGTGAATTAGTTTAATCTAAAGAATTAGAGATAAACTATTTACCCATATAATTTTAATTGGCTGATTTATTTACTAAGCCATTAGATAATTTGAGATTTCAATCCTTAAGAAAATCTGTTGGTATGATTTGTCCTAAATAGCTGTCTATTAACCTTTAGTATATCCTCCAGTTATTTTCATGTCGATAATTAGTCTCTGAGGATATAGGGTACGGTCATTGAAAAAATGACACAATACGCCTCCTATCTCTATTTTATGTATGATACCCTTGAAGTAACCCATGATTCCTATAGGATGTTAAATGATTTATCATTTTTCTTTATCTGTTTCACCCCTTTGTACATTTGAGAAAAATTAAGGTAGAAAACTTGAGTAACTTGCTATATTTTATGCTATATTTTAATCTCTCTTGACTCAACTAATATGCCACTTTAAGTATTTTATGCCTTACAGACATCTTTTGTGCAGATATCACTGTTTTAGGGTATTGGTATGTATGATAGTTGAGTTATGTATTTTTTTTCTCTTATTTTAGTTTCTAGGATAGGAAAGGGTAGATAGCACTTTTGTATAGAAAATCTAAGATCTTAATTTTTTACCCAGGAGTACAGGTTACTCAAGAAAATTTTGTCTACAATATCCAAAGGGGGAGATTAAGAACACACTATATGGTTGACTCACTTGAGTCTACACCATATAGGAGTTCCAACTAGTTTGGATATGGTGACAAAATGGGATTGAATTTCACTAGCCTCTTCTTTAAGGTATCTACGATCTTCATCTCCAACGACATCCTATCCAAGGAAATTGCATCTACCAAAAAGGGAAGCATTGTAATAACTTGAACACACTATAGGACACAATTCATGCATATAGGTGTTAATGTGTGTGCACAAATGATTGCATATTTTTAGGGATTTTTAAAATAATTTTTAAACCATTTTAAAGCATTTGTTAAACATTCAAAATCATGATTTAAAACATTGTGGGATCAAATTGAAATATTTTTATCCCTTAAAAACTCCCTTGGGAAGAATCCGTAAGCACTGGAGAATATTATGAATGAAATTTGTATTTTCAAAAGTTCTTAAACACACGTTTTTAAATTGATCAGATGCCTATACATGTTGACATTATATCGGTTGGATTTGTGTTTTCTCTGAGTCTACAAAGTAATATTCATTATCAACCCTTAGATCGGATATAATCAACGCTCAGCCTGTATTTGAGTCAATCCTTGTGATATCCATTTGTGCCAATCAGAGCGAGATTAAAAGCATTGCTTTAGTGGCCCTTGGATTTAAATGTTGAATCGTCAAATAGATCTTAGCCGTTGATTTCCTTCGAAGTTATAGATCCTTCCAACGTTAGTATAAAAAGGCATCTTGGGTCGGTCATTTGAGAACTTTAGTCATTTGTTTAATTGAGAAAAAAAAAAGAGAGTATAGAGGAGTTAGAGAGAGAAAGGAGAAACAATAGAGAGAGTGAGAAAACCAGTCATTAGTCAAAACCCTAAAGTTTTCTCAAAAGCCAAACACCTTACCAAAATGTTTATCATCCCAGAAAACCTATTCTTGAGAGTTATAGTTTTTAGGTTTTCCAGTGAGTTTTTTGGTGTGTGGTTTTGGGTGATTGAAGAATCTTTTCAACCTATATCTCTCTTAGGAACCACTCTCCTTGTAAATCTCATATTTCTTCTTAGAAACTGTGTAATTTACTTCGAGATATATTACACGACATATCTAGGGTTTTTATTAATCCTTGTCTATTTGGATCTAGTGTTGTATATGTTTATTTTTTGTAGACCCACTATATATTTTCAAGTCATTTTGAAAAATAGACTTCCAGTTATATGAAAGTTCAGATCTGAAAGTTTTGTTTCAAAAAGTTTAAGTTTCATTGTTTGTGAAATTAGTTCGTATATAAATAAGTTTTGAAACATTGAGATCTGGTTTTTGAAAAGATTTTTATTTCAAATATGAAAATTGTTTTCGAAGTCTAATCTTCAAGAAAGACTTGAAATCTTTGCATGCATTAGAATATATGTAATTTGTAGGATTTATTTGTATAAATATCTGAGAGGAGTGAGTTGCATCCTTTTCATGTAGATGTTAGTCACTTCACGTTCACTGTCACTCTCACCAGAACACATAGTTAGTGCGGTTAATCTGAGAGGTTAAGTTTGTTTGAGCCATTACAAACAAAACGCAAGGAGGAAGGCCAAGGAGGTGCAAGGAAGGTCTAAGAGGTCAGATCAGAAATACCTTAGAGGAGGAGAACTCGGCTCGTATAGGTATAATTTCTATCTTAGTCTTAGGATCATGTATGCATGATATGTGTTTGTAATATTTGTTTGCTATTAGTGGATTTTTTGTTTTGAGGTGTAGAGACCTCCGTGGATGTTTTCCCTTAGTTGGGGTTTTACCACATTAAAAATCTTGTCTCGTGAGTGTGCTTTTTAATTCTTCACTACTACTGCTGCAACTTAGACTTAGGTTTCATTTTAAAACCTATTTTCAAGAACTTAAATAACTCGTTCATATTCTTGAACACATCTTGGGTTACCTGATTCTGTTTATAAAAGAGTTTCTTCAAAAAGCTGTTCGGAGCTTACTCAACTATTTTAACTTGTGTTAAACAACTTAGTAAGGCTTTTCAGAGTAACTAAGTAGTAGAGACTCATTCATTAGACTATGAAAATGAATAAGACATTATAATGGATCTTAGTAAGAAATTAAGAAATCGCATAATAGAAAAAAGTAACAGATCTCGGCTTCTCCCCAGGTCCGAAGTGATTCGCCCATGAAGGTGAATCGATTCAACCTATGAGGCGAATCGATTTCGCCCTTGGGGCAGGTTGATTTGGGACTGGGGATGGGTTAGGGGGATTTTCAGAAATCCATACGAGTTGGTGGGTCGGTGTTTGGGGAAACGATGATTTTATTAAAAATCATAATATGGAATTAATATATATTAATTGGGATGTTATATTTAACAAAATGCTTAAATAATCTTTTAAGAAAGAATGAATTAATAATTAACTAGATGATAAATTTATAATGGGTGAATATTTATCACCTGGGATACCTTAGGTAATTATGGAGTAATTATGTACACATATTATACGGGAATAATATGTATTTATATATATATATATATATATATATATATATTTGTGTGGACATATCAATGTTCGTGGACGATCCTATCGGTTTGGGGTTTCATGATTACGGGATTGTAGCACACGTTGGCACATGTGGGATAAACGTTCTCTAGGTTATTTTTATAGGTACTACGTAGCAGCGCCATCTACAAGAGCTATGTGTAGATGATGGGATCCTTTGTCACCGTTGGGTATAGGTTGTGAACTGGAGTATTGCATAGGGACCGCCCCACTTATGTGTGTTTTGTGATGTCTGTTCAGATAGGAGATTCCTTCGAACTTATCGATAAAGCACAAATAAGACACAACTGGTAGATGCATTTGAGCGTCGTATATATGAAAGGGCTTATATATAAATACTTAAATTAGATAATATTGATTAATTTGTTTAGGAACATAGACAGTAAATTATAGACCCATACTATGTGTGCATAATAAATGTTTATGTCGCCTTCATGAGATATATGAGACTGGGAAACTTTGGGCATTAATAATATGAATGTAGACAGTTACGTTTTAGCATGTTTATTATCGCTAATGCATTGATATTAAATGGGCACAATTGTGATTTATTATTTTGAGACTTGTTTGGATACGGGTAATATCACACTTAGATGAGGGGTGAGATGGTAATCATATGTGAGTGACGATGGGCGATATTTACTTTGAATCGAATGTATTTATTGCACTTTAAATTAAATAAGTTAATTCTTGCAACTCTTGGGCGTTGACCTAAATTTAAATATTTTCTCCCCCAGATGCTCCTAGATAGGGATAGTAGGACTGATGATGGATCAGCCTTGCGGTCGCCTTTTTCTCATCATATTTTTTAAACTTACTGATTCTAGTTTAGGTTTCACTCCACTTCAGTTATTAATTTTATTTGGGATTTTTGTATAGGCATAAGCCCAGGATTTATTTACTTGTCATGTTTGTTTGAGATATTTACTATTATGTTGGGTTTCTCATAAACTTAGTGCTTGATTGGATTTTATTATTGCTTTGTATATTTATTCAAATTCAATTATTAATTTTCAATATATGTTTATATAGTTTGATGCAGAGAATGGTATTAATTGATAAACAAGTCCCATTTTCGGCGTATTGTGTTTGGCCAACCTTTACGTGAGAAAATTAGGGTTTTACAGTTGGTATCAGAGTATCCAGGTTCTAGTGTCCTTAGGATCTCAGTTGAATTCATTGCCTTCTGCATTGCGTCCTTTGATATGTAGATCCTATGCTTAGGGTTCATTATATTCTTACGATTATGCTAATTCAAAGTTTGTTTACTTTCAGATGGCAAATAGATAGAGGGGCAGACCTTGCCATGTAGTCACACCCTCTATAGAGGAGGAGGCTCATTCGGAGCCACAACAGCAGTCGCAGGTCCCACCAGCCCCATAGTTGATTACTCCAGCAGAGATCGCCACTATTGTAACCCAGGCAGTTTCCATTGCTATAGCGGCCGTACTCCAACACTTTCAACCACCACAAGCTCAACAGCAGCCACCACCATAATAGGTGACCGTACTAACCCAGACACTAGGGTTAATTTGGGACAAGGCTAGGGAGGCCTTTGTAAAGAGACAACATTCAGAGTTCTCGGGTAGTCAAGATATTCTAGTGACAAGTAGGTGAAAGAAAGATATACATATACATTTACGGATGGTTGAGTGTACACCAGTGCAGAAGCAGATGTTAGCTTCATTTCATCTAGTGGGGGGCGTGCTCCAGTGGTGGGAGTTAGTCACGTAGGTTGCAGAGAGGGATAACTTGATGATTGATGAGTTCTGGGAGATATTTGAGGGGCAATATTTTCCCCAGGCTATGCAGTCTAAGATGAGGAGCCGATTTATGGAGCTCAGGCAGGAGGGACGTATTGTGGCTGAGTACGAGGAGGAGTTTACTTCCCTTTTATACTTTACAGAGGAAGATCTGAATACTGAGCATATGAAGATAGATATATTCATAGCGGGAGGCTCTTTTGGGGAACCCGACCTTCACCACATATAATTAGATGGTGAACGTCTCACTTCTCCACTGTCTGGATCACAGGGCCTTCCAGAAGAAATGGAGAGAAAAGCGACGTAGAGCTAAGTCGTCGAGCCAGCAGGATAAGACGAGTAAGGGTAATAGATCTGGGACCCATCAGTTTAGGGGTACTTCGCCCGTAGATCAATATAAAAGATTTAGGGGTTCCGATGATCAGAACGGGCAGGGCCATGGGCAGTCAGGATAGGGCCAACAGCACAGAGTTAGGGTTGAGGCCAGTAGAGCCGATAGGCAGAGCGCCTCCCATTTCACGGGAACTGTTACACTTGCGGAGAGAGGGTGTCCTCGGGGTAATCATGTGGCTTTGTAGCAAGGAGGTCAGAGGGGATATCAAGTGATTCCTTTAGACTTACCGATAAAGCACGAACTGGTGTACTGCGTAGGGACCTCCCTACTTATGTGTGTTTTGTGATGTCTGATTAAATAGGAGATTTCCTTAGACTTACTGATAGAGCACAGATAAAACACCACTGGTAGATGCTTTTCAGTGTTGCACATATGAAAATATATATATATATATATATATATATATATATATATATATATATATATATATATATACCCGAATTAAATAAGATTAATTAATTTGTCTAGGAACATAGACATAAATCACAATCCCATACTATGTGTGCATAATAGATGTTTATGTCTCCTTCACGAGATATATGAGACTAAAATACTTAGGGCATTGATAATATGAATGTATACGGTTACGTTTTAACATGATGACTATAGCTAATGCATTGATATTACATTGGCACAATTATCATTTATTATTTCGGGACTTATTTGGATACAAGTAATATCACACTTAGATGAGGGGTGAGATGGTAATCGTATGTGAGTGATAATGGGGTATATTTACTTAAAATCGATTGTATTTATTGCACTTTAAATTAAATAAGGTAATTCTTGCAACTCTAGGGCGCTGATCCAAATTTAAATATTTTCTCCCTCCAAGTTCTCCTAGACATGGATAGCAGGACTATTGACGGATCAGCCTTGCGGCCTCCTTTTACTGATCAGATTTTCCAGACTTATTGATTCTAGTTTAGGTTCTACTTCGCTTCATTTATTTATTTTATTTGGGATTTTTTTATGGGCATAGGTTCGGGATTTATTTACTTCATGTTCGATTGAGATATTTACTGTTATGTTGGATTTCTCATACACTTAATGCTTGGTTGGATTTTATTATCGCTTTGGATATTTATTCAAATTCAATTATGATTAATCAATATATGTTTATATGGTTTGATGCTGAAAATGGTATTAATTGACAAACAACTCCTATCTTCGGTGTATTGTGTCTGTCCAATCTTTACGTGAGAAAATGGGGGTTGTTACAAAAATTGTTTCATAAAAAGTGAGTTATTATTTAATAAATAATATTTCATTCAGAATATAATTTTTTTAAGTTATACTAAAAATCTTTAATAACAAACGTATATATTTGTTTTATGAAATTAGAGACAAAAGGTATGATGAGAGAAAAAGATAAAGAGAAAAATTAGGGAGAGAAAAGACCAAAAAGTGGTGGAAGGTATTTTGGGAAAAAATCAAAAGTACAACGAATGCCTAACATCGTTGGTCATTTGGGGTACAATCTAATTATGTTATAAAGTTGGGGTTAAGACTAAGTATCATTAGGAAATTGGGTTAAGTCTAAATAACTGACAAGAAGCTTTTTGCGTACGGTCGTTGTCTTCAAAAGCCACTCTCAAAATTTTCTTGAGTACCTACAAAACTTGTCTAAAAATAACTCGTATTGCGGTAAGAACGGGTATCAATCCTACTTTTAAGGTGAAACAATTAATGTGAAAACGTGCAATTAAATTTTTTTTATTAAAATCTTTTATTTATTTATTTTTATTTTTAAAACAATTTCAAGGGAAAAATTAACTAATTAAATTATAAAATGACTAAATAATGAAAAAATGTGCAACCGAGTGTGAAATAATGTGAGAAAGTCAAGAGATGGGATTACACTGCATTTTCAATTATTTTAATTTCACAATTTATTCATTTGAAATATTTCGAGATAATATTAAATCGATAATCTAACTCTCGTTAAAATTATAAATTTAATAAAAAAAAAATCAGAAAATTAATTTAAAAATGTCACACAATGAAAAATTAGGACTTATACTATTTTCAAAAAATTACCCGCTAGGATCAATTTAATGAAAACAATAGCAATCTTCAAATTTCAACACCGAATTAATATTCAAATTTCGGAAAAACTTATCTCTAGTTCGATTCCTAAATTCAAACATTAATTCGTTCAATTAATTTACTAACTCTCGTTACATAAATTAATCGGTGACAGTTAAAAATTAATTTACTTAGAAATATAAAATTAATAAAACTAATTAATTAAATTAACATCATTCGCATTGCATCCCACCCCATGAACGGGGTGTTTAGTCAAACATTCTCATGTGAGCATAAACAACAATAAGTAATATGTCAAAAAGGAAATAAATTGAAAAGAGAATGTAGAAATACAATACGCAATTTTTTCCATAAATTTGTCTTGAAATGCGCCTTGGCACGCATCCAACTTATTTACAATTTTCAGCACTTGATTGCAAAAAGAAGAGTAGAAACTAAACCTAAAAATTATCCTAAAGCTAAACTAATTTTTTTTGTATTTTTCTGAATTTTTTATGACCCTACACTGTACATAATATACACTCTGTTTCTCTCTCTATCTGCGTCTGTTTTTTTTTTCTTTTCTGATGAGTCTTCTTTAATGAACTAATACCTCTTTTTTTTATAACCCACGAGTCTTTTCTTTGTTATTGTTGGATGAGAGATTTTTTTGGGATTTCATTTGGATTGGCTAAGTCAAAGGTTTTTTTGGATAGGCTTTGGTTTATTCCGATTTTTAAGGGATGGCGATGACAGGTGGAGGTTCGGGTTTTGGTTTGGCCCGGATCGCGGCCTGGTTCTAGCGAAAATTCGGGGTTGGACGGGTTGAGCTGGTTTGACACGGGTTTGGGGCTGGAGGGGTTGAGGGTTTGTGTGGCCAGAGCAGAGATGTTGGCCGGAGCAGGGGTCCGGTTTCAGAGGGTCGCCGCCGGCGGGGGTGCAGCGCCAGAGACAAGGGATGTGGAATCGCGGGTCTGGGCTGGTGGTTCAACCGGGTATGGTGATGGGTTTGGCTTGATAATGGGATGGTTGGTAATGGTTGATTTGGGTTATAGAGGAGAGAGAACGTGTGTGTAGTTGGAAGGTTGAAGATAGGTTTGGGTAAGGGTTGTGTGTGGGTGAGGTGCATAGGAAGTAGAGGTGAAGGTGTAGGATTGTGTTGTGTGTATATAAGTGTATGCAAGTTAGGTGTGAGTGGGTTTGGTGTTGGTAAGTGGTGTGTGTGTTTAATTTGTACACCTAAAAAAAATAAAACAATCTAATTAAAAATTAAAATTAACAATACTAAAAAATAACATCCTAAAAAAACTCAAATAATAAAATAAAAGAGATAAAAACTAAAAATCTAAAAATCAAATAAAAATAAAACTAAAGACCAAAAAAATCTAATAAAATTAAAAAAAAGTAACATCTCAAACTAAAAAAAAAGTAACATCTCAAACTAAAAAAAATGAAAAAAAAGGAAATAAAATAAAACTCTATTAAACCTAAAAAAATATAATCCTAATAAAAATAAAATAAAAAAATATATATATATAAAATGAATTCTAATAAAACTAGAAAATAAAACAAAATAAAGATTAAAAATTAAAAACTAATAAAAATCAATATTAAAATATATAAATAGAAAAATAGAAACTAAATCCTAGATAAATCTAAAATAAATCCTAAAAATAAAACGACTCAAAATAAAAATCTAAAAAAATCTAAAAAGGTACAAACTCAACATACACAGGCTCGGGTGAGAGACTGGGCTCGGTCTGGTCTAGGTTAAGATTACGGGACTGGTTTGGGGCATCGGAACACATCTCGGCACGCTCAAATAGGACTCTGACTTCGCGATATCTTTGATTTCTTCGTTGCAAGCTTTTAACCGGCTTTGTGTCGCAATTGACTTGATTTAGCATCATTTAACACCGCAACTGCATATTGACCTGCAAAGTGATAGAATACGAACATATGGTCATTTTTAATTAAAACGAGTTACTAAAATGTATCTATTCGGGGTATAAAATATACACTTTTGGGTGCTTATCACACCACCCCAAACAGAACATTGCTAGTCCTCGAGCAAAAATAGAGAGAAATAGAAATAAGTGACCAAAAGTGTGTCACTTTCGCAGGCACTGGAGATTGCACTTAGCATGTACAACAAGCCGTTAAACCTATAGTTTGCCCTATAGGACGAGTGGTGTCTCGTGAGGATTTGTAGTGAATATACCCACACAATTCAAAACTTATTTAAATGCAGTATATGAGTAGATGATGAAACACTATACAACCCAACTTAAAGGACGTCAAGGAATACCGTATTGAACTATCAAAAAAAGATATGAAATTACTTAATATCAAAAGCGTAATCCTTCCTAAAACTCGGCGTGTGTAGTGTGAAGTAATCTTAAGTATCATTAGAGTAATTCTAAGATCGCCTTTTAAGAATCGACGCTTTGACCTTAATTCTCACTGGATATATCTCTTTGAATCGAACTCTCTGAGAATTTGGTAAGTGTATCTCTCTAGTATGTGAGGAGGTGAGTAAATGTAAGCAAGTTCAAACATCTCACACACTTTATAAAAAATGACGGATATATAAAAAAAATTGATCTCATGAACGAATGCTAACCACTATGTCGAGAATGTCGAGTTATTCACCATAGAATCTTTTCGTTTGCCCGAACACTTTACCAAGGGTGAAAAATGTTATTTATGAAAGGTATGAGGGGCTTATGAATAAGATGAATGATGGGGTGTTTTGAGAAGAGTGTGACACACTTTGATTGACTATAGTCATCATCTTTTGAATTTATGATCGCATATTTCTTTTTCCTCTTTTATATATAATTTTTTTCTTTGCTTCATTTTTTTCTATTTTTTTTTCTTTTTTTTCTTTCTTTTTTTATATTGATGCATTTTTCTTTTCATAACACAAATGGAGACAATTTACATGGAAAATTTCAAACACTCTTTTTCTAAAAAAATATGGCAGTGGTGGGAAATGACATATGGATGGTATCTGGGATATATATGGATAGAAAATGTGATATGAAAAATGGCAAGTGTATGGTAAAATAGGTTTAGTGCTCGCGACAAACTATAAGATACATGTTTCTTATAACTCGAAAGTGATGTCATTCTCAGTGATTATGCTAAAATTGAAAAAATAATGAGATCATGCAACGACTAATTGTGGTACCCAAAGAAAGTTGAGTCAACTTGTGACTCGGAGATATGTAAAAACCCTCAAAAAGGTGAAAAACTCAAATCTCACGGGTTTTAAGTCTCCACTAGTGATCTTTTAAGGCTCTCTTGAGAATATAGTTACTCTTCACTTTTGATTGTAAACGTGATAGTACAAATTGTCGAGTTTAAGAATTCATAGTGCAAGTACACTTTTCAGAGGTATTAATTAATTTAAGGTCAAAAGCGTAAGTTTTGGGTCGAACACGGTTATTCCAAGATTTCTAAAAGAGGGATGATAGACAAATCATGTCATAAAAATTAAATTTAACTGCACAAAAAGTTTAAAATCACTTGTTTATGAAAATTTTCAAAAGAGGTACGATTTTGATAAATTTCCCACCCCCAAACAAAAGAGAACATCATCCTCGATGTTAAAAACCATATATAAAAATGAAATCACAAGGCAGGAAAGATAGTACCATAATGAAACACTAGTGAAATGTACCGCATTATGGAGGATAGATGAAACCTGAAGAACAGATGTGATACAAAAATACATACAAGTCTATAAAGTATGTGAAAATCATTGGGTGGTGTGAAACACCACCCCCAAACAGGATGAGACTCGTACTCAGAAATAATGAACAACGGGCGGACTCCCGGTAGCGCTAAGTTTAATGTCTTCAGCCAGATCGATCAGAACTCACCCTAAGGATAAGAACTAGGAAATCACGGGGCGACAGAAAAATAGGGTGATGAAAATCACCCCCAAACAAGACTGAAGCGTCAGTCTTGCTGGATAAAGGAGAAAATAGGTCAATGCACTTGTATAGCAAAGTGCATCACTCGATGCAAAGCATCGGTGGACCATGGGCGGGTGGGTAAGAGGCTATATGGATGAAGGGTAAGGGTGAGGGTATACAGGCACCGATCACGGGCCTTGTTGAGCTTAAAGGTGAGGGAAACTAGGGCCCTATAAGCGCGATGCTCTAGTTATATGGGGAGGCAAAAAGGTTTAGTAAGTGGGATGGGGTGGTCCTTATAGAAAGTGCACGACCATTCTATAAATGGACGGTGATAATGGTCGTGCCGTAACATGTCAGGGAGCTCTAAATGGAAAAAATCAACACCACAAGGAGGTGGTGTGCATAAAGTAACAAGCTCGGTATCACGAAAGATAATAGTAGAACTAATACTCTCATAGATAGTGGTGTCAATGAAAAATGCACAAATGGGATCGTGGGTTATTAGGGTGGAAAGTGGGTGTAGGTGAGGACCTAAATGCTTAGATGTGAATAGGAAAATAATAATAGCAAGGTTCGAATCAAATGGTGGGGTGGTAGGGACGATGTGTGGGTCGGGTGGGACAAAGGGTGGGGGAAGGTGATCTAACTCACGGGTAGGAGACACACATTCCTCATGAGGCGCGGAGTGATCCTCAAGGTCACTTGCAGGAGGAAATGTGGAAATAAATGAGGGAGTGATCAACTTAGCCACCATTACGTCACCATCTGAGGTGGTGAAAGGGTCTAACGAGGCTTTAAGATCCGAGATAGATGAATCTATATCAATATTCGGCTCAAGGGGAGCCAAATATGATGGGGTAGGATCCATATCAAGAGAGGTAGAAACCATCTCGGATTCAATATCAAGAAAATGGTGAGCACTCGTAGCCGGAGCTAACCCAGGATGAAGTGGTTACTCGGGAACACACGAAGTGGGCTTAATAGGTGTAGGCTCAGGCATAAATAAGGATTCTATGGAAGGGGAAAGGAGAACCTTTATGGTGGGTTCGAGAGGGTAGGGCGGTGTGGGTCAGTCTCACAAATAGTGGAAATGTTAACACTATTGTCAACTTAGGGCCCGGACCACGGAGTGGTCTCAACTTCAAGATTCTCAGGATGATAGGGTTAGTCACACTCAGAATTAGTGGCACAAGATGACATATCATCGTCCCACGCGGGAGCAATAATGGGTTGACTTGGGGTGAAATCTGACTCGATCGCACACTCAAATGCAGTAAATCTGTGTTCAAGCCGTTGAAGGGCTTCATTTTGAGATTGAAGAGTGTGCGCGAACTTGTGTAAGTGGCTTTCGAGAGCGGATGTGCAAGGTGGTGGGGAGGTGGCAGTGGGTGGCGGTGGTGGGTGAGGTGGACACAACTTGATAGAAATACTAGGATGTGGATAATACTCATATGAAGTGTGTGGAGAAGGGTCAAGTGTAGCATTCACGGGAGAAGCATCTCCATGAGGGATAAAAGTGTGATCAACATGAGGATCATATGAAGGGGACAGATAGGTATGAGGTGCACGAGGTGGCGATGACGACTATTGGAAACCGTAAGGATCCACAACATGGCTTTGGGATTCATATTGCATGGAAGGATGATCAGGCCTCCATGAATAGCTCGGGTACTCATACCCCTCGACATTAGATATGTCGTGACAATACGTCGAGGGTGGGTCCAAAACAGTGTTATAGGGATACACATGTTCCAAGGTGGATTCAGATAGAGAGAATATAAATGGACACTCATGGGACAAGTGATCGCTAAGAAAGCAGTGTGTGCACGATGAAGCATGTGATGGGTTGACACTCGTCACCGGAGGCGGTGGAAGATGAGATGTGTGAATGGACGACACAAGAGTATCAACGGTGTGCGTTTGAGAGTTAAATCCCTGAATTAATGAATCAATGGTCGATTCGGGCTTATCATCAAACAAACTTCGAAAGAATGTGAAATGGCCAAAGTATTCCTGTAAAGGACGTTCTTCGACCATGACAAGAGGAATATTTTTCGGTTTTTAAATATTTTTCAAAAGAACATAAAATCTTTTTGTGATTTTTGAAAATAAGAAAAGGAAAATCTTTTTGGTATTTTAAATATGAAAAAAAAGAAAATCCTTTTGGGATTTTTGAAAATATTTTTTAAAAAAGAAAATATTTTTGGTATTTTTCAAAAAATGGAAAAAATTGGACTCTTGATTTGGTCGAACTAACTAAAATCGATTACCTAAAGAATGGATTTGGACACACAAGTCAAGAAAAAATCCTAACGAGCACGTCGCTAATTATTATCTTCAAAATTAGTGAGAGGGGTAGTCAAATTTTAATTAAGTCCGCGGGCGGCGAAAATCACAGAATTTATCTTTGTGATCGCCTCGTGCAAAAATGTGTTCCTACGGTGCTAGCTAGTTGATTGATTTTAAATTTAATGATAGCTAGGTTAGCACACAATGGATAAGAGAGTGAGTCGGGTGATGAAATTCCTTCTCGTTTCAATGACCGGGTTCAAGTCTTAGGTAAATGAATTCATCAAACCATTCAATTTAAGTGCGATGCAGAAATTAAAAGCACATAGGAGCAATTAATCACACAAAAAATGAACTCGCTGGCAGGAGAGTCGCGAGGGATAAAAAATGGTACCTCCCACGATTTTTACACACGTGGGCTGAAGACCGAGCTGAGTCGACCGGGGGGAGATCTCACCTATCTCAGTTGTCCCCGGGAGTCCTACCGACCCAAAGTAGAGAGGCTTCAAAAATCCTCGCCTTGGATGCCCTCTCTCTACCTTGTCCGGTTTCCCTTTTTGCTTTTTTTTTTAATATTTTTTATATGAATAATTATTACAAATAAATCCGTGTAAAAAAGCACCAAAATAAATACAAAGCTGCAATAAGCCTATACAACCAGTCTAAGGAGGAGGGAGAAGAAATAATAATTACAAGTAAAAATAAAATAAAATTACAAGTCTTCAATTGCTTCAGACCAGGAAAGCGACAACGGCGCCATTTGATAAGAAGCTTTTTGCGTATGGTCGTTGTCTTCAAAAGCCACTCTCAAAATTTCCTTGAGTACCTAGAAAACTTGTCTAAAAATAACTCGTATTGCAGTAAGTACGGGTATCAATCCTACTTTCAAGATGAAACAATTAATGTGAAAACGTGCAATTAAATTTTTTTATTAAAATATTTTTTATTTATTTATTTTTTTAAAACAATTTTGAAGGGAAAAATTAACTAATTAAATTATAAAATTATAAAATCAGTAAATAATGAAAAAAATTGCAACCGAGTGTGAAATAATGTGAGAAAGTCAAGAGATGGGATTACACTACATTTTCAATTATTTTAATTTCTCAATTTATTAATTTGAAATATTTCGAGATAATATTAAATCGATAATCTAACTCTCGTTAAGATTATAAATTTAATAAAATCTTTTTCAGAAAATTAATTTTAAAATGTCACACAATGAAAAATTAGGGCTTATACTATTTTCAAAAAATTACCCGTTAGGATCAATTTAACGAAAACAATAGCAATCTTCAAATTTCAACACCGAATTAATATTCAAATTTCGGAAAAAACCGATCTCTATTTCGATTCCTATATTCAAACATTAATTCGTTCAATTAATTTATTAACTCTCGTTACATAAAT
Organism: Sambucus nigra; assembly: GCA_949130495.1. Classification (NCBI taxonomy): domain Eukaryota; kingdom Viridiplantae; phylum Streptophyta; class Magnoliopsida; order Dipsacales; family Adoxaceae; genus Sambucus; species Sambucus nigra. The sequence continues at coordinate 540,236,542 of OX422214.1, read as the reverse complement.
TAATCGGTGACAGTTAAAAATTAATTTACCTAGAAATATAAAATTAATAAAACCAATTAATTAAATCAACATCATTCGCAGTGCATCCCACCCCATGAACGGGGTGTTTAGCCAAACATTCTCATGTGAGCATAAACAACAATAAGTAATATGTCAAAAATGAAATAAATTGAAAAGAGAATATAGAAATACAATACGCAATTTTTTTCACAAATTTGTCTTGAAATGCGCCTTGACATGCGTCCGACTTATTCACAATTTTCAGCACTTGATTGCAAAAAGAAGAGTAGAAACTAAACCTAAAAATTATCCTAAAGCTAAACTAAATTTTTTTGTATTTTCTAAATTTTTTTTATGACCCTGCACTGTACATAATATACACTATGTTTCTCTCTCTATCTGTCTTTTTTTTTTCTTTTCTGATGAGTCTTCTTTAATGAGCCGATACCTCTTTTTTTTATAACCCACGAGTGTTTTGTTTGTTGTTGTTGGATGAGAGATTTTTGTGGGATTTCATTTGGATTGGCTAAGTCAAAGGTTTTTTTTGGATAGGCTTTGGTTTATTCCGATTTTTAAGGGATGGCGATGACAGGTGGAGGTTCGGGTTTTGGTTTGGCCCGGATCGTGGCCGGGTTCTGGCGCGGATCCGGGGTTGGACGGGTTGAGCTGGTTTGACACGGGTTTGGCGCTGGACGGGTTGAGGGTTTGTGTGGCCGGAGCAGAGATGTTGACCGGAGCAGGGGTCCGATTTGAGAGGGTCGCCGCCGGCGAGGGTGCAGCGCCGGAGACAAGGGTTGTGGAATCGCGAATCTGGGCTGGTGGTTCAACCGGGTATAGTGATGGGTTTGGTTTGTTAATGGGATGGTTGGTAATGGTTGATTTGGGTTATGGAGGAGAGAGAAAGTGTGTGTAGTTGGAAGGTTGAAGATGGTTTTGGGTAAGGGTTGTGTGTGGATGAGGTGCATAGGAAGTAGGGGTGAGAGTGTAGGATTGTGTTGTGTGTATATGAGTGTATGAAAGTTAGGTGTGAGTGGGTTTGGTGTTGGTAAGTGGTGTGTATGTGTTTAATTTGTACACCTAAAAAAAATAAAACAATCTAATTAAAAATTAAAATTTACAATACTAAAAAACAAGGTTCTAAAAAACGTGGGGCGTGATCGAGGCGTGGAGGCCAAGCCTTAAGCCTTAGAAGCCTAGGCGGGCCTAGGCGTAAAAAGGCGTGAAAAGGCGTTTAGGCCTTTTTAATATATTTTAATATTTTTTAACCATAACAAGGCTATTAAAATACTAAAATTGTACATATCATAAATATATGTCGGAATATTTGAAAATAAAAATACTATTTGATTATTTTGGTTGAGATAATGGTCCGGTTTGTAAAAAAATCATTAAAAGGCGATATCGTTTCACTAAAGCATTGTTGTTTTTAGAGAAAAAAGTACGCTTTAAGGGTTTTACCAAGCATAAGGCGTCAAAATCTTAAGGCGGGGCGTTTCTCCCAAGCTTCAAGCCTAGGCGGAGCCTAGGCGGGTTTTTTAGAACAGTGCTAAAAAATAACATCCTAAAAAAACTCAAATAATAAAATAAAAGAGATAAAAACTAAAAATCTAAAAATCAAATAAAAATAAAACTAAAGACCAAAAAAATCTAATAAAATTAAAAAAAAAGTAACATCTCAAACTAAAAGAAATGAAAATAAAAAGAAATAAAATAAAACTCTATTAAACCTAAAAAAATATAATCCTTATAAAACTAAAATAAAAATATATATATATAAAATGAATTCTAATAAAACTAGAAAATAAAACAAAATAAAGATTAAAAATTAAAAACTAATAAAAATCAATATTAAAATAAAAAAATAGAAAAATAGAAACTAAATCCTAGATAAATCTAAAATAAATCCTAAAAATAAAACGACTCATAATAAAAATCTAAGAAAATCTAAAAAGGTACAAACTCAACACACACAGGCTCGGGTGATGGACTGGGCTCGGTCTGGGCTAGGTTAAGTTTACGAGACATCGGAACACATCGCGGCACGCTCAAATAGGAATCTGACTTCGCTGCCTCTTTGATTTCTTCGTTGCAAGCTTTTAACCGTTTCTGTGTCGCAATTGATTTGATTTAGCATCATTTAACACCGCAACTGCGTATTGACCTGCAAAGTGATAGAATACGAATATAACGTCATTATTAATTAAAACGAGTGACTAAAATGTATCTATTCGGGCATAAAATATACACTTTTGGGTGCTTATCAATAACCCCAACATTTAGCACAATTTGAATTATTGGTACCTTGATGCATTTTAATATGTTGATGGGGTTAAGTTTAAAAAAATGTCATTTGTTTTTAAATAATCATTTATTTGTCTAGTTTTCAATTTGGTACTCACTTATTTCATTTATGCATCTCTGGCCCTCAAAATGCATGAAAACCATCCATGATCGTTAAGTGGACTTTTCTATCATAAATCTCCTAAATACCATTGTTTATGAATTCTAAATATTCCTAACAAAATATAAAAGTATAAAAAAGTAAATTTCACTCGGAGACAATTGTTTCTTTTACATATAATATATATATATATATATATATATATATATATATATATATATATATATATATATATATATATGAGAATTCTTACATACATCATGCTTTATACATCATTCTACATCACACCTAGTTATAGGGCAAATTTTTTTTTTTTTTTTTCAAATTGTTTTTTCCTTTTGAAATCGACCTTCCAATAAAAAATGTTAAAAAAATTAGGTCAACATACATTTTGTAGAGATTTTTTAAAAATCCACAAAAAACTGTTCAAAATACTTTATTTATAAGGGTCTGCGCCAGTATTTTTTGTGAATTTTTTAAAAATAGCTGTAAAATATATTTTGACCTAATTTTTTGAATATGGGTTGATTAGAAGGTTAATTTCAAGAGGAAAATAAAAATTTTGGAAAAAAAGTTTCTTAAGGCCTAAAACTAGATGTGATGTATGGTGTGATGTATACATCATAATGTAGGTGACCCTTCCTAATATAGGAGAACGCTCACATACGTCATGCTCTATACATCATTTATACATCAGACCTAGTTGTAGCGCCTAAAAAATGATTTTTTCCAAATTTTTTATTTTTCTCTTGAAATTATCCTTCCGATAAATTCATGTTCAAAAAATTAGGTTAAAATACATTTTTGAGCTATTTTTAAAAAATTCACAAAAAATTGCTCTAAGGGTCTGTGCCAGTAATTTTTTGTTGATTTTTTAAAAATAGCTATAAAATTTATTTTGACGTAATTTTTTGAATATGGGTTGATTAGAAGGTTAATTTCAAGGGGAAAATAAAAAATTTGGAAAAAAAGTTTCTTAAGGCCTAAAACTAGATGTGATGTATGGTGTGATGTATACATCTTGATGTAGGTGAGTCTTCTTATATATATATATATATATATTAAAACAACATAGACATTTTTATTTTTGTTTTCAAAAAATGTTCTTACACTTGTTTCCCTTTCCAAACAAAGAAACTCTTTTATTTTTACAAAAAACTTTTGTTATGGTTATTTCCCTTTCCGATCATAAAAATATACTTTAAAAAAAATTGTTTAAACCATTTTCAATGATTTTAATGTCTTTCCTATAAGCATGTTTTATACTTATTTGTGTTTTAAATATTAAAAATATTGTTTCGTCTAAAATGTTTTTTAAGGGTTTTGTTTTATTTTAAAAAAAATACTGTTTTTACACTTATTTTCCTTATTAAATATAAAACCTATACTTCAAATGTAAATGTTAGTGTGCACACCTCAAAGTGGTTTGCTGATGCATTTCTTTTTCATATAATGCTTTTAGTCGCTTTCCATTCATCCGTGTTCACATGGAAATGGCAAGTTATTACTAGTTGTAATTTGTGATAAGTGCTTCCTGTATATTTTCAAAGCAAATAAGCTACTAAATATGGCGTCCCACCTTGTTTGATTGGATTTTTCGTCACCAATAGAAAAGAAGAGAAGGAAAACTCATTTTGCGTGTCCCAACAACTTTTATAGGATTGTAGTTGAAAAAACGTAATTCAAATAAACAAGTAATTGTAACAAAAAAAAATAAAAAATAAAAAAAATAAGCAAGTAATTATCCTCTAGTCTACCTCTTGACCCATTGATATAAGCCTACCACTTAAATAATTTTGGGGGTTAATTGAATTTGATCCCCAATTTGATCTTCGGTACTGTCAAAATAATTATTGATCAGCGAAAATCATGAATCGCGAACATGAATTAGTCGAGGTGCGCTTAAAGCTGGCACGTACACCACGTGGTATGATACAAAAAAAAAAGACACGACCCTTCCAAAATTACATTACACACTATATATAAAATGATTTGAAATATATAGTTTTTAATATAAATGATTTTTTAGTTTTTTGGGATTTAATCCCATCTTTTAAGATTTTTTTGGCTCTCATCCCATATTTTTTGTAAGTTGTAGTGAGTCCTATAACCACTTGTAACTGTCCATCATTCTTTCTCTAGAGAATAACAATTATCTCATAGTGATTACAATAGGATCAACAATTAAAAAAATAAAGACATGAGAGTAGATACAAAAAAAAATTTAAAAATTAAACTAAACACTTAAGATCTCATAATTTTAAAGTATAATATTTTTGTCTTAATAAGGGAAATAAGTGTAAAAACATTTTCTTAAACGTAAAAAAACATTTTAAACAAAACAATATTTTTATATAATTTTTATGTTTGAAAAGGGAAATAAATATAAAAATAGTTTTTTTAAACAAAAACGTTGAAAACAATTTAAAGAAAAAAATATGTATATTTTTTACTTTTAAAAATGTTACGGTCAATACATAGATAATTTTTTAAAGAAAAATATAATTTTATTTATCAATTTAAGTAAGAATTCGTACATTACCATAGTAATTCTAGTGCATACAGTAATGCACCGACTAATATGGTAATGTACAAATACTTACTTAAATTTATAAATATAATTATATATTTTTTATACATTGATTATAACATGTTAGTATATAAAAATGAATTAAAGTTTGGTAAATAATGTGGTGTTTGGTGATCTTTAACTAATACAAAAACCAAAAAACAAAGTATATCGATCGTATGTGAAATTGAGAAAAATATATATATAAATCATCTACACAATGACACGAGTTCGACGATATTTGTTTGGTATTTTGTGAATTTTATATAGAAAGTTATGTTTTTAATGAATTTAACAAATAAATTAAATAAAAAATCTGTTTTTCACACACACATACACATAAAAAGAAAAGAAAAAAAAAACTTAACGATTAGTTAAGTTTTAAACTAAAGTGAATGAAGTAACAAAGTTTAAAATTTTGTGTCAAAAGTAAGTCCTTTTCGTTCACGAGATACACGACCCATGAGTCGCTCAGTCATCATTTGACTCGGTGAGATCCACATCTCATAGGAATGGACATATCATAAATCCTTTCGTTGGACTCACGCAACTTCCCAAATCAGAAAATCAAAGCTAGTTAAAGAAATCACTTTGTGGCACCTCATAAGTTATTTTGTTGGACTCACGCAACTTCTTTGCATCTTAGCTACCATCTCCCTGCACTTTGTAAAATCATGGTTTTGAGCAAGTGATAATTCTAATAAACCACCATATGTATTCTCAAGTTTTTAGTGGTATTTGATTCCTTCAATATAATCAAACTACTCATGTTTCTATCAAGTCCAAGAACAGCCTTGAAATGGATAAATAAAATGTCATTAATTAAATATAGTTTTTGTAAAATTTATTTATATTTATATCTAAAAATGTGACATCAAAATTTGAGACATTCAACAAATAGAGTATGTCTCTTAATTTATTATGAATTTTTTTATGTAATATCCAAATGTGTTAGCAAGAACATAAAAAAACCTACTTAGTACACGTCCATATGTTTTTATATAAATTGCTATGGAGGAGTTGGGATTTTATAACAAATATATATATATATATATATGAGAGGAGGGTATTTTACTGTTCCAAAATATTAACGGTTGAGATCTAATTTATTGAAGCGATCTAAGGGAGTGAGAGTGTGTCATGTCACAACTTAATCATTGTGACATGAAATGATTGAACAAAACACGCGTGATCCCCAAAGAAAAGCCCTAGCCTCCCCCGCTGCCTCTCACGGCTCACTCATCATCTCAAACATTATTTTCCCCTCCCACGCTACCCTCACCCATTTCCCCTCACTCATCATCTCACACATGCTCTCCCCCTCACCCTCTCCCGCTGCCCCTTCCCCCTCCCATTCTCCCACGACGACCCCCTTCCCCATCACACCCTCACCCATTTCCTCACCACATGCTCATCCCCACCAGATCTCCACCGTCGCTGCTTCATTCAAATAAAACTCCACCGGATCTCCACTGGATTGGGTATTTTATATATAATATTTTTTTCTTTTTTGCGACTCAAATCTGCTAAATATTCATCGAATCTCCACCGGATCCCCATTGGATCCCCACTTTCATTTTGAGTCTGCATAAAACTGATTCGGGTTTTGGGGGTTTTGCATAACACTGATTTCTTGATATGCTTATTTGTTTCTTATGTTTTGTTTGTGTTCTGATTTATGTTTTGGGGTTTTTACAAATTGATTTCTTGGTATGATTTTGTATAACATTGATTCGATTTTTTGGGTTTTGCATAACATTAATTTCTTGGTGATTTATATTATAATGTTAATTTTTTTCGGTGCTAATTGTTTATTCTTATTTATTATTTATATAGTCCCTTGATTTTCGCCCCCGACGAGTCACCGACCCTCCTTATCCAACACAGGCGTTCTAGCATTGGGTCAGTTCAGAAATAAACTCATCATAAGGTTGTCCAACTCATTTCAAGTATTTTTCCCTTATCTAATTTCATTATTTCTAGAAATACATGGGTAGTTTTTTTTGTAAGTTGCTCTGATAAATGCTAAAGTGGTTAAGGGAAGAACATGGTATGTCGGTTGGTACCCCAGTGGACGTTGTTATAAAATTCTTCATGTTCATGTTGAATATTATGGGATTTAATTCTAATGTATTTCATTTTTTTTGTCAGTTTGTTGGAAAATATGTGTAATAAAAATCAAGGCCTTTAAATTATGTATGTTTCTTGGTTCTGTTTTTTAAGTATTCTGAAACCACAATGGTTGCACACCCATTATATGGAGGTTTCATTAACTTCCTTGAAAAATTATGGTTGAAAACACATTTCCTATTCTTAATGTCCACACCTCATGGCGTCGATGAACTGTTCCACACACAATGAAAATTTTCCTAGATGTATAGTTGATATCTTATTTTATTTCCGAATATGAAGTCTTAAAATGTAAGTGGTACAAATGTTGTACAATATGCAAATTATTTAGGCATTTTAAACCAAAATCTTTAGGTCTTTTGTGTTTATTTTTGTTTAGCCACACAAATAGTTTTGAGATCTTTCATATTTGTTTTGCAGGATCATTAGTTGTTTTGAATATCAACTCTTGAAATCCACAAAGGTAAACTCTATACAAATTTTGTTTCAGATTTGGTTTTTGGTGGATTAGAGTTTATTTTCCACTATTCATTTGAGTAATTGTCTTCATCTAATTTTACGAAAACATGTTTTTGGATCATGTTTTGTATACTGATTTGGTTTTTATTTAAAATTTAATTTTATACTCACTTCGTTGTTTATTTTTCTTTTTAGATTTGAAGAAAATGGCATCCCATAACAATGTGTTATTTATAATCATATCCAGGTTTGTTAAAGTTTATAATTTTAAGTTTCTGTTTTGAAGTTTTGTTTTTATTATTTCCATTTAAATATTGGGCAGGTTTATGAGAAATCTGATAATCTTGGGTTTACCCATCCATTATCTGTGAGTATAACTTGATAAGATATGATATCTCAAATCTTTTGTGTTATTTATTATGATTGTAGGTTTTGTAAAATAAAATTATTTTCTTTATTGCATGAATTTTAATTAGTTTTCAACGGATTAGTTCAACTAATCTGTGTGGATGTATTGTTCAGGGATGACTATGTAGGATATTTATCTCTAAATTTATAATGTAACAACAAAATGGTCTTTGTATTTTGCTACATTATGCAGATCTTATCCTTACTGAATATGTAGATTTCATTCCCCTGTTAATCTCCTTATGTGTATGTTATTTTGCATTTTTTATTTTACTTTATATAATATATAAACTCCTAATAGAGCTATAAAAAATTTACAATCATGGATCAGATGTTAATCCAGCACTTCTTAGTCATTAAATGCCTATTACTTTTGATGCCGAGTTTTTTTTGTTAAGGAGACATGCCTCCATTACTTGTTAATGCTAGTATAAATTAATGAACACATACTTTTCTTCATATATAATTTTATCAAGTTGTTTGGTTGTATTCCTTGTGCTGCACGGCGTGCCTCTGTCTTTGTGAGAGGGGATGATGTCATTCACAATCTATTTTCAGAACTGGCTTATCAATACAAAGCTAGAGCAAGTGGATACACAAGAATGCTCCGAACTTGAATACGAGTTGGTGATGCTGCACGATTTTTTTTTATCATTAATTTTGTTGTTTATCAATTATTTTGCAGATTGAGCCATAACCGCTCTTCGAAATTATAGCAGGTACACTCTTTGTTCCTTCTCTCAGCATCGGGTTTAAAATAAAATTTAGATTAGGGTTTTTAAAACCCTATTTTTTAGTTAGGTTTTTGTCCATTAATGTTTTCATATGTATTCTTTATGTATTAAAAACACTGAACTGTTAAACAGAAGGATCGATAAATATTTAGAGGATTCTCTCCTATTACTTTTCCTTACCTTCTCATATTAGTCTTCTATACTCTTTCATCTTTGCAGCCCATAGTGCATTTTTTTATATAAGTTGTTCAATCTTTTTTATAAATTTACTCAAGAAGTTAGGATTTCCCTATATTATGGATCACGACTCAATATATTGAATCTTTTTATAAACTTATCTCTTAGGTACCCATGTGCTCACATAATTCGGATCTAAGACACGTACTCAATATGATATTCTAACAAGCTTAGCCTTGAATAGGTATGTCATTTTGCTATAATTATTCTAACAATCTTATACTTGACCATATTATAGATATGAGTAGCGTATCCATTTCACTTAACTTCTGTTATTTTCAAAGTTAAAAGCTCAGATGGTTTTAAACATGTATGTTATTTTGCTAAAATTATGAATACATCCTTATTTGTGTTCTTGGATTTAAAGTAAACAAGGTGTTATTTATGGTCAGTTCAAAACATATTTCTATGTGATAGGCAACTAAATAGATCTCTCTTCCTCGACAGTGAGATCTCCCCCACACATCATTTAAGTCTTCAAAACCTTCAACGACAAGGTAACAACTGAAAATATCTACATCTACTATACCTCATTTTCGTATTTTTATCTATAATTTACCATTTTTTCACTTTGTATCTTCATTTCCATAGCTGCGGTGGTGGGGTTTTCAGGTTTGTGGCGTTGGAGAATTTTATCATGGTCGTGTTCATCTCTCCACATCTCTATGTCGATTTCTTCAACAGGTGGTAGTCTTATTGTCTGCTTATTTTGCATTACCAATCACCGTTAAATCAGTTTTGGTATCATGTAATGTTGTACAACTCAACTAAAATGGTTTAAAAGAAACTTATCACAGTTATATCAATTTCGGTATTACATTTATATCACACTTCTATTAGTTTCAACATCATCTTGCATATAAGTTATATCAACAACTTGCATATTCCTCAGTTTGGAAGTTAATATTTGGACCTTTTGGTTTATTGTTAAATGACTCAAAACTATACAAAGTTTTGTTACATCTATGTTTGAAATGTTTTTCTAATACTTCTCCCTTAAGTTTGATAGGATAAAACGTTTTAGTATTCATATTTGAACTTGACCCCATGTAAATTTTATTGATTATGCTTTTATTGAAGTGATGTTTTTCATTCAATTTGTTGGAATCTTATATTAAACTTTACTCCATGCGAACATTTCTCTTTGTTACTGTTTATACTTATTAAAGAAGCCTCTAGTTGAAAACTCACCAAAGGCATCTTTTTTACTCTAATGTTAAATGTTGTTGAGTTATCAGATCTCATATCCATTAGTTGTTTCTCATTTAATTTACTTTATTTTGTCAAGGTCGAGGAGGATTACAATGAAGCCTAAAGTAAGTTATCTTGGAACTTAAGTTCTTATTAGCACTTCTAAATTTATTTTAGGGGCATTACAAAATAGCTTAGAGGGTAAAGTATGTTGATCAAGTGCAAACCGTGCGTCGTGTAATACGCAAATCGTTGTTATCGGTTCGGTGACTCAATGCAAAAACCTAAGCTACTACTACACTTGACAAGCAAACACATCGATAAGTCGGGTATCGCAAGAAATCCACAAGGAGTGATTGAATTTTAGATTTTAATTGCTTTAATTACTTCAGGAATAGAAGTATAAAATAAATAAAAGAAAAGGTGATGGTTGGGAAAGGTAAATAAAGAAAAAAATAAGTTACGCTACGCAAAAGTAAAGCGAGGACCAGGATTGCATCCTACCACACGGATCAAAACAACTACTAATCATGATTCCGGCTCGAGAGCAATTTAATAGAGCATTATCAATTAAGCATAAACATCACACAATAAAGAATTCAATCCAAAGTTGCGAGATTAAACATTTAACGAAAAATGGTCACACGCGGATTAAATTCGAAATATCGCTATAAACACTAACGTTGCATGACAAAGAAAGTTAAATGCATAATAATCCGATTTTAATGCACGAGGTTTCAAATAAATGCAATTTTACACGAAACCTATCTTTCGAGGTCCAAACCCGTAAATGGCAGAAAGAAATCCCGAACCTATTTATTTAAGGGTACATCATGATCTAAACTAATTAACAAAACAATAAACTAATTAAGCAAGAAATAATTAACGACAACTATCTAGATAAGGAAATTAAATGAAAACAATTGAAATAAAGCTAAAACAAGTAAATGACAACAAGGAAGATGAATGAATAGTATATTAACTTACAAAAAAATGGGTAAAACACCCAAAATGAGGAAAAGGGCTTAGCTCCAAACTATAAACCCTAAAACTAGAAATAATGAAAGATCCCTCTTCAAAATAAAGAGAAAGTGTATTTATACAAAACAAATCCCATGACAAACTTGTGAATAAAAGGAAGAAAAAACAAATATCTGCAGGGCCGAATTGATTCAGAGTTGGGCCGAATCGATTCAGATGAAAATATCTCGAGGCTGCGAGAGGGGCGAATCGGTTCGGGTGAAATCTGAATCGATTCGTAAAGAGGGGCGAATCGATTCGGCTGAAATTCGAATCGATTCAGAATGGAATAATTGGCACTCTGTCTCAACCTGAATCGATTCACAAGGGGCGAATCGATTCGGACCTACAGGTCTTGAATCCTTCCCCCGTTTTTGGATGGTTTGAATCTCTTCCGTTCAAAAGCCCATAATTTCTTCGATATAGCTCCAATTCGCACACCGTTTGTGGCCACACGAAGCTTGTTCAGAGGGATTCAACTTACGTGAAGACATTATGCCAGTTGCCCAAATTGTGAAATGACTAAAAAGCCCTTGCGCGTGCGGTTGTGTACGGAACTTCGCCGAAATGCATCTAAACTTCATACTAAGCATCCAAATACCTACAAAAGCTCAATTAACCCCTGAAAAAAATGTTAACATAGAAATCCTAGGTTGTCTAGTTAACGAGAATAAATATAGGGATTAAGATACCCGAGGGGGCTAATAACGCGTAGGTTAACGGGTGAAATACGCAATATTTGCATCGTATCATATGTGGATTTTCTGAATATGATTTCTCATTTCAGAATAATTATGTGGTAACTGGGAGAGGGTAGTTAGAATAAAGTCCCCAACATTACTTATGATGTTGGTAGAGGCATCATTGTTGATCATCAGAGAAGAAATTTAAGTATTGTTATGAAGAATGCGTATGAGAACATCACGTAACACTTTGTTCACTTTTTTTATCTGCTTCATAATCGGATTTTTTAACACTAACATGGTGTATTTTTGTTATGTTTTGGTGTTAGTTAGCGAAGTTGCATGAAAATGACGTCAGAATGATGTAAAAAAATTAGGGGGATATATTTATATTGCTGATTTTTATTGATTTATGGATTAACATTTATGAGTATTTCTATTGTCATTCAAGTCCTTAACCTTGGCTCAACATTGTTATTCCAGATTACTATTACATAGTTTTTTTTTTCCTTTCTATAAATTTTGCAATTTTTGGGGGTTGGTCTTTTCTATAATTTATTATTATTATTATTATTATTCTATCTTTGTTGCCACGTGATTAAAGCCCAAAATATATGTAGTATTATTATTCATTTCATTTTGGTTAGGGTAGAGGGTATGAATATTGGGTGTGGATCTTGGTGAAGGCTTTCTTTAATATTTTTCCTTCTTATTATAGCTATCTGGATATTATGCTTTGAAATGTCGCGCTCTCGCATAATTAGTCAACTGTTACCATTTTGTGTATGTGTAGGTTTCTTGCAGGTTAAGTCATACTTCATTGGGATTTGTTACTACTGGATGTAACACTCCGTATTTCTGTCTATTTAATATATAATTAATTCGGAAAAATTTAAAATTACTTGTGTGTCGTAATTTAATTTAATTAGTTATGTTATTATTTCTTTAAATATTAATCTGAGAGAAGATGGTTAATATTTATGAAAATTAAATTACTAAGTGAATAGTAATAATTTATTTACGTCGTAACGTGTATAAGTGACGTGGAATTTATTTATCTCAGCCGAATGTTGGATATATACTAAATTGGGTGTGAGACAAAAATTCTTTTATAAATTAATCCAGATGTCAATTCTGAGTGCACGGTTGAGTCCGGATGCACCGAGATAGTCGGATAAGTGTACCTGATGGTGGTAAATGGGTCACAAGATATTTTTGGGCATAACCGAGCCCACTCAGGGGTATTTGGGCCATTTTAATTAGGCACATATGATTAAAAATGGGATTTGGAGATAAAAAAAAAAACGTAAGTTTTGGAGTTGTGGGTAGCCATAACTCATTTGGGAGAAATTTGAGAACATAAGGGACAAAGAGGAAGGATTCTTGAGAGCCAAAGAGGAAGAACAAGGAAGGTGTTGTTCATTACACAATGATCTCTACACCAAAGAATAATCAGACACTACGAATTTATAAGACAAGTGGTTAAATTGCTTCAATGTAAATTGGTGATATTCAATTCATATCATAGTAGGTGTTATATAAATAATTTTTGTATTGGGTTAATACAAATTGGATTTTGATTTGAAAAAGTTACGAATCAAGTTATTGGGACTTGTTATGATTCGTAAGGATTTTAGTGGATAATTCTGGGAAAAAAGCTTCACAGAAGATGTTAATGGAGATTATGTCCGTGATGCCCTCTAGAAAATGGAGTTTTCTAACTTTCGTTCTCTAATACACTTTTTTCAAAACGCTCCCAAAATGCCCCAAAATGGCATTTTAAAAATCTATGCAGATTGAGTAAATTGAAAACCTCAGATTTTGGGATATTGTATTATGGACCAAGGGGGTGTCCGGATATTTTGGTTGAGTGATGCCGTGATAATAGATTAATTAATGGGGGATTAATTAATTAAAGCTTATAGCTGGAATAATTTATTATAGGATGATATAATAAATTGTTAAATATTATTTAATTAGGAGCGTTCTCTTTATAATGGAATTTTGAGGAGCACGTTCTAAGAGATGGAAATTCGGTCCAGGTGAGCAAGTCCGGGTACATTGGTTGTGTGACACCATGGATATATTAAATTAATTAATGAGTATATTAATTAAATTAGAGTCGGACCATAGACTCGGGGAGATAATAAGATAATTAATGGGCATATTAATTAAATTAGAGTCGGAAAATATACTCGGGAAGATATTAAGTTAATTAATAGGCATATTAATTATATTAGAGTCGCACCATAGACTCAGGGAGATAATAACTTAATTAATTAAATTAGAGTTGGCCCATAGTCCCGGGAATATGTTGGCTAGTGTTACGAACTTTGCACACGGTAAAGCCGGGATTAAATTATATATATATATATATATATATATATACGGTAGTGTGATAGTATATATGTATTGTGTGCTCATAAATACCGGTGGCTAGGTATTTATTTAGAATTATATGCTCTAGTGCTATCGGGGGAGATTGCGCGATGTGAGTGAATCCCCTAGCTTGAGGAGTAGGGCGAGTATATTCCTAGGTCATAACGTCCAAATAGAGGTGGGCATTGATATGATTGTCTTCACACTCGGGGGAATATGACCGCCTCCGATATGTTTATATTTCTATTTTCTGATTCGGCGGTGGATAGGTGTCTCAGAAATCCAGGTGGGACTGAGTAGACCTGGGAATATAACACTTTAGAGAATGCATCCGATGAGGTATTACTCGGAAGGATGGTTTTAATTATATTCAACATATGTGTGATTGTGGAATATAGTTCTACTTATATAATGGAGTAGATAATTATATACGGGTAATTAAATATATGATGAGAATTTGTATTACTTATATAACTAGTGAATGTTATATGGCTTTGAAGAGCATTTCTTTTATATTCAATATATGAATAATTGTGGAATATAGTTCTACATATATAATGGAGTAGCTAATTATATACGAGTAATTAAATACATGAAGAGAATTTGTATTACTTATATAACTAGTGAATGTTATATGACTTTTAAGAAATGATTAATTAAGTTAATGCGATAAATAACTTACGAAGTAAATATACAAATTACTCGGGTTAGAGTAGAGTTCAAGGAGTTTCATGACAAGGCTAGTTAGACGGGGTGGTGTAACTAGGAGGGTCAGGAAGAAAGCGTCAGGTGTGCACTTTAGAGGAGGGGTGAGATGTATCTTAAGGGAGTGCGACACTAAATTAAATATGAAGAGCATTCATACATTTTAATTGTTGCATTTTAATTCACTTGCAAAATATTTTCGAAAGGACGTTGGGATCTGACCCATACTTGCAAAATATTTTCAAAACCTTTTAGGTATCCAGCCACAGGGATGCCAAACTTGAAGATCTGTTCCAGGGATACGTAGGTGCAACAGGTGTGGATGTTGCAAGATTTGGCCATAGACACTTCGGTCATTTCAATCCTAGAGTAGGATGAAACTTGGTATTTATTTTGGGTATATTGCCCAAGATATTTTCATTTCAGTCGGACTTTGTACTGGTTACTATTCTCTGGTTGATTATATTAGTGGATGTTGGTTTTCTGTCGATGGTTTATTCGGCCGGTCATTTATTGATTTATTCAGTATTGCTTTAGATTCATGGTTTGTGTGAATGGTTCGTGTTGATATTTATATGGTTGTTGTTGTTAAATAAAAAGATTAAAATTTAGACATCAACTTTTGAATACTAGGTGGTTAGTAAGTTTTAAAAAAATTTCGATAGTGATGCTAAGAATGAACCAAATGAGATTCCTATTTTAATTTGATATAGGACTGATCACCCGGTATTTCATTGAGCGGGGTGTCACAGATGGTATCAGAGCATCAGGTTCTTGTGTCTGTAGGATCAGTACGAATTTTTACGTTTCAGTTTAGTGTTCTTTTATGTAGGGCCTTATGATAGGAATGTTATATTCCTCTACGTATGCGAGTTATGTTCTCCTGCTATCAAGTATAGTGAGGTGCTTCATACACGAGGTCAGTTGGGCTTTGTATATCGAACATTCTTTGGGACGACCGATGAGGGCCATAGGGGAATTTCTGGAGGAGAGGCTCAACAGAACACGTAGGGTATTCTGGAAATGGTGATCATGATATGAATCACCTTGATTGTTGTTCAGGCCAGTGGGGATAGAATAATCACCCGGGAGTGATAGTCTCCCAAAGCAATGTTGTAGATAATGGTGGTACAATTTCAGTATCACCCAGCATAGTCAGCAAAGGGTGGGGAAAGTGTGGAAGGACCCTTTTGGAAGGTCTATCTATAGGGATTCGAGTAGAAAAGTATCGCGATAAGTCGATGGGAGGAAATAACCCAAAGATAATTGTGTAGGGTGGTGTGCGGTGGAACCCAGGACTAAATTTGAATGAAATTTTTGTCCCAGTGGGGTAGTGTTGAAGTGGTAGGAGTCAGTCACCACAACCATGGAGAAATACCATAAATAATAAGAAATTTAGGGTGCGGTTTGACCACAAATCTTCGCATCATCCATTTGAATCGGTATGCAAAGGAGATTTCATTACATGCTTCAGAAGGGACGGACAGTGGCCGAACATAAGGGAAAGTTAAATTATGCAACAAACTTCGTACCCAACGAGGTGGATGCAGAGGTCAATAAGGGGTCCATGAGTTAATAATGGACTCGTAGGAAATACACAAGTGTGGATGGAAAACTCCGGCTAGGATGACTAGCACTATAGTCATCAAGGTAGTATGTTTCCAATTTAATATCAATACTTCTATGAGAAGGAAGCCAAGGGAGGTGGAGTATCTGACCAAAAGGCCAGATCGTATTTAGCAGTGCTAGTGAGGCACCATAAGGGGATACCGAGTGAAGGAACCCATCTATATGATTTATATCAGTTAAATTCCTACCGATTGGTTATGGTTTTAATCAGGGTCATCGAGGCCAGCAACGAGTCCCATAGGGCTAGAAAAGCCAAAGGGACAACGAGGGCAACAATTTGGGTCAAGACTACCAAGTACGCGAGAGGAATAACCCCGACATAGCCATTGGGGACAGAGGTAGGGGATTGACATAGAGAAGTGTCTTATGTGAGGAAAGTGGGACCACAATAATTGATTATGTCTATAGTGAATCAGGGGATAGGAGTGGGATGCCTAGTAGGGACAATAATTATGAAGTTTTGGTTCGGTTGGATGAGAATATTATGTCTAGGAACCATTTGGGCCACTGGTGTATATGAGAGTGGAAGTATGAGTTTTATCCTCGGATAGATGGGGAGAACTTTGTGACACGAATGGTCAAAGTATTCTTCTTAACACTATATTTGCAAGGGAGACGAGTTTAGTGGGTGTATCGCAGTGTTACTATTAAGTATATGTTTACCGCGGGGTAACGGGGCTCTCTTTTGTTTTACCTATAGAGGAGCAGGTGTGAACACTGAGAGGGTATATTTTATAAGGTTAACTCATTTTGAGAAGTGCTATGCGAGCATGATTTTATCCTGGGTACAGATTGGTTAGCGATGGGTAAGTGATAGTGGGCGGTTACAGCACGACTATCGTGTTCGCTATTCCAGGGCTGGATGTATATTCTTATCGAGGTTCCACCCGAAAGAAGTTTGGGCTCGCGGAAATATTTTATAAAATAAACTTTAGAGGGTAGGGTTGTCTAGTATATTATATCCCAGTGCGTAGGGATTTTTACTGATGTGATTCGGGGCATGGCAGATTGACCATGGAGCAAAGAGATTTAGCTCGTTAGTGACTTAGCGCTGAGGACTTAGTGATAGTGTCAGCGTAGAATTATATAACTCCTTTAGAGATGCGGGATTCGACAATAGGGACAGTTTTAGGTGTCCTGGTTATATGCTCGGGTCTACGAAAATTAATGAACGACAATGCTAGTGTTTAATGCTTTGGGGAAAGTTTTTTTTAGGCTTTGTTGTGAAATGTTATGCGCATAAGTCGTAATAAACGTCAGCAGTGAAAGACGTTATATGATGCTAAGACACCAGTTTAAAGTTTTTTTTAACGTGTGGAGTTACACTTTGAGATAAAAGCTATTACGCTATAAGGCCAGTATAGCCGGGTAGTGCTGCGAAAGAAGCAATGATAAAACTTTTGCACCGCAAGTTAATGGGAGGGGCAACATCGAGAAGATTAAATTGCGATTTGGGGAAATATTGAAAGTAATCATATGATATAATTTGATATGTGGGATAACCTTGAAAGAAAAATATTACGTATGTGACATATGTGATGTTGTACAAATATGCATGGGATTTATGGTGTATGGGCGCCCTGGTTAGTGTGATTTCAGAGTCGTCTTAAATAAAGGGATGTGTGAATGAACATATTGAATGTATGCCTGCAGGGTATTCAGAAAATAAGTGGGAAAGTGAAGTGAACTGAAATCCATTTGAAAGATGAAATAATCCGACTATATGCGTATCAAGGTGAACTATCTCCACCGTAAGGAGTGTAAAGACGGTGGAGGCGCATGTAACAAAATATCTCAAGGAAAGAAAGAAGTCACGTTTCCAGGAAAATAGAAAAGAGTATCACTTAGTTATATGCTTAGAGTAGTCTTACGCATAGACAAGGTGTAGAATCCTATCTGACCAAAACTGCACAAGGAATATAGTTCTTGAGCATGGGAATTGGTGTTGAGTGAGACATAGTTAATTTGTCTCCGGATAGATCATTTATGAATGGGGAAAAAGTTTATTTGAGGGTATCAACCAAGAAGTTTTCGAAATTTTATGGTTCTAGAGATGGAATTAATGTTCAGTTTGGTAAAAATCATGGAGGGGTCAAGGTTTCCATCGGGTTGCTGAATGGATTAACTTAAACACGAATTATTGCCTCGGAATGGGTTATACTATTGAGTAGTATGCTCAACTTTACTATTAATGGGAAGAAGTGAAACAGAACAAGGTGTCATTAAATATTATTGGGAATTTGGGTGAGACCTTTCAGTCCCACCTCTGGTAAAAAGTGTCAGGAGGTGATAGAAACACAATTACATATTGGGTTGAACGTGTCGGCCATAAGTTGATGGGTAGACGGGAAGAGAGGATTGTGCATTCTAGATTTTTGGGTAATTCGGGAGTAGTAATTACCACAGGTAGAGTTACGTGTGATGTTTCATAACAGTTTAGTATCTGTGTGACACCTTAAGAGACTTTATGGGAAATGTTTCATTATCCACCTTTGGTTGATAAGAGGTGGGGAAATAACAAACTGCTAGGACCCGAAATGGGTTATGGTCCAGCAGCGGAAATTGAGTAATTATATCCTTTCATATAGTTCAGGGACGTAATGAGAGGAATTTCCTAACATAGAGATAGTCGAGTCGGTGGAGTATAGGCTCATATTTTGGGGCATTATTTTGTCAGGGGCCATCGAGTTAAAGATTTGTGACCAGGTATTGGTTCGGGTGTCTCCTATGAAAGGAGTGGTGAAGTTCGATAAGAAAGGGAAGCTAGCATCCAGGCATGTGGGTCCTTTCCCTATCTTTGAGAGGGTGGGAGTGGTGGCTTATCAATTGGGTTTTCTAGAACATCTTCAGTGAATACATGATGTGTCCCACGGGGCATAGCTGGAGAGATACAGGAGGAACGATAGGGATTTTTGGGCATGATCCACTCGAGGAGAATGACTCGCAATAAGATACCTCATACGAGGAGAGACTAGTAGCTATGTGAGCGCAAGCTGCAGTCTAAGGTAGTACTACTAGCTAGAGTGTAGTCGAGTGGGGTCATCACAGTATTGATGAGTATACGTGGGAGCGGGAGTAGGATATGTGAGAGCAATATCCAGAGTTATTCGCCGTAGTTATGACCAAATTTCGGGGACGAAATCCCTTTGTAAGGGAGGGAGTATGTAACACCCCGTATTTCTGTGCATTTAATAATTAATTAATTCGAGAAAATTTTAAATTACTTCTGTGTCGTAATTTAATTGAATTAGTTATGTTAATATTTATTTAAATATTAATCGGAGAGAAGATGGTTAATATTTATGAAAAATAAATTACTAAGTGAATAGTAATAATTTATTTACGTCGTAACGTGTATAAGTGACGTGACATTTATTTATCTCAGCCGAAAGTTGGATATAGACTAAATTGTGTGTGAGACAGAAACCTTTTATAAATTAATTCACATGTCAATTCTGAGTGCACAGTTGAGTCCGGATGGACCGAGATAGTCGGAAAAGTGTACCTGATGGTGGTAAATGGGTCACAAGATATTTTTGGGCATAACCGAGCCCACTCAGGGGTATTTGGGCCATTTTAATTAGGCCCGTATGATTAAAAACGGGATTTGGAGATAAAAAAAAACCTAAGTTTTGGAGTTGTGGGTAGCCATAACTCATTTGGGAGAAATTTGAGAACATAAGGGACAAAGAGGGAGGATTCTTGAGAGCCAAAGAGGAAGAAAAAGGAAGGTGTTGTTCATCACACAATGATCTCTACACCAAAGAATAATCAGACACTACGAATTTATAAGACAAGTGGTTAAATTGCTTCAATGTAAATTGGTGATATTCAATTCATATCATAGTAGGTGTTATACAAATGATTTTTGGATTGGGTTAATACAAATTGGGTTTTGATTAGGGGAAGTTACGAATCAAGTTATTGGGACTTGTTTTGATTCATAAGGATTTTAGTGGATAATTCTAGGTAAAAAGAAGCACATAGCTGTTAATGGTGATTATGTCTGCGATGCCCTCTAGAAAATGGAACTTTCGTTCTCTAATACACTATTTTCAAAACGGCCCCAAAATGCCCCCAAATGGCCTTTTAAAAATCTACGCAGATTGAGTAAATTGAAAACCTCAGATTTGGGGATATTGCATTATGGACTAAGGGGGTGTCCGGAAATTTTGGTTGAGTGATGCCATGATAATAGATTAATAAATGGGGGATTAATTAATTAAAGCTTATAGCTGGAATAATTTATTATAGGATAATATAATAAATTGTTAAATATTATTTTAATTAGGAGCGTTCTCTTTATAATGGAATTTTGAGGAGTACATTCTAAGAGATGGAAATTCGGGTCAGGTGAGCAAGTCCGGGTACATTGGTTGTGTGACACCAGGGAGATATTAAATTAATTAATGAGTATATTAATTAAATTAGAGTCGGACCATAGACTTGAGGAGATAATAAGTTAATTAATGGGCATATTAATTAAGTTAGGGTCGGACAATAGACTCGGGGAGATATTAAGTTAATTAATGGGCATATTAATTAAATTAGAGTCGGACCATAGACTCGGGGAGATATTAACTTAATTAATGGGTAAATTAATTAAATTAGACTTGGACCATATACTCGGGAATATGGTTGCTAGTGTTACGGACTTTGTACACGGTAAAGCCGGGATTAAATTATATATATATATATATATATATATATATATACGGTAGTGTGATAGTATATATATATTGTGTGCTCATAAATATCGGTGCCTAGGTATTTATTTAGAACTACATGCTCTATTGCTATCGGGGGAGGTTGCGCGATGTGAGTGAATCCCCTAGCTTGAGGAGTAGGGCGAGTATATCCCTAGGTCATAGCGTCCAAATTGAGGTGGGCATTGAGATGATTGTCTTCACACTCAGGGGAATATGACCGCCTCCAATACATTCATATTTTTAAGTTCTGATTCGGCGGTGGATAGCTGTCTCAGAAATCCAGGTGGATTTGAGTAGACTTGGGAAGATAACACTTTAGAGAATGCACCCGATGAGGCATTAATCGGAATGATGGTTTTAATTATATTCAACATATGTGTGATTTTGGAATATAGTTCTACGTATATAATGGGGTAGATAATTATATACGGGTAATTAAATACATGAAGAGAATTTGTATTACTTATATAACTAGTGAATGTTATATGGCTTTTAAGAGCGTTTTTTTTATATTCAACATATGAATAATTGTGGAATATAATTCTACGTATATAATGGAGTAGATAATTATATACGAGTAATTAAATACATAAAGAGAATTTGTATTACTTATATAACTAGTGAATGTTATATGACTTTTAGGAAATGATTAATTAAGTTAATGCGATAAATAACTTACGAAGTAAATATACAAATTACTCGAGTTAGAGTAGATTTCAAGGAGTTTCATGACAAGGCTAGTTAGACAGGGTGGTGTAACTAGGAGGGTCAGGAAGAAAGAGTTAGGTGTGCACTTTAGAGGAGGGGTGAGATGTATCTCAAGGGAGTGAGACACTAACTTAAATATGAAGAGCATTCATGCATTTTAATTATTGCATTTTTATTCACTTGCAAAATATTTTCAAAAGGACTTTGGGCTCTGACCCATGCTTGCAAAATATTTTCAATACCTTTTAGGTATCCAGACACAGGGATGCCAAACTTGAAGATCTGTTCCAGGGATGCGTAACTGCTACAGGTGTGGATGTTGTAGGATTTGGACATAGACACTTCGGTCATTTCATTCCTAGAGTAGGATGCAACTTGGTATTTCTGTCAGGCATGTTGCCCCAGATATTTTCATTTCAGTTGGACTTTGTACTGGTTACTATTCTCTGTTGGATTATATTAGTTGATGTTGGTTTTCTGTCGATGGTTTATTCGGCCAGTCATTTATTGATTTATTAAGAATTTCTTTAGATTTATGGTTTGTGTGAATGGTTTGTATTGATATTTATATGGTTGTTGTTGTTGTTAAATAAAAAGATTAAAATTTTGACATCAACTTTTGAATACTAGGTGGTTAGTAAGTTTTAAAAAGTTTTCGACCGTGATGCTAAGAATGAACCAGATGAGATTCCTATTTTAATTTGATATATGACTAATCACCCGGTATGTCATTGAGTGGGGTATCACATATGAGTAAGAGAATATATAAATATCCTTCAAGTTACTCTAACAACTTGATCTACGATTCCCTTTTGATGTGTGGGATATATATGTTTCTGGAATAAATCAATTAACAGAGTTGAGGTTTTAATCTACAAAAAGATGATATCTTGGTTTCATTTTAATTTTGAAGGTGAGATAAAATGTCATTTTATTAGTGTCATATGAGGTGCTTGATTGAAAGCTAAAGATAGCATTTTAGTTATTTTTTCCATCTTTCCTTCCTCACTAACTTTGTATGTCATCTTCATCATACTATATGTAGTCTTTTGGATTTGTTCTTTTTTGCTTCCTTTCATTCTTAATTTGAATGCATAGTATTTTTATTAGTTTTGTACATGTGTAATTGTGTACAAATATCAGTAATTCAACACAAATTTTATTTTTTGAACTCAAAAAAGTTTTGTACACATTATGATATTATGCACAAATTAACTGAATGAGAAGTCACTGTAGTTAATTTGTGGGTTTTTCCTAATTCAATGGATTATTCATTAATTTTCGGCACTATAAGTTAATTTGTTCTCTATATTTCCGATCTTTCCTTTTGAGTTGTTGCAATTTGGTATTATACATGGGAAATATTGACCTGTAATTTTTCTTTTCAACTTGATTTTGATTTTTTATAATTAGTATATGGGAACGAAACGGTTCTAATAGATTGTATATGTATATAGGCATTTAATAGTTTTGTAATTAATACTCCATTTAAATGAAATTTTTGGTGTGCATATATTTGGTCTCTTGCTATCTTACAGATGATCAACAAGTTGTTTTACTATTTTTGGATTTTGAATTTGTGGGACTAGATTTGGGTGTTAGTTTAAGATCTTTGTTTTTTTTCTTATCAAATTTCCATTACCTTATTGTTTTATCTTATTTTAAGATTTATGTTGGGGAATGAAATTTTTACCTTTTTGCAATTACGTATTTTGAAAATTTTTGCTGTTTTAAAAATTTTCGCCGTGCCTTTAGAGGCATTCCGCTAGTGTATATATATATGTTATGGGTGTCTTAATAAGATCTCTTTATGCGGATATTGAGTAATTATTTCTTGAGAGTTTATATTCAATTTTTTATCATATATTTATATTATCTTAAAAGGTTTTGTTAACCCCAAAAGGAGAAGACTTATTCAAAACAAACTTATTTTACAAGTAATGTCCTGGTCTGCTAGTCTGACTTGAGGACAACTATTCCCGTCATTGTGTTTACAGGAACTAAAAAGGATGAGATTTAAGAGTAAAAACAAGAAAAAAATCGACTTGACACTGCAGAAGCAACTAGGACTTCGGCACACATATTGGCTTCCCTGAAACAAAAATATAGAGTAACATTTAAGAACCTATAAAATCCATCCCGGACAGCCTGGATCAACTCCTGGTGATTTGGGATCCGGGTTATGTTTCTATAGATCATATTATAAACCAGTTGACAGTCAGCTTCCACTTCAATACATTTCACCCCCATATGAGAAGCTAGGTCTAATCCAAGCTTAATAGCCCAAATTTCTATAAGGATCGAGGACGCATATTCGATATTATGAAAAAAATATTCAACGAAATGTATAGTATCATTTATGATAATGTCCCTATTGACGCGAATTTTATCTCATGGAACTTTACCCCATTTGGGTTACATTTAAAAACTAATAGTGGAGGACGGGTTCAAGTAATAAGAAAAGGCCTGAGTGATGCCTAAACAACCAGATTTTGAGTCAGACATTCTCAAAGAAATTGGGTGAGTTATTGGGAGAGTGAATGTAGCACTATTGTTCGAATGTCGGACTGATTTCGAAAGATGGCTTCATTCCTGGTAAGCTAGAGTGTCCATAGTAGGAATATGGGCCGAAGGGAATAATAGTGAGCCGAAGAAGGTTCATGTAACCCAGTTAATTGCCTAAGCAAAGGGATAGCCGATGTATCAACTAACATTTCCCGAGTATGAAACTGGAAGAAAGTAGGGCAAGTAATATAGATGTGAGTGTCTGAAGACCCCCCAATTTTTAAAATCTTACAGAAAATTAATAATTTCCTTTTAAGGATGCGGAAGCGGGAGATGGTTCAACACAAACACAAAACAACAAATTTTAATTTATCTCAAATTAAAATTAAACAACGTGAAATTAGATTAAACACACACTTATGTTAATTTCACTCAAACCCAATTAATTTACTCCAAGTCCTAGAGAATTGCCTAACAATATTAATGAATCCATTTTTGCAATATTAGGCCAAACCAAATTTTATCAAATTAAATTTAATGACTTGAACTAAATTAATTAAACATTACCCAAATTCAATTTTGCACTAAATTAAGTAAGTAGTGATTTAAACCATATTTATCTTTTAGCCCTAAGCATGCATCTAGGTGATATAGCAAGACAAAATAAATCACAAAGCACTACACCGCGATGTACGAGGACAAACCCACAATGGGAAAAAACCTCGGACGACCCTAGCCTTAAGTCCACTAAGTCTGGTATTTTACAAGTACAAGCAAGATGACTTACAACATTCGACTCGACTCCGTTCAAGCCCCGATGCTCCTTCTTGTACCAACCTCCGCTTAGTTGACAATCCAAGACTCCATTGGAACCTTGGAATCCACCAATGAGTCTATAGTAACAATCATCAACCGCACATGGTGCCTTTCACCATGTGAGAATGCCGCAGCCAAAACAAACTTCTTCTTCTTTGAGGGATTTAGAAGTAAAACCAAACTCTCTTCTTTTTGGTAGAGATAAAACCGGTGACAAAACTCCAAGCAAAGTATATATATAAAGGAACTTGGATAAACTAAACAAATGGGTGTAACACAAGTGTTTTACGATTTTTCTTGAACACGAAACACTTAAAACATGAACTTTTTCTTTTGAATTTTTAAACTCTCTAAAACTCTCTAGGAGATGGAGAATAGTGAAAAAGTTACTTCCAAAATATTGGTTCCCGCACTTGATAAGTCTGTCAAAAGTTATTGAGGAAAAGAAGTGGGAAAAGTGAGAAAAACTGCTTAAAACTGCTAAATAAACTGTTCCCGCAAAATCTCGTTTGAATAAGATTTTTGTTCGAACGAAGTCTTGTTCGAATGACCCTTCTAACGAAGTTCCAGAGGATAAAATGTAAAGTCATTAGTAAACTCGTCAGAATTCTCGTTCGAACAACATTCTCATTCGAACGATAATTCGAACGATATTCCCGTGGCCAAACAGGGAACTCGTTGGTGAAACCTCGTTCCAAGTAATTCTCGTTCGAACGAAAAACTCGTTCGAACGATAATATCGAACATAAAACCAAAAAGCTTAAATTTTTATTTTTAGCCCAGAAACTTTTCTTTAAAGTTTTGAAGAGACTTTTTGAAAATAAACAACAGTTTAAAATAAAAGTTACACCCAATATATATTGTTCCAAGCTACTATATATATATATATATATATATATATATATATATATATATATATATATATATATTCAAAATGCATTCATACCTTAGGAGCAATGGAACCAATGATGTTGACATAAAAACGAGGCACAATAAACTCGGCATTTGATGAAGCTTTACGAACTTGGCCGCTACGTCTTCAGCTAACACGTCATAGGCTTGAAAGGATAAACTTGAACACTATCCTATGACTCAACTGTTTTTTTCCGGAACTGAGCCAACACTACATTAAGACTCAATTGGAAATTTGTGTCCATACAATGTCCAATTGGAATTATAGAATAATAAGCTAAGTGGCCCATTAAACACTGCTTGTGGAAGGGAGGGAAACTTATTCGCCAACGTGTCATTTAACACCTATATATGGTGTCCAAATGAGATATTTCCCTGACCCACGTGCCATTTGACCCCTTTCTAGAATATGGGTAAAAACTTAAAAATATTAGTTCAGAACCACAAGGCACGTGCATACTTTGGAGCTGTGAGAAAAGTGTGTTGTGGGAAATATTTTTGTTTAGTGGTACGGGACCAAAGGTTTTGTGGTTGGTGAAACACATGCCACATGAGCTTAAGCATGAATGTCGTGTTTATTATGTGTATGTTTTTTAATCCTATACCTCCCATGTGATGTCGTAAATTAATCGTCGACTAAGGAATGGTGGGAGTTTTTCAATAAATATAAGAACCTTTCCATAAGAAAGAATTTTGTTTCGTCGATAATGACTTGAGAATAAGCGTATGAAATGGGTAGGCCGTCATAAAGTAGGATGTCTTGGCACTACAGACTGCATTAATTAGGTTGACTCGGCCATCGTATGATAGGAAATTATTATACCAGATGTGACACTACATAAAAAATTATGCATGGTAATGGATTTGGGTCGTAACTATTAAATATGGGTCGCAGATTCGGTCCGTGACCATTTTTAGTGGTCATGGCCCAAGTCCCTTATCAACATCATTGGTCACGGCCCGTATAGTCATGTGCGAGGTCAGTTCCTGTGGATTACGTTAGTCCCGTGCGATGTGTTTGTGCCTCACATGACGCTATTTTTTGGTTGTTTTACGTTTTCACCCTTTGATAGAATGTTTTTAAGCCTAAGTCTACCAATTTGCAAATTTTCATCGTGCTTTCAAATCGAGAGTCCCGTAAGTACACGATCGGTTCCTACGGGTTACATTGGTCCCGTATGAGGTGTTATTGCCTCTCACGTGGCCGTTTGGTGGTTATTTTACATTTTCATTAATTGACGACATATTTTTAAGCCTAAGTCCAATTATTTCTAAATTTTCATCGTGCACTCAAACTGGGAGTCCCGTGGTTACGCGGTCAGTTCCTGCGAGTTATGTTGGTCCCGTGCAAGGTGTTCGTGCCTGTCACGATGCCTTTTTATGGTTGTTTTATGTTTTCACCTTTTGATGATATGTTTTTAAGCCTAAGTCTAACATTTTGCAAATTTTTGTCATGCTCTCAAATCGGGAGTTTCGTGAGTACGCGATCGGTTCCTGCGAGTTACATTGGTCCCGTACGAGGTGTTCGTGCCTCTCACGGGGCTATTTTTTTTTGCTGTTTTATATTTTCACCCATTGTCGACATGTTTTTAAGCCTAAGTCAATAGTTTATAAATTTTTAACGTGCTCTCCAATCAGGATTTTCGTGAGTATGCGAGCTATTTCTAAAGGTTACATTGGTCCGTACGAGGTGTTCGTGCCCCTTACAGGGCCGTTTTGTGGTTGTTTTATGTTTTCACCCTTTGACGACATGTTTTAAGCCTATGTCTAATAGTTTGTAAATTTTTGTCGTGCTCTCATATCGAGAGTCCCGTGAGTACACGTCCGATTCTTGTGGGTTACATTGGTCCCGTGCGAGGTGTTCGTGCCTCTGACGGGGCCATTTTGTGGCTATTTTATGATTTATATCTTTCTTGGCATGTTTTTAAGCCTAAGCCTAAAGTTTGTAAATTTGTGTTGTACTCTCAAACCGGGAGTCCGTGAGTATGCAGTTGGTTCACACGGGTTACATTAGTCCAGTGTGAGGTGTTCGTACCTCTCAAGGGGCCTTTTGTGGTTGTTTTATGGTTTCACCCTTTTACGACATGTTTTTAAGCCTAAGTTTCACCATAAGCAAATTTTCATCGGGCTCTCAAATCGAGAGTATCGTGAGTAAGCGGTCGGTTCCTGTGGGTTATATTGGTCCTGTGCGAGGTGTTCCTACCTCTCATATGGCTGTTTTGTGGATGTTTTACGTTTTTACTCTTTGACGACACGTTTTTAAGCCAAAGTCTAATAATTTTTAAATTTTCATCGTTCTACTAAATCGGGAGTCCCATGAGTACATGGTCGGTTCCTGCTGGTTACATTAGTCCCGTGCAAGGTGTTTGTACCTCTCACGAGGCTGTTTTATGGATATTTTACATTTTATCCCTTTGACAACATGTTTTTAAGCCTAAGTCTAAGTGCTTACAAATTTTTGTCAAACTCTCAAATAGGGAGTCCCGTGAGTACGTGATCGATTCCTGTGGATTACATTGGTCCCGTGCAAGTTGTTCGTTCCTCTCACAGGGCCTTTTTTTGTCCATTTTATGTTTTCACCCTTTGACGGTATGTTTTTAAGCCTAAGTCTAACAATTGTAAATTTTCATCGTGCTCTCAAATCAGGAGTCTTGAGAGTAAGCGATGGGTTCCTGCGGGTTACATTGGTCTCGTTCCAGGTGTTCGTGCCTCTCACGATGCCGTTTTATGGGTATCTTACATTTTATTCCTTTGATGGCATGTTTTTAAGCCTAAGTCTAACTGTTTGCAAAAAAATTTCATGCTCTCAAATTGGGAGTCCCGTGAGAATCCGATCGCTTCCTGTGAGTTACATTGGTCCCGTGCGAGGTGTTCTTGCCTCTTAAGGGGACGTTTTGTGGTTCTTGTACGTTTTAACCCTTTGAGGGCATATTTTCAAGCGTAAGCCTAAAAATCTGTAAATGTTCATCGTGTTATCAAACTAGAAGTCTGGTGAGTAAGCGGTTGGTTCCTGCAGGTTACATTATTTTCATGCGAGTTGGTCATGCCTCTCACGAGGCTACTTTGTGGATGTTTTACAATTTTACCCTTTGACGGCATGTTTTTAATCCTAAGTCTAACAGTTTGCGAATTTTCATCGTACTCTCACATCGGGAGTCTCGGGAGTACGCGGTCGGTTCCGACTGGTTAAATTTGTCCTGTGTGAGGTGTTCGTGCCTCTCATGAAGCCGTTTTGTTTCTATTTTACATTTTCACCCTTTGACGACATGCTTTTAAACATAAGTTTAAGAGTTTGTATTTTTTCATCGTGCTCTTAAATTGGGAGTCCCGTGAGTAAGCGGTCACTTCCTACAGGTTATATTTGTCCCATGTGAGGTGTTCGTGCCTTTAATGGGGACGTTTTATGGTTGTTTTCATTTTCACCATTTAACGGCATATTTTTATGCCTAAGTGTAACAGTTTTCAAATTTTTGTCGTGCTCTCAAATCCAGAATCCCGTGAGTACACTGTCAGTTCCTATGTGTTACATTGGTCCGATGCAAGGTGTTCGTGCCTCTCACGGGTCCATTTTGTGGCTAGTTTAAGTTTTCACCCTTTTGACGATATGTTTGTAAACCTAAGTCTAACAGTTTGCAAATTTTTAATGTGTTCTCAAATCGGGAGTTTCGTGTGTACATACTCGGTTCCTGTGAATTACATTAGTCCCGTGCGAGGTGTTTGTGCCTCTCCTGGGGACATTTTGTTGTTGTTTTATATTTTTACCCTTTGACGACATGTTTTTACCCCTAAGTCTAACATTTCACAAATTTTCATCATGCTCTCAAACCGGGAGTCCCGTGAGTACACGATCGGTTCCTGCGGGTTGCATTAGACCCGTGCGAGGTGTTCGTGCCTCTCACGGGGTCATTTTTTTGGGTTGTTTTTTATTTTCATCATTTGAGGACATATTTTTAAGCATAAGTCTAACAATTTGTAAAGTTTCAATGTGCTCTCAGACCGGGAGTCTCGGGAGTAAGCGGTCAGTTCTCGTGAGTTACATTGGTCTCGTGCGAGGTGTTCACACCTCTCACGTGGTCGTTTTGTGAATATTTTACGTTTTCACCATTTGATAGCATGTTTTTAAGCCAATGTCTAATAGTTTGTAAATTTTCATTGTGTCCTCAAACTGGGACTGCCGTGAGTACAGGTTCGATTCCTGTGGAATACATTGGTCTCGTACGAGTTGTTCGTGCCCCTCACAGGGAAATTTTGTGTCTATTTTATGTTTTCACCCATTGGCGGCATGTTTGCAAGCCTAAGTCTAACAATTTGCAAATTTTCATCATACACTCAAACCGAGAGTCTCTAGAGTACGCAATCATTTATTACGGGTTACATTGGTCCCATGCGAGGTGCCCATGCCTCTCACAGGGCCGTTTGTGGTCGTTTTATGTATTGACCCTTAGACGACATGTGTTTAAGTCAAAATATCACAGTTTGTAAATTTTCACCGTGCTCTCAAATCGAGAGTCTAAGGAGTAAGTGGTCGGTTCCTACGGGTTATATTGGTCCCATGCGAGGTGTTCGTGCCTCTGACGGGGCTGTTTTGTGGATGTTTTATGTTTTCACCCTTTGACGACATATTATTAAGTCCAAGTCTAACAGTTTATAAATTTTTGTCGTGCTCTCAAACCGGGAGTCCCACGAGTACACGGTCAGTTCTTGTTAGTTACATTGGTCCCATGAGAGGTGTTCTTCCACCTCACGGGCACGTTTGTGGCTAGTTTACATTTTCACCCTTTGAACGAAGGTTTTAAGCCTCAGTATAATAATTTGCAAATGTTCATCGTGCTCTCAAATCGAGAGCCTCGAGCGTACACGGTTAGTTCCTGCAGATTACATTGGTCCCGTGCGAGGTATTCGTTCCACTCACATGGTTATTTTATGGCTATTTTACGTTTCATCCTTTGATGACATTTTTTAATGCCTAAGTCTAACAATTTGTAAATTTTCATTGTGCTCTCAAACCGGGAGTCCCGTATGTATGCGATCGATTCGTATGAGTTACATTCGTCCTGTGAAAGCTGTTTGTGCCTCCCACGGGGCCTTTTTATGGTTATTTTACGTTTTCACCATTTCACGACATGTTTTTAAGCCTTAGTCAAACAGTGTGCAAATTTTCATCGTGCTCTCAAACCGGGAGTCCCGTGAATACGCAGTCGGTACCTATGGGTAACATGGCTCCCGTGTGAGTTGTTTGTGCTTCTAAGGGGGCTTTTGTGATTGTTTTACATTTTCACCCTTTGACGACATGTTTTCAAGCCTAAGTCTAATAGTTTGCAAATTTTCATCGTGCTCTCAAATCGGGAGTCCCGTGAGTGCACGGTCAGTTCTTGCGGGTTACATTGGTTCCGTGCGAGGTGTGTGCCTCTCACGAGACCATTTTGTGGGTATTTTACGTTTTATCCCTTTGACGACATGCTTTTAAGACCAAGTCTAACAATTTGTAAATTTTCATCGTACTCTCAAACTGGGAGTCCCGTGAGTACACGGTCGTATTCTGCGAGTTACTTTAGTCCCGTGCGAGGTGTTTGTGCCTCTCACATGGCCATTTTATGGCTATTTTATATTTTATCCCTTGGACGGCATGTTTTAGGCCTAAGTCTACCAATTTGCAAATTTTTGTCGTATTCTTAAGCTGGGAGTCCAGTGAGTACGCGGCCTATTTTTGCTGCTCATATTGGTCTCGAATGAGGCGCTCGTACCTCTCATGGGACCTTTTTGTGGCCGTTTTAAAATTTCACTCTTTTACGACATGTTTTTTAGCCTATGTTTAACAGTTTGCAAATTTTCATCGTGCTTTCAAATCAGGAGTCTTGGGAGTAAGTGGTCGGTTCTTTCGGGTTAGATTGGTCATGTGCAAGATGTTCGTGCCTCTAACAGGGATGTTTTGTGGATGTTTTACGTTTTCTCCCTTTGACGACATGTTTTTAAACCAAAGTCTAACAGTTTGTAAATTTTCATCGTGCTCTCAAATCGGGTGCCCCATGAGTACACGATCGATTCCTGCGGGCTACATTAGTCCTCTGCGAGGTGTTCGCACCTCTCACGGGGCCTTTTTTTGCCGCTTTTCGTTTTCACCCTTTGACGGCATGTTTTTAAGCCAAATTATAATAATTTCAAAATTTTCACTATGCTCTAAAATCGAGAGTCTCGGGAGTAAGCGATCGGTTCCGACGGGTTACATTGATCCCGTGCGAGGTGTTCGTTCCTCTCACGGGACTGTTTTGTGGCTATTTTACATTTTATCCCTTTGACGAAATTTTTTAAGACTAAGTCTAACAATTTCCAAAAAAATGTCATACTCTCACACCGGGAGTCACGTGAGCACGCGGTTGGTTCCTAAGGGCTACATTGGTCCAGTATAAGATTTTCGTAAATCTCAGGGGGCCCTTTTGTGGCCGTTTTAGGTTTTTCCCCTTTGACGGAATGTTTTTATGCCTAAGTCTAATAGTTTGTAAATTCTCGACGTGCTCTGAAACCGGGAGTCCCGTGAGTGAGCGATCAGTTACTAGGGTTTACATTGGTCCCGTGCGAGGTGTTCCTGCCTCTCACGGTGCCTTTTTATGACCGTTTTACGTTTTCACCATTTGAAGGCATGTTTTAAGCATAAGTCTAATAGTTTGTGAATTTTCGTAAGCCTCTCAAATCGGGAGTCTCGGGAGTAAGCGGTCGGTTCCTGCAGGTTATAATAATCCCGTGTGAGGTGTTTGTGCCTCTAACGGGTCCATTTTATGGACGTTTTACGTTTTCACTTTTTGACGGCATATTTTTTTAGCTGAAGTCTAATAGTTTGTAAATTTTTGTCATGCTCTTAAATCGGGAGTCCCGTGGGTACACGATTGGTTTCGGCAAGTTACATTGGTCCTGTGCGAGGTGTTCATGCCTCTTACGGGCTCATTTTGTGGCTATTTTATGTTTTCACCCTTTGATGGCATGTTTTTAAACCTAAGTCTAATAATTTACAAATTTTTATAGCACTCTCAAACCGGGAGTCCCGTGATCACACGGTCAATTCCTCCAGGTTACATTGGTCTCGTACGAGGTCACGCCTCTCACAGGGCCGTTTTGTGGTTGTTTGACCTTTTCACCCTTTGACAACTTGTTTTTATGCGCAAGTCTTACAATTTACAAATTTTCCTAGCGCTATAAAACTGGAAGTCCCGTGAGTAAGTGGTATGTTCCTGCGGGTTACATTGGTTTCATGCGAGGTGGTATATCCTCTCAAAATGCCACTTTATGGAGGTTTTACGTTTTTACCCTTTGACGACGTATTTTTCATTCTAAGTATAACAGTTTCTAGATTTTTATAGCGCTCTCACAACGGGAGTCACGTCAGTTTGCAGTCGGTTCTTGCGGATTAGATTGGTCCTGTGCGAGGGGTCGTGCCTGTCACGAAGCCAGTTTGTTGCTATTTTACATTTTCACCATTGGCAACATATTTTTAAGCGTATGTCTAACAGTATGCAAATTTTCATCGTGCTCTCAAATCAGGAGTCCCATGACTAAGCGACTGGTTCCTACAGGTTATATTAGTCCCATGCGAGGTGTTCATGCCTCTAACGAGGCCCTTTTTTGGTCGTTTTACATTTTCACTATTTGTTGGCATGTTTTTAAGCCTAAGTGTAACAGTTGTTAAATTTTCTTCATGCTCTTGAACCGAGAGTCCCACGAGTACGTGATCGGTTCGGGTGGATTACATTAGTCCCGTACGATGTGTATGTGCCTCTCACGGGGCTGTTTTGTGTTTGTTTTACATTTTTGCCCTTTGACATCATGTTATTAAGTCCAAGTATAACAGTTTATAAATTTTCATCGTGCTCTCAAACCAGGAGTCCCGTGAGTACACGGTCAGTTCTTGCACGTTAGATTGGTCCCGTACGAGGTACTCATGCCAATCACGGGGCCTTTTATTGTTATTTCATGTTTTCACTCTTTGATGACATATTTTTAAGCCAAAGTCTAACATCTTGTAAATTTTCGTTGAGCTTTCTAATCATGAATCCCGTGAGTAAGCGATTGGTTCCTTGGGTTATATTTTTTCCGTGTTAGGTGTTCGTGCCTCTGATGGGGCTGTTTTATTGCTGTTTTACATTTTCACCATTTGACGGCATATTTTTAGGCCTAAGTGTAACAGTTTGAAAATTTTCATCGTGCTCTCAAATCGGGAGCCTTGTGAGTACACTATCAGTTCTTGTGAGTTACATTGTTCCCATGCAAGGTGTTCGTGCCTCTCACAGGCCCATTTTGTGTCTAGTTTACATTTTCAACATTTAATGGCATGTTTGTAAGCCTAAGTCTAATAGTTTGCAAATTTTCATCATGCTCTCAAATCAGGAGTCTCGTTAGTACGCGATCGTTTCCTACGAGTTACATTGGTCCTGTGCGAGGTGTTCGTGCATCTCATGGGGTCATTTTGTGGAAGATTTACATTTTCATCCTTTGACGACCTATTTTTAAGCCTTAAACTAACAGTTTACCAATTTTCATCGTGCTCTCAAATCGAGAGTCCCGTGAGTACACGGTCAGTTCCTATAGGTTACATTGGTCACGTGCAAGCTATTTGTACCTCTTATAGGGCCTTTTATGGTTGTTTTACATTTTTATGCTTTGATGACATGTTCTAAGCCTAAGACTAATTGTTTGCAAATTTTCATTGCGCTCTTCAACCGTAAGTCCCGTGAGTACACGGTTGGTTCTTGCGAGTTACACTGGTCCCGTGCGAGGTGTGTGTGCCTCTTACAGAGCCATTTTGTGGCTAATTTACATTTTATCCCTTTGATGGCATGTTATTAAGCCTAATTCTACCAATTTGCAAATTTTTGTCATACTCTCAAACTGAATGTCCCGTGAGAACGCGGTCAGTTTCTACGAGTTACATTGGTTTCATTCGAGGTGTTTGTGTCTCTCACGGGGATGTTTTATGGCTATTTCATGTTTTATCCCTTTGACGGCGTGTTTTTAAGCCTAAGTCTAACAGTTTGCAAATTTTCTTCATACTCATAAATCAGGAGTCCTGTGAGTACGCGGTCAGCTTCTACGGGTCACATTGGTCTCATACGAGGTGCTCGTAACTCACATGGGGCCTTTTTGTGGCCGTTTCATGTTTTCACCTTTTAACATAATGTTTTTATGCCTAAGTCTAACAGTTTGTAAATTTTTAACGTGCTCTCAAACCGGGAGTCTCAGGAGTAAGCGATCAGTTCTCGCGGGTTACAGTGGTCTTGTAAGAGGTGTTCACACCTCACATGGGGCCATTTGGTGTCTATTTTACATTTTCACCCTTTGACGACATGTTTTTAATCCCAAGTCTAACAATTTGCAGTCTTTCATCATACTCTCAAATCGAGAGTGCCGTGAGTACTCGATCAGTTATTACGGTTACATTGGTCCCGTGCTAGGTGTTCGTGCCTCTCATGGGGCCTTTTTATTGCTGTTTTACATTTTCACACTTTGACGACACGTTTTTAAGCCTAAGTCTAAAAATTTGTAAATTTCTGTAGTACTCTCAAACCTGGAGTCTCGGGATTAAGCGGTCGGTTCCTATAGGTTACATTGGTCCCATCTGAGATGTTCGCGCCTCTGACGGGACCATTTTGTCGATGTTTTATGTTTTAACCATTTGACGACTTATTTTTCAGCCAAAGTCTAACATTTTGTAAATTTTCATCATGCTCTCAAATTGGGAGTCCCGTGAATACACGATCGGTTCCTGTGGGTTACAATGGTCCCGTGAGATGTGTTCGTGCCTCTCACGGGGCCATTTTGGGGCTATTTTATATTTTCACCCTTTAACGACATGTTTTTAAACCTAAGTCTAATAATTTAAAAAACTTCATCGTACTCTCAAACCGGGAGTCCCATGAGTATGCGATCACTTCCTGCTGGTTACATTGGTCCCGTACGAGGTGTTTGCACCTCTCATGGTGCCGTTTTATGGCTATTTGACGCTTTCACCCTTTTTCGACATGTTTTTATGCGTAACCCTAACAACGTGCAAATTGTCTTCGCTCTATCAAACTAAAAGTTCTGTGAGTAAGCGGTATGTTCCTGCGGGTTACATTGGTTTCATGCGAGGTGGTCTATCCTCTCAGAAAGCTGATTTGTGGATGTTTTATGTTTTTACTGTTTGACGACATGTTTTTAATCCCAAGTATAACAGTTTGTAGATTTTCATTGTGCTATCACACCGGGAGTCACGTGAGTTTGCAGTCGGTTCTCGCGGGTTACATTGGTTGTGTGTGAGGCGTCGTGCCTTTTATGAAGTCGTTATGTTACTATTTTACATTTTCACCATTTGACGATAAGATTTTAAGCGTAAGTCTAACAGTTTGCAAATTTGCATCGTTTTCTCAAACTAGGTTTCTCGTGAATAAGCGGTCGAATCCTACAGGTTATATTGGTCCCATGTGAGGTGTTCATGCCTCCGACGGGGTCGTTTTC
This sequence comes from Sambucus nigra, assembly GCA_949130495.1. Lineage (NCBI taxonomy): Eukaryota > Viridiplantae > Streptophyta > Magnoliopsida > Dipsacales > Adoxaceae > Sambucus > Sambucus nigra. The sequence goes on along the minus strand of OX422214.1, from coordinate 540,199,865 downwards.
TAGTTGTTTTACATTTCACCATTTGATGGCATGTTTTTAAACCTAAGTGTAACAGTTTTCAAATTTTTGTCGTGCTCTGAAATCAGGAGTTCCACGAGTACGCAATCGGTTTGGGTAGGTTACATTGTTCCCGTATGATGTGCCTCTGCGTCTCACGGGGCTATTTTATGAATGTTATACGTTTTCACCCTTTGATGACATCTTACTAAGTCCAAGTCTAACAATTTATGAACTTTCATCGTGCTCTGAAATTGGGAGTCCCGTGAGTACGCGGTCAGTTCTTACGAGTTATATTGATCCCATGCGAGGTAGTCGGGAACTCACGGGGCCTTTTTTGTTGTTGCTTCACGTTTTCACCCTTTGACGACATTTTTATAAGCTAAAGTCTAGCATCTTGCAAATTTTCATAGAGCTCTCTAATCGAGAGTCCCGGGAGTAAGCGATCGATTCATGTGGGTTACATTGGTCCCGTGCGAGGTGTTCATGCCTGTGATGGGCCGTTTTGTGGATGTTTTACATTTTAACCATTTGACGGCATGTTTTTAAGCCAATGTGTAACCGTTTGCAAATTTTTATCGTGCACTTAAATCGGGAGTCTCGTGAGTACACGCCCGATTCCTGTGAGTTACATTGGTCCCCTGCAAGGTATTCGTGCCTCTCACTGGCCTATTTTATGACCAATTTATGTTTTCATCCTTTGACGACATGTTTTTAAGCCTAAGTCTAACAATTTAGAAATTTTTATTATGTTCTCAAATCGATAATCCCGTGCATACACGGTCAGTTCCTGCGGACTACATTATTACCGTGCGAGGTGTTCGTGCCTCTCATGGGGTCGTTTTGTTAGTGTTTTATGGTTTCATTCTTTGAAGAAATGTTTTTGAGACTATGTCTAATTGTTTGTAAATTTTTTACGTGCTCTCAAACCAGGAATCTCAAGAGTAAATGGTCGATTCCTGCGGGTTACATTGATCCCGTGCGAGGTGTTCATGCCTCTCACGGGGTCATTTCGTGGATATTTTATATTTTCACCATTTGACGGTATGTTTTTAAGCCTATGTGTAATAGTTTGCAAATTTTTTTCGTGCTCTCAAACCGGGAGTCCCACGAGTACGCGATCGGTTCTGGTGGATCGCATTGGTCCCATACGATGTGTATGTGCCTCTCACCAGCTTTTTTATGAATGTTATACGTTTTCACCCTTTGATGGCATGTAATTAAGTCCAAGTCTAACAGTTTATAAAATTTCATCGTGCTCTCAAATCGGGAGTCCCGTGAGTACGCGATCATTTCTTCAAGGTAACATTGGTCCCATGCGATGTAGTTGTGCATCTCACGGGGCCTTTTTGTGGGGTTTTCACATATTTACCCTTCGATGATATATTTTCAAGCCAAAGTCTAACAACTTGCAAATTTTTATCGAGTTCTCTAACCGGGAGTCCCATGAGTAAGTGGTCACTTCCTACGGGTTACATTGGTCCTGTGCGAGGTGTTCGTGCATATGACGTGGAGATTTTGTGGATGTTTTATGTTTTTACCCTTTGGCACCATGTTATGAAGTCCAAGTCTAACAATTTATAAATTTTTGTCATGCTCTCAAACTGGGAGTCCCGTGAGTACACGGTCAGTTCTTGTGAGTTACATTGGTCCCATACGAGGTGTTCATGCCTCTCACGAGCCCGTTTGTGGTTAGTTTACATTTTCACCCTTTGAGGAAGGTGTTTAATCCCGAGTCTAATAATTTGTAAATTTTCATCGTGCTCTCAAATCGAGAGTCTCGTGCATACACGGTTGGTTCCTACAGATTACATTGGTCCTGTGCGAGGTGTTTGTTCCTCTCACAGGGTCGTTTTGTGGATGTTTTACGTTTCATCCTTTGACGACATTTTTTTATTTGTAAGTCTAAAAGTTTGTAAATTTTCATTATGCTCTCACAATGGGAGTCCCGTGTGTACGCGATCGATTCCAACGGGGTACATTCGTCCTGTACAAGCTGTTTGTGCCTCCCACGGGGCCTTTTTAGGGTTATTTTACGTTTTCACCCTTTGACGATATGTTTTTAAGTCTAAGTCAATAGTATGAAAATTTTCATCGTGCTCTCAAACCGAGAGTCCTGTGAATATGCAATCGGTTCCTACGGGTAACATATGTCCCGTTTGTGCCTCTCAAGGAGCCTTTTGTGGTTGTTTTACACTTTTACCTTTTGATGACATATTTTTAAGCCTAAGTCTAACAGTTTGTAAATTTTCATTGTGCTCTCGAACCGGGAGTCTCATGAGTGCACAATTGGTTCTTACGGGTTACATTGGTCTCGTGCGAGGCGTGTGCCTCTCACAAGGCCATTTTTTGGGTATTTTATGTTTTATCGCTTTGACGACATGCTTTTAAGCCTAAATCTAATAATTTGTAATTTTTTATTGTACTCTCAAACTGGGAATCCCGTGAGTATGCGGTCGTATTCTACAAGTTAGGTTAGTCCTGTTCGAGGTGTTTGTGCCTCTCACAAGGCTATTTTACGTTTTATCCCTTTGACGGTATGTTTTTAAGCCTAAGTCTAACAATTTGCAAATTTTCGTCGTACTCCTAAACTGGGAGTCTAGTGAGTACGCGGTCTATTTTTGCTGGTCACATTGGTCTCGAATGAGGTGCTCGTACCTCTCATGGGACCTTTTTGTGGCCATTTTACGTTTTCATTCTTTTACGACATGTTTTTTAGACTGTGTTTAACAGTTTACAAATTTTCATCGTGCTTTCAAATCAGGAGTTTTGGGAGTAAATGGTCGGTTCTTTCGGGTTAGATTGGTCCTGTGCGAGGTGTTCGTGCCTCTAATAGGTCCGTTTTGTGGATATTTTATGTTTTCTTCCTTTGACGACATGTTTTTAAGCCAAAGTCTAATAGTTTGTAAATTTTCATCGTGCTCTTAAACCGGGAGCCCCGTGAGTACGCGATCGGTTCTTGCGGGCTACATTGGTCCTGTGCGAGGTGTTCGCACCTCTCACGCGGCCTTTTTGTTGCCATTTCTCATTTTCACCCTTTGATGGCATGTTTTTAAGCCTAATTATAACAATTTCGAAATTTTCACTATGCTTTAAAATCGAGAGTCTCGCGAGTAAGAAGTCGGTTCCTACGGGTTACATTGGTCTCGTACGAGGTGTTCGTTCCACTCAGGGGGGCCGTTTTGTGGATATTTTACGTTTTATCCCTTTGACGGAATTTTTTAAGCCTAAGTCTAACAATTTGCAAATTTTTATCAGACTCTCAGACCGGGAGCTGCGTGAGTACGCGATCGGTTCCTAGCGGTTACATTGGTCCTGTACAAGATTTTTATAAATCTCAGGGGGCCTTTTTGTGGCCGTTTTATGTTTTCACCCTTCGACGGATTGTTTTTATGCCCAAGTCTAACAGTTTGTAAATTTTCAACGTGCTCTGAAACCGGGAGTCCCTTGAGTAAGCGATCAGCTATTAGGGATTACATTGGTCCCGTGCGAGGTGTTCGTGCTTCTCACAGGGCCTTTTTGTGACCATTTTACATGTTCACTCTTTGAAGGCATGTTTTAATCGTAAGTCTAATAGTTTGTAAATTTTCGTAGTCCTCTCAAGCTAGAAGTCTCGGGAGTAAACGGTTGGTTCTTGCAGGTTACATTGGTCCCGTGTGAGGTGTTTGTGCCTCTGATGGGCCATTTTGTGGATGTTTTACGTTTTCACCCTTTGACGGCATGTTTTTAAGCCAAAGTCTAACAATTTATAATTTTTCACCGTGCTCTCAAACTAGGAGTCCCGTGAGTACATGAATTGTTCCTGCGGGTTACATTGGTCCCATGCGAGGTATTCATGCCTCTCACGGGGTCGTTTTGTGGCTATTTTATGTTTTCATCCTTGGATGGCATGTTTTTAAATCTAAGTCTAACATTTTACAAATTTTCGTCATACTCTCAAATCGGGAGTCCCGTGAATACGCGGTCAGTTCCTCCAGGTTACATTGCTCCCGTGTTAGGTGTTCACGCCTCTTAAATGGACGTTTTGTGGTTGTTTGACATTTTATCCATTTGACGGCTTGTTTTTATGCGCAAGTCTTACAATTTGCAAATTTTCCTAGTGCTATAAAACTGAAAGTCCCATGAGTAAGAGGTATGTTCCTACGGATTACAATGGTTTCAAGCGAGGTGGTATATCCTCTCAAAAGGCTGCTTTGTGGATGTTTTACGTTTTTACCCTTTGACGACATGTTTTTAATCCTAAGTATAATAGTTTGCATATTTTAATTGTGCTCTCACACCGGGAGTCACGTGAGTTTGTAGTCGGTTCTCGCGGGTTCCATTGGTCCTGTGCGAGGTGTCGTGCCTCTTACGAAGCCGATTTGCTGCTATTTTACATTTTCTCTATTTGACGACATGTTTTTAAGTGTAAGTCTAACAGTTTGCAAATTTGCATCATGCTCTCAAACCGAGAGTCCCGTGAGTAAGCGGTCGATTCCTACAGGTTATATTAGTCCCATACGAGGTGTTCGTGCCTCTGACGAGGCCGTTTTTTGGTTATTTTACATTTTTACCATTTATTGACACGTTTTTAAGCCTAAGTGTAACAGTTGTTAAATTTTCTTAGTGTTATCGAACCAAGAGTCCCACGAGTACGCGATCGGTTCAGGTGGGTTACATTGGTCCCGTACGATGTGTTTGTGCCTCTCACGGGGCTGTTTTGTGACTGTTATATCACTACACCAAAATAGGAGATTTGTGAGTGTTGTTAGCACTCAAAAATGACCTTTATAATTGCTATTTACCGTCATAATTTAGGGGGTGACAAAAGAAAATTTATAACTCCTAACAGCAGTCACAACTTTGTATAACCCCTATGGGGTTATGACTGGTGACCCCAATTTGTAACTGCTATTCGTAACTGCTCTCAGCAGTCACAAATATAGCATTCGTAATTGCTCACAGAGTTACGAATGTTATATTTGTGACTGCTGATAGAAGTTACGAATCATATATTTGTGACTGTTGTTAGCAGTTACAAAATTGATAGTAGTGACAAATTTGTGACTCCTATTAGCAATTACAAAATTGAATTTGTTAAATGTTGTAAAAGCTATTACAAATATCTTTATATTTTCACAAAATGATGAAATAATGAAAGTAAAATAAATATCATGATAACAAGTCTAAAAATTTTGACAACATTTCATTTATATTTCTCATATTCCAAATATCCAGTACACATAAAACTTGTTTAAACTTAATTTAACATCAAACAATCCCTAAGTGGGCACCAAGTACAAAATGAACATAGAATAAAAAATAAACTAAAAAAAATAACGACACAACACTTCGATGACATGGCATGTCATGAACATGTAAAAAATCATTCTAAATCCAGACCAGGAGCCACCACGCCGTGGATACGATTCGTGAAGTCTAGGTATATCATCCGTGAGGGGTATTGATGCGGTGACATCCTCCCTCGTGTACTCGGAGTATGCCTGTTGAGCAAGTTCAATGGACTCAATTTTTTTTAATACGGCGCCTCGGTATCCATTAACTTGTGCTTGTGTTGCTTGCCACGAAGTGTAAACACCTAAATTTAGGCCTTTGAATACTACGTATGCCGGGTATGCCATGTGTATGCCTGAAAATAATAAAATGTGATTAATATTAAGATTCTAGCATAGTTGAAGAACTTTAAGAATATAAAGACATTCACAATTCAGCTTAAAGAGGAAGTCTTTTGGAGGAGTTCATTTGACTATAGAGAAGGATAAAGTATTTCTTGAATATTTCAGACTAAATAGACTGCATCTAATTTGTTCACTGGTATACATCATCGGAATCTGAAAAATAAAGATAAGAGAAACAAATTAATATAGACAAAAAAAATCTCAAACCTAATAAATCCCCTGCCTAGCCCACCCAGTCAACCAACCCAATTAATCCACACATACCCTAAGCACAACCTAATCACTTTGATATTTTTTCCAGCTAAATAGGACCTAGGTGAGGCGTACAGCCACTTCCTAGTGCCTAGGCGGTGGCACCTACACTGAGAACACTGATTAGGGCTACTAATTAGGAGGAGGGCACAATAAAAATTACAGGTAGAAATTAGGACTAGCTAGTATCCAATCAATAGAAATACAAGAGGGAGGTAGTGTTTTAAGTCTTATTATAAAAAAAATTCCAACAGCTACAGCCATACTGACTATTTTCAGAATCTAGACCTAGATGCTTAATCAAGGATGAAGAACACCTTCAAAATATCTGCACCTTGTTAGGTTCAAAGTATTATTTCTAGTGGATTGTTATACCAAGAATGTAATTGCCAAAAAATATTTTTCCAGAAGTCAGATTCCTATTACCCTTTTTTTAGTTTAGCTTATAGGTTTTTACACAGATTAGTGAATCATACAGACCAGTACATTAATTACAATGAATAACTTGGGAGTATTCTGCTGAAGAGTAAGATATTTGTTGTCCAGTAATGATGGTGCCACTACCATATTGAATGTGGATCGATTCCCAAGAAGTATCTAAAAAGTATTCTCCATTCACTGTAGCCCGATCAGTCTATCCGTTTCATGTGCCAGAAAGAAATAAAAAAGGAAAAAAAATTATCACTGGAAGAAGTTCACCAAAATTTTTAGGTGATGGAGGAATCTATGATAGCCAAGGCTGAGCAAGAAAGGTGGGGAGTAGCAAGCGGAGAAAGTAAAGTTGCTAGAAGAAAACTAGCAGTGTGGGATACACGAGAGTAATTTTAGACGCGTTTGGACAAACGAATATCCTTCCATTAATAGACAAAGATGCACTATGAGGTTTAGGTCTGTGGGATCCAAGATAAACCCAATGTTACCTAAAACAATGATCGTTTGGGTACATGGACCAGGTACAGAATGCAATATGCCAAACCCTCTAGAATCTGGTATGATAGAGGTAGGCTTATCTAGATCATCTGGTTCACACGAGTTGGGCTCAATCTAAACACTAGCCATTAGAATGTCATAATTATAAATACTTCTAATATTCTTATGACACAAGTTCTTTATTCGACTTTGAGATTTCATACATGAGAACTATATACATAAACACGTATGTGTGGGTACCCGGAAATTAGTACTATAATACTGGACGAGTAGCCCAGCCCTAGCGGCCCAAAGTCCAGGCCTCTCATCTTTTTGTATTGATCCAATTTCCCCACAATCCCATGAAGGGAAGTTATAGGGGAGCACGATCCCATGAAGGAAAGTTATAGGGATGATGGCTAATTTGGAGAAACCCATCATCTCCACTAACTAACATACACATATATAAATTAAAACCTAGGTCCGGGGCAAAGGACAAGTTGTATTCTCTGTACTCATTCTCCAGAATATTGAGAAATAATACTAACTGCACCACCGTGGACGTAGGCACATCTTTGCTGAACCACGTACATCCGTTGTTGTGTGATTGGCGTTTTATTTTCTTTGTTCTTTCTTGGTCATTACTTCTCTCATATTTATTTGTGTTGCACAATCATTGTCTCCACAATTGGCGTCGTCTGTGGGAAACGTTCATCTTTCCCTGAGAAGAGCCCACGCCAAGAAAAGAATCTAAGATGTCTGGTCACAGCAGCAACGCTCCTCAAGCACGAGATATTCAAGAGCCACCTGCTCCTCGAAGGATTAGATCTGAAGTCCGATGTTTAGATCGTGGGGCTCGCTTGGAAAGGCCAACCTCAAAAGAAGGTCAAGGACCAGAAAGGTCCACGCAGGTATCCAGATTGATTGATGCATACGAGGCAAGGCTCCACGAGCAGAGGGAGTCTTCTCGCAAATACGAGGCTGAGAATGCTCGCTTGAAAAGAAGAATGGAAAGACTGGAGAAGGAACTACGTCCTGATACCAGGAGACACCCCTATCGCACTCCTAGCCCTCAGGCGAGCAAATCTCGCAGCCGAGGAAGGATCCCTAGGCGGGAATATCAAGGGGTCGAAGGTGGCGACTCAGACGACGACCTCCGCGAACAACTAAGAAGAGCTCGCCGCTACCAGAGCCCTGCTCACAGCGACGAGAACATACGAAACCTGGTCCGCAGAGAAATGGACCAACATCCAGCTCACCGCGGCACCAGGTCGACCAGAGAACTCGCCAGGAGAGCCCTCAAGACCCAGATGAAGTCACCCTTCACGAGGGAAATTGAAGAGGAAGAGGCTCCCAAGAAATTTGCCATTCCAAGGTTCAAGATTTTCAACGGGAAGACTGATCCCATTGATCATGTCAGGCAGTACCGGTAGGCCATGACCCTCTGGAATCACCGGGATGCACTGATGTGCCGTATTTTCCCCTCGAGCCTCCATGACGTGGCCCAGAAATGGTTCGAAAAACTACCTCACCGATCCATCAGAAATTTCAAATCCCTGGCCGAGCTCTTTACGACCCGGTTCATCACCAGCAGCTCCCACCCTAAAAGGATGGATGCTCTATTAACCATGAAGAAAACGCCTCAAGAAACACTCTGAGACTATGCGAAGAGGTACTGGGAGTTATTCAACGAGATCGAGGACTGCGCGGAAGAGGTGGAAGTGGCTTCCTTCAAAATTGGGCTATCTAGTTGTTCCCTACTTTACCAGTCCTTGACGAGGAAGGAAGCTATGACCATTGACGACCTGATGGCCCGGATTGAGAAATACGCAAAGGTGGAAGATATCACCCGCCTTAATGTAGGAGAAAATGGTCGAGCCAAGTTCACTACCAAGGGAAGTGAGAAAGTTGAGACCCAGAAGAAAGGAGGAAAGAGTGGGGGCAAGAATGGCTCCAAAAACGGAGGGAACCCTGACGTAACAAAATCATTCCAGGCAGTCAACGCCGTCTTCAAAGAGCCAATTTACAAAATTCTCACGAAGATCAAGGATGAGCCGTTCATCAAATGGCCCCGGAAAATGGGAGGAGACCCCTAAAAAAGAAACAATGCATTAAGATGCGCTTTCCACAAAGAGGGAGGGCATAAGACCGAGCACTGCAAGGCTCTTAAGTCCCACCTCGAGGAGTTGGCCCAGTTTGGACATTTGAATGACTTTGTGGAAAAGAAGTTAGAGAAAGTGGCTGCCCACAGAGAGGCGAAACCCGACAACGTGCTGGAGGATGATGTCGGACATGAATTCGCAGTAATCCACGGAGTATCTGACGTCAAGCAAATACAAGGGAACTCAGCTCGAATGGAGGTAAAGAAACTGACAGCGGTAATGCAAGCGAGGCATAGAGGCTAATCCGGACCAGATTGATGCAATCAACAGAGTGCAACCTCCTCGCACATTCCGGGATGTACAGAAGCTCACTGGAATGCTCGCTGCTCTAAATCGTTTCATTTCTAAATCCTCCGAGAGATGCAAGCCTTTCTTCCAACTCTTAAAGGGCAGAAAAATAGTAGAGTGGAGCCCAGATTGCTCGCGAGCATTGGACGAGATCAAGTCCTACCTAAGCACTCCACCACTGCTTGTCATACCATAGCAAATGGACTCTTTGTACCTCTACATCTCTGTATCCAGTCATACTGTCAGCTCGACGCTAATGTGCGAAGTTACAGGAATCCAACATCCCGTCTATTACACGAGCAAAACCTTATTAGATGCCGAGCAGCGCTACCTACCATTGGAAAAGCTCGCATTCGCCCTAGTAATAGCCTCGAGAAAGCTGAAGCATTACTTCGAAGCTCATACGATCATCTTCCTTACATCACACCCCCTCAAGGTTGTCCTAAGGAAGGCGGATTTGTCAGGCAGATTGTCTAAATGGTCAGTCGAGCTCGGCCGGTTTGACATCCAATTTAAACCAAGGACAGCTATCAAGGGTCAAATCCTCGCTGATTTCATAGCTGAATTCACAGGCGAAGAACCCTCCGACCAGCCTAAGCCAACAGAGCAAAACAACCAAGCTACAGTGGAAAGCTGGAAACTATTCGTTGATGGAGCCTCTAACTCAAAGGGGGCAGGGGTAGGAATTGTTCTCATCACTACAGAAAACACAGTCCTTGAGCAAGGAATCAGGCTGGGATTTGCAGCTTCCAACAACGAAGCAGAATACGAAGCCCTAATAGCAGGTCTCCAAAAAGCGCAAACTCTGGGAGCAAAGCGTTTGCAGGTATTCGGCGATTCGCAACTAGTTTCTAACCAGATAAGTGGAGACTATAACGCAAAGGATGAAAGAATGGTAGCCTACCTCTCCTTGGTGAAAAACTTAATGACGAGCTTTGAAGAGATCAACATCCAGCAGTTTCCCAGGGGGCAAAACAGCCACGCTGATGCGTTAGCAACCCTGAGTTCGGCAGTTGATTCTAGCCTTAAAAGGGTTATCCCTATCTATTTCCTCAGTGGCCCAAGCATTTGCCCCAACTGCGAGCTGCCAAACGCGGAACCAATACTCCAATTGGAATCAGCCCCCAGCTGGATAGATCCCTTGAAGGACTATTTAAAGGACGGAACGCTTCCAGAGGACAAGAGAACTACCCACCAGATAAGGGTCAAAGCTTCTCGCTTTCACTTATCCACAGGAGGCGACTTGTATAAAAGATCTTTCTCCGGTCCCTGCCTTAGATGCGTCCACCCAGGCGATGTCAAGGCAGTGCTTCACGAGCTTCATGAAGGAATCTATGGAAGTCATGTCGGAGGAAGGTCTCTAGCCTTCCGAGCAATGAAGGAAGGCTATTGGTGGCCATACATGCAAAAGGACTCCGCAGTATATGTCCGCAAGTGCCTGAAATGCCAACTTCATGCTCCTATGGTCCACCAGCCCACCAGCGAATTAAAATCCCTGACCAGCCCCTGGCCTTTCGCCCAATGGGGAATGGACATCGTGGGACCACTGCCCACCGCTGTCGGCAATCGCAAATACCTGTTGGTTGCAACTGACTACTTTACCAAGTGGATCGAGGCAGAACCACTGGCGAACATCCGAGATGCTGACATGATAAGGTTCGTATGGAGGAATATAATCACTCGATTCGGAATCCCCAGAACCATCATCACTGACAATGAAACACAGTTCGAGAGTGGCCCTTTTCAGGACTTCTGCAACGAACACGGGATCAGGCACCACTTCAGCTCGGTGGCCTACCCTCAAAGCAACGGACAAGCTGAAGCTTCCAACAAAACAGTGATCGTTGGATTGAAGAAGTGGTTAGAGCGAGCCAAAGGCGCATGGGCAACCGAGCTACCGCATATCCTATGGGCATACAGAACGACTCCTAGGCGAGCAACGAGAGAAACGCCATTCTCATTAACATATGGTATGGAGGCAATCATCCCACTAGATGCGGGATTGCCAATAATGAGATCCGACCTTGTCGAACAAGGACAGAACGATGAGGCTTTGCTCGCTAAACTCGACCTAGCCGACGAGCGCAGGGAACTTGCCCTAGTGAAACTAGCGAGCTATCAGCAACAGCTCGCGAAGCACTACAGCAAAAGGGTTAACCCGAGGAGATTCAAAGTTGGGGACTATGTTCTAAGAAAGGTCCTGGGCAACACAGTGAAGCCATCAGACTGTAAGCTGGGCCCAAACTTGGAAGGACCTTATAAGATAATTAGAGACGACCTGCAAGGTGCCTATCATTTGGAAACGATGGAGGGCAGGGAGATACCACTAGCATGGAACACAGCTAATCTCAAGAAATTCAATTTTTAGGAATTCTATTATTAAATCTTTTATTGTATTCGTTATGTGAAAGGACAGTTCATTTCCCATTTCACTAATGAAAATCTCTCAGTTGATCACTCCCAAATTAGTAACAGTTATATTTTATTACACATCCCTTCCAAATCACAGGCATAATGGTCGACATAGCAGGGGAACACCCCTCCTCAGGTCATCGTCATGAAGCACGACATACCTCTTAGCATTGCCCATGGCAATATATGAAGCCCTACAGAGTATTCTTAGGCATCAAACCTACTTTGGTTAAATAAAATCCTGATCGGATGAAGACATCCAATACCAGGTGTGTCCTCGCCAATTGCCCTACTTAGGCCTAAGGGAGTGTGACGACACAACCTAAAAGGTAAAGTGAGGGCACAATGGTATTCTTGCATTATACTGGACTGGGGGACACTCACATGATAAAATAAAAAGGATTATGAAGCAGCGAAAATATAAAAAGATTGGATGAACACGTTTAGTCGGCAAAATTGCCCAAAACGCGAATTTTCGTTAATCCTTTATATTTACAAACAATGATAATACATGTTTAGTCGGCGAATCTTTCCCAAAGCATTTACATTATCAAAAAGAAAAAGAATAACAAAATCTCAAGGAGGTGGAAGCCTCCGATCAAGATAATCAGCAACTTTAGCTCTCCTTCCATCATCAGGAGCGGGGGCTAGCTCTTCCACGACCTCATTTGCGTCCAACTCCAATAGTTGCTGGGGAATAACATCAATGGGGATCCATCGATCATCCCTCCTGAATGGATTGGGCATCAGAGTGGAGGATGACATCTCGTGTCGATACCATAACACCGAGTTCCTCGGGACCTGCAGCTCTCTCAGGGCACTCAACCACCCTCTGATGAAAGAAAGTTCTTTGAACTCTGATAATCTCATGGGAGCATCCATCCAGCCCTGATCGTATCCATCAGACCACACTTGGCGAGGGCCCTTCTTGAATAGATGCCACAGTCGGGAAACGTCCCTCTGGAGCCCAGCAGAAATTACATAAGCTCGTCGAACATCATCGCGCAGCTCCCCAATCTCCCACTGTTCAACGGCTTCCCTGTTCCTACCCCTAGCACTCCTGCCAGCACGCGGGAGGGGAGGCCGAGCAGCTCGCGACGAAGAAGAGCCTTGCAGGACTGCCAAAACGGTGTTCGGCGAATGCTCCTTAAGCTTTAGGAACTCCCTCCTCAAGTCTTCATTCTCCTGGTATAGGAACTCCCCAACCTGGTTAATCTCGGTGGCCTCCAGTAACCTTGCTCTTAGTGCACTGACTTCTTCTTGTACTGAGGCACCGATTTCTTCCATCTCCTGGAGCCTGTCCTTCATCTTGGCCACCAGCTCGGACTGATCTTTATATTTTTGGTTCCTTGACTTAGCAAACTTGCAAAGTCTAGCAAAGGCCTGGTGAATTTCAGGGCTTGCATTAGGACCAAGAGTCCTACCCAGTTGGGAGGTAGCAGGAATATAGTCATCAACATCAACCAACTACAAGTAAAAGAAAGAGATCAGCATAAACAAAAATTAAGTCTTTTCATTAATAAGGAACGAGGTTACATCAGATTGAAACAGAAAAAATTACAAAGCAGCCCTATCAATTAGCAACCTCGGGCGGCCCAGAGGTGGATGGTCCCTTGTCCTTATCAGCATCAGCAGGGGCATTACCCTTGGCAGTGGTGTCCTCTGTCCTCTCAACCAAAGGAGCGTCAGTAGGAGTCGCTTGAGAGACAGGATCATCACCTTCAGCAGTTGGGGCAGGGTACTCATCTACGACTGGCCTCGGCCCTGGATCATGCTCGTCAAAGAGTGGGGATGCAACATCCACCCCAGCAGCCACGAGAGCCTTATTCCACCCTTTCTTGAAGTTCAGACTACTGATATAGCCTATCTTAACTTCAGCGTCCTCATACGAAGCAGCCCAGCTAGAGTTATATGAGTCCTCCTTAAGGGTGGCTGCCTGGGCTTTCTCCGCCTCCAGTTGCTCGGCCAGAACCCTGTTCTTCTCTGCAAGGTCCAGCTTGCTCATGCACACCAGATCATAAGCCTTACTCAGCTCGCCCAGCTCCCTGACCGCATCATCTCTCTCGCGAGCAGAATTGACAAGGTCCAGGTCAGATGAAACTCGAGCTGCTTCAGCAGCCTTCAGGTTGGCCTCCAGCTGAGAGCCCCTGGCTTCCAGAGAAGATTTTTTCTGTTCCAGCTCACCATTCCTCCTCACCAGCTCGTCGCGAGAGCGATAGAGCACAGCGAAGTCGGTCACAAACTGCAAAGAATAAAGAAGAAATCAAGAAGAAGAAACCATCAATACTTGTTAAAAGAAATTGAGAATTAGAAGAGAACTTTACCAAGGCAAGCCTCTGTCTAGCTTGCAGAGCCAGTTGATCGGACCCCAACGCCCTCTGGCGATCCGCAGGAAGGACTTCTCTCTCGAGAAGCGCATGGACTAGCTGAGGAGAAATGGCCACCGAAACCCCCTCAGGCAGGGAAGATACTGGGACCAGGGCTTGACCTGTTTTGGTCCTCGATTCCATCTTCCTCCTATCCTCCTCCTTTTTCCTCTCCCTCTCTCTCACCTGCTCCTCCTCTCTCCTCTTCTTATCTTGCTCCTGAGAAGAAGGCCGAGAACCAGTAGCTATGGCCCCAGATGCAGACTTCAGTTTCTTGGACCTCTGTGCAAGGAGCACGTCATCATCATCGTCATCATCTCTGATCAAATTCTTCCTGGGAGGCATCTCTTCACCAGATGTGTTGGAAGTGCGCGACGATCCTTGAGCTTCAGAATCCTCCTCAGAATTAGAAGAACTACTACTGACAGAGCTCCCTCCACCAAGATTACCGACAGGCTCACTTTCAGAGCTCCTCTCCTCTTCGTCCAGCTGGATTAGCTCAGCAGTAGTCTCTTCGAAGGAAGCAAACTCTGGAACACTGTCCAAAGGTCGTGCTATGAAGCTAGAGCCTATGTTCTTATACTCTAATAAGAAAGCGGCAGATCTGGGATGCTCGCCGTCACCCAAAGGCTCTCTGATGTTCCAAGCCTTAACCAACTCAGAAATTCGGACCTCCCTAAGAGCAGGCTCCAAGTTTCGTAACCTCGCTGTAAAACAAAATGCAGAAAGGTGTCAGAAAAGTCATAAGTTAGCAGAGATTGAAGCAACAGTACAAATATCTACCTATATATTCTTCCCCATAAAAGGGAACAGTGAATCTTTCAGACCTTGACCCTTCAGATTGGGGAGAGAACTGCCAATTCCTAACAAGAAAACCTTCCTGCTAGTAGTCCTTATGGGAATCAGGTAGATTTACTACCAATACCCTATCAGGGCTCCTAGCATTAAGGTACAGGAGACCTGAACTAGTTCGAGAGAAGGAGTAACAAAAGCAGACCTCGGTAAGCCCTAACCTTGTGCCATACAATTGATTTATCCTATGCACGCCGTTCACTATTTTCCATACATTGGGCGAGCATTGTGCGGGTACAATACTAAAATAGCTAAAGAAATGAAAAAACAGATCATTAGGGGAAAAAGTAAGTCCCCCCTGGGAAAGCAACAAAGCATGAATCCAGTGGGCATCCTCTATATCCCTAACGTTCCTAGGAGGCGAGGCACAACACTCAATCTCTACCCACTCAGGAATGTTGTAGAATTTTCTAAATTCCGAGATTGACCTATTTCCAATCTTCGCCATTGGAAAATACAAGAAAATCTACAAACCAAAGAGAAAATGCAAAGGGCACGAGAAACTTACAAGACAGAAGATCAGGTCAAGTGACGAAGAAGCAACGAGAATGGAGATCGAAAGTAGAAGGTACGAAGCGCAAGAGTTCTCAGAAGATAGAAGAGTGCTGGAAAAGCTGAAATGACGAAAAAAAATGAGTCTTATTCCAACAAACCTTCAAAATCTAATCATATCGCACAGTAAGCGAAGCGGCTGCCGCCAGAAATCGACTCTACAGCTCCCGAGCAATTGCAACACGGCTATTATGGCTAATCATTTAAATCTGTTGGGCCCACATGTATGGCACAACAAATTTAGGGGCAATTGTGGTTACCCGAAAATTAGTACTATAGGCCTGGACGAGTAGCCCAACCCTAGCGGCCCAAAGTCTAGGCCCCTCATCTTTTTGTATTGATCCAATTTCCCCACGATCCCATGAAGGGAAGTTATAGGGGAGCACGATCCCATGAAGGAAAGTTATAGGGATGATGGCTAATTTGGAGGAACCCATCATCTCCACTAACTAACATACACATATATAAATTAAACCCTAGGTCCGGGGCAAAGGAAAAGTTGTATTCTCTGTACTCATTCTCCAGAATATTGAGAAATAATACTGACTGCACCACCGTGGGCATAGGCACATCTTTGTTGAACCACGTATATCCGTTGTTGTGTGATTGACGTTTTATTTTCTTTGTTCTTTCTTGGTCGTTACTTCTCTCATATTTATTTTTGTTGCACAATCATTGTCTCCACAGTATGCATATCACAAACTTTTATTCTCTTGAAAATACCAAATCTATTCGTTATTAGATTGTAGCACGTTATGAATTCACTTGAGTTTAATTATTTTATCATAAAAAAATTGAGGGAAGAAATATGAAAATATTTACCGGACTACTAATTTCAGTGTATTTAAATGGTGTACAATGTTCGATAATGTGCGTACCAAAATCGCTAGGGTGTTGGCATTCCCAGGATAGTATAGTAGTTGGGAAATATAAAAGGATATTGCGTCCCACTTTTTCAGGTTCATGGGTTAAAATCATCCCCGTGCATAAAGATGCTAACTGATTAGTCAAACAGATCTATTAGGATGTGATCAAATCACTGCCCACAGCAATTTAAAACAGTGTTAAGGAAGTGGTATTTCTGTTTGGCTACTTAGAAGGCAGTCTCTCAAATAACCAAGTAAACTCCCATTCTAACCTCTAAACCATATTATCTTTTTGAGAAGGGTCCTCTTACCTAACTTGTGAACTAGGCACTCTATATGCCAAAGCATCCAATATAAATTTAATAGGATTTGAAAGCACCACCAGAGCATCTATATGTATTTTTTATACAGTTTTTTAAAAAAAATACTTCATACTTATAGAATATTATATATTTATAACAATATCTTCATTTGGAAACATCTTAAAAATAAGAGGTAATTAAAGATGATATTTTGTACATTATTGCAAGTCTTTAACCATTACATTTTGAAGCAATTAATATCCTAGTCATCTAATGGTTTGTCCTAGAGAGGAAGAGGAAGAGGAAGATTTGGTATGTGGGAGATTGAGAGTGAATAGGGTAGATAGGCAGGAAAGATGAAATCCCACATCAATTGGATGAACGTTTTCCTAACTGTGAATACATATATTATATATACTAAAAAATAAAATTTCGACACAACTAGTAACTCCCAATACATTGTTACTCCCATATCGGTAGGAGAAAACAAAGACCTTAAGCCTTTTAAAATCATAGAGCAGACAATGGCTGATTATTGTCAAATTGAGCCTTAATGGGATTTGATTGATGCATAGTTAGAATATTCCCTTTTGGCCTAGGCTTTTGAAGAATTCACTTAAAGCAATTTTAGTTTAAAGATGTTACACGGATCTGACTAGGCCAAATCATGAATTTCACTACATCCGTTTGCATTTATATGGTGTTTCCGCACCACCTTAGTCAGTTCGCAATCTTGGTTCACTTACACCACATGGCGGATTAGGGCACACTAGTTATGAAGTCATTACTGACGACTAGGGCTCTAAATAAAGCAAATCGAGACGAACCAAGCTCAAGCTGAGCATAATCAAAATCAATACTTAATAAGCTTGAGTTTAAATTAGAGATCAATATTTTTCCTTAACGAACGAGCCAAGCTCGAACAACCCGATTCGATTGGACCTATTTGAGCTTGTTTACGCCCTAAGAGACTAAACAAGGGGAGATCAAGCCAAGCCTAATCAAGCACAATTTCTGAATGAGACCAATCTTGAGCTCGATCTCGATCGTTTTCTTAACTAATTAGCTAAACTAAAGTTGTTCATTTTCAAACCTGTTAACAAACTCCCAAACTGAGCTATTTGATGTGAACCCTGGACCTAGCATGTACAAGTTTGATAGTGTAGGAAAAAGTAATGCCACTTTTCAAGGGATATACGGTCTACTATAAAAGAATACAAATAAGATTTTTGCATGAAACCCAAATGTCGGCGCCAATCACGTAGCACAATTCAGCACCTAAAATTTATCTCCCTAATTATGAAAACCAGAAAAGTCAACTAGGAACCTCATAGGATGAAGCCATTTAAGAAAAGAAAAAAAAATTCAGAACCTCTTAAACTAGGTAAATTAAAGATCTAAAACAAATTAAGAGTCAAATTGATTGACACTTGACAACGAACTTGGACTTTGGGAACAAGGGTGTTTCCTTGAGCTCATGTACAAGAATAGCATGTGCTGCCACTGCTGCCTAAAATATAATTCAAAAGAGCATAATGAGATGACGAGTTGAAGTGAAGCAGACAAAACGAACATTATTGTATGATTCATATTTTAGCAAATTAAAAGAAAAAGGTATTTGAGAGAACAATAAACAAATTAGATCTGTTCTTCAATGATAAATGGTGATCTGTTCTTCAACTTCCGATTCTTTTTACCTGATATCAATTCAGTCATTCTTAATTCTTGGAACTCACCTCTTGAAGCTAATCATCTCAGAAATTTCTCTTTAAAACATCATAGACTTAAAAAAGATCTAGTTAGCTGGAATAGATCTTCAAACCCCAATTGATCAAGTTCATCAGTTAGAGGAAGAAGTTGACTTTAAAGAGATCATGTTTGAGTCTGATCCCAACTCTCTTAATAGAGAATCTATCCACATCCAAAGTCAAAAAGCTCTTAGGAGCTTTGAAGCAGGAAGAATCTTTTTGGCATAAAAAAATGAGATGCAGGTGATTATTAGAAGGTGAAGCTAACACAAGGCTACTCTATGCCTCTGTTCAAGCCAGAAATTCCAAATTGGTCAAACACTACTAATATTCAAAATAGATAGACATTGGATACATTCAAAACAGATTACTAATTGATTCAAAACAGATTACTAATATTCAAAATAGAGTTCAAACACTACTAATTGTTCACTTTGACAATTTGTTCAAATTTCTCAAGACAAATTACTCTATATCACTCAAGGATAAGATAAAGCAATGGCCAAACCACCCAAGATTTCTCGACATCCTTAATAGTGTCCGCCCCATGACTTCGAAGATACAAAGGATGATTCTCTTCTCCTGGCTCAACACTACTAACGTAAACCTTACGTTTAAATATCAGCAATTGATGGCCATGCACCACCGTTCCAGTAGCAGCTGAAGCAACAACTTGTCCAGTTGCAATCTTTCTCTAATTTGAAAAATCTAATAAATCGACATATGGATCAAGTGGAGGATCAGTTAAATCTCCAAAGTTTGGCTCAGTTGAATCTCCAAAGTTTGGCTCAGTTGACGGGGGGTAGGAATGTAATCGTGGGGACTTGAATGCGGAACTGGAGTGTAATTACGAGGACTTGGATGTGGGTTAGTAGTATAATTGCAATGACTTGGATGTGAGACAGGAGTGTAATTGTGAGGACTTGGATTTGGTATTTTTAATCCATTCGATTCAAAAGCACTTAAAAGCATGGTAACGGATGATTTGAGAAATGTCATATCCTCATCATGTTTTTCTTCTCGTGTCTTTGCTCTAGTCAACTGTGATACTATAGGAGCAGTTGCCTTAAGTTTACTTTTGGACATGGGTCCAACATCATGAGTCGCCCCCTAGTATCTTTTCCTCTAAAGGCATTCAATGCATCTGTATCAATATTGTTTTGGCTTGAAGAACCTTGACTACTTCTCAGCTCACTCAATTTTTGCTGCAAAACTATTTATGAATCGATTAAAACCATTGAACGACGAAACTTGAAGGAATTTAATTATTACAACTGAGATTACGAAACTCACCATATCATCAGCTACCTTTGGGTGAAACTCCCCAGTTTTCCACCTACGACTTTCGAGATACACTTCCGAACGATCAACAGGTCGTTTATTGTTAAGCACCTATAAATTAATTTTCCATTAACTATTTGAGCAAGACATATAATATACACATTAAAATAAGAAAGGGTGTATACCATCTCCTCGGTTTTCTCAGCATACGACATCCGACCAAGACAATGGAAGTTAGTCTTTTTAGCCCTGTTCACCCGACCTTGGTGTCGTTGTTTCAATTTTGCCCCAGCTGCTTCGCCCGAGACGAATTCATTCCACTCACGAACAGGGATATGCTCTTTCTCTGGTACTTGATCCTTCAGGGCCTTTATCCCATCACTGTCCAATCCCTTAAAATAATTCGAGCGGAGGTTACTTCTAAAAGTCTTTAATTGAATACAAATGGCTTTCATGGACCCCTTCTTCTGGTCAGCCGAAAGATTGAATTCTTTCATAAGAGTATCCCACAAGTCGTCCTTTTTTACTTGCTCAACCGTATCCCAACTCTCATATTTTAAGCCAATATAAGATTTTAACAAAGACAAGGCTCGAGCTTTAAAAGGGTTCTTTCCACCTATTGGCAAACCAAATAGGTTAAGGGAAATGTCAGCACGAGAATCAATGGCAGAATGTTCATCATGACTTGAACTTTCTGGCCTGGATGATGGAATTGTATTCTCGGACGCCATTTTCTGCATTTTTATATTTATGCATTAGTTCATATGTTAATATAAGAGTGAGGAAATAATATAAAAAAATATAATAAAAGTCATACCTTTTTAACATATTCTAAAAGTTTTGATAATTCAACCATGTCATAAGTTTCATACTTCATCATTTCACGTAAAGTTTTTATTGGCCATGTCTGCGGAAGTGTGTTGATAATTGCATTTCTGACACTAAACATATTAGGACGTATGACTACTCTCCTAAGCCGATAATAGATGTTAACTTTGTTCTGCATATGTTTTCTCACATTAGAGTCTGGACGCATCCTTATCTCTTCAGTTCTATCCACAAAGGATGAATTTTTCTTTCTTTGAGTTCTAAAAACTCTACTAACTGCATCGCATTACTTGGATTGTGTTTTATGAAAACCCTTTCAACTGCTTCATCCCAACTTTGAGGTAGTGTGCGTAGAATTGATTGAAATAAATATGCTTTAGGTATGTTCCACCCATGATCTCGCAAGTAATTGCATTGTTTGATTTTTCGATAGCCATGCCGATAAATTGACGTGTTCTCTATAAAAGACCTATTTTGAAAATCGTTGCATGTATATACAATATATGACATCCTGGAAAAAGTAATAATAAACTTTTGAACAAAAGTCACTATGAATGCATGCTACGAAATAATTGAAAGATGCTATTATACATAATTTTCAAGTCAACATTTAAAACAACATAACATGCCACAATTAAACATATACTCCTCTAATGCGTTTAATAATTTCTTTAATTCTGGGTTGTCATCCAGAATAGACTGAATCCCGATAGGTGCCTCTATATCGTCTACTGATGTAGTCAAGCGCTGAGGAGAATGTAAAACAATAGACCATGGATCATTGTTGGGGATCTTTGCATAAAACACTTGCTTTAAGTTTTATAATGCACAAACGAATGTCTCATCATTAACATTGTCTTTACTCTTCAACTTGACCAAATCAACCTTCACCATGTGGGTATCAGGGTCGACCATACATGCATTCTTATCCTCCACTCTCACCCAATCACAGTAAAATACAGGTATGCTGAAAGATATATAATCTAATAGGATAATTTGTTTTATAATCCCATAATACGTCATCTCAGCTTCTATCAAGTTTTTATCTTTCGCGCTTGCCCTAAAATGAGTTAATGCTTTATATGAAATGCCGCTGTTTTGTTTCCCAATGAGTTTTAACTTGTGTGTGCTTGAAGAGAACACAAAACCATTGACACGATATTGTCCAAACTCCTTGGCTACAAAACTAGGCCCATTTGCTAGGCGTGCAAGCCTCGTCGATACTTCACCGGCTTTCAATAACTGAAACTAAGAAAGTATTTGCATTGTGAATATGTTGCAAAGACAGTAAATAAAAGTGAGGTATTACTGTAGTCACCTCGGAAGCTACCCAATGCCTAAAGTCATTGTCTGTGCTCGCTCCTCCCTTCCTCCTCTTGGCATTCCCACACTCATTATATTGCCTAGGTTAAAACACTAAAAATATTAATTTCTAATGAATATAACATCGAACATATTACATTATTTTACAAAACACTTTAAATAAACTCACATTTTCCATTTATCTATGTCTTCATGCGTCTCGAATACATATCGAGCCACCTGGTTATATTGTGTACTTATTAGCTTCACTACCTTACCTTTCCCCGGGGCCTCCTCATTAGCAAACTCTTCTAATTCATCAATAAAGCGTTCACGACCTCCAACGTTTGGGTTAGGCATATATTCCTTTGCATACAAGGAAGCCTCTTACATAATGTACTCCTCAGCAATGGACCCCTCAACATACCGTGTATTCTTAACGTAATCTTCAAAAGTTTTCATTAATCGTTCGAACGGATACATCCATTGGTACCTTACTGGTCCACATAAAAGTGCTTCATCGCACAAATGCACTAAAAGGTGGATGCTTATGTCAAAGAATGAGGGAGTAAAGTGCTTCTCCAAAACACATATAGCCTCGGTCAAAGTTTCTTTCATTGCCATTATGTGCATCCTGTTGACAACTTTCTCACACAATAGGGAGAAACATAAGCTAATTTGTAGAATGGACCTTCGAAGATCCTTGTGTTCCTAAAAATAGTTTCCGAACAACAGAGGTATAAGTTGCATTATCACATGCCAATCGTGGGACTTGCACTTTTTCAAATCTTTTGATGCGTCACAGACAATCCTGTGTAAGTTGGATGAGAAATTAGAAGGGACCTTTAAGCCCTTTAATATTTCTAAGAACATATTTCTTCCTTCAATGCTCAAAGTATAAGAAGCAACTGGCATATGCTTTTTTCCAGTGTTTATATCTTCTTTCAACCATAATGATCTTCTAATCTTAAAATCACGAAGATCTTCACGGGCTTTTTCTCCATCCTTGGAATGAGAACCACGAATGCATGTGCTTACGAGATGCTCAATAATATTTTTCTCAGCGTGCATTATGTATATCACATGTCGCACAGGATGTTCCTTCCAGTATGGCAAATCAAACATTGTTGATCTCCTCGACCACGCCGTTTTCACATCAACATCCTTTCTTTTACGCTTTTGGGCCAAAATTATGGGGTGTTTCCCCCTCAACTTTTGATCAGCCTTTAATGACCTTTCTTTAATTTCCAAACCAGAAAGTCTTGGTGGAGGTGGTCGCGTCTCGGTGCCTTCTGGGAGAAAATTGCTTAGTATTGACCTAAATTTGTGACTTTGGGGCAAAAATCTTCGATGACTGTGATAAAAAAGTTTACCACTTTTCTTAAACCAGCTGGCTTCAGTCTCCTCTCCACATATAGGAAAACCTAGGTAACCATGTACATTTCTCCCAGATAAGGTCCCATAAGCAGAAAAATCATGAATTGCCCATATCAACATAGCTCTAAAAATGAATTCCTCCTTTTTGTACGAGTCGAACGCTCTCACACCTTCAACCCATAACTCATTCAATTCATCTATTAGTGGAGCTAAGAAAACATCAATGTCACTACCCGGTGCTTTTGGACCTGGTATCAACAACGACAAAATTGAAAACTCCTTTCTCATGCACAATGACGGGGGAAAATTTAAAGGCACCGTAAACACAGGCCATATACTCTTATCTGTGATCAATTTGCCAAACGGGTTAAACCCATCGGTTGATATTCCGAGGAGAATGTTGCGTATTTCTGTAGCAAAGTCCGGGTATCACTGATTTGCAAATTTCCACACAGATGAATCAATCGGATGTCGCATGAGATTCTCACCCACCTCTGCTCGATCATGCCAAGTCATTGCCTCTGCTATATAAGGTATAGTGTAAAGTCTCTTCAATCGAGGACCTAAAGGAAAATACTTTAACACCTTCTTAGGTATTTGCGTATCTACTTTCAATAAATGTTTATTATGTACTATCATATTTTGTTCATATCTAGGTTCCTTACATACAGGACAATCCCGTTTGTCCTTGTGCTGCTTATAGTATAAAATGCAGTTATACTTGCAGCAATGAATTGATTTGTATTTCATACCCAAACCTTTCAAATTACCCTTCATGATCGGATAATTGACTGGCAGTGTATTTTCTTTGGGGAGCAAATCTTTTGCCCAGAGGAGTATTGCCGTCACACATTTTCCCGACAAGCCAAATTTGCTCTTTAAGTTGTGCAACCCAACCATGGAATATAACTTTGTGTGGTCGGGGTTGGATTTTTAAGCCTAAGTCTAATAGTTTGTAATTTTTCATTGTGCTCTTAAATCGGGAGTGTTAAGAGTAAGCAGTCGGTTCCTACGGGTTACATTGGTCCCATGCAAGGTGTTTTTCCCTCTGACGGGACCGTTTTGGGGATGTTTTATGTTTTTACCCTTTGACGGCATGTTTTTAAGCCAAAGTCTAACAGTTTGTAAATTTTTTTCGTTCTCTCAAATCGGGAGTCCTATGAGTACACGATCGGTTCTTGTGAGTTACATTATTCCCATACGAGGTGTTCGTGACTCTCAGGGCCCATTTTGTGGCTAGTTTATGTTATCACTCTTTGACCGCATATTTTTAAGAGCGAGTCTAATAATTTGTAAATTTTCATCATGCTATCTAACTTGGAGTCTCGTGCTTACACGATCAGTTCCTGTAGATTACATTGGTCACGTGCGAGGTGTTCGTGCCCATCATGGGGACGTTTTGTGGCTATTTTACATTTTCATCCTTTGACGGCATGTTTTTAAGCCTAAGTCTAAGAGTTTGTAAATTTTCATTGTGATCTCTAACCGTGAGTCCCGTGAGTAAGCGGTAGGATCCTGCGGGTTACATTGGTCCCGTGCAAGGTGTTCGGGTCTCTCACCGCATCATTTTTTGGCTAATTTGCATTTTCATCTTCTGACGACATGTTTTTAAACCTAAGTTTAACAATTTGTAAATTTTCATCGTACTCGTAAATCGGGAGTCACGTGAGTACACGGTCAGTTCCTATGGGTTACATTGGTCCCGTGCAACTGTTTGTGCCTCTCACGGGACCTTTTTGTGGTTATTTTTATGATTCCACCCTTAAACGACATGTTTTTAAGCCTATGTCTAACAATTTATAAATTTTTGTTGCGCTCTCAAATCGAGAGTCTCATGAATACACGGTTGGTTCTTGCGGGTTACATTGGTCCCGTGCAAGGTGTGTGTGCCTCTCATGGGGCCGTTTTATTACTACTTTACGTTTTATCCCTTGGACGACATGTTTTTAAGCCTAAGTCTAACAGTTCGCAATTTTTTGTCGTAATCTCAAAGTGGTAGTCCCGTGAGTACGCGGCCAGTTTCTGCGAGTTACATTGGTCCCATGCGAGGTGTTTGTGCCTCTCACGATGTCGTTTTATGGTTAGTTTACATTTGATCCCTTTGACGGTTTTATTTTAAGCCTAAATCTAACGGTTTGCAAATTTTCATCATGCTCTCAAACTGCGAGTCCCATGAGTGCGCAGTGTGTTTTTTATGGTCACATTGGTTTCGTACGAGGTGCCTGTACCACTCATGGGACCTTTTTGTGGCAATTTTACGTTTTCACTCTTTTACGACATGTTTTAACCCTAAGTTTAACAGGTTGTAAATTTTTGTCGTGCTTTCAAATCGGGAGTCTTGGCAGTAAGCAATCGATTCCTACGGGTTATATTGGTCCTGTCCAAGGTTTTCATGCCTCTGATGGGGCCATTTTTGGATGTTTTATGTTTTCTCCCTTTGACGACATGTATTTATGCCAAAGTCTAAGAGTTTGTAAATTTTTGTCATGCTCTTAAACCGATAGTCCCGTGACCATATGATCGGCTCCTTCGGGTCACATTAGTCCTGTGCGAGGTGTTCGTACCTCTCACGAGGCCTATTTGTTACCGTTTTTCATTTTCTCCTTTGACAGCATATTTTTAAGCCTTATTGTAATAACTTGTAAATTTTCATTGTAATCTAAAATCGAGAGTCTCGGGATAAGAAGTGGGTCCTACGGGTTATATTGATCTCGTTCGAGGTGTTCATGCCTCTCACGGGGCCTTTTTATGGCAATTTTACGTTTTATCCCTTTGACGACATATTTTTAAGCCTAAGTCTAACAATTTACAAATATTTGTCATACTCTCAAACCGGGAGTCTCGTGAGTACGCGGTCAGTTCCTACGGTTACATTGGTCCTGTACGAGGTGTTCGTACCTCTCAGGGCGCCTTTTTCTGGACGTTTTACATTTTCACCCTTTGATGGAATGTTTTTATGCCTAAGTCTAACAATTTGTAAATTTTCGCTGTGCTCTCAAAATGGGAGTCTCTGGAGTAAGTAGTCAATTCCTATGGGTTACATTGGTCCCGTGAGAGGTCTCCATGCCTTTCTCGGGACCATTTTGTGTCTATTTTACATTTTCACCCTTTGACAGCATGTTTTTAAGCCTAAGTTTCATAATTTGTAAAATTTTATCGTACTCTCAAATCGGGAGTCCCGTGAGTACATGATTAGTTATTACGGGTTACATTGGTCCCGTGCGAGGTATTCGTGCCTCTCACGGGGCCTTTTTGTTACCGTTTTATGTTTTCACCCTTTGACGGCATGTTTTTAAGCCTAAATATAACATTTTTAAATTTTTTGTAGTGCTCCCAAATCGAGAGTCTCGGGAGTAAGCGATCGGTTCCTTCAGGGTACATTGGTCCTGTGTGAGGTGTCTGTGCTTCTAACAGGGCCGTTTTGTGGATGTTTTACATTTTCACCCTTTGACGGCATGTTTTTAAGCCAAAGTCTAACAGTTTATAAATTTTCATCATGCTCTTAAACTGGGAGTCCCATGAGAACACGATCGGTTCTTGCGAGGTTATATCATTTTGTGGCTATTTTATATTTTTACCCTTTGACAGCATATTTTTAAACCTAAGTCTAACAATTTACAAATTTTTATCATACTCTCAAATCGAGAGTCCCGTGAGTACGCGATCAGTTCCCGCAGGTTACATCGATCCCCTGCGAGGTGTTTACGACTCTCGCGGGGCCATTTTTTAGCTGTTTGACATTTTCACCGTTTAAGGGCATGTTTTTATGCGTAAGTATAACAATTTGTAAATTTTCCTCGGCTTTCAAACTAGAAGTCCCGTGAGTAAGTGATCGGTTCCTGTGGGTTGCATTGCTTTCATGCGAGGTTGTCGTGCCTCTCAGGAGGCCGCGTAGTGAATGTTTTACTTTTTTACCCTTTGATGACCTGTTTTTAATCCTAAGTCTAATATTTTGCAAATATTTATCGTCCTCTCACAACGGGAGTCCTGTGAGTATGTCCGTGCGAGGTGTTCATGCATCTCACGGGGCCTTTTTGTGGTTGTTTCACATTTTCACCCTTTCACGGCATGTTTTTAAACCAAAATATAACAACTTGCAAATTTTCATTGTGCTCTCAAATCGGGAGTCCCGTATGTACACGGTCGGCTCCTGTGGGTTACATTGATCCCATTCAACGTGTTCATGTCTCTGACGGATCCGTTTTATGGATAGTTTATGTTTTCACCCTTTGACGGCATATTTTTAAGCCTAAGTCTAATAATTTGTAAATTTTAATCTTGCTCTCAAACTGGGAGTCCAGTGCGCACACGGTCCTTTCCTTTGAATTACATTGGTGACATACGAGGTGTTCGTGCCTCTTACAGGACCGTTTTGTGGTTATTTTACATTTTCACCCGTTGAAGACATGTTTTTAAGCTTAAGTCTAAAAGTTTGTAAATTTTCATCGTGCTCTCAAACCAGTAGTCCAGTGAGTACGGGGTCGGTTCCTGCGAGTTACATTGTTCCCGTGCGAGGTGTTTGGGCCTCTCACGGGGTCCTTTTGTGGCTGTTTTACATTTTCATCCTTTGATGTCACTTTTTTAGCCTAAGTACAACAATTTGTAAATTTTTGACGTGATCTCAAATCGGGAGTCTCGGGAGTAATCGATCGGTTCCTATAGGTTACATTGGTCCCGTGCGAGGTGTGCATGCCTCTCAGGTGGTCGTTTTGTGAATGTTTTACGTTTTCACCATTTAACGGCATATTTTTATTCCAAAGTCTAAGAGTTTGTAAATTTTCATCGTGTTCTGAAATTGGGAGTTCCATGAGCACACGTTCGATTCCTACGGATTACATTAGTCCCGGGCGAGGTGTTCGTGTCTCTCACGGGGCCATTTTGTTTGTATTTTATGTTTTTACCCTTTCACAGCATGTATTCAAGCCTAAGTCTAACAATTTACAAATTTTCATCGTACTCTCAAATCGAGAGTCCCGTGAGTACGCGATCAGTTATTATGGGTTATATTGGTCCCGTTCGAGGTGTCCGTGCCTCTTACGGGACCGTTTGTGGCCATTTTACATTTTCACTCTATGATGACATGTTTTTAAGCCTAAGTCTAACAGTTTTTAAATTTTCGTCGTGCTTTCAAATCGGGAGTCTCGTGAGTAATCGGTCGGTTCCTACAGGTTACATTAGTCCCGTGCGAGGTGTTCGTGTCTCTGATGGGATCGTTTTGTGGATGTTTTACATTTTCACCCTTCGACGATATGTTTTTAAGACAAAGTCTAATAGTTTTTAAATTTTCTTCGTGCTCTCAAACTGAGAGTCCCATGACTACACGGTCGGTTCCTGTGAGTTACATTGGTCCCATGCAAGGTGTTCGTGACTCTCACGAGCCCCTTTTGCGGCTAGTTAATGTTTTCACCCTTTGATGGCATATTTTTAATCCTTAGTCAAATAATTTGTAAATTTTCATCGTGCTCTCAAACAGGAGTCCCGTGCGTACATGGTCGGTTCCTGTGGATTATATTAGTCATGTGCGAGGTTTTCGTGCCTCTCACTGTGCCGTTTTGTGGCTATTTTATGTTTTCACCCTTTGAGAACATATTTTTAGGCTAAGTCTAACAGTTTGCAAATTTTCGTTGTGCTCTCTAACCGGAAGTCCCGTGAGTACAGGATCGGTTCTTGCAGGTTACATTCATCCCGTGCGAGGTGTTCGTGCCTCTCACAGGGTAGTTTTGTGGTTGTTTTATGTTTTCATCCTTTAACGACATGTTTTTATGCCTAAGCCCAATAATTTGCAAATTTTCATTGTGCTCTCAAATTGGGAGTCCCGTGAGTACACGATTGTATCCTACGGGTGACATTGGTCCCTTTGGAGCTATTTGTGCCTCCCACGGGGCCTTTTGAGGGTTGTTTTATGTTTTCGCCCTTTAACGACATGTTTTTAAGACTAATTATAATAGTTTGAAAATATTCGTCGTGATCTCAAATTGGGAGTCTCATGTGTGCACGGTCGATTCTTGCGGGTTACATTGGTCCCGTTCGAGGTGTGTATGCAACCTACGAGGCCGTTTTGTGGCTATTTTATGTTTTATCCCTTTGACTACATATGTTTTAGTCTAAGTCTAACAGTTTGAAAAATTTTGTCCTACTCTCAAACTAGGAGTTCCGGGAGTGCGCGGTCGATTTCTTGAGTTACATTGGTTCCGTGCAAGGTGTTTTTGCCTCTCACGGGGACATTTTATGGCTATTTTTCATTTTAACCCTTTGACGACATGTTTTTAAGCCTAAGTCTAATAGTTTGCAAAATTTCATTGTACTCTTAATTTGGGAGCCCCGAGAGTACGTGGTCGATTTCTGTTGGTCTCATTGGTCTCGTGCGAGGTGCTCGTACCTCTCATGGGGCCTTTTTGTGGCTACTTTACGTTTTCACTCTTCTTTGGCATGTTTTTAATCCTAAGTTTAATAGTTTGCAAGTTTTTGTCGTGCTTTCAAATCTGGAGTCTTAGAAGTAAGCAGTCGGTTCCTCCGGGTTACATTGGTCCTGTACGAGGTTTTCTTGCCTCTTATGGGACCGTTTTGTGGATGTTTTACGTTTTCACCCATTGACAACATATTTTTAAGCCAAAGTCTAACAGTTTGTAAATTTTCATCCTGCTCCCAAATCGGGAGTCTCGTGGGTACGCGATCGGTTCTAGCGGGTTACATTGTTCCTATGTGAGGTGTTCGTACCTCTCACGGGGCCTTTTTGTCGTTGCTTTTCATTTTCACCCTTTGACGGCATGTTTTTAAGCCTAATTCTAATAGTTACTAAATTTTTATTGTGCTCTCAAACCGGGAGTCTTGAGAGTAAGTGGTCGATTCCTACGGGTTACATTGGTCCCGTGCGAGGTGTTCGTGCCTCTCACGGGGCCGTTTTGTGTCTATTTTATGTTTTCACCCTTTGACGGCATGTTTTTATGCGTAAGTCTAATAGTTTGAAAATCTTCCTCGCGCTATCAAACTAGAAGTCCTGCGAGTAAATGGTCGGTTCCTGTGGGTTACATTGGTTTCATGCAAGGTGGTTGTGTCTCTCAAGAGTCCTCTTTATGGATATTTTAAATTTTTATCCTTTGACGACATATTTTTAATCCTAAGTTTAACATTTTTCAAACTTTCATCTTGCTTTCCCACTGGGAGTCCTGTGCGTATGCGGTCGGTTCCCACGGATTTACATTGGTTATGTGCAAAGTGTTCGTGCCTCTTACAAGGCAGTTTTATGGTTGTTTTATATATTCACCATTTGACAGCATGCTTTTAAGCCTAACTTAAGTGTACAAGGAGTCCCGTGAGTACACGGTCGGTTCCTGTGAGTTACATTGGTCCCATGTAAGGTGTTCGTGCCTCTCACGAACCCGTTTTGTGGCTAGTTTATGTTTTCACCCTTTGACGGCATGTTTTTAAGCCCGAGTCTAACAATTTGCAAATCTTCATCGTGCTCTTAAATAAGGATTCCCATGCATACACGTTCAGTTCTTGTGGATTACATTATCATGAGAGGTGTCCGTGCCTCTCACGGGACCATTTCGTGGATGTTTTACGTTTTCACCCTTTGATGGCATAATTTTAAGCCAAAGTCTAGCAGTTTGTAAATTTTCATCGTGCCCTCAAATCGGGAGTCCCGTGCCAAAGTCTAGCAGTTTGTAAATTTTCATCGTGCCCTCAAATCGGGAGTCCCGTGAGTACGCGATCGATTCTTAAGGGTCACATTAGTCCCGTGCGAGGTGGTTGTTCCTCTCACGGGGCCATTTTGTGGTTGAAAACACGTTTTCACCGTTTAACGGTATTTTTTAAGCCAAGGTCCAATATCTTACAAATTGTCATCGAGCTCTCTACTCGGGAGTCTCGTGAATAAGCGGTCGGTTCCTACGGGTTACATTAGTCCCGTACGATGTGTCCGTCCTTCTGAAGGGCCCATTTTGTGGTTGTTTTACATTTTCACCTTTTGACGGAATTTTTTAAGCCTAAGTGTAACAGTTTGAAAATTTTCATCGTGATCTCAAACGAGGAGTTCCGTGAGTACACGGTCAGTTTCTGTGAGTTACATTGGTCCCATACAAGGTATTCGTGCCTCTTATGGGCCCGTTTTGTGGCTAGTTTACATTTTCGCCATTTGACTGCATGTTTTTAAGCCTAAGTCTAACAATTTGCAAATTTTCATTATGCTCTCAAATCGGGAGTCCCGTGCGTACACAGTCGGTTCCAACGGATTACATTGGTCCCGTACGAGGTGTTTGTGCCTCTCACGAGGCCGTTTTGTGGCTGTTTTATGTTTTCAGCCTTTAAGGACATATTTTTAAGCCTAAGTCTAATAGTTTGTAAATTTTCAATGTGCTCTCAAACAGGGAGTCTCAAAAGTAAGCGGTCTGTTCCTACAGATTACATTGGTCCTATGTGAGGTGTTCATACCTCTCACGTTGTCATTTTGTGGATGTTTTGCATTTCACCATTTGATGGGATGTTTTTAAGCCAAAGTATAATTGTTTCTAAATTTTCATCGTGTTCTCAAATTGGGAGTCCCGTGAGTACACGTACAATTCTTGCGGATTACATTAGTCCCGTGCGAGGTTTTTGTGCCTCTCACATTTTTTTGTTTATTATATGTTTTCACCCTTTGATGACTCGTTTTGAAGCCTAAGTCTAACAATTTTCAAATTTCCATCGTACTCTCAAATTGAGAGTCCCCTCAGTACACAATCAGCTATTACGGGTAACATTAGTTCCATGCGAGGTGTTCATGCCTCTTACGGGGCCGTTTTATGGTTGTTTTATGATTTCACCATTTGACGACATGTTTTTAAGCCTATGTCTTACAATTTATAAATTTTCTTTGATCTCTCAAGCCGACAGTCCCGTGCGTACACGGTTAGTTCCTATTGATTACATTAGTCTCGTGGGAGGTTTTTATGCCTCTCGTGGGCCGCTTTCTTGGCTGTTTTACGATTTCACCCTTTGAGAGTGTGTTTTTTAGCCAAAGTCTGATGGTTTGCAAATTTTTGTCATGCTCTCAAACTTGGAGTCCCGTGACTATGCGATTGATTCCTACAGGTTACATTAGCCCCGTACAAGGTGTTCGCACCTCTGACGGGGCCGTTTTGTGGCTGTTGTATGATTTTACCCTTTGACGTCATGTTTGTAAACCTATGTCTAATAATTTGCAAATTTTTGTCATGCTCTCAAACTGGGTCTCCTGTGAGTATGCGGTCAATTCCTACAGATTACATTTGTCCCGTGCGAGGTGTTTGTGCCTCTCACGGGGCCGTTTCATGGTTGTTTTACTTTTTCACCCTTTGATGACATGTTTTTAAACCTAAGTCTAATAATTTGAAAATTTCCATCATAATCTCAAATCAGGAGTCCCGTGAGTACGTAGTCGTCTCTTGTGGGTTACAATGGTATCGTGCGATGTGTTAATGCCTCTCACGGGGCCATTTTGTGGATATTTTACATTTTCACCCTTTTACGGCATGTGTTTAAGGCTAAGTCTTACTGTTTGCAAATTTATGTCGCGCTCTCAAAATGGGAGTCCCGTGAGTATGCGATCAGTTCCTGTGGATTACACTGGTCCCGTTCGAGGTGTTTACGCCACTCACTGGGCCATTTTAGGCCTATTTTATGATTTCACCCATTGACGACATATTTTTTAGCGTAAGTCTAACACTTTGCAAATTTTCATCGGTCTCTCAAATCGAGAATTCTGGGAGTACGCGGTCGGTTCCTGCGAGTTACATTGGTCCCATGTGAGGTGTTCCTACCCCTCATGAGGCCGTTTTGTGTCTGTTTTACGTTTTCCCGCTTAATCGGCTTATTTTTAGGCCTAAGTCTAATAGTTTCAAAATTTTCGTCGAGCTGTCAACCCGGGTGTCCTGTGATTAAGCGGTCGGATCTTGTGGGTTACATTGGTCCCGTGAGAGGTGGTCTTGCATCTTTTGGGGCCGTTTTGTGGTTGTTTTACATTTTCACCATTTGATGGCTTGTTTTTAATCCAAAGTCTACCAGTTTGTAAATTTGCATCTTGATATCAAATTGGGAGTCTTGTGAGTACACGGTCGACTCGTGTGGGCTACATTATTCCCGTGCGAGGTGTTCGTGCCTCTCAAGGGGACGTTTTGTGGTTGTTTTACGTTTTCACCCTTTAAGAGCTTGTTTTTAAGCCTAAGTCTAATTGTTTGCAAATTTTTATCGTGCTCTCAAACTGGGAGTCCTGTGAGTATGCGGTCGATTCCTATGGGTTATAGAGGTCCCGTGTGAGGTTTTTGTGACTCTTATGGGGTCATTTTGTGGTTGTTTTACGATTTCACCCTTTAACGACATATTTTTTAGTGTAAGCCTAACAGTTTATGAATTTTCATCGTGGTCTCAAATCGGGAGTCGCATGAGTATGCAGTTGGTTTCTGCAAGTTACCTTGGTCCCGTGCGAGGTGTTCGTGCATCTCACAAGGCCATTTTGTGGTAGTTTTACGATTTCCCCCATTAACGGTATGTTTTCAATCCCAAGTCTGACAGTTTGCAAATTTTCATTGTGCTCTCAAACTCGGAGTCTTTGGAGTAAGCGGCCAATTCATATAGGTTACATTGGTCCCGTGTGAGGTGTTCATGCCTCTGACGGGGCCGATTTGCGAATGTTTTACGTTTTCTCCCTTTGACAGCATGTATTTAAGCCAAAGTCTAACAATTTGCAAATTTTCGTCATGCTCTCACACCAAGAGTCCCGTGAGTATGCAGTCATTTCCTGCGAGTTACATTAGTCCCATATGAGGTGTTCGCGCCTCTCACGGGGCCATTTTGTGGCTATTTTATGTTTTCACCCTTTGAGGAAATATTTTTAATCCCGAGTCTAATAGTTTGTAAATTTTTATTGTGATCTCAAATCGGGAGTCCTGTGAGTATACAGTCGATTCTCACGGGTTACATTGGTACCAGGTGAGGTGTTCATGCCTCTCACCGGTCCATTTTGTGGATGTTCCATGATTTCACCCTTTGACGGCATGTATTCAAACCTAAGTCTAATAGTTTGTAAATTTTCATCATGCTCTTAAACTGGGAGTCCCGCGAGTACGCGATCAGTTCCTGTGGGTGATATTGGTCCCGTGCAAGGTGTCCGTGCCTCTCACGGGGCCATTTTGTGGCCATTTTATATTTTTACCCTTTGACGGCATGTTTTTAATCCTAAGTTAAATAGTTTGAAAATTTTCATCGTGCTCTCAAATCGGGAGTCCCGTGAGTACGTGATCAGTTCCTACGGGTTATAATATTCTAGTCTGAGGTGTTTGTACCTCTCGTGGGTCCGTTTTGTGGATGTTTTACATTTTCTTCCTTTGATAATGTGTTTTTAAGTGTAAGTCTAACTATTTGCAAATTTTGGCATGCTCTCAAACCTTGAGTTTCGTGAGTACGCGATCAGTTACTGTGAGTTACAATGGCTCCATGTGAGGTACTCGTGCCTTTGACTGGGACGCTTTGTGACTAATTTACGGTTTCACCCTTTGAAGGCATGTTTTTAAGCTTAAGTCTAATAATTGGCAAAATTTCATCGTGCTCTCAATCAAAACCCTCGTGAGTACGCGATCGGTTACTGTAGGTTACATCAGTACTTTGTGTGATATTCGTGCCTCTCACGGGGCCATTTTGGTATTATTTTTATGTTTTCACCCTATGACGGCATCTTTTTAAGCCTAAGTTTGACACTTTATAAATTCACGCCGTGATCTCAAATCGAGAGTCCCGTAAGTATGCGAATGGCTCCTGTAGGTTACATTTATTCCGTACGAGGTGTTCATGCCTCTCATGGAGCCATTTATTGGTCGTTTTATGTTTTCACCCTTTGACGGCATTTTTTAAGACTAAGTCTAACAATTTCCAAATTTTTATCATCCTCTCAAAATGGGAATCCCGTCAGTACGCGGTCGGTTCCTGTGGGTTGGATTCGTCCCGTGAGAGGTGTTTCAGCCTCTCACGGTGACATTTTGTGGTTGTTTTACGATTTCACCCTTTGACGACATGTTTTTTAGTTTAAGCATAACAGTTCGCAAACTTTTTCCATGCTCTAAAACTAGGAGCCCTGTGAGTAAGTGGTCATTTCCTACGGGTTACATTGGTCACATGCGAGGTATTTGTGCCTCAAACAGGGCCATTTTATGGTTGTTTTACATTTTCACCCTTTGAGGGCATGTTTTTTATCGTAAGTGTAATAGTTTCAAAATTTTCGTGGTCCTATCAAATCGGGAGTCCCGTGAGTAAGCGGTCGATTTATGCGTGTTACATTAGTCCCATGCGAGGTGTTCGTGCCTATGACGGGGTCATTTTGTGGTTGTTTTACATTTTCACCCTTGGAGGGCACGTTTTTAAGCACAATTGTAACATTTTACAAATTTTTATCATTCTCTCAAACCGGGAGTCCTGTGAATACGCAATTAGCTCATGCGGGTTACATTGGTCATGTACAAGGTGGGCGTTCCTCTCACAGGGCTATTTTCTGGCTATTTTACATTTTCACCCTTTGACAACATATTTTTAAGACTAAGTCTAATCGCTTACAAATTTTCATCGTCCTCTCCAACCGGGAGTCCTATGAGTGCACGTTCGGTCGCTACAAGTTATATTCGTCATGTGCAAGTTGTTCATTCATGTCTCTCACGGGGCCGTTTTGTGGCTATTTTATGTTTTCACCTTTTCACGGCATGTTTTTAAGCCTAAGCTTAACAATTTGCAAATTTTCATCATGTTGTCAAACCTAGATTCCCATGGATACGTGGTCAGTTCCTACGGATTTCATTGGTCCCGTGTGAGGTGTTTGTGCCTCTCACAGGGCCATTTTCTGGTTGTTTTATATTTTCACCCTTTGACGGCATGTTTTTAAGCCTAAGTTTAACAGTTTGTAAATTTTCATCGTGCTCTCAAACCCAGAGTCTCTAGAGTAAGCGTTTGGTTCATATAGGTTACATTGGTCCCGTTCGAGGTGTTTGTGCCTCTCACGCGGCCGTTTTGTGGCTATCTTACATTTTATTCCTTTAACAGCATGTTTCTAAGACTAAGTATATCAGTTTGAAAATTTTCGTCATACTCTCAAACTGGGAGTCCAGTGAGTATGTGGTCAGTTTCTGCGGGTTACATTGGTCCTGTGCGAGGTGTTCTTACCTATCACGAGGCCTTTTTTTGGCCGTTTTACATTTTCACCCTATGACAACATGTTTATAAGCCTAAGTCTAGCAGTTTGACATCTTTTATCGTGCTCTTCAATTAGGAGTCTTGGGAGTAAGCAGTCGGTTCCCACGGGTTACAATGGCCCGTGCGAGATGTTCGTGCCTCTGATGGGGCCGTTTTGTGGATGTTTTTTTATTTTCACCCTTTGACATCATTTTTTTAAGCCAAAGTCTAATAGCTGGTAAATTTTCATTGTGTTCTCAAACCGGGTGTCCCGTGAACATACGGTCAGTTCTAATAAGTTACATTGGTCCCATGCGAGGTGTTTGTGCCTTTCACAGGCCCATTTTGGGGCTAGTTTACGTTTTCACCCTTTGACGGCATGTTTGAAGCCTAAGTCTAACAATTAGCAAATTTTCATTGTGCTATCAAACTAGGAGTCCCGTGCATATGCGGTCGTTTCCTGCAGATTACATTTGTCCCATGTGAGGTGTTCGTACCTCTCATGGGGTCGTTTAATGGATATTTTACATTTTCACCCTTTGACGACATGTTTTTAAGCCTAAGTCTAACTGTTTGCAAATTTTTATGGTGCTCTCAAATCGAGAGTTCCGTGACTAAGCGGTCGGTTCCTGTGGGTTATATTGGTCCTGTGCGAGGTGTTCGTGCCTCTCACGGAGTTGTTTTGTGGTTGTTATACATTTTCATCCAATGACGACATGTTTTTAAGTCTAATTCCAATAGTTTTTAAATTTTCATCGTGCTTTCAAACCGAGAGTCAAGTAAGTATATAGTCGGTTCCTATGGGTTACATTGGTCCCGGGCGAGGTGTTCGTTCCTTTCACGGGGCCATTTTGTGGTTGTTTTATGTTTTTGCCCTTTGAACACATGTTTTTAAGCCTAAGTCCAATAGTTTGCAAATTTTCATCAAGCTCTCAAACCGGGAGTCCCGTGTGTACGCGATTGGTTCCTACGAGTTACATTGGTCCTGTGTGAGGTGTTTATGCCTCTCTCCCCGGCCGTTTTGTGGTTATTTTATGTTCTCATCCTTTGACGATATGTTTTTAAGCATAAGTTTAACAGTTCCTGTGAGTACATGGTCGGTTCCTATGGGTTATATTGGTCCCGTGCGAGGTATTTGTGCCTTACGTTTTATCCCTTAGATGGCATGTTTTTAAGCCTAAGAAAAACAATTTGTAAATGTTTATCGTACTCTCTAACTGGAAGTCTCATGAGTACGCAATCGGTTTCTACGGGTTACATTGGTACCGTGAGATGTGTTTGTGCCTCTCGTGGGGCCATTTTGTGGCTATTTTACGTTTTATCCCTTTGACGGCATGTTTTTAGTTTAAGTCTAACAGTTTGCAAATATTCATCATACTCTCAAACTGGGAGTCCCATGAGTACACGATCGGTTTTTGCAGGTTACATTGGTCCGTGCGAGGTGCTCGTACCTCTCACGAGGCCTTTTTGTTGCCGTTTTACATTTTCACCCTTTTACAGCATGTTTTTAAGCCAAAGTCTAACAGTTTGCAAATTTTCGTCGTGCTCTCAAATCGAGAGTCTTGGTAGTAAGTTGTCGGATCCTTTGGGTTACATTGGTCCTGTGCGAGGTGTTCGTGCCTCCGACGTGGCCGTTTTGTGGATGTTTTACATTTTTAACCTTTGATGACATGTTTTTAAGGCAAAGTCTAATAGTTTGTAAATTTTCGTCGTGCTCTCAAACTGGGAGTCCTGTGAGTACACGGTCGGTTCCTTCGGGTTGCATTGGTCTCGTGCGAGGTGTTGTGCTTATTTTCGTTTTATCCCTTTGACTGCATGTTTTTTGCGTAAGTTTACAAGTTTAAATGTTTTGTCATACTCTCAAACTGGGAGTCCCATGAGTACTCGGTCGGTTCTTGCGAGTTACATTGGTCCTATGCAAGGTGTTCATATCTCTCACTGGACCTTTTTATCCCCCTTTTTCGTTTTCACCCTTTGACGACTAGTTTTTAAGCCTAAATCTAACAGTTTGTAAATTTTCATTGTGCTCTCAAACTGGGAGTCTCGGGAGTAAGTGGTCGATTCCTACGAGTTACATTGGTCTTATGTGAGGTGTTCATGCCTCTCACGGGGCCATTTTTTGGCTATTTTATGCTTTATCCCTTTGATGGCATGCTTATAAGCCTAAGTCTAACAATTTGCCAATTTTCATAATACTCTCAAACCGGGAGTCCCATGAGTACATGGTGGGTTCCTGGGTGCTGCATTGCTCTTGTATGAGGTGTTCGTGCCTCTCAGGGGACCTTTTTGTGGCCGTTTTACGTTTTCACTCATTGACGAAATATTTTTAAGCCTAAGTCTAATAGTTTGTAAATTTTTGACATGCTCCAAAACTGGGAGTCTTGGGTGTAAGTGGTCGATTTATGCGTGTTACATTAGTCCCGTGCGAGGTGTTCATGCCTCTCACGGGGCCATTTTGTGGATATTTTACGATCTCACCCTTTGACGACATGTTTTTAATCCAAAGTCTAATAGTTTGTCAATTTTCATCTTGCTCTCAAACCAAAAGTCTTGTAAGTAAACGTACGATTCGTGTGGGTTACAACATTGGTCCCGTACGAGGTGTCCATGCCTCTCACGGGTCCATTTTGTGTCTATTTGATGTTTTCACCCTTTGACGATATGTTTTTAAACCTAAGTCCAACAATTTGGAAATTTTTGTCATACTCTCAAATCGGGAGTCCTATGAGTACGCGATTTTTATTACGGGTTACATTAGTCCCGTGCGAGGTGTTCGTGCCTCTCACGGGGCCTTTTTAAGGCTGAATTATGTTTTCACCCTTTGACGGTATGTTTTTAAGCCTAAGATTAACGGTTTGTAAATTTTCATCATGCTCTCCAATCGGGAGTCTCGTGAGTATACGGTCGGTTCCCACGGGTTACATTGGCTCAGGCGAGGTGTTTGTGCCTCTCATCGAGGTATTTTGTGGCTATTTCATGATTTCACCCTTTGACGACATGTATTCAAACCTAAGTCTAACATTTTGCAAATTTTTATCATGCTCTCAAACTGGGAGTCCCGTGAGTATGCGATCAGTTCCTGTGGGTTATAATTCTCTCGTGCGAGGTGTTCATACCTCTCATGGGGCCATTTTGTGGCTATTTTATGTTTTCATCATTTGATGGTTTGTTTTTAAGCCCAAGTCTAATAATTTTAAAAATTGCATCGTACTCTCGAATCGGGAGTCCCATTAGATGCGGTAAGTTCTTGCGGATTACATTGATCCCGTGCGAGGTATTCGCGCCTCTCACGGGGTCGTTTGTGACCGTTTGACGTTTTCACCCATTTAGACATTTTTTTAAGCGTGAGTCTAATAATTTGAAAATTTTCCTCAAGCTATCAAACTGGAAATCCCATGGGTAAGCGATCGGTTCCTGCGGGTTACATTGGTTTCATGCAAGGTGGTTGTACCTCTCACGAGGCCGCTTTGTGGATGTTTTAAGTTTTTACCCTTTGATGACATGTTTTGAAGCCTAACTCTAACAGTTTGCAAATTTTCATCATGATCTCACACCGAGAGTCCTGTGAGTATGCGACGGTTTCCCGTGGGTTACATTGGTCACGTGCGACGTGTTTGTGCCTCTCAGGAAGCTGTTTTGTTGCTATTTTATGTTTTCGCCCTTCGATGACATGTTTTTAAGTTTAAATCCAACAATTTGCAAATTTGCATCGTGCTCTCAAACCGGCAGTCCCGTGAGTAAGCGATCGGTTCTGACAGGTTATATTAGTCCCATGCGAGGTGTTCATGTCTCTGATGAGGCCGTTTTGTGGCTGTTTTATGTTTTCACCATTTGACGGCATGTTTTTAAGTCCAAGTCTAACAGTTTGAAAATTGTCATCGTGCTCTCAAATCGGGAGCCCCATGAGTATGCGGTCGATTTTTGCCGGTAACATTGGTCTCGTGCGAGGTGCTCATACCTCTCACGGTGCCGTTTTGTGGTTGTTTCATGTTTTCACCCTTTGATGGCATGTTTATAAGCCAAAGTTTAACAGCTTGTAAATTTTTATGGAGCTCTTTAATCGAGAATCGCGTGAGTACGTTGTTAGTTCTTGTGGATTACAATGGTCCCGTTCGAGGTGTTCATATCTCTCACAAGGCCGTTTTGGGGCTTTTTCACATTGTCACCCTTTGATGGTATGTTTTTAAGCCTAAGTCTAACAGTTTACAAATTTTCATATTGCTCTCAAATCAGGAGTCCAGTAAGTACGCGATCGATTCCCGTCGGTCACATTAGTCCTGTACAAGGTGTTCGAGCCTCTCACGGAGCCGTTTTGTGGTTGTTTTATGATTTCACCCATTAATGGCATGTTTTTAAGCCTATGTCTAAAAATTTGAAAATTTTCTTCGAGCTCTCAAATCGAGAGTCGATGAGTACACAATCAGTTCATGTGTATTACATTGGTCCCGTGCAAGGTATTCGTACCTCTCATGGGCCTGTTTTGTGGTTATTTTACAATTTCACCCTTTGATAGTGTGTTTTTAAGGCTAAGTCTAGCGGTTTGCAAATGTTTGTCGTGATCTAAAATTTGGAGTCCCATTAGTACGCAATCGATTCCTGTGGGTTAGATTGGCCCTGTGCGAGGTGTTCACACCTCTAACAGAACCGTTTTGTGGTTGTTTTACGGTTAGCCTTTGATGGCATATTTTAAGCCCAAGTCTAATAATTTGCAAATTTTCATCGTACTCGCAAACCTAGAGTCCCATGAGTATGCGATTTGTTATTGCGGGGTACATTGGTCTCGTACGAGGTGTTCGTGCCTCTCACTTGGCCTTTTTGCGGCCATTTTATGGTTTCACCCTTTCACAACATGTTTTAAGCCTAAGTTATCACTTTGTAAATTTTCATTGTGCTCTCAAACCCAAAGTCTCAGGAGTAAGTGGTGGGTTCCTGGAGGTTACATTGGTTCCGTGTGAGGTGTTCGTGCCTCTGACGGGGCCGATTTGTGAATATTTTACGTTTTCACCCTTGGATAGCATGTTTTTAAGCCAAAGTCTAACAATTCATAAATCTTCGTCATGCCGTCAAGTCGGGAGTCCCGTGAGTACACGGTCGATTCCCGCGGGTTACATTGGTCCCTTGCGAGGTGTTTGTGCCTCTCACAGGGCCCTTTTATGGATATTTTATGTTTTCATCCTTTGACGGCATGTTTTTAAGCCTAAGTCTAAAAATTTACCAATTTTCGTCGTACTCTCAAACCAAGAGTCCCATGAGTATGCGATCAGTTATTGTTGGTTACATTGGTGTCGTACGAGGTGTTCGTGCCTCTCATGGGGCCGTTTGTGGTTGTTTGACATTTTCACCCATTTACGACATGTTTTTAAGCGTAAGTCGAATAATTTTCAAATTTTCCTCGCGCTATCAAACTGGAAGTCGCGTGAGTAAGCCGTCGGCTCCTACGAGTTAGATTGGTTTCATGCGAGGTTATCATACCTCTCACAATGCCTCTTTGTGGATGTTTTATGTTTTTACCCTTTGACAACATATTTTTAAGACTAAGTCTAATAGTTTGCAAATTTTCATCATGCTCTCACACTGAAAGTCCCGTGAGTATGCGGTCGATTCCTGTGGATTGTATTGGTCTCGTGAGACATGTTCATGCCTCTCAGGAAGTTGTTTTATTATTATTTTATCTTTTTCCCCTTGTAAGATATATTTTTAAGCGTAAGTCTAACAGTTTGCAAATTTGTGTCGTGCTCTCAAATCAGGAGTCCCGTGCATAAGCGGTCGGTTTCGACAGGTTATATTGGTCCCATGCGACGTGTCATGCCTCTAATGGGGTCATTTTGTGGTTATTTTACGTTTTCACCATTTGACGGCATGTTTTTAAACCTAAGTGTAACAGTTTGCAAATTTTCTTCGTGCTCTCAAATGGGTAGTCCCACGAGTACGCGATTGGTTCTGGTGGGTTACATTAGTCCCGTG
This sequence comes from Sambucus nigra, assembly GCA_949130495.1. Taxonomy (NCBI): domain Eukaryota; kingdom Viridiplantae; phylum Streptophyta; class Magnoliopsida; order Dipsacales; family Adoxaceae; genus Sambucus; species Sambucus nigra. Next base: position 540,157,559 of record OX422214.1, on the reverse strand, counting down.
CTATGTGTCCGTGCCTTTCACGGGGCCGTTTTATGACTGTTTTATGTTTTCACCCTTTGACGGTATGCTTGTAAGTCTAAGTCCAAGAGTTAGTAAATTTTCAACGTGCTCTAAAATCGAGAGTCCCGTGAGTACGTGGTCGATTCTTTCGAGTTACATTGGTCCCGTGCGAGGTGGTCGTGCCTCTTACAGTTTCGTTTTTTGGTTGTTTCATGTTTTCACCCTTTGACGACATGTTTTTAAGCCAACGTTTAATAACTTGCAAATTTTCATCGAGCTCTTTAATCGGGAGTCGCGTGAGTATGCAGTCAGTTCTTGCGGATTACATTGGTCCCGTGCGAGGTGTCCGCATCTCTGATAGGGCCAGTTTGGGGCTTTTTTATATTTTCACCTTTTGATCTCATGTTTTTAAGCCTAAGTCTAACAGTTTGCAAATTTTCATCTTGCTCACAAATCGGGAGTCCAGTGAGTACGCGATCAGTTCTCTTGGATTACATTGGTCCCGTGCGAGGTGTTCATGCCTCTCACTAGGCTGTTTTGTGGTTGTTTTATGATTTCACCCTTTGACAGCATGTTTTTAACCCTTTGTCTAAAAATTTGAAAATTTTCTTCGAGATAACAAATCGAGAATCTCGTGAGTACGCAGTCGGTTCTTTTGGGTTACATTTGTCCCGTACGTGGTGTTCGTGCCTCTCATGGGGCCGTTTTGAGGCTATTTTACGATTTCACCCTTTGATTGTATGTTTTTAAGACTAAGTCTAACAATTTGCAAATTTTCATCGTGCTCTCAAACCTAGAGTCCCGTGAGTATGCTATCGGTTCCTACAGGTTACATTGGCTCCGTGCAAGGTGTTCGCACCTCTAACGGGGCCGTTTTGTGGTTGTTTTACGGTTTCACCCTTTGACGGCATGTTTTTAAGCCTAAGTGTAACAATTTGTAAATTTTTGTTATGCTCTCAAACTGGGACTCTTGAGAGTATGCGGTCCATTACTACGGATTACGTTGGTCCCGTGCGAGGTTTTCGTTCCTCTCACGGGACCGTTTTATGGATATTTTACGTTTTCACCCTTTGACGACATGTTTTTAAGCCTAAGTCTAAAAATTTGTAAATTTGCATCATGATTTCAAATTGGGAGTCCTGTGAGTAAGCAGTCGGCTCCTGTGGGTAACATTGGTCCCGTGTGAGGTCTTCATACCTCTCAAGGGGCAGTTTTGTGGCTGTTTTATGTTTTCACCCTTTGACGGCATGTTCTTAAGCCTAAGTCTTTCTATTTGCAAATTTATGTCTTGCTCTCAAATCGGGAGTCTCGTGAGTACGTGGTCGGTTCCTATGGGTTACACCGGTCCCTTGTAAGGTGTTTGTGCCTCTCACGAGGCCGTGTTGTAGCTCTTTTATGATTTCACCCATTGATGACGTATTTTTTAGCGTAAGCCTAACAGTTTGCAAATTTTCACGGTGCTATCAAATCGGGAGTCCCGAGAGTACGTGGTCGGTTCATACAGGTTATATTGGTCCTGTGTGAGGTGCTCCTACCTCTCACAAGGCTGTTATGCGTCCATTTTATATTTTCACCCTTTGTAGGCATGTTTTTAAGCCTAATTCTATTAGTCTTAAAATTTTCATCAAGCTCTTAAACTGGTAGTCCCATGAGTAAGAGATCGATTCCTAAGGGTTACCTTGGTCCCATGCGAGGTGTTCATGCCTCTGACGGGCCGTTTTGTGGCTGTTTTACGTTTTCACGATTTGATGGCATTTTTTAAGTGTAAGTGTAACAGTTTGTAAATTTTCAATTTGCTCTCAAATCGAGAGCCCCTTGCACACTCGATTGGTTCCTACGGGTTACATTGGTCCCGTACGTGGTGGTTGTGCCTCTCACGGGACCGTTTTGTGGCTGGTTTACGTTTTCACCCTTTGACGGCATATTTTTAAGCCTATGTCTAACAGTTTGTAAATTTGCATCGTGATCTCAAATTGGGAGTCCCGTGAGTACATGGTCGGCTCTTGTGGGTTACATTATTCCCGTGCAAGGTATTTGGGCCTCTGACGGGGCCTTTTCATGATTGTTTTACCTTTTCACCCTTTGACGACTTATTTTCAAGCCTACGTCCAATTGTTTGCAAATTTTTGTCGTGCTCTCAAACCGAGAGTCCCATGAGTACGCGATCTGTTATTACGGGTTACATTGGTCCCGTGCAAGGTGTCCGTGTCACTCACTGGGCCTTTTTATGGCTATTTTACGGTTTCATCCTTTGACGACATGTTTTTAAGCCTAAGTTTATCAGTTTCTAAATTTTCATCGTGCTCTTAAACTCGAAGTCTCGGGAGTAAGCGCTCGGTTCTTAAAGGTTAAATTGGTCCCATGTGAGGTGTTCGTGCCTCTGACAGGGCCAATTTGTGGATGTTTTACGTTGTCACCCTTTGATAGCATTTTTTTAAGCCAAAGTCTAAAAATTTGTAAATTTTCATTGTGCTCCTCTCAAATCGGGAGTCCCGTGAGTACACGGTCGATTCTTCTGGGTCACACAAGTTTCGTGCGAGGTGTTTGTGCCTCTCACAGGGCCATTTTGTAGTTATTTTATGATTTCACCCTTTGAGGACTTATTTTTTAGCGCAAGCCTCAGAGTTTGCAAATTTTCATCGTGGTCTCAAACCGGGAGTCCCGTGGGTACATAGTCAGTTACTGTGGGTTACATTGGTCTAGCGCTAGGTGGTCATGCCTCTCACAGGGCCGCTTTGTGGCTATTTTACGTTTTCACCCTTTGACAACATGTTTTTAATCCCAAGTCTAACAGCTTATAAATTCTTATCATACTAACTAATCGAGAGTCCCTTGAGAACGGGGTCAGTTCCTACCGGTTACATTGGTTCCGTGCGATGTGTTTGTGTCTTTCACGGGGCCATTTTGTAGTTATTTTACATTTTCACCCATTGATTGCATGTTTTTAAGCCTAAGCCTAATCATTTTCAAATTTTCATCCTAATTTCTAACAATGAGTCTCGTAAGTATGCAGTCAGTTCCCGCGAGTTACATTCGTCCCGTGTGAGGTGCTCGTGCCTCTCACAGGGCCATTTTTATGGTTGTTTTTTTATTTCTCCCTTTGACAGCATATTTTTAAGGCTAAGTCTGACAGTTTGCCAATTTGCATCATGCTCTCAAATCGAGAGTCGCGTGAGTACGCAATCGGTTCCTACGAGTTTCATTGGTCCCGTACGAGCTGTTCGAGCCTCTCATGGGGTCGTTTTGTGGTTGTTTTACATTTTCACCCTTTGACGGCATTTTTTTAAGTCAAAGTCTAGCAATTTGAAAACTTTAGTCATGCTCTCAAACCTGGAGTCCCGTGAGTACGCGATCGGTTCCTGCGAGTTATGTTGGCCCCGTGCGAGGTGTTTTTGCATCTGATGGGGTCGTTTTATGGATGGTTTTTGGTTTCACGCTTTGATGATATGTTTTTAAGCCTAAGTCTAGTAATTTGTAAATTTTCCTCGTGCTCACAAATCGAGACTTTCGGGAGTACGTGGTCGGTTTTCGCGGGTTACATTGGTCATGTGCGTTGTGTTCATACCTCTCACGGGGCCGTTTTGTGGTTGTTTTACGTTTTCACCTTTTGACGACAAGTTTTTATGCCTAAGTCTAACAGTTTGCAAATTTTCATTGTGATCTCAAATTGGGAGTCCCGTAGGTACGCCATCGGCTCCTGCGACTTACAATGGTCTAGTTCAAGGTGTTCGTGCCTTTCACGGGGCCATTTTTGGGGTTGTTTTACGTTTTCACTCTTTGACGATCTGTTTTCAAGCCTAAGTCTGACAGGTTGTAAATTTGTATCGTGATCTCAAATCGAGAGTCCCTTGAGCACGCGGTCGGCTCCTGCGGGTTACTTTGGTCCCATGAGAGGTGTTCGTTCCTCTCACCGGGCTCTTTTGTTGTTATTTTACATTTTCACCCTTTGACATGAGGTTTTTAAGCCTAAGTTTAACAGTTTGCAATTTTTTGTCGTGTTGACAAACTGAGAGTCGCGTGAGTACGCGGTCAATTCTTACGGGTTACATTGGTCCCATGCGATGTATTCGTGCCTCTCATGTGGTCTTTTCTGGGTGTTTAACAATTTCACCCTTTGATGGCATGTGTTATAGCCTGAGTCTAATAATTTGTAAATTTTCATCATGCTCTCAAATAGGGAGTCACGCGAGTACGCGCTCGGGTCCTATAAGTGACATTGGTCCCGTGGGAGGTGTTCGTACCTCTCACGGAGCTGTTTTGTGGTTGTTTTATGTGTTCACCCTTTAACGGCATGTTTTTAAGTCCGAGTCTAATAGTTTGTAAATTTTTATCGTGCACCGAAACCAGGAGTCCCTTGAGTACGCGGTCGGTTCCTGCGGGTTACATTGGTCCCATACGAGGTGTACATGCTTCTCGAGGGGTCATTTTGTGGTTGTTTTATGTTTTCACCCTTTGACGACATATTTTTAAGCCTAAGTCTAATAATTTGCAAATATTCATCGTGCTCTCAAACCGGGAGTCTTGTGAGTATGCGATTCGTTCCTGCGGTTTACATTGGTCCCATGCGAGGTGTTTGTGCCTCTCCCGGCAAAATTTTGTGGCTATTTTACGATTTCTCCCTTTGACCGCAATCTTTCAAGCCTAAGTCTAAGAGTTTGCAAATTTTCATTGTGCTCTCAAATCGGGAGTCATCTGAGTACATGATCAGTTCCTGCAGGTTATATTTGTCCCGTGCGAGGTGTCCATGCCTCTCATGGGGCCATTTTGTTTCTATTTTACATTTTCACCCTTTGACGAAATATTTTTAAGCCGAAGTCTAACAGTTTACAAATTTTTATTATGCTCTCAAACCGGGTGTCCTGTGATTACACGGTCAGTTCTTATGGGTTACATTGGTCCCGTACGAGGTGTTCGTTCCTCTCACGAGGTTGTTTTGTTACTGTTTTACATTTTCACCCTTTGACGACATGTTTTCAAGCCTAATTCTAATAATTTGCAAATTTCATCATGCTCTTCAACCAAGAGTCACGTGAATACGCGGTCGGTTACTTCATGTTACATTTGTCAAGTGCGAGGTGTTTGTGCCTCTCATGGGGCCATTTTGTGGTTGTTTTACATTTTCACCCACTGACAGCGTATATTTAAGACTAAGTCTAAAAGTTTGCAAATATTTGTCGTGCTCTAAAATCTGGAGACCCATGAGTATGCGATCATTTTTTATGTGTTACATTGGCCCCGTGCGAGGTGTTCGTGCCTCTGATGGGGCCATTTTGTGGCTATTTTACGATTTCACCCTTTGACGACATGTTTTTAAGGCTAAGTCTAACAATTTGCAAATTTTCATCGTACTCTCAAATCGGGACCCCCGTGAATACGCGGTCAGTTCCTGTGAGTTACATTGATCCCGTTCGAGGTGTTTGTACCTCTCATGGGCCGTTTTGTGTTTGTTTTATCATTTCACCATTTTATGGCTTGTTTTCAAGCCTAAGTCTAACAGTTTACAAATTTTCATCGTGCTCTCAAATTGGTAGTAATGCGAGTACACGATCATTTCTTCCAGGTAAAATTGGTCCCATGCGAGCTGTTCGTGCCTCTCACGGGGCCATTTTGTGGCTATTTTACGTTTTCACCCTTTGACTGAATAATTTTAAGCCTATGTCTAACAATTTGCAAATTTTCATCGTGCTTTCAAACTGGGTGTCCCATAATTACACGGTCAGTTTTTACGGGTTATATTTGTCCTGTACGAGGTGTTTGTGCCTCTCACGAGACCGTTTTATGGCTGTTTTATATTTTCACCCTTTGTCGGCATATTTTCAAGCCTAATTAACAGTTTCAAAATTTCATTGTGCTCTTAAACCAGGTGTCACGTGAGTACGAGGTCGGTTCCTATAGGTTACATTTATCCCGTGTGAGGTGTTCATGCCTTTAATGGGACAATTTCGTGGTTGTTTTACGTTTTCACCCATTGAAAGTGTGTTTTTAAGCCTAAGTCGAACAGTTTGCAAATATGTGTCATGCTCTCAAACCTGGAGTCTCGTGAGTATGAGATCGGTTCCTACGGGTAACATTGGTCCCGTGCGAGGTGTTCGTGCCTCTAACGAGGTCGTTTTGTGGTTGTTTTATGTTTTCATCCTTCGATGACATGTTTTCAAGCCTAAGTCTAACAGTTGTCAAATTTGCATTGTGATTTCAAATCGGGAGTTCCGTGAATACACAACCAGTTCCTGCGGGTTATATTATTCCCGTGCGAGGTGTTCGTACCTCTCATGGGTCGTTTTGTGTTTGTTCTATCATTTCACCTTTTGACGACATGTTTTCAAGCCTAAGTCCGACAGTTTGCAAATTTTCATCGTTCTCTCAACTCGGGAGTCACGTGACTACGCGATCAATTCCTGCGAGTTATATTGGTCCCGTGTGAGGCCTTCATGCCTCTCACTGGGCTATTTTGTGGCTATTTTATATTTTCACCCTTTGACAGAATATTTTTAATCCTAAGTCTAACAATTTTAAAATTTTCATCGTGCTCTCAAACCGGGTGTCCCATAATTATGCGGCCGGTTCTTATGGGTTACATTGATCCCATACGAGGTGTTTGTGCCTCTCACGAGGCCGTTTTTTTATATTTTCATCCTTTGACGGCATGTTTTCAAACCTAAGTCAAACAGTTTTCAAATTTGCATCGTGATCTCAAATTGGGAGTCCCGTGAATACGCATTCGGCTCCTGTGGGTTACATTGGTCCCGTGCGAGGTGTTCGATCCTTTCACAGGGCCATTTTGTGGTTGCTTTATGTTTTCACCCTTTGATGGCATCATTTTAAGCATAAGTGTAACAGTTTATAAATTTTCCTTGTGCTCTTAAATCGTGAGTTTCGTGAGTAAGCAGAAGTTCTTACGAGTTACATTGGTCTCGTGTGAGGTGTCCGTGCCTCTTATGGGGTCGTTTTGTCGCTGTTTTACGATTTCACCCTTTGGTGGCCTCTTTTTAAGCTTAAGTCTAACCGCTTAAAATTTTAATCGTGCTCTCAAAACGGTAGTCCCAGGAGTGCGTTGTTAGTTCCTATGGGTTACAATTGTCCAGTGCGAGTTGTTCGTGTCTCTCATGGGGCCATTTTGTGGCTATTTTATATTTTCACCCTTTGACGGCGTGTTCTTAAGCTTAAGTCTAACAGTTTGTGAATTTTCATCATTCTCTCAAACCTGGAGTCTCGTGAGTACGTGGTCGATTCCTACGAGTTTTATTGGTCCCGTGCGAAGTGTCCGTGCCTCTCATAGGGCCGTTTTATGGCTATTTGTAATTTCACCCTTTAATGGCATATTTTTAAGCCTAAGGCTAACAGTTTGCAAATTTGTGACCTGCTCTCATACCGATAGTCCCGTGAGTACACGGTCGGATCTTAGGGTTACATTGGTCCTGTTTAAGGTATCCATGCCTCTCAAGGGGCCATTTTATGCTTGTATTATGTTTTCACCTTTAGCATCATGTTTTTTAGCCTAAGTCTAACAATTTTTAAATTTGCGTCGTGATCTCTAATAGGGAGTCCTGTGAGTAGGCGATCGACTCCTGAGGTTACATTTGTCCTGTGCGAAGTGTTCGTGTCTCTCACGAGGCCATTCTCTGGTTATTTTATGTTTTCACCCTTTGACGACATGTTTTCAAGCCTAAGTCTAACAACTTGTAAATTTCATCGCTATCTCTAATAAGGAGTCCCATAAGTACACGGTCGGCTTTCATTGGTCCCGTGAGAGGTGTTCGTGCCTCTCATTGGGTAGTTTTGTAGCTTTTTCATGATTTCACCCTTTGACGACATGTTTTTAAGCCTAAGTTAAGAGTTTGTAAATTTTTGTTGTGTTCTCAAACAAGGAGTCCAGCGTGTATGTGGTCGGTTCCCGCGAGTTACATTAGTCCCATGCATGGCGTTCATGCTTCTAATGGGTCTATTTTGTGGTTATTTTACGTTTTCACCCTTTGACGTCATGTTTTTAAGCCTAAGTCTAACAGTTTGTAAGTTTTCATTGTGCTCTCAAATCGAGAGTTCCGTGAGTATGCGATCGGTTCCTGTGGGTTAAATTGGTCCCGTGGGAGGTATATGTGCCTCTCACGGGGCTGTGTTGTGACTGTTTTACATTTTCACCCTTTGATGGTAACCCGTTAGTCCCGTGAGTACACGGTTGGTTCCTCTGGATCACATTTGTTCAGTGCGAGGTATCCGTGCCTCTCACGGGTTCGTTTTGTGACTGTTTTATGTTTTCACCCTTTCACGACATCTTATTAAACCTAAGTATAACAGTTTGCAAATTTTCATCGTGCTCTCAAACTGGGAGTCTCGTGCCGCTCACGGGGCCTTTTTGTTATTGTTTTACATTTTCACCCATTGACGACATGCTTTTAAGCCTAAGTCTAACAGTTTGAAAATTTTCATCATGCTCTCAAATCGGGAATCCCGTGGGTACGCGGTCGGTTCTCGCAGGTTACACTGGTCCCGTGCGAGGTGTTCATGCCTCGCTCAGGACTGTTTTTACGATTTCATCCTTTGGCGAATGTTTTCAAGCCTAAGTTTAATAGTTTACAATTTTTTTTCCTGCTCTTAAATCGGGAGTCCCGTGATTATGTGGTCGGTTCCTATGGGTTAATTGGTCGTATATGACGTGTTCTTGCCTCTGATGGGTCTGTTTTGTGGCGATTTTATGTTTTCACCCTTTGATGGCATATTTTTAAGCCTAAGTCTAACAATTTGTAAATTTTCTTCATGCTCTTAGACCAGGAGTTCCGTCAGTACGCGATCGATTTCGATCGGTTATATTGGTCTTGTGCGAGGTGTTCATGCATCTGTCGGGACCATTTTGTGGATATTTTAAATTTTCACCATTCGATGGCATGTTTTTAAGCCTAAGTCTTACAATTTGCACGATGCCCGTCAGTACGCTGTCGATTCCTGTGAGTTACATTGGTCTCATGCGAGGTGTTCATGCCTCTCATCGGTTCGTTTTGTGATTGTTTTATGTTTTCACCCTTTGATGGAATGTTTTTAAGCGTAAGTCTAATAGTTTACAAATTTAATCGTTCTCTCAATTAGAGAGTCCCACGAGTACACAGTCAGTTTTTACGGGTTACATCCGTCCCGTGCGAGTGTTCGTCCCTCTCATAGGTCCGTTTAATGTGTGTTTTACGTTTTCACCCTTTGACGATAGGTTTTTAAGCCCAACTCTAATAATTGGCAAATTTTTTACGTGCTCTAAAACTGAGAGTCCCGTGAGTACGCAATCAGTTCCCACGGGTTACACTGGTCCCGTGCGAGATGTTCATGCCTCTCTCAGGGCCGTTTATAGCTATTTTACGATTTCACCCTTTGACGACATGTTTTCAAGCCTAAGTCTAAAAATTTACAAAATTTTGCCGTGCTCTTAAATCGGGAGTCCCGAGAGTACGCAGTCAGTCCCTACGAGTTACATTGGTCTCGTGCGAGGTATCCGTGCCTCTAACGGGGTCATTTTGCGGCTATTTTACGTTTTCACCCTTTGACGACATGTTTTTTAGCCTAAGTCTAACAGTTTGCAAATTTTCATCATGCTCTCAAACCGGGAGTCCCGTCAGTATGCGATCGGTTCCTGTGGGTGACACTGGTCCCGTGCGAGGTGTTAATGCCTTGGACGGGGCAGTTTTGTGGCTATTTTATGTTTCACCCTTTCACAACATGTTTTTAAGCCCAAGTTAAACAGTTTGCAAATTTTCATCGTGCTCTAAAACTAGGAATCCCGTGAGTATGCGGTCGGTTCCTGCGGGTTACATTGGTCCCGTGCGAGGTGTTCGTGCCTCTCATAGGGCCATTTTACTGCTATTTACATTTTCATCCCTTGACGTCATTTTTAAGCCTAATTTTAACAGTTTACAAATTTTCATCATGCTATCAATCCGCTAGTTCTGTGAGTACGCGATCGGTTCCTGTGAGTTACATTGGTCCTGTGCGAGGTGTTCGTGCCTCTCACGGGGCCATTTTATGGTTGTTTTATAGTGTTACCCTTGGACAACATGTTTTCAAGCCTAAGTCTAACTGTTTGTAAATTTTTGTCATGCTCCCAAATTAGGAGTCCTGGGAGTATGCGGTTGGTTCTTATGGGTTACATTGGTCCCGTGCGAGGTGTTCGTGCCTCTCATGGGGTTTTGTGGTTATTTTACGATTTCACCCTTCAACGACATGTTTTTTAGCCTTAGCCTAATAGTTTGTAGGTTTTCATCGTGCTCTCAAATTGGGAGTCCCGTGAGTACGCGGTCTATTCTTGCGGGTTACATTGGTCTCGTGTGAGGTGTTCATGCCTCTCACGGGGCCATTTTGTTTTCTCTTTCCATTTTCACCGTTTGATGACATGTTTTTAATCCTAAGTCAAACAGTTTTTAAATTTTTGTCAAGCTCTCAAATCGGGAGTCCCATGAGTAAGCGGTGTGATAAGCACCCAAAATTGTACAATTTATACCCCAAATAGACGTACTTTAGTTGCTATTTCTCGGCAATATGGGTCTTATGTACTTAAATGTTTATCTTATAGGTCAAACGTCCGTTTGCGGTGTCGAAAGCTATATTTCAAGGCAAATGCGCGTTGAATGGAGCTAATTCCCTCCTCCGTAACCTTACCCGAGCCTGAACCTACCCCAAACCATGTGTGTGTTTTGTTTGTCCCTTTTTATTATTTTTTTAGATTTTTAGTTTAAGTCATTTATATTTTTAGGATTTATTTTTTATTTATTTAGAATTTCTAAGTTTTATTTTCTATTTTTATTTTATTAGTGTAATTGTATTTTATTTTGATTTTTTATTAGTTTTTAGTTTTTATTAGGATTAGATTTTTTTTAGGATTTCATTTATTTTTTTAGTTTTATTTGATTTTACATTTATGTAGGATTTTAGTTTTAGTTTTATTAGATTTTATTCTTATTTTTATTTCTTTTTAGATTCATTTTTAATTGAGTCGTTATTTTATTATTAGAAGTATGATTTTTATTTTTTAGATTTTTATTAGTTTTATTTTGTTATGTTATTTTTTAGGTGTCCAAATTAAACACACACACACACACACATAACCCATAACTTAAACACACACCCTATACCCACATACACTTATCCTAAACCCAACTAATCTATCCTACACCCTAAGTCACACCACACTACCCTACACCTCACCCACACCAAATAAACCAACCCCCTTCTACTGTTCATCATCATCCACCCTTTCTCTCTCATCACCCACCTCCATAACCAAAACACACTTTCACTCATCAACAACCTCCATTGGCCGCTACCTGCTGGCCCAAACAAACCCCCGTCCCCTCTGCCGGACCTATATCCGAAACCACCGCCGGAACCCAGAAACCCCATCTCTCGTGATCCCGCCCCACCACCAGCGATCACCCATACCAATTCGAATCCATCAGACCCACCTACTCGTCGGCGTTCCCCTCCGAGCCAACCCAAAACCGCTCAGCCCTACTCCGATCTCGTCGACGATTCCCTCTCTCCTACCACCTTACCCCATCGCACCTCCGACGCCGGCCACCTCTGTCCCAAACCGTCCCTCACCCGCTGAAAATCGGGCAAACTGAATTCCTATGGCCGATCCCGTTCGTGACCCCTCTTGAACCCGTAACTACCTGTCACCATCCACACCACAACCCGAAACCTGATACCCGAAGACTCCCATCGAACCAACCTCCACTCTCGAGTTCCACCTTACCCCGACGCACCCAAAAGCCACCAACCTTACCCGACCCATGTCCAACTTTAATACATCTTCCAAAACCCATTTCCCATTTCTCTACAAGCCACGACTTCTTCCACCTGCCAAAGCCAATCTCACAAAACAAAAACCAAAACTAAAATACCGCATGTGTTAATACACCCATTAAACCATTTACCCATTTTACCCCCAACTAACTACTTATCCCCTTTTCCCCAAACTACCCTCATGTGCACACAATTCAGATTTTTATTGCCTCACACCTTTGCCATGCACATGTGCCAACTCCATGCTCCTCTCACCATTCTCATGCACACTCATGTTCATTCCCAAAAATACCCCGATGCTCCGTGTGCCTACTATAAATGAAGCTGAAGATTCCATTTGAAAAAAATGCTTTTTAGATAGGAATTTTTAGAGAGAATTGTAGAGAGATAAACACCATTTTGTAAATAGTTTTTTTTATTAGATATTCGTGAGGTTAAATATTGTTTGAGATTTAATTGAGTGGATATTTAATTTCAAATCATTTGAATGCTCAATTAAGAGTTGTATGCTTCAAATTGGAAGATTAGAGTTCAACTTTCTCAAAGAGATTTGGTTTGCTTGTTCTATTCCCTTCTATTTTATTTTAGTAGCCTTGATTATTTGTTCATCATGTTTAATATCATGTTAGGCTAATCCCCTTTCAAAGGGTGGGAGAAAACCCTTATTTGATATTATTTTTATTTAATTAGTTTGATTACTTGAAAATTCCCTTTGAATATTAATTTTGACCCCTCACCCTTAAATTTAACCCTCTAGAGAGGGTAAATGATTTTCGAGAGAAAATTGAAATTCTAGTTATAATACCCATTTTAGATTCGAACTAGAGATAGGGGTTTCTTAAGTGGGGTATTATAACTTGAATTTCAACTCTAAAGTTATTTTCTAAGATTTACATAAATTTTAATCGATCGATCTTAGCGGATGATTAATTAAAAGGAGTGTAGATCTATTTTTCTAGAGTTGTGGGGTGTTAAACTTAATTTTCTAAAAGGTTACTTCTAAAATTACATTTGCAACGAGAGTTGATTTGTAATTTTGATATTAATTTGGGAGAATTTAATTAATTAGTTAGTATAGCTAAAATTTGCTGTGTAATCCCACTCCTTGATTGTTCTCACAATTATTTACCTCACTTTATCTCCTATTTTAGTTTAGACTTTATTTTTCATTTTAGTAAATTTCTAGTTAGTTGTTATCATATCACATTTAGTTTAGTTTAGTTTAAATCATCACCTCACCCAATTATTTTAATATTTAAAAAAGCTAAAAAAAAAAGTAGAAAAGTGAAAAAGCACAAAAATAAAATAAAAAGTGAATTACAATTGAATTTGTCTCTAGCTTACCCCCTTGGAAGTGGATTGATACCCTTACTTACCTCTACACTTGAGTTGATACTATTTTGTAGGTATTTGAGGTTTTGACTAACTTGGCTTTCAACAATGACACACAAAAAGCAAAGTTATCATGGTCGGTTCTTATGGGTTACATTGGTCCCATACAAGGTTTTCGTGACTCTAACGGGGTTGTTTTATGGTTGTTTTACATTTTCACCCTTTGAGAGCATGCTTTTAAGTGTAAGTGTAACAGTTTCAAATTTTTCATGGTGGTCTTAAATAGGTAGTCCCATGAGTAAGTGGATGGTTCTTGCATGTTACATTGGTCCCATGCGAGGTGTTGATACCTCTGGCAGGGCCATTTTGTGATTGTTTTACATTTTCACCCTTTGAGGACACGTTTTTAAGTGTAAGGGTAAAAGTTTGTAAATTTTCATCGTGCTCTTAAACCGGGAGTCTTATGAGAACGCTATCGGTTCCTACGGGTTACATTGGTCATGCGCGAGGTGGTCATACCTCTCATGGGTCGTTTTCTGACTGTTTTACATTTTCACCCTTTGACGACATGTTTTTAAGCCTAAGTCGAACCACTTTGAAATTTTCATCATTCTCTCTAATCGGGAATCCCGAGAGTGTATGAGCAGTTCCTGCGAGGTACATTTGTCCCATGTGAGTTGTCCATGTCTCTCACGGGGATGTTTTGTTGTTGTTTTACATTTTCACCTTTTAACGGCGTGTTTTTTAGCCGATTTACAAATTTTTGTCGTGCTCTCAAACCTGGAGTTCCGTGAGTATGCGATCGATTCTCGTGGGTTACACTGGTCCCGTACGAGGTGTTCGTGCCTCTCATAGGGCCGTTTTGTGGATATTTTATAATTTCACCATTTGACGACATGTTTTAAGCCTAAGTCTAACAATTTACAAATTTTCATCATGATCTCGAATCGAGAGTCCTGTGAGTAGGTGGTCGGATCCTGTGGGTTACATTATTCTCGTACGAGGTGTTCGTGCCTCTACAAGGGCCGTTTTGTTATTGTTTTATGTTTTCACCCTTTGATGACATGTTTTCAAGCCCAATTCTAATAGTTTACAAACTTTCATAGTGATCTCTAATCGGGAGTCCCGTAGGTACGCGGTCAGCTCCTATGGTTTGCATTGGTCCCGTACGAGGTGTTCATGCCTCTAACGAGGCTGTTTTGTTGATTTTTTATGACTTCACCCTTTCACGGCATGTTTTCAAGATAAGTTAACAGTTTGCAAATTTTCATCGTGCTCTCAATCCGGAGTCCTCTGAGTACACGGTCAATTCCTAAGGGTTACATTAGTCATGTGCGAGGTGTTTGTGCATCTCATGGGGCCATTTTGTGGTTGTTTTACAATTACACCCTTTGGCGGCATATTTTTAAGCATAAGTCTAACCGCTTAGAAATCTTCATTGTGCTCTCTAACCGGGAGTCTCTAGAGTGTACGATCAGTTCCTGCAGGTTATATTTGTCCCGGTGAGTTGTTCGTGTATCTCACGAGGTCGTTTTATGGATGTTTTACATTTTTACCCTTTGACGATGTATTTTTCAGCCTAAGTCTAACAATTTGCAAATTTTCATCATGCTATCAAACATGAAGTCCTGTGAGTACGCGGTCCATTCTCGCGGGTTACATTGATCCCGTATGAGGTAATCGTGCCTCTCTTGGGGCCATTTGTGTTTGTTTTTTTTTCACCTTTTACGACATATTTTTTACCCTAAGTCAAACAATTTTAAAATTTTCATCGTGATCTCTAATTGGAAGTCCTGTGAGTAGGCGATAGACTCTTGCGGGTTATAATTTTCTCGTGAGAGCTGTTCGTGCCTCTCACGGGGCCGTTTTATGGTTGTTTTATGTTTTCACCCTTTGATGGCATGTTTTCTAGCTTAAGTCTAATGGTTTGCAAATTTCACTGTGATCTCTAATCGGGAATCCCGTGAGTATGCGGTCGGCTCCTACCATTACATTGGTCCGATGAGAGGTGTTCGTGCCTCTCACGGGTCCATTTTGTGGCTTTTTTTTATTTCACCCTTTGACGACATGTTTTCAAGCCCAAGTTAACAATTTGTAAATTTTTATCGTGTTCTCAAACGGGGAGTCCAGCGTGTATGCATTCAGTTCTTACGAGTTACATTAGTAGTCTCGTGCCTGGTGTTTGACCTCTCATGGTGCTATTTTGTGATAGTTTTACATTTTCACCCTTTGATGGCATGTTTCTAAGCCTAAGTCTAACAGTTTGTAAATTTTCTCCGCGCTCTCAAACAAGGAGTTCCATGAGTATGCGGTCGATTCGTACGGGATACATTTGTCCCATGCGAGGTATTCGTGCCTCTCACGGGGCTATTTTGTGGTTGTTTTACGTTTTCACCTTTTGACGATATATTTTTATGCCTAAGTATAACGATTTGCAAATTTTCATTGTGCTCTCAACCCGGGAGTCCTGTGAGTACGCGATCGGTTCCTGCGGATTACATTTGTCTAGTGTGAGGTATTCATGCCTCTCACGGGTCCGTTTAGTGGCTATTTTATGTTTTCACGCTTTCACGCCATGTTTTTAAGCCCAAGTCTAACAATTTGTGAATTTTTGTCGTGCTCTTACACCAAGAGTGTCGTGAGTATTCGATCGGTTCCTACTGGTTATATTGGTCTCGTGTGTGGTGTTCGTGCCTCTCATGGGGCCATTTGTGTCTGTTTTATATTTTCACTCTTTCACGACATGTTTTTAAGCTTAAGTTCATCGTGCTCTCAAACCTAGAATCCCATGAGTATGCGGTCGGTTCTCGCAGGTTTCACTGGTCCCGTGCTAGGTGTCCATGCCTCTCCCGGGGTTGTTTTGTGGTTGTTTTACAATTTCACTCTTTGATGAATGTTTTCAAGACTAAGTCTAATTGTTTATAATTTTTTTGCGTGTTCCTAAATCGGGAGTCTTGTGATTATGCGGTTGGTTCCTACGTGTTAAATTGGTCATGTGCGAGGTGTTCGTGCCTTTGACGGGTCTGTTTTGTGGCTGTTTTTCGTTTTCATCATTTGACGGAAAGTTTTTAATCCTAAGTCTAACAGTTTTCAAACTTTCATCATGCTCTCAAATCGGGAGTCCCGTTAGTATGCGATCGGTTCCTATGGATTAACTTGGCCCCGTGTGAGGTGTTCATGCATCTAACGGGGCCGTTTTGTGGATGTTTTCAATTTTCACCCTTTGACAGCATGTTTTTGAGCCTAAGTCTAACAGTTTGGAAATTTTCATCGTGCGCTCAAACTAGGAGTCCCGTGAGTACACGGTCGGTTCCTGTGGGATAGATAGGTCTCGTGCGAGGTGTCCATGCCTCTCATGGGGCCGTTTTACGGTTATTTAACGTATTTACTCTTTGACGGCATGTTTTTAAGCGTAAGTCTAACAGTTTACAAATTTTTACCGTGCTATCAATCAAGGAGTCCCGTGATTACACGGTCGGTTTTTGCGTGTTACATTGCTCACGTACGAGTTGTTCGTGCCTCTCACGAGGCTGTTTTGTGCGTGTGTTATGTTTTCACTCTTTGACGACGTGTTTTTAAGCCTAAGTCTAACAGTTTGCAAATTTTTGTCGTTCGGCCAAACTGAGAGTCTTGTGAGTATGCGGTCGGTTCCCACGGGTTACACTAGTCCCGTGCGAGATGTTCATGCCTCTCTCCGGGCCGTTTTGTGGCTATTTAATGATTTCACGCTTTGAGAACATGTTTTTAAGCCTATGTCTAACAGTTTGCAAATTTTCATCGTGCTCTCAAACCGAGAATCCTATGAGAATACGGTCGGTCCCTAGGGGTTACATTAGTCTCGTGCAAGGTATTCGTGCCTCTCATGAGGCCGTTTTGTGATTATTTATGTTTTCATCCATTGACATCATGTTTTTAAGTGTAAGTTTAACAGTTTATAAATTTTAATCTTGCTCTATATTTGGGAGTCCTGTGAGCACGCGGTCGGTTCTTGAGAGTTACATTGGTCATGTGTAAGGTGTTCGTGCCTCTCACGAGGCCATTTTGTGGTTGCTTTATGTTTTCACCCATTGACAACATGTTTTTAAGCCTAAGTCTAATAGTTTACAAATTCGCATTGTGATCTCAAATCGAGAGTCTCGTGACTACGGGGTTGGCTCATGTGGGTTACATTGATCCCATACGAGGTGTCCGTGCCTCTCACGGGGCCTTTTTGTTGTTGTTTTATGTTTTCACCCTTTGACGACATGTTTTTAAGATTAAGTCTAACAGTTTTCAAATTTTTGTCATGCTCTCAAACTGGGAGTCCTGGGAGTACGCAGTCAGTTTCTATGGGTTACATTTGTCCCATACGAGATGTTCGTTCCTCTCACGGGGCCATTTTGGGGCTATTTTACTATTTCACCCTTTGACGACATGTTTTTAGCCTAACCCTAACAGTTTGTGTATTTTCATTGTGCTCTCAAATAGGGAATCCCTTGAGTACGCAGTCAGTTCTTTCAAGTTGTATTGGTCCTGTGTGAGGTGTCCGTACCTCTCAGAGGGCCGTTTTGTATTCGCTTTTCATTTTCACCTTTTGATGGCAAGCTTTTAAGCATAAGTCTAAAAGTTTGCAAATTTTCGTCGTGCTTTCAAACCTAGAGTCGCGTGAGTATGCGATCGGTTCCTACGGGTTACACTGGCCCCGTGCAAGGTGGTTGTGCCTCTAACGGGATCTCCATTTTATTGATGTTTTATGGTTTCACACTTTGATGACACGTTTTTAAGCCTAGGTCTAATAATTTGCAAATTTTCATTATGCTCTCATACCGGGAGTCCCATGAGTATGCGGTCGGCTCCTGCGGGTTACATTGGTCCTGTGCGAGGTGTTCATGTCTCTCACGAGGTGATTTTGTGGATGTTTTATATTTTCACTTTTCACGACATGTTTTTGAACTTAAGTCTAATAGTTTACAAATTTTTATCGTGATCTCTAATCGGGAGTCCCGTTAGTATGCGGTCGGCTCCAGTAGGTTACATTGGTTCCATGAGAGATGTCTGTGCCTCTCACGGGCCCATTTTGTGATTATTTTACATGTTCACCCTTTGACAACATATTTTGAAGCCTGAGTCTAACAGTTTGTAAAATTGCATCGTGGTATCTAATTGGGAGTCCCGTGAGTACGTGGTCGACTTCTATGTGTTACAATTGTCTCGTGCGAGTTATTTTTGCCTCTCACAGGGCCATTTTGTGGTTGTTTTACATTTCACCTGTTGCCAACATGTTTGTAAGCCTAACTCTAACCGTTTGCAAATTTTTGTCGTGGTCTCGAATCAAGAGTCCCGTGAGTACACGATCAATTCCTGCGAGTTACATTGGTCCCGTGCGAGGTGTTCATGCCTCTCAAGAGGTCGTGTTATGATTTCACCCTTTGACGGCATGTTTTCAAGCCTAAGTTGATTGTTTACAAATTTTCTTCGTGTTCTGAAATCGAGAGTCCCGCGAGTATGCGATCGGTTCCTGCGGGTTACATTGGTCTCATGCGAGGTGTTCGTGCCTCTCATGGGGTCCCATGATTTTTTTCCTCTTTAAGAAATTTTCCTATCTCCCGAGCTTTATTAGCCTCTGGATTCAACAAGAATTCTTTTCACATATACATGGAAGCAAACTCTTCAAGCTTATTCTCAAAGTCGCATCCTTCACTTAACGCTTTATATTTAGCTTCATAGTCGGCATGAATTAAAGCTTTAGCTTGACTATGATCTTCCTGAAGTTGCTTAATCATTTTATAATAGGTTGCATTATTAGTTACTGCCCTGTTCTATAAGTAATGAAGATGAAGGTATGATTCTTTGACCGAGTCGGATTCATCTAGGACGAAAAACCCAGTTTAATCTTCTGGAGACATAGGAGTATACCCTGCTTCCAGAAGGTTTTCACTCCGCCAAAGAAGGTGGGATTCATCAAACTAAGAATCACAAGTGTAAGAATGCAAAAACACCACACCAGAAGTATAAAAAAATGTAATTAATCAAAAGAAGATCCTTCACTAATACAGAGGGGATTAAAAATATGTGCTCCTATTACAAAATAGGGAAGACAGAACAAGAAATTTGTTAACAAGAAAGATAAATAACAAAAGAGTTAGACTTTATCCTTGTCCTGGACATTAACTTCAGAAGGCAGCTCAGCAGGAAGGAAAACTTCACCAATTGGCTCCAAGACAGACCCAACAGGTTTCAAGGAAGATTCACCTAATCCTTCTTTATCATTAAATTCTTCCTCCAAGTTTGGAGGACTGCCTAGGTCATGCCTCTAGAACAAATCAGAGTCAATAGGAGTGACGACCTCCTTAAGAGCCTCCGACCAACCATCCTTGAAAGACTTTTTCTTGACATATTCAATTTGTGCAGAGGCAGACAAGAATACTTTCTCCTAGACCCTATCAAAGGAGGTTTCCTTTATCTTCTTGGGTGTGGCATTCTTGGCTATTAATTCGACAGTCATCTTTGTTGATTTTTCCTCGGCTTCTTTCAGAAGATTCTGATTTTCCATAAGTTTATCCTCGGCCACCTTGGCCTTATCTTCTACTGTCTTCAAATTAGCCTCAGCAGTTTTAAGTTTCTCTTTAGCAGCAGTAGACCTATTATTGGCTAGAGTTAAATCATTTTTCCAAGACTTTTGCTTGGACTCCAACATTTGTCTTAAAGTTTCCAAAGATTTCCTTAGACCTTCAAATGACTTTTTCACATCTCCTCTAGAAGAACGCAGTTGATTGTCTTTTCTGTCATCTGGTTAAAATCCACCAGAAAATGCATAAAAGAGAAATATCAGAATAAATAGAGAAATGGGATAATAAAGACAAGTAATAAAGGAAGAGGATTACCAAGGCCAAATTCTGGCAAGCTCTTGCTGACAACCTTAGTCGGGGCATGGGACTAGAAACTGCCCTATCAGCAGGAAGGGTCCTAGCCTTAATTAGACTTCTGGACAAACCAAAATTGACATCAACAAAGGATGATCTAGCAACCTCAAAATCAGATTGATATTTTTTTACTAACTCGCGTTGATCGACAACAGTTGTTTGAGTCTGTTTGTTAGTCAAACCTTTATTCAACCTCTTGTAGTGAGGTGTAACAGTATCAATTTCCTTAATAGTGATTACCTGAGGTACTTTTTTAATAATTTCAGATGTCTTCTTTGTCACAGTGGACTTCTTGGCATCAGTAGTGTTGACATTTTTTTTTCTATAGCCCTCTTTGCCGTAGGAGCTCCAGTCATCAAATCGAGGATTTTCCTCTTGACCATACCGGCTGCAGGTGAAGTAGGGATAGCCGAGATGTCCAATAATGCAAAAGAAGAAGAACTACCTAAATCCTTCTCAGCTCTGGTAGACTCCTCAGCCGAAGAAGTGGGAATGGGTTCCCGTTCTAAATTAATGGGAATTAAAGGTGTTGCAGTGTTTGGCCTAGCAAGAAAATAAGTAATCGAGCTTCTATATTGCAGTAGGTAGGAGGCTAGTCTAGGATGGTCCTCATCAATTCTTTGATGGATGATCCATAAAAATTTCAACGCTTGAAGATTGATGTCCCCTTCCTTAGGACACTTTTTATTGCTCGCAACTGTACAAAATAAGACAAGAAACATGAGTCAACATATCATCAAACAGTTGATCAATAATAAAGAAAGAACACAATATTAAAGCCAGCAACCTATGTCATGTCCTTCTTGAGTACACCTAGGACCATCATACACTTCTCCTTTTGGAAGAGGGGCATGTTTCCAGTTCTTTGCTATTAACCCATATTCGAAATAGTCTTTATTCGAATCTGGTAAATTGACTACTAAGTGTCTGTTGACAAACCTAGTTTTCAGATAATAGGTGTTGTCAGTAGTAACCCGTTTGTAGCAAAACATCAACTCAGGTATGCTAATATGGGTTATGTATATCTAGGGATGCCTATTAATCCCATTTACTATTTTCCATGAATTGAGGGCTACCCTAGCAGGAACGTCAAAATATTGACAAAAATCAATGAAGAAGCGATTAGGGGGAAGGTAAAACCACAATAAAACATTAACTGGTGGTATTAATTGAAATATTTATTTTCCTCCTAAGTTCGTCTAAAGAGTCCCCATGAACAATATATACCATGATTACAACAAAGAAAGAAATCGAAGGAAAGGGAGGAAGAAATCTTGTAGAGAAAGTAATGGCATAAGAAAAGGAGTAGAAATGAACTTAAAAGACGAAAGTAATTGCAGAAGCAAAGTAGTAGATAGCTTGAGAGTTTGAAAGGTTGTGGTGTAGCAATTAGCCAAAATCTCTCCTTTTATAGCTTGCATAGAAATAGTGCAAGAAATGATTGATTGTATAGACGATTGACATTCTGATGGCTACACAGCTTGATAAGCAGGAAATTACTAATACGCCCTTTAGCAGTTCGCTATAATTCAAATTGTTCACGATATTGTCATTACATGATCAAATTATGAAAATTTTACAAGTCCTATAGGTCGGTCGCCGACCAAGACCACAAAGATTGCCGAGCAACTCTATTTGTGTCTTACTTCATCCTTTCAATAAAATATCATAAAGTATTGAGGGCTTCTTTTGATGCCAAAAATTATCTATCTATGTGGGCAAATTAGAAGTAGATGCATGTCTCCTTACGTGACAACAGTCTTAGTCATCAATCACTTGATCGGCCATCAAGGTAGTTTGTCCGCTAGAAGTGCGACCAACCTGAAGGATGAGGACCATCAAGGTAGATAAATAGACATCATATGGGAAGGAGCCAAAGGTCATCCAACAAACACTCCTGATTATCACCCATGTCATTTATTATGTACGGGTGTAAATGCTTGAATATATAAAGGCATTATAATCCTTGATCTCCGAGTCACTATAAATACATTGTATTCCTTTCACAAAGGGCAAGATAGAACGGATTCTAGGTTATTCTTCTTATAGCAAGAGTACCTAGCTTTCTGTAATCACTAACATCAATACAATAACAGTGGATGTAGGTTTTTCTTCACGGCTGAACAACTTTACAAAATTTTTGTCTCTTGTGTGTTTATTTCACCTCATATTATATTTTATCTGTAATTAAAAAATTGGACCTAGTGCATTTTTTGACATCAACAAATGTACAAGTGCAAAGATATATTTTCTAAAGAAAGGAGTCAGTTATCCACTGATTAGTAAACATCTCTATTGTCTATCAGCTAACATAAGTGAGAATGGGTATCCATCAGACTTCAAAACCATTAATGGGTCTCTCCTCACACTAATAGGATACGTTTTTGAAGAAATGAGAAATGGGCATACATCTCTCTTCTCTCGCCCCAACATAAATGGACATTACAATTGAGTGAAAATGTTCCTTAAATAATAAGTTAGCGTGCATTTTCTATGGTTCATGATTATAAATTTTTTTAAGAACGAATATCCTAGGTTAATGCATTTACGACAAATTGTTTTATTGTTTTTCATTATTTTGGAGATTATAAATTGTTTTCGTTATTCTTCAAGCTTTTTTTGCATGGTTTAATTATCATCCAATTTTTATAAATGCGATAATTTCAAGATTTCTAAGATGTTTACGACAATTTCCAAATTTTCTAAAAAAATTCATTTTTTTAGATTTTAAAAATGTTTTTCAACTTTTTTCCATATTTTTTTATAATTCGGTAATTTTTAAATGGTTATACTGTAATTTGATGTTTTCTATAAGTTTTAGATATCTTTTTTTTTTAACAATTTCAAGATTGTGAAATTTGTTTCTTTACTATAATGTTTTAAAGTAATTTATATATTTTTTATGATGTTTTATGATTTTTTCAAATATTTTTCTGTATTTGCCAGCTTGTGTACAATACTTTTTCTGCAATTTTTTTAAGTTGGTTTTTTCGTATTTTTCAGGTTTTTAGCATTACTTGTAATTTCCAAAACAAATTGTACTTTTTCTGTAATTTTCAATATTTGTAAGAAAAAATCAAAAGGGATAATTCAAGGTTAGTGTTATTTATTGGGTCAAAGAGTATCAAATCACATTGACTTTTTTTAATGCATCAAGTCTTTTTTCATTATACGCTATATATATTTGGATAAATGTGCATCACATATATCAATTTTAAACCCATTTACTCTCTCTAAAAACAAACACATAATATCACACTCTTTTTCTCTCTAGCCGCCGCACCACCACCTCCACCCCCACCCCAACGGAGACTCGTCGAAAACAACTCACTGGAAAATCTCGCCGAAATGTTTATCTCTCCTCGTCTCTCTCTCTCTCTCTCTCTTTTTCTTTTTTTTTGTCCGCGCCAGCGGCACTATTATCCGAGCTGGAGAATAAGAGTTTTCGCCAGAAAAAATTGAGTTCTCGTCGGAAAAAAATGAGATTTTACGAAAACAGTAAATTTATCTGTTTTGATTTTTTCGTTAAAAAATATCGAATATTGGTGTTGTTTGATAGATCTTGACAAGTAGATTCCAAATATATAAATTTTGTAAATTTTGGATTTGTAGATTTGAAGTTATGGGCTTTTAGAGAGATAATGTTTTTTTTTTTGCGAAAAATAAGGTAACATATGTCAACGATATTTTGAGGGTTATTTGTTATTTTAATGTGTTGAGTTGATAAATATAACATCTGACGTCATCGACTCAGTCAAAAAATCTCTTATCTTATTAACGAATGGAATAAAATTTTAGTAAATATTATTCCAAATAAAGTTTAAAAATTAAATAAAAAATAAAGAAAGCAAAATTGGGATTATTATTATTTTTTTTTTTTATCTCCGTGACTAATGCGATCACTATCTTCCATCTTTATCTATCCACGCATAATAAGAGAGAGAAGTATTTTATTAGTTCAGTTACTATTGTTACTATCATTAATAAAACAAAAGTGACACATTTTCTACCCACGCAAATATTTCATCCTATCACCAAGATCAAAAGCAACATTCACCAACATTTTAGCTACAGAAAAAGAAACCTTATCAACATTGAAGAATACATTTATGGAGGCATTTGTGGTGGTTGCAAGAGAGTTTGTTCATTTGACTTCTCTTTGAACCCCTCCTCACCTTTGTTTTATGTATCCTAGTTTATTGATAAAATTCGTACATAATATTTAAACCTTAATTTTTTTTTATGCATCATAGTTTATTGATAGTACAGTTGTAATGCATCAATAGGTTAATTTTTGGAGATGGGTTTTTTTAATTTTATTCTTCTAATTTAACTAATTGATGAATAGTTACATTATAATATGAAATAGAGAAAGAGTTCAACATCAATTGCATCTTCTTTGATAGAAAAAGTTATCTTTTACTTACTTGAAAAAACCTTTTTGCCTTCAAATAAATTTTATGAAAGTTTCAAATTATCGAATGAATTCATCTACTACAAACAAAGAGAGGAGTCAGATTTCATACTTAAACATCAATTTTACCATCCATCACCGTATATGTTAATTATGACTCTAACCACCATTAGTATCTTTAAAGCAAGTGATTGGACAAAACTATCCTCTTGTACAACACACATGATCAGTTTTTCGTTCAAAAATTTAACACCGTTAGTGTTTTGGGATTAAGTGACACGTTTTAAAAAGTTGGGAGGATTAACTCTAAAAAATGAAAGTACGAATGACGAAGTGAAAATGAGAGTAAAATTGAAGGAATCAAAGTATAATTAATCTAATAATTTAAATATGTATTATCTTCTAGGTTATTAAATAACTACTCCACTGTACTTTAATCACTAGCATACAACCCAAGCGATGCGCGTGCACCTGGTGAAATAATTTTTTGATAACTTCTTATATATATATATATATATATATATATATATATATATATATATATATATATATATATATTGGTCTAGACCCAGGTTCCCTATGCCTTTGGCGTGGGACTAATCCTGTTCGAGCCGGGTAGGACCACAAGGGCGGCAAAGCTCTCCCTCCCAAATTTTAACACAGCTGCATTCCCAATGCTCGAACCCGAGACCTTGGTTAAGCTAGAACAATCCCTTACCAGTTGATCTACGTGATGGGGGTATATATATATATATATATATATATATATATATATATATATATATATATATATATATGAATTGACAACCAATGTGTTTTATATAAGGTGGAGTAAAGCACAAATTGAACGCTCATTATCAATTATTGAGAACCGATGTGATAAACATGCAAGAAAGTCAACCGTTTAGATGTTAACACAATAAAAATTCAAAAACAAATCAAGACTACGCATTGCCATGTATAGGTAAAATATTAAAGGTTGCCATCAATCCCCAAAGCAATATTAAGGTCGATTTTGTACAATTAAAAAAAAACACGCATTCACATGATACATACATATACAAAAAAATATTACTTATAAATAATATTAATACGGTATATGATCTTTCAGTGTTTATGATTAGGCCTGGCAATTCGGGTTACCGTGTCGTGTTCGGGTCGTGTCGAGACCTGATATTTCTAGATATACCATTGACACGAACACGACCCGTTTAAGTAATCGTGTCATCGTACCTGACTCGAACATGAACCTGTTTATAAATAGGTTACACGATACGACCCGTCTAACCCGTTTAATAAACAGGTCGTGTCCAACCCGCTAACACGACACGACCCGTCTAACCTGTTTAATAAATAGATCGTGTTCAACCCGCTAACACGACACGACCCGTTTAACCTGCTTAATAAATAGGTCATCTACAAGGGGAACCTGTTTACATGATCCACCATGACCGGTTTATGAGATTAAATAATTTTTTTACCTTTTATATGGGTAAAGTTAACTTTTGTTGTGACCATTAGATCATACTGAAAACACAATCTAACGGCTAAAAATAAATAGGTCTTAAATAGGTCTTTTGACACGAAAATGAGCCGAATTGACACGATTATTATTCGTGTCAATTACGGGTCGATTTCGGGTTAACAGGTACGACACGAAACACGACCTGTTTATTAGACGTGTTAAACGGGTCTGGCCCGAAATTGACCCGCACCTATTTAAGCATGACCTGACCTGCCATTTGCATGTCGAGTTCGTGTCGTGTTTTCGTGTCGTGTAAAAAATTGCCACCCCTATTTATGATACATAAACTCATGAAAAAAATATTACTTAAAATAATTTTGTAACTTTATATTACTAAATTTAAAATTTTCTAACTTTTAATAAAATCGTCGAAAATTTAAAAATATTATGATGTAGCATGGATTTCTCATCCATAAGGATAGGGGATATAATCTCACATTAACTCTTCTTTCGCTTTCTTTATCCCATTATAGATTTCCCTCATAGAAACTCTAATGTCCTTTGAATTTATCCCCATTATGCATTAGGGATAACAAATAATCAAATTTTGGTGATCAAAAAGTTGAGGAGTGAGAATCATAACGTTTCTGTTTTGGCAATTGTATAGAAATTTAATACAGGTCTTGAAAATTGTAGAGCCAAATAATAATAATGATTAATATTAAAGTCTTCTCATTAACCTCTAATAATACCAAATTAGAGTTATAATACGGATTCTATGAATTTATAAATAAATTATTATTATTATATCTGAATTTTTGTATGAACCACATTGGAGAATACACTAACATAAATCAAATTAATTAATTCTAAATTTCATTAATTTCAAAATTAATTTAGTAACTTAATAAATCCAACATTAACTTAGAAACAAAAATAAGGAAAGCTAAGTTGGGTATATCCGTGACCCATTAAATCACTATCTTCCATCTTTATCTATCCATGCATGATAAGAGAGAGAAATGAGAGCATTCAAGCAAAATAAGAAAGATCTATAGCTATTAGCTACCGAAACAAAATCTCCACATCCAAAAATTTCTTCTACTACTTTCATTATTAAAACAAAATTGGCACATTTTCTAAAATGCTTCCCACACAACATGTAAACATCCAAGAGCAATACTCCTTTCACTATATATCATCCTATCAACAAGATCGAAAGCAACGTTTAACAACATCTACTGTACATAAAAAGAAACTTCATCAATAGAGAATAATGAAATTATGTAGGTTGCTAGAGAGCCATTCATTTGGACGTGGCGGAGAGAGAGTATTTTAAAAGTTGAAATATAAGGGTATTCCAGTCAATAAATTATTTTGCGGCTAAGTCTAATTTGCAAATATGAGTTTTTGAATTTTGGGATTTATCAAAGAAAAGAAGAAAGTGGAGGTCACGTCAATACGGCATTAAGAAATGGAATACACTTTTTAAAAATAGTTAAAATTGTAATAGATAGATAGATAGGGGGGGGGGGGGGGGATCTCTGATGGACCCATTTCAACGGGTCCAAAAACAAATTATTTTTTCAAAATTGCAAAAAAAAAATGAGTTGATCTTTTTTGTGGGGTATTTAAAGATTTCGGGGAACCTCTAAAAATATCACCTCAAAATGATTTTTTTTTAAATGTTAAAAAAGGTCAATATATGTCAATTTTTTAGCAATTTAAAAATTGACACATATTGACTACGTTATGTCTTTACAATATTTGATAATTCAAATGGTTTGTTGTCCCATTCAAAGTTGAAGGAATGAAGTCAGATTAGTTCAAAACCTTGAACCACTACGCTATGATTTCAATATTATTCTAGTGCCAACCAATGACTTTTCAGAAGTGATTGGAGCGGGAGGATATGAATATATTTTAAAGGTTAAAATAATATTTCAAATTAAATGGTTTCATGCATTGAATATTTACACTCCTATCTTCAGGGTAAGCTTTAGGATGGGCAAAACATTACCGTGAAGAGGTTGTTGTCCCCCATATCCAACCAACGAAGCAGAGAAGTCAAGAACGAGGTGAAACTTTTATATAGCCAAGAACAGATCAACCATGTTAGGTTACTTGGCATTTGGACTGATGGATTTGAAAGGATTTTTATTTATGAGTTTGCGCAAGATGGAATCCTCTCGAGCTTGCTATTTAGTATGACAAATTTATCGATTCCATAAAAATTCGACCACTGGAAGATCACTAAATGGTTCAAAATTTTAATCTCTCACACCCTATTGGTTACAAGATTAAAAACAATGTCACCGCATAACACAATGTATCTATTAAATTTAATATCTCAATCAATGAAGTATGATGATAACAGTAATCATTTTCTTAAAAAATATTAACAAATATAAAGTCATTATTAAAACCAAATTGAAATGGAAATAAAAATCTCAACCTCATGTGGTAGTAATAAACTTATAACTAACTAAAATTCACTCTTTAAAACTTCAACGATTTGCGTGTTTGGCTTGGGAGACCTGATACCACATCGTTACGAGTGTTTCTCTAGGGTTTCAAAATCACCATGGAGATTATCCTTTTAGAATACTCCATCAAGATATAGAACCTGAAATTATATTGTTATATGGAAACATATACAAAAATCGCAGATTTTGGAATGGCTAGATTGTTTCCATAGTAGAGTCGTCGAAACATAGTAATCATTTATCTTTGCAGAAATTATTTTCAAGATCATATTTTAGTATTTTCTTTTTGAATATGTGAGATCGAGTGCTATATCAAGGAAGATTTCATGAAAATTCAATGTTTTTATAGATTTAACGTCATAGTACTAGAAATAGTTTGAGGGGAAAACATATCATGCTTAAAGTCGGGGGACAAACAAGATCCTAGGCACTATGTGAGTATGGGTACGACGTGTGAATACCATTTTAAATTCATTAAATGTAATAGATTATTGATGTTATAATTGTCAAATGCTTTTAGGCGTGGACAAGTTTGGTCAATGGAACCAATACAAATTTCATTGATTCCACAAGCAAGTGTGTTAGATCAATACCTTGCATCACGAGTTTTTTACATATAGGTTATTAAGTATATAACATGAAAATCACAGACTAGACATAGAAAATGTTATTCTAAGTCTTATAATTGAATCATCGATTTACGAACAACATATAAAAACTACACCTTTCCTTGAAGTACTTCACAGCTTAGATATGAGGGTTGTGATGATGGAGGAAGAGAGTGATAGGATTGTGCTAGTGGTTTGTGGATCTATTGATGTTGACCTCAAAGATTGGGTTCCAACGAGCTAATTGAGATACTCCCGTAATGATTTATTTTATATACTCATATGTTTTTGTTAAAAATGTTCATGTAATCACTTATATTCCTTTGGTAGGGGTTAAGTTGCCAATATATAAAGTATTTTGCGTTAAACTGCAAATATTATTATATTTTCAATTGTAACAAAAGTATGGAACAATAAGTAGTGTTCATATTGTGAAAATGTTAAAATAGAAAGTGTAGGATGAATTGTAAACAATGGAGGATCATGTAACAATTTTTTATAAATGTAATAGATTGTAAGACATGGCATGTGTAATTAAATTTAACTAGTGATGATTCATGATTTCTTAACTATAATTTTGGAGAAATTTTTTATATTCCTAATTAACTAACGGACTTTTATGTTTTGTTCCTTGCGTTGGGGTGATATGACCGAGTATTATAAGGTATATGCATGAATTTTTTTATCAGGCATACAACCGGCATTTGATATAACTGGAATGGTGATTCGATACATATAAATGAGCCGATCTGTTTGGTTAATAAAACAATCTGAAATTTTGAGTTCTTATTTTGGTTGGTGATTTCGAAACTGATTGGAGAGTTTGAGTTCTTTTTTTGTTTTTCAAACAATCTGGTCTGATTGTTATGAGTTGGGTTTGGGTGTTTTTCAGATCTGGGTTTGAGTTCTCTCGACGATTTTTTTTTGTTTTTTTTTTAAAAATTATGAGTTTTTGAAATACTTAATCTAAATTTGTTGGATCAAAAATTGATTTAAGATTCGTGTTTAAAATCCCCAATATGATATCAGTTTTCAGAATCTACATTACCCATTTTTTTATTTTTAAAGAAAAAAATTGATCTAAGCTTTTGTTCACTATTTGTGTGGAACGATCTTGTATTTTTAATTAAAAAACAAAGGGAAATCAAATTTGGGTGGTTTTACAATATTGTGTTGTTACTATTTATCACTCCGGCTAAAAGTCCACAGATATCTCAGTCACCAAAGATCTACATACCACCGTGGTGCCCATCGACACTGAATTTTAGTGATTGAGTGGAGTTGCGCATATTTTTGTCTAAGGGTGACACTCAAGACAATGATTTATTACAAAGCTTCCTTGTACACAGGTGTGTCTTTTCTTTTACTAATTTTTGTATTGCTTCAATATTATTTGACATGCATGAAGTTGTATGTATTGTTGTTTACGAGCATATAATGTGTATTGGAGTTTTCTTCTTTTATGGATGTATCTTCCGTAATTGTATGTCTAGAGTTATTATTATTTTTATCATACGGAGAGGTGCATTTGTATCATTTCAACATATTTGTGACATTAGTGTTAACACATTTACTTAGTGAATTAATTAGTTAGAGTATTTCGTTAAGAAACTAATTAATTTATTAATTAATCCTCTTTGTTCTATCATTGTCGATGCCCAAGTCCGGATGTGAACCGAAGTGGGTTAGTGTGAGGTTGACAACCGACTCTAAAATTTATTTCAAATCTTGATGATGGATTCTCTAGTTAAAAGAATAAATGCAAGTAAAAATAGCATACATAAATTTAGATTTGGTACGTAGAATTTAAAAACTCTAACTGGCAAGTGTAAAGAACTTATGGATACCTTAAAACAGAAAAAAATCAACATAACATGCTTACAAGAAACTAAATGGAGGGGTGAAAAAGGCGAAAGAGATTGGAGAAGGTTATAAATTTTTTTATTTAGGAAGGAGAAATAATTGTAGAAATGGGGTAGGTACTATTGTTGATCACTAAATTAAAGATGACGCCGTGGAGGTTAAAAATGGAGAGATAGATTAATGAACATTAAGATTGTCTTAGATAAAATAATATTGAATGTTATAAGTGCTTACGAACCCAAGGAGCATTAGATAAAAATGTAAAGAAACTATTTTGGTAATTATTAGACGAAGTGTTATAAGAAATTCCTACGCATGAAAACATATTCATAGGAAGTTACTCAAATGGACATGTAGGAGTAGAACGGGACGTTATCTAAGGATATACGGAGGTTATGGTTTTGTTAAAAGAAATGAAGGAGGAAAAACTATCTTATAATTTGTTAAGGCATACGATCTAGCGTTAACAAACATATTTTAAAAGGAAAGGGAAGAAAATTTAATAACATTTAAAAGTGAAGAGAATGA
Source organism: Sambucus nigra (assembly GCA_949130495.1). Classification (NCBI taxonomy): domain Eukaryota; kingdom Viridiplantae; phylum Streptophyta; class Magnoliopsida; order Dipsacales; family Adoxaceae; genus Sambucus; species Sambucus nigra. Next base: position 540,126,183 of record OX422214.1, on the reverse strand, counting down.
AACTCAAATATATTATTGCTTACTTAGAAGAAGAGACTTGAACACATGTAAAGACTATAAAGTTATACCATGTGAAAGCTTAACAAATCAACATCGGTTATTAGTAAGAGATTTAACCATTAAAGGATTTAAGTACCTAAAAGAGAAAATAAGTTATAAAAATATAAAATGGAAGGATTTAAAAGGATGCAAAGAGATAGAATTTAGGCAGAAGTTCCAGCTAAACATCAAGTGGAATTAGGATGGCAATGTGAACAACATTTGGTCAAGGACAAAGAATGATGTTGAGAAAATAGATAAGGAAATTTTAGATGAGACTAAAGAAAAAAGATTCATTAAAAAAGAGACTTGGTGGTAGAATCAGAAAGTTCAAAAGATAATACAAAAGAAACGAGTAAGTTTTACAAAGTGGCAAAAGAGTAAAATTATAGAAGATTTAGAAAGGTATAAGAAGTTAAAAAGTGAAGTAAAAAATACTGTTATAGAAATGCAACAAAATGCAGTAGATAATCTGTATAGTAAATTAGGTACCAAGGAAGGTGAAAAAGAGATATATAAATTGGCAAAGAATAGAGATATATTGACAAGGGATATGGGTCCAGTTAAGTGTATTAAAGACATGAACCAAAATATGTTAATTAATGATAAAGAAATTCTTGCTAGATGGGAAGAGTATTTTCAAGGATTATTGAATGAAGAATACCCCAAAAAAGGATATCGAGAACATGGAACCGAATATATGAATGGTATGTCAGATTATTGAAAAAGAAGTAGATATATTAATAAGAAAAATGGGAATGAACAAAGCGGCTGACCTGGATAAAATACTCATAGAGGTATGGAGGACCCTAGGAAGTATAGGGGTATAATTGTTAACATGTTTATTTAATAAAATTTTAAAAGAGGGGAACATGGTGGATGAATGGAGGTAAAGCACCATAATACCTTTGTATAAAATAAAGGGGATATACAAAACTACGATAATTATTGAGGAATCAAACTGATGAATCACACTATGAAACTATGAGAAAAAGTTATAGAACAAAGATTAAGAAATGAGTTAACTATTTTAGACAATCAATTTGGATTTATGCTAGGGCGATCCACCACTGTAGCTATTTATTTATTAAGACAGTTAATGGAGAAATGTAGAAGTAAGAATAAAAATTTACACATGGTCTTTATAGACATAGAAAAGGCATATGATATAGTACCTAAGGATATTATGTAGTGGACTTTAAGGAGGAAAAGAATCCCTTTGAGTTATATTAAAATTATTGAAGATATGTATGATAACCCAAAGACTAGAGTAAGAACTATTTGTGGATAAACTAATAATTTTATGATTAAAGTGGGTCTATCTTACTTATTGACCGTAATATTAGATGAGATTACTAAAACCATACAAGAAGATGTCCCGTGGTGTATGTTATTTGCGGATAATATAGTTTTAATAGACACTCCAAAGGAGGCCTTAGCGATGAGAGTAGATACATGGAGAAAAGCCTTAGAGTCCAAGGGACTAAAATTTAGTAGGAATAAAACTGAATTAATGGAATGTAAATTTAATAATGAGGCATTTGATATCATAAGATTAAAGATTGAAGAAAAAATGATAAACCAAACTAATAAATCTCGGTATTTAGGTTCAGTGTTACAAAGTAATGGGGATATTGATGAGGATGTTACAAGTAGAATATCAGCTGGTTGGATGAAATGGAGGCAAGAAAGTGGGTTGTTATGCGATAAGAGGATAATAATAAATTAAAAGAAATTTTTATAGAGCAGTTGTTAGGCCAGCAACCCTGTATAGAGCGGAGTGTTGGGCTTTAAAGAAAAAACATAAACAAAGTCTCCATGTTAGTGAGATGATAATTCTCAGATGGATGATGAGAATTACTATAAGGGATAGGATTAAAAATCATTATGTGAGAGAAAAGTTAGGAGTAGCTCCCATTAGCGATAAATTAAGAGAAAGTAAACTTAGATGGTACGTACATGTGTTGCGTAAACCACTAGATGCATCTATAACAAAAGGAAGATTATTTAAAATGGAGGGTAAAAGAGAAATGGACAACCCTAAGCTATCGTGGGAGGAAATTATTAAGAGAGATCTTAAGGCTTTAAACTTGAATGACAATATTTCCCATAATAAATTAGAATGGAAAAGGAGAAACCATATGGCCAAACCCATGCGATGGGATTAAGGCAAGGATGATGATGATGATGATGATGATGATGATGATATATATATATATATATATATATAGAGAGAGAGAGAGAGAGAGAGAATAATCATTTTATTAATTTATTAAAAAAACAAAGACTCTAAACTTTGATTCAAATATTATTAATGGGTACTTTAAACATATTTATTAACAATGTGTAATTTATGTAAGTATTTTATAATTTCCTTTCTCATCAATTGGCAGCATGAATGGATTCTGTGTGTGTGTGTGTGTGTGTGTATGTGTGTGTATTTGTTTCCTCCTTTACACATTGAAAATTTTATCCCATTTATTCTATGAAAATTTTGAGGTGATGAACTTTAGGATAACTGGAAGATAATTGTTGCTTCAACTTCCATTATTTTGTCCACCTAAAGCATTGATAGTTTTGTACAATAATGACCTTTTTCCTATATAAGGTCTCACCCCGAGTGCATTTTTGTTTCTCCTAGTGAAATAATAAGACTTCACTCCCTCTATAATTGTCTTAAGTGTCTGAAGGAATCTTTCTTCAATGTTCGTAAGTGTTCTTCTTTTTTAGAGGGTTTTTCGATATGATCTCTAGATATTTTTCGAGTGGTTTTTACTATGTATAACAGTTTTTTTCTCACCATCAAAGTCAGGGATAGTGAAAGTGAAATATTTCTCCTGTTTTCTGGAGCAAGTTCTTTAAACTTTTACCTTTTAATAATTTGTCTTTGTTTTTAGTTATTGTGAGCGGTTTGTTCATGCCCAATCCTTTAGAGTAAACTCGTAAAGAATTTATTAGATATCTTTTTTCAGGAACTTGTCAAATATTAGAGTATTCAACTCAAGTTAAATTTGGGGTCAATGTTCAGATAATTTTAATAAATATGTTGGATTATAAAACCTATTTGGATATATTTTACATGATGAATGACAAAAATTGGTACACTAAATTTTTCATTGGCAAAGTTTTTCTAATCCTAAGCGAAAGAAGATTTTGACATGGAAAAATCACCAAAATTCTCATTAGGTAGTGATACTTTATTGCATGTTGGAAAATATTATGAAGGAAAACAAAGATTAATAAATATGCAAAGAAGATTAAAAAAATGCCAAAGATTTCCTATTTGATATGGCAAATTTTTATATCTGATGCTAGTGACGATGTAGTAGCCCCCTAAGACAATTTTGACAACCTCGTTGAGAAGTCCTTCTGACACCCCGCCTATTATAATAGTGGGTGGAAAATCCTTGACTAACATTAAACATAAATCTCAGTCTGGTTCATTCTTAGAATCACTATCAAAAACAAAATTAATTACTAATAACTTATTAAGGCTAGTGTCAAATTTTAAAACATATTAATCTGGTTTATTAAAACATTCAATCATAGTTGTAAACATTCATCACAATGAAATAATAGCGAATACTGGTGGCATAAATAAACAAAATAATCAGATAACTCTCGATAAACCTCCAAGTATAGTCATCCAACATATAAATGGAATAAAATCACTAAGTCTGAAAAATGAAAGTTGTCCTACTGTGGGCGACATGCCCGAAGTAAAAACTGAAATAAATATCCGAACAAGATAGAATAAATAGAGGTGTCTAAGCAAATAATGTAAGCATCCACAATTGTTGCAACACAGGAAACGTTAACCCTGACATCCTTATAGATGAACACCTAAAAGATTTTGAAAATATTGTTGATACGGGTCAGTGACCAAAACATTTTTAAAACAATTGCAAGTATTTAAAAGAATTAATAAATATGCAATAAGAATTATTCATGTTCATCTGGTGTCGCACTCACATGAGATTATCCTCACCCCTCATCTATAGTGCACACCTAACACATGTATTATAATTACCTAGTTATGCTACCCCACATAATTACTCTAATCATTCTTAACATAGTCCAACACGCTAATCCTCTAGCCTAGTTGCGCTACATGTATTTTACTTTAATTTATTTATCACATAGCTATGACATAAGCTTTAGCGTATTATTTCGCAATTATATTCATATCGTTACATAGTCAACGTAACTACACACTAGTTATAATCTAATGTTAACATAATCATATGAGTACACCTATACATATAACACTCTTTTATACGTATATATATAAAATTCCTGAGTTGTCCTCCCGGATGCATTCCCTAGTATGCTATCATGCACCATGTATGTCTCATACCATCCTTGGGCCACTAGGTCGAAATCTCACCACTGATCCTAAAATCGTAAACACAGCGGAGGCGGCCATAAACATAGATCTATGGGTCACAACCATACCACATTCCCCCATCCCGACTCGAAACTCAGTTATCCTCACACAAGATCGTGTACCAGTACTATGACCTGGAAAATAATCCAACACATGCGGGTCAACACCAAGGTGGACCATCCACTACGCGAAACCTTCAACGATAGCATATTAGAGTAGGAATGTTCAAATGAAATCAATCACATATAAACACACACACACACGAATATATATATATATATATATATATATATATATATATATATATATATATATCATTCAATACGTGTACATATATAAAGTCGACTATGGTGCATAATATCTCTCATAGCACTAGCATATCCAATCCAAAAGTCTAACCCGACTTCCCGATCTTAGTTAAGTATTCACTTACTTATTTTCAAACTCAATGATTATATGCTTTTAAACAACATGCTAATCTAACCAAGCAATAGACTAGCCATCCCAAAATTCTAACCCGATTTCCTGATTTCCACATGTGATCATTGACTCGCATAGTCATGTATTTCATTACGCGGAATTCATCCCCGATTAGCCTACGACACTTCCTAAGTCATTTGGGAATAACTTAGTATGAGTTTTAAAATGTCCTCCCGTGATTTCCCTTTAAATCGGTAAAAATATAAGAGTCCATATCCATTAGAACTCTTAAAAATCACAAATTCATACTAATCTAATATTTTGATAGATTAAACACCTTTTACTAAAACAACTATTACTTCCTCCAAAGAACTCCAAATGACCCGATTCAAAGCTCATTAGAAAGATAAGATTAATAACTTTCTTTACATATATGGATAGTAGTATATTTTAAAGAACAAATAAAATGTCATGCATTTTAAATGACATCAAAATTCAAAAAAATCAGATATTCTGACTGATTAAACACCATTTACTAAAATGGCTATTACTCCCTCTAAAGAAGTTCAAATAATGTAATTCAAAGCTCATTAGAAAGATAAGATCCATACCTTTATGTAAATCTATGTATCATAGTCTAATTCAAAGTAAAAATAAAATGTCATGCATTTGAAGTGACGTCAAAATGTCTGACAAATTCATGAATAAAATCAATAAATCATTCAATACAAACCTTAGTTTCAAGATTCACCCTTTTCTCTTTTAAATAAATCAAGAACCTATATTTTTCCTTCTAATCACATAATATTTATTATATTATCATCAATAGATTCATCTTTAATAGTTACTTTATTCCAAACCCAATATTGTGTAGTTGTCCCAACCCAAAAATTATGTGTTTTCCTACACTAATTTTCTATGAATATTTTAAACTACAATTAACATTAAAGAAAGATAAATAATTTCCTTGATAGATATAAATTTCTGAGACTTCACGCATGAGTTCCTATCTTAGCAATGATCTTGAACCCGGATGAACATGATCTCCAACCCGGATCCCTTTTTCTTCATTTTTGTCCCTTTTCTTCTTCCCCTTTCTCTCCTCTCTCAAAATCCTAGTCTCTCGAATGGTTGGATAGATGACCCTTCTATCTAGGTTACTTAAATATAAACCTAAACACTCTAATTACTAAAACTAAGTCAGCCCTTATATGTAAAATCACATGAATACCCTTTTACGGCTCCAATTTAGCCTAAAAAATCCCCGGAACCCAATTATAACCCAAGAGTACGTATTTCGCACTATTTGAACCCATTCCAGACCATTAGGGAAATTGAAATCACCAACCTAATTACATAACATTAATTTTCATCTCATGCCCGACAGGACTCTATCTGCGAGTCCCGAATGAGATTCCGTTAAACCCATCGCTTTAACTAACTTACGACGTAATATAATTTAACACGTTTTCATTTACTTATCACACAAGTAAATATAAGTACGCTGAGGAAAGATAGGCCCACAATTTCAAACTCTTAAATAATAATATCCCTGTTTTTAAAATTATATTTCCTTTTAATGAAATAGATATGCGGAAGCGTAAAGGGTGATGGTTCAATAAATAGAATTACCAAATTTTAATTTCTTTTTCAAAATTAAAATTAAACCAAGTGAAATTAAATTAACTCATTAAGTCATTTTCACTTAAACACAATTAATTAATTCCAGTCCTAGAATTTGCCTAAGTCGTATTTCTCATTATTTCCAAATTGGGCCAAACCATTTTTAACAATAGACTTGAATTAAATAAATAATTACCCAAATTTAATTATGCACCAAATTAAATTAAGTGTGACAATTAAAACCAATTTTATCTTGATTTATCCTAAGCATGAGTTCTAAGTCATTATGCAAGATAAAATAAATCAATCACACTACGCCGCGATGTACGAGGAAAAACCCACAACGGGAAACAACCTCGGACGACCCTAGCCTCAAATTCACTAAGTACGGAATTTACAATTACATGACAAAAGACTTACATCACACGACTCGATCCTTCTCCAGCCTCGACGCTCCTTCTTGTAAACACCTCCACCTAGCGAATAACCCCGGAGCTCCACCGCGGTCTCGGAATCCATCGATCGGACTTTATGTGGTCACCGTCACCCGAACTAGGAACCTTTCTCCAAGTGGGTATATCACGAAAACATCTTCTTCTTTGTGGGATTTAGAAGCAAACCCAAACTTCTCTTCAAAATAATGTAGAGATAAACCCGGTGCCAAACTCCAAGCAATATGTATATATATGAACTTGGATAAACAAAACTATGGGTGTAAAACTAAAGAGTATATTGATTTTTCCTTGAAAATTGACACTTTAAAAAAATGAACTTTTTCTAAAACAATTTTGCTCTCAAACACTCTCTAGAGGTTGGTAGGATGTGAAAAAAGTTAAGTTAGAAAAAGTTATTCCCGCACATAGATATTCAGCAAAAAGATAGTGGGGTAAAATAAGTGGGAAAGTGGGAAAAACTGCTCAAATCTGCCAAAAAACTTGTTCCCACCAAATCTCGTTCGAACGACATTTCGTTCGAACGACATTCTCGTTCGAACAAGTCTTCTAACGAAGTTCCAGTATGAACTCGTTAGAAGTTAGTTAGAAATCTCGTTAGAACGACCATCTCATTCGAACGACATTTTGAATGAAGTTCCAGTATGCCATAATGGGAAGTCGTGGGCAATCTCGTTCTAACGACTTGTGGTTCGAACGATAAACGAACTCACAGAATGTTAAAAAAATCTTTTTAAGCCAAGGAATTTTATATACTTTATATAAGTTTTAATAGAAACTCCGCCTGTGTCGTGCTTAACTTCTTTTTTTTTTTTTTGACACTGCCGGTCCCAAGCCCGGAAAAAGGAGGAGGGTTGCGTTAGGTAGCTGACAGCCAGCGTAAAACTTTGTCAGATCCTTATGAACATGAATCCTATGAATATAAGTTTTAATAGAAAACATTCTGAAAACAAAACACAGTTTTAAAAACTTAATACCTAATATAAACCGTTCCAAGCTCTTATATATATAAGTAATGCATTCATACCTTGAGAGCATGGAACCACTATTGATGACGTAGAAACAAGGCACTTAAAACTCGGCATTTTGATGAAGCTATATACACTTGGACGCTACGTCTTCAACAAACACGTCATAAGCTTGGAGGATGATCAATATACTCTATCCTGTGACTCAAACGTTTTTGTCCGGAATTAAGCCAAAACTACAAAGGACTCAATTAGAAATTTGTATCCTTACAAATCTCCCCCTTTGGATATTTCGGGACAAAAATCAACAAAAATCCTAAAGGGCCGTCAAGCTCTACTAGACTAATAAAAAGTCCCACCTAAAATAAAATTACAATGCTTGACTCAAACAACCCAAAGGATCAACAATCTTTGCCGTTGAAAGATGTCGCTTTATAAAATAATTCCTGCACACTTAAGCAAACACATTTCACGCATAGGAATATCAAAATATTTAATGCAAGTAAAGTAACTATTTCCCCTAAATTAATTCTCTCCCTTTATCAACTATGATCAACTTAGAAAGACGTCTCCCCCTAAGATAAATCTCCCCTAAACTAGGATATGATTGTAATAGGTTTAGATACCATTTCTCCCCCTATCATTCTCCCCCTTTTTGATCAGGAATAGACAAAGGCTAAAGAATCAAAAATTGACTTATCTTCCCAAAATAAAGAAGATACACCCTCTAAATTAAGCAAGGGATAAATAGAATGGGAAAACAAGCTAAAACATGTAATTGTGCATATAGTGATGAAAGCGTTAAAGCATACTAGCAATAAAAATTCAACTAATCCAACAAATACCATCGGATACCAACTAGGATGCAATAAAATTATACCAATATAATATATAAATTATTAAGCATGTGATATCAACAGAGAATGCAAAAATATGGATACCAAGTATGAATTATAGCATATATGGATTAGAAATTACACACACAAAATATAATAGGAGTCTTTCACACTCGTATGGTAAAAATGTGTCATATGGAAACGAAAGTGTTGGGGTGTGAACTAGTAATGATTAAATTTAGACCCAATCACTTAAAACATGTTCACGGAGTTCTCAATTTATTGCAAACTTCATCACATTTGAATATAACCTCATGTGACAATATAGATTGAACTCAATGAACAAACATACACAATGAATACAAGCCTAGCATATTGATGATTCTACAAACCAATAGAGTCATGACATGAAATACGCAACTAGGATAAACGGACATTGTGCAAACCGTTGATATACCATCCAACCTCCCTCAATAAGCATATATTAATTTTGAATGAATACATCAATCAAACATAGGCCTTGGCAAATTATTTTTCTTTTTAATTCCATATTTTCTGTTTTTAGGCCTTTGGACCACGTATTTCTTTTAGGTCCAATTCAAAACGGTGGCTTACAATCGCAAAGGATCACTAAGTCCTTTCGAAGCCCTTCCGCGTGAACATTTATTGATCATGTTTTCATTTTCACAAAAATCTCACGTGCAACGGATTTTGACATGCACTAGTCCTCCTAAGTCACAAATATGTAGATGACAAGATTGGTAGGAGAACACCTCACAAAGCTCAAATATACTTATGAAGTTAAAATTTCAAAAGAGCTCGTGCATGTGTGAATAGAGGCATATAAAAATATAATCCATTATATCAACACAAAATCCAACTACTCCATGTAAGCATGCTAAAGAACATAATAAGGATTAACAATCTAAACCAAAAGTTGTAGCCACATGGGAGTGTAAAAGATGGGACTCAAACACAAATGTATGCCACATAAAGTGTGTCAAACTAAAACACACACAAAATAAAATCTTTTTTAGTTTTTGAAATTTTTAATCAAAAATACAAATATATACTCAAAAGGACAAACAAAAATCATTTGTATTTTTCATGAAGCTTAAATTACTCAAAGGTAAACCACAAATTATAAACAAAAATTCTTTATGTTTTTTTCAATTAATGCAAACAAAATAGATATAATACAGAAAGATAAACAAAAATCATAATTCTAGCATGTGATAAGCATGGAGCATAGACTAGAAAATGATAAACAAGCATACATTTAGCATGTGAATATAGCATGAAGTACAAACGCTAAAGTATGCAAACACTAACACATTCATCCTTTAGATTTAGCATAGGAGGAAGCATGTGAAAGTAATTGAAATCAAACACCCTATTTTGCAAGGCAACCAAGTCGGATTTCCTAACCCAAATTAATGAAGAATGGCTATCTTGGGGTGTAGGAATTTTAAATACCTAGGTTACTTTACGTTGGGATTTTCTAGAAATTCGTTTAAGATAAAAATAAAATTTCCTAAGATGACCTTTTTTACCACAATGTGTACAAGTAAAAACATGTCGAAAAGATTTACCTATAGAATGATCTCTAAAAGCTTTCCTAGTAGATTCTCCTAAAACGTTGGTTTTATCTTCATGAGTAGATTCATTACAAGAATTGAAGCCTAAACCACACATGTCATTTTTAATTTGGACCGTTCCTAATATTTTATCTAATTTTTCCAAACGACACTCCAAATCAAATTTGACATTACTAGAGTCTTTTAATTTATTTTGCAATTCTAAAATGTTAGACTCTAATAAAACATTTCGCTCTTCGAAAGTAAGAAGTTCCTTTTTCAAGGATTCCATTAAACCCGTAAGGCTATCTCTCTCGCGTTCTATATATTCAAGCTTCTCTAGAAGAACTTTATCTCATGTCCTAAGGTCTTTAACCAATATACTATCATCAACGACCTTGACACGCTCTCTTAAACTAGCTTCTAACTTCAAATTAGCTCTTTTCAATTTAATTGATTTTTTTATAAAAAAACCTCTTCTTCATTTTCACTCTCTCTTTCTTCTTCACTCTCACTATCATCACAAACAAGGGAATCAAAAACCTTGACCTCGGAAGTGTCACGTGTTAAAATTTCCTCAATCGATGAGTTCTCACTATCACTCACATGACTAGCCATAAAAGCCACAAAGTTGGGCTTAGTGGGGGAATCGGGTCCCACTTCCTTATCACTATCACTAAGGGTCGCATTATATGAAATGGGTCTCTTACCCTCTTTCCTTAGTTTAGTGGGGCACTCAGAAGCCCTATGGCCATAACCCTCACAACCAAAACACCTATTTGACTCGTCCCTATTTAATTGTTCATTGATAGGTTTAGGGATCTTCTCGGTTTTGTCATACTTAGAAGTTTCAAATTTCTTAAAGTCATTTTTAAATTTATCGTTGTTAAATTTAAGAAATTTTCAAAATTTCCGAGCAAACAAAGCCATGTCTTCCGAATCACTATCACTGTCGCTCTCTACTACTTGTTTGACCTCTTTTCGGGCTTTTAAAGCAATGCCCTTTTCAATTTTCTTTTCGGTTTTAGAGGGAAACATGTCTAGTTCATAGGTTTGTAAATCATCTACGAGCTCTTCTAATTTCGTAGAGGATAAAAATGGTAAAGAATTTAAAACAGTCACTTTTGGAATAAATCTATTGGGTAGGGACCTTAAAATTTTCTTTACTACTCGGTTTTCGGGTATTTTCTCTCCCAAGTTAAAGGATGAATTAACAATATCTAAAAGTCTAGCATAAAATTCATCAAAAGTTTCATTATCGTTCATTTTGATGGTTTCAAATTAAGTGGTGAGGTTTTGGAGTTTAGAAGCCTTAATGACACTAGTTCCTTCATGAGTTAGTTGTAAAATATCCCAAGCTTCTTTAGCGGTTTCACACGTCATAATACGTTTGAATTCTTCCGGTGTGACCGCGCTAAACAAGGCATTTAAACCTCGGGAATTAAAATTATAAAGTTTAAACTCACCCTCACTCCATCTATCAGCGGGTTTGGGAACATGTTCATTATCTACTAAATGAGTAGGTGGAGACCATCCAAACTCTCTCATCGATAGATTTAAGTGCCGATTTTATTCGCGCTTTCCAATACGCGTAGTTAGAACCATCGAAAATAGGAAATTTTGAAAATGGGGAAAATTCCATTTTAACCAAAAATTATTTAAAGGATCTTAACGAAATAATTTATCGCTTTGGCTCTGATGCCAAGTTGAGGAAGGATAGGCCCCCAATTTCAAACTCTTAAATAATAATATCCTTTTTTTTAAATTATATTTCCTTTTAATGAAATAGATATGCGGAAGCGTAAAGGGTGATGGTTCAATAAATCGAATTACCAAATCTTAATTTCATTTTCAAAATTAAAATTAAACCAAGTGAAATTAAATTAATTCATTAAATCATTTTCACTTAAACACAATTAATTAAATCAAGTCCTAGAATTTGCGTAAGTCATATTTCTCATTATTTCCAAATTGGGCCAAACCAGTTTTAACAATAGACTTGAATTAAATAAATAATTACCCAAATTTAATTATGCACCAAATTAAATTAAGTGTGACAATTAAAACCAATTTTATCTTGATTTATCCTAAGCATGAGTTCTAAGTCATTATGTAAGATAAAATAAATCAATCACACTACGCCGCGATGTATGAGCAAAAACCCACAACGGGAAACAACCTCGAACGGCCCTAGCCTCAAATCCACTAAGTACGGAATTTATAATTACATGACAAAAGACTTACATCATACGACTCGATCCCTCTCAAGCCTCGACACTCCTTCTTATAAACACCTCCACCTAGAGAATTACCCCGGAGCTCCACCGTGATCTCGGAATCCACTGATAGGACTTTATGTGGTCACCGTCACCCGAACAAGGAGCCTTTCTCCAAGTGGGTAAATCACAAAAACATCTTCTTCTTTGTGGGATTTAGAAGCAAACCCAAACTTCTCTTCAAACTAATGTAGAGATAAGCCCGGTGCCAAACTCCAAGCAAGATGTATATATATGAACTTGGATAAACAAAACTATGGGTGTAAAACTAAAGTGTATATTAATTTTTCCTTGAAAATTGACACTTTAAAAAAATGAACTTTTTCTAAAACAATTTTGCTCTCAAACACTCTCTAGAGGTTGGTAAGATGTGAAAAAGTTAAGTTAGAAAAAGTTATTCCCGCACATAGATATTCAGCAAAAAGATAGTGGAGTAAAACAAGTGGGAAAGTGGGCAAAACCGCTCAAATCTACCAAAAAACCTGTTCCCGCCAAATCTCGTTCGAACGACATTCTCGTTCGAACGAATCTTCTAACAAAGTTCCAGTATGAACTCGTTATAAGCTCGTTAGAAATCTCGTTAAAACGGCCATCTTGTTCAAACGACATTTCGAACGAAGTTCCAGTATGCCATAATGGGAAGTCGTTGGCAATCTCGTTCGAACGACTTGTTGTTAGAATAACAATCTCGTTCGAACGATACTTCGAACGAACTCACAGAATGTTAAAAAATTCTTTTTAAGCCCATAAACTTTATATACTTTATATAAGTTTTAATAGAAAACATTCTGAAAACAAAACACAGTTTTAAAAACTTAACACCTAATATAAACCGTTCCAAGCTCTTATATATATGTGTAATGCATTCATACCTTGAGAGCATGGAACCACTATTGATGATGTAGAAACGAGGCACTTAAAACTCGGCATTTTAATGAAGCTTTACATACTTGTCCGCTACATCTTCAACAAACACGTCATAGGCTTGGAGGATGATCAATATACTCTATCCTATGACTCAAACGTTTTTGTCCAGAATTGAGCCAGAACTACAAAGGACTCAATTGGAAATTTGCTTCCTTACATACACGTAAATATTAATCCCTTTATTCTCTAATAAATATCTATTTAAGTCACTTTATTTCTAAATTTAATTAAATTACATGCACACGTATAATTTAAAATGCCTTAAAAATATGGTGTGTTCATACTTCCCCCCTAACAACAGAATTTCGTCCCCAAAATTCGAACATACCTATAACAAAGAGCTCTGAATAGTTTTTTCGCATGTCATCCTCACATTCCCAAATCGACTCATGACAACATTGTGGTGTCCCCACTATACCGCACCAATGCTACCATCTTGACTGAAGTTCTATTTTCTATGACCCTAAATGGCGACAAGTATCTCCCCGTTTAAATGTTCGGTCGTAAGCCAATCTACTCTAACGTCATGCGATGATATACCATGTTATCCTTGAGATACCTCATTATTGACAACATACTAAATGCATTGTAAACCTACTGTAATGCCCCATTAAGACGAGTCTTTACACAATCGGTTGTACTCTCTAATAATGAGGGTAGGACCCTCATACCTAGGAGCTAACTTCCCTTTTTCACAAACCGCATCATTCCTTCATGGGAAATATCCACAGTAACACCTGACCACTCTTATCAAACTTCAAAAATCTTCTGTTACTAACCTTTAAGTCCAGAATATACATCTTCAGCATATCCTCTAATATCTTAGTTACCCTTCCCGTTTACCCATCGGTCTGCAGGTGATACGCCTTGATCAAACGCAATTCCGTCCCCATAGGCTCCTGGAAACTTTGACAAAAGTGGAAAATAATGATCTTATCTTGATCCAAAATAATGTTGGATGGAACCTCATTTCAGATCACTCTCTTTTTAACGTGAAATATTGGGCACTCTGCCGATTGTGTAATTCACCTGAATTATAAGAATTAATCCACCTTGATCAACCGATCCTAATAACTCAGGGGAAATCTTGACCCCTCCATGATGCGGGTAACTTAAAATAAAATCTATCAGCATTCACTACCATTCCCTTACTAGAATCTCCAATCGTTGCAAAACTTTGGTTGATTTCCTAGGATCAAACTTATCCATCTAACGAGTGGTGCACCTGGAGACAAACTTTGCTATGTCTCACTCCACATACAACCACACATAATGTATCCAACATTAAATGGCAGATATTTATCCCCCTATTGGGGAATGCCAAAAATCGTGACCCATGCGTCTGCTGTAAAATCGCACAAGCCACCCTCAGAACTGACTGAGTACGACTTCTCTCTACCTTCCAAAACTGTTGGACCTTCCCTTGGCAAGAAGGATCCCTTGACTTTGTCTCCACAATTCCTTAACTCATCTCAAGTGTGATGGTTCTCTCAGCCATAAATGCTTGGACTAATTTTCTTCCCATAACGAAGTTCAGTCCACCCTACCATTTCACATCAACTACTAACTGCCCTATAGGTAGCTCCACTCATTTACCTCCATGTTAGCTTATCTCAGATGATACTGAATATGAAAGTGACCAGGATTCTTATACACCATATACCATGTGCATACTCTCACCAATACCATAAATGCAACCTATATAAATCAAAATCGATTCCATATACAATGCATGATCATACGATAATGGTATACTCGATTACCCTACTAATCGCGGTTCGATCTTTCTGAAATTACCCCACTTATAAACTATTGGTAGAAATGTTACCGAGTGCTCTCTTCACAACACTACTTGTCCTAGTTGGCCCAGTTATATATATATATATCCTCAAAATGTTTTATACATACACATGTAATGACTCATGTACCAAACCGTTGCCCTAGAGACCAAATGTATCTCAACTCCCACACTTGCTAAGTTTTAAGCGTGGGATGTCTCGCAAGAGAAATCCAAACAAGGAACCTCCCCCTGATACACTACTATCTAGCTTTGTCGATTATAGAGACTCGTGGGACCAAAACACATTATCAAGGCACTTAAAATCCTATCCTCGAAAGTCGCTAAATTAAATTCCCAACTCCCACATCTATAAAGGAGTCATAAAATACGACGCTCGCACTATCACTAAGTCCCTAGCACTAAGTCAATAACGAATTCAATCTCTTCGCTGGACGGTAACCTCGACATCCCCTGAATCACATTAATAAAGTCCCTGAACACAAGAATTGAATATAACGAGACAACTACGCTCTCTGAAGTCTCCTCCCTAAAATAGTATAACAGTGTGCTCGACTCTCACTCATGATGACACATCGAAAAAAGAAGCACATCTTGCTCTAGAATAGCCATCACGATAGCCTTACTATAGCAGTCCATCATCGCACTACACGTTGCTAACCAGTCCATACACAGGATAATATGATACTTATAAATCTTTAAAATGAAGAAATTAACTAAAACATGACCTCCCAATGTCCGCCCCCTGCAGACGGAACGAAAGAGATCCCCGTTATCAAACGGTAAAAATATACTCATAATAATAAGTCGTGCCTTATCCCCTAAAATTATCTCACGCATGAATCTAGTGCAAACAAAAGAACATAACGCTCCCCTGTCACCCCAAAACCTTCCCCAAGTACCCATGGATAAGAAAACATATCATCAATCACTAATGGATTTCGCTGTAAAATTGGTCCACGGATGTGATACACACTCCCAAACTTCCCCTGCCCCTACGGAGGAGGTAATGCTTGAACTGTCAGTGGGGCCAGAAGCCGCTGTAAATGTTGCCCTGGCTGGGCACCCTGCTCCTGAACCTTAGTCTTATTCGGGCACGCACGCTACATGTGGACCTACTCTGAACACACGAAACACCTTCCTATAAAATATGTCGACCTATGTCCCTGAAGAGATTGCCCTTATCTCTGGAAATGTTGGACCTGGTATCCACAACCCTGCTAGCCTCCAATCTGTTTCTCCTGACCTTCATGTTCCTGTCCATAACTATCGTTACCCGACCTAAATCTCTTAGACAAGTCCCCTGGTGGGAATCTCATGCATGCTTCTTACCCTACTGCGGTGGTGCCACGTTGCCACCATTACCCCCCGGTCTTACCCTGCTGGCTAGACTCTCCGGCCCTCTTTGCTCCCTTCTGATGAAAGTGATGGTCTTGACAGTGTAAAAGCGCGACAACAATGACATTAACATAATTCCTCAAGGCCGAATTTTTAATAAGTGCTAGTGAATTCATAAGAGATTCACTTCAACTATATATAATAGAAAAATATTGTAAAAGCTCAATATGAATCAACATTCCTAAGAATAGGGCCCTACATCAAAGAAATGCAACACTAAAATTCATACAGATCCTAAGGACACTAGAACCTGATGCTTTCAAACCATCTGTGACACCCCACCTATTCTAATAATGTGTGATCAATCCTCTACTAAAATAAAAGAGGAATCTTAATCTGGTTCTTTCTTAATATCACTATCAAAAACCAAATTAATTACTAATAACTTATTAAGCGCGGTATCAAAATTTAAAAACTTATTAACCTGGTTTATTAAAACATTCAATCATAGTTGTAACCATTCACCACAATGAAATAATAATGAATACATATGGAATAAATAAATAAAGTAACTGAATAACTCTCGGTAAACCTCCAAGTAAAATCATCTAGCAAATAACTGGAATAAAATTACTAAGTCTAAAAATGAAAGTTATCCAATTGTGGGCAACATGCTTGAAGTAAAAACTGAAATAAATATCCTAACTCGATAGAATAGATAGAGGCGTCGAAGGAAATGTTGCAGGCATCCACAGTTGCTGCAGCACCGTCTAACTTGGAGGAAAAGCTAACCCTAGCATCCCTGTGGTTGAGCACCTAAAAGGTTTTAAAAATATTTTTTATATTTGTCAGCGCTCGAAACATTTCAAAAATAGTTGCAAGTATTTAAATGCATTAATAATTATACAGCAATAATTATTCATGTTCATTTGGTATTGCAGTCACATGAGATTATCCTCACCCTTAATCTATAGTGTAAACCTAATGCATGTATTTTAATTAGCTAGTTATGCAACCCCGCCTAACTAGTCTAGTAATTCTTAGCATAGTCCAACATAATAATCCTCTGGCCCAATTATGCTACATGTATTTTACTTTACTTTGTTTATCACATAGCTATCACATAAGTTTTAACATATTATTTCTCAATTATATCCATACCATTATATAGTCAACATAACTACACACTAATTATAATTTAATTTTCATGCAATCATTTGTGTAAACATATACATATAACATTATTTTATACATATATAAATATCATCCCCAAGTTGTCCTCTTGGATGCATTCTCTAGTATGCTATTATGCACCAGGTATGTCCTATACCATCCCTGAGCCGCCGGGTCGAAAGCTCACAATCGATCCCAAAATCGTAAACACAAAACAGAGGCGGCCATAAACATACATCCATGGGTCATAAACATACTAAAATTACGCAATCCAGACTCAAAACTCAGCTATTCTCAAACACGGATAATGGTCGCGCAATAGTATTATAACATGGGGAACAATCCAACACATGATGGTCAACGCTTGGGTGGACTGCCCACCACGTGCAACCTCTAACGATATCACATTAGAGTAGGCATGTTCACATAAAGTCAATCACACATAAACAACACACACACACACACACACACACACACACACACACACATATATATATATATATATATATATATATATATATATATATATATATAAAATAAGTTACAAAACTTATGTATGTCATAAGATAGAACTATCATATCATGAATATGAATTTTTCCAACACTACCTCTTTTTCCCTCAATTCTTTGATTTCCCCCTCTTTTTTTACTTACAAAATTTACACTTCAATTCAAATGGATTAACTTTCATGTCGTCGATCCTCCCAGGTAAGTTTCAAATGGATTAACTTTTTATTTGTGTGGTTTAACCTTCTGTTTAACATTCACATTAGAAGAAACAAATTAGAAATTATGGCTTATTTAGGTATTGTACATATTTGAACTTTGTGTAATACAACATTTGAGCTCTGTTTTCACTATGTCTATCTTTTAGATTTCATATTTTGGTTTACGATTTCACACTCTAGACTTTTGGGTTAGATTGTTTGTACTGATAAATTGCTAATTGGCTTTTGGGAAATCTGTTTTTGTAGATTTGATGTTTCTACTTTCAGATGGTGGTTGGGATTAAATCACCATCCGAGCATATGCCCCATTTGATCACGTAATTTTTCTTGGCTTAACATCATTATGCGTTATTTAGTTTTTTTTTTAATGTAAACAAAGTCATATATTCACGTTGAACTCATCTGATTGGGCTTTGCCATGCGTTAGGATGGGAATTTTACTAACCAAAAATATTTAGAGTTGGACTTTAAAGCCAAACCCAGTTTGTAAATTCATATATGTCGAATGCATTGTTGTGGTTGAATACATCAGTAGTATACACTTACTAAACAGGTTGTTGTCGCTTATTTTGCAGTGTCTTGCCATGGATTATGTGTCCAAGTAAAGTCTTGATGAATATTGGTGCACTGTAAAAAAACTCATTTCCAATCTGCCCAGTGCTTGCTTGAAACCACCCCTCCCATATTTTGATCTTTGTGTTGGTCAAGAGATGAAGTTGTGCATATATAAGTCGGAGTTGATGAATATTAATGATTTTTCCGTTGTTAACCTTATGCAAAGTTACATATATTTTAACATACTATTAAATTTTTTCAATGAATCAATTTATTAACTTTCTTATCCAATCCTCTACTATTTTGATGTAATATATTTTGAGTTATTTCAGTTTGGTATTTGGGTGTTTATAAAGATTATTTCGCTAACTAGGTTTTTATGACTCAATATGGTGTTATTTATAAGGACTGATGTCGAGATTCATTCTCTTTGTACCTATTATTATAAAACTCACCAATCTTGACCTTTTTTGTAAAGGTGATTCAAATTCCATACTCTCAAAGATTCCATAATGGTACATTACTAGACATATTTTCCTTTTCAAGAATCCTAGAACCAATATCTCGAGTAAACTACTTGCTTAAATTGTATTGATGTTATAAATTAGGTCTTTTTGAGATTTTGAATTGGGGATCTACATAGTTACGCATCTGTTTGGCTCTTTTGAATTCGAATTCGGGATCTTTACATGCATGTTAAAGTTTTTTTAATTGCATTCCAAATTGGGTTGTTTGAATACGAATTATGGATCTACATAGTTACAATTTGAAAATGTATTTCTCTTTTGTATTTTTTTAATTGTATAATACTATTATATGTATGTGTTGTATACAGAGAACACACGAAGCCGTGATTTTATTTTATTTGAGGGTGTTTAGATTGGAATATAAGCTCGACAATTTAGACTGGATTATGCATTTGATACACTACTGTTCAATGTTGTAGACATACACTATGCATTTCATATTATGCATTACCTTTTTACGTTTTTGCACTTGCAAATTTATATTTTTCCATATTGGAATCTTTATTGTGTCTAAAATATATGTTGATACCAAATTTAATATGTTGACTTGGATCAATCAAACAAAGACACGTGGCTATCTACATGGCAACAACAAGCACTTCCGAGATAATCACACGCTCCGAGGAACCATGTTACTCCGAGGAACTCATACGCTCCGAGGAACAGACCTCACCGAGGAACTCATATGCTCCGAGGAACAGACCTCTTCGAGGAACTCTTGAATACCAAAAAGCTTAGGCGGTCCGAACTACTCAGGCGGTCCGAGCTGCATCTCGAACAGAGCATTAATAGCTGAATAACCAACAGTTCAACTGGTTCATTAAATGCTTATCATTTAGACGCACACGCTTAAAGGGCATTAAATGTATTACCCTTTCATATGTATATCATTTAATGTATCACCCTTTCAGATGACAGCCTCAAGGCTATAAATACGTTGTACAATCCTCATTGTAAGGAGGACCGAATTCTGAATCCAAACTTTGGGATCCAGAACGCAATTCCTTGTAATCGAGAATTCCCAAACACTCAGCAATAAAATAATAGTGGACGTAGGCCATTCATATAAGGCTGAACCACTTTAAAAATCTTTTGTCTCATTTATTTATCTGTGATACCAATTTGAAAACGCAAGTAGTTTCCTAAGTAGATAAAACTAAATAGATGATGCGGAAGCGTTGAAAGATGATGGTTCAACTTTAATAAACAAAGCCAATTTTAGTTTAATAAAACAAAATTAAACCAATTCATTAATCCAAGTCCTAGAATTTGCCTAAGTCAGTATTTATCAATATTAGCAAGTTAGGCGAAACCAAATTTTAGCAAATGACTTGAATTAAGTAAACATTACCCAACATTTAATATAAGTCCAAATTAAATTGAGTGTGATGAATTAAACCGAATTTTATCTTGAATTTATTCTAAGCATGCGTTCTAAATTATGAAGCAAGATAAAATAAACCATATCACACTACGCCGCGATGTACGAGGAAAAACCCAAGACGGGAAACAACCTCGGACGGCCCTAGCCACAAGTCCACTAGATACGGAATTACAATTACAAGAAAGATAGACTTACAACGACTGACTCGATCCCTCTCAAGCCTCGACGCTTCTTCTCGTAGACACCTCTTCCTAGCGGACAACCTCGAAACACCACCGCGGTCTCGAAATCCACCGATAGGACTTTATATGGTCACCGTCACCCTAGCATGGAGCCTTTCTCCAAGTGGGTAGAATCACAACAAAAAGTCTTCTTCTTTGATGGATGTAGAAGCAAACCAAAACTTCTCTTCTTGAATTCGGTAGAGATAAACCGGTGCCAAAACTCCAAGCAATTGATAAGTATATATGAACTCGAAATAACTCAATTGGGTGTACAACACTAAAGTGATAAAATATTTTCTCTAAAAATCTCACTCAAAACATGAACATTTTCCTAAAACAAATTTGCTCTCAAACTCTCTCTAAGAGATGGAAATGGTATGGAAAAGTTAATTTGGAAAATGTCATTCCCGCACATTATTAAGTCTGAAAAAGTTGGTTAAAAACCAAGTGGGGAAGTGGGTGAAAAACTGCCAAAAACTGTTCCCGCCTGATAGCTCGTTCGAACGACATTTCGTTCGAACGAAGTCTCGTTCGAACGAGACTTCTAACGACGCTCCAGTATGGACTCGTTAGAAGCTCATTGGAAATCTCGTTAGAACGACAATCTCGTTCGAACGACATTTCTAACGACAGTGGGAACTCGTTGGCAGGTTCGTTCGAACGACATCTGGTTCGAACGAAAAAACTCGTTCGAACGACATATCTAACGAACGACCAGAAAGATTGTAAAATTCGATTTTGGCCCAGAAAACTTTATGAACTTATTTTTAAAGTTTTATATAATTTCTTTCTTAAAACAAAACGCAGTTTATTTTAATCCTAACACCCAACAAACTTTGTTCCAAGCTCCTATATAAACATAACTGCATTCATACCTTGGGAGCATGGAACCATTAGTTGATGACGTAGAAACGAGGCACGCAAACCGGCATTTTGATGAAGCTTTATATTCTTTGCCGCTATGTCTTCGACAAACACTTCATAGGCTTGAGAATATTACAATTAAATACTATCCTATGAATAAATGTTTTTGTCCGGAATTGAGCCAAAACTACATATGGACTCAATTGGAAATTTGTGTCCTTACAAATCTCCCCCTTTGGCTATTCCGGGACAAAAGCCAAACAAAAATCCTAAAGGGCCGTCAAGCTCACTAGACTCAAAACATAACCCACCCAAACTTGACTCAACCTAAGGATCAAACGCTTTGCCATTAACCAATGCCGCTTAAGAAATCCTGCACACTTAAGCAAACTCATCAAATGCATAGGGAATATCAAAGTATTAAATGCAGTTTAAATAATTACTCCCTCTAACTTAATTCTACCCTTTACATACTTAGAAAGATGTCTCCCCCTAAGATAAATCTCCCCAAACTAAGATACGATAATAATAGGATTAGAAACCATTTCTCTCCCTATCATCATTCTCCCCCTTTTTGTTCATGAATAGGCAAAGGATAAAGAACTAATAAACAGCATGTGGAAGCTTAAAGTGATAAGTCTTGAAAGCATATGGGCAATAAAAGCAAGGCAAAGACAAACAAATATCATATATATATGAACTAGAAATATTAATGAAGCACTTGCATAGATATATAGATATAAACACACATATAACACAAAATACAATAAGTTTGCACACTCGTATGGTAAAAATGTGTCATATGGAAACGGAAGTGTAGGGGTGTGAACTAGCAACAATTAAATTTAGACCCAAACACTTAATAAATGTTCACGGAGTTCTCATGTGATTGCAAACTTCATCACATTTAAATATAACCTCATGTGACAAGATATATTGAACTCAATGAACAAACATACACAATGCATACAAGCCTAGCATGATGATGATTCTACAAACCAAATAGAGTCATGACATTAAAGACAACTAGGATAAACGGACATTGTGCAAACCGTTGATATACCATCCAATTCTCCCTCAATAGACATATATATATTCTTTTGCTTTTGAATGAATATATCAAACAAACATAAGCCTTGGCAATTTTTCTTTTTAATGCCAAATATTCTGTTTTTAGGCCTTTGGATTACGTATTTCTTTTAGTTACAATAAACGGTGGCTTACAATCGCAAAGGATTTAATTCATCCTTTCGGAGCCCTTCCCCGTGCACATTTTTATTTATCATGTTTTTCATTTTCACACAAATCTCACATGCAACGGATTTTGACATGCACTAGTCCTCCTAGGTCAAAGATATGTAGATGACTAGATTGGTAGGAGAACACCTCAAAAAGCTCAAATATAACATGTGACATTAAGATTTCAAAAGAGCTCGTGCATGTGTGAATAGAGGCATATAGAAATAGAATCCATTTAAACAATACAAAATCCAACTACTCCATATAAAACATGGTAAAGAACATTTTAAGGATTGAAAACCTAAACCAAAAGTTCTAGCCACATGGGAGCGTAAACGATGGGATTCAAACACAAATATATGCCACTTAAAGTGTGTCAAACTAAAATACACACAAAATAAAATCTTTTTGAGTTTTTAATATATTTAAGCAAAAGTAAATATTTACTCAAAAGGACAAACAAAAATCATTTGTATTTTTCATTAAGCTTAAATGAGATAAATAAAACACAAGTGATAAACAAAAATCTTTTTATATTTTTCAATTAATTCAAACACAAAATATAATACAAAAAGATAAACAAGTCATAATTTTTAGCATGTGATATCAAATAAAGCAATGACTAGAAAATTGACTAAACAAGCATACATTTAGCATGTGAATATAGCATAAAGTACAAACGCTAAAGTATGCAAACACTAACACATTCATCCTTTAGATTTAGCGAAGGAGGAAGCATGTGAAAGTAAATGAGAATCAAAAACCCTATTTTGTAAGGCAACCAAGTCGGATTTCCTAACCCAAATTAATGAGGAATGACTATCTTGGGGTGTAGGAACGTTAACTACCGTGGTTACTTTACTATGGGGTTTTCTAGGAATTCGTTTAAGATCTAAACAAAATTTCCTCAGATGACCTTGTCGACCACAATGTGTACAAGTGAGAACATGCCGAAAAGATTTACTTAAGGAGTGATCTTTAAAAGTATTCCTAGTTGATTCTCCTAAAACATTGGTTTGGGCATTATGAGTAAATTCATTACAAGGATTGAAGCCTAAACCACAAGTGTCATTTTTAATTTGGACCGTTCCTAACATTTTATCTAGTTTTTCTGAACGACATTCCAAATCAAATTTGACATTACTAGAATCTTTTAATTTATTATCCAATTCTACAATGTTAGATTCTAGTAAAACATTTCGCTCTTCAAAAGCAAGAAGCTCCTTTTTCAAGGATTCCATTAAACCCCTAAGGCTATCTCTTTCGCCTTCTACATAATCAAGCTTCTCTTGAAGAGTCCTCACATGTGTCCTAAGGTCTTCTATTAAAACATTTTCATCAAGGACCTTGACACTTTCTCTTAAACTAGCTTCTAACTTCAAATTAGCTCTTTTCAATTTAATAGATTCTTTATAAAGTTCTTGAAAAGCATTTTGAAGTTCACTCACATTAACCTCTTCTTCATTTTCACTCTCACTTTCTTCTTCACTCTCACTATCATCAAAAACAAGAGAATCATGTATAATGACCTTGGAAGTGGCATGTGCTATCGTTTCATCAATCGATGAGTTTTCACTATCACTCACATGACTAGCCATAAAAGCCACAAAATTTTTCTTAGTGGGGGAATCGGGCTTTTCTTCCTTATCACTATCACTAAGGGTTGCATTATATGAAATGGGTCGCTTACCATCTTTCCTTAGTTTAGTGGGGCACTCATAAGCCCTATGGCCATAACCTTCACAACCAAAACATTTATCAGACTCGTCCCTATCTAAATTGTCATTGCTAGGTTTAGGGATCTTCTCGGCTTTAGAAATCTTCTCGCTTTTATCATGTTTAGAAGTATCAAATTTCTTAAAATCATTTTTAAATTTATCTTTGTTAAATTTAAGAAATTTTCTAAATTTACGAGCAAATAAAGCCATGTCTTCCGAGTCACTATCACTATCGCTCTCTACTACTTGTTTGACCTCTTTTCGGGCTTTTAAAGCAACGCCCTTTTCAATTTTCTTTTCAGTTTTAGAGGGAAACATATCTAGTTCATAGGTTTGTAAATCACCTACAAGCTCTTCTAATTTCGTAGAGGCTAAAGTGGGTAAAGAATTTAAAACGGTCACCTTTGGAATAAATCTATCGGGTAGGGACCTTAAAATTTTCTTTACAACACGGTCGTCAGGTATTTTCTCTCCCAAGTTAAAAGATGAATTAACAATATCAGAAAGTCTAGCATATAATTCATCAAAAGTTTCTTTTTCATTCATTTTGATAGTTTCAAATTGAGTGGTGAGGTTTTGGAGTTTTGAAGCTTTAACGACACTAGTTCCTTCATGAGTTAATTGTAAAATATCCCAAGCTTCTTTAGCGGTTTCACACGTCATAATACGGTGGAATTCATCCGATGTGACAGCGCTAAACAAAGCATTTAAACCACGGGAATTGAAATTAGCAAGTTTAAACTCATTTTCAGTCCATCTATCGGCGAGTTTGATAACACGTTCATTTTCAACTAAATAAGTTGGTGTGGACCACCCGTTAACAACAGACATCCAAACTCTCTCGTCGATAGATTTTAGTGCCGATCTCATTCGCGCTTTCCAATACGCGTAGTTTGAACCATCGAAAATAGGAAATTTTGAAAATGGGGAAAAATCCATTTTAGCCAAAAATTATTTAAAAAGATCGTTAACGAAATAATTTATCGCTTTGGCTCTGATACCAATTTGAAAACGCAAGTAGTTTCCTAAGTAGATAAAACTAAATAGATGATGCGGAAGCGTTGAAAGATGATGGTTCAACTTTAATAAACAAAGCCAATTTTAGTTTAATAAAACAAAATTAAACCAATTCATTAATCCAAGTCCTAGAATTTGCCTAAGTCAGTATTTATCAATATTAGCAAGTTAGGCGAAACCAAATTTTAGCAAATGACTTGAATTAAGTAAACATTACCCAACATTTAATATAAGTCCAAATTAAATTGAGTGTGATGAATTAAACCGAATTTTATCTTGAATTTATTCTAAGCATGCGTTCTAAATTATGAAGCAAGATAAAATAAACCATATCACACTACGCCGCGATGTACGAGAAAAAACCCAAGACGGGAAACAACCTCGGACGGCCCTAGCCACAAGTCCACTAGATACGGAATTACAATTACAAGAAAGATAGACTTACAAAGACTGACTCAATCCCTCTCAAGCCTCGACGCTTCTTCTCGTAGACACCTCTTCCTAGCGGACAACCTCGAAACACCACCGCGGTCTCGGAATCCACCGATAGGACTTTATATGGTCACCGTCACCCTAGCATGGAGCCTTTCTCCAAGTGGGTAGAATCACAACAAAAAGTCTTCTTCTTTGATGGATGTAGAAGCAAACCAAAACTTCTCTTCTTGAATTCGATAGAGATAAACCGGTGCCAAAACTCCAAGCAATTGATAAGTATATATGAACTCGAAATAACTCAATTGGGTGTACAACACTAGAGTGATAAAATATTTTCTCTAAAAATCTCACTCAAAACATGAACATTTTCCTAAAACAAATTTGCTCTCAAACTCTCTCTAAGAGATGGAAATGGTATGGAAAAGTTAATTTGGAAAATGTCATTCCCGCACATTATTAAGTCTGAAAAAGTTGGTTAAAAACCAAGTGGGGAAGTGGGTGAAAAACTGCCAAAAACTGTTCCCGCCTGACAGCTCGTTCGAACGACATTTCGTTCGAACGAAGTCTCGTTCGAACGAGACTTCTAACGACGCTCCAGTATGGACTCGTTAGAAGTTCATTGGAAATCTCGTTAGAACGACAATCTCGTTCGAACGACATTTCTAACGACAGTGGGAACTCGTTGGCAGGTTCGTTCGAATGACATCTGGTTCGAACGAAAAAACTCGTTCGAACGACATATCTAACGAACGACCAGAAAGATTGTAAAATTCGATTTTGGCCCAGAAAACTTTATGAACTTATTTTTAAAGTTTTATATAATTTCTTTCTTAAAACAAAACGCAGTTTATTTTAATCCTAACACCCAACAAACTTTGTTCCAAGCTCCTATATAAACATAATTGCATTCATACCTTGGGAGCATGGAACCATTAGTTGATGACGTAGAAACGAGGCACGCAAACCGGAATTTTGATGAAGCTTTATATTCTTTGTCGCTACGTCTTCAACAAACACTTCATAGGCTTGAGAATATTACAATTAAATACTATCCTATGAATAAATGTTTTTGTCCGGAATTGAGCCAAAACTACATATGGACTCAATTGGAAATTTGTGTCCTTACATGAATTATTAGAGTGATCTAATTTTTTACATCAACAGTATACATCCTTTTTTTCTTTAATGTGTCTTCGTTACTCTTTGATGTTTGAGCTGGGCTGTTATAAATAATATGTTCATTGACCCATTTATTTCATAAACATTTATCAGGAATTTAATTTATTACTATAATGAAGTTTTAACTAATTCGGTTTGTGCTATGTTCCATTTATTTCAACTACCCAAGTTAAAACACATTCGAATCGATACTTGATGTTTGCAACTAATGGAGGGTTAAATCAACAATGAACAGGGGTAAAAAGGATACAAGATTTGTTTTATGTATTTAGTAGAGACTTTATATCTAGTAGAGACTTCATCATCTTATATGTCATGACATTCTTTTGGCACAACATGAGAAAGAACTGCATGCATATAAAGTGACGTCATATGACTTAATTCAAAGCTCATTTGAAAGATAAAATCAACACATTTCTTTACATCTATGGATCATAGTCTAATTCAAAGCAAAAATAAAATTGCATGCATATAAAGTGACGTCAAAATGTTTCACAGATTCATCAATTAAATCAATAAATCATTCAACACTAAACCATAGTTTTAAGATTAACCTTTTTCTCTTTTAAATAAATCAATATCCTATATTTTTAATTATAATCACATAATATTTGCCATATTATCATCATTAGATTCCTTTTCAATAGTTGCTTTATTCAAAACCTAATTTTGCATGTTCTCCCAACCCAAAAATTGTGTGTTTTCCATACACTAATTTTGCATGAATATTTATAACTATAATTAACATTATAACAAGTTAAATACTTTCATCGAGAGCTATAAATTTATGATATTTTCATCTTAAGTTCCTCTCTTGGCAATGATCTTGAGACCGGATGAACTAGATCTCCAACCCGAAGCCATTTTTCTTCACTTTTCTTTTTCTCTCCTCTCGCAAAAACCTAGCCTCTCGAATGGTTAGATAGCTACCCCTTCTATCCACCTTTCTTAAATATAAATCTAAGCACGCCAAATCCTGAAATTAAGTCAGCCCTTAAATGTAAAATAACCCAAATGCCCTTTTATGGCTCACGTTCAGCCTAAAAAAATTCGAAACCTAATTATACCCCCCCACCCACACTCGAGTACCTATTTCTAACCATTTCGACCCATTCTAGACCACTAACGCACTCCAAATTACCACCTGAGTTATTTAACACTAATTTCCATATCATGTTCTACACGACTTAATTTGCTTGTGCCGAATGAGATACCGTTAAATCCGTTGCTTTAACTCACTTACGACGTAATATAATTTAACATGTTTTCATTTACTTATCACACAGGTATATATAAGTAAACATAAATATTAATTCTTTTATTCGCTAATTAATATTTATTCAAGTCACTTTATTTCTCAATTTAATTAAATTATATACACACGTGTAATTTAAAATGCCTTAAAAATACGGGGTGTTAGAATCGCTAAAATATAAAGACCTTCCATTAACACTTTATTAATAGTATTGATGGGATAACTTGTGCTGAAGTGACTTCACGTCAACTAGTCATGTTTCATATGTGATGATAAGAGAAAAAGAAATGAAAAAAACGTATAAACATGAAAAACTAAGGAAATAACACAACGAAAATTAAGTTAGATGCCTCTTCTTAGTAACAACTGTGTAAAGATTTAATGTGAGAGAGATAGATGCAACGACTTGTTCCGTTTCAGTAATTGAGTTTTACCGAAAACATGGTATATTTATCAAAAGGGTATTTCGACTTTGTCACCTACTTAATTTTCATAATTAGAATTTTCTCAATATTTATTTCTCTTGAGATTTTACCAGCAAAATTGGATGGAAGTCGTTAGTTGATTGGCCAAATCATTATTTTTCTTACAAAAAATCGAAAGTACCATTATTTTACATTATTAAATGCCCATACACCAATCATTTTCTTTATTTACTTCAGACACTTAATTAAACTAATATATTAAATAATTAAGATACTTTATTAAACAATTTTTTAAAATAAAAATAGTATTTTGTGTTTTTAATAAGTAAACAGTTTCTTAAAATGTTTTTTAAACGAGAAAGTTTTTTTTTTTTTGCTCTACCTTTTATCACAATTTTATTCATTAAAAAATGATGTTTACTCTCTTTTTCATTCTAGTTTTTTATTGTTAAAATAAATTGATTTTCTCTACTTTTGGCCCCAATTTTTACCTATTAATAAAAAAACATTTTTCTCTCCTTTTGGACTAAGTTTATTTTATTAAAAGAAACAAAAATTGTTTTTTGTTCACTTTTTCGTTCCTCTTTTTATTTTCTTAAAGATATAATGTTTTTGTTATATTTTCCATCCAAGTTTTAATCTATCAAATTAAAAAAACTGTATTTTTAGTACATATTTTTATTTATTAAAAAATAAAAATTTTGTTTTCATTTTCTCGCCTAGGTTTTATCTATTTTAAGAAATCAAAACAAGAGTATTTTTTGTTTTCTCTTTCCTAAAACCACTTTTCCCTTCTTATCACAGTTCAAATTTATATATAAAAAACTATAACCTTTTATTTTCTTTCTTTTTTACCCAGAATTTTATTTATATATAAAATTATTTATTATCCTAGTTTTTATCTATTGAAAAAATAAAAAAAATATTTTTTTACCCTATATTATTATTTGGGTTATTTTCCCTAGCTTGATAATTAAAGTTATTTAGAATTGTTAGCGTGTGACGCAAGATTTGTGATCTTGCCAATAAAAAATTCTAGCCTAGTAAATATTATCTGGCGGTTGTGTTGTGTTTGCTGCCTTAATTAAGAGGACTTATACTTCCCTTAGGGAAGACTTTGATGCGAGTGATAAGATGTGGTAATTAACTTGGACAAAAAAAAAACCACGAACTGATAAAAAAGTAAAGCTCTGTAAATAAAAGAAAAGGAAATAAAATTGAACTAGAATATTGCAAGAAAGTAAAGTACACGTAAAGTAAAGATTACAATAAAGAAATGTAAAGCGTGAAAATAAATGGCAAGAAACTTAAAGGCAAGAAACTTTAAGGCCCCGTTTGGCAACCCAATTCCAAGCCTTGGAATTGGATTGCCAAAAGGACCCTAAATAAACTTTGAAGGAAAATACTACGAAATACCTTACAATCTACTTGCAGAATGAAATAAATGTTGTAAATAAAAGAAAAGAAAAGAAAAAAGAAAGGAAAAAGAGGACAAAAGTAATGTAAATTCATTTTGATGAGGGAGTATCCTTTTCCTTGTAGGGTCAATTGCTTATTTATAGTGTTTCTTGCCAATGCAACGTAACTTCTATTGAAAATGTTGGGTGGTTACTAACCTATTTGAGTTTTCTCGCTTTGGTCCACTAAAGTCCCAGTTTGAATTGGAGTAAGTTTTCAGTTCGAGTAACACTTCCCAACTTGTGCTAGATGTCACACATCGATATTGACCACTATTTTATATTTTTACATAATAATTCGACGACTTTTTTCAATTTAAATATTATAAGGCAACACCAACTTGGTCTGAATTAATATGGTGGAAAGATGCCACCACATAAATTAAATTTCAGTGAAGATTCATTAGTGGACTATTAAGATTATCAAATACATAATCCTATGCCCATCATCATTACGCTCTGTATAAATATGTTATGAGCGGATGTTAGCCATCACTATTTCTAAATCAATCGTCATTTTTTCCATCAGCTCTGAATTACTTGTCTTCTTCGCTCTTCTTCCTTTTTTCTTCCCTTCTCATCCATGGATTCTCAAAGTAGCAATATGCGACTTATTTTGAAGAACATGATTGTAGGATGGCAGTGCGAGCAGATTTTCTTGCAAAGGATAATTGTGCTTTGAAGGATGGAAGGAATTTTCCTCTGTTTACATTTTTCAAGAAAGTGCTCTCGGAGACACTTCATCTTTCTCATTGTTAATGTAAGAAACTCTTTTGTTTCTTGTTGGTAATATGTGGTTTCATTTTGATCAAAACTAGTTGCATTGTTAATTCATGCTTTAGATTGGGATCTAACTAATTTTAATTAATTCTGACCAGATAATAATAATTTCATCCAATTTGAACTTAGGACCACAAATGGTATATTAATGTGAGGCATTAAAAAACCTTTAAACTGTTCAAATTCAAGGTTCATTCAAATTCATGTCTTTTATTGGCAGTGGGTTAACCAAATCTCATAACATGTGTAAAACCATTCAAATGTTGAGTTTTAGTTGGCAAAATGTCTAATAAACTATATGTGGACAACTTTTGTGATTTTGTTTTACTAGTGTGCTTGGATGGTTTTGGGACTATAACCACCTGATCTTTGAGCTATTATAAGTCATTTTTTTTTTGGTAAAGAAGGGTAAATCCCGAGCCAGCTTGCAGCTATTATAAGTCATTATTGCACTAAAAACTAATCATGGGCAAATTTGGGGTTCATATAGCCACCAAAAGTGGTGAATGTTTATCCACTCTCCCATAACTCCACTTTTGGGATGGATAAATTTATAAAGCCACGTGTTGAGGCCCGATTGGCTCATTTTTGTATTTCAAATGGTGTCAATCTATAAAGGGTATTTTCTTTTCACCGTTTACTTTTTTCTTTGTAAACCCTTTGACCTTCATATACACTTTCTAGTTTTCTCAAAATCATTTACCAATAATGATATCCAGGGGGTTAATGAGTTTTTTTACATTTAGTGAGACCTTCAATAGTCTTTCTACCCATGATAGTGCTGTTGGGGCTATCGTATTCCCTATTAAAATTTTAGTGGGATAGAGCTCAATAATTTTGGCCCTTACTTTCACCAAGAACTTCCATTACACGTGTTTCATTATTATCCCAGACTTGGAGAACACAAGCTTCTTGTTCAAAATTTAGATATTCTCCAAGAACATTCCTTATTTAAATTCAGGTTTTGGCCCAAAGGGTTGAGTGCCAGTAAGTCAGATAAGGAAAATTGGAGTAGATAGTTGGCGAGGTTGGTGGCCCTGAAAGCCAATGGTTTGGAAAAGTCTAGCATTTTTTATGTCATGAAACTCTATAAAGAAGACATAAAGTTTGATCAATTTTTTCATTTGTAATGCCATGTGTTTATGGAATTCTTCTTTTAATTGCTTAGAATTAAATGTTGGGATTTCACGTCCCACTCTCTTAGATGTATGCCAACTGACTAGGTTTAAGTATATGGGGGATGACATTCACCCATCTATACCAAAGGTTGACTTACCTTGTTCGCTTCTAAAAGCCAATACAAAGTTGTATTACTCCACTTTTATGAATTCTCATATGAAGGGTGGTTCCCAGGTCATCCAAACAAACTATTTTTATTCCCTCTTATTTTGGCTATCGAGGCATGTGTTTTTTATTAAATCCCAAAGGGTAATTCTAGAGTACTCTTTTTAGCAGCCAAACTTATGGAAGGGTATGGAGGTTGCTTTATCCCCTTATTATGTCTTTAGATCTTGTTGCAGATCTTATTTTGAACTTGTTATGGACCCATTTTTGAAAATCAAGATGGACCATTATGGTTATTACAATAGTGGCTTGAAGCCCATTTTCCCTAGAAATTAGCTATCCTTTAATTGAGTCCAAATTCAGCCATTGGCGCACCTATTATTACTCAAAACCCTCATGAAAGAGCTTCAAAAATCTTGTTACTATGTTTAGGATCTTGCCAACTAATAGACTGAATATGTTTTTTGCAACCCTTGTTGAAAACCCCCACTTCACCTCTTTAGATGGTTCCTGTTTTATAAAAACCTCATATTGCAGGGAAGATTGATCTTTGTATGGGGGGTTTCCTAACTTAATATATGTTGTCATATCCCATTACAAACGATCAGTATATCCGCATATACTTCCACGATCTTTGA
Source organism: Sambucus nigra (assembly GCA_949130495.1). Classification (NCBI taxonomy): domain Eukaryota; kingdom Viridiplantae; phylum Streptophyta; class Magnoliopsida; order Dipsacales; family Adoxaceae; genus Sambucus; species Sambucus nigra. Next base: position 540,092,660 of record OX422214.1, on the reverse strand, counting down.
AGAAATGGTTGTGATCGAGCATCATTTTTTGAAATTCAAGACATTGGAATTGTCACAAACATTATATGGATATAAATGGGATTGAGGTGTTCAATTTTACTCAGCTAACATTATTCTAGTATGTTCCTTTTCTCTCGAGGCATTTTTATAAAAGAAAATTTTAAAATAAAAATTTATTGGTTTTTGGTTTATTAGTTAGAGATTGGCATCTCGTTAGAACGAGACCTTGTTCTCGTTGGAATGAGGTTGGATATTTGTTGGAACGAATGGTTGAGTTCATTGGAATAAACTTCAAATGAACTTCCAACGGGGTTTTTCTGTTTAACAGAGCTGCACACGTTGGAAGCTCATTGGAGTGAACTAAGTAGTTCGTTTGAACGAGACTTTATCTCGTTAACATGTAAGGACACAAATTTCCAATTGAGTCTTTTATAGTTTTGGCGCAATTCCGGACAAAAACGGTTGAGTCATAGGATAGAGTATATTGATCATCTTTCAAGCCTATGACGTGTTAGTTGAAGACGTAGAGGCCAAGTGTATAAAGCTTCATCAAAATGTCGTGTTTTATGTGCCTCGTTTCAATGTCATCAACAGTGGTTCCATGCTCCCAAGGTATGAAGGCATTACATATATATGTAGGAGCTTGGAACAGTTTATATTGGGTGTTAGGTTTTTAAATTGCGTTTTGTTTTCAGAATGGTTTCTAGTAAAACTTATATATGCGTTTTGTTTTCAGAATGGTTTCTATTAAAACTTATATATAAAGTATATAAAAGTTTCTAGGCTCAAAAATAATTTTTGAACATTCTGTGAGCTCGTTCGAAGTGTCGTTCGAACGAGATTGTCGTTCGAACGAGATTGCCAACGACTTTCCATTATAGCATATCGGAACTTCGTTCGAAATGTCGTTCAAACGAGATGTCGTTCTAACGAGATTTCTAACGAGCTTCTAACGAGTTCATACTGGAACTTCGCTAGAAGACTCGTTCGAACGAGAATGTCGTTCGAATGATATTTGGCGGGAATAGGTTTTTGACAGTTTTTAGCAGTTTTTTCCACTTTTCCACTTGGTTTTACCCCACTACTTTTTGCTGGATATCTATGTGCGGGAAACCATTTTTCTAATCTAACTTTTTCATATTCTATCAACCTCTAGAGAGTGTTTTAGAGCAAAATTATTTTAGAAAAAGTTCATTATTTTTTAGTGTTAACTTTTCAAGGAGAAAATCATTTATCACTTTAGTTTATACCCATAGTTGTGTTTATCCAAGTTCTTATATATATATACATCTTGCTTGGAGTTTTGGCATCGATTTTCTCTACACCATTGAAGAAGAGAAGTTTGGATTTACTTCTAAATCCCACAAAGAAGAAGAGTTTTTTCGTGATTTACCCACTTGGAGAAAGGCTCCTAGTTCGGGTGACGGTGACCACATGAAGTCAGATCGGTGGATTTCGAGACCGCGGTGGAGCTCCGGGGTTATTCGCTAGGTGGAGGTATTTGCAAGAAGGAGCGTCGAGGCCTGAGAGGGATCGAGTCGTGTGATGTAAGTCTTTTGTCTTGTAATTGTAAATTCCGTACTTAGTGGATTAGAGGCTAGGGCCGTCCGAGGTTGTTTCCCGTCTTGGGTTTTTTCTCGTACATCGCGGCGTAATGTGATTGATTTATTTTATCTTGCATAATGACTTAGAACTCATGCTTAGGATAATTCAAGATAAAATTGGTTTTAATTGTCACACTTAATTATGTTTGGTGAATAATTAAATATTGGGTAAAGTTTATTTAATTCAAGTCTATTGATTAAAACTGGTCTGCCCTAATTTGGTAATATTGTTAAATGTGACTTAGGCAAATTCTAGGACTTGGATTAATGGGGTGTTAAGAGAAATTCAAAGAGTGTGTGTAATTCCAACTTATTTTACTTTGTGTTTTAATTTTAATTTGAAGAAGAAATTAAAATTTGTTATTTTAAGTTGAACCATCACCTTTACGCTTCTGCATCTGTTTCATAAAAGGGAACTCCTTCAAATTGGTATCAAAGCCAAAGCGATAAATTATTTCATTAAAGATCTGTTAAATAAATTTTGGCTAAAATGGAAGTTTCTCCATTTTCAAAATTTCCTATTTTCGATGGTTCTAACTACGCGTATTGGAAATCGCGAATAAAATCGGCACTAAAATCTATCAACGAGAGAGTTTGGATGTCTGTTGTTAACGGGTGGTCCCCACCAACTCACTTAGTTAAAAATGAACGTGTTCCCAAACCGACCGATAGATGGACTCAGAATGAGTTTAAACTTTCTAATTTTAATTCCCGTGGTTTGAATGCCTTGTTTAGCGCTGTCACACCGGATGAATTCCGACGTATTATGACGTGTGAAACCACTAAAGAAGCTTAGAATATTTTACAACTAACTCATGAAGGAACTAGTGTCGTTAAAGCTTCGAAACTCCAAAACCTCACCACTTAATTTGAAACTATCAAAATGAACGATAATGAAACTTTTGATGAATTTTATGCTAGACTTTCGATATTGTCAATTCATCTTTTAATTTGGGAGAGAAAATACCCAACAACCGAGTTGTAAAGAAAATTTTAAGGTCCCTACCCGATAGATTTATTCCAAAAGTGATCGTTTTAAATTCTTTACCAACTTTAGCCTCTATGAAATTAGAAGAGCTTGTAGGTGATTTACAAACCTATGAACTAGAAATGTTACCCTCAAAAACTGAAAAGAAAATTGAAAAGGGCATTGCTTTAAAAGCCCGAAAAGAGGTTAAACAAGTAGTAGAGAGCGAGAGTGATAGTGACTCGAAAGACATGGCTTTGTTTGCTCGTAAATTTAGAAAATTTCTTAAATTTAACAAAGATAAATTCAAAAATGATTTTAAGAAATTTGAAACTCCTAAGTATGACAAAGCCGAGAAAATCCCTAAACCTATTAATGAAAATTTTAATAGGGACGAGTCTAATAGGTGTTTTGGTTGTGAGGGTTATGGACATAGGGCTTCTGAGTGCCCCACTAAACTAAGGAAAGAGGGTTATGACGTGGTGGAGCAGAAGTACGTCGTGTTCGACTCAAACTATAGAAAAACTCCCTCAGGTGGCCTTTTTTTTTGCAATACGTACAAAATAACACAGTCTTAGGCAGACCTTGGTTTGTTTTTCTTGGTCGAACTCTCCTTCATGGATTTTGGCGATGACCATAAAGAGTAGTAGTAAACTTAGGGACTGGTCTAGGTGCAATTTGGGACGTGGAGGCACCATCATAACCAATTCCATGCCGATCACCAAACCCTAAAGCGGGGCCGAGGAGCATCTTTCCCATCTTTCCAGATCTATCCTTGATTTGTACCTTGACTTCCCGTTCTTTCTCAGGATCATGAGACAGCTGGGAGACAAGGGCTTCAAGTTTTTTCTGAGTCTCCACGGAGGAATGGAGCTCACTCGTAAGACTAGCCACTTGTTTAGTCAAGTCCCCTCTGTCTTTCTCAAAACTACTCTCTTTCTCTCTAAACAAACTTTCGAACTTACCGAAGGCAGACTCTCTCTCTCTCAATGCGGTACAGGTGGAGGACACTTTCTCTCTCGTCTCTTATAACTCTTATTCTAACGCAGTGAACCTAAGAATAGACGCTTTTTCACGCTTTTTAGTTTTGAATGAATCATTATATAACTCGACGTAGGCGCATTGAAGATTACTCTCGCTCTCACTTGTGTCATCCTCCCCCTCACTTGCATCACTCTCACTGTCGAGGTGTCCCTGTGAAGTAGCATCCTCATCGTCGTGAGGAGCACTACGAGTACTCACATGACTCTCTATAAATGAGATGAAGTTACACTCATGCGGTGACTCATCTCCCGAGTCCACCGACTCGACCTCACTGTCATCGCTAAGGGTAGTATTAAGGACAACTTTGTCCTTTTCTCTATTAAGACGAGTAACACACTCAAAAGCTGTATGTCCCCTACCGTCGCACTCATAGAATCTCTCACTGTCCTTTTTAGGAGGGTTTTTAATATCTTTCTCATTTTTCTTTTCAAACTTATTTTTCTGAAAATTCTTCTTATCTTTAAAATTTCCACTTTTCTTAAATTTGAGAATTTTCTTAAAGTTTTTAGCAAATAGAGCCAAATCATCTAAGTCAAAATCACACTCAGAATCAGAAGTTTCACTATCTTTATTTCTAGATGTCTCTACTCTCTTTCTTACCGTCCCCTCACTTTTTCTCTCTTGGGCATTAAGTGCAATTCCCTTATCTTTAGACTTCACAGATTTAGGAAACATGTCAATTTCATATGTTTGCAAGTCTCCTACAAGTTCCTCCAATTTTAGCGTATTTAAATTACCCATATAATTTAGCACAGTGACTTTAGGGATAAAATTCTTAGGCAATGATCTAAGAATCTTTTTCACAACTCTTGCATTAGGAATATGTTCACCAAGATTAAAGCTAGTATTAACAATGTCAGAAAGCCTAGCATAAAAATCATCAAAACATTCAGTCTCATGCATGATGATGGTTTCAAATTGAGTTGTCAAATTTTGCAATTTAGATTCTTTCACAGCATTAGTTCCTTCATGGGTAAGTTGCAAAACATCTTATGCCTCTTTTGACGTGGTGCACGTCATAATACGTCGGAACTCATCAGGAGTGATGGATCCGAAAATAGCACTCAAACCCTTAGAATTAAAAGAAGACCATTTAAATTCATCTTCAGTCCATGTAGTGACAGGTTTTAAATTGGTCACGTTTTCAACAGTGACGGAGGGAGGTGTCCACCCTCTTTCAACAAGAATCCAGACACGTTCATCTATGGCCTTTAAAGAAGACCTCATGCGGGCTTTCCAATATGCATAGTTAGTCCCGTCAAAAACTGGCATTTTATTATATGATTTCTCTATTGAGCACGCTCTTTTTCAAAAATCAATTTTTTAGAAAATTGATATCTTAGAAAAATTTTGCGAAAATTTAGGAATACGTGATAGATTAGCGTAACCTTCTCTTATACCAATTTGAAAGAGTGTGCGCTTGCGTTCAAATAAGAAATTAAATAATCAAACTCAGTTCAACCCAAATAAACCCTAAACAAGCAACAAGGTGTGATTGAAATAATATGAAATCATGCAAGAGATATCCAAGCACACACATGTGAGGAAAAATCCCCCAAAGGGGCAAAACCATTTATTTTCATTATAATATTGTAACATACAATTTCGGATTACAATGAAAAATACAGTGACACAAAATTACCCGCAGGTGTCGGATCTGTAGTCGGCGGCTGGAAGTTTCCCTTTCCATGAGGGCAGTAATGAAGAAGAAGAACGGTATTCTCCACAAGGGTATGAACAAAACAGTGTTTGTATTCTAGGGTTTCAAAACGATTCACAAATGATCTGGACATTTGTGTGAATCAAAACATGAGTTTTTGGTAACTCGCGAAGGTGAAGACTTTGAGTTTATGAACTCTGAAAATCGTGTGTAGAAGTCTCTACAAACCAACTCCCCGTAGTGGGTTTATAAAAGAAAAAACTGGCCCTTAAAAATCTGACCACGATCTGCACGATTCTATCCCAGGCGGACCGGTTCGGATTTGAGGCGGATCGGTCCGAGGTCGGACCGGTTCATTTTTGTAAGAGGTATTTTCGGTTCGCATTTGATCCGGGGTCTACTGGTCCAAGAGAAAGGCGGATCGGTCCGGGTAGAGGGTGGATCGGTTCGGGGGCGGACCGGTTCATTTTTAAAATTGGCGGACCAGTTCGTCTGACCAGAACTCTGACTCCTTCCTTTCTTTGATATTCGGATCCGTTTGGGGTTGAATTACTTCAACTATGTAACGGCTTATGACATACACAATAATGATCGAAAAAATGTCCTTACAGAGTATGAGGCTTTAATCACCAGACTTGAGTTAGCCCAATCATTCGATGCTAAGAAAGTAGTGGCACACATTGATTTCCAGTTAATTGTCAACCAAGTACTTCATATATATGGAGTCAAAGGGGATTTAATGGTAAGATATTGGGCCAAAGTAATGGAGGTCATTTCCAAATTTTTGGTTGTACAAATAAGTAGAATTCTAAGGATAGAAAATGCCCGAGCTGATGCACTTGCTCGACTGGCTTTAACAACAAGAATAGAACTCAAGAGGAGCACCTTCCAGTATAATTCTTGGAAAACAAGAGCATAGAAGAAGATCCAATGATCAATTTCGTTGCTTTAGATTTAGGACTATCTTGAATGGATTCGATTAAATCTTACATCGAAGAAGGAATCTTGCTAACTGATCCAAAAGATGCAAGAAGGCTTCGAAACAGGGCAGCTAGATATGTGTTGGAGAGAGGAGTCTTATACAAGAAGGGATACACTTTACCCTTACTATAATGTGTCCATCCATTAGAAGTGGTTGTTTAAATCAAGGAATTACATGCAGGTTCTTGTGGAGTTCATTCAGTTGGTCGATCATTAGCCCAGAGAATTACAACACAGTGATATTACTGGCCAACTATGAAAGCGAATTGTAGGTCCTACACAAGAAAATACGATAAGTGTCAGAGGTTTACTGCAGTTCACAAAGCACCAGGCGCTGCTTTAATGCCGATCACTTCTCTATGGAAATTTTCTATTTGGGGAATTGACTTTGTCGGCCCATTTTCGACCACCAAAGGCATGTTCAAATACCTAGTGGCAGTCGTCGATTACTTCACGAAGTGCGTAAAAGTAGTTCCATTGATAAAGATGACCTATGAGAAGGTATATCAGTTCACATGGAAGATCATCATATGCAGGTATGGCATGATTTATGCCTTTATTATTGACTATGGTACTCAGTTTGATACTGATGAATTTGAAGCATGTTGTATTCAATCCAAGATCCAAAAACTTCACTCTACCCCAGAACATCCACAAAGCAGGATCAGACAGAAGTGATAAATAGAACCTTGCTTAATGGACTAAAGAAAAGACTTGATGCTACCAAGGGTAACTGGATTAATAAATTTCACTCTATTCTTCGGGACTATAAAACCACACCGAGAACAAAAACTGGAGAAACACCTTATATGCTTGCATTTGGGACAGACATCATGTTACCTTCCGAGATAGGTCTACTAACTCACAGAGTGTTGAACTTTGATTCTCCCAAAAGTGATCTAATGAGACGATTGGACTTGGAAATAGTGGAAGAAGTTTGAGAAATGCCAACCTCATAAATGTTGTGTATTAAAAGAAGACTGCTCACTTTTACAACAAAAGACTCAAGACGACTAACTTAAAAGAAGGAGACTGTGTCCTCAATAAGGTAATTCAGAAAGGCAACAAGCTTGAGACAAATTAGCATGGTCCGTATCACATTTCAGAAGTCATCCGACCAGGAACTTTTTAACTAGAGACTCTTGATGGGAAGAATTCAAGAACCCTAGGAATGCCGAGCACCTTCGAAAATAATATCAGTGAATAAAGGCATTTTGTATTTCTTTTGCTTTATGTTCAACAACCTTCATTTCAAGTTCAATAAAATATCTTGATATTAGTTTTCAATTTTTTTGATTTTTTTCTCGGAGTACGACGATATACATCACCAAACACAGTACTCAAATAATGTCTCTTAGTCTTCAGCCCTTACCGATCAACAGATGCCAACAGCTACTTAAATCAACTACTTAATCATGTTGAACTTGTCAAATTTGAGATGCACCCATAGCTTAAAAAGAAGTTTGAGGTGTACCAACAACTTAACAAGCAGTCGTTACTTCATGTATGACTTCATATTAACAAGTCACGAACAAGAAGTCGGTAGAACTTCATGTATCAACACAATAAGCTTCATAAGAATGCATACATATATTCCTAACACATTTAGTCGACGATAAAAATTACTTCATTTATGACTTCGTCTTTAACAAGTCAAGAACAAAAAGCTTGTAAAATTTCTTGTATATATACAAGAAGTTTTATCTGACTGAGTTAAATGCAGGAAGACATGTATACATTCCTAAATATATGACTACATACATATATTCCTCATACACTTGCTCTCCACTAATAACTAATGCTACAACTTGGATTAACGAAACTATTTACAATGTTATCTAACTGCATTAGTAGAATCTAAGGCCCTACCATGACAATTTAATAACTCACCATCAACCAAATAACTTAGTCGACTAACTGATTCACTAATAATAAGTTGGAAATAAGTACTTATACCTTTATTATATTACTAAAGGTATTACATTCAAGATCAAGAAAGTATAAAAAATAGAAGAATTATCTATCTGGACATTTCCCTTGTGCTTTGGTTATTTCAGAAACTGCCCGGTGCACTCCCTCTATCCCAGCAGGAGGATCATCCATGGTATATAGGGGGAGTTTATGTTATTAAAATCCCTCAACATCTGCCTATTGCTATTGCTTGGCTTGTTGATCAAATGAGGAGGTTGAATTATTTCATGCACATAATGAAGGTCATAATCTCCTAAATATTTGGTGATTAAACATTGAGGAATGGCATCAAGAGGGATCTAAGTTATGTCCAACTTAAATTATGATTATCGCAATCCAACAAACTAGGATCATTTTAATACCATAACTCACTATTCTGGTCATATTCCAGTAAGGTAAGCAAATTGGTCCACCCTAACCTATAACCTTCTCGATGACTTTGTGCAAGATGATCTTCCACGTGGCTTAAGGCCTCTTTGTAACCTTCTATCCAAATCTCCCTGGGCTGCTTATGAAAGTGAAAGATTAATCTCTCCACCTGATGTTGGTGTTTCATTAGGACATCACTCTTGACTTTCAACTGGGAAGCTTGATAGGCAATAGCTTTATCCTTGGCTTCCAGCTGTACAGATAGGTTGATAATGGCCTAATTCATTGCTTTTAATTCAGTAGCTTGTCTAGATAGAGTTTTCCTCGTTCGTTCTTCATCAATTGTTGGTCGGTAACCACCCTTTGTCTTAAAGTTTGCCTAGGTCTGGTTTTTTGCAAGGCTTCAAGTTCTTCAACCAATCTGGCATTCTTAGTTTCCAGTAATAAAGCACCCTTATCAGGAGCAGTGGCGAATGATTTTTTCTAAACATCGAGCTCATTCCTTAAAGAATTATTCTCCCTCTCTAGCATAGAAGTAATTCCTTGGGCGTTCTACATATCTTAATTCAAAGATATTTCTTTCTTGTTTAAAGCGACAGTAACATCCTGTAGCTTTTTCTCAAAGCCTCATCCTTCACTTAAAGCTTTATGCTTAACTTCATAATCAGCATGTAATAAATCTTTGGACTAATTATGATCCTCCTGAAGTTTCTCTATCGCTTCGTAATAGGCAGCATTATTAGCTACAACCTTATTCTATAAATAATGAGGATGAGTATAGAACTCTTTGACTTGCTCAGATACATCAGGGCTTAGAAATCCAATTAAATCTTCGTCAGACAGAGTAATATGGGCAGCTTCTAGAAGGCTTCTACTAAACTTAAGTAGGTCAGATTCAGTAGAAACTATTACTTTCTTCCTTGCATCAAACTACAATTCACAAGGGTAAGAATACAAAGACTGCAAATATGATGATCAAGTAAAAGCTTTCAAGGAATGTAATTTCACAACAACCAAGCAAGGTGAAAAGGAAAATACACAAGTTGGATCAAAATAATGTCTTTACATTAATAAGTGAAAGGTTGTTACAAAAAAATGATCCCAGTATAAGAACAAAAAAGACACTGGCAGACAAAGAAAATAGACAATAAGGAGCTAGACATTCTCTTTATCCTGAGCATTAACTTCTGAAAACATCTCGGCAGGAGTGATAGCTCCACCAGCTAGTGCCACAACAGACTAGACAAGTTGAAGTGAAGAGTCCTTTGACCCTTCTTTATTATCAAATTCTTCTTCCAAATTTGGAGGAGTGCCTAGGTCATCTCTCTAGAGCAACTCATAGGTATCAGCAGTTCCAACTTCTTTGAGTGCCTCCAACCAACCATCCATAAATAATTTCTTCTTGGCATACTCAATCTAGGATGAAGCATTCATCAATGCCCTCTCCCAGCCCTTGTCAAAAGCAGTGTCCTTGATGCTTTTATTCTTGGCCTTTTCTGCCACAAGATCAGCAGTTAGACCTTTAACCTTCTCCTCAATAGAGGAAAGAGGAGTCTAATTTTCTAACATCTTATCCTCGACCACCTTGGCCCTATTCTCAAGAGTAGTTAGACTAGACTCGATAGTCCTTAATTTTCCTTCAGTAGCAGTGGCCTTGTCATTAGCCATTTTTATCTCTTCTTCCCAAGCTTTTTGCTTTGTCTCTAAAGCTTTTCGACTATCTTCCAAAGACTTGCTCACACTATCAAAGGACACTTTAACCTATCCTAAAGAAGAATGTTTTTTATCGTCCTTCTCTATCATCTGATTAAAATCCACCAAATTCTACCAAAATAAAAAAAATATCAGGTCAATAAAAAGGAATAAGGAAGTAAACTGTGAGCGAGAGATAAAAGATGGTTACCAATTCCAAAGTTTGGCAAGTTCTCTCTGTCGACCTGGAACAGGACATAGGAACTGCAGTTCCCCTATTAGCAGGAAGAGTTCCAGACTTGATCAGATTCTTAGCCAAACCAGGATTAATAGCCACAAAGGAAGACCCAGAAACTTCCAAGTCAGATTAAATATTTTTTACCAACTCATATTGCTCGGCAGAAGTAGTTTTTATCAATTTCTCGGGGAGTCCTCTCTTCATTTTCTTCAAGTGGCCCCTTCCAGCCTCACCCTCCTCAGTATTGCTAACCTGAGGGATTTTCTCAGCAATTTTATACCTTTTTTCAGTTACTTTGTACTTCTGGGTATCAACGGCTTTGGTAGTCTTGGAAGTGAGAGACAAAGCTCCCTCTATCAAGTTGAGGAGCTTTTTCTTACCCATAATAGCTATTGGGGAACTAGGGATTGCAGAAATATCCAAGGATTCAAATGAACAAGATGTTCTAAGGTCCTTCTCAACTCCAGCAGACTCCTCAACCAAAGTAGGAATTGGTTCCTCTTCCAAATTAATGGTAATTGAAGGTGCTGCAGCAGTTGGCCTAGCAATAAAAGAAGTAACAGAGCTTCAGTATGGTAATAGATAAAAGGTTTCTCTGGGATGCTCTTTCCCAATTCTTTTATGAATCCTCACGGAAATTTAAGCTCTTGAAGGTTGATGTCCCCTTCCTTTGAACACTTTCTCTTTCTCTCAACTGTATAAAATAAGATGAGAAATATTAGTCAACATATCATCAAATGGTTGGTCAGTAAGAAAGAACCATATATAATATCAAGTTAAGCAACTAATGCCATGTCCCTCCTAATGACACCTGTGCCCATTATACTCTTCTCCTTTTTGAAGAGGAGTATATTGCCAGTTCTTCGCTATTTCCCCATAATCAAAGTAGTCCTTATTGGAATCTAGTAAGTTGACTACTATGGCTCTATTGGCAAACCTAGTTTTAAAGTAATAAGTGTTGTAGCTAGTAATCCACTTGTAGCAGAACATCAACTCAAGAATATCAATATGGGTCTTATATATCTGATTGAGCCTATGAATCTCATTTACTATTCTCCATGTATTAGGGGTTACCCTGGTAGGGACGACATCAAAATATTGACAAAACTCCAGAAAGAAGCGGTTGGGGGAAAGGTAATACCACACTCAATAATAAATAGCGAGGGGATCCAATGACTCTCTAGTAATGATAAAACACCAATTGGAGGAACAGGCATTTCTAATTCTACCCAATCAGGGATATCTCTTTCCTGCTAAAATTCATCTATAAAGTCCCCATGAACGATGTACACCATGATTATAGTAAAGAAATAAATCAAAAGGAAGGGAAAAAACCTTATACAGAAAGTGATGGCAGAAGCAAGAGTGGAAATGTATGCAAAAAGAAAGGTTGAAGATGAAAGGCTTGAGGATGAAAGAGCATTCAAAAGTTTTAAAATTTATGGCACAAAAATCATCTGAAATCTTGTCTCTTATAGCTTGCATAGAAAATAGTGCAAGTAATGATTAACTGTATCAACGATTGACATTATGATGGCTTTATAGCTCCAAAGATAGAAAATTACTGATACGCCCTTCGGCGGTACGCTAAAATTCAAATTATTCTCGAAATTTCAATCACATAATCGAATGATCAAAATTTTCACAAGTCCTATAAGTTGGCAGTCGACTAAGGCCATAAAAGATTATTGAGAAATTCTTTCAGATCCTTCATCCTTTCAAAAAAATATCAAGAATAAAGCATTGGGGGCTTCTGTTGATGCCAAAAATTATCCATCTATGTGAACTAATTAGAAATGGACACCGGTCCCTTGATGTGGCACCAACCCTAGTCACCAATTACTTAGTTGACTTACAAGATAATTGATCGGTTATCAAGCCGACCAAACTAAAGTATACAAACCATCATTATAGATAAATAGTCATCATATAGAAAGAGTCCAAGAGTCATTCTACACGTGCCCAATAGTATCAACAGTCACATTCATTATGTACGAGAGTAAATGCTTAAATATATAAAGGCATTTCAACCCTTGATCTTCGGGTCACTATAAATACAATGTACTCCTTTCATAAAAGGTAGGGGAGAAAAGTACAAGGTCGTTCTTCTAATAAGAATACCTAGTTTTCTGTTATCATCAACGACAATACACTCACAGTGGATGTAGGCTTTCCTTATAGCCGAACCACTCAAAACTTCTTGTGTCTCATTTATTTTTCTCTCATTATTTTATCTATGATTATAGATTTGGCTTCATATAATCATTACTAATTTTAGACATCAGCACTCCCTTAGTTCTTTATGCCCTCTTCTTTAGGCCATCGATCATGGTTTTATTAGAATCATTTACCTGATTATTGCTTTAGGGATACGCCAAGGAACTAAAGTAGTGCTCCATGCCATGTTCATCATAAAAACCTTGAAATAATCTACTCTCAAATTGTGTGTTATTATCAATGATGATGGTCCTTAGTATCCTAAAGCGTGTTATGATGTTTTTCCATATGAACCTGGTCATGTCGTTGTTACGAATGTTCACCAGTGGCTTTTTGCCTCTGCCCACTTGGTAAAGTAATTTGTGCCAGCCAGTAGGTACTTATAATTTCCCGGTGCAGTAGGTAGTGGACCCACGATATCTAGTTCCCATTGTGCAAATGGACAAGGACTTGTTAAGGATTTTAGGTAGCTAGCTGGTTGGTGGATCATATGAGAGAATTTTTTACACTTTTTACATCTGTGGACATAGGCACTTGCGTCCTTTTGCATATGGGACAACCAGTAACCTTATTTAATTGCTCGAAAGGCCAATGGCCTCCCTCCTGTATGGCATCCACAAATTCCATTGTGAAGTTTGCTGAGAACTTGCCTAATGTCGTGTGGGTGGATGCATTGGAGGTAAGGTCCTATGAATGATCTTTTATAGATATTTCCTTTGGGGATGGCGTAAAAATGGGATGCTTTTACCCTTATTTGGTGAGCCAATCTCTTGTCATCAGGAGCAGGTCACTCCGTAGATAGGCGGTGATGGAATCCATCCAACTAAAAGCCTTTTATGTGAGGAGGACTTTTTGGTGACCATTGTATAGTCGATGCTTTACTGGGAGAGGAACTCAATCTGGATAGTTCTTATGAGATTAGAGTCCACCTTTGAGCTTAGGGTTGTTAAGGCATCAGTGTGAATATTCTGCCCTCGGGGGAAATATTGAATGTAAACCCTCTTGAATCCTGCTATAAGTTCTATTACTATATATAGATAGGCTGCCATTATGTCATCTTTTGTGTTGAAACCCTCACTTACCTATTTGGAGAACAGTTTGGAATCCCCAAATTAGTTGAGGTGCCTTGCACCCAATATTTGGGCCTTGCGCAAGCCAATGATTAGTTCTTTGTATTCAGCTTCGTTGTTGGAGGCTTCAAATCTTAATCTGATTCCCTGATCAATGACAATATCTTATGGTATAACGAGGACAATTTTTACCCCTGCCCCCTTAAGATTGGAGGCTCCATTAACATATAGGGTCCAGTCCTTATACTGTGTTTCCTTATCGATTTACTGCTCCATTATTTATTAGCCGATTAGCTAGTTCCCCATAAATTCGACTTTAAAATAAGACAAGACTCGCCCCTTAATATATGTTCTTAGTTAGAAGTGGATATCAAACCTTTTGAGCTCGACCGACCACTTGAAGAGTCATCCAAAGAGGTCGGCTTTTCAAAAAATAGCTTTGAGGGGATAGAATGTGATCACTGTTATTGAATGAGCTTCAATGTAGTGCTTCATCTTCCTTGAGGCAACCACCAGTGTATAGGTGAGCTTTTGGAGGGGTAAGTAGCATTTTTTCGCATCCAAAAGTGTTTAGCTGGAATATTCCATGAGATATTATCCTCCATCCTTCTTGCATACCAGAGCCGAGCTCACGGTGTGGTCTAATACTGGAAGATAGGTAGACTGTATAGCTCTTGTGGCATCCAACCAGCCTTTGCCTGGAATAGCGTGATATGGGGACTCTATGTCCACCACTAAAAATTCGATCAACTTTGAAATATTGCGTGCCCTAATCGGTAGGACTATATTTCCCAATGGCATTGTGATTCTCTCTATAAAGCTAACCAGCGAAACCGTGGCTTCCTTGAGGTTAGCGAGTCCAACTTGAGGAATAACCCTAGGTACATCACCCCTGATGAGATTCCCTGATCTACGAGCAGCTTTTCGAAAACATAATTTGTAATTTTAAAAGTTATCACAAGTGCAACGTGATGTGGAGATCTCACTCCAACCAGGTCTTCCTCAGTGAAGACGATATGCTTCGTGTAGTCGACGTCCTCTGGTCGCCTATTCTTGCCAGCTTGGCTTTTTTTAAGGTCAGTCTGGAATGCCTCCATGATTTCAATAACCTTCCTCATCTCCATTTGAACGGCGTTCCCTTGGATCTGCTTCAAGTCAGACACTCCAAGGATTATTGCAAACTTTTGTCCCGTGTCATCATCAAAGACATTATCTGGTTTCTGGTCGTCATTGGCCACGACCTTGACAGCTTTCTTTGCAATGTATTCATTGAGATGTTTATCTTGGTCCAACTCCTCCAAATGTGACTTCAGAGCCTTGAAATTCTCGATTCCGAGGCCACCCTCTTTGTGAAATGCGCATCTCAATGCGTTATTCCTTTTAGATGGGTCTTCACACATCTTTTTGGGCCACTTAATGAATGGTTGATCCTGCTTAAGATCTTATAGATTGGTTCCTTGAACATTGTGTTAATATCCTGGAATTCTTTTGAAGGGTCATCTTTAATCCCATTCTTGGAATCGTTCTTTCCCCTGCTCATATTCCATTTCTTTAGAGTGTCACTCTTGTCTCCTCCCTTGTTTATCTCTACTCGACCATTTTTCCCTACATTAGAATGAAACACATCCGCGACCTTGTCATATTTCTTAATACGGGCCATAAGGTCATCGATATTGTTGGCCTCTTTCTTTGTAAAGGATTCGTACAGCAGAGATGTGGTCGGCAGACCAATCTTCAAGGATGCAATGACAACTTGCTCTGAGCAATCCTCCAGTTAATTTAAGGCTTCCCAATATCTCTTGGTGTAATCACAAAGGTTCTCTTGCAGCTTTTTCTTCATCGTAAGCAGTATATCCATCTACTTGGGTTGGGAGTTATTGGTAATTAAGCGAGCAAAAAAAGCCTCTGCTAGGGCTTTGAAGCTTTTAACCGACTTGTGGGAAAGCTTTTTGAACCACTTATATGCTAATTCGTGTAGGCTAGAAGGGAAAATTTGACACATTAATGCATCGTTGTGTCTCCATATGGTCATTGCCTGCCTATACTGCCGAACATGGTTTATAGGATCCCTCTTCCCATCATAGATATTGAACTTGGGAACAGCAAACCTCTTTGGGAGTTCCTCCTCTTCAATCTCCCTTGAATAGGGGTATTTCATCTGGTTGTTGAGAGCTTTCTTATCTAGCTCCCTAATAGACCTGGCTCCTCAATGGGATGGATGTTGGTCCATCTCTCTACGAACCAAAATTATGATCTTATCATTTTGACGATCACTAATTTTGTGACGCTTCTTTGATTTACCACATTCAGATCTGTCTTGTTCACGCCTGAAGCTACTCCCTCGGCTGCGAGTATTGCTCGCCTAAGGAATAAGATTCATATCACAACACTTCCTGGTATCTCTATGGATATCTCTCTCCATCCTTTTAAGTCCCCTTTGCAAGTGAGAATTTTCTTCCACCTGGAGGTGTATGGACTCCTCTTGTTCTTAAAGTCTGTCTTCTTAAACGTCGACCAACTTAGAGATCTGGGTAGACCTTGGTAGTCCTTGGCTTTCTTTAGAAGACTGCCTTTCTTGGAGAAACCTGGGATTTGGTTGTTGGCGAATATCTGACCTGACCCCAGGTAGGACGGTCTTCTTATACATCGCCAACCTGAGGAATGTTATTGTTGTGGTGAGACATTATGGGCTTTCTTTTTATGGATGTTTTCTTAGAAATATAAATCGATTCCCACAGATGGGGCCAATTGTGAGTGCAAGAAATATCACAATAGAAATCCACGAAAATAATTATAAGTGCCAAAAGTAAAGATCACACACACAACAATGATATACATTCTTAGACAACTTGATTTCATCCAAGGAGAGGTTACTATGATTTTATTAATGTCTCTCAATGCTTGAAGTTACCTCCCTTTGCCTTGGGTTAGGGTTTACAATTTATAGATGTGTAAAACAAGTGATTGAGTTGTACAAGTAACTCACTATAATCATGGATAATTAGTGGTGTCCATGAATATCTCCTCTAAGATAGTTAGTAACCAACATGAATATATCCATAAGTATTTCAGTGTATATGACATACACAAATCTTTGTTGAAAAATTGATTTGGTTTGGGCAGTCCTCTTATCCATATCGAGTTGTTCGGCTACTCTCTTGAGCTGTAAATAAATTATCCCCCATAAAACCTAGTTCCATCTTTTAAATTCAATGGAGTCAATTTAACAATTGATATATGATCTACACATCAAATTATCATTCGAATTTAATTATTACAAGTGATTCAACCCTAAGCATGCATTCTGACAACGGAATCATAGGCCAAAATAATCCCCAATTTTAAGACATATTACAAACCCATCAATAGTTCAATTCATTCACCCAATTAAATCCAATACGGACGTGATTAACATAGAAGATTAAATCCTTAAACGTGTTCTAAATCCTAATCAAGATACATGATATTGGAATCATAAATCAGTTACATATTATATGATGATAAAATAAGAAATTTGTTGTCTGAACGATATGAACGAGTGATTCCTCTTCTTGATCCCTTGGTTTTCCTCTTCAAAGGTCTTTTCAAGTTCTCCCAGGTCTGTAAGGAGGATAGGGTTTGTGTTTTATGTGTAAAGTGTTAAACTAATTAGAGTTAACACCTATATAACTATAAATTCACTGTAAGGACATATTTTCATAGGTCCGTTGTCAATTTATTATGTTATATACCGCTACACCGTCAAAGAGCATTCAAGAGACATCTACATCAAAGACGGATACGAATTACTCAAGTTCTTCATCATTCAAGACTCCGCGAAGTTTACTTTGGTAAGGTTATGTTTTAAATACCTTTACTTTTCACTTAGAGCTTTTGGGAGACTTTTACAAAATATTTTCGAAGTGTTGGAGCAGACTTTTTCGTCAAATATTGAGAATGAGTATTTTTTCTAATTTTTATAACGGACCTCGATTTTGACGCCCAGGTCATTCACGCGAGATCAGCATCTCGTTCGAATGAGATTGGAAGTCGCGCGATGTCATTTGAATGACATGCGTACGTCATTCGAGCGATATATGCTTCTCGTTCGAACGAGCTCGAATTTTGAGGCGGTGCATTTTTGTATAAATACTCATTAAATGGTAACGTTTTCATTAAGAAGTCCATACGTTTTCCAGAACAGAAACACTGCCAAAGCAGTAATCTTTAGGCTTCTTCCTTTAGGGTTTTAATCCCTTTTTTCAATTCACAAAACTCCCATATGCTTTAGTGATTTGTTTTTGTGTTCAAGAACACAACTTTTTCCCTTGTTTATTCTATGTGGGGAGAGCTCTACAACCGACAGCTGCGTGCTATTGTGGAGGGAGTCCTTGTGAAGATTTCAGACTGCGTGTCTAGGATTGCGGTCCTTGTGGTATAGCTACGCGTGAACCACTGCAGATTTCTAGCCGTTACTTTGAAGGTTTGACGAAGACATCGTGCGTTACTCTTGTGGGTGAAAGCAAGATGGTATTTAAGTCAATGGTCTTGTAAACTTTTCAAAGTTCTAGAAATAAAAGGTTTTGTCCTGCAGGGATTTTTCCTTAAGCTTGTGTCGTATGATTTATTTATTTTATGGTTTGACACACGCACACACACAGTTGAATGATTTGGGGCTGATTTATTTTGGTTTAAAAATAGACACTAATTAAATAAGTGTGCCAACGTAGAAAGTTGCGAATTTAATCAATTATCACACAGTCTCGCTCTTCGCATTCACATGTCATTAAAAGGCATAATTTGGGGCCTCAAAATAATACCCAAACTAGTCAAAAACTTAGCCCAAAGATATACCTACACATAGGCCAATTCAAAACGCTAAAAACACATATTTGGAGCTCCGTGCCATTCTAGAATCCGATCTAAACGGCAGTACCCATTACACAAAGTGATACCTCACGGTGTAAATAAAATACTCACACATAATTATTTTTTGCATAACCATAGTTAAATATCATATAATTAATATTGTCAATTAATTATTTATAACCCCCAACACATAAATTACCTCGCATGCAAAAATTCAATTATCATTTAAATTGTGCATTTTATTATTACAAAATCACACAAGTGATAATTGATTCCATTTTTTAATTTACTACCATATTAGTAAATAATAAATAAAAGAGATGAAAATATGAGGTATTACACCACCTGTAGGGTTTGACACATACATAATATGTAATCATATCAATGGGGTATCATTAACCTCTACACCGAGATGTGGATTTCATCCATAAATGACTTTCACCATACACTAATCAATTACCCAATATATCAAGCTTATTGATCCATTTTGGGTTCTTATTAAATTTATAAATTATCGAAATCATTTTCTGTAAAAAAAATAATGTATTTGAATTTTTGAATTTATTTTTATTAATGAAATTGCTAAGAATTGGTTTGGGGCTATTTCAATTTTTCGGATTGAGGTTGAACTTAAAAAACTATAATTTCAAGATTGATTAAATTTTCTATAATTTTCAGATTCTTATATGAATATTTTTCATATTTTAAATTTTTTAGAACTTTCTATAATTATAAAAAAATTATACTTTGAGATACTTTTTTAAAATTCAGGAGTTTCCATATTTTTTAATTTTTTTTGCAGTTTTTAAATTTTATAAAAATAGTTATTTATTGATTTTATGTAAAAATAAATAGTCATACCTAGATTTTTGAAAGTTATGTATAATTTTTTAAATTTGAAAATATACAAAAAAAGCTTCAACAATTTCGAAGTTGTAAAACACTTTTTCTTTACGTGCAATGTGCAGTATATGAAGCAATGTGTGTGAAACTTTATGGCCAATGTGTGTGTGTGTGTGTGTGTGTGTGTGTGTGTGTGTGTGTGTGTGAAACTATGTATATTTGCAATTGTCTATGTAGTGTGTTTGTGTGAATTTGCCTATCCTGGTCTCTCCTCAAGTCAACAATCCGTGAAGCAGCCTGACCTCCTCTGATCGAGTACTTTGACCTTATCCTCATGTGTGGAGGAAGGATCGGTCCTATGTACACTGACGCATACCATTCAACATAGTCCTCGTGGTCGGTAAAATGCATCTCGAATAAGTCTCCTCCATCTTGAAGTGCCTAATCTAATCTATGAAAGTGTCCAGTAAGTTATATCAAGAAGCTCCACCCGTCCGCGATGTATGGAAGGATTGGGGTGGCGGATCAAGAGTGAACTGATCAATCCCAAACTGCCGTAACACTCTCTCACCCAGGTACCACTCGACGCGATTCAGGTATATCAGCTCCACTCGGGTAAGGAAGTACGAATTAGATATAGCTATAGTTGGCCTAGCAGCGTAAGGCCTATCTCCAAAGGGACTTGTTATGATCTACATCCACATGGCATCGATTGGTCATCCACAAGAAAGAAATATTGCAGAATAACAAGCTTACATGTGGAGGAGTCAAGGTATCAAACTACTATCGGAAAAATAGCCGCTGGTGGTGCATGTCGTGGTCCCAGAAGCGGTACGACCACTTCATCTCTCTAAGGAAGCCCTATACTTTTTAAGAACTCACAAGCTTCTCACTTATGATTTTTTTAATCATCTACTTTTCCGTTGAAATTCAAATTTATGTAATTAAAATTAAATAGAATTGGAATTCCATAACAATTTCAAACTCAAATGTTCAAACCAAATAATGGAATTGGAATTCAAGGCCAAAATTTCAATTGCGCAACTTAGAAGTTGGGTTACCAAGCACACCCTAAGGATAAAACAAATTGTTTATTTTTATGAGAAATTGGGAACCGAGTGAAAAAGGATAGGAGGGATTTTGTCTTACTTTAGCAGATTTTGGTTGAAATCAATTCCTTCAGGGTGGATAAGAAATGTTTTTCTTGAAAAATGATAAAACTATGGAGCACTTTTCATATTTATAACTATTATTTTCATAAAATGTATTTCGAATCAAGCATGTAAAAATGGATTTTTTACCAATTGGTATGATTTGTTAAGTATGTCATCAAATAGGTCCAACATTTTTTGCTTCAAAATATCCCATTAGAAAATATTTTTGGTCTAATACGTCATCGTGTAATGGGAATTAAAGATTTTTTTATTGAACTAATTAAGAAATCTCGTATATATATATATATATATATATATATATATATATATATATGTGTGTGTGTGTGTGTGTGTGTGTGTGTGTGTGTGTGTGTGCAAGTCTATAAAACTTATTTGTCAAGCTTTCAAAAATAAGAGTTTTTTTATCCCTACGGCCTTTAAACAATGTAAGTAGTTTCATTTTAGTCCCTAAACTAAAAAATTGGCTTGTTCAACCCTCAAACTATTTAATTTTAACCAATTGAGTGGATGATAAAAAATAAATAAGCCATTTTTTCCAAATAATGATTAAATTAACATCATAAATAATTTAGGTCCATAGGGTCTAAATACATATATATATTTTAATATATTTGTACATTATTTGTTTACACTTTACATATAAACGTTAAAAAATATACACTAAAACTATGTGTTAAAACATGACATGAAATCATATTTCTTACCTAACACAAACCGATCAAAACACGACACGACGCATAATCTTTTTTTATTGACACATACCTAATAAAAGAGACACGACAGGAAGTCGTATTTTTTTACCTAACACAAATATGATACGACATGAGATTTTATTTTTATAACTAATATGAACACGATCCAAATAAATGTGAGACCACATGAATATCTTATTTTTTTTACCTAGAAAACATATGACCCAATTAAAACAGGAAAAATCAAGACACAACATGAAATTTTAGTGTTATAACTAACATGAAAACAACTCAAATAAAATGCGAGAAAATATAAAAATCGCATTTTTTACTAACACGGACATAACTTAATTACACAACACGACACAAAATATTATTTCTTTCCAACACGAACATGACCCAAAGGACATCTATGTTTTGATATATCACTAACACAACCCAAGTAAAACAAGACCAACAATATTTTTTACCTATCACGAATAAGAATCAAATAAATCGTGATATGATTTAAAATTATTTTTTTATTTAAAACACACACAACACAAAAGGAAATATTTTTTTATACCTAACACGAACACAACCCGATTAACATATGACATGATACAAAATGTGTTTTACCTAACATGGACACAACTATATTAAACAATTTCCTGTCATGTCAGGAAAAACAAATTCTTATCATGTTTTGTTTTAATAGGGTTGTGTTTAGGGGTCTTGTCTGTGTGAAAAGGGGATTTTGTGTCACATCGTGTTAATATTAGGTAAGTAATATGATTTTATGTTGTTTTGCATTTCAATTGTGTCGTATTTGTGTTAGGTTAAAAATATATGTAATGTCATGTTGCATTATATTTGGGACGTGTTTGTGTTATGCAAGAAAAAAGATATTGTGTCTCTCATGTTTTAATTGAGTCGTATTCTTGTCAGTAAAAAATATGATTCAATGTTGTGCCGCATTTCATTTCAATCGTATTCATGTTAATTAAAAAAAGATTAGTGTTGTATCATGTCTCACTTAGTTCGTGTTACGTAAAATAAATTAGATTTGGTGCCTGTAACACCCCTTATTTTCCACATGTCCAGTGGCCACTCCGGTACGCCAAAAATAGTGGAGTGTCAATCAAATTATTTCATTCTCAGTTTCATCGAGTAAATTAATAAGAGTCTAGTGGGGACACCATAGTGAGATAGATTCTACCAAGGAAAGAGACGAAGACATGCGAGCTAGGTATCTAGAGTTATTCTAGTTAGGTAAAATTTTGAATTACGAGAACGAAATTCCTTGTTTAATGGGGGAGGAATGTAATACCCCATATTTTATGCATTCAATGAATTATGATATTGTATTATGTGCCTGCGTGACATGTGCTGTCACTATTTAAAATTTTATATGCGTTATTTAAATATATTTGAAATTAGGCTTAATACACGAAAAAATATTAATTAAATATTTTAACGTGACTGTGTATTATGGGTGAAAATGGAATAGTCAGGGATTTTATATCGTTGGTTTCCTTTTTTGGATTGCCCCTCGATGTTGGGTCCCACTAATCATGAAGTAATTCTCTATAACTCCATGTCACACTACATTAATAAATAATTAATTTTCGACTCGTAGCGGTTAATTTAACAAAAGTTTTTACTTAGATTGATAATTGATTTTGGTAGGTTTTGGTCTAGTTTTGGGAGGCTTAAAATGGTCAGTTGAATCTTAAAATATTGGATTTTAGGCCTATGGGGTTAGTATAAGGCTTGGGTAATGTTTTAAGTCATTTAGAAGTTTGGGCTCTTTTATATAATGCCTACTTAGGGCTCAAATACAATTTTAGGATTAAATAGGCTTAGTGAGTCATTGGAATATCATAAGTCACATATTATAATTTGGGTGGCACATTGAGACTAGAGTGAAGGAGCTTCAAGAAAAGAGGAGGAATTTGGAGGATCTTGGCATCGTTTTCTCAAAAATTAATTGAGGAAAATTTATTTATAATTGTATCATAGTTTCTTTTGTATTAGATAATATATGTTCATTGAAGTCTAAACTTAGTCACCATATAATCTGATTTAGATGATTTAAATTATTAATTTTCTTAAATAACCAACTCAAGATATTAATTATGTCAATTTCCATCCAATATTGATCGATTTTCCTCATGAACTTGAATTGAAATTATTACAAAAGTGTGATGATATATTTTTATATTGTAGATTCTTCAAAATCCCCTATGTTAATGATTCATTCCATTAAAATAATAACTCAACTAATTATGTTTATGAAACTAGGGTTCTTGTTATTAAATTTGAAATTCATCTTTAAATCATGGTAAAAACTTGTGAATTTATTGTTAGAATTAAGTTTCAATCGTATATTTGTAATGGTTTTGTTAGTTGGTTGTTGGTTGTGGTTTGGATGAAGCTTTTGAAGTAATTAATGGAGTTTTAAAGAGAGGCACTATCTTTTGGAGAATATAAATCCCTTCAAAGGGGTAAGTGTCAATTATTTGGAGCGATCGATCGATTGACCCCAGACCATCGATCAATTGATCCTCCCACGTTTGGCTTAGTTTGGGTTATGGTATGGTTGGTTTGTTTTTGGATATTAAGGATAGTCCTTGATGGAATTTAGTATAATTATTCAAGTATAGACATATGAATATTGTGGATTAAAGGTTTTAATTTGGCATAACAGGTAAACGCATTATACTTTATAAGTCTTTGTGAAATTTAATAATTATGTTAAAAGTTAAAAACATGTGAATGAGTAAAATTGCTATTATTGTGTACTTTGTTTAATAGATACCATGCGTGGGTGCTCGTGGGTGACGTACTAGGCGGGATTCCATTATGGGGTTCATGCAACGTCGACTACGATGGTACCTCGATGATAGAGACAGGTTTTACCATGGTCATTTTTACCACGGGTCCTACTACCGACGTACATGCATTCTAAGGGGATTTCACGAGGGTTGTCGTCGTATAGTATTGGTTATGTTAGGCTAAACGAATGACATCAAGGCATATAGATTTATCCTTATGTTGGTGATGAGGTCTTAGGTGTGGGGAAGCCTAAGACTATACCAAGTGAGCACGAGGTCTTAGGGTTAGGCCTTCGTTATTTGCGGGCTCGAATGATCCCATTTAAAGTGTATGTGTCGGGGACCATACTTATGTAAATTATGGACTTTGAGACTGTATATTCCTTTTTTATTATAAACTTGATATGCTTATTGTAGATTTATTATGAATCCATTAGACATGTCTAATTGGGTAGTATAATACTTAATCACGGGTTCATTTGGGCTTGGAACTTTAGATGCTTATGATATTTGAGGTTGTTTGGGTTGGGATAAACTAACATATGAGAGTAAACTGTGTAGATATATTTTAGAACAAATTATTTTATAATCATAGTCTACGTGAACATGTTGTTAACGTATTGTTGACTTTACATTTCAAGACCTAGGCTGCCATTATCGTCTCAGCCTTTATCCTGTACTTTGCATCTCAATTGTTGTTGTCTATTTTAGGACATAGAAATCGGGCCTTCGTGCCTATTATCTTTCCTACCATTTCATTTCAGACAAGTTAGACAGTGTAGTAGTTATTCTTTAAGTTGATGGGATTGTTGAGACAATTATGGTTATTGTGTAGGCTTTATTATTGTTAGTATTATCAGATTGTGATTGGTTTTACAATTTCTTGTATTATGTTATTTTAATTTGCATATTTCTTTATTATTGGTCATGATTATAATGCTACTCAATTGTATAGACTTTTGCATCATTTATTTTAGACCTGATAAACCTATTATTATATTATACGGGGTGTCACAATTTGTATCGGATTATCCAGATTCTAGCATCGTATCGATCTTAAGTGCGTCCATTACTATTTTCACGCTATGTTATTTGACACTTTAGAGGATAGAATTTAGTGGTTGTACTTTAATACTCGTGCAAAAACTAATATGCTTTTGTTTACTATCTTCCAGACGGTGAAAACTCGTGGATGATAGGGAAGACAGTGATCGAACGCGAGTGCCGAGTCGGAGGCAGTTGCACCTTAGTCACGGCATCAGCAACCACCACCACCATAGGGGAATACCCCCTCTATAGCGCTGGTAGACTTGGATACTATCGTTGCTCAGATAATAGTTACGCCCATGGTATCTTTATAACAGCATCTGCAACCACCACGCGTGGTTGCACCTATACCTGCCCCTCATGCTGCATTTTCTTAGGAGCATGCTAGAGTGATTTTGAGAAGAATCACCCACCATATTTCTTGGAATCCACTGATCCTATTGTAGCATTATAGTATAGGCACGATATTGAGCGATAATTATGACTAGTGAAATGCACTGAGGTACAATAGCAAATGCTTGCGACTTTCAGATTGGTTGGGGATGATTTGTATATATGGGACTATATTACCATCCCAAAAGAATGATTGCAAATGAGTATAGTGAAGTTTTGGGAAAAGTTTAAGGGAAAGTACTTCCCTTCATCACAACAGAAGAGGTTAAGGGCCTAGTTTGAGGAAAAGTACTTGCTTTCATCATAGCAGAAGAGATTAAGGGCCTAGTTTGACAGGCTAAAGCAGGATAATAGGTTAATGAGGGAGAGTTCACTCATATTTTTCATTTCTCACCTGAGATTGAGAGTTATGAGGAGCTAAAGATAATATGTTTTATCTGAGGCTTAACATATGAGATCAATCGGGTACTCATAAGTAACTCGGCATTCACCACGTATATGCAGAAAGTGGATGTTACAATACTTCATTGTGATGATCATCTAGAGTTTCTGAGAGAGATAGAGCAAAAAAGATAAAAATGTGGGATCAACTGAGGGTGGATGACTTCAGAGGCCAGAGAGTCATTCAGAGGGAAAGAGGGCTTTGATTAGTAGCAGAGAGCACCAGAATAGGGAGAGAAGCCCCCTAAGATGTTTCATGGTGATAACCATCATCGGTAGGGTGGTTATGGGTAGGTCCACCCAAGCCAGCATTAATATGGACAATAGGGCCAATAACACAAGGGCCAGAGGGGTCAGGGTCAGGGGTAGAGATATCACGATAGGCCCTAGGGGTAGGGGCACAAGGGCTTCCATCCCCAACCTAGCTTCTTGCATTGTCACCCACACCTCGGTATCCAACATTGCTTTCTTCTAGGGATCCAGAACAGGAGTGCCCATAACTACATCATTAACGTGTGTTCAATATCTATCAGCAGTACCGGCCAGCACAACCCTAAACTATTGAGGGTATGTTTTATGTTTATGGAAATTATGCACGGGTAATTTTTGATATGGTAGGGTTGCATTCTTTTACTAGTTCTAGATTTGCTGCTATATCGGGTTTGGTTAATATAGCATTCGATGTGTTTATGCATATTAACACCCCATTAAGTAGGGACATTGCCTTACTTCAGGTTGATAGGGGCGTGACAGTCAAGATAGGATTATTATGATATGTCTACGTATGATGTCATTTTGGGTATGAATTGGTTATCGATGTACCACTCTTAAATATATTGTAGCAAGAAGGCTATCACATTTTCCATTCCTGAGTAGGAGATGTTCCTTTTTTCCATGCCTAGACTTGAGGGAGATTCTAACAAACACCTTTATAACATTGATGCGGGTATAAATGAGGAGGTCACCGTGTCTTTACAATTGATGCCCGTCGTCCAGGTTCTTTGTACGTAATTGATGAGGTGACAAGATTATCGCCAATAAGAGAAATAAATTTGTATATTCATTTGGATCTAGGCACCAGGCCAATAGAGAGAGCACCATATCGTATAGGTCCAGTAAGATGTGGGAGTTGAGAGAATAAATCCATCCTTTATTGAGTCAAGGGTTATTATGGAAGATCGCGTCTTCGTGGGGAGCTCCTATGTTATTTATGAAGAATAAGGATAGGTCTCTCTGACTGTGTTTGGATTATAGGGAGATGAACAAGGTCACGATATGAAATAAGTATCCATTACCACATACCGATGACTTGTTTGATTTGTTTAGGGGAACATCATTATTTTCCAAGATTGACTTACGCTCGGGATATCACCAACTATGGATTCAGGAGACGGATATTCCGAAGATGGATTTTCTTATGCTATGCGGATCATATGAGTTAGGGTCATGACGTTTGGGCTGACCAATGTGCCAGTAATTTTCATAGACCTGATGAATCGGGTGTTTTTCCCATACTTTAATCAGGTCGTCTTTGTCGTCATTGATGACATCCTTGTATATTTACATTCAGGGGAGGAAAATGCACGTCATTTGAGGCTGATTTTAAAAAAAATTAGGGAGAATAAGTCATATGCCAAGTTCTCTAAGTGCTGGTTTTGGCTCCGAGAGGTGCAGTTTTAGGGTCACATTATACATGAGGTCGGGATTTTAGTAGATTCTAGAAAGGTGTATGCGATTATTTATTGGGGACAGCACACGATGCTTAAAGAGGTTAGAACCTTCTTGGGATTATTAGAGACTATATGAGATTTATTTAGGGTTTCTCGAAGATTTTCAGGCCACTGACCACCTCACTCTAAAAGGAGTACCATTTTTCTGGAGTGTCGATTATCAACGAGAATTTGATGAGCTTAGGGAGAAACTCAAAATCGAGCTTATTCCTATTTTATCATGGAGCAGCGTCGAGTATATGGTTTACACCTATGCATCACTTTAAGGATTAAAAGTATTTTTTATGTAATAAGAGAGGCACATAACTTATGTTTACCATAAGCTTAAGCTGAACGAGAGAAACTACGCGACTCATGATTTAGAGTAAGTCGCAGTTTTATTCGCCCTTTATATTTTAATACAGTATTTATTAGGAGAGAGGTTTACATTATTTTTTATCATGAGAGTCTTTAGTATTTGTTCTTTCGAAGAGATCTGAACATGAGACAAAGGAGATGGTTAGAGTTTATGAAGGACTACTAATTTTTAATTCAATACCATCCGAGGAAAGAAAATATGGTAGTAGATGCTCTAAGTCATAGGCCGACAACTTCTTTAGCCTCTTTGTGGGTCGCATATTAGGATGATTTGCCGAACTTTTAAGCAAAGAAGACCATACAATAGATGGATTTAGTGGATGCCTTCCTGGAAGCAGTGATTATTACCTCGGCTATCATATCGTGATTAGTTCAGGCATAAGGATTGGATTCCTTTTATTAGGTAAAGGTGATATAAATCATAGCTGATGGAGTTCGTTTATTTTTATTGGCTTAAATGGGGGGTTACGATTCCAGGGACGGCTATTAGTGCATGAGGATCCAGAGGTGCAAAAGGAAATCTTAGCTGAGGGTCATAGCTAGCATTATATAGTACATCCCAGAGGATGTGGCGGATTTTATGTTCTGGTGTACAACCTCTCAGCTAGTAATAGTGGAGAACTAGAAACCAGCGGGGGAGTTGTAACTTTTAGAGATCCCTCTGTGGAAATGGGAAAGCATCTCCATGGATTTTATCATGGGGTTATCGATATCGCAGACGGGTTACATTTCATTTTGGGTCATCGTCGATAGACTGACGAAGGTGGATCATTTCCCACTAGTTAGGACAAATTAAATGCGGAGCAGTACACCAAACTTTTCATGGCAAAGATAGTGCGAATTCACGGAGTACCATTAGATATCAAGTTCAATAGGGACAACACCATCATTTCTCACTTCTGAAAGGGATTTTAATATACAATAGGGATGTAATTAGTTATGATTACAGTCGTTAGCCCTCAGTCAGACGGTTAGACTGAGAGGGTGAATCAGATTTTAGAGGACATACTTCGATCTTGTGTGTTAGATCTTAAAGGAAGTTGGGACATGCACTTACCACTTGTAAAGTTTGCATACAACAATATTCATTATCATATTATTAGTATAGCACCATATGAGGCGGTGTACGGATGACCATATCGTTCGCCTAGCTGTTGGATGGAGTCAGAAAAATATAAGATGTTTAGGCCGATCCGAATTTAAGACACCTCAAAAAAGTTGGAACTCATCCGAGCACAAATGAAGGCAGCTCAAGATAGACATAAGAGTTATGCCGATAAGAGGAAGCATAAATTATAATTCCAGGTGGTAGATCAAGTGTTATTGAGGGCCTTCCAGATGAAAAGAGTGGCCAGATTTAGATCGAAAAGGAAGTTGTATCCCCGATATGTGGATCCCTTCATGACACTGGATAGGGTAGGTCTGATGGCATATCATTTGGCCTTACTAATCACCTTCAGCGAGTACGCCACGTCTTTCATGTGTTCATGTTGATGAATTTTTTGAGGTACGAGTATGCCTATCAACACATCGACCTCGACGAAGTTGAGTTACAGTAGAATGCTAGCTACGGGGAGAGGTGGCAGCATATTCTTGACTGGTGTGAGCATATTCTGTGATCAAAGGTCATTCTATTAGTGAGAGTCCAGTGAGGACACCACAGTGAGATAGAGTGTACATGAGAGAGAGAGTAATACATGCGGGCAGGGTATCGAGAGTTATTATAGTCAAGTAAAATTTTGAATTCCAAGGATGAAATTTCTTATTTAAGGGGGGGAGGAATGTAATACCTTGTATTTTATGCATTGCATTAATTGTGATATTTGCTTGCGTGACATGTGATGTCACTATTTTAAAGTTTATATGTGTTATATAAATATATTTCAAATCAGATTTAATACACGGTAAAACATTAATTAAAGATTTTAATGTGACTGAGTGTTATGGGTGACTATGAAATGGTCAGGGATTTGATATCTAGGGTTTTCTTGTGTGGATTACCCCCTCTGTGTCCGGTCCTACTGATTGTGAAGTAGTTCCCTACAATTCCATATTGCATTACATTAATAAATAATTAAATAATTGATTTTGGACACATATCGGTTAATTTAACAAAAACAAAATAGCTAAATTGCTTATTGGTGATGGTAGGTTTTGGGCCCATTTTGGGATACTTAAAATGGTCATGTTTAGCTTAAAATGTTGGTTTTTAGGTCTATGGGGTTAGTATAAGTCTTGGGTAATATTTTAAGTCATTTGGAAGTGATTTTGGGCTCTTTTAGATGAGACCCACTTAGGGCCCAAGTACAATTTCGGGATTAAAGAGTTTTAGTGAGTTATTAGGGATCTCGTAAATCACATATTATAATTTAGGAGGCCCCTTGAAAATAGAAAGAAGGATCTTCGAGAAAAGAGGAGGAATTGGAAGGATTTTGGCATAATTTTTCTCCACAAATTGATTGAGATAACTTTACTTAGAATTGGATTATAGTTGCTTTTGTATTGGAATATATCTATTCATTGAAATATAATCTTAATCACCATATAATCTGACTTAGATGATTTAAATAGTTAATTTTTGTAATCAACCTAATCAGGAAATTAATTATGTCAATTTCCATCCAATAGTGATCGATTTCCTCATGAACTTGAATTAAAATTAATACAAAACTGTTAGGATCTATTTTTATATTATAATTCCTTCAAAAACCCTGTGTTAATTGAATCATTCCATGAAAATCCTAATTGATGATGTTTATGAAACTAGCATCCTTATTAAATCTAAAATTTCTCTTTAAATATTTTTGAAACTTATGGATTTGTTGTTAGAATTAAGTTTCAATCATATATTTGTAGTGGTTTTATTGTTTGGTTGTTGTTTGGGCCTTGGATGAAGCTTTTTAAGTCATTAATTGAGTTTTAGAGAAAGAAATTGAGTTTTTGAGAAGATTAATCTCGTCAAAGGGGGAAGTGTCAATTATCTAGAGTGATTGATTGATCGACCTCGGGCCATCGTTCGATCTATCCTCCTGGGTTTGTCTTAGTTTGGGTTATGGTTTGGTTCATTAGTTTTTGAATATTAAGGACAGTATTGGATGGCCTTTAGTATAATTATTTAAGTATGGACATATGAATATTTTGGATTAAAGGTTTTAATTTGGCATACTAGGTAAATTCTTAACTTTATAAGACTTTGTGAAATTTAATAATTATGTTAAAAGTTATAAACATATGAATGAGTAGGATTTCTATTCTTGTGTACTTTATGTAATGCATACCATGCATGAGTGATCGTGGTTGACGTACTAGTAGGGATTCCATTATGGTGTGCATGTGACGTCGACCGTGATGGTACCTCAGTGATAGAGACGGGTTTTACCATGGTCATTTTTACCCCGTGTATTACTGCCAATGAACCCATATTTTGAGGAAATTTCACGGGGATTATCATCGTATAATCTTATGTATGGTAGGATATACGAATAATGGAAAAGAATCCAGATTTATCCCTCTGTTGGTGATGAGCTCTTAGGTTTGGGGCAACCTAATACTATACATGGTGCACACGAGTGATGATAGGTTTAGGCTTTTGTTATTTGTGGGATCAAGTTAGCCCATTTAAAGTGAACCTGTAAGGGACCGTACTTATGTATATTGTGGACTTTTTCACTGTCCATTCTTTTTTTATTGAGATTTTTAGTGTATCTTTATTATGGATCCATTAGCCATGTTTGATTATGTAGAATAATACTCAATCATGGCTTCATTTGGGCTTGGGACTTTGGATACTTGTGATATTTAATATTGTTTGGGTTGGGATAAACTTAAAAACAACTAAACTATGAGAGGAAGATGTGTAGCTATATTTTAGCCCAAATTCATTTCCAATCTTATTCTATGTAAACTTGTTGTTAACGTTGTTATTAAATTTACATTTCAGGACCTAGGCCACCATTGTTACCATAACCTTGATCTTGTACTTTGAATCTCATGTACGACTTATTTACGTAATCATGTCAACCCATCGGCACTCTCATGCAAAAGATACATAACCTCTCAACATAAGTGAAATAAACTTCTTATTATTGCTCCATATCAATTCATAACTATAGCATATAAGTCCCCAACTTTATGACTATAGTAAGCTGCAAAACACTATCATAATTCTACAACATATCGAAATCCCTATCCATACCCTAAGCATACAACTTAGCATATTCCCATGTGTCACCCGAATAATATAATATACACAATATCATAATAAGTACAGTAATGTGACATAATTAAAATACATATGTCTCATAAACTAGGCGATTACTTCAACCTTCGAGTACATTATCATACCTCTATAAGGCCCTCACACCTAGTGGATTCAGAACATGCACACAAGAGTGTGTAATACCCTGTCCTAATATTCATTTAAATTTTTGTATAAATTGTAATAAAGTGAGGTCTGATGATAATTATTGGAAGTTGTGGGTCAACATTGAAAGAAATAGAGAAAAAGTAAAATGGATCGATCAAACGACATGAATGTCGCTTCAAACGAGATACAAGGTCACTTGATACAGGGGATCAAACGAGATTCAAGCGACATCCCACTGCCTAACAGTTCCAAGTTGCATGAAGATTGCTAGAAGCCACCTATTGAAGGAGACTCAATAGTCACTCAAATGAGGCTCAATGTCGTTCGAACAACGCATTACAAAATTGTTAAATCTGACTTGCCCTTATGCGCTGTCACATTTCTGGCCCTTAGATTATTGAGTTGTCAAAATATGGTGAGCCTAGATGGGAAAACATGGGATTTGGAAGGATTGGAGGTGTTTTATAAGGGTTTGTTTGGCTCATTTGGTGCATTTTAAAGAGAGAAGAAAATGGAATAGTGAGAGAGAGGGTGGAGTAGTCTTCCACCATTGTTGGCCTTAGACCACCATTCCACCACTAAAAAACACCATATTTGTTATGTATTCCACCATTTTTTAACCATATATACCCATTTCAACCATTGATGATGAGAGCTATGAATTTACAGAGTTATTGTTAGGGATTCTTAAAGATAGAAATGGAAGATTTATGGAATTTAAAAGAGATTCTTGCTTGGAAACTTGATGGAGCATGCCTTTGGAGTAGGGCAACCTCCTTGAGGCCACTTTAGAAGGTGTGAGGTTCTCATCTTCTTAGACCTTTCATGCCTACCATTTTTGGAGCTCCATTTGAGGTATGAAATCTTACTCTTAGTATTAAGACTCTATTTTTTATATTTGTAGTCTTGTTGTTAGGTTACATCAGTAGGATGCATTTGATTAGATGTTGAAAATCAAGTATAATAAGTAATAAACATTTTTATGAAATAAAAATATTGCAAAAATGTTATTTTTTTGAAAAATAATAATGAATAAATATTTCAAAGTTTCTTAAAATGAAGATTAGGATTTTTCATGAAATTGGTGTATTTTCTAGAAAATTGATGTTAAACATTTTACGATATTTGAGAAATGATGTTGATTTTTGCTAAAATATTTGATGAAATAATATCCTAAAGTTTCTTGTAAAAAAATGGAGATTTTGTAAAAAAAATGGACATTTGATAAGTTTGAAGAAATTAAAAATATCTTTATGATTTGAAAAGCATAATTTTACAAGTATTGTGAATTTCTATAATGAAATGTATGTTTAACCCATTTAATAGGAGTTTAGGACTTAAAATTCATCTTCTCATATATATAAACTTGTATTGTTTTGATAATTTGTGAACAAATTTAAAGGAGTTTTTGTTGGGTTTAGACAAGAAATAAGAAAAGTAGAAATTTTAATCTTCAAAGTGTGTGAAAAATGGGTTAAAGGTGTAAAGAATATAAGGTTGTGAGACTACATGTATTGTTAAAAAAGAAAATGGTATTTTCTTATAAAATTAGTCTTTAAGTGTAATTAGATCTCTTAGATAAAGAAGTAAACAAACGTGTAATTTGTAAATATGCTTAGTAAAGGTACTAGATTAAGTATTAAAGGTCAAACATTAGGTAGTTGGTGTGTGTAACTTAATAATATTTTGAAAGATTAAGACTTATGAATCAAGAAGGAAAATAATGGAATAAAGATGTTTCCAATTAAAAAAAAATACTCCAAAAAGTTTATGGGTGTTAAGGTGTTTAAAAACACTTAATAAGTTAATATGGGTAACTTATTGGTGTTTTAAAAAATTGACACTTGTGCAATTGGAGTAAAAGGTGAGTTTAGAAACAAATGGGCAAAATGATAATTTTACGTAAAGTGGAATATTTTTATGAAATAAAAATGTTAGAAAGGGTGTTACACATGAAAGTCCTAATGAACATGGTTTTTGAAACATAATCAAAGTTAAAGTGTAAAGAATATGAAATGATAATTTTAAAGTGTAGCACGAGTTGGGGTGGAACCCCGAGTTTGGCTTCGGTTGGGTAAAAATGAAAGAAGGAATAATGTAGACATTTTTAAAATGTTAAAACATATAAAAGGAACTCGGATGACACTGAGATAATTAAGGAGGCCCCGAAGCCATGGAGTGAAACATCCAAAATCAATGGCTAGAGTACATGGTGGCATCACCGGCAGTGTGGAGCCCATCAAAATACGCGGTTTATTAGAAGATTCGAAAAATAAGATAAAGAAATAAGGAACATGTCAAGAAACAGGTTGTATGGTAAAATATATTAAACAACCTAACTTGAATGAATTAATGAATATTCCGGTAAAGGATAAAGTGGACAAGGATTGTATAAATTGATTAATGTCCATAAAGTAAATGAAAGGGAAAGTGTGATGGTAAATGGGTGAGTTAAGCAACCTAAGAAGGTGTAATCCGTGATTAACACATGGGTGTATTGTAAAAAGGTTTTCCAAAGGTTAAATAGGTGTTGTCTAACATAGTGTGTGTGTGTGTTGAAAGAGGTTATTTTCAATGAAAATACTAATGTGCATTGTTTTAAATGGAAAGGGTAATTTCGGTAAAGAAGTGATTTGTGTTAAACAAAGTGTAGTGGTTTCAAGTATTTAACTGTGTGTGTTAAATAGAGGGATAAATGTCAAGTTCAGAAAGAAGAAGTATTTTATGAGATTAACCAAATTAATCGGGATAAATAACGTTTACGGAAGTAAAATGATTTCATGCATTAAATATTTATATGTATGTATATATATATAAACGTGTTAGAGTCTTCTTTCTACCATTCGTTTCTATACTACATTTGTGTATTCCAACTAGGCATTGGCTCACACCTTTGTCTTTGTTAAGGCAAGTTGGATAAGGGTTCGTATTTTGAGAGTGTTATACAGGTAAGTGTTCTATTTAATTTTATGTTATTAGCTATGTATGCTTGGACGCCATGGATGCTTCCCACGGGTCCTTCACGTAGTTTGAACTTAAAATTTGAATCGCATGCTAAATAAGCGAAATATTAATTAAAGTAAAACTGTACTGGGAACATTATTTAGGTTGTTTCATTGCACTTCACACCTAATGCTTAGATCGAACCGGGTTAACTACGGGTCACCCATAAATCTGGGTCGGAGCGTTACAAAAAGGGCAGAACACTACACAATCACACCATCGTGTGGTCACATACCAAACTACCTAATGGATCAAGTTCTCCACGTCTCCCAGCCATGATATGATGACCAATTGAATGGAAGATCAAAATATCAACCTACAGGCAGCCTACTGCATTAGCTAGGGGTGTCGTACCTAATCTTATAACCCATTTACATCAAAATCCCTATCGATAGATTCCCTATGAGTCAATCACTTAACGTGGTATGTTCACAAGCACGGAAAGCATACAGATAACAACAACATAAATGAAAGAACATACTACCCTCATGAAACTCCAATATCATTCTAATTCATAAAAATTAAACATAAGTAGGTTTAGCAACCCAAATCTTAAGAAGGGAAAAATTTCCTATGTCCTCAATATATATATATATATATATATATATATATATATATATATATTCACATATACATATATATTTGTGTGTGTATGAACCCAACCAAAAACCTAACTAAAAGTTGAACTAAAACCCAACCAGATTGGCCCCTGTCAGACTCCCAGGCACAACCTACTAAGGCACAGGCATGGGTTCAAAGCCCTTGGGCATGACTCCCAATGTGTTCCTATCTAAATGACGTAGTTTTAACCTCTGTGTCAACCCTAACCCCAATTTCAAACTTCTAATGTTCAAATATTCCACTAATGGCGGCCCAACTTTTAAATCAATACGAAAACATCTCCAAATTACTTGTAAATATTTCTAAATCATATTCTAACATTATAGGGTCATAATCTAACATGGTTTTATCAATATAAGGTTTAAATAATCACTTTTAACTTGTTTAAATTATGGTTCATTAATAGACTCGGGTTTCACCATTAATATGTATTTTCATCATCAAAATTTCTTATAAATACATAAAATCATCTTTGTAGTTTAACCCTAAATTTTTTATAACATATTAAATGAGTTTTTATCATTATTTTAATTAATATCTTATTTATGAAGATTCAACAAGTCTAAATCCTAAGTCTACATAAACCTAATATAAAACATGTTTAATTATCAGATGATATCCTCTGTCTAACTTCAAATTGATTCATAATAATAACCAAGCATAAAGAAATTACATATTAAATTGTGATTGAGAAAGATATTTCCTGCTTGTCAATGGAGGTTAAAGGTCCTAGCTTGAATATCCCTTGTGACCTCCTAGTCCTTCCCAATAGCCCTCATTTGTTCTCCTAAATCTCATCGACCGTTAGTGTTTATGCTTTAGGTTTAGGTAAATGAAATGATTCAATGAGGGTTACTAGTCCTTATAAACCTGTACTCGTACAGATCCATAAAATGCATAATTTTGGATCCCCGTATGAGCAAAAAATGCTACAGAGAGTGACCCACAACTTAAACCAAAGATATACCTACCCTTTGGGGCCTCATCAAACACACTAAAAATATATATTGGGGCCTTGTACCATCCTAAAGTCCGGTACAAATGATAATACCTCACAATGTAAAATAAAATTCACATCTTAAATATTTTACGAGGTAATTAGACATAATTAGCTTCACAAATTATATTAATTTATAGCAAGAAATTAGATGTCACATAACATGCAACTTTAAATCACATAAACTACGCATATATTATCAAACAAAATACAAGGTATTACATTATAATCCCCTAATAAAGGAATTTCACCCTCATAATCAATACGTACCTATCCAAAAGAGTTTTAAAGATTTATCTCGCATCTCATTCTCTCGCTCTGTTGTATACTCTGCCTCATTATGGTGCCTGAAAAATGGATTATCAACCACCAATTTTTGTTTACCAATAAATTAATCGAGTGAGCAATTATATCGATTTTAATATATCAGCAATTAAACGTGCGTTGAAACATGCATCTAAGTGAGTGGAAAGAATAAAATAAGAATCAATAAGAACATCACGATGTATGGGGAAAATCCATAACGAAAAAAAACCTCGGACAGTCTAGCCACGCATTTTACTATGATATAGGTATCATACAAGGACGAATTTGACTTACTCAACAGACTCGATGCCTTCAAGCCTTGATGCAATCTTTTTTACTTGTACCTTTTTTACAGCCACCATTGGACGCCTTACGGTGACTAGGGGTGTGCGAAAAAACTGACCAAACTGACAAACCGACAAAACTGAGCTGAACCGAAAATTTTCGGGTCGGGTTTTTTTAAGGGTCGGGTCGGTTTGATCAGGTATAAAATCAAAGAAGTCGATTCGATTTTCGATTTTGGCATAAAAACGATTTTGAACCGAACCGAACTGAATTATTTTTTATACTTTTTAATTTTATATTTTATATTATATTTATATTAGTGTTGGCATATTATATTATATTTTTTAATTTTATATTTATATTAGCTATTAAAAAAATATTTTATTAAAATAAATGAAAAAATCGAACCGTCCCTGTATAAAATTGGCCCTATCAAAAATCGATGGGCAAATCGAACCGGCCCTGTCAAAAACCGACCATGTTCGGTTCGGTTCAGTTCGATTCTTCAACAGTTTCGATTCGGTTATTCTCTTCCTCCAAAAAATGAAATGGTCGGTTCGGCTCAAAAAACCCGGCCAAAACCGAACCGACCGACCCGTGAACACCCCTAACGACGACCTTCCTAATGCAGGTGCCTTATATGTCTCGGTATCCACGGATCTTCTAATTTTTGGCTAGTCTACCGTCACCGAAACAAAATAGAAAATCCACCACATGAAACGTATTCAACAGTAATGAAGAGAAAACTCAATCTTGGAGCTCAAACGTGAGATCTCAAACTAATATATCATGTAGATTATGGGATCTTAAACTAAGGGTGTAAACTAGGGTTTATGAGGCTCTAGTTTCTTTATATAAAATTATTTTTGCGAACCCTATCTTGAAAATTATTGTGTCAAACCTTTTATTTATATATTTTTGCAAAAAAATAATAGCACACATTACGAGGCTTCTCGTTTGAACAAAATTTTAGGTCATTCAAACGATATCGTCTACCTCGTTTGAACGAATAACAACGGCGTTAGAACGAGACCACGAATCTCGTTTGAACGAGGATCGAGTGAGCTTCCCATAATAACTTTCTGCCAAGCAGAAACATTTCGCTTGAAGGTCTATTGTAGCTCGTTTGAATGAAATCTCTAAACTCATTGGAATAAAAAAATAAAGTCATTCAAAAGAAACTATTAACCTCATTTAAACGACACGTGAAACTTGCTCAAACGAATTTAAAATACAAAAATATTTTATTTTGAAAATCTTTTTTGCAAAATCATCACATTTTATTTTAAAAACAAAAACAACCAAACTTGAAATCCATGGATCTAATAAAATATTCATTCATACTTTTCTTGAGATCCCATGGATGAAGACAAAACTCTATATGTATGTGATGATGCTTTAACTTGGTCGCTACAGTCTTTAAAATGCATCATAGTCTTGAAGAGAAAATTGAACACAATCCTAACCTATGACTTAGATAGTTTTGTTCAAACGGAATAAAGCCAATATTATAAATTTACAATAAACATTTTACAAATTCAACACATTATGAAATTTTCCCTTACAAATCTCACCCTTTGGCTATTCCGGGAAAAAAGGAAAAATAAAAAACTTACTAGGTTGTCAAGCTCTCTAAGACTCACTACCCAATCCCAAAAGGAAAAAGTACAAACTCACACTTGATCGATATAAACTCTTGAGTAGATTTGATGTTGTGAAACTTTGTCGCATTGTCTTTCAAAGTACACCTTTCAAATTCAAAGAGAATAAGAAATATATAATCCTCATATGTAAAAAAACAAACTCCCCATTTGTTAAACATCTCCCCCCTAGGTTAGACTTCTCCCCTTTAGGTTAGACTCCCCCCACTCCCCCCCCCCCCCCCCCCCCCCGATTGCTATGGAATAGATAAAATCAAGGTGCATGATATGAAAATGGCTTCTCCCCCTTAAAGTAACTGTAGGAGGGTGTTGTACTAGGGTTTATGAATAAATGAAATGGGTGAGTCGTGACCCACTCCAACAGACTCTGCCTTTAAGGTCTCAAGAGCAACTGCGTATGAAAAACTTCTATTTCTAGTAAAAATGGAGCAAATGTTGTGGTTGACCCTGCAAATATAAAACTTTATAGATAATAATGATAACTTGGAGAAGAAGATCTCCTAAGAATGATGGATGCAATAATAGGAGTGAAGAGGTAAGCATTCAGCACTTAGAGAGTAGGGAGATAATACTAGGTCTGGTGTGATTTTGATAGATGTTATAACTTAAGTTTATTTATCTAATTTGACCTAGCTCAAGGGTCTTATATATAGAGACAAGTTAGGGTTAACATGGACTTTTTGGGCGCCAAAAATGAGAGGGAACTTAAGAGATAGGGTCTGAAGTGTAAATTTTATCCCTACATTGGTTGCAGTCGTCTCTCCTCCTTTAACAGATGACACCTGGGGGAAAATAAAGTCAAAAAGCAAATATGTATCCTAATGGAGACAAAGCATATGATTTGGTAAATATATTTTTAAACGGTAACTTGTTGTACAAACTTTTGTAAACTTGAGAGTGACCTTGAGGGCCACCCTCTCTAAAATCATTCGTAAAAGTGATTTCCTATTGAGTAGCCACGTGACTACTCACTGTAGTTATGACTAAGTGATGGTTGCGTAAGTTCTTGAGTGACTCCTAGGAGTCTCTCTACTATTATTCTCTCTATCTTAAAGTGCTAAGTGGTTGAGTCTTACTCAACAAACCTTATCTCTTAGCCACCAAGCCAAAACTCTCAGAAGATCCTAACTGGCCTATTTGAGCCCTGCTTGCTCAACTAGACTACCTGTATAAGTAAATAAACATTAGTAATTTTTTTTATTTAAAATAATATCTTTTTCTATGACAAGGGGCCCCTCATAATAGACCCCCTCATCCTGACTTGTTTTGTTCCTTGGGTCACTTGTGTCTTAGATCCCCTCGCTACAAAATAATATTTGGATTTGAGTATTGCCAGAGGGGTTCCTTATTGTGGACTCCCCCGACTAATTTTACATTTTAACTAGCATTGGCAGAGGGCTACCTCACTTGTGGACTCCCTCACCCAAATATCATTTTCACTTGGTGTTAACAGAAGGGTCCCTCACTGTGGACTCCCTCGCCTAAATAATATTTCAATTGGCATTAACAGAGGGGTCCCTCGATGTGGACTCCCTCGCCTAAATAATAATTCAACTCGCATTTGGCGGGGGGGTCCCTAGCTTGTGGACTCCCTCACCTAAATAATATTTCAACTGGAATTTGGCAGAGGGGCCCCTTGCTTGTGGACTCCCTCGCCTAAATAATATATCCACTAGCATTGTCAAGGGACTCCCTCACCTAAATAATATTTTGACTTGTGGAACAATACGCCTTTACATTTGTCCCCTTATGAAAAATCTTTTGTGTTAGGAAGATCAAAAGTTTTTATACACCATAATTGCTATCTTCGATTTTTTAGGGACCCTAGGACTCCTTTATCATTATTCCTAGGGTCGTTAAATGCTCTGTCACTTCATCCCAGGTTTTATGGTCTCGATAAGCCACGTGTAAGGTTTGGTGGTTTCATCATCATGTGTAAGTCTTTCTCTTGAGAGAAGTAAATTTTTTCTATATTTTTTTCCCTTCAAACTTTTAAAAATATCCCTTCAGTGGATTCATCATCGCAAACTGCCTCTACTGGTGTCACCACCACCATTAGTGAATTACTAGTATGATCTTTACCTATCTCGATTACCATTTCTAAGGTAGTGGCTATTAGCGTAACCGCCATATCCATCACCATCCCCCATCTTACTGTTGTCGTACCAGGGGGACCCTTATCTGAGATGATCGCTACCAGGGGTTCCTCATTTGGAACACGTGCTATTGAGAGTTCCTCATCTGAGATATCTACTATCGGGGGTCCCTGATTTAGGACGGTTGATGCTGAGGGTTCCTCGTCTAGGGAAATCATTGTTGGGGTTCCTTGTCTGGACTAATTACTACTGGGGGTCTCTCGTCTGGTCTGGTTGTTATTGAGGGTCCCTCGTTTGGGATAACTATTGCTGGGGGTTTCTCGACCATTGCCTCCTCTTACAATCTCATAAAGATTAATTATGCACTCACCAACAAAGATATTTTGGCCTCTACCTCCATGCACACTATTTTTGTGAGAATGATGATTTCATGTCTTCCCTCGCAAAGTTTGAAGAAGATTTTGTTGCAAAAATATGCGAGTAACCCCACGTGGGTTTGAGTGAAACAGGTTATCTTCCTATTTCTCTTCTTGACTCCATCCTTTGGGTTAAGGTTGATCATGGTTATTTCTCGCATTCCAATATAAAACTCAAGGTTGGTGCAGGGACCCTACAGAGTGGGCCTCTTGGGTTGATCATATTCTTATTGTCCCTTAATACAAGGATATACTCGAGTATCTTGGCCTTGTCATAATAATTGATAGTCTGAAAGTTTGTACAGTGGCTCAACATGGTTGGACTTTTAACTTGCTGGCTTCCCACTGAAGCAAAGATTCTCACACATTTGTTATAGGTTGGGGTGAATTTACTATCGTCATAGAGGATGTCTGCGAGCTACTCTCCCTTCCTTACTTTGGGGAGTATATTTTTACTAATGGCTACGAGGACCCCCTCGAATAAGAGATGGTGGAAGAACTTCAGTCATCTCTTTCTTAATGTTTCAAGTATGTAGCTATTGATGTAAAATGTATCACCACGCATTCCTTCACTAAATGATAGTGACATTGGATCAAGGATTTTGAGAATCTCCCCAAGGGGGAATCCTCGAGTAGGACCCCCAAGAGCCAAGAGGGTCCTAAACTTAACTCTCCCTCATATTTGGTAGCTTTTTTGGCTACTTTCCTTAGCAGATTCTTACTTCCAATGAGGCCAGAAGACTCTCCTCGTGAACTCCTTTTTAGATTGGCAGTGATGCTGGCATGAGGGAGGGTTGTTCCCCTTGCCTGCTTGACACTTGAGTTTCTATACACTTAGTTGGATCATGACCACGTTGATATTGAAAGACCATATTGCCCTTACATGTCACCAATTTTGCTAACTCCTTTATTTTAATGGCCTTCTTATTCGAACGCTTTCCCAACTTTGGTCCCAAGCAAAGGCCTATCATAGTAACATTGCCCATATCACCAAGTGGAACAAAAAGTCCCCTAAAAATCTCCTAGGGTCTTTGATTGACCGTGTGGATGAATTATGTTTCTACCCGTACTGCAAATGGGATGGTGGCACTTTTTTCGGGTATCTTTTTCACGCATTGGGGATACGTTTTACTGTCTAGCTGATGCAGCACAAGTCTCTTCCTTCCCACACATTAATGTTATGATAATGTTATTGCCTGGTCCCCTTCCTTCCAAGACAGAACTAGATCAAGGTTAGAATTCTATCATTCAAAGAGAGTTGTTAGACATTTCGATTATGATCAGGATGTTCATACCCCATCCTATCCTTTGAGCATTACTCCTTTTAGGCTATATTTAGAGGCCAATAGGAACTTCACCACCCATGGTATGTTATATAGAGTGAGTCACTTGGGAGGGCTATATGTTCCTCCTCATGATCACTTATCTACATTCACCCATTCTTGGTTCCTTCTCTGGCAGAGGCAGGTTCTTCTTATTCAAAATTGCATGGCTGAGGTCACTTATGAAACAGTTTCTACCAAGTATGACATTACCAAGTCCTTGATCAAAAGGACTCAGAAAGAAATTTGGTATCACAATACTACTCTTAAAACACCTCTCGAGAAAAGTCACTCCTATCTTGGTGAATCCACTCCTTGAAGAATCCATTTATTCAAAGCAGCCTAAGCCACAGTCTGCTAAGTCTAAAGGAAAATCTAAGCACAAAGGTAAATCAAAATCCCCTGTTTCTTCCCAAAGAAAACACCCTGACACGGATGTGTGAAATTTCATACTTGCCACCACTACTACTCCCTCTTCTCCCCATTCGCCCGTGAAGAG
The DNA here is from genome assembly GCA_949130495.1 of Sambucus nigra. Lineage (NCBI taxonomy): Eukaryota > Viridiplantae > Streptophyta > Magnoliopsida > Dipsacales > Adoxaceae > Sambucus > Sambucus nigra. The sequence goes on along the minus strand of OX422214.1, from coordinate 540,048,933 downwards.
TCGGGAAAGCAAGAAAAAGAAAAGAGTTGACACTGAGACTGTTGTTTGTTCTGTACCGAATCAGGGGTCGGACACTGACAATCTCAAAATAGAAGAGACTTACAGGACTGTTTGGGAGCAAGGTTATGAGGCTATAGGTCTTTCTTCCCAAGAGGCACTTATTACATCTGTTCTAGTTATCCAAGGTACTTTACCCGTGAGCGTGCGTTATTCTCTAATGGAGTAAAATTATCTAATTATATGTCAATCCCACAAACAAATTTTAATTCCTTTAATCCTAAAATATGCAACTATGTGATTCAAAAAATAAACCAAACCAAGCATGTAATGAAAACAGAATTTCAGAAGGAAAAAAAACTTAGGGAAAAATATTTTATTTCATTATAGTTTGTAAATCGCAACTTACAATTACAATTAAGAAACACAGCCCGATGAATCTCCCGCAGGTGACCCTCATCTTCTTCAGGAATGAATTCCCGCAAGAACTCAAAAATACCGCCGCCTTCAACTAGAAATGATTCCCGCAAGAATCATAAGAGCAACAATACAGACTCTTTCTCTACAAGAGTAAATTCAATACAGAATCAGTTGTGGGTTCCAAAGATGATTCAAAAAAGTATATATGAGAGATTGAGTGAATTAAAAAGGGTTTTGCCACTTTAAAAGTCAAGACTTAAAGAAGCAGTTCTGCAGTTTTCGTAAATGCAAAGTCTTAACAAAAAACCTATCGAAAATAGGAATTTATAGGCGGACACAAAAATTGAGGCGGCATAACCTCGTTCAAACGAGACTAAGACTTCATTCTAATGACATGCTGATGTCGTTTGAACGACTTAGACTTCGTTGCTAACGAGATGAAAAAAATCCAAGACAATGAGCACTCGTTTGATAAATGCTTCAAACAACCTTCTAACGAGACCCCAAGTCGTTCGAATGAGATTACCATCTCATATGAACGAAATCATCAAAAAATAAAAATATTATTAAGTAAAAACTGTTCGAAAAACTGCCTCGTTTAATAAAAAAAATAGTTTATAAAAATATCCCAATATTATATAACAAATCCACAAAAACCATAACAATAACTATACCAATATTACGTGACGTCGTGGATCATATTGAAGTTGCTTGATAATCGGATTTCTCCTCTTAAACATGTGAACGTGAAGTACCATAATGGAAGTAGCGAGATATACGATACTCGATGTAACCTAGATATATGGATAAGTCCTAGATGCTAGGGGCAATGATAGAAAATTTTCCTCTGCAAATCTCCCCCTATGGCTATTCCGATACAAAATAAAAAATTTAAATTATCCAAAAAATCTTATACAAATCTAATGCCCTCCTAGAGACCCACAAATGGAAAGATACTAAAGATGTAAAAAAAATTAACATTTTCAAACCTTTAAATCTCTTTCTCTTGATCTTCTTTTTGGGAACTTTGTCTTATGTGTACTTTGCATATGCTCATCAAAGTGTAACTGCACATAATAGACAAAAAAAAATTACCTATCGTGATGTACTGAGTTTGAAATAAAATACAACTCAAAAATCAAATCAATTCTTCCCAATAAATCAAACTCTCACTCCCCCATAATTCGTTCTCCTTCCTTTTATTTGTCCGAAATAGACAAGGAAAATAAATAAAGAAAGAAATAAAACGGAGTGTGTCAAAAGAATCATAGAATATTATCATAATATAATACAATAAGAATCAAGTAAATGATAAACTAAGCAAAACCAACTATTTTTTATTTCTCGAATATTTTCAAGCAAAAATAGTTTACAAAAATACTACACCACGTAGAAACATAAAAATAATTGAATCATGGAAAAGGGATGTAGGGATGTGAACACATTCTATAGGTAAATCAACATAGACAAACAAAACATATGCGCATGAAGGATTGAGACACCACTAAAGCAAGATCTCAAAGTCCACCTTAGGTGTAAAAATGTTGAACTGAAGTGAAATGGACTTAACCTATTCAACTAATTAAGGTCGTGAGTAATTTTCACAATAATAATGCCCAAAACTATGTAAGTCTTTTACGAGACTTCTTCAGGACGTGCAAACATGTTGATCTTTGACTAAATTCCCTCAAAACTTACATATAATTTTTTTTTCTCTCAACTCTTTTATTTTGAAGAAATCAATGTTCTTATGTAGCGAAGCATCAATGTTCTTTGACATTGGCCTGACACTTTATATTTTTCTTTTTATGTGCCTTTAATATTTTAGGCTTTTTTCCTTTTGCAAATGGTGGCTATTCACACAAATACAACCTGTTTTCGCGGACAGATTTCATTGCTTTAAAATATAACCCATTTACTGAAGATATGATTTTCAATTTTTCAATACGGGCAATGGTTCTTACAAGCACTACTTTCATTATCTTATTTTATCGCATTTGATTTGTTTTAAAAGCAAGATTGAGATAAAAAAAAACACTACAACTGGCACATGAAAGGTAGGTGCAATACTCAAATAAGTTCATGCTCGTGTGCATTAAAGGTGACAAGGAGTCAAACATGTAGCAAGTAGTAATCATATCACATCTTAATGACTCCACACCTTGTAAAGCACAAAATGAAATGATGTCACTTCTCAAAACACTATAAAATGGTCACGTTGATATGAAATGAATTGGTGACTCAGACATCTTTAATATTCATCCATATATGGTGTAAAACAAAATACAAAACTCTTTTTTGGATTTTTTAAAATATTCTTTCAAAAATAAATTCTTTTTGGCTTTTTCACTTTTTCTAATAGGAAATCGAAAATATTTTTGTATTTTTCCAAAAATTTTCAAGAAAAATAAAAATATTTTTTGACTTTTCAAAAAATATATCAAAATAGAAAAAGGTAAATACAATGGTAGTACACACTAGCAATAGGCATAAATAATATAAACATGAAAAATATCTTATGCTAGAAATAAGTCTCAACATCAATCATTGGTCCCGGACGAGTTCTCTAAAGGAGACGACATCCTATGAAAAACATCCATCAGATCATGTGAAGTTTTGACCAAATACTCAACTTTCTCATGGAAACACCCAAAATCTCTCATGTGATATGCGGGAGCATGCGGAGTAACATGTGTGGGAGTGCGTGAAGAAACACGTGTAGTAGCATATCATGAAAGATACCTATGAGATACACAACCCAACTTTAAAAAAAAATCCCTAAGGTGTCATCTTTTCTTGTAATGGGAACAAACATAAACAGACTTAGGATTACCTCTATCAAAAAGTCTAGGATGCACTCTCCTATGGGGAATCGGGCACCTAGGTGGGTTAGGTCGAGAACCATACGGATTTATCATAAACTCGAGAAAGGAATCGGGTGTAACATGGGAAGTGGATGCACCATCATAACCTATTCCTAGCCTCTCAAAATTACCCAAGGAGGGACCGATGAACATCTTTCTAACCTTCTTAGAATGTGTCCTCTAAAGTAACTTTAACCTCCCTGGCATGTTCGAGATTTCTCTCGAGTTGGGATACGCGGGCTTTAAGTTTATCACGAGTATCCAATAAAGATTGAAGATCTCTTGTAAGACTAGTCACGGTGTTGATCAATTCACTATTTTCCTATCCTACGATAATCAACAACTCATACAAAGAAACCTTCACCTTCTCGAGTTGACTCACCGATGCCTCACACACAGGCAAAACTTCTACCTCTCTTTCTAAATTTGTCACCCTAAGAGACAAAGCCTTATTCATATTTTTCATCTTCAATTTCTCAGTGTACAAATCACTAAACACCTTTTGGAGATCCCCTTCTCACTCACTTGCAATCACATCCTCACACTCACTCGAATGGATTGAAAAATCATCGAGGTTCTAATGTTTACATGTGTCCTCATTGTTGTGGGACAAACTATAAGTACTCACGTGACTGCCATAAAAGCAACGCACTTTTCATGTGGTGATTCTCCCCCTAAATCATCCGACTCGATGTCATATTCGCGAAGAGTGGATTTATTAGCAATTTCTTTGCCCTTTCTCTTTAGCATAGTGGGACACTCAAAAGCCTCAAACCTTTTGCCCTTGCACTCAAAACATCTTATCCCTTCCTCTTTCTCACCGCTATCATTGACCTCGTTCTTCTTTATGTTTTGCTCAAAAATCCTTTTATTAGAAGAATTATTTTCGTAGAATTTAAGAAACTTTCTAAAAAAAATTTGCAAGCAAGTCCAACTCATCGAAATCAACCTCACCCTCAAATTCAGACTCATAAACTTTCCCCTTCTTCTTTTCTTTAATTTGAGTCTTTAAAGCTATCACTTTATCCTTGGGCTTAATGGTTTGTGAAAACATGTCGATCTCATCAGTTTGAACGTCTCCTACAAGTTCTTCTAAGGTCTCCTACAAGTCCTTCTAACCTAAGAGTGTCTAAGACCCCTAAAGAGTTAAGCACGGTGACCTTTGGAAAAATAGGGAAGGGAGTGACCTCAAAATAATTTTCACGAATCTTGACTCCTCAATTTTCTCACCTAAATTAAAACTAGTGCTAACAATGTCCAATAACCTAGCATAAAATTCATCAAAATTCTTGGAATCTAACATGGTGATGGTCTAAAATTGGGTGGTCAATTTTGAATTTTAGATGCCTCAACAGCATTTGTACCCTCATGTATCAACTGGAGGATATCCCGTACTTCATTCGACGTAGTGCAAGTCATCATGCGATGGAACTCATTAGGGATGACGACTCTATAAATAGCACTATGGCCGCAAGAGTTATAGGTACTCCACTTAAATTCCTCATGAGTCCACGAAGAAACAGGTTTTGGATTCATGAAATTATCAATCGTGATCATGGGAGGAGTCCACCCTATTTCACAAATAAGCCATACTCTTTCATCAATTGTTTTTAAGGTGGATCTCATACAGGTTTTCCAGTAAGCATAATTTGATCCATGGAAAATTGGCATCCTATTATATAAGTTCTACATCACAAAATTTGTGATTTTTTAAAATTAATCTTCAAAACAATTGATATCACAGAAAAAATTTGCAAAAAAAGGATCTCACGATAGTTTGGTGAAACTCGCTTTGACACAAATTTGTGAGTGCGTTATTCTCTAATGGAGTAAATTTATTTAATTAAACGTCAATCCTGTAAAAAAAATTTAATTCCTTTAACCCTAAAACATTCAACTATGTGATTCAAAACATAAACCAAACCAAGCATGTAATGAAAGCAGAGTTTTAGGAAAAAAACTCATAAAAGACTTTTTATTTCACCCGTTATTAGTTCCTGCTCTGGTAGAGGCGGGAAAATTGCATGGTTGAGTTCCCTTATGAAACCATTCCTACCAAGTATGCCACTGCCAAGCTCTTGATCAAAAGTACTCGGAAAGAAATTTGGCATCGCAATACTACTCTTAAAACACCTCTCGAGCAAAGTCATTCCTATTTTAGTGAATCCACTCCTTGAAGAATCCATTTATTCAAAGCAACCTGAGTCACGGTCTGCTAAGTCTAAAGGCAAGTATAAGGGAAAGGGTAAATTAAAAGCCCTTGCTTCTTCCAAAAGAAAACATCCTGACATGGATGTGTCAAATTTCATACTTGCCACTACTACTCCCTCTTCTCCCCATTCGCCCGTGAGGAGTAGGGCAAGCAAGAAAAAGAAAAGAGTTGATACTGAGGTTGTTGCTTCTTTTGTACCGGATCAGGGGTCGGACACTGACGATCTCGGAGTCAATGAGGCTCATAGGACTATTTGGGGCAGGGTTGTGAAGCTATAAGTCTTTCTTCCCAAGAGACACTTATTGCGTTTATTCCAATTATCGAAGTTAATGTACTCGTAAGAGTTCGTTATTTTCTAATGGAGTAAACTTATCTAATTAGATGTCAATACCATGAACAAATTTTAATTCCTTTAACCTTAAAACATGCAACTATGTGATTCAAAATATAAACCAAACCAAGCATGTAATGAAAACAGAATTTCATAAGGAAAAAAACTTAGGGAAAAATCTTTTATTTCATTATAGTTTGTAAATCGCAACTTACAATCACAATAGAGAAATATAGCTCAATGAATCTCTTGCAGGTGACCCTTATCTTCTTCAACAATGAATTCCCGTAAGAACTCATAAAAACCGCAGCCTTCAATCAGCAATAATTCCTATAACAATCACAAGAGCAGCAGTAGAGACTCCTTCTCTACAAGATTAACTTCAATACAAGAGTAGTTTTGGGTTCCAAAGATGATTTACAAAAGTATATAGAGAGAGAGATTGAGTGAATCAAAAAGTGTTTTTCCTTTTAAAAATGAAGACTTAAGGCAGGAGTTCTGCAGTTTTTATAAATGTAAAGTCTTAAGAAAAAACATATTGGAACTAAGAATTTATAGGCGAACCCAAAAATTGAGGCGGTGAAACCTCGTTCGAATGAGACTAAGACTTTGTTCTAATGACATGTCGATGTCATTCAAACGACTTAAACTTTGCTTATAACGAGATGCAAAAATCAAAGACAGTGATCCCTCATTTGACAAATGCTCTAAACGAACTTTAGAAGACATCCCAAGTCATTTTAACGAGATTGCCATCTTATTTGAATGAAACTGTCAATAAGTTAAAAAAAATTAAGTCTAAAAACCTGTTCGAAAGATGCTTCGTTTTGTAAAAGAATAGTTTATAAAAATCTCCCAACACTATGTAAAAAATCCACGAAAACCAAAACAACATGTGACGTCGTGGAGCAAGTTGAATTTGCTTGATAGTTGGATATATCTTCTAAAACGTGTGAACGTGAAGTACCATGACGAAAGTATCGAGATATGTTATACTCGATGTAACCTAAAATCTATGGACAAGTCCTAGATGCTAGGAGCAATGACTGAAAATTTGCATTTACAACTCGAAACCTCTTTACTTAGTGAAATTGGCTCTTACAAAGTTTCCCATGTTGGTCCCCCTTCTCACTCATTTGAATAGTAACTAGTTAACTACGGAAGCACTCCTTCCTACGATGATAATAGTTCTTTTTTAAATGATGTGGATGGCACGGACTTTCTTAGTGAAGGCACTGCTGACACTTGCGCTTTTTTATAAGTTTCGACGGATTCTTCCAATGAAGACCAAATGATATACTATCTATTAAAGACATCCCTACTACTATACTTCTTCCCTACGGACAGGCTACGTGCCCTGATGTTGTAAGTTCCTTTTCGGGATTGCTTTACTTAGCTTTTTATTTATTTAGTCTCTTTTTTCATCACTGATTTATTTACTAACTTTTCCTTATGATATTTTCACAAGCTTCTTCTGCTAAGACGAGTGGTCCATCACCTCCTCCCCTTACTCGTGCTCCTTTCCCTCGAGAGAGTAATTCAATGCTTGTTTCCTCCTTGGGCCTTTCCAGAGAGGTTTGTTGCTACCTTCCCCCTAGCATACTTTATTTTTCTTTTACTTTATTCCTCCTTGTTATGACTTTATTTTTTTTGCCTCATTGCATCTTTCATTAGTATGTCCTACGATCACCAGGGCCTCTTATGTGACCTCGCGCTCCATTCAGGTATTTCACTAATTCTTTAAGTTTTCTGGTTTTGCCGTTCTTTTTCAAACTTATTTCCCATGCCTTCCCTTTATCTATATACTTACAGAGGACTGTATCCTTAGGTCAAACTACTCTACCTTCTGCTATTTCATCAGCATGCACTCCCGAAGTTAGACCTCTTTCTTCTTCATTCTCAAAAGTATGCCTACTCCTTTGGCATTTTTATCTTACCTATGACGTTTACCCTTATGTGCATTTTTACTTCTAGTCTATCATTTCTTATTTCCCAAGGGACCTGTACTTCTTGGTCTATATTTATCTGGAGGTACTCTTCCTTCTTTTGGGATTACTGAAAGGTTATCACCCTCAGGAAGGATTCTTATCCCCCAGGTCCTTATTTTTATGGATAGCAAACCTTTAGTCCATCTTATTTCCCATAGACCTTACTATAGCTTCCACTATTAGGCCTATTTCATAGCCTTCTTCTCTTTTTCAGGTATTGATGATTTTTTTTAAAGTTACAAATACCTCTTTTCTTTCTTTTGTAAAAATTTCTAACACTTTTATGATGAGCAGGTCACCATTATAGTCCTTTCTGTTGCTACTTCTTAAGAAGTGCCTCCTGCAATTGAGTCACCTTGCCCTACTGCTTCTAGTGGGGGCCTTACTATAGTTCCTCTTTTGGAAATTATTTTAACCTTAAGCTTTTACATTTTCTATACACTTGTCTTTTAATGAGGTAAGGGTTTACCAACACTTGCCTTATTTTCTTCATTTACAAGTTAGATTTGTAGAGACCTCTCTTTTTTGCAAAATCTGATTCCCTTCTTGCAGAGGTGACTCCTCAGGTGCCACTTTAATTCTATGTGTTTATTTTCTTCTTAAATATTTTTTCATGTGCTAACTAGTTCTCCATTTGGTTATAAGGCTAGCATTGTTGGGCCTTAACTTATAGGTTCTGTTGCGAGTCCCGCGGAGGTAATTCCACAGGTTGTATAGATTTTCATGTACATTTCTCGTCTATTCAGTGTAATTTTACTAACTTTGTTTTCTTTTATTTACTTTCAGACTAGCATGGCTGAGGTCCTTTCATCGGCCGACCTGTTATGAATTTTGGGGTAGAGACTCCCTGGGTACTTCTTTTGTATATATTAGTTCCTTACGGTCGAGTTGCTTTTTTTTTTTACTTTTATGCTTCCTTTTAACACACTTTTTATTTCGGTCCCTTTATCTGTGGTATTTATATTGTGGTTCTCAGGTTAGCACTATGGCGACCTTTGTATCTGTGGTGTATTTAGCTAGCGTTCCGAAGGATTTACCACTGGTAAGATTGTCATAATGGATTCTTTCGATGTTGATGGTTCTGCGTAAATATTTTACTAACCCTTACCTACTTCCTTACTTCTCAGGTTAGCGTCACAATTGTTCTTGTTTCTGTGGAACACTTAGTTAGCACCTCCGAAGAAACTATTCTGGTAAGTGCTTAAATGTTTATACCTTGCAACTTTCTTTTTCTGTGCAAACATTTGTTAATACCTACCTGTTTCTTTGTTTTCAAGTTAGCACAACTAATGCTCCGATATTTGTGGAGCACTTGCAGGGGCAGTTATGAGTCAGTATTCCTTTTTCCCCCCTTCTGTCTTTCTTTATTTCTTACTTTTACTGTGCAAGTATTTTCTAATACCTAGCCATTTCTTTATTTTCAATTTAGCATAGCTAGTGCTCCGATAGCTGTGGAGCATCTGCAGGGGGCATCTTTTAGTCAGGTATTATATTATCATTCCCTTTTTTCTTTTCTTCCTTTATTTTCTTCTTGCTTTTACTATGCAAGTATTTGCTAATATTTGTTTATTTCTTTGTTTTCAGGTTAGCATAGCTAGTGCTCCGATAACTGTGGAGCATCTCTAGGGTGCAGCTGTGAGTCACGTATTATACTGTCATACACTCTTCTCCAATCTGCCTTCCTTTTTTCTTGCTTTTTCAACGCAAGTATGCTCGTCTTCACTTCCCTATTTCATCATTTCCAGGTTAGCAAGGTGGGAATTGATTATGCGAAATGAGGGGAGAGTGTTACATTATGCACTCCTCAGGTATTTAATTGTTAAACTCGAGTGACTTTTAACTGTGAGTTTCCTGTTCTTTTCATTTCTATCCTTTATGAAAAGCAACATGCTAATATTTTTTTTACTTTTCTAGTCTACACTCCACACCCCGCGAGTCCTTCTCATCTCGGTGGCATCATACTCACCCCTCTGAGCTTTGGGGTAAGCTTTATATCATAGTCCATTAAGGAATCTAAGTATAGTTGTCCTTTATTTTCTTTGTTCCCCTGATTTAGCATATCTATGCTATCATTTTTCAGGATCCTGCTAGCGAGCCTGCTGGGACAGCTGAGGGGGGAGGCCAGAGCTCTGAGGACACTTTCTCAACTATGAGTGCTGACTCTGGATAGAAGTCCTCTTTAATTCCTTCGGAGGTAGAGTGTCATCATATTGGCAACGATGCTGAGGTGGAGGCTCCTTCGGCATTCATGAGAAGATTGTGGCATGAGGAGCAACCCAGGCATTTTAGGGCTCATGAGAGAGAGACTTTAAACTTGATTTTGGAGATCACCCTAAGACATTCACTTCTCAAAGTTTTCTTTACATTGATAGCCTTATGGTGTTTATCCTGAAGGCCCTTTCCATCCACGTCTTTAACTTCTTTGCTACCCACCCATCTGAGCTGACCAATGCTTCTACTTTTCTATTCTTAGATGCTCCTTGGGATCAGAAGCAATTCTATCACTTCCGGTTAGAATGGCTTGATACTACAGTCTATCACTTCTTGAGTGTTCCATTTAGAAAGATGGTGAGGCTTCACACATTCAGGCAGTCTAGGGCCACGCAGCGGCAGGCTAAGGCCACCAGGATTCAGGGTCAAATAGATCTACTCCAGGACAAGTTCGACAGTCTTGAGGTGGCTGATTAGGAGGATGATATTAAACTGGACAAACTAGAGGAAAATTTCATATGGAGGCAGGTCCATCATATGCTGGCACCATTTTTTGAGATGATCTATTTTTTTTATTTCTATTGGGTAGGCTATCTCTTCTCTTTTTTTTTTCTTTTTTTCTTTTTTTCTTTATCATGTAGATTTTGCCTTGTACATTCTTTTCCCCTTCATATGTAAAGCATTGATCACTTATTAATGAAAAACACCTTTTTACTTCCATTCTGCTATTTTATTTTTTGCCTTTATCTAAGATTTTGGCATCTGTTTACTATAACCTGCTCTAATTTTCTGTGAGCACTTGGTCCATTTGAACTGCCCCGTATATTGTGGTGGTACTTGCATAAATCTGAGCAAGTTATACTTCTTAGCGTAGCCCAATGTGACTGTGGGGTATTCAGTTATGCACATTCATTTTTTAAGGAATAACTGAGAGGGGGTTAGCCCACAAACTTTTGATAAAATTTCATAAATGTCATAAGTAATGAAAATAATTATTTCCTTATAATAAAAATTGCCTCTGGTCTATGGGATCCTCGTTCCAAACTTTTCTTAGGAAACTTTTTGTCTTAGAAAAATAACAAGTTTAGACAGGGGTTAGACCCCCTTCTCTAGATTTTCTAAAAACTAGTCAAGTAAATTTTTTTCTTCAGAACAGAGGTTAGAAATTCTTCTCTAGCCTATAAATCTGTATGAAATAATAAAAAAAATGTATGTATTTTTTATTATTACTACTCGAAAGATAACCTCCTATTGGTCTAGTGTAAAAATATTTATTTGTTGTGTCTATAAGGACTTTGTTCAATATACTTTTCTTTTGGCATGGATATTCCCCCAAGTATAATGAACAAATACCTACATGTCATGGACACTCTTCTAATATACTAGGGGTTCCGCTATTCTTTTAAGAAAGAGGAAAAACATATATTTGGTGTACCAACTTTACAACGTAAGCACAAAAACATACATGCGAATTTTAAATGCTAGTAAGACAAATAGTATTCATTTCATGTACCAAATGTTATTTACAAAATCTATGTTCATTGCTATCTTTACAGAAAAACTTTATGTATTTAGAGCAAGCTATTTAGCCTTTAAAATTAACAAACATCTAGTAAGAGCTAAGCATAGTATTTCTTTAGTCACTTACAGTTAATAGACTAAAGGCATTCACTTTTTGGTTCAAAAATCTGACAGTAAATCGACTTACCCACCCCTCGAACCACGAAGGGAACTTCCCAGTTGGGCTTGAATTTTTATGTTGACATACTAAGGAGATAGTGAATGAATGCACGTAGGACTAAGTCCCTTACTTGAAATTCCCTGGGCTTGACCAAGCTCTCGTAAGCCTTGGACAGCTACTGGGTGTAGACCTTGAACTCCTCCTCAGCCTTGTCTCTATGCTCATCTAGTGCCTCCATCTGCAAATGTCGAGGGTCTGGTATGAGGTTGTTACTTAGAGAAATCCTAGCAGAGGGAACTATGAATTCCATCAGTAGGACATCTTAGGTCCCGTAGACCAGTGAGAACGAGGTAAACCCTGTCGATTTTCTTTTTGAAGTACAATAGGCCCATAACACCACGGGTAGCTTCTCATCCCATGCCCCTGGCATGTCCTCAAGCATCTTTTTCAGTATGTTGATCAAAGTATTATTGTTTCTTCTGCTTGGCCATTTCCCTTTGGGTAGGAGATAGTTGAGCTATTATGCATGATCTTGTATTTATCAGTGAGGAGTCCCATTTCCTTGCATAAAAATTTCTTCCTATTGTTTGTGAGAACCCCCTTGGGTATACAAACCTGCATATGATATACTCTCCTATGAATTGGGTTACCACTTGAGCAGTGACTCTCCTTAGCGGGATTGCTTTTGCTCACTTGGTGTACAATCATGTATCAACTATGATGAAGTCCTTGTCGTGAGAGGCTGGGATGATCTTTCTCATCAGATCAAATGCCCGCGTGTGGAAGGCATAGGGAGCTACTACTCTTTGTCAACTTATTGAGGGGGAATGCACCATATTTCTATGTACTTGGCATGCCCTATATTTTTTCACATAACCAATGCAGTCAGCTTCCATGGTTGGCTAGTAGTACTTGAGTGTCATCAATTGATCATATAACTTGACACCTCCCATGTGGCGTGTCTTAAAATCTTCCTTCAGCACCATTTCTACATCCCCTTTAGCTATTCACTTCAATGCCTTCTCATTATAACCTTTCCTGTAGAGTTCCCCTTCCATTATATAGAAGTGAGCCAATCTCTTCTTGAGATAAATCTCATCTGCTCGCTCGACTGGCAACTCTCCATTTTTCAAATACATTGTGTAAGGTTGTCTCCAATCCCCAAATTCTTTTATGAAATTGGCTTCGGTTGACTATTCAAACTGTATTTGGCACTTTAAAAACCTTGCTGCAAATGAGCAGCCTCCATGCTCATGGTGGGCCAGTAGTAGCCCTATTGTAATCAGCGGTAAAGAGCGATATCAGTATCCCCACAATATTTCTCATGCATTATTTCCAACCTCTCTCTATCTTTTTTTATGCATCTTGATAGAAACCCCTCGGCTCTTAAAATAAAGTGTTCCTTGCAACAGGTGGTAGTTGGTCAGTTCTAACATGTTCATCTTTCCTTCTTTGATTTCTAATTGATTTATTACTGGGCACCTCCAATCATCCGGTTCTTCACTTAGAAATAAAGTCTTGACGGTAGTTGGCATCGTTCTTCTTTGTACTGTTATGGTCACTTCTAACTCGTCCATCTCTAATTTCTGGGCTATGGTGGCTAAGGCATCTGGATGCTTGTTCATTGGATACATCTAAATGGTGATCTTTACGAACTGACTCAATAATATCTGGATGATGGATCTATATGGTGCTAGGTTGGCATACTAGAGAGCAAACTCCTCATTAACTTATTTCACTACCAGGTTAGAGTCCCCTCGTATGCACAATACTCTAATGCCTCTTTTTAGTGCTCCAAGCAGTCCCAAAATGAGAGCTTCATACTCATCCTCGTTGGTTGGACATTTAAAATCAAGTTTGAAGGATAAGGTGATGTTCTCCTTCCCATTGGAGAGACTGATACCTGCTCCCCCATCCCCTCTTTTGTGAGGCAATCTTGGAAGTTTTTCCCAGGTAGATACTCATTAGGAGGCTCAAAGTTTTGGCTTGGGAAATGAGTTAGTAAATCTTCTACTACCTGTCTCTTTACAGCCTTTGGGGCTATGCACTTCAAATCATACTCTGATAAGATTAAGAACCACCTTGTTGCTCTTCCTACCAAGACCGTCCTCACTCATGAGTTACTTGATAGGATCACACTTGGTAATAATACGGAATGTAAATGCCAGCAGCTAATGCCTTAATTTCTGAGCAATAAACACCAAGTCCATACAAGTGGTAAACGAGCCCATCTACCCCTGCTCTTTCTTGGGCTAGTAAAACCCCTATGGATCTCTCCATTGAAGTCAGGTAGAGCAACAACAATGCGCCCACCTCTGGCAGTACCATAGTTAAGGGTGATGCTAATATCTTTGTTAATCTTCTCAAAGGCCTTCTTCTGCGTATCTCCCCAAACCCATTTATCTTTTTCCTTCATCAACGGAGTGAATGGGTGGGTTACCTCTATAAGTGTTGGTATAAATCTTTTCTGGTAAGAAACCTTTCCTAATAAGCTTTTGAGATACCTCTAACTCTTTGATAGTGGCATCGGTAGAATGTCCTTCTTCTCCTCATCTACATGCACCTATTACCAGTTTAGTACAAATCCTAAAAAATTTCCTGCAGTGACCCCAAAGGCACATTTCGAGGGATTCAACCTTATCTTATACCTGCGAAAACTTTCAAACAGTCGCCTCAAGTTTTTTGGATTTTACTAACAGGCCATCCATATAAAATTCTAATATGTCATGAAATAATTCATGGAATATGGTCATTATAGTTCACTGGTAGGTGTCCCCTACATTCTTCAACCCAAATGGCATGAGCGTGTAGTGAAAATTTCCCAACGGCATGCAAAAAGCAGTCTTCTTCGTGTCTGTCGGGTCCATCCTGATCTGATTGTAGACGATATATTTGTCCATGAAACTATACATCAGTTGACTCGCGGTATCATCTACTAGAGTGTCTATATTTAGCAAGGGAAACTTATCTTTAGGGCATGCCTGGTTCAAGTCGAGGAAGTCAATGCAAATCCAAATTTGGCTTTTATCTTTCTTTGCCACCGGTACAATGCTAGTAAGACATATAAGATATTGAATGGTTTTGATGAACCCCTCTACCAATAATTTATCCACTTCTGGTTTTATCTTAAGGTCTAGATTAGCTTTGTACGTGCGAGTGGCCAGTCCAATTGGGAAAGCATTACGAAGAACATTTAGTTTATGGAAGATCACATATGGATATATCCCAGGCATTTATATGTATTTCCAAGTAAACACCTTGGTGAATTCCTTGAGCATAGCAATGATCTCCTCCTTTTACTTTGGGTTCAACCCATTGAAGATTAGAATGGGTATGCTCTCACCCCCTTATATTCCCAAATTTATCTCTTCCATCTCCTACAGCTTCTCTTTTGGGCCATCTTGCGTGTATTCAGGAACCTCCTCTAGCTCCTCTACATGCTCTATAATATGCGATTCATCTACCACAAAACACTTTAGTGTCGGGTCGATGCACTCATCCCAGAACGCCGCTTGCGCAGACCGTTATAAGCGGTATATAACTTTTACGTCCGAAAGGACAACTTTCTTACATTTTCTAGGGGCTTGGCTACCTCCTCTACCTTCCTCTATCCCTTTTCCATCTGGGGAATCACTCTTTATCGTGGGCGAATATGAATAAATGTCCTCGGTTGGGCACCTCCTCCAACCACTTGCATCCCCTCTAGCCTTCTCGCTGAGCTCTTTCTCTCTTCCTCAAGCTCAGTATAAAATGTTGCATCTACCAAATGGTCTTCCTCATTAGAAAATGGATTATGAGTTGCCTTGATTATAATCTCGGCGCCTCGAACATTGTCTTTGGCACATTGATGATATGTTGAGGGCACCATTCCGTGAGTGTGCATCCACGCTCATCCTATGAGTGGTTGGTAGCTTGTGTTAGCATTGATAACGTGATATTTGACACGAGAATTGAAGTTCCCTAGCTTAATACCCACATTCATGTACTCAAGTGACTGCATGCCTGCGTTGCTAAATCCCAAAATTACTAGTGATACAGGCACTATCTTGTCTTGAGAGATCCCTGTCTCATATAGCGTGTTGATTGACATGATGTTATTGGACACTCATCCATCCATCAATGCGACGGGAAAAGAAATCCCACTAATCATGGCCATCACATAGAGTGGGCAATTATGAAAATATGGTACTTGTCTATATGCCTCAAAAAAGACTACCTCGAAAGTGTATCTTTTAATCAGTCACCCAATGGGTCCTTGCCATTTTAGCGAGGGCTCCCCTCGCCGTTGCACCAATTCTAGAATCTTCCTTATAATGAACACCCGGGTTTCATACTTCACCTCTATCTGGTTGAATAACCATTTAAACATGGGATTCCTTCCTATGGCTTCGCACTCAGAGTCCAAGTCTAGCTTATTGGTTTGAACAGAAATATATTCTTCCTTAGAAGCTCCTCTTTCATCTAGAGCCAGGATTACCTATACTTTTCCTTTTGGCGGGTCACTTGCTCAACCCCCTCGCGCTCGACTTCTTTTTTATCAGGATTGAAGAATTATTCTTCACGTATCCTCTCGATTTCAGCTTTTTGTTCTCTATTAATTGCCAGATCTTCTCACATCTTCTCATTATCTCCAAATTCCTTCAAGTCTCGAATTGCCTCTTCGTCATGTTCTACCACCATATTAGTAGTGCCATAATGGTATGTTGGAAGTGGGTTCTCATTGACATCTATGGGTGGCATCTGCAAAGTACCGTTGGCCACCTGCTTGTCAATGATCCTCCGTAGGTAAAAATAATCTTTGGTTGTGTGCTACACTCTCTGACGCAACTCATAATATTTTGCACCAGCCTTGTCTATTGTTGTTGGGACTTCCCCCATTGAGTGGGGTTGACCTGTTACCCCCTCTCGTACCAAATTGCGGTAACATTCCATCGCCTCTGCCACACTATAAGGCAACGGTAGTGGGACATCATCTCCAAACTTCCTCTTGTTTGTTAGGTTATTTCCTTTGAACCCTAGGCCTCCCTTTTTGCCCTTTGAACCTCCATCTACATATTCAATAGCTTGCCTCCAAGAGACTTAAAATCTTCCTGAGGTTAGAGTCACTTTCATTCTCCAATTTAAGGGTCTAGGCTTGATGATAATAGCTATGTTACTGGCATCCCGGATGATTTCTCTAAAAGTCCCATCTCTAGTCTCATTGACCAAATGGATTTTTTATTCTTCCAGTAGTCCCTCTACACATATTTACATAAGACTTACCTCAGCTACATTCTCATATACATCTAGTATCCTCTCGTGAAAATGCTTGATATATTGCATCATCTCTTCATTGGGCTTCTGCACTTCCTAATCTAGGTGTCTCAATGTGAAATCGTCCTCCGCCATGAAAAATTTCTGAAGGAACTGCGTGTGCATTTATTCCCATGTTGGGATGTTGCAAGGTTATGGTGGAAGTACTACTCCTTCCTTGTGAGGGTCTTATAGAACTCCCGTAACTTCAAGTTCTTGTCATTCCCATGCACTCCTAGGTATTCCACAAACGTTTTCACATGTTCTCTTGGGTTTTCTCCTTTGTTATTGAATTTTATGAACTTTGGTGGGATATACACTTCTGGGTATGGTTTCTCATTGACACATTCTGGGTAGGGGTTCTGCAATCCCCATACAGATGAGAAGTTTACCTATGAGAAGAAATCAACTTCTTCACTTCCTCTATAGAAACAGCTTTGGAGGGAAACTCCTTCAAACCCACATTGTTTATTGTCAGCGAACTCAGTGTTGTTACTGTTTGCTCCAGCACCACCTTTCGAAGTGGAGCCACCTCTACTGTTGTTGTTGCTAAAGCGGCTGCCCCTCCAGAGGGGGTTGTTGTTAGTGTTACACAGTTTTGGCTTAAACTTGCTAAATCTGCATTATTTTGCTTCAAAAACTCAAAAAGCATGCTCATTAAATTCATACCTATCAATGGAGCAACTGTTGTTGCACTAGTTTGTCCTACTTGAGGAGCAGGTGCTTTAGCTCCAATCCCGACCACCTCCTCTTGGGTGGTTTGGTCACTCTATACTCTATTTCTAGTTGGAGTGTCTTCAAAGACTAGCTGCTTAGAAACATTATAACCTTCTTTGTCCATGGTAATGAGGATACCTCCCCAGTTGAGTTGCCAAATATAATAGGGTGGTTATAATGGGGTCTATGAATAACTAGATTGATTGAGATGTGACCCACTTTAATGGACTCTAACTTCAAGGTCTCAAAATTATCCGGGTATGAAAAGCTTATATTTCTGGTTAAAATGGAGTAAATGTTATGGACCTCCCCTTGCAAATATGAAACTTAACAGATAATAATGATAACTTGGAAAAGAAGATCTCTTGAGAATGATGGTGTAAGGACACAAATTTCCAATTGAGCCTTTATGTAGTGTTGGCTCAATTCCGGATAAAAATGTTTGAGTCATGGGATAGAGTTCTTTACCATCCTTCAAGCCTATGACATTCTAAAGTTGAAGATGTAGCGGCCAAGATTAAAGCTTCATCAAATGCCGAGTTTGTTGTGCCTCATTTCGAAGTCAACAACATTGGTTCCATTAATCCTAAGGTATGAATGCATTTTAAATATATATAGAGGAGATTGAAACAATTAGTATTGGGTGTAATTTTATTTTAAACTGATGTTTATTTTTAAAAAGTTACTTTAAAACTTTAAAATAAAGTTTCTGGGCTAAAATTGAATTTTTAAACATTCTGGAAAGTCTTTCGATATTGTCGTTCGAACGAGTTTTTCGTTCAAACGAGAATATCATTCGAACGAGGTTTGCCAACGACCTGCCTTTGGTTAGCTAGAAGAAATGTTCGAACGAGACTTTCGTTTGAACGAAAATCTCGTTCGAACGAGACTTTCATTTGAACGAAAATCTCGTTCAAACGAGATTGCAGGCGATAAATTTTTCTAGCAGTTTTGAATAGTTTTTCATATGTTTCCACTTACCTTTACCCACTAACTTTTGGCAGAAGTTATATGTGCGGGAACCAAGTTTGAAAAACTAGCTTTTGACATTTTCTAAACACTTTTTAGAGAGAACATTTTGGAGAGAAAAATTCCTAAGTTCAAAAGTTCATGTTTAAGTGTTTGTAGTTCAAGAACATTATTTGTTTATTCCAAGTTTTCATATATATACATCTTTCTTGGAGTGTTTTGGCACCGGGTTTACTCTACTGAGTTGAAGAGTTCATTTGGGTTTTCTTCTACATCCCTCAAAGAAGAAGTTAGTTGTTTTGATGCGGCATTCTCACATGGTGAAAGGCACCATGTGTGGTTGACGGTGTTCCTAAAGTCTCATTGGTTAAGTCCAATGTTTTGGTAGAGTTCTGGGGTTGTCGACTAGGCGGAGGTGTTTACAAGAAGACGCGTCAAGGCTTGAAAGGAGTCGATTCGAGGAAGTAAGTCATCTGTCCTGTAATTGTAAAACCGTACTTAGTGGACTTAAGGCTAGGGTCGTCCGAGGTTTTTTTCCGTTGTGGGTTTTTCCTCGTACATCGCGGAGTAGTGGTTATTTGTTTACTTTATCTTTTGCAAATCTCACCTTAGATGCATGCTTAGGTAAAACGATAAAATTGGTTTAAATCACTACTCTTGTTTAATTTGGTGCTAAATAATATTTTGGGTAAAATTGATATAAATTTAATTCAAGCCATCATTTAATTTGTTGAAATTGGTTTGGCCTAACTTGGTAATATTGAAAATATGGTTTAGGGAAATTCTAGGACTTGAGTTGAATTAATTTGGTTTAAGTGAAAAATGTATTTGTTGTTTAATTTAATTTCACTTTGAACTTGTTTAATTTTAATTTGAAAAGAAATTAAAATTTAGTGTTTGTATGTGTTTATTTGAACCATCTCGCTTTCTCATCTTTTAAAGGAAATTGAAATTATCTTTTTGGATAAGATTTTAAAAATTGGGGGCCTCGTGTTCCAACAAGTGGTATCAGAGCCGGAGCGCTAATTTATTGCGTTAAAGATCGGTTTTTTGGCTTTTATAATTTTTGTGATACTTGTATTTTTTGATGGTTCATTATTTACTCACTCTCATTTTTTATCTCTCGATGGGACGTCTTAATGATCATTTGTCCATTTCTAATGATAATGAAGTTTTTGTTATTCGAGAGGAATTTAATGGGCTTAATAAGTGTAATGAAAATTTAAGAGAATTAAATGTGAGACTTGCAAAGAGAATTAAATTTCTTAAAAATGAAAACTTATGTTTTAAATCTAGAATTGAACTTTTGCAAACCTCACTATCTCAAAAAGATATTTTTCGTGAAAAGCTCATGGACATAAATTACCATTATAATATTTTAAATATGTCCAAGAAAGAGAGTGATAATCGAGAAAAGACTCTTAGGGACAAGTTTGCTCACATTGAGGGGGAGAGTGATAACCTTCTAGGAGTTATAGAAAATTTAAAGAAGGAATCCCATAAAAGAGTCTAATTTATTACTTGAGTCCAAAATTTTAAAAATGAAAAATGATTTACAAGACTCAAGTAGTAGTTGTAATGGTTCTAGCTCATCTTGTTCCAATATTTCCATTGCTAATGCTAAGACCATTGTTTGTTTTAGAGGGTCAACTTTATCCAATGACTTTAGAAAAGGTCACACCTTAGGTATCATTCCTCGTGTTTTTACATGCTTGCATTGTGGTAGGAAAGGTCACCTTAGGTCATTTTGCTTTGATCTTAAAAGAAGTCCTAGGAAGTCTATGTCTAGCATTTCATTATTTCCCAAACCCCATCATTTTAAATATACATCTATATGGGTTATGAAATCATTTTTAGACACGATGGATATTAGATTTGTTGATTCTCATTTGCTTTCACATGAAACCTCTCTTGCTAAATCTAAAGGTTGAATGTGTTAGTTGTTTGCATACTCTACCTTTTTGTTCTTCATATTATATATCATTGCTAGGTGTATGCATGTTTAATCATTTTCTAGTATATGCTCCATGCTTAATCACATGCTGGAATTATGGTTTTTGTGTATCTTTTGAATTATACTTTCTTCATTTTAGTTTGCATTTAATGAAAAATACAAAAAGATTTTCGTTTATCATTTGTGTTTCACCTTTTTAGTCATTTAGACTTAATAAAAAATACAAATGATTTTTTTTTGTCTTTTGGAGTAAATATTCTTGTTTGTTTGGATTAAAAATTTAAAAAAAAAACTCAAAAAGATTTTTTTTTTTTTTGTATTTTAGTTTGCCACACTCTATGTGGCATATACTTGTGTTTGAATCCCTTGTTTTTCGCTCCCATGTGGCTAGAACTTTTGGTTTAGATTGTCAATCCTTATTATGTTCTTTACCATGCTTACATGAAGTAGTTGGATTTTGTGTTGTTATAATGGATTATATTTTTATATGCCTCAATTCACACATGCACGAGCTCACTTGCAACATAACTTTATATGTATATTTGAGCTTTGTGAGGTGTTCTCCTACCAATCTTGTCATCTACATGTTATGTGACCTAGGAGGACTAGTGCATGTTAAAACCCGTTGCACGTGAGATTTGTGTGAGATATAAAAATAATATATATAAATATGCACAGGGAAGGGCTCCGAAAGGAAATATCAACCTTCGCGAGTAAGCCACCGTTGGTTGGACCTAAAAGAAATACGTGATCCAAAGGCCTAAAAGAATAATGGCATTAAAAGAATAACAATTGCTAAGGCCTATGTTTAATTGATATATTCATTCAAAATTATATATGCTTATTGAGGGAGATTGGATGGTATATCAACGGTTTGCACAATGTTCGTTTATCCTAGTTATACTTCCAATGTCATGACTCTTTTGGTTTGTAGAATCATCAAAATTCTAGGCTTGTATGCATTGTGTATGTTTGTTCATTGAGTTCAATTTATATTGTCACATGAGATTATGTTCAAATGTGATGAAGTTTGCAATCAATTGAGAACTCCGTGAATATGTTTTAAGTGATTGGGTCTAAATTTAATTGTTACTAGTTCACACCCCATCACTTTCGTTTCCATATGACACATTTTTGCCATACGAGTGTGAAAAGCTTATTTTATTTTTTGTCACCTGTGTGTTTGTATCTATATATACGTGCATGTGCATTATTGGTATATTTAGTCTATGTATATATATGATTTTTTATTTGTCTTTGCCTTGCTTTCTAGTCCATCTATGCTTTTCTTCGTAATTGGTATCTATCTTATTGCATTCTTTGTTGATAGCACATGCTTAATACTTTATGTATCATATTAGTATCATTTTCTTGCATCTTAGTTGGTATCCTTTACTCTTTGTATGGATTAGTTATGCTCTTGTTGCCTATATGCTTTCATTCTCTTATCACTTTAAGCATCACGTTTAAATTAGTTTTTTATCCTTTGTCTATTCCTGAACAAAAGGGGGGAGAATGATAGGGAAGAAATGGTATCTAATCCTATTGTAATCCTATCTACGTTTAGGAGATTTAACTTAGGGGGAGAGCGTTATCTTCTTAGGTTGGGAGAGCGCTATATTCTTAGGTTGGTCATAGTTGATAAAGGGGAGGATTAATTTAGGGGGAGTATGTAATTTATATGCATTTAATATTCTTATTCCCTGAGCATTTAATTTATATGCATTTAATATTCTTATTCCCTATGCGTTTGATAGTTTGCTTAAGTGTGCAGGAATTCTTATAAATGGCAACTTTCATCGTCGGCAAAGATATCGATCCTTGGGTCTTTGAGTCAAGCTATATATTTGTTATTTGGGGTGGGATATGTTTGAGTCTAGTAGAGCTTGACGGCCCTTTAGGATTTTATTTTGGTTTTTATCCCGGAATAGCAAAAGGGGGGAGATTTGTAAGGACACAAATTTCCAATTAAGTCTTTATGTAGTGTTGGCTCAATTTCGGATAAAAACGTTTGAGTCATAGGATAGAGTTCTTGACCATCCTTCAAGCCTATGACATTCTAAAGTTGAAGATGTAGCGGCCAAGATTAAAGCTTCATCAATTGTTGAGTTTGTTGTGCCTCGTTTCTACGTCAATAACATTGGTTCCATTACTCCTAAGGTATGAATGCATTTTAAATATATATATAGAGGAGCTTGGAACAATTAGGATAGGGTGTAATTTTATTTTAAACGATGTTTATTTTCAGAAAGTTTCTTTAAAACTTTAAAATAAAGTTTCTGGGCTAAAATTGAATTTTTAAACATTCTGGAAAGTCATTCGATATTGTCGTTCGAACGAGTTTTTCGTTCGAACGAGAATATAGTTGGAACAAGTTTTGCCAATGACCTGCCTCTAGAACTTCGTTAGAAGTATTGTTAGAACGAGGCTTTCGTTCGAACAAAAATCTCGTTCGAATGAGATTTCAGGCGGGAAATTTTGCTTGCAGTTTTCAGCAGTTTTTGCAGTGTTTCCACCTACCTTTACCCACTAACTTTTGGCAGAAGCTATATGCGCGGGAACAAAATTTGAAAAACTAACTTTTGACATTTTCTAAACACTTTTTAGAGAGAACATTTTTAAGAGAAAAATTCCTAAGTTCAAAAGTTCATGTTTAAGTGTTTGTAGTTCAAGAACATTATTTAAAAAAAAATACTTTGTTACACCCATAGTTTGTTTATTCCAAGTTTCCATATATATACATCTTGCTTGGGGTATTTTGGCACCGGGTTTACTCTACCGAGTTGAAGAGTTCATTTGGGTTTGCTTCTACATTCCTCAAAGAAGAAGTTCGTTGTTTTTCTTCGGCATTCTCACATGGTGAAAGGCACCATGTGTGGTTAACGGTATTCCTAAAGTCTCATTGGTGAAGTCCAAGGTTTCGGTGGAGTTCTGGGGTTGTCGACTAGGCAGAGGTGTTTACAAGAAGACGCATCAAGGCTTGAAAAGAGTCGAGTCGAGTCAAGGAAGTAAGTCATCTATCTTATAATTGTAAAACCATACTTAATGGACTTAAGGCTAGGTCCGTCCGAGGTTTTTTCCCGTTGTGGGGTTTTCCTCGTACATCGCGGCGTAGTGGTTATTTGTTTATTTTATCTTTTGCAAATCTCACCTTAGATGTATGCTTAGGTAAAAAGATAAAATAGGTTTAATTCACTACTCTTGTTTAATTTGGTGCTAAATAATATTTTGGGTAAAATTGATATTAATTTAATTCAAGTCATCATTTAATTTGTTGAAATTGGTTTGGCCTAACTTGGTAATATTGAAAATATGGTTTAGGCAAATTCTAGGACTTGAGTTGAATTAATTTGGTTTAAGTGAAAAATGTATTTGTTGTTTAATTTAATTTCACTTTGAACTTGTTTAATTTTAATTTGAAAAGAAATAAAAATTTAGTGTTTGTGTGCGTTTATTTGAACCATCTCGCTTTCGCATCTTTTAAAGGAAATTGAAATTATCTTTTATGATATGATTTCAAAAATTGGGAGCCTCGTGTTCCAACAGATGGCTACAATTATAGGAGTGAAAAGAAAAGCACTCGACACATAGAGAGAGAGAGAGAGCACGGAGAGAATACTAGGTCTGGTGTGATTTTGACAGAGTAATAGTATAACTTGAGTTTTCTGTTCCAATTTGACCTAGCCCAAGGGTCTTATTTAGAGATACAAGCTAGGGCTAACATAGCCTTTTGTGCTCCAAAAATGAGAGGGAACTTGAGGGACAAGGTCTGAAGTGTACCTTTTGTCCCTACATTGTCTGTAATTTCCTGTCCCCCTCTGAAAGATAACACTTGGTGGAAACCAAAGTCCAAAAGCAAATATGTCTCCTAATGGAGACAAAACATATGATTCAGTAATTATTTTTTTAAACAGTAACTTATTGTACAAACTTTTGTAAACTTGAGAGTGACCTTGAGGGCCACCCTCTCTAAAATCATTTGTAAAAGTAATTTCTTTTTTTAGCTGCCACGTGTCTACTCACCGAAATTATGACTAAGTGTTGGTTGTGTAAGTGCTTGAGTGACTCCTAGGAGTCTGTCTGTCTTAAAGTGATAAGTGGTTGAGTCTTGCTCAAAGAATCTTGTGTCTCATCCACCAAGACAAAACTCCCAAAAGAACTCAACTGGCCTCTTTGAGCCATGCTTACTCAAATAGGCTACTTTTACAAGTAAATAAACATTAGTACTTTTTGTTATTTAAAAGAATTACTTTTTATATGGCGAGGGTCCCCTCATGATAGACCCCCTCATCCTGACTTATTTTGTTCCTTGGGTCACTTATGTCTTGAACCCCTCGCTGCAAAATAATATTTGGATCTTAGTACTGGCATAGGGTTCCTCACTATGGACTCCCTCGCCTAATTTTACATTTTAACTGGCATTGGAAGAGAGGTCCCTTGCTCGTGGACTCCCTCACCCAAATATCATTTTCACTTGGTGTTGGAAGAGGTATCCCTCGTTGTGGACTCCCTCACCTAAATAATATTATAACTGGCATTGGCAGAGGGGTCTTGATGTTAACTCCCTCGCCTAAATAATATTTCAACTGGCATTTGGCATAAGAATCCCTATCTTGTGGACTCCCTTGCCTAAATAATATTTCAACTGGTATTTGGAAGAGGGTTCCCTCAGTTGTGGACCCCCTCACCTAAATAATATTTCCACTGGCATTGACAGGGGGTTCCCTCGCTTATGGACTCCCTAGCCTAAATAATATTTTGAATTGTGTAACAATGCCCCTTTATAGCAACACATATGAACATAAAGGAAACTAACTCATCATGCGATGTGAAGTGAAATGTCAATGATAAACAAACTCAACAACACAAGTACAAATAATCCAAAATAATTGTAACATATGATATTAACTTTATACAAACTTAAAGCATATGACACCAATGTAGTCAAATATGAGGAATATGGATTCAACGCATAAAAAGACTCAAAACAAGTATACCATGTATATAAACACAAATAAAATAAGAACACACATAAATGTATAGGTATAACAACCACATAAGACATAAAAATAAGTTTTGTACACTTGTATTACATAAATGTGTCTAAACCAAATGTGGTAAGGAGAGAATGGGAGTGAAATAGAAAAAAAAATATATCCTAAGCACTCAAGATAGTCCAAGGAGTTCTATTTGATTGCACACTACACCAAAACAGCTAACTTATCATGGTCTTTGATCGTGACAAGTCTAATTTGCTAAGGTCTTTGACCTTGACAAGTCTGGGGGTAACTTCTTTATCACGGACTTATCACAGTCCTGTCACGATCATGTCATGGTTGTCACGATCAAAGACCGTGACAAGCCCATGATAAAACCAAAAAAATTGTAACGGTTAAAGACTGTGATAATTCTAGACATAATTTTATAAAAAACTGTTGGGCAATATGGCCATTGCCACAACCCAGTAGTATATTTGTACATGTTATAGAAAAATTGTACCTATCCAAACATCATATATCTAAATAAAATAGAAATAATGTACCCAATCATGGCATATATAATCCATATCCAAATAAAATAGAAATGCAAATATCCATATCCGAACCAACATGTACCAAAATCAAAAAATTACAAATACAATCCAATATCAAAATAAAAAATATAGAAATAATTTCATGAAGAAGGGTCTTGAGCAGGTCGGATGAGGAAGGAAGGACACACGACATATGAATTGAGACATCCCTCAATATGCTGAATGCCACATTGTATGCGCAACCAAAAAGGTGAGTTCTCCTTTCCGTCTACTACATGCGTGACGCGCACTCTTGTCTCAATGTCTTGTGGGGATGTCCATGAATCGGCATACCCGAGCTTAGACCCCCTATCTATTGGATCCTCACAATATATATCGAGTAAAAACATGCTCGGCCAAACGATTGTTGACATAGGCTGCTCGACGGGGTCACGATGGGAAATGGATCATCATATGGTGACAAGTCCGTGCATATTGGCGATAAAGCAGTGATGTCCTGGTCCTCGTCTAGCTCTACCTCCTTCTCCTTCCCCTTGCCATTGCCCTTGCCCAACTGACGCTTCATGAATGCGTACTTATCTAGGACCGTTGCCTCCAACCTTGATAGCTTATCGTCATGGGTGTCCACCTTATGTGCCAATCCAGTGTTGCTCGTCTCCATTCCGATTATCCTCAACTTCCCTACCCACGAGCTCACCTCCCTAGTCCTCCCCTTACGATCCGCACTTGGTTGAGTGCATCCGTAGGCAAAGATGCTTTGTTGGCATCAGACTGCGACCCATTAACTTCCTTAAGCTTTACTGGAAAGACAAAAAGTACACGATTAGTTAATTAAGTAAATAAAAAAAATATAACGTAATTAAAAAAAATTAAACATTTATAACTTACAATGGTGGATGCGACGCTTGAGGTCACCTCCTTGTCCTTGCCCTTTTTAGTCCAAATTGCCACATAGGGAGCCTATGTGGCCTACCCCCAGGGCCACTCCCCGTGTCTTGAAAAAAATAATACAAAATTAGTAAATAACGCAAAGTAATGCTAAATTAGAATAACATAAAACTAAAATTAAAGAAAAATAAAAACTCACCGTCCTGTGCTCCACCTCGGCGTAAGACGTCCGCCCGGAGTAGTGCAAGTCCAACTTTTTTTCCCTATTGTCCCTACCTGTTTGGCGAGATTCCAATTGCCGCTCATTGATCCCATTGTCGACAAACTTTTGCCATTGTACCAATGAGATCGGCTCCTTCGGGGGGACGGTGTCACGTACTCTCAGAATTGACTCTCGGGTCTTCCCAAAGTACTGTACCCACATATTTTTCTTCCACGTCTTATATTGATCCCTTAATTGTTCCAACATGGAGTCGAGGAGATATGGGGGCAGGCCTAATTGTTCCTGTAAAACAAATACAAACCAAAAACAAAGTATGTGTAAGTTGATTATAAATATAAATATAAATACACTACCTGTAATGCCCCCCAAATGTTCATCTCGATGTCATTAGGCATGGCCTTCCAATCAGTGAATCCCGGGCCAACGATCGCCTTCATCAACTCTAGCGGTCTAGCCAATAATGCCATCTTATCTCGATGAAGGTCCCTAATTTGCCCCATTTTGGGGACCTATTGGCCGAGGACCCCTCGTCGCCTTCGCTACCGCGCTAGGATGAAGTCATTTTCTGCAAAAATTGTTATTATTAGCACAAACATATATATGTACTTTGAATTAATGCTAAAATTCGATAATAACAATATATACCAATACCAATATCAATTTATACCAATACCAATTTATACCAATAACAAATTCAATTTACACACATGCACACTGCCCCCCCCCCCCCCCAACGCGCACACAGTCCCGAGTCATGGTCTTTGAATTATTGCTTTAATTGATTAAATCCCAATTAACATATTCACTTGGTTATTACAAGCATTAAAATGATTAAGTACAAATGAATAAAAAACATTAAATTATCGTTCGATAATAATAAAGCACTAGAATAATACAGCTACTGGTCATTACAAATAATTTGAATACTTATTACAAATCTAAAAATTGTTTCAAATTCGGATTATCATAAAAATGGACTGATATTCGGTAGGAATAGCCAAGTCATCCACACTACTATTTAGATGCTTTGGCGCATGTAGGATGATTGACCACGGCTCATTGTTGATATACTCCGAGTAAAATACTTGCTTGACCTTTTGAAAAACACAAACAAACAGCTCATCGCTCACATGTTCGTTGCTCTTTAACTTGGTCAAGTCAACCATGATCAAATTGGTGCCAGGATCAACTTTACAAGCATTTTTATCCTCAACTCTTACCCAATCACAGTAAAATACAACCTCTTTGAAGCTTATATACTCCAATTCAAATATATTTTGAATTACAACATAGTAAGTCATTTCATCTTCAACGGGGTTTTTATCTTTCGCGCTCGCTCAAAAGAAAGTAAGAGCCTTATATGAAATGCCCGAGTTTTGTACATTTATATTTTCTTCGTACACCCTTACACCGAATACGTAACCATTTAATCGATACTTTTTGTACTCTTTTGCTATGAACAAGGGTCCAATAGCTAGACGAGCAAGCCTTGATGTCGCATCACCCATCTTTAAGCGCTGAGAATATAGATAAATTAATTAGGCTAGTTGTAAATCTTTCTTGTAGTGTGACATTTGGTAACAGCCATTTTCATTATAGTTACCACGTGTGACAACCACAACCTAAATTCGTTGTTTGATTGTGCCATTGTTTTTCGTCTTTTATTGTTCTCACAGGCTTCATATTTTCTACATAGATCGTGATGAACGTATTAAAAAATTAATCATGTAAAAATTAAAATAATGTAAAAGTTAAAATAATTTAAACTTAATTTTTCCATTCTTCGACATCTTCATATGTGTCAAATAGATAACGAGCTAATTGTTCATGTTGCAACCCCGTTAATTTCACTTGTTTGCCCATCACATGACCACCCTCATTGACAAACTCATCATTGTTAACCACGCTAGTCGAGTCGGGCATATATTCCCATGTGTAGATTGATGACTCCACAGTGATGTATTCCTCTGCAATTGATCCTTCAATGTATCGTGTATTCTTTACGTAATCTTTGAAAACTTTCATCAATATTTCAAATGAATACATCTAGCGATATCTAATTGGATCGTAAAGAAGTCCCATATCGCATAGGTGTACCAAAAAGTAAACACTTAAGTCAAACAAATATGGGGGAAAGTACTTCTCTAAGACACAAATAGCTTTTTTCACCGCCAAATTTGCGGCCACTATGTGATCTTGATTGACTACCTTCTCACATAAAAGTGAGAAGCAGATACTAATTTACAAAATAGTGCTCCACAAATCCTTGTTCTTGGAGAAACAGTGCTTAAACAATAGAGGAACCAATTGAATGATCACATGTCAATCGTGGGACTTACACTTATGTATGTGTAAATCATAGGTAGCATAATTCAAAATCCTCTTCAAGTTGGACGAAAAATTATATGGAACTTTCAAATTATATATTGTGTCTAAAAGCACCTTCATTTCCTCACTCGTCAAAGTAAATGCACCGCGGGGAATTATTGTCCTTCCCCTACTATCTTCTTTTAACCATTGTTGTGGCTTAAGTTTCAACGCTTTAAGGTATTTTCGTGCATTTTCCCCATCCTTCGAATGACTCCCCCAAGGCAGGTGCCCACAATATGTTCAGCAATGTTCTTCTCTGTGTGGATCACATTCAATACATGGCGCATTGGGTTACTCTAAATTGACCTACTCGACCGTGCCTTTCTTGTCTCGATTTCATTACCAGTTAGGGTCTTCTTATGCTTGACATTCTTAAATATAGGATTCTTACCTATCATATTAGGGTCACAATCAAGAGATTTACTTTTAATTTCTGATCCTGAAAGTTTTTTCTACGGTAGCCTATGTTCAACCCCGCCCAGTAAAAAATTAGAAACTTTCTCAAATCTAAAACTATGAGTGTGGGGTAAAAATGTCCTATGGCAATGGTATACATTTTTTTTGTCTAGAGGGAAGACGAAGAGATTCAATCTTCTCTCCACAAATAGGACCCCCAAATAACCATGTACTACACAACCAGATAATGTCTTATGAGCTGAAAAATCATGAATTGCCCATATCAACATAGCTTTCAGCGTAAACTCATCTTTTATAAAAGAGTTAAATGTTATCACACCCTCTTCCCATAACTTATTTAATTCTTCAACCAAATATGCTAGGTATACATCGATGTCCTCACTTAGTGCCTTTGGCCCAGTATCAACAAAAACAGCATCAAAAATTCAAGTCTTATACACTTTGAAGGAGGGAGGTTGAGTGGGGCTAGGATCACTATCCATACACTCTGATTGGCGCTTAGATTTCCAAATGGATTAAAACCATCTATTGATATTGCTAAACGAATGTTACGCTATTCTCTAGCAAAATTGGGATACTCAAAACTTAACCTCTTCTAAGTAGTAGAATCAATAAGATGACACAGGAGATTATCCCCTGATTCTACCCTATCATGCCAAGTCATTACCTCCTCTATCCATGGTAATGTGAAAATTTTCTTTAATCTAGGCCCAACGGGAAAATATTTCAACACATTTTGAGGAACTTTTGAGCTTGTGCCTTCCTTGCCAGTAGATTGGACATATCTAGGTTCATCGCATGTCGGACACCAATCGAGATTTCTGTACTCCTTTCGATATTGTATGCAGTCATACACACAAGCATGAATTGATTTATACTTCATTCCCAAACCTTTCAAACTATTTTTTATAGTAGGATAGATGTTTGGAAGCGTATTCTACTTGGATAGCAAGCCCTTCACCCAATTAAAAATTCCTGTCATGTTATTACCAGACAAACCATATTGGGTCTTCAAACTATGCAAACTAACCATGGTATGTAAATTTGTTTAATCTATCTCACGGTTAGGGTATAACAGTTGGCTCACCTTCAATTTTAAACTTCGGTAGTCATCGTCAAGGTTTATCCCGATATCTTCATGAGCAACTGAACCTTGTATATTGTCAGTGACCTCATTCTCTTCCACTTCAAGAACTCCATACGCATCATCAACTAAATCCTCTAACATATTATGATCTACATTGTCATTCTCCCCTTGTACATTTATCCTACTTATTGAAGGTTATTGTGAAGGTTGCTAGGGGACAAAAGGAACTTTTGATTCTCTGTGAAAAATCCAAATTCGATAACTACCTTGCATACCCCATCTTAACAAATGTAGTTCAAATGTTTTTCACTCAAACACCTTACCATTCTTACACCTAGCACACGGAAACTCTTCATCATTATGATATCTCTTTGCATATTTCACAAATTCATTAGCACCTCTGTGAAACACATCCCCTAATCTATTTGTCTCACTAATCCACTCTCTGTATTTAGGATATCCCATCACAACCACTATAAACAATCGCTTATTATGGGTAAGAAGTGTATATTCATGGATTAGTGTAAACAAAAGTGTGAATATTTAGTTCCCACTAGTATAAACAATCATCTATTGAATGCGTACGCATAAGAACTGGAAGGCTAGTTTCTATACGTAAATTTATTCATGCATTCAAATTCAAATTCAAATTCAATTTTAATTTTAATTTCAAATTGAAATTAAAATTCACTTTATAATATTAATTCCTATTTCCTCCATCTCCACTAAAGGGTGAGTGGTCCTATCCCATTATTCAAGACCGCATATTTCTGTAATATACTTAACATCTCATGCACATTATTCCAATTTGAGGAAAATTCAACAGCATATCCCCATAGTTCTCCAAGTACATGACATGGATTCGCAAGTGTGAGTGTTATTTCAATTTATCAATTGAAATAACACTTAACATTACATCATCTACTATGTACCTAGATAACATTAAGATACGACTATAGAACTTCCCCCAAAAGTAACAAGTTTAAGCCACTAAGAATATAAGAACTGGACAATTCGGGAGATCTCATTACAGGGCTAATGACTCTCGAACGGATCTAAGGGCTACTGATTGCATACGCATAAGAACTAGAAGGCCAGTATCTATGCGTATTATATGTAATTTAAAGTATGTTTCATTTAATTTAAAGTAAACATAAGAACTAAAATTTATACCAATATCAATACCAATTCAAATTCAATTTCAATTTATACCAATATCAATACCAATTCAAATTTAATTTCAATTTATACCAATACGAATATAAATATCAATTATTGATACTCGGGACCTCCAAAAGTTAAGGTGTCAAAAGTTAGGGTGTCACACAAATTATTGGTACTCAGGGCCTCCAAAACAAAATTTGTATGTTGGTCATTGATATCTTTATCGACTATATATAATAAATTCAATTTTAGTACTTTTACACACATCCAGTAACAAATGAAACCTTTTTCATTAGAGAAACGGATCCTATAGAATTACAATGTATACATGTAAGGACATTTTTGTCCGTTATCAATTTATATGTCTAATACCGCTACACCGTCGAAGAAGATCAAGATCACATTCACATCAAGACGAATTCGAATAATCAAGGTTCTTCAACAAACAGTCTCCGCAAGGTTAACTTTGGTAAGGTTACGTTTTAGAGTACCGTAATAATGCAATTAGAGTATTGTGATTAATTTTCATAAATATATTTTCTAAGAGTTGGAGCGGAGCTTTGAAAGTTTTTTTTTTTTAATTCATACTATCTAAAGATTTTGTTCTCTGACACCTTTATGTAGAAAAATCATAACTAATTCATAAAAAATAAAAAAAAAATACGAAATTAGTGACCACGTATTCGTATCAAAATTATCTACAATCATGGACTCATTTGATAGGTCGTTCAAACGAGATAGGGTCTCGTTCAAACGACATGTATGTCATTCGAACGAGAAAAGTTTTTTTTGACACGTCACCGCCTTGATTTTTAGTATTTAAAGGGTGTCAAACTACTGAATTTCGTGTGGAGAAACACCGGCTTTAAACAGAATACAATTTTGAGTGTTTTACTTTATTCTCGAACATTAAAAGAGTTCAATCTCTTGTTTTACAATTCACAAAATCCCAACATCTTTTTGTGTGAATTGTTTTGGAACCCAAGAACAGATCTTTGATATTGTTCATACTTTGTGGGGAGATCTCTACAACCGGAGGGTTGCATGCTAGTGTGGAGGGAGTCTCTATAAATCTTTTTGACTGCCTGCCATAGGGAGTGCTTGTAGGTATTCTTAGGTTGATCAGACTGCGTATCCTTACGGTATAGCTGCGTGTGAACCCCTACAGATTTCTAGACGACACTTTAAAGGTTTGAAGAAGGCACCGTGCGTTACATTTGAGGGAAGTTGTATGTAAGTCAATGGTCTTGTAAATTTTTCAATGTTCTAGAAATAAAAGGTTTTGCCCCTGCGGGGAATTTTTCCTGAAATTTTGTTTTATTTACATGCTTATTGCTTTATGATTTCATATCACTTAGATGCATGTGTTAGGACTGAATTAAAACTTGGTTTTCAATAAAATTGGTTTGGTTGACACGCAATTAAAATTGATTTATTTGAGAAGTCGCATTTATTCCTTTGTAGCAGCTCTCTCAAATCGGTATCAGAGCGGGTTACTCTAAGTTATCGAGTGATCCTATGTTTTAAAGTTTTTCCCTGGTACAATTTGCCTACTCACATTGTCAAATAGGTATCATAGCCTGTTGCACTAAGTTATTGTGTTTGATCCTGTTTTTTTTAAAAACGGCTTTTGGAGGTTTTGATGATTTTCAATGTTAACTTTTTGAAAAATCTAATTGGAAAATTCACACGAACACTTGTTTTAAATCTTCCGTTGAAAATAATTTTGAAAGGTGTTTAGATTATGAGGGTGTAGATCACACGGTAGATGAGTGTCCCAAAAATTTGAGGATGAAATTGAATAAATTGATATCTCGTGTTTCTACATTTAGTGACAGTGATTCGAAAGAAGAAGTTCTTTTTGCGTCTAGGCGATAGTTTCCCACCCGTGTGACTAGTGATAAAAGTGAGGTGAGTGAGTACGACACAAGTGAGGATGAGCATGACTTGCAAACTGCTTTCAATGAACTTTATGTTGAATCTTTGAAAATAAAGAAAGAAAATTTGAAATTGAAAGCCCATTTGCAAGAGCGTGCCTTAAAAATTGATAATGATGTTTTAGTTGAAGAACTTAGGGCACGAGAGAAAATTTTGAGAGTGAAGCTTGGATATGTCGAGGGTGAGAGAGATGATCTTCGAGGCATGATGGAAGCTATGAAAAAGGAGCTTCTTGAGTTTGAGTATTCTAGGCGCTTACTTGAATCTAGGATAGATGAACTTGAGAAAAGTTTGAGAGATTCGAGCAATGTGAAATTCAATTTGGAGACTAGGTCTAAAAAGCTTGATAAAATTTTAGGGACTGTCCAAATTAAGGAGGTTAGGGGTGGTATAGGCTTCGATGAGAGTGTCACAACCATTCCCAAAGTAATCCCCACACATGAAATAGAGCCTCCTAGGATTGTTAAGAAAGAGGCACCTAAGTTTGTTAGGAAAGAGTCCCCTAAAACATCGTGAGAGAACCTCCTAGGATCATTAGGAGAGATCCACCTAGGAATTTGAGGAGAGCACCACTTAGAAATTTGAGGAGAAGGCCGCCTTTAGGTAACACTCACCGCCCGATTTACGCTTGCACACATTGTGGTAGGCAAGTCCATCTTAGGCGTTTCTGTTATATGGTTTTGAATGGACCTAGGAAGTTTAAAAAGATAGTCACACCGAGTCCTAAAACCCCCTCACCTCTTAACACATCAATGTGGGTTAGGAAATCGAATTTAGAGGCTTATGGTCTTTTTGTTCATGACTCGCAGTTACTTGCACGTGATTCACCCCATGTTAGGAGCTTTGGTTTATTCCATAGGTTTTTGCCATACACTAGCTATGAGTCTTGATATACTTTTGCTAGTGTTATGATTCTCTTTGTAGTAGCGCACATTGACTTATTTATTAAGTTTGCTATTTCCTACTATTTTGACACTGTTTTGTATCTTTTAGCACGTTCCAGGTATTATTTTCTGGAAAATTGTCTCTCTGGGCAGAACTGTTTGATCATGTGGGCTTTCTGGGAATTTATGTTTCTCGTTCGAATGAGAAGGTTGATCGTTCGAGCGAAAGCCTCTGATGTCGTTCTAACGACATATCACATCGTTCGAGCGACTTGGTTGTATTTGATCATTCTGTTTGCAGTTGCTAGGTTGCTTCTAATAGTTTATATGCAGCTACTCTTAATATGCATGCTTAATTGATAACACTACATATTTTCGTTTAATCACACTTACTTTGACTGATGATCCATTTGTGTGGTTTCTGTTTGCTAGCATAGGATGACTTTCATGTTGTTATTATATGCATATTGCTAGTTGTACTACTTTTGTCATATACTTTTCGAAAAACCAAAAAGATTTTATGTTTAAAATTTTTGAAAAAGACGAAAAGATTTTTGTATTTTGTTTTACACCGTATATGAATGGACACTTAGGATGACCAAATCACAATTTCATTCCATTTGTCCATGTGACTATTTGATAGTGTTTTGAGACAATATATCATGTCATCCATGTGCTTTACAATGTTTTGGAGTCATTGAGATGTTATTAGTTGATACTTCCTACATGATTGACTCATTTGTCCTTTACTGCACACGTGCATGGATTTGTTTGATTATTGTACTTATCTATCACATGTTGGTCGAGTGTTTTCATCTCAATCGTGTCCTTAAAACGAAACCAAGTGCAATAATACGAGAGTAATAAAAGTAGTGCATGTAAAAACCATTTCCCGTGAGGAATTTGTTTAAATTTGTAAAAATGATGAGCGACACGGGAAAGGGCTACGACTGAATAACTATCACGTCGTGAAAGCCACCGTTTGAAAAGAGCCAGCACAAAAAATTAAGGCAATAAAAAGATGAAATATGCCAAATTTTAGGCCAATAGGTTTTCTCTAAGTTGAGAATTTAGTACCTCGTTGGATATAAAAATTGCATTATTTTATATAAGGGAGTTTGGTTGGAAAGTAATCAATGGGTTTTCACGTCCTTTGAAAAGTTCTCGAAACGACACTAATTAGTTTTGGATGTTATTTGTGTGAAAATCACTTAGGCTTTGATTTGTTGATTTGATTTAGTCGATATCATCAAAATTCAACAACTTTACACCTAAGGATGCTTTTGATGTTCATTCGATAGAGTACACGTATGCATCATGTGCATATGCTTGATTGAGTTTTATTACCTATTGAATTTGTTCACACACATTCATTCCATATCCCCGATTTGGTTATCATGGTAAAAATTCATGGTGTGTGATTTTTATAAAATTATTTTTACATTTTGTATGAAAATATTGAAAAATTCAAAAATAGTTTGTTGGCTTTGTTTCCCGTGACACCCCAATTTACTTTATTGTGTTTATTCTTTCCTTGTCTATTTCGGACAAATAAAAAGGAGGAGAACGAATTATGACTTTATGGAGGGGAGTTTTTCAATTATGAAGGAGATTTGAGAATTTATATATGTTTTGATTTGACTTTATATTTACCTCATTTCAAACTCGATATGTCACGATGGTATTTGCTTTGTCTCATGTGTGTAGGTCCAAAGTTGGAAATTAGTGGATTGCACACCCTCATGAGAAAAGCTTTGAGTTTTGAAGCTTGTTGAAGATTGAAAAAGTTTGAAGACTTGTCATTTACCTTTTCAGTTTTAGGTTCATGGGAGGTTAGAATTGTATAGGTCATATTTTGATTAACAATTCGAATATTTTATTTTGTACCGGCATAGACATAGGGGGAGATTTGTAAGGACATTTTTGTCCGTTATCAATTTATATATCGTATACCGCGACACCTTCAAAGAAGATCAAGATCACATTCACATTAAGACGGATTCGAATAATTCGTATAATCAATACGGATCAAGACAAATCCGAATAATCCAGGTTCTTCAACAAACAATCTCTACAAGTTTTTTTTTTTTTTTTTTTTTTTTTTTTTTCAACTTTGGTAAGGTTACATTTTAGAGTAACTTAATAATGCACTTAGAGTATTTGGATTATTTTTCTTAAAAATATTTTCTAAGTGTTGGAGCGGAGCTTTAAAAGTTTTTTTTTAATTCATGATATTTAAAGATTTTGTTCTCGGACACCTTTCCGTAGAAAACTCATAACTAATTCATAAAAAATAAAAAAAAATAAAAAATTGGCGGCCACGCTTTCGTATCGAAATTATCTACAACCATGACCTCGTTTGATAGGTCGTTCAAACGAGATAGGATCTCGTTCGAACAAGATCCTATCTCGTTCAAACTACATCGTATGTAGTTCGAACGAGAAGAGTTTTTTTTCTGGCATGTCACCGCCTTAATTTTTAGTATTTAAAGGGTGTCAAACTACTGGATTTCGTGTGGAGAAACACTGGCTTTAAACTAAATATGATTTTGAGTGTTTTACTTTATTCTCCAACATTAAAAGAGTTCAATCTCTTGTTTTACAATTCACAAAATCCCAATATCTTTTTGTGTGAATTGTTTTGGAACCCAAGAACAGATCTTTGCTATTGTTCATACTTTGTGGGGATATCTCTACAACCGGAGGGCTGCATGCTAGTGTGGACGGAGTCTCTATAAAGATTTTTGACTGCGTGTCATAGGGAGTGCTTGCGGGTATTCTTGCGTTGATCAGACTACGTGTCCTTGTGGTATAGCTGCGCGTGAAACACTGCAGATTTCTAGCACCGTGCGTTACACTTGAGGGAAGTTGTATGTAAGTTAATGGTCTTGTAAATTTTTCAATGTTCTAGAAATATAAGGTTTTTCCCCTGTGGGGGATTTTTCCTGAAATTTGGTTTTATTTACATGCTTACTGCTTTATGATTTCATATCACTTAGATGCATGTGTTAAGACTGAATTAAAACTTGGGTTTCATTAAAACTGGTTTGGTTGACACACAATTAAAATTGATTTATTTGAGAAATCGCATTTATTCCGCTGTAGAAGATCTCTTAATACAAATTAGAAGCATATATTCTCGTCTACTTAATGATGAAAATATTTAAAAAAACTCAGTATTGAAACCCCAAACACACTAAATTACACACACACACCTCTACGCACACTGTCCCCCCCCCCCCCCCCCCACACCCACACACCCCTACCCCTACTCCCCCCCCCCCCCCCCCTCAATCCCCACACACCCTAACCCCCACTGCCTCCCACACCCACCACCACCACCACTGCCCCACCCCACACACGCGCCTACACACATCACACATACCTACCCCCACCCCTACTCCCGTCCCCTGCCCCCACCCCCATACCCTACCCCTCACCCAAACACCCCCCACACACACAGTCCTACACACACGCATATACAAAGGAGAGAGAGAGAGAGAGAGAGAGATGGTGGGAAAATAGAGGCGGTGGGAATTTTAGTTAAGAGAGTTGTCGCGGATCTGTCAAGGTCTTTGATCGAAATAACTTTTTAAAGTTGTCACAGTCATTGACTGTGATAAGTCCGTGACAATTGTACTTGTTACAGACTTATCACGATTATTGGCCGTGACAAAGGATTGTCACGGACTTATCATGGTCATTGACCGTGATAAAAAAAATGCATATTTTTTTTATCACAGTCAATGACCGTGATAAGACTGGATGACTCAAAAGTGAAAATTTAGCCTTATGGTGTAGTGGCATTAATTTATCAGACTTAAATTTAACCTCATGTGACAAAAAAATGTGAACTCATAATGGACAAATAACTAAATGCATACTATCCTAGAAAATATTGATGATTCTCAAATCAATAGCGGCAAACATTAATGATGAACTAGGACTCATTGTGAAAATCCATTGATCTTCAACTTATAACACCTTAAAAAATATGCATATTCAATTTCTCTCTTTTTGAATTTTGATGATAAATTCTAAACTTTGGCCTTAGAGGACTTCTTTTTATCTTCTTTTTCTCATTTTTTATGCTTTATTTTTCTAAGTCTCTTTCCAATGGTGGCCTTTCATGAAAAGGATATTCACTCTCTTCATAGCCCTTTTCCATTCCACACTCTCATTTTTTTAAACCTAAGAGAAAACTTATCGCAATGGTTCTTACTCGCACAAATCCCCCAAATATATAAATATGTATATGACAAGATTGTTAGCAGAACACCGCACTTAGCCCATGCAACATAAATGGTTAAAATCCAAAAGATCTCATGCAAGTGTCTACGGAGGAATCTACTTAGATGAATCCATCAAGAAAATCAAATTCGAACAACTCCATGCAAGCATGATTAATAAGCAATCTAAAGTATTGTAGACCATACTCCAATCTTCTAGTCACATGGAAAACATGGAAGGAATAGGATTCAAACACACTAGCATATAATACAAAATGTGTAAAACTACTACACAAAAGAAGCCAAAAAAAAAATTCAAACTTTTCGAAAAATGACTCAAAAGAGAAATAAAATATTTTTGTATTTTTCTCGTATATACTCAAAAAAATAAAGAATCAAACTACAAAAAAAAACACAAACATCATGGAACTAGCTAATACATATAACATGAAATACAAAAACTAGTATATGATAACCATGCAAACGCAATCACTAATAAGATATAGCATGTGAAGAATCATGTGCAAGCATGCGAGAATCAATAAATCTAACATTCAATGTCTATAAATCCGATTTCCTAATCCAAATAGATGAAAAATTAATGCCTCGAGTTTTAGAAACCATGGTAACACAGGATCTAGACTTCCTAGGAACTTTTTTAAGATCATAACAAAACTTCCGAAGATGACCTTTCCTACCATAATGTGTGCAAGTGTAGACACGAGGAATGTTACCTTTAGGTTGACCTTTTCTAATGTACTTCACAATGGTTGACTCTCTCAAAATTTTCATCTTGGCTTTATGAGTTAAAGCATTGTGATCATCAAAGTCAATTCCAACCTTGTCATGTTTTATTTGGACGGTGCCTAAAATCTTAACCAACTTCTCCGACATAAATTCCAAATAAAATTTGACGTGGCTCGAGTTCTAACTTTACAATCACAGACTGAGGTAAAACCTTAAACTCATTAAACTTTAGAAACTCCTTATTCAAATTTTCAAAATATCCACAAAGGCTATCTCTCTCTTTCTCAACATATTCGAGTTTCCCCCTTAGAGTCTTCTTGTGTGCCCAAAAACCCTCAATCAATAAAGCATCATTATTTCCTATGGCACATTCCTTCAACTTACCTTATAACTTCAAGTTATGCTTTTTTTAACTTCAATGACTCGGTATATAGCTCACGGAATTCAACTTGAAGATTACTCTCCTCTTCTTCACTCAACTCATCTTTTTCCTCATCATCAGCTTAGGAATCGTAAGATCGGACCTCAAAACTAGCATGCATATGAGTATATTTAACGGCAAAAGTCTTTTAATTTAAACTCACATGAATAGACATGAAAGCAGTGAAGTTATGCTCCACGGGGGATTTAGGTTCCTCTTCGGACTCAATATCACTAAGGATCATGTTGTAAGCTTTAGGCTTCTTACCTTCTTTCCTTAGTCTAGTGGAAAAATCACTCGCAAGATGCCTAAACCCTTAGCATTCATAACATGTATCCCCATGTTCCATGTTTGTAACAACCCGCGTAATTTTAGGCTATTTTAATTAATTTCTGGAAAATGGAGGAAAATAAAGTTTTTGGTAAAATTATTTTTATTGCTCAAATATGTTGGTTATTATTTTTTAAGGAGAGAATTTCAAACGGTTTCGAAAACGGAGTTAAAACGGATTTTAAAATGATTTTTAAATGTTTTTAACTCTTGGAATTCTAAGTCGGCAAACATTAAGTAATTTCCAAGAGTTGTTTTGACTTCCAACTCTTCATTTCTTTGCCTTATTTAAAGGAGTCTTTTGGATTCCAACTCTTCATTTCTTTGCATTATAAAAGGAAGTCGTGTGCACCCTTTTAACCTACTTTTGGCACAATTTTTGGCAGCAAATATATTTTATATTCCTCTTCTTTTTATATACACATTGGCCCTTGAGATTTGTGAGTTCCAACCTTAGATTATAGGTGTTCTTGGGGCTATTTTGTTGGAGATTCTTGGAGGAGCTTTTGTAGATCTTTTGTGTTGATCTTGAGGATGTGATCGTTGGTTTCTCATCATGGTTTGAGGTATGGGGTTTTACACAATATGCTTCTTAAATCTCGCGAGTGTCATTCTCTTTGAATCTTGTTTAATTAAACTCATATTTGAATTTATAAATTCATTGAAATCTGGAAAATAATCTTTGAAATTATTTTGATTCATGTGGTATCATTATATTGTTGATGAGCACGTTGTGATGAGATTTTAATATGGCACGGATGTTGGGCACCCGCCAAAATTCCTGCTTTCCGGGCTATGGCTTGATAAAACATATGCGGATGGGGTGAGGCCTGGTGACCCATTGATGTGTTGTTGAGAAATTTATTGATAAATGCTTTGATATTTGTATTTGATTTTAATATTCATTCTCATGTTGTTACGTTTTATTCATCGCTAAAATATATTTGTTGAGCATCTTTCCTGTCGTATTGTGTACTTCCCCATATTTTCTTTTAGTGGCAGGTTAGCGCTGATTTTGGGGCGCTATGGAGATTGATTTTAGCGAGGATTGTTTGGGAAGGATTTGTATTATTTATTTTGTTGTATAGAGCATTGGAGATTTGTATTTTATTCTCGAGTTAGTTGTTGTATGTAATTCGAGAGACTTGGTATTTATTTGAAGAAATTGAGATTAATGGTTTCGTTTATATTGTGGGATTTTTTAAATGCTCTATACCTTCTTATATTGTGGATTTAGTTTAGTTTTATTGCATTAGCGCTCCGTTCTCTCTTTCCGAGCGGACGGGGTGTTACAATGTTCTTAGGAATATTTATTTTCTTACTCTCACAGTCATAATTGACGTTGTTGGATTTCTTTCCAAAATTCTTATCTTTTTTAAGCTTAATAAAGTGTGTGAAATTCCTAGTAGACCTAGAAATATCTTCAGGATCTAAATCACCATCACTCTCAGAATTCAACACATCCTCCTTTCTAGATTTCAAAGATAAACTCTTTTCTTTCTTTTCATATTTCTTTCCAAGAGGCCACATGTT
This sequence comes from Sambucus nigra, assembly GCA_949130495.1. Classification (NCBI taxonomy): domain Eukaryota; kingdom Viridiplantae; phylum Streptophyta; class Magnoliopsida; order Dipsacales; family Adoxaceae; genus Sambucus; species Sambucus nigra. The sequence goes on along the minus strand of OX422214.1, from coordinate 540,006,533 downwards.
CATCTCATAGGTTTTGAACACATACAAGTTCTTGGATCCCCATAGTATCGAAACCATCAAGAGAATCCAGAACTATGACCTTGGCATTCAATCTTTTAATCAATGACCTTAAGATTTTTCTCACAACTCTCGGCACGTGGATAGGCTCACCTAAGTTAAATGAGGAGTTAACAATATTTGACAACTTGGCATAAAATTCATCAAAAGACTCATGCTTTGTAATTTTTATCGTTTCAAATTTAGTTGTAAAATATTGTAATTTAGAAACCCTGGCTGTATCAGTGCCTTGTGTGTGGATTTAAAAATTTCGCAATCTTATTTCACATTCTCACATATCAAAATTCTCATAAATTCTTTAGCGGTGACAGCGTAAAAAAATAGCGTTTACACCCTTGGAATTAAATGTCGAGGCATTTTTTTTATCGTTGTCCAAAGGGAATACGCTTTTAGTAAACAATCTTTAATGGTAGGAGTACACCCTTACTCTATGGGGTTCTAGATGCTCTTGTTAATATATTTTAAGAAAAATCTTATTAGCATCTTTTAATAGGGATAGTTCGATCCGTAAAACATTGGAGACCAGTTAATGGAACTTCCATCACGGTTAAAATATATCTAAAACCCTATTATGCAACTAAACAGAGATCAAACAAGATAAAGTAGTATAACCCGCTCTCATACCAATTTAAAAGACATGTCAAGTGCTAATTAGGGTAAACGGATTATCAAACACCAATTTTTATTTTCCAATTAATTAATCGAGTGAGCAATTAATCCAATTTTCATATAGCACAAATTACACATGCGTTGTATAAACTCAACCAATTTTATCTTGCCTGAAACATGCATCTAGGTGAGTAGAAAGAGTAAAATAAGAATTAACCACAACAATATGATGTACGAGGAAAAACCACAACAACAAAAAACTCGGACGTCCTAGCCATGTAAATCCACTATAATACAGGTATCATACAAGGATTTATTTAACTTACTCAAAAGACTTGACGAACTCTTCGGTAATTAAACCTTCTTCATAGCCATCACTCGACGCCTTCCAACAGCCTTCATGACAGAGGTGCCTCCTATATCTTGGTGCCACTGATCTTCTTACTTTTTGCTAGTCAACCGTCACCAGAACGAAACACGAAATCCATCACATGAAACGTAGTCAGTGCTAATAAAGAGTAAACTTGATCTTGATGCTCAAACATGAGATATCAAATTAATATATCATATATAATTCTTGCATCTGAAACTAAGGGTGTAAAATAGGGTTTAGGACACTCCATTTTTTGCATATAAAATTATTTTCACAAACCATCTCTTGAAAATTATTGTACCAAACATTTTTTTATAGATTTCACAAAAAAAAATAGCGGCACTCATTATGAGGCATATCGTTCGAACAAAACTTAGGAACATTCGAACGAGATTAGATACGTCATTCAAACAAATAACAAAGATGTTCGAACGGGACCATGAATCTAGTTTGAGCGAGGAACGAGCAAACTTCCCACGATTACTTTCTGCCAAGCAGAAAAATTTCGGTTGAAGGTCGAATGAAGCTTATTTGAAAGAAACCTCTAAACTTACTGGAATGAAAAATAAATTTGTTCAAACGAAACTATTAAACTCGTTTAAACGACAGATGAAATTTGTTTGAATGAAGTTAAAAAACAAATATACTTTCTTTTAAAAATCTTTTTTGAAAAATTATCTCATTTAATTTTAGAAACAAAGAGACCCAAACTTAAAATTCAGGGATTAAATATAATATACATTCATACCTTTCTTAACATCCCATAGATGAAGAAGAAACTCGGCACAAAAATTGGCATATATGTGATGTCGCTTTAACTTGTCTGATACGGTCTTCAAAATGCATCATAGGCTTGAAGAACAAACTGAACACAATCCTAAACTATGACTCAAATAGTTTTGTCCAAATGAAATAAAGACAATATTACAAATTTACGATAATTTTTTTACAAATTTGACACATTGTGAAAATTTCCCTTACAGCACCCCAACTAAACACGCACCAATAGAATAAACTTGGAGCAAAGAATCTACTCCCTACAATCCAAAATAGTAAATGGTCTCTACGTAACATAGAGTTATGGAACACGTCATGCAAGATGACATGCAACTGGTCCTACTCAATCAAGAATAATAAAATGTCGCTCATATCGGGGGCCCAACTTCCCTTCTTCCCAAACCATATTAGTCCATTCGTGGGAAACACTTTAAGTAAAACTTGATCTCTAACTTTGAAATCTAGATATCTATTCCCCCTATCAGCATAACTATTCTATCAACTTTGGATAGTCCTCATCAAGTCCCTACTAAGTGAAAACTTCTCATCATGTCCCTAATAAGTGACACCTTCTTTGAGGTTTCCTGAATAAACTTTATGAAACCAAATATATTTCAAATAAAAGAATTTTGTATGATGACAACACAATTAATAAAACACCACACTTCATTATCTTCTCTCTAATTTACTTGAGATTAAAACAAGCACTCAGTGCATTATGAGGTATGTTACAACGAATATGCCATCCATGCAACCATACTAAGATGTCTAGGCAATGTAATGAATATCCCACACAATACAATGCAGATTCAAAACATCCATCAAACTCTAACAAGCTCATCTATCAACATCAAGAAAGTTCAAGATCAACCATACATTCATCATCACAACACACAAAGCAAACATCCAACAAAGATCATGACCATCTCAACATCACATATCCCATGAAGATCAATCTCCAACATACATGCTCTCAAAACATACCACAAAACAACATTTTATGACTTAAGCAAGTCAGAAGAAAGTTCAAAGGACCAGAATATCATTGCTCAATTTTTTTATGTAGTTTAGGAACTTTTGTATAAAGGTAAAGAAACTTGATTGACCTTGTATATGATAAAAAAAACTACTCATCTAAACCTACCCAACACTATCCTAAACCTACCCATATGAATAACCCAAAACCTAACCTCTTGAAGCCTAAATTTGGGGGTTCAAGTATACTAGAACTTTTTTTACTCAATTAAAAGTCCACTAATAGCCAACTAAACATTTCCTCATGTCTCATTAAATAAGCTAATTCAAATCTAGAAAGGTTTAGTCAACTAGATCAATCTTTTAGTCGACTAAAAATATTTAAAAACTCATTTTCACACAACGACTAGTTTTCAAATTTTAATTTCAAGTGAACCCTTTATTACCTTAATACCCTCTAGTTTCTCATTTGAAGACTATAAAAGGATACCTTGGGTTAATTCATCAAAAACATAAGCATACAACACCAACCCCATTGGGTAAAGTTCTAATCCTAGCTTATGTCAATATCCCACGGTCTCTAAGAGATGGAAACCAAATCCCAAACCAATTTTGGCCAATAAACTCCACTGAAGCCAAGTTTTACCCAAAACCCATATGTGATTCATCACCATCATCAGTCAATCTTTAGCAAAGTTATAAACCCAATACCTACTTGTGATAAAGCGTTAACCCAAAGCCCATTTGAGCATTATAGTCGTGATTTATGTTTGTTTACGTTTCTACAGAGAGAAAGTAAACTCATTTCATCAATCTTTTAGTATAAATATTTTTCTTTACGTTTTGGTTACGAATCTCCTTATTGTTACTCACGATACCTGTCCACAACACGCGCTTCCATTCTCACATGAAGACCCATCAATAAAGAGGGTTTACACAGTACCTTTTAGAGAAAAAATACCCTATTTCAGGGCTACATTTTTTAAAATATACCTTTCATCTTCATTCTCAGACACCTGGTTTCTTGTTGAACTCGTCTCGGCTTCAGTCGGGAGAGGACACACTCCGCTTTCTTACTCACAAATTATAGCATCATCTTCAATATAGGCCTCATCCCAAGTGAACTCGTCCACAAAGTCGACCAGGTCCCTTAATAGTCATTCTCGGCTGTTAGATGATGTCGAATTCCCCCAACTCGATTGCCCAAGCCATTAGTCTTCCTGATTTTCCAGACTTGTGAATTACTTGCCTGAGGGGTGAGTCTGTGAGGACTACCATGGTATATGCCTAAAAATAGGGCTTCATCTTCCTCGAGGCATGTATCAGTGCATAGGCGACGCCCTTGGAGTGCCTTATTGTTGAAATACACTCGTTTTTAAACTCCATTATCTTTTCTTACAATAGCGGTACTGATGGCCGACTCAGATACTGACAAATAAAGATACAATTTCTCCCCCTGAATTGGTCTAGATAATAGGAGTGGGGAGACGAGGTATGACTTCAAATCCTTAAAGGATCCATCACACTCTTCATTCCACTCAAAAGCTTTTCTCAATACTCGAAAGAAAGGAAGGCATTTATCACTGGCTCTAGAGGCAAACCTGTTTAGCACTACCACTCTTTCGATGAGTCTCTGCACATCCTTTATTATCATATGAGTCTTTATTTCCAACAAGGCCTTGATCTTCTCGGCATCGGCTTTGATCCCTCTTTGATTCATAATAAATACTAAAAATTTACCTGCTCCCATGCCGAAGACACACTTGGCGGGGTCGAGCTTCATCCGGTATTTATCCATTTTGTCAAAGGTGCACTCAAGGTCCACCACATGATTATCGTCCTTGAGGCTTTTTATCAGTATATCATCAACTTACACTTCCATTATCTTCCCGATCTGGTCCCCGAACATTTTATTGACTATCCTCTGATACGTCGCGCCAGCATTCTTCAACGCAAAGGGCATTACCTTGTAGCAATAGGTCCCCTTATCGGTAATAAAGGTTGTCTTCTCTTCGTCGGTCAGGTCCATGAATATTTGGTTATAACTTGAGTAGGCATCCATAATCTTCAATCTTGTCATAGAGATGGTGATCTCATTGTGTCTATAAAACTATTTATAAATTCGAATGTCATCATTGAACACAGTAACAACTGATCTAAGTACTCTCTAAGCACACAGTTCATCAAGTCCATAATCACCATTGGTGCATCAGTTAGACTGAATGGCATAACCATGGACTCGTACGATCCACATCTTATCAAGAACACCATTTTCAAAACATATTGCTCCCAAATCCTCAAGTGATGGTAACCCGATCTCAAGTTAATTTTTAAGACGTACGATGAACCCATCAACTAGTTGAACAACTCATCAATACGAGGTAACAAATATTTGTTCCATATGGTAACCTTGTTAAACTCTTAGTAATCCACACAAAACCTCAACAATCCATCTTTCTTCTTCATGAAGAGGACCAAAGATCCCCATAGTGAAGTACTCAAACTAATAAATCCATGCTCAATAAACTATTATATCTAATGGATCCATAAAATAAGGTTTTAGAGCTATCAACTTAGTGTATGGAGCCAAAACAATCACGAAGTTTATCTATTAACTCGACAATAAACCCAAAATATCTTGAAAGACGTTAGGCAAATTACTGACGATAGGAATGGAATTTGGTGACACAGTGACTCCCTTTGATGTATCCTCCTCTACGTAATATAAGTGCATGCTCGACCATCCCTTGGGCCATGGTATCGTAACAAAATATATATCTTGACTTGGGATGAAAAAAACTATGGACTTTTCTAAATAGTATACACTAACGTTATAAATTGACAACCAATCCATACCCAGAATGGCATCATAAGTAGAAATGTTTAATATCAATAGATTGGCCACAAAATGTATTAGTTAAATATCCATACCTACATCATGACACACCGAACAAATATGTGTACCTCGACCCAATGGTGAATCTATATGTAAAAAAATGTTCAGTGTTAAATCTAACATCCCAGCTGACTAAACAAATGATCAACTGATAAAAAAATTTGATGCACCCATATCAAATAATACACGTCCTAAGTGTCCATGAATAATAAACATACCCTCTACTACTTGAATCGACACCTGAACATCTCTCTAAGTAGTGTGGTACATGCGACTATATTGTAATTATGGTTGGACTTATGGCTAATCCAGTGATGCAACTAATAGTTGTCACTACAACAACTAGTGGGGTCTTCAACTGCTGACCATGTGATGCCTAATAATCCTATTGACCTATTTGCCCTTAGGTACCCCGATTTCCCTTAGTGAACATCTTGGTTGTTGCCGTACCTCACTGCAAGCATAACATGTGTTAGGAAACATCCCATATTGATGATCACCCTGCTATTGACCCTACTAGCATGTAACTTATTGTCCTTAGCCCTGGTAGTATTACTGCACTCGGACCTGATGGCCCTAACGATCATAGTCATCATAACCCTTATGCCTATTATCAGGTTAATCTCCAAAATGTGTCCCCTTACACTATTGGGCTCTGTATGAATGAGGAGACTCTCTCATACCACCTCCTTTTGTCTTTCCAGGTTGACTATATGTGTCCTCACTCGACCTCTTCTCTCCCTTTTCTCGGTGATACCAATGATGAAGAAAAATGATATTCTCCACCTATATATAAGTGGTGTAGGCTAGGTTCAATAATAATATATGCTTAATATACCAATTCAACCCCCGAATAAAGTAGTCCATCTTTTTCGCCTCAGTGTCCACCTCCTCGGGTGAAAACAACGAGAGATTGGTAAACTGCTGCTCATACTTAAAAATAATGCAGTTCCCATGATTCGAGATAAAAAAATCATTATTTTTCTTCCCCCTAACTAATGGTGAAAAATACTTCTCCTCGAATCTCCTAAAAAGCGTAACTACGATCATAGTTCTCCTATAATCTATAGTGGTTGTAGACTCCCATCACTATAGTACCTCTCCCACCACCTGAAAGCTGAAAAACATATTTCCATATGTATTTTCGTGCATTCTAATATACTCAAGTTCCTATGTATGTTTTCCCTCCAATAATGTGCCACCATTATACCAGTCTGGCGGGTTACCTTTATAAAGGCCTTATGCACCTTCTCCCATGTAAATAACTATGGTTGAGATAGAATTACCACATGCGACTATGTTTATTGGGGTGGTTGAATGTGCTACAAAATAACGATAAATCTGGCTATGACTTCTTGCAGCATAACGATAACTCTGGCTATGGCTGAGTTATGCTGCAACATAACAATAGTGGCAGCCATGTCAACTAGCCATGTTATCGATGGTGCCTGCTAATGTTGTGGATGATATTCCGACTGAGCATCCTTGTTACTAGTTACTCATCCTATCCTACCTCATGTGTTTGCCATCTGAAAGCAGTGTTTTCCATCTGAAAGCAAACTAGGAATTCGAATTATCTAAGGATTTAAAATATAGAATATAACGGATCATATCAATAAGGCTTTAATATCAAAGAACGCAAAACCTATGATACTCTGATACCAACTGTAACACCCTTAATTTTCATGTGCCAGGTGGCCAATCCGATATGCTTTAAATAGGGGATTATCAATCAATTTATATCATTCTCAGCATCAACGAGTAAATAATTAAATGCATAATGTAAAAAATCCACACAATATAATGAATAAAACAAATAACTGAGGTAAATATAGATGTATCCAATATGAATCATATAGCTAAGAATGTCTCCGTAAATTTAATGGAAATAAATGACAAGTCTTATGAAATCACTAGTCTCAAAACTAGAACGTAATCAACTCTTGATCCACTTTGGCCCTATAAATAAATATCTGAATAGTAAATAACAAGTTTGACTATAATAACTGGAGTAGAATTAACACCATACACTAAGGAATAAAAGTTGAAAAACTGAGTGAAAGTAAGTTTGACTATGAGCCTTGATACTCATGTTTAGGAATCCTTGGATTTTTTTAGAAAGAAGAGTGGTTTAGAGCTCTCAAAGTTGCAAGAATTATCTTACTTATCCGGCAGTAATAATATGCGACTTATTTACGTAATCATGCCAACCGGTCGACATTCTTTTGTAAAAGATACCTTACCTCTCTACATAAGTAAAATGAAACTATTATGATTTCTCCATACTAAACCACACCTATACCATATAAGTCCCAACCAAAAGGCTACAAAGTAAGCTTCCACATATCATCATTTGTCTATAATGTAGCGATATCCCTATACATACCCTAAGGATAAAGCATAATCCCTACATGTCACCTAAATAATAAGATATATACAAAATCATAATAAGTATAGTAACATGACACAACTCCTATATAAACATGTCCATTACTAGACTAGTCAAAAGATTTATTTCTCATAAACCATGAGAAGGCTTAAACCTTCAGAGACATTTTTATGACTTTATCAATAAATTTGTAATTTTCCCACACCTAATGGATTCAGAACTCGCACACATAAGAGAATAGGGGGATTAATACATAGTCACACCATCGTATGGTCACATACCAAACTACCCGATAGATCAAGTACTCTACGTCTCCTAGTCATGATATGATGGCCAATTGAATGCAATATCAAAACATCAATCCACATGCATCCTATTACATCAGTCAAGGGCGTGGTAATCGATCCCACGATCCATTTACTTCAGAACAACCTCCAATAGAGTTCCCACGAGTCAATCACTTAACCCAATATGCTCACAAGCACACAAATCATATAGAGAACAATCACATAAATGGAAAATCGTATTACACTCATGTACCTCAAATATCGTTCTAATTCCCAAAAGTAACGTTTCCAAAACATACGTAGATTTACCAACCTAAATCCAAACTTGGGAATTCCTTAAATTCCTTAAGTCCTCTTATATATGTGCGTGTGCGTGTGCGTGCGCACGCGCGTACGTGCATGTAAATCCCAACCGAAGGCCTAACCAAAAATAAACTAAAAGCCCAACTAAAACTCTACTAGCTTGCCCCCTATCAAACCACGAGCAAGGCTTGCCAAGGCGCGGGTGGAGGTTCACCCCCCCTCGGTGCAACTCCAACGTGTTCTTACTTAAACGACGTAGTTTAAAACTCTGTGTCATCCCTAACCCCAATTTTGAACGTCTATGCCTCTAATCTGCCATCAATGGTTATTCAACCCCTAAATCAATACCAAAACATTCCCATATTGTCTGTAAATGTCTCTAAATCATAGTCTAACATTATAGACCCATAATATAACAAGGTTTTACTAGAATAAGGTTTAAATAATCACTTTTAACATGTCTAAATTATGGTTCATTAACATTCGAGTTTCGTAATTTATATGTATTTTCATCATCAAAATCTCTTCCAAATGTATGAATCATCTCTCTGGTTTAACCCTAAACATTTTACAACAGTTTCATAACAGGTCACACGAGTTCTTATCATTACTCCAATTAATATCAGATTTATGGTAGATTCAATACATCTAAATCCTTATTTTACACTAATATAATATAAAACATATTTAATCATCAGATTAAACTCTAACCCGTGTCTAATCCCAAATTAATTCATAACAACAATAAAAATATAAATAAATTACATATTAATGTGTGATAGAGTACGATATTTATTACTTGTTAATGGAGGTTGGATGTTTAAACTTAAATCTCCCTTGTGATCTCCTAGTTCTTCCCCAAAGCCCTCACTTGTTCTCCTAAATCTCATATGTTGCTATGGCTTGAGATTTAGGTCAAGGTAAATGATTTAATAAGGGTTAATAATCCTTATAAACCCCTAATTTTGCAGGTTTATAAAAAGCATCATGTTGGATCCCTATATGAGTCCAAAATGCTACCCAGAGTGACCTAAAACTTAAACCAAGGGAATACCTACCCCTTGGGGCCCAGTTCAACACAAAAAAGATACATCTACGGGCCTATGTACCATCCTAGAGCCGGTCCAAACAATAATATTTCATAACATAAAATTAAATGCTCGTCTAAAATATTTTACGACGTAACCACACATAATTGATTTAACATATTGAATTAATTTATAACAAACAATCTAAATGTCACATAACATGCAAATTTAAATGTCACATATTATAAAATAAAATAAAATACGGGGTATTACAGTGATGTGTTTGAACACATATGGTTATCACATATATATATTTACTTTATGAGTAATGATACAGAGATCCAGCAAATTGACACACTTTGCAAGCCCACCTATATGTCACTGCCCATGAAGGAAAGAAAAAATGTTAATCTAACCTCCCCAAACCATTATAGCATCTCATAAAACCTAAATTTCTGCAAGGGCTTTTTACACCTCATACCAATCAAACGTCTTTACCCTTTTTTCGATCAAATTCCTCTCTTCCGACGGCTTATACCTACTTCAGCGTGGGTTGTATCTTTTTTTGGAACTTTAAATCTACAATTTATACCTGATGTAGTGGATTTGGCTAATTAATGAAATAAATTATAGTATAAATTTATCATTTGTGTTGACTATTTTGTCTTGGGTGTAACATTGCATTGAAACATAAACATATTTAAGCTATGAGATTTTTACAGTAGACATCATAGTCTATTTGTTATTTAGGTAACAAATGTCTACCCTAAGTTGTGAGATTTTACTATTCACAATTATTATTCTAACATCATAAATCACAGTTAAACACCATAAAATACAATTGTTATACCCAAAATATGTCAACCAATAGACAAAAGACACATGGCATGGAGTTCCATGCTAACATAATGATGATATAGTTAAGTACTAGCAAAAGGCATTAGACTATAAGGAAGGCCACGACTTGGTACCTAACCAGGTTGCAGACTACTCTTTACTTACCCCATTAATACATGAGACCATGACCCGGTACACAGAAAGACAACGGATTGTAAGAACAAGACTACCTTAAAAGGCCACAATCAGGTGCCTCACAAGTCACCTCAAGCGTAGTCTAACCTAGAAGTATAAGTCGTGGACCCTGACACGTTAGTATTGGATAGCCAGTTGTCCATCTTCTAGAAAGATTCCATCTAACCAATACTTATCCACAAGTCATGTGCACTATTCACGTGCACTATTCACGTGACACCCTCACCAACTGCTATAAATAGAGATCCTCACCTCCTCATTCGATAAGCAAGATTTAGGTAATGAAGTTCTGCCCAATTATCTCTAGATTATCTCTACATCGGAGTCCATACTTGGGTCACCTACTCCGACAGCCTGAATCACCAACAACCACGACCTCCCTCCATCCTACATAGGGCTGTGTTTCGGCCGGATCGGATCGAAAAATGCCTATTCGGAAAAAATTCCGATTTTTTCGGAAATAAAATAACTATTCCGATTTCCGATCTGATTTTTTTGGAAAATTAAAAAAAAATCCGAATTCGAAAAAATAGGAAAATCGGCAAAAATCGAAAATTCACAAAATATATTAAAAATCCAGAAATTTCGGAAATTCCAAAATTTTAAAAAAATAAATTATGGATTTTCGATTACTCGAAATTCTCATTTTAAAGAAACAATGAAAATGGCTTAACCCAACATGTAAACACATGAGGATTTGGCTCATTTTTCATATGTGTAGAAGTTAGGAGGATACTCTCCTTTTATAGAGCATATTTTGGAGCCCTCTCCCTCTCCCAACCGATGTGGGATATGGGAAACTTTCAAAAAATCGGAAAAGAAATCGGAAAAATCAGAAATAATTCGGAAAAAAATCGGAAAAATCGGATCGGCATAGTTTCGGAAAAATCGGATCGGAAAAATCGGAAAATCGGAAATTCAGAATTATTTCCGATTTCTGATCCGATTTTTTTCGGAAATCAGAAAATCGAAAATCGACAAACTAAAATTTCATTCCAAATTCGGAAAAAATCGGATCGGAAATCGGAAAAATCGGAAAGTTCGGAAAAAAAACACAGCCCTAATGATTCCTACACTATAAGGCTGCAACCTTCACTGCATAGAACTCGTATATTTACACATTTAGCCTATTCCACTCCTCTTGTATGAATCTGAGGCTCCCAAGCTTGTACTATTACATGAATCAAATGAGAATTAAGTTCCATAGTGGACGTAGCCTCATTTTGATGGACAAACCAACCTAAATCTCGGGTTTATCACTCTTTATCTTTCTTTATATACTTCGACGGTTGTGTATGGATTTGATGACGTGGTTTATTCTAGTACATCCATTTTTTTGACAATAGCAAAAATTATCATTCCAAAAAAAAATAATTCAAAAATGGATTATCATAAATCAAAGTTTTCATTCAAAAAAAGACATTATGATCACAGTTTCATCCCCCCCAAAAGATATCAAAATCACAGTTTCATAGAAAAAACCTCATAATCATAGTTTCATCCCAAAAAATATCATAATCAAAATTATTAAAAAATCAACTCCACATAAACATTTTCATTGTTTTTTCGGAATATGCCCATTGAATGTGCTTGGACAGTATGAAACTTGTATCAATAAATCTTGAAAAGAACGGTGTTGTGAACATTGTGCCATGAGGTCCTTATTATAATGCATTTGTGATTCAGACACCATGAAGTCCTGTTAATTTATGAAGGCATAAAGCAGAAGAATTATAATCTCAAACACAATAACTTTATTTCTTTTAACTGTTAAAGGAGTGGATTATATACTTGGACAACACATTTTTGTTAAGATGCATGCATGCCTCCAAAATCATTAGCATTACCCACTTTCCCTACAACTTGAAAACCCTACATAAAAACAAAATCATTGATGACATTTAAAAAAAAAAATCAAAATCATTTTAAAAAATTGCAAAATTTCAAATAATTAAGTAGTTATACATTGATATTATCAACTTTGTCAACTTTCTCCTTCGCTTTCATCTTCCTTGTCTTCTTTTTTTCTTTTTAACAACTTGCTCTAACTTTGATTGTTTTTGCTTGAAAGGTGGTCGACCGCTACTGGACTACCGATATTGTCACTTTCTTTGGTTATGGAGTTACTATTGCCACTAGGTGATGATGTTTGATCAAATACACTTGCAAGAATTGGCTCACTACATCCACACCCTTTCATTAATTCATTAACTAAGCATTTAGTCCAACGCATCACCAATTTTATTTGGTCTTCATTGTCGGTTGCTAAGTCTACCGCTACATAAAATTCATTGCATATCTTATCAAAACACTTATTCTCGGGGTGAAATTTCCAGCCAAAGTATATAATTTTAACCTTTATGTGGCACCTCTTCACGTATTTCCTCCATCGATGAAGAAATACTTCTCATGGACCGTTTGAACCTTTTGATTAATATACGTCGTGATAGCATACCTGCACAAAACTCAAATAATCAACAACTACACTTAATATCACAACTTTCCTCCTTAAACCAAACTAAAAAATTGGGATGGCGCTTTGTCTCTCCAATCATATCTTTTGACATGCTATAGAAAACAAAACCACATTCCTCTTTAATATGACCCAATGATAAAGCTTCCCAGTCAACTCCTTTGGGAACTCCTTGAATTTTGTAGTGGGGTAAGCATCTTGAAATTATTTCTTAAATGGACAACGGGTAATGCACGGGATAGAGGAGTGGAAGGAATTAAATTCATCTTGATCTTCTTTTTATACCTTGCTTCGTTATGCATACCCATATTGCTCGACAAATAATTTTAGTGTCATCTTTGAGTTCACATAACCGTAAAAAAAATCATTCTTACTCTCACTTCTTTGAGTCGTTGACACTCCCGCCCCAAAAGTACTTTTTACAAAAGCCGAAACCCATCGATGCCTCTCGTCGTATAACCAACTCAACCAATCATTATCTTGGACGTGAAATTTGTTAATTAAATTGATCTAATAACATTCAAATTCCTATAGGGTTAATGAATCATACACGACATATTACACTATATACTTCATCGATTTATATTCGCTAAAACATCTTAACTTTTAAGGCAACTTCTTCATAATATGCCATAAGCACCATTGTTGTTTTGTATTGGGGAAGACATCTTCAATGGCATTTTCCATTGACTTATCTTGGTCAGTAATTATTGCGGTTGGAGCACGACCATTAATATAAGCAAGCCAACCTTTAAAAAGACAAGTTAATGTTTTAACATCCTTACTCGATATCAATCCATAACCCACAAGTGTTGAATGCTCGTGGTGATTTACTCCAATAAACAGAGCGAAAAGCATATCATACTTATTGGTTAAGTATGTCAAATCAAATGTAATGGCATATCTGAACTCATCATATGCTGCACTAATTTTTGCATCCACCCAAAACACATTTTAAACCAACAATAAACATCTAAATCTATCAAATAATAAAAGTTGGCATTATTAGCTTTCATATTCATAGAGTAGTCGTGAATTGCCATAACATCACCCTCACCAAGTCTTAGCCACCTAACTTTACGAGTGAAATTATAATAATATTTCTCCAAAAAAAGGTACATGCTCATGCTCATGCCCACCCGCTTCGACCAAAATTGAATTAAAATTCATGTTTGGATGGATTCCAACCAAGTCATTCATTGCAAGTCTCCTCTTAACATAAGATCTCACGACCTGATTATTCTTGTAATATCTTGATTTTTTGGGGCTCGCCAAATGATTATGTTCAAGGAATACCGTAAACACTCCCCACATTCCATCGGGAAATATAATAACTCGAAGTCTAGCCTTGCAATTAGTTTTCGCAAGTGGGACCTTTTGAATGCACTAGTGGATTTGCTTTCCGACTTTCCACGATGAGAGCATGCAAACAGTACAAGATTAAGCTCCCCATCATCATCTTACTTTTCCCGAAGTTTTTTTTTTGTCACGGGAAACCCCTTCGCATTAGCATATTTCTCTTAGTACGTATATACCTCTTCAACAGTATCAAATTCCATCCCCATTTCGGGGTATTTTATTTCCTCATTTTCAACAAGTTCATTTCTATCTATGTCCACATCCTCCACATCATCCTCACCACTGTATTCATCCTTCCCACTACTTTAAGGATCCTTTCGAATTAATTTTTCCCATTTCTGCAAGGATATGAACAGTTAACAAAATTATTCATTTGGAATACATTCTAAGGTAAAAAAAATTACAAACATAAATGAACAATAGGGGTAAAATATAACCAACACCAACATAATCTTAATTAATTTAACCAAATCAAACAAATAGTAAATTAATTACAACCTTAATCAAACCCATCAAATGGTAAATTAATTACATGCTTAATCAAACCCAGATATCTAATGTGTTTCATTGCAAGTGAAAAAGAAAAAGAAAACTATCAATAACAAGTTTAACTAATTGAGCAGGGCTTAACAAGTGTGATTCTTTACTAAATAATTATATAAGAAGAATATCAATTTAATAGGCCTAGAACTGTGTGATTCTTTAGTAAAGAAATATATAAGAAGAAGAACAATGATACATTAAACCCAAAATTGTAAAACATGTGCTTTAAACGTTTGTATCCTAGCGGTATCCACACCAGAATATAGACCATTGAAGCACATTTTCGATAATTTTGAAGTAATTTTGGGATAATATTTTTCTAAGAAGAATATATATATAAATTAATTCTATTAGGCCATCTTCAGTGGGACAATCTCCCATAATGTAAACTTATATTGTTAACACTACATTTTGTAAGATGTATACACACTGGAACAATGCAAAGTTGACGTGGCAGGGTGGGTGAATGTTTCACGCCCAAGTCCTGGGCGGATGAAACTTCCACGCCCAGGAGGTTTTAGGCGTAGCCTGCCGTTAATGATATAACCATTAAATATTACCAATATGACCGTTATGAAAATAGTCGTTAACCCTTAATATTTATACATTAACCCCTATAAATACAACATCCTCGTATCTCTTATTTTTCACACTCACAAAAATCATCATACAACTTCCTTTTATCTCCTAGTTTCACACTCCCAAAATAATCCAAAAATTAATACAAGTATATTTATTATATCCCAAAAATCAAATACATATATTTTATATAGTTAATAGTATTTTTTTTTTCAAAAATGTTACCGATTCAAAGAAAATGGTGTGGCAAAACCACAAAATCAATTCCTATTCCACCCCGACCACCGAATTTGCCAATCTTGTATTGGAATTATTTTCGGTTGTTTGACGATAGTTTTTCACACGCGAGAGACACGATTGTTGATCCTACAGCGCATCCAAACGAAAGTTAATTTCTTATGTGCGGTAGTGTCCAAGTTCCAATAGACGTGTAGGCCGAATTATCCCATATTCCATTTGTGCGAGAAGCCATTTGGAATTTCAATTTTAGTCATTTTTTTTAACGAATCTTTTCCTAACTCGAACAACCAAATGATTGGAGCGCTCATAGGCAGGTAGTCGGAGATAACGTATACATTCCATCTACCGGGTGTGGAGTTGGGGATTACCCCTTAAGATTTTATGCATTTATCAGGTAATATTTCAATAATATTTTTACGCACTATATTTATTTTTATTAATTATTATTGAAACTTTCCATATTTAATACTTCTTAAATTATTTGGTTTTATGAATTCCAATAGGAAACCATCCAATTTTTCCTAACTTTCCAACATCTAGTCGTTATACTATGGAGTAGATGTTCGAGCTATATTTTCCTGGAATAGGCCTCCCCGAGTATAAAGGAAGAAATATTTATTGTAAAACATTAAAAACGTACATGTTGGATTGGTGCCAACAAGCTCCTGAGCAAAGATTAGTGAGCGCCGAACAAATCGCTAGAGCTTTTATTATTTTTATGTTGAGCTCTGTTTTTCTCCCGACGGGCCATAATTCCTCGTGTGTTAATTTGGCAACTTATTTAGACGATCTTAACGACATGGCTGCTAAGGATTGGGGTTCTGTCATTTTAGCCCGTGATTACTATACCCTTGATGCATGTACCACAGATGCGTAAAAAATAGTAAATTGTTTCTGGTAACTTATAGAGGCATTTTTTATAATTTAACATTTGAATCGCGACCATTAAATTTATTTATTTTTATTTTAATAATCTACCAAATACTAACGAGTTGTTCTTTATACCCGCAGTACTGCACAATGACTCCCATATTGCACGATAATTCCATGAAAAGATGTTCGCGTATGTTACGATGACCGACTAATCAACGTGGGGCTCTATTGGGACAAATGAGGTTCAAAAGTTCAGCAATGCAGGAGCAACTGGAAATGCGCTCTTCCGGGTAAGTTATATGGAAACCTTTTATGGGATTGATAGAAAACTAGTTTAATGTTGTTAGAGTTGCTCATGATTTGGCGTAGAGACAGTTCATACTTTTTGATGTCGAGTTAGGTGGGACTTGGTATCTCGGAGATCGCTGCTACCATCAAATGACAAGTATCATTGCCATTCAAGAAAAACCACTGTATCTTATGACATTCATTCCAAGAGAAATATATTTGCAACAAATTGACAACTGACAACCTGCAATTCCTCGTGTCATAGTTTCATCGAGGGATGGATGGTTGACATACTAGAAGATTATGGGTAAGGGTGCAATATTACCCTCACTATTTTGGTGAAAAAACCATGACGGGGTGGGGTTCGCCTCGATTGCACCCTCTGATTTACGGGTACCCATTGCACCGATCGATAGATGGGAGGCTCCCCATACATACACACACAGGGACAATCTTCATCGTCAAATCGTATACCATTGTCAAGGGTGTTTGAAGTTGCAGATATATGTTTGAATGGCATAACAATCATTCAAGTAGATCCGCTAAGCATACAGAATAACTTAGCACCCAGAGAATTTTACTCACGCTCACAATGGCGTGATATGTTTTTTAGAGAGGACTACATGGGGAAAATTAAACAAAAAACGTTAGAATGGGAGCTTATGTGGTAAAGGTGGGTAAAAGACAGAGACCAATAGAAAGATGAAGAGATTGCAACTTTGAGAGGCGCTGGACCAAGTTTGTCTACCGGGCACAACCACATTCCGCAACACACACACACACATACATATAAGGAGATGAATATCCAATTACTTATCCGAATATTTCCCATCCACCCTCACAAGATCCCAGAGGATCGCTCAGTTAACCATCTCCTGCCAATGACGTTTTTGGACTTTTCAATGCATTTTCTTATGACCACTATCTTGGTAGGGTCCGATGTAAAGTTAAACTTGTAATGTAATAATTTGTTGTAAACGATGCGTACCTTTATTTAAAAGAGTTAACAATGTTATAATTTTTGCATTTATTAAAGATATTAGATTCAAGTACAAACACCATACTTAAAGACAAAATTACTTGGATTATATGTTCCAACGATAAGTATAGTAGACATATTAAACACGCACAAAATAAAGTTACATATTAAATACTTTGTGGTTTCCTGGTCAACCACGGATCGCAACATATTACATTCCCTTCACCCATCAACATGTTTGGTAGATGTTGTACAAAATCATTGTCGGAATCGTCCCTTTTATAGTTCGAAAGATCCAAGTCGGACGCATACTCTAGATCGTCAAGTTTCATATTTATCAAATGCTTACAATGCCAATTATTGACACTTTAAAACGTTTCTGTAGGACTGTAGTGAAGGTGTTTATCTCGGAGTATTGTCACACACCTACAGCCAAAGATATAGCCCGTATGCAGCCAGATAATGAATGACGTGGTTTCCCTGGGATGATTGAGAGCATTGATTTCATGCACTGGGAATGGAATAACTGTCCACATGCACGAAAAGGATAATATCAAGGTCATTGCCATGTTGCCACTATAATTTGGCATCTTATGATACTTGGATTTGTCATGCGTTATTTGGAATGCTTGGTTAATGTAATGATCTGAATGTTGTTGCCAAATCTCACATGTTCGAAGAACTTCTGGTAGGAAATCGCACCCCTATGCACTTCGAAGTCAACGGAAACACATATGACACGGGATACCACCTTGCAGATGGTATTTATCCACCCATCACAACTATCGTCAAGAGTTTCAAGAGGCCGATCACTCAAAAGCAGAAGGTGTTCACACGAGCACAGGAAGGAGCCCGAAAGGATGTGGAAAGAGCATTTGGCACCTTGCAACAATAGTTCCACTTTATCAGGAACCTGATAAATTTTGGGGAATATAAAGAATCACGTATAATTATGAAGTCTAGTGTCATATTACACAATATGATTGTCGAGGAGGAGTTGCGGGACGGGACTTGGCGAGCTGACCTGCCCTTACGTGACCCACCCCCTGCTTAAGTAGGTAAAGTCTCGCTGGCAACTATCAGTACTAGGTGTGGAGGCGAAGATGTGGAATAAGGATGCCCATAACCAGTTACGTGACAACCTTATGGAACACATTTGGAATGGTCATGCAGAATCATCATATTGATTGTAATTTCAATTTTATCCATTTACCCTATCTTATCTATGTACACAATTTTCTCCGTGCTAAATAAAATTTGTTTAAGTAAAAATAGTCATTGATAAATATTGGTACAAAAGTTAATAACTTATAAATTTGGATTACATAAATAACAATATAAATCTATTTATCTATTGTGAGAAGTTCCGATATGCTTGAGACCGACGTTTTATTATCTCAGTCATTCGTATCTCGCGAAAGGCATTTTGTTGGGGTGTGAATTTAGTTGTATCCATGTAAATAATCTGATCTTCATCACGTCGGAGTTGAGCTTCATCACGTCGGAGTTGAGCTTCGTACTCCTTGTTGCGAATTGAAATTAAACCATCGATCTTTTCATTTAGATTTCTTCTTATTGTTTGGGATTCTGCAGATTTTTTTTCATAAAGTGTGTTGAATTCTTTAAAGTCCTCTAAAAGGACCGTGTGTATATTCGCACTGCCGCTCATTTCTTTCCTTTCTGTTTCGCAGCTTTATGCCTTTCCTGTCTTTTTAGTGCATTATTGAATTCTCTTGTTTCGTTGTCGTTTGATTCAAGCGGGCTCGCATTATTTTCTTCATCGGTATATTGTGAACCGATGGTTGATATGGAATACTTTGGCAAGTCCTTGAACACCTCGTAGCAGTGATCGTAATTGAATTTATGCCCCTCTTTGCATCGAAAGTTATCACTAGCTCGTTGGACCTATATAAAAAAATATTCTTACATTATTGTTGTAAAAATTTGAATTTAATTATAAATAATAAAATAAACATAAATTAATTATAATTATCCACGAAACCTCTGTCGCGTCACTATCTTACTCGCTTCCTCTGTGCATTTATAAATAAGATCCTACAGTGAGTTATATTCGTTAGTAATTTTTTTCCATAAGGATACTTGATCGGGTATTATGTCCATCGGAGATCGCCTTAGAAAGAGAATTAGAAAGGTACCGGCGCTCAACTTGTCAGAGCGATATTTTATTAAGCTCAGTTGGTTCATTCTGAATTTACTTGAATAGGTTTTTGGGTTACTTTCTTCTCTATAGAGACATATAACCGTGTGAGATCATTGTCACATATATGGAAATTAACGGCGAGAAGTTGACAGAGCAGGAAGCTGCGTTGTATGACCGCCAAATTAGGGTTTGGGGTGTTGATGCCCAGCGAAGGTAGCTTCCTATTACTCATTCAATTTGCCCCTATCTACTTTTTCTAATTCAATCCAATATTTATCGGATCATATTATACGTCACATTTTACTTTATGACGTTCTGCCATTTTCACTTACACTAAGCAAAGCTCATATATTAGTCACTGGCATCAAAGGGACTTTTGTTGAGGCAAAAGTTCATTTTTTTTACAATTGTCAAACTTTAATGACTAAAGTTTAGCTGCATTGCATTGGTTCGGTTTTGCAAGAACATAGTTGTAGCTGGAGTGGGCAGTTTGACCCTAAATGATGATCGCCCCTTTACTGAAGAAGCGCTGTCAGCATATATCTTAATTCCTTTTAATGAGAATGCAACTAGTGGGAAATCGGTAGGCGAACTTTGTTGTGATTCGTTGAGAGATTTCAATCGTATGGTTCGTGTTTCCGTAGAAAAAGGTATGCTCCTTTGTAATCTTTATATTCCAAACTTGATAAAGCATAATCATTTAACTTAAATTAAAATTGTAAGCATATTGTTACTATTAATGCATTGGATATGGAATACCTCTCTCATTATCAAATTGTTATTCTTACAGGGGAGTTGTCAAGCTTTGGTGCAGATTTTTTTGATAAGTTTAATGTTGTGGTGGTTGGTTGTTGTTCCCTCACGACAAAAGTACAGTGCTAACTCTCACTTGCCTCATGAATAGAAAGCCCTATCTTGTCGGCTTTCTTTGCACTTCCTCGCATGTGTTACCTTTAGATTTAATTTTCATTCCTTTGAAGCCTCTGTTGTTGGGACGTTCAGTTCTTTTGCTTTTGCTGCAGAGATTGGTTAATGAAAAATGCCGCAAGTTGTCGAGACTCCTGCAATGAAATATTTGTTGATTTGCAGAACTATGTCTATTCAAAGGTAATAGTCCAACTATCTTATGTATGCTAGTTTCTGTTTATGGAATTTCACTGTTTGTTCTCTTTTATTCTTTATGCATGCATGTTGCTCCGCTTTCACCTTTAGTTGCTGAACTCAATTGTTTTTGGTGGATAGTGGGACTTCGATTTCTCTCTTGCTAAGTTATTAATTCTACAGCCACATTTGTCAATATTATAATATTACTTTGCTTGTATCAAATCCATGCTATGCCGCTTACCTGCCAATGTTACATAAGAAGTGAGCTGTTTGGATTGGTAACAAGAATGGAACTTGATACCCTGTACTAGCACTGACAAAATTATGGGCTGGGCCTAATTTGTGCGGGTCAAATATGGGTTGGGTTAAATGTGGGTTGGGCCAAATGTGGGTTGGGTTAAATGTGGGCTGGGCCAAATATGGGCGGACCAAATATGGGTTGGGACAACCCATTATTTTTCTACTAAATTAAGTATTACAATTCGAGGTATATATAAAAAAAACTCATATTTTACTCATAACTTTTTAAAATGAGTATTATATTTGATTTGTATCTTTTAAAATTGAGCTCCATATTTGATTTTTTGCTTTCAAATATGGGCCACATATTTAACTCATAGCTTTGAAATATGGGCCTCATATTTAACTCATAGCTTTTAAACATGGGCCCCATATTTAGATGCTTGGGCTAATATGGGTTGTTTTATTATTTGGGCCACATTTTGCCACTACTACCCTGTACATTCAAAGATGCGGTATACATACAATAAATGGATCAAGTGGTTGGATTTTAAGCTTTAAAATGGCATCATTTCAATCCAGTAGATGGTTAACGCAACCTCGTGTGATAATTACAAAAGTTGTCTGCCTAATTTGATAATTTGTAGTTTAGTTCAAAGTGAATGTAACGCGACCAGCACAGTACTGATTCTTTACACTCTATGCTTCCTGTCCTGATTTTCCTTCACCGAGGGTTTTCAGTCACTGAAACATCTTGGCTAGGGTTTGCTGAAGGGTTCTATATCTGCATCTTTGGTATTGATTTTGGAGTTGTTTAATTTCAACAGTTTGACGGAAGTCATCTCTTTAAAAATTGAACAGAAGCACTTTGAAGTTATGGAGGAGAAAAGATCCAAGATCTTGGTGGTGATTTCAGTAATCAGTAAAGGCAAGTTCTTTAGATTATCATGGGAGAGTTTGAGTGCTCTTTGGGTCTGTCAGCATCTGGAGACGGTGGCTTTGCTACCTAAGGGGCTGCCATTTTTCAGAAAATATAGTGTTGCGAATTCTCGTTATGGGAGTTGCGTGAAAAAAGTAACGGTCTCTGTGAAGAAATTTATAAGAATATCAATGATAATGGGGGCAGTTTACAGATTCCTTCCGGGGGAAAAGGTGAGATGGTTTAGTCTTGCGGAGGCGATACTTAAATATGAGGAGAGTAATTCTTCTCTGAACAAAATGGAAGCGTTGATAATGTCTTCATCAAAATGGAAACAATGTTTGTCGTTCTATGAAAGGAACAGGGGGAAAAGCGATTAATTATTATTGAGGAAATTCAAGATTGTGCTAAGGTGTGTAATGAAGAAAATGTATTTAGAAATCAGTTGGATGGTGAGGATATATTCTCATCTCCATCATCCGAGGAAGCATAAACAGAAGCGGAAGCTTCGGAAAGCAAAACAGTGGTGAATGATGAAGAGCTTGGGGATTTCTATCACATGTTAGAGGCCAACTCTCCTCGTCAGAAGGGTCAAGTGGAGGCCAAGTCTGTCACAAATCAGCAAAATAACACCATTTTTGAATTAACTGCTACTTGTGTAAACGGTACAGGTGCACTTCCTCCAATTTCCCATGTGCACTGCTCTCTTTCTTTTTCCTCTCCGTCCTCTTTTTCTGGATATCTGAACTCTTCTAATCCCGGGGATAATTGGAGAGGACATTTAATAGAATAATGTCTCAAGAAAATGAGGTACAAGAGTTGGGGTGGGTGAGAATCTCGTAGGGAACCGAATATATAGTAACTTCATAACCTTACCCATTGATTTCTCTAAGCTCGTCGAAGTCCCAATATTAGAAATCATATCGAATGTTGATGAAAGAGGAGAGTTCTTGAACTGTGAAGCTAATGCTCCTAATTTGGATAATAATGCCTTCAAAAATTAGGGGAGAGAATTTCGTTCATTGCAAAAAGTTTTTTTTTTGGAAGATGAATTTAAAAGTGATACCCATAAGTCCAAGTAAAATAAATACAAATTTAAGCAAAGGAACTGAAAACTACGGGGTTTGAAAGGGAATTACACAAGTTAGCTTTGGAATAAATTATGGTAAAAATGATAAGCAAAACAATCTTTATTTATTATCATTATTTTTTTGGGGTCAATGTCTCTATAAGAAGATTGTGTCTTGGAACATTAGAGGGTTAGGGAACAAAGAATAAAGAAAATTAGTGAAGGAAATAGTAGTCAAAGAAATCCTGATTTGCGTTCATTAAGAAACAAAAAAAGAAGGTATTGATAAAAAAATTGGTTGTCGTTGTGTGGGGAATTTGGTTTAAAGATTTATTTTTCTATTGCTTTTATTTTTGTCGTCGGAAGTGGAATTTTAATTAGGGGTGTACATGGTTCGGTTCGGTTCGGTTCAGTTCCACTACGGAACCAGAACCAGAACCGAAATTGGTCGGTTCCAAATCGAACCGAACCATCGGTTCACGGTTTGGTTTGGTTCGGGTCGATTCTGGTTTTTGGTTCTGGTTTGCGGTTTTGGTTCGCGGTTCTTGTTCGTGGTTCTGGTTTACGGTTCTCGTTAATGGTTCTGGTTCATGGGTTGGTTCTCGGGTTGGTTAATGGTTGTGGTTAATGGTTCCGGTTCGCGGGTCAGTTCTCGAGTTGGTTCTTAGGGTCGGTTCTTTGGTTCGGTTTTTCGGTTCGGTTCCATGGGTACGGTTCTCGGTTTGGTTCAGGTATAAAATCGAGAACCGAACCGAACACTTCGGTTCTAAATTTTTTGGAACCAGAACCAACCCATGGAGAAAAAAACCCAAACCAACCCATCCCACGAAGGTCGGTTTGGTTCGGTTCTTCGGGTTGCTGATTTTTTTGCACACCCCTAGTTTTAATTGTTTGCATGATTCAAAGTCTCGGCTGAGTCAACTCGGCATCGGCCAAGTTGACTCAGTCTCGAAGCATGCCGATCCGAAATCGTGTCCCAAAATGAAATAATTGCTGAATCGTGGTGAATCGCCGATATCTCGGCGAGATCGAGTTGTACCGGCGAAATATCTCCCGATTTATCCGAGTCAATGAGATTTCGGCCGATTCGGAAAGAGACGAAGATGAAGAGATGGAAACAAAGGAACATTGACTGTTGCAATTCTTCGTATATCACCTTTGAAAACTAGATTTGAATCGTCTCTCTCAAGCACTACAGTTAGGGTTTCAAATGAGCTGTGGGTAGGGTTTTTGATGGAAAATGGAGTGAAGATGGCTATGGTTTTGAAGCTAGGGTTTGCGGGTAGGGTTTCTCTAGAGGAAAGATGTCTATGGTTTGCGATGGAAAGAGGGTTATGGTTTCAATCGAAAGAGGGTTTGTGGGTAGGGTTCTGTCACCCTATTTGTGTTACGCTTCGTACGCCCGCTCTTTTTGTGGCATTTCTGCCGACACTTTGTGTGTTATAATCTGTTAATATGTTTTTTTTTTTAAATGTTAATATGTTTGGAAAGGTGAGAGCTGATGTTTTCATTTAAAGTGTATTCTATAAAGTGAAACATTATCCACCTTTTAGTTAAAATGTATTCAAATGAACAATTATTTACGTACTAAATTATATTATTATTCATTTTGTTTATTTACAATATGTTTATATTTACTTAATATTTTTACAAGATATATCATTCTTTATTTAATTTAAAATATATCACTGATTTTTTTTAAATGTACCATTATTTATAAATGAAACTTTATTATAACATTCTTTGTTTGAAAAATGGTACTCTTTCGTGTACCTTTTTTTAGATCACAAGTTTTTAGGAGAATTGGTAATGATTTAGGAAAAAATTATCAATAAATTGGAACTATTTATAAAAAAATGGTTCTCATTTGTAAAAAATAATTAACAAATAAAGTTGTATTCATTTTTAAAAAATGTCAATTTGGTAAAAATAATGTTTTGCACAAATAATGTTCAAATAATATTTAATATAATGTTTAGTAATTCTAAGAATTCCAAAAAATAATGTTTTGTACAAAATTACTAAAACTATGTTAAAATAAACTCCTAAAATAATAGTCTCGTTCAAAATTCATAAAACTTGTGTACAAATAATGTTTAGAATGCTAAAAAATAATTTTATTTTGTAGAATGGTTGTAATAATGTTTAATACGCATATTAGCAAATTTATGAAACAAATGCTTATTATTTTGTAGAATGACTCCTAAACAAATGCAAATTTATGAAACAAATGCTTGTTAGATTTTATCAAGTTCTATATGTCATTAAATTGTTTTGCAATGTTAATATTGGTTTATTATGGAATATTGAATCTGACAAGTTTTTTGCGCTTCAGTATAACCTATTGTATAATGAAATATTAAATTATGGTTTTGAAAGTATCTAATTGGTCCACATTGTTAATCTTATATTTTTAAAATTTTATATATTTTTTTTGGAATTTTTTGCTCACCCTAAATAGCGTATCTTTGCGTATCGCCCGATACCGCGACCGAGTTGAAAATCGGGTGTTCTATACCGGGACCGATACTGAAACTTTGAACCATGGTTGTTTGGGATGTTAGAACTGATAATGCGATGGAGTGTCATATGGGGAGTTTCTCGGTTTACGTTAAAATTCCAACCAAGGGGGGTGAAGTGTGGTGGTTTTTGGGTGTATATAGGCCTTGTAAGAATAAAGATAGGGGGTTTAGGAGGAGCTGGTCTATACAGATTGTATTGTTCAAAGTGTTGTGCATGAGGGGAGTTCGACGCGGTGATACTTGTCTCGGAGAAGTCAGGAGGGAGGGTTCAGTGACTTCGATGACTTGTAGGGAATCAGACTTAAGGGATATTGAGTTGAATAATGAAAAGTTTACGTTGTCCAATATGAGGGAATCTCTTTTTTGTTTTAGAATTGATAGATTGTGTTTTCAACATAATGGGAGGAATGTTTTTGATGACTTAGGAGTCTTAGGCAAGAAATCGAGTACCTTCATTCCATTGTCCCATTATTCTCGATTCTTTTTGAGTGAAATGGGTCTGTCACATTTTAGATTCGAAAACATGTGGTTGGCTGATAAAGAGTTCAAAGATAGATTTCTTTCTTGGTGGAGGGAATTCGTTATCCAAGGTCCTTGGATAACGAATTCCCTCCACCAAGGTTACACCCATTGGACCCATTGGACCAAGGATGGCACAAGGTTCAAAATAATTAGTAAATTGAGGGAGATGAAAGAGTGGTATACAAGGTTCAAAATAATCTTTTGTTTTATTCTAAAGGAGGGGAAATTATATACGAAGAAAGAACGAAAGAATTTATAGTGGATGGGTTATAATGGTACCACATTAATGAGGAGAAGGCTACTTGGATTGAGTAATCGTTTGTGGAGGAAATTATGAAGGTAATTTCTGAATGTTGTAGGGATAAATCCCCGGGTCCTAAGAATGTTGAGAAGTGGTAAAAGGATATGAAATGGATTTCTTTGTAAATTTTTTGAAGACGGGGTGATCATGCATGCGCAATGTTTAAAAAGGCGAAAGGCGAGGCGAGGCGTTTTAGTCGCGGAGAGGCGAGGCGTAAGCCTCGAGGCGTTTGAGGCGTAAGCCTCACCGAAAAGGAAAAAAAGAGCAAAATAATATTAAAAAAATACTAATAAAACCATAAAAATAAAATAACAAAGAAATATAAAATAAAACTACAAAAAAAAACATTCTTGAGGACTTTCTCACATAGTTTGACATTTTTTTGTTCCCCCGAGATAACTTTAAAAAAAAAAAGTAATTTGAGAAAATCAATTTTAACATATTGGTTATTTTACAATATGACAATTAATTAATCAATGCAAGATCATATTGGCAAAATCATTTTTTTAGCTTCATTCACATATTGGTTATTTTATAATATGACAGTAAATTAATCAATGCAACTTAACAAGCAAATTTATTAAAAAACATTGATTTTCAAGCTAAGATTAAAAAAAAAAAAAATTATTAAAAAAATAATAAAACATATCAACCTAAGTTTATTAAAAAAAACAGCAACCTTTAAAATATATTAGTTTCTTAATATATATTCAGTTTAGTTAAAGATAACATACTAATCTAAGTTGAAAACCAAAAAACAGGAAACTTTAAAAAAAAAGTCATATTGAAGTTAATTTAGTACATTCATTTCAAACAAAATCAAATTGACAAAATTAGTTTTTTAAGTTTCATTAACATATTGGTTATTTTTTTTAAAATTCTCTCAAGTTACAATAGTAAATAGTATAAGTTAAGTGCAGCTTTAAAACAAAAAAAAGAACAAGATTTTTTTTTTTTTTTTTCGCGCCTCAGCAAAAAGGCGCGAGGCGAGGCGCGAGGCGTAAGCCTTGAGGCGCATTGAGGCGTAAGCCTAAAATACAACCCTGAGGCTTAAGCCTCGAGGCATTTTTCGCCCGCCTCGCCTCGAGGCGAGCCTCGAGGCGTAAGCCTCAAACGCCTTTTTAAACATTGTGCATGCGTTAATATTCCTAAGAAGAAATAATCAATAAAATTGAAAGATTTTCATCCCATTAGTTTGGTAACAAGTGTATAAATTTTGGATAAGGTGTTGCCTTTGAGATTGAGGGAGGTGTTGGGTGAAACGATTTTGAAATCTCAAGGGGAATTAGTTGAAGGGAGACAAATTCTAGATTCAATTCTTATAACTGATGAAAAGGAGGTGGAGTATCATCTGTATAGAGCCTAGGCGAAAAGACGTTTTGCCTTTTTTTTTTATATTTTTTAATTATACCCAGGTTTCTAAAATAATAAAAGCAGAAATATAAGCATAACTTAAATAAAAAAAAACATAATCATAAACATAAACATGCAATCAAAATTACGAATAAAATAAGACATACCTTGAAATTTGAAATTATATTCGTATATTTTGGGGACCTTTTTCCCATATCCATATATTTAAATAAAAGAAAAAAAAAGTACAGCAGTTTACAACAGTTATTTTATAACAGTAAAAACAAATTTACAGCAGTTATCTTATAATAGCAACAACTCTTTTTGAAATTTCTACAGGAGAGCTTTTGGAATAAGTCAGAAATATTGGACAACAGTTATTTTATAAATATTGGAATAAGTAAAAAATTACAACAGTTATTTTATAAGCAGTTAAACTAGATACTGCCACTGTTGGTGGAAAAAAACAATTTTATTTTTGTTACTAAAATATAATATGAATGTCTCCTCCAAAATATGTCCCCATTACTATATTATAGTCCATCTTGTTTTAGAATGAATAATTGTACATAACTTACAAAACATTGAAGATAAATTCAAGCACATTATTAGTTGAACAAACAAAAAAGAATGTGGAAAAAAACCAAATCCGACCAGTGGAGAGCATGATGAAAGATATGGAGACAACAAATTTGGGGACAAATGACGATAAATATTTACAAAAATGAAAAAAAAAAACTTACAGAGAGGGAGGGGAAGGTTTGTCGGCGTCAAAGAGTTAGGGTTGATGGCCGGTCGGAGAAGTTAGGGTTCATTTTTTTTTCTTTTGTTTTGTCTGATCGGGTTTTTTTTTTTTTTTTTTGTGTGGGGGGGAGGGGGTTAGTTTGTTATGTTAGGGTTAGAAAGATTAGCATAGTAGATAATAAAAAAACAAAAAAAAATTGTATCCTTTTAACCCAAAACGACATTATTTTAACTCGAGCATAAGAAAAAAATGATTTCAGTAATAAAAAAATTATAAAAAAAACGCGTTTTATGCACGCATTGCACGCCTATGCGCGCATCACCCCATTGATCGCCTTAAAAAGTGTTACCACGCCTTTTCCCACGCATACCTCTTATGGGTTGCGTTTCTAAAAAGCATCACGCATAAGCGACGCCTATGCGCGCCTTTTAGAGCACTGTATAGAGCAAGCAAGAAAGAAAGGCGTGGTTTTTAAAAAAGATTTTAAGAAGGCATATGATCAATGGCGGAGTTATAATTTTTTTTTGGGTGGGGCACCGCAGTGTACAAAGCATCGACCGCCGCGGGGTGTTGTGGGCAGAAGGCTCTGAGGCAAATTTTTGGTGGGTTAGTTTTAGTTTTTTATTTTTAATTTTTATATTCAATTGCGAATTTGAACATTTAGACGATCATAGTGCAAATAAACAACCTCACATATTGTAATTCAACAAACATTTATCATATTGTCCTTCTGTAACTCAAGAAATATTTAAATTGCAAATTGAATTAAAATGTAAGATTTAAGGAAAATACCTTAATACAGTAGAGACAACAATAAATAGCAACTCCAATCAAAGAAATTTGTCCAAAGTAGCAATCTACAACCACAACTTGGAAATCACTAAAATAACAACCAAATCATACCAAACCAACCCTAAACAATAACAAAAACAAAATCAAAGCAAATCAAGCCATAAGAGAAACCAAATTAAACCCTAATATAAAAAACAACAAAATAAAATTAAAGCAAAACCCTAAAAATAACCATAATAAACCCTAAACTAGCAATAAATCAATTTACCTTAAGACGGTTTGTGAATGAGAGAGACTCGGTTCAGAGCGCAACTTTTTTTTCGAGAGAAAAAGGCATCGATTTTGCTTTAGGGTTGAAGGATAGAGGGAGTCGGGGACAGCCGAGAGACATTTGAGTTGTGAGAATGAAATGTTTTAGAAATTAGCGCGTTGGTGAAAAGTTAAACACTTAAAATGTATTTACTAACAAATAAAAGTAAAAAATACTTTTTTTTTTCAATATCCAGGGTGGGGCATCAAATCTCCCAGATACATTACAGCTCCACCACTGCATATGATCATGTCGAATGGATCTTTTTGATGAATGTGCTCGAGAAAAAAGGGTTTAAGGAGAAATGGAGGAAGTGGATTTAGGGATGTTTATCCTCGATAAATTTTCCAATTCTTGTCAATGGGAGGCCTAGAGGAAAATTCAAGGCTTTTTAGAAGGCCTTAGTCAAGGGGAACCTTAGTCCCCAGTTTTGTTTATTCTATCGATTGATTTGTTAAGTAGATTGGTTTATAGGGAAAGTAGACATTGGTTGATTTTTTTTTGAAGAAACGACAGAGGTCACTCGTATATAATTTTCGGATGATACAACTTTTTTCAGCAACAAAAATTTGAAAATTTGGTTTTCTTGATCCGACTTACAACTACGACCACTAACCTCATCTCTTCATCTCCTAGTCAGCATTAGAAATCTATAAACACTGCTAAGCTTGCCTGGTTTGTATTAGACCTATAAAGAAGCATGTTAGCGCACTTGATGAAACCATTAAACTGATATGATGCCCATTTACATTTTGTCATTATTTTAAGTTTCTCTTGAAGTGGCTAAGCTAATTGAAAAAGGAGGGCTTTTTGTGTGAGGGTAATGATGAGGGGAAACAACCCATTAACAAATTGGAAATAGTGTCTAAATCTAAAGGGCTTTTTGTGGGAGGGTAAAAAGAAATAAAGCTTTATTGGTAAAATGGTTGTGTGGCGGTTTCCTCCTGAACAACACTCGTTATGGCATTCTATCATTAGGAGAAAATATGAGTTAGGGAAGAATGGGTGGGATTCAAAGGTAGTAGAAAGAGGTTCTTTCAGAAATCCTTGGAAATTAATATCTCATGGTCATGAATCTTTCTTAAAAAGTGTCTCTTGTTAAGTATGGGAATTCTATTCCGTTTTGAGAGGACGTGTGGTTGGAGAGAGTTTCACTTAAAACTATGTTTCCAACATTATTTAGAATCTGTTTGAATCACAAAATTCTTATATTGATTCTTTGGCCTCGTTATATTCATCCAACATTCCATCTTGGAACCTTTCTTTTAATAAAAATCTCAACGATTGTGAAATCTAAAAAATAATGGCCTTGTTGGGATAATTGAGAATGATGGAAGATCTTGAAAATTTAATGGGAGGTTATTCTCTTGTGACTCATATTTCTAGCATTTGTTGAATACATCATTAGCTTTTTATTCTTTAAATTTTATACGGGCAATAGGAATTCCAACAAAAGTTTGGATAATTGCTCATGGCAAGGTTCATAATTATGATCTTTTGCAAGTGAGAGGGAAGAAATAATGCATCTCACTCCCATTGGTGCATTCTTCATAAAAACGAGGGAGAGAGCCTTTGCTCCTACATTGTTGTTTCTCGTCTTTTCTATGGGGCAAGGTATTTATTGAGCTGAACATTGTATGTATCGTACCACGAAAATTTGTGAACCATATGACAATGGAGGTTGTTCTCAAAAGAGTAGATTTCAAAGCTAAAAGCCTGTGGAGATGTGTGTCATTTGCACTAATATGGGTTGTTTGGCAGGAAAGAAACATTAAAATATTTGAAGAGGAAGAGTTTGAAAAGGAATGGATTTTGGAAAAGATTAAATTCTTGGCTTCCTTATCGGCGTTTGAACGAAATCTTTGCAGGGAACTCCGTTGGGTTGGGATAAGGTCTCTAGATAATGCAGATTCCTATGTTAGTTACCTATTCGGTGGTTGTTTGAAGGCATGGGAGGTTGTTGTCATGTAGTTAGTATCTTTTAGCCGTTGTCATTTTTATTGTTTATGATCATGTCACTAGATGGCATGCAACTATGCGAGTATCATTAATTCTCCACAATATCATTAAAACAATGCAAGTATTTTTATTACTTTTTTTCTTAACCATTTTAGTGACCAAATATTATTAATAACAACACCTACAATGTCCAAATTAAAACACAACAATGTATTATTTCAAATGGTTACAAATATAAATTGTAATTTGTAATACATAAATATAGATTATTAACAACACAATAAAAATGCATCATACTATCATATAATAATAAAAACTATACAATATATATAATAATAATAATAATAATAATAATAATAATAATAATAATAAAAGCAATACAATATAAACTTTGCAAACTTTACAATATAAATTATAAGAATAACAACATTTAATGTAAAAAACATTACAATATAAATAATCAGAAAGAAGAAGAGAGTATAACTTTACAATATAAAGTATAAGTATGACTTTATAACCTTTACAAACCGGAGAAGAGAAGAGAAGAGAAGAGAAGAACACTGTGAGTTTGCAAGTAAACTGAAGAAGAAAAGAGAAGAAGTCCGACCAAAGGTTTTCGAGCAGTTTTCGAGCAGAAGAAGAGAAAGGTAAGAAGACCGGCTAAAATTTATAGGGTTTCTCAACTTTGGACATTTTATTCTTTCAAAATTTGATTCGTAAAGGTGTTTTTTGTTTTTACCATTTTTTTCTTTATTTTATTAACTGTGAAAGGCACGTGCGTTCAAAACAGAGGAAAAAAAGACCCAAAACACGTTTTCTTTACTAATCGGGTAAAACCCCCCGAACATAACCCATTTTTGTGAATCGTTACTGTCGATTGACGATTCAAACCCTTGAATCGACGTTTCATTCCGATTCTTGTGCCCCAAGCGATTTTCATATCGGCTCGAATTGAAAAGTGTGGGAATTGAATTGAATTGTATGATTCGAATCGCGAATCATACGATTTTACGACTATGGAGTTTAGAATGAAAGTTCCATAGAGGAGGTGAATATAAGGAATGTAGAATACTAATAATTTATTACGCATAGCTATGTTACATGAAGACGAGGGAGAGTAGTCAAAGATTCCAACCATGGCTGGCGAACATGAACTCAACCCCATAGTTTACCATAATGGAATCAAACACCAACTTTTCGGAGGAGGATAACGATGCCAAACGAGGGCTAAGCTACCCATGATGAGCATTACGTGCTAGGCTCCGCGTCTCCTTCTCCAAATGAGCCCTGAAGGTATCCCAGCATGGACCCACTTATTTGGGATCAACCATGCGCACCCAAAACGACGAAGCAATCTTGGGATAATCATCAAAAGAACAATCCATACCAAACCCATCCACATTCCCAAAAATTTGAATGACGTTACCAATATAGTATGACTTCGTATCTTGGAAGTGGATGTGACTTATTTGGCCAATCTTAGTATAAATGTTGTCTTTGATACATAACCCGACCTCCTTTTCAAAGACGATAAAGAAGTCCTCACTCTTCGGCTATGAAGCACCGACACTCTCCCGAAAGGCACGAATCTTGTTAGACACGTGTCGGACACGCGATACGCTCCCGACACGCGAGTCCCAGAGTGTCCTCTTTTTTTGTAGTTGGACACGCTGTGTCCTCTCTCTCACTCCTATTTTTTTGTTTTTCTTTGTTGCTTCCTCTTCCCACACAAGGGTATGTTATGCCATTGTTTCTCCCTCTTTATGTTATATGCAACAACCAAAAAAAAAAAGATAAAGTAACAGCAAAAAAAAAAACAGCAAAAAAAAAAGTAAAGAAACAAAAAACAATGCCACTATCTTTTGTTCCCTTTTTATATTTGATCTTACCTTGTTTTTTATATGTTGATTATTTTTTATTTTTAGATGAATGTATTTATTTATGATTTTTAATGTTAAAGTGTGTTTGAATATTGCTTTGTATGGTCAATTTTCTTATTTTTATGTTAAGAATGCTCTAATAATATATTTTATGGAAAAAAATCTGTTTTATTCTTTTATATATATATTATATATTATATGTATTCTAGCATGTCGTATCCTAGTTTTTAGAAAAATCACGTGTCGCGTGTCATGTCGAAACACATTGCGTCATAGCTCCTCGGTGGCAAATACCACAACATTTCAAACTTTATTCCAAGTGACCCAACAAATCCTCGACGAAGGTATCGAAAGATTCCTCAATAAAGTACTTAAGAACCCTCATTAACCGACAACACTTTCGGAACCATAGGAGAGATTGGAGAGGTACACAACTGGAATGTGGACCAGTGGACCACAAGGAATGGCACATCCAAGGCTAGTCAACAATATCGACGGATACATGGAGCTCGGACATTTGTATCCTCGACCTCCTCATACAACACTTTCATATCATTGATCGTCTTTGTTCACTTAATCATCCTCGGGAGTGTCTCCACCCATATCCGATACTCATAGCCTTATTACACCAAGAGGCTAGATCATTCTCACGCAACTCGAAGCTCGATCTTATACGTGATATCCTCGTATTCCTCCGTAAACTAGGGTATATAGTAGTAAAATTGAAGGGTCAAAGAAGTTAGATTTGAGGGAGGGGTGATTCACAATTTTTCAGAAATGAGGGGTTAGGTTGTAATTTTCGTGAAGCCCAGGAGTTGATCTGGAAATTACAAAAAGTTTGGTTTTTGAAATGTAAATTTGGGAATTCAAGAGGAGGGTTAGGTAATCTTTCAGAATGTTCGGGAGGTGAGGGTGTAATTTTTGCAAGGGATTTGGCGTTCTGGTTGGAAACTTTGGGTGTTGGAAGGGTAATTTTCCAAATTTCAAGGGAATGGTTAGGAGTCATGTCGTGGACAAGGGGTGGAAAAGTAAGTGTCACAAACTAAATAAATAGGCAAAAGGGAGTGGTCATGATGGTTCATTGGAAGTTTTTTGGTTGTCGACGAGGGCACTAGGCCTCTATTCGCCGATAGGCGTCGCCGGAGGCTAGCGAAGTGTGATCCACCTTTGATTGGAGATAGGGATGGCATCGAGTCGGGTTTGGCGTGGGTTTTGCAAAACTCGAACCCAATTCGTTAAGAAAAATACCAAACTTGCTTCGCCCTCAACTCAAAATGGGTTTTCATCTAAAACCCGCCCAGCCCCAAAATGATATTAATGGAACTCGAACCCTCCCTGCTTATTAAATTCATGTAATTATTGAACTTATATTTTTACATATATAAAATAATACATAAGTACACAACCATTGTTATCAACTTGCATGATTAGTAATGGAGAAAGTATAACTTTATATTTGACTAAAGGTATTTCGTGTGTATATATATATATATATATATATATATATACTAGGGTATGCCCGTGCCTGAAGGCACGCTGATAATTGTTAAAAGTATTGAATAGTGTAAATTTAAGTCAAAACTTTTTTGTACAACACAAATGTATAAAGAATTTAGAAATTTTGGGCAAAATTTACTTTCTTTATTGGACTATCCACACTATTCAGGAAAAAAAAATACTACAACAATAGTAATAGTCCTTCTTGGACCTCATAAAAAAAACATCAATTTAACTCAACTTGTCGAAATACAACTAATATATCAATAAATAACTTAAATTCGGATAGAACTTCTTTTGTTTATACGACTATCCACCTTGCTTAAGAAATAAAACACTCGCACAACGACAATACTAATAGTCCTATAAAAAAATTGGTCATACATATTCGAATTTGTTCCACATTTATACAAATTGGTTAGGGCTCTGATTTAGTGCTCTGAAGTGGCTCTTCACGTTTTACAATCCGACATTGTATTGTCTAAAACACCTGTGAGGAAAATAGTTGGAAAATAAGAAAATTAAGTCATAAAGTATTTGAACATACAAATATCATTTTCAACATAACATACGTTCCTAGATTCTCACATTTTACAATGGCTCTTCACGTTTTAAAGTCCTTTAGTGCTCTGAAGTGGCTCTTCACGTTTTACAGTCCGACATTGTATTGTCTAAAACACCTGTGAGGAAAACATTTAGAAAATAATAAAATTTAAGTCATAAAGTATTTGAACATATAAATATCCTTTTCAGCATAACATATTAAACACAATAGCCATAAATAACTAAAATGATGATCAATAATCACCTAAAGTTGCTATTGGAGCAAATATTAACATTAATTGGAAATAGGACATATACACTCGAGCCCAATGAAATAATACGATAATATTTGTATGGTTGACAAAAAAAAACATCGATAAAATTAATTAGAGAGAATAACATCACCTATGGCGGAATCATATGGATTTTTATTAAATAAGCGATACAATAAATTTTTGGTATCAAGTCATGCTCCATACAAATCATTCGAAGTTGAATGGTATAAATATATTGAATAAAGTTTTATCTGATTAAAAAGTAATAGAGGAATGTGCATTGTGTCTCATTACAAACTAATAAAGCAATGTTATAAATATATTGAATAAAGTTGATTTGAGCTTTGGATATTCCATATGAAGTTTGGCAAAAAAAAAAACTCACCCTTTTAAGATTTTGAGATGCTCAGATGCAATTGCAGAGACTTGAAGCTTGCCAATTCTTTTTGAAAGAGACCTGGCAGATCCAAGTCATCGATGCATATAGAGAGCCTAACCCAACAGCTGACTGGCTTGCAAACTATGTTATTAGCTTGGAGATTGGATCTCATTACTTTGTCGAAGATCCCCGCGGAGTGAAGGACCTGCTATATGCAGATCGGATTGGGGAAACTACCCCACACTCAGTTAGATTTAACAAAGACATAGTATAGGAAACTATGTAGTTGAAATAGTAGCATGTTAGGACTATAAAAGTGTTAATTTGTTGAAAGAACAATAAGATAAAATTTGACCAAGTGATGAAGTTTATGGATCAATAAAAGAAGGAACAATTTGTAATACCTGTGAACATTTTCTGCTCCGTCGTGAGCATTCGATTTATGTTTTTGGTGCAATTGTAAAATCCAGTTGAAACCTTGCCATGTAATATTTCCGAAATCCTAACCTAATTAGCAGCAGAATCAGAGTACCCGCAACAGAAATCCTAACACAATCAAAGTTACTTCTCACTTCAAAATATGTGAAAGAAACACGCCACGGTCATCTCTTCTGACACTCAATGGTAGTTTCACGAATATTAGAAGCTACCTTGTTATCCTGTTTGCGATTCCCATAGCCCAATGCACAGTCTTCAAATGTGTGGCTATATGAATATATAAGTCCCCCTTCCCCTCCTGCCCATCGACTATTCAACGGTCATCTTCAGCCAAAAAAACTCTTCAAGTGAACGTGAAGCACTCATAGATCATAGATTCACTTTCCAACTCATAGATCTGAAAAAAGTAGGGGAGAAATTACCTGTCGAGAAAGTGATCAGTTGCAATATCCATGAATAGCTAAAAAGAAATGATAATCACAATTTAGTTCAGTGGCCATGTTCAGCGGAATCTACCTGATTGAGTCGACAATAGTAAATGAAAAAAATATAAATATACAAATACAAACCATAAAGTTAAAAATGTGCATATCACACTTCAGCGGAATAGATACCTGATCATTTCCATAAAGTTAAAACCATAAAGGTAAATAACTTGAGCCTGCTGGATTAACACTAAGCTCGCTAACAAAACAATAGACCCCTGAAATCTTGAGAACTTGAAGAGCTTAACTATTCAAATAAAGAAAATAGGGCCAAGAAACTGTAATATATTCACGTAATGCAAATCAATATGGGACGAATCATTTCCCAACTTAATATGCCGCTATTGATTTCCTTTCTTTGCCATCTGACCTGCAACAAAAAAGAAACAACCAAATAACTAAAAGTTAGAAAAAAAAAAGTGCGTGAAATATCTCATTTGGAGGCCATTGTACATAAAAAATGGATGGGGTAATTTCAACAGTATGGAAACACAGTAAGTTAAACTATATTGAATGTCAACGTACCTCTTATATAAAGTTTTGGAGAAATAA
This sequence comes from Sambucus nigra, assembly GCA_949130495.1. Lineage (NCBI taxonomy): Eukaryota > Viridiplantae > Streptophyta > Magnoliopsida > Dipsacales > Adoxaceae > Sambucus > Sambucus nigra. Next base: position 539,968,427 of record OX422214.1, on the reverse strand, counting down.
ATTGGAAAAGGCAAACTTACTTTACACCTCAAGTTTACACATTCTACATAACTATTACAGATGATGTGAGAACAACTAAGGTCCGGAAAATCTTCGAATGTCAATTGTGTGTATATAGGATTTGATGTTAAATTACCTTCGGCACAGACTGAAAATATGGTTTAAAAAAACTTAGCCCTACCATAAATGGCTGGTAACAAATTCTCTTGTGCTCCGGCAGCAGCTCAACAATTTGTTCAATGTTGTCTTGGATTTTTTTAGTTGCCCTCAACAATTGTTGAGAAATCAGTTGGTTGACATCCTCAGAACACAACTCGCCCTCTGTTCTCAATCTTGATCTGACTCTTACAGCCCATTAAATGACATAATTGAAGTAAGCATGGTATAGAAAATAGAAACATGTGAACTTTTTTCTACCTAGAGTTCAATGATTGATATATTGGTAGGGGTGGAAATTACAAAATTGACAATATAATACGTAAGGGAACAACGCAAAATTGGACAGATATACTACTGTAAATTTTCTTGAGATGGGCGTAGAGGGTGGGGCAAGCAACGTAGACAACGGTAAGAGGAGAAAAAAGGAAGTGGAAAGAGTGTGAAATCAACTAATACTATCAACTTTCAAATTATTGTCTTATAACCAAGTCTAAGTACCCATGATAAAATCAATAAACGCATCTTATTGGACACAAAAGTAGGAAATTTTGAATTTACCGTAATAAGATCATGTGTATTGATTCGGCCTCACAACAATGTACGATACGTCTAATTGAATGTGAGAGGGATCATATTCGCTATTTAATGTGAAGAAGATCGCCAATGATGTCCTGCATCTGTATGAGATGAAATGTTTTAATTAGCAATATTTCTCTGTAATTTGATATCAAAACAATATATAGAGACTGCTACAAAAGAACATAAATATTCACAGGTGCTTACCCAAAAACAATGCTTAAACAAATGAAAATAGTGCTTAAAACAAATAGAAAAAAACAATATTTGCACTCTTAATAACAATATAAAAGTCCCCCAAAACAATATTTGCACTCTTAATAACAATATAACAGTCCCCCAAACAGTGCATAAATATTCACAGATTGTATCTGGCAGTAGCATCGGATTAAAACAATATGTGCACATCTTGTTCTATCTTCTTTATAAACGTGGCAGTAGCATCGGCTGACCCTCATACCTCCTCATCTTACTCGTCATCAGCATCATCCACCCAGGGAGGGGAACCTGCTTCATATTTCTTGAATATATTTGAGTCTTCTTCAACAGCAGCCTCCATAAGAATGGCATCCCAACCATTCTTAAAGAAAATGGTTTTTAGGTAGTCAACCTGATCTTCGGCTTATTCTACCCACACATATAGGCCTAATCTCTGGCAAGAGATTGACCATTTAAGGCCTATTGGGCTTCATCCTTGGACTCAATAGCTTTTCTCTTGGCATCTTCAGCATCAACAACGGCCTTATCATCATTTTGCTTTGCCAAATCAGAGTGGTGACCAGGGTGGAGGAATTGTCAATTTTCTTCTAGAAATTGGTCTGTCCAAGTCCCCAAACCTTTGTCTTCTCCTTCATCTTTTTCTGTTTAGCTGTCTAAGATGCATTGATAGGTAGGGCAACTTCCAAAGATTTTCTCAAGTCATCAAAATCAGCGTCAATATCGACAAACGATATAGAATAAAGACAGTACCCAAAGTGAAATACTTGCAACATAAGTGTTGTATTTGATATTGAACCTCTACCATCTAACTCGAGCAGCCAATAGTCCAGTCTAGGTCCTGCAAAATAAAGGGTAAAAAATAGTCGTGAATTGAATAGTGGTGTGTATCTTGCAGCAACTTACATTGGATAATTATATAATATGAATGAACATAAATGAAAATTAAATTAACTTCACCTTCGTAGACAAATTACATTGACCGCACTCCACCTCCACTTTTTTAAACCTAACAAACAAAGAAATTATGTTATATTATGTAAAACAAATCCGTATATACACAGTGATGAGGAGAATGAATTTTTGATGTGTACATGAATCCAAACTGATCAAATGACACGATATAGCTTGAAATTGTGTTATATTATGTAAAATAACTCCGTTTATTCACTTCCTCAGTTACAATGAATATACATATATATATATATACATATATATACATATATATATATATATATACATATATATATATATATATGATCAAATCCATAAATACCTATCTAAAGAAGACCTGCTCTAGAAATAAGCAACATAGCTCTTCTTTTTCAACGAAACTTGCTTAAGCTATAGTAATTAAACAATACTACCAAACAAAATAGAACACATAAATTAAATAAGAACTCCCAATTATAAGAACCTACTATGCTATATGTTCAAGATATTAACTTCGGAAGAGACAAATGATATCATTTTATGCTGAAAGCATGAACCTGCTCGATCCATCAAACCTGCTTAAACTAAGAACCATGACCATACATAAATTAATAATAAACACATTTAATATTATGAAGATAACTTTCATAAATTAAACTAAGCTTTTTTCATAAATTTTTAAATAATACTTGTGATATCAACGTTTACATGTAGAGAGGCAAGGCTATACAACCAATATTATATCAGTGGCACCCACTATCTTAGATTGCTGCAGATTGAAATATTGGATTACCAGATTGTAACGGTAATTAAAAACTTTGAACATTTTAAAGACATATTGGATAAACATTGAATTAACGCCAACAGTCAACTAACATACACCCCTTTATTCCACTGACGACGGTTATATGGTTCATGGTTGTGTGAGAGATAGATAACTGAAATTATTTGGTATATTGTATGGGAATGTTTCACAATCGGTATATCTGATCAGCTGCAGCAGTCGGTCAATGTACACCAATAGGAAAAATCTCTCTTTTAACTTTATTTCGGATATAGATCGAGAATGAATTTTTTTTTTTAGAAAAATCAATTCAACTTTAAAGAAACTACACCAAACATAGTACTAAGAAAATGCTCCTTGGCCAAATGTTGCCTTAGCTACACATCCTTTCAATTATCAATGATCAGAACAAATTAAGCAAATATATAGAGTTAGTACTTAGATCCTAAGCTACAACTTTCAAAAAAGGACAAACATACAAAAAAAGGAATTTATAATTTAAATAATATTACTTGACAATATATCTAAATAAACACATATACCAACATACAACTATCAGTAGTCAAATATCAAACATACTAATAATCAATTTCAAGCAATATAAATAAGGTTTGGTTATAGAATTATCATAGAATTGTCCTTTATAATCACACACATAGATCATTAAACGACATAATTGAAGTAAGCATGGTATAGAAAATAGAAACATGTGAACTTTTTTCTACCTAGAGTTCAATGAATGATATATTGGTAGGGGTGGTAATTACAGAATTGACAATATAATACGTAAGGAAACAACGCATAATTGGCAGAAAATAACATGATAGGTCGTGCTCATGTCATGCTTTTTTTGACACAGGGCTCATTCCATTTTAACTCTAAGCTGAAAATATTTCACCCATTGCTGAATAATAAACTCAAATCATCTTAAAAGAAAAAGTAAAAGTAAAAGGAGTGAAAACATTCATTTGCAAAGTATTTAAACCCATGATTTATCATATGCACCTCAATATATGTGGGTGTTTGTGTGTGTTTGAAAGGTAAATCAATCTCTAAATCAAGGAAAAGGACACTGAAAAACCTGAACTAACAAAGAAATTGAGCCAACATAACACCAAAGTAATGCATCTAGTGAGGCCTAGGTAAGAAAATATAAGTTTCACATCAATACTAAAAAAACTTGGAATATTTCATCAACATTAATAAGCTTTTGCATCACCGCATTTTTTAAAAACTATCGATATCGTTATATACGGCCCTTATGGGTTTAACGTCAAACCAAAAGTCACGTGTCCAATACTCTTAAGGTCATAATTTCATAAACCTCATCGACATTTAATCAAGAGGATTGTGAGGACAACTTGGCCACTTACCTTAGGGCTGATAAGTGACCAAGTCAAGTTACCTTAGGCCTGTTAAGCAAAATTGATTGATGAAGGTCATTGTACATATAATTCTCCACTCCGAATGTGTTTAGGCCTATTAAGCGAAAATGATTGATGAATAAAAACTAATTACCTTGCATAGTCCAAGATCTATCATTATCTGTTCTACAGAAATGCAGATCAAGAAGTGTTCCATATATATCCAGCTTGCAAAATCATCATAAACTCAACAAAAAACACAACAAAATTTAAAAAATTATGCACTTAAAATACAAATTTGTTAAAAAGGATTGCACAGATAGACTGTTCTAAATTTAAACAACTAATTCAAATATCATCAACCAAAAGAAAACAAACTATAATGGATGAAAATGTACATATCTAAAACCCGAAACACCACATGTCCACCAGCTAAACCAAAGTCAAAGGTAACTAATTATAAACACTCTAAACAACTTTAATTGTCAACGGAGACGGACTCACAATAAAATAGTCGATCATTAATTGCACAAACATGAATCCATATATTAAATCATTTAGTTACGGCAATATATTAAATCATATGAGGGCTGTAAAAAAATCATTTCAGTCTGCAGTGTTAATTTTAGTGGGAGACAATAATACAACTTTTACAAAGACAACTCATGTCTTCTGATGCCTATTTTGCAACATCTTTTACATAATAACACACAAAGTAAAGTCTACCAATTTCTCGAACCCACATTTCTTATACAATAGATACAACTTCAAATGGATCTTGTATCTAAGTTGTATCATAAGGAAAAATAAAGCACTGGGAGAGAACCGCATGAAACCATCTCCAAAAACTACAACCATTTTAAACTCCCATTTAAAACCTACCTAACACAAACATCACAATAACAAAAATATAGCCTTGTGTATAATAATAGACATGCAAAAATGATACACACATGTTGAATCACATACCTGGAGCTGACAAAAATGATGAAATGGAAAATTATGTAAAGGATCCAACCTGAAACAGAGCACCATCTCATACACAACCAAATTAAATATACCCAAATAGTGCATTTAGAAATTAATATACCCACCAAAACATGCATTTAGAAAACCACAAAACCGTAAAATTACAAATAAGAAATACTACATGAAAAAATGAAAAATGAAAAAGAATAGTGAAAGAGAGAGAGAAGTTACCTGTAAAACCCGAATAAAATAGAAATTAGGTCATACATTGAAATAGAGAGACAGGGAGAGAATTCGAAGAAAGAGAAAATACAATGTCGGGGACAAATAGTGAGAGGAGGGAGGGAGTAAGAAAAGTTTGACCAAAATGGTATAATACCATTATACCATTATTTTTGAATTTTGAAAAAAGGGGGCAAATAAATTAGAGAGTGTCAAAAGAGGGGGAACTTAAATGTTTGAGGGGCACATGACATCACCAAGCAAACTTATGACATACATAAGTTTGCTACTTTATTATATATATATATATATATATATATATATATATATATATAGAGAGAGAGAGAGAGAGAGAGAGAGAGAGAGAGAGAGAGAGAGAGAGAGAGAGAGAGAGAGAGAGGGTTCAAAAGCGAACCAAAAGATCGAACTTTTTAATGAACCTATTAAGACATTAAAGAATAATCCAATTAATTTTAATTCCTTGTTGTAATTGGTTCGCGCCAGCGGTTAACGGACACGCGTGTCACACGAGAACCCCTTAGCCCCCCCCCTCCCCCCCATCTACCATTACCCTTTTGTTGGGACTTTGACAGATGAGGGAAAAGGTCAAAAGGGTTCCGATTTTAGTGGAGTTGTGGGTTACTGATTTCGGGTTTGGGTATTGGTTCGGATGTGGGTTAATTGGAAGTTTAAGCAGGATCGGGTTTGGGTTGACTGGAATTGGGTTTGTTGATATGGATTCGGGTTTATTGGCTATTGTCGTGGGAAGCAAGTATGGGTCGTGGGAAGTCTGACCGGAAGTTTTTTCGGCGGCTAGGAAGCTTTGCCGGATTTGGAGTGATAAGGTCATCGTCGTTTATGGTTTCCAGCAGGTCGGAGTTTGTCGGTTATGGCAGGTCAGGTTTTGGAAGTAGGTCCGGGTTGCAATGGGTATGGGCGTAGGAGGTTATAGGTCTAAACAGGTATAGTGTGCCGGAGTTTGGGGTGGGGGGGGGGGGGTTAAGGGTGTGGGTAAGGGATTCTCGTGTGACACGCGTGCCCATTGCCTCGGGCGCGGACCAACCACAACATAGGAATTATAATTAATTGGGTTATTTTTTAATGTCTTAATAGGTTCGCTAAAAAGTTCAATCTTTTGGTTCACTTTTGAACCCATCTCTCTCTCTCTCTCTATATATATATATATATATATATATATATATATATATATATAGATAGATAGATAGATAGATAGAGAGAGAGAGAAAGAGAAGAAGGATCAAGTGCGGACTCACTTATGGGTCCGCACCATACGGACCTATTTTTTGAAAATAGTAAAAAAATGTTTTTTGGGTTGATTTTTTTGTGTGTATTTTAAACATTTTAGGGTACCCATAAAAAAATCAACTAAAAATGATTTTTTTTGCTATGATGCCAATTTGATGTAAGCACATTGGAAATTAATGCAGAACAACGAAGATTTTAGCAATAAGGGGTTCTCTAATAGATGCTAAAATAACGCTAAAAAGGTAAAAAGACTGAAGAGAACACAAGAGAATATTACCCTCAAGCTATTATACTAACCTAAAATAAGGAAATAACGTAAACAGGACACACAATTATAAATATACAATTAATATATTGCAATTATGCGCTCAGGGATCTCCTGTACAAATCACCACTTTTTCATTCGCTTCTTTTGACTTCTTTGGTAGAATAATGAAAGAAAAAGGGTTCATTTGGCTTTATATGGGGAAAGTTGTAAAAAGTACAAAAGTAACCCTTGTTCATGCATGAAAAAGGGTTCATAGTCGTATCCCTCGGTATCTCCCCTATTTCCCCCCTCCCAGCTTAATATAAAAAAATTCAGGATACTTATCAGGTGCATCCTATACGTACTGGGGCGATACCAATACTTACCCAATACCGGTACGGGGACCTTAGATGAAGTACTTTTTTTTTGCTACGGAGATCTCAGCAGCTCCAAGTTCCCCAGTTTCAGTTTGCAATTAATTTATGGGCTTATAATATTTTATTTGGATAATTTTAGTATTATATTTCTTACTTATATGCAATAATTTGATTCCTAGACAGATTCATCTATTTATAAATGAAGCACCATTTAGTTTTGCTTTATTTCATAGAAAAAATAAACAAAAATAAATTGATAGTACGTATATAAATAAAATTGCTGAAGTGTATTTTAGGTATTTGGTGTATATCGAATCCCATTTTTCATATATTGAACAAAAGACGAGATTTTGATTCCGGGTAAAAATCCACTAGTTAACGAAACGAGATTCAATTTTCGGGTAAAATGTTTCGTGGCAATCACAATCCTCCCAAAATATTGCCGTGCATTGGATAGGGCCTAGTAGAATTTCTTCTATGGGACTCTTTTGTTACCGTGTATCAAAATATTTTTCTTTTATTAAATATTTTACATATGTTCGTTTTGTCCTATAAAATATGAGAATTGGAAATTAAAACGCTGAAAATTTTGGAATAATAACTTGGCTTTAATAAAACATAATTGTAGCCTGCTTCAGAAATGGTTTCTGCTATTCAGTTATGTAGCTTGTTGAAGTCTATTCTCTACAGATGATGAAATCTGAGCCGGAATGATCTATCTATCATGCTTTAATGTTTTTATTTTTATTTATTTGTTTATTTAATTATTTAATTATTTATTTGTTTATATTATTATTATTATTATTTATTATTATTATTATCTTTTTATTATATTCTTCTCCCTTGGCAGAAGAAACTTGATGAAGACGGTTGAATGCCAACTACAGTATTCTAGTTTTGAGGTATGAGTTGATTAAAATTTCTTTCAAATAGTAGAGTTCAGGAAAGCTTTAGAATGTCTAATGGTTTCTTCTATTCAGTTATGTGGCTTGTTGAAGTCTAGTCTCTATAGATGATGAAAACTTGAGCCTGGAAAGATCTATCTATCACACTTTAATGTTTTTTTAAATTATTTTTTTAATCTATTCTTCTCCCTTAGTAGAAGAAACTTGATGAGACAGTTGATTGCCAACTACAGTTTTCACGTACAAAATGTACATTTATGGTCTGTTTGGATTGAACAAGACTTAATGCTCAGCAAAGCTTTAATTCAACAGTAATAAGAAGGGGTTTGTTGAACAAAACTCTCCTTATTTTTGGTAAAAAATGGCTTTCAATAAAGATCTTAGTAAAGCATGCAACCGGGTAATTATATAATTGACTAACTATGGATTTCAACACTTTGCAAACCGATGTTGAAATTTATAATTTCATATTTCCATACGCTTATGGATGTAAAAAGGGATGTGTGTTTTGTTTGTCCTTTTGTCGTTGGTAATTGTAAAAGGGCAAGTGCACGAGGCTTTTGCTACTGCGGGGTACTGGAGGATTTAGATGTACGCAGTCTTACCCCTGCATGTACTTGGTAATTGTATCCCAAAATATTAACTTTTGTCCTTTGGTCATCTTACCCCGCAGTATTTTATTTTATTTTATTTATATTGATGTATGCCTCATTGAAGATATATTGAATATATTAGAGAGAGCTAGGGGTGGTAAACGGACGGATACAGATCGGATACCATGTTTTCCATATCCGTATCCGCTCTCTGAATGCACTATCCGTATCCGTATCCGCTCGGATAGTTAAAACAACTATCCATATCCGTATCCGCTGGGATACTTCGGATTCGGATAATATCCGTATCCATTTACATTGTTTAGCCATCGCAAAAAACAACTATCCGTATCCGTAACCGTTTTCTCGGATATTTTTATAGAGTATCTATATTCGTATTCATTTTTATTTTTTTGGATAAATATCCGCAAATTCGGATTCGAATATCGAACGGATGCGAATTTTCGAATATCCGTTTACAGCGCTAGAGAGAGCTTTCATTTCATTTGTGTTGGTTAGTCCGTTGTCGTGTAGAATTTTTTTGGTTATCAACCATGTCGCCAAAAAATCAGAAGCCCACTAAAATGGGAGAATCAATCGAGGAACTGAAACGTATGATCTATGATGGCAGCTTTGCTAGAACAAGAGGTAATGGGAGGTCGCATTGGTCAGCTTGAAGAAGCCGCAAGGAGATCAGACCTGATGGTGGCAGAGGAAGACTCAATCGTGGTCGCTGCCGTCATCTCAGACCACCCCAGTGAAACATTGCAGGGCGGATGCGACAAATGATGAGGCTTTTGGTCTGTTCTGGCAGCGGCTTTGGTCGGAACTCGCGATGACTTTCATATTCAGGGATAGGTGGCGCAGGTTGATGGTTGTCGCAAATTAGAGGGTTGTGACCTTTGATACCGCCATTGGAGCTTGCGGTAAACCCTCGAGTCTTCCATGGGAGACCCTTTGCATCTGAGAGTTGAACTTGAATCTATGGTTGGAGACAGTGATGTACTCTTTAGTGCTCAAATCAAAAAAGAAATTCGTAAAACAATTTTAGTGGATACCCACCTCAAGACCAGGTCCAACCCAAGTATTCATTTTTTGCCCATGTTCAAACCCCATATAAACCTTTCTATAAGTCTATTCTTCTGGACCTAATCTGCTAACATACCATTTACCACCCAGACTTCATAAAGCTACCAAAACCCCCCCAAATCATACGGACTCACCCCTGAACTTCCAGACACCTAAAATCTGCCCCCAAATTATTTTACCCCTTCAACCACCTTTTCAAATTACAATCCAGCCCCCAGCATTTTTAGACCTTTGCAAATAACACCCCATCCCCTTTAAACATTCAACCTAAATTCCAAAATTACACTTCCAACACCAAAAACTTTCAACCAAGTCCCAGGAATTACATAACAGCCCCTGAAGTTGTTTTAGTTGAAGATTTACCCCTCAACTTCGACAAACAACCCCAAGTTGTATATTCAACAATGTCAATCCCCATGGACTCTCGAATGGGAATCAAGATGACATTTTGCCACCCGTTCGGGAGAAGTGGCGTCATGCGCCAACTCCAAACGTCGCGAGGTATAATTTTACCCCTTTAGTCCCGGTTCAACATCTTTCATGTTATATTTGTAATGCTAGAGGGCATTATATACGATGAATGATTTATCCCGCACATCGGGGATAACACACCCTGGAATACTTCTGGTGGGCTCGACTGTGCAGACATCCCCAATGTTCGAAAAGGCATTTGAGACTTACTCCTTGATGCGCAAGCCTCGAAGCTTGCCTCACCTTAAAAAAATAAGAAACAACCACGAGCCTCAGGGTCTTATGTCTCACTTAATTGAGGCTTAAGCCTTGGGGTTTACAACTCTCTAACCACAAATAATTCTTCTTCAACTCTATTTTTTCTTTTGTCCAATAAGTACATGTATATATACTTTGTTCAATTAATCATATTAAATATACTCTATCTACACACACACAGACACACCCCATATATATATATATATATATATATATATAGAGAGAGAGAGAGAGAGAGAGAGAGAGAGAGAGAGAGAGAGAGAGAGAGAGTCTCCTTTGCACACCCAACTTTGTGTACCAAGTTTGCACACTGGTTTTTTGACATAATAAACAAATTATTTTTTGAGTTGAATTTGTTTGTGTGGTATTTAAACATTTCAAGGAGTCCACATTAAAAAAAAAAACTTTTGAAAGCTCAAAGTGATTTCCACACCAATAACATCCAAAACATTTGAAACGCTTTTTCATAACTTTCAAGGACATGCAAACCCGTTTTTCATATCTTTCCATCCAAACTCCCTCATAAATAATAAGACATTATATTTTTCTTTTGAGGTGATGAAACTAAAACCTATTGGCCCATTTGATTTGGCATGTTTTTCATTGTATTGCCATTTAATATTTCTGGGGTCTTTTTCAAACGGCGGCTTTCTTGACGAGTTAATTTTAAACTCTCGTAGCCCTTTCCCATGATTCACTCATCATATTTTGTTGAAATTAATTCCTCACGGTAAACGATTTTTACATGCACTACTATCTTGTCAAGTTTTATCGCATTTTGGTCGTTGTATAGACATAATTGAGATGGAAACACTCAAGCCAATATGTGATAGATAAGTACAATACTAAAATAATACTGTGCATGTGTGCAATAAAGGAGATAAGGAGCCAAACAAACATGTAGAAGATATTATGATTCACATCTCAAAGACTCCAAACAATGTAAAGCACATGGATGAAATGATGTAGCATCTCAAATCACGATCAAACAGTCATGTGAAATATGGAATGAAGTTGAGACTATGGTTATCTTAAATGTTAATCCATAAAAGATGTAAACAAAATGCAAAACTCCTTTTGTGTTTTTTTTTCAAAATTTTTATAAAAAGAAAATCTTTTTGGCTTTTTCTAAAATAAACTTAAAATCTTTTTAGATTTTTCAATTTTTCAAAAAATAAAAATCAAACAAATAAATATACAAATGATACAATCTAGAGATGGGAATCAAAAGATATGTACATGAAAAATGTATCCTACTCTAGACATGGTGATCACCCCTCAGTCAACTGCGCAAATTCCTAAAGACTTCCTAAGATTCGAATCTAAGGGCATCTAAAGGCTTCGTGAAGATATCGACTAACTGGAGGTTGGTAGATACAAAACTCAAGGAAACGACCTTTTCCTCTACAAGCTCACGGATATAGTGCTCGCGTATTCTAATGTGTTTTGTGCGCGAATGCTGGACTGGATTACGGGATATGTGTATCCCGCTGGTGTTATCATAGGAAATAGTCATGGTGTCCTGTGATATCCCATAATCCTCCAACATTTGCTTCATCCACAGAAGTTGCGTGCAACAACTCCCGGCGGCTATGTACTCAGCCTCCGCAATGGATAAAGTGATGGAGTTTTGCTTCTTGCTCAACCAAGAGACAGGAGCAGAACCAAAGAAGAAACACCCACCAGAAGTGCCCCTACATCCATCTGCATCCCCGGCCCAATTGGCATTCGAATAAGCAGATAAACGGTCACTGATATCAAAGAATACTAAATGCCAAGTGAGAGAGTCCCACTCACGTATTTGATAATACGTTTAAGAGCGAGTAAGAGTGACTTTTTTGGGATACCTAATATCGCACACAGACTCCAACACTAAAGGCTATGTCGGGACGACTAGCAGTCAAGTAGAGAAGACTACCTATCATACTCCGGTACAAGGTTTGCTCTACGTCCTTGCCTGAAGTGTCCTTGCTAAGCTTAGTTGAGGTACCCATCGGTGTACGTGCGTGTTTAGCGGAGTCTAGACCAAATTTCTTCACAAGGTCTTTAGCATACTTGGATTGGGAGATGAACATCCCATCCTCTAGCTGACGAACCTGGAGACCAAGGAAGAAAGTAAGCTCACCAACTATACTCATCTCAAACTAACTCTTCATCTCCTCCTTAAAGTGCTGAGCATGTTGGGAGCACGTGGATCCAAAGACTATGTCGTCCACATCATAGTTGTCAAATCGCGAATCGTATTGTGAATCGTTTACCCCCCGAATCGTGAATCGTGAATCGGTCGAATCGGAACCAAATGATAAAAACGTAGTAAAACATACGTAAATGGGATTTAACACTATAGAATTGGTAATTAAGCGTAATATGACAAAAAACTAATCATAGCACATGATAATATACCAAAATATATCACAAAAATTTACCGTAGCACATGTTCTCATTCATTTTAAGCTTAAAAATGTAAAAAACAAAAATATATCATAAAACAACGTACATATTAATTTAAAACATCCTACATATTAATTTAAAACAATAAAATAAATACTAGGGTTAATTTAAAACAGTAAAACTGTAAAACAAATACTTCCAAAAAATTTAAACCGCCTACTTACCAAGATTAACAATATTAATTTAAACCAACCTACAAAATTACAACAAAATTAATTTAAAACAGTAAACCATATTAATTTAAAACAATAAAACAAATACTAAGATTAACTATAAAACAATATTAATTTAAAACAGTCTTCATATTAATTTAAAGCAACAAAAAAATATACCTTCAAAGATTTTATAACAAATACAAAAGTTTTATAACAAAAAAAGCAAAAGATAAAAAAATCGCAAAAAATAAAAAATAAAAAATAAAATAAAAAGTGAATCGGACCCGAATCGGAAGATTTGAATCGTGAATCGCTGATTCGGTCCGATTCTTTAAACAATTGCGATTCTTAACTCGATTCGAATCGTTTTATGTGTGAATCGAACCAAATCGTACGATTCGAATTGCGAATCGTACGATTTTGACAACTATGGTCCACGTAGACCTAGGCAACCAAAATAGCACCGTCATCTCTCCTGACGAACAATATCATATCAACTCCTCTTTTAAAGCCACGGGCTAAGAGATAGGAAGTGAGCCTCTCGTACCAAGCACGGGGTGCTTGCTTCAAACCATACAAGGCTTTCCTCAGATGGTAGACGTGATCAGGCTGCTTAGGATCTTCAAACCATTTTGGTTGTTCCACGTAAACCTCCTCCTGTAGAATGCTATTCAGAAAGGCACTCTTGACATCCATCTGATATAACTTGAAGCGCAGATGACATGCGATGGCGAGTAGTAAGCGGACGGACTCAAGCCTCGCAATAGGAGCGAATGTCTCGTTAAAATCTATACGCTCAATCTGTGTGTAGTCTTGAGCGACCAACCTAGCCTTATTTCGAACAATAGTACAAGTCTCATCCCCCTTATTCTTGAAGATCCACTTGGTACCTATCACATTTGTCTCACTAGGTCGGGGGACCAGTTCCCAGACATCCTTCTTTCTAAACTGAAGCAACTCATCCTGCATAACACATATTCAGTGTTCCATCTTTGAGTGCTTCCTTATAGTTCTTGGGCTCGACTTTGGACGTGTAGCAAACATGGCTAACAACGTTCTCTACCCGAGTACGAGTCTTGACCCATAGGGTGGGATCTCCTAGAATAGTAGAAGGATCATGACTCTTGCGAACCCAGCAGGAGTGTCCCTTAAGTCAGGAATGGGATCCACTCTGGGCATGGGAGGCACAACAGGATCATCAGTAGAAAGTGCGTCACCCTCACCCAAAAGGTTAGAATCAACAAACACCAGTGGTTCGTCATCTTGCACGGTGACATTTATCGACTCCATAACCTTAGAGTTATTCAGGTCATACACCCGATAGGCTCTACTGGACGATGAATAACCTAAAAATATCCCCTCGTCGCTCCGGGAGTCGAACTTTCCTAATTGCTCTCTATCCCGTAGGATGTATCATTTGCTCCCAAAGACACGGAAATATGAAAGGTTGGACTTCTTTCCAGTCCACAATTCGTAGGGCGTCATAAGTGTGTGTGGACGAAGATATACCCTATTCACCATATGGCATGCGGTAGACACCGCCTCTGCCCAAAAACTTCTTGCAACTTTATGACCCAAAAGCATAGATCTAGCCATCTTTTAACCGATTCTTCCTCTCAACAATCCCATTTTGCTGAGGAGTCCTAATGCCCGAAAATTCATGTTTGATTTCGAGGCTATCACAGAAAAGATCTACTTTTGCTTCTTTAAACTCAGTGCCGTTGTCATTACGTATTTTATTGATAGTGACACCGTGTTGATTTTGCAGGACACGGCACTTGGTCATAAGAAACTCCACAGCATCAGATTTCTCTCGCAGAAAACCTACAATCGAGTAGCGTGAGAAATCATCAACCATTACGAGAATGTACCTTTTACCACCTAAACTTTCAGTACGAGTAAGACCCATAAGATCCATATGTATCAACTCAAGGATGCGTGAGGTGGTAATGGAATTCAACTTCCGATGGGGGCTACGAATTTGCTTTCCCAACTGGCAGGGTCCACAAACTGCGTAAGTTGGCTTTCCAAGCGATGGTAAACCACGTACTAGGTCCTTTTTAACTGACTTTTCCAAATCTCGAAAGTTCACATGACCTAGACGTTGATGCCACAGATCCATAGTAGTGACCGTGGCGCTGTTGCAGACAAATGAGGACTCAGATGTGATCCCATAACAATTGTCTTCAGTCCTCACCCATTGCAATAGAAGTATACCAGCTTTATCATAAATGTGGCATTTATTCCGGTCAAACTTTACTGCGAAGTCAGCGTCGCACAATTGGCAAATGCTGAGTAAATTTGCTTTCAATCCCTTGACGTACAACACATTCTCTATCTTAGAAATCCTGATAACTCTACTGTACATCGTCCTACTATGCTAGACTTGCTCCCGTCTCCAAAAGTGACTTTACCTTCCTTACGATCCTCTGGGGAGGTAAACAGGGAGACGTCACCAGTAATGTGTCTGGAGCATCCACTATCGAGGTACCACTGTAGAGAATTATGTGCTTTAAGAGCAACATGAACAACAAGGGCTTTTGCGTTGTGTTTAGGAACCCAAGATGTGGCAAACATCAGACATAAAGAACATAAAAAACGCAAACACAAGCAAAAAGGAAACCTTTCTTTTCCATTAAATAAATGTCCGACAAAGGCAGGTACAAGTCTTGGAGAATTACAACGCATCACCAACAAAAAAGAAATAGAAGACAAAAATCCTACAAATTACAAGGTTTCCACATGCTCGAAAGATGCAGGCCCTTTTCCTTTCTCAGCAGCTCTGGCAGCTTGGTCATCAGCAACCACGATCGCGCCAGGATCCCTTACAGCTTGGTCAACAGGAAGGCCCCTTGCAGCTTGATCAACAGGCTCCCCCTCAACTTGAACAACAGTCTGGTCGACCAGAGTCTCCTCAACATCCATGGGATTGGGGCCTGGCATGTGTTGGGTGAACAAATAAGATTCTGTAGGAACTCCGTAGCTATCAAGGCCTGTTCTCAGTCCTTCTTGAAGCCCACCTGCCTGACGTAATCTATTTGGCGCTCGGCATCGTCATACGCTGCCTCCCAGCTTTCATTGTACCCACTTTCCCTAACGGTCGTAGCCTCTCCCTCTAGCTTCTCGACCTTGGCAACTAGCTCCTTATTTTCTTCAGCAACTTTTAGCTTGTCGGCGATCACCAGACTATAAGCGGTTTGGAGATCGGCCAACTCCTTCGATGACTTTTCCTAAAGGACATCCCAAGCTTTCTCCTTTCCCCGCTCAAAAGCAGCCTTAGCATCGACCAGAGCCTTGTCAGAGTTCTTCAGAGCCGTTTTCAACCCGGCATTTCCTGCTTAATTGGTCGGCCTGACCACGCAGCAATGTTGTAAAATCAGAAACAAACTGAAGGAGAAGCATAGATCAATTTATGGAAATTGGAAAGAGGAATCAAAGAAAAATAGATAGAAAAGTGGGTGTACTAAAGCAAGCCCTTGAGCGGACTTGAGGGCCAACGGGTCAGACCCCATCTTCATCGATCTCTCACGATCGGCAGCGAGCGACGACTCCTTCTAGCAAGTTAACAAGGAGGGGAGAAGGCACAGAAGGGGCCTTTAAGGCCTAAGCCCTCTTTCTCTCCTCTTCTCTTTTTCTCTCCTCCTCCTTTCTCTCTTCCCCCTTCTTTTCTCCACTTCCCCCTTTTTCATTCTCTCCACCTCGCTCTACTTCCCCTTGGTTCCCAGTTTGGAACTACCAGCCATAGGGGAGTCTCCTTCCGTCCTCCTCAAGGACTTGATCCGATTCGAGAGTAGATCATCATCTTGAACAATCAAACACCTCCTCTTGGGTGGGGCTATGATTTCTTCTTCACTGATTTCCTCTTCACTTCCTTTCTCACTATCTTCCTCAAATCCCTTCTCTTCACCTTCTTCTCCTTCCTCTTCCTCGCTTTCTTCCTACTCTACTTCTTCTAACTGGATGGGTTCGGATGGACCACCAACCTCCTCCCCTCGAAGCTCCAAGTTGGGGATTCTATCCATTGGCCGAGCAATAAAGCTGGTAGTGGTGTTCTTGTATTCCAGCAAATAGGGCGCCGAGCGAGGATGTTCGACGTCAGAGAGCCTATCCCCAACTTTCCAAAGCCTTCAAGAGGTCAGCAACCTGTAGCTCATGAGGAGCAGGTTCTCGATTCTTATCCTTAACTGCAAAACAAGTAGAAAAAGATGAAATCAGAAAAAGCAGACAGAAGAACAAGCAAGCGAAGAACTAAGAAAGAGATAGTGTAGCAACTTATGTATTCCTTCCCAAAGGTAGGGATCCGAGGTCTATGCCCTCAGGTTGGGGAGGATATACCAATTCCTAGCAATGAAGCCTTTGCTCCAGTAGTCCTTATGGGAATCAGGAAAGTTCACCACCAGGACTCTATTACCACTCCTCGCCTTCAAGTATAAGATTCCTTCACTTGTGCGCGAAAAGACATAACAGTAGCAGATTTCAGCAAGCCCTAGTCGGTTCCATATAATACATTTATCCTATGTACCCCATTTACAATTTTCCAAACATTTGGAGTACACTGGGCAGGGATAATGTCAAAATACTTGAAGAATCTTAGAAAAAGAGGATTGGGGAGAAACGTCAAACCCCTATGAAATCAAGAGCGTATGGATCCAGTGCCCTTCTTCTAAAGAGCGGACATCTCTAGGAATGGGAGCACATTTAATGTCTACCCAGTCAGGGATACCATAACACTTTTTAAACTCAGAAATTGACTTATTATCAAGTCTCGCCATTAGCACACCAGAAGAAGGAAAACCCTAGCTAAGTTATAAACTAATTCAAAGAAGAGAATAACTGAGAAAGTGAAAACTAGAACTTACTAGTGTTGGTGAAGCTTTGAAAGAACACTGAAGAAGAAGAGCTCTGGATTTGAAGCAAAGAACAAGAGGGGAAGCTTAAAGGCAAAGTTTGCACGCAAAAACAACTAGAGACAGTGAAATGACGGTTAAGTTGTAAGTTTCAAATATCCTAAATGATGAGTCGTGCCTCCCCCAGGAAGATCTCAACACTTCATTTCTTCCTCATAACCATCGCACCCTCAATGGTTCCCTTTAATTACAAATGTGCCATGCCGATTTTTATACTGTTCCAAGCCCTGGGCCTTAGACTCATTTAAAATATATTGGCCCAAATTATCAGCCCAAAGATTTCAGGGGCAATTGTGGGGAAGTAATTAAAAGCCCAATCAGTTGGCCGACCAGCCCAGTGCGTAAAATATTTAGATTATTATTTGGACATGCATTTAACATATGCTTAAATGCATGGAGATAAGCACGAATCAGTTACCAACAATCTCGGGGAGATATTCAGGGACATTTACGTGCTATTTATCAAGTCGGTTGAGTTACCTATGGAATTTAATCACTTATTTTATACTTCTATAAATTGTAAATCCCGATCCGGGGCAAAGGGATGTAACAAAAAACATTGAGAGACACTATAATAAAAGAGTAACCTCTCCGTGGATGTAGGCAAGTTGCCGAACCACGTATATCTTTTGTGTGTGATCTTGCATTCTGCTCTTTGTGATTGTTTTCGTGGATTTCTTTATTGTGATTTTTTTGTACTTACAATTATTCTGTTTGTCATCTCAATTTTTATTTATTTAGAAAAAAACAAACTGTGTTTTTCGTCTTAGTTTTTATTTATTAGAAAATGTTTTTTTTCTTTTTTATCCCAATTTATATATGTTAAAAAGAAACAAAAATTGTTTTGGCCTTTTTTTCATCCCAATTTTTATTTATTAAAAAAAACTGTGTTATTCGTCCTAGTTTTTATCTAAAGGTCGACCCGGTGGGAGAGGTAGATGTCGACTCGCCTTACCCCCATATATGAAGAGGTTGCTCCCATATCTCGAGCATGAGACCAACTGTAGCTTGGGCGAGGGCAAGATACCAACTGCTTCTTTGTTCTCATTTTTTCCCCAATTGATTTAATTACAAAAATTTATTTTTATTGTCCTCTTTCTCGTTCTAGTTTTTATTTAATTTTTTTTCCACTCTATTTTTTTATCTATTAAAAAAAAGAACACTATTTTTGTTCTTTTTCGGCCTAGTTTGTATCTATTAAAAAAATTATTTTATTGTTCTTTTTATGAGCCAGTTGTTTATTTACTAATAAAAGGGGTGTTTTAATAAATAAAAACTAGAACAAAAAAATAGTTTTTTAATAATTAAAACAGGAGCAAAAAAGGGAACAAAAAACATTTGTTTGTTTTAAGAAATAGAAGCAAAAAAGAGAACAGGAAAAATAGTTTTTTTATTTCTTTTCCAGAGATAAAAATGGGACGAAAACAATAAGAAAAAAAAAAGAAAATTATTTTATGTATTTTTACTAAATAAAATTAGGACGAAAAATGAAACAGAAAAATTGTTTTTTTTAATGAATAAAACTGAAAAAAAAAAGAAAAAAAAACAGTTTCTGATTTAAAACAAAAAAAACTGTTTTATTTTTATAAAAAATATTTTAATAAATATCTAATTTAGTTAATATATGAAGTTGATAAATTGTCTCAAGTAAATAAAGAAAATAATAACTGGAGCGAACCTTTATTAATGTAAAATGCATTAGTTTTGACTTTTGTACAAAAGATAGCGGTTAGACAGCCAAATAACTTTTTTAATACACTGTTAGTGACAAAGCATAAAAGAAAACAAAATAGATGGCGAAGTCTAATGACCAAAACTAAATGGGTGGTAAAGTCAAAATACCCCTTAAAAATATGAGTTAAGTAGGTCACTTGACTTTGGTGATGGTCCTTTTTACTTTCTTTATTATTTTATTATTTGCAAATTCAGTTGTGATTTCTTGTGTTAATTGTGTCCGACATTATCTTACAGGAAGCAATTGCAATACCATGGAGATCCTTCCCAAGGGAGTGTCGAAGCTATACTTTGCTCTGAGAGGTATTATTAATTATTAATTTTCTTATATTCTTCATCTTTTATTTGTCAAAGTTGAGAGGTATGGAGCTTGTCACGAAGAAAAAAATTCAAATCGATTGAAATGAGATATATATTGAGAACTATGAGATTTGTAATCTGAAATACAAGCAAGGATCCAAAAATGATGTTGGAGGGGAACAAAATTCACGTTCAATTTCATTATAATACATGTATCCACATGACTGACTAAAAAACTGAACTTGCTTTTTAGAGTATATTGGCACCTTGGAATTCTGGAAGTGCAAAATTTCTTGGACTTCATTGAATTTTACAGTAAGTCGATTGATAATGCTTTTCATAACCTAGACCGAGGGCTTGGAACAATCACCATCGATTTTTTAGCATTCTTGAAGCATGTTAGAAAAAAAAACATTGCCTTTTTTCTTTTTCCCCCACATACTTTGGAATGAGGTGCAGAAGATGATCCATCCTTTCTTCAGTCTTTATATCTCTTACAATATGATGTACACATTTCTAGCTCTTTCCTTGATTTATTATTTATATTCTGCAGATATTATGCATGCTAGAGAAATGATGTTCGAGATAATTTTAGTATGTATTATTCTTCTTGGAGAAAGAGAGAACTATAGTATATTGTTTTTGGCCAATAGATATTGATGGTCATGGGCATACATAGTTGTCAGAGGTGAAAGGCACACCAAGGCGCAAAGGTCTCCGTGGAGCCTAGGTGTGAGGTGCGTTCCTGACTAAAGCGAGGCACACTTTTTACGAAAAATTATTATTATTATTTTTAATTCAAAAGCTATTCCAATTGTCTAATTTAGCATAATAAATTGTTGTAACAAACCAACAAATTGTAAAAATGTTTAATTACCACCAATCAGATTAACCAATAAACATTAAGTGATGTGCACATGTATTAGACTTGATACCGTGTAAATAAATTGAAGAAATAATAAACAAATTGCATAGCAACGTATACACTGATATGTGTGAGCAACTATCAATGTATAAATTGATATGTTTGAACAACTATCAAATTGTTTCAGCAATGCATACATTGATATCATAGCACTTCAGATTATTCCATGTGAAATACACAAACTGATTCACCAAGAAGTAAAAATTAAGTAGCAGAGCAAAAAAAAACAATAAAATAAAGTAGAACAGAGAAGAAGAGAACCAAAAATAAAAAAGAACAAAAAAGATTGAGGCTAAAAAAGAGAAGTTCTAGACTTGAAAAACAGAACAAAGAATACATGTTGAAGAAGGAAAAGAACAAAAAATAAGAATAGAAGGTTTGGTTATAGACGACAAAGCATAACAAAAAAAATTTGTTGAAATCAACAGATAGAGATAACAAGTGAAAAAAAATGTTCTGACTTGAAACAAAACAGAACAGAGAGCGAAAAAATATTCCTGACTGAAAAAATACCTTGCGTCACCGATAAGAGGGTTGCCAAGAAGTTGTGTCGCCGATGGGAGGGTTGCCGGGAAGAAACGCCGCCGATGGGTGTTTCAGATATCAAGGATGGCAAGGGTTTTTTTGGGGTTTGAAAGGATCGCAAGAGTGTTTTGGGTTTGAGAGGGTTTTTGGGTTGTTTTGAAGCATAAAGGATAGCAAATCCCATGTGGGGTAGGTATAGAAATGTTCAATAAAAAAGAAGGAAAAAAGCGCACCTCGCGCTGTGCCTGCATCTTGCTCCTCAACCAAAAAGATGCGCGCCTTATTAAATATGCCTCGCCCCAGGCGAAGCCCTATACCCGCGCCTCGCGCCTTTCACAACTATGGTCATGGGTATGATGACCATTGGGAGATGGCTGTTGAGCTAGTATATCATTTTTTGTTGTAGCAACAATTTTTTTTGGGTTACTTTGACCAAATCTGCTTCTAAGTAATGCTACTCTCCCTAATCCAACCCCACTACTTATAATCAAACTTTTAGACTACCCAAAAATTGCAACAAAAGAAGAAAAATCCTCCTTCCTTTCAATGCTCACACACACACTGACGCACACACACACACACTGACGCACACACACATATATATATAGTGATAGAATTACAAAATTTGGAAAAAAATTGAAGGTTATAAATTTGCTTCTCTTTCCAATTACTCTCTCTTCATTTCTTGAATTCTATTATGAATAATTCTGATCCTTCTCGTTAATCTGTTGGGATTTTGTTCTTCTCCCACATCAAGAATCCCACTTGGGTCTCTCGAATTCTTGGGAAATTGAAAGATGGGAATTCAGAACGACAAGATGAGACTCAAACGTCAGTTGCAAGGTATTTGAAACCCAAACAATGATCATCGCCATTGTGGCGTCATGTTTGATGGGGACATTAGACTTATTAAGTTATACAACTGAAGCATGGAGTTCACAGCAAAGACATCTAAGAAGCACGGATATGATACAGACACGTGGGTACGGTAAAACTAAAAAAATTAGGACGCGACATGTTTGAAAACGATAATAAAATAATAGTATAATATTTCTTTTGTATGCATTAAATTTACTAATTAAACAAATCATATGACTAGAAAGAATATTTGAGTCTATACAGTGTATAAAAAATAAATATACCCACTCATATTTATCATAAATGTTCAAATGTTTTTTGACTACATGCAAAGTGTCAACGCTTGTATTAGTTTGACTTCCCATTCTGGCTGTAATGGGAGAAATGACTAATTCTGAATAGTTTATGAAAAAATATAACTTTATATTCGACATGTTTTCTTAAATTACAAAATGGCCTTAATCAAGTGCCCCCAGCGTTTCTTCCGAGTATCTCATTATACCATCTCATGTTTCCAAGACGTATCCAAAAAATAAAAAATGATGTGGGATACGTGGATACATATAGGACACGCGTGACTTATTTTTTTAATTTTGGATACGCTTTAGATACTCCTTGGATATGTATTGGGCAGATATTCGTGTATATGAGTATACGATACGTATCCGATACAGGTAAGGGGACCCTAACAACGTATCCGTGCTTCATAGGTTTCATACCTTCTGTCTTTTCTTTTGATACTTGGGGTGTATTATCATTAATTTATTCTTGCCGATTATTTGTAGTGATTGAAAGGTTCGAAGAGACTTCAATTGCAGACCTTCCTAATGTTCTGAAGTTGATGTTCTGAAGTTGAAGAAGAAACTTTGTCAAGCGCATGTATATTATTTACTTGAAATTGATCATTTCAGTTTTTGTAATGATTGATGCCATGCCCCTGCCTCTACTTAAATAGACAACCTTTTATCCCCTTGCAATCATTGAATGAGTCTCAGATTCCCGATTCTCTCCTAGAGAGATTGGTGGCATCTTCAAGAGAATTCCCTCCTGTTTGTACAGTAATGGGAGGAATTCTTGAGTTCATAAATGTGTTTTCACCTAATTTTAGATTTACCCTCTCTTTGGTCTCACTGGAACTTATTAAAGCAATATCAGGCAAAGCGCCCCTCCCCTCCTCCTCAAATAGTTCTTTTTCTTTGATGCTATAGATGGTAAAGATATTAAAGAAGACATATCAAACTCTTAACCTCTGGATGCTAGGCATTTTTTTTTGAAGGCCTGTGGATATTATTGCTGGTCCTTAAAATCCCTGCCTGTTGACAAATGTCTTCATTCTCTCTTAAATATTAATCAAGAAGAAACGGTCAGATATGTTTTGAACTAGTAGCTAATGTAAGAAGAAAAACCAGGGGCATTCAAGTACTGTAAAATGTAGATCATAGTTGGGCGTTGCCAAATATTATTCCAGCCACATGAATAATGATGAGGTATGTTCTCATAAAAAAAGATTGTGATTAGGGTGGAACTTTATGGCTGTAAAATTATGATGTTTTTAGAAACGGTTCTTGATCAAGCTTGTGTCTTAACAGATGCTTGAGGCCTGGGCCTAAGACGTAATGAGAATTGGAAAAAGAGAACATAGCCATTCAATAGTTAACTTAAATGGAATAATGCACAGAAGAAAATTGATCTTACGTAGCTACTGCAGGGTCTTGTTTTGACCCAATACTCTAACCAGATTTTTTTCACTTAACCCAAGTATAATGTTGTATTTAGACTGAACCCCCTTTATATTAAAATATTAGACATAACTCCTTAACCTTGACACCATTACTTCTCCATTACATAACCACTCCTGATTCATTTATTTATTTAAACTTGTACATTTTTATAAACCAGAACACTTTCCTTCCACACTTAATCTTCTTCTCCAAACCCAACAACCCTTAACCCTCATCTCAAGAACTCTAAAAAATTTGCAGAATATAAAATAATTACCACAATAAAAGTACGAGTTGAGTTAGGGTAAATTTTTAAGAAGAGGAAAGTAACGAAAAACATAATAAGATGTGATTTAACATGTACTCTTTACGTCCCAAATTAAAGAGTACTCTTTACGTCCATATGGTCTCGGTTCATGCATAGTAAATATGAAAAATTCGAGTCGCAAAATTTTAAGGGATCTACATCGGTTTCATCGCAAGTGAGGAGAAGGTGCAACATGTTTGGGTCAACTTTTCGAAAATGTTTTGACTTTGATACGGGCACTTGGTCAGTGAACACAAACGGCAATTTTAGTATCAAATCGGCTTGGCAGTTGGTGAGGGAAAAATGATGTATTCGAAGATCCTTTTCACTTATATGGGATAGGAGAATTGCCCCTAAAATTTCGGTTGTCATGTGAAGTCTACTTCATAGAGGGGTATCCATTGATGCTTATATAAAGCTAATTAAAATCCCTTTGGTCTCAAAATGTAGATGTTGCACTACTTGTGAAGAAGATAACGATCATCTTTTTTAGAGTAGCCCACTTGCTCAATCTATTTGGAGACGATTTTATGACTTACCAGGGTTGAGGATTTCTTCATCAACATTTATGGGCAATTTGATGACGTGGTGAATTAATTTAAAAGGTGACAAGATCAGAGGCATTCTTTGTCGTATGATTTCGGCTTTCATTTGTTGGCACTTGTGGTGTGCTAGGAATAAGTGCAATTTTGAGGGGGTGACAATGAAGGAAAATTCCATTCTCTCTCTGATTGTGGGGAGATTAAGCTTGCTTTTCATATTTTACCTTTTAAAGGTTCTAAAACTAGATTTTGTACTGATATTTTGGAGTCTTTTTTGAGCATCGGCGCTCACATTGCCCACCATTGACGTATGCCACGGGTGGGGTGCTATTCCCCACTATTTCTTTTTTCAATAAAAGTTGGTCATGGTTCTATTCAAAAAAAAAAAAAGAGTCGTCGTTTGAAACGTCAAAACAGTAAATAAATAAATAAATTTGCTCATCAAATTTATCCTCCTAATATTGATGAATATTGAATGGGTAACTTTTTAACTTGATTGTTCCAGGGGTGTAGTGTAAGGGGACCGGATCTCAAATGCTTGAAGCGCGTTAACGGTGGGTTTGAGACTTACTGCCCTCTGCAAGTCCATGACTTACATTGCATTAGCATTGTGGGACCACAAAAACAGGCGCCAAGGATCTCCTTAATAATGATGCCTTATCACCTCATCTAAGCGCCAGGATTTAAGCTATACTCTTCCTGATTGAATGAATGGCTAGAAGACTCATTTACTAACATATGAACAATATATACTAAATATTTCTGAGAAAAAATATACATAATCATTATCAAATTTGAGAGAATTCTTGGTATGCAGTTATATTGTAAACTAGGTATATACCCGCGCGATGCGCGGGCCATGGTATTCACATAGTCATTTTGTAAAAATCATACCGTATATAGAAATCACTAAAATTTATAAGCATGAATTTTTTTAATGCACATATACTAATGATTGAGATCTTAAAAATAAATTCAACTATTGCAATTTCAT
This sequence comes from Sambucus nigra, assembly GCA_949130495.1. NCBI lineage: Eukaryota > Viridiplantae > Streptophyta > Magnoliopsida > Dipsacales > Adoxaceae > Sambucus > Sambucus nigra. Next base: position 539,942,579 of record OX422214.1, on the reverse strand, counting down.
CAAAGTCTCGCATATAGCAGAAATACTCCAAATACTAATAACTCATTACAACTCTCCCATCACATGTAAAAACATATTCAACAACAAATGAAAACAATAATCCTTTAACAATATTCCAATTTCATCGAACACCTCACAACCATTAAATATATACCAATTTTAAAAGCAGCAAAATTTTAAGAACCCTATAACAAAATTTAAATCATTCATCAAATGTTAAAACATAATATTCGTGGAAACTCCACTCTTTATGGTGCTTTTAAAAAGAAATTAGTAAAAAAATTTAAAATATATAAAAATTCCCTATTAAAAAAAAGAAATTATAGTTCTTTTTTGGTATAATGTAAGATTAAAATACAAAATTTTATCCCTCATTTGGACATTTTCTCGTGAATTCAATTTTTCTTGAATGTAGACTCATAATAATACGATGCACATCAATTTCATAAATTCAATATGTTTACATTTTGATCAAATATGACATTAACAAAAAAAAATGATTCATAAACATTTACCCATTATTTCAATCAAATATTCACTTAGGGTCCAATTTCACACTACTTGAAGTGTTCAATACTAACACAGGTTAAGGCCATGAAACTCAAAACCTTTACATGGACTAATCAGTGTTCTGACCTCAAGATTATTGAAGAAAGACTTCCATTCCACCCAAATATAACCAGTTAAAAAAATAACCAAATGATAAGATTCTTCATTGAAATTAAAACCTCCATATAACCCCTCTCTCCATCTCTCGCCCACAAATGCCCCCAGACACACATATAAATACACAAACAATGGCCACTCTTGAGATGGTTTTCAATTCTTAAACTGATGCCTTTGATCAGGTAAACTACGATTAATCTCGTCCAAAAATTGGATTGATGTATGCATTTATGAAACCATAATTTGCTTAGATCAAAGAAAAATATGCATATGAAAGCAAACTGGCTACCTGATCTTTGACCTAATATGACGTGGCAGATCAACTCAGGAAGAAGGTTGGTCTCTTAAAACCTTCTAAACTCTTCCATAGCTTCCTCCACGGCCGAATCCAGAGGATCCTCAGCCTCTCTCATCGAGATCTCGACTTCTTCTACTTGTTTCTCATGCTCGAGCTCCATGGCTGCCCAGGCTTTGTAGAATTCGATTTCGAATAGTTTCATCAGATCTTCGATGGTGGATGGATTGAAATTCTTGTCATTCAGTGATTGGTCTTGAGAGAAAAGTGAATTAGGAGATGAGAGCTTCCATTTTTGGTCATTGGATCAGTGTAGACAATCAAAATCTCTGGTAATATTGATAGAAAAATTGACCCTTTTGCTCTTGTCCTATCCTCAAATCTAATACTCGGGGTGGGTAATATTGATGGAAAAACCCTTTTGACCTTGTCCTATCATCAAATCTAACACTCGAGCTTGAGGAGTTTTAATGGTATAGCCGTCGAATTGAGGAATTTCTATGATCAAGTTGATCTGAGTAGACCTTAGTCAGGGACAAAATATGGTAAGGGCGTTTTTCACCTCAAGATCGGAAGAGAAAACTGATGGTTGGTGAAGAGGGTGGGGGACCAACTCATTTTTGGTATCCGTATTTTAGATGAAAAATGAAAGAAATATATATTGGGTGAACCTGAATTGGAATTAGAAGAGTTTTTTGCATTGAATGTAATAAGTTGGTGTAATGGGAATTCAAAAGGGAGAGTCGAAATGGAATACAAATGGAGAGAGAAATAGAGAAAATGAAGGTGTCTACGTGGACACTCTCAAAGAGAAAGGTTATTAATTCTTGTATAGCATTTTAGAGTATATAAAGATCGTTTCGAGGATGTTACTTGCTTCGATTTCTAGGTGGAGTTAGTGAGGATTCTAGGTGGAGTTGTATGATATCAAATTCTGAGGATGTGTTTTGAGATCATTTTTGAAACCATCTCCATGTCCTTGCTGCGACCCTTTCTGCCTTAAAATAATATTAGGTGGCTTTGTATTTAATTTTCATCAATTATTATAGGGTTTTTGAAATTAGGTTTGAGGGTCTTTTCTTTGGGAAAGAAAGATGAATAAGGGAAGAAGGTGACATTTTTTTCCATAAAATATCAGAGGGTTTAAGTCAAATTATAGATTAACATTTTCTTTAACGGAGATTGACGTCCATCATTCAGGGATTTGTGTTTAAAAATGACATTAATATAAGGGGCTCAGTCAAAAACGTTTTTTTATTATACTATAATTCTTTTTGTTTAAGGTGTTGCTTGTATGGGTGAATTTATTAGGGCAAATTACATGTAGGCGCTAAGGATGACGTGTATGATGAATTTTACTTTTAGTCGTATAATTTATACATTTCCTAAGCTTAATGGATTATACCTCTATGTACTTACTCAAATTTATACGCCTAAGTGAAGATCTCTTCTACCGCTCATCTCTTCCCAAATTTATAATCTTGTTATTTTTATGTGATCAATTGTACCCCCAAAAATCTTGTGTGGATCAATGTAATGGCTCCGAGTTAATACTGGTGTGTATTTTTATTATTTTCCTACTTATAAATTAGTACCTAAATCGGTTACACAAAGTTCTGAGCAACCTATTTGATCAAACATTTTTTAGTTTGAGATCTATATCTCAAGTTCCTTTTTTTATTAATCCATGGAAAAAGATACTGTAGTTCACCAAAGGGTCTATAACCATCTTCTCCTCTTGTCCTTTTAACTTTAAACAGGTTGTAAAGTAAAGTAATAATGACTGAACCATCCTCATCTCATATCAAGCCCCAAATTTTAAATAAAGGAACTGATGACACAATGTGGGCTGTGATCACATCCCGCAACACTCTCATCCATTTTACCACACTTAGGTAAAAATCCAACATTCAATCAAATCCTGGCTAAAAATGCCACCAGTAGATTGGGTAAAAGAAAAGACTCCACCATGAAAAATTCTGAAGTTGTAGCAGATACAAGTATATACACGTCGAAGGTGAGAAACAATGATACGGCTTTGGAATTAGTTAGAGAGCGACGGGCGGCCATTGAAAACGGTGAGTTGAAGAGAAGGCGGCTTTTCGAAGATTTAGAGGGTTCAACTGAGATGGTTTAACCTGAGCAGTTAGCTCAGCTGGTCGCCCTGGGTTTGCTCCCTAGAGGTCGCCAGTTCGAGTCCTGCGAGGGCCAGGGTGCAGAGGGTGTTTATTATCCCTCTGTAAGAGTATCATCCGGCCGGAGGGATTAGTCTCGAGGTGCGCGCAAGCTGGCCCGGGGATTACCCTACGTCATCAAAAAAAAAAAAAAAAAAAAAACTGAGATGGTTTTAAAAAGGAGAGAAGAGAGTTGTTTTGATTTGGTTCAAGAAAGTGAGCTGAAATCCATGTGTTCATATGATGATGATGAGGAGGAGGAGATGAATGACATTTGTCCAAACAAGGAAGAGATGTCTTTCTTGTGTTGCCATTGTTATTCACTCTTTTATGAGAAAGTAAAGAAGGAAGTGGTGGGTAAGGAAGGAGCAAGAGAAGGCATAGGAGAGATGGGCATCGGTACAAGGGTGGTGCACGGGTGGTTGCTTGGCATGATTCGAGTGCTATTATTGTCTGCAAAAAAATCATTGGAATTAATTTTAAAGCTAAAATTCCTTCCATATGATTCATTTATTTAAAAAAAAAACATATTTGTCAAAGGTTCAATTTCTATATATATAACATTAGGAAGAGTTTAGGGGAGATCCTTACCAGATTGACACAGTTAAGTTTTTTCCCTTCATTTTTTATTGAATAATGATATGAGTCAAAAATCTCCACATAAACTTTCACAAAATCTTATGTGAATTTTACTTATTCTCTCACCTACCTATTAAACATTGTCTTGTGGTATGGGATCCTGCCAAGGCACCAATAACATTACTTTTTGTGGACTTACTTTGTACCCATAGCACTAATTTTTTTTTCTTTTTTTACCTCTCTCTCTCTCTCTCTCTCTCCACCCCCTTTCATTGGAGTAATTTATGTGTTGAGAATTGAGGGCCTGTTTGGTTTTATATTCAGAAAACTCGATTTAAATGTTGTTTTTAATACAGTTTTAAAATTCAGTTTTTGTGTTTATATTATTGGTGCGCGCTTGGTAAACTTGATTTTAAACACAGTTTTTGAAAAATTTGACAAAATTGGCAAGCATGTGTGTGTACACACACACACATACATAAAACTTTTATACATACATTATACATGAATGCACACATACATGAATGCATACATACATACATACATACATACATACATATCCATTTAATATCATGTATTTTTATCTATATTTAATGAGGTATGTTGGGGAATTTTATATATATATATATATACACACACACACATGAATTGAATGTACATACATACATAAATGTACATATAGTGATATAACATGTATAATTCACAATAAAATTATATACATGCATGAATTGATAATATTTTGTAATACATTTGTACTATATGTATATTTTATATTATTTCATACATTAATAATACATGTATAAAATTATATATAAGTATCGTGTATCTGTTGATAATATTATTTACATATGAATCTTAGTATATTATATAATTTAATAATATAAATATACTTAATTTTATGTACATGAACATATATATATTTTATCTATAAGAATTACACACATATTAATGTATTATGTATATATAATATATATTAAGATACAAATGCATTAAAATATTAAGAATGAAAATTCTGAGTTGAAAAATAAAAAACAGAAGTTATAAAACACCCTTTTGCTGTTTTCTGAAAAACTTGATTATAACACAAAAATATTATAATTCAGTGTTTAAAAACAGGTTGCCAAACGCAAATTTTTATCGAAATTGTATTTAAACACAGAAAACAGAATTATAATTGCAAACCAAACCTACCCTGAATGTTTTATGTTCAGAGCCCTAATTTATTATATACTCTAAAATGCTCTACAACCCTTAAATGTTACTTAATTTCTAACCCATCCACATGTCACTCCTCCTATTTACGCTACCATTACATTTTTCCATTCACGCTGCACCTTTTGATTTTCCCGACGTTATCACTCCTCTTACCCATTTAACTCCCTCCCCAATTCTTCAAATCCAATGAAAAACCCAAACCCTTATCAGAACTGGGCTGACAGAAATGGTTTTGAGGTGGAGACCCCAAACCCTTATCAGAGCCGCTCGCCACCCCCTTGACCCACACGCCCCCTCCGACCCATCCTCCTCTTACTACGACGAAGACGATCTGTACAGCCGCCTCAAATCCCTCTAACACCAACTCGAATTCATCGAGATCCAATAAGAATACGTCAAGGATGAACAAAAGAACAACGATATTGTTGGCCATTTCATGGAAATGACTGATCAGAACAACGGTATTGTTGGCTCAACCACCGGACCCAATTACTATGTCAGGATTTTGAGTACTATCAATCGGGAGCTTTTGAACCCCCCGCCTTCGTGGCTTTGCATCGCCACTCCAATGCCCTTATTGATGTCTTGCCTCTGAACCTAATTCCAGTATTTCATAGCTTAATCAGTCTGAGAAGCCTGATGTTACCTATACTGCGACTTTCATTTTCCCTTCAACTACTTTTCCTATTTCCCAATTTCTTGCTTGCTTCTTTGGGGTTTGTCAAATTTTAGGAGATAGAAACCAACTGTGCGAAAAACCCACTTTTGGAGTAAGATTCGATTTAGGGTATTGCAATAAAATACCCTAATCTAAAAAACTAGATAAAGTGCTGCCTAAACTAATTAATTTTGACGACAGACACATTTTTATTAAAAGAGAGTTGATAAAAAAAATATGGTTTTTATGCCTAAATTTTTTAATTTTTGAGTTATGGGGTATTTAATGTAATTTCTCTCTAGAAAAATTCCGTAGTTTTGTTTACAAAAAAATAGTAGTTCGTTTTTGTTGAGCTTTACACTAGAATTTTATTGGGTAATTGGTTTAGTTTTTTTTTTTAAATTTGATATGAGTTATGAAGTTATTGATGTATATGTATGAGTATGATTAATGAGTTTTTTTTAGATTGTCATTTCAATTTTCACTATTTAGATAAACTTTCACCTTTAGAGGAAGTCAAGTCCTTCTGTATGTGAAAAGGAAAAAGCCCCAAGTACCTAGATGAACCAAAGGCGTAATCATTGTGCGAACTTTATAATCTTATAACTATTTACTACAAACATTCTATTTGAATTGAATTTTTTACATAAAAATCATAGACACACATACGTGTTAGGTTGTTATTGGTTAATTTTGGGGTCCAGACCAATGGGATCCGAAAACTAATCAATATGAGACCGCCACATCATTTAGTCTCCAAAAATTCGGTCGAAGCTTTGGTTACAATAGAATTGTTCTATCTAATAAGTTTGAGGATGAACCATATTTCTAAATTGTACAAGATGAGTTGTGCACATGGATTTTTTTTGGTTATGATTTCTTGGAACTCAACACCTGGTTCATATGAATTTTTTTGGTTCATATGAGTTATGCACATGGATTATTGTTTTCATGTATTGAAGCACAAATAGGAATGCTTAGTAACTTCATCTAGCAGATGCATTTTTTTTGCTATGATAAAGGGATATGTGAAACACATATTTTCTTCAAAGTGCTTTGCGTGATGAAAATGGACTCCAGTAATATTTTTATTGTTTGGTACAATAATGACTCTTTTGTCTCCTGAGTGCAAGACTCCTGCAGTAGCAAGAATTTTGCCCCATACTACTTGGTTCCAGAAATTACAGTATAAGAAAATTGTAGTCTCTGTTACAATGGGACACTAGGCTATGATGGATGGGATTTTTATTCCATTTGTTTTACAATTGCATGTATTATAATTGTTGTCTCTTTATTATTATGTTTCATATTTCGTTGTCCTAATTTGATGAATTGGAGACAACCATTTTATAGACAATATGGATTTATATTGTGATCACGAATTTTTTTAAAAGCTCATTTGAGTTATTGTTTTCTAAATTGGATTTAATTGGAGTAATTAATTTGAAGGTATAAATTAAAATTTGAATGAATATTTTTCAAAACCATCAAATTTTAAAATATGAAGTGGGGGAGGGGGTTTAACATAACCTTGCAGTATCCATTAACGATTTGTAGACTTTCAATATTATGTAGGTCTTTAGAGAGGAATACCAATTATTGTGGTAGTCGGTACAAGTTTCTTAACAAGTAATTTGAGATTCATTATTCACGTGGGCGCTCCCCGAAAGGAGGAGTCTATGTGATATGGGATAATATAAAATTGTTTGATGGTATACACTGAGATACGACTTTTAATATCTTGCCAAAAAACTCGTTGTCCTTAGGAATGGAACCAAAAGTTGTCGGCTATTCACTATATATTATCACTGAAATATTTATGGGGCCCCAAATTTTTATGTATATATATGTATGCGTTTATAAGTAATTAACTTACAAAAATAATACAATTCTAATATTAATTGTTAATGCCTAGTCTCTCACCGAAAAAATGTCAATATAAACCTTTCAAATATATAGTTGCAGGAGGTTAAATCACACTGTTAAAAATGCACACAAGCCTAACAAATAATCAATCTTGGTTAAAGGTAAACATCACACACTTACACAGACAAGATGTATGTGGTTTGACAGTGTGACTCCGTCCCCAGGGGGTCACTCTTTTACTGATCTTGCAATATATTTTGTCAGAGTCTTTTTACTCCGAATCCCTCTCCCCTCATCCCTGGGACTAGGTTTTACAAGAGAACCTAGAAGAGTCCCAAGCTCTTTGGCTACTTTCGTAGCTATCTCCAACTGATCAGTTGTATCTTTTCCTTAATTCTTACTGGTCAGTTTCTTTATGGAGCTTATCCACGTGATGATGATCGGTGATTGGATTAGCAGGCCATGATGATTCTTATCCACATGTCGTTAGCGATTTTCCCTCACACCCTCAAAGATTTTTTACCGATCGAGGTCGTAGATGGTTGTTCTTATTTTGCGAGAATCAATATTGAGATCACGATTACACCATGCCGTTTAATTATACACCAGTTGGAGGATATGGCAGTAATTTGCCTTGGTAGCGAAATGTCATTTTCCTCGGTAGCGAAATGTCATTTGCCTTGGTAGCGAAATGTCATTTGCCCGTTAAGGCTGAAGGGTACGCTAGTCAATTTCTACACTTAGATGAATGGATGTCTACCTTTTAAGTTGTCATTTAAGGGAGCGTGCATTTATTGATGTTGTTTTCCTAAGGAAACTATCCATGTCACTAAATCCTTCTCCCCATCACTTCAACTTCACATTTCAAAAAAGACTTCAAGAGAACAACATTACGGGTGCTTTTTCATTTTCTATACGTCATCTTTTCACCTTTGACTTTATTTTTAAGTATAATTTCTTCCTCTTTGATTGTAGTCAGTGTAAGCTATGGTGTACGTTATTAATGAGAACACCATTGAGGTCTTTAAACGACATTATATTCCCAACTGGGTCACGATTGAGGTTATGTATGAGCCCATGGATTATTACAATGTTGATGATGTCCACTTGATGTTCTCCCAGTTCGTGTCTAAGGTATGGATTACTTTTCCCTTGAACTGCCTCTTTCTGGAGTTTTGTGAGTATTTCAAGGCGGTTCCTGCTCAGTTCTCTCCCAATACATGGAGTATTATCAATGGAGTTAACTGCTTAAATGAACTTTATGGGATTTTTTTAGGTATCGAGAAGATTCATTACTGCTATATGTGGGTTTTGACCTCTGAGAAGGTCTAGTATTTGAAGGCGAGGAAAGCTGAGAGGGGTCTTGTTGTCAATCTTCTTGATTCCAACAAGGCGTACTGGTCTTAAGTCTTTTTGGAGAAAAATTAGGAACATTTTCCCATTGTTGAGGGTGGTGAGTTTTGTAATGGCCCCGATGCCCCAAACATGGGTTAAAAATGGGATGATACTAGACCTTGGGCCCTAATGATCCTATTGCAAAGTGCCTTTTATTTTGGATTGATGTTTTTGAGCTTTAATGTTATTGTAACACTTTGTCTCTTCATAACTTATGCAGCTTCTCGAACAAAGAAGGATCCCAAGATAAACGAGGTGAACTTTGCTGTTCTGAAGAAGATTTGGGCGATCAAGCAAAGGTTGGGTGGTTTTGATCATTCGAGATCGATAACCTTTGTTCTCTCAAAAACTTTTTTCTATCACATCTTTTGCTGATCGGTCGATGGATAAAGAACCTGAGATTCTGAAGGATTACGCTGATTATAATCCTTCGTGTGGCAGTATTTACAGGGGTATGACTCATTCGATCCCTAAACTTCTCTTCCATTCTTGTCGTTGACCCTCTCTGCCCTATGTATCTAATTACTTACCCAACGAAGCAGAAGGAGGTCGGGGGATATTATGATTCGGTTAAAGTTGAAGACTACCCAAATAAGACGCATGATCAAACTGCAAAGAAATAAAGGTTGACCAACGATGTTGCGGTTTCTCCTCCCCCCACCTAAGTTAGGAGAAATTGTTCTTGGCAAGGGAAAAACCCTTCCATATGGATCCATTTCCAAGAAATCATAGTTGGCTCTTGGGCTCCTGAAGAGTACTTGCCTCCTTAGAGATCAAACCTTGGTCATTGGGATGACATCAAAGAGGTTTGCCATACACGCCTCCCAGGCACTTTCCCTTGTAAGTGTGGATTTTTTCCTTCAACTCTTTTGAGAATTTGTAATTAATTGATTTATGTTGACCTCATCATGTACCTTTCTCTTTGCAGTTCATCATAGACTTTGTCAACCTGCTTGATCGAAGTGCCAATCTAAAGAAGAAGGTCTGTGACCCGGGGGATGGTGCTCGGAAGGCCCTTGAGCTGGTGAAGACTAAGCGATTGGGGGAGACCAAGATGAAAGCCCAAAATGAGGATATCTTTAGCTGAATACCAAAGTGGAAACCTTAGAGAAGGCTAATAAGGAGTCTGCTCGGAATCTGAGAGGCGAATAACACTACTTATGACAAAGGTTGGGATAAATCCTTTGAGAATTCGCAGAAGCTACCGGAGTTCGTTCAGTGAGCCTTTTTCAAGAAGGGTTAGAACGAAGCTTTGGTGAAGGATGAATTTTTAAAAAAATATGAATTGTTAGGAGAACATGACCATGGTACGCCCCCTACCTCGGGGGAAGGAGAAGAGGATACATAGGAAACGAAGCAGTCTAAGACTGAGGAGGACCCTCAGAGCAAAACTCTAGCAGTTTAGTGACCCCCTAGGATCCTTTTGTATTTTTTCTCTTATGTATTTTCTCTACCTTCCCCCCTTTTTTTGTGTAAGGTCTTTGCCCGTAGATTATTTATTTCTGAAATGAAAGAGAGTTTTTGCCTTATATTCTATCTTTTGTGTTTACTCATTGTTTGGATACTTTATACGTTACATTCTTTGTTGTTCGTATTTTGTGGTGTGATTAAATAATTGACCAGTTTTACTTATCTTTTCAGCCTGAAGGTTGCTTGGCTATTGCCTCAATGGTCCAAATGGATGACGACTTAAATTTCGTACTTGGTGCTGATGCGTCTAATTCGACAATAATGGCCTTATCGACTGTTTGCCAAGCATTGCATATGATAATAACGATAGACAACAGTCAGAACAAAAGGGTTGCAGGTTTTCAAGTTGAGTTTGAAGAAGTACCGAGGCATTTCCACCATGTTAGAGAATGAGAACACTAACTTAAGGGAGTATCTCAATAAGGTTGACCATGATCTTCATGAATGTGAGGCGACCAAAAGGGGATTGAGTCAAATGGTCATGATGTTGAGATACTAGTTCCAGAAGTAGCCTCGCCAGGTTTGGATGGACGATTATGATGAAGGTCTCGTGAATGCTCCAATTCATCTAAAGGAGGCTAAGTGCTTATCCTACAAGCATGGATGAATGCCTTAGCTATTTTTAAAGTGCTAAGGGACTTCGAGTTGTGGTATTGGTATGCTGTGGGCTCCCCTTACTTTAAGATGCCCCCCTTTGGTAGCGCAGACTCACAGGTGCTAGTCAGTGCGGTTCCTTTGCTATGGATGACCACGACATCGACGATGAAGATTCTCATTGCAATCCAAAAATTACTCATTTGTTCTTTGGGGCAGGCATATATGGCCATCCTCATTAATGATGCAATTTCAATGCTTGAAACGTATATATTGAATATTTGAACGAAATGAAAGAAATGCTTCTCTTTTTCCTCTTTGCATTTCACCTTTGCCATTGTCTCGTGTGGTTTCTTGGTTTTACTTTTTAAGGTGGTGTCGTCACATTCATCCTTAGGCCTAACACCAACTTTTGGCGATAATGCACCTGTTTATAGGGCAATCTGCCCGTTTAGGATTTTATTCGACTATTGTGGTCGAACAACTAAATTCCTAGGGATCCCCATAGTTTTTTTTTCATGGGTAACATCTTTATGTTTTTTGGGTACTGATAAAACATGTAGCCTTAGGATGACGACTAGAATAGTAAACAATACCAAGATGGCATTATTAAAAAAAGGAAAAAGTGAAGTATGTATCGGTGTATTAGAAAAATAACTCGCTTTATTCATTGATTGTCACTCAATACAATCAAAACTAATTGGATTTAGAAACATAAGACTACTTTCAAATAAATTCTGACTATGAAATGAATTAAAAATTAATAAGGAAAAATTAAAAATTGAATTTCTTGAGGTTAGACGCATTCAACGCCTGGGGTATATACCTTCCCTCCATTGTTTCCATAAGATAGGCCTCTTAAAGGTCGTCTCTGGTACCCCTGAATTGACATTTTCAATTGGGCCCTAACTTTTCATTTAACAGTTTTCTTGAGCTACCGATGATCTTCCATAAGACGTAATCCCCAACCCGAAACTTTCTCAAAAGCACGGTATTGTTGTACTTCCTTGATAATTGCTCCTGGTAGACTGCCAATCTGATTAGTGTCTTGTCCCTTTTTTCTTCTATGAAGTCAATCTCGACACCGATCATTTCATTATTTAACTCTTGATCGACTATAATTATTTCTATTGTCAGCAATCTTGATTTTAGCGGGATTATGGCCTCCATTCCATAAGCTAAGGTAAAAGGTGTTTCCCCGATCAATCTCTTAGGAGTTTTTTGGTGGCACAGAGAACGTGAGGAAGCTCATCCATCCATGCACATTTTTACTTTCCAACCTCATTCATATTATGTCGAGAACGATTTTGTTGGATTCTTTCGCTTATCCATTGCTTCGGGGATAAGCCACCGGGCTATAATAATGACTTATTACATGATGATTACAAAAATCCTGGAAATACTTACTCTAAAACTGTGTTTTATTATCGGTGATGAGGATCCTTATCACTCTAAAACGTGTTATGATGTTCCTCCATACAAATCTGATCATGTCGACATCTCTCATATTCGCCAAAAACTCTGCTTCCATCCACTTAGTAAAGTAATCTATGCCGACTAGAAGATACTTTTTATTCCCGCGCGCAGTGGGCAAGGGTCTGACAATGTTCACCCCCCATTAAGCAAAAGGTTAAGGGCCTATCATGGATTTAAGGTCGCTGGCTAGATACTGGAGTAATGTGAGAATAAGTGTAACTTTTTTTCATAGGAGACAAAGTTTTTTTTTCATGTAAGACCACTAATAGCCTTCCTTAATTGTCCAGAATGCTAAAGACCTTCCACCGGCATAACTGCCGTATATTCCTTCATATAGTTCGTATATAACCTGATTGACGTCGTAGGGGTGAACACATTGCAACTATGGTCCAATGATAGATCTTTTGCAGAGCTTTCCTTCAGGGTATAGGTAGAAACGAGTAGCATTTAATCTAACTTGATGGTCTTCCTTTTCATCTGGAGGTATGATATCTTTCTTGAGGTACTCTATTGTTAGACCATCCAACTGGGAGCTTTTTCAATGGCTAACACTTGCTCGATGTATTTCTTTCTTTAGGTGATCGACCGGTCCTTGTACTCTACTTGTACAATTATTTTTAGGTCAGACTCGATGGATGAGGCTAAAATGGCCAGGGCATCCGCATGACTATTATTTCCCTTTTGGAACTGTTGCACTTGCAAATATTAAAACCGAGTGTTTAGTTTATGGGCATTTTTGAGTTATACTGATATGTACTCATCCCTGTCGTTCTAGTCTCCTAATATACTATTGGATATCAACCTTGAGTCACAAAAAATGTAGTGGTAATTGGTGCCTAAAGATAAAGCGTTCTTTAACCCTATAATAAGAGCCTCACATTCCACTTTGTATTCCATGATTCAAAGCCTCCTCGTATAGCCTGCTCGAGGATGGTATCTTTTACATTAACTAAGACTATCCCTACCATAAATCTTTTCATTTTGGAAGCCCTACCCACGTAAAGGGTCCACCCATTGTTGTGCCGGATTCCCTATTGATCATTTGGGGATCTCCTCAGGTTGGAAAATCAACAACGGAGTCTTCCAACACCTTTCCCTTCAGTGTCATCCTAGGTAGATAATGGTTATCAAAACTCCCTAATTCCACCGATCATTTGGACATTTGTCCAGAGAGGTTGACTTTTCTGAGAACTAACTTTAGTGGAAATAAGTTATGACTATGATTTCATGTGCCTCAAAGTAAAGTTTCAGCTTGCACGAAGCTATTACTAGTGAGTAGTCTAATTTTTTAGTGGGAGATATCATAGTTCGATGTCAAGTAGTGTTTTTTTAACATAGATAATCGGGGATTGATGCATTGCCTTCTCGATGACTAAAGTCGATATGGCTGTACGATTAAATATTGAATAGTTAAAATAAAGAGGGTCCCCTGGATTAGGAATTGTGAGCAAAGGTGGTTGGGTTAGATAATTCTTGACTTCCTCTAATGCGATGGAACATTCTAATTCCATACCCCTCTTTTCCTTTCTTAGAAACTAGAAAAATGTCGGCATCGCTCAGAGGACTTTGAAATAAACTGATTAAAGGCGACGAGCATTCCGGTTAACTTATGAACTTCCTTCATGATTTAATTGTCCCTATTGCTTCAATTTGGTTGGGATTAGCCTCAATCCCTATTTGGCTAAATAGGTAGCCGAGGAATTTACCGGACTATACTCCAAAGGAGTAATTCACAACATTAAGCCTCATTTTGCAATAACGGATACCTTCAAGTGTTTTCCCGAGGTCTGAGAGGTGGTTATCCTTTTGCTTAATTTTTACCAACATGTTGTCAATGAACTCTTCCATGGTGTTCCCTAATTTCTCTTTGAATGTGTTGGTGACCAATTATTGGTAGGTTGTTCTTGTGTTTTTAAGCCCAAAGGGCATTGTTATATAACAATAGATACCGAGCGTGGCGATGAAGGAAGTTTTCTCCTGATCGGGTCCAAACAAAGGGATTTGGTGGTATCCCGAGTACGCATCCAAATACCTCATTCCCTCATTACTAGATGTTGCGTCAAATTATTAATTTATCATTGGTAGGAGGATGATCTCTTTGGGGCATGCCTTATCTAGGTCGGTGAAGTTAATGCAGACCCTCCATTTTTTATCGCTCTTTTTTACCACAACTAGATTTGAAAGACACTTAGGGAATTGAATTTATTTGATGGACCTTGCCTCCAGAAGTTTTTTGACCTTTTCCTCTACTGGCTTTGCCTTCTCAAGAGTTGTTTGATGCACTTTCTTTTTCACCGATGGGAATTCTAGATTGACGTGAATCCTGTGACACATGATCTATTGGTTTATGTTGGGCATATCATATGGTTGCCGAGAGAATACATCCCGATTCTCTCTGAGGGAGGTGACTAACTCACCTTTTTCTTTGTCAATGAGGGAATAGTTGATGAGGATTTTCTTATGAGGACAATTATCATCAAAAGGAACATCTTGGAGTGGAATTATGACCGTGTCGATGGGGCCGACCATTGTATCATCTACCCCCTCGCGCCCGTTCTTTAGTTGCTATTTAGTGGGGAGAGATTCTTCCGTGCTTGTCTGTACCTTTTCTCTATTTTTCTCCCATTTTGGTCTTATCACTGTAGTAAAGCATTGTCAATTAGAAGCTTAGTTTCCACGTATGTCTAGTGATAATTTTATGGGACTACCTTATTTGTGTGCAACCATCCCCTCCTAAGGATTGTGTTATACAGGGAATCGATTTCAATGGCAAAAAATTCGATGAGTTTTAAAATGCATCTTGTTTGTATTGGGAGAACCACCTTCCATAATGGCACAATCATTTTTTCTGCAAACTCGACGAGAGGAATGGTAACCTCCTTTGAGGTTTTCCAACCACAAGTTGAGTTATATGAATAGTTTAGGTATATGACTTTTGAGGAGCTTCACTGATCGACTAGTAGCTTATCGAGATCCTAGTTAGTGATTATGAGTGTGATTATTAGCTCATCATGGTGCAGAGTTCTGATTCCAACAAGATCATCTTCAATGAAGATCATATGTTTGGTATAGTCTACCTCTTTTGGTCGAAGACATTTTTCGATAGCGGGTTTTGTCAAATCGATCGGGAAAGCCTCCACTATTGTGGTGATCTTCTTCATATCCATTCTAAATGAATTTCCTTATATTTGATTGGGACTAGAATATCCGTGGATCACTACAAAGTTATGCCCCAGTTCATCATCATCATCTTCAAGGACATTGTCTGGTCACTCTCCACTTGGCCTTTTTCATTTTTATTTTCCACAAAATCATCCAAATGATCGACACGGGATAGCTCCTCGATATGTGATTTCAACACCTTTTAGTTATTCATTTTGTGTTAATGTTCCTTGTGGTAGGAAAACCTCAAGGCGGTGTTTGTCTTGGAAGGATCTCCCGCCATCTTCCTAAGACACTTGAAGTACTGTTGGTCTTTGATTTTAGCCAAGATTTTGTATATTAGATCCTTAAATAACACATTGATGGCATGGTGAGATTTAGTTGGAACCGAATTCTCATCCCCCTTTTAACCACCATTCTTATTTTTACCTCCCTTATAGGGGGGAACATCGTTGTCTACATTATGGTTTTCTTTCGATAGACCATTATCTTGGTTTATTCTAGTGACCACATCTTTAACTTTAGCATTTTTTCGATCCTTGACATCAGGTCCTTGCTAGTGGTTATTTCCTTTTTGGTAAGGGAGAGGTATAACATGGAGTTGCTCAGTAAGCTAATCTCCGAGGAGGCTACTACAACCTGTTCAGTGTCGTCTTCCACCTCGTTGTATATTTTCCAATACCTCCAAGCTTATTCTATTAGGTTATCTGTAACACCCTGTATTTCCGAGCATCTAGAATTTAATTAATTCGGGTATTTTTAAATTACACTTGTGCAGTAATTTAATTAAAAATAAAATATTGTGTATGTATTAAATATTGATCTAGAGAGATTATGATTAATATTTATCGGATAAATTTACTAAGTGTGTAGTAAATAACATGTGATAATTATTACACGTCGTAGCAAGTGATATCGACAGGATTATGTTATATCTCAACCGGGAGTCATGGGTAGATTATGTTAAGGTCGAGATAGAAAATTTATTTAGAGTGATTCGTATGGCGATTTCGAAGTCATAGTTGATTCCGAGTGGGCCGAAATAGGCGAAATAGAGTACTCGAGTGTATTAATTGGCTCCCAAGGCATTTTTAGACCAACCTGGCACCCCATAAGTGCATTTTGGTCATTTGGGAGTTTAGGGTTGGAAAATATCCAAAATTATAAGTGTTATATCAAGCACTTTGTAATAGAGGCTAGCGTTACAATACTTGGGAGAGAAGGGAGGCAATATGAGAGGGAGAAGAGAGAAGTATTAGGCCATTCCACGCTGTTCTTCTTCACTAACGTTGCCAGAATCAAGATTTGAGCAAGCAAGAAAAGACCAACTCAATCATTAAACAACGAAAATCAGACCTGCAAACATAAGGCAAGTGTTTATCTTGTAATCTTTTGAGCATGTTATAATACCCATGATAGTGTAGGGTTGAAATTGAATGAAAGAATGATATCTTGGAATTATATGTATAATCAATTCATGTTTTGGGATAGAAATCATATTAGTTATAATTCTTATATGGTTGTGGTACGAAATATGAGAATACATGATTATACACATGGTATAAATCTAGGTTTTCTTATGAATAAACCTAAAAAGAAGTTTATTAGGGTTTATATTAAGTATGGGAGAATTAATCTGATTCTTGCTGAATTCTTTGAAGACTTGATGATAAACTTACATTAGAAATTGTCCATATATATATATTTAATGTTGGGTTACTTTGTATGGTGGTTTGGGATATTTTTTGGAAGTTTTGTGAGTTAAAAATGAAGAAATAACGATCTGGGCGAAAATGTCAAACGGGTGTCGATCGATTGATCAGTTTTGTCGATCGATCGACCAAAGCTGAAAAATGGTTCTTTGTTTATATTGCGTAGTTTTCCTTACCGACAATTATGGGGGGAATTTGGTAATGTTTTATTAACTATATGAGGACTTGGAGAATATCAGTAGACCTATAGTTAAATCTCTACTTAGTCTTAATGAGAGTAAATTGGGATTAGGACTGACGAGAGTTAAACGATTGTGTTGTGTGTTGGGAAATTACAAATCGAGTTACGGGGTAAATAATAACCCAAGACTGATACCAGTAGGATAGTGATGTATTGACTACTGAAATTATTTAAGGGATAACTAGGATCCTTCGAGTGGTGAGTGATACTCGAAAAGTAAGAAAAGAATATCAAATGTGAATCGTTAGTACGTTGGGTATTCGAGAGATTATATACTACGTACTGGATATATTATAGGTTGTGTATATAACTATACTGGAGGTATTTATTGTTTATGTGTAATACCTATTATGTGCTTTGTTACATGTGTGAACATACTTATGTTGCCTACTATCACGAGAGGATCCCCGCAGTGGGCGATCCCACCTTGGCGATGCCAGCGAGGTCTGGATGTGTGCCCAAAACATAGAACTTAGGGTGGATCACTATTTGAGAGTGTAATAGTGGGACTAACAGGTCATTTGGGTACGTTAGGTATGTGCGTAGCCCAAATCCTTAGAACTATGTTCACCTCCATTGTGTCTTATTTGATTTGTGGTTCGAGGTGAAATTTCGAACCGATAGTCCTTGATTTCGTACGAGAGGTGCATGAACTTGATAGTAGAATATGCATACATCACGGTGGCCATTCTAGGGATGTTGTAGTTGTATATAAAATAGTGTGATAAATATACACATACACACACACACAAGTATGATTATTTTACTTTTGTGTGATGGTAGAAAAGATAGATAAGGTATATCTAAAAGTAACTTAAGTAAGAAAAACTTAATTAACAATTCAATAATAATATTCGTTTAATATTAATTATTGGTTTCATGATAGCATATCGTATGGGTGGTATGGATGAGCTAAAATTGTGGTGATTAGTTAGATACTTATGTCTAGTTAGGCTGGGTAACATAACTAGGTGGGTTGAATAGAAGACGTTAGGTGTGCACTTTAGTTGAGAGGTGAGGAACTCAAGGGAGTGTGCATGAAACTAACGTGTATATCTAATAACTGATTTTAACTGTAATTTAAATACTTGTTAAATATTTTGGGCTCTGCCCGTATCAAATCTATTTTCCAAAATTTTTTAGGTGTCCAGTCACAGGGATGCCAAGCATGGTGATTTATTCCAGAGATGCGTAACTGCAGCACTTGTGGAGGCATGCAGGACTTGAGTAGACGCTTCAGTTATTTCATCCCTAGATTATGATTCATTATCAGTTATTTCAGTTGGGTATGTTTCCCATTCAGTTTAGACATTTATTCAGATTTATTTATTTGACCCTGTATTTAGATTCATTTTCATTTCGGTTAGACTTATGATTTGGATGTTAGTTTTGAGAGTCGATGGTTTATTCAACATTTATCATTTATCTATATTATCCTGTGATGTTTCAAATTTCTATTTTTGTGCGGATGGTTTATATCATTTTTATTTCTGCATATTAATGTGTGATTAATGAAAGATAAAATTTGGCACCATCTTAATTTAACATAGGTAGTTCATAATTTAAAACGTTTCGACAGTGATGCTAAGAATGAACCAAATGAGATTTCTGTTTATTTTAGTAAAGGACTGATCACTCGTGATTAAAATAGGCGAGGTGTCACAGTATGCTATAGCTTCTACTTTAGCATAAGAAGCGAATACATCCTTTTAGGATGGATGCTTCTTGTGATGAGTTTGGTGGTGAAGTCTTCAACAAGATATGGATCTTTGGGATAGACTCTCGAATAACTTTTGGGTCATGTCTCCCAAACTCGAGGGAAATATTTGGTACATTAGGGGTTCATTTTTGTATAAAAGAGTCATGGCTTGGCAATATTAGTGAACATAATCGATAGGTTATGTTTTCTGATTGTAAATCTTGAACCTAGGCGCGATGAATTTCTTCGACGGCTCGAACTCTTCAATTAATCGGATGAATGGCGATCTCATTTGTGTTATAAGAGCCCTTTTGGCCAGGTGCTTAATGGTTCGGGCTCCTCGATGATCTGGGTGTTTGTCCATCTCCCACCGTAAAAGGTTACAAAGATTTTATTTTCCATGAGACGACTCTAATTGTAGAAGGTTAAATCCTATTGTTAAAGTTTCAATTCACCCAAGCCTGACAAATAATCAATCTTGGTTAAAGAATACATCACACACATAAAGACATGATGTACATGGTTCAGCAATGCTCCTATGTCCACGAGGGTTCTACACTTTTATTGATCTCACAATATATTTTGGTAGAGTCTGTCTACTCCGAATTCCCTCTCCCCTTTTCCCCGAGGCTAGGTTTACATTTTATAAGAGAACCTGGAAGAGTCCCTGGCTCTTCGACTACTTTCACAGTTATCCCCTATTGATTGGCTTTATCTTGTCCTTAATTCCTTTTGGTTAGTTTCTTTATGGAGATTATCCACGAGATGATGATTGCTGATTGGATTAGCAGGCCAAGTGATTCTTATCCACGTGTCGCGAACTATTTTTCCTAACAATAGTGTTTAACCCACATTACAATTTTAATCGATGAACATGAATGTGTTAATTTCTTTGAGTCTATCTTTTAGATATAATATACAAGTTATTATTGTCATTATAATAGACATAAAAATATGCTTAAAGTTGTTCATGAAATTACGTGGAAACTATTTTTATTGGTCATAAAATGTTATGCATTATAGCTCACCAATTACAATTACTACTACATTATTTTGTAAGCAACTTGTAATTAAATTTGAGTTTATAATTTTATTGAGAATCGTTTATTGAATGTGCCCTTAAATTCTAGTGGATTTTTTAAAATACCAATATGAAGTTTAATGAACAAAACAAAATATTATTTGGGTCCACAACTTAATTGTTGAAAAAAAATCTTGAAATATTAGCGGGTTACATAAGCATAACGTGGTTTCACAATTTTCATCCCTTTTTTATCTAGCGTGGCTTTATTTTTGGAGTTTACTTTGGGCCCCCAACTATTTAGGGGCGACCCTGGTTGTTATAAATTAATGATAGTGAGTTATGTGAGTTACATGTGACCACTTCATGAGGTTATTACCTCTTTTACCTTCAAGAAAATTTATCGTCGTCTCTCACTCATCAAATGAGCCAATGATAGTGAGTTATGTGAGTTACATGTGACCACTTCATGAGGTTATTACCTCTTTTACCTTCAAGAAAATTTATCGTCGTCTCTCACTCATCAAATGAGCCCCCAAACAAGCGAGAGAAAAGAAGACTAAGGATTTTTAGCATTTCAAAAACGATTTTCAAAGTTATTTGATTTTTTTATACGTAAAGGGGTATTATTTAATGTAGCGGCAATAGAAATCTTTGCTGTGGAAGAGTCGTATCTGATCTTC
This sequence comes from Sambucus nigra, assembly GCA_949130495.1. Lineage (NCBI taxonomy): Eukaryota > Viridiplantae > Streptophyta > Magnoliopsida > Dipsacales > Adoxaceae > Sambucus > Sambucus nigra. The sequence goes on along the minus strand of OX422214.1, from coordinate 539,921,673 downwards.
CATGTTCAATGATCACCGATGTCCGATGAACAAGACTTTCTGTATGAAACGTCTATATGAAATCAATAATTTTTACTTGATAATTCATGACTCAAATGCTTTAACATGAAAATTACCCAACCAAAAATGCCTAAAATATGCTGGCCATGTGGACAGGGTTAAAACTCATATGTGCGTATGAATGTAGGCAAAAAGAGTTTTTCCCACGAAGACTGTATTTTTCAAAAGCCAAGCCTTTCCCTTTGGGATAACACAACATTTCTCAATATTATAAGATCACTTGTTTAATTTCTAAAATGATTTTAAAGTTAAATAAAACATAGCCTTTAGACATTCAAATCAATAACCCGTAAAAGGATATTCTTCAATGTCGGGAAAATTATGTTTTTTGTTATAGAAGAGTCATATCTGATCTTCAATGTTCAATCTACACCGATGTCTAATGAACAAAACTCTCTCTACTAAACAACGTCTATATGAATTTAAGAATTTTTAGCTTGATAATGCATGATTCAAATGTTTGATACGAAAGTAAGCTAACCAAAATAATATAAATGAATTACAAACATTTCAATTAATTTTTTTACATTGTCTGGGACTTAAGGGTCATATTACAATATAACATACGCTATGAATGGAATAGTTTCCACCTACATGGTAGATAGCCAACTAAACCTATTTTACATTAAAAGTAAATGTTTTATCTTCTCGAATTAAAGGAAAACAAATATCTTAAGTTAACGTTGCAAAAAAGGATTTATAAAATTATTTTTTCGCCTAAAAATAACCCAGGAGGGGGGATGGGGTGGGGTGAATTTCACATAAGTTTATTTAATTAATGAAATATGATGATAAATTCATAAATAAGAGAGAAAACAAACTAATGAAATGTTGGAGAGAGGAATATATATATATATATATATATATATATATATATAGAGAGAGAGAGAGAGAGAGATCTTGCAAACCTAATTTTTCGGTGATTTGGTTATCCCGCTTACACAACACTTAAGACAACACCCAAAGAACTCTACTATCTTAGGAATTTAGGTTGGGACTAACACTAAGATGTAATGCGGGCAAGAAAGTGTTATTATCCTCTTGACCTTTTTCATTGAGATCATGATTTGATATTTGTGCAATCTCTACAGGATGTTCCTTCCTTGGATCCCCAAGGCTTAACCGACCTTAGAATATGTACGACCAAGGTCTTTAATCTCCTTGAAATTACACGTCCAAGGCTTTGCACTCCCGTTGTAATGGAATCCCAAGGCTTTTACCTCCCTTGGTTTATGATGAGAAAAAATTAATGTCAATGTTGAATCACAAGAGATTTCTTAAGATTAGAATAATAAAATTGTTCTCTCTAGATGATATATCACTTAAACAAATATTTAAATTAGGCTCAAGAGTGATAAAATTTGATATGAGAATGGTAAATAATTATATTCAAGTGTGAACTAAGTTTATAATGCTTTAATAGGCTCAAAATTATGTAGTATTGATGGTATGTTGGGAATTTTCAATATATATATATATATATATATATATATATAGGTAATAAATTTGTGTAAATTGGCTTTTAGTTTGGGTCTTGTAGAGAGAGAACTAAAGAACATTGGTGTAAAGGAAATGGGTGTGTTTTTTAAAGTCTCACATAGAAAATTTACACAAAGGTGAAAAGGTATATAACAAAATGGCAAAGTAGATTATTAGTCTTGTAGTCAAAGAGGCTATGATATGGTGTTTCACGGTGGTGCGAAGTACCACCATCACGACACGTGGCTCGCATTCACGCAATTTTTAAAAGGGATATTGGGAGAATTAGGGCACAATTGGCCCTTCGCACATATGCATCACCACTCATAGCGTAGGTGCCTTTAGTTTTTTTTCCAAATTCAACAAGATTGATGGTTGTAGTGGAACGATCTGATCAAAGGCTGTACCATTGGATCAACTCTTAACGATTCATACATGGTGCGTGCATTCTCTTACGAGGAGAAGAAAAATCTGGATCGTGCGATCAAAATAAATTCGAACATTAATGATCCAACGACTACTGGTTAGAGGTGAGAGGTAAGAGGTAAGAGGTAAGAGGTAAGAGGTGATTATTCATTAACCGCGCGTCTGGTAAGAGGCAATTATAGTCACTAAAATGGCTATTAAAAGTTATAAACCTCTGTTTTGACATAAAAATCTTGTGTTCTACTCTCTCTCTCTCTCTCTCTCTCCTCTATCCTTTAGCATTATTAGGCTCACATTTTAGAATGTTCTTGGTTTAATCAAATCATAAATAAGTTTCATCATACATGTGACACCGCTGCATTATATCCCAAAGAATTTTTTAAAGATGAACTCCATTGTGTACTAGTGGTTCATCTACATGGAAGTGATAAATATTGCCTAAAAGATAGCATTCCTAGAACATGCCTTGCAGCAACTTGGATTTGATTTTTATTTTATTTTCCTTTCATTAATTTCCAATAGTTTTGGGTAATATATTCTGAAAAATGGAAGGAACAATGTCATAATCTATCCATGATATGTATAAAGACATAGTTTGACTCGATTGTTTTGATGGTAAAAATTTCACCCCTCGAGGATACAAAATTCAAGGACACCAAAGATTTTAATCTTAAAGTTATGATTAATTCAAATTTAAAGAACCAATGTGAAAATATGAAGAAGAAGGGTAAATGCTGATTTTGTAAAAAATTGGGTCATTTTACTATGAGTGTTGACTTAAAAGTAAGGCATTTAAAGGAAAACAAGTGACCAAGAAAGACAACCCAGTTGAAGATCTTGTTCCAATGGTGTGCGAAGCGAATTATGTGGATAATGAAAATTGATGTACCTGATATGTGTAAACACCTTGTGTTTGGAGACATTCTCAATAAAAGAGGTTTCAAACTAGTGTATGAGTCGAATAAGATTGTCTTATCCAAGATTGATCAATTCATTGGAAAATAGTACTCTTGTAATAGAATGATCAAATTTATATAATAAATCATATTAGTTTTGCTTATATGGGGATTTCATTTCTTTATGTCATAGTAGATTAGGTCATGTTAAATATAAAAGTATTAAAAATATAACTGATCAAGGACATATTTCTGACTATAAAATTTACCATTATGATAAATGTGAAATTTGTTGCCAATCTAAGATAACAAGAATGCCATTTAAATTTATTTTAGAGGACATTCAAAATGCTTGATCTTATACATAGTGACGTATGTGATATGAAGAGTAGTGTCATGTATGGAGGAAATAAATATTTCATAACTTTATTAATTATTACTCTAATTTTTCATATATATATTTACTAAAGAGTAAAAATGAAGTTGTAATAGCCCGTATTTTCTGTGAATTATTAATTTTAATGAAATTAATTATGTGTAATTGTTGTGACCGGAGATGTCACTAATTATATGTTTATGTGCTATTTAATTTGCATTTGAAATTGGATTTAAGACACGACGACTAATTAATTTTATTAATTAATATTTGGAGTCGTCCCGGGTAATTATTAAATCACTGAGTTGCTAGTTGCTTGGTTTGGTATATGTGTATGTTAGGCTAAGCGGGAAGTGTATAATATCCATTTTAGTTTAAAATAGTGGGGTTTAGGCCTATTGGATTAATATATGGCTTGGATAAATTTTTGGGCTATTTGGAGTGTTAGTTGAACACTTTAGGTTGGGACTTATTTTAGGGCCAAGACCAATTTCATGGGAACCATGTTATAAGGTTGAGAGTCTAAACATAAAATACCCATTTTGTGATTTGGAAGACATCCTAAGGCTAGAGAGAGAAAGAACCAAGAGGAAAAGAGTACTTTGGGGGATTTGGAAATTGATTTTCCAATCAATCCATATGAAAAGTTTATATAGAATATGATTATGATTGTATGTGTGTTAATATTATATCTATCCATTGAAATATGAATATAATTGACCGAAATCTGATTAAAATGGCTAATTTAATTAATTTCAAGATTTAACCTAGTTTATATAGTAATTAGGTTATTTTTCGTTACTAATTTGATTGATTCTCTCCTTAATTGGAACGAATTTGTTAGAACACGATTATAACATAATTTCTATTGTGAATTAGTTAAAAGCCCTCTGATTATGTGAATTGATCCCATGAAATCATTAGTTGATTGATAAATTTGTTCAAGCTAGGGTTCTTTAATTATGAATTAGACTTTTATTTGAATCTTGGTGTAGTCTTAGGTTATGATGATAGAAATAGGTTCTAATTGTTATTTTAATGTGGTTTTATCAATTAGATGTTGATTAGGTGTTCAGAGGAAGCTCTTATGTTCATTAATGTAGGACGGAGAGAGAAAAATAAGGGGTTGAAGATGAAGAATCCCGTTACAAAGGAGAATTGGGGTTGTTCTGAATCGATCAATCAATCGACACTTAGTTGTTGATCGATCAACAATAGCAGAAAGGGACAAGGTGAGGTTTTTGGTTCTTGGTTTGAATTATTGGATTTTGGACCTCATGGTTAGTTTGTTTTAGCCTTGAGCTTTATTAAGTTATGGAATAGAGTTAGAATCTAATATTTTAAGGAGATGTAAGTTAGTTTTGGGGATTAGTTGATTCTTGTGAAATTATTACTTTTAAAGGGGTTAAATTGATGATTGGGCATTTGATTGTAAACCCGAGTATAGGGTGGGTGATAATTGGAAATTTGAAAGCTTAAAGGATTGGGGCTTGTTGACCGAGATTATTAGAGTCGTTGTGATTGACTAGTGGGGTGTTTATCCTTTGGGTGAGATTAGAAATTTGGTTAAAAATACCCAGGTAAAGGTATTTATAATATTCAATGGTTTTATATAAATTAGGTATGGATTTATACCTAGACGCTATGTCTTAGGAGATTGGACTACGAATAATTGATATTTAATATCGATGATGAGCGTACTTTAGTGTATAGTAGGGTGACACTATATCTATGAAAATATGATGTGTGTGATAATTGATTAAAGTCGCAAATTTCTAATTTGGCACACTTATTTAATTAGAGTCTACTTTTAAATCAAATAAATACAGCCCTAAACATGCATCTAAAGAGCGTGATTCAACCCATAAACAAATAAAGCACGTGACACAAAATTAAGAAAAAAATCCCCGCATGGCAAAACCTTTTATTTCTAGAACTTTGAATAATTTACAAGACCATTGACTTACATACAACCTGATAATCACCCACAAGTGTAACGCACGGTGTCTTCGGTAAACCTTCAAAGCAACGGCTAGAAACAGTGTCAGCTGGAATCTCCCGCAGGAACTCCAGGTGGTCAGCAATGAAGAAGAGAGATGGCTTCTCCACAAGGGTTAAACAAATACAAGGATGTGTTCTTGGGTTGCAAAAGATTCACAAAGGTATGAGAAGTTGTGTGAATCAAAACATGAGTATTGGGACTCAAAAAGGTGAAGACTTAGAGTATTTAGGACTCTTAAAATTGTCTTTGAAAAGTCTCCAAAATTAACTCCCTGAATTTGGTTTAAATAGAAAACTTTGAGAAGATGTAAACCTACACGGAACTGTGCGATTTTATCCCAGGCGGATCGGTCCGGAATGGATGCGGATCGGTCCGAGGTCGGACCGGTTCATTTTTTCAAGGAGCTTCTTCGGTTCGCATTCGATCCGGGGTCTACTGATTTGGTGCAAAGCGGATCTGTCCGATATAGGGGTGGATCGGTCCGGGTGCGGACCGGTTATTTTTCCAAATGGGGCGGATCGGTCTGTGGAAGACCGGTTCCTTTTTAAAACAGGCGAACCGATCTGGCTGTCCAGAAAATTGATTCCATGAAGATGATTATTCGGACCCGTTGATGTAGATGCAATCTTAAATATCTTCAATGGTGTAACGGCGTACGACATACAATTGATAATGGACAAAAATGTCCTTACAAATCTCCCCCTATGTCTATGTCGGTACATACATAAAAACAAACATCCGAATTATCAAATATCAAAATGCCTATACAAATCTACCCTTCTATGAACCCAAAACTGGAACGATACAAATGAATAAGACTTCATCGTTTGGTCTTCGAATCTTCAGGAATCTCAACGCTTTTCTCATCAGGGTGTGCAATTTAGAGATCATCAAAGTAGTACCTACACACATGAGATAAGCCAATACCATGTGACGTATCGAGTTTGAAATGAGATAAACATAGATACCAATATATGATGAAAGCATACTTTATCAAATCTCAAAAAACTCAAACGTCCTCCATAATATGATAATTCTTTCTCCCCTGTTTTATGATGTCCCCAAATAGACATATGAAAAGAATAAATCAAACAAGCAAAGTCGAGGGGTCACGGTACACAAAACAGGGCAAATATACAAATAATATGGTAAACGTGCTCTTGCAAGGAGATGCTAAAAAACAAATGCACAAACTATTTTTGATTTTTCATTTTTTTTTCATACAAAATAAGATACATTAAAAAAAATATGCTACAAAAATCACACCATGGATTTAGACTCAAACAACCAAGTCATGAAAATGGAATGAATGGGTGTGAACACATTCGATAGGTAAATCAACTCAGTCAATCATATGTGCACGATGCTTTTGTGTACCCCTAATGAATGAGCATCAAAAGTATCCTTAGATGTAAATTTTTTTTGAATTTAGATGTCATCGTCTTTTGCAAATCAACAAATCAAAGTCAAATGATTTCCACACCAATAACGTCCACAAAAAATGTAGCGCATTTTCAAGCATTTTAAGGAGGTGTAAACCCGTTTTAAATTCTCCAACCAAACTCCCTCAAATATATTATCTTCTTAGAAGTAATCTAAATTCTCAAACTTCGGAGAATTGGTGCAAAAACCTAAATGTCCCATATTTGGCATGAATTTCTTTTTATTGCCTTTAAATATTTTCGGGCACTTTTAACCTCTTTGGACCTCGGATAATAAAATTCCTTCATTTTTAGGTCCAATTTAACGGTGGCTTAGTATTCGCAAAGGCAAAATGAACCTTTCGCATCCCTTCCCTGTTTTTAAACAAAGCACACAAACTCACAAAACGGTTCTTAAATGCACAATTTCCTTATCAAAATTTTATCGCGCTTGGTTCGATTTAAAGGACAGGGTTGAAGTGAAGACACCCAACCAACATGTGATAAGACAAGCACAATAATCAAACAAATCCGTGCATGTGTGCAATAAAGGAAACATGAGTCAAACATGTAGGAAGTAACACTTAATTACATTTTAATGACTCTAAACATTATAAAGCACAAGGATGAGTTGACCTATTGTCTCAAAACACTATCAAATAGTCACATGAACATAATGAAATGATGTTGTGACTTGGTCATCCAAAGTGTTCATCCAGAAACAGTGCAAAACAAAATACAAAAATCTTTTTGAATTAAAAAAAAAATAAAATCTTTTTTTATTTTTCAAAATTTTTCCAAAAAAATAAAACATATAAAAATGATACATACTAGCAATAGGCAAACAAAGTCATCATGAAAATCATCCTATGCTAGTAAACAAGTCAAACCTCAATCATTAGGTGCAGAGGGGTTTTCCAAAGGTGGTGACAACTTATGAAAAACCTCTATCAATTCTTGTGAAGTTTTGACTAAAAACTTAACTTTCTCACCTAGATGTGCAAACTCTCTCATGTAGTCTCCAGGAGCATGTAAAGTATCACGAGTGGGTGCATGTGTGCCAGAAATATGCGTAGAAGAAAAACGTGACACATAACCCAACTTAAAACAAAATTCCTTAAGGTGACCTCTCCTCTTGCAATGTGAACAAACATAAGTAGGCCTAGGAACACTTCTCTCAAAAACTCTAGGACGTGCTCTCCTAATAGGAATGGGACGCCTAGATGGGTTAGGGTGAGACTTACGTGAATCTAACACTAAAGTGGGAATCAACTCGGGTGCTAATTGGGAACAAGAAGTACCGTCATGACTTATTCCACACTTCTCACCTTTACCCTTAAGAACCACCTTTTCAACCTTCTTAGGTACATTCTCAAACTTAACTTTGACCTCCCGGGCACATTCGAGATCACTTTCGAGTTGGGATACACGTGTTATCAGACTAGACAATGTGTAGGTCAAATCACACTTCTCCTTTCTCAAAAACTCCTTCTCTCTTTCCAAATCTAAAACCCGACGACCTAAATCTCGATTGTACTTCTTTGTTTTCAAGGTCTCGGTGTACAAATCTCTAAAAGTTTTTTGGCACTCACTTTCATCTCCACTCTCCTCCTCGCTTTCTCCCTCACTTGACGAACACAAATCACTATCATCGCTCTAGTGTGCACTCTTGTGAGACAAAGTGGGTGTGATCACACGACTAGAAAAGGCGACAACCATCCCATGTCCCGAACCTTTATCAGACTCATCTCCCTCATCAACCTCATCACCCTCACTATCACTAAGAGTGGCGGGCATAGCAGTCTCTTTGTCCTTTCTCCTTATCCTAGTAGGACACTCTCTAGCTATGTGCCCTTTCCCTTCACACTCAAAGCACCTGATCTCATCCTCCTTATCACTATCTTTGGCCTCCTCTTTCTTTTTATTTGACTCAAAAGATCTCTTTTTATTGGAAGAATTTTCTTTATGCATTTTGAGAAACTTTTTAAAAATTTTCGCATACAAGGCAATTTCTTTAAAATCAAAATCTTCCTCAGAGTCGGACTCACAAACATTTTTTTTATTTTTAAAATGAGTCTTTTAAGCAATGCCATTATCCTTAGCCTTAATGTTTTTTGGAAACATGTCAATCTCATAGGTTTGAAGATCTCCTACAAGTTCTTCCAACTTAAGTGATTTCAAATTTCCCAAAGAGTTTAAAACAGTGACTTTAGGAATAAAGCGTTTTGGAAGAGATCTCAAAATCTTTTTAACGATACGCATGTTATCAATCACCTCACCCAAATTAAAACAAGTGTTAACAATGTCCGACAAACGTGCATAAAACTCATCAAAGCATTCAGACTCAGACATGGTAATAGTCTCAAATTGGGTGGCCAGATTTTGTAATTTTGAGTCTTTGACCGTGTTTGTACCCTCATGTGTCAATTTCAAAACATCCCAGGCCTCTTTAGACGTGGTGCACGTCATAATTCAGCGAAACTCATCCGGAGTGACGGCCCCAGAAATAGCACTCAGACCACGAGAATTAAAATTGGACAATTTATAATTGTCTTCAGCCCAGGCTGACACGGGTTTTAAAGTGGTGATGTTATTAACAGTGACCGTGGGAGGAGTACAACCATTTTCGCAAAGCAACCAAACACGCTCGTCAATAGATTTTAAAATCGATTTCATACGAGATTTCCAGTAGGCATAATTATACCCGTAAAAAATAGGCAACTGATTATATAAGTGCTCCATAGGAAAAATTATGAATATGCACAAACTTGATTTAAAAAAAAATCAATATCACACGATTTTGTGGAAAATAGGAATACGCGATAAATTAGCGTAACCTTCTCTGATACCAATTTGAAAATATGATGTGTGTGATAATTGATTAAAGTCGCAAATTTCTAATTTGGTATACTTATTTAATTAGAGTCTACTTTTAAATCAAATAAATACAACCCTAAACATGCATCTAAAGAGCGTGATTCAACCCATAAACAAATAAAGCATGTGACACAAAATTAAGAAAAAAATTCCCGCATGGTAAAACCTTTTATTTCTAGAACTTTGAATAATTTACAAGACCATTGACTTACATACAACCTGATAATCGCCCACAAGTGTAACGCACGGTGTCTTCGGTAAACCTTCAAAGCAACGGCTAGAAACAGTGTCGGCTGGAATCTCCCGTAGGAACTCCAGGTGGTCAGTAATGAAGAAGAGAGACGGCTTCTCCATAAGGTATGGACAATTACAAGGATGTGTTCTTGGGTTGCAAAAGATTCACAAAGGTATGAGAAGTTGTGTGAATCAAAACATGAGTATTGGGACTCAAAAAGGTGAAGACTTAGAGTATTTAGGACTCTTAAAATTATCTTTGAAAAGTCTCCGAAATAAACTACCCGAATTTGGTTTAAATAGAAAACTTTGAGAAGATGTAAACCTACACGGAACTGTGCAATTTTATCCCAGGCGGATCGGTCCGGAATGGATGCGGATCGGTCCGAGGTTGGACCGGTTCATTTTCTCAAGGAGCTTATTCGATTCGCATTCGATCCGGGGTCTACTGGTTTGGTGCAAAGAGGATCGGTCCGATATAGGGGCGAATCGGTCTGGGTGCGGACCGGTTCTTTTTCCAAATGGGACGGATTGGTCCGTGGCGGACCGATTCCTTTTTAAAATAGGCGGACCGGTCTGACTGTCTAGAAAATTGATTCCCTGAAGATGCTTATTCGGATCCGTTGATGTAGATGCAATCTTGAATATGTTCAATGGTGTAACGGCGTACGACATACAATTGATAATGGACAAAAATGTCCTTACAATCTATATTTTGGAACCCAGAGTGTCAGGGTTATTGCATCTTGGAAGGAGTATAAGGTTATAAAATAATTATACCCTTTTTATGATAGCGATGCCAATATGACCCGGTAGCGTTGCGATCGGTATGTGTATGTGATTTACCTTAACCCATTTATGACGTTTATGTATGTATTTTCTTTAACCCGTTAGTGAGGGTTGTGATTACTTGAGTGTTTTATGTGCAATTCATACCATGTATGAGTTATCGTTAGCATACGCATTAAGAGGGATTCTATGACGGGGCACATACGACATGGAACGCACCGGTACTCTGGTGAGTAGACGAGCTCTTTCTTAGTCATATTTACCCTTAGGTCACACGTCTAGGTACCAGCGACCGAGATGGTTTACGATGATATTTCTTTCATAAGTTTTGGGTATGGTAGGCTTTATGACTGATGGATCCATGTTGTGATTTATCCCCTGTCATGATGAGGTCTTAGGTTGAGGACGACCTAAGACTATATTAGTACGTGAGAGAGATCCCCGAAGGTGATAAGAGTAGGACATTATTATGTGTGGGCATGAGAGATGCATATTTATTTGTACAGGCTGGGGGATGTACCTTTGTATGGATGTTAGACGCGAGTAGAGTCTTTCTCCTACCATATGTGATTATTGTGTAGCAGTACTAGAGATAGTTGTACCGGCTTATATGCTACATGATACGTCATGAATATTGAATACTCGCGCCCGTTATCTTTATGCATTCTAGCACTTTTTGTGTTCTTTATGCCTATATTTATGCTCGTTAACCAAACAACCTCTATTATGTATGTTTATATGCTTTTCAGGGTTTAATTGAGCTTTTGTAGGTATTGAATGCTTGAAGTGAGAATTTATTGCATTTCGGAGAAGTTTTATCGTCAAATTCAACCTCAAGGTCATTTTAGACATTTTAAACTTCATTTTTGGCTTAGTGGAATTCCACGCAGTGCAGTTCATTGAGTTAGGTTTGCGTGGCTGCAAATGTCACTTCGTTTTGACTTCGGATGATCGAGTTATAGACGTTTTCGTTTTGAAGTTTTTCTCCCTTTTATGGACCAAGACTTGCTCAAAATAGGGGACCGGTTGATCGACCTTGGGACCCTGGTCATCCAATGATTGTAGAATTCTCCTACGCGCAAGATAATAGCTTTTCCTTTTTGATCAATCGATCAATCGGATTTAGTCGATCGATCGAGCCTTCAGTATTTTCGGCGCCATCTTTTGTTTTCTTTTCTTTTTCCATTTTCTTTTTCCCACTTGGTATAAATAGAACCTTCGTTCTATTTTGTAGAGATATATCATTTTCAGCTAGTTAGTTTATGGAGGTTAGTGTTTGGAGAAGATTTTGGGTGTGCCTTTTCTCTCTTATAGGGTTTACCCATATAGGTTGTGTAAGATCACTATTCATTATCTCTCTCCTTAAATTCAAGCTTGCATTGTTTTGTTTCTTGCTTTGTCATTTATTTACTTGCTTTGTAACTTAGATTTATTGCTTTTATTTATTTTCTTGCATACAAATACATGTCTTCCATTATATTGTGTAGCTAATTTAGTTTAGGTTGAGATTGATTGAACTCACCTTGGGTTAATGGGTTACTTTTCTTTGGTGATGGAGTTTATGAGTTTAATTCGATTGGGTTGTTCTTGATTTTATGATTAGGATATTTAACGGGGTATATCATGTATGCTCCATATTTGTGACCTTGTGTGCGTAATTTCTGGGATATTTGTTGACGCTAAAATCATAGTAGGCTTTTATGACGATTTAGAGGGTGACAACTCTAGATTTAATTAATTGTTTAAATGAATTCAATATTGTTAAAATTGTCTTTCCATGTAACCATTTATACTAATTAATCTGAGATGAGAGAAATTGATCTCAATCTATAGTTTTTATTCCCTTTGTTAATCTTAGTTTAAACACATGACTAGAATTATCTTTTCTTTAGTTAAGAATTATCTTTTACAATTTTATTCCTGAAGTATTAAATCAATAGAATTCTAACAACTCTAGACTGGCCGCTAAACTCCCTTAAAAGAGTGTAGTTAATAGTTTAGGGTTTTGTATTGAGGCGGTGAAGCGAAACCAACGACTGGTGTACTGACACTGCGCTACTTTTCACCCTTGATCAAAATGGCGCCATTGGCGAGGACTTGTTTGTTTTAGAATTTGATTGATTTGTATTTCTTATTATTTTTCTTTCTATTCGTATTTTTTGTTAATGAATTTTGTAAGACTTCTACATTTGAGTGCCAAGAAATGCTCGAATTTATCGAACGCACATCACTTTGTGGAATTTTTTTTATCTTGAGCCATTTTGGGGTAAACATGTCTTATTCGAATTTTTTCGGTAATCATAATGATAATTTTCAAAATGTCCCTAAACCTATGACTTTTGGTGAATACTCGCAAAGACAATAACTTAAAACATCTAAAATGTCTTTGGGAGAGTATTACCAAAGTCAAGTTATGGATTATGGGAATTTTGAGAATGATTATTCCGATTTTGGGCCTCAAAATCCTTATGATAAGAATGTTGAAACGATTTTCAATAACTTTCAAAATTCTTATGATAATGATTTTGATAGTTGTTTTGAGGATAGTTTTCAAACTTTTCATTATCAAGAATCAACGCATCCACCTATGACCTAGAGTGAGGGCTTGCGCATTCTTGAAAATGAAAAATTTGAAAACCGTTATTGGGAGCAAGAGTTGGACTCATTATTCGAATCCAACGACGATTTCTCTTCCAAGACTTTTGAAGTCGAGGACTGTTTTGAACCAAATGAGGATTTTGTGCCTACTTTGAAACAAACCATTATTCACTTGGCGCATGGTATATTATATAATGAAAATGAGGAAGAAATGGTCATAGTCTCCCTTTGTAATGAATTAATTTCTTCTTTAGTCCCCAAAGAAGAATATTTCATTGAAAATGATCTTATTTCCTTCGAAACTCAATCTTCAAGCGATGAAGACTCATCTCTTGAGTTTGAATTTATTTCCTCCCCATCTTTATTCTATATTGTCGAACCGATATAAGTATCCAATGAATCAGTTACAAACTTTATAATGTTTAACCCTTTCACTGATGATGATTACTTGATCGAATAGCTTTTCATGAAGACAATTTTGCCTCCATGTGCTTCACCTCCCATTCCAATTGTAAAATCTTTGGGACGTGAAGGGCGTGATAGGACCCCCAATTTTAAAATCTTTCAAATCAATTTCCTTTAAATGCGGAATAAGGATGGTTCAACACAATATAAACTACAAATTTTAGTTTCAAATTTTAATTTTTTTCAAATTAAAATAAACTAAACTAAAAGTGACATTAAATTAATCAACAAATTTATTTTCACTTAAACAACTTAATTCAATCCAAGTCCTAGAACTTTGCCTAACAATGAATATTCATTTTGCAAATTAGGCGAAACCAAATTTTATCAAATTAAAATTAATGACTTGAATTAAATTAATATTTACCCAAATTAAATTAGCCCCAAATTAAATATACCAATTTTATCTTTTTACCTAATCATGCATCTAATGTGTTTTGTAAAAGATAAAATGAACAAATCACTATGCCGCGATGTACGAGGAAGAACTCACAATGGGAAAAAAACCTCGAACGACCCTAGCCTTAAGTCCACTAAGTACGGAATTACAATTACAAGACAAATGACTTACTACACTCGACTCGACTCCATTCAAGCCTCGATGCGTCTTCTTACAACTACCTCTGCTTAACCGACAATCCCGGAATCCATCGGAACCTTGGAATCAACCAATGAAGCTTTATGAACCCATCAACCACACACGGTGCCTTTCATCGTATGAGAATGCCGCAGCCAAAGACAAAACTTCTTCTTTGAGGGATGTAGAAGTAAATCGAAAATTCTCTTCGTTGGGGTGTAGAGAAAAACTGGCGCCAAACACTCTCCAAGCAAGATATGTATATATGTGATACTTGGAATAAACAAATATGGGTGTAAACAAAAGTGTTTAAGAATTTTCTTGAAAAACACACACTCAAAACATGAACTCTTTCATTGTGGAATTGTGCTCACAAAAACTCTCTCTTGGAGATTTTAGAATATGAAAAAGTTAGTTTGAAAAGGTTGGTTCCTGCACATCTTAATTCTTTCAAAATGTAGTGGGAACATGGAGAAAACTGCTAAAAAATGCCAAAAATCTGTTCCCGCCAAACTCGTTCGAACGACATTTTCGTTCGCAGGACTTTACTAACGATGTTCCAGTGAGAAAAAGGAAATCTCGTTAGAAGTGTCGTTCGAACGACCTGGGATTCTCGTTCGAACGAGATTCTAGTTCGTTCGAACGACTTGTCAGAAAATTGAAAATTTTTTGTAAGCCCAAAACCTTTTATGAAAAGTTCTAAAAAAAATATTTTCTAAGTAAAACAAAGTTGTTAAAACTATTTATAGAAATTTATAAAATACACCCAATAAATTTCCAAACTCCTATATATACATAAAATGCATTCATACCTTAGGATCATTGGAACCAATGTTGTTGATGTAGAAACGAGGCACACTAAACCCGGCGTATGATGAAGCTTTATAATCTTGGCCGCTACGTCTTCAACTAATACGTCATAGGCTTGGATGGATACACTTGAACACTATCCTATGACTCAAATGTTTTTGTCCGGAATTGAGCCAACACTACATTAAGACTCAATCGGAGACTTGTGTCCTTACAAATCTCCCCCTTTGGCTATTCCGGGGCAAAAACCAAAACAAAATCCTAAAGGGCCGTCAAGCTCAACTAGACTAAAAAAAATATCCGACCCAAAATAAAAATTACATAGCTTGACTCAAAACCCAAGGATCAATATCTTTTCCGATGAAAGTTGCCATTTAGAATAATTCCTGCACACTTAAGCAAACTATCAAACACATTGGGAATAAGAATATTAAATGCATATAAAATTAATACTCCCCCTAAATTAATTCTCCCTTTATCAACTATGATAAACCTAAGAAGGTCGCGACTCCCCTAAGTTAAATATACTAAACTAAGATACGATTATAATAGGATTAGATACCATTTCTCCCCTATCATTCTCCCCCTTTTTGTTCAGGAATAGACAAAGGATAAAACTAATTTAAACACGATGAAGCTTAGAGTGATATGAGCATGAAAGCATATGGGCAACAAAATAATAACTAATCCATACAAATAATAACGGATACCAACGAAGATGCAAAAAAAATGATACCAATGTGATACATAAGATACTAATCATGTGATATCAACAACAATATGCAACACGATAGATACCAATTATGAATTAGAAGCATAAATGGACTCGAAAGCGAGGCAAAGAAAAAAAATACCATATATATGTAGACATAATGAATATCACTAATGCACATGCACATATGTATAGGTATTGACACCACACATGACAGAAAATACAATAATCTTTTCACACTTGTATGGCAAAAATGTGTCATATGGAAACAGAAGTGTAGGGGTGTGAACTAGTAATAATTAAATTTAGACCCAATCACTTATAACATGTTCACAGAGTTCTCATTTGATTTCAAACCTTATCACATTTGAATATAATCTCATGTGATAATATAGATTGAACTCAATGAACAAACATACACAATGCGTACAAGCCTAGAATTTTGATGATTCTACAAACCAATAGAGTCATGACATTGAAAGTACAACTAGGATAAATGGAAATTGTGTAAACCGTTGATATACCATCCAATCTCCCTCAAAATAGGCATATATATTTTAATCTTTTGAATGAATAAATCAACTAAACAAAATAGGCATTGGCAAATATTTTCTTTTAATGCCATGATTCTTTTAGGCCATTGGACCGCATATTTCTTTTAGGTCCAAGCAAATGGTGACTTACTCGCAAAGGATGATATTTCCTTTAGGAGCTCTTCCTCGTGCACACACACACACACACACACACACACAGACACACACACACACACACACACACACACACATATATATATAATCTTTTATCGCTCAATTCTCGCGTGCAACGGATTTTAACATGCACTAGTCCTCCTAGGTTACATAACATATAGATGACCAAGATTGGTAGGAGAAAACCTCACAAAGCTCAAATATACATGTGAAGTTATAATTTCAAGTGAGCCCGTGCATGTGTGAATAGAGGCATATAAAAATAGAATCCATTATAACAACAAAAAACCCAACTACTCCATGTAAGCATGGTAAAGAACATTTTAAGGATTGATAATCTTAACTAAAAGTTCTAGCCACATGGGAGCGAAAAAGAAGGGATTCAAACACAAGTATATGCCACATAGAGTGTGTCAAACTAAAATAGACACAAAACAAAAATCTTATTGAGTTTTTGAATTTTTTAACCAAATAAAGAAAAATATTTACTCAAAAGACAAAAAAAAATCATTTGAATTTTTCATTAAGCCTACAATACTAAAAATGCAAAACACAAATGATAAACAAAAATCTTTTTGTATTTTTCATTTAATGCAAACTAAAGTTAAAGAAATATAATACAAAAGATAAAGAAACTTCATAATTCTAGCATGTGAAATGTGATAAAGCAATGACTAGAGAATGATTAAACATGCATACACCTAGAAATGATATATAAGATGAGGCACAAAAAGCTAGAGTATGCAAACAACTAACACATTCAACCTTTAAATTTAGCAAGGGAGGTATCGTGTGAAAGTAAACGAGAATAAAAAATCCTATCTTGTAAAGCTACTAAGTCGGATCTTCTAACCCAAACTTACGAGGAATGACGATCTCGGAATATAGTAATCTTGGCTACCTCAGTTGCCTTACGTAGGGATTTTCTAGGACCTCGCATAAGATCAAAGAAAAACTTCCTAAGATGACCTTTTAGACCACAATGTGAGCACCTAAAGACTCGGCGAAAAGACTTACCCAAGGAATGATCCATAACAAAGGCTTTTCTAGATGATTCTCCTAAAACATTGGTTTTGGCTTTATGAGTTGACTCATTGCAAGTATCGAAGCCTAAACCACACATGTCATTTTTAATTTGGACCGTTCCTAATATTTTATCTAACTTCTCCGAACGACACTCCAAATCAAATTTGACTTTACTAGAGTCTTTTAATTTATTTTCTAAATCTAAAATGTGAGACTCTAATAAAATATTGTGCTCTTCAAATACGAGAAACTCATTTTTGAAGGATTTCATTAAACCTTTAAGGCTATCTCTCTCGCATTCTACATATTCAAGATTCTCACGAAGAGCACTCTCACGAGTTCTAAGGTCTTCCACTAACGTACTCTCATCAATGACCTTGGCACGCTCTCTTAAACTAGCTTCCAACTTCAAATTTGATCTTTTTAATTTAATAGATTCTTCATATAATTCTTGAAATGCAAATTGAAGTTCACTCTCTTCAACCTCCTCATCACTTTCTCTCTCTCTTTCTTCTTTACTCTCACTATCATCATTTCTTTGGGATTCACAAACTATGGCCTTAGACGTGTCATGTGTTAAAATTTCATTAATAAAGGAGTGTTCATTTTCACTCACATGACTTCCCATAAAATCCACAAAGTTGGGCTTAGTCGAGGAATCGGGTCCCTCTTACTTATCACTATCACTAAGGGTTGCATTATAAGAAATTGGTTGCTTACACTCTCTCCTTAGTTTAGTGGGGCACTCAAAATCCCTATGTCTATACCCTTCACAACCATAACACCTATTTAACTCGTCCCTATTTAAATTTTCATTAAAAGTTTTAGGGATCTTTTCGGCTTTGTCATGCTTAGAATTTTCAAATTTCTTAAAATTATTTTTAAATTTATCTTTGTTAAATTTAAGAAATTTATGAAACTTCCTAGCAAACATAGCCATATCTTCCAAGTCACTCTCACTTTCACTCTCTACTACTTGTTTTTCCTCCTTTCAGGCTTTCAAATTAATGCTCTTTTCAATTTTCTTTTCAGTTTTAGAGGGAAACATGTCTAGTTTATAGGTTTGTAAGTCACCTACGGGCTCTTTTAATTTCGTAGAGGCTAAAATGGGTAAAGAATTTAACACGGTCACCTTAGGAATAAATCTATCGGGTAGGGACCTCAAAATTTTCTTTACTACTTGGTTGTCGGGTATTTTCTCTCCCAAATTAAAAGATGAATTAACTATATCGGAAAGTCTAGCATAAAATTCATCAAATGTTTTTTTTTCATTCATTTTGATGGTTTCAAATTGAGTGGTGAGGTTTTGGAGTTTAGAAGCTTTTACGACACTTGTTCCTTCATGAGTGAGTTGTAAAATATACCAAGCTTCTTTAGCGATTTCACATGTCATAATGCGTCGGAATGCGTCGGAATTCATCCAGAGTGATCGCGCTAGACAAGGCATTTAAACCTCGGGAATTAAAATTTGCAAGTTTAAATTCATTCTCACTCCATCTATCGATGGGTTTGGGAACATGTTCATTTTTAACTAAATATGTAGGTGGGGACCACCCGTTAACGACTGACAACCAAACCCTCTCATCTAGAGACCTAAGTGACGATTTCATACGCGCTTTCCAATACGCGTAATTGGAACCATCGAAAACAGGAAATTTTGAAAATGGGGAAAATTCTACTTTAGACAAAAATATTTAAATGGACCTTAACATAATAAATTAGCTCTCCGGCTCTGATACCAATTTCAAGGGTGTGATAGGACCCCCAATTTTAAAATCTTTCAAATCAATTTCCTTTAAATGCGGAATAAGGATGGTTCAACACAATACAAACTACAAATTCTAGTTTCAAATTTTAATTTCTTTCAAATTAAAATAAACTAAACTAAAAGTGACATTAAATTAATCAACAAATTGATTTTTACTTAAACAACTTAATTCAATCCAAGTCTTTGAAATTTACCTAATGATGAATATTCATTTCACAAATTAGGCCAAACCAAATTTTATCAAATTAAAATTAATGACTTGAATTAAATTAATATTTACCCAAATTAAATTAGTACCAAATTAAATATACCAATTTTAACTTTTTAGGTAAGCATGCATCTAATGTGATTTTGCAAAAGATAAAATAAACAAACCACTATACCGCGATGTACGAGGAAAAACCCACAATGAAAAAAAACATCGGACGGACCTAGCCTTAAGTCCACTAAGTACGGAATTACAATTACAAGACAGATGACTTACTACACTCGACTCGAATCCCTTCAAGACTCGACGCGTCTTCTTGCAACTACCTCTGCTTATTCGACAATTATGGAATCCACCGGAACCTTGGAATCCACCAATGAAGCTTTAGGAACCCATCAACCACACACGATGCCTTTCACCATATGAGAATTCCGCAGCCAAAAATAAAACTTCTTCTTTGAGGGATGTAGAAGTAAACCCAAACTTCTCTTCTTTGGGGTGTAGAGAAAAATCGGTGCCAAAAACTCTCCAAGCAAGATATGTATATATGTGATACTTGGAATAAACAAATATGTGTGTAAACAAAAGTGTTTAAGATTTTTCTTGAAAAGCACACACTCAAAACATGAACTCTTTCATTGTGGAATTATGCTCACAAAAAATCTCTCTTGGAGATTGTAAAATATGAAAAAAGTTAGTTTGAAAAGGTTGGTTCCCTCACATCTGAATTCTGTCAAAAAGTAGTGGGAACATGGAGAAAACTGCTAAAAATTGCCAAAAAACTGTTCCAGTCAAGCTCGTTCGAACGACATTTTCGTTCGCACGACTTTACTAATGATGTTCCAGTGAGAAAAAGGAAATCTCATTAGAAGTCTTGTTCGAACGACATGGGAATCTCGTTCGAACGAGATTCCAGTTCGTTCGAACACCTTGTCAGAAAATGAAAAATTCTTTGTAAGCCTAAAACTTTCTATGAAAAGTTCTAAAAAAATATTTTCTGAGGTAAAACAAAGTCGTTAAAACTATTTATAGAAATTTATAAAATACACCCAATAAATTTCCAAGCTCCTATATATATAAAATTCATTCATAACTTAGGAGCATTGGAACCAGTGTTGTTGACGTAGAAACGAGGCACACTAAACCCGGCATATGACGAAGCTTTATAATCTTGGTCGCTACATCTTCAACTAACACGACATAGGCTTGGATGGATATACTTGAACACTATCCTATGACTCAAATATTTTTGTCCGGAATTGAGCCAACACTACATTAAGAATCAATCGGAGACTTGTGTCCTTACAAGACGAAATTTTATTTTTTTGGATCTCATGTATTTCGTCACCCGTTCATTCCCCCCCCCCCCCCATCATCCCCCATTTTTTTTAATTGACGATGGTTCATTTCTTCCGCCTTAGAAATACCTTCCGTTGTTGAACGAAATTCCTATTTTTTGAAAGATATGCATGAAAATAAGGGTACACCAATTTTTCCTCAAAGTCAAATCGTTTTTTGGGTGGACCCTCAAAAATTTCAATTTCTAGTGTATTGTTAGTTAGAAGTTCAAATTGTAGGTTGTAAATAGCTAGTTTTTTTCATTTTCCTTATTTTTCTTTATTTTTACTTATTGTTTAGCGTAATTAGTTAAATTTTTTTGTTTGTTTTTTGTTATGCTTGGTGCTAACATGTTTTGTAGAATCATTGGACTTGTACTTTCACGAAATCGCTCCATTTAGGGTAATATTGCTTTTTTTCTTTCATTAGCTTGGTTCGTAATTCACATTGAGGACATTGTCAGGTTTTATTTCGGGGGTGTGGGATATTCAGTCCATTATTTTTCTTAGGTCATGATTTGATTATATGTTTTTCCCAAGCATGCTTTTCTTGTAAGAATTAAAATTTCAAAAAGTTTTTCTTTCTTTTTTCTCCTTTGTTGGGCATTTTGCTGAAGCACCTTGTACTCTTGACTCATTTGAGTCTACATTATATAAGTGCTCATCTAGTTTGAAAATAGAGACAAAATTGAGTCCCTACCCTAGATACCAAAAAGCCTTAGACACTTCAATACAATTCATTCCTCTTGTTTGAATGATCAAAGGTATATTCACAAACACTCACATATTTTAGGATTGCATACATTGTTCATATATTGCATAATTTGTTTTTGTGTGTGTTGTGTGTGTTAATTTCCCTTAAAACACTTTTTAATAATTTTTGGGGAATTTTTAATGATTTTAAAATAATTTTTTCTTAAGTAAAAATGGAATTAAAAAGTTTTGGGGTCATTATATAAATTCTGGTTATTGGTTTTATCCCTGAAATGTTCACTTGGGTAGGATTCGAAAGCGCTAGAGACAACAGGGTGCTTGTGTAATTAAGTTTGAGACGCGCGTTTGTTATCCGTTGTTTGCCCTACACCTGTCGTCCTACTATTGGTTGAATGTGTGTTTCTTTTAAGAGATAAAACCAGCTTTTATTATCAGCCCTTGGATTAAGCTTATCAACGCTCTACATGCGTCCTTGTTACAATCCTTGTGAACCTCTTTCCTCCAATCAGAAGCCTCTTAACCAACCGCTTACCTTTAACTCTTGGATGGAAGTCAATGTGGCAAGACTTCATCTTAGCCCTTGATTTCGAACCCCCTTCTCGATCCTTCTCAGCCCTGTATATAAGCAGGCTAACCCTCAGCCTTTCAGAAGCTTTTTCCACTTCATCATTTAGAGAGAGAAGAGAGAAGAGAGAGAAATTACTGAGTTAAAAACCCTAACCCTAAATCGTTCCAAACACTTCTCCAAACCCTAACCCTTTTACTAAAAACCAGTTTATGCCAAAGACCAACCCTGAGTGTTTGAGAGTTTTTGAGTGTTAGTTTGAAAGTTGTTTTGCGCTGTAACCTCTTCGTTTTAAGATCTTGTGTCCAACTTAAACATTAGGTTAGATCTGTGTTTTTGTTTAATAAAAATAATAGATCCGATCATTTTATGTTATATTACACTTAGATCTGCATCTATAGTTTCTCGCCTTGAGAAATCCTTTGTTGATTATTTTCTGTAAATGTTTTCATCTTCGAAATCAACAAAATCATTTCCTGTTTCTAGTTCTTTTGAAACAAAACCTTTGACCTAGTTGGAATCACAATTGGCGGTTTTCAACTTCAAAAGCATTTTCAAAACTCTGAAATTGATTAAGATCTTGAAACGTCTTCTGAGCAAGATAGCCGTGGATTATGGGTTTATTTTAAAGGTCAAATAAGGTTCAAGTTTCCTAAGAAGAGATAGACTGAAAATCACAACATATAGATTTGATTTGTAATTTGTTAGGACTGTTTGTAAAAATTAGCATGAGTGTGTGCATGCATGTGTTAGATCACCATCACAAACACTTACACTCTACAACACTGAAAGTGTTGGTAATAAGATCTTGAAATAAGAGTCGATGTAAAGACTAGAACAAAGTGGAAGTTAATAAACTGGGAGAACTACATCAACAATCAGAACTGCATAAAAGTTAGAAGGACACCAGTGGGTACATTCCTAAAATTGTATAGGACTGATTTGTGTGCATGTGTGTGATATAGTTTGTAACTTGTATATTTTGTTTTAGTGGATTTTTTTCTTTTTACTCCGTAGAGGGAGTCGTGGATGTTTCCTCAGTTGGATGAGGTTTTACCACGTTAAAAATCTCTTATAAGTAATCTTTCTACTTCTCTTCATCTCATTCTTGGTGGTGTGCTGATTTAAAACTGTTTTAGTTTTGTTTTTCAAAACTTGTTACCAAATCTTGAACTGATCTCGTGCATATTTTCAAACACATCTTGTGATTAACCTGATTTGATTTAAAGAAAAGAGTTTCTTCAAAAAATAGTTCGGAGTTACTTAAATAGTGTAATCTTGTATTGAACGGCTTTAGTAACAGTTTTTTAATTGGTATCAGAGCTTTGGAAATCTTTTTTAAAAGGTCTTGTGTTTCTGAAATTGTTTTCTTAAAATCAAAACAATGGACGAGAAGAATGAAAGATTTGGTAACTTGACGAGACCCCCACTCTTTGATGGAAACAACTTTGCTTACTGGAAGGTAAGAATGGTTGCTTTCATATAAGGAACCTTGGGAGATGATGTCTGGGATATTGTTGAAAATGGATACAGTTATCCTACTAAACTAGCCACTGAAGGAAGTAATGATAGGATTAAGAAAGCATTAAGTGAATTCTTACAAGAAGAGAAGCAAACTTCTCGAAACAATAGAAAAGGAAAGAATGCCATCTTTATGTTCATAAATGAACATGAGTTCAAAAGGATCTCATCTTGTTCCACTTCTAAGGAAGCTTGGGATACACTGATCACTGCACATAAAGGTGACACTAGAGTTAAGGCTGCTAAAACTCAAATGGTTATTCAGCAGTATAACTCCCTAATTATGTCAGATTCTAAAACCTTTGATGACTTTTACATGAAATTGACTGACATTGTGACCAAACTGCATGCTAATGGGATAACATATGACAGACATGAAATTGAATCTAAAATTCTAAGATCATTACCACATAAATTTGACAACAAAAGATATGATATTGAGGAAATGTGTGATCAAAATATCACTCATGAGTTTCAGTAATAAACTACGAACTGTGGAAATCGAATTAGAATTTAAGAAATAAATGACCCAGTCCCATAGGAAAAAGACTAGTTCTAACTTGAGTTTTTCCTCTAAGTTGATGAAACCTGAGTTTACTATTCCCACTGATGATTCTGATGAGGAATGTGATATAGATAGTTTGGATAATCAAATTGCCTTGATGTCAAAACAATTCAAGAAAATTATCAAATTTAGAAATAAATTGGCAAACAAACAAGGCAAGCCAAATTATCCAACACAGTCTAACCATAAACCTCATGAGAAAGGTCAAGACAAACATTACAAGGACATGAGACCCAACAAAGACTTCAAGAACATTGAATGTTTTAGATGTGGAAAGTTAGGACACATAGCACAAGACTGTAGAGTGAAACTGAACACTGCCAATTAACATACTAGGGCCAACATTTGCAAAACATGGGATGATTCAAATGATTCTAAAAATGATGAACCTGAATCTTCTGATGGTTTTTATCCTTGCATGCCTTTATTTGCCAAGATAATATATAATGATGATATGATTATGCATGTGTATGAGAATGATGCTAGTAACTCTACTTCTGTTGTTATGAATCATGCTGCTACTGGTTTAGATACTTTAATTTATGAGAATATTGCTAGTTCTACCACGGGGTGTGTGAGTAAAAAGGAATGCGATAATGATGATGTCAATGGGTGGGTGAGCTCAAGAATTGAATCCTTAGGGGTCACTTCACACACTACACTTAGTGACTCAGACACTGAAGACCTCCCTGATATTCACACTCTTTATGCGAAAACCCTCAAGAAAAGCACTACACTAGAGAAGATAGTGAAAGATCTCACTAAGAAATTAGAAGACCTAAGTCTGATGGTTAAACTTAACGCTGAAGAGTATACTACCCAATGTTTAACTCATGAAAATGAAGTCAAAATATTTGATCAAAAATTGAAGAATTTGATTGAAGAAAATGAAACTCTGGAGAAAAAATATAAAGGAACATTATTAGAATTGGAACAATCTAAAGAAAAGACAGCAACAATTTTAAAAAAATTGCAAAATTTGAAAACAATTCAAACTGTTTTGATGGATTTAATACTGATTCCAAAATAAATTCTGATGATTGGACTGGAATAGGATTTTGCCCCAATTTGAAGACTCAAACTAAAAATTTTGAGCCAATTAAGTTTGTGTTAGGAGGCAAAAGATATGTAGAAACTTGTCTAGACTTTCATTCTTTGAAAAATGAGTTTGATAAAAAATAATCAAAGTTTGATATTGGGGAATTAAGTTGCTCTAAGTGTGAAAGTCCACCTAAGACTAAATATATCTGCCCCCCGATTAGGAAAAGTGATTATGTATTTCAAACTATACTCCATAGGAATAAGGTTCAACTCCAAAATGTCATGAAGCCTATGTTTAGAGACTTTCCCAAGGCAATACCATCCTCGAGCAATTTATATTGATCTTACTGTGACTTATATGGTCATTCCTTTGAAGGTTGCTATTCTACATGCTTAGTCAACCCTGTCTATAGTACTCCTGTGTACCAAAACTTAAAACTATTCTAGGAGAAGTCATAACAATTATGTTCTCCCAAACAACCAGATAAAAACTCTAACTATAGAAAGAGAAATATAAGACCTAAAAGATCATTTCCAAAAATGATTCCTCAACACTTTTCTAAACCAAATGCTCACACTTTCCATAAAATTCAGCCTCATGCGCAAAACATTTTTCAACAAAAACCTAATGCTCGCAAATTTTATCAATTGAGAGAAAATAAGCGCAAAATGAAAACAAGAGCTGTTTGGGTTAGAAAAGATGAGCTATTACCCCAGACGAAGTGTAATATTGTTATTACTGCTTTAAAAGCTGAACACACACCCTCTGGTTGGTATTTAGACTCTGGATGTTCAAAGCACATGACTGGGGATGATACCAAACTTTTAAACAAAACCATCTTTGCTGGAGGAAAAGTTATTTTTGGTGATGGTGTATCATCTCAAATCATTGGTAAATTAACACTCCAAGAAGAAGGATTACCTTCACTTGAAAATTTTCTTCTAGTAAAAGGTCTTAAGGTTAATATACTTAGTATCTCGTAATTTTGTGACTCAAATCATACTGTCACCTTTTCAAAGAATAATTGAAAAATTTTAAATGAAAAAGTTGAGTGCATAATTACAGGACTCAGAATTCTGAACAACTGTTATACTGTTCAGAACAATACTGAGGTCTATAAAATTACCAGAATGGATGACAATGAGATATGGCATAATCGAATGGGTCACATAAATTACAAAAACCTTAGTAGACTGTCTTCTCAAGAAATAGTTAGAGGTATTCCTAAGATCAAACCTATTTCTAATATGGTCTGTGGATTGTGTCAGGAAGGAAAAATTATTAAGGCCCCTCATAAGAAAGTCAAAGATATCCTTACCTCTAAACCCTTGGAGCTCATCTATATGGACCTAATGGGTCCTTCTCGAACTGTTAGTCTCTGTGGACACAGTTACATTCTTATTATGGTTGATGACTTCACCAGATTTACTTAGGTATCTTTCTTAAAACAAAAGTCTGACACTTTCCGAATCTTTTTGAAGATTTTACTTCGAATTGAAAATGAGAAAGATACACAAGTAAATAGAACTCGTAGTGATAGAGGTGGAGAATTCATTGATATTGGTGTTATAGAGTATTGTGACTATAATGGTTACAAACATGAATTTAGTTCTTCTAAGACACCCCAACAAATTGGTATTGCTGAAAGAAAGAATCGTACCCTTCAAGAGATGGCACGTGTTATGATTCATGCAAAGTGTTTACCTAAGTATTTTTGGGTAGAATCTATTCGTACTGCGTGTCACATTATCAATAGGGTCTATCTTAGAAATAATTCTAAACAAACTCCTTACGAACCTTGGTATGGGAAGAAGCCCAATCTTAAGTACCTTAGAACCTTTGGTAGTACGTGTTATGTCTGCAAAGATAGAGAACACTTATCCAAATTTGAAACTCGTGGAGATAAAGCCATCTTTCTAGGATATTCTCCTAATAGTAGATCATACCATGTCTATAATATTCGCACTAAGACCTTAATGAAATCCATAAATGTTATTGTAAGTGACACTACTGTAGAGAGTAAGACTGGAGAACCAACTATTGTGGATGAGTCTAAAAATGTTTTAGAAAAAGACTCTCCCAAAATAGATGATTCTTTACCAATTGAGACACCTGAAGTACCTAATTGGGTTTCTAAAGACCATATCATAGATAATGTTGTTGGTAACCCTAGTGAGCCTATACGTACAAGATCTCAATTAAGAAACTATGCTCATTATGCATGTTTTGTTTCACTTGTGGAACCAAAGAATGTAAATGATGCATTGAATGATCTTCATTGGATTTCTACAATGCAGGAAGAACTTCTTCAATTCGTCATTCATGATGTTTGGTATCTTGTACCTAGGCCTGATCATAAAAAGGTTATTGGCACACGTTGGATATTTAAAAATAAATCTGATGAAAGTGGGATAGTCATTAGAAATAAAGCCAGATTAGTTGCTCAAGGATACTCTCAAATTGAAGGAATAGATTTTAATGAGACTTTTGCTCCTGTTACTCGATTAGAATCTATTCATCTTATCTTTGCCATAGCTTGCTACTTACATTTCACGCTTTACCAAATGGATGTCAAATCTGCCTTCCTTAATGGAATATTGACTGAGAAGACCTATGTAGAACAACCAAAAGGTTTCATTGACCCTAAATATCCAAATCATGTATTTCGTCTTAAAAAGGCTTTGTATGGCCTAAAACAAGCGCCAAGAGCCTGGTATGAGCATCTTTCCAATTTTCTCTTAGACAAAGGTTTTAAGAGAGGTGGAAATGATCAAACCCTTTTTGTCAACCATTTTGACAAACATATCATTATAGCTCAAGTTTACGTAGATGATATCATCTTTGGATCAACCTCCCCAACTGAAGTTAAATCTTTTTCTGAAATTATGCATAAAGAATTTCAAATGTCTCTTATGGGGGAGTTGCATTTATTCTTAGGTCTTCAAGTTAAACAGAATTCAGAAGGATTATTTGTTTTGCAATCAAAATACGCTTTAGAGATTGTTAAAAAATTCAGTCTTGAGAGTGCAAAAAATGCTAAAACTCCCATGAGTACTACGGTCAAAATGTCTAAGGATGAAACTGGGAAATCCGTAGATCCAACTTTATATTGTAGTATGATAGGAACCTTGCTATACCTTACTGCCTTGCGTCCTGATATTATTTATGTTGTTTGTGTATGTGCCCGTTATCAAAACAATCCTAAAGAGATCCATTTAACTTGTGTTAAAAGAATTATAAAATACATTAAATGCACTCTAAATTTAGGACTTTGGTACACAAATGATACTCCTAGCACTATAATAGGATACACTAATGCCAATTGGGAAGGGTGTACTGACGATAGTAAGAGCACATTGGGCGCATGTTACTATATTGGTAACAATTTGGTAGGTTGGAGTAGTAAGAAACAAAACTGCACTTCTTTATCAACTGCTGAATCTGAATACATAGCCGCTGGAAGTTGCTGTGCTTAATTACTTTGGCTTAAGCAAATGCTAAGTGATTATGGTATTAAAGAGGAACAATTACATCTCTATTGTGATAATCAATGCACGATCCATATATCTAAAAATCCTGTTCAACACTCGCGAACAAAACATATAAAAATAAGACATCACTTTATACGTGAATTAGTTGAGACTAAGGAATTAGAAATCAATTATCTTCCTACTTATTTGTAACTCGCAGATATGTTTACCAAACCTTTGGATTATAATATATTTATTTCTTTGCGTAAATCGATAGGAATGGTTTGTGCTGAATAAACTCTTAGATTTGCATAGTTTTTCCCTTTGTCCATTTGAGACAATATGGGGGAGAAATTTGAGTCATATGAGTTCATTTATTCTGTACATATTCTAAAAAATACTTGATCTTTAGTGATTATTTGCAGGTTTCTGTACAATTATTCTCAACATTTGTTATAGGGTATTAAATTGTAATTAGTTGAGTTATGTAATTTTCTTTTCTAGGAAATGAGTAGATATAACTTTTGTATAGGAATAGGTTTTTCCTTATCTTTTTGTTTCCCTAAGAGTCCAAGATGACTCAAAGAAGATTTTGTCTCATATTTCCAAAGGGGGAGATTGAATCACCTTATACTCTTGACTCATTTAAGTCTACATTGTATAAGTGCTCATCTAGTTTGGAAATATAGACAAAATTGAGTCCCTACCCTAGATACCAAAAAGCCTCAGACACTTCAATACAATTCATTCCTCTTGTTTGAATGATCAAAGGTATATTCACAAACACTCACACACATTAGGATTGCATACATTGTTCATATATTGCATAATTTGTTTGTGTGTGTGTTGTGTGTGTTAGTTTCCCTTAAAACACTTTTCAATAATTTTTTAGGAATCTTTAATGATTTTAAAATAATTTTTTCTTAAGTAAAAATGGAATTAAAAAGTTTTGGGCTCATTATATAAATTCTGGTTATTGGGTTTATCCCTGAAATGTTCACTTGGGTAGGATCCAAAAGCGCTAGAGACAACAGGGTGCTTGTGTAATTAAGTTTGAGATGCGCGTTTGTTATCCGTTGTTTGCCCTACACCTGTGTCCTACTATTGGTTGAATGTGTGTTTCTTTTAAGAGAGAAAATCAGATTTTATTATCAGCCCTTGGATTAAGCTTATCAATGCTCTGCATGCGTCCTTGTTACAATCCCTGTGAACCTCTTTCCTCCAATCAGAAGCCTCTTAACCAACCGCTTACCTTTAACCGTTGGGTGGAAGTCAATGTGGCAAGACCTCATCTTAGACCTTGATTTCGAACCCCCTTCACTATCCTTCTTAGCCCTGTATATAAGGAGGCTAACACTCTGCCTTTCAGAAGCTTTTGCCACTTCGTCATTTAGAGAGCGAAGAGAGAAGAGAGAAGAGAGAAGAGAGAGAAATCACAGAGTTAGAAACCCTAACCCTAAATCGTTCCAAACACTTCTTCAAACCCTAACCGTTTTACTAAAAACTAATTTATATCAAACACCAACCCTGAGTGTTTGAGAGTTTTTGAGTGTTGGTTTGAAAGTTGTTTTGTGTTGTAACCTCTTCGTTTTAAGATCTTGTGTCTAACTTAAACATTAGGTTAGATCCGTATTTCTGTTTCATAGAAATCATAGATCTGGTCATTTTATGTTATATTACACCTAGATCTGCATTTATAGTTTCTTGCCTTGAGAAATCCTTTGTTGATTATTTTCTGTAATGTTTTCATCTTTGAAATCAACTAAATCATTTTCTATTTCTAGTTCTTTTGAAATAAAACCTTTGACCAAGTTGGAATCACACTTGGCGATTTTCAATTTCAAAAGCATTTTCAAAACTCTGAAATTGATTAAGATCTTGAAACGTCTTCTGAGCAAGATAGCCGTGGATTCTGGGTTTATTTTAAAGGTCAAATAAGGTTCAAGTTTCCTAAGAAGAGAGAGATTGAAAATCACAGCATATAGATCTGATTTGTAATTCGCTGGGACTGTTTGTAAAAATAAGCGTGAGTGTGTGCATGCATGTGTTAGATCACCATCACAAACACTTACACTCTACAACACTGAAAGTGTTGGTAAGAAGATCTTGAAACAAGAGTCGACGTAAAGACTGGAACAAAATGGAAGTTAAAAAACTGGGGGAACCACATCAACAATCAGAACTGCAGAAAGTTAGAAGGACACCAGTGGGTACATTCCTAAACTTGTATAGGACTGATTTGTGTGCATGTGTGTTATATAGTTTATAACCTGTATATTTTATTTTAGTGGATTTTTTTTTCTTTTTACTCCGTAGAGGGATTCGTGGATGTTTCCTCAGTTGGGTGAGGTTTTACCACGTTAACAATCTCTTGTAATTAATCTTTCTACATCTCCTCATCTCAATTTTGGTGGTGTGCTGATTTAAAACTGTTTTAGTTTTGTTTTTCAAAACTTGTTAACAAATCTTGAACTGATCTCATGCATATTTTCAAACACATCTTGTGATTAACCTGATTTGATTTAAAGAAAAGAGTTTCTTCAAAAAATAGTTCGGAGGTACTTAAATAGTTTAATCTTGTATTAAACGGCTCTAGTGATAGTTTTTCATTTGCCTCCGTTTTCGATGATAAATTTTAATAAATGCCCAATTTAATTGACAACTCAGTCATGCACGTTCACAATTTTAGAAGTTATTAGACTTTAGTCCTCAATTATTGATGTTATGAATAACTTCACGAATTAAGCTTTAATCCCATGAGCACATGTACTTTTCTTGTTTAATTGATTTGGTTTAAGATTTTTATAACTTGGTAATCTTTTATTGCACTGTATTTACTTACACCTAGTGAGCTTTGTGCTTTTCTTTGTTTGTAAGTGTTATACACTAATATTTCCTCCTTGAAAACTTTATAGTCATTGGTAATATCACTATTATTTCATTGATCGTTCATTAATTGAGTTCATATATGAAATTTGTTACTTGAGCATGATTTTTAAAGTTTGTTTTGACTCGAGAATTGAATGAACTTTAAGAAAGGATCATAGTCTCTCTTTGTTATATCACCCATATTGGCCTTGACCTCACCTTATATATTTTCCCTCGTCAACCCCTTTGATCCTTAATATATCCTTTCGTTTCATAACCCCATATCCCATAACTAACTCCGCATTAGAGTTATTAACCATACATTCCCTTCCATACCTTTGTTTCGAATGATACTTGGGATTGAATGATCTCCGTGTTACGTTGTTGCAATTAAGCACGAGAGAGTGTGAAAGAAAAAGATAAAGAAGAAAAAAGAGAAGAAAGAAAATAAAAGAAAAAATGAGAAAAAGAAGAAAAGAAAAGAAAAGAAAGTTTAATTTATGCACATATTGTTCAATAATCCTTGTCACTCTCATATTTCATATCCAATACTTGTTATGGAATCATTGTCCAATTTTTTAGTTGCCCACATTTTCCATTATTCCAAGTTTTTCATCCCCAAACACTTTTGAGCCCATAAATAATCAATTCAGTTCACAACCTTAATCCCAAACCTACATTACAACCGATTAAAAGTCATATGTGATCCTAGGATGAATTCAATTCAAAAGTTTAAATAGTGTTGATAATCTATGAAAATACATTTCGCCTAATTTAATGACGATATCTTTCATTGAGATTATAGTTTTTCATTTTATATATAGCGTTCTTTCTTAGTTATATATGCATGAACTAGTTTCCATTTATATTTACTCTTTATGCCCTCATGTCTCGTGTATTACCTCCCGTTCTGAGTGATTAATTTGTTGAGTGTAATATCCAGTGAGGATTGACATATATGCACACTTTAATGCTTATCCGATATATTTAAGTTTTTTCCAAATTATACTTTGCATGTGCTCACTTTTCCTCCCACTTTTAAGGTTTCAATTCTATGAGGTTCATTCTACAATGTTAATAATACGGACTTTTATGTGAATTCATTAAATTTTCTAATAACGTGCTTGGATTTTTTTTCATTATTGTTGGCATATTTTTGAGGAAATTTTGATGTTTGTGGGTTTTATGTCTGAAAATCCTCACACGATAATACTCGTCCACTAGAGTAATCTAGGGGTTTAACGGCTTATTGCATATGCTAAATGGAATCATATTCCCCATCAAAGTGGCGTTTATATATTTTTATGCTTATATATATTTTTCACTACCTTCTGTGGTCTGGTTTTGTTTTTTTCATCACCGGGGAGTAACAATGTCTAAGTTAGGGGGTGTGATACATCACGAATATTGCATACTCGCGCCCGTTATCTTTATGCATTCTACCATTTTTTATGTTCTTTATGCCTATATTTATGCTCGTTAACCAGTCATCCTCTATTATGTATGTTTATATACTTTGCAGGGTATAATTGAGCCTTTGTAGGTATTAGAACGCTTAAACTGAGGATTGGTTGCATTTCGAAGAAATTTCATCGCCAGACTCAATTTCAAGGGCATTTTAGACATTTTAAACTTCATCTCAGGCTCAGTTAAATTCCACAAAAGTGTAGTTCATTGAGTCTTCTTCGCATGGACGCAAACGACACATCGTTTCGACTTCGAATGATCGAGTTATAGCCGTTTGTATTTTAAAGACATACCTCCTTTTATAGGCTAAGATCTGCTCAAAATAGGGGATCGGTCAACCGACCTTGGGACCCCGGTCGACCGGTGTTTGTAGAATTACCCTACGTGCAAGAAAATAACTTTTCCCTTTTGATCGGTCGATCGATCGGGTTTAGTTGATCGATCGAGCCTTCAGTATTTTCAGCGCCAGATTTTGTTTTGTTTTGTTTTTCCATTTTGTTTTTCCCACTTAGTATAAATGGAACCTTTGTTCTATTTTGTAGAGATATATCATTTTTAGCTAGTTAGGTTAGGGAGGTTAGGGTCTGGAGAAGATTTTGTGTGTGACTTTTCTCCCTCCTATGGTTTACCCGTATAGGTTGTGTAAGAACATTATTCATTATCTCTCTCCTTAAATTCAAGCTTCCTTTGTTTTGTTTCTTGCTTTGCCATTTATTTGCTTGCTTTGTAACTTAGATTTATTGCTTTCATTTACTTTATTGCATTTAAATACATGTCTTGCATTATTTTGTGTAGCTAATTTAGTTTAGGTTGAGATTGATTGAACTCACCTTGGGTTAATTGGTTTCTTTGCTTTGGTGATAGAGTTTGAAAGAGGAAAAAGCCCTAATTTTTAAATTCCAAATACGGGATGGTTTACCAAATAGTTCACACTTAAAATTTCCTTAAAGTTTAACAATTAAATCACATAAATTTTAATTTCTTCAAAATTAAAATCAAGTCAAACAACACAAACCAAATATTTGAATTTTTCTTTTAATCTCAATTAAACAAAATTAATTCAATTCAAGTTAAAATTATGCCAAACAAAGTGCCAAATTTATTATCCCAACTTGAATTAAATTAAACTAAAATTACACAAACTAAACTTAGCACAAATTTACCCAATATTTATCTTGATTAACCTAGCATGATTCTAAGTGAAAATTTGTAAGATAAAAATAAGCACACACCCACACAAGGCGCGATGTACGAGAAAAACCCACAACGGAAAAAACCTCGGACGATCCAGCCTACAAGTCCATTAAGTATGGTATTTTTTCAAAAGACACGACAAGAGAACTTACAACAAGGACTTGCCTTTCAAGCCTTGACACTCCTATCTTCAACCTCCGCCTTGTCGATAACTCCGGAGTCTACCGAAGTCTGAGAATCCATAAATGGGGCCTGGCTACCATCAACCCACACACGGTGCCTTTCATCGTATGAGTAGTCCGTAGCAAACACAATCTCCTTTTTGGGGTTGAGAAGGAACTTAAACTTTTTCCTTAATGGGTTGAGAAGAAACCCGGTGCCAAATGATCTCAAGCAAATATATATATTAATGAACTTGGATCAAATAAGGAATGGGTGTAAACATGTGTTCTTGGTAGAAATTTGATCTTGAAACTTAACACAAAAAGGGACCTTTTTGTTGGAAGAATTTACTTTCAAACTATTTGGAAAGTTATGAAATGTCATCACTCAAAAACTGCATTCCCTCACTTTTAAATCTGATAAAAAGTAGTGGGAAGTTGGAAATAAAAACTACAAAAAAAACTGTTCCCACGCACAGTCGTTCGAATGACTTTTTGATGTCATTCCAATGACAATGTTCGAATGAGATTTCAGATGCGAAATAGGTCAAAATCTCGTTGGATAAAACTCGTTCGAACGATATCATTCTAACGACATTCCAGCGACTATTCAGAAAAAATGGCAAGAGTTTGTTTGAATCTCGTTGGTAATCTCGTTCGAACGAACTGGTCATCTCTTCAAACGAGATCCCATTATCGTTCGAACGAAAAATCTAGAAAACCCAAAATCAACTTTTAAGACCAAAACTTTTTGTAAAGTTTGAAAAAGATTGTATGAAAAAAAAATGAAAAGTCGTTTTAAAAGAACACCCATAAAAAAAATCCAAAAATCTCTCTACATATTAAATGCATTCATACCTTTTTGAGACCTTGGAATTAAAATGTTGATGACGCAAAATTTGGAACATAAACTAGCAAGGATGAAATATTCATAATGATAAGCCACTACATCTTCAACTAACTTGTCAAAGGCTTGAAAGGATACAAAAAATATCTATACTATGACACAATTAGTTTTGTCCGAAATTAAGCCAACACTACAAATGACTAGATTGGAAATTTGCCCATACAAATATCCTCCTTTGGCTATTTCGGGACAAAACCCAACACAAAAATCCTAAGGGACGTTAAGCTTTTCTAAAAGACACAAACCCACCTAAAATAAAAAATACAATGCTCGACACAACTCATAATTTGAGAAGCTTCGCCTCTTTGATATTTTTCGATAAAGATAAAATCCTGCACACTTAAACACATAATCAAACGCACAGGGAATATAAAAAATTCAATGAAAAAATAAATTCTCCCCCTTAATGAATTCTCCCCCTTTATCTAATAATGTCTACTTAAGAAATACGTCTCCCCCTAAGTTAGATCTCCCCAAAATAAATGGTTTAGATACCATTTATTCCCCTTTATGTTGAGGAATAGACAAAGGTTAAAGAATTATAAAATAAATTATTTCTCCCCAATTAAAGCAAAATCTTAAAACAAGGGATAAGTAAAATGGACAAACAAGTTTATCATGTGATGGTGTAAATAGTGACAGGAATAATAACACATAATGGCAATAATGAAATTCAACTAATCCACATACAAATGAATAGATATCAATGATGATGCAATGCCAAAAGATATCATTAAAATGTATTATTATAAGCATGGGATATCAAACAAAATTCCCAACAAGATAGATACTGAGATTCGTCATTCAAACCCAAGACTTATCCAGGAGAGGTAAGTCTCCGAAGAAAGCTAGGGTCCACCCGGGTCCATGCAGATCTCTAGATTTATAGATGCCTATGAGGCAAGACTCCATGAGCAGGAGGAGGCTACTGACCAATATCAAGATGAAAATTCTCGCCTCAAGAGGCACCTGGAAAGGATGGAGAGAGAAATCCAATAAAGCACAAGGTGACGTCACAACCAGACTCCTAGTCCTCAGGCGAGCAAGTATCCCAACCGAGGAAGGTGACCGAGGCATGGGTCAAAATGAACCAAAAAGCACTGGTCAGATGATGACCATTCTGAACGACTACAACCATCTCGCCGTTACAAGAGTCCTGGCCGGCCGAAAGATGACATGGTCCGGAGGAATATGGACCAGTACCCAGCTCATCGTGGCACCAGATCTACGAGAGAGCTAGCGAGGCGAGCTCTTAAAACCCATATGAAGTCCCCTTTTTCAAGGCCAATTGAAGAAGAATAAGAGGTCCCGAAGAAGTTCGCGATTCCCAGGTTTAAAATTTACAATGGGAAGACTGATCCCATTGACCATGTGAGGAAATA
Organism: Sambucus nigra; assembly: GCA_949130495.1. Taxonomy (NCBI): domain Eukaryota; kingdom Viridiplantae; phylum Streptophyta; class Magnoliopsida; order Dipsacales; family Adoxaceae; genus Sambucus; species Sambucus nigra. Next base: position 539,885,049 of record OX422214.1, on the reverse strand, counting down.
CAAGCAAGCTATGACTATATAGAGTCATAATGATGCGCTCATGTGTATAATCTTCCCTTTGAGCTTACACGATGTGGCCCAGAAGTGGTTTGAGAAGCTACCTCATAGGTCCATTCAAAATTTCAAATCCTTGGCTGAGCAATTTACAGCTCGCTTCATAGCAAGTAGCTCCCACCCGAAGAGGATGGATGCACTTCTTACTATGAAAAAGAAGCTACAGGAGAACCTCAGAGAGTACGCGAAGAGGTATTGGGAAGTATTTAACAAAATCTGGGATTGCTTAGAGCAGGTCACCGTAGCATCCTTCAAAATATATTTACCTAGCTCCTGCCTCCTATACCAGTCCTTAACTAAGAATGAGGATACATATATCGACGACTTGATGGCTCGTATTAAGAAGTACGCAAAAGTTGAGGATGTAACCTGATACGTCGGAAATATTGCGTATTTCACCCGTTAACCTACGCGTTATTAGCCCCCTCGGGTATCTTATTCCCTATATTTATGCTCGTTAACCAGACAACCCTCGGATTTCTATGATAACATGTTTCGCAGGTGTTAATTGAGCTTTTGTAGCTATTTGGATGCTAAGTGTGAAGTCCGGATGCGTTTCGCTCGATTTTCGTACACAACCGCACGCGCAAGGGCATTTTAGTCTTTTGACAGCTTGGGCACCTGGCCCGACATCTACATGGAAGTTGTAGCTCTCCTCGCTAGCTTCGCGTGGCCACGAACGGTGCACGATTCCGATGCATAACGACAAAGTTACGGCGATTGGAGCGACGTTGGATTGTATGCCAAAACAGGGAGAATTGCAGGCTGCCCCTGTTCGTTCGATCGATCGACATCAGAGGTCGATCGATCGACCCTTATTATTTTTTCCACGAATTACACTGTCGATCGATCGACATAAGAGGTCGATCGATCGATCCCCTGTTTTCCCCTGCAGATATTTTCCTTTATTTCTTTCTTCTTTTCTTTTATTACAACTTACTATATAAGTTGGTTTTTGTTGTAATAAAGGGATATAACTTATATTCTGAATTAGATAGGGTAGTTAGGGTTTGGTGTGGAGATTTCTTTTCTTCTTCTTCTTGGATTGACAACCCATGGGTTTGTAAGATTGAACTATTCACTTCCTCTCCATTTATATAGTTTGTTCTTCTTCTCCTCTTGCCTTGTAATTTAGTTTCAATGCTTTCTAACTAGTTTACATGCTTTAATTCTTGCTTTCTTAGTCTAATTAGCATAATTTAGTTTAACTCACCATGCACCCTTAGATAAATAGGGTCGGGATTTCATTTCCGCCATTTTCGGGCCCCGAGCTCCGAAAACTAGGTTTAGTGCAAAATCGCGTTTAATTGAAACCGCGCGTATCAAAGTTGGATTGCTAAGCGTTTATCTTTCTTTGTCATGCAACGTTAGAGTTTATAGCGACAATCCGAGTTTAATCTGCGTGCGACCATTTTTCAGTTAAATGTTTAATCTCGCAACTTTGGCTTAAATTCCTTATTGTGTGATGTTTACGCTTAATTGTAAATGCTCGATTAGATTGCTTTCGAGCCTTAACTCTAGTTAGTAGTTGTTTCGATCCGTTTGGTAGAATGCGATCCCGATCCTCGCTTTACTTTAATTTAGCGTAACTTCTCATTTTCTTTAGTCACCATAACCACCTATCACCTTTTACACTTTTATTCCTGAAGTAATTAAACAATTAACATCTGAAATTTAATAACTCCCTGTGGATTCTCGATACTCGACTTACCGCTCTACTTGCTTGTCAAGTGTAGCTGTAGCTTAGGTTCTTTTGTATCGCGGCGGCGAAACACACAACGATTGTGTCCTCACACGAACACACTTTTTCCGCCCGATCAAAAATGGCGCCGTTGCCGGGGAATTATTGTTTTAGATAGTAATTGTTTTATTATTTCGTAGTATTTTTCCTTTTGTATTTGTATTCTTTGTTTTAACCTTTTTTGCAGGATTGCATACTTTGAGCGCTAAGAAACTTTGATTCGCGGTTGCTCACTTTATTTCTTGGATTCTCCATCTTTCAAACAACGAGGTAATCATGTCCTACTATTATAGTTATTACGGTTATTCTAATGATTCATACTTTGGGGATAGTTTTCAAGTTTTTCATTTTCAAGATTTTCTTGAAAATGAAAGACTTGAAAACATTTATCGGAATGAAAATCGTTATTGGGAGCTTGAGTTGGATTCATTATTCGAATCCAATGACGATTCTCATTTCATTACTTTCGAAGACGAGTTTCAACCAAATGAGGAGTCCGAAGCTCTTGAGCCGAGGAAGCCTACTTTGGAAGAAACTTTTCTTCTTTATTCCCAAGGTTTGGAAAGCCTAAATGGTGCTGGAATGAGACTTGGTTCACTTTGCGATGAGATGAATTCTTTTGCACAAAACAACGAGGAGGTGGAAACTTGTGTTTCACCTCAATTTTTCAGAGAATTTCTCATCGAGTGTGAATCTTTCTCCTCCGAAATTCAATCTCCTTCCGACGATGAGTCGATTGAGATTGAATTTGTTTCATCACCATATTCGTTTTCCGTGATCGAACCATTAGAATTACCGGTTGATTCCTATGCGTCGGTAGAAACTTTTAAAACTTCTACACTTTTTGCCGACGAGGACTCTTTACCGGACTTGTTTTCGATGGATCCTATCCCCGTGTGTGCACTATCTCCCATTCCACTTGAAAAACCTTTGGGAGATGAATCGATTTTTCTTGGATCTCTAGTGTACCTTTCCCCCTTATTATCCAAATCCCCCATCGTCCGCCCAAAATTTCAAATTGGCGATGGTTCACTTTTTTCACCACCCACATGCCTTCCGTTGTTCAAACGGAATTCTTATTTTCTGGGAGGCATGTTCACTTTGGAGGGTCCACCGTTGATCTTTCAAAGTCAAATTCCTTTTTGGGTGGACCCTCAACTATTTAGACTTCTAGTGTATAGTTAGTGTGAAGCCTAAATAGTAGGTTGTAAATTGTTAGCTTTTTAATTTTCTTTCTTTCCTATTTTTCTTTCCTTTTTAATTTAGTCTAGTGTAATTAGTTAACTTTTTGTTATTTGTTTTTGCTATGCTCGGTACTAACTTGTTTTGTAGATTTCATTGGGCTCGTGCTTATGGAGATCGCTCCAATTTTGGGTAATATCGTTCTTTTCCTCTCTTTGTGTTGTGTTCTTAATGCGCATTGAGGACAATGCAACATTTAAGTTAGGGGGTGTAGGATATTCTATCCATTTCATGTGTAGTCCATGGATTTGCTCACATTTAGTTACTAAGTATGCCTTTTTGTGAAAAATTTGAAAATTTTCAAAAATATTTTCTTTCTTTTTTCTCCTTTGTTGGGCATTTTGCCTTGTTTCCAGTGATAAATTTTAATAATTGTCCGATCCAATAGACAACTCAATGATGCATGTTCTCGATTTTAGAAGTTATTAGACTTTAGTCCTCAAATCATTGATATTGTGAATAACTTCATGAATTAAACTTTATCCCATGAGCATATGCACTTTCCTGGTTCTATTGATTTGGTTTAAGATTTTTATAACTCGGTAATCTTTTGTTGCATTGTATATACTTACACCGAGTAAGCTTTGTACCTTTCGTCGTTTGTGAGTGTTATACACTATTCTTTTCTCATTGAAAACGTTGAATTCATTGGTGATCTCTCTAATCTTTCATTTGACCGTTCATTAATTGAGTTCATGCTTGAAATGTGTTACTTGATCATGATTTTCATATATTATTTTGACTTTAGAATTGCGTAAACTTTATGAAATGATCATAGGCAATCTTTGTTATATCACCCATATTAGCCTTGACCTCACCTTATATGTTTCCCTAGTCAACCCCTTTGAGCCAAAATATAGCCTTTCGTTTCATAACCCCATTCCCATAACCAACTCTGCATTGGAGTTTTAAACCATACATACACCTTACATACCTTTGTTTGGAATGTTACTCGGGATTGAATGTTGTTGTTGTATTGCGGTTGCAATTTTAGGCATATGAGAGTTTGATAAGAGTGATGAAAAGAAAAGAGATGTGAAAAAAGTGTAGTGAAAAAGAGAAAGCAAAAAGCAAAAGAAAACAAAAGAGAAAAATGAGAAAAAAGAAGAAAAGAAAAGAAAAGAGAAAGTTGTATATGTTGTGTATATAGTTCAATAAGCTTTGATTACTCTCTCGATTGTTATATCTATGCTCGTTTGGACATCTTTGTCCAACTTTTGATATTGCCCACTTTTTACATTATTCCGAGTTTCATCCCCAAACACTTTGAATCCTTATATACTTCCCTTTCATTTCGTACCTTAACCTAGCCATACATTACAACCCTATTACAAGTCCTATGTGATCTTAAGTAGATGTAATTCAAATGTTTAAATAGTGTTGATAATCTGCGAAAATGCATTTCGCCTCTTTTAGTGTGCGGTATCCTTTCACTGAGATTGCAATTTTTATTTCCTATATAGCGTTCTTCATCTGTGACATGTGCGCGGCCTAGTTTCCATTTACATTTACTCTTTATGCCCGCATGTCCCGTGTATTACCTCCCTTTTCATAGTGAATTCATTTGTTTAGCGTAATGCCCGTGAGGATTGAATATATGCATGCTTTGATTTAGTATCCGAGTTATTTAAGTTTTTCGCCAAATCATGCTTTGCATATGCTCACTCCCCTTCCACATGCTAGAGTTTCGATTCATTGAGGTGCATTCGATAATGTTAATAACTACGGACTTATCATGCGAATTCGTTTGCTATGCTAATAACATGTTGAAATCTTGTTCGCACTGATGAGTTTGTCTTACTTGATTGGGCATATTTTGAGGAAACTTTATGATGTTTGTGGGTTTCATCCCTGAAAACCCTCACGAGACGACACTCGTCCACTAGGGTAACCTAGGGGTTTAACGGCTTATTGCATATGCTAAATGCAATCGAATCGCCCGCGAAAGTGGCCTTATCTTTTTATTGCTTTTATACCATACTTTTGTACTCTCTCCTGTGTTGGTTTACTTGTTCTTCTTGTTGCATCTTATTTCATTGCTAGGGACTAGCAATGTGTAAGTTAGGGGGTGTGATACGGCGGAAATATTGCGTATTTCACCCGTTAACCTACGCGTTATTAGCCCCCTCGGGTATCTTATTCCCTATATTTATGCTCGTTAACCAGACAACCCTCGGATTTCTATGATAACATGTTTCGCAGGTGTTAATTGAGCTTTTGTAGGTATTTGGATGCTAAGTGTGAAGTCCGGATGCGTTTCGCTCGATTTCCGTACACAACCGCACGCGCAAGGGCATTTTAGTCTTTTGACAGCTTGGGCACCTGGCCCGACATCTACACGGAAGTTGTAGCTCTCCTCGCTAGCTTCGCGTGGCCGCGAACGGTGCGCGATTCCGATGCATAACGACAAAGTTACGGCGATTGGAGCGACGTTGGATTGTATGCCAAAACAGGGAGAATTGCAGGCTGCCCCTGTTCGTTCGATCGATCGACATCAGAGGTCGATCGATCGACCCTTATTATTTTTGCCACGAATTACACTGTCGATCGATCGACATAAGAGGTCGATCGATCGATCCCCTGTTTTCCCCTGCAGATATTTTCCTTTATTTCTTTCTTCTTTTCTTTTATTACAACTTACTATATAAGTTGGTTTTTGTTGTAATAAAGGGATATAACTTATATTCTGAATTAGATAGGGTAGTTAGGGTTTGGTGTGGAGATTTCTTTTCTTCTTCTTCTTGGATTGACAACCCATGGGTTTGTAAGATTGAACTATTCACTTCCTCTCCATTTATATAGTTTGTTCTTCTTCTCCTCTTGCCTTGTAATTTAGTTTCAATGCTTTCTAACTAGTTTACATGCTTTAATTCTTGCTTTCTTAGTCTAATTAGCATAATTTAGTTTAACTCACCATGCACCCTTAGATAAATAGGGTCGGGATTTCATTTCCGCCATTTCGGGCCCCGAGCTCCGAAAACTAGGTTTAGTGCAAAATCGCGTTTAATTGAAACCGCGCGTATCAAAGTTGGATTGCTAAGCGTTTATCTTTCTTTGTCATGCAACGTTAGAGTTTATAGCGACAATCCGAGTTTAATCCGTGTGCGACCATTTTTCAGTTAAATGTTTAATCTTGCAACTTTGGCTTAAATTCCTTATTGTGTGATGTTTACGCTTAATTGTAAATGCTCGATTAGATTGCTTTCGAGCCTTAACTCTAGTTAGTAGTTGTTTCGATCCGTTTGGTAGAATGCGATCCCGATCCTCTCTTTACTTTAATTTAGCGTAACTTCTCATTTTCTTTAGTCACCATAACCACCTATCACCTTTTACACTTTTATTCCTGAAGTAATTAAACAATTAACATCTGAAATTTAATAACTCCCTGTGGATTCTCGATACCCGACTTACCGCTCTACTTGCTTGTCAAGTGTAGCTGTAGCTTAGGTTCTTTTGTATCGCGGCGGCGAAACACACAACGATTGTGTCCTCACACGAACACACTTTTTCCGCCCGATCATAACCCATCTTAACACAGGGGATAATGGTCGTGCAAAGGATGGCAAAGGAGTGGAGAAGAATGAACCTCATAAGAAAGGGAACAAGAATGGGGGCCAAAATGGCTCCAAGAATGGAAACAAAAATGACGCCTCGAAGGAATTTCAATCTGTGGATACAGTCTTCAGGGAGCCAATATACAAGATTCTTGCTAAGATCAAATATGATCCATTTATTATGTGGTCGAAGAAGATGGGAGGAGACCCCTCCATGTGGAATAACGCGCTAAGGTGCGCTTTTCACAAGGAGGGTAGCCATAAAACTGAGCATTATAAAGACCTCAAATCTTATCTCGAGGAGTTGGCCCAAGTCGACTGTCTTAATGAGTTCGTAGAAAATAAGGCAGAGAAGGTAGCAGCGAATGGCGAGCAAAGGCCCGATAATGTCCTAGAGGAGGATATCGACCACGAGTTCACGGTGATACACGGGTGTCAGACCTCAAGCAAATTCAAGGAAATGTCGCTCGGATGAAGTAAAGAAACTTACTACAATCATGCAGGCATTTCATATTGACTCAACCAAAACTCAGCCAGGCAAGTGTCGATGACTAGAGGACGCCGATTATAATAAGAACATTGTGTTCACGAATGAAGACTTGATTGGGGTGAGAACCCCTCATCATGATGCACTGGTCATCACACTTAGGATAGCCAACTGCGCATCGATAAATTTCTCGTCGATCAAGGAAGTGATAGAATGGGTTTTACTACGGTGTCGCTTCACCGACGCCGGTCATTTTATTTTATTTGGTTCACAAACTCTATACAAAAATCTAAACTATGAATACACTCTTTTAAGGGAGTATAATGGCCAGTCCGGGTATCGAAAATCCACAGAGACGAGTTGCTAGAATTCAATCAGTTTAATAGTTTAGGAATAAAAGTGTAAAAGATAACAAAGAAAAAAAATAAAAGATAACAAAAGTAAAACATTAATGTAGGCGAGTGTATATTAAACTAAGATTAACAAAGCGAGTAAAAATTATAGGTTGCGTCGGATATCCCTCACCTCGAGTTAACTGGTATAAATGGTTACATGGGTTCACGAGTTATTAAGATTGAGTCTTGTTTCGTTAATTAATTAAATCAAGAGCTGTCACACCCCTAAATTCGCATAAAAGACTACTATGATTTTGGCGTCAACAAATACCCCGAAAATTACGCACGCAAGGTCGTAAATACGGGGCATACGTGATATACCCCGTTAAATCTCCTATGCGTAATAACTAGGATAACCCACTCGAAATAAACTCATAAACTCCATCACCAAAGCAAAGAAACCAATCAACCCTAGGTGAGTTCAATCCGACATAAACTAGATTAAACTACCCACTACACATAATTAAAAGCATTAATTAAACTAACTAATTAATTAAAGCAGCTAATTAAATTGACAACTAAATTTATCTTGGAATGGAAATAATAACTAAGCATGGAAATAAATGGACAAAGCATAAATAATAGAAAGATGAAAATGAATAGTAAATAGGGACTTACATTAATGGAGAAGGAGGAATAGTAGCTTAAAAAACCCAGAATTGGGGAAAACAAACCTAGGAGAGAGAAGCTCTCAAAACTAACCTAAAGACTAACTTAAAATGATACCCCCAACAAATAAACTAAGAGTTTGCTTTATATAGTAAGTTACAATTAACCAATAAAAGGAAACGAAAAAGAAAAGAAAAAGGGGTTAGTTACATTTAAAGAATAAAAAGAAAAGGAAAAAAAAGAAATCGAAAAAATAGAAAAGAGGGAAGCAACACAAATTTCTCGGACAAAAAAGGGGCTTGTCTAACGACAGCCAAATCGCGGTCGATCGTTGGCAAGGGGGGAGCCTACTGGAATGGACCAAGGCAAAAAAAGTGAAACCCGATCGACCGGGGGCTCAGGGCCGATCGACCGACCTGAGTTGAACTCGCGACCCACTTCCCTTTGCTGCCATAACCGAGACCACCACAACCTGGCTACATATAATCGAGACCCACGTCATGGTGACACATATGCTGCGATTGAATTAAGCCGAGACCACCAAGGTATGGGAGAAAGCTGCTACGGATTTGCCATGCCAAAACCAAGACCCATTTCAAAAATGCCAACAACCACTTTGTTTGTGTGCCGAGACCCACCAATGGTTGCATAACCTGTGACGATTGCAAATTATCTGTTGCCCAACTCCCATGGATGCTAATGCCGAGAGGCAATACCTACATGTCAAAAAATGGCCAAAAAACTCCATGTTCTCAAAAACCCATCAATGGTGGGCCATTTGTGAAATTGGATAATCCGGGAGCCATTTCGATATGCGCGTAACAAAACTTTAGCTCCAATTTCGAATGAAAGGCTCCAATTTTGGACGAAATAAAAACTCGAGCCAAACCCGAGTCAAAACTCAAAATCGCCATTTTAATTTGGAGTTTGCTGCAAATGAAAGAGAAAGGGACATGAAGTGAAATAAATAGAATGTTAGTAAATAAATAAAATAATATTTAAATAATTTCTTATATTTCTTCTCCGATTAAAGATCCGTGTTTTCTTCGTTCGGACTCCGATTCGAGCACCGTTTGCGGCCACGCAAATCTTAACCCAAGATTTACAACTTACATGAATACTTCGGGCAAAAATCCTGAAGTGTGAAATTACCGAATTCCCCCTGAATGTGCTAACTTTGACAAATCTCTATCGGAATGCATCCAAACTCCACACTTAGCACTTTAATACCTACAAACACTCAATAATACCTCAAATAACATGTTAACACATAAAACATAGGTTGTATGATTAATGCATATAAATATAAACATTATAGTACCCGAGGGGGTAAAATGCATAAGTTCGAGGGTAATTAAATGAATGATTTGATACGAATTACACCCCCTAACTTACACATTGCTAGTCCCTAGTAATGAAATTCAAATAAAGAAGAACTATAAGAAAACCACAAAGCATGAGATATATACAAAAGCGATAAAAACAAATAAAATCCACTTTCGCGGGCGAACGATTGCATTTAGCGTATGCAATAAGCTGTAAACCCCTAGGTTACCTAGTGGACGAGTGTCGTCTTGTGAGGGTTTTCAGGGATGAAACCCACAAACATCATATGTTTCCTCAAAATATGCCTAATAAAATGCGATAAGCCCAACAATACAAACAAGATTTCAACATGTTATTGGAAAGCGAATGAATTCACACAGAAATCCGTATTATTAACATTATAAAATGAAATTCGTTAAATTGAAACCTTAAAAAGTGGGAGGGGAGAGAGAACATGCAAAATATGATTTGGCAAAAACTTAAATAAATATTAAATCAAGCATATATTCAACGCTCACGGGCATTACACTCATCAAATGAATTCATTCGAAACAGGGAGGTAACACACGGAACATGCGGGGATATAGAGTAAATGTATATGGAAACAAGGTTGCGCACATGTCACAGATGAAGAACGCCTTATATAAAATGAAAAACTGTAATCTCAATGAAAGATACCACTCATTAAAGTGCAAAATTTATTTTCACAGATTATCAAAGCTATTTAAACTTTTAAATTGAATCACCCTAGGATCACATAGGACTTTATAGGGTTGTAATGTAAGTTTGTCTCGGGTTATGAAACGAAAGGTAAATATTTACGAATTCAAAGTGTTCGGGGATAAAAACTCGGGATAATGGAAAAATTCCAGCAATTGCAAAATTAAAAAATAACTTCCGTAAAAGGCATTGAATATTACAATGGGGAGAGTAAACAAAGCTTATTGAACATTATGCATAACATATACAAACTTTATCTTTCTTTTTCTTTTCTTACTTTTCTCATTTTTTTCTTTTGTTTTCTTTTGTTTTCTACTTTATATTTTTCTTCTCATTTTTACTTCTTTCTTTCTTTACTTTTTACACTCCCACATGCCTAAATTGCAACCACATAGAAAGAGCATCATTCAAGCCCAAGTATAATTCCAAACAAAGGTATATGAGGTAGTATGTATGGTATATAACTCCAATTTGGAGTTGGTTATGGGATTTTGAATTATGAAACAAAAGGTTATATTAAGGCTCAAAGGGTTTGACAAGGGGAACATTTAAGGTGAGGTCAAGGTCAATATGGGTGATATAACAAATATGGTCTATGGTAATTTCCTAAAGTTTATGCAATTCTCGAGTAAAAACAAACTATGAAAATCATGCTCAAGTAATACATACCAAGTATGAACTCAATTAATGAACGATCAATGAAAGAATAGTGAGGTTACCAACGACTGTAACGTTTTCAAAGTGGAAAGAGAAGTGTATAACACTTACAAATGAAGAAAAGCCCAAATCTCACTCGGTGTAAGTATATACAAAGAAACAAAAAATTATCGAGTTATAAAAATCTTAAACCAAATCAATAAACCAAGAAAAGTGCTTGTGCTCATGGAATTACCGAGTTTTCCTCTTCCAAAGATGGATCCCCTGGTCGGTGCTATAGCAGCTCATGAGAGGATGAGCTTTTTAAACTCCTACCCTGGATACCACCAAATCCCCCTTCACGTGCCAGATTAAGATAAGACCTCCTTTATAACCACTATATGTTTGTATTATTATAAATTTTTTCCCTTCGGCCTTAAGAATGTAAGAATGACTTATCACCGGCTAGTTACAAAGATGTTTAAAGAGCAAATGGGGGATACTATGGAAGTTTACATCGACGACATGCTCGTGAAGAGCAAGCTTATGGATGATCACCTCTCTGACCTAGCAAGGACTTTCGATATCCTAAGGAAATAACGAATGAAACTTAATGTAAGTAAGTGTTCTTTCGGTGCCCAGTCAGGAAAATTCCTTGGATACTTGGTCAGCAAGAGAGGAATAGAGGCAAACCTTGGACAGATTGACGCCATTAATAGAGTTTAACCCCCTCAAACAGTAAGAGATGTACAGAAGATCACCAAAATGCTCGCCGCGCTCAATTGGTTCATTTTAAAATCCTCAGAATGATGTCAACCCTTCTTTCAGTTGTTAAAAGGAGCAATGGAATAACATGGAATGAGGATAGCTCCAGAGCCTTAGAAAAACTCAAGACTATCTCGACAGCCCCCATTTCTCGTGATTCCTAGAGAGGGCGATCCTTTATACCTCTACCTTGTTGTGTCAGACAATGCTGTGAATTCCTCCTTAGTATGTGAAAAAGAAGGAAACCAGCATCCAGTCCACTATGCAAGTAAGACTTTTTTGAAAGCCAAGCAGCGGTACCTGCCATTGGAAAATATTGCCTACGCATTGGGGATAGCCTCGAGGAAACTGAAGCATTATTTTGAGGCCCACTCCATCTTCGTGGTTACTTCGCACCCTTTAAAGGTTGTTATGAGGAAAGTAAACCTCTCTGGAAGACTGTTAAAGTGGTCAATCGAGCTCGGAAGGATTGATATTCACTTTTAACTAAGAATAACCGTCAAGGGGCAGATCCTAACTGATTTCATCTATGAGTTCATAGGAGAATGACCTGCCGATAGGCCGAAAACCAGTCAACTTAGGGAGAGCTTATGGGAACCAAACATTTGGACCTTGCACATTGATGGAGCCTCCAACTCAAGGGGCAGGAGTAAGTATTATACTAGTAACTCCCAAAAACATAGTGCTCAAGTAAGTCATCAGACTAGGATTTGAAGCCTCCAATAATGAGACAAAATATGAGGTACTAATCATTAGATTACACAAAGCACAACTGTTAGGGGCAAGACACCTTTAAATCTTCGAAGACTCCTAGATGGTATCCAACCAGATAAACGGAGATTTTAATGCAAAGGATGAAATGATGGTGACTTATCTCGTCGTTATGAAGGGACTAATAGCCAACTTCGGTCAAGTGGATATTCAGCAGTTTCCTCGAGGACAGAACAACCATGCAGATTCCCTAGCAGCTCCTAGTTCAATAATAGACTCTGAATTGAGAAGAATAATACAAATATATTTCCTCGAGTAACCCAGCATTCATCAGACTACTGAGCCACTGAATCTCGACCAGGTTCTCCACATTGAAAAGGCTCCGAGCAGGATAGTCCCCATTACAGACTATTTATGAAGTGATATACTACCAAGTGACAAGAGGCATGCCCATCAAATAAGAGTCAAATTTTCTCGCTTTCACTTATCTCCTGATAGGAAGTTGTATAAGAGATCCTTCACTGACCCCTACCTCTAGTGCGTTCATCCAAAAAACGTTGAGCAAGTTCAGCATGAACTTTATGAGGGAATTTGTGGAAGTTACGTAGGAGGAAGGTCGCTAGCCTTTCGATTAATAAAAGAAGGGTATTGGTATCCATACATGCAGAAGGACACTGGAGTCTACGTTCAGAAGTGCGAAAAATGCCAAAAACACTCACCCATGGTCCACCAGCCCACCAGCGACCTAAAGTCATTAACCAGGTCGTGGCCCTTCTCCTAGTGGGGTTTGGAAATTATAGGTCCTCTGCCTACTGCGATAGGCAATCGGAAGTATCTGTTGGTCACCACATACTACTTCACTAAGTGGATAGAGGCAGAACCACTAGCGAATCTAAGGAACATAGACATGATGAGGTTTGTATGGAGCCACATCATTACCCGCTTTGGCATACCCAGAACGATCATTACTGACAAAGGGACCCAGTTCGAGAGTGGCCTTACGAGACCACAAATGTGTCTAGTGTGCGTGCTATTTAGGCTCAAGTGCAAGCCTGCCGCTCAAGTAATAATCCGATAAGTCGGGTATCGATCCTCAGGGAAATAAGACGAACGGAGTCGTAACGACGTTGGACAAACGAAGGAAACCTAACTTTGACTCTAAAAAGAAGGAAAAGGTGATTTGATTTGCGAAACAACTACAACTATATGCAATTTTGAAAATGATTAACTAATGAAATTATGAATAAATGAAATGAAATTGTTCTAATGTAGAATTACGAACGAATTGACTAAAACTTTTAACTATGAAAGGAGAAAGATAGGTCGGGTTACAATCCCCCACACCCTAGTAATTCACTTTGTAAGATACTAGATTCAGAATTAAAGATTTAAATGAATCTGACTTTTTAATACTCCCAAGTATTACATATATGAGGGATCATAGCCCACACAATACGTAAGCAAAGGTTGGATTAAAATTCGGTCTTTATTTCTCCTAAGTATTACACATATGAGGGATCGTAGACCGCACAGTATGTAAGCAAAGGTTGAATTGAAGTAGTATCACATGAACTATGATACAATTCATCTAAGGTTTTAATTTCGACTTCTATTTAACTATCGTGAATCACATCGGGTGGGGTTCATGCACCCCGACCCTTAAAAACTTAGCCGAACATATTAAAACTAGAAGAAAACACATTTGGAATGAAAGAAAACATTTTTACTACCGAATGAAGATGAAGAATGATGAAATTGCTATTAGAGAAGTATCTACTGCAATAATGAAAGCAAGAATTAGAATGGTATTACTTAAATTTCAAAACTGGAATCAAAACTAGGGTTTCTTTGTTGTTGTCTTCTCTAACTAATTTCAAAGCTTCCCTAACGAATCAGAACCCTCCCTCAATGTCTGGGAGGTGTTTACAATTTATAATCTACGATTTCTAAGAGTTTCAACCATGAAAGACTCTAATTTTACAAGTGGATGAGTTTGAATTTCCTATACCCGAACCGATCCCCTTAAGGTGATTCAGTTCGGTTCCATCTTTGACAGAAGTTTTTCCACAAACAGGTTCGGTTAGTTTTTCCTCTCTTCGATTCGGTTCCATCTCTCAGTGCTTTACAGGAAGTTCTTCAAGCATAGGATCGGTTCATTTTTCTTCCTCTTTGGTTCGGTTCCATCTTTTTAGTTCTTCACAGGAAGTTTCTCAGAATATGATCGGTTCTTTTTCCAACCCATTAGGTTCGGTTCCATCTTTTCAGGAACTTTTCCTCCTTATATTTTTGAAGATTTGTAACTTTTGATTTGGAACTCGGATTAGGATGCCGATCCTTCCTTATGCACTGAATACCTGCAAAATAGATAGAAAATACACGAAACTCGGCGTATTAATTAGAAACTATTAATAGCGATGATATGAAATAAATCCACTCAAAATACACTTTGCAGAGCAATAAAAGCTTCTAAATTAAGGGGATAAATGGGAAGAATTTATGCCTAATCAAACCCCCTAACTTAGAACTTTGATCGTCTCGAGCAATGTAAAAAGAATCAAAACATGGTCCAACTATAAAATGGGATAGAATACCTCTTTCATGGGCGAGCGATTGCATTTAGCGTATGCAACAAGCCTTTAAACCCCTAGGTTACCCTAGTAGGACGAGTTGTGTCTCATGAGGGTTTGCAATGAATATACCCACAAAATTCGACTAAAAAAACTCAAAATACGCAAAAATTGTATAATTCAAACTTTTCCAGAAAATAGTCATCATCAATTCATGTTCAAGAGTCTCAAATCATAGTGCGTGTGTGCGAAGCCAGAAATTTAACCATGAATTTCCACCGATTGACCATTACGTTACTTATCCGAAAATTCATTTTGATTTCAAAATCTCACGGAATGCTCTCACACACGACTCACTCGGACTGTGGCTTATTCTCTCGGTATGCATGATTTATAAGAGTAAATGTATTGGAACCAAGTTCATGCACACAAGTAGTAAGACGAAAATTTATGGTAACTAGATCTCATCAACAGTTACGATTATAAGAAAGCGGGATTATTGCCTCTAATTTATATTTTTGATCTCTTTTATTATATTTTTGTGTATTATCTCTCCACGCGGTAACCAATTTAGTAGTTTGGACTCGGCTAGAACTTTTTTGGGTTAAAGGTGTATTGGGTAAAATGGAAATGGTACGGGAAATTTGGAATTGGAAATTTTTTGTATAATGTCCGTTAGTGCTTTTCCGAGCTTTCGCTCATTTTTTCTTTTTCTTTTGATTTTCTATTTTTTATGTTTTTCACGCTTTTTCTTTTCTTGCTATTTTTGTTGAGCATTCTTCTATTTTTTACTTGCCCCTTTTTATTGCACTTTTCGGCTTAAATTCCGACTTTGTCCATTTTTCACAATTCCGGCCTATTTTGATTTTTCGGGTTGTCAAACGAAAGGAAAAATTATCCGGCTCAAATTTGGGTTACAAAAGGGGTGATTTTTCACAAATTTTTATGGCCAATATTTTTGGTTAACAAACGATGGCCTACTTTATTGTCTGAACTACTAATTGCATTACCATATGCGTCTCGAGATTAATTAAGTTCAGAGATCTATTTGGCACATTTTTCAAGGCAATATCACACACATTTTCTATAACCGATCAAAGTGAAAGAATTGAGATCCTTGATGACTTATTAGAACGCTGAAAATAACTTTGAGTTAACAATTAACTCGAATTGATTTTTAAACTGACAAAAATTATAGGTTCGAATCTCACCGGGTTTGTTAATCTCCACATTTATTCGTAAAGTCGTCTACGTTCGCTTAATTTCCATCTTTGGTCAATTTAGGCTTTGTGTATTATGTTTTTACAATTTGAGACTTTAAACCAACTTTTAATGATATTGTTGCAAAATTTGAATTCTAATTTTTATTTATTTTGAAGAAAAATATTTTTTGGATTTTTCAAAATTTTATGATTTTTTTAAAGCATTTTTGAAAATTTGTGAAGTTTTAGAAAGACGCACTTGTGACCCCCCCCCCCCCCCCCCCAACTTAGACTTTTTCATTGTCCTCAAGCAAAAATGACTAAAATCTAACTCAAAGAGAATTAAAAGTGCGAGAAAATAAAATGATCAAATGAGACAGAAATGCAGAATTTTTTTATAGATACTTAACACCTGTGTTACAAAGGAGAGGGGAGAACACACAACTAACATTTTTAAACAACCACCACAACACACAAACAACAAACAACAGACATGGGATTCACTGGGGAGGTGGATTTGAGGGTCCGGGTGCACTGGGATCATATGGATCATAGAAGAAAGTTGGGGGAGGTCCACCTAAGTTGAGCTAGTACAAGTGGGCTTGGTGATGATGCATCATGCTCGTGTCCCTTCGGTAGGCCTCTTGATCCCATTGATAGGCCTCTTGGTCTCGATTTTATTGTGTGAGGAAATTGTCAAAATGGGTTTCCACCGTCAAAAGGCGCCTATCAAAATCTTCACCCGGTGGCTCAAAGTCTGAGTCATCGTCCTCATCGTACTCTTCTTCTTCTACCCCATCCATATCGAAATCCTCAGCCTCGGTCTCTTTAACATGGATCTCCTCCTCTGCATCTACATCAACAACCACTCGGGCTTCTCGAAGGGCATCCCTTTGCTGGGCACTCTTAGTGCGTGACACTTTCGCAATGGGCTCCGGGAGGTGTGGGAAAGAGCGAGGTGGATGGATGCCGGCATCGACAAGGATGGAGTTTATGAGACGTGAATATGGGAGGGGCACCGCACCTTTTTGCTGCAAGGCCATGTACAGAATATCGGTGTAAAGCATGCAGGCCAGATTGAGAGTGAAGTTTGGATAAAAAAGGTGGTAGACGAGGGTAGCTTGGCGAGGGCGCATTGCCGAGTCGTTTGTGGTTTGAAGTAAGTTGACGCACACAATATGAAAGGTAATGTGCGCCTTATCATTTAGGCATCCCACGGGGAAGGTTCCCCTTTCCCAAATCTCATTGGGTGCGAGACGGTCGATACATAGCTGTTTCGGGATGGTGGGGTAGTTATAGATGTTCGGGTGTGGGAATCCCTTGGCAGAAAGTTTGCGAGATAGAATAGCCAAGGATAAAGGGATGGGGCGGCCGTCGATAAAAGTTTGGCTCTCAAACTCGCCCCTGTGGACGAGTGAGACATAAAAAGAGCGGACCTCGTCGGCCCAAACGAAATTATGTGGTTCGACGAGGTATTGCGTCCACCCCCTCCGGCTGAAAAGAGTGGTGATCGAGCGGGGCAGCTCATCCCAGTTGACGACGCGCTCGGTGTGAATTTGGCGGGAGAGGCTAAAGTTTTTTTCACACCACATGCGCTCCATGTGAGAGCGGTATTCCCCATTGCCGTTGTGCAGAATCTCGGTGGACATGTATCTTAGGGAAAAGCGGGATTTTCCATTGATATTTCTGGGAATATTTGAAATGGGAGAGAAAAGGGTTAGAGAGGTGAGATGTGATGGAGGTGTGGATGGAAATGTAGGGGAGAGGTGTAATTTATAGGCGGTGGAGAGGGTTGGGGGGAAAGAATTTGGAGGGAAAAAGGGGATGGATGTTTGGAGGGAAAAAGCGGAAGGAATGGAGAGATTGGGGGAAGGGTGGTCATCTCGGGAAGGGGCATCCTTCAGAATCCGAACCGATCCGGTTCTAGATTTTATTTTTATTTTTTGATTTATCAAAACCGAACCGATCCGGTTAGGGGGATTTGGTTCGGTTTGCCTTAGGCAGAACCCTCTCACTTAGAATGCTGAAACTAGAATCTCACACCCTTGAATTTTTGGACACTCTCTTACTTATTCTCACACCTGGACTTCCTCATAATGTGCGTGTTGGTGTGCCTAATCCGAACCCTCACCTCTCGTAACCTACCTATGGACTCTAACTAATATTCCTACGTAAAGCAACTATACACAAGAATTCACCCTATACGCGTCGGGGGTGAGACGACCTCTCAGTTCAAGATCATTTTACTCCATAAACGGGGTCCGACAACCAAATGGTGTCGATTTCTTCTACGCATTCCTCCACATACAACTTTAGGCGCTGTCCAATGACTTTAAACGTGTCCCCCCTTTTGGGTCTTTTAATTCTACATCTTCTTGGGGGAAAACGCTTCTCACAACGAATGGACCAATCCACCGGGATCGTAATTTACCCGAAAATAGATGAAGTCGGGAGTTATAGAGGAGTACCTTTTGTCCCAGTTGAAACTCTTTTCGTCGGATAATTTTATCATGTGCTAGTTTCAGCCGGGCTTTTGCAATCTTGGCATTCTCATACGCATCATTGCGTATCTCCTCTAACTCAATCAGTTGAAGCTTGTGAGCTTCACCGGCTTTGTCCATATAATAATTTAATCTCTTAATGGCCCAATACGCTTTGTGCTCTAACTCAAAGGGAAGATGGCAAGGTTTGCCATGCACAAAGAAAAATGGGGACATTCTGAGTAGGTTCTTGTATGCGGTACGGTAGGCCCATAGAGAATCGTTCAATCGAAGGGACCAATCTTTACGATTGGGATTGACGGTCTTCTCTAGTATGTGCTTGATTTTAGAATTTTCCAATTCAGACTGTCAATTCATTTGTGGGTGGTATGTTGTTCCTACCTTGTGAATGACACCACACTTTTTCATAAGTCTTTCAAACGGCTTATCGTAAAAGTGGGTACCATTATCACTAATTACTGCTTTAGGTGTACCAAAGCGAGAAAGTATGTGTTCATGCAGGAACTTTATCACCATTTTATTGTCATTAGTCTTGGTAGCTATAACTTCCACTCATTTAGAAACATAGTCTACCGCGACTAGGATGTATAGGTATCCAAAGGACGGGGGAAAAGGGCCCATGAAGTCAATACCCCAGCAGTCGAAGATCTCAATGATGAGAATCGGGCTTAATGGCATCATATCTCGTCGGATAATTGCTCCCATCCGTTGACACTTATCGCAAGATTTACAATAATTGTTAACATCCCGGAACATTCTAGGCCAGTACAAACCGCATTGGAGAATTTTAGCGGTTGTCTTTTTTATGGAAAAGTGGCCCCCACATACTTCCAAATGAATGAATTGGCTGACTTTGGGAATTTCGTCATCCGGTACACATCGTCAGATGATTTGATCGGCGCAATATTTAAAAAGAAATGGATCATCTTAGAAAAACATGCGCGGCCAAGTGATGAACCTCTTCTTACCTTGCAGTGTCCAATCGGGAGGGACGGCTCCCGTGATAAGATAGTTCACTATATCCGCAAACCAGGGCAAAGAAGAGGTGGCAAAGAGACGCTCATTCGAAAAATACTCGTCTATGGGTGTAGGATCACTAAGCCTATTGGATGAAAGTCGTGATAAGTGATCGGCAACGACATTTTCTACTCCTTTTTTGTCCTTAATGGAGAGATTAAACTCTTGTCGGTGTAGAATCCACCTTATGAGGCGCCGCTTTGTTTCCTTCTTCGTAAGTATATATTTTAAAGTCGCGTGGTCGATGAAACAAGTGATGGGGGAACCGATAAGATAGGACTAAAATTTGTCGAGCGCAAATACTATCGCTAACAACTCCTTCTCCGTGGTGGAGTAATTGAGTTGTGGTCTGGTAAGGGTCTAGCTAGCGTAGTAGATGACATGAGCTTTATTATCTTTTATTTGGCCCAAAACAGCCTCTATCACATAAGCTCGAATGGCAAGGACCAATCTGGAGCTTGTACAATGGGAGAGGACACAAACATGTTTTTTAGTTTTTCAAAAGCGTTTTGGCATGCTTTCGTCCATTCGAATGGGGTGTCCTTCATAAGAAGGTTGCTTATGGGTCTAGTGATGGCACTAAAGTCCTTAATGAACCTTCGATAAAACCCTGTGTGGCCCAAGAAGGAGCGCACATCTTTCAGCGATTTAGGTGGGGGTAGGTCAGTTATGACATCTATTTTTGATCGATCAACCTCGATCCCTTTGGATGAAACGATGTGGCCAAGAACTATACCCACGGTTACCATGAAATGGCATTTTTCCCAATTCAGCACTAAGTTCTTTTCCATATATCGGGCTAGTACTTTCTCAAGATTGGCTAAACATATGTCAAAGGAGGTGCCAAAAACACTAAAGTCATCCATAAACACCTCTAGCCCTCTATCAATCATGTCACTGAATAAGCTCAACATGCACCTTTGAAAGGTTGCCGGTGCATTACACAAGCCAAATGGCATACGTTTGTAGGCAAACGTTCCATAAGGGCAAGTGAATGTTGTTTTCTCTTAATCAAGTACATCTACCTAAATTTGGTTATATCCGGAATAACCATCTATGAAGCAATAATAAGGGTGGACCGCTATTCTTTCAAGCATTTGATCAATAAATGGTAAGGGGAAATGGTATTTCCTAGTTCCCGCGTTGAGTTTTCGGTAATCAGTGCAAATGCGCCATCTAGTGGTGGTACGTTGGGGAACTAACTCTCCCTTGGAATTTTCAATCACAGTCATGCCCGACTTCTTCGAGACAAATTGAATGGGGCTCACCCACTTGCTATCATAGATTGGGTAGATAATATCGGCATCCAACAGTTTTATAATTTCATCTCTCACCACATCTTTCATCATGGGGTTTAGCCGTCTTTGCATTTCTCACGAGGGCTTAACATCCTCTTCGAGGTGAATCTTGTGGGTGCAAATTAGAGGGCTTATCCCCTTTAAATAAACTATGCACCAACCAAAAGCACTTTGGTACTTCCTCAAAATCTTTATTAGTTTACCCTCCTACTCTTCATCTAAGCTAGAGGAGACAATAACAGGAAATGTCTCACTTTTACCTAGGAAAGTATATTTAACATTGGAGGGTAGTTTCTTCAACTCGAGGGTTGGGAATGTGTTGCTAGACGGAACCATGCGTGCGTCTCTTGGTAACTCTTCGAATCGAGAAACCCAATTAGCATCTCTTGCGTTCTCGTCCGACACTCTCTCATCGAGTAAGCCTCTCAACTCCTGTATCTCCCTCTCGAACTCAGTGTGGGATCCCTCACTCTCATAACTAGAAGCTACGCAAGATTCTAAGGCATCTGCACAGTATTTTTTCTGAAAGTTCTCTTCTACAATCTCCTCAATTAAACTCACCGCGTGAAGATCATCTTCTTCCCGTGCCTGTTGGGCTATGTTGAAGATGTTTGTTTCTAATGTCATATTCCCAAAAGTGATTTGCATCTGCCCATTTCTAGTATTGATGACTGCATTAGCCGTGGCTAAAAATGGGCATCCAAGGATGATGGGAACATGATTTTTTGAGGCGAAGGAGGGATCTGTGTCCCAACTGGAAAAATTTATCGGGAAGTAGAAAGTGTTCACTTAAACTATCACGTCCTCAACTATACCCCTTGGTATCTTCACGGTTCGATCTGCTAACTGGAGAGTGATCCTTGTGGGATTAATATCACCCAGATCAATTTTCTTATAAATAGAATAGGGGAGGATATTGACACTTGCCCCTAAATCGAGTAAGGCCTTTTCGAATTTGTTCTCTCCAATGGTGCAGGAAATGGTGGGGGCACCGAAATCTTTATATTTAAGTGGGAGATCATTAAGAAGGACTGAGATCACGTTTTGTGCTAGAAAAATGTTCCTCTTTACCTTCATCCTCCTCTTGACTGTCAATAAGTATTTTATGGCTTTTGCATAGGATGGAATTTGCCTTATTGCGTCGAGGAACGATAAGTTCAACTTTACGTTCTTAAGTACTTCCGGCACTTCTTCAATTATGGTTCCTTTATGGGAAGGAGCCAACCTTTGAGGAAATGGCGCAGCGGAGGGTGGTTTTACAACTACCTCGGGCTCACTAGTGTTTTACTTTTCACTCTTTTTCAAGGAGATATCTTCGGCCTCTTTCGTGCCGGGCGAATTCTCTTTGTCTTTTGAAATGGCGTGTGGGGGAGGTGATAAATCAACAACCCTACCACTAAGAATAGTGGTTATCTCTTGGAAGTGCTTCTGGTGTTCGGCAGATGTGGAGCTAACACTAGGTTAACCTTGGGGAGGTCTTTGGCCTTGGGCAGGAAACTTACCCTTCTCTTGGGTGCTCAATGCGGCTTGCATCTTGGAGATGTTTACATTTATTTCGGTGCACAAGCGTTAATATCGAGCATTGTGTGCACCTTGAGAATTTATGAATTGGTTCATTGTATCCTCGAGGCTCCTCTGCTGTGGGGATACATATGGGACTGGAGGTGGTGGCGCTTGTTTGTATTGAGGAGGTGGGATAACCTGTGAATGTGGGTTCATCGCAGCTTGTGGTTATCCATAGTTGAAATAAGGATGGTTCTTCCAGGAAGGGTTGTAAGAACTCCCATGAGGGGCATTAAAATTCCCCTTGAATCCTCCTATAGCATCCACCTGCTCGGTGTGCATGGCCTTGTAGGCAGAGATCGCTAGGCAGGCCTTTGTGGAGTGGCCTGCCTCACAGATAGCACACACTTTTTCTTTCGAACCATGGTTGGATCCGAAGATGTTTCTTAATCGACCATAAAACCACTCCTTCTTATCTCTCTGAAACTGATCAAATTGATGGTCTATTAAGGTGTTTCTATCCAAATGGTATAGACCGGAGGCAGTTTGATTTGTAGATGGTTGTCTAGGTCGAGCTTGGTTGGGATCAGATGTGTCCCATGCTTAAGTAGTCTCTGCGACATACTTAAGGTCGTACTCAACATCACATGCGTCTAGATCCCAAAAGGGTCTTTCACACATCGTTTGAACAAGTTGTTTGGAAGCTATTGTCAACCCATTATGGAAGAAAGATATCACTAGGTGTTTGTCAAAACTATGATAGGGGCATGCCCTTATTAACTCTTGGAACCATTCCCAACATATGTTAAAAGACTCATTATTGTGTTGTCGAAAATCTTGGATTTGAGTCTTAGCAGAGTTGGTCTTGTGATGCGAATAGAATTTTGAGATAAACTTGGACTGCATATCTCTCCAGGAAGTGACGGAGTTCGGGGGTAGAGACCATAGCCAAGTCTTGGATTTATCCTTTAAGGAGAAAGGAAAAAGCTTTAGGCGAATGACATCTTGCGTGCAAGTTTGATCACCAAATGTGTCACATGCCTCTTTGAACTCACGAATATGCAGGTATGGTTTCTTGAATCCATGCCATGAAACGTAGGGAGAATCTGTATCATCCCATTGAGAAAGTGGAACTAACTGGCAGTATACGAAAGTAAAATGCAACTAGGTGTGACAGTCTGCTCAGTAAAAAGTAAGTCTTTCATGGGACGATAGGTAATATCTCCCTCTTTAGTACCGAAACTCGCTACGTCAGACAATGTAGCCGCGCTCTCTTCAAATGATTCCATGTACTCACTCGATGTCCTAGAGGTGTGACTCGAAGTTTGACTTAGGATGTAGCTACTGATAGAGTGCTCAGGAGTAGGAATTGGAAACCAGAAATGTGGGACACGAGGTGTGTGGGGGCTTTCAGAGTTATACTCAACTATAGGATTTTTGTGGATTTTGACTGAAGTATTATGAGGAGTCTGAGTGTGTTCAGAATTTTGCATTAAAGGCTTTGAGAGATGATGAGAATTTTTTTTCTATTTTAAGATTTTTTTTTTTAATTTTTGGTCAAATTTTAGATTGACTTAATCTGACCTAAGTCTACCTAAATCCCCGGCAACGGCACCAAAAACTTGATGTGACCACAAATGTGTCTAGTGTGCGTACTATTTAGGCTCAAGTGCAAGCCTGTCGCTCAAGTAATAATTCGATAAGTCGGGTATCGATCCTCAAGGAAATAAGATGAACGGAGTCATAACGACGTTGGACAGACGAAGAAAACCTAACTTTGACTAATTTGATTTGATTTGCGAAACAACTACAACTATATGCAATTTTGACAATGATTAACTAATCAAATTATGAATAAATGAAATGCAATTATTCTAACGCAAAATTACGAACGAATTGACTAAAACTTTAACTATGAAAGGAGAAAGATAGGTCAGGTTACAATCCCCCACACCCTAGTAATTCACTTTGTAAGATACTAGATTCATAATTAAAGCTTTAAATGAATCCGACCTTTTAATACTCCTAAGTATTACATATATGAGGGATCGTAGCCTGCACAGTACATAAGCAAAAGGTTGGATTAAGATTTGGTCTTTATTTGCCCTAAGTATTACACATATGAGGGATCGTAGCCCGCAGTATGTAAGCAGAGGCTGAATTAAAGTAGTATCACATGAACTACGATACAATTCATCTAAGGTTTTAATTCTGACTTCTATTTCCACTATCGTGATTCACATCGGGTGGGGTTTATGCACCCCGACCCTTAAAAACTTAGTCGGACATATTAAAACTAGAAGAAAACATGTTTGGAATGAAAGAAAATATTTTTACTACTGAATGAAGATGAAGAATGATGAAATTGCTATTAGAGAAGTAACTACTGCAATAATGAAAGCAAGAATTAGAATGGTATTACTTGAATTGCAAAACTTGAATCAAAACTAGGGTTTCTTTGTTGTTGTCTTCTCTAACTAATTTCAAAGCTTCGCTAATGAATCAGAAGCCTCCCTCAATGTCTGGGAGGTTTTTATAATTTATAATCTATGATTTCTAAGAGTTTCAACCATGCAGGACTCTAATTTTACAAGTGGATGAGTTTGAATTTATGATACCCGAACCGATCCCCTTAAGGTGATTCGGTTCGGATACATCTTTGACAAAAAATTTTCCACGAACCGATTCGGTTCGTTTTTCCTCTCTTTGGTTCGGTTCCATCTCTCAGTGCTTTACAGGATGTTCTTCAAGTATAGGATCGGTTCATTTTTCTCCCTCTTCGGTTCGGTTCCATCTTGTTAGTTCTTCACAGGAAGTTTCCCAGGATAGGATCGGTTCTTTTTCCAACCCATTTGGTTCGGTTCCTTCTTTTCAAGAACTTTTCCTCCTTGTATTTTTAAAGATTTGTAACTTTTGGTCTGGAACTCGGATTAAGATGCCGATCCTTCCTTGTGCACTAAATACCTTCAAAATAGATAGAAAATACACAAAACTCGGCGTACTAATTAGAAACTATCAATAGCGATGATATGAGATAAATCCACTCGAAATACACTTTGCAGAGCGATAAAATATTCTAAATTAAGGGGATAAATGGGAAGAATTTATGCCTATTCATGGCCCCATCCAAAGTTTTTGCAACGATCATGAATTTAGGCATTACTTCAGCTCTGTAGCATATCCCCAGACCAATGATCAAGTTAAAGCTTCCAATAAGATAATGATTGATGGACTAAAGAAACGACTGGAACGGGCCAAAGGAGCTTGGGCGAATGAATTACCCCACATCCTCTGGGCCTATTGCACCCCTTCAAGGCGAGCAACTGGGGAAACATCCTTTGCACTCACATATGTAATGGAAGCAGTTATTCCGCTAGAAACTGCTTTCCCTACCATGAGGTCTACGTTGGTCGACTAAGGCCACAATGATAAAGCATTGCTCACTGAACTTGACTTAACTGATGAACGACGAGAATTAGATCTAGTTAAACTGGCATCCTACTAGTAGCAAGTAGCCAAATAGTTCAACTATAAAGTCAATCCAAGTAAATTTCAAGTTGGGTACTATGTCCTGAGGAAAGTCCTTGGCAGTGCTGTGAAACCAACTGATGGAAAACTGGACCAAACTGGGAAGGACCTTTCAAGGTAGTGAGGAATGACTTACAAGGAGCTTATCACTTGGAAAAGTTGGAGGGCAGGGAGATACCAAGGGCTTGGAATACATCCAACCTGAAGAAATTCTACTTTTAGATTTCTCTATCCATGCACCATTAGTTTAGGCAAATTTTTATTTTACAAACTATTGTTTCTCTTTGTTTATGACTTCGATTAATAAAACTCTATTAGACCCAACATTCTATATGTATTGGTTGTCTTGAATGTATTTTATTATATGCACCCTTTCCAAGTTATAAGATCCACTCTTTTTATAAGTATAATAGAATTCCTGGATTACAGTGAGTTAGCTAGCTTACTTCAGTCAAAGGATCTTTTGAACCAGGCTCTTATGATTGCAACACAGTGGTTAGGACTATCCTAGCTTAACTTGCTCAAAGCATAATTAGCAGGGTCAACAGGCAATAACCCTCCTCAGGCCTTTATTCCAAAACAAAATTGGACTCCTAGGTTGCTTCGGTAATTAATAAACACCTATAGGGGATCGTTAGGCAATATAGCCAACTCAGTTTGGCTCCAAAATCCTGCTCGGGTGGGTTACCCATTAATCAGGTGTATTCTCGCCATTGCCCTACTTAGGCCTAAGGTAGTGTGACGACTCGACCCAAAAGGTAAAGTGGGTGGAATGGTATGACTAAGGCTTACTGGACTGGGGGAATGTTCAATTGAAATTAAACTCTAAATGACATTTAGTCAGCTGAAGTTCCCAGAATAATTAGAGTTTATTAGTAAGTCAAAAGAAAGGAACACAAGTTTAGTCGGCCTATGCCCAAAACATAAATATTTTATTTCTTGCTAAGAATTACATAGTTATATGTACAACATTAATGAAATAAATTAACCCTAAGAAGATCCAGGTCGCTGGGCAAGGTAGTCCGCTACTCGAGCTCTCTGACCATCATCAGGGTGAGGGGTGAAGCTCTCCACAGCCTCCTCCGAGCTCGATTCCAGTATCTGCCTTGGAATAACATCTATAGGGATCCATCGATCATCCCTTCGAAAGGGATTTGTCTCCAAGATGGGGGGAGTGATATCATGCCTATAACACATGGGAGAGTTTTTGGTAACCATCAACTCCTTGAGGACACTTAGCCATCCTCTAATAAAGGATAACTCTTCCATTTCTTTCTGCTTTATGGGGGCATCTATCTAGCCTTGGTCATAGCCGTCAGCCTACACCTGTCGATAGCCCTTTCAAAATAAATGTCATAGATTTGTGACGTCTCTTTGTAGTCCGACAGTGATTACGTATGCTCACTGAATGTTCCCCTTCAGCTCGACAATCTTCCTCTAAGAACTGCCGTCATCTCTCATATCTCATCACGTGGATGACGATGAGGAACCTTAAATAACCCGAGGATCACTGCTTGGATCATTTTACTTAAGGTGCGCAATCTCTCTCCTTAAGGCATTATTTTCCTACTATATAACCTCCCCAACTTGATTGATCTTGGATGCATCCAATAGCGAAGCCTTCAGAGCATCCATCTTTTCTTGAACGGAGGCACTAACCTCCTCCATCTCTGCAAGCCTATCCTTCAGTCTGGCAACTACATCGGACTGATCTTTATACCCTTGATTCCTTTCCTTAAGGGATTTATAAATCTTGATAAAAGCTTCGCGAACTTGGTCGCTTACATTCGAACCAAGGATTTTTCCTAAACGAGAGGTGGCAGGAATGAAATCATCAATATTGACAAACTACATGACACCGAACACACAAAACCCATATATCAATGAATACATAAATATAATCTCTTTATTTCATTAAACAATAGCACTGGCCAGGTACAGATACATCAAATGATAAAACGAAAGAACAGAAAATACACACGTAAAGGAAAAAAGCCTAAAAGTGTACTAGGTGACCTCAACCTGCTCGATAGGGATTGGATCCTTCCCCTTGTTGGCGATAACCTCGCTCGTCTTAACATCAAGTACAACTCCCTCGCTCGGGGTAAGATTCACTCTATGGTCGCTAGCAGGGATATCAGCAACAGGAGCAGTAGTAGTCTGAGCAGTAGGGACTTCTTCATAAATGACCAGTTTGGGACCAGGTTTGTGCTCGTCGAATAGAGAAGAGTCAGCAGCAGCTCCAACAGCAACTAAGTCTCGATCCCAACCTTTCTTAAAGTTTTCTCGACTGATATACTTGATCTATTTTTTAACATCTTCATATGCTGCCTCCCAGCCCTCATTGTAGCCACTGTATCTAACGGTAGCCACCTCCGTTTCCAAACTCTTCACCTACTCAGCAAGACCTTTATTTTCAATTGTGATGTACATTTTACTCGCCACGACCATCTCGTAGGCCTTACGGAGTTTCTTTAGCTCCTTGGTCACTTCAGCCCTCTCCTTGGCAAAAGAAGCCTCAGCCTTTGTAAGAGCCTTCACGGAGGACTTTTGGGCCTCCTGGCAGTCTTTAGGCTCTTCTCGAGCTTGGACTTCCTCCTCGCAACCTCATTTTGACTGCGACAAAGGATGATATAGTCAGACATAAACTGCAGAAAGAGATAAAGGTTAGTGAACCGAGCTCAAAGAAATTACAGGTCAAAGGAATAGAGAAAAGGGGAAGTGGCCTTACTAAAGCAAGCCCTTGATCTGCTTTCAGGGTTAACAAGTTTGGGCCCATGTTTGAAGACCACTCACGGTCCTCCATGAGCATAGCTCTCTCGAGTATCATTGGGGAAAGATGTGGGGTTAGAGCCATTGAGACCCCCTCGACTGGGACAACTACAGGTACAAGAGAAGCCTGTGCTTTTTTCGTCCTCTCTTCTCCTCTCTTTTCCTCTCCACATGTCCTCTTATTTCTTCTTCTTCTACCCCTCTCTCTCTCTCTCTCTCTCTCTCTCATCTTCTTCTTTCCTCTTCCTCTCCACCTATTTCTCATGATCTGCTGTCTGGGAACCACTAGCAGTATCCCCAGACCTTGGTTTTTTTATTTTCATCCTGTTTGATAGCGGTACATCATCATCGTCATCATCACAGATCAAGTTTTTTCTTCTAGGGGAGCCATATCTTTCTCGCTAGAACTTTTTGACATGGAATCTCTTGAACTAGAACCTTCCTCATTGGACCTCTCTCCACCAGATTCTTCCTCGCTGGATCCCTCCTTACTGGATCCTACCTCACCACTACCACCTCTGCCACCGACAACAACACCAGTCTCTGAGTTGATCTTCTCCTCGTCGTCTATCTCGATGGGTTCGAGAGTACATTCTTCATCTTCTTCTTCCTATGGGATATCAAGATGGGGAATAGAGTCAACTGGACGGGTGATGAAACTGATGGTAGTGTTCTTATATTCCAACAAGAAGGTAACCGACCTTGGGTGCTCACCTTCTACAATGGAGTCCCTTATTTTCTAAGCTTTAATCAACTCCGCAGCACATATCTCGTGAAGAGAAGGCTCTTGATTATTAGACTTCGCTGAAAAAGAAAAGAAAATATCAGAGGAAGATCACATTAGAGCAACATGCAATATGCTACAAGGTTAGACAACAACCTATATACTCCTCCCCATATGTAGGGATCCGAGGTCCCCTCTACCTTGCTCCCCCTACTTAGGGATGTAATTTCTAGTTCCTAGAAATGAACCCCTCAGACCAATAGTTTTTATGGGAATCAGGTAGGTTCATTACAAATACCCTATCTGGACTCCTTGCTTTTAAATAAAGAAGACCAGAGCTCGTGTGAGAAAAGGTATAACAAAAGCAAATTTCAACCAATCCTAAGTTGGTTCCCTAAAGTTTGTTTATTCTACGGATTCCATTTACAATTTTCCAAACATTTGGAGAACACTGAGCTGGAACTATATCGAAGTATCGAAGGAAATGCAAGAACAGGCGATCTGGGGGAAAGGTTAAACCCCCTTGAGACAGTAGAAGAATATGAATCCAGTGGCCATACTCAATGTTATGGACATGATGAGGAACAGGGGCATACTAAATATCCACCCAGATGGGGATATTGTAGCAGTTCTTGAATTCAACCAAAGATTTATTGTCTACTATTGCCATGAGAAAACACTATCTACAGTAGAATGAAAATCAACAACGAAAGGAAATATAAAAAGAGACTGAGAACTTATAAGGAAAGAATAAAGCTTGAAATGATGGAAAACCAGAAATTTTGAAGATGAAGAGCAAACGACGGCTTGGGAGCAAGAGATAGTTTGGAAGTGGAGGAAGCAAAGAGTTGAAATGACGATAGAATCATCCAACACTTTAGTCTAAACTCCTCAATGATGGCACACAATGATCGAAGAAGATTTGGCCCTTAAACTCCTTGCCAAATGACGATACACGCCCCTTCAGATTGAACGAATTATAAAAATTCTATTGTTGAGGGACGAGGAGTTACTTTTTAAAATTTGTGAGCCCAAATTGTGACCCCAAAATTTTTAGGGGAAATTGTGGGTACCTATTATCGACCAAGACCATAAGAGTAGCTGAACAAGCCCAAATAAATGAATCAGGTGCCTGACCCAAATTATGAGTCTTGAGTAACAGTTAGAGTAAAAGATGTGGCCGAGTCTATCCCCAAAAATCTCAGAGAGATATTCGTGTGATACATGGCCAATGTGTTAGTTACCAACACTTTCCCTTAACTGAATATATATTGTACCCCTAGCCCGGGGTATAGGGGTATGTAGAAAAATACCATCTCGAGAGTTACTCAATAAAAATAGTAGTCCTATCTGTGGACGTAGGCAAGTTGTCGAACCATGTAAATTCTTATGTTGTGATTGTGATTGTTTGTTGTTCTTATTTTCTTGGTGATTGTTTTCTTTCATTATTATTTGTGTTGTGATTTTTTTCACCACAAATACCTATATGAATTAAAACATACATGGACTAGATAGCAAGGCAAAGACTCAAAATAAATAAATACCATACATATATATACACAAATATATTAATAACTCACAAGCACATATACATAGGTATAAACACCACACACGACACAAAATACATTAAGCCTTCCACACTCATATGAATTTTTTTTGTATAAATACATGTGGCGAATGGAAGTGAAGGGGTGTGAAATAGAGACTAAAGGATTATACACCCATCAACTAAACATGTTCACGGAGTTTTCATTTGATTGCAAAACTTTATCAAACTTAAATATAGCCTTACGTGACAATGTAAAGTGAACTAACGGAACAAACATACACAATGCACACAAACCTATAATTTTGATGATTATACAAACCAATAGAGTTATGACAAAACTAGCATAACTAGGATACATTGTCATTGTGAAAACCCGTTGATATATCCAACCAAACTTCCTCATTAATATATTTTTCTTTTTCTTTTTCTTTATGAACACACCAACTAAACAATGAAGGCATTGGATAATTTTTTTTTCAATGCCACTTTTTTTACGCCAACTTTCAATGGTGGATTTTCACGCAAAGTAATTTTGTCTTTCGTACCCCGATTCCATTGATAAACAACAACACCATATAAATATTTTTCTATTATTTTTTTAAAATCCGAGAAACGGTTCTTACATGCACAAATCCTCCATAGTCATAGAACTATGTAGATGACTAAATTGCTAGGAGAACATCGCATTTAGCTCAGATATACATAAGAAGTTAAATTTCAAATGAGCTCGTGAATTTGTGGATCAAGGCATATAAAAAGGGGATCCATTAAGCAAGCCAAACTCAAACTACTCATGCAAGCATGATAAATAACACTTTAAGGATTGAAAATCTTAACCAAAAGTTCCAGCCACATGGAAGCAGGGGTGAAATTGGATTCAAACAAAACTATATGCCACATAATGTGTGTCAAACTAAAATACACACAAACAAAAATCGTTTTGAGTTTTTCAAAAAATTAGCCAAACACAAGGACAACCCAAAAGACAAAACAAAAATCTTTTTTTTATTTTTCAATGAGACATAATAAATACAAATTAAATACAAAAGATACACAAGTCATAATTCTAGCAATACATATATGATGAAGTAAGGACTATAAAATGACAAACAAACATACAACTAGCAAGAATATATATGATGCACAAAATCTAGTGTATATAAACAAACCTAACACATTCAACCTTTAGATTTAGCAAGGGAGGTATCACGTGCAAGCAAATGAGAATAAAATATCCTATCTTGTAAATCCGACAAATCGGATCTCCTAACCCAAACAAGTGAAGCGTGATGCTCTCGGGATTTAGTGACGTTGGTGAATTTACCCTTGGATTTCCTAGGACCATTTTAAAGATAAAAAAAACTTCCTAAGGTGACCTTTTCAACCACAATGTGTACAAGTAAAGATCCAGCGGAAAGTAGTACCTAAGGATTGACCTTTTAAAGTGTTCCTAGAGGATTCTATCAAACACACGGATTTGGCTTTATTGTTGGAAGCATTTTGATTATCAAAGCCAATACCACGCGTGCCATTTTTTATTTGGACAGTTCCTAAGATTTTATCAAATTTCTTCGACCTACACTCTAAATCAATTTTGACCCGACTTGAGCCTTTAATCTTTCTTCAAGTTCCACTATTCAAGACTCAAGTAAATGCCTACTAACTTCATATTCAAGAAACCCTTTCTTCATAGCCTCCATTAATCCTCTAAGGCTGTCTCTCTCACCTTCTACGTACTCTAGTTTCTCACGAAGAGATCTCTCACGTGCCTTAAAATATTCTACTAAAACACTCTCATTATTTTCTTTGGAATTTTCTCTCAAACAAGCTTCTAACTTCAAATTATCCCTTTTTTAATTTCAAAGATTCCCCATATAACTCACGAAAAGCTTCTTGAAGTTTCCTCTCTTCAACCTCTTCTTCATTCTCACTCTCATCTCTACCCTCTACACCATCAAACTATTGGGATTCATAAATAATGGCCCCGAAAGTGTCATGTAAAGGTATATCTTCATGGGAAGATTCATTATCGGTGCTCATATGACTTTCCATCAACGCGTTGAAATTGCACTCAATGGGGGAATTGGGTCCCTTTTTCGGTTCACTATCACTTAGGGTGGCATTGTATGAAATTGGTTACTTTCCCTCATTCCTTAGTTTAGTGAGACACTCGAATGCCCTATGTACATAACCCTCACAACCATAACACCTTTTTTGACTCGTCCCTATTAAGATCTTCATTTCTATTTTTAGGGAATTTTTCGACTTTTCTATGCCTAGATTTATCAAATTTCTTGTAATCATTCTTAAGTTTCTCTTTATTAGTCTTAAGAAATTTTCTAAACTTCCCAGTAAACAAAGACATATCATCCGAGTTAATCGCAAACTCATCATCTGAAACCGATGTTTCTTCCTTACGGGCTTTCAAAGCTATGCCCTTATTTTTCTTCTTCTCATCCTTAGAGGGAAACATGTCAAGTTCATGGGTTTGAAAGTTACCTATGAGCTCTTCAAGTTTCGTAGAGTTTAAAGTGTTTAAATAATTTAAAATCGTCCCCTTAGCATTAAATATCTCCGGTAAAGACCTCAAAATTTTCTTTATAACACGATTATCGGGTATCTTTTCTCCCAGATTGAAAGATAAATTAACAATGTCAGACAATTTAGCATAGATCTCACCAAAAGTCTCACTTTCTAGTATTCTAATGGTTTCGAATTGAGTGGTGAGGTTTTGGAGTTTCAAAGCTTTCACGA
This sequence comes from Sambucus nigra, assembly GCA_949130495.1. Classification (NCBI taxonomy): domain Eukaryota; kingdom Viridiplantae; phylum Streptophyta; class Magnoliopsida; order Dipsacales; family Adoxaceae; genus Sambucus; species Sambucus nigra. The sequence goes on along the minus strand of OX422214.1, from coordinate 539,851,394 downwards.
CACTAGTTCCCTTATGGGTGAGTTGGAGTATATCCCATGCCTCCTTAAACATTTCACACGTCATAATTCAGCCTAACTCATCCGGTGTAACTGCATTAAAAAGGGCAATTAAACCACGGGAATTAAAATTAGCTAACTTAATCTTAGTCTCACTCCATCTCTCAACAGGTTTAGGTACAGGAACCTCTCGTTATAGGCATATTAGTGGGGTCCACCCTTTAACTACCGAAAGCCAAACCCGCTCATCTAGGGATCTAAGCGCTGACCTCATACGCACTTTCCAATACGCGTAATTGGAACCATAAAAAATAGAAAATTTTTAAAACGGTGAATTTTTCATTTTTAAACCAAACAAAAATAAGGATCTTAATGTAATAATTTCGCGTTCCTACTCTGATACCACTCCGAAAGAGGAAAAAACCCTAATTTTAAAATTCCAAATACGGGATGGTTCATCAAATATTTCACACTTAAAATTTCTTTAAAGTTGCTATTTAAGGACCCCAACCACCTCTGAGGAGATTTATTAAGAGTTCAAAAGTTATTACTAGAGAGATTAATTACGAACCAGAGAGTCTACTCACCCACTATTGTCATTTATTACGAAGCTTTAATATTTGACAGAGATCATTGAGGGTGGTGGGGGTGTTTTGCTGCCTACCAAGGTGTATCTAGGGTACTCATTTTCTCTCTCTAAGCAAAGTCGCTTCTAAATTCACTACTACCTTCTGAGTTATGCACGAGAGATTTATGAGTTTAAACCAAGTTATCTTCATTGAGTCATGTTTGTATGTCCGGTGGTTAATCAATAGTGTTGCTACTTAACTTATCATTCTCATACTCAAAAGGGGTTACGCCTCCATCTAATCTAAAGTACCCTCTTACATTTGGCAACTCTATTGGGGAGGCATTCTTCTAATCAAGGAGTATGGTACAAGATAACGTTAATCAAAGGCTTAACTTTAATGACATTCAAGATAATGAAGAACACGCGGCGAGAAAGCTAGAGGTTTCAAGGGATGGGGTTCCTCGGGTAGAGGTACCTCCAGTTCAGGCGGCAACAGGTGTCCCAGGAGCGGCACAGGATTCAATGAGCACTGGGTTGGGACCAACTCAAGTGGAACTCCTTATGAATAAATTTTACAAGTTTTTGCAAACTTCTGTAGCTTCAACGGCGTTGGGAGGATTTGAAGCCAATTCCTTCGTAACACCAGGGGCATCCCCAACTGCCCCACCAAGTGCAGTCATAACGGGAACGGTCGCAGCAAGTATACCCTCTATTGTAAATCCAACAGCGGGAACCCTAGGAGTATCAACGTCTCCAACTGTGATGATTTCTCCAGCTGCAATGGGCACGCAACCTATAGTCCCGTTGGTTGTTGCTTCAATGGCACCGCCCATGGAAGAGATGGGGAGGGAGATGCAGAAAGAGTTGCTAAAGTTCATGCAAGCCTCCTCGTAATATCCGGGCGAGGTAACTTCAGCCTATGATGATTTTCAGATGCCTTACCCCCAGGAATATAATAATGAGCACTACCCAAAAGATTATATTCCTCCTATTTTTGAAAAATACACAGGAAATGGTGGAAACTCAAAGGAACATATCAAACGCTTCGTTGAACACTTGGGGCGCATTGTAATAACAAGAAACTCAGGTTGAGGAATTTTTTTAAATCTTTAACCGATAAGGCATACACTTGGTATTCTCACTTAGCTCCCAAGAGTGTTTCCACATGGGAGGAGATGCTCGTTTTGTTTGTCCAGAAGTTCTTTCTGGCGAAAGATGAGTTTACTTTGACCCAACTGGGGAGGGAGAAGCAACGACCCGGGAAATAAGTGGTGGCTTATGTTTAAAGGTTTAGGGAAAGGTCCCTTGATGTGAGGGAGGAGGCCAAAGAGTCCAAGTTATTGCAGATCTGCGCGGAGGGGTTGCTTCCTAAGTACATCTTCCATCTCATTAATGAGACGCGCGAGGGGACTTTTTTGACGTTCCTAAAGGAAGCAAGAAATATCTCATTAGTGGTGCGACCAAATCCAGTGGTGGTACCCATGATGTTTAGGCAGTTGATAAAACCTGTAGGGGGAGGTCTCAGCCCCTACGGGTAGGGTACATCGAGGGAGCATATGGGGGAAAGGTGCCAAAGAAGGACAGCAAGAGGAAGTTTGGAAGAGACAGGGAAGACCCACCACCATTGCTTTGTACAGTGGAGGAGGATGTCAACTGTTACAACGCAATGGTCCAAGGAGGAACGATCTACGAACCAAAGGGCATTCCCGTTAGGGAACCCGATGCTTCAACGAGGGCGGATCCCAAATATTTCCAGATTCATCGAAAGATCCCGCATCCACCAGAGAGTTTTTTCACGCTAAGAAGAATCATCGACAAGTATGTGAAGGCAAGGACGTTGCAAATCCCTCCGCAGAACGTTAACAACAGCCCACTTCCAGCACATGGGGCCAATCTGGTGGTGGCCTATGATAAGGAGGCAGAGAGAGATGAAAGAGAGTTAACGACGAAGAAGGGGGAGTTCAAAGAAGCTTTGGAAGATTGTACTAAGGGAATGGCTAACGTAGTATTAGCCTACGATAAAGCAAGCGCTAAAGATATGGAGGATGTATACAGCGTTGAAGGGGAGGAAGCATACCAATTCATAGAATACTGTTCAGTTTCAAAATCCCCAAAGTTCACCTAGTTCTTTGACCAAGTAGGGATACCGAAGGAGAGTAGATTATAAATAACCCAGGAAATCCTTGACATTGTGAGGAAGAACGCAGTCCCTTCGCTGAGATGGAAGAGACCCATGGCCAGTTTGGTAAAGAGGTTTCTGTTAGAAGTAACTTTCAGCGATGCAGATAGGGCCGTAAGGTTCCCTCATAACAGGCCATTATATGTGACCTCCAGCGTCAACGAAGTTAGTTTTGCAAGGACTCTTATGGATGGGGGAGCTTCCATCAATATTATGCCAATAAACTCTTTCCATACAGCTAATATTTCGGAAGAAAGGTTAGTCCCCATGCCTTTGGTGATTTTGGGATATGACAACCAGTCTTCCAAGTCCATTGGGTACGTGAATGTTGGGATTGTGATGGGAAATATGAGTTCCCATATCAAGTTCCAAATAATAAAGAGTGCAACTTCCTACCATCTACAAATAGGAATAGTGTGGATGCACAACTAAGGGCTAGTCCCTTCGACGTATCACTAATGCTCCAAAGAAAATATCAAGGGAACGAAGGTAACCATTAAGGCTACGAAGAGGCCCTTCCCTGTCGAGGAAGCTCACTTGGTAGATATGGAATTTTACACAGAATGAGACGAGGATGTCTGGGTCCTAACGAGAATAATGGAGGGAGCATGGGTTCTTACGATCATAGAAAGGATGGGGCCCTTGAACGAGTAGAATAAAGAAGTTGCAAGCAGGAAAGGAGTGATAGCCGAAGAAGCCCATCAGGTGCTCCCTCAGCCCCAAAACATTTCGAAGAAGCTCAAAGACAGGATGAGGCCTAGAGTGGACCCAATAGAGCATGAGGTTAAACGACAAAGCGTGCTGAGTCGATTTTCAGAAGGAAGAGTTGTTGAGGCTTCTAGGGAAAAAAAGGAAGGCAGTGGTGACTACCAATAGACAGTGCAAAAAGGTAGTCATAGAAGAAGGAAATGTGGTTTATTGATTATAATGGTGTGAGTGGGTGGCTGAAGGAACTGATAATGAGGTCTACCCGATATATGAATGCTTTTTGGTGGATCAACGGGGATAATGTATGGTGATAGATAACTCCAACATACAGGAATTTATGGAAGAAGTCGCCAATGAACTAGATTACATGGCAGATCAACTAAAGTTTCTTGCACAAGAGTTGGAGCAGTTGAACTTTACGAAAGAAGGGGAGGATCCAAGGCCTATTTTTATCTCGAAAGACCTCAGTAAAGGGAAATGAGAGGCCTTGGTTGAGTTGATTCGGGAGTTCATAGACGCTTTTGCATGGAAGTATGCATCGATGGAAGTGCTGGACGAGGAAGTGAGATGCCACAAGTTGAACGTGATGCCTTCAGCCATTCCAGTGAAGCAAGCAACGAAAATGTACAAGCCTGAGCTAGACTTGAAGATCAAAGAAGAGGTCCAATGCTTATTGACGACAGGGTTCATTAAACCGATACAACACCCACTTTGGCTGTCTAGTATCGTTCCAGTGGGAAAGAAAGAAAAAAATCAAATAAGGATCTATGTGGATTTTAGAGACTTGAATAGGGCTTGCCCCAAGGATGAGTTCCTTCTACCCTCCATCGATATCATGATAGATGCAACGACTGGCCATGAGATGTATATCTTCATGGATGGGTATGTAGGGTATAACCAGATCAATATGGACCATACGGATGCAGAGAAAATGGTGTTTAGAACCCCATTGGGCAACTTCATGTACAAAGTAATGCCGTTTGGACTCAAGAATGCTGGGGCTACTTATCAGAGAACGATGATGGCCATCTTCCATGACTTCTTTCACAAGTTTATGGAATTTTATGTGGATGATTTGGTCATCAAGTCGAATAAGGAAGAGTCTCATCTAAGAGATTTGAGGAAGGTGTTTGCTCGGTGTAGAAAGTATAAACTCAAGATGAAGCCACTAAAATGTGTCTTTGGAGTAACTAGTGGAAAGTTTTTGGGTTTTGTGGTTGATCAAAAGGGAGTACAGATGGACCAAGAAAAACAGTGAGCAATCTTGAAGATGCCCAATCCAAGAACGACGAAGGAACTGAAGAGTTTCCTGGGTAAAGTTTCTTACCTTAGGAGATTTGTACCAGGATTGGCAGAAATGACGCATCCGTTAATACAGCTCTTGCGAAAGAACACGAAATTCAAGTGGGAGGAGGTCCACAAGGAATCTCTCACTAGACTAAAAAAATTACTCGTTTCACCACAGACCATGGTTCTCCCAGAGGCAGGAATACCGTTGTAGCTATACCTCACATCCACCATGAGGTCCGTTGGAGCTTTATTGGCACAAGAGATTGTTGGGAAAGAACATCCAGTCTATTACCTCAGCAGAATCATACATGGGCCAGAGGTCAAATACAGTAGCTTGGAGAGGCATTTTTTAGCCTTAGTCTTTGTAGCACAAAAACTTAGACATTATATATTATCTTTTACAATTCATATTATAACTAGATGTGATCCTATTAAGTATATGCTCGCAAGAACAATATTGATTGGTAGGGCAGCTAGGTGGTTCCTCATCCTCTCAGAATATGGCTTGAAGTGTGTGGTTCCTCGCACGATCAAGAGCCAGGCGTATGCTGACCTGTTGGCAATCTTCCCCTCTGGAACGTTTGAGCCACCTAAAGAAAGTATTTCAGGAGAGGACTTACAGGATAATTACTTGGACGTAAGTGATGAGGAATGAACAATGCAGTTTGATGGATCTTCGACAAAAAAGAAGGGAGGGACAGGGGTTGTTCTTTCAAAAGGAATGGAGGAGATTTTTCTTTACTACAAATTATATTTCCCTTGTTCCAACAATGAAGCAGAGTATGAAGCGTTAGTGTTGGGGTTGCTGGAGGCCCTTCGAAGGGGGATTTGTTCACTTTGTATCAAAGGTGATTCAAACTTGGTAATTCAATAAGTGAATGGAGAATATGCGTTGAAACACCAGAGCCTGTCACCATACTGAACAATCATTCAGAGGCTTATCTTCCAGTTCGATCGGACCAAGATCAAGAGACATCCCCAAATGATGAACCGACATAGAGATGCCTATACCACCATCGCCCAAAAAATGGTCACGAGGAACGATACAACTACAGTTATGATTCAATGAAGAATGGTTCGTTCGGTGGTACAGTCAATTCTGTCGATAGAAGAGGACGATGAATGGAGGGGAGAGATTAGAACTCAACTGGAATCTGGAGAAGGAGCGATGGAGCTGAGGGAACAAGCCCAATACTTCACAAACTAGGGGAATGTTTACTTCAGAAATATAGGAGGATGGTTATCAAGATGAATCGGCCCAGAAGAAGCAGAGCAGAGATTGAAGAAGACACATGAAGAGCACTGCAAAACAATTGATATACCTCTTTATAGGATAATTCAAAGGGAGGGTTATTTCTGGCTTAGAATGAAGCAGGACGCAGCGGAGGTACAATAGAAGTGCGCTAAGTGCCAGTTATTCTTAGGGGCAACTGAATGTCATTTCGTTAAAGCTCAACCTGACTGGAAGCAACCTTATATTGACTTCATTAATGAGGGATTCATACCAATGGAGAAGATTGATGCGATGGGACTTAAGAGAAGGTCCCCGAGGTTCTACATACAGGAGGGGCAACTTTATCGAAGGGGCTACTTTAGCAGGCAGTTGCGTTGCATCATGAAGGAACAGGTAGCCGAAGTCCTCAAATAAGCGCATGATCCAGCTCACATAGGAGGGGCCAAGTTATATGACCAGTTGATGACGTTGGGGTATTATTGGCCAATAATAGAGAAAGACTCTACTGAGTTCGTTCGAAAGTATAAGGCTTACCAACTTCATGGAAATATGATCCATGCCCCATCGGTGGACCTACACTCCCTGGCAATGCCTTATCCTTTTCATACTTAGGCATTCGACCTGGTAGGGGCAATAAATCCTTCTTCGAGGGTGAAGATATGGATACTAGTAGTAATGGAGTGCTTCACAAAGTGGGATAAAGCGATACCACTAAGAAGGGCAACAATTGGGGTGGTGAGCAACTTCATCAGAGAATACATCATTTTCCATTTTGGGATTCCAAAAGTTATCCTCTCAGATAATGAAACCCCTTTCGTCAATTCATAGGTAACAATGCTCACAAACAAGTACTCCATTATTTATCATACTTCAACGGTGGCATATCCAAAGGACAACGGTCAAGCCGAGGCAACTAACAAAACCTTATTTAATATTTTTGCCAAAATAATGGAGGATTTTCCAGGATCGTGGGATAACAAAATACCAACTGTGTTTTGGGCCTATCGAATAACCAAGAGGAAGCCCACAGGGTATACTCCGTTCTCCCTTATTTATGAGGCTGAGGCGATTCTCTCGGTAGAGTTGGAAGCTCCCTTTGCTCGATATGCCTTGCGAAGTAACATGCTCCCTCAGAATAGACATGTGCAGTTGGAAGCATTGGATGAACACAGAGATAATGCGATGAAGCACTTTCAAATGTACACGAAGCAGCTCTCTAGGGCATATGATAACTTAGTGAGACCAAGGAAGTTTGTGGAGGGAAAACTCATTTTGAAGGCAGCAATGAATCACATCAGGGGCTTCCTCTACCTAAGTTTGCAGTGAATTGGGAGGGACCTTTCATTGTAAAAGAAGCTCACGATTCTGGTTATTGGTTAATCTCTAAGATGGAAGAACACAAGCCATTCAAAATTAATAATAAATGGTTGAAAGTCTATCATGTGTAAGCAATATAAGTTTGGACCACTGATGTATCTAGTTGTTGTTATGAATATACAAGTTCTTTTTTTTTTATATAACTCGAGTGGAGATGAAAGAATTATAAAACTTCATAATATACGCAAACAGTTGCAGCACAAAGAAATGACATGGGAAAATATACATTTTTTTTCATTCATAAACTTTGGGGCATTACAAAATTGGGAGCTATTGCCCAAGAATTACATAAAAAAGAAAAGGAAAATGTTTACAACAAATCATTGACCTAAGAGGAACCAAAGATCAGGAGCAGAGAAAAAATCTCCAGGAAGGCTCTAAGAAGCTGTTAGGAAAGAATGTTGAGCACTTATAGAAACCTCCAATCTCGTTTGAGCTTGTGTATATTTGATGAGGAGTTTCTCTCGTTTCATTTACACTAGATGCAAAGCTTATTTGACATCTTCTACTTCCTTATTAATAGCTTTAAGTAGAGTTGCTAGCTCAGACAACTTAGCCTTCTCAGCCCGTTAATCCTCCTGATGTTTTTTAGCAGCTCCCTCTGGCTATCCAGTCACTGACTCTTCAAATTTTTTAAGTGCGTAATAAGCCAATTAAAACGGAAGCCATCGCAACCTAACTCCCTCAGATAGCCCAGGAATTGGTTGAGGAGGGAGCTGGTAACGTTTAAAGTGGGAGTGCTAATGATATTAGCAACAACGGTAGCTATGACTTAAAGTCTGTAGCTCATCACGGGGATGCTGCAACGCAGGCAATCCATAGTAAAAGTCTCAGGATGGTGGCTTGCAAATTGCTCAACTACCAAGATATGGCTTGCAGGTATTTGAGGGGAATGCTGAAGGACCATGAGACAAAAGGCATGAGGAGATAAGTCGGGCAGAGGGAGCTCACAACCAGATTCTCTCTCGACAGCAGCACCAGTCGTGGAACCTTGATCAATGTGACTAGAATCTTTTGAGATAACGAGTTCCCGATGGGCGAAAGAACTAGTGGAAAATCCTTCTGTGCAACCTGAGAACAGGTAGAAGAAATAATGAGTTAAAAGAAAAAATCTTAACAAGTCTTTTCGTTGTTAAGTCACCGATATAGGTGGAGTTTATGAAAAAATCGTAACATGTGTTTTCGTTGTTAAGTCACTGATATAGGTGGAGTTTATGAAAAGATCTTAACAAGCATTTTCGTTGTTAAGTCGCCATTATAGGTGGAGTTGATGAAAAAATCTTAACAAGCATTTTCGTTGTTAAGTCACCGATGTAGGTGGAGTTTATGAAAAATCTTAACAAACATTTTCGTTGTTAAGTCACCGATATAGGTGGAGTGTATGAAAAATCTTAACAAGTGTGTTCGTTGTTAAGTCGCCGATATAGGTGTAGTGTATGAAAAATCTTAACAAGCATTTTCGTTGTTAAGTCACTAATATAGGTGGAGTGTATAAAAAATCTTAACAAGTGTTTTCGTTGTTAAGTCACCAATATAGGTGGAGTTTATGAAAAATATTAACAAGTGTTTTCAGTGTTAAGCCACCATCATAGGTGAAGTTTGAAAGATTGAGAAATGCAGAGAAATTAGCGAACTACCTCAGCAGTAGTGGGAGCGAGAATGGGAGTCACCGTGGAGGCCATAACAGTAGGAATTGTTGGGGGCAAGCTTATTTCCTCAGAGGCCTCAACGACGCCCTTAACTGAAGAAGCCTCAATGGTCAGTAAAGCTCCCTCACTAGCAAAAGGTACCAAGGCCAGTATAGGAGTTTCACTAGGAGAAGACGATGGACCCCCAAACGATGCCCCAACATGGGTAGGTACAGAAGAACCACCACACTGGGCAAAAGCATCAACCTTGGCCTTGGAAAGATGAAGACCACTAAGAGAAAAGGGGGGTAAGACTTGACAAAAGTTTCAAACATGAAGCTAAGTGTTAGACACGAGGAGAAAACATAGAAAAAGGGAGAAATTCATCTAAGCATTGCTTACCTTCGTTAGGGCACCAAAAAGGGGAACCGCAGTTATAGGTCTCGTTAGCACAGGGGGAAGAAAAATGCCAGCTAACAAAGATGCCATTTCAACCTAAGTCATCCCAACATATTAAAGTTCAACATGATAACCAAATGGATGGCAAAAGAGAAAAGACGTGAGACCTGACAAGTAATAGGTTATATGTTACCTCGGGAGGACTTTTCGCAGCTGGAATGAGGGGCAGAGTAACCTCATGCTGAGGTAATAGTTCAAAAGGGGCTGGGGGAGTTGTTTCTGGTCGAGAAGAGATGCTCACAGACTCAATAGACTCACCTCCCACACCAGCATCATTCTCACGTTGAGAGGCCGAAAGGCGGGAGTAGGTAAGCCCGATCATGGGAGAATGGGGAGGAGTTACATCGGTCTGAGAGGAGCCAAAATGTCCCCCCATAAAAGGGATCACGGGGGGGGGGGGTCTTTCTTCTCCAACTTCCTGCACCAGAGTGATTAAGAGGTAAACAGATGCAGCTTGCCTTAGAAAAAAATGTGAATAAAATCAACAACACACATACATACCTCGGATATAGTGGGAGAATGGGAGGATATAACCACTGGCGAAGGAGGAGAGGAGGAAGCAATAAAGGGAGCTGGGGAGAGATGTACCTCGGGGGTTTATTTCCTATGGGACTTGGTATCCTAAGTCTTCTTCCTCACACCCACAACACCAGTGCCCTGAGGAGCCTTAGAACTCTTCTTCCTATTTGCCCCCGGTTCAGTTGGATCAACCAGGATAGTAGGTAAAGTAGTAGAAGGAGGAACGATCAGAGCGCATCATTGAAACTCGGCATTTATCTGTTCCACCTCAGCCTGAACCTCCCTTCTCAGCTCTTCAGCTACCTCTGCAGACATGGGAGGGGGAACGGAGGCGATAGGGAATGCCTCCAAAGGGGTTTGTGGTTGAGTTTGAGATTTGGATTTTGAGAACTTGGATTTTGAGGAAGTCCCACTCTTGTACTTCCTGGTCCTTTTGGCTGGTGGCTGGGAATGCCCTTCGCCAGTGGCTACTTCGGTTGAAGGGGAAGGCTGTTTGGGGGTTGCAACGGTCTTGGGCTTGGGCGTGGAAGTAGGGATTATGGGTAAATATGGAGGAAGCTAAGTGGGAGGTACTTTGGGGGTTTTGCTTAGAGGTAACTCAATCCCAAGAATGGAATTACCTTTCAGCCCCAGCTCTAGGGCAAAAAATAAAAGAATTAGAGGATACATGGGATCCCCCTCGATGAACTCAGAAATTTGGGCCAACTGTCTCGGCTAGTATTTCTTGGTAAATAGTGGGGTAACGTCCCCTTACCTAGTGATGCTTAGAATAGTGACTCCCCCAGCCATGGTATAACTTACTCCCCACGCAGCAGTTGATGAGAACAGGGAACATGCCTTACTAAAAGAGACTTTGGGATGAGATAACTATAAAACTGGGCGAGGAGCCCCCTAATCAAAATAGAATTGACGGTTGCATCGATAGGGGTTGTACTGCTTGCTAGTGTATCCCTACTCGATGTAGGAAGGCAGGTACCCCGACGAAAACAGAAGGACCACAGCTAGTGAAGGGTCTTCAACAATAAGGTCTAAGGTAGTTTCCTGGACCACCCTTACTTCATGTTTGAAAAAATCCCAAGTATGGAGGAAGATATCCTCTTCGTAAGCCCTCATCATAAAATTCCCAAGTTGATCAATAATAGAGGTCAACTCCTTTCTGCTTTGTCTCTTGTGATAAACAAAGGAGTGTGGGGGGAAAATTGCTTCACCTGAAGGAGGGCTGTTGGTCTTGGCCTCTATGGCGGGGAAACGAACATAAAGGAAGCCTGTCAAAAGGACACAGTTGACAAAGTTGGCCCGGTTATAACGACCAAGAGATCGCTCCATGTCTAAAAGGGTTCTATCAAGCCACGTGTACAGGGATCCAAGTGCAATTACAGCCAGAGGAAGCTTGATACCCCGGGCCAAACGAAGGGATATGTTGATGAGGTCCCTTCGAGGTTGGTCGTTGGGTTTCCCCGTTAAAAGGAAATGAGAAAGAATGAAAAGGATATAGCAAGGAAGCTCCAGCGATGTACCTTGACCAGGGGGATCCTCAGAGGAACTACCTTCAGCAGGATCCCTGAAGAAATAGTTGATAAGAGGAGTGAAAGTGGTTTTATTTGAAGAGTCGATGCAACTTTAGTATATATGTTCCAACTCCAAACAATCAGTAGCCTCCTGGGAATCTAGGGCCTCATCAGAATATGGCTTATGTCATGTTGCCTCAAGGACCAGGAGCTCACACACGTCTTCCAACGTTATCACAAACACACCCCATGCAGTAATGAAAGTGTGAGTGGTAATATTCTAGCGAGATACCAGAATAGGAAGGGCAGCATTATTCTTGGATAGAGTAAACTCACCAAACCACTTGGACCGATGAAGCCCAATTTTGGTGAGGGTATCAGCGTGGGAACTCTGCATATGGGAGTTCCAGGTAGTGAAGTGAGCGGGAGAGCCTCCAGGCCCTTCGAAGTCAATATGGGACCACGGGAAGTCCCCTCGCTCAAGACGAAATTGGAGAGTCCTTCAAGGGGTAGAAAGCCCCAGTTAGCAGCACTTTCATCTTCATCACCTAGCGTCATGACATCATACTTTGCGTTGAAAATGCAAGTCTTGCAAAACCCAACAAAATCATCACCCTTGCCGAATATAGGGGACTAGTGGTAGAAGCGCAGCTGGTTCTGGCAGGCAGCAGTCAAAGAGGTGGAAGTGGAGGTGGTGGCAACAGGGGTGGCAAATAGAGCATTGGTGGCAGACGTGGTAGACGGGTTGTTTGAGGAGACCATTTCAGATGGAAATGAAGTACAAGAAAAGCTTATAAAAAGTACTAGAGAAGTAACAATGGAGCGTATAGAAAGTGAGAATGGTTGCAGACGAAAGGAATGAGGAGAAAAAGACTGGGCAACAATGGAGTTTTTGGGAAAAGTTTCTCTCTCTAAAGTAGACGGGAGTTTTGAAGAAGACGAAGGAAAGAGAAGGGTTTTGAAAAATAGACATTTGAAACCTTTTAAAGAACTCATCCGTTGAGTTTCCTACCACCACACGTGCAAGGCCACCTATAATCATTTCAAATGAACACGTGGCACTTCGGGAAGTGTCTTGACAGTTAAAAAGATAGCGCCATGTCATTAATGAAGTTACGCCCGGGGAATGGAAAAGGGTTTCCTTCTTAAGCAAGTTTGAGTTTTGGTGCCAGAATTTTTGTCAGACATATCCATTAACTCCCAACGAAGACACTGCCCCAACGGTTCAAAAAAGCTACGATGTCCCCTCGCCACAAGCCCAAAAGTTATCTAATTGTGACTCAGCTACATCGGGGAGAATTTCTGCTTTTTTGAACATGGTGAAACGTTACAAGGGAGAACTTCACAAGTGACAATGATAGGGGCAGTCCTAGTGACAAGCTCATGACCTATAACTATGATCCCTACCGGCACAAACAGGAGAATTTCACTTACCAAGAGTCAAAATGGGTATGTGAGAAAGTCAGCAGGTGTATCGGGAGAATTTCAAATAGTCAGACCAGAATGGACAGTGACTAGAAAAAAGTGGTGATGTCCCTTCCCCAAAGAGACAATAAGCCGCAGCGTTTTGATTCAGATACATTAAGGAGAATTTTACTTTTTTCTGGAGATGAAAATCGCAGTGGTTGTAACGAAAGAAAAGATGCCAGAATTTTTTCACGCAGAGAAGGTTCATCGAATTGAGAAGTTTTCATGCAGACATTTCTTGTTCCCACAAAAAATCTCCACACGAAGGGGAAAATGTAGAGGGGGATTGAAGGTAATCCTAAGATTAGAGATAATCCCCCCATTTACAACAGTGTTTGGGATTAAGGCAGCTCAGCATGGCAACTCAGCGTGGCAGCCCAGAGGAATCTTCTAGCGAAGAAAATGACCGAGAGAGCTCGTCCTTTAGTCCTGTTAATTTAGTCTTGTTGTATCTTTTGTTTATATTGACTATGAGATATAGCGTTTGTAATGATGTAACGAGAATAATGATTTTATGTGAGGTCGAACGATACTCGCGAGAGACCAGGCTTGGCAGGGCTTGGGAGAGCTTTCATGCTCTATCAAATGACCTCGCCGTGGGAACTTTGGAGGGACTTGATTTGTATGATTGAGAAGTGAGGCACCGATGGGGCTTGTCCTGACCATCTTAGATACACTTGGTAAAACACCGAAGGACCCTGACCGTGGAACCTCGGGGGAGAGCAACCTTGAGTTCCATCGAGCGTTGGGTTACGAGATAAATAACCCTCTACTTAATGTCACATCCACTTTATCTGATGTCACTAACCAGCTAGGCAATGTCAGACCTGCACTTGAGTAAACCACCGTGGTATTTGGGGTTGTCAGACAGTTGGTGAGCCACCTCTGTGACGGTAGCTCCCCGACACACAGTGGTTAGGCAAAAGTCATATCTTGTCATTTAATGCTTATGACGTGGAGATAATTAGTGCATCAAGTATTTAATGTTTGCGACATAAAGTATGAGGGATGTCTTTCATAAACATTAATGACTGAGTTGCCTCGGGGGTAGTGTGGGGGGATATTTAAGGACCCCAACCACCTCTGAAGAGGGATCAAGTTGTAATTATTAAGAGTTCAGAAGTTATTACTAGAGATATTTATTACGAACCAGAGAGTCTACTCACCCACCATTGTCATTTATTACGAAGCTTTAATATTTGACAGAGATCATTGAAGATGGTGGGGGTGTTTTTTTGCCTACCAAGGTGTATCTAGGGTGCTCATTTTCTCTCTCCCTCTAAGCAAAGTTGCTTCTAAGTTCACTATTACCTTCTGAGTTATACACGAGAGATTTGTGAATTTAAACTGAGTCTATCTTCATTGAGTCGTGTTTGTATGTCCGGTGGTTAATCAATAGTGTTGCTACTTAACTTATCATTACCATACTCAAAAGGGGTTACGCCTCCATCTAATCTAAAGTGTCCTCTTATAATTATACAATTCACTACCATCCAGGGAAGGCAAATCTAGTTGCAGATGATTTGAGTAGAAAGACTTCGAGCAAGTTATCTTATACTAAATGTTTTAGAGTTGATCGCATTATGGAGTTGAGATTGATAGGACTGGAGTTAAAACTAGAAGATAGGGATAGATTCGTTGCTTATGTAAGCATGAGGTCGTTATTATCTACTCGTATTCGTGATTTGCAAACTCAAGATCCTTTTCTTGAGAATAAATGACAAGATGTCAGAGATGGTAAGTCTGATGATTTCTGTATTATTAATGATGGAACTTTATTGTATAAACAACGATTATGTGTGCCTAATATGGATGGATTGAAAGATGAAATTTTAGATGAGTCTCATAATTCCATTTATACTATGCATCCTGGTAGTACTAAAATGTATAGATATTTAAAGGAGCATTATTGGTGGAATAATATGAAGAAAGAAATAGCTAATTTTATGCTAGATGCCTTATAAGTCAGCAAGTGAAAGTTGAGCATTAGAAACCTGTTAGTCTGCTTTCACCCTTGCTAATACTAGAATGGAAATGGGATCATGTAACGATGGATTTTGTGATTGGACTTCCTCGATCTTAGAAGGGATCATATTCGATTTGGGTAGTGGTGGACAGGTTGACCAAGTCAGCTCATTTACTAGCAGTCAAGACTATGTGTACAGTTGATAAATATGATATATTGTATGTTAATTAGATTATTCGATTGCATGGAGCACCTATTTATATTGTTTAAGATAGGGACCCTACTTTTCATCTAGATTTTGGGATAGTTTAAAGTATGCTATGGGTATTAACTTAAAGTTTATTCCATCTTTTCATCCTCAAACGGATGGGCATTCTGAAAGAACCATACAGATTTCGGAGGATATGTTTAGAGTTTGTGTGCTTGATTTCAAAGGTAATTGGGATATATAATTTCCTTTGATAGAAATTTCATATAATAGTCATTTTTAATCTACTATTCGTATGGCGCCATACAACCGTTGTACGTAGACGGTGTCGAACGCCCGTATGTTGGGTTGAAGTTGGTAAAAGGAAGATAAAGGGTCTAGAGTTGATTGAAGTCACCACTGCAAAGGTGAAGATTATTCAAGATGGAATGAGAATAGCTCAAAGCATACAGAAAAGTTGTGCGGATAAATGGCAAAAAGTTTTGGAATTCCAGAAAGGGGATTATGTGTTTCTTCGAATATCATTATGGAAAGGAGTTATGAGGTTTGTAAAGAAAGGGAAATTAAGTCCACACTACATTGGACCTTATGAAAATTCTTGAGAAATTCGGGAGGGTTGCTTACAAGTTAAAATTACCACCAGTGTTAAATCGATTACATGATCTTTTCCATGTTTCTAGGTTGAGAAAGTATGTAGCGGATCCTTCACATGTATTAGTGGAACAACCTATTGAGTTAAAGGAAGTCTTGAGTTATGTGGAAGAACCACCTGCAATTGTGGATAGGAAGGAACAAATACTGAGATCCAAAGTGATCCCACCAATGAAAGTTGTGTGGAAAAGTAATTCCATGGAATAAGATACATGGGAGAGAAAGGATAGCATGAAAAGGGATTATCCATATTTGTTTGATTCAGATAACCAAGGTATGTCAATTTCGAGGATAAAATTTCACAATGGGAGGAGAATTGTGACAACCCGAATATAATTATGATTAATTATATTTGAATCATGTTTGGATTATGTGATATGGGTAATGTGTTATTAATATATTTAATGTTAAGTTATTATGTTTAGTCTAATTCTACCTTCATAAAGCATGAAATATCGAATTAGTTAAAAACATACAATTTTGAAGTTTTCGATAGGAATGTTCATGTTGGAGACCAGTTCTGACCTTTATAACATAACAACTGACTTGAGGTGAAAACTCAATAATTGTAGATATGTGAGCTATGTTTTTAACACAACAAACGGTGCATCAAACGGACATTGTAGTGAGAAATTATCGTATTTTTACGAATAGGGGGTAAAGTAGTCATTTAGCCTTAAATGCTGTTTTGTCTTAAATGGCACCACATGTTATATTTTGATTGGACCAATGGGGTGCCCTTATTTAGACTTATAACCCTTGAAATAAGCTCCTCCTTCAGCATATTTCAGCCATGGAAGCGTTTTATCCTATGGAGAGAGAATCGGGAAGTTTACGAAGAAAGGGCGAGGAGAAGTTAGAGAAAAATTCATAGGAAATTACGTAAAAGTCCCTAAGGTAATTATACTCATAAATCTTGTTATATTTTTGGTATTATTGATTGTAATGATTGATATTATCATTTGTTTACTAAACTTCCATGTCTTGAGGTATAAGTATGAATAGAAGCGAGTTTAAGCAAAGTTGAACGTGTAAATAATGTATATTGCTTCGATTGGAAACCTTGTGTATTCAAATTGCTACATCTTTTTGTATATTTATTGGAATTTAATAATTCTAGTTGAAGATTATAATAGACTCATATATGTTTAACATATCCGAAAATTATGTGAAAATACCAAGAAATGAATCTTTGGTGATAGTTTGCAGTTCAAGTATAAAATATGCCCTAAAAGTGTAAGTATGCACACCACGTGTTCGATGTTTTGCTTTTCATGGCAAATGAACTCTAAACATTATGAAAATTTAATTTTATATTAGTCAATATGTTTATTGATATTGAGTGGAATATCATAGAAAGTTATGATGTAGCGAAATTATGAAACTTCCTGGAAGTTGACTGAACGATTGATGAGACTATAGGGCATATTTGCTATGTGATAAAGAAATGGGCATATTTTTCTCTAAAAAACTTGAAATAGTGTTCCGTCTTTTGTATTAGAATCCTAACATGATAGGTATTTAATTACCAAGAGGAAATGAATGTATGTTGGTCTATGATTTGGATATGTCAAATGAATTAACATGAATTTGGAAGGAACTTCACTTGTGATAAATGATTTGAATAGAATCATATGATGCTTATAAATTAAGATATGTTTGAGATATTCCTTGGATTGTTGATATTCTTATGATGATACTAATAATTTAAGAATGATAGGAAGGGAAGAGGAACCAATTGAACAAGTGTCGGACAAGGAAAAGGAAAAGCCTGATGAGTTGCCAAGGTGAGTGTACTTATGATTTATTTCATATATAAATATGAATATAGATCTCAGAACGGATTTGTTTAAATACTTTGGTATTCAGGATTTGTTTGGACATTAAAATATCCAGGATTTGTTTGGGTTGTATGATCCAGGATTGGTTAGAATACTTCAGTATTCAGGATTTGTTTGGATATTAAAATATCCAAGATTTGTTTGGGTCTTATATGATCCAGGATTAGTTTGAATACTTCGGTATTCAGGATTTGTTTGTATATTAAAATATCCAGGATTTGTTTGGGTCTTATGATCCAGGATTGGTTTGAATACTTCGGTATTCAGGATTTGTTCCGATATTAATTGGATGCTATGAAGGAGTCGACCAATACTTAGCTTAGGTATTTGGCTCAGGAAGGAAGGGGAAGAGCGGATAAGACAGAATATCGGTTGTTCGGCTCTGCGATTATCCCATATAGAAAGAGTTTGGGAATACAGGGATGAGGTGCTGGCACTTCGTCTATGGGCATTGTAGGATGGATTGCAAGCAGTCTTTTATCATAAGTATTCGAACTTGGAACACGGTTATCCAGGATTTGTTTGGGTCTTATAATCCAGGATTGGTTTGAATACCTCGGTATTCAGGATTTGTTTGGATATTAAAATATCTAAGATTTATTTGGGTCTCATGATCCAGGATTGGAATTGGACAAAGTACCAATGATTTGATTTGTCTTATGATAAGGATTTGTTGGAACTTATGTTCCAGGTTTTGTTATTGCCAATGGGCAGAATTGTTTTGATTTCATATCCACGGATTTGATATAAAACTGTTATTTCATAGCAGGGAAGGATTGTTTGGATTTCATATGCACAGATTTGATATAAAACTGTTATTTCATAGTAGGGCAGGATTGTTTGAATTTCATGTTCACAAATTTGATAGAAAATTATTATTTCATAGCAGGGCATGATTATATGGATTATATATCCACAAATTTGATATACAATTGTCATTTCATTATAGAGAAGGATTGTTTGGATTTATATTTTGAGATTTGATATAGAATTGCTCTTTCATAGCAGGGCAGGATTATTTGAATTTTATATCCACAGATTTGATAGAGAACTGTTATTTCATTTTAGGGAAGTAGTACGTCACTAAGCTTAATGCTTACTGGTAGGATATCATATGATTGGTGATTTGAGAGTTGGACCGTTAGAAAGATCTGGGTATTTGACGTGGGGATTTTATCATTGTCACACTAAGGTTTTACTACACTCGCACATCTTATATATTGAGTTTGCATGGGCTGATTTGATGATTGTAATATTTAATCATAGTCAATCATAGTATAGCATGTTCATTTAATTATAACTCTGATGTTAATTACGTTATGGTATAAATAACGTGATTATGTTTATTATACATGAAAAAATATTGATAAATGAATTATATTTCGAGTAGACTGAAGATTATGATTTAATTATAATATAAATGAAATTATTTGAATGGATTTGGGTTTGGGGTGTGACACTTGTCCATCATAAAGAAACGTACTTTCTCGATCCGAATTGCTGGCCTTGTGCTAAGAAACACTTCCAACTTGATTGTGCCTAAGGGATATACTTTTTCACCAGAGAAGATGATCAAGGGCCTGTGATAAGGATCCATTTGGCTAAGCTTCAAGTTTAATTTTAAAAACAGGAGTAGAATATGATGTCTGCCGAGCTCCCATTGTCAATCAATACCCTGGAGCTTATTGAATCTTAGATTTTGAACTTGATTACCAGGGGATCGTCATGGGGATAAAGGACTCCGAAATGGTCATTCTTGGAAAAACCAATCACCAACTTGTCTTTATTGACCTACCTCGGTCGGTCTTGCTTGGCTAGATTGATCGTCTGAATATACGAACAAGCTTGAGCCTCATTGAGGTAAGCTTTTCTTTTAGCAATATGATCTCCTCCTCCAGCGTCTCCACCTGTAATCATCTGACAGTCAAAGGAGCCAAAACTAAGCATAAATACCTCACGTTCAGGTTGCCTGGGTTTCTTAGGTAGATCAGGATCATCTTCCTGATCATCTTAATGAGTTCTATTTTTCTCATCTCTGGGCTTGCATGGAGATTTTAACCTTCGTTGAGTTCCTCTGTCGTCCTGCCGATCAACGAACTTGTCCAATTTTCCTCAGTGGATGAGGGTTTATATTTCGTTTTGTAGAGCAATACAATGATCCGTCGTATGTCTATGGTTTTTATAAAACTCACAGTACTTAGATCTATCCCTCTTCCCAACAGGTGCTCTTAACTTCTCAAGCCATCGTATCTCCTTGCTATGCTTGATTTCCTCCAAAATATGGTGAAGGCATATATTTAATGGAGTATAATTATTATGCATCTGAGTCCGTCATCCATCCTTTGCTTTAATTCTTTCTACTCTTTTTTCTCCTTTTAATCCTTCTTCTCAGTTTTAATCTTAGGTTTTGTTATCGAGATCTTCTTCGCTGCCATTGCTTCCTCAACATTCATTATCTTGGTTGCTTTGGCCATCAATTCAGTCATAGTCTTGGAAAGATATTTGGCAAGAGTGTAATAAAGATCCTTGAGAAGTAATCCACTCATAAGAGTTGTGATGGCTTTCTTTTCCCCATAATCAATCACCTCCAACTTCTCATTGTTAAAGCGAGTGATGTAGTCCCTAGTGCTTTCTCCTACTTTCTATCTCACGCTTCACAAGTGAGCTACTCTCTTTATTAGCTTGTCCTCAAAGAAAAAATTATCGATGAATAGCTCGGCCAGTTGGTTAAAATCAGCAATTTTCCCCCGAGGTAGGCTATTGTACCATACTTGGGCAGGACTCGTTATGGTACCTGAGAATGCCCTACATCTCATCTCGTTAAGGATGAAGTAAATGTCTATTGTTGCTTGGTATTGTTCTATGTGAATAATAGGGTCAATTTTCCCATCATACTTGGTAGTAATAGCAGGAGCTTTGAACTTTGACAGAGTAAGAAATTCCATAATAGCTTGAACAAAAGGAGACCCTTTCACAAAGCTTCGTTGTAAAGGGTTCTTCGCCTTCACCATTTCTCCCAACCTGTCTTCCAACCTCTGGATTGAGCCTTTCCATGCTTGATTACCCAAATTAGATTATGCGATGCATATCGGCTATTTTGACCAACTGTTTGTGCTAAGCTCTCATCCAAAAAGGTCTTCTCGACACAGACAGTTCGTTGGGCACATGATCTGGATTGGGTTGAGACCTCATTTTGGTCGACTGGTCGACGAGTAGGCCTCGACAATGCCCTGAGAATATTTTTACTCCCTCTAGGTCCCAAAGGATCAAAGGGCGATGCTTGGATAAGCCTTTCTAAGGCACCTAGCCTTTAAAGAGATAAAGACTGCTCCTCGTAAGGCTCTGAAGTCCTGAGGGAAGAACTTGTTCCTCAACGATAGGACATGTCTCCAACATCCTGGAGTGGCTATGTCAGCTAGTTTTTGGAGGCGGTGATGGCTTATTTCTATGAATAGACAAGGTAGGAGAGATGGCTTGTAGCATTTGGGACAATTTCCTGATCGTATCTTGTATGGACTCCTGTTTTCTAGCAAGACTAGCTAAGATTCCGTTCAAATCATTATTTATTGGAGGAGCAGATAAAATAGGTGTATTGCCATCATTTCTGGCACTGGACTCAGGAATGTCAGTTATCTTTGAGTTATCGTAAATGAATGAGAGTGAAAATGTTTAGAAATATGTTCTCAGATATGGCACCAATTTGTTGATGTAACAAACTAGACTAGGTCTAATTGTTTAATCACAGATAAATATATGTAAATAAAAAAGAGAGACAAAACATTTTTAAAGTGGTTCGGCTATAAGGGAAAGACTACGTCCATTATGTTTCTTATTACCTTGTATTATGTCTTGCCTTTCGTACTTTGAATGGCCTTAACTTCCATTTGTGAAAAGATTACAATGTATTTATAGCCAAATAAGGAGATAGAGATATGGAATATTAATGGATGAAATGCCTTTATAAATATAGCATTTACACCAGTACATAACATCCATAAGGCTCTTGGTTGTTGGCGTTCTGCTGATTAAGTTGGTCGGCCTTCCTGGAGTTAGTCGTCATTCTGCATATTGGTCGGCGATGCTATAACTTGCTGACTAGGATTCTTGCCATGTAGGATGACATGTGTCCGTCTCTAGTAGGTCCATGTAAGTGGGTGATTGTTGGTATCAACAATTCCTAATATAGGTTTTGCTTGAAACCTTTTATATTATATCATAATTATCATATTTAATCATAATAGTACAGGTGATTTTTCCATAAAGGAATATCAAATAATAATTTTTTAAATCATTATACTTCCTTATATGCATCTGTTAGGGCTATGAATTCGTGTTGCATTTTTTAATCAAAAACACATATTTGTTTCTTAGATCCCTAATAAATAATCATTACTCCTAGCGTAAATATCCAACTAGTAGTGGAGTTCGATTTTTTATTCTAAGTTATTCCAACTAGAATCACGATATCCTTATATAAAGTTGAATACCTTATATAATGTAAGTCATAATCTATAGCCCTCTTCAGATATCTAAGCACTCTAAAAATTGCATTCCATATATTTTGTTCCTGATTTCTTATAAATCTACATAGTACACCTACTGAGTTAACAATGTCTCGTTTACTGTAATGCATGACATACATAACACTTCTAATAATACTGGCATTTTTAGGTTTATCCATAATATGCCCAATATTTTTTACTAATTTGATAATAATCTATTAGGGTGGATATTTGCTTGAGTTCAAAATGATTATATGTCCTAAGAACTTTCTCTATATAGTGAGACTGA
This sequence comes from Sambucus nigra, assembly GCA_949130495.1. Taxonomy (NCBI): domain Eukaryota; kingdom Viridiplantae; phylum Streptophyta; class Magnoliopsida; order Dipsacales; family Adoxaceae; genus Sambucus; species Sambucus nigra. Next base: position 539,829,000 of record OX422214.1, on the reverse strand, counting down.
GTTAATGAAATTGTATTATTTTTCTTAACTATTTTGATTCCTAGAATCACATAAGATTCTCTAACATTCTTCATGTCAAAGTTTGAAAATAGACATCGTTTAGTTTCTTCTACATATTTTAGACTTAAATAAAATATAATCATGATATCCCCATATAAAAAAAATACTCACACCAACACTATTTTCAAAATTACTATAAAAACATTTGATCATTTCCCTTACTTTCAAACCATGGGATCTTATTATCTTATCACTTTTTTATGCCATTGCATAAGAACTTGTTTTAGGTCATTGTAGACATCCCATTATAATACCCCCTAACCTCTCCTTAGGTCCCTAGCACCTCCCTTCATCATTGCAAATCCAAGTCATACCCCGGGTACTTACCTAGAGGTTATTGAACACTCACGGGCTCCGTTTGACCAAAAAGTCAAACTCTTCAACTCAATTAAGACTGAATGAATCTTCGAAGGGCACTGAATTCCCTTTCCAACGGTCCGTCCCGTGCATGATTCTGATTTACTATGCGGAGAAACAACCCGTTTTCCCTTGAAACCCGATCAGAAGGCCACCGGGCGCTCCCGAGCTCCGTTTAACCAAAGTCAACTCTTCAGCTCGATCGAGACTGAATGAATCTTCAAAGGGAACTGAAACCCCTTTCCAAAGATCCGCCCCGTACGTGATTCCGACTTACGGTACGGACGACCGATCCATTTTTATTCTGAGAGGTCATCGAATGCTTCTAGGGCCCAGTTAACCAAAGTCAACTCCCCAAACCGGGTCAAACTCTTTAGAATGTCAAAGTAAATCTCCTAACCTTTTCAACGGTCCGCCCCGTGCGCGATTCTGACTTACCATACGAACGAACAATCCGTTTGCGTCCGAAGTTTCCCCGTCCAAAGGACCGATGAGCGCTTCAGAGCCACATTTCACCCAAAGTCAACTCCCGAACCCAGGATCGGTCCCAAGGACTTTCTAAGGTCTCTAAATTACCTTTCCAAGGGGTTTGCACCGTGCGCGATTCGGATTAACTATTTGTGCTCTACGACCGATTTTTCGAATGAGCCTGAAAGAGACTGCCAAACGGCGGGTCCCAGACCCTGCCTATCGGCAGTGTGCCTAAATGCACCTGCCGATTGGTAGGACCGATGCTATCCAATCGCCCATTCCCCGGGCCTATAAAAATTTGGGCTTGACCTCATTGCAAAGGGAGCCCATATCTGAAATACCTCACTCTCAGCAAATCCAGAAAACCTCTCTCGAAGTCAGTGCGATTTCCACATCCAAATCCCTTTCCAACCTTCGCTTTTCTTCAAACTTGGTGAATTAAGTACCCTCCATCATCATGCAAGTACAAGGGCTACTCTCCAACATCCAAGATCAAGCTCAAGATCTCCAAGAAGGTTCAACTCTCTCCTTAAATTCTCATAAATTCGCATTAACTTATTTTATTACTTAGCACTTTTATTCTCTCATCTCACATATCCTAATATACTTATTTAGTATTATTGCACATCTCTTATTTTCATATAAATAAAAACAAGAAAAAATAGGATTTGCTCACAAATTTCAAACAGGAGTTCTCACACTTTTCTCACAACTAAAACACTTTTTACACACACACACACATACACGAGAAGTCCCCGGTTGGATTTATAGGATAAATCCCACCCCTTATTTTGCGTACGAACTACGTGGACTTTGATGCCTCTATAGGCTACGTAGGCGTCTCGGGGTAAAACCCGAGACTCGAGTCCTTTTTCTACTCTTTTCCCATTTTTCTATATTATTTAGACTTAATTCTCTCGAATTCTATGTATTTACATATATAAATTTGCTCTCAATGGCATATTATTCCACATGCGTTATCATTCCCCTATAATGATCGGCGCTAGGATAATCGCATAAATCATATTTTCTAATATTACATTTAGGCACATTCCTATGGATGATTCGCTTTATCTCTTCCATGATACAAGTCGATGATTCCTATCTCCACTACGTATACACATGAACACATATCACTGGGAAATAAAGGAAATAACAACAACCCATGAGAGACCGCATGGGAGGAATGGGTGCCTAACACCTTCCCATTTCGTAACTTAGCCTCCGGACCCTTTTTTGAATCATTTTGGTTTCGTATGTATCAGTATGTCTTTGGATGCTGTCCTTCGGGATGGCTCCCTTTTCGTTTGTCTATTTTGAGTAAAATACGCTGGCGACTCTATCTCTCTACATTTTTCACCTCATTCACTGACGTCGGCTGAAGCGCTCCCGAGAGGGACGTGCGAGACCTAGAGGGATCCTCTCCCGCCGCGCCGCGGGGGGATATATCCCGGGGATGGCCACGGTGTCGACTCCGTTGGGGATTTTACATGGATGTTATGCTTGTTTATATTTTCCCCCATTTTGCATGTTCCCCTTTTTCATGTATAGCCTATACTTATGCCTCTATTCACACACTTGTAGAAAAATTCTCCATGTACACTTCACACCACGTGCACCTAGGATCACATATACCCATATGTTGCAGGCACCACCCATTCATACTTGGTGTACCATTGGTACTTGTACTTTGCTCCCTATTGGGCATGATCAAGAAAGACACACTCATCATAAGATACTAATAATAGAATCATGCATGATTCACACAATATCACCAAAGAGCATTATGATTGACCAAATTTTGTCCAGTAACTGGAGGGTCACTTCGTGATTGGCGTTGGTCCGGTAGGGCGTAGTTAGCCTAAGCGATATGACTTTCACCTTCCATTGGCCAAGTATCTTTGATGTATATCGAACGGTTCCCCCGTATCATACCGCTTGACTGAAGTCATGACGAGAGGTATATCGCAGGGAACTTGTTCACGTACACCGAGTATATTGAATTCTCTCTCACACGTACCGTCCCCACGAGGTATATGGTGAGGCAATTCACGTACACTCAGGTATATCAAATGTCTTGTCCACACGTACCGATTGCCCACAAGATCAAGACGTATATCGTGGAAGTCACACCGAAGGGGGGAAACCTTTTAGATTCACCCAACCAACTGCATACCCGCATATAGGTGTCAAGCCTAGGACACACATATAACATTGTTGGTTTCAACCCGAAACTCTGCCGAAATTCTGGGTCAGCCTTCCGCCCAAATTTTTGCTCATTTTTAAATGGGACCCTGCCCGTGAGCCTGGTTACAAGTCTAGTCATAGCGTTGCATATGTTACAAACCCAACTTTTCCAGGCTCGGGTCCCGTCCGACATTTCATTTTTCATTTAGGAGAATTTAATACAAATGAGAACATAATAATCATAATAATCCTACTAAGACCGTCTCCCAAAAAAATAAAAAAAAAATCTCCTTTCTTTATCAAAAATCCAAAAACATTCATCATTTCTTTATCAAAAATCCAAAAACATTCATCATTTATTTATCAAAAATAAAAAAACATTTATCCCTTATTTATAAAAAATCCAAGAATATTTTGTCTTTCAATCTCAAAAAGAAAAAAATGTCAGAAATATTTTCATTCTTTTTCTCAAAAATAAATTCCATTTTACACCTTCTCAGGTCGATCGCACGCCCTTGGCCTGGCTCCTTATTGGATTCAGTCTTCAGTCAAATCACCTCAGAATTCTGTCCATTCCCCTGTTACTTCTTTCGAGTCCGGTGTCCATCCGCTTTTCATGGAGAACATAGACCAAGCACCTGTTGTGCAGTCGAATCTGATGGCAGTCCCAGCTCAGCTCATGTCCAAGATTGACAACCTCCATGCTGAGGTCCACGAGATGCAACGAAACATGTTCCTATTCCTCAAGAGCTCGAGGCCCTATTCCCTCGTGCTATGGTCCCACCCGAGCCTATTTGGGTTCCTGAAGAGTATCAGCACGATCCACGTACCCCTCCTGTTAATGGGCCGTCGCCTGCCCAACTTCCTATGACAAACCTTGGCTCGCCTGGGGCCAACTTGCCTGTGATCGTTGATCCGAAAGAGGAAGAATTGAACAAAGTCAAAGAAGATCTCAAGATGCAAACTAAGAAGTTCGACCAAGTCCGAATCTTCAGAAATTACATGGACTACACCCATATGTCTCCTTATCCTAAAGCAAGGTTACCCGAGAAATTCAAGATGCCAAATATTGAGAAATTCGGAGGAAGTGGAGCCCCGATCGTCCATCTTCGTAGTTATCACTGTGCCACGACTCTCCTAGGGACTTCTGAAGAGATGATGGCCCAATTATATCAGCAAACCTTAAAGGATAGCGCCCTCCGATGGATTTTTTCTCTCGAGGAGTCTAAAATTCGTAGTTAGGAGGATGTGGCCCGAGAATTCATGTCGCAGTACAAGTACAGCGAAGAGCTTGAGGTCACCCGTCGTGATTTAGAGCTGCTCAAACAAAACTCTAGGGAATCAATCAGTAAATTCATAGCCCGATGGAGGGAAAAAGCAACTACCATGACCAATCGACCTTCCGAGGAAGAACAAGTCAACATAGTGAAGAACTTCTTGCCCCATGTCCAAGCAACGATGGGAGGACAATACTATTCCCACTTTCGAGCTCTCATAGAAGCAGGAGTGGAAATCAAGGAAGGTCTTTCTAAAACAGAGGTTGAACCAAAGAAGGTGTACTCATAGTTTACTCCCAAAAAATATGACAAACCTGACAGTACTGCAGTCTCAACCATTAATAATATCTCTCAACCAACCACTTCATGGGCACCAGAAATCCGCCCTGTCCTAGTTTGAAAGGAATACACCGAGCTCCATGCTCCCCTCTCCAAAGTTTATCAAGCCCTGCTAAGCCGAAACCTTATCGAACCCTTGGATCCCCGTCCATTTCCAAATCCACTTGCAAGAAACTTCAAGGCAGATGCCCATTGCGTCTTTCACCAAACCGTTGGTCATACCACTGACCAATGCTTTCACCTCCGAAACATAATCCAATGTCTAATTGACTAGGGTACCATTGCCCCATGAGCCAATCCTAAGTCAAACACTACTCACAACCCACTCCCAAATCATACCAATGCTATCTTCCTAGAAATAAACCCAGAATTTGATCCCTCAACTCAAATCACACCCATATCCTCTCCTAAACCTCTTCAAACTTGCCCATATTTCCTCTTACACCCTACTAGCCTCGCTGATAAGGCACTGTCACTCCTTACTAGAGCATGCATCCCCGTCCGTACCCATTTTGAAAATGGAAGTATGGGATTATCATAAGTGTTAAACCAACTCTTAGAGTTCGGGCTAAAATTTCCCTCACAGATGACCATTGATTGCCAGAGGTTCAGTACGATGTTCTTGGAAGCATGAAAATGGGCTCGAGAGTTAGACCGTTGGGTAGTACCGAACGATGAAGTCAGCCTAGATGATGTTGTCCAGATCATGATAGAATTATTCAGGAAAACCAACAACATCTGAAGTATGACCGAGTTACTTGATACTCTAAAATTGCAAGGGAGTCTGGTCCCCTCACCCTTACATATCCCCACAGAATGGGAAGACCTATATGAAGAAGTCATTGAAGTTTTGGAATGCATCTTCTTTATATGAAAGGACATAATTATTTCCACCGAATGGGGGGGAAGAATTCGGATATTCGAATAAAGAACAAGTTTGCGAGAAAACTGGCCGGTTGCCGACATGTGTGGGATGATATCGTTTGAGGAGCTCCTCAAAGAAATAAACAAGGTGGCAGAACAACTCGAGATTGATGAGGAAACATGATTCATCTTCTTTCCTTCTTCAGTAAATCACATGACCAGATCAGGGAGGCATTACCAGATCCTAGGCTCGTTACTAACAGATGACAAAGGGAAGGGCTATAAAAACCTTCTTATCCCAGAGATGACCCTCGAGGAGAGCAAGATCCTCGATCAAATAAAGAAAACTCAAGATAACATCACTCTATGGGGGCTTTTCATGTCTTCTCAGTTACACAGAAATGCCTTGATCAAGTTGCTCACTGGACCCACAGTTCTTCCATCTACCACACCTATAGATGCGATAAATTTGGTCGGATCCTTAACCTCTACCCGAATGATATCCTTCTCTGAAGAAGAAATCCCCAGAATTGGGCCAAACCACAATCATGCACTCAATATCTCTGTCGAAGTTATGGGGAGGGTCGTACCACCCTCTCTTGTCAATAATGGATTCGCCTTGAACGTCTTCCCATTAAGAACCTTCAAATTCTTAAGACTGAAAGAAAGTGACCTCGCTCCAACTTTCGCTGTTGTACGTGCCTATGATAATACCCATTGGGAGGTGATGGGATCCATAAAACTTGTAATAGGGTTGGCCCTATAAACCCTGTCGTTGAATTTCAAGTTATTGATATCCCATCTTATTTCAACCTGTTACTCGGACGACCTTGGCTCCAAAGTATCAAGGGTGTGTCTTCCTCGCTCCATTAAAAATTGAAGTTCTTCATCAACGGACGGGTCATCACTATCTTGGGTGACGACGATAATACCTAGGATGCAAGTACCAGCAGCCTAATACTTGAGATACAGCACGAGTTAAATGATATGCTCCTATCAGGATTCCGAGTTAAGCCACTCCTACTCTTGACAGGGGACGATTTCAAAGAAAGGGTTTGTTCAGAATACGACCCTTATGGCAACTTCAATGTGATTCAGATGTTCATAAACATGTACTTGATGCCCGGACTGGGGCTAGGATAAAGACAGCAAGGGATACTTGATCCCATTGAACTAAAGAAAGATTTCCCTCCTTGTGGTTTGGGGTATCATACATCAGAACAAGAGCTCAAAATGATCTGCCAGTCTCGACCAAAGAGGAAACTAGACTACGTCCAAACCATCCCAGGTGACTCCTTGAATGGACGATTCATTAAAAAGAGTGAAGACTTACCCTTTTGCAACTTTTCGAAACCATGGTATGACCATACAGAAAAGAAGATGAAACCCGGAATGGAGATCTTTTTCCAAGACAGCTACCCATGGGCCAAAAGTTCCCAACACCATGTACAACCACTCATCAAAGATACCGAAGATTCTGAGAAAAGTGACTCTGAGGACTCATTCAACTTAGAAACACTGGGGCTGACACTCTGCTTGGTTCACTCAAGCACTACATCACTGGATCCATCCCACCTGATTAAAGCTGTTGATACGCCTCTCATCAACTAGCATGCTGAGCCACTTCTACCTGTTGAAATCCCCCCTAATCCCAATGTTTACCCTATTTCTTCTTCAGTTGTCTATCCTTGCTCAAATGTAATCTAGTCCTCCTTTGATGACGTTCTCAGTGCTATTTTCCTATCAATAAAATAAACGAAGATTTTGAGTATCTTACTGTGCCTTACATTAACTGTTTAGATTATAATCAAACTTTTGATGATGATGATTTTTCAAATGAACAATTCTTAACTGATCTAAATAAGGTTAATAATAAACAACATAATCGCGTTCAAGTTAATGAAGAAGAGACTGTCTTTATTAACCTCGATTCTAGTAGCCAACAGCGCGAGATTAGGATAGTGGCTACCCTCGACGAGCATGAGCGTGCATAACTTGAAGAATTGCTAAAGGAATTTGTGGATGTCTTCGCATGGTCCTATGACGATATGCCCAGCATTGACCCCGAAATAGCTCAACATAACATCCCCCCTCTTCCAGATTACAAGTCGATTAAACAAAGGTTGAGAAAGCTCCGCACCGAATGGTCGATCAGAGTCAAAGAAGAGGTGGTCAAACAACTGAACGTAGGCTTCATTCGTGTGATCGAATATCCCACATGGTTGGCCAACATAGTGCCTGTTCCAAAATCATGAGGGAAGGTTCGGATGTGTGTAGACTACCGAGACTTGAACAAAGCCTCTCTAAAAGATGATTATCCGCTACCCAACATCAACATGATCGTGGACAACACAGCCAGTCATGCTCTTAAGTCATTCGTCGACGGGTTTGATGGATATAACCAAATTAAAATGCACCCAGACCACCAAGAAAATACCACGTTCATCACCCCATGGGGAACCTTTTGCTATACTGTCATGCCATTTGGTCTCAAGAATTCTTGGTCTACCTACCAGAGGGCTGCTACAACCATACTGCATGATCTGATTCACAAAGAAGTTGAGGTTTATGTGGATGATATGATTATCAAATCCAAGACTAGATAAGGACATGTCCCCGCTCTCCGAAAGTTCTTCGAACGACTGAGACAGTATCAGATAAGACTCAATCCACATAAATACATCTTCGGGGTTACAAAGGAAAAACTTTTGGGATTCATGGTTAGTGAGAAAGGGATAGAAGAAGATCCTGCCAAGCTGAAAGCCATACTTGAGATGCCACCTCCTCAAACGGACAAAGAAGTTCGAGGGTTCCTTGGAAAATTGCAATACATCAGTCGATTCATCAGCCAGTTAACCTCCATCTGCGAACCCATTTTCAAACTACTCCGAAAGGATTCAACCAAGGTTTGGAACGAGGACTACCAATAAGCTTTTGACCAAATCAAGCAATATCTGACCTAACCCCCGGTACTCATGCCACCACAGCCTGGTCTCCCTTTGCTCCTATACCTAACCATAACCGACACTGTAGCTGGGGCTTTTATAGACCAATACCTTGAAGATTCCCACAAAGAAAGAGCCATCTATTACGCCAGTCAAAAAATGGGGGGATATGAAGTCAACTACACTGCTTTAGAAAAGGCATGTGTTGCGCTTATCTAGGTCACCAAAAAGTTACGGCACTATATACTCGCCTTCCCCATCAAACTTGCATCCCAAATGGACCCCATCAAATACTTGCTTGAGAAACCCACCTTATTCATCCGAATGGCCTGGTTGTTGATTCTCCTAGCCAAGTTTGATATCGTGTACGTCACACAGAAAGCCATAAAAGGAAGAGCCATCTCTGACTACCTCACTGATTACCCCATGGATGAAGCTGATGTCTGGATCTCCGAATTTCGAGATGAAAACATCCTCTGCACTTCTCAAGATAATCTTCGGTGGCAAATTTTCTTTGATGGCACTGACAAAAAAAAGGGATATGGCATTGGGATACTTCTGATTTCCCCAGATGACTCCCACACTCCTATCGCCATCAAATTGGATTTCCCTTGCACCAAAAACATGACTGAATATGAGACGTGTACGGTAGGCCTCAAAGTTGCTCTCAAGAAAGGTATTCAATACCTAGATGTCTATGAGGATTCCTCCCTCATCATCGGTCAAGTGCTTAGAAAGTGCAGAGTTAAGGACGAGAAACTCCAACCCTTCCATGCCCACTTAGAAGAACTAGCCTCCCAATTCCAAGATATCACCTTCCATTACCTACCTCGAGCAAAGAATAACCTAGCCGATGCCCTTACTACCTTGGCCTCCGTGGCCGACATGCCTGAAGGAATAACAATGACCCCCTTCCTAGTTCAAAAGCAAGATAAACCTACTCACTGCTACCACATTAAGCTCCTCACCATAGAATATCCCGAGATAGCCAATTACTGGTACTATGATATCTGGCACCTCCTCAAACATGGTAGGTATCCCAAGGGTTCCAATAAGAAAGACCGAGCGACCCTCCGAAGACTGGACGCCTAGTACATCATCTGTCATAAAGCACTATTTAAGAGAAACTTCGATGGAACCTATCTACACTGCATCGTAGGGGCTGACATTGAAGAGGTAATATAGAGAATCCATAGCGAGGAATGTGGGCCCCACATGAATAGTCACATGCTTGCCAAGAAGATCATCCGACAAGGCTACTACTGGACCACCATAACCCAGGATTGCACTGCATATGTTCAGAGATGCCTCAAATGCCAATTGTTCTCCAATCTTCAGCATCTGCCTCCGCATAAATTATATAACATGATTTCCCCTGGCCGTTCTCCACCTGGGGTATCGACATCACAGGGAAGGTTACATCGAAGGCTTCTAATGGGCATGAGTTCATCCTAGTTGCAATTTATTACTTCACCAAATGGGTATAAACTGAGTCATACGCAGTGCTGAATGCCAAAAAAGTGGCCAAATTCATAAAAAAAATCATCTGTCGATATGAGGTGCCGCATAAGCTAGTATAAGTTAATGAGTTGTATTTCGAGGCAGAAGTTACAGAAGTGGTCAGCGAGTATGGGATTCAGAGACACAAATCTTCTCCCTACCGACCTCAGACCAATGGTGCAGTCGAAGCCGCCAACAAGAACCTCAGAGCCATCATCAGTAAGATGACCGAAAGCTGTCGAGATTGGGCCGACCGAATCCCTTACACCCTCTGGGGCTACCGGACCTCAATCCAAACCTCTATTTGGGCTACCCCTTACTCTCTAGTCTACGAAATGGAAGCAGTCCTACCCGTGGAGCTATAAATATCCTCATTGCGCATCATGCTTGAAAGCAAGGTCAGTGAAGAAGATTGGTGCCAAATCCGTCTTGACGAGGTGACCCTCCTAGATGAAAGGAGATTGAAAGATTTATACCACATACAAGGGTACCATCGTCGAATAGCCTGATCATTCAATAAGAAAGTCAAGGATCGTAGTGTTTGAGAGAGGGATTTATCCCTCAAAGAAATAATAGAACCCATCTGGGACTTCAGAGGGAAATTCAAGCCCAATTGGAACGGCCCATACATTGTCAAGAAGATTTTCTCCGGTAGTGCCGCCATGCTCATCGACCTAGATGGAGAAGAGATGGATCGTCCGGTCAACCTGGACCATCTCAAGAAATTCTACCCCTAGTCCAAAATCTCGGCGCGCTACGACTCTTCTCATCTCCCTTCTATTCTAAAAAAAATCTTCATTTTCCTCTACCCAGAACTACGTGGGCCTGATCCTATGCAAAAAATATTTTCAAATTTTTTTCAAAATCCCAGAGTATGTAGGCAGCTCACACATTTTACATGAGCACTGCCCTTTATTTTTCATAAAAAATATTATTTTCTTATCTCCGAGAATGACAGTTCATTCTAACATATACTTGAACAAAATGATTATGTATGCCTTAGCGATCGGTATAGATAATTCAAAAATTCAAAACTCATCAAAAAGGCATAGCTGGATGATCAAAAACTTGTTTATTTCACTAATAAGAAATTACGATACAATTACATAAGAAAAGGAACTAATAATTCCCTCCCTTACCTTTAAAGCCAAATAAATTCCCAAACTTATTTCCCGGTACAAAATAAACTCTCCAAGAGTCCTATCCACATCTACCAGAGGAGCCTGCTCCGTCATCATCATCTACATCCTGGGGTCCCCAAGATTCTCCTTCCTGAATAGAGTTCCACAGACGCTCCATGGATCGATAAGCTCTAACCAGCTTCTGAAAAACAACGACACCTCCTTCCATGGTATTAACTAAGCCAAACCATCTTTATCCAGTCTCCACTTCCAACATCTTATTAACTACTCTCCTCCACAACCACTTTATATAATCCCCAGGGATGTGACAAACTCTCCCAATAGATTGAGAGGGATGGGTCGACAGACGCCGACTCTCCCACAAGGAGCTAAGACGCATGCGCATACGCTCAGTCAAATCTTATACCGGAAAGAAATCAAGTGTCTGAGGTGGCACGACCTGCTCCCAGCCAAATTAGCGCAGAAGCCGCCAAGATAAATAGAAAGAGATCTGTCTGAGACCAACCTGCTAAACATACGGATATTCTCCCAGCTCTAGAATAGGCAGCAGTTGCCCCCACCAAGGCACTGACTAGTACAAATTTAGATCCCCATGCTCCATAAACTAGTTCTCCCAGCTCTCAATATCCAAGCCAATGCTGATGAAATGATGCGAGAAAAAGTAAGATACAACCGATAAAGGATATTCTGGGGGAGTCACCAGGCGAAGTCTTTCAGATAACCACATGAACAGCATCACGGGGCTACCCCTCAAAAAGTCAAAACGACCTTCTCGCCAGGCATCCAGGCCATTTAAAGTCTCCGCCAGTATCACCGACGCAGGATTGTGACAGTATTACATCCATGAAGTAACGGCTGCAAGTTGTGGGTTCACCAGCAGTTCACCAGTCACCAGCAGCAATTTTGAAACGAAGCCCAGAACAACGGCTACGGCGTATCCAGCATCACCAACCTCCTGCAAATGCACGGATTGTAACACCGCTGAAAGGGAGATCATTCCTCCAACGACCAGTGGCCTAGACGCCGAAGGCGAAATACGAAGAAGCCCGACCAATAAATCCCTGGGATAACGGAAAAATTCAGGTAAAGCCGCAGCAACGCTGGGATTTATCCCTAGCATGGCATAAAACTCTTCGTAGGTAGGACAAACCTCATCTAACCCAAATCAGAATACATGGTCTTCGGGGTACCAAAATTGTACCGCTGCCATCAGCATGTTCCACTCAATGGGCCGCTTGCGCCACAAAGAGACTCGACGCATGTTGAAAGCATCGTAGTCGACATTATAAGAGCACATTGCTTCCAAGGCTTCGAGGTAGTTAGCAAAATCAATGCTACCAAGGAGAGCCATCTTGCAAGATTAAGAAATAGTAAGAAAGTGAGAATGTGGAAAAATAAAAGTGCGAGGGTGTGATGGAAATAATCCACCCTTACCCCCTTTATTATACTTGCAAACCCTGACAAAAGACATAACCCCTATAGAAATCGGATAGAATCCTTCCCCACAAGGTACCAAAGGCTGAAGAGGATACTACTCAAGGTTTTGTGAGGGCTATCCCTGTAGAACAAGGGGCTTGCCGATCGGCAACCCCCTACTTTTGGAAATTTTTCTTTTTTGTCAAAATCAGAAAAAATAAATTGACATTCTCAACAGAATTTCAAAAATCCCCTTTTCATCTTATATAATTTCTCACCTTTAAAACTTTCCTTAAAAATACCAAAAATATCTCTTCTTACAGTCTCAACAACAAAGTAAAAAGCACATGTGCATGCATTCATTCATCATTAACAAAAGATAATAAAAAAACCATTGCATTGCATATATATGTTTTTCTGTGTTACATCAAATTTTGCAGGAAATAAAGAAAAGAAAAAACAACGGGACACATCTCGAACCCACATTTTCTCTCTCTCCCTCTAACTTAGACATCACCTTTGCAACGCGCTCTCTCCCCCCTGTAAAGAGACAATGCACCATCGCTACCCGAGCCAGATTCCTCCCCAGACAAAGCAGGTGGCACCAAGAAAGAAGCAATAGGGACCACATCCCAAATATGGGCAATCACCGAAGATATCCAGTCTCTGATATCCCTTAACCAAGTGGTCGACACCTGGAATTGCTGTAAGAAAAGGCAGAATTAGTATCAAAGCAGAAAAGAATCAAAAAGAAAGAAAGAGAGGAACGGAAAGGTATACCTCAGGATGAAGGACCACCTCCTCTGTCAAGCCCAACTCCTCCAGATCCATCGCATGAGGACGATGAAGCATAGGCACTATCCATCCATCAGCCTGTGGAATGTTGTACGAAGGGGTATGCAACCGCACGAAGGGAACCTCCGAAATCGCCGCCGTCGCAGACGTCGACGGACCACCACCGCTATGGGAGGACCCCACCAGCCGACTCGAACCTGCAGGAGGGAAAGGCAAGCCATTATATATGCTGGGCACCATCATCCAGCTCGTCATAAAGTCCATGTAATCATATGAGTAGCCGTAGCAGTGTACAACAGGTAGCACTCGCCGATCATCATCGCGATCCTCACATCCTCCGGTAGTAGCCGTTCCTGCCTCATAGACATAGAGGGCCGTGCAGGTGGCACCACCACTTCCTCCTCAGCGATCTGTTGAACCACCCTCTCCCCGAGATACCAAGAGTGGCCAAACACATGCGCCAGTAAGCGTCGCAGGTGTGCGTTCACCCCAGTCAATTTCTTGTCCTGAATAGTAATCCCCCAAGGGTAAAATGTCAGCTGAAAATCCCAAGCAAGTATAAGCCAATACAAAATCATAGCATACAAAGAACAGAACTAAGGAAGGAAAAGTCTTACCTATCACTAGTTAGGCCATTCAAGCCCTGGCGCACCACCTCCAGAGAAAAAGATCCCCTCGAGTGTCGATTGGCCTTGTGCCATCGATACAACTGGCAGAAGTCCCCAATAGTCTCATCCTTCAGAGTGATTAGCTGGGTATTACACCCAATCACCTCATAAAACCATGTCTGCTAAAGACAAGAACTTGCAATAAAAAAAATGAAATGCATAAGGAATGTGCGAATGCGTAAAAGGAAAATGAGAAAATTAAAGAATACCTCAAGAAGATACATGGCTCCAGTAAAAGTCTTCTGGCAGCGCCGGCTGAATGCATTTAGAGAAAAATAGAGGGTCGGCAAAGTCAATATCCCCCAATCATAGAAAGAGATGTTCGAAAACACCCTCAAGTACGGTAAGAACCACAAGTCGACGACGTCGCCGCTCGACACCACCATAAAGCCCCCCAGCGCTAGCAAGATAAACAACCGGGCCATCTGCCTCACCTGCATCCCATCCTCCATGTCTACCACCCTACCCAACAAAACATCCTTCAATACGGACAGTCGAATGGAATCCCCAGATACTATCCTCCCCAGGTCACTGAGCGTCGCCCGCACCGTCTCCGGTCTCACCCGCAGGGAGCGATCCACCTCTATCTGCTTCCCATCGCAATCCAGTCCCAGCAGCTGATGCACATATATGGGAGTCACAGTCATCTCCCCAAAGACAAAATGGAAGGTGTGGGTAGTGTCCCACCATCTCTCCCCCCCAGAGCGCACAAGACCGCTGTCGAACGAGGCGTCTCATCCAGCGCAGACGCCAACCTCCTAAAACCCGCCGATGATACCACCCAACGCACCACAGGTGGAAGATACTCCCAGACATCCTCAAGCCCCGTCGTCCCATGGGCACGCATGTTCTTCAAAGAAACATCAGAGTGCCAAAAGAGAAAAACCTTGTCAAAATCCAAGAAAAGAGGAAAACACAAAAAAGGAATGCCAAAGGTCATCTTTACTTACATAACCACCAGGGTTCACTACCCTCGAAGAGCGATGATACGACGGCTCCTGCAGAAGGGTCTGCTCATCCGCAATCGGCTCAAACGTATCAAAGGAGTTCTCGTTCCCCAAAGCAAGACGCTTCATGGCCCTCCATTCCGCGTTCTCCCACTCATCAATAGTCAACCACTCCCTGTGTACAGTAGTGCTCACAAAAGCAACCATTTTTCAGATTTCAGAATGCTAGAACAATTCGTGGAGGAAAATCGCAGAAAGAGAGAAGGCAAGAAGCTGTGAAAAATGAAGGGGATTCTCCCCTTTATATAGGATGCCAAGGGTCATGTCGATCAGCACTGACCCCCCACCTACCGATTGGCACTGACCCTTTATCTTCTCAAGTCATCCCAAAAGTCCGTGCCATTACCGATTAGCACCCTCTACATCATGCCGACCGACACCCCCTTTAAAATTTCATACAAAAATTTCCCAAAAATATCAGAAAACCCTAAAAAATCCTCAGAAAATTCCTAAAAACCCAAGGAAAGATTTAGAACATCTTCACCAAGGAAATTTCTCACTCCCTCAAGCGAAACCCCTATTTCCCCAGCGGAACTCTCAAAAGCCAAGTGAATCTTCTCCCAGGATCGCCTCCTATACCCCAAAGGTCTCAAACCTCCTCGAGCAATACGCCCAATACCTCGACCACCTAATCACTTCCCCAGTGGAGTTTATAGCATCAAATTTGCCTTTCCTCCGCAAAGTCTCCAAAAGACACAAGGATTTCCCCAGCAATCGGCTCCCCAGCACAAAACAAAATCACGAGGTAATTTCCCCAGTGGAATTACAGAGAATCATTCTCCCCATCAATGTCTCCAAAGGACACTCTAAATTTTCCCCAGGTCATTCGCTATTCCCCAACGGAACCCAAAATCCAATCTTTATCCCCAGTAAAATCCTTGATTTTTCCCGAAGGAAATGTACACCGCTTTTAGGTCAGAATTGACCTCGGTCTTAGATCGTCACCTTAGTTAGGTCAGAATTGACCTCGATTCTCGATCGTCACCTCTCTTAGGTCATAATTGACCTCGGTCTTGGATCGTCACCTCAGTTAGGTCAGAATTGACCTCGGTCCTCGATCGTCACCTCTCTTAGGTCAGAATTGACCTCGGTCTTGGATCATCACCTTAGTTAGGTCAGAACTGACCTCGGTCCTCGGTCGTCACCTCTCTTAGATCAGAATTGACCTCGATCTTGGATCTTCACCTTAGTTAGGTCAGAATTGACCTCGGTCCTCGGTCGTCACCTCTCTTAGGTCAGAATTGACCTTGGCCTTGGATCGTCACCTTAGTTATGTGAGAATTGACCTTGGTCGTCACCTCTCTTAGGTCAGAATTAACCTCGCCCCTCGGTAGTCACCTATCTTAGGTTAGAATTGACCTCGGTCCTCGCTCATCACCTCTCTTAGGTTAAAATTGACCTCGGTCTTGGATTTTCACCTTAGTTAGGTCAGAACTGACATCTATCCTCAGTTGTCACCTCTCTTAGGTCATAATTAACCTCGGTCTTGGATCGTTACCTTAGTTAGGTCAGAATTGACCTTGGTCCCTTGGATCATAACCTCAGTTAGGTCAGAATTGACCTCGGTCCTCGGTCGTCACCTCTCTTAGGTCAGAATTGATCTCGGTTATGGATCATCACCTTAGTTAGGTTAGAATTGATCTTGATCCTCGATCTTCACCTCTTTTAGGTCACAATTAACCTCGATCTTAGATCATCACCTTAGTAACGCCAGAATTGACCTCGGTCCTTGGTCGTCACCTCTCTTAGGTCAAAATTGACCTCGATCTTGGATCGTCACCTTAGTTAGGTCAGAATTGACCTCGGTCCTCGATCGTCACCTCTTTTAGGTCTGAATTGACCTCGATCTTGGATCGTCACCTCAGTTAGGTCAGAATTGACCTCAGTCCTCGGTTGTCACCTCTCTTAGGTCAGAATTGACCTGAGTCTTAGATCGTCACCTTACTTAGGTCAGAATTAACCTCGGCCCTCGGTCGTCACCTCTCTTAGGTCAGAATTGACCTCGATATTAGATTATCACCTTAGTTAGGTCATAATTGACCTCGGTCCTCGATCGTCACCTCTCTTAGATCAGAATTGACCTCGATCTTAGATCATCACCTTAGTTAGGTTAGAACTAACCACGGTCCTCGGTCTTCACCTCTCTTAGGTCAGAATTAACCTCGTTCCTCGGTCGTCACCTCTCTTTAGGTCAAAATTGACCTCAGTCTTGGCTTGTCACCTTAGTTAGGTCAGAATTAACCTCGGTCCTCGGTCGTCACCTCTCTTAGGTTAAAATTAACCTCGGTCCTTGGTCATTACCTCTCTTAAGTCAGAATTGACCTCGGTCTTGGATCGTCACCTTAAGCCCGCAGAATTGGTAATCTCATCTTAAGCTACAAAATTGGCTTCGACCCGCATAATTGGTCATCTCAACTTAAGCCCACAGAATTGGCTTCGACCCGTAGAATTGTTCATCTCACCTAAAGCTCGCAGAATTGGCTTCGACCCGCAGAATTGGTCATCTCACCTTAAGCACGCAGAATTGGCTTCGACCCGCAGAATCGGTCACCCTCATCTTCAAGCCCTCAGAATTATCTTCGACCCGCAGAATCGATCATCCTCATCCTTAGGTCCTCAGAATCGACCTCGACCCTCCGGTCATCCTCTTTTAAAGGTATCATATGGTGTCTATTCGAATGCTATCATTTGTTCCAAACTAACCCGTCGAGGGGCTCTATAGACACCCCATTTTAATACCCCCTAACCTCTCCTTAAATCCCTAGCACCTCCCTTCATCATTGAAAACTCAAGTCATACCCCGGGTGCTGACCTAGAGGTCATCGAACACTCCCAGGCTCCGTTTGAGCAAAAACTCAAACTTTTCAGCTCGATCGAGATTGAATGAATCTTCAAAGGGCACTGAATCCCCTTTCCAACAGTCCTTCCCGTGCGCAATTCCGACTTACCATGCGGACGAACGACGCATTTTCTCCCGAAACCCGATCAGGAGACCACCGGGCACTCTCGGGCTCTGTTTGACCAAAGTCAACTCTTCAGCTCAACCGAGACTGAATGAATCTTTAAAGGGCACTAAAACATCTTTCCAATAATCCACCCCATGTACGATTCTGACTTACGATACGGACGAACAATCCATTTTTATTTTGAGAGGTCATCGAATGCTTCCAAGGGTCGGATGACCAAAGTCAACTCCCCAAACCGGGTCAAACTCTGTGGAATCTCAAAGTACATCTCCTAACCTTTCCAACGGTCCACTCCATGCATGATTCTGACTTACCATACGGACGAACGATCCGTTTGCGTCCAAAGGATCGATGAGCGCTTCAGAGACACATTTGACCCAAAGTCAACTCTAGAACCCGAGATCGGTCCAAAGGACTTTCGAAGATCTATAAATTACCTTTCCAACATTTTTCCCCGTGCACGATTCGAATCAATGATTTGCGCTCTATGACCGATTTTCCGAAGGAGCCTGAAAGAGACTGCCAAACGGCGGGTCCCAGACCCTGCCTATCGGCAGTGTGCCTAAACGCACATGTCGATTAGCAGGACCAGAGCTATGTCGATCGGCAATGCCATGGGCATATAAAAAGGTGGGCTTGACCTCATTGCAAAGGGAGCCCATATCTGAAATACCTCACTCTCAGCGAATCCAGAAAACATCTCTCGAAGTCAGCGCGATTTTCACATTCAAATCCCTTTCCAACCTTCTTTTTTCATCATCCTTTTCATCAAACTTGGTGAATTAAGTACCCTCCATCATCATCCAAGTGCAAGGGCTGCTCTCCAACATCCAAGATCAAGTCAAGATCTCCAAGAAGGTCCAACTCTCTCCTTGAATTCTCATAAATTCGCATTAACTTGTTTTATTACTTAGCACTTTTATTCTCTCATCTCACATATCCTAATATACTTTTTATTTAGTATTATTGCACATCTCTTATTTTCATATAAATAAAAATAAGAAAAAAACAAGAAAAAAAAGGATTTGTGTAATACCCCGTATTTTCGAAGATTTAAATAATTATGTGATTTATTATTATTGTGGGATTAATTAGATTAAAATGTGAGAATTAATTATTAATTCGGATTAAATTTGAATATTTACTAGCGTGACGAGAAGTTAGTAATTATTAATATTACTGTGAGAATAAGTAATATGGAATGACGATTTTATATAACTTGTTGTGAGAGAGAAATACGACAGTTTGGTATATTAAGTCGGGGACGCGCGTGTGAGTCATGTCAGGACTAATTAAGTGGAATAAAAAGGTAAATTATTTTAAGTAACTCGTATGATCATTTCAAGTGCGTCGTTGAGTCCGAAGGGGTCGAGAAAGTTAGAAAACTCTACCCGGGTATTTTATTTGGACTCTAGGATATTTTTAGGCCAAGCCGGCACCCGGTAGGGGTAGTTTTGTAATTTGGATTTTTAGAGAAATTATATGTACGAAAATTGAAGAAATATTATATCATCTAATTGGGGACAATTAAGGTTAGGATATACCAAAATCAAGTGAGAGCCACAGTGGGTGAGGGAGAGCAAATTCCAAAGGAGGAGAGTCAATTTACACCACCTTGCACAACCACCACCACCATTGTGTAGATCGAAACGCGAGGAACGCATCCATACTAACAACACCAACGGATTAGACCTTCGAAATCGAGGTAAGCATTTATTGCTTGATTTTTTTAGCGATAATTGTGTTCATGTTAGTCTAGGTTAATAAACCATTATTATGAAAGTTAATTTGGGTGAAATTGGAGAACTATATCATAACTTAGGGTTGATTTGATAAGAATTTGAATCCCACGTGTAGATAAGATGATGCCTACAAAATTATGTTAATTTTTATAAATAAATATGGGTTTAATTTAGAAGTGATGCATATCAATTTAAGAACTAGGGTTCTTGATAATAAATTGGGGATTTCGAATTATATGGATGATTTAATGATTCTAGGTTGTTAGAATTCATTTACAAATGTTAGGATTCGATTTGGGACTGATTGATTGGAGTTTGGGATGATATTTTAGTGGTTTTAGGGTTGAAAAATGGTGAAAAATGAGGTTGTCTAAGGTTGAAGACGAAACAGCCCAGGTCGCGACATGTCGCGCGAAGGGTATCGTTCAAGCGAGATCAGTATCTCGCGCGAAGTCGTTCGAGCGAGATAGGGTTGTCACACGAAGTCGTTCGAGCGACACATGGAAGTCGTTCGAGCGAGATGCTCTTCGGGTTCGAGCGAGATTTCTAATTTTTAAGGAATTTCCTATTTTACCCCTATTTTAGTAAACGGTTAATTTGAGTGAGGAAAACCAGTGTTCGATGAACCCAGAATAGTGCAGAATTATTGGGAGTTGTTTAGGTGTAATGATTTAAACATTAGGGATGGTGAGTTTACCTTGAAGATTACGAGAGAGAGATAATCGTAATTGTAAATGCGTCGAGAGTATTAAGTGATAAATACTTATGATATAAGTTCTAACGATATGGAACTTATAAGAATAAAAATTAGTGGTTATGTTTGGGACTTCTTATGATTATGTATTAAGGGTTTTCGGGTGACATATTATCTTTATATATATTACGAGAGAGGGAATATCGTAATTTAAAATACATTGATAGTATTTAGTGATGGTAATACTACGTATGGAATATAACATTTGGTCTGTGTGTATACCGTTTGATTTGATGGGTTGTGTGTATACCTATATTAGATATATTTTGTGTATGACATACCTAGATGGTTGCTATCGCGGGGGGTTGTGTAGAGGTGGTCTTATCCTGAGTGAACTTCGGGGGGATATTTGGCTTGTATCTTAGAACATAGGACTGTGAAGACTTATTTTAGAGTTGATAAGTCAGCAGACTATGGGAGCGTAGGTATGTGCATGACCTATAGGTATGTGAACTATGTTCGCCGCCAATATGTGTGATTTGTTTATATGGTTCGTGGGAGATTTCTGAACCGATAGTCCTTGTTTGAGTACGAGATGTATCGGGACATGATAGCAGAGTATGCAATGCACTACATGTGTATCCTTGGGGTGCTGTGTTAGTATATATATATATATATATAATAGTGGTGGATATATATACTTGTGTTATACTTACAATGCGATAATTGTAGGCTATTAAGATTGTGTTAATACATATATATATAATAGTGAGGGATATATATATGTATGCGTGTGGTATAACTACAATGGAATAATTGCAGACTATTAAGGTAGTGAAACCTTCTATAACGTAAATAGTGAATACTTGACTTTAGTGTGATAACACTTATTTAAATGATAAATGTTGAGATCAAATTCGGAATACTACTATGAGGGGTAAATAGAAGGATAAGCATTTTCCTTGTTAGAAGTGTGTCAGATGGCTAGGATGGATTAGATGTGCGTTAGGCGTGCACACTAGTTGAAAGGTGAGAATCTCATGTGAGAGTTCGAACTAACATGCATATAATACTTTCTTTAATGAAATTTTAAATACTTGCTAATAAATCTTTTTAAAACATCGGGCTCTGACCCGTCTCTTGCATCTCTTCTCTCTTTTTCTATATATATATGTATTAGTACATGTGCCCAGCCACAGGGACACCGGTTCTAGATACTTGGATGGTTTTCCGAGATGCTACTGTTGTGGAAGTTGCGGGTCATTGAGATTAGACGCTTATCTCATTTCATTCAGTTCCTAGTTCAGATATTTCAGTTCGGGCATGTGTCGCCCATTCTCATTAGCGGGGTTGTACTCAGTTTCCCTTGTAGTTCTTTTCAGTTGGATTGAGTATTTATTATGGTTTGGTTTGTGACTTTGAACTGGAAGGTTTTATCCAGTCTTAATTATTCAGTATTTATTTCAGTCAGTTCTCATCTCTTGTGCATGATATGTAATCATATGTTCAGAAATTAAATGAATTAATTTGTTTCAAGTTTACTTAGAAAATGTTTTGACACTAGCTTAATTAAATGTTAGGTAATTAATTGGATTTAAGTTTTCAACAGTGATTCTAAGAATGAACTAATCGAACATTCTGTTATAAATTTTATAAAGGACTGATCACCCGATATTTAATTTGGCGGGGTGTCACAATTTGCTCACAAACTCCAAACGGGAATTCTCACACTTTTCTCACAACTAAAACACTTTTTTACACACACATACAAGAGAAGTCCCCGATTGGATTTATGGGATAAATCCCACCCCTCATTTTGCATACGAACTACGTGGACTTTGATGCCTCTATAGGCTACGTAGGCATCTTGGGGTAAAACCCGAGACTCGAGTCCTTTTTCTGCTCGTTTCCCATTTTTCTATATTCTTTAGACTTAATTCTCTCAAATTCTATGTATTTACACACACACACACACACACACACACACACACACACACACACACACACACACACACACACATATATATATATATATATATATATTTTTGTTCTCCATGGCGTATTATCCCACATTCGTTATCATTCCCCTATAATGATCAACGCTAGGATAATCGCATAAATCCTATTTTCTAATATTACTTTTAGGAACACTCCTATGGATGACTCTCTTTATCTCTTCCATGATACAAGCCGATGATTCCTATCTCCACTACGTATACACATGGACACATATCACGGGGAAATAAAGGAAACAGCAACAACCCATGAGAGACTGCAAGGGCGGAATGGGTGCTTAACACCTTCCCATTTCGTAACTTAGCCTCCGGACCCTTTTTTGAATCATTTTGGTTTCGTATGTTTCAGTATGTCTTTAGATGATGTCCTTCAAAATGGCTCCCTTTTCTTTTGTCTGTTTTGAGTAAAATAGATTGACGACTCTATCTTTCTACATTTTTCACCTCATTCATGACGCCGACCGAAGCGCTCCCGAGAGAGACACGCGAGATCTAGAGGAATCCTCTCCCACCGCACCGCGAGGGTATATATCCGAGGGATGGCCACAGTCATAAAGATATTTTACTCGTTTACGTACTTTATTTTCTTAGTCTAGAAAAATAATCCCTTCAGGTTCTTCCATGTAAATCTCTTCTTTAAAATCACCATTTAAAAAAGTCATTTTTACATCCATTTGATGAATCACTAAATTTTGAATGGAAGTAAGAGATATTAAGAGTTTGTGGAAAACTGATACTTGCAGTGGGTGCATATGTGTCAAAATAATCAATTGCATCGTTATGTTTATAACCCTTAGCAACTAATCTTGCTTTAAATTTTTAATGGAACCAACCAGGTATAATTTCCTTTTAAATATTGATTTTCACACAATTGGTTTTTCTCTAGGAGGAAGATCGATAATAACCCAAGTTTGATTTGTCAAAATTAAGTTTATTTCATCATATTGATTGAACATCCTTCGAAGTTACCGCTTCACGAAATGTAGTCGGTCCATCTCCAATATTAAGAACAGACTTGGTTTTTTTGTTAGTTTCATTCACATCTCCCTCTACAAGATAAACTACAAAGTCAGGTCCAAATGTCTTTCAGTTCTTTGTCTCGTACTCCTTTTGGGTTCAACGTCCTCTGTTGATTCCAAAGGAGACGTTGGTTATTACGGTACATTCGAAGGTGAGGCGTCGGTAATCGAATTATTATTTTTCTAAACCTTGATTTAAAGTACTTTGGTTTGTTAGATGTGCCAAGAATTTCATATCTACCAACTCAATAATAACTTGAGTTTCAAGGTTAAAAAATCTATCCTTTTAACTATTGTTAGAGTATTCAATAAAATCACATTTGTAAGTCCTCTTTACTAATTTGGGTCTCTTAGCTCTGTTTTTTTTTAAGAAGAAAAATAACCCCGGTAAGACCAAGGGTATGCTCAAAATTTCCATAGGATTGGACTATCTTATCTTCTTTCAAAACATTTTCAGTTGTATTCTAAGTGGATTTGAAAAGTTTCATGTTCAAGATTACAAAATCGAACTTCTTCATCTTTATCCAAGAGTTAACTCATGTCATGAACAATGAGAATTCTAATTTAAGATAAAGGTAAAAGACTTAGTTTTAACTATAGTTTAACATAAATAAAATTTGGATTTTCTTAAATTGGAAAATGTGTTAAACTTGTCTGTGAGTTTTTGGATGAATAGTCAAATACACTCTGCAATATACTTTTCATATAAAAAAAATTGTTTTCTTAGAAATTATATCTTTATGTGGGTATTTTAAGTATAAGTGTTATAGGTTGATAACAAATTACTTTGCCAAAATTATTTTCAAACTTTGGTAAGAAAACACTGGACAACCCCTCGACATTTTGCGACATCCTTCATCGAAGCATCGTCGTAGCAAAAATACTACTCATTGTAGTGATCAACCTTCCCATGAATGCACACTTGACCAAAGTTTTCATTCATTTTCCCGTGATCTGGCCTCGCCATATGTTCTCTCCAGCGATGACTTTCTTCGTTGCAATTGGTACTAGATCTGGCGCAAAAAGGAAATCTTTCCAAAAAAATTGCATTGTAAGACGTGTAAATTATCTTTTACTATTATATCTTTTAATGTGTTGGAGAAGCAAGTTATTTGTATGTACAATAATAGTTAGGGCCTCTTAGATATTATGTCAACAATTTTGAAATGGCTATTTAGTTCTTCTTCTTTCCATAAAAAAGCTAAGGATTTTAAAAGATCTTTGCCTCAAGATTTTATCATAATATTTTTTAGAGAGAAAAATCTTCTTTGTATTTATTAAATATTGAAGTTTTTAAACTTTGATATAAATTATTTTCTACGTTTCATTACTTCACCATTAAACCTTAAACAAAATCCTTTTAATTTGTTCTTGTTTAATTTTAGATTTTTCCACATCTCAAAAATACTTTGGGAGTTCATTTTGATTAGCCAAACACTTTTAAAACTTCCATCAACCTTTAGGAATCTTACATCTTAGGAAGTAGAAATACACATTTGTATCTTATCAACCTTATTCCAAAAACTTGGAACGTGAAGTTTTTTCTTCCACTTCAAAAGGAGAATTGTTGATTGTGGCCTGAATAAGACATTAGTTACGGACCAAAATCACTGGTGGTTGTGTAACGTCCTCCAGTTGTTAGTGCTTTCTCAAAGGATATAGTGGGATTCTAGTCGGTCATATCATTGTGTGATTGTAAATCTTTATCTTTTAAATGTAATAATCTACCATAATACATTCATTGTGTTGTCAGCCCGACTTTTTTCCCGTTGTGGAGTTTTCCTCGTACGCCTTGGTGTTATGCTATATTGTTTATCTTTTTTGCACTTAGATTAAGTAACCTAATATTGAAGATAAAACTTGGTTTAATCTAATTGATAAATAATTTGTCGCATAGACCTTAGGTGTTATCTCGATTACCCTTAATATATAATTAAAGGAAAACATTGTCTCTTTCTTAACAAGTGATTTTAATTGGGTATCCTCCATCCATCTTAATTTAAAGCCACCCTCAACCCCAAACTTTAAGACTTTTAAGATTAGCCTTACAATTAAAGCATAATTCATATGGTGCAATAGACTTGTTTTCCATGAATGTCTATTTAAAATACAACATGCACACAAAATTGTTTCACCCCACATAGACAAAGGCAACGTAGAACTAATTAACATTGCATCGACCATTTTAACCAAAGTCCTATTTTCCTTCTGTGGTTCAATTTTTTTGCGATGTATATGGTGTCATAACTTGATGGATTATTCTATGAGTATTAAAAATTGTATAAAATTATTTGGGTAGTATTCATGACCTCTATCAGATCATAAGACTTTGATTTTTCGATTATTTTGGGACTTAACTTCCACTTTAAAAATTAGAAATTTCTTGAATACTTCTATGACACCTCGTAAAATCCATAAATAGATTGATCAAGTCTAACATAAAAATCACAGGAATAAAAATCGAATGAACAATGACAAGATAATGAAATACTGAATCAACACAAAACCAACTTTGATACCAATCACTGCCAATACAACATAAGTAATCTCTTAAATGTGACCATACAAAAAACTCTGAATTTAAGTATACATGTACAGACTAACTGAAAATAAAATAGTATAATTATAGAAAGAGTTATACTTGCTCGAATCCTATAATTTTAGGAGTCAGAAATGGGACGTCGATGGAGATGCTCCTCCAACGAACCCACATCTACGGGAACTACCACAACAGGGACCTGTGAAAACCATTTTAAAAGAAAATGTAAACATACAGCCTATGTAAAAGAGGATTATAATTGAATTTGGGCCACATTATAACTACACATCTTCCTATAGTGTTTTAATATATTTTAAGTTATTAGTTACCCAACCCAAAAACCTAAAATATCATGTGGTTCTAAATCTCAAACCCATATATAGCCCATGTGATTAAAGTTTTACAACATCATTCTTTAATTTTAATCGCTAACTATAATAGGTTAATCTCTTTCAATAGAAGTCACATGATGTACTAAGAGGTCAATACCTAAGGTACTTCTCACAAAATAACCACTACATCAATAATAGGCTCATATCGCAAATCTATCCACATTTGAATATCTCATACCAATAATGCATTATACACATCTGTAGTATAGGTAATACACAAATCTGAAACATAAGTACGTAGGTGTGCATCCCTACTATAAGTCATATAAATCTCTAGTATAGTGATCAAGGGTGAAAAGTAGTGCAGTGTCAGTACATCAGTCGTTGTTTTCGTTTCACCGCCTCAATACAAAAACATAAAATATTAACTACACTCTTTTAAGGGGGTATATCGACCAGTCCGGGTATCAAAATCCACAAAGACTAGTTGTTAGAATTATATTGATTTAATACTTCCGGGATAAAAGTGTAAAAGATAATTGTTAACACAAGAAAAGAAAATTCTAGGCATGTGTTTAAACTAAGATTAACAAAGGGAATACAAAATATAGATTGAGAATAATATCCCCCACCTCAGATTAATTAGTACAAACTGTTATATGGAAAGACAAGTTTAACAAGATTTAATCTCATTTCAATAATTAATTAAATCTAGAGTTGCCACCACCTAAATTTTCATAAAAGCCTACTATGATTTTGGCATCAATAAATACTCCAAAAATTACACACGCAAGGTCGTAAATACGTAGCATACATGATATACCCCGTTAAATCTACTAGACGTAAAATCAAGAACAACCTAATCGAATTAAACTCATAAACTCTGTAAGGGAAAATTTCCAATCGAGTCATTTGTGGTGTTGTCTTAATTCTGGACAAAACTAATTGTGACATATAATAGATGTTTGTTGTATCCTTTCAAGCCTTTGACAAGTTAGTTGAAGATGTAGCGGCTTAGCATTATAAATATTTCTTCCTTGCCAGTTTACGTGACAAGTTTTGCGTCATCAACAATTGGATCCCAAGGTCTCAAAAAGGTATGAATGCATTTAATATATAGAGAGAGTCTTGGAAATTTTTTTATGGGTGTTCTTTTAAAACGACTTCTCATTTTTTTTCTTAGAAAATCTTTTTCAAACTTTTCATAAAAGTTTTGGTCTTAAAAATAGATTTTGGGTTTTCTGGATTGTCATTCGAGTGAGAATGGGATCTCGTTCGAACGAGATGCCCAGTCTGTTCGAATGAGATTACCAACGAGATTCAAATGAACTCTTGCCATTTTTTTGAATTGTCGTTGGAATGTCAATATAACGACATCGTTTGAACGATTTTTATCCATGATATTTTGACCTATTTCGCATCTAAAATCTCGTTCGAACATTGTCATTCGAATGACATTAAAAAGTCGTTCGAACAACTGTGCGCGAGAACAGTTTTTTTGCAGTTTTTATTTCCAACTTCCCACTACTTTTTATCAGTTTTAAATATGTGGGAATGAAGTTTTTAAGTGAGGACTTTTCATAACTTTCCAAATACTTTGAGAGAAAATTCTTCCAATAAAAAGGTCCCTTTTATGTTTTAAGTTTCAAGATCAAATTTCAACCAAGAACACATGTTTACACCCATTCCTTGTTTGATCCAAGTTCTTTAATATATACATTTGCTTGAGATCTTTTTGCACCGAGTTTCTTATCTACCCATTAAGGAGAAAGTTTGGGTTCCTTCTCTACCCCAAAAAGGAGATTGTGTTTGCTGTGATGTACTCATATGGTGAAAGGCACCATGTGTGGGTTGACGGTAGCCAGACTCCATTGGTGGATTCAAGACTTAGGTCAACTTCGGAGTTGTCGACTAGGCAGAGGTTGAAGAGTGAATGAGCATCAAGTCTTGAAAGGAAAGTCATTGTTGTAAGGTCTATTATCGTGTCTTTTCTAAAAATACCATACTTAGTGAACTTCTAGGCTGGGTCGTCTGAGGTTTTTCCCGTTGTGGATTTTCCTCTTACATCGCGCCTTATGTGTGTGTGCTTATTTTTATCTTATAAATTTTCACTTAGCATCATGCTAGGTTAATCAAGATAAATATTGGGTAAATTTGTGCTAAGTTTAGTTTGGGTAATTTTAGTTTAATTTAATTCAAGTTGAGATGATTAATTTGGCAAAATACATGCTTTAGTTTGTTTGGCATAATTTAGCTTGAATTAAATTAATTTTTTTTAATTGAGATTAAAAGCAAAACTCAAATATTTGGTTTGTGTTGTTTGACTTAATTTTTATTTTGAGGAAATTAAAATTTGTGTCCTTTAATTATTAACCCCCCCCCCCCCACCCACCCCCGAGGCAACTCAGTCATTAATGCTTGTGAAAGATATCCCTCATACTTTATGTAGCAAACATTAAATACCTGATGCACTTGTTATCTTCACGTCATAAACATTAAATGACAAGACATGCCTTTTGCCTAACCACTGTGTGTCAGGGGGCTGCCGTCACAGAGGTGTCTCACCAACTGTCTGACAGTCCCAAATACCACGGTGGTTTACTCAAGTGTAGGTATGACATTACCTAGCTGGTTAGTGACATTAGATAAATTGGATGTAACATTAAGTAGAGGGTTATTTGTCTCATAACCCAACGCCCAATGGAACTCAAGGTTGATCTCCCCTGAGGTTCCACGGTCAGGGTCCTTCGGTGTTTTACCAGGTGTATCTAAGATGGTCAGGACAAGCCCTAAAGGTGCCTCACTTATCAATCCTCGAAACCAAGTCCCTCCAAAGTTCCCACGACGAGGTCGTTCGATAGAGCATGAAAGCTCTCCCAGGCCCTGCCAAGCCTGGTCTCTCGCGAGTATCGTTCGACCTCACACAAAATAATTGTTCTCGTTACATCATTACAATCATTATATCTAATAGTGAATATAAACAAAAGATACAACAAGACTAAACTAACAGGACTAAAGGACGAGCTCTCTCGGTGAGCTTCTTCGCTGGAAGGTCCCTCTGGACTCTCACGTTGAGCTGCCTTAATCCCAAACACTGTTGAAAATGGGAGGATTATCTCTAATATCAGGATTATCTTCAAGCCCCCTCTACAAAAATTATAATCTTTAATTAATTCCATCCACCGCCTCTGCCTCAAATTTAACTCCTTCTGAGTAACTAAATACTTAAGACTTTGATGGTCAGTAAAAATTTCACATACTTCACCATATAGATAATGATACCAGAATTTCAAAGCAAACACAATAGCCACAAGTTCCAAATCATGTGTAGGATAATTACGTTCATGTGTACGAAACTGCCTAAAAGCATAAATAATAACCTTACCATGCTACATAAAAGCACAACCCAACCCCTGATGTGAAGCATAGGTATAAATAATAAAACCATCTCCACCATGTTGAATAGTAAGAATAGGTGTGGTTACCAATCTCTTTTTCAGTTCTTTAAAACTATTTTCACAATCAGAATTCCATTCAAACTTGACATCCTTCCAGGTTAATTTAGTCATGGACAAGGCAATCGAAGAAAATCCTTTAATAAACCTCCTATAATATCCAGCCAAACGCAGAAAACTCCTCACCTCAGTCACATTATTGGGCCTCTCCCATTTTACAATAGCTTCTACCTTTTTAGGATCAACACATTCAAAATAGTTTTGAGTTGATTTTCATGTTCAACCATATCACGTGAGTAAATCAGAATATCATTAATAAAAACTATCACAAATGAATCAACAAAAGGACATAATACCCGATTCATAAGATCCATAAATACAGCTGGAGCATTAGTCACCCCTAAAGGCATCACCAAAACTCAAAATGTCCATACCAAGTACGTAAAGAAAATTTTGAAATATCATTCTCCTTGACCCTCAACTGATGATAACCCGACCGCAAGTCTATTTTTTTAAAAAACTTTAAAACCCTGCAACTAATCGAATAAATCATCTATACGAGGTAAAGTATACTTGTTCCTAATTGAGCTTTACTCAGTTTCCCATAATCAATACACAAACACATAGTACCATATTTATTTTCACAAATAAAACTTGTTCACCCCATGGGGATACACTAGGATATATGAACCTCTTATCAAGTAAATCCTGAAACTGAACCTTGATTTATTTTAACTCAATAGGTGTTATCCTATACGGTGCCATAGAAATATGGTTTGTCCTTGGTGCTAATTTAATACTAAATTCAACTTCTCTTTCAAGAGGTAACTCGGGAAACTTACTAGGAAAATCCCCTGGAAAATCCCGTACAATAGGAACATTGATTAATTATAAATCCCCCTTCCTAGTGTCAATAACATATACAATAAAACCCTCATAACCCTTACTTGACAATTTCCTCATCTAAATAGCAGAAATAATGCAACTAGGAACAAATTTCCTTTCCCCCTTACAAATTTAAATTCAAACTCGCCAGACATTATAAAAACAACTTCTTGATGAAAACAATCTATAGATGCGTGATATTTAGATAACCAATCCATTTCCAAAATTATGTCAAAAATCATATATATTCAATAGAAGTAAGTCTATAACTGTATCTCTAACCCCCACAGTCAAAACTTAATCACGAAAAACATATTCAACTACAATCATATCCCCCATAGGCATGGAAATACCCAACCCCACATCTAAATGAGTACATGGTCTATTCAGATATATAGAAAATACATAAGACACAAAAGAATGTGTGTAATTGGGATCAATCAAACATAAACACTTCTATTAGTAATAGAATGTGTACTTGCGACAACATCTAGAGTAACCTGAGCTTCTTTAATCGTAAAGACTCATCCACCTGGCCTGGAAAAAATAGCTTGTCCTATGCCCCAGATTTCATCTATATTAATCGAGTTATAATAACCAACACAATTATAATACTAAACTATTGGTTAGTACATAAATAATTCATCAATATCATATCGAACCAACAACTGCCATCTAATCGTCACACACGTCTAGAATTAATAACCTAGACGCCCTGATACCAATAATTGTCACACACCAAACCCAAATCCATTCAAATCATTTCATTTATATTATAATTAAATCATAATCTTCTGTCTATTCGAAATATAATTCATTTATCAATATTTTTTTCATGTATAATAAATATAATCATGTTTTTTGTACCATAACGTAATTAACATCAGAGTCATAATTAAATGAACATGCTATACTATGATGGACTATAATTAAATATTGCAATCATCAAATCAGCCCATCCAAACTCAATATATAAGATGTGCGAGTGTAGTAAAATCTCAGTGTGACAATGATTAAATCCCCACGTCAAATACCCAGATCTTTCGAACGGTGCAACTCTTAAATCACCGATCATATGATATCCTACTTGGCAGCGTACAAACCTGAAAATGTTAAAATATAACCCGTAAGCATTAAGCTAAGTGACGTATTACTTCCCTAAAATGAAATAACAGTTCTTTATCAAATCTGTGGATATAAAATCCAAATAATCCTGGCATGCTATGAAATAGAAATTCTATATCAAATCTCCAGATATAAAATCCAAACAATCATTCCCTATAATGAAATGACAATTATATATCAAATATGTGGATATATAATCCAAATAATCCTTCCCTGCTATGAAATAATAGTTTTATATCAAATTTGTGAACATGAAATTCAAACAATCCTGCCCTACTATGAAATAACAGTTTTATATCAAATCTGTGCATATGAAATCCAAAAAATCATGCCATGCTATGAAATAATAATTTTATATCAAATCCGTGGATATGAAATCCAAACAATCCTACCCATTGGCAATAACAAATCCTGGAACATAAGTTCCAACAAATCCTTATCATAAGACAAATCAAATCATTGGATCTTTGTCCAATTCCAATCCTGGATCATGAGACCGAAATAAATCTTGGATATTTTAATATCCAAAAAAATCCTGAATACCGAAGTATTCAAACCAATCCTGGATCATAAGACCCAAACAAATCCTAGATATTTTAATATCTAAAAAAATTCTGAATACGGAAGTATTCAAACCAATCCTGGATCATAAGACCCAAACAAATATTGAATACCGAAGTATTCAAACTAATCCTGGATCATAATACCCAAACAAATCCTGGATATTTGAATGTCCAAACAAATCCTAAATACCGAAGTATTCAAACAAATTCTGGATCATAAGACCCAAACAAATCCTGGATATTTTAATATCCAAATAAATCCTGAATAGCAAAATATTTAAACAAATCTGCTCTGAGAGCTATATTCATATTTATATATGAAACAAATCATAAGTACACTCACCTTGGCAACTCATCAGGCTTTTCCTTTTCATTTGTCCAACACTTATTCAATCGGTTCTTCTTCCTTTCCTGTCATTCTTACTTATTAGTATCATCATAAGAATATCAACAATCCAAAGAATATCTCAAACATAACTCAATTTATAAGCATCATATGATTCTATTCAAATCATTAATCATAAGTGAAGTTCCATCCAAATACATGTTAATTTATTTGACATATCCAAATCATAGACCAACATACATTCATTTCTTATTAGTAATTAAATACCTATCACATTACGATTCTAATACAAAAGACGACACCATATTTTAAGTTTTTTAGAGAAAAATATGACCATTTCTTTATCACATAAGAAATTTGCCCTATAGGCTCATCAATCGTTCAGTCAACTTCTAGGAATTTTCATAATTTCGCTATATTATAACTTTCTATGATATTCCACCCAATATTAATAAACATATTGACTAATACAAAATTAAAGTTTCATAATGTTTAGAGTTCATTTGCTATGTCAAGCAAAACATCGACCACGTGGTGTGCATACTTACACTTTTAGGGCGTATTTTATACCTGAACTTCAAACTATCACCAAAGATTCATTTCTTGGTATTTTTACATAATTTTCGGATATGTTACACATATATGAGTCTATTATAATTTTCAACTAGAATTATTCAATTCCAATAAATATACAAAAATATATAGAAATTTGAATACATAAGGTTTCCAATCAAAGCAATATATATGATTTAAACATTCAACTTTGCTTAAACTCGCATCTATGCATATGTATACCTACAGACATGGAAGTTTAGTAAACAAATTATAATTTCAATCATTCCAATCAATAATATAAAAAATATAACAAGATTTATGAGTAGAAGTACCTTAGGAACTTTCGTAATTTCCTATGAATTTTTCTCTAACTTCTCCTCGCCCTTTCTTCGTAAACTTCCCGGTTCTCTCTCCTTAGGCTAAAACTCTTCCATGGCAGAAATATTCTGAAGGAGGAGATTATTTTAAGGTTTATAAGTCGGCATAAGGGCACCCCCCTTGGTCCAATCAAAATATAACATGTGGTGCCATTTAAGACAAAATAACATTTAAGGCTAAATGACTACTTTTCCCCCTGTTGGTAAAAATACGATATCTTCTCACTAGAATGTCCGTTTGATGCACCATTTGTTGTGTTAAAAATCTAAATCACATATCTAAAGTTATTGAGTTTTCACCTCAAGTTAGTTGTTATGTTATAAAGGTCAGAATAGTCTCCAACATGAACATTCCTATTGAAAACTTCAAAATTTTATGTTTTTAACTAATTCGATATTTCATGATTTATGAAGGTAGAATTAGACTAAACATAATAACTTAACATTAAATATATTAATAACACATTACCCATATCACATAATCTAAACATGATTCAAATATAATTAATCATAATTATATTCGGGTTGTCACAATAAGAATGTTCAATTCTCTTATAATGTGATCATGGACAGGGTAGGATTGAAGAAGTTTAAAGTTGTTCCTTCTAAAGTCAATCAATGCTTGAAGTTCCCGACCAAATTTGGAGTAGGTGTTGTAAAGGGCGATCAGAAGGTATCCAGGGAATGTTATCACTCCTTTTCCGAGTAAGAAGATCTGGAAGAACTTAAGAAGAAGACCACTACTTACCAATTGGATATTATAGAGCCCAATAGTGAATCTGAGGTTGTGGAAGCTACTGAGAGCATCATACTAGATGACGACAAGCCAGAAAGGACTACACAAATAGGTTCAACACTGGATCCTGTTCTTAAATAGGAACTAGTGATGTTCCTAAGGCAGAGAAAGAATATGTTATCTTGGAGCTATGAGGATATGCATGGGATTGACCCCAACTTCCTTTGTCATGAGCTTAATGTCAACAAAGATGCTAAGCCGATCAAATAGAGACGTAAAGTGTTCAGACCCGAGAAGAATCAAGCTATCTAGGAGGAGGTAGAGAAGCTTCAAAAAGCTTCTTTCAATGAAGATGTGAAGTATCCAGAGTGGTTAGCCAATGTCGTTATGGTAAAAAAGAAGAATAATAAGTGGAGAATGTGTGTAGATTTCACAGACCTGAGTAAAGCTTGACCAAATGATCATTTTCCTTTGCCCAGGATTGATCATCTGGTGGATGCTACGTTGGGGCACAAGCTGTTAAGCTTTATGGATGCCTATTCTGGTTATAACTAGATCAAAATAAAGCTTGAAGATAGGGAAAGTACATCTTTCATTACTCCTCGATGAACTTATTGTTTTAATGTGATGCCTTTTGGTCTTAAAAATGCAGGTACAACATATCAGAGGTTAGTGAACAAAGTCTTTGAAGATCAAATAGGCAAAAATATGGAGGTATATATGGATGATCATCTGACGAAGAGAAATAAAGCTTCCGAGCACATTACTGACCTAAGACAAACTTTTGAGAAGTTAGAAAAGCATCAAATGAAGCTGAATCCGACCAAATACGTGTTTGGAATCCAAGAAGGGATGTTCCTCGGCTACATAGTCAATAAGAAGGGAACTGAGGCTAATCAAGATAAAATAAAAGCTTTAATTGAAATGCAATCATCGACTAGAAAGAAGGAAGTTCAAAATCTCACTAAGCGAGTAGCTGCTTTGAACAGACTTATGTCCCGAGTAACAGACAGATGTCTTCCATTCTTCAAGGTGCTGAAGAAGACCTTTTAATGGAATGAAGAGTGCGAGAATGATTTTCAGGAGTTGAAGAAGTATTTAGGATCACCCCCGTTGCTCTCCTGACTAGTTTTGGGGGAGAAATTATATTTGTACTTAGCTGTCTTTGAGTAGTCTATGAGCTCGACTTTAATACGATAAGATAATGGAGTTCAAAAGCCAGTGTACTACACTAGTAAGGCCTTCCGAGGAGATGAAATTAGATATCCACGCTTGGAGAAATAATCCTTGGCACTTATTAAGGCGTCCAAGCATATGAAACCTTATCTCCAAGCACATACCATAATGGTGTATACTGACATGCCACTTTGGCAAGCCCTCCACAAACCTGAGAAGTTGGGAAGAATAATGTATTGGGCAGTAAAGCTAAGAGAATACGATATTATATATGAGCCGGGGTCCTCATTAAAGGGCTAAGCCATAACTGATTTTATTATAAAATTTACTTATCCAGAGGTTCCCGAGTAACAAGGCTTTCAGGCAGAGCAGACCCCAACAAGGGAGAGCTCAACCAAAATTGCTACCGAGCAAATGGAATCGTCAAGGATGCAGGAGATGGCCCAAAAATATGAGGAGACAAGTAAGAAGTTATTCCATTATGGGACATTGACAGACCAAGGCTTCGACAGTAACATCTCAGTACGGAATCTATATGTGGATGGATCTTCATGTGTAACAGGCAGTGGAGAAGGTATCATACTTAATACCCCTGATAGGATTGATATTGAGTACTCTCTTAGATTCCAGTTCGAGGCCTCTAACAATGAAGCAAAGTACGAAGCATTGATAGTGGGATTAAGTTTGGCTCACTCTTTAAGCGCCGAGCAAGTGGTGGTACACAGTGATTCACAACTGGTGGTCAACTAAATATTGATTTTGTATGGATCCAAAGAAGAATTGATGACCATATATGTTACTAAAGTAGTGGAGGTTATAAATAAATTTCCAGTTGTTCGAATGAGTAGAATTCCAAAGATAGAAAATGCTTGAGCTAATTCACTTACTCGGTTAGTATCAGTCACTAAGATTGAACTCAGAAGGACTAGCCCATTACAAATTCTAGCTAATCAGAGCATTTATGAAGATTTGATGGTTAATTTAATTACCATAGATTTAGGACCCTCCTGGATGGATCCCATCAGAGCATATATTGAGGAAGGAACTCTGCTAGCAGATCCTATAATGGCTAAAAAGCTTAAGTATAAAATAGTGAGGTACGTATTGGACAAGGGTGTTCTGTACAGAAGAGGGTTAACAACCACTTTACAACGTTGTGTTCACCTAACAGAGGCTCAATATTTGATAGACGAAGTTCATGAAGGGTCCTGTGGAGCTCACGTAATTAACAACTTATGATACTACTGACCGACCATGAGGGCAAATTGCATGACCTTTGCAAAAAAGTGTGACAAGTGCCATAGGTTTTCTAATATTTATAAAACTCCACATGATACTCTGACTCCCATTACTTCACCTTGGCCATTTACTATATGGGGGATAGACTTGGTTGGGACATTATCGACCACCAGAGGAAGGTTCAAATACTTAGTCGTCACTGTGAATTACTTCACCAAATAGGTTGAGGCAGAACCATTGGTGGATATGTCCTATGAGACGGTGTACCAATTTATCTGAAAGAACATCATTTACAAATATGGTTTACCATATGCTTTTATCACCGACCATGGCACACAGTTCGATGATGAAGAATTTGAAGCGTATTGTGCCCATCCAAAGATCCAAAAGCTCTATTCTTCTTCAAGTCATCCTCAAAGCAATGGATAGATAGAGGTGGAAAATAAAACTTTACTCAATGGTTTGAAGAAAAGACTTGATGATTCCAAGGTCAATTGGATCAATGAATTGCACTCAGTTCTATGGGCATACCGAACAACTCCAAGAGCTACTACAGGAGAAATACCATACATGCTGGCGTTCGGAACAGAAGCAATGGTACCAGTCGAGCATAGCCTACCAACTCATAGTGTGATGATTTTTAACTCCACTTTTAGTGACTTAATACGAAGGCTAGACCTTGATATGTTGGAAGAGGTACGTGAAGATGCTGCTCTGAGGAATGTTGTTTATCAGTAAAGGACTGCAGATTTTTACAACAAAAGGGTGAAGCCAACCAACTTAAAAGTGGGGGATTATGTCCTTAAAAAGGTGATTCATAAGAACAACAAGCTTGAAGCAAATTGGTATGGACCTTATCGTATCTCGACAGTCATTCGACCAGGAACATATAGGATTGAATCTCTGGAGGGGGTAGAATTTAAAATTCCTTGGAATGATGAACATATCAGAAAGTACTACCAGTGATATAAAAAGCAAAACTTTTGTAATCCTTTGTTTCAATATTGATAAAGAGTTGGTTTCTTTCATTTTTTTGATTTTTTATTGGAGTGTGGTGATATGGATCCCCACAACACAAGATTTTAATCTTGTGTACTTAGCTGAGAAAGGAAATACCTGGTCGGTAAGGCAATCCTTTATCAGCAAAGAAATCAAACCCAAGTCAAAATAGGATTTTAGTCCTCAGTACTTGGTCAAGAAAAATCAGGGATAAAACTCTGTATAAAATCCACAAGCTTTATCCGAACTGAGAAAAATGGAGGAAGAAAGTTGTTAAAATTCTTAAATAGGAATATAAACACATATTCCACATACGCTTGGTCACTACTGGTAACTAATGTTAAACCTAAAAATTTAAGTGCATTAGTAGAACCTATGGCAATACCACTGGTAACTAGTGCTAAACTTGGATCTAAATCTAGGTGCATTAGTAAAACCTATGGCAACATCAATGGTAACGGGTGATAAACTTAGAAATCTAAGTGCATCAATAGAACCTATGATAATATCATTGGTAACTGGTACTAAATTTAGGCAAATGTTTAAGTGTATCAGTATAACTAGTGGCACAACAAGTTCATTCAGACATTCAGAAATTAATAAGATAAGTTGACAAAGAAAACAATGCATTTCGTTTATATGAATGTTGTTAAAAACAAATATTATGTTACAAATAAAATACAGGACAACTACTCTACTAGACGTTTCCTTCAGACTTGGAGGAAGTCGACGCTCTTTCCATGCCTGTAGGAGGAAAATCCAAGGTATAGGGAGAGTTGATGAAATTGAAGTCCCGAAGCATTCTCCTATTATTATTGCTCGACATGTCCAATAAATGAGGAGGCCAAACTACCTCTAACTAATCATCCAGTCCATAATCCCCTAAGTATTTGGATATCAGGCACTGGGGAATGGGTTTTATAGGGATCCAGCTGATGTCAAGCTTGAAGGGATATTTTTCATAATCTAAGAACCCAAGATCAACCCAGTACCACAGCCTACTGTTCTGATCAACTTTCATAATAGTCCATCCCCACTTATAACCTTCACACTGAGCTTGACTGAAGTAGTCGTCAAAACTCCCAAGGGACTTATTGTATCCTTCCATCTATACCTCTCTACGCTACTCGTGAAACTGGAAAGTCAATTTCTCGACCTGATGATGAAGTTTCTTTAACATTTCATCTTTGGCTTGTAAATAAGAGGATTGGTTGGAAAGTGTGTTATCTTGAGTCATGAGCTTTGGGGATAACTCAGAAATTGCTCGGTTCTTGACCGGCTAGAGTTTTCTGTGTTCTAGCCTCATCAGTCGTTAGTCGACTGACCTTTTTCTGGAGGAGGGGATAGGTTTAGAATTCTTCAGAGTTTCTGACTCTTCTCTCAGATTGGCATTCTCACTCTCCAGGAAAGATGCACCTTCGTCGGCAACAGCAATATGAGGGTTTTTTAAGGAGATAAGTTCACTCCTCAATTTATTCTTTTCTTCTTCTAAAAGCTTGGCAATTGCCCTAGCCTCTTTAAACTCGCACTTCAACATAAATTCATTCTTCTTAAAAGCAGAAGCATGTTTCTCCAATTTCTCTTCAAAACCCCAAGCTTCACTTAAAAACTTGTATTTAGCTTCATAATCAGCATGAAGTAAAGCCTTGGCCTCATTATGCTCCTTTTAAAGTTCTTCAATTATTTTAAAGTAAGCCACGTTATTGGCCACAGCCAGATCAAGAAGAAACTTGAGATAAATATATGCATCCTTGCCTTGATCAGTAGCAACTGCCCCGAGCAAGTCTCACAATTCGTCCTCGATTAAAGACATGTGACCAACCTTGAACAAACTGTTACAGATCTTGAGTAGATCAGAATCATTAGAAGAAATCTGTTCCATCTTGGCCATAAACTAAAAAAATGAAGTAACTATCGATCAACAAAAGAAGAGGATATAATAGCCAAGAAATGACAAACAATATAAAGAAAAAGTTCTTTTATTGATATATAAAGGGAAGTTACAAGTATAGTAAAGAAGAAATAAAAGAGAAGTGCAAAATACAAAAAACAAATGTCGAACAAGTTTACACCTTCTTCTTATCAGTCTCAACATCAGGGTTTCCACCATGGTCAACAAAAGGGGAAACTGGATCAACTGGGGGCATATCTTGTTCGAATGGGGGGGGGGGGGGTGGATGACTCAATAATATTTTTGCCTTGGACGACTGAAGACTCAACCACCAGGGAAGACTCCTCAGAACCAACATCATCTTCAACTTCATCGTCCATGTTGGGGGGAGAGCTAGGCTCATATCTTTGGAAGAGTTCAGATTCTTCTATTATGCCGACCTCCTTCAGTGCAGTCGACCAACCATCCTTGAAATATATTTTCTTTGCGTACTCAATTTGAGTAGAGGCAGTAGTGATAGATTTATCCCAGCCTTATTAAAGGAATTTTCCCTAGCCATCTTCCTCTTGGCCTTTTCGGAGGAGAGATCTTTCCCTAGCTTAGCCACTTGTCCTTCAGCAGTCTTTTCCCTGCGCGCAGCTTCAAGGACAATCGTATCAGCTTTTTGCTAAGCTTTTTCAACAATCTTAATCTTCTCCTCCCAAGTTTTCTTCTCTGTTTCCAAGTCTTGTTGAGACTCCAAGAAAGATTATTTAAGACCATCAAAGGCCTCTTTCACATCATTTGAAGAAGAACTAAGTGCATCGTCCTTTTCCAACATCTGGTTAAAATCAACTAGGAACTGTAAAGAAGAAAAACAAAGTTAACACAAGAAGTAGAAGATAATACATAAATAAAGAGGTCTCAAAAATAAGGCTTTGAGCAACCCTCTCAGATATCTTTAGTTAGGGCATGGAAGCAACAACACCCCTATGGTTTGGAAGAGTACTAGACTTAATTAATTTCCTAGCTAAGCAAGGACCTATGGCTAAAGGGATCTAACATCAGATGGAGTAACACAGACCAAGCATCATAAATATAGACCGAGCTATGACCAAGACTAAATGTTCCATACTTTCAGGCAAGCATCAAGTATGGAACATTGGGGATTCTCTTGATACCAAAAATTACCCACTTATATGGACCTACTAAAGACTAACATGTGTCATCCAACATGGAAAGAATCCTAGTCAGTAAGTTATAGCATCGCTGACTAACATGCAGAATGCCGACCAACTCCAGGAAGGCTGACCAATAGTGGGAAGGTCGACTAACTTGATTAGCAGAATACCAACAACCAAGAGCATTATGTATTGATATAAATGCCTAATTTATAAAGGCATTCCATTAATTAATATTATATCTCCTAACTCCTTACTTGGCTATAAATACATTGTAATCCTTTCATCAAGGGAAGTTAAAGATATTCACAATACGAAAGGCAAGACAGATACAAGGCAATAAGAAATACGGTGGATGTAGGCTTTCCCCTTATAGCCGAACTACTTTTAAAATCTTTTGTCTTTTTTTTTATTTACATGTATTTATCTGTGATTAAACAATTGGACCTAGTCTAGTTTTTTACATCAACAGGAATCTAGACACATTAGTCTACGACATCAAGTTTTGAGGCAGTTACTTAAGGAAGGAGTAATATTAGTCGACTATATTGAAACGAATAAGAATTTAGCAGATCTTCTAACTAGAAGTCTTGTTAGAGAGTTAATATATATACAACCTCAAAATGAATGGAACTAAGGTCTGTCAAATAATTCAACCACCTTTGATGGAAACCAATCTTATGTCTAGAAAATATAGACCAAGTTCAATGCGTAACTAGCTAGTTAAATGATAGTTGTGGAATACTAGGAACATACATATGAAGTTCCATTACTATGAGCC
Source organism: Sambucus nigra (assembly GCA_949130495.1). Taxonomy (NCBI): domain Eukaryota; kingdom Viridiplantae; phylum Streptophyta; class Magnoliopsida; order Dipsacales; family Adoxaceae; genus Sambucus; species Sambucus nigra. The sequence goes on along the minus strand of OX422214.1, from coordinate 539,787,377 downwards.
TAGTTTTGGTATTCTGTATGGCGGGGAATGAACTTTACTTTTTAATAAATCAAATAAATGTGACTCACATAATCACTAAAGTTAATTTACATATATGAGTGTTAAAAGTGTGGCCGCGATACACTTGAAATCATAATAAGCACAAGACAAAAAATGTGCGTGCTAACAGAACATTATTTAACACAGAGATCAATATATGCAATTATTTCGACTTGTCTTTAAGGGTCCTTGGTTTAAGATACATTCACCACTCATGAATCTTTGAATTATTAACACTAAGTGGAAGTTCAAGTCTCAAAGACACTTCTCATTTTTGTTTTAGATTTCAATGATAGTGCCAAAAAATTTCTATTGTTGTCCTTATACTCTCATATATTCGATTTTTTATAATATAAGTAATGTTTTATTTATTTGTATTTTGATCATGACGGGGGATTGTTGGAAAATTTTAAAATATTAATGCGTATTAAAATTGTTTAAATGGGTTTTTAGTCTTTTTGTAAAAAGAGAACTAAATAGGTGTAACAGAAATGTGTGTAGTTTCTAAAGTCTCACATTAAAACTTTATACAAAAGTAAAATGGTATATAACAAAATGACAAAGTGACTACTTGTCTTGTAATCAAAGAAGCTATAATATGGTTCTTCATACTGACCATCGTGACACACAATGCATGATCTAATTTATAATCTAACTAGACTGGCATTTAACATTTCTAGAATGTGCTTTGTACTAATTTTGATTCAATTTTTATTCCAAAATGGTTTTTATTCTAAAATGGTAACATTTTGGGTAATGTCTTGTTGTTGGTAGGCCTGTATAGTTTGTTTGGGCTTTTGCTTTGAGTGTTAAGGCATGTGTGCCTTTGTTGCATTTTGTGCATTTATTTGTTAAGCCTTAGACTTTTGTTTGGACTCTTTGTATTTTCTATTGGACTTTTGCCTTTTGATAATTATATTCACATTTTATCCAAAAAAAAAACATTAGAGATAAAGATACTTAAATTGACTTGATAGTATATCGTTAAAAAAACATTGTATTATATGATTTAATAAAGTAGAATAAAAGAAATAAAATTCATGTAGACTAAATATTTAGTTGAGTTGACACAATGATGTTGATAAGTTGAAGTAGTTTGTTCAAAAGTTAATAGATATGTTACTATGTAGCTATTATTTGTCCCATCGAGAGGAAGACAAGACCTTTTGCATTCAATGCATTCATCCTTTTTGTGTACTCACACTATGCATTATATATTGAAAAAGTTTATATTAAGCGCACTTGTTATGTAAAGAATAAATTATGCATGCATATATTATTGCTATGGAAATGTCAAACACAAAAAAGTAAAGGCAGCTATTTCGACAACCTCATAAAAATAGATCATTAAACCTCATAAAAATAGACCATTTCTCTAATACTCTAGTGAGATGACAAAGTGCATAAAAAGGTATAAATAAGAGTTATTGAATCGAGACGAAAGTGGATAAACATGAACAAGAAACTAAACGAAATGATGCCTTCTACTTGGCTTTGGGTGCAGGTGCGGGCCCATTCTTCTTGACATTGGGTTTGGGTTCAGCTGCAGGCACAGCTTGGGCTGATGGGTTGAGCTCATCCCAGGCTTCAATCCAGGTAACCATAGCATCCCCGAGCTTCTGGAAGTAGGGGTCAATAGGGCCCAATTTGTCCTTAACGTGCTTTGAGAGCTCAGTGTAGCACTTTTGCACAGTGTTGCATTCTTTAGGGAGGGTAACAGATTGGAAGAAAGGGATGATCTCTTCTTGCCAGTATATACCCTTGTATTCCTTCTTCAAGTTCACAAAAGGGTTACTTGCCTTGCTGTGCCAAATGTATGGCAGCCCTATCTTCACCCCAAGATCCAAATGGTCACAGATACCCTGAAATTTTTTAAAACATTAAAAAAAATGTTACCAGAATATAAAAGCTCTCAATCAAATTAATTTTGTGCTACAATCTTCATAATGTTGAAAGAGCATCAAGTATAAAAAAGTCACTCAATGAAATGGTTATTATAGTATTATAGATGCAGTCTTTGAGAGAATATGAACTCTTGAATGGTGTTCAAATACCTGATCAAAATCACAAATACCTTATGCCTAAACTAATTTGCAAAAATCTAGTAGCTAAAAGTAATCGTACATATTTCAAACATTTATTTCTCTGAGGGGATTAATTATAAATTACCACTGGGAGATACCCAGGTAATGATAATGAATAAAAAGAAAATGAATTCAACAAAAGATTTCATACAAAAATGTACTGAGAGAGAAACATGAAAGAGAAGAAGCAGATGGAGGTTACCTTGCAACACCAGCCAGCCCACATATCATCGTATCGGCCAATAGGTTGGCCATCTCCCATGAGCCCAAAGTACATGGCTGGCCCAATCAGCTCCCTATCGAACCCAAGGTTCATCCCACACATTGGGAACAATGTTCCTTTCGGAATTGTCATCACAACATCCACATACCTGTTTGAACTAATATTAATTCACATAAAGTAAACATCAAGCTAAACGAAAGAAAATATTAAGTGCAACGCTTAGAACGATAACATGGTAAACATATTGAGACTTCCACTTTCAACAAAATTACTTAATTATATAAGTTTGTGATACCACATTATCGATAACCGTCATATTTAATATTTCATTGCTTCAAATATAAAGTGGTTTAATTTCAAACCTTGAGTTACGCTCGAGAGGCTTAACAAGATGAGTAGGGGCATCATAGTCAGGGATGTTGAGCTAGAGGCCATGAGATATTGCAGTGGGTTTTCCTTCCCTCATGCTAAATGGGTGGCCACGCACGAAATCAGCACCTTCCCTATATGGGTCATACAGTGTGTTGAAGTTTAAAATACTTGTTTACTTAGAAAGACTTGAACTTAAGGCAAAGGAGGTGGATGGAACTTATAAAGATTATGAATACACAATACATGACTACCGGGGTAAGGCTAATGTTGTTGCAGATGCTCTGAGTAGAAAGTCTTTAGGTAGGGTATCTCATGTTTATTGTATTCAGTTGACCTTTTGTGAGAGTTAACTTTGATGGGGGTGGAATTAGCTATAGTTGATTCTTGTAGAATAGTAACATATTTAAATGTTAGACATATGTTGATAGACTAGATTCGATAATCACGGCCAGAAGGTACAGAATTGAAGAAAGTTAGATACGGTATGGAAAAGGGTAAAGCAAATTAATTTTCTATTAGTGATGATGACATTGTTATGTATGATAACCGTTTGTATGTACCTATGTGTTTAATTTAAGGAGAATAATTTTAGAGGAATCCCATTGTTTTTTATATGCTATGCATCCTGATAGCATGAAAATTTACAGACATTTGAAACAATGTTATTGGTGGACGAGAATGAAACACGACATTGCAGATTTTGTTAATAGATGTCTAGTTTGCTAATAAATATAGACAAAGCATCATAAGCCTAGTGGTTTATTACAGTCCTTACTTATTCCTGAGAGGAGATGGAAATATTTTACCACGGATTTTATTATAGGTTTACCAAAATCATTGACAATGGTAAGAAATAGCTAAAAGCTCTGATACCAATTTGTAAATGTGTGAAAATAATCACAGGGTGGTAATAAACTAAACTTGTAACACCAATTGTAAATGTGAAAACCAATTTTTTTTTAAAAAATTATCTTTTTATTATAACCATCCATCTATTGTGATAAAACATATAAATTAAATAAAGCAATCAATTAAGGCAAAGTTTAAGGAAAAATCCCCTCAGGGAAATACCTTTTATTCCACTAATAATTTGCAAATCAAAACCTACAAACTTACAAGTCAAGTATGACAATGATTCTCATAAGAACCACAATGACCACAGTCGACAATAATGATTCCCTCGAGAACTACAAAGACTGCAGTCTTATTCCTTCAGCTTCAGCCTCGGTCTTCAATAGTGAATCCCCACAGGTATCATAAGTCATCCATGGAGATCCTCTCCACAAAGTTGTATGCAAAGATACAAAACTTTATAGGGTTTAAACGAATTCAGAAGACCAATATTAATGGATGTTTTGTTATGAACTAAACGGTGCTTTCACAACACAAAAGGTGAAGAACTTTCGCAAGAGTGATGTGGAAAAGAAATGTGGAAAAATTCTTAAACGTTCTGAACATGAAACAAGTATTTATACAAAATTTAAGGCGGCACATTGTTCAAATGATAAGAACAAGTAGTTCTAACGAGATATAGATATAGTTCGAACGAGATGTTCTCTCGTTTCTAACGACCTAAAGAAAATCAAAACAGTAAGCCTCGTTTAAACCTCGTTTGAAAGCACACTTCGAACGACCTTGATATGTCATTGAATGACATAGGGATATCGTTTGAATGAGCTAAACAAAAAAATAAGACTCCGCCTACAGTAAACTCAGAAGACATATTTTCGAAAATAAAAATCCATGTTCATTTTTAAAATAAATAAATAAACATCCCAAAATATAATTCTGTAAATTAATTCGAACTTTAAATTATTTTATACCTTTACGGGATATCGAGAAGTCTTAAACCTGGAGATTCTTGAGTTTGATTCCTCTTGACGGTGCGTGATGATTTGTAACGGGATATGTCAAACTAGCCTAAAACTAAATGTTAGAAAAATTGTTCTTACAAATCTCTCCCTTTGGCTATTCCGGTACAAAAAAAAAATATTATCGAACACCAAATTAAAATCAAAATCTCCTAATACAAAAATACTAACACCCTTCCCAACCCTAGAACATAATGACATAAGTCTCTTTGTCTTCAAAAACTTCTTCACAAACTTTGTCTTCGTTCGTGTGTCTTGAATTCTGCTTTAAGTACCTACACACATGAGATAAAAAAAATATATACCCTCGTGATACATCGAGTTTGAAACAAAGTAAAACTCATAAATAAACTATCCCCCATAAATCAAACTCATTTTAATTTGCCTCTCTCCCTTTATTTTTATCCGAAATAGAAAAAGAAGTAGAAACACAGGCATGAAATACGAAGCATCACGTAGAAGATTCGATATCATCACAAATAGGTATAAATCAAGCATGTGTAATAATCATCTCAAAGGAAAACTCAAACCAACTATTTTTGAAAATTTTTAATTTTTCAAAAAAATGTAACACTTACAAAAATAACTGACAATACCATATATAATATATAAAAAAATATATCAAAGCAAATCCGGCACACATATATAGGTATAAACGACCCCAAAACATAACACAAAACACATCGTTCGAACGAGATGTTCTCTCACTTCTAATGACCTATAGAAAATAAAAACAGTAAGCCTCATTTAAACCTCATTTGAAAGCACACTTCAAACGACATTGATATGCCGTTCGAACAACATAGGGATTTCGTTTGAACGAGCTAAACAAAAAATAAAACTCCGCCTATAGTAAACTCAGAAAACATATATTTCTTTTTCAAAAATAAAAAGTTCATGCTCATTTTTTGAAAAAATAAACATCTTAAAATAGAATTTTGTAAATTAATTCAAACTTTAAATTGTTTTATACCTTATCGGGATGTCGAAAAGTCTTCACACTTGGAGATGTTTGAGTTCGGTTTGTCTTGGCGGTGCGTAACGATTTGTAACAAGATAAGCCAAACTGGTCTAAAACTATTCTATGAACAATGTTAGAAAAATTATTCTTACAAATATGTCGTTTGAAGGAGCTAAACGAAAAATAAAACTCCTCCTATAATAAACTCATAAAACATATTTTCGAAAATAAAAATCCCTCTCCGTTTTTTATGAAAAAATAAACACCCCAAAATATAATTCTGTAAATTAATTCAAACTTTAAATTTTTTTATACCTTTACGGGATGTCAGGAAGTCTTCAAACATGGAGATGATTTAGTTGGTTCGTCTTGATGATGCGTGACGATTTGTACTGGGATACGCGAAATTAGCCTAAAGCTATGTTGTGAACACTGTTAGAAAAATTATTCTTACAATCATCATGAGGGTTTGATTCTCTTTGGGTTGTCGTTAATAGACTAACTAAGTCTGCACCTTTCTTGCTATTAAAACTACTTACTCCATGGATAGATATACCAAAATATATATTGATGAGATAATTAGATTTCACGGTGCACCCATTTATATTATTTATGATCAAGATCCTAAGTTTACTTCTAACTTTTGGCCTAGATTACAATAAGCTTTGGATACTAAATTGAAATTTAGTACAACTTTTCATCCTCAAACTAATGGTTAGTAAAAAAGAAACATGTTGTGAATTTGTGTATTAGAGTTCATAGGTAGTTGAGATGAGCACTTGACACTAATAGTGTTCGCTTATAATAACAATTATCATTCCAGTATTGCGATGGATCCTTATGAAGCTGTGTATGGGAGAAAGTGCAAATCCCCAGTATGTTGATGGCTCCTTATGAAGCTTTGTATGAGAGAAAGTGCAAAGCTCCAGTATATTTGACTGAAGCAGGGGAATGAAATTACTAGGACCATAAATTGTGCAGCAGACTATTAAGAATATAAATCTTTTTATAATCGCTTAAATGTGGCGCAAAGTAGATAGAAAATATATACAGACAATAGAGAAAAGAATTGAATTTGAGGAGGATAATCAAGTATTCCTACGTGTTTTACCATGAAGAGGAGTTATGAGATTTGGGAAGAAGGGAAAAATAAGACGTTGCTAAATTGACCCTAGTGATATAGTGAAACAAGTTGGACCCGTAGCTTATAAGTTGTCATTACCACTAGAATGTCTCGGATACATGATATTTTTCATATATCGATGTTGCGTCAGTATGTACCAGATCCTTCACGTGTGTTTATTTCACAACCGATAGAGCTTCAAGATGACTTAACATACGTGGAAGAACCAATTACTATTTTAGATAAAAAAGATCAAGTGCTACGTAATAAAATCATTCCATTAGTTAAGGTAATGTGGAGGATTCATAATGTGGAGTACGCCGCGTGGGAACGAGAGGACGATATGAAGAATCAATATCCTTATTTGTTTGGAAAGTTTCTTTTGTGTTAAATTTTAGTGACTATTTTTTTAAGAGGTATATAATTCTAATGTCCTAAAACATAATTAGGCATTCTAGATACATGACTAATTATAAGTTATGATTGATAAGGTTGATGATGGGTATTAAAACTTTAATTATCATTTTTACAGGATTCGTACTCACGTGATATATATATATATATATATATATATATATATATATATATATCGCTTGCATTAGATTCTAATTGAGCTTATGATTAATAATAACATTCTTAGAGAATATGATTAGTTATGTGGTTAAATGATTTATAAAGTATATTTTTGATGAATTATTGCATTTATAAAACTAAATCGGGGTGTTGGTGCGAATTTGGTGAGCTTCGTTTGCAAATTGTTCAAGTTTTTAAAATTTAGGTAGATTCTTATATTCGTATTTTAGCCAAGTTTAAGCATATAAAAGTCATGGTTTTGGAAAAAAATCAAATATGAAGTTATACATATTTATGTTATCTATGAGATGCAGCAAATGGGAGTTCAATCGGATGCCGAAATAGAAAGTTAGAGTGGATTTATGAAGTTAAAGTGGATTTATGAACAGGGGGAATCTTCCATAAGTTGAAACGTTTTGATTGGACTTTTCTTTCATCCAATTATACACAACTGTTGTAAAAATGAATACATGACCTTATGACCACATTTTTCTGGTTAGAGAGGAGGTCTTTATCATCTTCTTCCTTTCATAGTATAAGCTTTGGAAGAAATAAGCTTGAGGAGAGAGAAAAGAGGGTTTAAGGAAGGACTACTTGGGAAAAATTATCATAAATCTAGGAGTTCTTATAAGGTAATTATAGTTTGTTAAAGTTGGTCACATGAATGAGTTCTATAATTTGTATATTTTTATTTTAAACTTGGAAACGATTTACATGATTCCCATTATTCCGAAAGAGAGGGAGAGAGAGGAGAAAGGCTTAACACCATAGATCATAAATTGTGCTTAGAATGGAAAAAAGTGTAACTAGAAAATCCTAGACTTGATTTATCATTTTATGAACGTTTATTTATGAGATTTATATATATATATATATATATGTGTGTGTGTGTGTGTGTGTGTGTGTGTGTGTGTGTGTGTGTGTGTGTGTGTGTGTGTGTGTGTGTGTGTGTGTTTTAGGTAGTTTTTCCCATGAATTAAAACTCAAAGTAGTGCTTATGCATGCTTTAAAGTTCTATTTCAGACCTAGTTGTGTTCAAAGTGGCACAAATCAGTGGATACATGTTGAAATCAAGTGATTCCAGTTGGAGATGTTAGATAACGTATATGAGTATAACATATTCTAATATTAGCATAAAATACCTTTTGGTTTGTCTTAGGTAATGTTTTGAAGTTGAAGTTTCTTTGCCATTTTTCTGCAGAAACGACTTGAAATATGTTGTTTTAAAATGGGCATAAATTTCTCTATAAAATATGGAATTTCATTCGTTAAATCGCGTTAAACCTTAATGTAGAGGGTTTTACAAAAATATAAACTAGAATATCTCATTCTTTTCCATTTATTTCATATTGACCAACTAATGTGATGTGTGACTAAATTTAATGTTATTTTGTGTATTCAAATACTAATGATGTTGAATTGATAGGTGGGGAGGTGGATAATACTACCATACCAAGGAAGTATATTTGGTACTAATAATATTACTTATTTTAAGGTGAGTGACCTTTCGTATGAAATGTGGATGCTTATACTTTCATATGGAAATTTATTGCTTAAATACTTGTGTTGGGATGCTCGTGTAATGATGTGGTGTTTATGAGACATATGCATATGATTAAAAATGTTAACTGTAGTTATCTAATCTGTATTGGGTCCTACAGAATGTGGTGGTCTCATTTTAATTAAAGAATTCAACTAATATTTTGTGTGCTCGGGCCAAAATAAAAGGATGTGGTAGTCCCTATAAATCGTGGTGGGTTAATTGGACTATGGTGGGTCCAAGCTTGCAAGAGTCCACAATTCTTATTTGGGCTATATGATTTAAAGTATTTATACAAACTTGTTATAGGTGTTATGTGTGTGTATATAAGGTCATTCACTATGCTTTTATAGCTTACACTCCTATAATGTTTCGTTTCAAGTGTGCCTATCATTTGGAGTTCATTGCCAAGTTAGGACCTTAAAAAGGAAGAGTGAAAGGATATATAATATGGTTTGAATATCAAAAAGTTTTTTGTGAAAATATTAAACTATGAAACTTGTTTATGTAAAGTTCTTTTATACTTGGTAAGTTATATATAAATATAATGATGTCCTTGTTTTTTACTTGTAAGTCATATGTGAAGGTAGCTTTGTTTTCATATAAATATGCCTTTAAAAAAATCCTGTGTTATTTTTTGAGAGATTACAATTAAATTATTGTTGAAGGGAATTTATCTGTATTAAAAGGGATAATTTTAACTTAATTAAATTAGGGTATGACATTCCACATCTAAAAGGAAGTAATCATTTCTTGAAATCGTGGATGACAAATTTGGTGAGAACATCATCTATATAGGTGGCTTGAGAAATTCCCCACATCATGAGTTATTTTAATAAATATGTGAAAATACGGGATGACCTCATGAGAAAATGTGATAATTTAATTTACAGTTTTCCAACTAGACATAATTTGTGATTTTTATTTGAGATATGAGAAAATTTCAACAACTTAAACTAACTCAAATAACGCAAGCAAGATCAAGAGTTAAAACAAATATGAGAAAGTACTAGGATGTTGGATCCATTTATCATTTTTAATTAGTGTCAGATATTAATTTAATTTTGTATTCCTGATTTTATAACTCGAAATGTACCGACTCTCGCCGCGTACATTTCAAAAATAAATAGATACAACGTTCATGAAAAATATTTTTTTAGATCTCGTTTTAGACGTCTTAAAACCATATTCCTATGACACCACACCTAATTAAATACCGGGTGATCAGTCCTTTATTTAATTGGGTGGGGTGCACAGATGGTATCATAGCATCAGGTTCTAGTATCCATAGGATCTATATGGCTTACTACAAATCAGCGTAGCGATCTTTTGATATAGAGCCCTATTGTTAGGACTGTTGCATTTATCTATACATGTTTGAGATATCGTGCTTCTGCTATTAGATTTTGTACAGACTGTGAACTCATACAACTCATTTTAAATTTCAAATGCTGCCTAAGATATGTAGACCGGCTAGACCAACAACGAGGGATGAGGTGAGAGGGGTTTAGCAGGAACCGGAGGTACAACAACTGCAACCACCATCGGGGTTAGTGGCGAATGCATAGGTGGCCGAGATAGTGTCCTAGGCATCAACGTAGCCATAACTTCCATGGCAGTCCATTTTCTATAGGCCCAACCACAACCGCTAATTGCATTAGTGATTTAGGCCCAATCGGAGAAATTATATTAGCAGAAAGTTAGGCAGGCTTTTCAGAAAGGCCACCCATCGTAGTTTTCGAAAGCTCAGATGTTATATTAGCTTGTTAATGGAAGAAGGAGCTACAGTGTCACCTACGTATGATTGAGTGCAGCGATACTCTGAAACAGATACTTGCCACGTTCAGACTTATGGGAGTTTCACTGCAGTGGTGGGAGTCTATTACCACCTCAGGGGATAGGGATACGATGCCGATAGCAAAATTTTGGGAGCGGTTTGACTTCAAGTACTTTCCATCAGTTATTCAGACGGAGATGAGGAGGAAATTTAATGACCTTACACAGGGTGATCGTTCAGTGGCAGAATACGAGGAATAGTTCACTTATTTGGCTAACTTTGTGCCAGAAAAGGTGAACACTGAATAGAATAATATGCTTAAGTTTATCGATGGGCTAGCCTGGAGGATCAGGCAACATTTACTTGACAACCCAGCATTACAGACGTTTACAGAAGTTATCAATGTCGCACTTTTGCACTACCAAGACCACCACTGCTTCCACCTGAAGGGAAGTCAGAGAGTGGGTGATTCAAGCCACCAAGGTAGGATAGGAGGGAGTAGTGTCAGTGGCGCGCCTCAGCAGCAGGTGGTGAGACAGTAGGGGAAGTATTCCTGATAGGGGGATCAAGCCAAATGGTTTAGATTAGGAGGCTACCGACCAGAGGGTCAGAGTTTCAGATCGGATCAACAGGGGCCCTAATCAACAGTAGGTTCCTCAGGGCGGTTAGTTCCAAGGGAACAACGGTGGAGGCCAACAAATATGAGGTTTTAAGGTTAGCATCAGGGTCAGCCTAGACAGGGCCAGAGAGAGGGAGTTTCCAGGCCAGTTCTTTATTTGTGGATAAAAGGTCCATAAATGGATAGATTACCCTTAGCAGGGTAGGTCCCTGAGTAGGTAACCCAGTAGGGACAATAGTCACAGATGCCTCCAACAGCACCAACTCCACTAGCCTCACAGCCATAGGGGCAGATACAGTACAGACGTGCATATAATGTTCGGGATGTGCCCATACCACCAGCACCTCAGTCACCGCCAGCAGTCGAGGGTGCATTTCATATTCATGAGCATGAAGGTAGGATTCTTTTTTATATGGGGGCATCACATTCTATATCTCCACTAGATTTGCATGAGAGGTCGATCTTTTATAGATATCCAGCACTCGCCTTATGTTTATAGAATCACCATTGGGGTAGTGGGTCACTGATACACTCAGTATGAAAAGGGGTAGACATCATTATTGGGATATTAAGCTTAACAACATACCTTGTTGTGTTAGATATGGAGGGATATGATGTCATTTCGGGCATGGATGAATTGGCAGGTTATAGAGTGATGGTAGAATGTTTCAACAGGACCATAGTGTTCTCCATTCGTGGAGAAGAGATGTTTTTAGTAGCGATGCCTCTTCCTAAGGGAGGGTTACACACACACACACACACACACGCTTATACTACATTAAGGAAGAGACCTCATAGGAGGTAGTTATCCCGTTAGACTTGATTCCAGTTGTGAGAGACTTTGAGGATGTATTTTAGAAAATACCAGGGTTACCACCCAATCAAGAAATCGAGTTTATTATCGACCTAGAATCTGGTATGGGACCGATTGCTCGAGGACCATATCACATGGCTCCTTTAGAGACATGAGAACAAATTTAGCAACTCTTAGGGCAGGGTTTTATTCGGTAGAATAGATCGTCGTAGGGTGCATTGGTGTTATTTGTGAAGAAGCGGTAATGTTCTTTTCGCTTGTGTGTAGACTACAGGGAGCTGAAAAGGTCACGATACGAAATAAGTATCAATTGCCGAGGATTGATGATTAATTTGACCAATTGAGAGGAAAGGCATACTTTTCCAAGATTAATTTGAGGTCGGGTTATCACCAGTTATGCATTTGAGAGGAGGACATTCCTAAGACTAATATTCTATCATGGTACGTGTCGTACGAGTTTAGGGTGATGCCGTTTGGGCTCATCAATTCACCATCAGTGTTCATGGATCTTATGAATAGGGTATTTATGGAGTTTTTTGACCATTTCATGATCGTGTTTGTAGACGACATTATAGTCTACTCTCGCACTAAGGAGGAGCACACAGAACATCTGTGTAGGGTTCTATAGACACTACGGGACCACCATTTGTATGCTAAATTCGAGAAGTGTGTATTTTAGCTACGGGAGGTGCAACTTCTAGGCCATATCATGTCTAATAGAGGCATTGCTATCTGAGTAAGGTATCGGCGGTGAGGGAGTGGGGACATCCCAAGACACTAATAAAGATTCATAGCTTTGTGGGGTTGGTCGATTATTATCGTCGCTTCATTAAAGTGTTCTCAAAGATTGCGAATCCGTTAATGAACCTGACTCGTAAATGGGTGTAGTTTGTGTAGAGTGATCATTGTCAATTATCTTTCGATGAGCTAAAGGATAAATTGACATCAATACCAATACTTGCATTGCTTAGGGGAGTATTGAAGTACCGGGTCTATACTAATGCATCCTTATAGGGAGTTGGGGGTATATTACAGCAGGAGGAGAGGGCTATAACTTATACATCTCGAAAGCTTAAGCCCCAGGAAAGGAATTACTCCACACACAAACTAGAGCCCATAGAAATTGCATTTTCTTTGAGGATATATAAGCACTACCTTTTGGGGGAGCAGTATACGTTGTTCACAAATCATAAGTCACTTCAGTGTCTCTTCACACAAAAGGATCTGAACATGAGGCAAAGTGGTGGCTAGAGTTCGTGAAGGACTACCAGTTTGATATACAACATCATCATGATAAGGTTAACATGGTAGCATACGCGTTGAGCAGAAGACCTACATGGAAGTTTGTGGAGATTTGGAAGACGAGGTGGAATAAACTTTGACACAACAATGAGATCGCCACAGCAAGCATGTCAGTTTTATCTATCACTCTCAAAATTGTGATGTGGTAGTGAAAGAACATGTGGAGGATCATTTTTATCAAAATAGAGTACACCAGTTATTAGCTGAGGGTGCGAATTCTTACTCGATCAGTTCAGAGGGAGGCTTACATTTTAATGGGAGGCTAGTAGTGCCAAAGGATGAAGACTTAAGGCATGCGATGATGACTGAGTCTCATGGTTCGAGGTCTGTGGTACATCCCAATGGAAATAAGATGTTCCAGGATATGAGGATACAATATTAGTGGTAAGGGATGAAGCGAATCATAGTCGAGTTAATCTCGAAATGTGTTACCTGTCAGCTAATGAAGGTAGACCAACAGAGGCCTTTAGGGATGCTACAACCATTAGAGATTCCCGTGTGGAAGTGGAAAAGAATTTTGATGGATTTTATACTTGGGTTACCGACGTCGTAGAGAGGTCACAACTCCATTTGGGTGATAGTGGTCCTGTTAACCATAGTGGCCAATTTTTTACCAGTTCACACCAATTTTAAAACGATGCAGTGTGAGGATCTATTCATTACGGAGATAGTTAAATTGCATGGGGTACCGATTAACATCGTATTAAATAGAGACAAGATCTTAGTGTCCCATTTTTGGCAGAGTTTTTAGGAGGCCATGGGCATAGACTTGCAATTGAGTATCGAATACCATCCGCAGACAAACGGACAGACTGATAGGGTTAATCAGATGCTAAAGGATATGTTGAGGATGTGCATTCAAGATTTTGAGGGAGGTTGGGAGTGATACCTTCCATTGGTAGAGTTTGCATTTAATAACTCTTATCAGTTCACCATCGACATGGCACCATTTGAGGCACTTTATGGGAGACCGTGTCGTTCATCCGCTTGCTGGTTAGAGGTGGGGGGATAACAAATTATTGGGGCCAGAGAAGATACTGGAGACCAATGCCAAGATCGAGATGATTCGGGGGAATATTTGAATAGCTCAAGATGACAGAAAAGTTATGTCGATGAAGACCGAAGACATGTTGAGTTAGAGGTTAGCGATCAGGTGTTGGTACGAGTGTCATACATGAAGGGGGTTATGAGGTTCGGCAAAAAGGGAAAGCTAGCACCGAGGTATATGGGACCTTTCCCTATTATTGAGAGAGTGTGACTAGTAGCATATAGATTGGGTTTATGATATCATCTAGAGTGAATACACGACGTGTTATACGTGGCATAGTAGAAGAAGTATCGGAGGAGCGAGAGAGCTTTTTTAGCACATGCCCCAAGAGGAGATCGATCTATAGCCAGATATCTCATATGAGGAGATACCCATGGCTATTCTGGATCGTAGTGAGCATAAGCTGCGATCTAAGGTGGTGCTATTAGTCAGAGTTCAATGGGGACACCACATGTTGACGAGTCGACATGGGAGTTGGACGATGACATGCGAAAGAAATATCTAGAGTTATTCGTCGTCGATGTGACCTAATTTCAGGGACAAAATTCTTTTGTAAGGGGGAAAGTTTGTAACACCCCGTATTTTTTAGCATTGAATATTTAATTAATTGTAGATTATATATTTACAATGTCATTTTAACGTGTTTTCTAAATGTTTTAGTGTGAAAGTGTTGAGTAAGTTTTGGTATTGGAAAAAGATATTGATGTTTTCGAAAATGGGAATAATGGTAGAACCATATTTCTGGAATTAGTTTTGAACACCTTGAATCGTTGTCCCTTTTCCATTTGAATTGGTTCTGATATTGGCTTTGGTATACAATTTTTCACCACAAGCTTTGTAGTGCGGTAGTGTGTTGTACCTGAATTCTTTAATGAATATTTAATGGAGTTAAATACTTTTTATGTAAAGTGATTCTATTGATGTCTTTTGTGTTCATTGTAGGTGTTTCACTGTTGGCTCGGTTTTACTATTGGATCCAAGTAGAGTTGGGAAGACATTAGGTATCAAATCTAGTTCTTTATATGTCATTATACACTATGTTGTCAAACGTATCAAATCTGCTACTAATATATTGGATTGCAATCTTCTCTTCTTGGATTTTATACTATTCGTTGTGGTTCTCC
This sequence comes from Sambucus nigra, assembly GCA_949130495.1. Lineage (NCBI taxonomy): Eukaryota > Viridiplantae > Streptophyta > Magnoliopsida > Dipsacales > Adoxaceae > Sambucus > Sambucus nigra. The sequence continues at coordinate 539,771,907 of OX422214.1, read as the reverse complement.
TCTAATATTTAATTTTAGTAAGTTTATCTCAAAGAATTATAGTTTTAATAGTTCAAGATGACTGATTTGCGACGAATTGCATGATTGGGAATGATTTATGTGGGATTAAATATATATCCACATTCTTCATACATTTTTTTCAACATTTTTAATGTCCAGTATCACCATCGTGAGAAACACAGTCGTGACAAACACAGTAGTTGGGTGAAGAAAATACTTAATTTACTGATTTTAACTAAAGTAAACCACCATCGTGTTCTTTTGTTTCCCCATTCCCCTTTTATTTTGTTGGTTCTCCATATACCAGTGAGTATATTATTTGTATTTTGCATTGTACTTAATTTACTGATGATATCATTATGATGCTTTGTATGAGTATCTACACCTTTTTATTATTTTCTTTTCACTATTTTAACTCACCACACAAACACACACTCATATGTTCTAACCATGGGATTTAAATCTCTATTTCACTATGGGTATTATGCTAATATATATTTAATCTAGGTGATTTGTTTTCAATGAATTCAATTGATTTTTTTGTTTGCAATTTTATAAATTTACAGGATGGTGGCCACGAAATTCTACGATAAAATAGGCTCAGCTCTCTACCGCTGCCACTACCTCAGGTAACCTTCGTCTCCATGGAAAAACTACGACCAAAACTTAAAACCTTATTTCATTTTTGAGACAAAAAACTCCATCTAAAACGACTTACTTTTCCACTGTTTGTTAGTGCTTATATGCCGACCAAAACATAAAACCTTATTACTGTTACAGCACCGAGTTAAAATCAAATGCATATATGCCGATGCATATATGCTGCATATATGCAATATGCATATCAGATGCATATATGCAGATGATGCATATATGCAAGGTTATATGCAGTGCATATATGCAGATATGTAGTATATTGATGCATATATGCAAGGATATATGCGGTGCATATATGCAGATATGCAGTGCATATATGCAAATTCAGTACGCATATATGTAGTGCATATATGCATATATGCAGTGCAAGCAAATTCAGTACGAATATATGCAGTGCATATATGCATATATGCAATAGTGCAAGCATTTATTCACTCCCATATATGTAGTGCATATATGCAAATTCAGTACGCATATATGCAGTGCATATATGCATCTTGCATAAAACTATTTTTTCAGCATATATGCGTGTACAGATATCGGTTGGCTGCTACGTGTACAGACCTCCGTTGTTGGCTGCGTGTACAACATTTGTCCATTACGTGTACATCATTTTCGGTTTTGTTTGAATTAGTTTTCACTTTCAGATCTTGATTTTTAATATTTTGTATTTTGAGATCTTGAATTTTTGGGGTCTGACAATGCTTCTCTCTCTATTTTATTTCAGCCTTCTGAGATCTTGAATCTTTTGGACGAATAAAGGTAAAGTTGGTTGCGTTATTGGTTGCGTGTTTTGCATTTCTCCGATGCGTTGAAGATCTCATAACATCAGGTGCACTCACTCTAAACATATTACTCTTCTTTTTCTTTTTTTCTTTTGTGGTTAAAATCATATTACTCTATACGGAGGTAAATTGTTGTCCTCGGTTAATTGCAACTGCTAATACCCACATATTTTTGTGGTTCAAATCATATTACTCATATTTTCCCATTTGAACATCAAGAACAGAGTACATTTCGTCCACGCCTCATCCACAGCTAACTTGAATTCTTCATTTATCAGAAGCCCTTCAAAAACAAAAATAACCCTTAAGGACAACAACTTCAATTTAATCTATTTTTCTCAAATTTCACTACAACGATACTAATTAAAGTAAGCAAAGGGGTGAGAATTCACTTAAAGAACCATTTTTTATTCCATTATTATTAACATCTTTTGTGTTTATCAGATAAACATGCTTACCTACACTAGAAGGAAAAAAAATGAGCAAGAAAGGGTTAGGAATACTGAAGACCAGCTAAGCAATTTACCTGATGGGGTTCTTACTCACAATTTACCTGATGGGGTTCTTACTCACATACTTTCATATCTGTCAAAAAAAGAAATTATAAGAACTGGGATTCTATCAACAAGATGGAAGTCTATTTATGATTCTGTCCCGACTCTTCATTTAAGCGAGGCAGACTTCTATTTGAAAACAGGATTTGACTGACATATATATAAAAGATAGGTTCTTGATGTTTGTAGATAGAATACTGATGGGTAATAGCATTCTTGCTCTTGAAAAGGTTGCTATAATAGGTCCTTGTCATGAACCTTCTCATATAGAATCATGAATTTATGGTTTAGGGTTAATTTTATAATCAGAATTTCACAATCAGATCTGGGATTGTGAATGTGATGGATCGATAACTGTCCTGGGTTGTGTCCGAGGTTGAACATGAGTTAGCTTAATTTCGTGTTATGTCTGGAGCAAAGCTCCGGTTACTCTGCATTCTTTGTTCAGCGTTGTGTCCGGAGTAAAGGTCATGTTACTCACATCTTCCAAATTTTTCTCTCTTTTTGTTCTTTATCATTTTTAGTTTTGAACATGTCGAGGTTAGATTGATATATTTTGTTTTGGTTCTGTTCATCTAACATGTTCTTGATTTTGTCAGGTTTTGATGGGGCGACACTAGGCTGTTGGTAGCAGCAGATTCTATGTACTTGGGTTAACTGCTTACATTTTTTTTTGTTTTTGGAAGAGAGTATATTATAGTAAACTTTTGTCTATATTTTTGTGGGGTTAGGGGCTATTTATGCATTTCCTATGGGGCTCCTCCCCCTCCCCCCTAAATTTTTGTTTTCGATTATATATCTTAGTTTCACACACACACACACACACACACACACATATATATATATATACATGCACACACACATGAACACACACATGAACATACGAAATGACTAAAAATTTCAACCTTAGACAACACTATAAAAGATTTTAGATTGAATTAGGAATTAGAATCAGTTATGACTTCAGTTTGAGCCCTTGAAAGATTTTTTACTCCTCTCTTCAAATATTCTCATTTCTTTGAACCCTTGAAGCTTTCTTATGTTGTAATTTTTTTTACAGGAACAGTTGTGAAGATTAATGTGGGTTTGTCAACTCTTCAATGTTTGTCGACAACAACATTTGAATATGTCAATAAAAATTGGTTTAGGTAATGGACTTCCATATCATCATCAAAAGGATCCTGTTTGTGCTTTCTATGTATAAATATACTAATTTTGGTTGTTTATAGGTGATTTCGGATTTAGTTGATGACTGTGAATAGAGTAAACTATTTTTATTCATTTTTTAACTGGGAAGGTTGTATTGGAAGTCAATATTGGAAGCCAGTATTAGTTGGAAGTTGGAAACCATTTTGAAATTGGAAGTCAATATTGGAACTTGGAAACCATTTTTTATAGTCATTCTTTTTTTTAGTTCGGTTTTAAATGATTTTTCTAATACGATGTAATTCTAATACCATTTTGATGTGATTCTAATAAATTATTTTTCTAATATGCAGGAAGTGATGGAGGATCCATATATAATAACAAATGGATTTACATGGATTTACATATGAAGCATATATTTAATAACAAGTTGTACCATTTTGAACCAATTGTACCCTTTTGAACTAATTGTACCAGTCAGTGCCTATATTTATTAGAAAATTGGAATGTACCATGCCTATTTGGGAATATGTATTTCTTTCAAGGGTTTTGTTTGTAAACCTACAAACTATAATCAAGTTTGAACTAATTCTATTTTGTAGCTATTTGTGACTTTTAGCAAGTCTGTCCATATGTCTTCTTATCCACATGTCTTCTTATCAATAGAGAATCGATCACGTGTTTATTATACCTATATGTTGGATTTTTTGGAATATGTCTATTTTCTGTTAGTATTACGGTATATAGAATTTAAGGTATATAGAATTGTATGTGAGTTTAAGGTATAAAGAATTTAAGGTATGTTTGTATCACACACATGCTACAAAGCTTAAGGTAAACTCACTTTTATTTATATGTTTATATACTTTAAAATCACACTTTATTTTGTTGGGGAATGAATTTTTTTTTTGTTTTGCAATTACGTGCTTCGAAAAGTTTTGCCGTTTTACGATTACATACTTCGAAAATTTTCGTCGTGCCTTCAGGCACGGGAATACACTAGTGTATATATATATATATATAGATGGATAGATATAAATATATATAGGTTATGTGTTACCTATTATATGACTAATGTAAAGTGTTAGGATGCCTACGCTGCCTGCAATCACGGAGGTTCCCTCTCAGTGGGCGATCCCACCTTGATGATGACATTGAGGTTTGGATTAGTTCCCCAGAACACAGAACTTAGTGTGGACCATTATTTGCGTGAATATAATGGTTTCTACATGTTGGTCGGACATGTTAGGTATGTGTGTGGTCCACGGCTATGTTCGCCTCCAATATGTGATGTTTTAGTTTATGGTTTGAGGAAGACATTTCGAACTGACAGTCATTGATTTGGTACGAGAGGTACTTGGACCGATAACAGAGTATGCTTGTTTCACGCTGGTCATTTTGGGAGACATCGCAATTATATATATTAGTGAGAAATGTATATATATCAATACGAATATTCTACTTAAGTTTGACAGTAGGTAGTTAAATGGTGTATATCTAAAAATCAGATTAAGTAGAGAAACTTAATTAAATGATTAAATATGAAAAATGCACTTATGATATTAATAACATACGAGAAATGTTAATTCGGATAGTGTACTATATGGGAGGTATGGGAACTTAGACGTGTCGACAATTCAGATAAGTTCTTATGTCTAGTTAGATTGGGTAGTATGGCTATGTGATCTAAGTAGAAAATGCTAGGCGTGATCTATAGTTGACAAGTGAGGCAACTCAAGAGAGTGTAAGCTAATCTAACATTTGTATATAATAACTAATTTTTAAACTGTTATAAATACTTGTTAAATGTTGTTCAAATATTTTGGTTTCTAATCCTTGCTATAAATATTTTCAAAAACTTTTAGGTTTCCAGCCACAGGGATGCCAAACTTGATTATCTATTCCAAGGATGCGTAGCTGCAGCATATGTGAATGCATGCAGGATTTGGATTAGATGCTTCAGTTGTTCATTCCTAGATTAGGGTCTCTTTATCTCAGTATTTCATTTATGGGCGTGTTGCCCCTTCAGCACTTTATTCAGTTATTCAGTTCAGACTTATATTGAGATTTATTTATTTTTTTATTGGATTTATTATTTGTATTTGGGATTTGTAGCCGACGGTTTATTCGGCAAGACATTTATTTTTAATATCTTGTGATGGTTTAGACTCTGTTACTGTGTTAATGGTTTAATTTAGTTTTTTCGCATATTTTTATCTGTTAAATGAAAAGATAAAATTTTAAAACCGGCTAAATTAACTAATAGGTGATTAGTAATTAATGGTTTTCGGTAGTGATGCTAAGAATAAACCAAAATGGAATCCTATTTTAATTTAATAAAGAACTAATTACCCGGTATTTAATTGAGCGGGGTATCACAATTCCCTTAAAAATATCAATTTTGAGTATTATATGTCGTATTTAAGCTTGAGATATCAACTAATTAAATAAAATCATAATTTATCAAAAAGTACTCGCACATAATCTTAAAATGTGAATCAACAATTAATTTGGTAGCACAAAACATTACTTTTGCAATATTTTAATGAAAATTTAAAATGTGAATAAATAATCATTGGCATGTTTATCATAAATGAGTCGCACAATTATTACTGTTTTAATATAGTAAGTTATTTCTTGCAACTTTCAGGCTCTGGCTCAAATCTATAAATATATTATTACTATTATATATACAGGATTAACAGGGCTGAGCTATTAGATTTGTAGCATTGGAGATTTAGCTATGATCCTTATAGTAGGAGTATTGTTTCATTTTAGATGTCATTTATATTCAGGAGTTTGATGTAGAGACTTGTACTGTTATATTTGTTCTTTATTTCAGTTGGAACATTTGTATCAAGATATTTTTATTATACTAGATTCATTTTTATTGGAGTTTCGAGTTATTCTTCATTCAGTTATTTTGATTGTCATTCTTTAACGAGACTTTTATCACAGATGACTTTTATTTATTACCATTTTTATGTTTACGTTGATGCTGAGAATGATATAAATTATTTTAACGATCCCTATATTTTGTGTTCGACCTGATCAACTAGGCATGAAAAATAGGGGGTGTTACACATGCATTGTGTAGTGACCCAATATTTTATTTTATTTTATCAAAAGCTTTTCTTGCTCTTGTTCTTGTTGAAACACCTTATACTCTTTACTTACTTAAGTCTACATTGTATAAGTGCTCATCTAGTTTGGAAATTATGGCGAAATTTGAGTCCCATCCCCTAGGATTTCATACATATCATATATTGCATCATTTGCTTGTGTGAGTTAATTCCCATTTAAATAAGTTTTTAATAATTATGGGATTTTTTAAATAATTTTTAAGAAATTAAAATTTGGTTTTTAAAAACATTTGGGGTCGTTTTAAAATAATTAGTTTTATCTAAACTTGCCTGAATGTTTGGTTGGGTAGAATTCGAAAGCACTTGAGACTTCAGGGTGTGTTTGTAATTAAGTTTGCATACGCATTTTTTACTTCATCTGAGCCTTATACCTGTCAACGTTACTACGACCTGATTTGTGTTTGTTGCTAGACTCAGAACCTGTTTGCAATCTTAGCCCTTGGATCTTTTTTATCAACGTTATGCATGTGCTTTATCCCAATCCCTGTAAACCCTCTTTAGACCAATCAGAAAGTGTTTAATCCACCGCTGATGTTAAACCGTTGGATTAAAGTCAAATGCTCATGACCAAATCTCAGCCATTAGATTTGAGCTATTATTCTCGAACCTTCCTTGCTTAGTATAAAAGGAGGTTGAGCCTCTACATTTCAAAAAACTTTTTCCAGTTCGTCTAACTGAGAGAGAGAGAGAGAGAGAGAGAGAGAGAGAGAGAGAGAGAGAGAGAGAGAGAACAAAACCTAATCACATTTCAAACCCTAAATTCCTTTTCCAAAATCAGTTTACAACCAAACACCAAACCTAAGTGTTTGAGAGTTATTTTGGTAGTGGTTTGAAGCTTGTTCGTGGTTAGAATCCTCTGAGTTTGAGATCTTGTAATCAACTTAGACATTTTAAGTTTGATCTCTATTTCTTTTCATTGAAACTGTAGATCTTGCTATTTTATGTCATATTACACTTAGATCTGCATTATTTAGTTTCTCATCTTGAGAAATCATATTTTTTGATTATTTTTTTCTGTAAATGTTTTTCACAACTCAAGAATCAAATAATTTATTTTCTATTGCTAGTTCTTAGGAAATAAGACTTCCGATCTAGTTGGAATCGCAATCGGTGGTTTACAATTTCAAAAACATGTTCAAAACCCTCTGAAATTGTTTAAGACCTTGACCGTCTTATGAGCAAGGTAACCTTGGATTCTGGGTTAATTTGAAAGATCAAGAAAGTCTGTTGTTTCTAAAGAAGAGAGAAACTGAAAACCTTATCATTTAGATATGTTCTGTAATTTGATAGGACTTGTTTGTATAAATAAGTGTGCGTGTGTGCATGTATGTGTTAGAACACTATCACAAACACTTGACACACTAAAACACAAGAAGTGTTGGCTATAAGATCTTGAAACGTCAAGAGTCGACGTAAAGCTGGAACAAAGTGTGGAGAAGTTAGTAAGCTGAGAAAGCCACATCAACATCAGAACTGCAGAGAAGTTAGAATAAAACTAGTGGGTACATATTCTAAACTTGTATAGGCCAGTTTTGTTTGCATACCTGTTAAATAACTTATAACTTGTATATTTTGTTTTAGTGGATTTTTAGTTTGTGACTTAGAAGTCACCGTGGATGTTTCTTCAGTTGGGTGAGGTTTTACCACGTTAAAAACTGTGTGTACTTAATCTTTCTATATCTCCTCATCTCATTCTTGTTGGTGTGCTGAGTTTAATTGATTTAAACTATTTTAGTTTTGTTTTTCAAAACTAGTTACTTAATTTTGAACGTATCTCGTACATATTTTTATTAAACACATATTTTGATTAATCTATTTGATTTAAAGAAAAGAGTTTCCCTAAAAAATAGTTCGGAGTTACTTAGATAGTTTAATCCTGAGTTAAACGACTTAAGTAACAACTTTTCAATTGGTATCAGAGCTTTTAAAATTTTCTTTAAAGATCTTATGTTTCTGAAATTGTTTTCTTAAAATCAAATAATGGACGAGAAATCTGAAAGATTTGGTAACTTGACCAGACGCCCTCACTTTGATGGAAATAACTTTCCTTACTGGAAAGTAAGGATGGTTGCTTTCATACAAGGAACCTTGGGAGATGATGTCTGGGACATTATCGAAAATGAATATACTTATCCTACTAAACCAGCCACTGCAGGAAGCAATGAGAGGATTAAGAAAGTATAGTGAATTCACTCGAGAAGAGAAGCAAGCCTCTCTGAACAATAACAAAGGCAAGAATGCCATTTTTATGTCTATAAATGAACATGAGTTCAAAAGGATCTCATATTGTACAATTTCTAAGGAAGCTTGGGACACACTAGTTACTGCAGATGAAGGTGACACTAGAGTTAAGGCTGCTAAAACACAAATGTTTATTCAGCAGTATAGCTCCTTAATTATGTCAGACTCCGAATCATTTGATGACTTTTACATGAATTTGACTGACATTGTGACCCAATTACATTCTAATGGGATAACTTATGATAGACATGAAATTGTTTCGAAAATTCTAAGGTCATTATCACATAAATTTGATAACAAAAGATATGCTATTGAGGAAATGAGTGATCCAAATCTCACTCTTGAATTACTCAGTAATAAACTGAGACTGTGGAAATAGAACCGAAATTCAATATACAATTAACTCAGTCCCATAGGAAACAGACTAGTTCCAACTTGAGTTTTTCGTCTATGCTGATAAAGCCCGAGCTTAGTATTCCCAATAATGATTCGGATCAGGAATGTGATATGGATAGTTTGGATAATCAGATTGCCTTGATGTCAAAACAGTTTAAGAAGATTGTGAAATTTAGAAACAAAATGGCAACCAGACAAGGCAAGCCAAATTATCTAACTCAGTCTAATCATAAACCTCATGAGAAAGGTCAAGATAAACATCACAAGGAAATTCATACAAGACCTAACAAAGACTTTAAGAATATTGAATGTTTTTTATGTGGAAATTTGGGTCATATAGCACAAGATTGTAGAGTTAACTTGAACACGACCAATAAACATACTAAGGCCAACATTTGCAAGACATGGGATGATTCAAGTGATTCTGATAATGAGGAACCTGAGTCATCTGATGTTTTTGATCCTTGTATGTCTTTCTTTGCCAAGATTATCTATAATGATGATATGCCTGTGCCTAAGTATGACGATAAAGCTAATAGCTCTACTTATGTTGTTATGAATCATGCTGCTACTGATTCATATGCTTTAATTTCTAACAACATTGTTAGTTCTACAGTGGGGTGTGTGAGTCAAAGGGAAAGCGATAATGACGATGTCAATGTGCGTGTGAGTTTAAGAATTGAATCCTTAGGGGTCACTTCACACACTACACTTAGTGATTCAGATACTGAAGACCTCCCTGATATTCACACACTTTCTGCTAAAACTCTCAAGAAATGCTCTAGACTAGAGAAGATAGTGAAAGATCTCAGTAAGAAACTAGAAGACCTAAGTCTAATGGTTAAACTTAACGCTGAAGAGTATACTACCCAATGTCTAACTTATGAAAATGAAGTCAAAATTTTTGATCAAAAATTGAAATTTTTGATTGAAACAAATGAAACTCTGGAAAAAAAATATAAAGGGGCATTATTAGAATTGGAACAAGCTAAGGAAAAGACAACAACTATTTTAAAAAAATTTGCTAAGTTTGAAAATAATTCCAATTGTTTTGATGATTTTGTTACTGATTCAAAAACCAATTCTGATGATCGAACTGGAATTGGATTTTACCCAAATTCACAGACACAAAATTAAAACTTTAAACCAATTAAGTTTGTGTCATGTGGCAAAAGACCTATGGAAACTTGTCCAGATTTTCAATCCTTAAATGATGATTTTGATAAAAAAATAAAGAAAGTTGGATATTGGGGAATCAAGTAACTCTAAGTGTAATAGTCTACCTAAGGCTAAATACGTCTGCCCTCCGATTAGGAAGAGTGATTTTGCATTTCAAACTGTACTCCTTAGGAATAAGGTTCAACGTCAAAATCCCATGAAACCTGTGTTTAGAGATTTTCCTAAGGAGATACCTTCTGGAATCAATATGTATTGCTCTTACTGTGACATATACGGACATTCTTTCGAAGGATACTACTCTAGACGTTTAGTTAATCCTGTCTGTAATACTCCTTTATACCAAAACTTTATCTACTCTTAGAGAAGCCATAGCAATTATGTTTTGCCTAGACAACCAGGAAAAAAACTCTAACGATAGAAAGAGAAAGACCAGACCTAAAAGATCATTTACAAGAGGAATTTCTAGGAACTTTTTCAAAACCAAATGATCATATCCTCCATAAAACTCAATTACATGCGCACAATATTTTTCAACAAAAATCTAATGCTCGCAAATTTTATCAAATGAGAGCAAATATGCGCAAAACAAAAATAAGAGTTATTTGGGTTAGAAAAGATGAGATATTGCCCCAGATAAAGTGTAATATTCTGATTACTGATTTAAAAGCTAAACACGCTCCTTCTGGTTGGTATTTAGACTATGGGTGCTCAAAACATATGACTGGGGATGATACAAAACTTTTATACAAAACATGCTTTGCTGGAGAATTTTTTTTTTGGCGATGGTGTATCATCTCAAATCATTGATAACTGAACACTCCAAGAAGAAGGAATGCCTATGCTTGATAATGTTCTTATAGTAAAAAGTCTTAAGGCTAATCTATGTTGTATCTCGTAATTTTGTGACTCAAATCATACTGTCACCTTTTCAAAGAATAATTGAAAGATTTTAAATGAAAAAGGTGAGCGCATAATTACAAGACTCAGGATTCCTGACAATTGTTATACTGTCCAGAATAGTACTGAAGTCTGTAGCATTGCCATAATGGATGACAACGAAATATGGCATAATAGAATGGGTCACATAAATTACGATAGCCTTAGTAGATTGTCTTTAAAAGAAATACTTAAGGTAATTCCAAAGATCAAACCTATCTCTAACATTGTCTATGGATCATGTCGGGAAGGAAAAATTATTAAGGCACCTCATAAGAAAGTTAAAGATATCCTTACCTCTAAACCCTTGGAGCTCATCCATATGGACCTAATGGGTCCTTATCGTACTTTTAGTCTCTGTGGACACAGTTATATTATAGTTATGGTATATGACTTCACCAGGTTTACTTGGATGGCTTTCTTAAAACAAAAGTCAGACACTTTTAGAACTTTTCGAAAATCTTACTTCGTATTGAAAATGAGAAGGACACTCAAGTAAATAGAATTTGTAGTGATATAGGAGGAGAATTCATAGATACAGGTGTTATAGAGTATTGTGACTATAATGGTTATAAACATGAATTTAGTGCTCCTAAGACTCCTCCGCAAAATGGAATTGCTGAGCGAAAGAATCGTACCCTTCAAGAGATGGCACGTGTTATGATTCATGACAAGTGTTTACCTAAATATTTTTGGGTAGAATCAATTCGTAATGCGTGTCACATTATTAATAGGGTCTATCTTAGGAAGAATTATAAACAAAATCCTTATGAACTATGGTATGGGAAAAAGCCCAATCTTATATACCTTAGAACTTTTGGTAGTGCATGTTACGTTTGTAAAGATAGAGAAATCTTATCCAAATTTGAGACTCGTTGAGATAAAGCTATCTTCCTAGGTTATTATCCTGATAGTAGAGCATATCGTGTCTATAATCTTCGCACAAAGACTTTCAAGGAATCCATAAATGTTATTATAAGTGACACTACTGTTGAGACTAAGACTAGAGAACCAACTATTGTGGAAGAGTCTGAAACTCTTTTAGAAAATGACTCTCCAGAAATAGATGATTCTTTACCAATTAAGAGACCTGATGTACCTAAGTGGGTTTCTAAATATCATCCCATTGATAACGTTGTTGGTAACCCTTGTGATCCTATACGTACAAGATCTCAATTAAGAAACTATGCTCATTATGCATGTTTTTCTTCCCTTGTGGAACCAAAGAATGTAAAAGAGGCATTGAATGACCCTCAATGGATCTCTTCCCTGTAGGAAGAACTTATTCAATTTGTTATTCATGATGTTTGGTATCTTGTACCTAGGCCTGATCATAAAAAGGTTATTGGCACACGTTGGCTATTTAAAAATAAAACCGATGAAAGTGGGATAATCATTAGAAACAAAGCCAGATTAGTGGCTCAAGGATATTCTCAAATTGAAGGAATAGATTTTAATGAGAAATTTGCTTATGTTACTCGCTTATAATCTGTTCGTCTTTTCTTTGTCACAGCCTGTTACTTGCACTTTACGCTTTACCAAATGGATGTAAGGTCGGCCTTTCTTAATGGAATCTTGATTGAAGAGACCTATGTTGAACAACCCAAAGGGTTTATTAACCCTCAGTATACAAATCATGTTTATCGTCTTAAAAAGGCGTTGTATGGTCTAAAACAAGCGCCAAAAGCTTGGTATGAGCATCTTTCCAACTTTCTCTTAGATAAAGGTTTTAAGAGAGGCAGAAATGATCAAACTCTATTTGTCAAACATTTTGATAAAGATATTATTATAGCTCAAGTATATGTTGACGATATCATTTTTGGATCAACTTCCCCTTCCGAAATTAAATCATTTTCTGAAATTATGCATAAAGAATTTCAAATGTCTCTTACGGGGGAGTTGAAATTTTTCTTAGGTCTTCAAGTCAAATAGAATTCAGAAGGTTTATTTATTTCGCAATCGAAATATGATTTAGAGATTATCAAAAAATTCGGGCTTAACAGTGCCAAAGAAGCTAGATTTCCCATGAGTACTACGATCAAATTATCTAAAGATGAGAGTGGAAAGTCCATAGATCCTACTCTATACCGTAGTATGATAGGAAGCTTACTATACCTTACTGTCTCGCATACTGATAAAATGTACGCAGTTTGCATGTGTGCCTATTGTCAAAATAATCCTAAAGAGAGCCACTTAGTATATGTAAAAAGAATCATTAAATACATAAAAGGCACTCAAAATTTAGGACTCTGGTACACCAATGATACTCCTGGTACTATGATAGGATGCACTGATGCCGACTGGGCAGGGTGTACTGATGATAGTAAGAGCACATCAGGAGCGTGTTACTATATCGGTAACAATTTGGTAGGATGGAGTAGTAAGAAACAAAACTGATCTCTATTTATTTTCATAGAAACTGTAGATCTTGCTATTTTATGTCATATTACACTTAGACCTGCATTATTTAGTTTCTCATCTTGAGAAATCATATTTGTTGATTATTTGTTTCTGTAAATGTTTTTCACAACTCAAGAATCAACAAATTTATTTTATGTTTCTAGTTCTTATGCAACAATACTTCTGATCTAGTTGGAATCGCAATCGGTGGTTTACAATTTCAAAAATATTTTCAAAACCCTCTGAAATTGTTTAAGACCTTGACCGTCTTTCGAGCAAGGTAACCTTGGATTCTGGGTTAATTTAAAAGATAAAAAAAGTCTGTTGTTTCTAAAGAAGAGAGAAACTGAAAACCTTATCATTTAGATCTGTTCTTTAATTTGATAGGACTTGTTTATATAAATAAGTGTGCGTGTGTGCATGCATGTGTTAGAATACTGTCACAAACACTTGACACACTACAACTCAAGAAGTGTTGGCTATAAGATCTTGAAACGTCAAGAGTCGACGTAAAGCTGGAACAAAGTGTGGAGAAGTTAGCAAGATGAGAAAGCCACATCAGCATTAGAACTGCAGAAAAGTTAGAATCAAGCCACTGGGTACATATTCTAAACTTGTATAGGTCTGTTTTGTTTGCATGTGTGTTAAATATCTTGTAAATTGTATATTTTGTTTTAGTGGATTTTTGGTTTGTGACTTAGAAGTCACCGTGGATGTTTCCTCAGTTGGGTGAGGTTTTACCACGTTAAAAACTGTGTGTACTTAATCTTTTTACATCTCCTCATCTTATTCTTGTTGGTGTGCTGAGTTTAATTGATTTAAACTGTTTTAGTTTTTTTTTCAAAACTAGTTACATAATCTTGAACGTATCTCGTACATATTTTTATTAAACGCATCTTGTGATTAATCTATTTGATTTAAAGAAAAGAGTTTCCCCAAAAAATAGTTTAGAGTTACTTACATAGTTTAATCCTGAATTAAACGACTTAAGTAACAACTTTTCACTTGTTCTTGTTCTTCTTGTTCTTCTCCCCAATATTTCTCCAGACTTCCTTACATCCAACTCTTTATAATAATTCTTCAAGGCCCTATAAAATAGAAAATTAACACTTTTGAAAAATATTAGCTCAAAACATTTATAAAATGACCAAAATATCCTTTTTTTAAAATTCCATTTGACCCTATTTTTTACTTATTTCAATTTCTCCATTCAATTAATAGTATTATTATAAAAGATAATTATTATTGATAGAATGATCCTAACAGTGCCTACATTTGGGATAATTTTCTACAAAAATATGCATTCATCAAATACACACAAACCTAAACTTTATTAGCCCTCGAGCAAATTTAAGAAAAACTAACTCACTTTCGGTAGCACTTTGCATGTATAATAAGCAGTTATACACCTAGGTTACCCTAGTGGACGAGTGTTGTTTCATGAGATTTTGTAGTGAATATACTAAAAAATTCTAAAACTGGACTTTGTTTAGAAAATTTACAAAAGTAACACAATTGAGATTTGATGCAATCTCATAAATATAGTAGGAGTTTACTTCTCAATCTCAATTTATCATGCGTGTGTGCATAGATAATATAATCATCCGTATCAAAAGATTTAATTGTTAAGTTCTTCAATTGAAAAGTTGTTTCGTTTCATATTCTTGCGGGATGCTCTCAGAATCAAACTCTAGGAGATAAGCAATTTGCACTCGATACATGAGATTTAATAGAGTAATGTAGGATACTTCCAAGTTCACATATACATTATCAAAGAACAAATTTGTCAGTGTTCGATAATTATGATCTCTTGATTAGAATGTCAATTACTATTGTTAATACTTTGAATCACACCATAGATCATTTCATCTTCTCTCTACACTATAACTAACTTTTATTTCGGATTGTTTAGGAGTTTCATTTGGTTGTAATCTTGGCTTGGTTTTGGGCTAGAAATAAAGTCTATTAGGAGTACAAAATTGTGTGTGAATATAAAGGTTTATGTAGTTTTAACTTTTGGGGAACTTTTTTCGACCTCTCATTTTCTCATTTCATTTCACATACTCTCCTTTTTCTTTCCAATATTTTCGTTTTGTGCGAAAAAAATACCCAGTTTATTTATTTTTTTCCTTTTTCTTTTCTTTTCTTTTCTTTTCACACATCATATCAGCCATTTTACTTCCTTCTTCGTCCTTCTTACCATAATGTAATCCTAATATTCTCAAATTTTGGGTATTTTATATGTATATATATATATCCATATAATAAGATGGAATGGTTTTTGAATTGGCAAAAATGTATGAGCACAATAACGGCTGTGATCCGTTAAGAAAAAATCAATGGTTGTGATGAAATCTGAAATTTCATTCTCCCGCCCATATGTTTTCTTATCCAAATTTTCTTTATCCGCTCAAAATTTACTTTATTTCAAATCTTTCATACTCCACCACTTCCCAAGGTCATCGACACTCAGCCTAATAAAACCCATTAGTACACGAGTCATATTATTTCATCTACTCCCTCTACCTGTTTTTTACCCAACTGTAATTTTGAAGCTTTGTTTCTCTCTCCAACTTGGTATTGGAAATGGAGCTCCTAAATCCATTCTCGAGTTGGTACTCAACTGGCGCAGTGAAAGTGAAAATCCTTCATGCTCCTATTTACAGATCTTTCCATCCTCTTAAGCTAAGGTTTCGACAGCAACTATTGGTTGTTGAGTCGACAACAACTATGGAAGTTTATATGCCTACATCTCCTAATCGTCGCCTTCATACTCCTCACAGCGGTTCTTAATCTCTCCTACATTTTCGTTTCTTTCCTGCATTTCCTTATCGATCTCTCAACCCATTTCTTACGCATCTTAATCTCTCTTTCTCTATGCAGATCCGAAGTCCAATGGTTCCCTTTTTCATAGGTATTTTTGAGTTCTGAAATGCATTTTCTCTATGCAGATCTGAAGTTTTTTTCGTTTTTTCCTTTTCCTTATGGTTCATTATTGGGTATTTTCTCCATAAAAATATGGTTTTATCACTCTATTGAACGTTTTTTTTTTCATTTATTGAACTGGCATTGAAGATGGCAACTTTTTTTTTTGATAGAGAGACATTGATAAAGCTTTGAAGATGGATCTAAAAGATACATTGATCTTCAATTTTCCGTTTCCCATTTTATCATTATTGAGTGTTTTCTCCGTACAGATCTCGTTTTATGGCTCTGTTGAGCGTTTGTTTTTTCATTTGTTGTCCGGGCGTTGAAGATGATGCTTTTTTTTTGTTTTCATACAGATGCTTTGATCAAGCATTGAAGATAGATCTAACAGATACATTGTTTGATGGTAAAATTATAACAGATCAAGCTTTGAAGTGGTGGGATTTCATACAGATACATAGACGCATTTTTTTGTTTTCATTTGTTGAACCGGCGTTAAAGATTTTTTTTCAAATTTTTGGTAATTAAATTAGAATACGTGACTCTCAAAGTAAGGTGAAAAATAATTTTTTTATTATTGTTTGATGGAGTTATTGGAATTTGTTTCACTATTTTGGATATTTTTATGTGTATACACTTACCTTTTTTTATCACTTTTACATGTACGCAGGGGTTTCAAAATAGGTTTTGGTTTTGAGAAGTGAGGTTTTTAATTGTTGGTATCATTGTAGTGTGTTTCTATGCCCAGTTTATACCTACAATACTTTAATATTTTGAATCCTTAAGTCAGATTTTTTTTAGAAGTTTCGAAATGTATTGGAACAAGAAAGAATGAGTTAAATAATTCATGAATATTTCATTAAGTCATTTCATCATGATGTTAGCATCTTTTATATGCTTTGTTGTGTTTTGGGGTTGTTAAATATACAAATTTGATTTATCTATGATTTGAAAAAAAAGTCCTTTATGGTTTAAATTTGATACATTAAAAATTCAATAAACTTTTTAGTTTTCTTGAATTTGGTTCGATGGATCACCTAATTTCAGGAAAATTTAAATACTAATTACAAAAATTTCAAATATTTTATTTAGTTCTAATACTATATGATGTTTCAAAAAATATTTGTGAAATATAAGGATTTAAAAAAAAATCAACGGTGATGGTTTAGTTTTACGTTTTGTGAAAGATTAAGATGGTATAACTTTATGTTTGGGTACATTCAAATCAAGGGATAGCAAGAAGACAATGATGATATCTAAGTATAGATATGATGTGTTATGTTAGAATAATGCTCAAGCACATGGCTCAATTTCCCATTTGAAGATTGAGTTTTTTACTTTCAAATTTTTGATTACCTATGATTTAAATCACTTTCCTTATCAAAATTGTGTTCATTCATCTTCAATGTAAAGGTTTCATTTACAAGTTTTTTTTTCCAAATTAAGGTACAAAATAAATTGTACACTATAAGTATGAGTAATGATATTCTTACCGGGTCTAAGTATCGGTTTAGTATCAAATGCGTTTTATTTAATTGTACATTGGTGGGACTTACAGTATTCCCTGGCAAGATCCACACTATAATACAAATAAATAAAGTAGTACTGGTACTAAATCGGTGCTAACATCCGGTGTGGATAACATTTGCCCTATAAATATATATTTTTAACATTTTTTTAAATATTACACGTTTAAAAAAATATTAAGTTTTTTTTTTAAAATTAAGATTGTTTTAAATTCTATAATTGAAAAAAAACTTAAAAGTGTACATTAAAAAAGCATCTACAAATTTTATTTTCCTAAGGATGACAATCCAAATCGTATTTATAAATCAATTATGTTTATAGTCATACACATATGTTATTAGAGTATAAGGGCAACTCGCATAGTGAGTAAAAATTATAAAATTTAATTGAGTAAAGTTTGAAATGTTATAATAAAATAATACTAATTGCAAATCTAAATTAGACCTTCCTAAGAAACAAATGCATGGTATTAAATTGTAACCATGCAAGCATTGGATTGATATACTAATCGTGTCATCTACTCGGGTTACACCTAGTCATGACGAGTAAATGTCCCATGGGATGATCAACAATATTTATATTTACACTATTGGCAATACGGGAATAAATTTATCACGGAAGCAAATTTATTGCCATGTCATACAAAATATCACGCTTATCTATTGCGAACTAAATACGACATACGGTCCTACCAATGATGTAAATTTCGAGAATGAACTTCATGTAAAATTAGGATCATGCAATAATTAATAATTTATGTTTAGAGTTATATTAAGTATCACACAAATACATGTATGGTGTAAAAGAGTTAAGTTACATGTAACAATTATGCACTTATATATCTTGGGGAACGATATATAGATTTTTTGTTCGGGAACGGTATTTTTTATATTTTGCGATTACGTAGTTTCGAAATTTTCGGTGTTTCAAAATTATGTATTTTAAAATTTTCTTCGTGCCTTCAGGCACGGGTATCCGCTAGTATATATATATATATTGTTGACTCGTAACTCAAAAATTGGGTATTATAAATATCTCATTGGTAAGCTTCCTCGACAGCGAAGGGCCGCTTCGTAGCCCTAATGGTTACCTCCGTTCCCTTCATATTCGCTTTGGCGCATTGGTGATACGTCGAAGGGACTAGCCCTTAGTTGTGCGTCCACACTATTCCTATTTGTAGATGGTAGGAAGTTTCACTCTTTATTATGTGAAACTTGATATGGGAACTCATATTTCCCATCACAATCCCAACATTCACGTACCCAATGGACTTGGAAGACTGGTTGTCATATCCCGAAATCACCAAAGGCATGGGGACTAACCTTTCTTCTGGAATATTAGCTGCATGGAAAGAGTTTATTGGCATGATATTGATAGAAGCTCCCCCACCCATAAGAGTCCTTGCAAAACTAACTCCGTTGACGCTGGCGATCACATACAATGGCCTGTTATGAGGGAATCTTACGGCCCTATCTGCATCGCTGAAAGTTACTTCTGACAGAAATCTCTTTACCAACCTGGCCATGGGTCCCTTCCATCTCAGCGAAGGGACTGCGTTCTTCCTTGTAATATCAAGGATTGCCTGGGTTATTTCTAATCTACTCTCCTTCGGTATCCCTACTTGGTCAAAGAACCAGGTGAACTTTGGGGATTTTGATACTGCACAGTATTCTATGACTTGGTATGCTTCCTCCCCTTCAACGTTGTATACATCCTCCACATCTTTAGCGCTTGCTTCATCGTAGGCTAATACTACATTAGCCATTCCCTTAGTACAATCTTCCAAAGCTTCTTCTAACTCCCCCTGCTTCGTCGTTAGCTCTCTTTCATCTCTCGCTGCCTCCTTATCATAGGCTACCACCAGATTGGCCCTATGTGCTGGAAGTGGATTGTTGTTAACGTTCTACGGAGGGATTTGCAACGTCCCTGCCGTCACATACTTTTCGATGATTCTTCTTAGCGTGAAAAAACTCTCTGGTGGATGCTGGATCTTTTGATGAATCTGGAAATATTTGGGATCTGCCCTCATTGCAGCATCGGGTTCCCCAACGGGAATTCCCTTTGGTTCGTAGACCGTTCCTCCTTAGACCATTGCATTGTAACAGTTGACATCCTCCTCCACTGTATAAAGCAATAGTGGTGGGTCCTCCCTGTCTCTTTCAAACTTCCTCTTATTATCCTTCTTTAGCACCTGTGACACCCCGCTTAATAAAATACCGGGTGATCAGTCCTATACCAAATTAAAACAGGAATCCCAGTTGGATCATCCTTAGCATCACTGTCGAAAACTTTTTAAAACTTACTAACCACCTAGTATTCCAAAAGTTGGTGCCAATTTTAACTTTTTGATTTAACAAAACAGTACATGCGGAATTAAAATATAAACCATTCACACAACTGAATGAAAATAAACTGAATCATATATATACTACTTGCCGATTAAATCACCGGCCACCAAAGAAATAATCCATTACAAATATTCAACACCTGAATAAATTACACCTGAAAACTGTACCGAGAAGTCTGGGCGGCAAGCCCTAAATAAAACTGAAACTGATACAAAATTCCTACTCTAGGAATGAATGAATGATGCGTCTAATCCAAACACCTGCTAGCATCCACATATGCCGCTGCTCCGTGTCCCTGGAATAGAATGTCAATCTTGACGTCCCTGTGGCTGGACACCTAAAAGGTTTTGAAAATAGTTTTATAGCAAGGGTTAGAACCCAAAACATTTTGAAAATATTTATCAAGTAAATTAACTGCAGTAATTTAAAATGCATGAATGCGCTTCATATTTAAGTTAGTGTCACACTCCCTTGTGGACATTCTCACCCCTCCACTATTGTGCACGCCTAACGGTTACCTTAACCCCACCTAGTTGTACTATCACGTCCAACTAGTTATGGTATAACCTTCCCTTGTCATACTACTCTAACCCGAGTATAATGATTCTTGAATTATAAGTTATTTCACAATTAACTTAATTAATTTCTCTTAAATAGTAGCATATAACCGTGCCACAAGTTATATCAAGTAAATACATCACACACTGTATTATTCCCACAAATGATTAACTTAATTAATTTCTCATTAATTAACAGCATATAACTGTAACTCGAGTTATATAAGGTAAATACATCACACACTGTATTATCACCTACATATAATATTTACTACCATATTATACGTACCTTTACTAACATCCACACATATATCATATGTGTATCCATCCTTCCGAGTATACCCTCACTGGATGATTCACTCTAAAATGCTATCTCACTAGGTGTGCTCACAAAACCTAGTTTTCGCCAAGTTGGAATCACTCACCAACTTGGCCCAAAATATAAACGTAGTGGAGGCGGTCATATTCCTTCCCTGAAAGTGAGATAAATCCCTCACCCATATATACCGGACGCTATGACCTGGGGATATACTCGCCCTACTCCTCAAGCTAAGGGATTCACCCACAACGCGCAACCTCCCTTGATACCATTAGAGTATATAACCTAAGTAAATATCTAATCACTGATATTTAATATCACACACATTATATACACGTATATATATACTATCACCACACCGTATATATATAATATAAACCCCGGCTTTACCATGTACTCAAAATCTCGTACACTGCCTATAATTTCCTGAGTCTGTGGCCCGACTCAACGTAATTAATTTTCTCACTTAATAATTTATCGTCTTCCCGAGTCTATGGTCCGACTCTAAAATATTTAACTCACACTTCAATTTATATAATACTTTCCCCGAGTCTATGGTCCGACTCCAATTAAATTAATTGGCACGCTTATTAATTTAATACCTTCCCGAGTCTATCACCCGACTCTAATTAAATTAATTAACACCCCTATTAATTTAATCCTTCCCGAGTCTACCATCCGACTCTAATTAAATTAATTAACACACCTATTAATTTAATACCTCCCCGAGTCTATAATCCGACTCTAATTAAATTAATTATCACATTTATTAATTTAATCCTACCGAGTCTACAATCCGACTCTAATTAAATTAATTATCACATTTATTAATTTAATCCTACCCGAGTCTACAATCCGACTCTAATTAAATTAATTATCACACTTATTAATTTAATCCTACCCGAGTCTACAATCCGACTCTAATTAAATTAATTAACACACCTATTAATTTAATACCTCCCCGAGTCTATAATCCGACTCTAATTAAATTAATTATCATATTTATTAATTTAATCCTACCCGAGTCTACAATCCGACTCTAATTAAATTAATTATTACACCTATTAATTTAATAATCTTGGTGTCTCCCAACCATTACCCCCGGACTCACTTATTTGGCCCGTAACTTAATATTTCCTGAGTCTATGTTCCGACTCCAAATTAATTACTCTCTCTCAAGAATTAATTTAATGCATTGGTATCACTTCACCAATATACCCGGACTCACTCGCTTGGTCCATCTTACATCTCATAATTTTACACCCACATATTCGCCTACAATGTGTCACACATTTTTTTATAATTTTCCCAATTATATTTACCTATAATTATTATCATACCCGGACTCGCCCACTTGGTCCACAATTAAAGATCTCACTTAAATTCCTTTAATAATGTAGTGCCCCCCAACTACAATACCCGAATATTATTCCTCGGCCCACTATCCATAATTATGAATTATTTCTCCAAATTCGTTCATCTCATGACATACCATTCACACCCTCCTAAACCCAATTATATCACCCTATAATTGTTAAGGAAACATATGTCCCATATAAATTTATCACCAAATAAAAGTAAGGGAATTAAAACTTAAATTAAACCCCCATTATAAACAACCTGGCCGAACTGCCAAATTCCTACGACCCTCGATCGATCGAGCCCCCTAGGTCGATCGATCGATCGAGCAGGTGGTTGTCTTCCTCGGCTTGCTGTTTCATCCATGGCCGAATTTCCAAGGTTTTACCTCTCCATTTTCCAACCTTAAATAATGATTTTTAACCAATCAATTACTCCCAAAACAAGTCTCAATCATCTATAATTGTTTTAGCATTCTTGATTCATACGATATCTCACTATATCCCATTAAAATCCATCAATCTTGTTCTACAACCAATTTCCAAATTCAGATTTTTCCCCAGTTTATATTCTGAATTCTTATTCCAATCAAATATCTATACTCTGATATGTTCAACACAACAATTTTTACTATGAATCTCATTCAATAGTTTCATGAACAAAAACCCCATTTGGTACCCATTTATCCCCAAAATGAATTTTGGTTTACACATCACTATGATATGAATTCATTATCATCAATTTAGAAATCACAACAGTTAACCACTTGCCTGTAAGTGTTCGTAGTGTCTGATTCCGTTGGCGTAGTCCCTCGATTTGGCTCCAAAATCCCCAAATTGGCTTTTGTTAAGCTTTCCCCCAATTTCCCTCTCAAGCCCTAGGCTTAGATTTGTGATGGCTGTTGATTTCCTAATCCCTCACTTAGGTTAAAACTCTAAATCCCATTTTTCACCTAATGGGCTTAATTAAAGTGGCCCAACTCACCCCGTGTGGGCCCGGCTATGCCCAAAAATACCCCGAGACCCAATTACTACCCCCGGGTACTCTTTTCCGACTATCTCGACCCATCCGGACTCAACCACGCACTAAGAATTGACATCCGAATTAATTTATAAAAATCCTTATCTCACACCCAATTTAGTCTATACCGACTCCCGGCTGGGATAAGTGTATACCTCGTCATTAATACTCGAAAAGACGTAATTAAATTATTACTATTCACTTAGTAAATAAATTTCCCTAAACATTAACCGTTCACTCCCCCATTAATATTTAAATATATATATATTACCATAATTAATTCAATTAAAATTACAACACACAAGTAATTTAAAATTCCCGAATTAATTAAATATTAAATGTACAAAAATACGGGGTGTTACAGCACCTTTCCCCCATCTGCTCCCTCGATGTACCCTACCCGTGGGGGCTGAGACCTCCCCCCTACAGGTTGTATCGGCTGCCTAAACATCATAGGTACCACCACTGGGTTTGGTCGCACCACCAATAAGATATTTCTTGTTGCCTTTAGGAACGTCGAAAAAGTCCCCTCGCGCGTCTCATTAATAAGATGGCAGATGTACTTAGGAAGCAGCCCCTCCGTGCAGATTTGCAATGACTTGGACTCTTTGACCTCCTCCCTCACATCGAGGAACCTTTCCCTGAACCTTCAAACGTAAGCCACCACTTCTTTCCCGGGTCGTTGCTTCTTTCTCCCTAGTTGGGTCAAAGTAAACTCATCTTCTGCCAGAAAGAACTTCTGGATAAACAAAACGTGCATCTCCTCCCATGTGGAAACACTCTTGGGAGCTAAGTGAGAATACCAAGTGTATGCCTTATCGGTTAAAGATTCAGAAAATTTCCTTAACCTGAGTTTCTTGTTATTGCAATGCACCCCAAGTGTTCAACGAAGCGTTTGATATGTTCCTTCGAGTTTCCACCCTTTCCTGTGTATTTTTCAAAAATAGGAGGAATATAATCTTTTGGGTAGTGCTCATCATTATATTCCTAGGGGTAAGGCATCTGAAAATCGTCATAGGCTGAAGCTACCTCGCCCGGAGATTGCGAGGAGGCTTGCATGAACTTTAGCATCTCTTTTTGCATCTCCTTCCTCATCTCTTCCATGGGCGGCGCCATTGAAGCAACAACCAACGGGACTATAGGTTGCGTGCCCATTGCAGCTGGAGAAACCATCACAGTTGGAGCCGCTGATGCTCCTAGGGTTCCCGTTGTTGGATTTACAACAGAGGGTATACATGCTGGGATCGTTCCCTTTATTACTGCACTTGGTGGGGCCGTTGGGGCTGCCCCTGGTGTTACGAAGGAATTGGCTTCAAATCCTCCCAACACATTTGAAGCTACAGAAGTTAGCAAAAACTTGTAAAATTTATTCATAGGGAGTTAAACTTGAGTTGGTCCCAACGCGGTGCTCATTGAATCCTGTGCTGCTCCTGGGACACCTGTTGCCGCCTGAACTGGAGGTACCTCTACCTGAGGAACCCCATCCCTTGAAACCTCCAGCTCTCTCACCGCATGTTCTTCATTATGTTGAATGTCATCAAAGTTAAGCCTTCGATTAACGTTATCTTTTGCAATAATCCTTGATTAGAAGAATGCCTCCCCAGTAGAGTCGCCAAATGTAAGAGGGTACTTTAAATTAGATGCAGGCACAACCCCTTTTGAGTATGATAATGATAAGTTAAGTAGCAACACAATTGATTAACCACCGGACATATAAACACGACTCAATGAAGATAACTCGGTTTAAACTCATAAATCTCTCGTGCATAACTCAAAAGGTAGTAGTGAACTAAGAAGCGACTTTGCTTAAAGAGAGAGAGAAAATGAGCACCCTAGATACACCTTGGTAGGCAGCAAAACACCCCCACCACCCTCAATGATCTCTGTCAAATATTAAAGCTTCGTAATAAATGAAAACGGTGGGTGAGTAGACTCTCTGGTTCGTAATAAATCTCTCTAGTAATAACTTCTGAACTCTTAATAATAACCTGATCCTCCTCAGAGGTGGTTGGGGTCCTTAAATAGCCCCTCCCCCACTACCCCCGAGGCAACTCAGTCATTAATGCTTGTGAAAGACATCCCTCATACTTTATGTAGCAAACATTAAATACCTGATGCACTTGTTATCTCCACATCATAAACATTAAATGACAAGACATGCCTTTTGCCTAACCACCGTGTGTCAGGGGAGTGCCGTCACAGAGGTGGATCACCAACTGTCTGACAGCCCCAAATACCACGGTGGTTTACTCAAGTGCAGGTATGACATTACCTAGCTGGTTAGTGACATTAGATAAAGTGAATGTGACATTAAGTAGAGGGTTTTTTGTCTCATAACCCAACTCCCTATGGAACTCAAGGTTGCTCTCCCCTGAGGTTCCACGGTCAGGGTCCTTCGGTGTTTTACCAGGTGTATCTAAGATGGTCAGGACAAGCCCCAATGGTGTCTCACTTCTCAATCCTTGAAACCAAGTCCCTCCAAAGTTCCCACGACGAGGTCGTTCGATAGAGCATGAAAGCTCTCCCAGGCCCTGCCAAGCCTGGTCTCTCGCGAGTATCGTTCGACCTCACACAAAATCATTATTCTCGTTACATCATTACAATCATTATAGCTCATAGTCAATATAAACAAAAGATACAACAAGACTAAATTAACAGGACTAAAGTACGAGCTCTCTCGGTCAGCTTCTTCGCTGGAAGGTCCCTCTGGACTACCACCCTGAGTCGCCACGCTGAGCTGCCTTAATCCCAAACACTGTTGTAAATGGAGGGATTATCTCTAATCTCAGGATTATCTTCAAGCCCCCTCTACAACAATTACAATCTTTAATTAATTCCATCCACCGCCTCTGCCTAAAATTTAACTCCTTCTGAGTAACTAAATATTTTAGACTTTGATGGTCAGTAAAAATTTCACATACTTCACCATATAGATAATGATACCATAATTTCAAAGCAAACATAACAGCCACAAGTTCCAAATCATGTGTAGGATAGTTACATTCATGTGTATGCAACTGCCTAAAAGCATAAATAATAACCCTACAAAGCTACATAAAAGCATAACCCAACCCCTGATGTGAAGCATATGTGTAAATAATAAAACCATCTCCACCATGTTTAATAGTAAGAATATTACCAATCTCTTTTTCAGTTCTTTAAAACTATTTTCACAATCAGAATTCCATTCAAATTTGACATCCTTCCGGGTTAATTTAGTCATGGACAAGGCAATCGAAGAAAATCCTTTAATAAACCTCCTATAATATCCAGCCAAACCCAGAAAACTCCTCACCTCAGTCACATTATTGGGCCTCTCCCATTTTACAATAGCTTCTACCTTTTTAGGATCAACACATTCAAAATAGTTTTGAGTTGATTTTCATGTTCAACCATATCACGTGAGTGAATCAGAATATCATTAATAAAAACTATCACAAATGAATCCACAAAGGACGTAATACCCGATTTATAAGATCCATAAATACAGCTGGAGCATTAGTCACCCCTAAAGGCATCACCAAAACTCAAAATGTCCATACCAAGTACGTAAAGAAATTTTAGAAATATCATTCTCCCTGACCCTCAACTGATGATAACCCGACCGCAAGTCTATTTTTTTAAAACACTTTAAAACCCTGCAACTGATCGAATAAATCATCTATATGAGGTAAAGGATACTTGTTCCTAATTTAGCTTTACTCAGTTGCCCATAATCAATACACAAACACATAGTACCATATTTGTTTTCACAAATAAAACTGGTTCACCCCATGGGGATACACTAGGCTATATGAACCTCCTATCAAGTAAATCCTGCAACTGAACCTTGATTTCTTTTAACTCAATAGGTGTCATTCTATACGGTGCCATAGAAATATGGTTTGTCCTTGGTGCTAATTTAATACTAAATTCAACTTCTTTTTCAAGAGGTAACCCGGGAAACTTACTAGGAAAACCCCCTAGAAAATCCCGTACAATAGGAACATTGATTAATTATAAAGCCCCTTCCTAGTGTCAATAACATATGCAATAAAACCCTCATAACCCTTACTTAACAATTTCCTCATCTAAATAGCAGAAATAATGCAACTAGGAACAAATTTCCTTTCCCCCCTTACAAATTTAAATTCAAACTCGCCAGACATTTTAAAAACAACTTCTTTATGAAAACAATCTATAGATGCATGATATTTAGATAACCAATCCATTTCTAAAATTATGTCAAAAATCATATATATTCAATAGAAGTAAGTCTATAACTGTATCTCTAACCACCACAGTCAAAACATAATCACGAAAAACATATTCAACTACAATCATATCCCCCATAGGCATAGAAATACCCAACCCCACATCTAAACGAGTACATGGTCTATTCAGATATATAGCAAATACATAAGACACAAAAGGATGAGTGTAACTGGGATCAATCAAAACATAAGAACTTCTATTAGTAATAGAATGTGTACTTGTGACAACATCTAGAGTAACCTGAGCTTCTTTCATCGCAAAGACTCATCCACCTGGCCTGGAACAAATAGCTTATCCCATGCCCCATATTTCATATATAATAATGGAGTTATAGTAACCAACACAATTATAATACTAAACTATTGGTTAGTACATAAATAATTCATCAATATCATATCGAACCAACAACTGCCATCTAATCGTCACACATGTCTAGAATTAATAACCTAGACACTCTGATACCAATAATTGTCACACCCCAAACCCAAATCCATTCAAATCATTTCATTTATATTATAATTAAATCATAATCTTCAGTCTATTCGAAATATAATTCATTTATCAAATTTTTTTCATGTATAATAAACATAATCATGTTCTTTGTGCCATAACGTAATTAACATCAGAGTCATAATTAAACGAACATGCTATACTATGATGGACTATGATTAAATATTACAATCATTAAATCAGCCCATGCTAACTCAATATATAAGATGTGTGAGTGTAGTAAAACATCAGTGTGACAATGATTAAACCCCCACGTCTAATGCCCAGATCTTTCTAACGGTGCAACTCTCAAATCACCGATCATATGATATCCTACTTAGCAGCGTACAAACCTAAAAATGTTAAAATATAACCCGTAAGCATTAAGCTTAGTGACGTATTAATTCACTAAAATGAAATAACAGTTCTTTATCAAATCTGTTGATATAAAATCCAAATAATCCTGGCCTGCTATGAAATAGCAATTCCAGATCAAATCTCCAGATATAAAATCCAAACAATCCTTCCCTATAATGAAATGGCAATTATATATCAAATATGTGGATATATAATCCAAATAGTCCTACCATGCTATGAAATAATAGTTTTATATCAAATCTGTGAACATGAAATTCAAACAATCTTGCCCTGCTATGAAATAACAATTTTATATCAAATTTGTGGATATGAAATCCAAACAATCCTGCCCGTTGGAAATAACAAATCCTGGAACATAAGTTCCAACAAATCCTTGTCATAAGACAAATCAAATCATTGGATCTTTGTCCAATTCCAATCCTGGATCATGAGACCCAAATAAATCTTGGATATTTTAATATCTAAACAAATCCTTAATACCGAAGTATTCAAACCAATCCTGGATCATAAGACCCAAACAAATTCTTGATATTTTAATTTCTAAAAAAATCCTGAATATCGAAGTATTCAAACCAATCCTGGATCATAAGACCCAAATAAATCTTGAATACCTAAGTATTCAAACTAATCCTTGATCATAATACCCAAACAAATCCTGGATATTTTAATATCCAAACAAATCCTAAATACCGAAGTATTCAAACCAATCCAGGATCATAAGACCCAAATAAATCCTGGATATTTTAATATCCAAACAAATCCTGAATACCAAAATATTTAAATAAATCTGCTCTGAGAGCTATATTCATATTTATATACGAAACAAATCATAAGTACACTCACCTTGTCAACTCATCAGGCTTTTCCTTTTCCTTTATCCAGCACTTGTTCAATCGGTTCTTCTTTCTTTCCTATTATTCTTACATTATTAGTATCATCATAAGAATGTCAAAAATCCAAGGAATATCTCAAACATAACTCAATTTATAAGCATCATATGATTCTATTCAAATCATTTATCGCAAGTGAAGTTCCATCCAAATTCATGTTAATTTATTTGAGATATCCAAATCATATACCAACATACATTCATTTCTCTTTGGTAATTAAATACCTATCACATTACAATTCTAATACAAAAGACGGCACACTATTTCAAGTTTCTTAGAGAAAAATATGCCCATTTCTTTATCACATAGGAAATCTGCCCTATAGGCTCATCAATCGTTCAGTCAACTTCTAGGAATTTTCATAATTTCGTTACATTATAACTTTCTATGATATTCCACCCAATATCAATAAACATATTGGCTAATACAAAATTAAAGTTCCATAATGTTTAGAGTTCATTTGCTATGTCAAGCAAAACATCGAACACGTGGTGTGCATACTTACACTTTTAGCGCATATTTTATACCTGAATTCAAACTATCACCAAAGATTCATTTCTTGGTATTTTCACATAATTTTCGGATATGTTACACATATATGAGTCTATTGTAATTTTCAACCAGAATGATTCAATTCCAATAAATATACAAAAAGATATAGAAATTTGAATACACAAGGTTTCCAATCGAAGCAATATATATGATTTACACGTTCAACTTTGCTGAAACTCGCATCTACGCATATGTATACCTCAAGACATGGAAGTTTAGTAAAAAATATGATAATTTCAATCATTCCAATCAATAATACCAAAAATATAACAAGATTTATGAGTAGAATTACCTTAGGGACTTTTACGTAATTTCCTATGAATTTTTCTCTAACTTCTCCTCGCCCTTTCTTCGTAAACTTCCCGGTTCTCTCCCCATAGGATAAAACTCTTCCATGGATGAAATATGTTGAAGGAGGAGATTATTTCAAGGGTTATAAGTCGGAATAAGGGCACCCCCTTGGTCCAATCAAAATATAACATGTGGTGCCATTTAAGACAAAATAACATTTAAGGTTAAATAACTACTTTACCCCCTATTGGTAAAAATACGATATCTTCTCACTAGAATGTCTGTTTGATGCACCATTTGTTGTGTTAAAAATCTAAATCACATATCTAAAATTATTTAGTTTTCACCTCAAGTCAGTTGTTATGTTATAAAGGTCAGAACTAGTCTCCAACATGAACATTCCTATTGAAAACTTCAAAATTTTATGTTTTTAACTAATTCGATATTTCATGATTTATGAAGGTAGAATTAGACTAAATATAATAACTTAACATTAAATATATTAATAAAACATTACCCATATCACATAATCTAAACATGATTCAAATATAATTAATCATAATTATATTCGAGTTGTCACAATAAGAATGTTCAATTCTCTTATAATGTGATCATGGGCAGGGTAGGATTGAAGAAGTTTAAAGTTGTTCCTTATAAAGTCAATCAATGCTTGAAGTTCCCGACCAACTTTGGAGTAGGTGTTGTAAAGGGCGATCAGAAGGTATCCAAGGAATGTTATTACTCCTTTTCCGAGCAAGAAGATCTGGAAGAACTTAAGAAGAAGACCACTACTTACCAATTGGATATTATAGAGCCCAATAGTGAATCTGAGGTTGTGGAAGCTACTGAGAGCATCATACTAGATGAAGATAAGCCAGAAAGGACTACACAAATAGGTTCAACACTAGATCATGTTCTTAAATAGGAACTAGTGATATTACTAACGCAGAGAAAGAATGTGTTATCTTGGAGCTATAAGGATATGCCTGGGATTTACCCCAACTTCCTTTGTCATGAGCTTAATGTCGACAAAGATGCTAAGACGGTCAAACAGAGACGTAGAGTGTTCAGTCTCGAGAAGAATCAAGCTATCTAGGAGGAGGTAGAGAAGCTTCAAAAAGATTATTTCAATGAAGATGTGAAGTATCCAGAGTGGTTGGCCAATGTCGTTATGGTAAAAAAGAAGAATAATAAGTGGAGAATGTGTGTAGATTTCATAGACCCGAGTAAAGCTTGACCAAATGATCATTTTCCTTTGCCCAGGATTGATCATATGGTGGATGCTACATTGGGGCAAAAGTTGTTAAGCTTTATGGATGCCTATTCTGGTTATAACCAGATCAAAATAAAGCTTGAAGATAGGGAAAGTACATCTTTCATTATTCCCCAAGGAACTTATTGTTATAATATGATGCCTTTTGGTCTTAAAAATGCAGGTACAACATATCAAAGGTTAGTGAACAAAGTCTTTGAAGATCAAATAGGCAAAAATATGGAGGTATATATGGATGATATGTTGACGAAGAGAAAGAAAGCTTCTGATCACATTACTGACCTAAGACAAACTTTTGAGATGTTAGAAAAGCATCAAATGAAGCTCAATCCGACCAAATGCGTGTTTGGAATGCAAGAAGGGATGTTCCTCGGCTACATAGTCAATCAGAGGGGAACTGAGGCTAATCAAGATAAAATAAAAGCTTTAATTGGAATGCAATCATCGACTAGAAAGAAGGAAGTTCAAAAGCTCACTAGCGAGTAGCTGCTTTGAACAGACTTATGTCCCGAGTAACAGACAGATGTCTTCCATTTTTCAAGGTGCTGAAGAAGACCTTTGAATGGAATGAAGAGTGCGAGAATGATTTTCAGGAGTTGAAAAAGTATTTAGGATCACCCCCGTTGCTCTCCTGACTAGTTTTTGAGGAGAAATTATATTTGTACTTGGTTGTCTTTGAGTAGGCTATGGGCTCGACTTTAATATGATAAGATAATGGAGTTCAAAAGCCAGTGTACTACACCAGTAAGGCCTTCCGAGGAGATGAAATTAGATATCCACGCTTAGAGAAATAATCCTTGGCACTTATTAAGGCGTCCAAGCATATGAAACCTTATTTCCATACACATACCATAATTGTGTATACTGACATGCCACTTTGGCAAGCCCTCCACAAACCTGAGAAGTTGGGAAGAATAATGTATTGGGTAGTAAAGCTAAGAGAATATGATATTATATATGAGCCTAGGTCCTTATTAAAGGGCTAAGCTATAACTAATTTTATTATAAAATTTACTTATCCAGAAGTTCCCGAGCAACAAGGCTTTCAGGCAGAGCAGACCCCAATAGGGGAGAGCTCAACCAAAATTTCTACCAAGCAAATGGAATCATCAAGGATGCAGGAGATGGCCCAAAAATATGAGGAGGCAAGTAAGAAGTTATTCCATTATGGGACATTGACAGAGCAAGGCTTCGACAGTATCATTCCCAGTACAAAATCTATATGTGGATGGATCTTCATGTGTAACAGGCAGTGGAGTAGGTATCATACTTAATACCCCTGATAGGATTGATATTGAGTTCCCTCTTAGATTCCAGTTCTAGGCCTCTAACAATGAAGCAAAGTACGAAGCGTTGATAGTGGGATTAATTTGGCTCATTCCTTAATCGCCGAGCAAGTGGTGGTGCATAGTGATTCATAACTGGTGGTCAACCAAGTATTGATTTTGTATAGAGCTAAAGAAGAATTGATGACCAGGTATGTTACTAAAGTAGTGGAGGTCATAAATAAATTTCCAGTTGTTCGAATGAGTAGAATTCCAAGGATAGAGAATGCTCGAGCTGATGCACTTGCTCGGCTAGTATCAGTCACTAGAATTGAACTCAGAAGGACCAACCCATTAGAAATTCTAGCTAATCAGAGCATTCATAAATATTTAATGGTAAATTTAATAACCATAGATTTAGGACCCTCCTGGATGGATCCCATAAGAGCACATATTGAGGAAGGAACTCTACTAGCAGATCCTATAATGGCTAAAAATCTTAAGTATAAAATAGTGAGGTACGTATTGGACAAGGGTGTTCTATACAGAAGAGGGTTAACAACCACTTTACAACATTGTGTTCACCTAATAGAGGTTCAAGATTTGATAGAAGAAGTTCATGAAGGGTCCTGTGGAGCTCACGTAATTAACACATTATGATACTACTGACCGACCATGAGGGCAAATTACATGACCTTTGCGAAAAAGTGTGACAAGTGCCATAGGTTCTCTAACATTTATAAAACTCCACATGATACTCTAACTCCCATTACTTCACCTTGGTCGTTTGCTATATGGGGGATAGACTTGGTTGGGACATTATCGACCACCAGAGGAAGGTTCAAATACTTGGTCGTCACTATGAATTACTTCACCAAATAGGTTGAGGCAGAACCATTGGTGGATATGTCCTATGAGACGGTGTACTAGTTTATCTGGAAGAACATCATTTACAAATATGGTTTACTATATGCTTTTATCACCGACCATGGCACGCAGTTCGATGATGAAGAATTTGAAGCGTATTGTACCTATCCCAAGATCCAAAAGCTCCATTTTGCTTCAAGTCATCCTCAAAGAAATGGGTAGATAGAGGTGAAAAATAAAACTTTACTCAATGGTTTAAAGAAAAGACTTGATGATGCCAAGGTCAATTGGATCAATGAATTATACTCAGTTCTACGGGCATACCGAACAACTCCAAGAGCTACTACAGGAGAAATACCATACATGCTGGCGTTTGGGACAGAAGAAATGGTACCAGTCGAGCTCGGCCTACCAACTCATAGAGTGTTAATTTTTAACTCCATTGTTAGTGACTTAATACGAAGGCTAGACCTTGATATGTTGGAAGAGGTACGTGAAGATGCTGCTCTGAGGAATGTTGTTTATCAATAAAGGACTGCATATTTTTACAACGAAAGGGTGAAGCCGACCAACTTAAAAGTGGGGGATTATGTCCTTAAAAAGGTGATTCATAAGAACAACAAGCTTGAAGCAAATTGGTATGGACCTTATCGTATCTCGACAGTCATTCGACCAGGAACATATAGGATTGAATCTCTGGAGGGGGGAGAATTTAAAATTCCTTAGAATGATGAACATATCAAAAAGTACTATCAGTGATATAAAAAGCAAAATCTTTTGTAATCCTTTGTTTCAATATTGATAAAGAGTTGGTTTATTTCATTTTTTCGATTTTTTATTGGAATGTGGTGATATGGATCCCCACAACACAAGATTTCAACCTTGTGTACTTGGCTGAGAAAGGAAATACCTGGTAGGTAAAGGCAATCCTTTATCAGCAAAGAAATCAAACCCAAGTCAAAATAGGATTTTAGTCCTCAGTATTTGGTCAAGAAAAATCAGGGATAAAACTCTATATAAAATCCACAAGTTTTATCCGAACTGAGAAAAATGGAGGAAAAAAGTTGTTAAAATTCTTAAATAGGAATATAAACACATATTCCACATACGCTTGGTCACTACTGATAACTAATGTTAAACCTCAAAATTTAGGTGCATTAGTAGAACCTATGGCAATACCACTGGTAACTAGTGCTAAACTTGGATATAAATCTAGGTGCATTAGTAAAACATATGGCAGCATCAATGGTAACGGGTGCTAAACTTAGAAATCTAAGTGCATCAGTAGAATCTTGTGACACCCCGACTAATTAAATACCGGGTAGCTACTCCTTTATTAAATCAATACAAAATGCCAAGTTGGTTCAGTTAATAGCATCACTGTCGAAAACGTTTTAATGATTACTAGCCACCTAGTATTTAAAAAGTAAGTTGCCAAATTTTAATTTAAGTCTGGTTAACATGCAGTAAAAGAATAATGAAAGAATAACAACCATTCACCATAACGAAGCAATAGAATAACCAACGAAACAATAATAAGTGTCCGGAGGAAAACTCCTCACAACAATCCCACAACTGAAATAAGTGAAACAATGAATCCTGAATTAATTACATGCCAAAAGTCTGAAAATCTGAAATAGAAAATATTTCTAATAGAAATGGGCGACATGCCCTACAACTGATGAAAGCTGAATATGGAGTCAAGATAGATGAAGCATCTACTAGCAAAGTCCTGTAACTTCCACAAACAGCTACAACTCGTCACCTGAATGAGGATACTAAGCATGGTGTCCTTGTGGCTGGGCACCAAAAAGGTTTTTACAAAAAAATAGATTTGAAAGCAAATGGGTCAGAGCCCGAAAGTGGAAATTATTTTAAAAATAGCAAGTGTTTTAATAACATAAAAGATTGAATGCAAAATACATGTTAGGACGTGCACTCACATGAAGTACTCACCTCTCGACTAATTGTGCACCCCTAACGTACCGTACCCATCTAAGTGACATACATATCTAACCAAACCGTAATAAGTTCTACCCCTTACTACTCAATTCCCGTTAAACATTCTAGCGTTAACATTTAAATAGAGGGCTTTACTTAACTCAAATTCTCAAGTATTAGCAATACAATTCACTACCGATTAACCCGTTATATTTTCTCAAAACATAGCCATAATTATATTCACAATACCAACATGGAAGTTCTCATTAATTTAAGTGTATATTAATCACGTCATGAATATACAATACAAGCACCCTGAGACTAAGCTGCGGTGCACACATACTCTGCTATCCATCCCGGTACATCACGTACATAAGGATTACGCATTTCGAATCTCTCAGGAATCGTTCACAGATAACAACAATCACAAACAATGGAGGCGAACACAGTCACATCACATTGGTCACGCACATACCTACGCTCCCACGATCAGAAGACTTATTAACATCCCAATAAGTCCTTCTATGACCTATGTTCTCGAGGTACCAATCTAAATCTGGGCAACACAAGGATGAGATGGCCCTAAGCGAACGTAAACCTCCCGTGATAGCAAGTATGGTAGGTATGTCATACACATAAAATCATATACATATACTAAGTATGCACACATCTTAGTAGTCACCATAATTTATTTATGGTACACATCTCATTCTCGTACCGACTTATAATGTTACGCAGTTTACATATTCCCGGTTAATATAATTATATAAGCCGTCAATAATTCTCGCATCGTAATAGTCACTCACGTCCTATCCCTCAATTTCCATTCAATTCGAATTACACTTCTATGTTTTACTCCTCAATATATGCCAAATGTACCAACTGTATCAATTTATCATCAAGGGAATGTTATCTCTACAATTAAATAATGTTACGGGACACGCGAAATCAAAACAGGCCAAAAAGCCTAAACTGTCAGCTCGTTAGAAGTCTCGTTCGAACGAGGCTGTTCGAACGAGAGTTCGTTCGAACGAACTGGACATCTAACGAGATCTCGTTCGAACGAAAGGCATCGAACGAAAATTCCTCTCGTTAGAAGGCAAACTGTCAACTCGTTATAAGCTCGTTCGAACGAGCTCGTTCGAACGACCTGGGCAGGTCTTCTAACGAGAGGCCAGTTTCGAGCCCAGATTTTTCTATTCTCGTTTTTCCATCTTTTCTTCACCTCTAATCTCATCTAAACATCAATCCAACAATCGTTCAAGGTTTATAACCATTCCTAAACACACTTAGGTCATATACTAACGTGTTTTGTGGGGTTAATTCATCCTAGACATCATCCAAATATCAAAACTCTACATTTTTCCCCAAATCTCAAGAACATGAACCCTAGAAATTTTAGATCATCAATGAGCCTAATAAAATCCATTTTTGTAACACAAAAAGTAGTAATTCTTTTAGTTCAATCATCCAATAACATTTCTACATGCAAACCTATATCCAAAATTAAATTTATAACTCCGATTTTATGGGTTTTCATCAATCTCCCAAACGAATGAAATTTTAGAATTGACTAAGCATGGAAGAGACATTCACTGCAAAATAATGTAAATTAAACCACTTGCCTTATGTATTTCTCTGATTTTGATGGCGAATTGATGAGTTTCTCTCTCTCTCTCTGCAGAATTCTCCTCTCTCTCTCTCTACAAGTCTTTTTCTCCAAGGTGACAATGGAGGCTAGGGTTTGCCTTAGGAGACTCTTGGAACTAATTCCAATAACTCCCGTAGCCCATTTAGTCATTAAGTGTTGTTAGTGGGTTTAGTGGGTAAAGTCCAAGTCAGATATTAATTCCTAATTTTCGTGGGTTTTAATTCCCAAAAATCCAAAATTACCAAACTACCCTTATACGTTGCCGGCATGACCTAAAAATGCCGCGGGACCCAAACTAAACTCCCGGCTAGTGTTTTCTGACTATTTCGCCCCTTCCGGACGCGTTGGTGCACTCAAAACGACCATACGGTTAATAGAATTAAAATTCACTTTTTAATTAAATAATAATATTCCTTACGCGACTGTCACACGCGTCTCAACAAAATTCCAAATCGCCGTATTTCAATCTCACGACAAATTTCATAATTTCCATATTCATATATAGCCATATATACTCATTAAAATCAAATACCAACTCGCATCTCGCTAGTATTTTTATCCGGATTAATTTCCAATTAATACACATTTAATTCAATTAATCCCATAAATAAATATCATAAAAATACGGGGTATTACATACTTCCCCCCTAATAACAGAATTTCGTCCCGAAATTCGGAACTAGAAAGTACCTAGTAAGAACAACTCTGGATAACGTTCGCGCATCTCATCCTCGCGCTCCCATGTGGACTCCTCAACATTATGATGTCGCCACTGAACACGCACTAACGGAACTATCTTTGACCGCAGTTTCCGCTCACTTCGGTCCAAGATAGCAATCGGCCCCTCCTCGTAGGAGCTATCAGGCTGGAGATCGATGTCCTCCAAAGCAATGTGAGAATGAGCCAAATCGTCTCTAAGATATTTCTTTTGCGTGGAAATATGAAACACATCGTGAATCCGATGCAAATACTCTGGTAACCCAAGTCTATATGCAACAGACCCAATTCGCTCGATGATAGGGAATGGCCCCACGTATCTCGGTGCCAGCTTCCCTTTCTTCCCAAATCGCATAATCCCCTTCATAGGAGATACTCTGAGTAAAACCTGGTCCCCCACTTAGAACTCCCTGAAGAACCTCTTCGCATCAGCATAGCTCTTCTGCCGATCCTGAGCTACCCGAATGCGACTCCGAATCAATTCTATCCTCGCCGAAGTATCCTGAATCACTTCCGGCCCAAGTAGTTTGTTGTCCCCCACCTCCAACCAACATGCTGGGGAACGACAAGGTCTACCATACAACGCCTCAAATGGAGCCATGCCAATGGTGAACTGGTAGGAGTTGTTGTAAGCAAACTCCACCAGTGGAAGATACTGCTCCCATCCACCCCCGAAATCAATGATGCACATACGCAACATATCCTCTAACATCTGGTTTGTACGCTCGGTTTGCTCATCGGTCTGTGGGTGATATGCCGTACTCAACCGCAATTCCGTGCCCATGGCCTCCTGAAAACTCTCCCAAAACCGTGAAATAAATATCTTGTCTCGGTCAGACACGATATTTAGGGGCACACCGTGAAGTCTCACTATCTCTGCAATAAAGAGCTGGGCATACTGTCCCGTAGTGTAGTCTGTCCTTACGGGTAGAAAATAAGCGACTTTGGTCAACCTGTCCACAATTACCCAAATGGAGTCGTGACCCCTCTGTGACGTAGGCAACCCCGTGATAAAGTCCATGGATATGCTCTCCCACATCCACATTGGGACCTCTAATGGCTGTAGAAGTCCTGCCGGTCTCTGATGATCCACTTTTACTAGCTGACAAGTGGTGCATTTAGAGACAAACACGGTAATATCTCTCTTCATCCCACTCCACCAATACTGTCGTCTCATGTCTTGGTACATCTTGTCCCCACCGGGATGTACCACGAACCGTGAGCCGTGCGACTCTGCCATCACCTCATGTCGTAATTCCTCCCCTTCCGGAACTACCAATCTCCCATTGAAGCGTAATCCCCCGTCTGAGCTAACGGTATAGGACTCGGCTCCCTCTGCTAGTAATCGAACTATCTGCTCCGGACAGAACGAGTCATTTGCCTGGGCCTTTACCACTCTCATGACAATCTGTGGTGTAACAGTCATTACCGACATGAATGATCGGGCCACTGCATCCTGGTGTCCCAACTCCTTCCACTTTGCCTTCCACACGCCTGCCACTTCATCTACTGGCCTACGGCTCAACGCGTCTGCTACCACGTTAGCCTTCCTCGGGTGGTATTGGATATCAAACTGATAATCCTTCACGAACTCAAGCCACCTCCGTTGCCGCATATTCAACTCCTTCTACGTGAATAGGTACTGTAGGGACTTGTGGTCCGTGAACAATC
The DNA here is from genome assembly GCA_949130495.1 of Sambucus nigra. NCBI lineage: Eukaryota > Viridiplantae > Streptophyta > Magnoliopsida > Dipsacales > Adoxaceae > Sambucus > Sambucus nigra. Next base: position 539,732,173 of record OX422214.1, on the reverse strand, counting down.
GAAACTTCTCCCCCAAAAGGTAATGTCTCCAAATTCGAAGGGAAAATACCACTGCCGCTAACTCCAAGTCACGAGTGGGGTAATTCTTCTCGTGAGGCTTTAGCTTACGGGAAGCATAAGCTATGGCCTGACTCTCCTGCTGCAATACACCTCCAAGTCCTTGCAAGGACGCATCGGTGTAGACTAGATACTCAACTCCCGATATCGGCAATGCTAACACAGGTGATGAGGTCAACTTATCCTTCAACTCATCAAATGCCAACTGACAGGCATCACTCCAGATGAATGGCACACCCTTACGAGTCAGATGTGTCAAAGGACCCGCTATCTTTGAAAATCCCCGAATTAACCTCCTGTAGTATCCTTCTTGTCCCAAGAAACTACGGATCTCCGTTGGTATCGTGGGCTGTCCCCACTCCCTCACCGCGGATACCTTCCCAGGATCAACAGATATCCCCCGGTCGGAAATAATATGCACCAAAAACTGAACCTCTTTCAGCCAAAACCCGCACTTCTCATATTTTGCATACATCTCGTTCTGACGTAGCATCTGCAAAACCTGCCTCAAATGCTCTGCGTGCTCCTCCTCTGTCTGGGAGTAAACCAGAATATCATCAATGAAGACAATAACGAACTGATCAAGGAAGTCTCTGAACACCCTATTCATCAAGTCCATAAACACGGCTGGAGCATTGGTCAAACCAAAAGGCATAACCCGAAACTCGTAAGAACCATATCTCGTTAAGAACGCAGTCTTCGAGACATCCTCTTCCCTGATACGCAACTGATGGTATCCCGATCACAAATCAATCTTGGAGAAGAAAGAAGCTCCTCTCAGCTGGTCGAATAAGTCATCGATTCGGGGCAACGGATATTTATTCCGTATCGTGACCTTATTCAACTCTCGGTAATCCACACACAACCTCAACGATCCATCCCTCTTCTTTACGAAAAACACATGGGCACCCCACGGTGAAGTACTCCTCCGTATAAACCCCTGACCCAATAACTGCTCAATCTGATCTCGTAGCTCTCGCATCTCTGCCGGAGCCATACGGTATGGTGCGCGTGCTATGGGTCTCGTATCTGGTAATAAGTCTATGACAAAGTCTATCTCTCGACTGGGGGGTAGGCCTGGTATCTCCTGAAACACATCGGAATACTCCCTGACAACTGGGATCGAATCTTAAGGAATCACAACCTCCTTAGAGGTATCCTCCTCTATGTAATACAAATGAGCGGTTGAGCCTCCCTCTGGGCGAGACATCGCCACTACAAACATTTCTTGCCCCGGAATGGCAAAAATAATGCTCCCACCGAAGCAATCAATCATGGCTCTATAAGCTGCGAGCCAATCCATATCGATTATCACATCGTGCTCATGCATATCTAATACCAACATGTCTGCAGGTAATACCAAACTACCAATCTCTACCCCCACTCCCCGGCATATAAAGAAAATAAGTGACCCACTCCCCAATGGTGAGTCTACACACGTCACTGTGCTCTCTGCTGTGGCTAATAACCCTAAGGCTTTCGCAAAATGTGTAGCTATAAAACAATGCGTTGCCCCCGTATCAAACAAAACCCATCCCATAGTACCATGGATAGGAAACATACCCTCAATCGCGGGTGGTGCCTGTGGAGCTGCTGCCTGGTGGACGTTATAGACACGTCCATATTGTAACTGTCCCTGCTGCACTAGAGCTGCTGGAATGGCTGGTAGGGCTGGCACCTGGGCTGGAGCTGGGAGGGCAGGTGGAAAAAGTGGCCTCTGTGGCTCATGTCGAGCACCCTGCTGCTGCTACGGGGCCCTGCCCCTATCAGGACAGTCCTGGCATTTATGGCCAGTCTTGCCACAAACGTAACACTTCCCCGGGAAGTTCCCCCCTCTCTGTCCCTGCTGTCCCCGGCCCTGGTGGCCGTTACCGTTCCTCCCCTGGCCTTGCTGAAACTGCTGTTGACCATTATTACCCTGCTGGTTCTGATGGCCGTTCGGACCCTGATGGCCCTGCTGGAAACCTCCCTGTCCGTGCCTGAAATTTCTTGATCTGAACCTCTTGTGATCCCCCTGCTGGGAACCCTGGTCACCCTGTCTCTGCCCCTGAACAGATTGTGCCCCACTGGCACCATGTCCTCCAGTCCTGCCCTGATGGCTGGACTCTCCCGATCTCTTGCCCTCAGCCATGTGAAAGCGGTGATCCTGGCAGTGTAACAGTGCAGCGTTAACCACATCAGAGTAAGTGGCCAATGATAGATTCCCCAACAAATGCTGACGGATCCTCCAAGTCAACCCGTCTGTAAATTTCTGTATCTTCTTTTCCTCTCTCGGTATCTCGTCAGGAACCATATTCAACAGATTTGTGAATTCGGCCTCATACTCGGCCACAGTCTTACCTTCCTGTCTGAGATTCATCAACTTCCTCCTCATTTCCGTGTGAACAGCTGACGGAAAGTACTTGGGGTCAAACCGCACCCAAAACTCCTGTATAGTGAGAGTATCTCTCTCCTCCACGGTGGTAATAGACTCCCACCACTGCAGTGCAGACCTCACTAGCTTAAAGGTAGCTAGTATCTGCTTCTGGACATCGGTTCACTCATACATCCTCAGGTGCCGCTGAATGTCCTTCCTCCACTGACTCGAAACCACAACATCGGAGCTACCTGCGAACTCCGGTGGGTGTGTTTTCTGAAAAGCATCATGTACACGTTCCCAAGCAGACGGGAATGCATGTGCCTGAACTGGCGCGGCTACTGGCGCCTGAGGTGGTGCCTGCTGAACTACCGCTAGTGCGGCATTTACCGCCTGGGCTACAATAGCTGCAACCTCGGCGGCATTCATCGTGCCCTGAACTGGTGCGGGCTGTGGTTCTGGCGTTGTATCCCTGGGAACCCGTTGTGCACGTCGTGGAGGCATCTGAAATAAGAATAAAGTTTATAAGTTCGCAGTTATAAACTTGAAATAGCTGAAGAACGTAGCATATACAAAAGAATACAACAGTCCTAAAATATAGGGCTCTATATCAAAGAAAACTCAGCAGAAACATAATAAGTCGTACAGATCCTAAAGGACACTAGAACCTGATGCTCTGATACCACCTGTGACACCCCGACTAATTAAATACCGCGTAGCTACTCCTTTATTAAATCAATACAAAATGCCAAGTTGGTTCAGTTAATAGCATCACTGTCGAAAACGTTTTAATGATTACTAACCACCTAGTATTTAAAAAGTAAGTTGCCAAATTTTAATTTAAGTCTGGTTAACATGCAGTAAAAGAATAATGAAAGAATAACAACCATTCACCATAACGAAGCAATAGAATAACCAACAAAACAATAATAAGTGTCCGGAGGAAAACTCCTCACAACAATCCCACAACTGAAATAAGTGAAACAACGAATCCTGAATTAATTACATGCCAAAAGTCTGAAAACCTGAAATAGAAAATATTTCTAATAGAAATGGGTGACATGCCCTACAACTGATGAAAGCTGAATATAGATTCAAGATAGATGAAGCGTCTACTAGCAAAGTCTTGTGGCTGGGCACCTAAAAGGTTTTTACAAAAAAATAGATTTGAAAGAAAATGGGTCAGAGCCCGAAAGTGGAAATTATTTTAAAAACAGCAAGTGTTTTAATAACATAAAACAATGAATGAAAAATACATGTTAGGATGTGCACTCACATGAAGTACTCACCTCTCGACTAATTGTGCACCCCTAACGTACCGTACCCATCTAAGTGACATACATATCTAGCCAAACCGTAATAAGTTATACCCCTTATTACTCAATTCCCGTTAAACATTCTAGCGTTAACATTTAAATAGAGGGCTTTACTTAACTCAAATTCTCAAGTATTAGCAATACAATTCACTACCGATTAACATGTTATATTTTCTCAAAACATAGCCATAATTATATTCACAATACCAACATGGAAGTTCTCATTAATTTAAGTGTATATTAATCACGTCATGAATATACAATACAAGCACCCTGAGACTAAGCTGCGGTGCACACATACTCTGCTATCCATCCCGGTACATCACGTACATAAGGATTACGCATTCCAAATCTCTCAGGAATCGTTCACAGATAACAACAATCACAAACAATGGAGGCGAACACAGTCACATCACATAGGTCACGCACATACCTACGCTCCCACGATCAGCAGACTTATTAACATCCCAATAAGTCCTTATATGACCTATGTTCTCGAGGTACCAATATAAATCCGGGCAACACAAGGATGAGATGGCCCTAAGCGAACGTAAACCTCCCGTGATAGCAAGTATGGTAGGTATGTCATACACATAAAATCATATACATATACTAAGTATGCACACATCTTAGTAGTCACCATAATTTATTTGTGGTACACATCTCATTCTCGTACCGACTTATAATGTTACACAGTTTACATATTCCCGGTTAATATAATTATATAAGCCGTCAATAATTCTCGCATCGTAATAGTCACTCACGTCCTATCCCTCAATTTCCATTCAATTCGAATTACACTTCTATGTTTTACTCCTCAATATATCCCAAATGTCCCAACTGTATCAATTTATCATCAAGGGAATGTTATCTCTACAATTAAACAAGGTTACGGGACACGCGAAATAAAAACAGGCCAAAAATCCTAAACTGTCAGCTCGTTAGAAGTCTCGTTCGAACGAGGCTGTTCGAACGAGAGTTCGTTCGAACGAACTGGACATCTAACGAGATCTCGTTCGAACGAAAGGCATCGAACGAAAATTCCTCTCGTTAGAAGGCAAACTGTCAACTCGTTATAAGCTCATTCGAACGAGCTCGTTCGAACGACCTGGGCAAGTCTTCTAACGAGAGGCCAGTTTCGAGCCCAGATTTTCCTGTTCTCGTTTTTCCATCTTTTCTTCACCTCTAATCTCATCTAAACATCAATCCAACAATCGTTCAAGGTTTCTAACCATTCCTAAACACACTTAGGTCATATACTAACGTGTTTTGTGGGGTTAATTCATCCTAGACATCATCCAAATATCAAAACTCTACATTTTTCCCCAAATCTCAAGAACATGAACCCTAAAAATTTTAGATCATCAATGAGCCTAATAAAATCCATTTTTGTAACACAAAAAGTAGTAATTCTTTTAGTTCAATCATCCAATAACATTTCTACATGCAAACCTATATCCAAAATTAAATTTATAACTCCAATTTTATGGGTTTTCATCAATCTCCCAAACAAATGAAATTTTAGAATTGACTAAGCATGGAAGAGACATTCACTGCAAAATAATGTAAATTAAACCACTTGCCTTATGTATTTCTCTGATTTTGATGGCGAATTGATGAGTTTCTCTCTCTCTCTCTGCAGAATTCTCCTCTCTCTCTCTCTCTACAAGTCTTTTTCTCCAAGGTGACAATGGAGGCTAGGGTTTGCCTTAGGAGACTCTTGGAACTAATTCCAATAACTCCCGTAGCCCATTTAGTCATTAAGTGTTGTTAGTGGGTTTAGTGGGTAAAGTCCAAGTCAGATATTAATTCCTAATTTTCGTGGGTTTTAATTCCCAAAAATCCAAAATTACCAAACTACCCTTATATGTTGCCGACATGACCTAAAAATGCCGCGGGACCCAAACTAAACTCCCGGCTAGTGTTTTCTGACTATTTCGACCCTTCCGGACGTGTTGGCGCACTCAAAATGATCATACAGTTAATAGAATTAAAATTTACTTTTTAATTAAATAATAATATTCCTGACGCGACTGTCACACGCGTCTCAACAAAATTCCAAATCGCCGTATTTCAATCTCACGACAAATTTCATAATTTCCATATTCATATATAGCCATATATACTCATTAAAATCAAATACCAACTCGCATGTCGCTAGTATTTTTATCCGGATTAATTTTCAATTAATACACATTTAATTCAATTAATCCCATAAATAAATATCATAAAAATACGGGGTATTACAAACCTATGATAATATCATTGGTAACTGGTACTAAATTTAGGCAAATGTTTAAGTGTATCAGTATAACTAATGGCACAACAAGTTCATTCAGACATTCAGAAATTAATAACATAAGTTGACAAAGAAAATAATGCATTTTATTTATATGAATGTTGTTACAAACAAATATTATGTTACAAATAAAATACAGGACAACTACTCTACTAGACGTTTTCCTTCAGACTTGGAGGAAGTCGACGCTCTTTCCATGCCTATAGGAGGAAAATCCAACGTATAGGGAGAGTTGATGAAATTGAAGTCCCGAAGCATTCTCCTATTATTACTGCTCGACATGTCCAATAAATGAGGAGACCAAACTACCTCTAACTCATCATGCAGTCCATAATCCCCTAAGTATTTGGATATCAGGCACTGGGGAAGGGGTTTTATAGGGATCCAGCTGACGTCAAGCTTGAAGGGATATTTGTCATAATCTAAGAACCCAGGATCAACCCAGTACCATAGCCTACTGTTCTGATCAACCTTCATAATAGTCCAGCCCCACTTATAACCTTCACATTGAGCTTAACTGAAGTAGTCATCAAAACTCCCAAGGGACTTATTGTATACTTCCATCTATACCTCTCTACGCTGCTCGTGAACCTGGAAAGTCAATTTCTCGACCTGATGCTGAAGTTTCTTTAACATTCCATCTTTGGCTTATAAATAAGAGGATTGGTTGAAAAGTGTGTTATCTTGAGTCATGAGCTTTTAGGATAACTCAGAAATTGCTCGGTTCTTGCCCAGCTTGGTCGGCTAGAGTTTTCTGTGTTCTAGACTCATCAGTCGTTGGTCGACTGAACTTTTTTTGGAGGAGGAGATAGGTTTAGACTTCTTCAGAGTTTCTGACTCTTTTCTCAGATTGGCAGTCTCACTCTCCAGGAAAGATGGACTTTCGTCGACAGCAGCAATATGAGGGTTTTTTAAGGAGCTAAGTTCACTCCTCAATTTATTATTTTCTTCTTCTAAAAGCTTGGCAATTGCCCTAGCCTCATTAAACTCGCACTTCAATATAAATTCCTTCTTCTTAAAAGCAGAAGCATGTTTCTCCAATTTCTCTTCAAAACCCCAAGCTTCACTTAAAGACTTGTATTTAGCTTCATAATCAACATGAAGCAAAGCCTTGGCCTCATTATGCTCCTTTTAAAGTTCTTCAATTATTTTAAAGTAAGCCACGTTATTGACCACAGCCTGATCAAGAAGAAACTTGAGATAAATATATGCATCCTTGCCTTGATCAGTAGCAACTGCCCCGAGCAATCTCACAATTCATCCTCGATTAAAGACATGTGACCAACCTTGAACAAACTGTTACAGATCTTGAGTAGATCATAATCATTAGAAGAAATCTGTTCCATCTTGGCCATAAACTAAAAAAATGAAGTAACTATCGATCAACAAAAGAAGAAGATATAATAGCCAAGAAACGACAAACAATATGAAGAAAATGTTATTTTATTGATATATAAAGGGAAGTTAAAAGTACAGTAAAGAAGAAATAAAAGAGAAGTGCAAAATACAAAAGCCAAATGTCGAACAAGTTTACACCTTCTTCTTATCAGCCTCAACATCTGGGTTTCCACCATGGTGAGCAAAAGGGGCAACTGGATCAACTGGGGGCATATCTTATTCGAATGGGGGGGTGGGGGGTGGATGACTCAATAATATTTTTGCCTTGGCCGACTGAAGACTCAACCACCAAGGAAGAGTCCTCATAACCAACATCATCTACAACTTTATCGTTCATATTGGGGGAGAGCTAGGCCCATATCTTTGGAAGAGTTCAGAGTCATCTATTATGTCGACCTCCTTCAGTGCAGTCGACCAACCATCCTTGAAATATATTTTCTTCGCGTACTCAATTTGAGAAGAGGCATTAGTGATAGCTTTATCCCAACCTTATTAAAGGAATTTTCCCTAGCCATCTTCCTATTGGCCTTTTCGAAGGAAAGATCTTTCCCTAGCTTAGCCACTTGTCCTTCAACAGTCTTTTCCCTGCGCTCATCTTCAAGGACAACCGTATCAGCTTTTTGCTAAGATTTTTCAACAATCTTAATCTTCTCCTCCCAAGTTTTCTTCTCTGTTTCTAAGTCTTGTTGAGACTCCAATAAAGATTATTTAAGACCATCAAAGGTCTCTTTCACGTCATTTGAAGAAGAACGAAAAGCATCGTCCTTTTCCAACATCTGATTGAAATCAACTAGGAACTGCAAAGAAGAAAAACAAAGTTAACACAAGAAGTAGAAGATAATACATAAATAAAGAGGTCTCATTAGCAAGGCTTTGAGCATCCCTCTCAGATATCTTTAGTCAGGGCATGAAAGCAGCAGCAGCACCCGGATGGTCTGGAAGAGTACCAGACTTAATTAATTTCCTAGCCAAGCCAGGACCTGTGGCTAAAGGGATCTAACATCAGATGGAGTAACACAGACCAAGCATTATAAATCGAGACCGAGCTATATCCAAGACTAAATGTTTCATACTTTCAGGCAAGCATCAAGTATGGAACATTGGGGCTTCTCTTGATACAAAAAATTACCCACTTATGTGGACCTACTAAAGACGAACACGTGTCAACCTACATGGCAAGAATCCTAGTCAGTAAGTTATAGCATCGCCGACCAATATGCAGAATGCCGACCAACTCCAAGAAGGCTGACCAACAGTGGGAAGGCCGACCAACTTGATTAGCAGAATACCAACAACCAACAGCATTATGTACGTTATGTACTGATATAAATGCCTAATTTATAAAGGCATTCCATTAATTAATATTATATCTCCTAACTCCTTACTTGGCTATAAATACATTGTAATCCTTTCATCAAGGGAAGTTAAAGATATTCACAGTACGAAAGGCAAGACAAATACAAGGCAATAAGAAACACGGTGGACGTAGGCTTTCCCTTATAGCCGAACTACTTTAAAAATCTTTTGTCTCTTTTTTTATTTACATGTATTTATCTGTGATTAAACAATTGGACCTAGTCTAGTTTTTTACATCAATGGGAATCTAGACACATTAGTCTACGACATCAAGTTTTGAGGCAGTTACTCAAGGAAGGAGTAATATTAGTCGACTATATTGAAATGAATAAGAATTTAGCAGATCTTCTAACTAAAAGTCTTGTTAGAGAGTTAATATATATACAAGCTCAAAATGAATGGAACTAAGGTCTGTCAAATAATTCAACCACCTTTAATGGAAATCCATCTTATGTCTCGAAAATATAGACCAAGTTCAATGCATAACTAGCAAGTTAAATGATAGTTGTGGAATACTAGGAACATACATATGAAGTTCCATTACTATGAGCGTAGTGTTGGTATTCTGTATGGCGGGGAATGAACTTTACTTTTTAATAAATCAAATAAATCTGACTCACATAATCACTAAAGTTTATTTACATATATGAGTGTTAAAAGTGTGGCCGCAACACACTTGAAATCATAATAAGCACAAGATAAAAAATGTGCGTGCTAACAGAACATTCTTTAACACAGAGATAAATATATGCAATTATTTTGACTTGTCTTTAAGGGTCCTTGGTTTAAGATACATTCACCACTCATGAAACTTTGAATTATTAACACTAAGTGGAAGTTCAAGTCTGAAAGACACTTCTCATTTTTGTATTAGATTTCAGTGATAGTGTCAAAAAATTTCTATTGTTGTCCTTATACTCTCATATATTCAATTTTTTATAATATAAGTAATGTTTTATTTATTTGTATTTTGATAATGACGGGGGATTGTTGGAAAATTTTAAAATATTAATGGGTATTAAAATTGTTTAAATGGGGTTTTAGTCTTTTTGTAAAAAGAGAACTAAATAGGTGTAACAGAAATGTGTGTAGTTTCTAAAGTCTCACATAGAAACTTTATATAAAAGTAAAATGGTATATAACAAAATGACAAAGTGACTACTTGTCTTGTAATCAAAGAGGCTATAATATGGTTCTTTCTACTAACCATCGTGACACACAATGCATGATCTAATTTATAATCTAACTAGACTGGCAATTTAACATTTCTAGAATGTGCTTTGCACTAATTTTGATTCAATTTTTATTCCAAAATGGTTTTTATTCCAAAATGGTAACGTTTTGGGTAATGTCTTGTTGTTGGTAGGCCTGTATAGTTTGTTTGGGCTTTTGCTTTGGGTGTTAAGGCATGTGTGCCTTTGTTGCATTTTTTGCATTTCTTTGTTAAGCCTTAGACTTTTGTTTGGACTCTTTGTATTTTCTCTTGGACTTTTGCCTTTTGATAATTATATTCACATTTTATAAAAAAAAACATTAGAGATAAAGATACTTAAATTGACTTGATAGTATATCGTTAAAAAAACATTGTATTATATGATTCAATAAAGTAGAATAAAAGAAATAAAATTCATGTAGATTAAATATTTAGTTGAGTTGACACAATGATGTTGATAAGTTGAAGTAGTTTGCTCAAAAGTTAATAGATATGTTACTATGTAGCTATTATTTGTCCCATCGAGAGGAAGACAAGACTTTTTGCATTCAATACATTCATCCTTTTTGTGTACTCACACTATGCATTATATATTGAAAAAGTTTATATTAAGCACACTTGTTATGTAAAGAATAAATTATGCATTCATGTATTATTGCTATGGAAATGTCAAACACAAAAAGTAAAGGCAGCTACTAAACTGAAAGAGATTCAATTGTTAAATTATTATTGCTTAAATTTAAAATATGCCGCTCAACATGTTTTGACAACCTCATAAAAATAGATCATTCAACCTCATAAAAATAGACCATTTCTCTAATACTCTAGTGAGATGACAAAGTGCATAAAAAGGTATAAATAAGCGTTATTGAATCGAGACTAAAGTATATTCTTGGAGAGGACAAACATGAACAAGAAACTAAACGAAATGCTGCCTTCTACTTGGCTTTGGGTGCAGGTGCGGGCCCATTCTTCTTGACATTGGGTTTGGGTTCAGCTGCAGGCACTGCTTGGGCTGATGGGTTGAGCTCATCCCAGGCTTCAATCCAGGTAACCATAGCATCCCCGAGCTTCTGGAAGTAGGGGTCAATAGGGCCCAACTTGTCCTTAACGTGCTTTGAGAGCTCAGTGTAGCACTTTTGCACAGTGTTGCATTCTTTAGGCAGGGTAACAGATTGGAAGAAAGGGATGATCTCTTCTTGCCAGTATATACCCTTGTATTCCTTCTTCAAGTTCACAAAAGGGTTACTTGCCTTGCTGTGCCAAATGTATGGCAGCCCTGTCTTCACCCCAAGATCCAAATGGTCACAGATAACCTGAATTTTTTTAAAACATTAAAAAAAATGTTACCAGAATATACAAGCTCTCAATCAAATTAATTTTGTGCTACAATCTTCATAATGTTGAAAGAGCATCAAGCATAAAAAAGTCACTCAATGAAATGGTTATTATAGTATTATAGATGCAATCTTTGAGAGAATATGAACTCTTGAATGGTGTTCAAATACGTGATCAAAATCACAAATACCTTATGCTTAAACTAATTTGCAAAAATCTAGTAGCTAAAAGTAACCGGACATATTTCAAAACATTTGTTTCTCTGAGGGGATTAATTATAAATTACCATTGAGAGATACCCAGGTAATGATAATGAATAAAAAGAAAATGAATTCAACAAAAGATTTCATACAAAAATGTACTGAGAGAGAAACATGAAAGAGAAGAAGTAGATGGAGGTTACCTTGCAACACCATCCAGCCCACATATCATCGTATCGGCCAATAGGTTGGCCATCTCCCATGAGCCCAAAGTACATGGCTGGCCCAATCAGCTCCCTATCGAACCCAAGGTTCATCCCACACATTGGGAACAGTGTTCCTTTCGGAATTGTCATCACAGCATCCACATACCTGTTTGAACTAATATTAATTCACATAAAGTAAACATCAAGCTAAACGAAAGAAAATATTAAGTGTAACGCTTAGAACGATAACATGGTAGACATATTGAGACTTCCACTTTCAACAAAATTACTAAATTATATAAGTTTGTGATACCACATTATCGATAACCGTCATATTTAATATTTCATTGCTTCAAATATAAAGTGGTTTAATTTCAAACCTTGAGTTACGCTCGAGAGGCTTAACAAGCTGAGTAGGGGCATCATAGTCAGGGATGTTGAGCCAGAGGCCATGAGAGATAGCAGTGGGTTTTCCTTCCCTCATGCTAAATGGGTAGCCACGCACGAAATCAGCACCTTCCCTGTATGGGTCATACAGTGTGTTGAAGAACAAGGGTGTGGAGGGTGACAGCAGGTTGTTTATGTGCTGTGCCAGTGCATTTATCTCTTTCCCACTCGGATCCTTTGCCACCTTTTTCCATTTTCAATTTTGTTAACACCACAAAAAGATAATTAAATAGAGGAAGATAAATGGTACCACCATCCATGTTCTGTTAACTATATTCACACTTTCATTCTCTTTATAAAAAGAGACATGAATATATCCATCAATTCGTAAAGGTTCAATCTCACATTCTAGCTTTTAAGTCTTATGCATTCTAAACAACATTCTAAACTGCATTATTTTCTAATAAGTAAAAAGCCAAGGGGACCATGGTCCCCCCAGTTAATTTGAAATCAAGTTGGGTGTATATTTTGCTGTGTACAAACTTTTGTAGTGAATGATCTATAGATGTCGGAGAATAAAGTAAGATTTAGTCCTACAGTCATAAGTGATAGTATTATTGAACGTTTCCACCAAATGCATAAAATACCATGGCTATAGTAGACCTAGGGTTGATCGAGTACGTTGATTGATTATTTTATCATTCAAGAGGTGGTCCATAAATTTTATTTTATTAACTAAATATGTGTTTCCACTAAAGTCAATCATTCTAGAGGGTGATAACCAGGGACGGACCTTGGGGGTAGAAAAATAAAAATTTACTAATAAAATGTATAAATAGACGTCCTTTACATAAATATGTCTAAGAATGTAATTTTTGCTATAAATAACAACTAAATATTGACTTTTGATCATAAATTTACATAGATATACCAAAAAAATATTATTTTCAATGGGGTGGACTCCTAATATTTTTTTAAAAATTTTGAGGGGGCAAAATCCTTTAATTACCAAAAAAATCATAAGAAAATACAAGTACAATAAGGAAATTTCAAAATTTTATTGAAGTTTATTATTTTTAATATTAAAGAAATATTTGAGTTTGATAATGGGAGTTGGTTTGAAATTAGAACTATATATTATATAAAATTATGTCATATTCCAAAATTACCCATGAGAACAATACAAATGAGAAAGCAAGGATTCAATTGAATGTTTTAGATTATAAATTCATAGCTTAAAGATATATTTGAAAACTAAAGTATTTCCACAAAATGTTTAACTTATAAATAAGGACTAATAATACGGTAACATTTGTCACAACTGAATAAATATAAAGTAATCCCAATTCACCACACGCTTAAATTGCCAATTCTAAGAATCACATTGAGAAAGACATCGAGAAAAGATATATATACACACTCATATACATAATAAGCCTTAAACTATGAACCTCGTCATTCAAAGAATAATTTTAATTTAATTAATATCCCTCGATAGACCATTTTGGTAACGATGTAGAAACAAAATTGAATAGAAGCTATATTTGAATGTGAAAAATGAAAATGCCACTTTGAAAAAGAAAAAGAATTGAACAAAACTTTTTCCTGGACTCGTGTCATAATCTATATATTTGAGTCTAGTCCCAATCACGTATGTTACAAACACGAAATATAACAGCGGTGAAAAAACAAAAACATAAACAACAATGAATTTTGGTCCCACACGATTTATAAAGATCCACCAATCTCTATCAACGAGTGGGGCCCAGATTAGGACGACAAACCAAAGACGAGACAGATTTCGTTTTGGTATCGTGAGACATGTTTCATGGGCTTGCAGCAACTCAAAAAAAAAACGTTGACTTTAGAGATTTAGATCCCTAAATAAAGAAAGTGAATACTAATATAAGAAAAACTTACAAAGCAGTCATCGTCAATTGTGTAGATGTACTTTTTTTTGGACACCATGAAGCCGAAGCAACGGCAAGCGGAGTCCTTGAAGGAGATGCAACTGGCCTTGGGTCCAAGAATCCGGTTAATATCGTTCCTGTTGTAGAGTTGGTAATCGAAGCCTTCAGGTACCCGGATGACCTTTGTGGGATCTCCATCTTGAACGATAATCAAATGGTATGGCTGGAAAAATGGCCTCCACATTTCAAGGAAATCAAGATTCCTGATTGTGGGTATCACTATGTCGAGTTCATCTTTCAGTGGCGGTATTACTGTTGACGCTGGCTGACCCATATTCAATAGATAAATATATTTATATATATATCGAGAGGGAGAGGGAGAGGGAGAGAAAAAGAGAGAGCAGGTGAGTGAGGTATGGAATGGAGACAAGGATGGCTTTTTATAGAGAATGGGAGTGCGCGGGTGGAGTGAATGAGGAGATAGATTTCGTTTAATATGGATGGAAGTGGAAGAAGAAGAAGAAGTGGAGAGAGACGGTTTCCCATGTATGTGTTGGCTAGGGGCCTGCCAGCTGTTGGCAGTAACTACAGCCGTTTTACTATTGGTACCGCCTAAATTGCACACACCGCCTTATATGCCCACCTGAGCTGGAACCCACCCACATTGATTTTTTTGAGAGCAAATTCCAAAACACGCAGGCAACCCACACTTCAAATATTTTTTGGATCATATATCAAATATACTTTAATTATTTTTTAATACATATTTAATCTAAATATTTTTATTTTATTTCAACACTCAATGTGTGCCGAACCTTCAAAAATAAGATAATTGATTAAATGGGTATTTGAGAAACTTTTTTAAATGTGTATTAAAAAATATTTGAGGGACTTTTTCGTAGCGATCATTTATTTACTTAAGACAAATCATTAAAAAATTACACGATGCGATTATGAATATTTTATTTTTTAACTAACACGATCACGAGCCAAATAAAACGCGACGTGACATGATCAGCGATCGTATTTTTATGTCTCATATCCAAGTCACTCTACTTTTATTCAAAAAACAGTTTTATCGAAAAAACATAAACAACAATTTTATGAAAAAAATATTTTTTTAGTAAAAAACATTTTTAAACTAGTTTTAACACAAAAATAGATTGTCAGCGATCGGTTATTTATGTTTCGGCAAAACATTTTTAATTTTGATAAAAGTTGTTTTTTATTTTTCGGCAAAACTTTTTTTTGTTGCTAAAATCTATTTTTTGTGTTAAAACTAGTTTGAAAATGTTTTTTTCATTAAAAAATGTTTTGTTTTTGTCACAAAAAGAGCAATGCTATTGCCACACAAAAAGTGCAATACTATTGCTTTTACTATTTTTTTGCTATTTCACAAAAAAAAAAAAAAATTTATTATTTTTAAAATAGTAAAAATGGTCCGCGTCAATGTTATGAAAAAAAATACGACTCAACATTGAGAAAAGCTACGTCGACACAGAGGTCGACACACGATCACAATATATTTTTTCCATTCCTCAATTGGCACTTTTATTAATATGGATTCGCACTAAGGGAATTAACTAATTACGATAAAAAACGGCACTAAAAAAATATGATTTTTAACAACTTAGGATTTTTTTATAAAAATATTTTTTTAGTATTGCTTTTTTTAGCAATTGGTTAGTGTTGTTGGCGCGGACCCGCATTCATTAAGAGATATGTCAATCGCAACACGTCATGTCAGCATGTCGCAACCGACACATATAACACGACACGACAAAAACAAAAGAAAAACTTTTTTTTAGCAAAAAGATGTTTTTAACAATAAAAAATAATTTTGACAAAAACAAAAGAGTTTTTTAATGAAAAAAACATTTTTAGCCTTAAAAAACAGTTTTATCGAAAGATAAAAAAAACATGAAAAACATTTGGGTCTTTTTAATGAATTCGTTCGTGTGCGTGTTAGATAAAAAAATAAAATCTCGCATTTTATTTGGGTCTTGTTTATATAAAAAAACTGTCTTTTTAAAAAAAAAAATTAAAAACACAAATATTTTCTATATTAAAACAGTTTTTTTTATTAAAAAAATGGCAAAAAAATTGATGTCTCTAATCGCAATTGGTTAGTGCCGCTGGCGCGGACCTACATCATTTATTGAATGTGGATCCGCGCCAGCGGCACTAACCACATCGATTTTTTTTCTAAAAAAAATTGTACAAGTTTTTAAAAAAAAAATTATAAAAAAAACATTCTTACATAGTTTTCTATTAATATATATAGAAAAACTTGGATAACTGTTGTTTTTTAAAATAAAATTATAAAGAAAACAATTTCTTAACAGTTAAAACAGTTTGTTAGATAAAAAAAAATAACATTGTTTAAAAAAAAAGCTTTTTTATAAAGCAAAACAGTTTTTAAAAAAGGTCTTTTATAAAAAAAATTATTAAAAAATAATTCTTTTAAATAATGATAACACTTTATTTTCGTAAAAATAATTTATTTTTGGGTCAATTATTAAATAGTCCCTACTATAAATATATATTTTTTAAAAAGGACACATATTTTTAGTTTAACCCATTTAGTCCCTCAAGCACTCAATATCCTCTTATTTTTAGAGGTCCGCGTCAGCGGCACTCCCTCTCCAAAATATGTGGCAAAGGACTTTTTGAGGCAAAATAAAAAAGTTTGGACTAAATGGGTATTAAAAAATGTCCGAGGGACTATTTGGTATATGTCCCTTTATTTTTTATATAATATTTTTTTTTAGGTTTTGAAAACAGCTAAACAATTTAATGTTCTTGAGATTGCCACATCAACTCACTTAACTATAAACCATTAATGTTCTTGAGGTTGCCATGTCAGCGGATTGAAAATGGCGATGTAATTTGCCGGTACCAAAAGATTTTCTCTATTTATCTAATCCCAATTTTTCAAACGGATTTACATAACCTCTTAAAAATTTACTATGTATCCAAAATCCTTGCTCAACCCACAATCCAATATTTTTTTATCAACTTTTGGGTCCACTTAAAAGTTTATTATTTTATGTTTTTGATGTAGTTGTAAGAGATTATGAAAAATAGTAGATATATTTAAGTTATTTAGAGATAACAAAACCAAATTTGGAAAAATGCAAACTTAAAACTTAAATGCTTTAAGTTATCAATTCCAAGTGAGTTGAAAACTTTTTCATATCAAATAAAATAAGCCAAATGTTAAACACGGGAAAAGTTTATATTTTCTATTAATCCAATGACTAATACCTTTTTTAATAATCCATTAAAATCTAAAATCATACGTTTGCACAGATCAAATTTATTGATAGAATCAAAATTTATAAGTTTACCAAGGGGTGATCACAATCCAAAATATCTCACATAAGAAGATTCCTCGGGAACTTGCTCTCAGATATATTAATATAATGATTACCCAACATACATGGCTTATTGACCTAACAAAGTGAATCACAGTCATCAGCAAATCAGAACAACAACTATATGAATATTTCGATCCTCATATCCATCGGGATTAAGATTTTATGCACCATTTGCAAACTGCGAGATTGTGCAAATCTAATCTAATCTAATCTAATCTAATCAACACATAAACTCGAATATCACATTTGGTCCCCTCCAATACATTCCTAATGTACAAGTAAAAAATTTCTTTGAATATCATACAAGTTACCAAATCATCAGACGGTACCCCGTGGACAAGATAAACTACTAAAAATATAGCTGCAAGATATCTATTGCACCATATAGTATGGCACCTACCGAATTAAAAAAGCTAAAAATACAACTGCAAGATTTATTAGATCGTGATTTTATACGGCTTAGTGTATCACTATGGGGAGCCTCGGTATTATTCATGAAGAAGAAAGATGGAACCATGAGGCTTTGCATTGATTATCATCAGTTGAACAAGGTGACGATCCGTAACAAATACCCACTACCCTGCATTGATGACTTATTTGATCAGTTGCAAGTAGGTATCATATTTTTAAGATCGATCTCATATCTGGATACCATCAGTTGAAAGTAAAAGACTATGACAATTCTAAAACTACTTTTCGTTCCAGGCATGGTCATTATGAATTTCTTTGTCATGCAATTTTGGTTAACAAGTGCACTAGTCGTATTCATGGACTTGATGAACCTCCTATTTCACCCATACATGGATTCTTTCGTTATTATCTTCCTTAATGATATTTTTATATATTCTCAAAGTAGGAAGGAACACGAACACTATTTGCGTGTTATTTTACAGACTTTGCGAGAGAAGCAGTTGTATGCTAAACTTACTAAATGTGAATTTTGGCTAGACAGGGTAGTATTTTTTGGGCATGTTATTTCTACTGATGGCATTTGTGTTGATCCTAAAAAGGTGCAAGCGGTAATGAAATGGGAAAGGCTACTTAGTATGATAGAGGTACATAGCTTTTAAGGATTAACTGGATATTATAAGAGATTTAAACCCGGGTTTCTTCTATTTCATTTCCACTGACTAAGCTTAATATAAAGGAGAATAAGTTTGTGTGGAATGATGATTGTGATAAAATCTTTAAAAATTTAAAGGGTAAGTCAACATCATCTCCAGTATTGACAATTCTAATAAGTACAAAAGGCTTTGTCATTTATAATGATGCTTCGTATCAAGTATTTAGTTGTGTATTAATTCAGTATGCAAAGGTAATTGCTTTTTCTTTTCGATAGTTAAAGACACGTGAATGCAGCTGCCCTACACATGATCTTGAGTTAACCATAGTAGCTTCTGCATTGAAGATTTGGAGGCATTATTTATATGGTGTTAGCTACGAAATTTTTACTGACCATTAAAGTTTAAAATACTTGTTTACTTAGAAAGACTTGAACTTAAGGCAAAGGAGGTGGATGGAACTTATAAAGATTATGAATACACAATACATGACTACCGGGGTAAGGCTAATGTTGTTGCAGATGCTCTGAGTAGAAAGTCTTTAGGTAGGGTATCTCATGTTTATTGTATTCAGTTGACCTTTTGTGAGAGTTAACTTTGATGGGGGTGGAATTAGCTATAGTTGATTCTTGTAGAATAGTAACATATTTAAATGTTAGACATATGTTGATAGACTAGATTCGATAATCACGGCCACAAGGTACAGAATTGAAGAAAGTTAGATACGGTATGGAAAAGGGTAAAGCAAATTAATTTTCTATTAGTGATGATGACATTGTTATGTATGATAACCGTTTGTATGTACCTATGTGTTTAATTTAAGGAGAATAATTTTAGAGGAATCCCATTGTTTTTTATATGCTATGCATCCTGATAGCATGAAAATTTACAGACATTTGAAACAATGTTATTGGTGGACGAGAATGAAACACGACATTGCAGATTTTGTTAATAGATGTCTAGTTTGCTAACAAGTATAGACAAAGCATCATAAGCCTAGTGGTTTATTACAGTCCTTACTTATTCCTGAGAGGAGATGGAAATATGTTACCACGGATTTTATTATAGGTTTACCAAAATCATTGACAATGGTAAAAAATAGCTAAAAGCTCTGATACCAATTTGTAAATGTGTGAAAATAATCACAGGGTGGTAATAAACTAAACTTGTGACACCAATTGTAAATGTGAAAGCCAATTTTTTTTAAAAAAATTATCTTTTTATTATAACCATCCATCTATTGTGATAAAACATATAAATTAAACAAAGCAATCAATTAAAGCAAAGTTTAAGGAAAAATCCCCTCAGGGAAATACCATTTATTCCACTAATAATTTGCAAATCGAAACCTAAAAACTTACAAGTCAAGTATGACAATGATTCTCATAAGAACCACAATGATTCTCATAAGACCGCAGTCGACAATAATGAATCCATCGAGAACTACAAAGACTGCAGTCTTATTCCTTTAGCTTCAGCCTCGGTCTTCAATAGTGAATCCCCACAGGTATCATAAGTCATCCATGGAGATCCTCTCCATAAAGGTGTATGCAAAGATACAAAACTTTATAGGGTCTAAACGAATTCAGAAGACCAATATTAATGGATGTTTTGTTATGAACTAAACGGTGCTTTTACAACACAAAAGGTGAAGAACTTTCGCAAGAGTGATGTGGAAAAGAAATGTGGAAAAATTCTTAAACGTTCTGAACATAAAACAGGTATTTATACAAAATTTAAGGCGGCACATTGTTCAAATGATAAGAACAAGTAGTTCTAACGAGATATAGATCTAGTTCGAATGAGATGTTCTCTCATTTGTAACGACCTAAAGAAAATCAAAACAGTAAGCCTCGTTTAAACCTCGTTTGAAAGCACACTTCGAACGACCTTGATATGTCATTTGAATGACATAGGGATATCGTTTGAATGAGCTAAACAAAAAAATAAGACTCCGCCTACAGTAAACTCAGAAGACATATTTTCGAAAATAAAAATCCATTTTCATTTTTTAAATAAATAAATAAACATCCCAAAATATAATTCTGTAAATTAGTTCGAACTTTAAATTATTTTATACCTTTACGGGATATCGAGAAGTCTTAAACCTGGAGATTCTTGAGTTTGATTCGTCTTGACGGTGCGTGATGATTTGTAACGGGATATGTCAAACTAGCCTAAAACTAAATGTTAGAAAAATTATTCTTACAAATCTCTCCCTTTGGCTATTCCGGATAAAAAAAAACAAATATTATCGAACACCAAATTAAAATCAAAATCTCCTAATACAAAAATACTAATACCCTTCCCAACCCTAGAACATAATGACATAAGTCTCTTTGTCTTCAAAAACTTCTTCCCAAACTTTGTCTTCGTTCGTGTGTCTTGAATTCTGCTTTAAATACCTACACACATGAGATAAAAAATATATACCCTCGTGATGCATCGAGTTTGAAACAAAGTAAAACTCATAAATAAACTATCCCCCATAAATCAAACTCATTTTAATTTGTCTCTCTCCATTTATTTTTATCCGAAATAGAAAAAGAAGTAGAAACACAGGCATGAAATACGAAGCATCACGTAGAAGATTCGATATCATCACAAATAGGTATAAATCAAGCATGTGTAATAATCATCTCAAAGGCAAACTCAAACCAACTATTTTTGAAAATTTTTAATTTTTCAAAAAAATGTAACACTTACAAAAATAACTGACAATACCATATATAATATATAAAAAAATATATCAAAGCAAATCCGACACACATATATAGGTATAAACGACCCCAAAACATAACACAAAACACATCGTTCGAACGAGATGTTCTCTCACTTCTAATGACCTATAGAAAATCAAAACAGTAAGCCTCATTTAAACCTCATTTGAACGCTCACTTCAAACGACATTGATATGCCGTTCGAACAACATAGGGATTTCGTTTGAACGAGCTAAACAAAAAATAAAACTCCGCCTATAGTAAACTCAAAAAACATATATTTCTTTTTCAAAAATAAAAAGTTCATGCTCATTTTTTGAAAAAATAAACATCTTAAAATATAATTTTGTAAATTAATTCAATCTTTAAATTGTTTTATACCTTATCGGGATGTCGAAAAGTCTTCACACTTGGAGATGCTTGAGTTTGGTTTGTCTTGGTGGTGCGTAACGATTTGTAACAAGATAAGCCAATCTGGTCTAAAACTATACTATGAACAATGTTAGAAAAATTATTCTTACAAATATGTCGTTTGAAGGGGCTAAACGAAAAATAAAACTCCTCATATAATAAACTCAGAAAACATATTTTCAAAAATAAAAATCCCTCTCCGTTTTTTTTGAAAAAATAAACATCCCAAAATATAATTCTGTAAATTAATTCAAACTTTAAATTTTTTTATACCTTTACGGGATGTCAGGAAGTCTTCAAACATGGAGATGATTTAGTTGGTTCGTCTTGATGATGCGTGAGGATTTGTACTGGGATACGCCAAATTAGCCTAAAGCTATGTTGTGAACAATGGTAGAAAAATTATTCTTGCAATCATCATGAGGGTTTGATTCTCTTTGGGTTGTCGTTAATAGACTAACTAAGTCTGAACCTTTCTTGCTATTAAAACTACTTACTCCATGGATAGATATACCAAAATATATATTGATGAGATAATTAGATTTCACGGTGCACCCATTTCTATTATTTATGATCAAGATCCTAAGTTTACTTCTAACTTTTTTCCTAGATTACAATAAGCTTTGGGTACTAAAATGAAATTTAGTACAACTTTTCATCCTCAAACTAATGGTTAGTCAAAAAGAAACATGTTGTGAATTTGTGTATTAGAGTTCATATGTAGTTGAGATGAGCACTTGTCACTAATAATGTTCGCTTATAATAACAATTATCATTCCAGTATTGCGATGGATCCTTATGAAGCTGTGTATGGGAGAAAGTGCAAAGCCCCAGTATGTTGATGGCTCCTTATGAAGCTTTGTATGAGAGAAAGTGCAAAGCTCCAGTATGTTTGACTGAAGAAGGGGAATGAAATTACTAGGACCATAAATTGTGCAGCAGACTATTAAGAGGATAAATCTTTTTATAATCGCTTAAATGTGGCGCAAAGTAGATAGAAAATATATACAGACAATAGAGAGAAGAATTGAATTTGGGGAGGATAATCAAGTATTCCTACGTGTTTTACCATGGAGAGGAGTTATGAGATTTGGGAAGAAGGGAAAAATAAGACGTTGCTAAATTGACCCTAGTGATATAGTGAAACAAGTTGGACCCGTAGCTTATAAGTTGGCATTACCACTAGAATGTCTCGGATATATGATATTTTTCATATATCGATGTTGCGTCAGTATGTACCAGATCCTTCACGTGTGTTTATTTCACAACCGATAGAGCTTCAAGATGACTTAACATACGTGGAAGAACCAATTACTATTTTAGATAAAAAAAGATCAAGTGTTACGTAATAAAATCATTCCATTAGTTAAGGTAATGTGGAGGATTAATAATGTGGAGTACGCCACGTGGGAAGGAGAGGACGATATGAAGAATCAATATCCTTATTTGTTTGGAAAGTCTCTTCTGTGTTAAATTTTAGCGACAATTTTTTTAAGAGGTATATAATTCTAATGTCCTAAAACATAATTAGGCATTCTAGATACATGACTAATTATAAGTTATGATTGATAAGGTTGATGATGGGTATTAAAACATTAATTATCATTTTTAGAGGATTCGTACTCACGTGATATATATATATATATATATATATATATATATATATATATATATATATATATATATATATATATATATCGCTTGCATTAGATTCTAATTGAGCTTATGATTAATAATAACATTCTTAGAGAATATGATTAGTTATGTGGTTAAATGATTTATAAAGTATATTTTTGATGAATTATTGCATTTATAAAACTAAATCGGGGTGTTGGTACGAATTTGGTGAGCTTCGTTTGCAAATTGTTCAAGTTTTCAAAATTAAAGTAGATTCTTATATTCGTATTTTAGCCAAGTTTAAGCATATAAAAGTCATGATTTTGGAAAAAAATCAAATATGAAGTTATACATATTTATGTTATTTACGAGATGCAACAAATGGGAGTTCAATCGGATGCCGAAATAGAAAGTTAGAGTGGATTTATGAAGTTAAAGTGGATTTATGAACAGGGGTCGAATCTTCCATAAGTTGAAACGTTTTGATTGGACTTTTCTTTCATCCAATTAGACACAATTGTTGTAAAAATGAATACATGACCTTATGACCACATTTTTCTGGTTAGAGAGGAGGTCTTTATCATCTTCTTCCTTTCATAGTATAAGCTTTGGAAGAAATAAGCTTGAGGAGAGAGAAAAGAGGGTTTAAGGAAGGACTACTTGGGAAAAATTATCATAAATCCAGGAGTTCTTATAAGGTAATTATAGTTTGTTAAAGTTGGCCACATGAATGAGTTCTATAATTTGTATATTTTTATTTTAAACTTGGAAACGATTTACATGATTCCCATTATTCCGAAAGAGAGGGAGAGAGAGGATAAATGCTTAACACCATAGATCATAAATTGTGCTTAGAATGGAAAAAAGTGGAACTTGAAAATCCTAGACTTGATTTATCATTTTATGAACGTTTATTTATGAGATATATATATATATGTGTGTGTGTGTGTGTGTGTGTGTGTGTGTGTGTGTGTGTGTGTGTGTGTGTGTGTGTGTGTGTTTAGGTAGTTTTTCCCATGAATTAAAACTCAAAGTAGTGCTTATGCATGCCTTAATGTTCTATTTCAGACCTAGTTGTGTTCAAAGTGGCACAACTCAGTGGATACATGTTGAAATCAAGTGATTCCAGTTGGAGATGTTAGATAACGTATATGAGTATAACATATTCTAATATTAGTATAAAATACATTTTGGTTTGTCTTAGGTAATTTTTTGAAGTTGAAGTTTCTTTGCCATTTTTCTGCAGAAACGACTTGAAATATGTTGTTTTAAAATGGGCATAAATTTCTCTAGAAAATATGGAATTTCATTCGTTAAATCGCGTTAAACCTTAATGTAGAGGGTTTTACAAAAATATAAACTAGAATATCTCATTCTTTTCCATTTATTTCAGATTGACCAACTAATGTGATGTGTGACTAAATTTAATGTTATTTTGTGTATTCAAATACTAATGATGTTGAATTGATAGGTGGGGAGGTGGATAATACTACCATACCAAGGAAGTATATTTGGTACTAATATTATTACTTATTTTAAGGTGAGTGACCTTTCGTATGAAATGTGGATGCTTATACTTTCATATGGAAATTTATAGATTAAATACTTGTGTTGGGATGCTCGTGTAATGATGTGGTGTTTATGAGACATATGCATATGATTAAAAATGTTAATTGTAGTTATCTAATCTGTATTGGGTCCTACAGAATGTGGTGGTCTCATTTTAATTAAAGAATTCAACTAATATTTTGTGTGCTCGGCCCAAAATAAAAGGATGTGGTAGTCCCTATAAATCGTGGTGGGTTAATTGGACTATGGTGGGTCCAAGCTTGCAAGAGTCCACAATTCTTATTTGGGCTATATGATTTAAAATGTTTATACAAACTTGTTATAGGTGTTATGTGTGTGTGTATAAGGTCATTCACTATGATTTTATAGATTACACTCCTATAATGTTTCGTTTCAAGTGTGCCTATCATTTGGAGTTCATTGCCAAGTTAGGACCTTAAAAAGGAAGAGTGAAAGGATATATAATATGGTTTGAATATCAAAAAGTTTTTTGTGAAAATATTAAACTATGAAACTTGTTTATGTAAAGTTCTTTTATACTTGGTAAGTTATATATAAATAAAATGATGTCCTTGTTTTTTACTTGTAAGTCATATGTGAAGGTAACTTTGTTTTCATATAAATATGCCTTTAAAAAAATCCTGTGTTATTTTTTGAGAGATTACAATTAAATTATTGTTGAAGGGAATTTATCTGTATTAAAAGGGATAATTTTAACTTAATTAAATTAGGGTATGACATTCCACATCTAAAAGGAAGTAATCATTTCTTGAAATCGTGGATGACAAATTTGGTGAGAACATCATCTATATAGGTGGCTTGAGAAATTCCCCACATCATGAGTTATTTTAATAAATATGTGAAAATACGGGATGACCTCATGAGAAAATGTGATAATTTAATTTACAGTTTTCCAACTAGACATAATTTGTGATTTTTATTTGAGATATGAGAAAATTTCAACAACTTAAACTAACTCAAATAACGCAAGCAAGATCAAGAGTTAAAACAAATATGAGAAGGTACTAGGATGTTGGATCCACTTATCATTTTTAATTAGTGTCAGACATTAATTTAATTCTGTATTCCTGATTTTATAACTCGAAATGTACCGACTCTCGCCGCGTACATTTCAAAAATAAATAGATACAACGTTCATGAAAAATATTTTTTTAGGTCTCGTTTTAGACGTCTTAAAACCATATTCCTATGACACCACACCTAATTAAATACCGGGTGGTTAGTCCTTTATTTAATTGGGTGGGGTGCATAGATGGTATCATAGCATCAGGTTCTAGTATCCATAGGATCTATATGGCTTACTACAAATCAGCGTAGCGATCTTTTGATATAGAGCCCTATTGTTAGGACGGTTGCTTTTATCTATACATGTTTGAGATATCGTGCTTCTGCTATTAGATTTTGTACAGACTGTGAACTCATACAACTCATTTTAAATTTCAGATGCTGCCTAAGATATGTAGACCGGCTAGAGCAACAACGAGAGATGAGGTGAGAGGGGTTTAGCAGGAACCAGAGGTACAACAACTGCAACCACCATCGGGGTTAGTGGCGAATGCATAGGTGGCCGAGATAGTGTCCTAGACATCAACGTAGCCATAACTGCCATGGAAGTCCATTTTCTATAGGCCCAACCACAACCACTAATTGCATTAGTGATTTAGACCCAATCGGAGAAATTATATTAGCAGAAAGTTAGGCAGGCTTTTCAGAAAGGCCACCCATCGGAGTTTTCGAAAGCTCAGATGTTATATTAGCTTGTTAATGGAAGAAGGAGCTACAATGTCACGTACGTATGATTGAGTGCAGCGATACTCTGAAACAGATACTTGCCACGTTCAGACTTATGGGAGCTGCACTACAGTGGTGGGAGTCTATTACCATCTCAGAGGATAGGGATACGATGCCGATAGAAAAATTTTGGGTGCGATTTGACTGCAAGTACTTTCCATCAGTTATTCAGACGGAGATGAGGAGGAAATTTAATGACCTTACACAGGGTGATCGTTCAGTGGCAGAATACGAGGAATAGTTCACTTATTTGGCTAACTTTGTGCCAGAAAAGGTGAACACTGAAGAGAATAATATGCTTAAGTTTATTCATGGGATAGCCTGGAGGATCAGGCAACATTTACTTGACAACCCAGCATTACAGACGTTTACAGAAGTTATCAATGTCGCACTTTTGCACTACCAAGACCACCATTGCTTCCACCTGAAGGGAAGTCAGAGAGTGGGTGATTCAAGCCACCAAGGTAGGATAGGAGGGAGTAGTGTCAGTGGCGCGCCTCAGCAGCAGGTGGTGAGACAGCAGGGGAAGTATTCCTGATAAGGGTGTCAAGCCAAAAGGTTTAGATTAGGAGACTACCGACCAGAGGGTCAGAGTTTCAGATCGAATCAACAGGGGCCCTAATCAACAGTAGGTTCCTCAGGGCGGTTAGTTCCAAGGGAACAACGGTGGAGGCCAACAAATATGAGGTTTTAAGGTTAGCATCAGGGTCAGCCTAGACAGGTCCAGAGAGAGGGAGTTTCCAGGCCAGTTCTTTATTTGTGGATAAAAGGTCCATAAATGGATAGATTACCCTTAGCAGGGTAGGTCCCTGAGTAGTTCACCCAGTAGGGACAATAGTCACAGATGCCTCCAACTGCACCGGCTCCACTAGCCTCACAGCCATAGGGGCAGATATAGTACAGACGTGCGTATAATGTTCGGGATGTGCCCATACCACCAGCACCTCAGGAACCCCCAGCAGTCGAGGGTGCATTTCATATTCATGAGCATGAAGGTAGGATTCTTTTTTATATGAGGGCATCACATTCTATATTTCCACTAGATTTGCATGAGAGGCCGATCTTTTATAGATAGTCAGCACTCGCCTTATGTTTATAGAATCGCCATTGGGGTCGTGGGTCACTGATACACTCAGTATGTAAAGGGGTAGACATCATTATTGGGATATTAAGCTTAACAACATACCTTGTTGTGTTAGATATGGAGGGATATGATGTCATTTCGGGCATGGATGAATTGGCAGGTTATAGAGTGATGGTAGAATGTTACAACAGGACCATAGTGTTCTCCTTTCATGGAGAAGAGATGTTTTTAGTAGCGATGCCTCTTCCTAAGGGAGGGTTACACACACACACACACACACACACTTATACTACATTAAGGAAGAGACCTCATAGGAGGTAGTTATCCCGTTAGACTTGATTCCAGTTGTGAGAGACTTTGAGGATGTATTTTAGAAAATACGAGGGTTACCACCCAATCAAGAAATCGAGTTTGTTATCGACCTAGAATCTGGTATGGGACCGATTGCTCGAGGATCATATCACATGACTCCTTTAGAGACATGATAACAGATTTAGCAATTCTTAGGGCAGGGTTTTATTCGGTAGAATAGATCGTCGTAGGGTGCATCGGTGTTATTTGTGAAGAAGAGGTAATGTTCTCTTCGCTTGTGTGTAGACTACAGGGAGCTGAACAAGGTCACGATACGAAATAAGTATCAATTGCCGAGGATTGATGATTAATTTGACCAGTTGAGAGGAGAGGCATACTTTTCCAAGATTAATTTGAGGGCGGGTTATCACCAGTTATGCATTTGAGAGGAGGACATTCCTAAGACCAATATTCTATCATGGTACGTGTCGTACGAGTTTAGGGTGATGCCGTTTGGGCTCATCAATTAACCATCAGTGTTCATGGATCTTATGAACATGGTATTTATGGAGTTTTTGACCATTTCATGATCGTGTTTGTAGACGACATTATAGTCTACTCTCTCACTAAGGAGGAGCACACAGAACATCTGTATAGGGTTCTATAGACACTACGGGACCACCATTTGTATGCTAAATTCGAGAAGTGTGTATTTTATCTACGGGAGGTGCAACTTCTAGGCCACATCATGTCTAATAGAGGCATTGCTATCTGAGTAAGGTATCGGCGGTGAGGGAGCGGGGACAGCCCAAGACACTAATAAAGATTCATAGCTTTGTGGGGTTGGTCGATTATTATCGTCGCTTCATTAAAGTGTTCTCAAAGATTGCGAATCCGTTAATGAACCTGACTCGCAAATGGGTGTAGTTTGTGTGGAGTGATCATTGTCAATTATCTTTAGATGAGCTAAAGGATAAATTGACATCAATACCCATACATGCATTGCTTAGGGGAGGATTGAAGTACTGGGTCTATACTAATGCATCCTTATAGGGACTTGGGGGTATATTACAGCAGGAGGAGAGGGCTATAACTTATACATCTCGAAAGCTTAAGCCCTACGAAAGGAATTACTCCACACACAAACTAGAGCCCATAGAAATTGCATTTTCTTTGAGGATATATAAGCACTACCTTTTGGGGGAGCAGTATACGTTGTTCACAAATCATAAGTCACTTCAGTGTTTCTTCACACTAAAGGATCTGAACATGAGGCAAAGTGGTGGCTAGAGTTCGTGAAGGACTACCAGTTTGATATACAACATCATCGTGGTAAGGCTAACATGGTAGCATACGCGTTGAGCAGAAGACCTACATGGAAGTTTGTGGAGGTTTGGAAGACGAGGTGGAATAAACTTTGACACAACGATGAGATCGCCACAGCAAGCATGTCAGTTTTATTTATCACTCTCAAAATTGTGATGCGGTAGTGAAAGAACATGTGGAGGATCATTTTTATCAAAATAGAGTACGCCAGTTATTAGCTGAGGGTGCGAATTCTTACTCGATCAGTTCAGAGGGAGGCTTACGTTTTAATGGGAGGCTAGTAGTGCCAAAGGATGAAGACTTAAGGCATCCGATGATGACTGAGTCTCACGGTTCGAGGTCTGTGGTACATCCCAATGGAAATAAGATGTTCCAGGATATGAGGATACAATATTAGTGGTAAGGGATGAAGCGAAACATAGTCGAGTTAATCTCTAAGTGTGTTACCTGTCAGCTAATGAAGGTAGACCACCAGAGGCCTTTAGGGATGCTACAACCATTAGAGATTCCCGTGTGGAAGTGGATAAGAATTTTGATGGATTTTATACTTGGGTTACCAATGTCGTAGAGAGGTCACAACTCCATTTGGGTGATAGTGGGCCTGTTAACCATAGTGGCCAATTTTTTACCAGTTCACACCAATTTTAAAACGATGCAGTGTGAGGAGCTATTCATTACGGAGATAGTTAAATTGCATGGGGTACCAATTAACATCGTATTAGATAGAGACAAGATCTTAGTGTCCCATTTTTGGTAGAGTTTTTAGGAGGCCATGGGCATAGACTTGCAATTGAGTACCGAATACCATCCGCAGACAAACGGACAGACTGATAGGGTTAATCAGATGCTAAAGGATATGTTGAGGATGTGCATTCAAGATTTTGAGGGAGGTTGGGAGTGATACCTTCCATTGGTAGAGTTTGCATATAATAACTCATATCAGTTCACCATCGACATGGCACCATTTGAGGAACTTTATGGGAGACCGTGTCGTTCATTCGTTTGCTGGTTAGAGGTGGGGGATAACAAATTATTGGGGCCAGAGATGATACTGGAGACTAATGCCAAGATCGAGTTGATTTGGGGGAATATTTGAATAGCTCAAGATGACAGAATAGTTATGTCGATGAAGACCGGAGACATGTTGAGTTAGAGGTTAGCGATCAGGTGTTGGTACGAGTGTCTTCCATGAAGGGGGTTATGAGGTTCGGCAAAAAGGGAAAGCTAGCACCGAGGTATATGGGACCTTTCCCTATTATTGAGAGAGTGTGACTAGTAGCATATAGATTGGGTTTATGAGATCATCTAGAGCGAATACACGACGTGTTACACGTGGCATAGTAGAAGAAGTATCGGAGTAGCGAGAGAGCTTTTTTAGCACATGCCCCAAGAGGAGATCGATCTATAGCCAGATATCTCATATGAGGAGAGACCCGTGGCTATTCTGGATCGTAGTGAGCATAAGCTGCGATCTAAGGTGGTGCTATTAGTCAGAGTTCAATGGGGACACCACATGTTGACGAGTCGACATGGGAGTTGGACGATGACATGCGAGAGAAAAATCTAGAGTTATTCGTCGTCAATGTGACCTAATTTCAGGGACAAAATTCTTTTGTAAGGGGGAAAGTTTGTAACACCCCGTATTTTTTAGCATTGAATATTTAATTAATTGTAGATTATATATTTACAATGTCATTTTAACGTGTTTTCTAAATGTTTTAGTGTGAAAGTGTTGAGTAAGTTTTGGTATTGTAAAAAGATATTGATGTTTTCGAAAATGGGAATAATGGTAGAACCATATTTCTGGAATTAGTTTTAAACACCTTGAATCGTTGTCCCTTTTCCATTTGAATTGGTTCTGATATTGGCTTTGGTATACAATTTTGCACCGCAAGCTTTGTAGTGCGGTAGTGTGTTGTACCTGAATTCTTTAATGAATCTTTAATGGAGTTAAATACTTTTTATGTAAAGTGATTCTATTAATGTCTTTTGTGTTCATTGTAGGTGTTTCACTGTTGGCTCGGTTTTACTATTGGATCCAAGTAGAGTTGGGAAGACATTAAGTATCAAATCTAGTTCTTTATATGTCATTATACACTATGCTGTCAAACGTATCAAATCTGCTACTAATATATTGGATTGCAATCTTCTCTTCTTGGATTTTATACTATTCGTTATGGTTCTCCTCTAATATTTAATTTTCGTAAGTTTATCTCAAAGAATTATAGTTTTAATAGTTCAAGATGACTGATTTGCGACGAATTGCATGATTGGGAATGATTTCTGTGGGATTAAATATATATCCACATTCTTCATACATTTGTTTCAACATTTTTAATGTCAAGTATCACCATCGTGAGAAACACAGTCGTGACAAACACAGTAGTTGGGTGAAGAAAATACTTAATTTACTGATTTTAACTAAAGTAAACCACCATCGTGTTCTTTTGTTTCCACATTCCCCTTTTATTTTGTTGGTTCTCCATATACCAGTGAGTATATTATTTGTATTTTTCATTGTAATTAATTTACTGATGATATCATTATGATGCTTTGTATGAGTATTTACACCTTTTTTATTATTTTCTTTTCCCTATTTTAACTCACCACACAAACACACACTCATATGTTCTAACCATGGGATTTAAATCTCTATTTCACTATGGGTATTATGCTAATATATATTTAATCTAGGTGATTTGTTTTCAATGAATTCAATTGATTTTTTTGTTTGCAATTTTATAAATTTACAGGATGGTGGCCACGAAATTCTACGATAAAATGGCTCAGCTCTCTACCGCTGCCACTACCTCAGGTAACCTTCGTCTCCATGGAAAAAATACGACCAAAACTTAAAACCTTATTTTATTTTTGAGACAAAAAAACTCCATCTAAAACGACTTACTTTTCCACTGATTGTTAGTGCTTATATGCCGACCAAAACATAAAACCTTATTACTGTTCCAGCACCGAGTTAAAATCAAATGCATATATGCCGATGCATATATGCAGCATATATGCAATATGCATATCAGATGCATATATGCAGATGATGCATATATGCAAGGATATATGCAGTGCATATATGAAGATATGTAGTGCATTGATGCATATATGCAAGGATATATGCGGTCCATATATGCAGATATGCAGTGCATATATGCAAATTCAGTACGCATATATGCGGTGCATATATGCATATATGCTGTGCAAGCAAATTCAGTACGAATATATGCAGTGCATAAATGCATATATGCAGTAGTGCAAGCATATATTCACTCCCATATATGTAATGCATATATGCAAATTCAGTATGCATATATGCAGTGCATATATACATCTTGCATAAAAATAAATTTTTCAGCATATATGCATGTACAGATTTCGGTTGGCTGCTACGTGTACAGACCTCTGTTGTTGGCTGCGTGTACAACATTTGTCCATTGCGTGTACATCATTTTCGGTTTTGTTTGAATTAGTTTTCACATTCAGATCTTGATTTTTAATATTTTGTATTTTGAGATCTTGAATTTTTGGAGCCTGACAATGCTTCTCTCTCTATTTTGTTTCAGCCTTCTGAGATCTTGAATCTTTTGGAAGAATGAAGGTAAAGTTGGCTGCGTTGTTGGTTGCGTGTTTTGCATTTCTCCGATGCGTTGCAGATCTCATAACATCAGGTGCACTCACTCTAAACATATTACTCTTCTTTTTCTTTTTTCTTTTGTGGTTCAAATCATATTACTCTATATGGAGGTAAATTATTGTCCTTGGTTAATTGCCACTGCTAATACCCACATATTTTTGTGGTTCAAATCATATTACTCATATTTTCCCATTTGAACATCAAGAACAGAGTACATTTTGTCCACGCCTCATCCACAGCTGACCTGAATTCTTCATTTATCAGAAGCCCTTCAAAAACAAAAATGACCCTTAAGGACAACAACTTCAATTTAATCTATTTTTCTCAAATTTCACTACAACGATACTAATTAAAGTAAGAAAAGGGGTGAGAATTCACTTAAAGAACCATTTTTTATTCCATTATTATTAACATCTTTTGTGTTTATCAGATAAACATGCTTACCTACACTAGAAGGAAAAAAAATGAGCAAGAAAGGGTTAGGAATACTGAAGACCAGCTAAGAAATTTACCTGATGGGATTCTTACTCACATACTTTCATATCTGTCAAAAAAAGAAATTATAAGAACTGGGATTCTATCAACAAGATGGAAGTCTATTTATGATTCTGTCCCGACTCTTCATTTAAGCGAGGCAGACTTCTGTTTGAAAACAGGATTTGACTGACATATATATAAAAGATAGGTTCTGGATGTTTGTAGATAGAATACTGATGGGTAATAGCATTCTTGCTCTTGAAAAGGTTGCTATAATAGGTCCTTGTCATGAACCTTCTCATATAGAATCATGAATTTATGGTTTAGGGTTAATTTTATAATCAGAATTTCACAATCAGATCTGGGATTGTGAATGTGATGGATCGATAACTGTCCTGGGTTGTGTCCGAGGTTGAACATGAGTTAGC
Source organism: Sambucus nigra (assembly GCA_949130495.1). NCBI lineage: Eukaryota > Viridiplantae > Streptophyta > Magnoliopsida > Dipsacales > Adoxaceae > Sambucus > Sambucus nigra. The sequence goes on along the minus strand of OX422214.1, from coordinate 539,698,318 downwards.
TTGAGTTCGTGTTATGTCTGGAGCAAAGCTTCGGTTACTCTGCATTCTTTGTTCAGCGTTGTGTCCGGAGTAAAGGTCATGTTACTCACATCTTCCAAATTTTTCTCTCTTTTTGTTCTTTATCATTTTTAGTTTTGAACATGTCGAGGTTAGATTGATATATTTTGTTTTGGTTCTGTTCATCTAACTGGTTCTTGATTTTGTCAGGTTTTGATGGGGCGACACTAGGCTGTTGGTAGCAGCAGATTCTATGTACTTGGGTTAACTGCTTACATTTTTTTTTGTTTTTGGAAGAGAGTATATTATAGTAAACTTTTGTTTATATTTTTGTGGGGTTCGGGGCTATTTATGCATTTCCTATGGGGCTCCTCCCCCTCCCCCCTAAATTTTTGTTTTTGATTATATATCTTAGTTTCACACACACACACACACATATATATATACACACACACACATGCACACACACATGAACATACAAAATGACTAAAAATTTCAACCTTAGACAACACTATAAAATATTTTAGATTGAATTAGGAATTAGAATCAGTTATGACTTCAGTTTGAGCCCTTGAAAGATTTTTTACTCCTCTCTTCAAATATTCTCATTTCTTTGAACCCTTGAAGCTTTCTTATGTTGTAATTTTTTTTACAGGAACAGTTGTGATGATTAATGTGGGTTTGTCAACTCTTCAATGTCACTCTTCAATGTTTGTCGACAACAACATTTGAATATGTCAATAAAAATTGGTTTAGGTAATGGACTTCCATATCATCATCAAAAGGATCATGTTTGTGCTTTCTATGTATAAATATACTAATTTTGGTTGTTTATAGGTGATTTCAGATTTAGTTGATGACTGTGAATAGAGTAAACTATTTTTATTCATTTTTTAACTGGGAAGGTTGTATTGGAAGTCAATATTGGAAGCCAGTATTAGTTGGAAGTTGGAAACCATTTTGAAATTGGAAGTCAATATTGGAACTTGGAAACCATTTTTTATAGTCATTCTTTTTTTTAGTTCGGTTTTAAATGATTTTTCTAATACGATGTAATTCTAATACCATTTTGATGTGATTCTAATAAATTATTTTTCTAATATGTAGGAAGTGATGGAGGATCCATATATAATAACAAATGGATTTACATATGAAGCATATATTTAATAATAAGTTGTACCATTTTGAACCAATTGTAACCTTTTGAACTAATTGTACCAGTCGGTATTAGAAAATTGGAATGTACCATGCCTATTTGGGCATATGTATTTCTTTCAAGGGTTTTGTTTATAAACCTACAAACTATAATCAAGTTTGAACTAATTATATTTTGTAGCTATTTGTGACTTTTAGCAAGTCTGTCCATATGTCTTCTTATCAATAGAGAATCTATCACGTGTTTATTATAACTATGTGTTGGATTTTTTGGAATATGTATATTTTCTGTTAGTATTACGGTATATAGAATTTAAGGTATATAGAATTGTATGTGAGTTTAAGGTATAAAGAATTTAAGGTATGTTTGTATCACACACATGCTACAAAGCTTAAGGTAAACTCACTTTTATTTATATGTTTATATACTTTAAAATCACACTTTATTTTGTTGGGGAATGAATTTTTTTTTTTGTTTTGCAATTACGTGCTTCAAAAAATTTTGCCGTTTTACGATTACATACTTCGAAAATTTTCGTCGTGCCTTCAGGCACGGGAATACACTAGTATTTATATATATATATAGATAGATAGATAGATAGATAGATAGATAGATAGATAGATAGATAGATAGATAGATAGATATAAATATATATAGGTTATGTGTTACCTATTATATGACTAATGTAAAGTGTTAGGATGCCTACGCTTCCTGCAATCACGGAGGTTCCCTCTCAGTGGGCGATCCATTGATGTTTGGATTAGTGCCCCAGAACACAGAACTTAGTGTGGACCATTATTTGCATGAATATAATGGTTTTTACATGTTGGTCGGACATGTTAGGTATGTGTGTGGTCCACGGCTATGTTCGCCTCCAATATGTGCTGTTTTAGTTTAAGGTTTGAGGAAGACATTTCGAACTCACAGTCGTTGATTTGGTACGAGAGGTACTTGGACCGATAACAGAGTATGTCTGTTTCACGCTGGTCATTTTGGGAGACGTCGCAATTATATATATTAGTGAGAAATGTATATATATCAATATGAATATCCTACTTAAGTTTGACAGTAGGTAGTTAAATGGTGTATATCTAAAAATCAGATTAAGTAGAGAAACTTAATTAAATGATTAAATATGAAAAATGTACTTATGATGAAAGACCCCGGAATTTGTTAAGTTAATTTTATCAAATAAAATCAAACTTATAATTTCCTTTTAAACAAAATCTGGATGCGGAAGCGTTGAATGATGGTTCAACTTGAAAACAACAAATTTTAAACTCTTAAACAAATTAAAATTACACCAAGTGAAGTAAAATTAATCAATAAATATATTCACTTAAACCGGCTCATTAATCCAAGTCCTAGAATTTGCCTAAATCATATTTATCAATATTAGCAAATTAGGCGAAACCAAGTTTTAGCAAGTGACTTGAATTAAACAACTATACCCAAAATTTAATATAAGTCCAAATTAAATTGAGTGTGATGATTTAACCAAATTTTATCTTGAATTATCCTAAGCATGCGTTCTACGTTATTTATGCAAGATAAAATAAACCAATCACACTACGCCGCGATGTACGAGGAAAAACCCAAGACGGGAAACAACCTCGGACGGCCCTAGCCACAAATCCACTAGATACGGAATTATAATTACAAGACAGATAGACTTACAACGCACAACTCGATCTCAAGCCTCGACGCTTCTTCTTGTAGACACCTCTTCCTAGCGGATAACCTTGGAACACCACCACGGTCTCGGAATCTACCGATAGGACGTTATATGGACACCGTCACCCAAGCAAGGAGCCTTTCTCCAAGTGGGTAAATTAACATGAGAAACACTTCTTCTTTCTTCGTGGGAGGTAGAAGCAAAACCCAAAACTTTTCTTCTTGAATTCGGTAGAGAAAACTGGTGCCAAACTCCAAGCAATTGATATGTATATGAGAACTTGGAATAAACTTATTTGGGTGTAAACACTAGAGTGATGGATATTTTTTCTCTAAAAATTTCACTCAAAACATGAACATTTTCCTTAAAACAATTTGCTCTCAAACTCTCTCTAAGAGATGAAAATAGTTTGGAAAAGTTAGATTGGAAAATGTTATTCCCGCACATAATAAAGTCTGAAAAAGTTGGTTAAAAACCAAGTGGGGAAGTGGGTGCAAAACTGCCAAAAAACTGACAATAACTGTTCCCGCCTGGCATCTCGTTCGAACGACATTCCGTTCGAATGAAATCTCGTTCGAACGAGACTTCTAACGACGTTCCATATTGAACTCGTTAGAATCTCGTTGGAAATCTCGTTAGAACGAACAATCTCGTTCGAACGACGGACCAGTATACTTTGGTGGGAACTCATTGGCAGGTTCGTTCGAACGACATTTTCGTTCGAACGACAATCTCGTTCGAACGACTCTATCGAACGAAAAACCAGAAAGTTTGAATATTCTTGTTTAAGCCCAGAAAACTTTATAAACATTTATTTAAAGTTTTAATTAATTCTTTCTTAAAACAAAATGCAGTTTTTATAAAACCTAACACCCAATAAACTTGTTCCAAGCTCTTATATAAATAATATTTCATTCATACCTTGGGACCATGGAACCATAGTTGATGACGTAGAAACGAGGCACGCAAACCGGCATATTTGATGAGGCTTTATACTCTTTGCCGCTACGTCTTCAACAAACACTTCATAGGCTTGAGAATATTACAATTAAATACTATCCTATGAATAAATGTTTTTGTCCGAAATTGAGCCAAAACTATATATGGACTCAATTGGAAATTTGTGTCCTTACAAATCTCCCCCTTTGGCTATTCCGGGACAAAAACCAAACAAAAATCCTAAAGGACCGTCAAGCTCTACTAGACTCAAAACATAACCCGCCCAAACTTGACTCAACCCAAGGATCAAATGCTTTGCCATTGAAAGATGCCGCTTTAGAATAATTCTTGCACACTTAAGCAAACTCATCAAATGCATAGGGAATATCAAAATATTAAATACAATTAAGTAATTACTCCCCCTAAATTAATTCTCCCCTTTATCAAACAAATGACATACTTAGAAAGACGTCCCCCCCTAAGATAAATCTCCCCCAAACTAAGATACGATAATAATAGGATTAGATACCATTTCTCCCCCTATCATTTTCTCCCCCTTTTTGTTCAGGAATGGGCAAAGGATAAAGAACTAATAAACAGCATGTTGAAGCTCAAAGTGATAAGACATGAAAGCATATGGGCAATAAAAGCAAGGCAAAGACAAACAAATATCATATATATATAAACTAAAATATACCAATGAAGCACTTGCATATATATATATAGAGAGATATAAACACACACATAACACAAAATACAATAAGTTTGCACACTCGTATGGCAAAAATGTGTCATATGGAAACGGAAGTATTGGGGTGTGAATTAGCAACAATTAAATTTAGACCCAAACACTTAATAAACATTCACGGAGTTCTCATTTGATTGCAAACTTCATCACATTTAAATATAACCTCATGTGACAATATAGATTGAACTCAATGAACAAACATACACAATGCATACAAGCCTAGAATGATGATGATTCTACAAACCAAATAGAGTCATGACATTAAAGACAACTAGGATAAACGGACATTGTGCAAACCGTTGATATACCATCCAATCCTCCCTCAATAAGCATATATATTCTTTTGCTTTTGAATGAATATATCAAACAAACATAGGCCTTGGCAATTGTTTTCTTTTTAATGCCAAATATTCTGTTTTTAGGCCTTTGGATCACGTATTTCTTTTAGATCCAATAAACGGTGGCTTACTATCGCAAAGGATTTAATTCATCCTTTCGGAGCCCTTCCCCGTGCACATTTAGATATATAATTTTTTTATCTCACAAAGCTCACGTGCAACGGATTGTGACATGCACTAGTCCTCCTAGGTCATAGATATGTAGATGACTAGATTGGTAGGAGAACACCTCAAACAGCTCAAATATAACATGTGACATTAAGATTTCAAAAGAGCTCGTGCATGTGTGAAAAGAGGCATATAAAAATAGAATCCATTTAAACAATACAAAATCCAACTACTCCATATAAAACATGGTAAAGAACATTTTAAGGATCGAAAATCTAAACCAAAAGATCAAACCACGTGGGAGCGTAAAAGATGGGATTCAAACACAAGTATATGCCACATAAAGTGTGTCAAACTAAAATACACACAAAATAAAATATTTTTGAGTTTTGAAATTTTTGGCCAAAAATAAAAATATATACTCAAAAGAATAAACAAAAATCATTTGTATTTTTCATTAATCTCAAATGAAACAGATAAAACACAAATGATAAACAAAAATCTTTTTATATTATTCAGTTAATTCAAACAAAAGAAATATAATACAAAAAGATAAACAAGTCATAATTTCTAGCATGTGATATGAAATAAGGCAATGACTAGAAAATGACTAAATATGCATACATCTAGCAATGATATATAATATGAAGCACAAAAAAAACTAGAGTATGCAAAAGACTAACACATTCATCCTTTAGATTTACCAAGGGAGGAAGCATGTGAAAGTAAATGAGAATCAAAAACCCTATTTTGCAAGGCAACCAAGTCGGATTTCCTAACCCAAATTAATGAAGAATGACTATCATGGGGTGTTGGAACGTTAACTACCATGGTTACTTTACTATGGGATTTTCTAGGAATTCGTTTAAGATCAAAACAAAATTTCCTAAGATGACCTTTTCAACCACAATGAGTACAAGTAAAAGCATGTCGAAAAGATTTACCTAAGGAGTGATCGTTAAATGCATTCCTAGTAGATTCTCCTAAAACATTGGTTTGGGCATTATGAGTAAATTCATTACAAGTATTGAAGCCTAAACCACAAGTGTCATTTTTAATTTGGACCGTTCCTAAGATTTTATCTAGTTTTTTTGAACGACACTCCAAATCAAATTTGACATTACTAGAGTCTTTTAATTTATCTTGCAATTCTAAAATGTTAGACTCTAATAAGACATTTCGCTCTTCAAAAGCAAGAAGCTCTTTTTTCAAGGATTCCATTAAACCTCTAAGGCTATCTCTCTCGCCTTCCACATATTCAAGCTTCTCTTGAAGAGTCTTAACATGTGTCCTAAGGTCTTCTATTAAATCAATGTCATCAACGACCTTGACACTCTCTCTTAAACTAGCTTCTAACTTCAAATTAGCTCTTTTCAATTTAATAGATTCTTTATAAAGTTCATGAAAAGCATTTTGAAGTTCACTCACATTAACCTCTTCATCATTTTCATTCTCTCTTTCTTCTCCACTCTCACTATCATCAAAAACAAGAGAATCATAAACTATGACCTTGGAAGTGTCATGAGTTAAAGTTTCATCAATCGATGAGTTCTCACTATCACTCACATGACTAGCCATAAAAGCCACAAAATTTTTCTTAGTGGGGGAATCGGGCTTCTCTTCCTTATCACTATCACTAAGGGTCGCATTATATGAAATGGGTCGCTTACCCTCTTTCCTTAGTTTAGTGGGGCACTCATAAGCCCTATGGCCATAACCTTCACAACCAAAACACTTATTAGACTCGTCCCTATCTAAATTTTCATTACTAGGTTTAGGGATCTTTTCGGCTTTAGGAATCTTCTCCGCTTTAGAAATCTTCTCGTTCTTGTCATGCTTAGAAGATTCAAATTTCTTAAAATCATTTTTAAATTTATCTTTGTTAATTTTAAGAAATTTTCTAAATTTGCGAGCAAATAAAGCCATGTCTTCCGAGTCACTATCACTATCGCTCTCTACTACTTGTTTGACCTCTTTTCGGACTTTTAAAGCAACGCCCTTTTCGATTTTCTTTTCAGTTTTAGAGGGAAACATATCCAGTTCATAGGTTTGTAAATCACCTACAAGCTCTTCTAATTTCGTAGAGGCTAAAGTGGGTAAAGAATTTAAAACGGTCACTTTTGGAATAAATCTATCGGGTAGGGACCTTAAAATTTTCTTTACAACACGGTCGTCAGGTATTTTCTCTCCTAAGTTAAAAGATGAATTAACAATATCAGAAAGTCTAGCATAGAATTCATCAAAAGTTTCTTTTTCATTCATTTTGATAGTTTCAAATTGAGTGGTGAGGTTTTGGAGTTTTGAAGCTTTAACGACACTAGTTCCTTCATGAGTTAATTGTAAAATATCTCATGCTTCTTTAGCGGTCTCACATGTCATAATACGTCGAAATTCATCCGGTGTGACAACGCTAAACAAGGCATTCAAACCTCGAGAATTAAAATTAGCAAGTTTAAACTCATTTTCAGTCCATCTATCGGTGGGTTTGATAACACGTTCATTTTCAACTAAATAAGTTGGTGGGGACCACCCGTTAACAACAGACATCCAAACTCCCTCGTCGATAGATTTTAGTGCCGATTTCATGAGCGCTTTCTAATACGCGTAGTTTGAACCATCGAAAATAGGAAATTTTGAAAATGGGGAAAATTCCATTTTAGCCAAAAATTATTTAAGGATCGTTAACGAAATAATTTATCGCTTTGGCTCTGATACCAATTTGAAAGACCCCGGAGTTTGTTAAGTTAATTTTATCAAATAAAATCAAACTTATAATTTCCTTTTAAACAAAATCTGGATGCGGAAGCGTTGAATGATGGTTCAACTTGAAAACAACAAATTTTAAACTCTTAAACAAATTAAAATTACACCAAGTGAAGTAAAATTAATCAATTAATATATTCACTTAAACCGGTTCATTAATCCAAGTCCTAGAATTTGCCTAAATCATATTTATCAATATTAGCAAATTAGGCGAAACCAAGTTTTAGCAAGTGACTTGAATTAAACAACATTACCCAAAATTTAATATAAGTCCAAATTAAATTGAGTGTGATGATTTAACCGAATTTTATCTTGAATTATCCTAAGCATGGGTTCTACGTCATTTATGCAAGATAAAATAAACCAATCACACTACGCCGCGATGTACGAGGAAAAACCCAAGACGGGAAATAACCTCGGACGGCCCTAGCCATAAATCCACTAGATACGGAATTACAATTAGAAGACAGATAGACTTACAACGCACGACTCGATCTCAAGCCTCGACGCTTCTTCTTGTAGACACCTCTTCCTAGCGGATAACCTTGGAACACCACTGCGGTCTCGGAATCTACCGATAGGACTTTATATGGACACCGTCACCCAAGCAAGGAGCCTTTCTCCAAGTGGGTAAATCAACATGAGAAACACTTCTTCTTTCTTCGTGGGAGGTAGAAGCAAAACCCGAAACTTCTCTTCTTGAATTCAGTAGAGAAAACCAGTGTCAAACTCCAAGCAATTGATATGTATATGAGAACTTGGAATAAACTTATTTGGGTGTAAACACTAGAGTGATGGATATTTTTTCTCTAAAAATTTCACTCAAAACATGAACATTTTCCTTAAAACAATTTGCTCTCAAACTCTCTCTAAGAGATGAAAATAGTTTGGAAAAGTTAGATTGGAAAATGTTATTCCCGCACATAATAAAGTCTGAAAAAGTTGGTTAAAAACCAAGTGGGGAAGTGGGTGCAAAACTGCCAAAAAACTGACAATAACTGTTCCCGCCTGGCATCTCGTTCGAACGACATTCCGTTCGAATGAAATCTCGTTCGAACGAGACTTCTAACGACGTTCCATATTGAACTCGTTAGAATCTCGTTGGAAATCTCGTTAGAACGAACAATCTCGTTCGAACGACGGACCAGTATACTTTGGTGGGAACTCATTGGCAGGTTCGTTCGAACGACATTTTCGTTCGAACGACAATCTCGTTCGAACGACTCTATCGAACGAAAAACCAGAAAGTTTGAATATTCTTGTTTAAGCCCAGAAAACTTTATAAACATTTATTTAAAGTTTTAATTAATTCTTTCTTAAAACAAAACGCAGTTTTTATAAAACCTAACACCCAATAAACTTGTTCCAAGCTCTTATATAAATAATATTTCATTCATACCTTGGGACCATGGAACCATAGTTGATGACGTAGAAACGAGGCACGCAAACCGGCATATTTGATGAGGCTTTATACTCTTTGCCGCTACGTCTTCAACAAACACTTCATAGGCTTGAGAATATTACAATTAAATACTATCCTATGAATAAATGTTTTTGTCCGGAATTGAGCCAAAACTATATATGGACTCAATTGGAAATTTGTGTCCTTACATATGATATTAATAACGTACGAGAAATGTTAATTCGGATAGTGTACTATATGGGAGGTACGGGAACTTAGACGTGTCGACAATTCAGATAAGTTCTTATGTCTAGTTAGATTGGGTAGTATGGCTATGTGATCTAAGTAGAAAATGCTAGGCGTGATCTATAGTTGACAAGTGAGGCAACTCAAGAGAGTGTAAGCTAATCTAACATTTGTATATAATAACTGATTTTTAAACTGTTATAAATACTTGCTAAATGTTGTTCAAATATTTTGGTTTCTAATCCTTGCTATAAATATTTTCAAAAACTTTTAGGTGTCCAGCCACAGGGATGCCAAACTTGATTATCTATTCCAGGGATGCGTAGATGTAGCATATGTGAATGCATGCAGGATTTGGATTAGATGTTTCAGTTGTTCATTCCTAGATTAGGGTCTCTTTATCTCAGTATTTCATTTATGGGAGTGTTGCCCCTTCAGCACTTTATTCAGTTATTCCGTTCAGACTTATATTGAGATTTATTTATTTTTATTGGATTTATTATTTGTATTTGGGATTTGTAGCCGACGGTTTATTCGGCAAGACATTTATTTTTAATATCTTGTGATGGTTTAGACTCTGTTACTGTGTTAATGGTTTAATTTAGTTTTTCCGCATATTTTTATCTGTTAAATGAAAAGATAAAATTTTAAAACCGGCTAAATTAACTAATAGGTGATTAGTAATTAATGGTTTTCGGTAGTGATGCTAAGAATAAAGGAATCCTATTTTAATTTAATAAAGAACTACTTGCCCGGTATTTAATTGGGCGGGGTATCACAATTCCCTTAAAAATATCAATTTTGAGTATTATATGTCGTATTTAAGCTTGAGATATCAACTAATTAAATAAAAGCATAATTTATCAAAAAGTACTCGCACATAATCTTAAAATGTGAATCAACAATTAATTTGGTAGCACAAAACATTACTTTTGCAATATTTTAATGAAAATTTAAAATGTGAATAAATAATCACTGGCATGTTTATCATAAATGAGTCGCACAATTATTACTGTTTTAATATAGTAAGTTATTTCTTGCAACTTTCAGGCTCTGGCTCAAATCTATAAATATATTATTACTATTATATATACAGGATTAACAGGGCTGAGCTATTAGATTTGTAGCATTGGAGATTTAGCTATCATCCTTATAGTAGGAGTATTGTTTCATTTTAGATGTCATTTATATTCAGGAGTTTGATGTAGAGACTTGTACTGTTATATTTTTTCTTTATTTCAGTTGGAACATTTGTATTAAGATATTTTTATTATACTAGATTCATTTTTATTGGAGTTTCGAGTTATTCTTCATTAAGTTATTTTGATTGTCATTCTTTAACGAGACTTTTATCACAGATGACTTTTATTTATTACCATTTTTATGTTTACGTTGATGCTGAGAATGCTATAAATTATTTTAACGATCCCTATATTTTGTGTTCAACCTGATCAACTAGGCATGAAAAATAGGAGGTGTTACACATGCATTGTGTAGTGACCCAATATTTTATTTAATTTTATCAAAAGCTTTTCTTGCTCTTGTTCTTGTTGAAACACCTTATACTCTTTACTTACTTAAGTCTACATTGTATAAGTGCTCATCTAGTTTGGAAATTATGGCGAAATTTGAGTCCCATCCCCTAGATACCAAAGAACATCAGATTCTTCTCATGATGCCTCAATTGATTCATTTGAAGATAAATTCTCAACCGTCGCACACACTAGGATTTCATACATATCATATATTGCATCATTTGCTTGTGTGAGTTAATTCCCATTTAAATAAGTTTTTAATAATTATGGGATTTTTTAAATAATTTTTAAATAATTTTTAAGAAATTAAAATTTGGTTTTTAAAAACATTTGGGGTCGTTTTATAATAATTAGTTTTATCTAAACTTGCCTGAATGTTTGGTTGGGTAGAATCCGAAAGGACTTGAGACTTCAGGGTGTGTTTGTAATTAAGTTTGCATACGCGTTTTTTACTTCATCTGAGCCTTATACCTGTCAACGTTACTACGACCTGATTTGTGTTTGTTGCTAGACTCAGAACCTGTTTGCAATCTTAACCCTTGGATATTTTTTATCAACGTTCTGCATGTGTTTTATCCCAATCCCTGTAAAACCTCTTTAGACCAATCATAAAGTGTTTAATCCACCGCTGATGTAAAACCGTTGGATGAAAGTCAAATGCTCATGACCAAATCTCAGCCATTAGATTTGATCTATTATTCTCGAACCTTCCTTGCTTAGTATAAAAGGAGGTTGAGCCTCTACATTTCAAAAAACTTTTGCCAGTTCGTCTAACTGAGAGAGAGAGAGAGAGAGAAGAGAGAGAAAGAAATATAGAGAGAGATAGATAGAGGGAGAGAAGGAGAGAGAACAAACCCTAATCTCATTTCAAACCCTAAATTCCTTTTCCAAAATCAGTTTACAACCAAACACCAAACCTGAGTGTTTGAGAGTTATTTTGGTAGTGGTTTGAAGCTTGTTCGTGGTTAGAATCCTCTGAGTTTGAGATCTTGTAATCAACTTAGACATTTTAAGTTTGATCTCTATTTCTTTTCATAGAAACTGTAGATCTTGCTATTTTATGTCATATTACACTTAGATCTGCATTATTTAGTTTCTCATCTTGAGAAATCAAATTTTTTGATTATTTTTTTCTGTAAATGTTTTTCACAACTCAAGAATCAAATAATTTATTTTCTATTTCTAGTTCTTAGGAAATAAGACTTCTGATCTAGTTGGAATCGCAATCGGTGGTTTACAATTTCAAAAACATGTTCAAAACCCTCTGAAATTGTTTAAGACCTTGACCGTCTTCTGAGCAAGGTAGCCTTGGATTCTGGGTTAATTTGAAAGATCAAGAAAGTCTGTTGTTTCTAAAGAAGAGAGAAACTGAAAACCTTATCATTTAGATATGTTCTATAATTTGATAGGACTTGTTTGTATAAATAAGTGTGCGTGTGTGCATGTATGTGTTAGAACACTATCACAAACACTTGACACACTAAAATACAAGAAGTGTTGGCTATAAGATCTTGAAACGTCAAGAGTCGACGTAAAGCTGGAACAAAGTGTGGATAAGTTAGTAAGCTGAGAAAGCCACATCAACATCAGAATTGCAGAGAAGTTAGAATAAAACTAGTGGGTACATATTCTAAACTTGTATAGGTCTGTTTTGTTTGCATATGTGTTAAATAACTTATAACTTGCATATTTTATTTTAGTGGATTTTTGGTTTGTGACTTAGAAGTCACCGTGGATGTTTCTTCAGTTGGGTGAGGTTTTACCAAGTTAAAAACTGTGTGTACTTAATCTTTCTATATCTCCTCATCTCATTCTTGTTGGTGTGCTGAGTTTAATTGATTTAAACTATTTTAGTTTTGTTTTTCAAAACTAGTTACATAATTTTGAACGTATCTCGTACATATTTTTATTAAACACATATTTTGATTAATCGATTTGATTTAAAGAAAAGAGTTTCCCTAAAAAATAGTTCGGAGTTACTTAGATAGTTTAATCCTGAGTTAAACGACTTAAGTAACAACTTTTCAATTGGTATCAGAGCTTTTAAAATTTTCTTTAAAGATCTTATGTTTCTGAAATTGTTTTCTTAAAATCAAACAATGGACGAGAAATCTGAAAGATTTGGTAACTTGACCAGACCCCCTCTCTTTGATGGAAATAACTTTCCTTACTGGAAAGTAAGGATGGTTGCTTTCATACAAGGAACCTTGGGAGATGATGTCTGGGACATTATCGAAAATGAATATACTTATCCTACTAAACCAGCCACTGCAGGAAGCAATGAGAGGATTAAGAAAGTATTAAGTGAATTCACTCGAGAAGAGAAGCAAGCCTCTCTGAACAATAACAAAGGCAAGAATGCCATTTTTATGTCTATAAATGAACATGAGTTCAAAAGGATCTCTGTACCATTGCTAAGGAAGCTTGGGACATACTAGTTACTACAGATGAAGGTGACACTAGAGTGAAGGCTGCTAAAACACAAATGCTTATTCAGCAGTATAGCTCCTTAATTATGTCAGACTCTGAATCATTTGATGACTTTTACATGAATTTGACTGACATTGTGACCCAATTACATTCTAATGGGATAACTTATGATAGACATGAAATTGTTTCAAAAATTCTAAGGTCATTATCACATAAATTTGATAACAAAAGATATGTTATTGAGGAAATGAGTGATCCAAATCTCACTCTTGAATTACTCAGTAATAAACTGAGACTGTGGAAATAGAACCGGAATTCAATAAACAATTAACCCAGTCCCATAGGAAACAGACTAGTTCCAACTTGAGTTTTTCGTCTAAGCTGATAAAGCCCGAGCTTAGTATTCCCAATAATGATTCGGATCAGGAATGTGATATGGATAGTTTGGATAATCAGATTGCCTTGATGTCAAAACAATTTAAGAAGATTGTGAAATTTAGAAACAAAATGGCAACCAGACAAGGCAAGCGAAATTATCTAACTCAGTCTAATCACAAACCTCATGAGAAAGGTCAAGATAAACATCACAAGGAAATTCATACAAGACCTAACAAAGACTGTAAGAATATTGAACGTTTTTTATGTGGAAAATTGGGTCATATAGCACAAGATTGTAGATTTAACTTGAACACGACTAATAAACATACTAGGGCTAACATGTGCAAGACATGGGATGATTCAAGTGATTCTGATAATGAGGAACCTGAGTCATCTGATGTTTTTGATCCTTGTATGTCTTTCTTTGCCAAGATTATCTATAATGATGATATGCATGTGCCTAAGTATGATGATAAAGCTAATAGCTCTACTTATGTTGTTATGAATCATGCGGCTACTGATTCATATGCTTTAATTTCTAAGAACATTGTTAGTTCTACAGCGGGGTGTGTGAGTCAAAGGGAAAGCGATAATGACGATGTCAATGTGCATGTGAGTTTAAGAATTGAATCCTTAGGGGTCACTTCACACACTACACTTAGTGATTCGGACACTGAAGACCTCCCTGATATTCACACACTTTATGCTAAAACTCTCAAGAAATTCTCTAGACTAGAGAAGATAGTGAAAGATCTCACTAAGAAACTAGAAGACCTAAGTCTAATGGTTAAACTTAACGCTGAAGAGTATACTACCCAATGTCTAACTTATGAAAATGAAGTCAAAATTTTTGATCAAAAATTGAAAATTTTGATTGAAACAAATGAAACTCTGGAAAAAAAATATAAAGGGGCATTATTAGAATTGGAACAAGCTAAGGAAAAGACAACAACTATTTTCAAAAAATTTGCTAAGTTTGAAAATAATTCCAATTGTTTTGATGATTTTGTTACTGATTCAAAAACCAATTCTGATGATCGAACTGGAATTGGATTTTACCCAAATTCAAAGACACAAAATTAAAACTTCAAACCAATTAAGTTTGTGTCATGTGGCAAAATACCTGTGGAAACTTGTCCAGATTTTCAATCCTTAAATGATAATTTTGATAAAAAAAATAAAGAAAGTTGGATATTGGGGAATCAAGTAACTCTAAGTGTAATAGTCTACCTAAGGCTAAATACGTCTGCCCTCCGATTAGGAAGAGTGATTTTGCATTTCAAACTGTACTCCTTAGGAATAAGGTTCAACGTCAAAATCCCATGAAACCCGTGTTTAGAGATTTTCCTAAGGAGATACCTTTTGCAATCAATCTGTATTGCTCTTACTGTGACATATACGGGCACTCTTTCGAAGGATGCTACTCTAGACGTTTAGTTAATCCTGTCTGTAATACTCCTTTATACCAAAACTTTATCTACTCTTGGAGAAGCCGTAGCAATTATGTTTTGCCTAGACAACCAGTAAAAAAACTCTAACGATAGAAAGAGAAAGACCAGACCTAAAAGATCATTTACAAGAGGAATTTCTAGGCACTTTTTCTAATCCAAATGATCATATCCTCCATAAAACTCAATTACATGCGCACAATATTTTTCAACAAAAATCTAATGCTCGCAAATTTTATCAAATGAGAGCAAATATGCGCAAAACAAAAATAAGAGTTATTTGGGTTAGAAAAGATGAGATATTGCCCCAGATAAAGTGTAATATTCTGATTACTGATTTAAAAGCTAAACACGCTCCTTCTGGTTGGTATATAGACTCTGGTTGCTCAAAATATATGATTGGGGATGATACAAAACTTTTATAAAAAACCAACTTTGCTGGAGAAAATTTTATTTTTGGTGATGGTGTATTATCTCAAATCATTGATAAATGAACACTCCAAGAAGAAGGAATGCCTATGCTTGATAATGTTCTTATAGTAAAAGGTCTTAAGGATAATCTATGTAGTATCTCGTAATTTTGTGACTCAAATCATACTCTCACCTTTTCAAAGAATAATTGAAAGATTTTAAATGAAAAAGGTGAGCGCATAATTACAAGACTCAGGATTCCTGACAATTGTTATACTGTCCAGAATAGTACTGAAGTCTGTAACATTGCCATAATGGATGACAACGAAATATGGCATAATAGAATGGGTCACATAAATTACGATAACCTTAGTAGATTGTCTTTAAAAGAAATACTTAAGGGAATTCCAAAGATCAAACCTTTCTTTAACATTGTCTATGGATCATGTCAGGAAGGAAAAATTATTAAGGCACCTCATAAGAAAGTTAAAGATATCCTTACCTCTAAACCCTTGGAGCTCATCCATATGGACCTAATGGGTCCTTATCGTACTTTTAGTCTCTGTGGACACAGTTATATTATAGTTATGGTAGATGACTTCACCAGGTTTACTTGGATGGCTTTCTTAAAACAAAAGTCAGACACTTTTAGAACTTTTTCAAAAATCTTACTTCGTATTGAAAATGAGAAGGACACTAAAGTAAATAGAATTCGTAGTGATATAGGAGGAGAATTTATAGATACAAGTGTTATAGAGTATTGTGACTATAATGGTTATAAACATGAATTTAGTGCTCCTAAGACTCCTCCGCAAAATAGAATTGCTGAGCGAAAGAATCGTACCCTTCAAGAGATGGCACGTGTTATGATTCATGACAAGTGTTTACCTAAATATTTTTGGGTAGAATCAATTCGTACTACGTGTCACATTATTAATAGGGTCTATCTTAGGAAGAATTATAAACAAAATCCTTATGAACTATGGTATGGGAAAAAGCCCAATCTTATATACCTTAGAACTTTTGGTAGTGCATGTTACGTTTGTAAAGATAGAGAAATCTTATCCAAATTTGAGACTCGTGGAGATAAATCTATCTTCCTAGGTTATTCTCCTGATAGTAGAGCATATCGTGTCTATAATCTTCGTACAAAGACTTTCAAGGAATCCATAAATGTTATTATAAGTGACACTACTGTTGAGAGTAAGGCTAGAGAACCAACTATTGTGGAAGAGTCTGAAACTGTTTTAGAAAATGACTCTCCAGAAATAGATGATTCTTTACCAATTAAGAGACCTGATGTACCTAAGTGGGTTTCTAAATATCATCCCATTGATAACGTTGTTGGTAACCCTTGTGATCCTATACGTACAAGATCTCAATTAAGAAACTATGCTCATTATGCATGTTTTTCTTTCCTTGTGGAACCAAAGAATGTAAAAGAGGCATTGAATGACCCTCAATGGATCTTTTCCCTGTAGGAAGAACTTCTTCAATTTGTTATTCATGATGTTTGGTATCTTATACCTAGGCCTGATCATAAAAAGGTTATTGGCACACGTTGGCTATTTAAAAATAAAACCGATGAAAGTGGGATAATCATTAGAAACAAAGCCAGATTAGTGGCTCAAGGATATTCTCAAATTGAAGGAATAGATTTTAATGAGAAATTTGCTTCTGTTACTCGCTTAGAATCTGTTCGTCTTTTCTTTGTCACAGCCTGTTACTTGCACTTTACGCTTTACCAAATGGATGTAAAGTCAGCCTTTCTTAATGGAATCTTGATTGAAGAGACCTATGTTGAACAACCCAAAGGGTTTATTAACCCTCAGTATCCAAATCATGTTTATCGTCTTAAAAAGGCGTTGTATGGTCTGAAACAAGCGCCAAGAGCTTGGTATGAGCATCTTTCCAACTTTCTCTTAGATAAAGGTTTTAAGAGAGGCAGAAATGATCAAACTCTATTTTTCAAACATTTTGATAAAGATATTATTATAGCTCAAGTATATGTTGACGATATCATTTTTGGATCAACTTCCCCTTCCGAAATTAAATCATTATCTGAAATTATGCATAAAGAATTTCAAATGTCTCTTACGAGGGAGTTGAAATTTTTCTTGGGTCTTCAAGTCAAATAGAATTCAGAAGGTTTATTTGTTTCGCAATCGAAATATGATTTAGAGATTGTCAAAAAATTTGGGCTTAACAGTGCCAAAGAAGCTAGAACTCCCATGAGTACTATGATCAAATTATCTAAAGATGAGAGTGGAAAGTCCATAGATCCTACTCTATATCGTAGTATGATAGGAAGCTTACTATACCTTACTGTCTCGCATACTGATAAAATGTACGCAGTTTGCATGTGTGCCTATTGTCAAAATAATCCTAAAGAGATCCACTTAGTATGTGTAAAAAGAATCATTAAATACATAAAAGGCACTCAAAATTTAGGACTCTGGTACACCAATGATACTCCTGGTACTATAATAGGATACACTGATGCCGACTGGGCAGGGTGTACTGATGATAGTAAGAGCACATCAGGAGCGTGTTACTATATCGGTAACAATTTGGTAGGATGGAGTAGTAAGAAACAAAACTGATCTCTATTTCTTTTCGTAGAAACTGTAGATCTTGCTATTTTATGTCATATTACACTTAGACCTGCATTAATTAGTTTCTCATCTTGAGAAATCATATTTGTTGATTATTTTTTTCTGTAAATGTTTTTCACAACTCAAGAATCAACAAATTTATTTTATGTTTCTAGTTCTTATGCAACAATACTTCTGATCTAGTTGGAATCGCAATCGGTGGTTTACAATTTCAAAAATATTTTCAAAACCCTCTGAAATTGTTTAAGACCTTGACCGTCTTTCGAGCAAGGTAACCTTGGATTCTGGGTTAATTTAAAAGATAAAAAAAGTCTGTTGTTTCTAAAGAAGAGAGAAACTGAAAACCTTATCATTTAGATCTATTATGTAATTTGATAGGACTTGTTTATATAAATAAGTGTGCGTGTGTTCATGCATGTGTTAGAACACTGTCACAAACACTTGACACACTACAACACAAGAAGTGTTGGCTATAAGATCTTGAAACGTCAAGAGTCGACGTAAATCTGGAACAAAGTGTGTAAAAGTTAGCAAGCTGAGAAAGCCACATCAGCATTAGAACTGCAGAAAAGTTAGAATCAAGCCAGTGGGTACATATTCTAAACTTGTATAGGTCTGTTTTGTTTGCATGTGTGTTAAAAATCTTGTAAATTGTATATTTTGTTTTAGTGGATTTTTTGTTTGTGACTTAGAAGTCACCGTGGATGTTTCCTCAGTTGCGTGAGGTTTTACCATGTTAAAAACTGTGTGTACTTAATCTTTTTACATCTCCTCATCTTATTCTTGTTGGTGTGCTGAGTTTAATTGATTTAAACTGTTTTAGTTTTTTTTTCAAAACTAGTTACATAATCTTGAACGTATCTCGTACATATTTTTATTAAACACATCTTGTGATTAATCTATTTGATTTAAAGAAAAGAGTTTCCCCAAAAAATAGTTTAGAGTTACTTAGATAGTTTAATCCTGAATTAAACAACTTAAGTAACAACTTTTCACTTGTTCTTGTTCTTCTCCCCAATATTTCTCCAGACTTCCATACATCCAACTCTTTATAATAATTCTTCAAGCCCCTATAAAATAGAAAATTGACACTTTTAAAAAATATTAGCTCAAAACATTTATAAAATGACCAAAATATCCTTTTTTTTAAATTCCATTTGACCCTATTTTTTACTTCTTTCAATTTCTCCATTCAATTAATAATATTATTATAAAAGATAATTATTATTGATAGAATGATCCTAACAGTGCCTACATTTGGGATAATTTTCTACAAAAATATGCATTCATCAAATACACACAAACCTAAACTTTATTAGCCCTCGAGCAAATTTAAGAAAAACTAACTCACTTTCGGTAGCACTTTGCATGTATAATAAGCAGTTATACACCTAGGTTACCCTAGTGGACGAGTGTTGTTTCATGAGATTTTGTAGTGAATATACTAAAAATTTCAAAAACTAGACTTTGTTTAGAAAATTTACAAAAGTAACACAATTGAGATTTGATGCAATCTCATAAATATAGTAGGAGTTTACTTCTCAATCTCAATTTATCATGCGTGTGTGCATAGATAATATAATCATCCGTATCAAAAGATTTAATTGGTAAGTTCTTCAATTGAAAAGTTGTTTCGTTTCATATTCTTGCGGGATGCTCTCAGAATCAAACTCTAGGAGATAAGCAATTTGCACTCGATACATGAGATTTAATAGAGTAATGTAGGATACTTCCAAGTTCACATATACATTATCAAAGAACAAATTTGTCAGTGTTCGATAATTATGATCTCTTGATTAGAATGTCAATTACTATTGTTAATACTTTGAATCACACCATAGATCATTTCATCTTCTCTGTTTTGGGCTAGAAATAAAGTCTATTAGAAGTACAAAATTGTGTGTGAATATAAAGGTTTATGTAGTTTTAACTTTTGGGGAACTTTTTTCGACCTCTCATTTTCTCATTTCATTTCACATACTCTCCTTTTTCTTTCCAATATTTTCGTTTTGTGCGAAAAAAATACCCAGTTTATTTATTTTTTTCCTTTTTCTTTTCTTTTCTTTTCTTTTCACACATCATATCAGCCATTTTACTTCCTTCTTCGTCCTTCTTACCATAATGTAATCCTAATATTCTCAAAATTTGGGTATTTTATATATAATATATATATATATATATATATATATATATATATATATATCAGTGTTCTAAAAAACGCGCCTAGGCGGCGCCAAGGCGCGAGGCTTTTTAGATACGCCAAGTTTTGGCCCTAGGCGTGGATCAAGGCGTGGTCAATGATCGTCAACGTTTTTTGGGGCAAGGCGTGAAAAAATGCACGTTTTTTTGGGGTAAGGCGTGAAAAAACGCGAGTTTTTTAGAAGTAAGGCGTGAAAAAACGCAATTTTTTTTATTTTTTTTTGTATTTTAAAAAATTGTATTTTAATTTACAAATATTTAGACATATTTTTAAGGTATGTATCATTTTAGTATTTTTAATAGCCTTGTCATAGTAAAAAAATTATTAAAATATATTAAAAAAGGCCTAAACGCCTTTTCACGCCTTTTTACGCTAAGGCCCGCCTAGACTTCTAAGGCTTAAGGCTTGGCCTCCACGCCTCGGTCACGCCTCGTATTTTTTAGAACCTTGATATATATATATATATATATATATATATATATTGTTGACTCGTAACTCAAAAATTGGGTATTATAAATATCTCATTGGTGAGCTTCCTCGACAGCGAAGGGCCACTTCGTAGCCCTAATGGTTACCTCCGTTCCCTTCATATTCGCTTTGGCGCGTTGGTGATACGTCAAAGGGACTAGCCCTTAGTTGTGCGTCCACACTATTCCTATTTGTAGATGGTAGGAAGTTGCACTTTTTATTATGTGGAACTTGATATGGGAACTCATATTTCCCATCACAATCCCAAAATTCACGTACCCAATGGACTTGGAAGACTGGATGTCATATCCCGAAATCACCAAAGGCATGGGGACTAACCTTTCTTTTGGAATATTAGCTGCATGGAAAGAGTTTATTGGCATGATATTGATAGAAGCTCCCCCATCCATAAGAGTCCTTGCAAAACTAACTCCGTTGACGCTGGCGATCACATACAATGGCCTGTTATGAGGGAATCTTACGGCCCTATCTGCATCACTGAAAGTTACTTCTGACAGAAATCTCTTTACCAACCTGGCCATGGGTCCCTTCCATCTCAGCGAAGGGACTGCGTTCTTCCTTGTAATATCAAGGATTGCATGGGTTATTTCTAATCTACTCTCCTTCGGTATCCCTACTTGGTCAAAGAACCAGGTGAACTTTGGGGATTTTGATACTGCACAGTATTCTATGACTTGGTATGCTTCCTCCCCTTCAACGCTGTATACATCCTCCACGTCTTTAGCGCTTGCTTCATCGTAGTCTAATACTGCATTAGCCATTCCCTTAGTACAATCTTCCAAAGCTTCTTCTAACTCCCCCTGCTTCGTCGTTAGCTCTCTTTCATCTCTCGCTGCCTCCTTATCATAGGCCACCACCAGATTGGCCCTATGTGCTGGAAGTGGATTGTTGTTAACATTCTGCGGAGGGATTTGCAACGTCCCTGCCTTCACATACTTTTCGATGATTCTTCTTAGCGTGAAAAAACTCTCTGGTGGATGCTGGATCTTTTGATGAATCTGGAAATATTTGGGATCCGCCCTCATTGCAGCATTGGGTTCCCCAACGGGAATGCCCTTTGGTTCGTAGACCGTTCCTCCTTGGACCATTGCATTGTAACAGTTGACATCCTCCTCCACTGTATAAAGTAATAGTGGTGGGTCATCCCTGTCTCTTCCAAACTTCCTCTTATTGTCCTTCTTTAGCACCTGTGACACACCGCCTAATAAAATACCAGGTGATCAGTCCTATACCAAATTAAAACAGGAATCCCAGTTGGATCATCCTTA
This sequence comes from Sambucus nigra, assembly GCA_949130495.1. Lineage (NCBI taxonomy): Eukaryota > Viridiplantae > Streptophyta > Magnoliopsida > Dipsacales > Adoxaceae > Sambucus > Sambucus nigra. The sequence continues at coordinate 539,676,112 of OX422214.1, read as the reverse complement.
TCATCACTGTCGAAAACTTTTTAAAACTTACTAACCACCTAGTATTCCAAAAGTTGGTGCCAATTTTAACTTTTTGATTTAACAAAACAGTACATGCGGAATTAAAATATAAACCATTCACATAACTGAATGAAAATAAACTGAATCATATATATACAACTTGCCGATTAAATCACTGCCCACCAAAGAAATAATCCATTACAAATATTCAACACCTGAATAAATTACACCTGAAAACTGTACCGAGAAGTCTGGGTGACAAGCCCTAAATAAAACTGAAACTGATACAAGATTCCTACTCTAGGAATGAATGAATGATGCGTCTAATCCAAACTCCTGCTAGCATCCACATATGCCGCAGCTCCGTGTCCCTGGAATAGAATGTCAATCTTGGCGTCCCTGTGGCTGGACACCTAAAAGGTTTTGAAAATAGTTTTATAGCAAGGGTTAGAACCCAAAACATTTTGAAAATATTTAGCAAGTAAATTAACTGCAGTAATTTAAAATGCATGAATACGCTTCATATTTAAGTTAGTGTCACACTCCCTTGTGGATATTCTCACCCCTCCACTATTGTGCACGCCTAACGGTTACCTTAACCCCACCTAGTTATACTACCCCGTCCAACTAGTTCTGGTATAACCTTCCCTTGCCATACTACTCTAACCCGAGTATAATGATTCTTGAATTATAAGTTATTTCACAATTAACTTAATTAATTTCTCATTAATTAACAGCATATAACTGTAACTCGAGTTATATAAGGTAAATACATCACACACTGTATTATCACCTACATATAATATTTACTACCATATTATACGTACATTTACTAACATCCACACATATATCATATCTGTATCCATCCTTCCGAGTATACCCTCACCGGATGATTCACTCTAAAATGCTATCTCACTAGGTGTGCTCACAAAACCTTATTTTCCCCAAGTTGGAATCGCTCACCAACTTGGCCCAAAATATAAACGTAGTGGAGGCGGTCATATTCCTTCCCTGAAAGTGAGATAAATCCCTCACACATATATACCAAACGCTATGACCTGGGGATATACTCGCCCTACTCCTCAAGCTAGGGGATTCACCCACAACGCGCAACCTCCCTTGATAGCATTAGAGTATATAAACTAAGTAAATATCTAATCACTGATATTTAATATCACACACAATATATACACGTATATATATACTATCACCACACCGTATATATATAATATAAACTCCGGCTTTACCATGTACTCAAAATCTCGTACACTGCCTGTAATTTCCTGAGTCTGTGGCCCGACTCAACGTAATTAATTTTCTCACTTAATAATTTATCGTCTTCCCGAGTCTATGGTCCGACTCTAAAATATTTAACTCACACTTCAATTTATATAATACTTTCCCCGAGTCTATGGTCCGACTCCAATTAAATTAATTGGCACACTTATTAATTTAATCCCTTCCCGAGTCTATCACCCGACTCTAATTAAATTAATTAACACCCATATTAATTAAATCCTTCTCGAGTCTACCGTCCGACTCTAATTAAATTAATTAACACACCTATTAATTTAATACCTCCCCGAGTCTATAATCCGACTCTAATTAAATTAATTATCACATTTATTAATTTAATCCTACCGAGTCTACAATCCGACTCTAATTAAATTAATTATCACATTTATTAATTTAATCCTACCCGAGTCTACAATCCGACTCTAATTAAATTAATTAACACACCTATTAATTTAATAACTCCCCGAGTCTATAATCCGACTCTAATTAAATTAATTATCACATTTATTAATTTAATCCTACCCGAGTCTACAATCCGACTCTAATTAAATTAATTATTACACTTATTAATTTAATAATCTTGGTGTCTCCCAACCATTACCCCCGGACTCACTTATTTGGCCCGTAACTTAATATTTCTCGAGTCTATGTTCCGACTCCAAATTAATTACTCTCTCTCAAGAATTAATTTAATGCATTGGTATCACTTCACCAATATACCCGGACTCACTCACTTGGTCCATCTTACATCTCATAATTTTACACCCACATATTCGCCTACAATGTGTCACACATTTTTTTATAATTTTCCCAATTATATTTACCTATAATTATTATCATACCCGGACTCGCCCACTTGGTCCACAATTAAAGATCTCACTTAAATTCCTTTAATAATGTAGTGCCACCCAACTACAATACCCGAATATTATTCCTCGTCCCACTATCCATAATTATGAATTATTTCTCCAAATTCGTTCATCTCATGACATACCGTTCACACCCTCCTAAACCCAATTATATCACCCTATAATTGTTAAGGAAACATATGTCCCATATAAATTTATCACCAAATAAAAGTAAGGGAATTAAAACTTAAATTAAACCCCCATTATAAACAACCTGGCCGAACTGCCAAATTCCTGGGACCCTCGATCGATCGAGACCCCTGGGTCGATCGATCGATCGAGCAGGTGGTTGTCTTCCTCGTCTTGCTGTTTCAGCCATGGCCGAATTTCCAAGGTTTTTTCTCTCCATTTTCCAACCTTAAATAATGATTTTTAACCAATCAATTACTCCCAAAACAAGTCTCAATCATCTATAATTGTTTTAGCATTCTTGATTCATACGATATCTCACTATATTTAAAGATGGGTTTTCCCATTAAAATCCATCAATCTTGTTCTACAACCAATTTCCAAATTCACTTTTTTCCCCAGTTTATATTCCGAATTCTTATTCCAATCAAATATCTATACTCTGATATGTTCAACACAACAATTTTTACTATGAATCTCATTCAATAGTTTCATGAACAAAAACCCCATTTGGTACCCATTTATCCCCAAAATGAATTTTGGTTTACACATCACTATGATATGAATTGATTATCATGAATTTAGAAATCACAATAGTTAACCACTTGCATGTAAGTGTTCGTAGTGTCTGATTCCGTTGATGTAGTCCCTCGATTTGGCTCCAAAATCCCCAAATTGGCTTTTGCTAAGCTTTCCCCCAATTTCCCTCTCAATCCCTAGGCTTAGATTTGTGATGGCTGCTGATTTCCTAATCCCTCACTTAGGTTAAAACTCTAAATCCCATTTTTCACCTAATGGGCTTAATTAAAGTGGCCCAACTCACCCCGTGTGGGCCCGGTCATGCCCAAAAATACCCCGAGACCCAATTACTACCCCCAGGTACTCTTTTCCGACTATCTTGACCCATCCGGACTCAACCACGCACTCAGAATTGACATCCGAATTAATTTATAAAAATCCTTATCTCACACCCAATTTAGTCTATACCGACTCCCGGCTGGGATAAGTGTATACCTCGTCATTAATATTCGAAATGACGTAATTAAATTATTACTATTCACTTAGTAAATAAATTTCCCTAAACATTAACCATTCACTCCCCGATTAATATTTAAATATATATATTACCATAATTAATTCAATTAAAATTACAACACACAAGCAATTTAAAATTTCCGAATTAATTAAATATTAAATGTACAAAAATACGGGGTGTTACAGCACCTTTCCCCCATCTGCTCCCTCGTTGTACCCTACCCGTGGGGGCTGAGACCTCCCCCCTACAAGTTGTATCGGCTGCCTAAACATCCTAGGTACCACCACTGGGTTTGGTCGCACCACCAATAAGATATTTCTTGTTGCCTTTAGGAACGTCGAAAAAGTCCCCTCGCGCGTCTCATTAATAAGATGGCAGATGTACTTAGGAAGCAGCCCCTCCGTGCAGATCTGCAATGACTTGGACTCTTTGACCTCCTCCCTCACATCGAGGGACCTTTCCCTGAACCTTCAAACGTAAGCCACCACTTCTTTCCCGGGTCGTTGCTTCTTTCTCCCTAGATGGGTCAAAGTAAACTCATCTTCTGCCAGAAAGAACTTCTGGATAAATAAAACGTGCATCTCCTCCCATGTGGAAACACTATAGGGAGCTAAGTGAGAATACCAAGTGTATGCCTTATCGGTTAAAGATTCAAAAAATTTCCTTAACCTGAGTTTCTTGTTATTGCAATGCGCCCCAAGTGTTCAACGAAGCGTTTGATATGTTCCTTCGAGTTTCCACCCTTTCCTGTGTATTTTTCAAAAATAGGAGGAATATAATCTTTTGGGTAGTGCTCATCATTATATTCCTGGGGGTAAGGCATCTGAAAATCGTCATAGGCTGAAGCTACCTCACCCGGAGATTGCGAGGAGGCTTGCATGAACTTCAGCATCTCTTTTTGCATCTCCTTCCTCATCTCTTCCATGGGCGGTGCCATTGAAGCAACAACCAACGGGACTATAGGTTGCGTGCCCATTGCAGCTGGAGAAATCATCACAGTTGTAGCCGCTGATGCTCCTAGGGTTCCCGTTGTTGGATTTACAACAGAGGGTATACTTGCTGGGACCGTTTCCTTTATGACTGCACTTGGTGGGGCCATTGGGGCTGCCCCTGGTGTTACGAAGGAATTGGCTTCAAATCCTCCCAACACTGTTGAACCTACAGAAGTTAGCAAAAACTTGTAAAATTTATTCATAAGGAGTTAAACTTGAGTTGGTCCCAACCCGGTGCTCATTGAATCCTGTGCTGCTCCTGGGACACCTGTTGCCGCCTGAACTGGAGGTACCTCTACCTGAGGAACCCCATCCCTTGAAACCTCCAGCTCTCTCACCGCCTGTTCTTCATTATGTTGAATGTCATCAAAGTTAAGCCTTCGATTAACGTTATCTTTCGTAATAATCCTTGATTAGAAGAATGCCTCCCCAGTAGAGTCGCCAAATATAAGAGGGTAATTTAGATTAGATGCAGGCATAACCCCTTTTGAGTATGATAATGATAAGTTAAGTAGCAACACTATTGATTAACCACCGGACATACAAACACGACTCAATGAAGATAACTCGGTTTAAACTCATAAATCTCTCGTGCATAACTCAAAAGGTAGTAGTGAACTAAGAAGCGACTTTGATTAAAGAGAGAGAGAAAATGAGCACCCTAGATACACCTTGGTAGGCAGCAAAACACCCCCACCACCCTCAATGATCTCTGTAAAATATTAAAGCTTCGTAATAAATGACAATGGTGGGTGAGTAGACTCTCTGGTTCGTAATAAATCTCTCTAGCAATAACTTCTGAACTCTTAATAATAACCTGATCCTCCTCAGAGGTGCTTGGGGTCCTTAAATAGCCCATCCCCCACTACTCCCGAGGAAACTCAGTCATTAATGCTTGTGAAAGACATCCCTCATACTTTATGTAGCAAACATTAAATACCTGATGCACTTGTTATCTCCACGTCATAAACATTAAATGACAAGACATGCCTTTTGCCTAACCACCGTGTGTCAGGGGAGTGCCGTCACAGAGGTGGCTCACCAACTGTCTGACAACCCCAAATACCACGGTGGTTTACTCAAGTGCAGGTATGACATTACCTAGCTAGTAAGTGACATTAGATAAAGTGAATGTGACATTAAGTAGAGGGTTGTTTGTCTCATAACCCAACGCCCGATGGAACTCAAGGTTGCTCTCCCCTGAGGTTCCACGGTCAGGGTCCTTCGGTGTTTTACCAGGTGTATCTAAGATGGTCAGGACAAGCCCCAATGGTGTCTCACTTCTCAATCCTTGAAACCAAGTCCCTCCAAAGTTCCCACGACGAGGTCGTTCGATAGAGCATGAAAGCTCTCCCAGGCCCTGCCAAGCCTGGTCTCTCGCGAGTATCGTTCGACCTCACACAAAATCATTATTCTCGTTACATCATTACAATCATTATAGCTCATAGTCAATATAAACAAAAGATACAACAAGACTAAATTAACAGGACTAAACTACGAGCTCTCTCGGTCAGCTTCTTCGCTGGAAGGTCCCTCTGAACTGCCACGCTGAGCTGCCTTAATCCCAAACACTGTGGTAAATGGAGGGATTATCTCTAATCTCAGGATTATCTTCAAGCCCCCTCTACAACAATTACAATCTTTAATTAATTCCATCCACTACCTCTGCCTAAAATTTAACTCCTTATGAGTAACTAAATATTTAAGACTTTGATGGTCAGTAAAAATTTCACATACTTCACCATATAGATAATGATACCAGAATTTCAAAGCGAACACAACAGCCACAAGTTCCAAATCATGTGTAGGATAGTTACGTTCAAGTGTATGCAACTGCCTAAAAGCATAAATAATAACCTTACAATGCTACATAAAAGCATAACCCAACCCCTGATGTGAAGCATAGGTATAAATAATAAAACCATCTCCACCATATTGAATAGTAAGAATAGGTGTGGTTACCAATATCTTTTTCAGTTCTTTAAAACTATTTTCACAATCAGAATTCTATTCAAATTTGACATCCTTCCGGGTTAATTTAGTCATGGACAAGGCAATCAAAGAAAATCCTTTAATTGTGACACCCCGCCTAATTAAATACCGGACGATCACTCATTTATTAAATTAAATCAAGGTGAACAGTTGGTCCTTTCTTAGCATCACTGTCGAAAAATAATTTTTTCCAATTTAACACCCTAATTAATTAAGCTAAGTGTCAAAACCATTTTCATATATACTTTCCAAATTTTATTTAAAGAAAAATCATTTATTTTGTTAACAACATTCAATAAGTAAGAATCACACCACATTAAATTTTGCAACATAATCCAATTAATTTAATACATTCGTCAATCGAATGTCAACATACGAAATCTAAAGTCACACATCCAAACTGAATAAATCCCATAGTAACAATACTGGAAATAACTGAAATACAAATGTCCAATAACAACGGAATAATGGAAAGAGCTACACATGCCCAACTAGATGAAAGTACTAAGAGTGGATCCGAATGAACGAAGTCGTCTAATCAAGAGACCTGCAACTCCCACCCAAGCTGCAGCGCGTTCCTTCCAAGAGATCCTAAGCAAGACGCCCCTGTGGCTGGGCACCTGTAATACATACATATATATAAAAGAGAGAGAGAGAAAAAAACGGGTCAGAGCCCGATAGTGTGTATGATTTAAAATTCGTTTATCAAGTATTTAAATTGATACAGGCCAATGCAACAACATATTAGTACGACACTCTCTTGAGAAATTATCACCTCTCTTCTACTGTGCACACCTATCGCACTAACCTTCCCAACGGTTTATCCTATCATTTTATCACACTAACCTTTCCAATAATTTAGCTTATCTCAAATTACTCATAAGATTTCAAAACCAAACAATATCATTGTTTAAAAAGATACTTCCAATTAGTAGCACAACTCTCTTTTTAGTTTCATTAATTTATAAAGTTTCCCAGTGTCATATTATACTTTTCAAACAAGTATTTCCGATTTATAGTCCAGAATTATTTCTCACTTACCATATCACAGCAACAGTTTAAATTTCCCAAATTTCAGATATATATATTAAGCACTCGTATAATATATACATTCTAACATCACCAACATAAAAACTATGGTGCAGGCATACTCTGCTATCCAATCCCCGTATCTCTCACACTAAGGGATATACAAGTTCAGAATCACTCTCGAACTGTATCAACATATATACACAAACAAGATTGAGGCGAAGCATAGATTCCAAGTCTCTAAGAGGTCAGTACATACCCTCACGTCTCTTAGGACCGTCTGAACTATCATTCCGATAGCCTGTACCAAGGATATCTATCTCCTAGGGTATGACTCAGTATCCCCCATAAGGCAACACAGGATAAGATCGTCCCAGCGCGGTAACCTCAGGGGTAGCAAGTAGCGCGGGCATGGTTTTCACACGTACATAATATATGCATACACAATCATATAAATATACCTCTTGTTATCGTATCAGTATAGGTTTCTCTCATCACCCATAATTACAATATTTATCCTTAATTTTCCCATTAAGTATTTCGTATAAGGGTTCGTCTCTAACCTTAACTCGAAGGGCTTTTCCCATTTACTACATGACACTCGTGGGCTCTAACTTCCCAAGTATAAAATTCAGTAAGTATTCTCTTAAGGTTCCAACGTAACTCTCTTACGCACCTCTCCTTTTAATACATAAATTCATCGACCCTTAAGTAATTATCCCAAAATGCAAATCCTCGTCTCACATTAAAAGTCCCCAATATTTATTCATATGACATACTGGTCTCCCGTATCTCCCAAAACATTCTATTAAGGATGCCCAAGAATTATTTCATGAAAAATTAAATTTAACTCATTTAATAAGGGAAATAGGAGTCTGCCAGGAGGGGTCGATCGATCGAGGTTTGGGGCTCGATCAATCGAGCCTTCGATCGATCGATGCTCTGGCTCGATCGATCGATCAAGCAGGTATTTTGATTTCTGCAGAATTGCAGTTACGGGTTCTACTATCTATCTTCATCCAAATCCATATTTTCCGATCCAAAACATCTCAAGAATTCTACCACTAACATTCTAACATGATATGATACACATTCTACGTAAAGCATGTCAATTTACGTCACTAAACATGGATTAATCATACCGAAATTCATTTAAAACTCAAGAACCCTAAAAATCTCTAACTCATGATTCTAATCTTTTTTATCCCAGAATTTCTTTCTTATTTACACCAAAATTTCGTGGATTATCTTTCTACATCACAAAAGACTTCCAGAATAAGGTTTAAGTCTTTACTACATGCAAATTCCTATCACAATTTGGGTTTTCTTCCATATATTTCATCTCTAATCATTCCTAAACTAATATGGAAATTGCACCAACGAAATAAGCAAGATTAACACTTGCTTGGGATTTTCAGAAGTCTAGATTTCGGCTGATTTTGGTGTGGTTGCGTTCCCCTTCTCGCGATCTACGCGTTGGTGGTGGCGGCGGTGCAAACCGTTGAGTTTTGAGCCTTGGAATTGCTTGAGAGCTCTCTCCTCTCTTCTCCAATGGCCGTTCTAGGTTTTGGGTATTCTAACCCTAGGTGACAACCTCAATATCAGATATGACCCTCTAATTTTCGTGGGTTTAATTACCCAAAAATGTGAAATGACCAAAATGCCCTCCTGGATTACTAATTAGGCCTAAAAACGCCCCGAGACCCAAACTACACCCCCGGGTACACTTTTCTGACTATCTTGACCCTTCCGGATGCGTTGGCGCACTCAAAATGACCATACGGGCAACTTATAAAATATTCACTTTTTATTTATCAAAATTTAGTCCCGACGCGACACGAGCACGTCCCGACTTAAATTTCCGAAATTGTCATTTAACTCACTCATGACATTCAATATAACCAATATAATATATTACTTTGCTCATTAGTAATATTCAACAACTTTCCCATAATTACTAACTCTCGTCACGTTAATAATTATAACATAATTAATTTTCGGATTTTTATTAAATAATTCACTCACATTAAATTTAATAAATCCCCAAATTAATATAGCATAAAAATACGGGGTATTACATACTTCCCCCCTAATAACGGAATTTCGTCCCGAAATTCAGAAAATAAGGCATACCTGGTAAAAACAACTCTGAATATCTCTCGCGCATATCTGCCTCGCGCTCCCAAGTGGATTCCTCCATATTATGATGCTCCCACTGGACCCGCACAAGTGGAACTATCTTCAACCTCAATCTCCTCTCACTATAGTCTAGGATAGCCACTGGTCTCTCCTCGTAAGAGCTGTCAGGCTGTAAGTCTATCTCATCTATCGCAATGTGAGTATGGGACATATCATCCCGAAGGTACCGTCTCAATGACGAGATGTGGAATACATCGTGAATGTGATGCAAATGTTCTGGAAGTCCCAATCTGTATGCCACCGGCCCAATCCTCTCGATGATGGAAAATGGTTCCACGTACCTCGGGGCCAATTTCCGCTTCTTCCCGAACCTCATTACTCCTTTCATAGGAGATACACGCAGTAATACTTGGTCCCCCACATTAAACTCCCGGAAGAACCATTTCGCATCGGCGTAGCTCTTCTGCCTGTCCTGGGCTACTCGAATGCGACTCCTAATCATCTCAATCCTCGCGGAGGTTTCCTGAATCACCTCTGATCCTAACAACTTGTTATCCCCCACCTCGAGCCAACAAGTTGGAGAACGACAATGCCTGCCATACAAGGACTCAAATGGAGCCATACCAATCGTAAACTGATAAGAGTTATTATAAGCAAACTCTACTAGTGGAAGATGTGGCTCCCAACCTCCTCCAAAATCAAGAACACACATGCGTAGCATATCCTCTAACATCTGATTAGTACGCTCTGTTTGTCCATCTGTCTGTGGGTGATAAGCTGAACTCAACCTCAAATCAGTACCCATAGCCTCCTGAGAGCTTTCCCAAAAACGTGACACAAAAATCTTATCTCTATCTGACACAATATTCAGGGGCACCCCATGTAATCTGACAACCTCAGCAATGAACAACTGAGCATACTGACCCGTGGTATAGTCTGTCCGCACCGGAAGAAAATGAGCCACCTTGGTCAAACGGTCTACAATCACCCAGATAGAATCGTGGCCCCGCTGTGATGTAGGCAACCCTGTAATAAAATCCATGGAAATACTCTCCCACTTCCACGCGGGTACTTCCAATGGCTGGAGCAATCCTGACAGTTTCTGATGGTCCACCTTCACCAGCTGCAAGGTAGAACACTTGGACACCAACTCAGCAATGTCCTTCTTCATCCCACTCCACCAGTATTGCCTCCTCATATCCTGGTACATCTTATCCCCTCCAGGATGCACCGTAAATCGGGACCCGTGAGATTGGGTCATCACTACATGACGTAATTCCGCCCCTTCTGGAACCACCAATCTCCCGTTAAACCGTAAACCTCCATCAGAACTAACAGAATAGGACTCAGCACCCTCGGCTAAAAGTCGTACAATCTGCTCCTGGAAAAATGGGTCTATGGTCTGTGCCTGTATCACCCTCGTAACAATCTCGGGTGTGACTGACATAACGGATATGAAAGAACAGGCTACTACATCCTGGTGACCCAACTCCTTCCACTTTGCCTTCCAGACGTCCGCTACCTCGTCTACCGGTCTATGACTCAACGCATCAGCAACTACGTTGGTCTTTCCCGGATGATACTGTATATCGAACTGGTAGTCCTTCACAAACTCTAGCCATCTGCACTGACGCATATTCATCTCTCGCTGAGTGAATAGGTACTGCAATGACTTGTGGTCTGTGAACAAACGGAATTTCTCCCCTAATAAATAGTGCCTCCATATCCTCAATGCAAAGATGACCGCTGCTAACTCCAGGTCGTGGGTGGGGTAATTCTTTTCATGCGGCTTAAGCTTGCGGGAGGCAAAAGCTATAGCCTTCTCCTCCTGCTGAAGTACTCCCCCAAGTCCCCGTAAGGACACATCGGTGTAAACCAGGTACTCCACACCCGGCATCGGTAACGCAAGGACTGGTGCTGAAGTAAGCTTGTCTTTCAGCTCATCGAAATCCAACTGACAAGCATCGTCCCAAACATATGGTACCCCCTTACGAGTCAGATTGGTCAGTGGACCCGCTATTTTGAAGAATCCTCGAATAAATCTCCTGTAGTAACCAGCTAACGCCAAGAAACTACGCACTTCCGTCGGTGTCGTGGGCTCTCCCCACTCCCTCACCGCTGACACTTTACTCGGGTCAACTGCTATCCCCTGCTCAGAAACAACATGCCCCAAGAACTGTACCTCTCGCAACCAGAATCCGCACTTCTCGTACTTAGCATACAACTGATGCTCTCGTAGAGTCTGAAGAACCTGCCTCAAGTGCTCGGCATGCTCCTCCTCGGAGTGTGAATATATTAAGATGTCATCTATGAAGACGATGACAAACTGATCTAAGAACTCTCTGAATACTCGGTTCATCAAGTCCATGAAAACGGCTGGAGCATTTGTGAGTCCGAACGACATCACCCTAAACTCATAGGACCCATATCTCGTCAAGAAGGCAGTCTTTGAAACATCCTTCTCTCTAATACGCAACTAATGGTACCCCGACCTCAGATCTATCTTCGAAAAGAAAGTTAGTCCCCTCAACTGGTCGAACAGATCATCGATTCGAGGCAACGGATACTTATTCTGTATCGTGACCTTGTTCAGCTCCCGGTAGTCCACACACAATCTCAGTGAACCATCTCTCTTCTTCACAAACAAGACTGGAGTGCCCCAAGGTGAGGTTACGAATGAAGCCCTAACCTAACAGCTGCTCTATCTGATCTCGTAGCTCTCGCATCTCTGCCGGAGCCATACGGTACGGTGCGCGTGCTATAGGTCTCGTATCTGGAAATAAATCTATGACAAAGTCTATCTCTTGACTGGGGGGTAGGCCTGGTATCTCCTGAAACACATCGGAATACTCCCTGACAACTGGGATCGAATCCAAGGGAATCACAACCTCCTTAGAGGTATCCTCCTCTATGTAATATAAATGAGCGGTCGAACCTCCCTCTGGGCGAGGCATCGCCACTACAAACATCTCTTGCCCCAGAATGGCAAATACAATGCTCCCACCGAAGCAATCAATCATGGCTCTATAAGCTGCGAGCCAATCCATACCAATAATCACATCATGCTCGTGCATGTCTAAGACTAACATGTTTACAGGTAACACCAAACTACCAATCTCTACCCCCACTCCCCGGCATATAAAGAAAATAAGTGACCCACTCCCCAGTGGTGAGTCCACACACGTCACTGTGCTCTCTGCTGTGGCTAACAACCCTAAGGCCATAGCAAAATGCGTAGCTATAAAACAATGTGTTGCCCCCGTATCAAACAAAACTCGATCCATAGTACCATGGATAGGAAACATACCCTCAATCGCGGGTGGTGCCTGTGGAGCTTCTGCCTGGTGGACGTTATATACACGTCCATACTGTAACTGCCCCTGTTGCACTGGAGCTGCTGGAACGGCTGGTAGGGATGGCACCTGGCCTGGAGCTGGGAGGGCAGGTGGAAAAATGGCCTCTTGTGGCTCATTACGGGCTCCCTACTGCTGTGGGGCCCTATAACCCTCCGGACAATCCTGACGTCTGTGGCCACGTTTATCGCACCCAAAACATCGTCCTCTGAAGTTTCCTCCCCTCTGTCCCTGCTGGCCGTTACCTCCCCGCCACTGGCCCTGTTGGCCTTGATTAGCACGCTGTTGGCCCTGCTGGCCCTGTTGCTGACCCTGCTATCGGTGCTGGCCTTGCTGGCCCTACTGATTAGGCTGGCCCTGCTGGCCCTAGGGGTGTAAACGGGTCGGGTCTGGATCGGGTCTGGGTATATCCAGATCCGATCCGGGTATATTTTTAACGGATCGGGTCTTACCCGATTACCCGACGGGTCTCAGAAAATGGATCCAGACCCGGATCCGTTAAGGACCCGGAGACCCGACCCGAATACCCGACCCGATTATATATATATATATAAACTGTTTATATATATAAATAAAACTGTTATTATATAAATATAACTTATATTTATATCAAAACAGTTTTATATAAAAACAATATAAAAACTGTTTTTATATATATATATAAGTTATATATAAATATAACTTATATATATATATATATATAAATAGTTTTTATATAAAATAAAACTGTTTTTATATAAATATATAACTTATATATATATATATATATATATATATATATATATATATATATATATATATATATATATATATATATATATATATATATGTATGTAAAACTGTTTTTATATGTAACTTATATATATGTAGATATATATGTATGTAAAACTATTATATATATATATATAAGTTAGTTAGTTATATATTTAGTAACTATATGTAAGACTATATATATATATAATATTATATATAAATATATATTTATTATATTATATATATACCCATTCGGGTCGGGTCCTTATCGGATCGGAGCCATGTATATCCAGATCCGATCCATTAACTAATCGGGTAATCGGGTAATCGGATAATCGGGTCTATAAAATTTGCTCAGATCCGTTAATTTAGGTCGGGTCCGGATCGGGTCCGGGTCCAGACCCGGTCCATTGACAGCCCTAGCTGGCCCTGCTTATAACCCCCAAATCCCTGCCTGGAATCGCCTGAACGGAATCGCTTAGCAGGGTCCCCCTGATTGGAACTCTGCTCGTGCTGATGAGTCTGTCCATAAGATGGTGCCCCACTGGCACTATTACCCCCGGTCCTGCCCTGCTGGCTAGACTCTCCTGCTCTCTTGATTCCCTGAAGATGGAAGCAGTGATCCTGGCAATGTAGCAACGCGGCATTGAGTACATCAGTGAAAGTACTCAGGGATAAATTCCCAATAAGGTGCTGACGGATCCTCCAAGCTAACCCGTCGACAAACAGCATAACCTTCTTTCTCTCAGTAGGTGCCTCATCTAGCACAATGGTGAGAAGTCTCGTGAACTCCTCCTCATACTCCGCTACGGTAAGACTCTCCTGCTTCAGATTCAGTAATCTCCGCCTCATCTCAGTCTGCACGGCGGATGGAAAATACTTGCGGTCAAACCGCTCCCAAAATGACTGAATAGGGATCGTGTCCCTCTCCTCCAATGTGGTAGTGGATTCCCACCACTGCAAAGCGGCTCCCACCAGCTTAAAGGAAGCCAATAACTGCTTCTGCACGTCGGTGCACTCATACATACGGAGATGCCGCTGGATGTCTTTCTTCCATTGGCTAACTGTGACAATATCGGAGCTACCAGAGAACTCAGGGGGATGCGCTTTCTGAAAAGAATCCCGAACCCTCTCCCATGCAGATGGAAGCTGTGTTGGTACTGGCGCCACTGCTTGAACCTGGGGTGGATCCTGCTGAACCACCGCTAGTGCAGCATTCACCGCCTGAGCAACAATGGCGGCTACTTCATTTGCATTCATTGTGCCTTGTGCCGGAACTGCTGGCTGCTCGGCCTGGGCACACCTATCCTTCGGAGCAAGTCTCGGAGGCATCCGAAACGTGAAGAAGTTTATTAGTCTACAGTCATTATCAAATCTCAAATAGCTGAAGACATAAATTTGAAAGCAAGAATACAACCATCCTATAATAGGGCTCTATAGCAATAACGTTAAGCTGAAAGCAAAATAAGCCGTAAAGATCCTATGGACACTAGAACCTGATGCTCTGATACCACCTGTGACACCCCGCCTAATTAAATACCGGGCGATCACTCCTTTATTAAATTAAATCAAGGTGAACAGTTGGTCCATTCTTAGCATCACTGTCGAAAAATAAATTTTTCCAATTTAACACCCTAATTAATTAAGCTAAATGTCAAAACCATTTTCATACACACTTTCCAAATTTTATTTAAAGAAAAATCATTTATTTTATTAACAACATTCAATAAGTAAGAATCACACCATATTAAATTCTACAACATAATCCAATTAATTTAATACATTCGTCAATCGAATGTCAACATACGAAATCTAAAGTCACACATCCAAACTGAATAAATCCCATAGTAACAATACTGGAAATAACTGAAATACAAATGTCCAATAACAACAGAATAATGGAAAGAGCTACACATGCCCAACTAGATGAAAGTACTAAGAGTGGGTCCGAATGAACGAAGTCGTCTAATCAAGAGACCTGCAACTCCCACCTAAGCTGCAGCGCGTTCCTTCCAAGAGATCCTAAGAAAGACGCCCCTGTGGCTGGGCACCTGTAATACATACATATATATACAAGAGAGAGAGAGGAAAAACGGGTCAGAGCCCGATAGTGTGTATGATTCAAAATTCATTTAGCAAGTATTTAAATTGATATAGGCCAATGCAACAACATATTAGTACGACACTCTCTTGAGAAATTTTCACCTCTCTTCTAATGTGCACACCTATCGCACTAACCTTCCCAACGGTTTATCCTATCATTTTATCACACTAACCTTTCCAACAATTTAGCTTATCTCAAATTACTCATAAGATTTCAAAACCAAACAATATCATTGTTTAAAAAGATACTTCCAATTAGTAGCACAACTCTCGTTTTAGCTTCATTAATTTATAAAGTTTCCCAGTGTCATATTATGCTTTTCAAACAAGTATTTCCGATTTATAATCCAGAATTATTTCTCACTTACCATATCACAGCAACAGTTTAAATTTCCCAAATTTCAGATATATATATTAAGCACTCGTATAATATATACATTCTAACATCACCAACATACAAACTATGGTGCAGGCATATTCTGCTATCCAATCCCCGTATCGCTCACACTAAGGGGTATACAAGTTCGGAATCACTCTCGAACTGTATCAACATATATACACAAACAAGATTGAGACGAAGCATAGATTCCAAGTCTCTAAGAGGTAAGTACATACCCTCACGTCTCTTAGGACCGTATGAACTATCATTTCGATAGCCTGTACCAAGGATATCTATCTCCTAGGGTATGACTCAGTATCCCCCATAAGGCAACACAGGATAAGATCGTCCCAGCGCGGTAACCTCAGGGATAGCAAGTAGCGCGGGCATGGTTTTCACACGTACATAATATATGCATACACAATCATATAAATATACCCCTTGTTATCGTATCAGTATAGGTTTCTCTCATCACCCATAATTACAATATTTATCCTTAATTTTCCCATTAAGTATTTCGTATAAGGGTTCGTCTCTAACCTTAACTCGAAGGGCTTTTCCCATTTACTACGTGACACTCGTGGGCTCTAACTTCCCAAGTATAAAATTCAGTAAGTATTCTCTTAAGGTTCCAACGTAACTCTCTTACGCACCTCTCCTTTTAATACATAAATTCATCGACCCTTAAGTAATTATCCCAAAATGCAAATCCTCGTCTCACATTAAAAGTCCCCAATATTTATTCATATGACATACTGGTCTCCCGTATCTCCCAAAACATTCTATTAAGGATGCCCAAGAATTATTTCATGAAAAATTAAATTTAACTCATTTAATAAGGGAAATAGGAGTCTGCCAGGAGGGGTCAATTGATCGAGGTTTGGGGCTCGATCGATCGATCAAGCAGGTATTTTGATTTCTGCAGAATTGCAGTTACGGGTTCTACTATCTATCTTCATCCAAATCCATATTTTTCGATCCAAAACGTCTCAAAAATTCTACCACTAACATCCTAACATGATATGATACACATTCTACGTAAAGCATGTCAATTTACGTCACTAAACATGGATTAATCATGCCGAAATTCATTTAAAACTCAAGAACCCTAAAAATCTCTAACTCATGATTCTAATCTGTTTTATCCCAGAATTTCTTTCTTATTTACACCAAAATTTCGTGGATTATCTTTCTACATCACAAAAGACTTCCAGAATAAGGTTTAAGTCTTTACTACATGCAAATTCCTATCACAATTTGGGTTTTCTTCCATATATTTCATCTCTAATCATTCCTAAACTAATATGGAAATTGCACCAACGAAACAATAAAGATAAACACTTGCTTGGGATTTTCAGAAGTCTGGATTTCGGCTGATTTTGGTGTGGTTGCGTTCCCCTTCTCGCGATCTACGCGTTGGTGGTGGCGGCGGTGCAAACCGTTGAGTTTTGAGCCTTGGAATTGCTTGAGAGCTCTCTCCTCTCTTCTCCAATGGTCGTTCTAGGTTTTGGGTATTCTAACCCTAGGTGACAACCTCAATATCAGATATAGCTCCTCTAATTTTCGTGGGTTTAGTTACCCAAAAATGTGAAATGACCAAAATGCCCTCCCGGGTTACTAATTAGGCCTAAAAACGCCCTGAGACCCAAACTACACCCCTGGGTACACTTTTCTGACTATCTTGACCCTTCCGGACGCGTTGGCGCACTCAAAATGACCATACGGGCAACTTATAAAATATTCACTTTTTATTTATCAAAATTTAGTCCCGACGCGACACGAGCACGTCCCGACTTAAATTTCCGAAATTGTCATTTAACTCACTCATGACATTCAATATAACCAATATAATATATTACTTTGCTCATTAGTAATATTCAACAAATTTCCCATAATTACTAACTCTCGTCACGTTAATAATTATAACATAATTAATTTTCGGATTTTTATTAAATAATTCACTCACATTAAATTTAATAAATCCCCAAATTAATATAGCATAAAAATACGGGGTATTACATTAATAAACCTCCTATAATATCCAGCCAAACCCAGAAAACTCCTCACCTCAGTCACATTATTGGGTCTCTCCCATTTTACAAAAGCTTCTACCTTTTTAGGATCAACACATTCAAAATAGTTTTGAGTTGATTTTCATGTTCAACCATATCACGTCAGTGAATCAGAATATCATTAATAAAAACTATCACAAATGAATCCACAAAAGGACGTAATACCCTATTTATAAGATCCATAAATACAGCTGGAGCATTAGTCACCCCTAAAGGCATCACCAAAACTCAAAATGTCCATACCAAGTACGTAAAGAAATTTTATAAATATCATTCTCCTTGACCCTCAACTGATGATAACCCGACCGCAAGTCTATTTTTTGAAAACACTTTAAAACCCTACAACTAATCGAATAAATCATCTATACGAGGTAAAGGATACTTGTTCCTAATTTAGCTTTACTCAGTTGCCCATAATCAATACACAAACACATAGTACCATATTTATTTTCACAAATAAAACTGGTTCACCCCATGGGGATACACTAGGCTATATGAACCTCCTATCAAGTAAATCCTGCAACTGAACCTTGATTTCTTTTAACTCAATAGGTGTCATTTTATACGGTGCCATAGAAATATGGTTTGTCCTTGGTGCTAATTTAATACTAAATTCAACTTCTTTTTCAAGAGGTAACCCGGGAAACTTACTAGGAAAACCCCCTAGAACATCCCGTACAATAGAAACATTGATTAATTATAAAGCCCCTTCCTAGTGTCAATAAAATATGCAATAAAACCCTCATAACCCTAACAATTTCCTCATCTACATAGCAGAAATAATGCAACTAGGAAAAAATTTCCTTTCCCCCCTTACAAATTTAAATTCAAACTCGCCAGACATTTTAAAAATAACTTCTTTACGAAAATAATCTATAGATGCATGATATTTAGATAACCAATCCATTTCTAAAATTATGTTAAAAATCATATATATTCAATAGAAGTAAGTCTATAACTGTATCTCTAACCCCCACAGTCAAAACATAATCACGAAAAACATATTCAACTACAATCATATCCCCCATAGGCATAGAAATACCCAACCCCACATCTAAACGAGTACATGGTCTATTTAGATATATAGCCAAAAGGCATAACCCAAAATTCGTAGGAACCATATCTCGTTAAGAAGGCAGTCTTCAAGACATCCTCTTCCCTGATACGCAACTGATGGTATCCCGATCGTAAATCAATCTTTGAGAAGAAAGAAGCTCCTCTCAGCTGGTCGAATAAGTCATCGATTCGGGGCAACAGATACTTATTTCGTATCGTGACCTTATTCAACTCCCGGTAATCTACACACAATCTCAACGATCCATCCCTCTTCTTTACAAATAACACAGGGGCACCCCACGGCGAAGTACTCCTCCGGATAAACCCCTGACCCAACAACTGCTCAATCCAGTCCCATAACTCTCTCATCTCAGCCGGAGCCATACTGTAAGGTGCGCGGGCAATAGGTCGAGTGCCCGGCGTCAAATCAATCACAAAATCTATCTCTCTACTTGGAGGTAGTCCAGGTATACCCTGAAATACATCAGCGAACTCACTAACAACGGGTATCGAATCAAGTGGTATCACCACTTCCTTAGAGGTCTCCTCCTCTATGTAGTACAAGTGGGTGGACGATCCTCCCTCAGGACGAGGCATCGCCACCAAAAACATCTCCTGCCCGAGAATGGCAAAGATAATACTCCTACTAAAACATTCAATCATGGCTCGATATGCAACTAGCCAATCCATACCAATAATGGCATCATACTCGGTCATCTCTAATACTAACATATCAGCGGGTAAAGTAAACCTCCCGATCTCTATACCCACACCTCTACACATAAGCGAAATCATGGAACCCCTACTCAACGGTGAGTCTACACAAGTAGCGGTGCTCTATGCGGTGTCTAACAGCCCAATGGTGCGTGCAAATCTCATAGCAATAAAACAGTGTGTAGCCCCCGTGTCAAACAAAATACGCCCCAGAGTCCCCTGAATAGAGAACATACCCTCAATGGCTGGTGGATCCTGTGGGGCTGCGACCTGCTGGAGCTGATACACTCTCCCATACTGAAGCTGCCCCTGCGGAACTGGGACTGCTGGAATGGGTGGTAATGCTGCTATCTGTGGTGCTGGGAGGGTGGCGGGAAACATAGGCCTCTGTGGCTCGTGTCGAGCACCCTGCTGCTGCTGTGGGGCCCTGCCCTTATCAGGAAAGTCCTGATGTTTGTGGCCAATCTTACCACAAATGAAACACTTTCCTTGGAAGTTTCCCTCTCGCTGCCCCTGCTGACCACGACCCTGGTGACCGTTACCATTTCTGCTCTGGCCTTGCTGACCCTGCTGAAACTGCTGTTGGTCATTCTGACCCTGCTGGCCCTGATGGCCGTTCGGACCCTGATGGCCCTGCCTAAAACCTCTCTGTCCGTGCCTGAAGTTCCCCGATCTGAACCTCTTATGATCCCCCTGCTGGGAACCCTAGTCACCCTGCCTATGTCCCTGAGCAGATTGTGCCCCACTGGCACCGTTTCCTCCAGTCCTGCCCTGATGGCTGGACTCTCCTGATCTCTTGCTCTCAGCCATGTGAAAGCGATGATCCTGGCAGTGTAACAGTGCAGGGTTAACCACGTCAGAATAAGTGGCCAACGAGAGGTTCCCCAACAAATGCTGACGGATCCTCCATGTCAATCCATCGGTGAACTTCTGGATCTTCTTCTCTTCTGTCGGTATCTCATCCGGAACAATATTCAGCAAATTAGTGAATTCGGCCTCATACTCGGCCACAGTCTTTCCCTCCTGCTTGAGGCTCATTAACTTCCTTCTCATCTCCGTGTGAACAGCTGACAGAAAATACTTGCGGTCGAACCGCACCCAAAACTCCTGTATAGTGAGAGTATCTCTCTCCTCTGCGGTGGTAATAGACTCCCACCACTGCAATGCAGCTCCCACTAGCTTGAAAGTAGCTAGTATCTGCCTCTGAACATCGGTGCACTCATACATCCTCAAGTGCCTCTGAATATCTTTCCTCCACTGACTAGATACTACAACATCGGAGCTACCTGCGAACTCCGGAGGGTGTGCTTTCTGAAAAGCATCACGAACGCATTCCCAAGTAGACGGGAATGCATGTGCTTGAACTGGCGCGGCTACTGGCGCCTGGGGTGGTGCCTGATGTACAACGGCTAGGGCGGCATTCACCGCTTGGGCTACAATAGCTGCAACCTCGGCGGCATTCATGGTGCCCTGTGATGGTACTGGCTCTGGCTCTGGCTCTGGCTGTGCATCCCTAGGAACTCGCTGCGCACGTCGTGGAGGCATCTGAAATGAGAGTAAAGTCTATAAGTTCGCAGTTATAAACTTAAAACAGCTGAAGAGCGAAGTATACATAAAAGAATACAACAGTCCTAAAATATAGGGCTCTACATTAAAAGAAAGCTCAGCGGAAACATAATAAGCCGTACAGATCCTAAAGGTCACTAGAACCTGATGCTCTGATACCACCTGTGACACGCCGACTAATTAAATACCGGGTAGCTACTCGTTTATTATATTAATACAAAATGCCAAGTTGGTTCAGTTAATAGCATCATTGTCGAAAACATTTTTATAATTACTAACCACCTAGTATTTAAAAAGTGAGTTGCCAAATTTTAAGTCAACTCTGATTAACATGAAATAAAAGAATTATGAAAGAATAACATAACCATTCACCATAAAGAAGCAATATAATAACCAACAAATAATAATAAGTCTGGAGGAAATACTCCTCACAACAATCCCAAAATGGAAATAAATAAAACAAGTCTGCATCCTGAATTAAGTACAAACCAAAGTCTGAATAACTGAAATATAAAATGTCTCTAAAGAAATGGGCGACATGCCCTATAATGATGAAACTGAATATGGAGTCAAGACTAGAAAAGAGGCGTCTACTAGCAAAGCCCTGTAACTTCCACAACAGCTACAGCTCGTCACCTGAATAAAGATCCTATGCATGGTGTCCTTGTGGCTGGGCACCTAAAAAGGTTTTTACAAAAATAGATTTGAAAGCAAACGGGTCAGAGCCCGAAAGTGGAGAGTATTTTAAAAACAACAAGTGCTTTAATAACATTTAAAACAATGAATGCAAAATACATGTTAGGACGTGCTCTCACATGAAATACTCACCTCTCGTCTAACTGTGCACTCCTAACGTTCCTGTACCCATTCATGTGTTATTTATATCTAACTAAACCATCATAACTTCTAACCCAACTACTCGATTCACAATATGAATTCCCAATGTTATCACTTAAATAGATAACTTTACTTGAACTCGAATTCTCAATTATTAGCATTACCGTTTACTGGAGGTTATCCCCTTATTTATCTTCTCAAGGAGTTACTATAAATGATTCTCATAAATAAACATAACAATTCCTTTTCATTTAACCGTATATTATTCACATCATAAATATACCATATAAGCACCCCGAGGCTAAGCTGCGGTGCACACATACTCTGCTATCCATCCCGGTACATCACGTACATAAGGATTACAAATTCCGAATCTCTCAGGAATTGTTAGAATAAGCACAACACACAAAAATGGAGGCGAACATAATTCAACATATCCATGGGTCACGTACATACCTACGCTCCATAGTCAGCTGACTTATTAACTCACAAATAAGTCATTCTAGTATTATGTTCTTAAGGTACCAATCTAAATCCGGGCACACAAAGATTAGATGGCCCTAAGCGAACGTAAACCTCCCATGATAGCAAGTATGGTAGGTATGTCATACACATAAAATCATATACTAAGCATTCGCACATCTTAGATGTCTCAATATTAATAAAGGTATATTCTACATCCTTATACCATTATTCCAGTTTTATACATTTTAAGTCTTCCGATAATATAAAATGTAGACTGTCGACACATCTCACGTCATAGTTTCTTGTACTTAAAACCTATCTCAAAGGGATTATTAAGTTTCCTATTATTCCAACATATAACATCATTATTCTTAAGGTCCTTACTTCTGCCCCAAACCTCATTTCATCAATTTATTCAAATTTACTCTTTTAACCCTAATATTATCTCACTCATCGAGTTTCATTAGCTTTTAGAATAATTCCTCAAATTGAATTCTAATTAAGGTCCAAATTTTATAACCATGCCTATTGGTCTTCCTTAAGTCTAAGGATATTCATAAAGTCTCCAATGATAATTTCTAAGGGTTAACATCATTAAAATTTAACTAGGGAAATTTTTACTCATTCTGGGAAGGTCGATCGATCGACCTTGAACCTCGATCGATCGATGGTGGTCGACCGATCGACTGATGAATGTCGATCGATCGATCGCACCAGGTAGGCTACGGACTGCTTCGTTTTGCAGTCCTCAAATCATCCCAAAACTCCATTATAATGCATGAAACTCTAATATAAAGTTATAATATCATCAAACAACCATCCTACAACATTGTTAACGTTCTAAAACCAATAATTCATCAACCAAGGGCTTTATTTGGATCAAAACTATATCAAGAACCCTAGTTTTCTATTTCTTTCAAGAACATTAATAAATCTCTTCTTAAATCCGTTTTTAGATCATCAAGGGTTAAATTTTGAATTCATAATTCGTCCAGAATATGTCTACATGCAATTCCTAACATAGTTCATAGTTTTAATCCTCAAATTCATGGGTCTATATCAATCTTCCAAGATAAAATTCGATAATTACCTAAACATGGAAGAACACATTCATGGAATTAATTGTAACTAAATCACTTGCCTTATGTTCCAGATTTGTTGTTGGTTGAAGATGGTTGAATTCCTCTCTCTCTCTCTCTCTCTGCAGAATTCTTCTCTCTCTCTCTCTCTCTCTCTACAAGCTCTTCTCACAAGATGACAATGGAGGTGGGGGTTGGTTTTTGGCAAGTTAGAAACAGTTTCTTAACTTCTCCCGCAGCCCACTACTTAGATTGGGGTTGGAAATGGGTTAGTGGGTTTAATGATAAGTTGTAATTAAAGTCTGATTTTCGTGGGTTTTAATTTCCAAATTTCCGAAATTACCAAACTACCCTTTTGGGTTGCCGGTTTGGCCTAAAAATGCCCCGGGACCCAAACTAAACCCCCGGCTAGTGTTTTCTAACTATTTCGACCCTTCCGAACTCGTTGGCGCACTCAAAATGACCATATGGTTGATAAAATAAAAATTCACTTTTTAATTCAAATAATTACATTCCTAACGCGACTGTCACGCGCGTCCCAACAAAATTTTCCAAATTGCCGTATTTCTATCTCGCGACAATTTTAATATTCTCAATATTCATATATTGCCATATATACGCATTATAATCAAATACCAACTCACATCTCGTTAGTATTTTAACTGGATTAATTCTCAATTAATTCACATTTAATTTAATTAATCCCATAAATAAATATCGATAAAAATGCGGGGTATTACATACTTCCCCCCTAATAACATAATTTCATCCCGAAATTCGGAACTAAAAAGTACCTGGTAAAAACAACTCTGGATAACGTTCGCGCATCTCATCCTCGCGCTCCCATGTGGACTCTTCGGCATTATGATGCCGCCACTGAACACGTACTAACGGAACTATCTTTGACCGCAGTTTCTGCTCACTTCGGTCCAAAATAGCAATCGGCCCCTCCTCGTAGGAGCTATCGGACTGGAGATCGATGTCCTCCAAGGCAATGTGAGAATGAGCCAAATCATCTCTAAGATATTTCCTTAGCGAGGAAATATGAAACACATCATGAATCCTGTGTAAATGCTCCGGTAACCCAAGTCTATACGCAACAGACCCAATCCGCTCGATGATAGGAAATGGTCCCACGTATCTCGGTGCCAACTTCCCCTTCTTCCCAAATCGCATAATCCCCTTCATAGGAGATACTCTGAGTAAAACCTGGTCCCCCACTTGGAACTCCCTGAAGAACCTCTTCGCATCAACGTAGCTCTTCTGCCGATCCTGAGCTACCCGAATGCGACCCCGTATCAATTCTATCCTCGCCGAAGTATCCTGAATCACTTCCGGCCCAAGTAGTTTGTCGTCCCCCACCTCCAACCAACATGCTGGGGAACGGCAAGGTCTACCGTACAACGCCTCGAATGGAGCCATGCCAATGGTGAACTGGTAGGAGTTGTTGTAAACAAACTCCACCAGTGGAAGGTACTGCTCCCATCCACCCCCAAAATCAACGATGCACATACGCAACATGTCCTCCAACATCTGGTTTGTACGCTCGGTTTGCCCATCGGTCTGCAGATGATAAGCCGTACTCAACCGCAATTCTGTGCCCATGGCCTCCTGAAAACTTTCCCAAAACCGTGAAACGGATATCTTGTCTCTATCAGACACGATATTTAGGGGCACACCGTGAAGTCTCACTATTTCTGCAATAAAGAGCTGGGCATACTGTCCCGTAGTGTAGTATGTCCTTACGGGTAGAAAATGGCGACTTTGGTCAACCTTTCCACAATTACCCAAATGGAGTCGTGACCTCTCTGTGACGTAGGCAACCCCGTGATAAAATCCATGGAGATGCTCTCCCACATCCACATCGGGACCTCTAATGGTTGTAGAAGTCCTGTCGGTCTCTGATGATCCACTTTTACCAGCTGACAAGTGGCGCATTTAGAAATAAACACGGCAATATCTCTCTTCATCCCTCTCCACCAATACTGACGTCTCATATCTTGGTACATTTTGTCCCCACCGGGATGTACCACGAACCGTGAGCCGTGCGACTCTGCCATCACCTCGTGTCGCAATTCCTCCCCTTCCGGAACTACCAGTCTCCCATTGAAACGTAATCCCCCGTCTGAGCTAACGGTATAGGACTCGGCTCCCTCTGCTAGCAATCGAACTATCTGCTCCTGACATAACGAGTCATTTGCCTGGGCCTTTACCACCTTCGTGATAATCTGCGGTGTAATAGTCATCACAGACATGAACGATCGGGCCACTGCATCCTGGTGTCCCACCACTTAGCCTTCCACACCCTTGCCACCTCATCCACTGGTCTACGGCTCAACGCGTCTGCTACCACGTTAGCCTTCCCCGGGTGATATTGGATATCGAACTGATAATCCTTCACAAACTCAAGCCACCTTCGCTGCCGCATATTCAACTCCTTTTGCGTGAATAGGTACTGTAGGGACTTGTGGTCTGTGAACAATCGAAACTTCTCCCCCAAAAGATAATATCTCCAAATCCGAAGGGCAAATACCACTGCCGCTAACTCCAAGTCATGGGTGGGGTAATTCTTCTCGTGAGGCTTAAGCTTACGGGAAGCATAAGCTATGGCCTGACTCTCCTGCTGCAATACACCTCCAAGTCCTTGTAAGGACGCATCGGTGTAAACTAGGTACTCAACTCCCGGTCTCGGCAATGCTAACACAGGTGCTGAGGTCAATTTGTCCTTCAACTCATCGAATGCCAACTGACAGGCATCACTCCAGATGAATGGCACACCCTTACGAGTCAGATGTGTCATGGGACCCGCTATCTTGGAGAAACCCTGAATAAACCTCCTGTAGTATCCTGCTAACCCCAAGAAACTACGGATCTCAGTCGGTGTCGTGGGTTGTCCCCACTCCCTCACTGCAGATACCTTCCTCGGATCAACAGATATCCCCCGGTCGGAAATAATATGCCCCAAAAACTAAACCTCCTTCAGCCAAAACCCACACTTCTCATACTTTGCATACAGCTCGTTCTGACGTAACGTCTGCAAAACCTGCCTCAAATGTTCGGCGTGCTCCTCCTCTGTCTGGGAGTAAACCAGAATGTCATCAATGAAGACAATGACGAACTGGTCCAGGAACACTCTCAACACCCTATTCATTAAGTCCATAAACACGACTGGAGCGTTGGTCAATCCAAAAGGCATAACCCGAAATTCATAGGAACCATATCTCGTTAAGAAGGCAGTCTTCGAGACGTCCTCTTCCCTGATACGCAACTGATGGTATCCCGATCGCAAATCAATCTTTGAGAAGAAAGAAGCTCCTCTCAGCTGGTCGAATAAGTCATCGATTCGGGGCAATGGATACTTATTCCGTATCGTGACCTTATTCAACTCCCGGTAATCTACACATAATCTCAACGATCCATCCCTCTTCTTTACAAATAACACAGGGGCACCCCACGGCGAAGTACTCCTCCGGATAAACCCCTGACCCAACAACTGCTCAATCTGGTCCCATAACTCTCTCATCTCAGCCGGAGCCATACGGTAAGGTGCGCGGGCAATAGGCCGAGTGCCCGACGTCAAATCACTCACAAAATCTATCTCTCTACTCGGAGGTAGTCCAGGTATATCCTGAAATACATCAGCAAACTCACTAACAACGGGTATCGAATCAAGTGGTATCACCACTTCCTTAGAGGTCTCCTCCTCTATGTAGTACAAGTGGGTGGACGATCCTCCCTCAGGACGAGGCATCGCGACCAAAAACATCTCCTGCCCGAGAATGGCAAAGATAATACTCCTACTAAAACAGTCAATCATGGCTCGGTACGCAACTAGCCAATCCATACCAATAATGACATCATACTCGGTCATCTCTAATACTAACATATCAGCGGGTAAAGTAAACCTCCCGATCTCTATACCCACACCTTTACACATAAGCGAAATCATGGAACCCCTACTCAACGGTGAGTCTACACAAGTAGCGGTGCTCTCTGCAGTGTCTAACAACCCAATGGTGCGTGCAAATCTCATAGCAATAAAATAGTGTGTAGCCCCCGTGTCAAACAAAATACGCCCCAGAGTCCCCTGAATAGAGAACATACCCTCAATGGCTGGTGGATCCTGTGGGGCTGCGACCTACTGGAGCTGATACACTCTCCCATACTGAAGTTGCCCCTGCTGAACTGGGACTACTAGAATGGGTGGTAATGCTTCCATCTGTGGTGCTGGGAGGGCGGCGGGAAACATAGGCCTCTGTGGCTCGTGTCGAGCACCCTGCTGCTGCTGCTGTGGGGCCCTGCCCTTATCAGGACAGTCCTGACGTTTGTGGCCAATCTTACCACAAATGAAACATTTCCCTTGGAAGTTTCCCCCTCGCTGCCCCTGCTGACCACGGCCCTGGTGACCGTTACCATTTCTGCTCTGGCCTTGCTGGCCCTGCTGAAACTATTATTGGCCGTTCTGACCCTGCTGGCCCTGATGGCCGTTCGGACCCTGATGGCCCTGCCTAAAACCTCTTTGTCCGTGCCTGAAGTTCCCCGATCTGAACCTCTTATGATCCCCCTGCTGGGAACCCTAGTCACCCTGCCTCTGTCCCTGAGCAGATTATGCCCCACTGGCACCGTTTCTTCCAGTCCTGCCCTGATGGCTGGACTCTTCTGATCTCTTGCTCTCAGCCATGTGAAAGCGATGATCCTGGCAGTGTAACAGTGCAGGGTTAACCACGTCAGAATAAGTGGCCAACGAGAGGTTCCCTAATAAATGCTGACGGATTCTCCATGTCAATCCATCGGTGAACTTCTGGATCTTCTTCTCTTCTGTCGGTATCTCATCCGGAACAATATTCAGCAAATTAGTGAATTCGGCCTCATACTCGGCCACAGTCTTTCCCTCCTGCTTGAGGCTCATTAACTTCCTTCTCATCTCCATGTGAACAGCTGACGGAAAATACTTGCGGTCGAATCGCATCCAAAAATCATGTATAGTGAGAGTATCTCTCTCCTCTGCGGTGGTAATAGACTCCCACCACTGCAATACAGCTCCCACTAGCTTGAAAGTAGCTAGTATCTGCCTCTGAACATCGGTGCACTCATACATCCTCAAGTGACTCTGAATATCTTTCCTCCACTGACTAGATACTACAACATCGGAGCTACCTGCGAACTCCGGAGGGTGTGCTTTCTGAAAAGCATCACGAACGCGTTCCCAAGCAGACGAGAATGCATGTGCCTGAACTGGCGCGGCTACTGGCGCCTGGGGTGGTGCCTGCTGTTCAACGGCTAGGGCGGCATTTACCGCTTGGGCTACAACAGCTGCAACCTCGGCGGCATTCATGGTGCCATGTACTGGTACTGGCTGTGGCTCTGGCTGTGCATCCCTAGGAACTCGCTGCGCACGTCGTGGAGGCATCTGAAATGAGAGTAAAGTCTATAAGTTCGCAGTTATAAACTTAAAATAGTTGAAGAGCGAAGCATACATAAAAGAATACAACAGTCCTAAAATATAGGGCTCTACATCAAAGAAAGCTCAGCGAAAATATAATAAGCCGTACAGATCCTAAAGGACACTAGAACCTGATGCTCTGATACCACCTATGACACCCCGACTAATTAAATACCGGGTAGCTACTCCTTTATTATATTAATACAAAATGCCAAGTTGGTTCAGTTAATAGCATCACTGTCGAAAACATTTTTATAATTACTAACCACCTAGTATTTAAAAAGTGAGTTGCTAAATTTTAAGTTAACTCTGATTAACATGCAATAAAAGAATTATGAAAGAATAACATAACCATTCACCATAAAGAAGCAATAGAATAACCAACAAATAATAATAAGTCTGGAGGAAATACTCCTCACAACAATCCCAAAATGGAAATAAATAAAACAAGTCTGCATCCTGAATTAAGTACAAACCAAAGTCTGAATAACTGAAATATAAAATGTCTCTAAAGAAATGGGCGACATGCCCTATAATGATGAAACTGAATATGGAGTCAAGACTAGAAAAGAGACGTCTACTAGCAAAGCCCTGTAACTTCCACAACAGCTACAACTCGTCACCTGAATAAAGATCCTATGCATGGTGTCCTTGTGGCTGGGCACCTAAAAAGGTTTTTACAAAAATAGATTTGAAAGCAAACGGGTCAGAGCCCGAAAGTGGAGAGTATTTTAAAAACAACAAGTGCTTTAATAACATTTAAAACAATGAATGCAAAATACATGTTAGGACGTGCTCTCACATGAAATACTCACCTCTCGTCTAACTGTGCACTCCTAACGTTCCTGTACCCATTCATGTGTTATTTATATCTAACTAAACCATCATAAGATCTAACCCAACTACTCGATTCACAATATGAATTCCCAATGTTATCACTTAAATAGATAACTTTACTTGAACTCGGATTCTCAATTATTAGCATTACCGTTTACTGGAGGTTATCCCCTTATTTATCTTCTCAAGGAGTTACTATAAATGATTCTCATAAATAAACATAACAATTCCTTTTAATTTAACCGTATATTATTCACATCATAAATATACAATATAAGCACCCCGAGGCTAAGCTGCGGTGCACACATACTCTGCTATCCATCCCGGTACATCACGTACATAAGGATTACAAATTCCGAATCTCTCAGGAATTGTTAGAATAAGCACAACACACAAAAATGGAGGCGAACATAATTCAACATATCCATGGGTCACGTACATACCTACGCTCCATAGTTAGCTGACGTATTAACTCACAAATAAGTCATTCTAGTATTATGTTCTTAAGGTACCAATCTATATCCGGGCACACAAAGATTAGATGGCCCTAAGCGAACGTAAACCTCCCGGGATAGCAAGTATGGTAGGTATGTCATACACATAAAATCATATACTAAGCATTCGCACATCTTAGATGTCTCAATATTAATAAAGGTACATTCTACATCCTTATACCATTATTCCAGTTTTATACATTTTAAGTCTTCCGATAATATAAAATGTAGACTGTCGACACATCTCACGTCATAGTTTCTTGTACTTAAAACCTATCTCAAAGGGATTATTAAGTTTCCTATTATTCCAACATATAACATCATTATTCTTAAGGTCCTTACTTCTGCCCCAAACCTCATTTCATCAATTTATTCAAATTTACTCTTTTAACCCTAATATTATCTCACTCATCGAGTTTCATTAGCTTTTAGAATAATTCCTCAAATTGAATTCTAATTAAGGTCCAAATTTTATAACCATACCTACTGGTCTTCCTTAAGTCTAAGGATATTCATAAAGTCTCCAATGATAATTTCTAAGGGTTAACATCATTAAAATTTAACTAGGGAAATTTTTACTCATTCTGGGAAGGTCGATCGATCGACCTTGAACCTCGATCGATCAATGGTGGTCGATCGATCGACTGATGAATGTCGATCGATCGATCGCACCAGGTAGGCTACGGACTGCTTCTTTTTGCAGTCCTCAAATCATACCAAAACTCCATTATAATGCATGAAACTCTAATATAACGTTATAATATCATCAAACAACCATCCTACAACATTGTTAACGTTCTAAAACCAATAATTCATCAACCTAGGGCTTTATTTGGATCAAAACTTTATCAAGAACCCTAGTTTTCTATTTCTTTCAAGAACATTAATAAATCTCTTCTTAAATCCGTTTTTAGATCATCAAGGGTTAAATTTTGAATTCATAATTCGTCCAGCATATGTGTACATGCAATTCCTAACATAGTTCATAGTTTTAATCCTCAAATTCATGGGTCTATATCAATCTTCCAAGACAAAATTCGATAATTACCTAAACATGGAAGAACACATTCATGGAATTAATTGTAACAAAATCACTTGACTTATGTTCCAGATTTGTTGTTGGTTGAAGATGGTTGAATTCCTCTGTCTCTCTCTCTACAGAATTTTCCTCTCTCTCTCTCTCTACAAGCTCTTCTCACAAGATGACAATGGAGGTGGGGGTTAGTTTTTGGCAAGTTAGAAATAATTTCTTAACTTCTCCCGTAGCCCACTACTTAGATTGGGGTTAGAAATGGGTTAGTGGGTTTAATGATAAGTTGTAATCAAAGTCTGATTTTCGTGGGTTTTAATTTCCAAATTTTCGAAATTACCAAACTACCCTTTTGGGTTGCCGGTTTGGCCTAAAAATGCCCCGGGACCCAAACTAAACCCCTGGCTAGTGTTTTCTGACTATTTCGACCCTTCCGGACTCGTTGGCGCACTCAAAATGACCATACGGTTGATAAAATAAAAATTCACTTTTTAATTCAAATAATTACATTCCTGACGCGACTGTCACGCGCGTCCCAACAAAATTTTCCAAATTGCCGTATTTCTATCTCGCGACAATTTTAATATTCTCAATATTTATATATTGCCATATATACGCATTATAATCAAATACCAACTCACATCTCGTTAGTATTTTATCCGGATTAATTCACATTTAATTTAATTAATCCCATAAATAAATATCGATAAAAATGCAGGGGATTACAGCCTAGTGAGGTATTAATTCCCTAAAAGGAAATAACAGTTCTTTATCAAATCTGTTGATATAAAATCCAAATAATCCTGGCCTGCTATGAAATAGCAATTCTATATCAAATCTCCAGATATAAAATCCAAACAATCCTTCCCTATAATGAAATGGCAATTATATATCAAATATGTGGATATATAATCCAAATAGTCCTGCCATGCTATGAAATAATAGTTTTATATCAAATCTGTGAACATGAAATTCAAACAATCTTGTCCTGCTATGAAATAACAATTTTATATCAAATTTGTGGATATGAAATCCAAACAATCCTGCCCGTTGGCAATAACAAATCCTGGAACATAAGTTCCAACAAATCCTTGTCATAAGACAAATCAAATCATTGGATCTTTGTCCAATTCCAATCCTGGATCATGAGACCCAAATAAATCTTGGATATTTTAATATCCAAACAAATCCTTAATACCGAAGTATTCAAACCAATCCTGGATCATAAGACCCAAACAAATTCTTGATATTTTAATTTCTAAAAAATCCTGAATACCGAAGTATTCAAACCAATCCTGGATCATAAGACCCAAATAAATCTTGAATACCGAAGTATTCAAACTAATCCTGGATCATAATACCCAAACAAATCCTGGATATTTTAATATCCAAACAAATCCTAAATACTGAAGTATTCAAACCAATCCAGGATCATAAGACCCAAATAAATCCTGGATATTTTAATATCCAAACAAATCCTGAATACCAAAATTTTTAAATAAATCTGCTCTGAGAGCTATATTCATATTTATATATGAAACAAATCATAAGTACACTCACCTTGTCAACTCATCAGGCTTTTCCTTTTCCTTTATCCACCACTTGTTCAATCGGTTCTTCTTTCTTTCCTATTATTCTTACATTATTAGTATCATCATAAGAATGTCAAAAATCCAAGGAATATCTCAAACATAACTCAATTTATAAGCATCATATGATTCTATTCAAATCATTTATCACAAGTGAAGTTCCATCCAAATTCATGTTAATTTATTTGACATATCCAAATCATAGACCAACATACATTCATTTCTCTTTGGTAATTAAATACCTATCACATTACGATTCTAATACAAAAGACGGCACACTATTTCAAGTTTTTTAGAGAAAAATATTTATATATGAAACAAATCATAAGTACACTCACCTTGTCAACTCATCAGGCTTTTCCTTTTCCTTTATCCACCACTTGTTCAATCGGTTCTTCTTTCTTTCCTATTATTCTTACATTATTAGTATCATCATAAGAATGTCAAAAATCCAAGGAATATCTCAAACATAACTCAATTTATAAGCATCATATGATTCTATTCAAATCATTTATCACAAGTGAAGTTCCATCCAAATTCATGTTAATTTATTTGACATATCCAAATCATAGACCAACATACATTCATTTCTCTTTGGTAATTAAATACCTATCACATTACGATTCTAATACAAAAGACGGCACACTATTTCAAGTTTTTTAGAGAAAAATATGCCCATTTCTTTATCACATAGGAAATCTACCCTATAGGCTCATCAATCGTTCAATCAACTTCTAGGAATTTTCATAATTTCGCTACATTATAACTTTCTATGATATTCCACCCAATATCAATAAACATATTGACTAATACAAAATTAAAGTTTCATAATGTTTAGAGTTCATTTGCTATGTCAAGCAAAACATCGAACACGTACTTACACTTTTAGAAAATATTTTATACCTGAATTCAAACTATCACCAAAGATTCATTTCTTGGTATTTTCACATAATTTTTGGATATGTTACACATATATGAGTCTATTGTAATTTTCAACCGGAATTATTCAATTCCAATAAATATACAAAAAGATATAGAAATTTGAATACACAAGGTTTCCAATCGAAGCAATATATATGATTTACACGTTCAACTTTGCTTAAACTCGCATCTACGCATATGTATACCTCAAGACATGGAAGTTTAGTAACAAAATGATAATTTCAATTATTCCAATAAATAATACCAAAAATATAACAAGATTTATGAGTAGAATTACCTTAGGGACTTTTACAGAATTTCCTATGATTTTTTCTCTAACTTCTCCTCGCCCTTTCTTCGTAAACTTCCCGGTTCTCTCCCCATAGGATAAAACTCTTCCATGGATGAAATATGCTGAAGGAGGAGATTATTTCAAGGGTTATAAGTCGGAATAAGGGCACCCCCTTGGTCCAATCAAAATATAACATGTGGTGCCATTTAAGACAAAATAACATTTAAGGTTAAATAACTACTTTACCCCCTATTGGTAAAAATACGATATCTTCTCACTAGAATGTCTGTTTGATGCACCATTTGTTGTGTTAAAAATCTAAATCACATATCTAAACTTATTTAGTTTTCACCTCAAGTCAGTTGTTATGTTATAAAGGTCAGAACTAGTCTCCAACATGAACATTCCTATTGAAAACTTCAAAATTTTATGTTTTTAACTAATTCGATATTTCATGATTTATGAAGGTAGAATTAGACTAAATATAACAACTTAACATTAAATATATTAATAAAACATTACCCATATCACATAATCTAAACATGATTCAAATATAATTAATCA
This sequence comes from Sambucus nigra, assembly GCA_949130495.1. Lineage (NCBI taxonomy): Eukaryota > Viridiplantae > Streptophyta > Magnoliopsida > Dipsacales > Adoxaceae > Sambucus > Sambucus nigra. The sequence continues at coordinate 539,641,044 of OX422214.1, read as the reverse complement.
TAATTATATTCGAGTTGTCACAATAAGAATGTTCAATTCTCTTATAATGTGATCATGGGCAGGGTAGGATTGAAGAAGTTTAAAGTTGTTCCTTCTAAAGTCAATCAATGCTTGAAGTTCCCGACCAACTTTGGAGTAGGTGTTGTAATGGGCGATCAGAAGGTATCCAAGGAATGTTATTACTCCTTTTCCGAGCAAGAAGATCTGGAAGAACTTAAGAAGAAGACCACTACTTACCAATTGGATATTATAGATCCCAATAGTGAATCTGAGGTTGTGGAAGCTACTGAGAGCATCATAATAGATGAAGATAATCCAGAAAGGACTACTCAAATAGGTTCAACACTAGATCATGTTCTTAAATAGGAACTAGTGATGTTGCTAACGCAGAGAAAGAATGTGTTATCTTGGAGCTATGAGGATATGCCTGGGATTTACCCCAACTTCCTTTGTCATGAGCTTAATGTCAACAAAGATGCTAAGACGATCAAACAGAGACGTAGAGTGTTCAGTCTCGAGAAGAATCAAGCTATCTAGGATGAGGTAGAGAAGCTTCAAAAAGATTATTTCAATGAAGATGTGAAGTATCCAAAGTGGTTGGCCAATGTCGTTATGGTAAAAAAGAAGAATAATAAGTGGAGAATGTGTGTAGATTTCATAGACCCGAGTAAAGCTTGACCAAATGATCATTTTCCTTTGCCCAGGATTGATCAAATGGTGGATGCTACATTGGGGCAAAAGTTGTTAAGCTTTATGGATGCCTATTCTGGTTATAACCAGGTCAAAATAAAGCTTGAAGATAGGGAAAGTACATCTTTCATTATTCCCCAAGGAACTTATTGTTATAATATGATGCCTTTTGGTCTTAAAAATGCAGGTACAACATATCAGAGGTTAGTGAACAAAGTCTTTGAAGATCAAATAGGCAAAAATATGGAGGTATATATGGATGATATGTTGACGAAGAGAAAGAAAGCTTCTGATCACATTACTGACCTAAGACAAACTTTTGAGAAGTTAGAAAAGCATCAAATGAAGCTCAATCCGACCAAATGCGTGTTTGGAATGCAAGAAGGGATGTTCCTCGGCTACATAGTTAATCAGAGGGGAACTGAGGCTAATCAAGATAAAATAAAAGCTTTAATTGGAATGCAATCATCGACTAGAAAGAAGGAAGTTCAAAAGCTCACTAGCGAGTAGCTGCTTTGAACAGACTTATGTCCCGAGTAACAGACAGATGTCTTCCATTTTGAGGTAATGGTAAATTTAATTACCATAGATTTAGGACCCTCCTGGATGGATCCCATCAGAGCACATATTGAGGAAGGAACTCTGCTAGCAGATCCTATAATGGCTAAAAATCTTAAGTATAAAATAGTGAGGTACGTATTGGACAAGGGTGTTCTATACAGAAGAGGGTTAACAACCACTTTACAACGTTGTGTTCACCTAACAGAGGTTCAAGATTTGATAGAAGAAGTTCATGAAGGGTCCTGTGGAGCTCACGTAATTAACACATTATGATACTACTGACCGACCATGAGGGCAAATTGCATGACCTTTGCGAAAAAGTGTGACAAGTGCCATAGGTTCTTTAACATTTATAAAACTCCACATGATACTCTAACTCCCATTACTTCACCTTGGCCGTTTGCTATATGGGGGATAGACTTGGTTGGGACATTATCGACCACCAGAGGAAGGTTCAAATACTTGGTCATCACTATGAATTACTTCACCAAATAGGTTGAGGCAGAACCATTGATGGATATGTCCTATGAGACGGTGTACTAGTTTATCTCGAAGAACATCATTTATAAATATGGTTTACTATATGCTTTTATCATCGACCATGGCACGCAGTTCGATGATGAAGAATTTGAAGCGTATTGTACCTATCCCAAGATCCAAAAGCTCCATTTTGCTTCAAGTCATCCTCAAAGAAATGGGTAGATAGAGGTGAAAAATAAAACTTTACTCAATGGTTTGAAGAAAAGACTTGATGATGCCAAGGTCAATTGGATCAATGAATTGTACTCAGTTCTACAGGCATACCGAACAACTCCAAGAGCTACTACAGGAGAAATACCATACATGCTAGCGTTTGGGACAGAAGCAATGGAACCAGTCGAGCTCGGCCTACCAACTCATAAAGTGTTAATTTTTAACTCCACTGTTAGTGACTTAATACGAAGGCTAGACCTTGATATGTTGGAAGAGGTACGTGAAGATGCTGCTCTGAGGAATGTTGTTTATCAATAAAGGACTGCATATTTTTACAACGAAAGGGTGAAGCCGACCAACTTAAAAGTGGGGGATTATGTCCTTAAAAAGGTGATTCATAAGAACAACAAGCTTGAAGCAAATTGGTATGGACCTTATCGTATCTCGACAGTCATTCGACCAGGAACATATAGGATTGAATCTCTGGAGGGAGGAGAATTTAAAATTCCTTTGAATGATGAACATATCAAAAATTACTATCAGTGATATAAAAAGCAAAATCTTTTGTAATCCTTTGTTTCAATATTGATAAAGATGTGGTTTCTTTCATTTTTTCGATTTTTTATTGGAATGTGGTGATATGGATCCCCACAACACAAGATTTCAATCTTGTGTACTTGGCTGAGAAAGGAAATACCTGGTAGGTAAAGGCAATCCTTTATCAGCAAAGAAATCAAACCCAAGTCAAAATAGGATTTTAGTCCTCAGTACTTGGTCAAGAAAAATCAGGGATAAAACTCTATATAAAATCCACAAGTTTTATCCGAACTGAGAAAAATGGAGGAAAAAAGTTGTTTAAATTCTTAAATAAGAATATAAACACATATTCCACATACGCTTGGTCACTACTGATAACTAATGTTAAACCTAAAAATTTAGGTGCATTAGTAGAACCTATGGCAATACCACTGGTAACTAGTGCTAAACTTGGATATAAATCTAGGTGCATTAGTAAAACATATGGCAGCATCAATGGTAACGGGTGCTAAACTTAGAAATCTAAGTGCATCAGTAGAACCTATGATAATATCATTGGTAACTGGTACTAAATTTAGGCAAATGTTTAAGTGTATCAGTATAACTAATGGCACAACAAGTTCATTCAGACATTCAGAAATTAATAAGATAAGTTGACAAAGAAAATAATGCATTTTATTTATATGAATGTTGTTACAAACAAATATTATGTTACAAATAAAATACAGGACAACTACTCTAATAGACGTTTTCCTTCAGACTTGGAGGAAGTCGACGCTCTTTCCATGCCTATAGGAGGAAAATCCAAGGTATAGGGAGAGTTGATGAAATTGAAGTCCCGAAGCATTCTCCTATTAGTACTGCTCGACATGTCCAATAAATGAGGAGACTAAACTACCTCTAACTCATCATACAGTCCATAATCCCCTAAGTATTTGGATATCAGGCACTGGGGAATGGTTTTTATAGGGATCCAGCTGACGTCAAGCTTGAAGGGATATTTGTCATAATCTAAGAACCCAAGATCAACCCAGTACCATAGCCCACTGTTCTGATCAACCTTTATAATAGTCCAGCCCCACTTATAACCTTCACACTGAGCTTAACTGAAGTAGTCATCAAAAATCCCAAGGGACTTATTGTATCCTTCCATCTATACCTCTCTACGCTGCTCGTGAAACTGGAAAGTCAATTTCTCGACCTAATGCTGAAGTTTCTTTAACATTCCATCTTTGGCTTGTAAATAAGAGGATTGGTTGAAAAGTGTGTTATCTCGAGTCACGAGCTTTTGGGATAACTCAGAAATTGCTCGGTTCTTGCCCAGCTTGGTCGGCTAGAGTTTTCTGTGTTCTAGACTCATCAGTCGTTGGTCGACTGAACTTTTTTTGGAGGAGGAGATAGGTTTAGACTTCTTCAGAGTTTCTGACTCTTCTCTCAGATTGGTAGTCTCACTCTCCATGGAAGACGCACTTTCGTCGACAGCAGCAATATGAGGGTTTTCTAAGGAGCTAAGTTCACTCCTCAATTTATTATTTTCTTCTTCTAAAAGCTTGGCAATTGCCCTAGCCTCATTAAACTCGCACTTCAACATAAATTCCTTCTTCTTAAAAGCATAAGCATGTTTCTCCAATTTCTCTTCAAAACCCCAAGCTTCACTTAAAGACTTGTATTTAGCTTCATAATCAACATGAAGCAGAGCCTTGGCCTCATTATGATCCTTTTAAAGTTCTTCAATTATTTTAAAGTAAGCCACGTTATTGGCCATAGCCTGATCAAGAAGAAACATGAGATAAATATATGCATCCTTGCCTTGATCAGTAGCAACTGCCCCGAGAAATCTCACAATTCATCCTCGATTAAAGACATGTGACCAACCTTGAACAAATTGTTACAGATCTTGAGTAGATCAGAATCATTAGAAGAAATTTGTTTCATCTTGGCCATAAACTAAAAAAATGAAGTAATTATCGATCAACAAAAGAAGAAGATATAATAGCCAAGAAACGACAAACAATATGAAGAAAATGTTATTTTATTGATATATAAAGGGAAGTTACAAGTAAAGTAAAGAAGAAATAAAAGAGAAGTGCAAAATACAAAAGCCAAATGTCGAACAAGTTTAAACCTTCTTCTTATCAGCCTCAACATCTGGGTTTCCACCATGGTGAGCAAAAGGGGCAACTGGATCAACTAGGGGCATATCTTATTCGAATGGGGGGTGGGGGTGGATGACTCAATAATATTTTTGCCTTGGCCGACTGAAGACTCAACCACCAAGGAAGAGTCCTCATAACCAACATCATCTATAACTTTATCGTTCATATTGGGGGGAGAGCTAGGCCCATATATTTGGAAGAGTTCAGAGTCAACTATTATGCCGACCTCCTTCAGTGCAGTCGACCAACCATCCTTGAAATATATTTTCTTTGCGTACTCAATTTGAGAAGAGGCAGTAGTGATAGCTTTATCCCAGCTTTATTAAAGGAATTTTCCCTAACCATCTTCCTCTTGACCTTTTCGAAGGAAAGATCTTTCCCTAGCTTAGCCACTTGTCCTTCAACAGCCTTTTCCATGCGCTCATCTTCAAGGACAACCGTATCAGCTTTTTGCTAAGATTTTTCAATAATCTTAATCTTCTTCTACCAAGTTTTCTTCTCTGTTTCCAAGTCTTGTTGAGACTCCAATAAAGATTATTTAAGACCATCAAAGGTCTCTTTCACGTCATTTGAAGAAGAACGAAGAGCATCGTCCTTTTCCAACATCTGATTGAAATCAACTAGGAACTGCAAAGAAGAAAACAAAGTTAACACAATAAGTAGAAGATAATACATAAATAAAGAGGTCTCATTAGCAAGGCTTTGAGCATCCCTCTCAGATATCTTTAGTCAGGGCATGAAAGCAACAGCAGCACCCCGATGGTCTAGAAGAGTACCAGACTTAATTAATTTCCTAGCCAAGCCAGGACCTGTTGCTAAAGGGATCTAACATCAGATGGAGTAACACATACCAAGCATTATAAATGTAGACCGAGCTATGACCAAGACTAAATGTTTCATACTTTCAGGCAAGCATCAAGTATGGAACATTGGCGCTTCTCTTGATACAAAAAATTACCCACTTATGTGGACATACTAAAGACGAACACGTGTCAACCAACATGGCAAGAATCCTAGTCAGTAAGTTATAGCATCGCTGACCAATATGCAGAATGCCGACCAACTCCAGGAAGGCTGACCAACAGTGGGAAGGCCGACCAACTTGATTAGCAGAATACCAACAACCAAGAGCATTATGTACGTTATGTACTGATATAAATGCCTAATTTATAAAGGCATTCCATTAATTAATATTATATCTCCAAACTCCTTACTTGGCTATCAATACATTGTAATCCTTTCATCAAGGGAAGTTAAAGATATTCACATTACGAAAGGCAAGACAGATACAAGGCAATAAGAAACACGATGGACGTAGGCTTTCCCTTATAGCCGAACCACTTTAAAAATCTTTTGTCTCTTTTTTTTTTATTTACATGTATTTATCTGTGATTAAACAATTGGACCTAGTCTAGTTTTTTACATCAACAGGAATCTAGACACATTAGTCTACGACATCAAGTTTTGAGGCAGTTACTCAAGGAAGGAGTAATATTAGTCGACTATATTGAAACGAATAAGAATTTAGCAGATCTTCTAACTAAAAGTCTTGTTAGAGGGTTAATATATATATATAAGCTCAAAATGAATGGAACTAAGGTCTGTCAAATAATTCAACCACCTTTAATGGAAATCCATCTTATGTCTCGAAAATATAGACCAAGTTCAATGCATAACTAGCAAGTTAAATGATAGTTGTGGAATACTAGGAACATACATATGAAGTTCCATTACTATGAGCGTAGTGTTGGTATTCTGTATGGCGGGGAATGAACTTTACTTTTTAATAAATCAAATAAATATGACTCACATAATCACTAAAGTTTATTTACATATATGAGTGTTAAAAGTGTGGCCGCAACACACTTAAAATCATAATAAGCGCAAGATAAAAAATGTGCGTGCTAACAGAACATTCTTTAACACAGAGATCAATATATGCAATTATTTCGACTTGTCTTTAAGGGTCCTTGGTTTAAGATACATTCACCACTCATGAAACTTTGAATTATTAACACTAAGTGGAAGTTCAAGTCTGAAAGACACTTCTCATTTTTTTATTAGATTTCATTGATAGTGTCAAAAAATTTCTATTGTTGTCCTTATACTCTCATATATTCGATTTTTTATAATATAAGTAATGTTTTATTTATTTGTATTTTGATAATGACGGGGGATTGTTGGAAAATTTTAAAATATTAATGCGTATTAAAATTGTTTAAATGGGTTTTTAGTCTTTTTGTAAAAAGAGAACTAAATAGGTGTAACAGAAATGTGTGTAGTTTCTAAAGTCTCACATAAAAACTTTATACAAAAGTAAAATGGTATATAACAAAATGACAAAGTGACTACTTGTCTTGTAATCAAAGAAGCTATAATATGGTTCTTCATACTGACCATCGTGACACACAATGCATGATCTAATTTATAATCTAACTAGACTAGCATTTAACATTTCTAGAATGTGCTTTGTACTAATTTTGATTCAATTTTTATTCCAAAATGGTAACATTTTGGGTAATGTCTTGTTGTTGGTGGGCCTGTATAGTTTGTTTGGGCTTTTGCTTTGAGTGTTAAGGCATGTGTGCCTTTGTTGCATTTTGTGCATTTCTTTGTTAAGCCTTAGACTTTTGTTTGGACTCTTTGTATTTTCTCTTGGACTTTTGCCTTTTGATAATTATATTCACATTTTATCCAAAAAAAAAACATTACAGATAAAGATACTTAAATTGACTTGATAGTATATCGTTAAAAAAACATTGTATTATATGATTTAATAAAGTAGAATAAAAGAAATAAAATTCATGTAGACTAAATATTTATTTGAGTTGACACAATGATGTTGATAAGTTGAAGTAGTTTGTTCAAAAGTTAATAGATATGTTACTATGTAGCTATTATTTGTTCCATCGAGAGGAAGACAAGACCTTTTACATTCAATGCATTCATCCTTTTTGTGTACTCACACTATGCATTATATATTGAAAAAGTTTATATTAAGCGCACTTGTTATGTAAAGAATAAATTATGCATGCATGTATTATTGCCATGGAAATGGCAAACACAAAAAAGTAAAGGCAGCTATTTTGACAACCTCATAAAAATAGATCATTCAACCTCATAAAAATAAACCATTTCTCTAATACTCTAGTGAGATGACAAAGTGCATAAAAAGGTATAAATAAGAGTTATTGAATCGAGACTAAAGTGGATAAACATGAACAAGAAACTAAACGAAATGCTGCCTTCTACTTGGCTTTGGGTGCAGGTGCGGGCCCATTCTTCTTGACATTGGGTTTGGGTTCCGCTGCAGGCACTGCTTGGGCTGATGGGTTGAGCTCATCCCAGGCTTCAATCCAGGTAACCATAGCATCCCCGAGCTTCTGGAAGTAGGGGTCAATAGGGCCCAACTTGTCCTTAACGTGCTTTGAGAGCTCAGTGTAGCACTTTTGCACAGTGTTGCATTCTTTAGGGAGGGTAACAGATTGGAAGAAAGGGATGATCTCTTCTTGCCAGTATATACCCTTGTATTCCTTCTTCAAGTTCACAAAAGGGTTACTTGCCTTGCTGTGCCAAATGTATGGCAGCCCTGTCTTCACTCCAAGATCCAAATGGTCACAGATAACCTGAAATTTTTTAAAACATTAAAAAAAATGTTACCAGAATATACAAGCTCTCAATCAAATTAATTTTGTGCTACAATCTCCATAATGTTGAAAGAGCATCAAGTATAAAAAAGTCACTCAATGAAATGGTTATTATAGTATTATAGATGCAGTCTTTGAGAGAATATGAACTCTTGAATGGTGTTCAAATACCTGATCAAAATCACAAATACCTTATGCCTAAACTAATTTGCAAAAATCTAGTAGCTAAAAGTAACCGAACATATTTCAAAACATTTATTTCTCTGAGGGGATTAATTATAAATTACCATTGGGAGATACCCAGGTAATGATAATGAATAAAAAGAAAATGAATTTAACAAAAGATTTCATACAAAAATGTACTGAGAGAAAAACACGAAAGAGAAGAAGCAGATGGAGGTTACCTTGCAACACCAGCCAGCCCACATATCATCGTATCGGCCAATAGGTTGGCCATCTCCCATGAGCCCAAAGTACATGGCTGGCCCAATCATCTCCCTATCGAACCCAAGGTTCATCCCACACATTGGGAACAGTGTTCCTTTCGGAATTGTCATCACAGCATCCACATACCTGTTTGAACTAATATTAATTCACATAAAGTAAACATCAAGCTAAACGAATGAAAATATTAAGTGTAACGGTTAGAACGATAACATGGTAAACATATTGAGACTTCCACTTTCAACAAAATTACTAAATTATATAAGTTTGTGATACCACATTATCGATAACCGTCATATTTAATATTTCATTGCTTCAAATATAAAGTGGTTTAATTTCAAACCTTGAGTTACGCTCGAGAGGCTTAACAAGCTGAGTAGGGGCATCATAGTCAGGGATGTTGAGCCAGAGGCCATGAGAGATAGCAGTGGGTTTTCCTTCCCTCATGTTAAATGGGTAGCCACGCACGAAATCAGCACCTTCCCTATATGGGTCATACAGTGTGTTGAAGAACAAGGGTGTGGAGGGTGACAGCAAGTTGTTTATGTGTTGTGCCAGTGCATTTATCTCTTTCCCACTCGGATCCTTTGCCACCTTTTTCCATTTTCAATTTTGTTAAAACCACAAAAAGATAATTAAATAGAGGAAGATAAATGGTACCACCATCCATGTTCTGTTAACTATATTCACACTTTCATTCTCTTTATAAAAAGAGACATGAATATATCCATCAATTCGTAAAGGTTCAATCTCACATTCTAGCTTTTAAGTCTTATGCATTCTAAACAACATTCTAAACTGCATTATTTTCTAATAAGTAAAAAGCCAAGGGGACCATGGTCCCCCCAGTTAATTTGAAATCAAGTTGGGTGTATATTTTGCTGTGTACAAACTTTTGTAGTGAATGATCTATAGATGTCGGAGAATAAAGTAAGATTTAGTCCTACAGTCATAAGTGATAGTATTATTGAACGTTTCCACCAAATGCATAAAATACCATGGCTATAGTAGTCCTAGGGTTGATCGAGTACGTTGATTGATTATTTTATCATTCAAGAGGTGGTCCATAAATTTTATTTTATTAACTAAATATGTGTTTCCACTAAAGTCAATCATTCTAGAGGGTGATAACCAGGGACGGACCTTGGGGGTAGAAAAATAAAAATTTACTAATAAAATGTATAAATAGACGTCCTTTACATAAATATGTCTAAGAATGTAATTTTTGCTATAAATAACGACTAAATATTGACTTTTGATCACAAATTTAGATAGATATACCAAAAAATTCTTATTTTCAATGGGGTGGACTCCTAATATTTTTTTAAAAATTTTGAGGGGGCAAAATCCTTTAATTACCAAAAAAATCATAAGAAAATACAAGTACAATAAGGAAATTTCAAAATTTTATTGAAGTTTATTAGTTTTAATATTAAAGAAATATTTGAGTTTGATAATGGGAGTTGGTTTGAAATTAGAACTATATATTATATAAAATTATGTCATATTCCAAAATTACCCATGAGAACAATACATATGAGAAAGCAAGGATTCAATTGAATGTTTTAGATTATAAATTCATAGCTTAAAGATATATTTGAAAACTAAAGTATTTCCACAAAATGTTTAACTTATAAATAAGGACTAATAATACGGTAACATTTGTCACAACTGAATAAATATAAATTAATCCCAATTCACCACATGCTTAAATTGCCAATTCTAAGAATCACATTGAGAAAGACATCGAGAAAAGATATATATACACACTCATATACATAATAAGCCTTAAACTATGAACCTCGTCATTCAAAGAATAATTTTAATTTAATTAATATCCCTCGATAGACCATTTTGGTAACGATGTAGAAACAAAATTGAATAGAAGCTATATTTGAATGTGAAAAATGAAAATGCCACTTTGAAAAAGAAAAAGAATTGAACAAAACTTTTTCCTGGACTCGTGTCATAATCTATATATTTGAGTCTAGTCCCAATCACGTATGTTACAAACACGAAATATAACAGCGGTGAAAAAACAAAAACATAAACAACAATGAATTTTGGTCCCACACGATTTATAAAGATCCACCAATCTCTATCAACGAGTGGGGCCCAGATTAGGACGACAAACCAAAGACGAGACAGATTTCGTTTTGGTATCGTGAGACATGTTTCATGGGCTTGCAGCAACTCAAAAAAAAAACGTTGACTTTAGAGTTTTAGATCCCTAAATAAAGAAAGTGAATACTAATATAAGAAAAACTTACAAAGCAGTCATCGTCAATTGTGTAGATGTACTTTTTTTTGGACACCATGAAGCCGAAGCAACGGCAAGCGGAGTCCTTGAAGGAGATGCAACTGGCCTTGGGTCCAAGGATCCGGTTAATATCGTTCCTGTTGTAGAGTTCGTAATCGAAGCCTTCAGGTACCCGGATGACCTTTGTGGGATCTCCATCTTGAACGATAATCAAATGGTATGGCTGGAAAAATGGCCTCCACATTTCAAGGAAATCAAGATTCCTGATTGTGGGTATCACTATGTCGAGTTCATCTTTCAGTGGGGGTATTACTGTTGACGCTGGCTGACCCATATTCAATAGATAAATATATTTATGTGTGTGTGTATATATATCTGTGTGTATGTGTGTGCGTGTGTGGGGGGTGGGGCGGGGTGGGGTGGGGCAGGGTGGGGGAGGGGGTGGTGGAGGGGGGCAGGGGGTGGGGCGGGGTGGGGCAGGGTGGGGGAGGTGGCAGGGGGTGGGGTGGGGTGGCACACAGTTCGATGATGAAGAATTTGAAGCGTATTGTGCCCATCCAAAGATCCAAAAGCTCTATTCTTCTTCAAGTCATCCTCAAAGCAATGGATAGATAGAGGTGGAAAATAGAACTTTACTCAATGGTTTGAAGAAAAGACTTGATGATTCCAAGGTCAATTGGATCAATGAATTGCACTCAGTTCTATGGGCATACCGAACAACTCCAAGAGCTACTACAGGAGAAATACCATACATGCTGGCGTTCGGGACAGAAGCAATGGTACCAGTCGAGCACAGCCTACCAACTCATAGTGTGTTGATTTTTAACTCCACTGTTAGTGACTTAATACGAAGGCTAGACCTTGATATGTTGGAAGAGGTACGTGAAGATGCTGCTCTGAGAAATGTTGTTTATCAGTAAAGGACTGCATATTTTTACAACAAAAGGGTGAAGACGACCAACTTAAAAGTGGGGGATTATGTCCTTAAAAAGGTGATTCATAAGAACAACAAGCTTGAAGAAAATTGGTATGGACCTTATCGTATCTCGACAGTCATTCGACCAGAAACATATAGGATTGAATCTATGGAGGGGGTAGAATTTAAAATTCCTTGGAATGATGAACATATCAGAAAGTACTACCAGTGATATAAAAAGCAAAACTTTTGTAATCCTTTGTTTCAATATTGATAAAGAGTTGGTTTCTTTCATTTTTTTGATTTTTTATTGGAGTGTGGTGATATGGATCCCCACAACACAAGATTTTAATCTTGTGTACTTAGCTGAGAAAGGAAATACCTGGTCGGTAAGGCAATCCTTTATCAGCAAAGAAATCAAACCCAAGTCAAAATAGGATTTTAGTCCTCAGTACTTGGTCAAGAAAAATCAGGGATAAAACTCTGTATAAAATCCACAAGTTTTATCCGAACTGAGAAAAATGGAGGAAGAAAGTTGTTAAAATTCTTAAATAGGAATATAAACACATATTCCACATACGCTTGGTCACTACTGGTAACTAATGTTAAACCTAAAAATTTAAGTGCATTAGTAGAACCTATGGCAATACCACTGGTAACTAGTGCTAAACTTGGATCTAAATCTAGGTGCATTAGTAAAACCTATGGCAGCATCAATGGTAACGGGTGCTAAACTTAGAAATCTAAGTGCATCAGTAGAACCTATGATAATATCATTGGTAACTGGTACTAAATTTAGGCAAATGTTTAAGTGTATCAGTATAAATAGTGGCACAACAAGTTCATTCAGACATTCAGAAATTAATAAGATAAGTTGACAAAGAAAACAATGCATTTCGTTTATATGAATGTTGTTACAAACAAATATTATGTTACAAATAAAATACAGGATAACTACTCTACTAGACGTTTCCTTCAGACTTGGAGGAAGTCGACGCTCTTTCCATGCCTGTAGGAGGAAAATCCAAGGTATAGGGAGAGTTGATGAAATTGAAGTCCCGAAGCATTCTCCTATTATTATTGCTCGACATGTCCAATAAATGAGGAGGCCAAACTACCTCTAACTCATCATGCAGTCCATAATCCCCTAAGTATTTGGATATCAGGCACTGGGGAATGGGTTTTATAGGGATCCAGCTGATGTCAAGCTTGAAGGGATATTTGTCATAATCTAAGAACCCAAGATCAACCCAGTACCACAGCCTACTGTTCTGATCAACTTTCATAATAGTCCATCCCCACTTATAACCTTCACACTGAGCTTGACTGAAGTAGTTGTCAAAACTCCCAAGGGACTTATTGTATCCTTCCATCTATACCTCTCTACGCTACTCGTGAAACTAGAAAGTCAATTTCTCGACCTGATGCTGAAGTTTCTTTAACATTTCATCTTTGGCTTATAAATAAGAGGATTGGTTGGAAACTGTGTTATCTTGAGTCATGAGCTTTGAGGATAACTCAGAAATTGCTCGGTTCTTGACTGGCTAGAGTTTTTTGTGCTCTAGCCTCATCAGTCGTTAGTCGACTGACCTTTTTCTGGAGGAGGAGATAGGTTTAGAATTCTTCAGAGTTTCTGACTCTTCTCTCAGATTGGCATTCTCACTCTCCAGGAAAGATGCACCTTCGTCGGCAACAGCAATATGAGGGTTTTTTAAGGAGATAAGTTCACTCCTCAATTTATTATTTTCTTCTTCTAAAAGCTTGGCAATTGCCCTAGCCTCTTTAAACTCGCACTTCAACATAAATTCCTTCTTCTTAAAAGCAGAAGCATGTTTCTCCAATTTCTCTTCAAAACCCCAAGCTTCACTTAAAGACTTGTATTTAGATTCATAATCAGCATGAAGTAAAGCCTTAGCCTCATTATGCTCCTTTTAAAGTTCTTCAATTATTTTAAAGTAAGCCACGTTATTGGCCACAGCCAGATCAAGAAGAAACTTGAGATAAATATATGCATCCTTGCCTTGATCAGTAGCAACTGCCCCGAGCAAGTCTCACAATTCGTCCTCGATTAAAGACATGTGACCAACCTTGAACAAACTGTTACAGATCTTGAGTAGATCAGAATCATTAGAAGAAATCTGTTCCATCTTGGCCATAAACTAAAAAAATGAAGTAACTATCGATCAACAAAAGAAGAGGATATAATAGCCAAGAAATGACAAACAATATAAAGAAAAAGTTCTTTTATTGATATATAAAGGGAAGTTACAAGTATAGTAAAGAAGAAATAAAAGAGAAGTGCAAAATACAAAAAACAAATGTCGAACAAGTTTACACCTTCTTCTTATAAGTCTCAACATCAGGGTTTCCACCATGGTCAACAAAAGGGGAAACTGGATCAACTGGGGGCATATCTTGTTCGAATTGGGGGGGGGGGGGGGGTGGATGACTCAAGAATATTTTTGCCTTGGCCGACTGAAGACTCAACCACCAGGGAAGACTCCTCAGAACCAACATCATCTTCAACTTCATCGTCCATGTTGGGGGGAGAGTTAAGGCTCATATCTTTGGAAGAGTTCAGATTCATCTATTATGCCGACCTCCTTCAGTGCAGTCGACCAACCATCCTTGAAATATATTTTCTTTGCGTACTCAATTTGAGTAGAAGCAGTAGTGATAGCTTTATCCCAGCCTTATTAAAGGAATTTTCCCTAGCCATCTTCCTCTTGGTCTTTTCGGAGGAGAGATCTTTCCCTAGCTTAGCCACTTGTCCTTCAACAGTCTTTTCCACGCGCTCAGCTTCAAGGACAATCGTATCAGCTTTTTGCTAAGTTTTTTCAACAATCTTAATCTTCCCCTCCCAAGTTTTCTTCTCTGTTTCCAAGTCTTGTTGAGACTCCAATAAAGATTATTTAAGACCATCAAAGGCCTCTTTCGCATCATTTGAAGAAGAACGAAGAGCATCGTCCTTTTCCAACATCTGGTTAAAATCAACTAGGAACTGCAAAGAAGAAAAACAAAGCTAACACAAGAAGTAGAAGATAATACATAAATAAAGAGGTCTCATTAGCAAGTCTTTGAGCAGCCCTCTCAGATATCTTTAGTCAGGGCATGGAAGCAACAGCACCTCTATGGTTTGGAAGAGTACCAGACTTAATTAATTTCCTAGCCAAGCCAGGACCTATGGCTAAAGGGATCTAACATCAGATGGAGTAACACAGACCAAGCATCATAAATATAGATCGAGCTATGACCAAGACTAAATGTTCCATACTTTCAGGCAAGCATCAAGTATGGAACATTGGGGATTCTCTTGATACCAAAAATTACCCACTTATATGGATCTACTAAAGACGAACATGTGTCATCCAACATGGAAAGAATCCTAGTCAGTAAGTCATAGCATCGCTGACCAACATGCAGAATGCCGACCAACTCCAGGAAGGCTGACCAATAGTGGGAAGGTCGACTAACTTGATTAGCAGAATACCAACAGCCAAGAGCATTATGTATTGATATAAATGCCTAATTTATAAAGGCATTCCATTAATTAATATTATATCTCCTAACTCCTTACTTGGCTATAAATATATTGTAATCCTTTCATCAAGGGAAGTTAAAGATATTCACAATACGAAAGGCAAGACAGATACAAGGCAATAAGAAATACGGTGGACGTAGGCTTTCCCCTTATAGCCGAACTACTTTAAAAATCTTTTGTCTTTTTTTTTTTATTTACATGTATTTATCTGTGATTAAACAATTGGACCTAGTCTAGTTTTTTACATCAACAGGAATCTAGATACATTAGTCTACGACATCAAGTTTTGAGGCAGTTACTCAAGGAAGGAGTAATATTAGTCGACTATATTGAAACGAATAAGAATTTAGCAGATCTTCTAACTAGAAGTCTTGTTAGAGAGTTAATATATATATACAACCTCAAAATGAATGGAACTAAGGTCTGTCAAATAATTCAACCACCTTTGATGGAAGCCAATCTTATGTCTCGAAAATATAGACCAAGTTCAATGTGTAACTAGCTAGTTAAATGATAGTTGTGGAATACTAGGAACATACATATGAAGTTCCATTACTATGAGCCTAGTGTTGGTATTCTGTATGGCGGGGAATGAACTTTACTTTTTAATAAATCAAATAAATGTGACTCACATAATCACTAAAGTTAATTTACATATATAAGTGTTAAAAGTGTGGCCGCGACACACTTGAAATCATAATAAGCACAAGACAAAAAATGTGCGTGCTAACAGAACATTATTTAACACAGAGATCAATATATGCAATTATTTCGAATTGTCTTTAAGGGTCCTTGGTTTAAGATACATTCACCACTCATGAATCTTTGAATTATTAACACTAAGTGGAAGTTCAAGTCTCACAGACACTTCTCATTTTTGTTTTAGATTTCAATGATAGTGCCAAAAAATTTCTATTGTTGTCCTTATACTCTCATATATTCGATTTTTTATAATATAAATAATGTTTTATTTATTTGTATTTTGATAATGACGGGGGATTGTTGGAAAATTTTAAAATATTAATGCGTATTAAAATTGTTTAAATGGGTTTTTAGTCTTTTTGTAAAAAGAGAACTAAATAGGTGTAACAGAAATGTGTGTAGTTTCTAAAGTCTCACATAAAAACTTTATACAAAAGTAAAATGGTATATAACAAAATGACAAAGTGACTACTCGTCTTGTAATCAAAGAAGCTATAATATGGTTCTTCATACTGACCATCGTGACACACAATGCATGATCTAATTTATAATCTAACTAGACTGGCATTTAACATTTCTAGAATGTGCTTTGTACTAATTTTGATTCAATTTTTATTCCAAAATGGTAACATTTTGGGTAATGTCTTGTTGTTGGTAGGCCTGTATAGTTTGTTTTGGGCTTTTGCTTTGAGTGTTAAGGCATGTGTGCCTTTGTTGCATTTTGTGCATTTCTTTGTTAAGCCTTAGACTTTTGTTTGGACTCTTTGTATTTTCTCTTGGACTTTTGCCTTTTGATAATTATATTCACATTTTATCCAAAAAAAAAAACATTAGAGATAAAGATACTTAAATTGACTTGATAGTATATCGTTAAAAAAACATTGTATTATCTGATTTAATAAAGTAGAATAAAAGAAATAAAATTCATGTAGACTAAATATTTAGTTGAGTTGACACAATGATGTTGATAAGTTGAAGTAGTTTCTTCAAAAGTTAATAGATATGTTACTATGTAGCTATTATTTGTCCCATCGAGAGGAAGACAATACCTTTTGCATTCAATGCATTCATCCTTTTTGTGTACTCACACTATGCATTATATATTGAAAAAGTTTATATTAAGCGCACTTGTTATGTAAAGAATAAATTATGCATGCATGTATTATTGCTATGGAAATGTCAAACACAAAAAAGTAAAGGCAAATATTTTGACAACCTCATAAAAATAGATCATTCAACCTCATAAAAATAAACATTTCTCTAATACTCTAGTGAGATGACAAAGTGCATAAAAAGGTATAAATAAGAGTTATTGAATCGAGACTAAAGTGGATAAACATGAACAAGAAACTAAACGAAATGCTGCCTTCTACTTGGCTTTGGGTGCAGGTGCGGGCCCATTCTTCTTGACATTGGGTTTGGGTTCCGCTGCAGGCACTGCTTGGGCTGATGGGTTGAGCTCATCCCAGGCTTCAATCCAGGTAACCATAGCATCCCCGAGCTTCTGGAAGTAGGGGTCAATAGGGCCCAACTTGTCCTTAACGTGCTTTGAGAGCTCAGTGTAGCACTTTTGCACAGTGTTGCATTCTTTAGGGAGGGTAACAGATTGGAAGAAAGGGATGATCTCTTCTTGCCAGTATATACCCTTGTATTCCTTCTTCAAGTTCACAAAAGGGTTACTTGCCTTGCTGTGCCAAATGTATGGCAGCCCTGTCTTCACTCCAAGATCCAAATGGTCACAGATAACCTGAAATTTTTTAAAACATTAAAAAAAATGTTACCAGAATATACAAGCTCTCAATCAAATTAATTTTGTGCTACAATCTCCATAATGTTGAAAGAGCATCAAGTATAAAAAAGTCACTCAATGAAATGGTTATTATAGTATTATAGATGCAGTCTTTGAGAGAATATGAACTCTTGAATGGTGTTCAAATACCTGATCAAAATCACAAATACCTTATGCCTAAACTAATTTGCAAAAATCTAGTAGCTAAAAGTAACCGAACATATTTCAAAACATTTATTTCTCTGAGGGGATTAATTATAAATTACCATTGGGAGATACCCAGGTAATGATAATGAATAAAAAGAAAATGAATTTAACAAAAGATTTCATACAAAAATGTACTGAGAGAAAAACACGAAAGAGAAGAAGCAGATGGAGGTTACCTTGCAACACCAGCCAGCCCACATATCATCGTATCGGCCAATAGGTTGGCCATCTCCCATGAGCCCAAAGTACATGGCTGGCCCAATCATCTCCCTATCGAACCCAAGGTTCATCCCACACATTGGGAACAGTGTTCCTTTCGGAATTGTCATCACAGCATCCACATACCTGTTTGAACTAATATTAATTCACATAAAGTAAACATCAAGCTAAACGAATGAAAATATTAAGTGTAACGGTTAGAACGATAACATGGTAAACATATTGAGACTTCCACTTTCAACAAAATTACTAAATTATATAAGTTTGTGATACCACATTATCGATAACCGTCATATTTAATATTTCATTGCTTCAAATATAAAGTGGTTTAATTTCAAACCTTGAGTTACGCTCGAGAGGCTTAACAAGCTGAGTAGGGGCATCATAGTCAGGGATGTTGAGCCAGAGGCCATGAGAGATAGCAGTGGGTTTTCCTTCCCTCATGCTAAATGGGTAGCCACGCACGAAATCAGCACCTTCCCTATATGGGTCATACAGTGTGTTGAAGAACAAGGGTGTGGAGGGTGACAGCAAGTTGTTTATGTGCTGTGCCAGTGCATTTATCTCTTTCCCACTCGGATCCTTTGCCACCTTTTTCCATTTTCAATTTTGTTAAAACCACAAAAAGATAATTAAATAGAGGAAGATAAATGGTACCACCATCCATGTTCTGTTAACTATATTCACACTTTCATTCTCTTTATAAAAAGAGACATGAATATATCCATCAATTCGTAAAGGTTCAATCTCACATTCTAGCTTTTAAGTCTTATGCATTCTAAACAACATTCTAAACTGCATTATTTTCTAATAAGTAAAAAGCCAAGGGGACCATGGTCCCCCCAGTTAATTTGAAATCAAGTTGGGTGTATATTTTGCTGTGTACAAACTTTTGTAGTGAATGATCTATAGATGTCGGAGAATAAAGTAAGATTTAGTCCTACAGTCATAAGTGATAGTATTATTGAACGTTTCCACCAAATGCATAAAATACCATGGCTATAGTAGACCTAGGGTTGATCGAGTACGTTGATTGATTATTTTATCATTCAAGAGGTGGTCCATAAATTTTATTTTATTAACTAAATATGTGTTTCCACTAAAGTCAATCATTCTAGAGGGTGATAACCAGGGACGGACCTTGGGGGTAGAAAAATAAAAATTTACTAATAAAATGTATAAATAGACGTCCTTTACATAAATATGTCTAAGAATGTAATTTTTGCTATAAATAACAACTAAATATTGACTTTTGATCATAAATTTACATAGATATACCAAAAAAATATTATTTTCAATGGGGTGGACTCCTAATATTTTTTTAAAAATTTTGAGGGGGCAAAATCCTTTAATTACCAAAAAAATCATAAGAAAATACAAGTACAATAAGGAAATTTCAAAATTTTATTGAAGTTTATTATTTTTAATATTAAAGAAATATTTGAGTTTGATAATGGGAGTTGGTTTGAAATTAGAACTATATATTATATAAAATTATGTCATATTCCAAAATTACCCATGAGAACAATACAAATGAGAAAGCAAGGATTCAATTGAATGTTTTAGATTATAAATTCATAGCTTAAAGATATATTTGAAAACTAAAGTATTTCCACAAAATGTTTAACTTATAAATAAGGACTAATAATACGGTAACATTTGTCACAACTGAATAAATATAAAGTAATCCCAATTCACCACACGCTTAAATTGCCAATTCTAAGAATCACATTGAGAAAGACATCGAGAAAAGATATATATACACACTCATATACATAATAAGCCTTAAACTATGAACCTCGTCATTCAAAGAATAATTTTAATTTAATTAATATCCCTCGATAGACCATTTTGGTAACGATGTAGAAACAAAATTGAATAGAAGCTATATTTGAATGTGAAAAATGAAAATGCCACTTTGAAAAAGAAAAAGAATTGAACAAAACTTTTTCCTGGACTCGTGTCATAATCTATATATTTGAGTCTAGTCCCAATCACGTATGTTACAAACACGAAATATAACAGCGGTGAAAAAACAAAAACATAAACAACAATGAATTTTGGTCCCACACGATTTATAAAGATCCACCAATCTCTATCAACGAGTGGGGCCCAGATTAGGACGACAAACCAAAGACGAGACAGATTTCGTTTTGGTATCGTGAGACATGTTTCATGGGCTTGCAGCAACTCAAAAAAAAAACGTTGACTTTAGAGATTTAGATCCCTAAATAAAGAAAGTGAATACTAATATAAGAAAAACTTACAAAGCAGTCATCGTCAATTGTGTAGATGTACTTTTTTTTGGACACCATGAAGCCGAAGCAACGGCAAGCGGAGTCCTTGAAGGAGATGCAACTGGCCTTGGGTCCAAGAATCCGGTTAATATCGTTCCTGTTGTAGAGTTGGTAATCGAAGCCTTCAGGTACCCGGATGACCTTTGTGGGATCTCCATCTTGAACGATAATCAAATGGTATGGCTGGAAAAATGGCCTCCACATTTCAAGGAAATCAAGATTCCTGATTGTGGGTATCACTATGTCGAGTTCATCTTTCAGTGGCGGTATTACTGTTGACGCTGGCTGACCCATATTCAATAGATAAATATATTTATATATATATCGAGAGGGAGAGGGAGAGGGAGAGAAAAAGAGAGAGCAGGTGAGTGAGGTATGGAATGGAGACAAGGATGGCTTTTTATAGAGAATGGGAGTGCGCGGGTGGAGTGAATGAGGAGATAGATTTCGTTTAATATGGATGGAAGTGGAAGAAGAAGAAGAAGTGGAGAGAGACGGTTTCCCATGTATGTGTTGGCTAGGGGCCTGCCAGCTGTTGGCAGTAACTACAGCCGTTTTACTATTGGTACCGCCTAAATTGCACACACCGCCTTATATGCCCACCTGAGCTGGAACCCACCCACATTGATTTTTTTGAGAGCAAATTCCAAAACACGCAGGCAACCCACACTTCAAATATTTTTTGGATCATATATCAAATATACTTTAATTATTTTTTAATACATATTTAATCTAAATATTTTTATTTTATTTCAACACTCAATGTGTGCCGAACCTTCAAAAATAAGATAATTGATTAAATGGGTATTTGAGAAACTTTTTTAAATGTGTATTAAAAAATATTTGAGGGACTTTTTCGTAGCGATCATTTATTTACTTAAGACAAATCATTAAAAAATTACACGATGCGATTATGAATATTTTATTTTTTAACTAACACGATCACGAGCCAAATAAAACGCGACGTGACATGATCAGCGATCGTATTTTTATGTCTCATATCCAAGTCACTCTACTTTTATTCAAAAAACAGTTTTATCGAAAAAACATAAACAACAATTTTATGAAAAAAATATTTTTTTAGTAAAAAACATTTTTAAACTAGTTTTAACACAAAAATAGATTGTCAGCGATCGGTTATTTATGTTTCGGCAAAACATTTTTAATTTTGATAAAAGTTGTTTTTTATTTTTCGGCAAAACTTTTTTTTGTTGCTAAAATCTATTTTTTGTGTTAAAACTAGTTTGAAAATGTTTTTTTCATTAAAAAATGTTTTGTTTTTGTCACAAAAAGAGCAATGCTATTGCCACACAAAAAGTGCAATACTATTGCTTTTACTATTTTTTTGCTATTTCACAAAAAAAAAAAAAATTTACTATTTTTAAAATAGTAAAAATGGTCCGCGTCAATGTTATGAAAAAAAATACGACTCAACATTGAGAAAAGCTACGTCGACACAGAGGTCGACACACGATCACAATATATTTTTTCCATTCCTCAATTGGCACTTTTATTAATATGGATTCGCACTAAGGGAATTAACCAATTACGATAAAAAACGGCACTAAAAAAATATGATTTTTAACAACTTAGGATTTTTTTATAAAAATATTTTTTTAGTATTGCTTTTTTTAGCAATTGGTTAGTGTTGTTGGCGCGGACCCGCATTCATTAAGAGATATGTCAATCGCAACACGTCATGTCAGCATGTCGCAACCGACACATATAACACGACACGACAAAAACAAAAGAAAAACTTTTTTTTAGCAAAAAGATGTTTTTAACAATAAAAAATAATTTTGACAAAAACAAAAGAGTTTTTTAATGAAAAAAACATTTTTAGCCTTAAAAAACAGTTTTATCGAAAGATAAAAAAAACATGAAAAACATTTGGGTCTTTTTAATGAATTCGTTCGTGTGCGTGTTAGATAAAAAAATAAAATCTCGCATTTTATTTGGGTCTTGTTTATATAAAAAAACTGTCTTTTTAAAAAAAAAAAATTAAAAACACAAATATTTTCTATATTAAAACAGTTTTTTTTATTAAAAAAATGGCAAAAAAATTGATGTCTCTAATCGCAATTGGTTAGTGCCGCTGGCGCGGACCTACATCATTTATTGAATGTGGATCCGCGCCAGCGGCACTAACCACATCGATTTTTTTTCTAAAAAAAATTGTACAAGTTTTTAAAAAAAAAATTATAAAAAAAACATTCTTACATAGTTTTCTATTAATATATATAGAAAAACTTGGATAACTGTTGTTTTTTAAAATAAAATTATAAAGAAAACAATTTCTTAACAGTTAAAACAGTTTGTTAGATAAAAAAAAATAACATTGTTTAAAAAAAAAGCTTTTTTATAAAGCAAAACAGTTTTTAAAAAAGGTCTTTTATAAAAAAAATTATTAAAAAATAATTCTTTTAAATAATGATAACACTTTATTTTCGTAAAAATAATTTATTTTTGGGTCAATTATTAAATAGTCCCTACTATAAATATATATTTTTTAAAAAGGACACATATTTTTAGTTTAACCCATTTAGTCCCTCAAGCACTCAATATCCTCTTATTTTTAGAGGTCCGCGCCAGCGGCACTCCCTCTCCAAAATATGTGGCAAAGGACTTTTTGAGGCAAAATAAAAAAGTTTGGACTAAATGGGTATTAAAAAATGTCCGAGGGACTATTTGGTATATGTCCCTTTATTTTTTATATAATATTTTTTTTTAGGTTTTGAAAACAGCTAAACAATTTAATGTTCTTGAGATTGCCACATCAACTCACTTAACTATAAACCATTAATGTTCTTGAGGTTGCCATGTCAGCGGATTGAAAATGGCGATGTAATTTGCCGGTACCAAAAGATTTTCTCTATTTATCTAATCCCAATTTTTCAAACGGATTTACATAACCTCTTAAAAATTTACTATGTATCCAAAATCCTTGCTCAACCCACAATCCAATATTTTTTTTATCAACTTTTGGGTCCACTTAAAAGTTTATTATTTTATGTTTTTGATGTAGTTGTAAGAGATTATGAAAAATAGTAGATATATTTAAGTTATTTAGAGATAACAAAACCAAATTTGGAAAAATGCAAACTTAAAACTTAAATGCTTTAAGTTATCAATTCCAAGTGAGTTGAAAACTTTTTCATATCAAATAAAATAAGCCAAATGTTAAACACGGGAAAAGTTTATATTTTCTATTAATCCAATGACTAATACCTTTTTTAATAATCCATTAAAATCTAAAATCATACGTTTGCACAGATCAAATTTATTGATAGAATCAAAATTTATAAGTTTACCAAGGGGTGATCACAATCCAAAATATCTCACATAAGAAGATTCCTCGGGAACTTGCTCTCAGATATATTAATATAATGATTACCCAACATACATGGCTTATTGACCTAACAAAGTGAATCACAGTCATCAGCAAATCAGAACAACAACTATATGAATATTTCGATCCTCATATCCATCGGGATTAAGATTTTATGCACCATTTGCAAACTGCGAGATTGTGCAAATCTAATCTAATCTAATCTAATATAATCTAATCAACACATAGACTTGAATATCACATTTGGTCCCCTCCAATACATTCCTAATGTACAAGTAAAAAATTTCTTTGAATATCATACAAGTTACCAAATCATCAGACGGTACCCCGTGGACAAGATAAACTACAAAAAATATAGCTGCAAGATATCTATTGCACCATATAGTATGGCACCTACCGAATTAAAAAAGCTAAAAATACAACTGCAAGATTTATTAGATCGTGATTTTATACGGCTTAGTGTATCACTATGGGGAGCCTCGGTATTATTTATGAAGAAGAAAGATGGAACCATGAGGCTTTGCATTGATTATCATCAGTTGAACAAGGTGACGATCCGTAACAAATACCCACTACCCTGCATTGATGACTTATTTGATCAGTTGCAAGTAGGTATCATATTTTTAAGATCGATCTCATATCTGGATACTATCAGTTGAAAGTGAAAGACTATGACAATTCTAAAACTGCTTTTCGTTCCAGGCATGGTCATTATGAATTTCTTTGTCATGCAATTTTGGTTAACAAATGCACTAGTCGTATTCATGGACTTGATGAACCTCATATTTCACCCATACATGGATTCTTTCGTTATTATCTTCCTTAATGATATTTTTATATATTCTCAAAGTAGGAAGGAACACGAACACTATTTGCGTGTTATTTTACAGACTTTGCGAGAGAAGCAATTGTATGCTAAACTTACTAAATGTGAATTTTGGCTAGATAGGGTAGTATTTTTGGGGCATGTTATTTCTACTGATGGCATTTGTGTTGATCCTAAAAAGGTGGAAGCGGTAATGAAATGGGAAAGGCTACTTAGTATGATAGAGGTACATAGCTTTTAAGGATTAACTGGATATTATAAGAGATTTAAACCCTGGTTTCTTCTATTTCATTTCCACTGACTAAGCTTAATATAAAGGAGAATAAGTTTGTGTGGAATGATGATTGTGAGAAAATCTTTAAAAATTTAAAGGGTAAGTCAACATCATCTCCAGTATTGACAATTCTAATAAGTACAAAAGGCTTAGTCATTTATAATGATGCTTCGTATCAAGTATTTAGTTGTGTATTAATTCAGTATGGAAAGGTAATTGCTTTTTCTTTTCGATAGTTAAAGACACATGAATGCAGCTGCCCTACACATGATCTTGAGTTAACCATAGTAGCTTTTGCATTGAAGATTTGGAGGCATTATTTATACGGTGTTAGCTACGAAATTTTTACTGACCATTAAAGTTTAAAATACTTGTTTACTTAGAAAGACTTGAACTTAAGGCAAAGGAGGTGGATGGAACTTATAAAGATTATGAATACCCAATACATGACTACCGGGGTAAGGCTAATGTTGTTGCAGATGCTCTGAGTAGAAAGTCTTTAGGTAGGGTATCTCATGTTTATTGTATTCAGTTGACCTTTTGTGAGAGTTAACTTTGATGGGGGTGGAATTAGCTATAGTTGATTCTTGTAGAATAGTAACATATTTAAATGTTAGACATATGTTGATAGACTAGATTCGATAATCACGGCCAGAAGGTACAGAATTGAAGAAAGTTAGATACGGTATGGAAAAGGGTAAAGCAAATTAATTTTCTATTAGTGATTATGACATTGTTATGTATGATAACCGTTTGTATGTACCTATGTGTTTAATTTAAGGAGAATAATTTTAGAGGAATCCCATTGTTTTTTATATGCTACGCATCCTGATAGCATGAAAATTTACAGACATTTGAAACAAGGTTATTGGTGGACGAGAATGAAACACGACATTGCAGATTTTGTTAATAGATGTCTAGTTTGCTAACAAGTATAGACAAAGCATCATAAGCCTAGTGGTTTATTACAGTCCTTACTTATTCCTGAGAGGAGATGGAAATATGTTACCACGGATTTTATTATAGGTTTACCAAAATCATTGACAATGGTAAAAAATAGCTAAAAGCTCTGATACCAATTTGTAAATGTGTGAAAATAATCACAGGGTGGTAATAAACTAAACTTGTAACACCAATTGTAAATGTGAAAGCCAATTTTTTTAAAAAAATTATCTTTTTATTATAACCATCCATCTATTGTGATAAAACATATAAATTAAACAAAGCAATCAATTAAAGCAAAGTTTAAGGAAAAATCCCCTCAGGGAAATACCGTTTATTCCACTAATAATTTGCAAATCGAAACCTAAAAACTTACAAGTCAAGTATGACAATGATTCTCATAAGAACCACAATGATTCTCATAAGACCGCAGTCGACAATAATGATTCCCTCGAGAACTACAAAGACTGCAGTCTTATTCCTTCAGCTTCAGCCTCGGTCTTCAATAGTGAATCCCCACAGGTATCATAAGTCATCCATGGAGATCCTCTCCACAAAGGTGTATGCAAAGATACAAAACTTTATTGGGTTTAAACGAATTCAGAAGACCAATATTAATGGATGTTTTGTTATGAACTAAACGGTGCTTTCACAACACAAAAGGTGAAGAACTTTCGCAAGAGTGATGTGGAAAAGAAATGTGGAAAAATTCTTAAACGTTCTGAACATAAAACAGGTATTTATACAAAATTTAAGGCGGCACATTGTTCAAATGATAAGAACAAGTAGTTCTAACGAGATATAGATCTAGTTCGAATGAGATGTTCTCTCATTTGTAACGACCTAAAGAAAATCAAAACAGTAAGCCTCGTTTAAACCTCGTTTGAAAGCACACTTCGAACGACCTTGATATGTCATTGAATGACATAGGGATATCGTTTGAATGAGCTAAACAAAAAAACAAGACTCCGCCTATAGTAAACTCAGAAGACATATTTTCGAAAATAAAAATCCATGTTCATTTTTAAAATAAATAAATAAACATCCCAAAATATAATTCTGTAAATTAGTTAGAACTTTAAATTATTTTATACCTTTACGGGATATCGAGAAGTCTTAAACCTGGAGATTCTTGAGTTTGATTCGTCTCGACGGTGCGTGATGATTTGTAACGGGATATGTCAAACTAGCCTAAAACTAAATGTTAGAAAAATTGTTCTTACAAATCTCTCCCTTTGGCTATTCCGGTACAAAAAAAAAACAAATATTATCGAACACCAAATTAAAATCAAAATCTCCTAATACAAAAATACTAACACCCTTCCCAACCCTAGAACATAATGACATAACTCTCTTTGTCTTCAAAAACTTCTTCCCAAACTTTGTCTTCGTTCGTGTGTCTTGAATTCTGCTTTAAGTACCTAAACACATGAGATAAAAAATATATACCCTCGTGATGCATCGAGTTTGAAACAAAGTAAAACTCATAAATAAACTATCCCCCATAAATCAAACTCATTTTAATTTGTCTCTCTCCCTTTATTTTTATCCGAAATAGAAAAAGAAGTAGAAACACAGGCATGAAATACGAAGCATCACGTAGAAGATTCGATATCATCACAAATAGGTATAAATCAAGCATGTGTAATAATCATCTCAAAGGCAAACTCAAACCAACTATTTTTGAAAATTTTTAATTTTTCAAAAAAATGTAACACTTACAAAAATAACTGACAATACCATATATAATATTAAAAAAAAAATATCAAAGCAAATCCGGCACACATATATAGGTATAAACGACCCCAAAACATAACACAAAACACATCGTTCGAACGAGATGTTCTCTCACTTCTAATGACCTATAGAAAATCAAAACAGTAAGCCTCATTTAAACCTCATTTGAAAGCACACTTCAAACGACATTGATATGTCGTTCGAACAACATAGGGATTTCGTTTGAACGAGCTAAACAAAAAATAAAACTCCGCCTATAGTAAACTCAGAAAACATATATTTCTTTTTCAAAAATAAAAAGTTCATGCTCATTTTTTGAAAAAATAAACATCTTAAAATATAATTTTGTAAATTAATTCAAACGTTAAATTGTTTTATACCTTATCGGGATGTCGAAAAGTCTTCACACTTGGAGATGCTTGAGTTCGGTTTGTCTTGGCGGTGCGTAACGATTTGTAACAAGATAAGCCAAACTGGTCTAAAACTATACTATGAACAATGTTAGAAAAATTATTCTTACAAATATGTCGTTTGAAGGAGCTAAACGAAAAATAAAACTCCTCATATAATAAACTCAGAAAACATATTTTCGAAAATAAAAATCCCTCTCCGTTTTTTTTGAAAAAATAAACATCCCAAAATATAATTCTGTAAATTAATTCAAACTTTAAATTTTTTTATCCCTTTACGGGATGTCAGGAAGTCTTCAAACATGGAGATGATTTAGTTGGTTCGTCTTGATGATGCGTGACGATTTGTATTGGGATACGCCAAATTAGCCTAAAGCTATGTTGTGAACAATGTTAGAAAAATTATTCTTGCAATCATCATGAGGGTTTGATTCTCTTTGGGTTGTCGTTAATAGACTAACTAAGTCTGCACCTTTCTTGCTATTAAAACTACTTACTCCATGGATAGATATACCAAAATATATATTGATGAGATAATTAGATTTCACGGTGCACCCATTTCTATTATTTATGATCAAGATCCTAAGTTTACTTCTAACTTTTTTCCTAGATTACAATAAGCTTTGGGTACTAAATTGAAATTTATTACAACTTTTCATCCTCAAACTAATGGTTAGTCAAAATGAAACATGTTGTGAATTTGTGTATTAGAGTTCATAGGTAGTTGAGATGAGCACTTGTCACTAATAATGTTCGCTTATAATAACAATTATCATTCCAGTATTGCGATGGATCCTTATGAAGCTGTGTATGGGAGAAAGTGCAAAGCCCCAGTATGTTAATGGCTCCTTATGAAGCTTTGTATGAGAGAAAGTGCAAAGCTCCAGTATGTTTGACTGAAGCAGGGGAATGAAATTACTAGGACCATAAATTTTGCAGCAGACTATTAAGAAGATAAATCTTTTTATAATCGCTTAAATGTGGCGCAAAGTAGATAGAAAATATATACAGACAATAGAGAAAAGAATTGAATTTGGGGAGGATAATCAAGTATTCCTACGTGTTTTACCATGGAGAGGAGTTATGAGATTTGGGAAGAAGGGAAAAATAAGACGTTGCTAAATTGACCCTAGTGATATAGTGAAACAAGTTGGACCCATAGCTTATAAGTTGGCATTACAACTAGAATGTCTCGGATACATGATATTTTTCATATATCGATGTTGCGTCAGTATGTACCATATCCTTCACGTGTGTTTATTTCACAACCGATAGAGCTTCAAGATGACTTAACATACGTGGAAGAACCAATTATTATTTTAGATAAAAAAGATCAAGTGTTACGTAATAAAATCATTCCATTAGTTAAGGTAATGTGGAGGATTCATAATGTGGAGTACGCCACGTGGGAAGGAGAGGATGATATGAAGAATCAATATCCTTATTTGTTTGGAAAGTTTATTTTGTGTTAAATTTTAGCGTCAATTTTTTTAAGAGGTATATAATTCTAATGTCCTAAAACATAATTAGGCATTCTAGATTCATGACTAATTATAAGTTATGATTGATAAGGTTGATGATGGGTATTAAAACTATAATTATCATTTTTAGAGGATTCGTACTCACGTGATATATATATATATATATATATATATCGCTTGCATTAGATTCTAATTGAGCTTATGATTAATAATAACATTCTTAGAGAATATGATTACTTATGTGGTTAAATGATTTATAAAGTATATTTTTGATGAATTATTGCATTTATAAAACTAAATCGGGGTGTTGGTGCAAATTTGGTGAGCTTCGTTTGCAAATTGTTCAAGTTTTCAAAATTTAGGTAGATTCTTATATTCGTATTTTAGCCAAGTTTAAGCATATAAAAGTCATGATTTTGGAAAAAAATCAAATATGAAGTTATACATATTTATGTTATCTACGAGATGCAGCAAATGGGAGTTCAATCGGATGCCGAAATAGAAAGTTAGAGTGGATTTATGAAGTTAAAGTGGATTTATGAACAGGGGTCGAATCTTCCATAAGTTGAAACGTTTTGATTGGAATTTTCTTTCATCCAATTATACACAACTGTTGTAAAAATGAATACATGACCTTATGACCACATTTTTCTGGTTAGAGAGGAGGTCTTTATCATCTTCTTCCTTTCATAGTATAAGCTTTGGAAGAAATAAGCTTGAGGAGAGAGAAAAGAGGGTTTAAGGAAGGACTACTTGGGAAAAATTATCATAAATCCAGGAGTTCTTATACGGTAATTATAGTTTGTTAAAGTTGGTCACATGAATGAGTTCTATAATTTGTATATTTTTATTTTAAACTTGGAAACGATTTACATGATTCCCATTATTACGAAAGAGAGGGAGAGAGAGGAGAAATGCTTAACACCATAAATCATAAATTGTGCTTAGAATGGAAAAAAGTGGAACTTGAAAATCCTAGACTTGATTTATCATTTTATGAACGTTTATTTATGATATATATATATATATATATATATATATATATATATATATATATATATATATATATATATATATATGTGTGTGTGTGTGTGTGTGTGTGTGTGTGTGTGTGTGTGTGTATGTGTGTGTTTTAGGTAGACCTGTCAATGGGTCGTTTCGAGTCGTGTTCGTGTCGTTTTTTATCGTGTTCGGGTCTTATTGGGTTCGTGTCTAAACGGGTGACTTTTTTATCGTGTGAAAAAATCATACCCAAACCCGACCCGTTATGTTATCGTTTCGTGTCGTGTTCACTCGTTAATACCCATTAAGAAAATGAATTACTTTTAATTGTATACAAGTTGACATATTATATCATATTTGAACCCAAATAGATCTATTAATTCATTGACATTACAAAATCTCTCAATTAGTAAAATTCATTATGATTAAATTAACATTATGCTACATAAATTATCTATAAGTTACAAAAAAATATCTCATTTACTTAAATTATCGGGTATTAACGGGTTTTATCGGGTATTAACGGGTGAAGGGGGTCAACCCTAACCCGACCCGTTAACTATCGTGTCTTATCGGGTTGGCACCGATATGACCCGAACCCATTAAGGGTCAACCCATTAACTTATAACTTCGTGTCGGTTCGTGTCGTGTTATCGTGTCGTGCCTCATTTTGCCAGGTCTAGTTTTAGGTAGTTTTTCCCATGAATTAAAACTCAAAGTAGTGCTTATGCATGCTTTAATGTTCTATTTCAGACCTAGTTGTGTTCAAAGTGGCACAACTCAGTGGATACATGTTGAAATCAAGTGATTCCAGTTGGAGATGTTAGATAACGTATATGAGTATAACATATTCTAATATTAGCATAAAATACCTTTTGGTTTGTCTTAGGTAATGTTTTGAAGTTGAAGTTTCTTTGCCATTTTTCTGCAGAAACGACTTGAAATATGTTGTTTTAAAATGGGCATATATTTCTCTAGAAAATATGGAATTCCATTCGTTAAATCGCGCTAAACCTTAATGTAGAGGGTTTTACAAAAATATAAACTAGAATATCTCATTCTTTTCCATTTATTTCAGATTGACCAACTAATGTGATGTGTGACTAAATTTAATGTTATTTTGTGTATTCAAATACTAATGATGTTGAATTGATAGGTGGGGAGGTGGATAATACTACCATACCAAGGAAGTATATTTGGTACTAATATTATTACTTATTTTAAGGTGAGTGACCTTTCGTATAAAATGTGGATGCTTATACTTTCATATGGAAATTTATAGCTTAAATACTTGTGTTGGGATGCTCGTGTAATGATGTGGTGTTTATGAGACATATGCATATGATTAAAAATGTTAATTGTAGTTATCTAATCTGTATTGGGTCCTACAGAATGTGGTGGTCTCATTTTAATTAAAGAATTCAACTAATATTTTGTGTGCTCGGGCCAAAATAAAAGGATGTGGTAGTCCCTATAAATCGTGGTGGGTTAATTGGACTATGGTGGGTCCAAGCTTGCAAGAGTCCACAATTCTTATTTGGGCTATATGATTTAAAATGTTTATACAAACTTGTTATAGGTGTTATGTGTGTGTGTATAAGGTCATTCACTATGCTTTTATAGATTACACTCCTATAATGTTTCGTTTCAAGTGTGCCTATCATTTGGAGTTCATTGCCAAGTTAGTACCTTAAAAAGGAAGAGTGAAAGGATATATAATATGGTTTGAATATCAAAAAGTTTTTTGTGAAAATATTAAACTATGAAACTTGTTTATGTAAAGTTCTTTTATACTTGGTAAGTTATATATAAATATAATGATGTCCTTGTTTTTTACTTGTAAGTCATATGTGAAGGTAGCTTTGTTTTCATATAAATATGCCTTTAAAAAAATCCTGTGTTATTTTTTGAGAGATTACAATTAAATTATTGTTGAAGGGAATTTATCTGTATTAAAAGGGATAATTTTAACTTAATTAAATTAGGGTATGACATTCCACATCTAAAAGGAAGTAATCATTTCTTGAAATCGTGGATGACAAATTTGGTGAGAACATCATCTATATAGGTGGCTTGAGAAATTCCCCACATCATGAGTTATTTTAATAAATATGTGAAAATACGGGATGACCTCATGAGAAAATGTGATAATTTAATTTACAGTTTTCCAACTAGACATAATTTGTGATTTTTATTTGAGATATGAGAAAATTTCAACAACTTAAACTAACTCAAATAACGCAAGCAAGATCAAGAGTTAAAACAAATATGAGAAGGTACTAGGATGTTGGATCCACTTATCATTTTTAATTAGTGTCAGACATTAATTTAATTTTGTATTCCTGATTTTATAACTCGAAATGTACCGACTCTCGCCGCGTACATTTCAAAAATAAATAGATACAACGTTCATGAAAAATATTTTTTTAGGTCTCGTTTAGACGTCTTAAAACCATATTCCTATGACACCACACCTAATTAAATACCGGGTGATCAGTCCTTTATTTAATTGGGTGGGGTGCATAGATGGTATCATAGCATCAGGTTCTAGTATCCATAGGATCTATATGGCTTACTACAAATCAGCGTAGCGATCTTTTGATATAGAGCCCTATTGTTAGGACGGTTGATTTTATCTATACATGTTTGAGATATCGTGCTTCTGCTATTAGATTTTGTACAGACTGTGAACTCATACAACTCATTTTAAATTTCAGATGCTGCCTAAGATATGTAGACCGGCTAGAGCAACAACGAGAGATGAGATGGGAGGGGTTTAGCAGGAACGGGAGGTACAACAACTGCAACCACCATCGGGGTTAGTGGCGAATGCATAGGTGGCCGAGATAGTGTCCTAGGCATCAACGTAGCCATAACTGCCATGGCAATCCATTTTCTATAGGCCCAACCACAACCACTAATTGCATTAGTGATTTAGGCCCAATCGGAGAAATTATATTAGCAGAAAGTTAGGCAGGCTTTTCAGAAAGGCCACCCATCAGAGTTTTCGAAAGCTCAGATGTTATATTAGCTTGTTAATGGAAGAAGGAGCTACAGCGTCACGTACGTATGATTGAGTGCAGCGATACTCTGAAACAAATACTTGCCACGTTCAGACTTATGGGAGCTGCACTACAGTGGTGGGAGTCTATTACCACCTCAGAGGATAGGGATACGATGCCGATAGCAAAATTTTGGGAGCGGTTTGACTGCAAGTACTTTCCATCAGTTATTCAGACGGAGATGAAGAGGAAATTTAATGGCCTTACACAGGGTGA
Organism: Sambucus nigra; assembly: GCA_949130495.1. Lineage (NCBI taxonomy): Eukaryota > Viridiplantae > Streptophyta > Magnoliopsida > Dipsacales > Adoxaceae > Sambucus > Sambucus nigra. The sequence continues at coordinate 539,607,086 of OX422214.1, read as the reverse complement.
TCGTTCAGTGGCAGAATACGAGGAATAGTTCACTTATTTGGCTAACTTTGTGCCAGAAAAGGTGAACACTGAAGAGAATAATATGCTTAAGTTTATCGATGGGATAGCCTGGAGGATCAGGCAACATTTACTTGACAACCCAGCATTACAGACATTTACAGAAGTTATCAATGTCGCACTTTTGCACTACCAAGACCACCATTGCTTCCACCTGAAGGGAAGTCAGAGAGTGGGTGATTCAAGCCACCAAGGTAGGATAGGAGGGAGTAGTGTCAGTGGCGCGCCTCAGCAGCAGGTGGTGAGACAGCAGGGGAAGTATTCCTGATAGGGGGATCAAGCCAAAAGGTTTAGATTAGGAGACTACCGACCAGAGGGTCAGAGTTTCAGATCGGATCAACAGGGGCCCTAATCAACAGTAGGTTCCCCAGGGCGGTTAGTTCCAAGGGATCAACGGTGGAGGCCAGCAAATATGAGGTTTTAAGGTTAGCATCAGGGTCAGCCTAGACAGGGCCAGAGAGAGGGAGTTTCCAGGCCAGTTCTTTATTTGTGGATAAAAGGTCCATAAATGGATAGATTACCCTTAGCAGGGTAGGTCCCTGAGTAGTTCACCCAGTAGGGACAATAGTCACAGATGCCTCCAACAGCACCGGCTCCACTCTCTCGCCTACCCCACCCCAATGCGTATTTGTTTATTTTTGACTAGTTTTCAAAATTTTTATTACTTTAAGTAATTATATATGCCCACCTAAGATTATATTCTACACTAGAGGACTAAATCATATGGATCCTATTGATTTTTGCCTTTTCGTCACTTCTTATCATCTAAGTTTGATCTCTGTACTATTTTACGTTACCGATATAGGAAGATTGATCTGTATACTATTTAGAAGTAATTGTGTTTCTATTTAATGTAACTCATATTTATTTTTCTTTTAGTTTAAAAATTACTATTAGTTTCTTCATTAAAACATGTTCTGTATTTTTCATGTTGTCGGCTTCGTGTTTGTCGATGGTGACAACAATGCACATTTTTCATATTGAAGTTGTTTAAACTTTAATGGACTAAGTTGTTTAATTGCTATCCACTTTTGTTCATTAGTTTTTTTGATTTCAGAAATCATTTGGGGTTATGGTTTTCTACAATAATGTTGGAGTTTCCCTGTTAGACAACACATGACCATATCAAGCATTGCTTCCATAAAATGGCATTAATGTATTGTTGCCATATCAGTTACTAATTGTTTCCATATCTGTTAGAATAAGTCTATGAGACCATAACACCTTACAAATCTATTTTGTGTTATATATCATTGCTACATTATATTTATTTGTAATTCTATTGCAGTCCAAACGTGCGTGTTTGACGGAAAAGGATATCTATTGGTGAGGTTTTATACTCTTCGTGGCACAACTGATTTTGAGTACATAGGCAAGGCTGCCCCAATGAGTATATAGGCAGTGCTTCCCCAATAAAAGGTAACCGATTTGTCTCTTAATTGATTTAAAGTTATAGGTTTTTAACCAGTGTGCCTACCTGTGACGATTGAATTTCATTTTTTTTTGTTTTTATATATCACTCTTTCACTTGGTGCTTAGGCACAATCACTTGAATTTCATTTTTTTGTTTTGATTATAATTAGTTTCTCAAGTACTGAAATTTTATTTTCCCATATAGGTTGTCCTTACTGTATTTGGCCTATTATTTAGCAGGACATTCCTTACTATTGGTGGTGCCATTCTTTGGGATATTTTGATATGCACATCTTATATAATATGATTATTGATTCATTTAATTTCATATCCATCCATTTTATTAGCTTTTTCAGCAACAGTGAGATACTTTGTACTGATATGATTATTGGTTCATTTACTTCTAACTATATTTTTTTGTATCAGGTCGCATTTTGAAAACTATGGACAATCTATATCGTGGAACATCTGGGACGACCTCAATTTGATATATATATATATATATATATATATATATATATATATATATATATATATATATATGTGTGTGTGTGTGTGTGTGTGTGTGTGTGTGTGTGTGTGTAATTTTTTAACAAGTTTGTTTTGTTGGAGTAGTTATTGGATGAATTTGGATTCTTTTAATATTATTGGAATTATTATTATAATCCCTTAAGCAGGGTGGATACTCCAATAAACAAAGGAGATTCTGTCCATTTTTTTTAAATCGACATCATTTACTTGAGGCACAATGTGAATTAAGTTGATGAATATTGTATATTTCATATTGTTGGACTATTTTTTATTTGTTAAACAGGGTGGATAGTCCTATAAATAGAGGAAATTATAGCCATTTTTTTACATTTTACTTTTTTTTTTGTCAGAGAATGCCGTTTTGTGATTACGTACTTTGACAAATTTTCGCTGTGCCTTCAGGCACGGGCATATACTAGTGTATATATATATATATATATATATATATATATATATATATATATATATATATATATATATAGAGGCAGGCTCCTGTGCACACTAAGTTTGCACACTAAGTTTGCACATTACCTTTTATATATAGTAAAAAAAATATTTTTGAGTTGATTTTTTTTGTGTGATATTTAAACATTTCAAGGAACCCATATAAAAAAAATCAGCTCAAAAAAACTTTTTTTGCTATTTTTAAAAAATCGGTCAAACTTTCGCAGTTTTTAAGCCCTTTAAAAACTGCGAAAGTTTGACCGATTTTTTAAAAATAGCAAAAAAAGTTTTTTTGAGCTGATTTTTTTTATGTGAGTCCGTTGAAATGTTTAAATATCACATAAAAAAATTGGTGTGCGCCAGCACTAAGTTTGCACACTTTTAAAAGGTAATGTGCAAACTTAGTGTGCAAACTTAGTGTGCACAGGAGCCTGCCTCTCTCTCTCTCTCTCTATATATATATATATATGTGGGTTGGGGGGGGGGGGGCATGCACATAATGCATTATGAGGTCAAAGTAGGTAATTTAACTTAAACATGTGTGTGTGTGTGTGTGTGTGTGTGTGTCGGCACGTGCACTGTATAAATGTTATAACTAAACAAAAAAAGATTCCCCTCTCTACATAGATTGTCGAAAAAATCAAATGTAAGGGAGTGGGTTTTTTTGCCAGAAAAATAAAATAGAAGTTAAGGGTGGGATGAGGTGGGTTGGTTTTATTGTGGAGGGGGAGAATAAAGTATTTTTGAGGGATATAGAGAGAGGCGAGAGATAGGAGGGATGGAAAGGGATATACCTCCCGATATTGTTGGGAAAAAATGGAAGATAGCGGAGAGGGGATCATTTTGTCGCAATAGGTTGGGTTTTTTCGTGATGGGTAAAGAGAGGCGGGGGTGGTGGATTCATCGGGGGAAAAAAACAAAGGAATGGAGACCAGAAAACAAAATGGGGGAAGATGTGGTTTCACCAATCAGCATAAGGGAGGGAATGGAAAAATGAAAGAATGGGGGAGGTGAATTTAACTTTTATTAATTAATTTTAATCATGAAATAATGGTAAATTACACTTAACTCCTATAAGATTAATCTGTTACATATTTTGCCCTAACGATGTGTTGTGTGCATGGCGCAAAACTCATTTACGTCCAACTTCAAGGCCAAAAGTGGCATAAGGGTCTTTTTAAACCGGCTTAATTATTTTGAGAGTTTACATGATACTTGGGTAGTTTATGAGCCGTTTTACAATAATTGTGATAGGGAAAAATCAGTGATTTTTTTAGGGGCATATATCAAATAGTTCCCTAAATATTTTTTAATACATGTTTAGTCTAAGACTTCTTATTTTATTCCCAAAAATCACTCACCACATAAAAACACTAAAAAAAGGAGCTCCGGTAGTGGTCCGGGAGTGGGAGCGGGAGCGGGAATGCTGCTAGCACAGATCGTTAAAAAATAACAGAATATTGATTAAATGGGTGTTTGAGGGACTTTTTGGAACAAAATAAAAAGACTTTGACTAAATATATATTAAAAAATATTTGAAAGACTTTTTGATAATTTATCCTTACTTATTTCGTTAATATTTAACTAAACAAAAATGCAACATAATTTTTTAAGAGATTATTTGATATGACAAATATAGCTTTAAGAGTAGAAAACACTACAAATTCAAATATGCACACGGAGGGCATTTGAACTTTGAAACATACACCCCCCTTACCCACTTATATACTAAGACCTCGTGTTGTTATTCCAAAATTGTATATTAATTCATTTATAAATTGACCAATTTACAAATTAGCTCATTAATTACATTTAGTTTCATTAATGAAATAATTAATTAATTGACTTATTTTAACTCAATATGAAATCAGAACATTTCACAAAAATATAAAATGCATCCATTTAAACAGGCACCACATAAAGTTTATTGAGTTGTTCCTCCCTTCCTTTCTCTCCCCCTCTCTCTCTCTCTCTCTCTCTCTCTCAATTTGTTGTATACATGCCTTTTCAATTGATCCTTAGCATATCAACATCAATTTCAGATTATCAAACATCATCTAAAATTTGAATTTAAACTCATTTCAAATTCTTTCATTTAGTGAACCAATTTAACTAATCAAATAATTTGCAAAACCAAAGTGGGCATATGAGAATACCCCTAGGTGATGAAATCTACACGAGTATAAAGTAAGATACGGAATCAATCGTTTATGCTTAGGACATGTATTTTGAGCTAAAGTTCCCTCCTCCGTGCTGGTGTGCGTGATCACAAATAACTGCATATATGCATTCCTCCCAAGCCCTTGCTATCTTTCCTAGCGTCATGGGTAGCTCAAGGTTTCGAAGATACAGACTGAGCTTTGATTTTGCCTTACCAGAAAGATCATCATCATCCACACTGTTACCACCATGGCAAGCAAACTGATATCATAAATTCAGGCCGACTTAATTAGGAATATAAAATTGCTCAAACTGGTCCGATTACTAACCTGGTCTCCAATGATAACTTGTCTAGGAAAATGGGGGAGCAATTTGGATAACTTGCGGGGACCAGCAACCTTAAGGGCTGGATGCGTAGCTACATAGCCATAGACCACAAAGTTAATGCAGAGTATAAAGCATATTCTTTGTGATAACAGATAAAAGTTTGATAATGCACCAATTTCGCTGCAGCGAGGCGAGAAATCAATTTTGGAGCAAAAGACACAGCACTGAAAGAGCATTCGACAATTGTCCCTTCCCTGACTCCTTCTTCGCTGATACCAACCGATGTGTTTATCAATCGCTGGTTTATTCCCCTTATTTCTTCCAAAAGGGAATGATTAACCTGCACCACAATAAATCAGTTCCTGCATTGATGACATTCTTGACCCCATAATCAATTATGATGTTTGTAGCTGTTATCCTCCATCTGGTAGAATAGATAATTACAATGAATGAAAACAAAGAAAAACTGAAAGGAAGTTGATGTCTAGCATGCAACCGAATTAATCACCAAAGATAACAACACCATAAGAAAAAATTCTTTATTAAGAAAAAACTCCGCTCTCCATGCTTACAAGAACAAGTAAATAGATAGAAAAAAGAGTCATGTTACCTCTTGATAACTAAAAAGAAGTAAATAAAACAAGGAAACTAACAATTCTTATCCCCATCATTTAGCTAAACTAGAGTAGTTAGTTTTAGGGTTGTCCAACTCTCTGAATAGAAAAATAACTGTAAACTGAAGCAAACGAAACCGAATTTACACACAACACACAATACTCAACAAGAGCAATCAAATTTGAAGAGGAAGAAACCTACGTAAGGAAACTAAATAAATATCCTAATATAAATCTTCTACCTTATTTAAATAATATCTTAACTAATACTAGATATATACTACAAAAAAAATATTTTCCAGTAGCACTGTTCACACATGAACAGTACATGCAAACAATACGTGTGAACATTACGTATTCATATCAACCTCGATTCCCATCACTCCTCCTAAGAAGTTCGTCTCTGGTGGCACGTGAATGCGGGTAATTTAGAGGTAACTGAGGACGGTTCTTTTACAAATTCAGATTTAGCGGGCTCTTCTACAATGAGGACAAATTTTTTCTTCTTGGGACACTGACATCTTGGGACACTGACATCTTGGGACACTGAAAAGTACTTGGAACTTGTCCCTACCCACACCGTTGTAGCTTTATTTCCAATAAGCGCAATTGTAGTAGATGCCTTCCCAGCCTTAATTCGCAAACGGTCTTAAGCCCTTATAGCATAATCAACAGCCTTGTCGAGATTTGGTACGTCTTTCATGTAAACTTTAGCCTGTATATTATCGTGAAGCCCATTAATGTAGCGACTCACCTTATATTCACTCTCCCTGAGTTTGGCCCGTGTATGTAAGAGATGAAACTCTACAATGTAATCGGCACCGTCATTAAATTGTATTTAAGATTTTGAACCCAAGTGAAGAGATCCCTCTCAAATCCTAAGGGAATGAAGGCATAACCCACGAGTTTAGTACCAACCAAGCGTACATAGTTTTTCAGTTCAAATGCCTTTTTTACTGAATCTATAAAAACATCACCATCTAATTTACCTTCAAATGTCTGTACCTTAATGCGCATATCTCCGTGTAAATTTCTGTCCAATATTCCAGTGAGGCAAGACATAGCACCCTGTTCAGCTCGCATCTCTGCAAATGTATCATTATTATCATCACTTGGAGACCCGTCACTGCTATCTGCCTGAGAATCTTCACTTAGTGACAAGGAGCAATGATGGATCACAGTACGGTTTCTTTGACTTGGGCTTTTCCCTTTTGGATTTCTTTATGAATCCTGTTTGCACTCATGCTTCATATGGTCCTGCTTTCCAAAAACATTCACCTTCAATCCTCATTCGGGACAAAGTTCGGGGCATAATTGCTAGTGTCATGGACTTTAGACGATCCAATCGTCTTCGAAACTGTTTGTGACTTGAAATTCACATCCTTGGGCTCACGGTTTCGCACAAGATCCATGTCCCAAGTTCATCGGAGGAGAAGCAAATAATTGAAGCGAGATCCCATGCTTAGATCCACGACTCGTGGTAGAGGCATCGCTGTCTTCAATGGTTTCTACATCCACCGATAGTTGGTCATGTGATAAATTGTGGAGCCTTGCCCTCGACTTTTTTCACAATAGCCTGGTCTGTCAAAATTTGTTCTCATTTTGTTTGAGTCGCTACTAAGGCCAGAAAATCTGCTTCTTCTTGTGCTATTGCAGCGATCACCTGTTGTGGCCTGCTGTAGCTTTCGACGGAGATGCAACTGGCAGGAGAGTGCTTGGGACTTCTCGGCATGGTGGTTGGCCACTGGAAGGCCTGGCAGCGCATCAAAGATGGTCTGCAGGAGTTCGTTTTAGTCGGTCCGTGCCTGGACTATTCTTCAAATTTAGTCATGATTCTTGTTTTCGAAGGCATGGTGGCTGAAACACTACGATGACGACTTTGGTAATCCAAAAGAGACTTGGCTCTAATACCAATTTAATGTAAACGCAATGGAAATTATACACATACGATACTCAACAAGAGAAATCAAAATCTAAGTTCATTTAATTGACTTTAAACTCTAACCTAGGGCCTTTATTTATCGGCTTTACATCCTTGAAGAGGAAGAATCCTAGTTACATAAGGAAACTAAATAAATATCCTAATATAAATCTACTACCTTATTTAAATAATATCTTAACTAATACTAGATAATTATTACAAAACAAAGATTTTCCAGTTGACACTATTCACACCCGAACTGTGACATGAAAATAGTAACGTGTTCATATCAGCCTCTATTCCCATCATAAACCCTCATAAAGTTCAATTTAAAATTCAACCCACAAACTTGACTTAACCCCCCAAAAATGAAAAGTTAGACATTACCCCCAAATATAAATGAACGTTATTATCCATGAAAAATTTGACTTAACCTCCTGCTATTTGTTTTCTTGGATGAAAATGACATTTTCTTCATCACTTTATCTACTTTCCCACATCATCTTCTTCCCCAAATTCCAAATCAAAAACCCTAATTTTAAAACCTTCAAATTTTAAAAAATTTGTAAGAGCAAATATTCATGATTGCTCATAGCTTAGGCCTTTTTATTTTTGGTGTATCCCATTATATACCGGTACCTCAAACCGAACACCAGCATCTCCAAGATCGAACGCACACCGACACATTATGGAGGTATAAACTTGCGGTTTTTATAAATTTATATGAATCATATTTTGGGATGGTAGCTTTCAAAATTCGAGGCCTTTTATAAAGTGTGATTAAAATAAAAAGTTGTTTTGGTCTCGTTCAAACGATACTAGATCTCGTTCGAATGGGATGGTGATCTCGTTAAAACCACCATCAAACTAAGTTTAAATGAGAAATCTCTGCCTAGACAGGGATAGGTCGTTGGAAGCTCGTCGTTCAAACGAGAATGGAATTTCGTTAAAATGAACACCGATGTCGTTCGAATGAGGTCTTATTTTGTTCGAACGACTTCGCCGCCTCGAAATTCGTGATTTTGATATAAATACCTGTTTTGAGCAAAAAAAATTTACAGAACTTAAGCGAAAATGATTTTTTCATTCTTGTTCCAAAGTTATTCACTTTTGGTTTTTCAAAACCACTTTTATTTTCACAAATCTTTCATCCCCATATATGATTTATGAAACCCTAATTTCAAAATACCTTGAATAAACCCTTGTGGAGTTCAATCTCTACTGCTAACTTGTGAAACTGATGTTTCACTGCTGAAGAAGACGAAGGTTGATCGATGAATACCGATGGAAGATCGCTTCCTGTGGACGGCTTTGGATTGGGTCGTATTTGTAGAAGAAATTAAAGACTGCGCATTATACTGAATTGATCTAAGTAGTATGTAAGTTGACTGTGTCTATCAATTACTATAGTGCTGAATACAGATTTTGCCCTTTTCAGTGATTTTTCCTCATTTGTTGTTCATCCGTATTTTGACTGTGTGATTGATTCGAATTGAAATTGGACTATATCATCACTTGAACACTTAATTATTAATCAAGATAAAAGTTGATTAAAATTGAAATTTATGAGTAAGGAACCTAATATACGAACTGTTCATTTGAAGCATCATTCTCAAAATTGAAATCAACAAATGTTTTAAATAGCATTCTCCTCCAAAACATGAACAAAAAAAATCAATTAATTTTATATAACCTAGAACAAAATGAAACCCTAATTTTAAAACCTTCAATTCCCTAAATTACTTTTGTCTTAAATTGAAATCAATAAATTTGAGAAAAAAGTAATCAAGAAATCAATCTCAGTTCTCTCTCTCTCTCTCTCTCTCTCTCTCTCTCTCTCTCTCTCTCTCTCTCTCGTGCGCGCGCGCGACATATATATATATATAAACTTCGCCTTTCGTGGTATCTCTTCCTAGATTTTTAATACATATTGCCTTCAAAGAACTATACACAGACATATATGTCTATATGTCCACGTTCTCATTATATTCAGAATTCTATTCGAATTAGTTGAAATTAATTTAATTTGGATGAGTTTTCTATTTTCTCAAAGAAAAATGAATAAACTCATGGTTGGTTGATTTCATTTTGTTTAAAAATTGAAGGTTTGGAAATTAGGACTTTTGATTTAGAATTTGGGGTAGTAGATGAAGTGGGAAAGATGATGAAGTTTAAAAGAAAAGCGCATTTTCGTCCAAAAAAATAGTTGGGGGTTAGGTCAAATTACACATTAATGGACCTTTTTAACAGATAATAACATTCGTCCATTTTTGAGGAGTTATGTCTAATTTTCATCAACTGGGGGTTATGTGAAAATATAGTATTATTACAGGGGATTAAGTAAAAAAGCCCTAATATTAAATTTCAATTCAACCCACAAAATTCATTTTGTTTAAAAATTGAAGGTTTGGAAATTAGGACTTTTGATTTAGAATTTGGGGTAGTAGATGAAGTGGGAAAGATGATGAAGTTTAAAATAAAAGCGCATTTTCGTCCAAAAAAATAGTTGAGGGTTAGGTCAAATTACACATTAATGGACCTTTTTAACAGATAATAACATTCGTCCATTTTTGAGGAGTTATGTCTAATTTTTCATCAACTGGGGGTTATGTGAAAATACAGTATTATTACAGGGGATTAAGTAAAAAAGCCCTAATATTAAATTTCAATTCAACCCACAAACTTCTTTTTCTCCTTTTTTCTTCAATTTTCATCACTCCCCAACTTAGATAAAGCTTGCCCTTGAGCTTAGAGTGGGATTTCGTGTCCTTCGGAATCATAATGCGGTTGAAGGTTTGTTGAAAAGGAGAGACTCGGTAGATATATTACTGAATATTAGGAGATCTTGTTAGCTATGAATATTTGATGTAAATAGAATATTGGTCAATGCTGTAAATTAGGAATTAGTTAGGCCAGCTAGCTAGTGTTATCAGTTTCCTGATTTTGTGCTTGTATTTCCTCCTATAAAGGAGAACCCGTGTAAACTTGTGAAAGATGAGTCAATACAGAAAAGTTTTCATGGTATCAGAGCCTCCATAAATTCAGAAACCCTAGTTTCTTTTCTGCACAATTTTTTTTCCTGTTCAGCCATGTCTGAGGTCTCCTCCGAGTCAACCCAGTCTCTCAAAACCCAAGCCCCCAATACCGACTCTCACTCTGTTCAGATCACCACTATTCGCCTTAATGGTGATAATTATTTACGGTGGTCCCAGTCCGTTCGGATGTACATTAGAGGGAGGGGAAAGATTGGGTACCTGGCGGGAGACAAGAAGGTACCAGCACCGGAGGATCCAACGTATGAGGCCTGGGATGCAGAAAATTTAATGGTAATAACTTGGCTCGTGAACTCCATGGATGAGGAAATTAGCTCCAACTATATGTGCTATTCCACGGCCAAAGAACTCTGGGAAAATGTTAATCAGATGTACTCTGATATGGGAAATCAGTCTCAGGTCTACGAATTGACTCTAAAACTTGGTGAGATTAGGCAGGGGGAAGACTTGGTCACCAAGTATTTCAATTCATTGAAACGCCTTTGGCAGGACTTGGATTTGTTCAGTGATTATGAATGGAAATCTAATGAAGATCCAAATCACAACAAACGGACCGTGGAGGCTCATCGCATTTACAAATTCCTTGTTGGGCTCAACGTGGAATTTGATGAAGTACGAGGACGGATCATTGGCAGGACTCCACTTCCTCCGATTGGTGAGGTGTTTGCTGAGGTTCGAAGAGAAGAGAGCCACAGACATGTAATGTTGGGGAAGAAGACTACTAACGGGCCTGTTGAGAGTTCTGCCCTTGTTGTTTCCGAGGCTACTGCAAATAAAGCAGCCAATTTTCAACGAAAACCTGAAGAGAAACCACGGGTCTGGTGCGACTACTGCAACAAACCATGCCATACTCGAGAGACCTGCTGGAAAATCCACGGAAAACCATCAAATTGGAAGAGCGACAAGCTTGGTGACAGAAACAACCGTGCGGTTCCCACTGTCAATGAAGCCGAGACAAGTCCTTTCAGCAAGGAGCAAATGGATCAACTCCTGAAGCTACTGAAATCTAATTCCTCATCTGGTATTCCTAGTGTTTCCCTTGCACAAATAGGTAGTGCACCTAATGCCCTTTCTTGTTGTTCAAATTATGCTCCATGGATCATTGATTCTGGAGCCTCTGATCATATGACCAGCATTTCCAATCTTTTTAGGACTTACTCGCCATGTTCTGGTCTTGAAAAAATTAGAATTGCAGATGGTAGTTTCTCACCCGTTGCTGGGAAAGGTTTGATAAAATTATCTGAGAATATAGATCTTAAATTTGTTCTTCACGTCCCTAAGCTCACCTGTAACCTTTTGTCTGTGAGTAAACTAACCAAATAATCTAATTGTCGTGTAACTCTCTATGATTCTTACTGTGAATTTTAGGACCGGAGCTCGGGGAAGAAGATTGGCAGTGCTAAGATGATAGATGGACTTTACTACTTTGATGATAACTTCTCTGGTCATAAAAAGGCTCAGGGCCTTAGTAGTGTCAGTTCTAATTTTTTTTATGAACAAATAATGCGTTGGCATTTCAGATTAGGACATCCTAGCTTTCCATATCTTAAACATTTGTTTCCTACTTTATTTAAGGGCTTTGATTGCTTATCATTCTATTGTCAAAGTTGTTGCTTATCTAAGAGTCATCGTACTACTTATTTGCCAAAACCTTATACTCCTTCAAAACCATTCTATTTAATACATAGTGATGTTTGGGGACCTTCAAGAGTCACTACTATCTCAAGAAAAAAGTGGTTTGTTACCTTTATAGATGATCATACCCGTTTGTGTTGGGTTTACTTGATGAATGAAAAGTCTGAGGTTGAAAAACTTTTTAAGGAATTTTTCACTATGGTTGAAAGTCAGTTTCAAACGAAAATTAGCATTCTTCACACCGATAATGGAACCGAGTATTTTAATGAACTTTTGGGAAGTTTTTTGAAGGAAAAGGGTATACATCACCAGTCTACTTGTGTGGATACCCCTCAACAAGACGAAATTGCGGAAAGAAAAAATAAACATTTACTTGAAGTGGCTCGTGCTATAATGTTTTCAATGAATGTTCCAAAATATCTTTGGGGGGAAGCTGTTTTAACAGCCGCCTATTTGATTAACAGAATGCCTACACGTGTTATAAAATATAACACGCCATTAGAATGTTTTCAAAAACAATTTCCCTTATCAAGGATGTACTCGGATTTACCTCTAAAGGTTTTTGGCTGCATTGCTTTTGTTCATATACCCAATAATACTCGGTTCAAACTTGACCCTCAGGCTGAAAAATGTATTTTTATAGGGTATGCTCCTAATAAAAAGGGATATAAGTGCTATAATCCCCGAACAAGAAAAATTTATGTGAGTATGGATGTCTCTTTCTTTGAAAATAAATCCTACTTTCACAAAAGTTCTCTTCAAGGGGAGAATGAGGTGATGGAAGAAATTTTTTGGGATCTATCTCCTACTCCTCTACCAAATATGATTTTGACTACTTCACCTCATCAAAGTCAGGAACAATATGATAAAACTAACAAAATTAATGAAGGTAATCCTAGTCATATAGTGCCAAACATTACTGTATCTAAAACAGGGGGAGAATCACTACAACCGAGCCAAACAAAACCCAATAGTGAGGAGCCTCAGGTTTATACCAGGAGAAGACCTCACAAAGAAAGTCAAAGTCAGCCTATTCTTCTTGGAAATGATCAATCTCGACCTTCGGGAACTGGACCTCCAGATATCATATCTTCAATTCCTATTACTTCTCCTAGCCAAGAACCATTAGACCTTGATATGCCTATAGCTGTTAGGAAAGGAACCCGGACTAGTACCAAATATCCCATTGCCAAATACCTTTCTTATAAAAATATTTCTCATACTCATAGGGCTTTTACCTAAAAAATCTCACACTTGTTTGTCCCGAGAAACATTCAGGAAGCTTTGATGATCCGAATTGGAAATTAGCAGCGATGGAAGAGATGAATGCTCTTAAAAGAAGTGGTACTTGGGAGATAGTTGATTTGCCTAAGGGGAAAAGAACAGTAGGCTGCAAGTGGGTCTTTAATGTGAAATGTAAAGCTGATGGTAGCATAGAGAGGTACAAGGCAAGACTAGTAGCAAAAGGGTTCACCCAGACCTATGGGATTGATTATCACGAAACCTTTGCTCCTGTAGCTAAAATAAACTCAATCAGAATCTTGTTATCTTTGGCTGTAAATTTCAGCTGGCCATTACACCAGTTAGATGTAAAAAATGCTTTTTTAAATGGTGATCTTGAAGAGGAGGTCTTTATGAGTCTACCACCCGAGTTTGAGGGAAAATTGGGACCAAACATAGTCTTTAAACTGAAAAAGTCTTTATACAGTCTCAAACAATCCCCTAGAGCTTGGCTTGAGAGATTTGGGAAAGTTGTGAAGAGTTGTGGCTACAGTCAGAGCCAAGCTGACCATACCTTGTTCTACAAACACAGTAGAGAAGGCAAGGTTGCAATCTTAATTGTCTATGTGGATGATATAGTCTTGACAGGTGATGACAATGATGAATTAGAGAGACTGAAAAAGAGACTTGCAACTGACTTTGAGATCAAGGATTTTGGTGCATTGAAATACTTTCTTGGAATGGAGTTTGCTAGATCCAACGAAGGTATATTTGTGAATCAACGTAAATATGTTCTTGATTTACTTGATGAGACAGGTCTGCTAGGATGTAAGCCAACCGAGACACCCATTGAGCCCAACCTTAAGCTAGAGCCTTCTAAAGCTGAAGAAGTTCTGAATAGAGAGAAGTATCAAAGACTTGTTGGAAGACTTATCTACTTGTCACCTACACGTCCAGATATAGCATTTGCAGTCAGCATGGTCAGCCAATTCATGCATTCACCTGGACAAAAACACTTTGATGCAGTCTATAGAATTCTCAGATGGAAGAGGTCTTCTGTTAAAAAATCGTGGGCATTTACAAGTTGAAGCCTATACAGATGCGGATTGGGCTGGGAGTGCTATTGATAGACGGTCAACTTCTGGCTACTGCACGTTTGTTGGAGGCAACCTTGTCACCTGGCGGAGTAAAAAGTAGAATGTGGTAGCAAGGAGCAGCGCAGAGGCCGAGTTTAGATCAGTTGCTCATGGAATTTGTGAGGTGGTGTGGATTAAGAGACTATTGGAAGAGTTGAAGACGTCTAATCCATTACCTATGAAAGTATACTGTGACAATAAAGCTGCTATTTCGATCGCTCACAATCCAGTGCTTCATGATAGAACAAAGCACGTAGAGGTAGACAAACACTTCATGAAGGAAAAACTCGAAAATGGATTGATCTGTATGCCGTACATTCCTACTACCGAGCAAGTTGCAGATGTACTTACAAAGGGACTTCCTACAAAACAGTTTGACAAACTAATTGGCAAGCTGGCTATGGAAGATATCTTCAAACCAGCTTGAGGGGGAGAGTTGAAAAGGAGAGACTCGGTAGATATATTACTGAATATTAGGAGATCTTGGTAGCTAGTGTTATTAGTTTCCTGATTTTGTGCTTGTATTTCCTCCTATAAAGGAGAACCCGTGTAAACTTGTGAAAGATGAGTCAATACAGAAAAGTTTTCAAGGTTATATTTGTAGCTTCCTCCCCTTGTATAGATCTAAACTTGACAGTTCTTTGTCATACATTCTTGTGACCTAACCACCACATTCGTAACTTTTTAAAAAATATTTTGTGGAGCTGCCTTAGTTGTAGTACGTGTTGGTAATAAGGATGGTGATGCTTGATCCCTTAACAAAATAGGCAGCTAACATCAAGTAATTCTCCACTTTAATAGCATACTCAATGGCTTAGCTCAAAGATGAGATTAACCGCAACCCAAGTTCCGTTTGATACCGTTGTTGCAAACCTTGAACATAACGTCAATTCTCCTTCAGCCTTGTTTAATGGACATGGAACCCTGCTTCAAACATTAAACACGCGCAAACAAATCTCTCTCATAAGATTCAGAAATAAAGGCGGTTTCCATCAAGGTTTTCGTATCGGGCCATGTGCGGATTGGAGGGATATTATTAAGTTCCCTAACTTGTACTAGATCATTCCACACACTTATAACCAGAAATATTTTTGTAATCAAAACCTTTCTCAATTGAGTCCATCCAATCAATAAATTTACCAGGATCCATATAACCATTAAACATAGGCACATCGACCCTAATATCACTCTGCATAGCTTTTTCTAACACTTGCAACATGAAAATCATATTATTTCCACCCTACCCTTCGTCCTCTTCATCAATTAGATCATCATCTAACTCAACAGATCCCAAAGAACAAGGTTTTCGGACCATGTTAGAGACAACATGCTGCTGCTTGGAATTATTTTAATGTTTTGGCGAGGGTTCGACTTCGTCACTTTCTTAAATGGACATAGATCAACAACATGACCTCTTTGATCGCATTCAAAGAAAGTCCGTTCATTACTAGCAGAAAAAAAAGGTTCATGTTCATACCTGCTACCGTCACGGTAATCACGCAGTGGGTGAATTAGACGGTCATCATCATAAAGGGAATGCCGTGTGAGTGGGATTCAATGAATATCTTGATCAAGGGAAGCCCTCCATCGCAGGGGTTGCTATGCATAATAAAGGGCCGACAGGCCTGCCCAACACATGCAAGGGATTAGAAAGGCAGAGGGAAGGAGAGGGCCCTCCGTGACTTGAGACAGGCTTTCCCACAGGGTTATGGGCTAGTGGCCCACACCGGAGCAAAGCCGAGGAAGACAACTAAATTCAACATGGACAACACCGTCGGCAGCACAAGCTCCAACCGAAGCTAGATCATTGTCAACATATCCCATCCCTCGTTGAAGCCTAAAATTCGAAGGTGGCAACTCATCAACAATCCCTGGTATCAATCTTAATATTCTTATCGATTCTTCACCCTTGCATTTTTTTGCAAATATAAAATTTTATATGATTTGGAAAGGATATGGACCTTCAATACATGTGATTTGATTCAACAGTCAAAAACATGCTTATCCCCGTCTTGGTGCATTCTTTGCAAGATAGACAAGAATATGATGTGAATCGTATTTTGGGCATTTTCTTAATTTTGTTATATTTTATTTTCTAGTAGTAATTATTAGGTCTAGTAAGGGCCACTTTGGATATCATGAAATAAGAATATGTAGATCATATGATATCATTGCGGGGATCATCCTTTATTGATGTCACCAATGACATCACATGGATGCTATTGGTGCATTATTTGCAAGACGGGAAAAATAAGAAAATGCCCAAGATACGATTCACATCATGTTCATTGTCTTTCTTGAAAAAAAAACAGAGAAGGGGATAAGGTTTAGCATACATAATACCTAAAATAGCCCTTATCCCCTTCTCTGTGCATTTTTTTGCAAGAAAAGACAATGAACATGATGTGAATCGTATCTTGGACATTTTGGGCATTTTCTTATTTTTGTTTTTGTATTTAGTACTATTTTTTTCATTTTTACTAACTATTAGGTTTATTAGGGGTTATTTTAGGTATTGTGTAATAAGAATATGCTAGACCATGTGATATCATGGTGGGAACCATCCTTTACTGAAGTTACGAATGATATCACATGGATTCTACCACATTCCTTTGAGAGCAAGTAATAGTCCCTTCTTCTGGATCCTTTCCTCTAGCCTCTAAATATTGTACTCCCCATTTAAAGAAAATCATTGCTCTGATAAATATTTTGAGTACTCTTGTTTTTGAGTGTAATTTCATTGTATGCCATTGATACTGTTTTCCACTGCAATTCACATCATATTCATTCCCATTATGGTGAATTCTCTTACCTTTTTTATCATTAGTGACTCCCTACAGATGCCTCCTCACCTTTTCTCTCCTATTATTTACACATATGAAGCTCCACACACCTTCCATACAGGCTTCATCTATATCCTTAAATTCTGCTCTCTCCTACAGTAAACTCACTTTCTCTTTCTTGGTTTCTTCCGACACAATGTCTAAGGAACACTCCACACCATTTATTATTAACACACCACTTTACAAATAGTGGCTATACAGAATTTTAAATAAACCAATCCTAAAATAAGGATAAGATTAGATTATCTATTAAGTTCACACATAGAGGGACTCCACGGACGTCGGTTAGACGATAAGTCCAATAAAGTTGCTCACATCCTATGAATGACTGATGAAACAGGTCTGAGCACCTTCATTCGCTTGGGGAGTTATACCCCCAGTTGTATAGATCATCTTCTTTATTTTATGAAGTACTAGATCTAGTTGGAAATTATTTCCAACCAAGTGTTCAGAAGAAAAAAAATAAACGAGAATTAAATCATGTATAACTATGTTGTGCTATATTATATAAAAGTTGATAGTGTTAACATAAATGGAATGTAAACATTGTGAGGAGAATTCAACAAGATTACCACATTGTAGAAATTGCAACAGTAGATACCATACCTGAATCCCAGACCTCTTGCCAGAAGAAAATGCATTTGACTCCGAGTGAGACATCTCAGAAACAGAGGCACTTATGAAGCGCCTTCTTTTCCTTCTTCCTTGTAAATGACAATTACTAGTGGCTGCCAAATCCTCAGCAGCTGAAGATCTAGATCCATTACCTGGTACGGATCCCGCCGTCCTTTCAATCATAGTGACAACCGACTCAATCTCTCCAACAGAGGCAATTAATGCTTCACGAGACATAGACTCCATCTGCAATTTTACAATGATGAAATGATTTATTATAAAGAAGTTTTCTGGGTGATTTTGACATGGTTAGTTCATTAGTTTTTACAAAAATTAATGGCAACTTTGTTGGCAATGGCACAAATTTTGTCATTTAGTGGGAAAATAATCATGTTTTGTTGACGTATGTCACAGTTAGTGTTGAAAATATGTGACGTTATTGAATGCCACCATTAATTTTGACACATCTTGGATAAAAATTATCTAAGAATGATAAAAAATAAAAGAGAGAATTTATTCTATATACACCAAGAAGTCCCCTATTAAATACCACCCAAGATTTTTATAAATAATAAAATAATATAAATATGCTTATTTAAATTGGAAAACAAGCTAATTAAAACTAACCACTCTAATCAAGCGCTGAGTAGACGTCTGAGTGACAAACGGCTCAGAAAAATCGATTCCCGAACTCTTATCATGATTGTGATCATGATCATTACACATTGGAGGCATGGAAGAGGGTGAAAACCCAGTTTTATGTTTAAGCCCAGTTATAGGTTTGTCGGAAGTTCCTGTAGTGAGGGACGGAGCCAAAGGAGTTGAAGGAGAAGAAATGACAGGCGCTTTTGCAAGAGAAGCTTGCCAATGTTTCTGCTCCATCGTTGGGGGAAAAGGTTGATAAGATGCCACCTGAGGGAGTTGCTGTGAAGAAAGCTTTGCCTGCTGCTTGTTAATTACTGAGCGCGGTTCTGCAAACTGATGCTGCAAACAACTTTAATGTTTAACACACGCCTCTTGTCTCACTGTCAACTTCTTGAGTTTTGGGGTGAAATATTTTAAAACCAGGTGAAAAATAAAAGGGTGAAAAGTACCTTCACCTATTCGCAGTAAAATAATACTTGGTTTTTGGCCACAATTTATTTTGCTATACTGAGTTTTCCTCCAAAATTTTTACTCCTTGGATTTTGATTCCCAAAAGTGTTCTTAATAAATACACTTTTTAAGATGCTTAGTGAGAACATTTTGTGATGCTTTGAGTATTTTAACACTTTTCTTGTGAAATTCCAGTAAGTAAAATTAGTGGGGGCCAAACTTAATTTAGAAAAATAAATGGGGGCCAAAGACCAAATACCCTTAAAAATTATCACTATTCTATCCGAAATCATATAATTATAATGTCTACACTTTATACCGATGAAATTATAGTTCCAAATATGTTAAAAGGCTTTCCACCATCATTTAAATGAAAAATAGTTCACCCTAACCTAACGGGGATTTTATGCCATTTATTTCATTTATCTGACGGACCTGTGGTATACGGCGTGTGTGCAATCCTGCAGGGTTCTGCCGCTGTTGCTGCTCTATCTGCAGATTTGGCTTCATCAGTGGCTGCTTCACCAGGGCCTGTTGATGGTGTTGTTTAACTGGTTGAGCCCTTACCATTTTCGGTTCTGTGTGTTGCTTGAGATGAATGTTCTGAAGCATATTATAATTCGACTGACAGGGTGCACTGTTCATCCGCGAAAAGTTCATAGATTGCAAATGGAGATTGATTTGGTTCTCCTTTGGCTGGACTTGAGAATATAGAGATTCTGGATTCAAAGATTGCACCTCAAGTTGGGAATGTTGTTCTTTCTGGGCTGAAGAGAGAGACCTATTGGGACTAAATACGTTGATAAGTCTGATTATACTTTTCTCATATGCACCTATCTTCCCTTTTAGATTTGGTAATATATCATCTTTGGACATATTTAATAATTCCATCCCTGCCCTTGCCGTATCAAATGACCTTTTGATCTTCTCATGATCAGCTATATTGGTCAGAAGGGAAGAACGCTAGTATACACAATGAGAAACATCTCTTGAAATTAACAAAAGAACGATAATCACTGAAAAAAATATAACGTCAAATTGAAGGAGAAGAAAATAATTGAAGTAACAAAGTACCTTCTGAAGTATTACTGAGAGCTTATGATATATTTCTTTAAGTTGCGGAAATAACGTGCCCCTCATAGTTGTGATCTGTTTAATAAAATCATCGCATAAAGTAAAAGTTACACAATTATTCATGCACAGAGAAGTTAGATCAAGAGAAAAGAGAAATTCGTGAAAGTCAGTTCAAATTCATTATTTCTTCATACACCAGTAAAGAGCTGGGAAAGAAGCAAATAACTTGAATTGGGGAAATGTTTTACATGATATGTAATCCGCAGCTGTTGCAAATTTAATGATGCACGAAAAAGGATCATGTTATATATCTTGTTTTTTTTTTCAGTGATGGAAAAAGGAACATAAAATAGAAGAAAGAAAAAAACAAGGTCAAAGAGAAAACTTAGGCCCCGTTTGGTTTGTGGTGAAAAAATTTCATCCATGTGAATAGTATAATGAGGAGTAATATTTTCACCCATTCAAAGTTCAAAAAATTTTGTTTCTATAAAATTGTAAGTCTACACACTATAATGATGTGATTTGGGAAAAAATAGAGAACCAACATTTTATTCTAAATTGGTGGAAATGCTTTTCACCATTTCCCCCTTCTTGTACATTCAATATAATCTCACAACATCAGGCCATAGGATCAACGCTTTGATCAAGAAATATAATTACTCATTAATTCTTTTTAATCACCTGATTCTATATTGAAACATAGATATAATTCTCAAAGACCAAGTGATCTGTAATATTAACTGACACATTTTCCCGCTAATCAAATGCTTTTACATCCATATTTATTTTATTGCAAATCAACACTGAGACTTCAAGATGTTGATTAAAGATCTCCACCTATTCCATGGAAATTCATATTAATAAAACATGAAATAGCAGAAAGTTGTTAAATCATAACTGCTGTGAAGGATATAAAATGTATGAAGTATTGGCATGGCCTCTAGTGAAGGTTGGGTTTAGGGGTTCAGCTATCATGGTAAAAATTTGAGAAGAATAATTTTACTCACCATTCTACAAAATTACTCACATGGGGTTAAAATGATAATGCACCAAATGATTTACAAAGAATAGAAATAATGATGATAGCACCATGGTTAATACACGTGAATTTGGTAATGACTTCACCTTTTGATAGATCTCCTCTTGCCAATTATCTTGTCTTGTCTCACTTGTAGATTCTAGTTGCACTGGAAACCAATATAAAATGAGAGATTTAGCAGAACCACTCATGGAAATGGAGTTTCTACAAGTCAGTCAAATTATGCACCACCTTTTTATTAGTTGAAAATCCATAAAATGCCTTCTTTCACCAATTTGATGTACACACATTGTAACATTCCGATCAGGATTTGAGCCACCAACTTGGGGCCAGGATGGGCATGGGAGCACTAGGGCTAGCCATTAACTTATATCCGGTTTGAGTCACTTATAGCACCATCCTGATATATTTTTGATCTTGGTATAATTATAAAAATCTTTCCTTGCTATCCATTTGATTTAATGATCATTTAAACCATCAGAGTATGAAAACTGTATGCGGAAGTCAAATTAGATCTCATGTTTAACTATTATTACATACTATATAAAAAATAGTTATTGGTTCAACATTGAGTAAAATCACAATATATGCCCTCAGCCACGTGGGGCGATGCCAAATGATTAAAGAACTGAAACCGTTACTCACCTTGCTTTTCCTTGCCTCTCACATCGCTCACTACTACTATACCTGTGGGGTTAAAAAACCAGGTAAGCATAAATCCCCGTATGGGTGGAAATATATGAGAATGCTGTTGGTAAATACATATGCTTACCTTAATTTTAGTTTCGGAAATGCTTTCCGTTAGTATCAATTATCTATATGCAATGCAACAACTAAACATGCAGTTTAATTAAGCAACAGTTTCCTTACTATTATATTTAACCGACGCACATAAGCCTGCTTAATAATATATATTTATATTTGTACTACTCAAAAAACAGAATGGATATCCATAAAAAAATCATCTTTACTTTTTACCCCTACCTTTTCTTGAAATAGTAATAATGACATCGCATTAACTTTCATCATCTCTAACTTTATTTTTCCTTTGTTTATCTCCTTTGTTGTACATTCTTTTAGAAGATAGATAGATAGAATGCACTTGAGAAGTTTTGTAGATCTTTGATAAATTGTCTAAGGATCTGTTTTGGTTCAAAGATCGGAGGGTCAGATTGAAATTGCAAATCTACCCAAGCTTTCAACTCCAAATTTGTTGTTTGTTACTCATATTGGGAGGCGTGTTTTTTTAAGTCAAAATTAGCCGAATATTTGCGAATTATCTAGTCCTAAACACAAACACAAACACAAACACAAACACATTTATATTTATTATGGTACTGTGTATTATTTATAAGTATATTATCATTTAATACTGATTGAAAGCTGAGTAATTACCCTGCAAAGTTCTTCGTTGTGCGCTCAAACTATTTGGTAAAAATGCCAAATGAAAGAGACAACTAGGAATTACCGAGTTTACTATTTTTCATTTATTTGCTATATTTACTTGATATTCTGAAAAATGAAATGGATATTATATTAGTTAATGTTTTTGTAAAGTTGATATAGATTTATATAAAAAAAAAACTTTGTAAAATAAGGTAAGCAAATATTAACATGTTTGTAATGTCACAACAACGAGCCCAAGATTAATATGAGGGATATAACTTGATGAAGTTTTTGTCTTTGTTAGCCAGTCTGATGAGTCAGACTGCTTGTCTGGATTGTCCTGTAAGTTTATTTAGTTTTTCGATTTTATCTAACCCTTTTCTTTTAAATTTTATTTTTCTCCCCTTCTTTATTTTGAGCTCCATCAAATCATACAGTAAAGCGACTTACCCTTTAAGGACAAACTTTTCTCGTGGTTTGAAGTGCAAGGTATGGCACATGTGATTTAGTTGAGAACATCAATTTGTTATTTCTATTTTTTTCCTCGAATAAAGTGTTTAAGAACAGTTGTGGCATGATCGTTTATGACATGTCAATTTTAAATATCTCTATATGCTGTTTCCCGATTTAACTAAAGCTTGAAGTTCTTCGAAATTCCAATTTGTTGTCTGCTCTTTATCTAACCATACTAGAATTAATTACATCCCTTGCATGCATCAGACCCCTTGTGTTTCTGATCTAATATGAGTATCATCACCTGTTTGATGTTATGTCACTTTTATTATGTCACTTTTATTGATGATTGCTCGAGATGTACCTAGGTTTATTTGCTTCTTAAAAACTCTTATGTGCTACCCCTTTTTACATACTTCTTACAACTTGTCAAAACTCAATTAAATGTTGTTCTTAAAGGGATTTTAGCCTCATAATGATAAAGAGTACATCTCCAATGAGTTTGTCTCTCGTCTTAACAAACAAGTTATTCTTCAACAACTCACTTGCACATATACTCTTGAACAAAATGGGGTTGCTGAAAGAAAAAACAGAAGTCTCATAGGGGTGGTCCGTTGTTTATTACGGAGGATGCAGGTTCCTTAATCTTATTAATACTTGGATGTTTTAACGGTCACTTATCTTTTGAATCATACTCCATGTCAGGTCATTCAGAATAAAGCCCCATCACAACTTATTTATCCCGATAAACTTCTTTTTCCTGTAATTCCGCGCTTGTTTTGCTGCAATTGCTTTGTTGATAATAAATCTCCTCGCACTAAGCTTGATGATAAAGCTAGTCATTGCAATTTTTTTAAGGATATTCTTATATGTCCAAAGAGCATTGTTGTTATGATCCTGTCATACGTCGTATGCATCATACTTTAGACGCCGCATTTCATGAAAATACATCATTATTTGGTGTCTCTACTTCTGTGCATTCTTCCACTCCACCTCCTGCGGACTCACATATTGTTTATCCTGTACCTGCATTTGATTATACCAATATTGTCTTTCCCGCTAATCAACCTTTTCAAGTATATTCCCATCAACTGCACTCACATATCTCTCCTTCATTATCCCCTCCTCTCCAGGTACCTCGGTACCCCCTCGGGAGAGTAGATGGCCCATTTGATATTGTCATTCTTGTTCTACAAAACATCCTATCTCAAATTTTATTTCTTATGAGGGTTTGTCTTGTCCTTATCGCGCTTTTGTTATGGCTACTTCCTCCATTTGGATTCTGATGACTGTTTCTGAAGCTTTCTAAGCTTCACCTTGCGTTGAAACTATATAGTGTGAGATGGATGCTTTACAACATAGTCATACTTGGGACATGGTTCTTTTACCGAACGAGGCTAAGACAGTTGATTGTAGTGGGTCTATATCCTCATGTTCTAAGCTGATGGGACAGTGGATAGGTATAAGGCCCGCCTTGTTGCGAAGGGCTTACTCAGATTCCGAAAAAAGATTTTGGTGCTACCTTTGATCTAGTTGCGAAACTCAACATTGTTCGCTTATTGATCTCCTTGACTGCTTCACCAGCTTGATGTCACAAATGTTTTTCTTCATATCGACCTTGATGATGTCATCCACATGGACCCTCCACCTGGCTTTCGTGGTGAGGGGGAGTATGCTGGGAAAGTCTATCATCTCCGAAAATTTCTATATGGGCTAAAATAGTCATCACGAGCCTGGTTCTCTAGATTCAGTGAGGCTATCATTGGATTCGGATTTACTCGGTGCCATTCTGACCATACTTGTTTTATCAGACAATATTTAAATGGGAAGAGTGTGATCTTACTTGTGTATGTTGATGATATTATTATTATTAATAGATTCAGATGACTCTATTGGAATTACACAAGTGCTGATCTGGAAAAGGCATTTGATGTGAAAGACCTCGGTCAAATTCGATATTTTCTAAGCATTGAAGTAGCCAGGTCTCATCATGGGATTTCTCTTTCACAGAGAAAGTATGTTTTGGATCTTTTGGAGGATACATGAATGATTAGGTGCAAACCGTCTTCATCTCCTATGATTCCTAATTTGAAGCTTATGCTTATGGCTGACAGTGGTGAACTTTTGAAAGATCTGTCTATGTATTAATATTTTATGGGTCATCTAATTTATTTATCTAATACCAGATCCGATATATCATCTTTTATTGGGAGAGTTAGTCAGTTTATGCAGAAACCTGTCAGACTCACTTGAATGTTGTATATCACCTTTTGCGGTATCTTAAATCTTCTCCTAGACTTAAATTATTTTATATAGCCTCTAGGATTACTGAGCTATACTGATTCAGATTATGGAGGAGCTTGTGACGACCGCTCTAATACTGTTTTTTGTAACTTTCGTGGTAGTCATCTCATCGCCTGGAAAAGTAAAAAGCAGTTGTCGTTTTACGTTGCTCTATAGAATCAGAATATACGGCCATAACCTTGGGCACGTGTGAGATTATATGGCTTATTTCTAATTCTTGGAGAGTTTCCTGAGAAGACTTCTTCTGTTCTGCATTATGACAATAAGTCGGCTATCCAACTTTCTTCTGATTCATTTCTTCGTGAGAGGACAAAGCACATTGAGATAGATGTTCATTTTCTCAGAGAAGGCTCGTCATGAGATCATCACTCCATCTTTAAGAGAACAGGTTGCAGATATTCGTACCAAACCTGTGAGTCTTCTTCGCACTTCCGTTGGCAAGCTTGACTTGGTCGATATTTACTCGCTAGTTTGAGGGAGAGTGTTGGAATGTTTATGTTATTAATGTAATTGACCATAAGGGTAATTTGTTCTCCCTATGTATTTCTTCATTAGCATAAATATAAGCCCTTAAACTTGTAGGGGCCATAATTGAATTCTATAGTTCTTGGGAAGTATAGGTATACGCAGTTAGATATTTGGATAATGTTATTGTAATACCCCGAGATTTTTGGGACTGAGAATTTAAAATTTTGGGAGAAATAAAATTTATTTAAATTGGAAAAATTTTGGAATTTGGAAATTGAGGTCCAAAAATTGAGGACGTATAAAGTATTCCGGATGACGATCCTGAGTGTGTGGTTGATTCCGGATGGGTCAAGATAATCAAAATGACTGTCCTTGGATTTTATTTCGGATCCGGAATATTTTTAAGTAAGTTTGACTCGAATCGGAGTAAACGAGTCATTTAAAGTGTGTATTATCGTCTAAAACTGGGATTTATGTTTTAAAGGCTTAAGAGGCTTACGAAATCAGCGTATCTCATTTGTGAGAAAGAAAGAAAGAGAGAAAGAAGAAGAAAGGAAGAGGAGAGAGGGGAAGGTTTAGAGATTTCCGGCCCACACGCGATCTCGAGGACGATTCAACCCCTACAATTTCGAGGCAAGTGTTTAATCTTGCTAAATAATTCATTTGTGTATTTTGTTTCATAATTTGTGGACAAAAGAATTGGATTTTGGGTTATATGTCAAAACCTAGGTTTTTGTAGATTAAATCTTGCATTTGAGGGTATATAAATGGTTGGGTAGTTATATGATGAATTTTAAGGTTAGAAATATGTTTGGGATGAAGATTGATGGTTGGGGGATGATATATATATATATGGATTTTGGGGATTTGGGTTTGGAGAAAATAGCCCCTTTCGCAACTTTCTAAACGGGCCGAATCGATTTGCCCCTTGCGAATAGATTCGCCATGTTGCAGAACCATCAGGTCTTTAGGGCCGAATCGATTCGGTATGTAGCAGACTTATAGGGTCCCTTTGGACCGAATCAATTCACTTGGACCGAATCGATTCGCTGTTGGGACCGAATCGATTCGGAGGGGCCGAATCGATTCGAAACAGGGTTGTTTTTCTAGAATGAGTTTTACACCATTTCGGTTGGGTTTCTCGATTTGGAACTTATATATATGACGCAAGAGATACGTTTTGGAGATTTCTTGGGAGTTTCTCATAAGATATGATTGTGGGGACGAATTGAGCTATTTTAGGAACTTATGCTCATATGCATTGGAGTTGTTGTATCGAGGAAGTAGGAAACCTCATTAGGGATGGGAGTTCCATTTAGAGGTCAGAAGTGAGATTAGATATGACGTAAGGTTGAGGATTCTTTGAAAGAGTTGTGAGGGTATGGCGTGAAAATTTTAAGCCGACTTTTGTGTCGAATCCTTATAGCAAGTGGATTCTATTAAGTTATGATTGGGGGCCAACGAGAGAGAGTGGTCGCGTATCCTTAGTAATGTTCAACTTAAGGAATAAATCGTAAACGCAATAAGATTAAGGGTTCATAGGAGAAATTGAATAGTAGGCTAATTTGAGAATGATTGGATTGTTCTATTGACTAGAATAGGATTGTGTCAAATGGTAGTCGGGGTAGTATTAACGATGGGTATCCCAAAATATGATGGGATCATAAAATGAATTTAGGATTGAGCTTGAGGCTTACCGACTATTAGTTAGGTGAGTACCTATGACCGAGATAAGTATCGTATATTGATGTGCTTTCGGATATAGATGGGATGTATAGTGATTGTTACATACGTTAAAACGGTGGGTTAGTAACCTTCATGTTGGATATATTGGAAGACCATTCATATCATAGGGATGAATATGCTTCAAGTGAGGGATCGTATTTATATAACGAATTAAGTTAATACGCTTGGGACGACGGTTAGTATAATGAGGATTATGTATGCTTATAGCCGAGTTTATAAATCTCATACATACGGACGAGAGATAGTATGTATAGATGTGTATATATGGATATATATATATATATATAGATAGATATGTCTATATGTGTGTATATATGGCATGAATATTTATACCGTGTGTTATGGTTTGTATATATGATGTGAACATATGTAGGTATATGTATATGGTGTGAATGATATATATACTTATTGTGTGAGCATACCCGGCACATGCTGTCATGGGAAGTTGCGCGATGTGGGTGAGGCCCCTGGCTTGAGGAGCAGGGAGCGTATAGTCCCCAGGTCATAGTCGTCCATTATTATTTGTGTGATTTTAGTTTGGGGGTGAGAAGTCTTAGATATGAGTCGTTCTCACTTTCCGGTTAGGAACTATGACCGCTTCCCATACGTTAGGATTGATTTTGTTACCATGGCGGTGTGATAATAGTCCAATATGTGGTGACCCCGGGAGAAAGTGAGTATTACAAAGTGTACATTATGTGTGTTATGTATACGTGGTTATAGGAATGAATGATTGCTTATATATATTTAGAGTAAAATATATATATATCCTATAGGTTAAGGTGATATGAATTTTCTAGTATGTACATCTTGGGTGATTTTGGTGTACTAGTTTATCAGGGTCAAAGGATCGTACTTAGAGATAATTGCGGTTATATCGACCCCAAGGATTTAAATAGAGATTCAATTGTGTATTTAGAAATGGTATTCAATAATTAGGTAGTTGCAGTAGTAGGATATGTGTGGAGGACATAATGGATCCCTACAAAGGAGTAGTATATCGGGGGATTCCTTGTTTGGATTTCGCTTTGCGAGACGCCCCACGCACGAAACGTAGTGCAATGTTGGGAGTGGAGAGAAGTTTTGTCCTTAGGAATCAGATGCATGTTATTTGGAGAATAAATTCTTTATGCTAAAACTTATGTTAATGTGTATCGTGCTAAGACTAATAATTTGTTTAAGCAAATAACTAGAACCAATAAAGCATGGTAAGGCATATATATATTAGTATATATATTTATGTGGGGTTAGAATGGAATGGACTTTTGGGTTATGTTAGGATGGCGGGTTATGCGGGTATAAGCCATGCTTATAGTTAGGTAGGTTGTCCTCATATGTGTCTGGTAGCTTAAATTAAGGTTCCAGGACGCGATTAGGTGCGTGCTGTAGATGAGAGGTGAGTTTGGGGTTTCACGAGAGTGCGACTCCACTTTAATTATGAAATATTGCATTTATATTTATTATGCACGGTTAACACACTTGCTGCAAATATTTTTACACCTCGGGCCTTGACCCGTTTTTATTTCTCTTTTGCTATATATATATATATATATATATAGGCTCAGGTGCGGACTTCCCGTGCAGACTTTTCGTGCGGACTTTGTCCTTATCCCAAAAGTGGTCCCCTCGTGGTCCCAAAGACTTTTGTTATTTACTCTAGATGGTCCCCCTCTTGTCTTATACTAAAACCTTAGTTTAAGACTATATAAATTAAAAGATTTATAATTTAGACCCAAAATTTGTATCAAGACCTTAAAGATTTTAGAACCTCACCAAATTCCGACCAAACCCTAATTCTGGTATCAGAGCCATAAGACGTTCCTTTTAGACTAAAAGTAAAAAGACTTTAATGCCCTTGGGATTTATCCCTCGCATTTACCAAGATATTTTTGGATCCAACCCAGACTACCAACCTATACCCATAACTGATTTAGACTCAGAAGGTTGTTTAACCACACACATAGACGGTTGTTCACATATTGAACATATTCCAGCCAAACACGCAGACAGTAGACAAGTCACTGCTAGTGCTATTAATAGCATAATAGACCAAAATAAGTGTATACTCCTTATATTAAGACAATTAATAAAAGGCACGCAAACCCTAGAAACAGAGATAAAAAATATCTCTAAAAGATTATTAGACATAGATAATCAAAGAACTGAAGATTTTGAAGAAGAACTATCAAGACCTGAAAAATATCAAGAATACACTAGGATACTTGAAGACAGTATAGACGTATTAAAATTTATTAGACGTAAAAGGTTAGCTGAAACAAAGGCTACTTCAATTAGAGCCGGAGGAATCCGCCCTCTCCTTAAAAACTTAGAGACAGCTGCCCCTAGAACATACCGTAGATTTTTGTCATCTTATGGTGATAATAATTTAGACGAATTTATAGATAATGATATAATTGATATTGTTAATCAAATATATAAAGAAACTAGACAGATAAACCCACGATACCGAATAAGGTATTTAAGACTAGAATATTTTCCATCAAAACCTCTTTCAGTTTCTAGACTCCCTGAAGAAATTATTTATATAGATAATCCTCGCTATTCAGAACTCCAGTACGATAGTGACGGAAGAAGCTTGAGAAGTAGCAGTAGCCCTGAAACTTCCACACTTAGACTTCCAGATTAATTAAGCGTTAAAATAAGCTTAAAAGACCTTAGAAATCATTGGGGTAAAAATTGATATTCCCTAAAACTTAAAAAGACATCGCGGTCCCAAAAGGTGGTCCTAAAAAGACAAAACGGTCCCTAGATAATTCTTGGACGGTAGCGGTCCGTAAACTAAGTCCGTAAACTAGGTCCGTATACGATCCAGCCTCTCTCTCTCTCTCTCTCTCTATATATATATATATATATATATATATATATATATATATATATATATATATATACTGTTTACTACAGGTGTCCCACCGCAAGGATACCATGGATGCTTTTCTATCCAGTGTCTTGGGAGCCGTAGCAGTTGCGGACGGTTGCGGGATTTAGATTGTAGTCGATTTCTATTCCCTTGTAAATCTAGATAGGATTCATTTTGTATATCGGGTTTACACCCAAGGGTTATTTGTAGCTGTTTATTCTTCTTTATGGTTGTTGTACTGTCTGTGACCCGACAGCTTATTCGGGTATATTTCCTTTTATGTACTCTTTTCATTTTAATGTTTAACACTTCTTTTATCATGGTACTTGTGTACGTTTTAACTTTGTTAGTAGTTGTATATTGTTGGGTTGATGTCCATTGTATGTTTTTATTAAATTTTGGCATCCGCTTTTATAGATTTTGGGTTGTTAGCCTTATTTATTTTAGTATAGTCTGTAGATGCTGAGAATGAGCCATCTGAGATTCCTGATTAAATGTAGTGTAGGGCTGGCCACCCGTTATTATTTTAAGCGGGGTGTCACAGTTATAAACTTTGGTACTTAAGTATAAGTGTCATATGCAAACACTTTATATATCATTCACGCACAAGTATGTGCAGACACTTAGAGCACTTATACAAACTATTGAGTTTCCCGCTCACCCCCTCTAGTTTAAAATTGTTACAATAGATCTTGATTATCGAGTTGATTGTAACGTTCGGCTGGCATATTTTAATTATCAGGATGTGGGACGTTCTAGTAGCAGCATGTAATTAATTTTTTGTAAAAGAAATGTATATTTATGACCTTGTAAAGAAATGAAAGGTTAATGAGAATTAAGTTATATAATCATTCAAATTACTCTATTTAGCTTCCGCAATAGTTTCTTTCCACTCAAGCAATGGAAAATGGATATTAAAATTATTAAAATTGGAATAATCCTATTTTATTTTTAGTAGCGCTCGGGTTATCGGGGTGTTACAGAATATTCAAGATTAAGTTAGTTAGATAGTAATGTCATAGCTTAGGCCACTAAGTCCAATCAATGACATCATAGTTAGCTTGGCCACCAAGTATAGGCCCTATTAATTTCATTGAATTCTCTCATTTAAGGGAACTAATTACATTTTAAATAGATACAAGAGATGTATGGAATTTACACAGCGTACATCACAAAACATGAACGTGTGATTAGTATCAATAATGAATACCCAATCACATTTCTGCTAGAAGACAAGGTGAAATTTCTATGGCCTAAATTAAGATGCATGATGGATTTCATCATACGAGAATTTGAAAGTTTGATTTTGAAACGATGTTAAAGAAAGTGTTGCCAAAGGTTTTAGAAAATTATGTCGATCCATTTTATAAATCTTTCTGAATTACGTGAAGGAAATATTTATGAGATACTTTTTCAGAAGCATTACTTTGAACAGAATATCGACAATACAATATTACTGGTAAAAAGTAATAAGGCTTGCTCAAAAAGTGAACAAAACTAAAACTCAATTTCAACTCCTGCGAACTCTAAAAATACATGTTTTGCTGGAAGGGAAAATGAAAGAGACTCGGAAATGGCAAGACAAGTTTTACGCCTAATTTAAACAACAAATAAAGGGCCAAAGGAAACTTGGGGGTTTGAGTTCAACATAACTAATGGGGAGAGATGAAACCCGAATTCTTCACTAATACATTAAAAATCAGTTAAAAAGTTCACTTGTGTTCCTATATGTGTGTGTGTGTGTATATATATATGAAAATCTAGAGAAATACAGACTTCTTTTGATTTCAAAAGAATCCTCCAGTAGATGAGCCTACTTAGCTTCCGTTGCTTATTGGAAAAGACCCGTAATAATTTGTATTAGCAAATTAATGGTTACATGGGAATTTCTTTAGAGGTTCATCTGAATATAACTAAAAAATATATCAAGAAAACCCATTCGTGATGCAAGCATTGCTGTATTAGATCCAAAGGTTCTTTCTTAGCCTAGATACAATGATGGGACTCTATAATATTGAAAGATAAAATGTAGAATGAAAAAGAAGGGAAAAAAACTATTTTTCTCTGTTTACTACCTTGATCTGCAGGATCATTTCCAGTACAAGAAGAGCCAGACAGCTGATGATTTGCCGCAGTATTCTGAGTTGATGTATTTAATATCTGCATCTTGGAAGTGATCTTCCGCACATACTCGCTCTGAAAATTGTACAATTGAGAATTATTTAGATCATCTCAATAGTTTAGCTTCAAAACAATTTAAAAATATTATGTACAATATTCAAGAGACATTTGTGTCACTAAAACTGCTAAAATAAAACAAATTTGGCAGTAAGAAATAAAGAAATTAAGGGATTAAAAACATATGGATGTATGAGAATATCTAATTTGCAAAAACTGATATTGAGAGGAGAGGCCAGCATTATAAACATGCATCAGTCATAGTAAATCCCAAGTCTAGGTGTTCCCTTTGCGTAATTGACAAGCCTTTAAACACCTAATTGTTCCATCAGCATGGCATTACATATGGGACTCAAAAATCACTATTTAAGCCCGTTTAAGATGCCTAGTTTCTTCTTACTCAAAACATTTATTTTGTATTTTCCTCACACCATCTCACCATAAATGTGAAATTCTAGTAAGCTATAAATTCCAATCTTCAACCATTGATCCCTAGCATGTATTGTTAACAGTGCCTAGACCAAATACTTTTTTATTACAGTTTTATTTAGCATTAAGGGCACTTTAGTATTTTCCCTTTTGTTTTATTATTAGGTGATTATTATAGGACATATATTCTCTTTCCTTCTTTTCATTGTATTGTATTCTAGTTTATGTCAATATGAAACCCTAGCCCCTCTTTTCTCTTTTCCATTTGATTGTAGAACTTTGATATGTTATCATGATCTGTTTTGGAGGTATTGATGATCGTTTTCCTCCTATTTGTTCGAGTAATTGTTTAGTTCGTTCGATTTGGTTCCATTTGCATACTGTTTGATTGTTTATTTTCGCAATGGCTGGTGAAAGAGATGATTCGCTGCAATCAATTAGTGCCGGATTAAATGGGAAAAATTATACGTATTGGTGTTATGTTATGAAGAATTTTTTGAAAGGGAAGAAGCTTTGGGGGTACATTAATGGCGATTTGAGTAAGCCTAACGATAAGACGAACGTTGAAAAATATGCAGAGTTGTTGGATGTTTGGGAAGCAAACAACTCAAAAATCATCACTTGGATCAACAACTCCGTTGCACCTTCTGTTGCACCTTCTGTTGGTATGCAGTTGGCTAAGTATGATTATGCAAAGGATGTTTGGGATCATTTGGGCAGATTGTATACACAATCTAATTTCGCAAAAAAGTACTAGTTGGAGTGCAATATTCGGGTTCTTGGGCTAAAAAATTTGAGTATCCAGGAGTTATATTCTTCTATGACGGGGGATCAGTTGGCTCTCACAGAGTCGGCTGAATTGCGAGCCTTTGTACCATATATTGCCAATAGGGAGGAACAACACATGTTTCAGTTTTTGATGGCATTGCGTGACGATTTTGAGGGTCTTCATGGGGCGATTCTTCATCGTAGCCCACTTCCAACTGTTGATTTTGTTGTTCACGAATTGTTAGCCGAGGAGATTCGTCTCAAGACTCAGTCAGGGAAGGTAATTTCTTCGAACCCTAATCCATCAGTCTTCGC
This sequence comes from Sambucus nigra, assembly GCA_949130495.1. Lineage (NCBI taxonomy): Eukaryota > Viridiplantae > Streptophyta > Magnoliopsida > Dipsacales > Adoxaceae > Sambucus > Sambucus nigra. The sequence goes on along the minus strand of OX422214.1, from coordinate 539,572,983 downwards.
ATACTCCTCTCGGCCAATTTCTAGTAATCAGAACAAGCCTTATTCAAGAGTTGCCAATAATGAATGTAGCTATTCAGTGCCCTAAATTGCGAGCACTGCAACAACAACAACAATCAAATAGTCGACCACCTCAGCAACAGTTTTCTACATGGAAATCCAACAACCAATCTCAGCAGCGTTCGTATAGGCCTTCACAGCCTAATACTGCAGCAGTTGTACCGTCATCCGACTCCTTAAAATCAAGTTCTTTATCATCAACTCCATCCATATCTTCTCTTGCTGAGCCGTTTCAAAATTTTCTTGCCACACAGCCACACGCTATGTCCATCTCTTCACGAGGTAAGTCCTCATGTATTTGGATTCTAGACTCCGGCACTTCTAATCACCTGTCACCAAATTTTTCCTCTTTTGGTTCTTTTTGTCCCACTTCTTCGTTGCCCGTTATGAATGTTGATGGTACTCCCATGCCCTCAACGGGTGTTGGGACTATTGACTCACCCAACTTATCTCTCTCTAATGTTTACCACATTCCTAAGCTTACAATGAATCTTGTCTCTGTTGCTCAACTATGTGATGCCGGTTACTCAGTTTCCTTTTCTTCTACATTTTGTCATGTGCAGGATCCACGACCTCAGAAGGTGATTGGGACAAGCCATAGGCAGGGGGGATTGTACATCGTGGAGAAACTCAAAGTACCAATGGTTGCAGCTTCCAATGTTGACTTGTCATCCTTTCGTTTGAGTTCAGAATCGTTTAGCTTTTATTTAAGGCACTCTAGTCTTGGTCATGTCTCAGGGTCACGATTAAAATATTTAGCTTCTACAGGTATATTAGGAGATTTTCACTATCATGATATCTCTGATTGTATCGGTTGTAAACTTGCAAAATTTTCTGCTTTACCGTTTAATAGAAGCATTTCCTTTACTTTTGCACCCTTTGATCTCATTCATCATTCATTCTGATGTGTGGGAACCTTCTCCTATTATTACGAAAGGAGAGTCTCGATATTATGTCTCCTTTATTGACGATTATACGCATTACTGTTGGATTTTTCTCATGAAACGACATTCAGATTTTTTTGATATTTATAATAAATTTCGTGCCTTTGTCAAAACTCAACATTCTACTATTATCAAATGTTTTAGATGCGATTTGGGTGGGGAATATACTTCTAAAAAATTCGGTGAGTTGCTTGATTCAGATGGAACTATTCACCAATAATCTTGTACTGACACTCCTGAGCAAAATGGTGTTGCTAAAAGGAAACATAGGCACATTGTTGAAACTGCTCGCTCTCTTTTATTATCCGCATATGTTCCTAGTGAGTTTTGGGGAGAGGTTGTCCTTATTGCTGTCAATTTGATTAATAAGATTCCGACCTCTCATTGCTCAGGCTTGTCACCTTTTGAAAAGTTAAAGGTCTGCCTCTGATTATTCTTCCTTAAAGGTGTTTGGTTGTACTTGTTTTGTTCTTCAACCACATGTGGAACGTACCAAATCATCTCCAAAGTCAGCTATCTGTGTCTTTCTTGGTTATGGTGAGGGTTAAAAGGGATATCGTTGTTATAATCCAGTTACTAAAAAATTATATCTCTCGCCATGTTGTGTTTCTTGAGCATATCCCTTTCTTTTTTATTCCTGATAATCCTCATGAACTCACTAAAGTTGATCTCTTCAATATTCGGTAATGATGAGAGTGTGCCATCTCAAGCACCTTACACCACCGACAGTGTGCCACCCCATGTTCCTCTTGCTCTTATTATTTCTACTGATACAGGTACTTTCCCATCTGATGTTCTTGATGCTCCCCCTTTTCGTGTGGCCACCCAAGCACCTGCTGAAACGGTGGAACCTCCTTCTCGCTATCCAAAACGTCCATGTAAGTCCACTCAGTCACCAGATTTTATTTATTCTTGTTATTCAGATTCTTTTGCTTCATTTTTATCCTCTGTTCATTGCCTCTCTGAGCCTTTGTCTTATAAAGAGGCAGCTCTTGATCCTTTTTGGCAACAAGCTATAGTTGAGGAACTCTCTGCTTTGCATCAGACAAACACTTGGAGTTTGTTCCCTACCTGTTGGTAAGCGGGCAATTGGATCTCGTTGGGTATATAAAATCAAAACCAGATCAGATGGGTCAGTTGAGCGGTACAAAGCAAGATTGGTTGCTCAGGGTTTTTCTCAGCAATATGGTACGGATTATGACGAGACCTTTGATCTTGTTGCCATATTGACTCTTATTCGTACTCTTATTGCTGTTGCATCTGTCCGTCAGTGGCATATATAGCAAATGGATGTTAAAAATGCGTTCTTGAACGACGATCTTTATGAGGAGGTTTATATGACTCCTCCGGGTGTTCCACATGGTCCAGGTGAAGTTTGTAGGCTTAAGAAAGCCTTATATGGTCTCAAACAGGTACCACGGGCTTGGTTTGAGAAGTTTTCTACCGTGATTACCTCTCTTGGGTTCCTTCCAAGTGAGCATGATTCAGCTCTTTTTATCAGGTGCACCTCGGGTGGTCGTATTCTGGTCTCTTTATATGTTGATGATATGATTATTACTAGGGATGATGTTGGTGGAATTACAGCGTTTCTCGTTGTTTTGAGATGAAAGATTTGGGTCCCCTACGTTACTTTTTGGGTATTGAGGTAGCTCATTCTCCAAAGGGTTATCTTCTCTCACAGTCTAAGTACATCGGGGACATTCTTGAGCGTGCTCGCCTCACTGATACTAAGATTGTTGATACCCCTCTGGATCTTAATGTTCATCTTTCCCCGTATGATGGTCTTCTTTTACCTGATCCTACCTTATATCGCACTATTGTGGTAGCTTGGTTTATCTTACTATTACGCGTCCAGATATAGCTCATGCGGTCTATGTTGTTAGTCAGTTTGTTATTGCCCCTACTACGGTTCATTGGGCAATTGTTCATCGTATATTGCGATACTTGAGAGGCACTCGCTTTCAGAGTCTTTTACTTCCTTCATCTTCTTCTTTGGAGTTGCGTGCATACTCTGATGATGATTAGGCCGGTGATCCTACGGATCGCAAGTCAGTTACTGGATTTTGTGTATTTCTGGGCGATTCTCTTATTTCTTGGAAGAGCAAAAAGTAAGTTGTTGTTTCAACCGAGTATCGTGCTATGGGTTCTGTTACTCATGACGTTGTTTGGCTACATCGGTTACTTGCAAATATGGGTGTCTCTCTCTCTCAGTCCACACCTATATACTGTGATAATAAGAGTGCTATTTAGATTGCTCACAATTCGTTTTTTCATGAGAGGACTAAGCACATCGAGATTGATTGTCATATCACTCCTCATCATCTTACGCATAGCGTCATCACTTTGCCTTTTGTTTCTTTTTCCTTATAGATAACTGATTTGTTTACGAAGTCTCATCCAGTTCAGCGTTTTCGTTTTTTGGTTCGCAAACTCTCAATGCTTCTCGCTACAGCATCGTGAGTTTGGGGGAATATTAGAGTTTTATTTAGCATTAAGGGTACTTTAGTATTTTCCCTTTTATTTTATTGTTAGGTGATTACAATAGGAGATATATTCTCTTTCCTTATTTTCATTGTATTGTATTCTAGTTTATTGTATTGTTCCAGAAACTTACAAAACAAGACAAGATTTGAATCATTTCAAAAAAGTTGCAAAAGAATCGTAATGGATGTGTGTATATAGAGAGAAAAGAAAAATGTAAGCAAGACAGAGAGTTTAAACAGGAACCGAACAATCCTGGTGGAGAGAGAAATTACCTTGGAGTGGCTCGGAAAAACCCTAATGGTGAAGCCGAAGTGGGTCGAATGGAGTCTAGGGTTTCATAGGCTCGTAAGGGGCCAATTACCTTTGGGGTGATTGGGATTTTCAATTATGTTGTTTTAAAAAGTTAATTTTTTTTAATTAAACTACTTAACTATTTCAATTTCGAAAAACGACCCTCTTTTTAATTTTCAAATTTCAGCGAAAAATGAATCCAAAAAAAATCCCAGACGGATACTAAATGAATCCCCTCCGAATCTGAATTTCAGATTTTATTCTTTTTCCTTATTCTTCTTGGGTGCAAATCGAGGTCGAATTGGGCCGCAATTGGCCTATTCGAATCTGATTCGACTCGAGGTCATTTCAAAAATCAGTGCTTCATAGGATAATAGTTAACGTTATCAGTGCCCAATATTATATCCTACTTTTACATCATTGGATTCGGTTCATTGATTTTCAAAGAGGGTTCTTAATTTGGGGCATACAATAAAACAAAGTAGGAATCTTAATTCGTTAAGATAAAGATGTGGTGTTAGGAAAACCTGATGCATTGTGAAGCTGAGATTAACGTTTTGTTTGAATATGGAAACTTTAAAGATGGAGGTTTAGAAGAGGAAAGGAAGGACGATACTTCCCTTTTTTGTTCGTTCTGAGAATAATACTTATAGAACGAAATATTCAAGAAAAAGTGAGGACATTAAGTTTTGAGATGTGGTGGTTTGTTGTGTGAATGGACTTGAACTCTTGCTTTTGAGGAGCATGAATGCAGTGTTTGGAACTATTATTAGAACCAAACTGATTTTCTTTGGTCGGAAAAATAGTCTCACCCGGAAAATTCAGTTTATTACAGATTTATTTATGAGGTGATAGTAGGATTGAGCAGAAATTGGAGCGTCCAAAATATCCTCAATGTCTATTTATTTAGCAACAAACATATCAACTTGCCAAAGCCCGTGATAAGCTTTCTCCAAGAGGAAAGAGTAATGAAGCCGGTGATGGGCTTTCTCCAAGAGGAAAGAGTAATGTATATGCAGGAAAACTGAAGACTTCTATTTTGTGGCCAAGCTATGTAAAGCCTATATATACAGATTTTTATTGTTCTCTAAATTCAGTTACTGATTGATGAAAAGTGATTATCCTATTTGGTTAAAAAGTATTGAGATTGCGTGTGTTTTTATTCGATAGTAAGATTTTATGTGTCTGTGACGCTTACGCATTCTGTTTACATCTCTCTCTCCGTCTCCCGCTCTCTATATATATATCTATATAATAAGTTACAATGGTGTTTTCACTATTCACTATAAAGACAAGGCACTTTATGATTTAAATTGAAGCCACCTAGGCAAGAAATGGAGGGTTGAGATTAAAAGATATTCTCTTCCTTTTTTGTCCCTTTATTATTTTATTTCCCCCTCTTTTCTAACACTTCATTCCCTTTCCCCCTCTTACTCAAAATTCGGAAACATGGTTAAAATAGGAAATTCCACACTTCAATCATCTTTTGGGAACCACCACACACGAAGTCACACAAACACTACCTATTGGTCTAAGACGAGATACCAGTTTTCATACCAGGCCAGACGAAACGATACATGGCAATGTTTAGGTTGTTTTGCTATCGAACTCGGCGAGGCAAACCGAGTCGAGTTGATTCCATTGATGCCCCCTCTGTTCTAGCTATTTGGAAAAGTTTGTCTACATATCGTGGATTCCTATTGTATTTTTACTCTTTATTTATTGTATTATTACTCTTTATTTGAGGTTTTTGATACATACTTGTTTTATCTCTTATTCAATACAAAACCACTAAGGTCCCCCAGCACTGTCTTTTCTCTCACATGATTGCTTTTGAGGTTAGTCTTTTCCTCATATTTCTCATAACTCTGTTTCATGTTACATGTTTCAGGGGTAGGTAGTGAAGGCCGTAGAGGTGTTCTTTGAGCTATATTCAATTTACGATTCTTAGTTCATTTAGATTTATAAATATATTCTGGTTGTTGAAAATACGGATTAGACTAACATCTACTTCTACTCTCAGTTGGTACGTTGTCAAAAAAAGAATTGGAAATTAAAGAAATTGATGGAGGAAGAGAGTTGCATAGATGGTTCCCATAGTATTTCACATTTGTGTGAATCATAGAGTGAGATTTCCATAGAAATTTAACTTCATTTAGAGTTCAGTAAATTCTTTTTGTTTCCATTTTAAGTATGAAATTTGTTTATTTAGTTTCAAAAAATAAAATTTTGTAATTGGTCTTTATATAAAGTGTGTGATTCAATTTTAGGTCCATTTTGATTTCTTTTTTGGTTTCATTTTGCAGGCCTCTCACTGGAGGCCTGGAGCTTACATGAATCCTGCAAGGAGTATCAGCCCTGCTGTAGTAGCAGATGTTCATAAAAACCTATGGGATTTTGTAGTATCCCCCATCATTGGAGCCATATCTGCATCCTTGATATACTGTCTTCTCAGGCCACCAAAGCCCTAGAAATATAAGGAAAGTACAAAAAGAAATTACAATGATCTTTATCTGCAGAATGCCTAGAAGGGTATCATTTTCCTCCATTAGCTTATGACAAGCAGCTATTCACTTGGATTTTTTTTGTTCGGTTCGGTTTGTACCCTTTAATATTTATTTAGGTTCTCACAAGGTCTTTTACAAGGTCTTTTACTAAGGTCTTTTACAAGGTCTTTTGTAAGGTCATTTAAATCTGCATTAGTTCTTATACTTTTAATATCTTAAATGCTTCTATCGTTTGTTTTTTAGTGTTCTATTTACTTCCAGTCATTTATGTTTGTATTGTTCCTTTAATTGCCAATGATTCTCAATATTTTAGTTTGTATCGTGTATGAACCACTTTTATTGTATCATTTTGTCATATTTTTGTGGAAATAATAAAATGACAATTGAGGCAATGAACAATGTTGTTGTGTACAAGTGTTGTCACCGCGAGACATGCATATGAGGCAATGAACAATGCAGGATTATTAGTATTATTGTCATTAATCATATATTGAATATTGTTGTGTTATTTTTTATTTCTTAAACATGGCGGATAGTCTTAAATATAGAGGAACTTCTGTTCAATTTTTTTATATTGTTTACAATTATTCGTGTTATGTAATAAATCTTTTTGAATTAAGTATTGGCGTTATTTTCACGAATTAAGTTGAATTTGTTTATTCGATGTTTAGGACAGATTGTTAGTATTATTGTTGGAGTATTTTTTTCTCTTAAATAAGATGGGTAGTTTTATAAACAAAGGAAATTCTCCAAAAATTTTAAATTGTGTAACACTATATGTATTATATATAAAACTTTATAACTTAAATTATATACGACTTAACACTTTATTTTGTTGGGAGAACGAAATTGTTTTTGTTTCGCAATTACGTACTTCGAATTTTTTTTCCATTTTGCGATTATGTATTTTTTGAAAATTTTCATCTTGCCTTCAGGCACGGGCATACCCTAGTATATATATATGTGTGTGTGTATATATATATATACACACCCACACATGAGTTTTATTGCACGATTTACAATTTATATACTTCAATGATTAGTACAACCTAGATATCCCCTTTATTTTTATATATAGGTAAAGCGATACATTTTCCCAACTCAACATAAAAAAGGTTGTGCACAAGGCTCCCGCTTTAGCAAGGTCTTGGAGAGGTAGATGTAGGCAAGCCTTACCTACAATTTTTGGAGCAGCTGCTTCCAAGACTCAAACTCGCAACATATAATTGTCATTAATTGCAATGACAAAGCATCTGTTGGCAATTAGTCAACTGGAATGTAAGAGGACAATTATATATGATATTCCACCAATAAAGACTGTTTTCCTTCTCATTTTCAATTCCTTTTCTTTTCTTCTATGTTAGTTATGAGTTTTATCATATCATATTATTGGGTGTAAATAATTAAGTCATTCTAGGAGTTTAGAGGACATTAATTTCTAGAAAATTTCATATTTCACAGGTTTCTATAATCTAGATAAGACCTGGTAAATTGAGTCACGACACGATACCGCGACACAAACCGACACAAAATTATAAGTTAATGGGTTAATCCTTAATAGTTTTGGGTCATATCAGTGTCAACCCGCTAAGACACGATAGTTAATAGGTCGGGTTAGTGTTGCCCCTTCACCCGTTAATACCCGATAAGCCCGTTAAGACCCATTAATTTAAGTGAATAAGATATAGTGTTGGGACTTAGAAAGAGTTTATGTATCTTGATGTTAATTTATGTACAACAAATTTTACTAAATGAGTATGTGATGTCAATTAATGGATCTAATTGTTTTTAAAAATAAGCTAATATTTCACCTTGTATACGATTCAAAATAATTCATTATCTTAATTGGTAATAAGGAGTGAACATGACACGACACGACACGTTAAAATAACAGTTCGGGTCTGAATATGAATTTTTCACACGATGAAAAAGTCACCCGTTTAGACACAAAAGCCGATAAGAACCGAACACGATAAAAAATGACATGAACATGATGCAGGAGTATAGGAACATGGGCATCCTTTTTAACATTCTTTTATTTTGTTCTTTTTTAACCTTTTGCATGTTTAGTATAAATATCCCAAGGGCCTTCTTTTGTAACACTTTTGCCATTTTGAAATTGAGAGACTAGAGAAAGAAATAAAAAATCCTCTTCTATTTTTCATGTTGTTGTTATTGTTGTGTAGATAACCTTTTTTTTACGCTTCCACACCCAAATTTACATCAAAATTGGTATTAGAGTTTGGTTTGTTCTTGGAGTCCAACATGTTCATCGAACATTGGGACTCGGATTGGATTCATCCGGATGAAACACGAAACCTTTCCAACCTTGTTCATGAAACCCTAACCGTAGAAATCAAGAATTCAATAAACCCTAACCTTTCCCTAGCTAAACTCAATATTATCCATAAAAAAACAGCCCTAACCCTACCCGAACTCCAATCGCCCCATCCAAACCCTCATTCCGCACCACCCGAAGCCAATTCCCGCCCCAAACTTGAAAACAGTGGATCGGTCAGCCCTAATGGCTGCCGACCGAAACCAATTCCACCGGAAACCACACCCGAAGCCAATTCCAACCCACAAAACCCAATCAAACACCAAAGAGCCAATTGTTCAATCCAACTCTATCTATAAAGGATATCCTTCTTTAGGAATCCTTCTTATCCCACCCCTAGTTCCATTATCGTCCGCGCAATCCATTTTTCGGCAAAGAGACTCATTTTGCCACGATCAAGTAAGGCTTGTGGAAGTTTTCACCACTTATATGCACACCGTGATGATAACAACACCCGTAGATCCTCATATATCACCACCTAGTGATGATACTTGGATCCGATCAAGTATTTTTTTTACTCGTTGCACCGCAAAGGGAAGGCTATGCACGGTGATTATTGACGGGGGAGCTAGTGATAATTTGGTGGCGTAGGAGATGGTCGACAAATTAAATCTGCCCACGGAATCATTGCCCACTCCGTGTCATATTGGGTGGTTGGGGAGTGGAGCCACACTTACCCCTAGTCAGCAATGTCAGGTGACTTTTTCCATTAGAGACTATCATGATGAGGTTGTATGTACCGTGGTGGATACACGAGTACGTCACCTTCTTTGGGGAAGGCCGTGGCAATTTGATCATCGTAGTATACATGATGGCCGAGCCAACACTTATTCATTCACACATGAGGGAAGGGACTTTCTCCTCCGTCCCATGCGACCATTTTCGATGTCTTGACATTCCGCCTTTGTAGTTTCACATGAGGAGTTAGACACTGAGACAACAGAGACAGGATTGTGTTATGCAGTGTTCTAAAAGGCCAGACTAGGGTCCGCCTAGACGAGCCTAGACTTGAGGCTTGGGAGAAACGCCACGCTTTAAGCTTTTTACGCTTTATTCTTGGTAAAAGCCTTAAGGACTTTTTTTCTAAAAACAATAATGCTTTAGTGAAACGATATCGCCTTTTAAAGACTTTTTTTACAAACCAGACCATTATCTCATCTAAAATAATCAAATAGTATTTTAATTTGCAAATAGTATCTTGAGTCAGATGCTTCTCATGTCGCCTCTTTATATTTCCGTGAGATTGTCCGCTTACATGGAGTGTCTCGCAGCATTATGTCTGACCGAGATGTGCGATTTACGGGACATTTTTGGTAGACACTATGGCGTTTGTTACGGATTGAGCTTCAGTTTTTGACTGCCTTTCATCCCCAGACAAACGGCCAGATGGAGGTGTTCAATAGGAGTGGGTGACCTTTTACAATGTTTGACATCGGAGCATCTGCTCCCCATAGGTGGGATATAGTGATTGAACAGGCTGAGTTTGCCTTCAATAATGTCGTCAACCATTCTACAGGTCTATCTCCTTTTAGGATTGTGTTGGGACAGTCTCCCACGATGCCCATTAATCTAGCCTAGCTTCTCCTGATGGTGCCTGGAGTTTGCTGCTCGCTTGACTTCTATTCAGGCCAACGTTCGTGCCTGTCTCCAGGCCATGTATGCCTCTTATAAAGAAGCTGCTGATGAGCACCGCCAATTTGTCTCTTTCCGTCCTGGTGACCTTGGCCCTTTTTCGATTGCTCGACCTTATCGCACAAATGCCTATGAGGTTGATCTCTCTGATGAGTTCTGCATGCACCGTACGTTTAATGTGGCGGACCTCTCTCCGTTTTGAGGCACTCATGACCCACCGATTCCCATTCCTTCGACCACAGGCCATCCGGTCCGTTCTCATGTAGATCGCATTGAGTATATTCTCGCCTCTGAGTTCGTGTCTTCTTATTCGGGTGATTATACACGTTACTTAGTTCGTTGGGTTAGCCGTCCTGAGACGAAAGATTCATGGATCACCGAGACCACCCTCTAGCACATCGACCCCTATTTCTATCGCCATCATACGAAGTATATGGAGTCTTCTCAAGGAGGGGAGAGTGATGCTGGAGCATAGGGACATGGGCGTCCTTTTTAACATTCTTTTATTTTGTTATTTTTTTAGCCTTTTGCATGTTTAGTACAAATAGCCCAAGGGCCTTCTTTTGTAACACTTTGCCATTTTGAGATTGAGAGACTATAGAGAGAAATAAGAAATCCGCTTCCATTTTTCATATGGTTGTTGTTGTTGTAAAGATAACTTTTTTTTACGCTTTTGCACCCAAATGTACATCAGAACATGACTCAACACGACCCGTCTCCAGGTTAATCTAGATTATATGGTAATGAGTGAGCCAAGTTTTAAAAATCTTCATGAGCCCATAAAGCTATCTAACATCTACGAATACAAGGTTTAACTGTAAAATAAAAGCAGATTTAATGGTTGGTCTTCCTTAATTACAAAATAAGTGGAAGTGTGGAGCACATCTATTAAATTTAGTGTGGCATTCATATAAGTCCTTGAGAGGCGTTTTTTTTTCTCCCTCTTCTATCTGGTTACTTTTTTCTGCTGAATAACATTCCCTACAATGCCGTTCATTATTTGAACTCCAGAATCTGAACTTGTGACCCTAAGCTAATTTTACTTTTTATACTCTGGTTGGTTTGAGTGAAATGTTTCCAAAAGTATAATAGAGAAAGTATGTTACCTATTCATAGATAAGTTTTTTGTTCATATCAATTGTAAATAAGTGCACACGATATAAATGTGTGATTTCGAACAAAAATAATGAAAATTTTTAACTCCAAACAAATGAATATACCTTTTATCATTTTAATTTTTACATAGGTGAAAAAATATTTCATTTCCAATCAAAAAGGAACCTTAATAGAGAACCTATTACGTTGTTTCCATCAACTGTCCACTTTTCCTTCATAATGCAGCCCGTAAATACTAAGAAACGTAGGATGTCCTGTGTCATCAACCCAAAGCTTCAAAAGCTATCATATAACATAATTGTTAGTATCATATGATACTCAACTATCGTAGGATGCAATAAACCAATAAATTAATATGTATTGCATGGCTCAATGGTCAAGATCAAGACTAGTTCACTATTGTGGAATTCGGTTCTTTCATTACGTCCAATATAGAAAAGGACTCTTAATTTAAGACGTCCCAAAAAAGATATCAGGACTATTAATTTGGAAAGGAGGGATCTTTTATTCTAATATTATTATAAATACAGGATGGTAGTGGGGTTCCAGCCCACTTTTTTTTTGCAATGAAGGCAATTGTCTTATCGTTGGTGGTTTTAGATTATTATATGTTTACTTTTTATAATAATGTTCTCTGTATATATTTATTTATTAATTTATTTTGTACATTATCATCATACACAATAAGTGATTCATACGGTTTTCGATAAGAGACGTGATTTGACAGCTTTGATCATACCCTTTCCAACACCCAAGAGACAAAAATTCATAATTTTACCATCAGGTCCGTCGAGAGTGTGCTGTTTCGTCTTGGGGGTTCTTTGAAACTTACTGTTTCAAAACGGTCGAAGAAGGCCACAAGTGGAAGCAACCGATGCTTTGGTTATTCAGTTGACTCCAGAAGAACAAGCTTACCTGTAGAGGAGTCAAGGTATCAAACTCCTGTCGGAAAAACAGCCCCTGGTGGTGCATATCGTGGTCCCAGAAGCAGTACTTTTTCTTCCTTGGCTGCAGTAAGTGGATTGAGAGGCCTGATATTAACGTTGGCTTCTCTGTCAGTCACGTCAGGTCTGTCGCCCTTTGGTTTGGGGTTTCAACTACTTTCTTTTAGTTCAAACTGAGAAGTCTTGCTTTTCATTGATCTCTTACTGGTTCACCATCATTCGGACCTGGAACCGAAGGCCCACTCGTGGGCAGCAACAAAGAAGTTATATATTCCCACCTTCCCCAACTAGGGCTTTGACCACTCTACTTTCTGAATCAGATGGGGATACATCACAGTCGGATCAGTCAGAAGAGGCAGTTGAATACCGGTACTTGCACTCCTGCCGAGGGGCTCTTGCCATCGGGCTTGTTTTGGCCTAAGTTTCTTTTGAATATCAAGGTAGCTTCTTTTCTTCTCGGCTGGTTCTCTAAACACATTTCAAGACCCACTACTGCCTGCTTTCCCCTTCTCTGCTAACTCTGCCAAGAAAGAAGCAGGATAAAAGCGTCACGAGGGCTTTCACCCCAGCTAACAAGCTGGAGATTGATTTCTTTACCGATTTGACTTTTATTGAGTGCACATGCAATCACGGGGGTATAAGAGAGTGAACTCCTTAGCTACCAATCTACATTGAGTCATTCGGTCACTCCCTCGTATGCTCTGTCCCTCTATCTTTCTAATCATAGACTGTCACTTCAAAGTGATCATACACCTTCCAACACCCAAGAGGCCAAGATTGACAGTTTCACCATTAATAAGATATCATTTTTTTACTGGCTATTTTCCCCAATTTAAATGGATTTTACATAAAATTTCTTACTAAACCTTACACAGACCAAGATACACCAAGACTGATGCTTATATATTCCATATGAAAAAAACTATCACAAAGACTCTCATGACTAGATCTATTCAAGTGATGGATTTGAAAACTTTAGAATGAAATCAAAACAGACGTGGATTTGAAATATAATGAACACTCAAGTGATGAATATACCTGACTTGTGGAAGTTAAAAATTCCTTTTCCTCGAACCTTAAAGCGAGAATCTCAATCTTAGATACTATTTGTTGATTTGAACTTGGAACATATCTCATCAGCCTTCCTATTCTACACATGAAAACGATAAAGGTTTTAAAGGTTAGTAGGTAAGTGTTTTGCATTAAAGTTTATTCAAAACAAAATAATGTCATCAAAGAGGGAGGGGGTGGGGGAGAGAGATGTGAGGCCACAAGTAACAAAAAATTTAGTTTCATTTTCAGATAAAATTATTTTTTTTGGTAAGATAGGAAAAATACTGAGGACAGCTTGTCCCAACGAGAGCAAATACAATAAAAAATTAAAATATTTTTAGTTGGAAAGAAATTTTTGTTGCTACATGTGAAGGATAATACAACAAAGGGAGAGGGAACTAAAGAAAACTCGGTAAACACTTAACTTTTGTAACAGAAAGAAGAAACCAACAACATACAGGAAAACCTCAAATGATGCTACCCAATAAGCTGTAGCTCACATTGTACGACTTAGGTGCCCGGTGCGAGAGCGGAATGCGTTGACTTATAAAGCAAGTAGGTTTGAGAGTCTGTGGTTGATATTCATATTTACTTTATAATGAACTGCTTAATAATAATGGGATTATTCCCACATCGGCTCAATGAGAGTTCTGTACTCCTAAGTACAAAATGAAAACTCAACAATTGATTCAAAAATTATATAGAATGTTAATAAAAGGCCCTTCCCAATTTGTTGTCATTGTAATTACAAGAGGCAAGCGTTAACACGATGGGCCATAGTACCAGAGTGAGCATACTGTTGTAGAGCAAACAAGCATTGAGAAATATTTTCAAGGTTTCAGGTAGTTTGTTGTTTGACTAATTCATGTCGTTCTATTAGCTATACTAAATTACGAACTCGTAGAGGTTTCTCTGTCAAAGTAGCAATGTGCTCATTCATTGGACCATATAAGTGAATATGGCAGTAAGGGTATGACTACCCATCTTGTAAAGAGGCGAGTAGGGTCCAAATCCTGCCAGGGACACTTTCACCCTCATAGAAGGTTAAATGGGGAGGGCTATCCTAATTGTGTAGTTCATCTTCTTTCTTAAAATAAATATAGCGTTAAGTGGATATTATTTCCATCTAGAGTTTTCTTATAAAATATAATATATGGCTACCCAAAATTATATTGTCACTTATCTGCAATTAAATTGAATGAGCGACATACATATCCCCTTATGATTCAGCTGTGAAACACAAAAATATTCCAGAAGTCTTTATTTTTGTTAATGTTTTTTATCTTACACATTCCTCTACTTCACACATACTACTACTATTTCTCCCAGCCCAAACCAACCAAAAGGCGGTCAGAATTAGGCATATACATAAAGATCACAGATCCCCATTCAACCAGAGTTCCATCAATAATATATTTACCACAATTTTTGGCAAAACCAAACTCAAATTTAACTATTTAAACATCCTAGTCCAGAAGGCAGAGAATGAACAAAAAAGAAGTGAACAGCAATTCTCTCACCAGCTTTGCTCAAACACCAATTACAAGAATCACTATTAGGTCTTCTCACAAGTTTGCCCCCCAAACGCCACTAGGAATGAAAACAGCTGCACTTTACACTATATAACGGCTGTATAAATTGCCTTCGAGGGTGCAAAAGAAGACTAGAAGAAGCAATCAAAGGGAAGATGGAAAAAAATGGGTTCTATCCCTTAATCCTGGAAAGAATCGCACTACCTTGACATTCCAAATTTAATAAATGAGTTCCAAGGTATCTCTATCATTCAAATTTTTTTGAAAATGTGATTCTAAGAGATATTTTTATAAGAATTCAAAGAAATTAGACATCTAAATAACCCTCTCTCCATAACCCATTATTCTTTTGGTCCATAAATCTGCATGACTCATTATCGTTTAAAAGGGAATCTACAAAACACCTCACACCCATCCAACAAGAGAACTATTGGTATAGCTTATTTGTTTCGATAGTGAGATCACTATAGTTGTGTGAGTTTGAGTGCTTCCACATCCCATCTACATCAGACTACTGTAAGAGCACATAACACTTATAATATAGTTTGATGACGATGACTGATATGCCAGAAAAAACATAAACAAGCATGTTCATCCAATAAAAGAAGGACGAGGAGAGACCAAGAATATGATCCAACTCTTCGCTGGATATGTGCTCGCCATGGTTGTTGGTTAACCTATGGCGCATCCACCTCGCAACAAATTCGAACTGTCACAACCCAAAACCCACCTCCTACAAAAATCCCAACTCATGTAATCCCTTATGCCACCGTTGCCGGCGGAATTTCGCCCCAACCCATGCCAATCCTTAAAAGCCCTCCCATCTTACGTCCATGTGCATAACTGACACAAGAACCCTCCAAACTCCTTCCTGTCACCCTCAAACCTTATATCATAAACACCACCACCTGGGTAGCAACCTTCACCGCCATGATTTAAAACATCGGCCAATACTGAGTTGACTCAGTTTCGTGGTCTACTATTCGGATACCTTGAGACGAGTTGAATAATAAGCGTTCTTGGCTCGAATCGAACAACATCAGCGCGATCTCGGTCGACTCGAATGGTATCGATGTGATCTCGGTTGACTCGGACGATATCGACGCGTTTTTGGTCGACTCAGACGATATCAACGCGATCTCTATTGACTCGGACAATATCAACAAGATCTCAATCGTCTGAAACAACTTATTATAAATTTTATTTTGATAATTATAGTCATTAAATTGGTAGCACTTCTATCATATTTGTGATGTTATTTACAGCTCAACACAACTCAACAAAGACTTTTCTTTTGTTATTTACAATTGAGATAAATCCTTACCATATGAGTAATAATGTATTTATATCTATTTATTAAAATGTATTACATATGTATCATTGTATTTAAAGTACTTCATTATTTACTCAAAACAAAAATATTTTTAAAAAAAATGTATCATTATTAACTTAATATGTATTAAACTTATCTTAAGATGTATAAAATTATATCATTATTATCTCTCCTTAAAATGTACCTCTATTTACTCAAAAAAATTGAAATGTATTATAAAATATATTGATTAATTATAATTATTTACTTGATTAATCATTAATGTATGATTATAGTTAAGAAAAATGATGAAAGGAATCTATTTAACTTTTATTTACTTTTTTTAATAATTTTTTGCTCTACTTCGATCATTTTCCTTACTTATTATAAAACTAGTATGCAATATTGCAACTCATAAGTGCGACATGCGTTAACACAATGCTATGCACACTAAATGATGGTTTTGTACTTATCTAATTCATCAATAATATTATTCTTATTTTTATGAAATTTAATATATTTTTTTCAAATTCTTTTGGGCTCACTAAATCGCGTATCGCCCGATACTGCCACTGACATCGAGAGCGAGTTGAAAATTGGGGTCCGCGGCTTTGAACCATGCTCACCGACGTGAGGCAAAGTTTGGCGAATCTCTAAACCCCTTAATATTTTGCCTCCCCCACTCCAGCAACACTAGACCTTCAAAATCAACACTAGACCTTCAAAATCTTAGCCCCTCTCACTCTAATTATCAACCAGTTCCCCCTCCCCCACCTTCCCCAAGCTTCTCACGGCCCTTGTCAGAGCTCTAGCATACAGAAAAGAACCCCCTTTTGAAAACAACTTTTAACCCTAGATCTTTCACTCGAACAGAACTCCGACCCAAACGAGCCTACTCAACCTACTATAGAACCGACTCAACCATATATATCCAAAACTCCTGACCCGCGACCCAATTTCAATGGATCATGACCCCTGACCCTTATCTCGTCCACCACAACATCCAAACAACTCACATCGACTTCATAATCATTACCGTAATCCACTGTAGACTTGTTCAATCGGCATGTCATCTAAAAACCAACCAACCACTCTTTTCTCCAAATAGAGATATTGATTGTTATAAGCAATAAGCAAATGGCTACTGAGTAAGTTGAGGAATTCAACCTGTTTGCTTCGGAGTATCAACAACCCGATACTATTGTTTCAGATTCCTCAAGAGGGGATTTGCACCAGACCATACCCTGAAGATTACTCATAGTCTATAAAAATAAGGAGGACGATTCTGTTCTTTATTTGTGGTAATCTAGATATATATTGGTTGTGTTCCATGTCAAGCACAGCTTCATGAGAACATGAACTAACATGGCACCAAAGCAACCCCTACTTGCTTATGACTGGTACATTGTAGTTTCTTTTAATTATTAAGTAGGGCACACAGTTAGTGTTAACCATCTTCTTCGTTTTTAAGGATTGAACTTTCACTGTCACATAAATACTGATGTTCCTACTTTTGACGGCTAGGTACACACCGATTTGTTTGCTCACTGGCTAGATAATAGTATAAAAGCATCATGGATATCAACTGGATATTAAGTGTCCCAATTAGCAATGACTAAAATGAAAGTTTAATACTCAGGTTTGATGTCATGAGTTACGGACTCATGAGACAATAATTGAGACATCCCTAAATTCATGACTGAATTATTGAGCCCATTATGCCCTTCAGCTCCTAAACAGGTTCATAGTAATTGACTCTATCTTTAATCTGAACATCATGATCAGGGTTTGTAACATGCATAAGCTAATATAATTTGTCGGAATCTGTGAAAATTCATAAATAATTATGACTTCTTACATGTTAGAAACAATCTTTCGTCGATCCCTTGCTGAAAGTTGATTTCTCCAATTGTTGGCTTCCATATTTGGTACACCTTGAGAAGGCTCCCAATTGCCAGCATCCATCAAATTATGAATTCTACAGTATGAAGGGAAAATAAATTCAGACAATATAAGGTAGTCAGTGTTTTTTCAAAATTAATATAATTAGATTAAAACTGATTCCCTTTATAAGAAAACGATTTATTTGAATACCAAACGAAAGCTTACAATCCACAATACGATTACATCTTTAACAAATTTCTCTTCAAGAAAGCAAATGAAGCAATATGAAATCACAAGGTTAAACCTAATTTAAGCATCTTACCTTCAACTATTATCTCGGGATATACCTAAGACATTTCTGAAAAAAGGTCGTATCCAATGGGAGAGACAGATGTCTGTTGGCATTACCCCCATATATAGAGAGTCTGCTCCATATATGGGGGGTAATGTGAGCCAACATCTGCCTCTACAGTTAAACGGGAGTCTAGTTAAACGGGAGTCTTGTGCACTGGGTACTATCTTTTTTTAGAGTTGTTATAGATATTGCTCGAGAAACAACTCTAAACGGTAAATATTTGAAAATTCTTATTGTGAAAAAGGAACACAATAAAAGGGCATAAGCATCGAAATTATATGGAAATTAGTGATTCTATGGAGACCCTCAAATTGTATACAAAATAAAAATTCGGTGATGTGTCAAATATGTATTGGTTAATGCCGCTGGCGCGGACCCACAAACACAAAAGCATCAACCAATACCCGTGTGACACATCACGGGGTTTGAGATTTGTGTACAATTTGAGGGTTTTTCTAGAATTATTCTATCGAAATTATGAGCTGACGGGACAATCCTTAACAAGTTCCTATATTTATACTCCCGAAGTTGTAGGGAAAAAAAAACATGAAAGTTACTGGTCAATGGGTCAAGCGTTAACAGGTTCCGGGTCTCAACAGGTTGACCAGTTAAATACGCTATCACAACTTGGGGTATATAGGCTTTCTAAGGACAATTCCAAAATGTTAAAAGCATAAAGTTTTAACATTAAGGAACACATAACAAAACAATGATTTTGAAGCACACATGCACTGTCATTTACTCTCATCTGGGTATTATAAATTTATAATAAAAGCATCCTTCACTTTTCTCGTTGACCTAATTGTGCATGCAAGTATTGCACCCTATTTTCCCAAAAGGATGCAACTAAATTAATGTCTGGATAACTCACATTGAATTTAAACAACAATGTGGTCTCTAATTTAAACACTAATCATATAACATTAACCTTTAAAATTGATACATGCGTACACACAACTAAATCACATGATAACTGTAACACATACTGCATGTATATGTAAATACAATTCTTCGCTACCTTTTGTGTAAGGGATGCCTGTCTGTCGGTGCGATAAACCCTAGGGGGATTGCGTGTGAAACTTGAAAGTGAAGAAACCTATGCAACGCTTGCGTTGATATGATATATATATAAGCAAAACTTTCGTACATTGACGGATTGTTTGTCACGTGCACCCCACATGTACGGGTTTATGTTTCTTAGCATGGGCCGTGCGCCTATGCATATGTGGACCGGACCTTTTACATTATGGTGTCATTTGTTTTTATTTTTCAAGTTTGAATATGAATTATTTAAATTTAAGAGGTATCAAATAATGTTTATTTTTTAAAATGATTAAGAGGCTAATGATTATTTTTATCTCTGAATGATTAAGAGGTAAATGAACTTCTGAAATCTGAATCACTCTAATTACATTCATTCATTCATTCTGACATAAAAACAAATATATTTTTCAGTTTCAGATTTCAGATCGATTCAGATGAAAAAACAAACACAACATAAGTGTAAATTATACTAAACTCTCCTTAACTATATGAGTTTTATATATCACCCCACATCTGCAAATTTCGATAAAGTATTCCCTAAGCTATTTGTATTGTTGAATAGTGATAACTAACACGATTCAATAGTTTTTGCTATGAGGGTTATAGGTGGTAATTTTTTATAATATTTGTACTTAATGCACACAAGTTAAATAAGAAAAATACTCTAAGATGAGAATCAAAAGAACACAACACAGGAATATACGTGGTTCGGTAACGTACATACCCCCATGGGGTTTAGAGTTTATCTTTTATTAATTTAGAGAATAGGTCGGCAGAGCAACTACTCAAAGTGCAATCTCACATGCACGTCCCAAAAAGGGGAGGGTTTACATTTATAGAGGAGTTTAGGAGAATCCTAAGCTCTATTAACGGTTATCCCTAGAAGTTCGAACCTATCTCTTATCAGTTTAAGCCTTCCCAAGGGATATACACGTGGGAGTCTTGTGTGACGTGGACTCTTAATTGACTTGATATGTAAGAAGCTTGTGAGGCCATGCTAAACAAGTGCAGGTCATATGCCATCGCAACTTTGTTCCCCACAATTACCCCCATAACTCAATGTCGCTTTGTGGTCGATGTACTTTATTATGCCTTCGTTGGGTGGCGACCTTTACAAGTTGTCATACTGGAGTATTTGTTGGTTTGATTAAAGGGAAGTCTTGTAAAGAACAATAAAAATGAAGGGTCCTTGATCGTTGAGTGCTTTAAGGGTACGCTTGTAAATATTACCTTTTTTCTTTCTGACAGTGAATCGTTATTTTATCAATCCTCACATGCGCGTGCAATTATCATTTTTTCTTGGGAATCGTGAGGGCACTTACAACTACATGTACTACCCCATAATTTTATTGATTTTATTTAATGGGATTAATTAAATTAAATGAGAATTAATTAGAAATTAATTCGGATTTAAATACTAGCGAGACGTGAGTTGGTATTTGAGTATGATGATAATGTTGAATATTACTGGGTGAATATGGTAATATATGATTATTGAATTTATTAAAATTATCGCAAGTCATAAATACGATAATTCGGGAAATTAAGTTGGGACGCGCGTGTCAGTCGCGTCAGGAATCGTTTTAAATGAATTTAAAAGTAAATTATAATTTTATCATCCGTATGGTCATTTTGAGTGAGTAAGCGTGTTCGGAATGGTCGAAATAGTCAGAAAACACTAGCCGGGGATTTAGTTTGGGTCCCGGGACATTTTTAGGCCAAACCGGCAACCCGGGAGAGTATTTCAGTCATTTTAATTTTTAAGGGATTTTGACCCATGAATTTTAGGTTTTATTTATCAGTCAATATTAGGGCCATTATCTGTCAAAAAGCATGGAGTGGGCAACGTGAGAAAGAGGAGAAGTTACAAGAAGGTTTCAAGGCCATAACCACCACACACCACCACTATTCGCCGGAATTGTGACCGGAGAGAGGAAGAGAACCAACCCTTAACATCACCTACGGATCAGAACATCAATTCCCAGGCAGGTGATTTGATTCATTAAGTTTCAGTGAATAATTTATCCATGATAGTGTAGGATTTGATGGTAGCCATGAACAATGATTGAAACTCATGAAACTTGGAGATGAAACTCTAATTCTGGATAGGATTTGCATGTAGTTTGATTCTGGAAGTATTCCATTAACAAAATCATAACCCTTGATGAATTAAAAACGGATTTAAGAAGAGAAGTATGATAATTCTTAAAGAAACTAGAAAAAATAGGGTTTTCATGAAAATAGGATGAATTGATCCAAGAAAAATCTAATTAATGATGATTTAAGAGTTATGAAACGTTAAGAATCATGTAATTAGATAGTATAATGACCCAATATGTTTACTTTAGGATTTAACATCTTGTAATGAAGATTTGGGACAAAACTGGGACTGAAAATGAAGGAAACCCGTAGCCTGCACCTGTTTGATCGACACCATAGATCGATCGATCGATCTCCCCAGAAACTGTGACCTTTTTCCCCTTTTTGAATTTAAGTGTTGTCGACCACCGAACGTTGTAGTTGGGGATTATGTGAATACTTTTGGACTTGATGGAGACCAGTAGGGATATATTTGAAGTCCATCACATATTAGAATTTAGTTAGAATGTAGTGTTGAATTTATGAGTGTTCGACGAGTGATTTCCTAATTTTATGATGCGAGAACATGATTTAAATTCTTAGGAGGGATAAGCTAGGATTTGGGACTTGAATAAGGACTTCGGAGTACTAATTTACTATGTGGAAAAATAGGAGACTTAGTAACCTCTTCGGTTAGGTTTTAAGTACTCAAAACTCTACGACGTGAGACTTATCGGCGAAATATATATTATATATAATTCGGAATAATAGTCGTGTACGAATTAGACTTAGGGTATAGGGCTATGAATATACCTTTAATAAAATAACAAGTTATCTAAGTTGTGTGAATGCTTGGTATATGAAATATTGTGTGTATGACATACCTACCATACTTGCTATCACGGAAGGTCGGCTTTCGGAATAGGATCATTTGATCTTTGTGTGCCTACGGGGGGATTTAGATTGGTACCTTAAGGACAAAGGGCTGTGAATGGCTTATTTGTGAGTTGATAAGTCAGCTGACCATGAGAGCGTAGGTATGTGCGTGACCTATGGTTATGTGAACTATGTTCGCCTCCAATATGTGTGATTATGTTTATTGAATGGTTCCTGAGAGATTCGAAACACGTAATCCTTATGTACGTGATGTACCAGGATTCGATAGCAGAGTATGCGTACACCGCAGCTTAGCCTAGGGGTGCCATATTTGTATATTTGTGCTAAGAATAATATACTTGTATTTATTTCGGAATCTTTGTTAAAGTGTGAATATGAATAATTGAGACATCTTGAATGTGATTAAAAATGAGAATTTCCTATCGTAATTGTTATAAATTAATCTGATCAATGAAAAGGTGAGTTACACGCAGGATATATTAGAATGATATGAATAGACCCCGATATTATATGTGAGGATAGGAAGTGGTTCAGACTAGTTAGTTAACGGCATAACTAGAACGGGTTAAGGATATACGTTAGACGTGCACATTGGTTAAGGGGTGAGGAACTCATGTGAGAGAACGTAACTAACATGTATATAATATTCACTGTTTAACGCAATTATACACTTGCTATATTTTAAAATTATTTTCATCTCGGGCTATCACCCGTTTGCCTTCAATCTATTTTTTTTTTGTAAAACCTTTTAGGTGCCCAGCCCAGGGATGCCAAGCATAGGAGTTCCATCACATTGACGTGCTATAGCTATTGTGGAAGTTACAGGATCTCGGTATTAGACGCCTCCACATTCTGCATTTGATTATACTCATGGTCATTCATCAGTTAGGGCATGCCGCCCATTTCCATTTAGAGATAGCATTCCCAGACTTTCAGTTTCATTTCAGTGTTGGATTTATTTATTTATTCAGACTTTGTATTGGGATTTATTCAGTATTTGGATTATTCAGGGGAGTGTTACTCCAGACTCATTTTTATTTGTTCCATTATTATTCCATCGTGATTGTGATGTGGATGTGGTATAATTAACTTATAATTTAATTGGTTGCATGTTAATTGTGGGTACACGAATTTAGAATAACGGGCCCGAACGAGTAGCCCAATTGAAGCGCCCCAAAGTCCAAACCCTTCATATCTTAACATCAATTCGGTTATGACTGAGTCTTCTCCCATGTTCACGTAAAGAGGTGTTCCAGGAGAAGATGGAAAACGTGGGGGAGTCCAACACCCCCACTCCCTGAAAATAAACATGTATATAATAAACCCTAGGTCTGGGGCATAAGACACGCACTGTATTCTCTGTAAACACTCCCCGGTGTATATAGAAATAATACTGACTGCACTACCATGGACGTAGACATTCTTGCTGAACCACGTACATCTATTATTGTGTGATTGGCATTTTATGTTTCTTACTTTACTTAGTGATTGCGCTTCTCTCATCTACTTGTGTTGCAAATAATTGTCACCACAATTGGCGCCGTCTGTGGGAACGTTTATCTTCCCTGAGAAAGCCCACACCAACAAAGAAGTCTGAAATGTCTGGTCACAATAGTAATGCTCCTCAGGCAGGAGATATCCAAGAACAACCTGCTCCTCGCAAGATCAGATCTGAATTTCGGCGTTCAGATCAGAGGGCTCGCCTAGAAAGGCCAGCCTCAGAAGAAAGCCAAGGACCAACGAGGTCCACACAAATATCCAGATTGATTGATGCTTATGAGGCGAGGCTCCAAGAGCAAAGGGAGTCTTCTCGCAGGCGCGAAGCTGAGAATGCTCGCCTCAAAAGAAGGTTAGAAAGAATGGAGGTAGAGCTCCATCGTGGCACCAGGAGACGTCCATACCGCACCCCTAGCCCTTAGGCGAGCAAGTCTCGCAACCGAGGAAGGAGCCCTAGACGCGAGTCCTATAAAGCTGAGGGAAACGAGTCAGAGGACGACCTACTCGAGCCACTGCGACTAGCTCGTAATTGCAGGAGCCCAGCTCACAGCAACGAGAATATACGAAGTCTGGTCCGAAGGGAGATGGACCAACACCCTGCGCATTGCGGTACCAGATCGACCCGAGAACTCGCTAGGCGAGTTCTCAAAACTCAGATGAAATCACCTTTATCAAGGGAAATAGAAGAAGAGGAAGCCCCTAAGAAATTTGTTATCCCAAGGTTCAAGATTTATGATGGTAAAACTGATCCCATTGATCACGTCAGGCAGTACAGGCAAGCCATGACCCTCTGGAACCATCGAGACACATTGATGTGCCGAATTTTTCCCTCGAGCTTGCATGACGTGACGCAGAAATGGTTCAAAAGGCTCCCCCACAGGTCCATCATAAGCTTCAAGTCCCTATCCGAACTCTTTATGGCCCGTTTCATTACTAGTATCTCCCATCCCAAAAGGATGGATGCTTTGCTAATAATGAAAAAGACGCCTCAAGAGACCCTCCGAGACTACGCGACGAGGTACTGGAGTTATTCAATGAGGTCGAGGACTGCTCGGGGCAAGTGGCAGTGGCCTCTTTCAAAATTGGGCTACCCAGCTCTTCCCTTCTGTACTAGTCCCTGACAAAGAAAGAGGCCATGACCATCGACGAACTGATGGCTCGCATAGAGAAATATGCTAAGGTGGAGGATGTGACCCACCTCAGCACAGGGGAAAACGGTCGAACTAAGCTCGCTGCCAAGGGCAGTGACAAAACTGAGAACCAGAAGAAAGGAGGAAAGAATGGGGGCAAGAATGGCTCCAAGAACGGAGGCAGCAACGATGTGGCAAAAGCATTTCAGGCGGTCAACACCGTCTTCAGAGAACCAATTTACAAAATTCTCACAAAAATTAAAGACGAGACATTTATTAAGTGGCCCAGGAAGATGGGAGGAGATCCCTCAAAAAGAAACAACGCACTGAGATGCGCTTTTCACAAAGAAGGAGGACATAAAACTGAGCATTGTAAGGCTCTTAAGTCCCACCTTGAAGAGCTGGCCCAGTCCGGGCATCTGAACGAATTCATGGATAAAAAGGCAGAGAAAGTTACTGCCCATAGAGAAGCAAGGCCTGACAACGTACTCGAAGATGACGTTGGCCATGAATTCGCAGTAATTCATGAGGCATCTGACGTAAAGTAGATTCAAGGAAATTCAGCTCGAATGGAGGTAAAAAAGCTTACAGCGGTGATGCAAGCTTTTCATATTGATCCAGCAAAGATGCAATCGGGAAAGCGTTGGCGAGCAGATGACGTCGACTATAGTAAGCATATCGTATTCACAGATGAAGATCTGGTGGGAGTGAGAACCCCACATCATGATGCTTTGATCATTACTCTCAGGATAGCTAACTATGACTTCGATAAGTTGCTCGTCAACCAAGGAAGCTCGTCCGAGGTAATGTATCTCGACCTATTCAAAAAATTGAAGTTAAGCATCGTTGACCTAAAGGAAGCTACTGTCCCTTTAGTTGGCTTCGCTGGAAAAGTGACTATGCCCTTGGAAAAGATCGTGCTTCCAGTAAGGGCCGGAAATATCTCTAAAATGATTGAGTTTCTGGTGGTTGACATTGACTCGCCATACTAGGCTATCCTCGGCAGAGGATGGCTGCACGCAATGAAGGCAGTCTCCTTGACCTACCACCAGAAGCTCAAATATGTGACCGAACAAGGAGTAATGGAGATCCATGGTGATCAAGCGATGGCAAGAAGGTGCTTCATAGTGACTATCCGCCCAAGACCAGAGAAGAAGGCTGACAGGCCCAGCGAGAAAGTTGATGAACAAGAAGGTATGCCACCTTCGAAATAGCAGTTAAAGTACGAAAGACCCGGAGTAAAGGAAACCAGGCTCCTCCCCTCTGAACGGGTCGTCGAGAACCTGGAAGAGGTTACAGCTGGAGGTAGAAACAACTACAGGGTTTTCTTGATTGGAGCTTCTCTCACAGATTAGGAACAGAAGGAGTTGACGACTCTGTTGAGAAGCAATGTAGACGTTTTCTCATGGGAACCATACGAGCTACCTGGGATTGATCCTAGTGTGGTTTATCATCAGCTACATGTCAACCCCACCTTCAAACCGATCACGCAGAAAGCACGGCGAACCGCTCCAGAGAAGGCAAAAGCCGTGGAAAAAGAAGTTGAAAAGCTGTTGGATGCAGGATCCATTCGAGAAGTCCAATTCCCTAAATGGTTATCCAACCCAGTAGTAGTCCCAAAAGAATAACAGAAAATGGAGAGCCTGGATCGACTTCACTGACCTTAACAGGGCATGCCCTAAAGACAGTTTCCCTCTCCCAAAAATCGATCAGTTAGTGGACGCCACAGCAGCCCACGAAAGGATGAGTTTTCTGGACGCATACTGAGGATGTCATCAGATCCCTCTGTATGCTCCAGACCAGGATAAGATAGCATTCATCACCACCGTTAGATTATACTGTTACAAGGTAATGCCCTTCAGGCTCAAAAATGCAGGGGCAACCTACCAGTGGCTGGTCACCAAGATGTTCAAAGATCAAATGGGAGACATTATGGAAGTTTACATCGACGATATGCTCGTCAAAAGCAGGAAGAAAGAAGACCATCTCTCAGACCTATCAAGAACCTTCAAAATCCTCAGGAAGTACCGAATGAAACTTAACGCGAGCAAGTGTTCTTTCGGTGTCCAGTCAGGAAAATTTCTTGGGTACTTGGTCAGTAAGAGAGGCATCGAGGCTAATCCAGACCAGATCGATGCCGTAAACAGGGTACAACCTCCTCGCACAATCCGTGACGTACAGAAGCTCACCGGCATGCTCGCTGCCTTGAATCGTTTTATCTCAAAGTCCTCCGAGAAGTGCAAACCGTTCTTCCAGCTCCTAAAGGGAAACAAAATAGTAGAATGGAATCAAGATTGCTTGCGGGCATTGGACAAGATCAAGACTTACCTTAGCTCCCCACCACTGCTCGTCATACCACAAGCAATAGATTCCTTATACTTATACCTCGCTGTTTCCAACCACACTGTCAATTATGCATTGATGTGCAAAAAAGTAGAAATCCAGCACCCTATTTATTACACGAGCAAGACCTTATTAGAGGCCGAGCAGCGGTATCTACCACTAGAGAAGCTCGCCTTTGCACTTGTAGTGGCTTCGAGGAAGTTAAAGCACTACTTTGAAGCTCACACTATCATCGTCCTTACATCGCACCACCTTAAAGCAATCCTGAGGAAAGAGGATTTTTCAGGCAGACTATCTAAATGGTCAGTCGAGCTCGGGCGATTTGACATCCAATTTCAACCAAGGAACCCAATCAAAGGGCAAATCCTTGCTGATTTCATAGCAGAATTCACAAGCGAGCAGCCTCTCGACCAACTTCAACCCGTGGAGCAAAAGAAGAGTCACACAATAGGGGAAATCTAGAAATTGTTTATTGATGGAGCCTCCAATTCAAAGGGGGCAGGAGTAGGCATCGTGCTTATCACTCTGAAAAATGCAATCCTCGAGCAGGGAATTAGGCTTGGATTTGAAGCCTCCAACAATGAAGCAAAATATGAGGCCCTGATAGCCATCCTCCAGAAGGCACACGCTTTGGGGGCAAAGTAGTTGCAGGTGTTCAACGACTCACAACTAGTCTTCAATCAGATAAGGGGAGACTACAATGCCAAAGATAAAAGAATGGCAGCCTACTTTACCTTGGCAAAAAGGCTATTGGCTAACTTTGAAGAAGTCAATGTCCAGCAGTTTACCAAAGGACAGAACAACCATGCTGATGCCCTAGCATCCCTAAGTTCGGCAATCGATTCCGACTTAAAAATAATAATCCCCATCGATTTCCTCGCTCATCCGAGCATTAACCACAACAACGAGCTACCAAGCATGGAGCAAGTGCTCCAAATTGAGTCAGCACCCAGCTGGATGGACCCTCTAAGGGACTATTTGAAGGATGGCGCACTTCCAGATGATAAGAAGACCGCTCACTAGATAAGAGTCAAAGCTGCTCGCTTTCACTTATCTCCTGAAGGTAAGCTGTACAAAAGATCATTTTTCGATCCCTACCTATAATATGTTCACCCAAGGAATGTCAAACAAATCCTACATGAACTCTATTATGGGATCTATGGAGGCCATATTGGTGGAAGATCATTGGCTTTTCGAGCAATGAAGGAAGGCTATTGGTGGCCATATATGCAAAGAGACTCTGCGGTGTATGTTCGCAAATGCGAAAAATGCCAACTTCATGCTCCTATGGTCCATCAACCCGCCAGCGATCTAAAATCACTTTCCAGCCCATGGTCATTCGCCCAATGGGGAATGGACATCGTAGGACCTCTTCCTACCACTGCCGACAATCACAAGTACCTACTGGTCGCAACTGACTGCTTTACCAAATGGATCGAGGTGGAGCCACTGACGAACATTTGAGACGCGGATATGAAAAGGTTCATATGGAAAAATACAATCACCTATTTTGGGATCCCTAGAACCATCATCACTGACAATGGGACGTAGTTCGAGAGCGGCTCCTTTAAGAATTTCTGTAATGACCACAGAATCAGATACCATTTTAGCTCGGTGGCCTATCCTCAGAGTAATGGCCAAGCCGAGACTTCCAATAAAATGGTGGTTGATAGTCTAAAGAAACGATTAGAATGAGCCAAAGGCACATGGGTAAATGAACTACCGCATATTCTGTGGGCCTACCGTACTACCCCATGTCGAGCAACAGGGGAGATCCCGTTCTCACTAACATACGGAATGGAAGTAGTCATCCCATTAGAAGCAGGCTTACCTACCATGAGATCCACTCTTATCGACCAGGGCCAGATTGATGCAGCATTGCTCGCTGAACTTGTCCTAGTTGACGAACGTCGAGAGCTTGCCTTGGTGAAATTAGCGAGCTATCAGCAACAGCTCATAAAACACTATAACAAGAAGGTCAACCCAAGGGCATTCCGAGTTGGGGACTACGTCCTAAGAAAAGTCCTGGGCAGTGCAGTAAAACCATCAGATGGCAAGTTTGAGCCAAACTGGGAAGGATTATTCAAGATAACAAGAGATGATCTGCGAGGAGCCTATCACTTAGAAACGCTGGAGGGCAGAGAGATACCTCGAGCATGGAATGCTGCTAATCTTAAGCAATTCTATTTCTAGATTCTTCTTTTGCATTGTACTTATGTGAATGGAAACTCATTTCCTTATCATTAATAAAAGTTGTTTGGCATTTGCATTCTACGAAGTGTCAGTTAACTAGTACATGAACTTCATAACTCACACACCATTTCCAAGTGACAGGCACATTAATCATTAAGCTATAGCAGGGAAATAACCCTCCTCAGGTTTTAGTTATGAAACACAAAAAACCTCTTAGCATTGCCCTTCGCAATATATGAAGCCCTACAGGCGATCCTTAGGCAATATGGCCAGTTCAAAATTGGCTGACCAATAATGTTTGGTTAATATAATCCTGATCGGATGAAGCATCCAACACCAGGTGTGTCCTCGCCAATTACCCCACTTAGGCCTAAGGAAGTGTGACGACACGACCTAAAAGGTAAAGTGGGGAAAAATGGTATCTTATAAGCATACTGGACTGGAAGGACACTTACTCGACAATATAAACTTACAAATCTAGTCGTCCAAGAGAGGCCCAAGGTTATTAAGAAAAATCTAAGAAAGATGGAAAATATAAAACACTTGTTGAGTTGGAAAATTTGTCCAGAACATAAACTTTATATTACTTCATCACATTTATAACAAATACAACCCATGTTTAGTCGACAAGTTCTCCCAAAACATCTACATTACATTACTTCATTACAAAATATACAGAGCTACTACTGACAAAATCTTAATGAGGGTGAGGCCTCTGAACAAGATAATCAGCCACTTGGGCTCTTCGACCATCGTCGGGATGTGGAATTAGCTCCTCCTCGACTTCATTCGCATCCGACTCCAATAGCTTCCGAGGGATGGAATCAATAGGGATCCACTGATCATCTCTCCGGAAGGGATTAGGCAGTAGAGTAGAAGGAGATATTTCATGACGATACCAGAGCATCGAGTTCCTTGGGACTTGCAGCTCCTTCAAGGCACTCAGCCATCCCCTGGTAAAGGCGAGCTCTTCAAACTCTGTTAGCCTCTTTGGAGAATCCAGTCAACTTTGGTCATAACCATCGGCCCATATTCACCGAGGTCCTCTCTTAAACAGATGCCTCAGCCGAGTGATGTCCCTTTGAAACCCACCAGCAATCACATACGCTTGTTGGACATCACCTCGGAGCTCTTCCATTTCCCTAGCTGAACTTCTTACGTTTGTACCAGCTCGCGGAACAGTCGGTGGGGTAGGGCCTCGCAGCACCGGAGGAACATCGCTCGGGCTAGTTTCAGCTCGCGACGAGGAGGAACCTCGTAATACTGCAGGAGCGATAATCGGCGCATGCTCCTTAAGTCGCGAGACCTCTCTCCTCAAAGCCTCATTCTCTTGCTGAAGAATTTCCGCAACCTGGTTAATCTCAGAAGCATCTAGAAGCTTTGCTCTCAGTGTATTCACCTCTTCTTGGACTGAGGCACCAACTTCCTCCATCTCTTGGAGCCTGTCTTTCAGTTTAACAACGAGCTCAGTTTGCTCTATGAAACGTTTGTTCCTCAATCGCAGTGATTTACAAATCCTCACAAAGGTATAACGAACTTCAGAGCTTATATCAGGACCCAACATTCTTCCCAATTGAGAAGTGGATGGTATATAATCATCAACATCAATCAACTACAAGCAATAGAAGAGCAATGGAAGATAGAATTATTTAGTACACTAAAGGAAAAAGTCTTCTCATTTTATTCATATGAAGAATATCAGAATACATTGAAGAAGCAGAAAGGGAAATTACAAACAAAAATATAAGTGTAACCCTAAGGGTAAATTATCTAGCAACCTCAGGCTACCCAGAAGAAGCTGGCTGTTTTCCCTTGTCAGCAGTAGTAGAAGCACCTTCCTCGGCAGGGATAACCTCCGTCGCCTGAGCAGGGAGGGTATCAGCAGGAATTGTCTGGGAGGCAGGGTCAACTCCTTCAATGGATGGGGCAGGGGCTTCATCCATAATTGACCTCGGGCCTGGATTGTGCTCATCAAATAGAGGAGAAGCAACATCCACACCAGCAGCTAGAAGGGCCTTGTTCCAGCCTTTTTGAAGTTCAGACGACTGATGTAGCCTATCTGAACCTCAGCGTCTTCATACACAACAGCCCACCTAGAGTTGTATGAGTCTTCCTTAATGGTGTCTGCTTGGGACTCTTTCTCCTTTAGCTGCTCATTCAGCGCCTTGTTCTCCTCCACAATAGCCAGCTTGCTCGAGCAGACTAGGTCATAGGCTTGCCGCAGTTCATTCAGTTCCTTAACTGCCGCTTCCCTCTCTAGATTGGCATTAACTAGAGACAGATCGAATGACGTCCAAGAATCATCAACGGCTTTCAGACTAGCCTCCAGCTCTGTACCCCTCACTTTCAAGGCAGCATTCTGCTGCTCCAGCTCACCGTTCTTACTCACCAGCTCATCGCGAGAACGATAGAGCACGGCAAAGTCAATCACAAACTGTAAATAAACAAGATATTAGAAGAAAGAAACAACTAGAACTTATCAAACATTAGAAAAGAGAAATGGTATTACCAAGGCTAGCCTCTGACTAGCTTGCAAGGCCAACTGATTGGACCCCATCGCCCTTTGGCGATCTGTAAGAAGGACTGCCCTCTCGAGCAGTGCAGGGGCCAGTTAAGGGGAAATGGAAACTGAGGCACCCTTCGAAAATGCGAATACAGACACTAAGGCCTGCCCAACCTTTGTCCTTGCCTCCATCTTTATCTGCTCCTCTTCATTTTCTTTCTCTTTCTCTATCATCCTCCTCTCCTCGACCTTCTTCTTCTCTTCAATCTTCTTCTTCTATTCTTCCTTCTTCCTCTCTCTCTCTTTCACCTGCTCTTCTTCCTTTCTCTTCTTCTCCTTCTCCTGAGCAGAAGATCGAGAACCAGTAGCAACCTCCCCAGTGCTGGACTTCTGCTTCTTCCTCCTCTGAGCGAGAAGCACGTGATGATGATGATCATCATCATCATCATCATCATCATCATCATCTCAGATCAAATTTTTCCTTGGAGGAACCATTTCCTCGCTAGAGCTTCTAGACATGCTCGAAGGGTCTTGGGCTTCAGAAACCTCTTCTGAATCAGAAGAACTGTCACCACTGGAGCTCTCCTCGGCAAAATTACCTTCAACACCGCCTCCGATGTCACTCTCAGAACTACTCTCCTCCTCGTCTAACTGAATGGGATCAACAGCAGCTTCTTCGGAGGTATCAAACTTGGGAATGCTATCTACCAACCTCGCTATAAAGCTAGAACCAATGTTTTTATACTCGAGCAAGAAAGCAGCAGATCAGGAATACTCGCCGTCAGCTAGGGGCTCCCTGATATTCCAAGCTTTGACCAACTCAGAAAGACGAACTTCACTAAGAGCAGGTTCCAAGTTCTTCCACCTCGCTGAAGAAAAAATAGGAAGGAGTCAGAGCGATCACACATTAATAAAGAAATTGAAAGGACAGAGCAAAGACTACCTATATACTCTTCCCCATAAAAGGGAATAGTAAACCTATCAGACCTCGACCCCTCAATCTGGGGGGAGAACTGCCAATACATCTTGCCAGTAGTCCTTGTGGGAATCAGGTAGGTTTACTACCAATACCCTATCAGGACTCCTGACTTTGAGATAGAGAAACCAGAACGGGTTCGAGAAAAGAAATAACAAAAGCAGACTTCAGCGAGCCCTAATTTGGTGCCATAAAGTTGATTTATTCTATGAAAGCCATTGATTATCTTCCATACATTGGGCGAACACTGTGCAGGAACAATATTGAAATAACCAAAGAAATGCAAGAATAAATCGTTTGGAGGAAAAGTAATCCCCCTTGAGAAAGTAACAAGACGTGAATCCAATGGGCACCCTCTATCTCTCTAAAATTTCTAGGAAGAGAGGCGCACTCAATCTCCACCCACTCCGGGATATTATAAAACTTCATAAACTCAGACAATGATCTATTGCCTATCTTTGCCATTTATAAACCCTAAACTACAAATTCAAAGAAAGCACAGAGAAAGAGAAAAAGAGACTTACGAGATGAGAGCTTGACTTGGACAATACAAGAACATAAGTCCAAACGACGAAGGGGATCGAAAGCAAGGAAAATGAAGATCTGGAGAAAAGGGCACAAATTGCTAAAACTCGCAGAAAGTTCGTAGAAGATAGAAGAACACTGAGAAGCTTAAAACGACAACTATGAAACGTTGCCCAAAAAAGACTTTTAAATATTGCTAATCATCGCACATAAGACCCAAAGCAACTG
This sequence comes from Sambucus nigra, assembly GCA_949130495.1. Lineage (NCBI taxonomy): Eukaryota > Viridiplantae > Streptophyta > Magnoliopsida > Dipsacales > Adoxaceae > Sambucus > Sambucus nigra. Next base: position 539,539,119 of record OX422214.1, on the reverse strand, counting down.
CCGCCTAATCCAGTCCTCAAACTTTGGGAAGAGCTGCACGATGTACAAAGGAGCTATTATGACAAATCATTTAAATTTATTGAGCCCAAATTGTGGCCCAACAAACTTAGGGGCAATTATGGGTACACGGATTTAGAATAACGGGCCCGGAAGAGTAGCCCAATTGAAGCGGCCCAAAGTCCAAACCCTTCATATCTTAACATCAATTCGGTTATGACTGAGTCTTCTCCCATGTTCACGTAAAGAGGTGTTCCAGGAGAAGATGGAAAACGTGGGGGAGTCCAACACCCCCACTCCCTGAAAATAAACATGTATTTAATAAACCCTAGGTATGGGGCATAAGACACGCACTGTACTCTCTATAAACACTCCCTGGAGTATATAGAAATACTACTGACTGCACCACCGTGGACATAGGCATTCTTACTGAACCACGTACATCTCCTGCTGTGTGATTGGCATTTTATGTTTCTTACTTTACTTGGTGATTGCGCTTCTCTCATCTACTTGTGTTGCAAATAATTGTCACCACATTAATTTAATCTAATAAAATTTGGCAACTCACTTTTTAAATATTAGGTGGCTAGTAATTGTTTTAAAAAAATGTTTTCCGATAGTGATGCTATGAACTGAATCAACTTGATATTTTGTTTTAATTTGAGTAAAGGAGTAGCTACCTGGTATTTAATTAGTCCGGTTCCCACACTACAAGGTGACAGTTCCCACACTTTTTCTCATTTTCCAATTCATTTGAAAAACTTACAGTCTTCAATCTTTCAAATGAGAGCTTTTTATTATCATCACTTTTGTTCATTTCAGTGTACGAATTTCTTTGAAACCTTTTCTTCATTTCACTCCGCTTTATCAATTTACTTCTTTTATTGAGCTTGTGATCTTTAAACATGGTGTACGTTATTAATGAAAACACATTGGAAGAATTTAAACCTAGTTAACGAATTCCCTTATGGGTATCAATAGAATTAGTTAATGGTCCTTATGATCTTTACGCCCTTCCTGAAGGCCACTGGTAGCCTTCAATCTTTATTGATGAGTGCGGGGCCACTTTCCCCTGAAATCACTTATTTTTAGAGTTTTTCTAATACTTTGATATGGTCCCAGCCCAAATTGTCCCAAGCACATGAAGGATTGTTAATGGGGTTAATCGTATTATTGAGCTATATGGGACCCATCTCTTCATTATTGAGATCATGTATTGTTACCAATGGGTGACGACTATTGAGAATATTAACTATATGAAGAGGAGGGTGTATATGGATCACGGTCTGATTGTAAAAATTGACAATACTCTCCCCTTCCTGAGGGTGTGACATATGAAAGGCCAAGATGCCCTCCGAGATGGGCAATGAATACTTTCGAAAGTCATTTTGTTAGCTTTGTGATTCTTCCTTGATTAATGCTAATGCTTTGTTCTTTTCTCTTTTTATTTTTACAACTAAGAGAAAGAAGAAGATTTATCATGCCAAAGATGTTAATTTTATTGATCTTCGGACGATTTGGCCCATCCAATAGAGAGTTGGAGTTATTGAGCATCAAAGGTCGACAACAGTTCTACTCGGTTATAAGAGCACCACCACTTCCTTTGTTGCAAGCCGATAGATGGAATGCCAGTCATCTATATCTCCTTGGACGACCTATAGGCTTCACTTCCCCTAACTCAAAGAGGGTTGAATTATCCGAGGAGAACACGCCCCTGGACAAGACTTAGAGAGGGATGATTTTTTTTAGGAAAGAACATTGTCCTCTTTTGAGCCACTTGACATTTCTTCAGTCCAGTCCACTGTTTCTCCCAGTGTTATGGCAAAGAGGAAATTCACCAACTTGATCACTCATAAACATTGGTGTCGCGCATGCTGGTACTAGATCTCCTCATCTTACTCATCCATTGGGCAAAGAAAAAGAACTTTCTTGAACGGAGAGAAAGAATAATGATGTTAGGGGTCCTATCAACCTAATGAACCTTGATGACTCCCCTTCCAAGGAGTACGAGCCTCTTTAGAAGAGGAAAAATAAGGATCATCTTCCCCTACTATAGATTGTGGGGAAGAAAGGTATTGATAAGGGCAAGGGTGTTGCTCGGTCTATCATTGCTCGTCCTTATCTTTCCAGGGACTTGATTATATCTGTGTTTTTTCCCACGGGGAGGGAAGTTTCCTTCACCTTGACCCATTCAAGAATGTTAGAGCGTGCCAACCACAACTTTTCCTATGTAAGTTGTTCACTTTCATATTATTCCTTTATGTCCATCTTTTATATTTTTCTCATGTTTATTGATCATTTTGCTTTACAGTCCTTAATTGATTATGATCAATTATTGGAGAGGAATGATTGAATGAAAGATTCATATGTTGACATGAAGGTCACGTTTGAAGATTTACATAAATCTCTTTTAGTTGCTTGGAGATTCAACGAGAATCAGGAAGCCTATAGGAGGAAGCTTGATGAGAAGGTTAAGAGCTTGGAGGCTGAGAAAGTCATTCTTTAGAAAAGACTGATGATTATGCTTCTCTTATGGTTACTTACAAGTAAGCCAAAAAGGATGCCAGGGATGCGAAGGTTGAGGTTGACCTCGCCAAGATGCAAACAACTAAGGCTAAGGCTAAAGCTGAGGAAACCTTGGCCAATGTCGCAAAGACCAAGTAAGTTTCCTTTACCCATGGATAGGATAAGGAATTTGCAAATTATCAAATGCATATAGCCTACCTTAAAAATGTATTTTTATAAACGGACAAATTAAAACTTTGGTCAAGATTGGCACAAATAAGGGGTTATACCTCTTCAATGAACATCTTATATGTTCCCCCATTAATTTGAGAAAAAAAATTGAGGATGGCGATGATGAGGTTGTTGCACAGGAGAAGTTTAACAATTAAACCCAGGAGACTAATGGGTAGGCTACCGATCTGAACTAAATAACTGTTGAGCAGGTGGATGAGAAGGAGAAGGTCGACAAAATAGCTTCTTAGGGTTTAGAAGTATTATATTTTCTTTCTTATTTCCCAATGATGTAGGATCATGCCCTAATTTTAATCATTTTTAATGGTATTAGTAGTTTGATTCGATTGTTGCTGTTTCATTTAATTTTTGTAACTCTTTTTTTTTATTTAACAAACTCATATATCCGACCACTTGTTCATGCAGTTTAGTGTAAGATTTGTAGTATCGATCACTATTTATAGAGAATTTCAAGAAAGGTGTGAGAGATTATTTGTTGATGGTCACGATAAAGACGATGAGGATGATGAGCTTGATGAGTAGTTAGGTCCTGATGTGTTCACTTAATCAAAAGAGGCACATTTGAACCTTCGTCACGTATTTTATCAGCCAGTTAACACTACCTTTCATGATATATTTTTGCTGCCCAATGTAGCCATAAAAAGTCATTGTTCAATTTGAAAGCCGTCTTCTAATGAAATATTGTCGATCTGACTAGAAAGAGCAAATTTAATGAGAGACAAGACATTGTAGAATTTTCTCATTTAAGGAAAAAAATTATTCAGCATGCCGACCTAATGGGGACTAGAGAGGTCACTACTATCCTTTAAAAAGAGAATAATGACTTAAGGGTTGATCTTAAGAGACTTAAAAAGTCCGGGTCGAGTGAAAAAGTTAGAGAGGGAACTTTTTTTTTGGAAGAAGAAAATGCCCAGCTAAGGAAGGAGCTAAGGAAGGCTCAAAAGGCCAAGGGTCAGTCTTCCTCTCAAGGGCATAAGGAAAATTGCCTAGAAGAAGAGCTAGAGATGAACAAAAGGACTTTGATTAATAAAGTATCAACTATTAAAGTCTGGCCGAGAAGGTTGATTATCTCACATTCCATCTCCATAAATAACCTTGCTAGGTTTGGATGAATAGCTACGACGAGGCTCTTCTCAATATGGATCCTACCTCGAGCGTTGCTCGAAATATTAGTTATAAACATAGTTGGCTTAATGCCCTTGCCGTGGAGAAGATCTAATAGGATTCTGAGTTGTGGTATTGGTATGACCCAGGCTGCTTGTACCATCAATATCCTCCTTACAAGCTCGACGTGTCATGGATCCCAATGGATGCCATTCTGGTTATCATTATCAGGAAATATCTTGGCGACTTCGGACTTGATATAGATGAAGAACTCTACCGACCTCAATACATGGTTGATAAGGTGAGTTCGGTGAGTTATCAAGGATCATAGGTATGACTACAATCATTACTCCTTATGTGGTAGATGTTCCACCAGCTGGAGTTGGGATTTTAACAAATGAGTCATATATCGTGTCTGTCTCATTTAAAGCAATATCTCTGGCATTAAATGCACAAGATATATTAACATCAATAGGGATCAAACACACTAATTATAGAAAGGTCATTTGAATAACCTTCCCTTCCTATAAATACCTCCATCATTACATTTTTCAGGGATTGCACTTTTTTAGCCAAGAATTGCTGCGAAAATATTCCCATACAAGAGAGTTTATTGTAAAAACACTAATTGAGAGACCAACCTCATTTATTCCATCAGTGTTTAAGGGTTACTACCTTAACTTTATTTCCTCAAAGGTGTTTGTGCCCACTCCCTCCGACCAATTCTGCCGTGGGATCTTTCTCACTGATTGTTTAGTTGTAGCATTTATGTTGAAAGAACACATTAAATATAGGAGTTTTGTATATTGAATATGTCGACTTGAGACTAGCATTTATTATTGTCATTGATTATTCAAAGGCCAAAATTACAATCTTGATAAAGGGTTACGCCTCCTTTCACATTAATATCATTTCAAGAACCCCCCTCTTACATTTGAAAAGCCATTACAGATTGCCTCTTCATCTGGTAGCAGCTAAGCTACACCCTTTATGCCAACTAATTCGACTTGGTTTATGAGGAGATGAGACCATAATTTTATTTACCTCGATCTAAATTCTCTCTCTCTCTCTCCATATATATATATATATGGGTTTATCTTGTAAGTTTTCAACCCTTGTACCACGAACCGTGTTTAAATATCCACTTTTTGTTCAATACGGAAGATATGAATGGCCAAAATTGACCTAGGCGGTAACAAGATTACAAAGGCACCGACTCTACCAGACAATACTTATTACTTACCACTATTCAATCATGTGGAACAATTTTTATCTCAACTTGACCCCAAGAGGTGGTCTAAAATGACACTTTTTATTTGAATTTAGTGCAATAATTTTGTTCAAATAAATGGTGGAGCGTACGCAGAGAGCATTGAGATCATTTATTCGACCTCTCCAATTATATGAGTTGTCACTGAGATAATTTGATTTATGTTTTCATTATGGTCTCGACAGACGCTCGAGCATGGTGGCATATTCAGGATTTAGCCAGATGGATGGTCAGCGAAATATTTATCGTCATATATTTTCAAGTTAATCCCAAAAGACGATCGACACAATATCTGCTATGAAAATTATATTCTATTCCTAATGGACAGTTGGTGAGGATAATTTTTATTTATATGCAGTCCCGATGCATCATCGACGCAGTCGATTATCCTTCGGCCTTATATTTATTTTTCTGACTCAACCCTAGTGGATGGTCTGGAAATATTTTTTTCTAATAATGCAGGATCATTCGTATAACTTATTCGTTCCTTTAAATTTTGACTTAATAGATACTCGGGCATAACTTATCATCTTAAAAATCTTATTAATGCTCCGACGGATGGTCGGTACTTGTATTAGGTCTCTGGATATCTTATTAGCTTCGATGGATAGTCTACACAATGTATATTATTTGATCCTTGCAATTTAGACCCAATGGATGGTTGGGCAATATAGTTCTTATTTAATTCAACCTTGGCTAATGGTTTCATGGCCATTCATCAATCATCGTTATATATATTGTTTCTATTCAGGTCAGATGATCGGATATATATTGGTTATTTACCCTCATCTATGAAGCCCTAACATATAGTCGGGCAAGATAATTCTTCTTTGTATCTTGCTCGATGGATGATAAATCCCCGATGGACGACCAGGCAAACTTGTTATCTCAATTCTAATTGACATTATATGAATCAAAGTCCTAATAAATAGTCGAGCATCATCTTATTTGGTCTTCTTAACTTAGCCCCAATGGATTATCGGACATAATAATCGCTTGATCTTCTTATTTCAGTATCCAACGTGGGTGACATATCTGGCACGATAGTGTTCAGTTGCGTGAACTCCTCCTCATACTCAGCGAAAGTCATACTCTCCTGCTAGAGATTCAGTAGTTTCCGACTCATCCCTGTCTACACGGCGAAAGGAAAGTATTTGCGGTCAAACCACACCCAAAAGCTTTGAATCTTCATAGTATCCCTCTCCTCCAAGGTGGTAGTGGACTCCCACCACTGCAAAGCGATCCCCACTATCTTGTAGGAAGCCAGTAACTTCCTCTAAATGTCGGTACACTTGTACATGAGTAAATGCCTCTGGATATATTTCTTCCATTGGCTCGCTATGATGATGTGAGAACCTCCCAAGAACTCTGGGGGATGTGCCCTCTGAAAGCATCCCTAACCCTCTCCCATACAGTGGGAAACTGAGTTGGAATCGGCGCCACAGCTTGGACTTGGGGTGGCGCCTGCTGTACCACCGTTGAAGCTGAAGAAGAGGAATGATAAGGAGGTGTCCCCGATTGTCGCATCCACGATTGTAAGTAATTCGACAGTTTAGTTTTTGTTAATTACGTTATAATTTTTTATTTACTTATTTAAATAATCATGTACTTTTTATCGTTTCAGGCAAAGCTTAAGGAAGTTCATGAGTCGAAGTCTGATGCTGAAAAGGCATCTTTGTCCACAGACGCACTCAGCCAAATGCTTGGCACTGATCGCAAGGGTAGGACAAGGGGGGTGAGCTTGCGGGTGGCCAAATCTAGGATCATCGGAGTGGGGACGAACAACACCGGGTTGGCTCGAACGATGGAATTGCATGACGCGAAGCTGTCCCATTTGGAGGCGACGATCTAAGATATGTTCTCATTCATGAAGCGTTCGTTGGGCGGAAATCGTAAGGGGAAAAGGAAAGAGAAGGTGGTGGTGGAGGAGGTGCAGGAGGACGAGGATGTGGACCTCGCTGCTTCATCGACGATATGTGAGGACTCTGATGATCCAATCCCCTATTTGGCTCCCTTTAACCGACCAATGTCGACACTTAGTTGGCCGAGTGTGTTTAAACATGACATATTTGATGGCCAGCGGATAGGGCGAGGGTTGAGGGACTCGAATACCATCCAGGGTATGCTAGTTCATGGACGTTTTCTTCAAGACATCGAGGTCAAGGTGCTCGTCACACATGTGATACCCGGGAAGGAGAACTGCCCATTGTGATTGCGCAAACAATGCGGCACGATGTATATTCAAGGGTGTATCAATTCGTATATCGTTTGGCCTACTCACCTCCTTAGACCTACCCCAGACATGTAGTGACATTATTTGAATTGAATTGATTTAATTTATTACATTTGAATTATATTTGGATAATATCGAGATACATATTATTTTGAATGTATATTTGTATTATCTCTATTTTATTTGGATATATGATGTTTGAACAGGTACAACGTTGCTATAACAGGTGCAAATATACTGCTGGGCAGGGGGCAGTGGCCATACTGCTCAACAATTTTTTTTTCAGTTCTACCCAAAATTATCATGGTCATTGTCCGTGACAAAGAAAACTTGTCATGGATAATGACCGTGATAATTTTTTTAAAAAGGTCACGAGTTTGTCACGGTTTACAACCATGACTAATATTATCACGGTCATTGATCGTGATAATAAACGTTGTCACCCCCAGACATATCACGGTCATTGACCTTGACAAGTTGGACTTGTCACGGTCAATGACCGTGACAAGTCGGTAGATTTGGTGTAGTGTTAACACTTATAAGTTATCATAGGGAAATTGAAAAAAGTAAAACATTTACAACAAGATGGCGAATATGAATGGATTAATGAGCCACATAAGTATCGAGCCTTTGTGTCATACCCGAGGTCCACTCCCCGTCCCCTAAAATTAAACAATGCAAAATTAGTATCGGCCCTGCAAAGTAAAATAATGCAGAATAACATATTTATGTAATTATAGAAAAATTAAATCTTACCATCATCCTATTCTCCGCCTCGGCGTAAGACGTCCGACAGGAGTAGTGCACATCCGTCTTTTTCGCCCGATTTTCCCTCCCCGATTGGCGAGATGCCAATTGTCGCTCCCCGATCTCATTGTCAATGAACTTTTGCCGTTGTGCCAATGTGATAGGCTCCTTTGGTGGGACGGACTCACGCATTCGGATAACGGAGTCTCGGGTCTTCCCAAAGTATCGGGTTCGCATATTTTTCTTCCACGTCTTGTGTTGCTCCCTCAACTGCTCCAAGACGAAATCGCGTAGTTTTGGGTCCAGGCTGAATTGTTCATGTCCAACAAATACAATGCTAGTTGCGAATAAATATAAATATTAAATTAAATTGAAATTGAAATATTCATATAAATACATTACCTGTAGTGCCACCCAAATAGATAACTTGAGCTCATTTGGCACTTCCCTCCAACTAGTGTACCCTAGGCCGATGATAGTCTTAACAGCTCGAGGGATCTCGCTAATAGCCCCATCTTGTTCTGGACAACCATCCCAATTTTTCCCATTTGGGGAGCCTAGGGTCCGAGAAGCCCTCGTCACCTCCGCTACCACCGAGCTCAGATAACATCATCATAATCAACATCATCATCCTCACCTTAATACCTGAAGGAGACATTTTCTGTAAAACAAATATTGTTATTAGTACAAATCCAAATTAATTAGAAGAAGACATGCAAATATGTGCAATTACTACAAATCCAAATGAATTATTACTGTTTAACACCTCAATTATGAATTCCAAAACAACAACATCTAACTCACAATATGTACAATTACTAAAAATACGAAACATCCCTACCCCCACCCCTATTGTCCACACACGCACACTGCACGCAGATTCCCCCCCCCCCTCTCCCCCTCCCCCAACACACACACACACACACACACATATATATATATACAAAGGAAAGAGATAAAGATAAAAAGGGTGAAAATGATCAAGTGCAAATAAATTAAAAGCATTTACAAATTGGAATATTTATTACAAATTAAAAAATTGTTCCAAATCCGGGTTATCATAAAAAATGGATTGATATTCGGTAGGAGCAGCCAAGTCATCCACACTACTATTTAGACGCTCTGGCGCATGTAGGACAAGTGACCATGGCCCGTTGTTGATATACTCCGAGTAAAACACTTGGTTGACCTTTAGAAATGCACAAACAAACGGCTCATCGCTCACGTGGTCGTTGCTCTTCAACTTAGACAAGTCAACTATGATCAAATTGATGCTAGGATCAACTTTACAAGCACTTTTATCCTCAACTCTTACCCAGTCACAGTAAAATACAACCTCTTTGAAGCTTATATAATCCAATTCAAATATATTTCGAATTACACCATAGTAAGTCATTTTAGCTTCAACGACGTTTTTATCTTTTGCGCTCAGTGAAAAGAAAGTAAGAGCCTTGCATGAAATGCCCAAGTTCTGTACATTTGTACTTTCCTCGTACGCATTTGTGCCGAATACGTAACCGTTCAATCGATACTTTTTGTACTCTTGTGCCATGAACAAGGGTCCAGTGGCTAGACGAGCAAGCCTTGATGTCGCATCACCCGTCTTTAAGAACTGAGAATATAGGTAAATTAATTAGGTTAGTTGTAAAGTTTGAGTGTAATGTAACGTTATATAACAACCATTTTCATTATAATTACCTCTTGTGACAACCACAACCTAACTTCGCTGTCTGATTGTACCGTTGTTTTTCGTCTTTTATTGTTCTCACAGGCTTCATATTTTTTGCATATTACAAACTTAATCATGTATAAAATAATCTAAAATATTCTAAAATAATGTAAAATTTAAAATAATTTAAACTTACTTTTTCCATTCTTCGACATCTTCATGTGTGTCAAATAGATAACGAGCTACTTGTTCATGTTGCAAACTCGTTAATTTCACACATTTTCCAATCACGTGACCACTATCATTGACAAACTCATTAGTGTCATCAACACTGGTCAAGTCAGGCATATAATCCCGAGTATAGATTGATGACTCCACGATGATGTATTTCTCTGCAATTGATCCTGCAATGTATTGCGTATTCTTGACGTAATCTTTAAAAACTTTTATCAATCTTTCAAACAGATACATCCACCGATATCTAACTGGACCACAAAGAAGTGCCTCATCGCATAGGTGTACTAATGAGTGAACACTTAAGTCAAAGAATGCTGGGGGAAAGTACTTCTCCAACACACAAATCACTTCGTTCACCGTTAATTTTGCGGCCACTATGTGTTCTCGATTGACTACCTTCTCCCACAAAAGTGATAAGGTAATACTAATTTGCATAATATCCCTTCGCAAATCCTTGTCCTTGGAGAAACAGTGCTTAAACAATAGAGGAACCAATTTCATGATCATATGCCAATCGTGGGACTTACACTTATGTAAATCATGAGTAGCATAATTCACAATCCTTTGCAAGCTGGGCAAAAAAATAGATGGACCCTTCAAATTATATATTGGTTCTAAAAGCACCTTCCTTTCCCCACTCGTCAAAGTAAACGCACCAGGGGGAATTATTGTCCTTCCCCTACTATCTTCTTTCGACCATAGTTGTGGCTTAACTTTCAATGATTTAAGGTCTTTTCGTGCATTTTCTTCATCCTTCGAATGACTCCCCCCAAGGCAAGTGCCCACAATATGTTCAACGACGTTCTTTTCTGTATGCATCATATCCAATACATGGTGCACCGGGTTATTCTTCCAATAAGGCAAGTCAAATAAAATTGACCTTCTAGACCATGTCTTGCTTGTCTCAGTTTCATTCCCAGTTGGGGTTTTCTTATGCTTGAAATTCTTAAATTTGGTATTCTTACATGGCATATTAGCGTCACATTTAGAATATTTACTTTTAATTTTTGAAGCTGAAAGTTGTCTCGGTGGTTGCCTATGTTTAACCCCGCCCGATAAAAATTGGAACCTTTCTCAAATATGAAACTATGAGCCGGTGGTAAAAACATCCTATGGCAATGGTATACATTTTTTTTGCTAGAGGATATACGAAGAGATTTTCTCTCCTCTCCACAAATAATACACCGCAAATAACCATGTACTACACAACCGGATAATGTCTCATAAGCTGAAAAATCATGAATTGCCCACATCAACATAGCTTTCAGCGTAAACTCTTCTTTTCTAAAGGAGTTAGATGATTGAACACCCTCTTCATCATTATGACATCTCTTTGCGTATTTCACAAATTCATTAGCACCTCTGTGAAACACATCCCCCATTCTATTTATCTCACCCATCCACTCTTTGTATTTAGGATATCCCATCACAGCTACCACAACTAATCACCCATTAAAGGTAACAAGCGTATATTCATAGATTCGTATAAACAAAACTAATATTTATAGTATGTTTCATTTAATTATGTCTTATTTATATTCGATTTTTAAATTTCAAGTTCAAATTCAATTTATAATAGAAATTCCTATTTCCTCCATCTCCTCTAAAGGGTGAGTGGTCCTATCCCATTCAAGACCGCATATTTCTGTAATATACTTAACATCTATTGCACATTGTTACGATTTGAGAAAAATTCAGCAGCATATCCATGTAGTTCTCCAAGTACACGACGTAGATTGACAAGTGTGAGTGTTATTTGAATTGATCAATTGAAATAACAGTCACACTTGTCAATCTAGTATGTACCCAGAGAACATTAGGATACGACCGCATATTTTCTCTAAAAGTAACAACTTTAAGCCACTAAGAATATTATTATACAGAAATTATGCAGTCCCAAATTGTCCAAACAGGACAATTTGAGAGATCTCATTACAAGGGTAATGACTCTCGAACGGGTCTAAGGGCTATTGAATGCGTACGCATAAGAATTAGAAGGCTAGTATCTATGCGCACTTTATGTATTTTCAAGTATGTTTCATTTAATTATCATACTATATATATATTGTTCGTGATACAAAGTAATTTTTTTTTAAAAAGTTGAAAAATCCAACCCCCATATGGATAATAATCCAGTGGTCATGTCACTTCTAAAATTAACCAACCGAACATCGATCCACTATAATTCAACCGCAATAGCAATAACAAATGTGTATCCCTTACTCCTTCTAATTCATCTACTCGATTAATTCTTCTCATCAATTAAACTAACAATTAAAGTATACAATTATTAATTTACTAATTTACAATGAGGGATTATCCTACTTGCATGTTAAATGGGCACTAATTATTAATTTACTAAAAAAAATTAACAACCAATCAATATTTAATCAATCAACTCTTTTAGAAGGGGCACTACTTGTATATGAGGCGCAATATCTAATGAACCAATAGAAATTTAATTAAAAAAATTAACACACCCCACCCCGACCCATTTCCCCTGGCCCCCCCCCCCCCACCCCCTTCCCCCCCCCCCCCACCACACACACAAGCACACACACACGCACATATACACACACACACAACCCCCCACCCCCTGCCCTGCCCCCTCCCCCCACTGCCACAGCCCACCACACATGCACACACACACACACACACACACACACACACACACACACATATATATACACACACACACACACACACACATGCACATATACCCCCAGCCCCCTCCCCCCCCCCACACGCATATATACACCGCTCACACACGCGTGCACATTTACACACACATATATATACACACATGAACATATACACAACGGAAGATAAATAGAGAGAAAACGTACCAAAATCGTAGAGAGAGAGTGTTCAGTCGCTTAGAGAGAGAGGGAGAAGTGGAGGGAATAAAAATCGCAGGGAAAAAAGAAGGGTGAAGGGTTTTTTACCGACAGAATTGTCACGGCCATATTACGGTCTTTGACCGTGACAAGTTTATAAGGTTGGTCACGATCAATGACCGTGATAAACTTTTGTCACGACCTTGTAACGGTCATTGACTGTGACAAAAAATGCATGTTTTTTTATCACGGTCAATGATCGTGACAAGGCTGGTCGGTCGAAGGGTGTCAATTTGACCATTTTGGTGTAGTGTAATATAAATGTTTGCATTTTTCCTTCCCTATATAATGTGTGGTCTTCTGGTCTTACCTTTTAGGTGATGTCATCACATCTAACCTTAGGCCTGAAATCAGAATATTAAAAATGCACCTATTTGTGGGGTCATTCTCTAGCGAGGTTTTTTATGACCCAGTTGGTCGTGGGTGCATAAGGTTTCCCAGTAAGCATTTCATTAACCGTAATCCATTATTCATGTTTTTTTATTCACCAAAACTCTTTGTGTTGGCCGATATATATCCAGAGTTGGTTTATGGTTACTCAACTAGTTAGTCTTAAAAGAACGCATTTGAGAGAAAACAATGATAAGTAATATGTTAAAGAGAATTCATTCAATTAATTAGTCTTCTTTATTAAGTACTCATTTTCTTACTACTTGGAACAAAGCATAGAGATAAGTGCGAGATATTTGGAAGAAATTCTTAAAGAAACTTTAAAGCTGAAATAAATAAAACAAGCTTAGTCATAAATTAAAAAAACCAAAAGTAAAATTTCTTTAAATTGGTTGCATTCCAAGATCGGAGAACCTCTTTGCCCTCTATTATTTTTAAGCGGTAATATCCCATAAGGTTGTCTAGATGAGTTTGAATGGGACTTCTCAGTTAGGCCCTGGTTTCCCATCAAAGGGATTTTTGGAGTTGCCCACAATTTTCCTTAGCACAGTCTCTGACCTTGAATTCTCACTTTGACCCCCTATTGTACTTCTTGGACATCTATTATTGGTAGGAGACAAGCTTTACAAGAGCCAACTTTATATTTTCATTGACTAAGTTAATATATAATCTGATCGCTTCATTGTTAAGGTCTTGATCGACTAAGGTGGACTTCAGGGTTGGCAGACCTACTTTCAGTGGGATCATTGCTTTCATCCCATAAGACAATGAAAAGGTTTTTTCCCTTGTTGATCACCTCGGTATTGTTCGAAGTTCCCAAAGAACACGAGGGAGTTGATCGACCCAAGATCCCTTTACTTTTTCCAACCGCTTTTTGATTTTGTCGAGGATTGTCTTGTTGGAAGCTTCTGCCTTCCCGTTTCCTTGAGGGTAGGACACTAAACTATAACAAAGCTTGATATTATGCTCGTCGCAAAAGATTTAGAAGAATCTGGTCTTAAATTGAGTCCCGTTATCTTCGATGATAATACAAGGGATGCCAAATCGTATTATGATGTTCCTCCATATGATCTTGGTCATATTGACATCTCAGATATTTGTCAAGGGCTTCTCTTCAACCCATCTAAATAAGTAGTCAATGCTGACCAATAGATACTTCCGACTACTAAATGTGAGGGGAAATGGGTCGATGATGTCAAGTCCATACTAGGCAAATGGCCAAGCACTTATGAGGGACTTGTGGTCGTTAGCCGTTTGGTGCACCAATGGTGAAAAAAATTGACGATTCTTTCATTTTTGAACATAGGCAACTACGCTCTTTTGCATGTATAGCTATCGATATCCTTCTTTTATTGTCGTAAATGCTAGCGATCTATCCCCCGTATGGCTCCCACATACCCTCTCATGAATCTCGTAGAGGGTCTGTTCGATGCCGTCCGGGTTCATGTATTGGAGGTAAGGATATAAAAAAGAGAACCTTTCTGATCTTACCCTAAGTGGAAATTATCAGATTTTATTCGTGTCGTATGTGTTTCTTTCTTATCAACTGGAATGGTATCTTTCATTAGGTAGTGCATGATCGAATTCATCTATCTCGGCATCCTATCGATGACCATAACTTGCTAGGAACTTTTGCCTCTATTAATACTGCACTGATTGAGGTACTCCAAGTTAATCAATCATTTCATGTCCCCTTTAATGACTGAAGCAAGTGTGGCCAGTGCATCGGGGTGACTATTGTTCCCTCTTGGAAATTATTGCACTTATACATGAATGAATTAGGAGACCAATGCTACGACTTTAAAAGTGTCTCTAGAGCGTGCTTACATCGACTTAAGTGTAAGCCAATCGCTAATAATCTGGTAAATCGAGTATCGAACACAGGGACTAAGACGAAGAATCGTGACGACGAATAGGGAAGATGATTAACCTCACAGTCGAATCTAGAAAAGAAAAAAAAAAGAAAAGATGATTATTTTGAGATTCTGTAATTAACTAAGACAAACTAATTAAACTAATGGATTAAACTACGTATGCAAGAAGGACTAGACGAGTTTTGAATATATATAAGAAAATGGAGTTAGGGTACACCCTCCCCAACCGTCGGTGATTACGTAGGACATAAAAACTTCAAAAATCTAATTTCTAATTCAATGAAACATCAAATACTCTCTAAGAATTCGACATATGCGGATTTTTCTCCTCACATTATCAAATCAAAAATTGTATTTGACGAGAGTGATAAATTATCAAAATGCTAATTGCACCTTTAAATATTCTAGTTACCTAAGGTAAACGGAATTAATAGACCTATACCCTTTATTTTGATAAAGTTCAAACCCTTGAATTGTTAATTACATTCTATTCATTTTTAAATCCATTTGTAAACCCTAGGTTGGGTTCATCTAGCCCAACCCGCTAAAAACTTATCCGGACATAGCTATGTGGGAAACAAATAAAAATCTAACGTTGCACGTGTTGGAAATCATAATTAAACTATTATTAAATATGTATGAGAATCTTAGAATCCCAAAAAATTAATTAAAACATGCAAAGATGGAAATTATGTAAGAACAAAGAAGAGCATACAAACTTGATATTAAAAAACTTGAGAATTGATCAACAATGTAAATCTTAATGCAAGAATTGAATACTAAGGCTTTTGCCTCTTCTTCTCTCTAATTCTAAGGTAAAAAGTAGCTTTTAGATACCTACTGTACTCAAAGAATAATAATATTTACAAGCGTTTGAAACAAAACAAAAATTTCAAAATAAGTGGAAGTTAAGTTGAGAAATTCACCAAACAAAAAATCGAACCGATTCTACTTGAGAACCAAACCAGTTCTGACTTCTTAAAAATCTCTGAAAAAGAGAACCGGTTCTACTTTGGAACCGAACCGATTTTGATTTTTGTTTCATTCATCTCATCTTCTAACTCTCATATCTTTTGAACCGTTGCTCGGATTGGGTTGATGTTTCTTCATATATTCTTGTGATCTTTCAATATTCAATTTCTCTTCAGGTTTCACATCCGAACTCTGGCTGCATAATTACGGATTAGCCCTTAACTTTTCTTTTTTTTCTTGTCAATCTTCATTTCAATTTTTCCCTTTTCTTTGTGTGAATGATTTACTTGAAAAATATAAGATAAATACATTAAACTTGGTGTACTTTTTAGAACATGTCAATAACACTTATATGATATAAATCCACTTTAATTTCACCGCATGAGGTGATAAAAGCCTCTAAATTAGAGGGAATAATTATGAAGAATTAATTCCCAATCAAACCCCCTAACTTAGAACTTTGATCGTCCTGAGCAATGTAAAAGAATTAAGCAATACTAAACACTTGAAAAACATTTTATTGGGATAGAATGTCCTTTTTGTCGGCGAGCGATTGTATTTAGCGCATGCAATAAGCCGTTAAACCCCTAGGTTGCCCTAATAGGACAAGTAGTGTCTCGTGAGGATTTACAGTGAATATACCCACAAAGTTTATTTCCAATTCAAAGAAAAATCAAAATACTTAGAAACTGTATAATTTAAACTCTCCAAAAATAGTCACTGTAAATTCATATTCAAGAGTTTCAATTTGTAGTGTGTGTGTATGTGCGAAGATGAGAAGTTAATTGTTAATTTCCACCGATTGATCATTTCATTACTTTTCGAAAACTCGTTTTGATTCAATTCTCATGGATGCACTCACAAATGAATAACTCAGAATGTGGCTAACTCTCTCAGTGTGCGTGATATAAAGAGTAAGTACAATGGACTCGAGTTCACGCATACAAATTTGAAAGACGGAATTTATATGGTGAAGAGATCTCTTCAATGGAATACGATAATTGGAAAACGGGAAACATCGTCTCTTATTCACACCAATTAATATCTCTTATTATCTTTTCATATTTCAGATAATAAGAGAGATTAATTTCCATTCGCTCTTGTTTTTGGTTAATTACTATTCGCTCAATTTCCATCTTTGGTTAATTTCAGCTTAGTGCTCTTGAGTTTTACAATTTGAGACTTTAAACAAAATTTTAGTAATATTTTTGAAAAATTTAAATTATAATTTTCATTTATTTTGAAGAAAAATATTTTTGGATTTTTCGATATTTTCTCTAAGTTTTTGGACATTTTAAAATTTTCTAATTTTTTGGAGCATTTTAAAAATTTGTGAAGTTTTTTAAAAGACTCACTTGTCACCCCCCCTAACTTTGACTTTTGCAATATCCTCAATCAAAATGACTAAAATCTAAGGAAGAAAGATAATAAGTGCGAAAATAAAACAAGGAAAGATTTAAAATGCAATGAGACACTATATAACATCAACACACGACTACAAAAATACAAAAAAAATATATATTACCTCATACGCGTTAGGGGTGCGGCAACCTCTCTCTTTCCTCTATAAACTCACCTGACCCCACGTACGGGGTCCAATACCCTCCGCGTCTCCTTCCTCCTCACATTGTAAACCAATAATTGGAATAAGTTGGGACCATCCCCATAGATAAGGGGGACACCTTGAGGTTCATGATGACTAAAGTGATTGGGATCCTCGTTGTGCCTAATCGAATCATAACATACTTGCCCCGACTTAGAGACAACATCTCGATAAAAATTGGTAGGACACGTTAAACCTCGATCTCCTATGACTTCGAGAATGCATGGGCCAGGCTCTATATCCAATGAGACTCTAGTCCTCTCCTCGATCGCATCTGAGGACTCAAGTGGCATGAGTGGATGGTCAGGAAGAAGGACCTCATCTATCCTATATTTCCCTTCGTTCTCTTCGAAGAGACTAAATGAGTCCAATAGTAATTGGACTTCGATAGGGAGGTTCTCATCCACAGTACCGAATTCTTTTTCACAATCTTCTAAGATCATATCTCCTACCTGGCTATATTGATTAATTTCTAAATCCTCTCTCACTCACCCAATATCCAAATCCTCTATCGCGCACTCAACTATGTGATCTCTCTCACTCTCCACATTAGTCACTAAACATGTTTTGACCTCTAGCTCAATGTCATAATTATCGCTCTCACTTGATGTAACAAGGCATACCCCTAACGGCTCTCCCATGTGATTGCTCTCGTGCTCGTCTACTGTCTCTTCCATAAGATCCGTCTCTCGTGATCTTCCTTCATCATCCCCGGTCTTGGTGATGTTGAAGATATTTGTTTCAAGAGTCATGTTCTCGAATGTGAGTTACATTTACCCATTTCATATATTAATAAGTGCATTAGCCGTAGCTAAGAATGGGAGACTAAGGATGACGAAAACATGATTACTCGATAAAGCGGAGGTCTCATCATCCCCAATGACAAAATCCACCGGGAAGTAGAAATTGTCAACTTGGACTATCATGTCCTCGACGACCCCCCAAGGTATCTTTATGGAATGATTTGCGAGTTGGAGAGTATTATTTTTGGGATTAAGGTCCCCCAAACCTAATTGCTTATAGATAGTATAGGGAAGAATGTTAACACTCACCCTTAAATCTATTATCTCTCTCTCAATTCGATTCTTCCCCATGATGCACGAATTGGTGGGTGCACCCGGATCTTTAAATTTTGGTGGAAGTTATCTTAATAGTATTGAGCTGATGTTCTATTCTAAGAACACATTTTCCTTTACCTTTAGCATACATTTTACTGTGAGTAAGTCCTTAAGAAACTTAGTATACGCGGGAATTTTCTGTATGGTCTCGAGAAAAGGTAAATTAATCTTTACTTGCTTAAGAATGTCTAGAACATCGTCACGAGAGGTCTCTTTGGATTGGGATACTAACCATTGAGGGTATGGAGCAATAATGGGAAGTTTCACAACCACCTCGGCCCTGATTGTGTCGTCATTACTACTCTTTCTCAAGGGGGCATCTTCGGCTTCTTTTGTGGTGGGCAAAATCTCCTTGTCATTTTGCTCGTTGTGTGGAGGAGGTGACAAGTCAACAACTCTTCCACTACATAGAGTGGTTACCGCGCTATACTGATATTGATTAGCTTTGGAATTACAGCTCGCATTAGATTGACCTTGGTGATGTCTTTGGCCTTGGGTTGGAATTTACCCTTCTCTTGGATACTTAGGAAAGATTGCAACTTTGAAATGTTCGCGTTTATATCAGTAAACATTCGGGCATTTTGAGAATTGGTTACATTTTGAGATTGTATAAATTGATTCAAATTATCCCCGAGATTTCTCCATGATGGGGTGATATATGGTGCAGGGGGTGGTTCTTGCATATGTGGAGCTTGTTGGAAATGCAGAGGTGGTAGGGGAGGAGGGGCAACGTGTGAATTAGGATTCAGCGCGGTATGTTTTTACCCATAGCTAAAACCAGGATGTTTCCTCCGCGAAGGGTTATAAAAATCCCCGTGAGGGGCATATAAATGACCCTTAAATCCTCCTACCACTTCCAGTTGCTCATGAAGCATGACTTTCTAAGCGGGTATAGTCGGGCCTTCCTTCGTTCAATGGCGCGCCTCACAAATCCCACTATAATGACCCCACTTTTATATGTTCATATATATTTTTAAATGTTGTATTATTTCATATGTGATATGAATAATTTAATTTATTATTTTAGTCTAATACTCCCTTTATAAATTATGAAATATCAAATTAGTTACAAACATAAAATTGTAAAATATTGGTAGGAATATTCATATTAGAAACTTGTCTTAACTATTATAATATAACAATTGACTTGAGGTAAAAACAATAAAGTTGTAGATATATGAATTAGGTTTGTAACACAACAAATGGTGTGTTAAATAGAGGTTCGAGCAAGAAGTTATGCTGAAATTACGAAATAACGGCAAATCTGTCCATCCTTTAAGATGCATTTTGTTCTATTACCACACCATGTGTAATATTTTGATTGGTTGAAGGGGAGGATGGTTTTTCCGACTTAAACACTTTGAAATAACATCCTTCTTTATTGAAATGGATTAAATCAAAGTCTTATATCATATCCTAAGCTAAATGATAAGTTTTGGGGAGAAAATGAAATTTTAAGAAACTTTAGGGACTTGATTTTGAAATAATGAAAGTTTTAGGGACTAAAATGAAAATATATAAAGGAACATTATGTAAGTAAAATATTTTCAAGGACCTCTAAGAAATATTGAAAATGTATGGAGTAAAATTTCTAAAATACCCTTCATGTGTAAAATGACCCTTATACCCTTAATCACTTGACACCTCATGCTGTATTCTTGCCACCACACCTTACACGTGTCATCCATATAAATAAGGATAAAACATATGTCATTCAGTTAAATAAGGCTAAAACGCGTGTCAGCATCAGGTGAAATTAAAACTGCAAGATAGCCCCGTTACGCGACACGCTGACTCGCCAAAATGAACGCTTAGTCATTGGGACACGTGTCAACACGCTAATAACTCTAGGAAACTATAAATAAGGCCTTAGGATCAGTTCCTATACGAAATTACTCCAAAAGTTCAAAAAGAAATAGTGAGAGAAAGGGTAAGGAAGTTTAAGAAGAAGTTTCGTCTTAGTGATCCAAGACCCGCTATATTTGTAACATCGTACTTCTATTTTAGGTGAGTACTCTGTGACATTCCTTACGTATTTTGATTATATGATATTATGAAAACTACATATATTTTGTGAAATGATTTTATTCCCAAATACATCTCATACCGATGATTTCGTTACTTGTTATATGTGTATATCTCTCGATATATATATCTGATTTGAATTATGAAATTATTGATTCGGCCTATGGATGACTACCAGGTGAAAATGTTTGGGTGGTACCTTCCCAACTGGTTTATCGTTGGTGTGCCCTAAATAAGGCGTTGTTTCAGATATCATGATTTTCTATCTGTGTTGTTACCGGGTGGAAACATTTGGTAACACTATCTGTTTATTTGGGTATTAGAGCGTACATGGCCATCAAAAGAAAATTGAATAATTGATATATTGTTCAATTATTTTATCTGTTCTGTTCTGAACTGTTTATTCTGTAAATATATACTGCCAATTTACCTTATATATTTTACAGCAAATTCCTGTCCATATATGTATATGCCTTATGTTGTAAATTGAATAGGTATCAATTTTCTGAAAAAGCTCTGGAATTTTTGGAGATTAATTCTCACTCGGCTTTTAGCTGATGTTGTATAAGTAATCATTTGTCCGCAAATAAGTAGGTTCACGGAGGGAATGAAAAAGGACTGTGTTGAAGATTCAGCTTTTGGAGCTCTTTTTGTTATTATGTTTGTTTTATCATCTAGAGCATGTTTGGCTCTCTCGTAATAAGTTTTAAATTTTATCTTAAGTTGTAACTCATTGTTACTTATAAACGAAGTTTCCTTTTAGAAAGCTATGATGACGTAATTCCTTTACTTTCAGTATTTTACGATTCATAACCATGTGATTATATTGTCGTTGCGCTTATTTAAGGAAAGAATTTAAGTCAGAATATATGTTGCCTTGGTGGCATGTAAAGACACTCGTTCCCCACTACTATTTTTGGGACGGGGTCGTGACAGAGGTGGTATCAGAGCATAGGTTATGAACCCATAGACTACTGAACATAAGTTTTGAACGTTATCAATTTTAAGTCTCCATACATAGGATATAGGATTACATATCCAACTTATGTGATAACCCTCCATATGTCTTACAGTCTACATATAATTGTTTATATATAATTGATCTTTTAATTTGTAATATTGAGTTAGTATAATACGTCTTATGTTTGGCCATGACTGTAGAAAATGACCAAGCTAAGAGCAACTATGAGAACAATTGGTTCAAGTATGGAAGGACTGGAAGGTGCATCAAGTGAATAATGGAGCACCAAGTGAATAATGGAACACCGAGGAATCTTTAACCAACTAGCTGTACCATTGCGCATTTCAAGAAGTTGAACCCGCCTTCTTTTAAAGGTACTCCTAACCCCACTGAAGCAAAAAGTTGGGTGATGCAGATGGAAAAGATGCTTGATGTTCTTAAGTGTACCGATGAAGAGACGGTTTCATTTGTAACATTTATGTTAGAAGGTGAAGCCATACATTGGTGGAGAATGACTAAGAGAATACACCAGGAGAGGAATACTTGTATAGGTTGTAAGGACTTCTTGGCGATCTTTTATGAGAAATATTTCCCTGAAACCGTAAAGGATGAAATGGCAGCTGAGTTCATGAGTCTAGTGCAAGGGAATATGACAATTAGTCAATACGAGGCCATCGAGTTATCCCATTTTGAACCTTATGTTGTGATAACTGATGTTTTAAAAGATAAAAAGTTTGAACGTGGGTTAAGGTTGAGTATTCGTAGTCGAATTTCCATCCTAAAGTTGACATTATATAGTGACGTCGTGGCTAGGGCTACGATAGTTGAGAGGGATGGCGAGGAGTACAATAAAATTAGAGATGGTAAGATGAAGTTTGGAGAACAAATAGGGAAGAACACAAATAATAGAAATAATTTTAAAAATACATCCAATGTTGGGGGAGCTAGGGATGACAAATGGTATAATAACAAGATATGTCAGTAATGTGGGAAGATACATGGAGGACGGCCTTGTTACAAGGATACGGGAGCTTGTTTTAGATGTGGACAAAAGGGACATTAGATAAAAGACTGTCTAACCCAAGAAAGGATTCCGATACAACCTTTAGGTGAAAAGAAGGACCAAGGCAAACAAGGTAGAGTTTTTGCACTTTCTGATACCCAAGCTTCTAATTCAGTAGTGTCAGGTACACTTTCTATATGTGCACAACCTTTTCAAGTTTTAATAAATCCTGGTTCTACCCATTCATTTGTTTCTGTGCATTTTGTTAATCGCTTTCCTAATAAGACCGAACCCTTGGGTCATAGCATGCACTTTTCTACTCCTTCGGGTGAGTTATTGATGGGAACCTTAGTATATAAGTCTTTCCCTATAGATGTTATTAGTCATAAACTATTTGCTGATTTGATAGTTTTAGACATAAAAGACTTTGAAGTCATTTTAAGGATGGATTGGTTAGCATCGTATCATGCTAAGGTAGATTATTTTGAGAAGAGATTTACTTTCCAAATTCCTAACCAACCATAATTCAGTTTTTAAGGAACAGGCATCCTATCTCCCATTCGTATTATCTCTACAATGCAAGCTTGTAGTTTTCTTAAGAAGGGATGTCAAGGATTCCTTGCGAGTGTTATTAATTTGAAAACAAAAGAGCCTATTTTAGAAGATATTCCTATAGCTAAACATTTTCCAGATGATTTATCCAGTCTTCCTCCTAGTAGAGAAATAGAGTTTACGATTGACCTTATTCTCGAAACTATACCAATCTCCTCATCGTATGGCACCTTTAGAATTAAGGGAATTAAAAGTTCAATTACAAGATTTGTTAGAAAAGGGTTTTATTAGACCAAGTGTATCCCCTTGGGGTGCTCCGATGTTATTTGTTAAAAAGAAGGATGAGACGATGAGGTTATGTATAAATTATTGTGAACTAAATAAGGTGACCATTAAGAATAAATACCCCTTACCTCGTATAGATGATTTGTTTGACCAACTTCAAGGTGCACAAGTACTTTCAAAGATTGACCTTAGGTCAGGCTATCACCAATTGAAGATTAAGGAAGATGATATTTCAAAACCAGCTTTTCGTACTAGATATGGTAACCATGAATTTCTTGTGATGCCATTTGGACTAACTAACGCACCAGCCATTTTTATGGATATGATGAATAGGGTGTTTAGGAAGTATTTGGATCAATGTGTGGTTGTTTTCATTGATGACATCCTTATTTATTCCAAAAGTATTAAAGAACACGAAAAGCATTTAGAGACGGTGTTACAAATCCTTAGCAAGGAGAAATTATATGCGAAATTAAAGAAGTGTGAGTTTTGGTTGCCTAACATCTCTTTTCTAGGACATGTAATTTCCATGAAGGGAGTGTCGGTTGACCCTCAAAAGATCAAAGCTATAATGGATTGACCTAGATCAACTAATGTGACGGAGATTCATAGTTTCCTTGGATTAACAGGTTATTATCGAAGATTTGTTGAAGGATTTTCTAGTATTGACAAACCTCTATCTAGGTAACCCAAAAGAAGGTGAAATATGAATGGTCTGAGGAAGTTAAGAATAGTTTTCAAGAACTTCAGAATCGATTAATAACTAACCCAATTTTGCCTATTCCTTTCGAGACAGGGGGATTTGTGATTTATAGTGATGCTTCAAAAAATGGTTTGGGATGTGTGCTAATGCAAAATGGAAAAGTAGTAGCTTATGCCTCGAGATAGTTAAAACCACATGAGAAAAATTATCCATCCCATGACCTAGAATTAGCAGCTGTAATTTTTGCTCTTAAGATTTAGAGACATTATTTGTATGGTGAGACTTGTGAGATTTATACTCATCATAAGAGTTTAAAATATATTTTTACCCCAAAAAAATTAAACATGAGACAAAGGAGGTGGTTAGAATTAATGAAGGATTATTATTTGAATATTCATTATCACCCTGGGAAAGCTAATGTAGTAGCTGACGCTTTAAGTAAAAAGTCTACACTAAATTTGGCATGTCTTATTACAAACCAGGAAGCTCTGTTAAAGGATTTGAGAAGTATGGAAATTGATGTACGTATGTATAGC
The DNA here is from genome assembly GCA_949130495.1 of Sambucus nigra. NCBI lineage: Eukaryota > Viridiplantae > Streptophyta > Magnoliopsida > Dipsacales > Adoxaceae > Sambucus > Sambucus nigra. The sequence continues at coordinate 539,514,186 of OX422214.1, read as the reverse complement.
AAATGAGGAATAATCGCGAATTTATAAGTACAACCCATGTTGATGGAAAGGATAAAAAGTGCACAAATAAATGACCCACAACTGAAGAAGATTAGAGAAGAAGTTATTGAAGGGAAGATGATTAAATTTGTGATACGAGATGATATGTTGAGATTTGGAAATAAAGTGTGTGTGCCAGCCGATGCCCAACTAAAGAGGCAAATTTTAGAGGAAAGTCATTACTCAAGATTCATATTTCATCCCGGATGTACAAAGATGTATAGAGATCTTCAAGAAGTATTTTGGTGGAATAACATGAAAAAGAAGATAGCCGAATTTGTGTCTCAGTGTTTGATTTGTCAACAAATAAAAGCTAAACATCAGAAACCATCAGGATTACTACAACCCCTACCTATCCCTGAGTGGAAATGGGAACATATTACTATGGACTTTGTGACAGGTTTACCAAGGAGTTCAAATGGTAATGATTCTATTTGGGTAATTATTAATAGGTAACTAAATCTGCTCATTTTCTTGCCATTAAGATTGCCCATTCTTTAGAAAAGTTAGCTAAGTTGTATGTGCGGGAAATTATTAGGCTTCATGGAACCCCAGTTTCAATTATTTGTGATCGTGATCCTAGATTTGTGTCTCGCTTTTGGAAAAGCCTATAAGCATCCATGGGAACACAATTGAATTTCAGCACCGCTTTTCATCCTCAAATAGATGGACAATCTGAGAGAACCATTCAATCCTTAGAGGATATTCTTAGGGCATGTGTGCTTGATCTGAAGGGGAATTGGGATGATCATTTACCGTTAGTAGAATTTGCATATAATAATAGTTATCAAGAAAGTATTCAAATGTCTCCATATGATGCACTCTATGGAAGAAGGTGTCGTTCCCCTACATGTTGGGTAGAAGTTAGAGAAAGAAAATTATTGGGACAAAATTGATCCAGATCACAATAGAGAAAGTGAAATTGATACAAGACCGACTTCGAATAGCTCAAAGCCGTCAAAAGAGTTATGTTGACAATCGTCGATGAGAGTTAGAATTCCAAAGAGGAGATTATGTGTTCTTGCGAGTATCACTAGCAAAGGGAGTAATCCGATTTGGGAAGAAAGGGAAATTGAGTCTAAGATACATAGGACGTTTTGAAATCCTTGAAAGGATATGAGCTGTTGCGTATAGAATAGCCTTACCCCCTGAACTCTCTAGTGTTCATAATGTGTTCCACGTGTCAATGATGAAGAAATATGTACCTGATCCAACGCATATCCTAAGTCACGAACCTCTTCAAGTTAGAGAAGATTTGTCATACATTGAGCATCCAGTAGAAATTTTGGACCATAAAGATTAAATATTATGAACTAAGGTAATTCAATTGGTCAAAGTGTTATGGCGTAATCATTCCATTGAAGAAGCAACATGGGAGCGGGAAGATGAAATAAAGGAGAAATATCCATACTTGTTTGGGAATTAATGTAAGTCAAGTTTGGGGACCAAACTTTTTATAAGGAGGGTAGGATGTAATGACCCCACTTTTATATGTTCATATATAGTTTTAAATGTTGTATTATTTCATATGTGATATGAATAATGTTAATTTATTATTTTAGTCTAATCCTCCCTTTATAAATCATGAAATATCAAATTAGTTACAAACATTAAATTGTAAAGTTTTGGTAGGAATATTCATATTAGAAACTTGTTTTGACTATTATAATATAACAATTGACTTGAGCTAAAAACAATAAAGTTGTAGATATATGAATTAGGGTTGTGACACAACAAACGGTGTGTTAAATGGAGCTTCAAGCAAGAAGTTATGTCGAAATTACGAAATAAGGGCAAATTTGTCCATCCTTTAAGATGTATTTTGTCCTATTACCACACTGATAAGCACCAACAACTATACAATTTATACCCCAAATAGATGTACTTTAATTGCTAATTCTCGACAATTTGGGTCTTATGTGCTTAAATGTCTATCTTGTAGGTCAAATGTGCATTGCAGAGTTCAAACGCTTAAATCAAGGCAATTGTGTGCAAAATGGTGCTAAATACCTTGTCCCTAAACCTACCTAAACCCTTAATCGAGTCTAAACTTAGCCTAAACCTACCCCAAATCCCATGTGTGTCTAATTTGTCCCTTTTTAATATTTTTTTAGATTTTTAGTTTGAGTCATTTTAATTTTTAGAATTTATTTTAGATTTATTTAGTATTTTCTAGGTTTTATTTTATTTTATTAGTATAATTTTATTTTATTTTGATTTTTATTAGCTTTTAGTTTAATCTTATTTTATTAGGATTAGTTTTAGTACTTTATTTTTAGTTTATTAGATTTTATATTTTTTAGGACTTTAGTTTTCATTTTGATTTTAAGTTTTTATTTCTTTTATTTTATTTTAGTTTTTACATAGCTTAGGATTTTATTTTCTTATTTTTAATATTTTTATTTTTATTATTTTTAATTTGTTTTATTTTTAGTTAGATTTTATTTTTTATTTTAGTTGAGTTTTTTTATTATTTTAGTTGGGTTCAAATTAAACACACACACACCCCCAATCCACACACTACTTATCCTACACCCACACACACACCCTAATAACCCTTTTATCCATTTTACACCCAACTAATCCCCACCAAATTTCCATACACCCTCACCCACGAAATCACTCCCTTCATCTTCAACCTTTAATCTAACAACCCATTTCTCTCTCCTAAACCCCATAACCAAACTCCACCACCATCACCATCCTTATTCCTCCATAACCCACTCCATTAACACCACCCCTACCAAACCCCAAACTCGCGTCCCTAACACCCTCCTCCGGCGGACCTCCAAACCAGCGGCGACCCCCTCGCTCAACATCTTCGGCGCTGCCTCCGGAGTTAAACCTATCCCCGGCATCGACCTTATCTCCGTCACCAAACCGTCACCCCGTTCCCTCCGGCGCCATCTCCGCCGGCGATCCAACTCGGCGGCACCCAGCCTCTCCAGCGTCGAACCCGATCTCCCTCTCTCTCTCCTCGATGCAGATTCATACCGGGTACTTATCAAACCCTTGGCCCACTCACCTCCTGCCGGCTTTAAAACCCCAAACCGCCGGAATTTCCACCTTACCCATTAACCCTTGCCCCTTATCCAAGAACCCAAACCCATTTTCATCCAAAAAAACCATGTCCCATTTTCTTCCATTCTCAAAATCGTGAGCTGCCAACAAACCAACCAAAAGCCAAACCAAAAATAAAACATTTAACCCATGTGACTTAAACCCCACTTAACCCTTTTTCCCAAAACACCTCTCAAACCAAATCAGATTTTATTTCCTCACCTCACTACCCACATGACCTCACCCAAACCACATGCACCTTCCATTAATTCCTAAATTAACCTTCACACATACCTTTCATATTCCATACACTCTTGTCCTCCCATTTTTACCCCTCATGCTCCATGCCTATTATAAAGAGAAGAAGAAGACTCAAATAAAAGGAGGACTCATCATCAAATAGAGAGAGAAAATTCTAGAGAAAAGTAGAGAGTTAGGTTAGAATAAATTAGGTAGAAATATTTGTAAGTAGTTTCTTTTCATTTTTAGATATTTGTGAGAAATTAATTGTTAAGTGATTCAAATGAGTGTTTGTATGTAATTGAATATTGTGTAAAGCTCAATTTGAATGGATGTTGCTCAATTTCAATGGAGGATTAGAGTCTAATTTTGCAAATCAAGGAGACTTGTTTGAAGATTTGTCCTCTTACCCTTCTATTTTATTTGTTTATGACTTTGATTATTAATTTGTCATATTTTATACCATGTTAGGCTAAAACCCCTTTCAAGGGGTGGGGTAAAACCCTTATTTGATGTTATTTTTATTTTAATTAGTTTAATTGCTTGAAAAATCCCTTTGAATGTTAATTTTGATCCCTCACCCTTATATTTACGCCTCGAGAGAGGGTAAATGATTTTCGAGAAAAAATCGAAATTCTAGTGATAATACCCATTTTAGATTCGAACTAGAGATAGGGGTTTATTAAGTGGGGTATTATAACTTGAATTTCAACTCTAAATTTATTTTCTAAGATTGACATAAATTTTAATTGATCGATCCTAGCAGGTGATTAATTAAAAGGAGTGTAGATCTATTTTTCTAGAGTTGTGGGGTGTTAAACTTAATATTCTAAAAGGTTACTATTAAAATTACACTTGCAACGAGAGTTGGTTTGTAATTTTAATATTAATTTGGGAGAATTCAAATAAATTTTAATTAATTAGAATAACTAAAATTTGTGGTGTAATCTCATTCCTTGATTGTTCTCACAATTATTTACCTCACTGTATCTCTTATTTTTAGTTTAGACTTTATTATTCATTTTAGTCACTTTCTAGTTAGTTATTTTCATCTTAGTTTAGTTTAAATCATCACCTCACCCAATTGTTTTTATATTTAAAAAAAGCTAAAAAAATTAGAAAAGTGAAAAAGCACAAAAATAAAATAAAAAGTGAATTACAATTTTGTTCCCTTTGCTTTACAACCTTGAAAGTGGATTGATACCCTTATTTACCGCTATGCTTGAGATGTTATATTTTGTAGGTATTTTAAGGTTTTGACTAACTTGGCTTGCAACGACAAAATATACGCAAAAGTCAAAGTTATCAAATGGCGCCGTTACCGGGGAGATGAAAAGTCTAAGTTATCAAATGGCGCCGTTGCCATTATTGAGATTGTGAAGCTCGGAGCGGATTCAATTTTGTAGTTCATTTATTTCCTATATTTTGTTGAATTTTAGTACCATTTTTTCTTTATTTTAGAAGGCTTGTATTAGGATTATTCTATCATTGCTTGTATTGCGGTGCTTAGAGACACAATTTATTTTCCATTTAAAATTGTAATAATCGAAGCCAAGCGTGATAGGGAAACTGGACAAGGTAGAGAGAGGGTGTCCAAAGTCGAGGATTTAGAAGCCTCTCTATCTTGGGTCGGTAGGACTCCCGGGGACGACTGAGATTGGTGTAATCTCCCCCCGGTCGACTCAAATTTTTCGGCACCCCACGACCTACAAACCGTGGGAGGTACATTTTTTTTACACCCTCGCGCCTCTCCTGTTAGCGAGTCAATTCTTTTGTGTGCTTTGTGTGTTCTTACTTGATTTTATTCTCGCATTTATTTTCGAATGGTGTGATGAATTAATTGACTAAGACCTACACCCGGTCACTCACGAGAAGGAATTTCATCACCCGACTCACTCGCTTACCAATTGAGTGCTACCCTAGCCATCACTAAATTTAAAATCAATCAACTAGGTAGCCCACTAGGAGAACGTTTTGCAAAGGCGATCACTCAGATTTCCATAATTTTTTATCACCCGCGGACTTAATTAAAATTTGACTACCCCTTTCACTAAATTTAAAGATAAAAATTGGCTATGTGCTAGTTAGGAAATTTTCTTGACTTGTTTATGTGTCCAATTCCAATTTTTGGTAGTCGGGTTTTAGTTAGTTCGTCCAAATCAAAGAGTCCATCTATTTTCCCCACCTTTTATTCCAAAAAAATCCAAAAATATTTTCTTTCATTTTTATAAAAAAATCCAAAAATATTTTCTTTCTTTCATTTTGGAAAAATCCAAAAATATTTTTCTTCCTTTATTTTTCACAAAAATACAAAATATTTTCTTTCTTTCATTTTTAGAAAGTCCTTTACGGACTACTTTGATCATTTTCCATTGTCACGCGATACGTGTGAGAGTGATCCCGAGTCGTCTCTTTATGAGATTTTTCATGGTTTTGGCTCTCTCACGAGTACCCTTGATACTCTTGACCCGTCCTTGCACGCACCTCCTATTCCATCACCCTCGGTGTCATGTGTCGGCGTGTTGCATCCTTGTGCACCCATTCCCGATCAGTTACCTCACTACGCACCCCATGAGTATCAACCAATTGTCCATCACGAAAGCGATCCTTTCGTGTATGATGAACTTGGCCCCACTCCACACACTTCATTTGAGTATTCTCCGTATAGTCTTGTCCATAGCAAGTTGTGTCCACCTCACCCACCACCCCCACCCATCACTCCACCACTATCATCCACATCCTCTCTCTAAAGCCTCTTGCAACAATTTATCATCGCGCAACAACAAGCCACTCAAATTCAAACTCAAGCTCTCCAAAGGCTTGAACAAAGGTTAAATGAATTGGAGTGTGCGAGAGAGTCGGACATTCCCATGGCTCCACCCATCGTTGCAACCGAGTGTGATGATGATGTGTCCTCTTATGACACGAATTCTGAGTGTGACCAACCCTACCACCCCGAGAATCTCGAAGTTGAGACCATTCCATGGTCCGGGTCCCAAGTCGACAATTGTGTTGACTTACCTTTCGATAGTGAGCCTGATCAAACTCCACCATATCCACCTGAACCCCACTTTGAGGTTCCCATTCCTATTCCTTTTCCCGTCGAATCCAAAACAATGCCCAAGTATACACCTATCGAGCTTCACCCTTGTGTTCCCGAGGAACCAATTTATCCTAGGTTAGCTCCGGCTACGAGTGTTCACCATTTTCCCGAGATAGAATCCGTGATAGTTCCTAACTACCCGGATATGGATGATGTCCCACCATGTATGGCTCCCATTGAGCCTGATATTTCCAGTGATTCCTCTATCTCTGATCTTGATGCCTCATCTTACCCACCCACCACATTCACCGATGCTACTCTTGTGGAGAAGTTGACAACTCCATATTTAGAAACCACACTCCCTTGTGCGTATTCCTTTACTCCTCCCAATGAGTGTGTGTCTCCCACGCTTGAGTTGGATCATCTTCCTCCACCATTTATCCAACCCGATCCACCGTTTATCCCACCCTTTACCCCACCCATTGTTCCTTCCACCCCACCACCTTGTTTGGATCTTGCCTTTATACATTTCAAGTTTCCATCTACATTTTTAGATCCTCACCTGAAACCATCCTCCACCTTCCACGAGAGTTATGGTGATACTATCTACTTCCGTGACACAGAGCATGTTCCTCCATGCCCACCACTATCTTGTGGTGATGACTCTTCCCATCAACAGCTCCCTGGCGTGTCATAGCGCGACCATTATCATCGCCCATTCATAGAACGGTTGTGTGATTTTTATGAGCCCCACCCCATTCCTATGTCCACACCATTTCGCCTCCCTCACCAATTGGAGCACCATGCTTATAGGGCCATAGTTGCCCTAACCTTTCGGCTCAATAAGGCCCATGACCGATACCTCTTCACCCTTTCCACCCTCACCTTTACCCAAATACCAACCCACCCATGGTCCACCGATGCTTTGCATCGTGTGATGCACTTTGCCATACAAGTGCATTGACCCGTTTTTAGCCTCTATCCAACAAGACTGACGCTTCAGTCTTGTTTGTGGGTGATTCTCATCGCCCTAATTTTTCTGCCGCCCCCACTTTCATAGATCTTATCTTTAGGGTGAGAATGGTTCGGTCTGTCTGAAGACATTAAACTTAGCGCTACCGGGAGGCAACCCGCATTTCTTGTACTAGTCTCATCCTGTTTGGGGGTGGTGTTTCACATCACCCTATGCTTTCCATGTTATAGACTTGTACACATATTTTTCTCTTATCATTTATTCAGGTTTATTCTTGGCTACATCTTTCCACTTCATGAGCGGTTGATTCTGGTAATCTCTTTCCTACCCTATGCTCTCAATTTTAAAAATCATTTTTACCTAACATCGATGACGATGTTCCTTTTTGTTTGGGGGTGGGGAATTTTATCAAAATCGTACCTCTTTTGAAAATTTTTAATTTTTAAACCTGATTTTTAAAATTTTGTGCAGTTTCTTGCATCTCACTCATTGATGTGAATTGTCAATCATCCATCTTTCAAAGTCTAGGAATCAAGCTAGAGAATATTTTTCTAAATAGCTTATGTAATACATAACAAGGCATGTTTCACCATGAATTTCTAGACTCAACAAAAATTTGCGCACTTATCACGTCACTACGATTTAGAATTGAATAGTACTATAATTTTAAAGAGAACCTTAAGGATCACTAGTAGAGACTTTAGCTTGTGAGATTCTTGCCTTTCACCCTTTCAGAGTGTTTTACGCAATCTCCGAGTCACAAGTTGATTCAACTTTTTTGGGTTCGCACTTTAATTGTTGTATGATCTCGTTATCTTTCATAAAATTTTGGCTTGATCACTGAGAACGACATCACTTTCGAGTTGTAAGAAACACGTGTCTTGAAATTTGTCCCGAATACTAGATTTTCATCCATACACCTTCCACTTTTTCATATATCATTCCTATCACATTCCCATTCACTCCACCCATTACTTTTCCATATGTCATATATATTCCCCTCACCATCCATATACATTCCCCACTAATTTCATATATCACCCATCATTTTGAGAAAAAGAGTGTTAATTCCAAATGTTAAATGTCTTCATTGTTGGTTTGAAAAGTTAGAGAAAAAGAAAAAAAAAACATAAAAACATAAAAATAGCAAAAATATAAAGAAAAAAAATAGAGAAAAAGAAAAGAAAGATAAAAAAAAAAGAGAAAAAAAGAGAGAAAAGAAAAGAAAGAGAGTTTGTAGTTAGTAATAAAGACATTTGTCCCTAAAGTGTATACACTCTCCTACCTCATCCCATCCATCCTACCTATCATATCCTTCTCATCCCATCCTACCTCATTTTATTTCCCCCTCACCCATAATCATTCATATTTTTCCTAGGTGTTTGGGCAAATAATAGTCAACGTGGTGAATAACTCGACGTTCTCTCTATAGTGGTTAAAATTTCTTTCATGAGATCAATTTTCTTTCTTAATGTTCATTCTTTCTTATATGTGTGTGAGACGTTTGAACTTGATTACATTTACTCACCTTCTCACACACAAGAGCGATAAACTTACCCAAATCTCGAGAGTTTGTTTGAGAGAGATATATCCGTGAGATTTGAAGTTGAATCGTTGATTCCGAAAAGGCAATCTAGGAATTACTCTTATGATTCTCGACCCGTTTTGACGGATTCACACTAAACACGTTGAGCTCTAGGAAGGATGTGCCTTGAGTATTTATTTAGCTAAATCTTTTTACACATTCTAGCTTGTATTTCTGAAAATATTTCACATATGATGGATTGTGCGACTATTCTATGTCTAATAAGAGATTGAGTGCCTTTTTGCAAATAAATAATTTATGGATATATTCTCTACAAACCCTCACGAGACACAACTCGTCCTGTAGGGCAACCTATAGGTTTAAAGGCTTGTTTCACATGCTAAGTGCAATCGCAAGTGCCCGCGAAAGTGGTACACTTTTGGTTACTTATTATTCTCTTTCTCTCTATCTTATTGCTCGAGGACTAGCAACGCTATGTGTATTTTGTCCTATTACCACACCATGTGTAATATTTTGATTGGTTGAAGGGGAGGATGGTTTGGCCGACTTAAACACTTTGAAATAACATCCTTCTTCATCAAAATGAATTTTTGGGCTAGAAAATGAAATTTTAAGAAACTTTAGGGACTTCATTTTGAAATAATAAAAGTTTTAGGGACTAAAATGAAAATATGTAAAGGACCATTATGTAAATAAAATATTTTCAAGGACCTTTAAGAAATATTGAAAATGTATGGTGTAAAATTTCTAAAATACCCTTCATGTGTAAAATGACCCTCATACCCTTAGTCATTTGACACCTCGTGCTGTATTATTACCGCCACACCTTACACGTGTCATCCAATTAAATAAGGATAAAACACATGTCATTCAGTTAAATAAGGCTAAAACACGTGTCGGCATCAGGTGAAATTTAGACTGCAAGATAGCCCCGTTACACGACACGCGACACGCTGACTCGCCAAAATGAACGCTTAGTCATTGGGATACGTGTCAACAACCTAATAACTTTGGAAAACTATAAATAAGGCCTTAGGATCAGTTCTTATACAAAATTACTCCAAAAGTTCAAAAATAAATAGTGAGAGAAAGTGTAAGGAAGTTTAAGAAGAAGTTTCGTCTTAGTGATCCAAGACCCGATATATCTGTAACTTCGTACTTCTATTTTAGGCGAGTACTTTGTGACATTTCTTGCGTATTTTGATTATATGATATTATGAAAACTACATATATTTTGTTAAATGATTTTATTCCCAAATACATCTGATACTGATGATTCCGTCATTTGTTATATGTGTATATCTCTCGATATATACATCTGATTTGAATTCTGAAATTATTGATTTGGCCTATGAAAACTCTTTTATTATGTTGTCCTTGACTACCGGGTGGAAATATTTGGGTGGTACCTTCCCAGCTGGTTTATCGCTGGTGTGCCTTAAATAAGGCGTTGTTTCAGATATCGTGATTTTCTGTCTGTGTTGTTGCCGGGTGGAAATATTTGGTAACACTATCTGTTTATCTGGGTATTAGAGCGTACATGGCCATCAAAAGAAAATTGAATAATTGACATATTGCTCAATTATTTTATCTGTTCTGTTTTGAACTGTTTATTCTGTAAATATATACTGTCAATTTACCTTATATATTTTACTGTAAATTCCTGTCCATATATGTATATGCCTTCTGTTGTAAATTGAATAGGTATCAATTTTCTGAAAAAACCCTGGAATGTCTGGAGATTAATTCTCACTCGAATTTTAGCTGATGTTGTATAAATAACCATTTTTCAGGAAATAAGTAGGTTCGTGGAGGGAACGAAAAAGGACTGTGTTGAAGATTCAGATTTTAGAGCTCTTTTTTTATTATGTTTGTTTTATCATCTAGAGCATGTTTGGCTCTCTTGTAATAAGTTTTAAATTTTATCTTAAGTTGTAATCGTTGTAACTTATTAACGAAGTTTCCTTTTAGAAAGCTATGATGACGTAATTCCTTTACTTTCAGTATTTTATGATTCATAACCATGTGATTATATTTTCGTTGCACTTATTTAAGGAAACAATTTAAGTCAGAATATATGTTGCCTTGGTGGCATGTCAAGACACTCGTTCCCCATTACTATTTTCAGGATGGGGTCGTGACACCCACACACCTTCTCTTTCTTTACTCGAGTGGATCCGATTGTTTCTCGTGCCCTTAATTCGACTATGTCTTCCAATATTTTCTCAAGTTGACTGACTTGAAGTTTCCACTCGGCTTCCTTATCGAATTGATAGAGACCGGACGCAGAAGGGGCTGTGAACATTTGTTGAACTCGGGTTTGGGTGTTAGGATTGGACGTGCCCCATGCTTGAGTAGTCTCGGCGACAGACTTAAGATGGGACTTTGCATTATTAGCATCTAACCCAAAAATTCTTCATCATACATAGTCTCAACGAGTTATTTAGAAGCTATACTTAACCCGTGGTGGAAGAAAGAGATAAAACGATACTTATCAATACCATGATGGGGGCATGTGTTGACTAACTCGTTGAAATGCTCCCAACATCGATTAAATGTTTCTTTTTCTAGTTATTTAAATGTTTGAATTTGAGCTTTGATGGAATTCGTTCGATGTTAGCAGAAGAATTTCAAAAGAAACTTGTCTTCCAATTGAGTTTGGTGATAAAGAACATAATCAGGTCTTGCCTTTATCCTTCAAAGAGAAAGGAAAAAGTTTGAGGCGAATGATGTCTTGACTGCACGTTTGATCGCTAAAATTTTCGCATGCCTCTTCAAACTCACGAATGTGGAGGTATGGTTTCTCCGAATCCATACCATGGAACATGGAAATAATTTGGATCATTCCATTCCGAAAACGAAATTGTCCCGCATTATAAGGAATTGGAATGCATCCCAGAGAGACGGTTTTCTCGGGATATAAGAGGTATCTCATGGGATGATACGGTAATTCCCCCTCACTCGTACCATAACTAGCGTGGTCCGACATCGCTCGCTTTTCAATTTACTCGGTATCCTCACTCGACGCCCTAGAAGTGTCACTCGTGATGGAATTGGGCGATGTAGGAGGTGGAACCCAAAATTGTAGAATGCGAGGAGTATGTGGCTATCGGTATCGTACTCAACTATAGAATTTTCATGAATTCGCATTGGAGCTGGTTGAGGATTTTTTATGTAAGGACTTGAGAGGTTTTCTTAATTTTTTTTGTCTTTTCATATTTCTGATTTTTTTTGAAATTTTGGTTTTATGATTTTTTTTGTCTTTTTAAGAATTAGAGTCAAGATTTTGAATTAATTCGTCCTAACCTACAAGTCTACCTAATCCCCGAAAACGACGCCTAAAACTTAACGCGACTTTAAAAGTGTCTCTAGTGCGTGCTTATATCAACTCAAGTGTAAGTCGGTCGCTTAAGTAATAATCCGATAAATCGGGTATCGAACACATGGACTAATTTGGGGCAGATACATGACGTGTTCCATGTGGCATCACTAAAGAACTACATGAGGAACGAGAGAGCTTTATAGCATGTTCCACTTGAGAAGATTGATTTGCATCCATATGTCTCATATAAGGAGAGACCCATGGCCATTATGGATCGCAGTGAGATTAAGCTGCGGTCTAAGGGGGTACCATTAGTCAGAGTTCAGTGGGGACACCACAATGTTGATGAGTCTACATGGGAGCAGGAGGATGGCATGCAAGATAAGTATCCAGAATTATTCGCCGTAGGTATGACCTAATTTCGAGGACAAAATTCCCTATAAGGGGGAGTATGTAATACCCCGTACTTCTGCGTATTTGGAATTTAATTGTCACACCCCAAACCCAAATCCATTTTTAATTATTTATTTTTATAGTAAGCAAATTATAATCTTCATCCCATTTAGAGTATAATTCATTTATCAACATTTTCATGCATAATAAACATAATACTGTTCTTTGTATAATAAAAAAATTAACATCAGAGTCATAATTAAGTGAGCATACAGTACTACGATTAACTATTACAGTTATTAAGTTAAACCACTTTAACTCAATATGTACAATGTACAAGTGTAGTAAAATTCTCAGTGTGATGGTAAAAAAATCCCGATATTTAAAACACAACTCTTCTTAATGGTGCAACTCTTAAAATCACCTATCATATGGTATCCTAGCTGGCAGCGTACAAACCCGAAAGGTTAAATATAATATACATTAAGCATTAAGCTTAGTGAGGTAATACTTCCCTGTAATGAAATAACTGTTCAATATCAAATATGTGGATATAAAATCCAAACAATCCCGCCCATTGACAGTAACAAATCCTGGAACATAAGTCACAACAAATCCCTATCATAAGACAAAACAAATAATTGGATCTCTGTCCAATTCAAATCCTATATCATAAGACCCAAAAAAATCTTGGATCATAAGCCCCAAACAAATCCTGGATATTTGAATATCCAAATAAATCCTAAATATTGAAGTATTCAAACCAATCCTGCTCTTAGAGCTATATTAAAATCAAACATATCATTTTTATATTTATATATGAAACAATCATACGTACACTCACCTTGGAAATTTTTTAGGCTCTTCCTTTTCCTTTGTTCGACACTTGTTCAACCTGTTCTTCTTCTCTTCCTATCATTCTTACAATATTAGTATCATCATAAGATCATTAACAATCCAAATAATAACTTAAACATATTCCAATTCATAAGCATCATATGATTCTGTTCAATCTATTTATCACAAATGAAGTTCTATCTAAATTCATGCTATGATATTTAACATATCCAAGTTATAGCCCAAATATGCTTTAGTTTATTGTTGGTAATCCAATCCTTATCATATTAGGTATCCAACACAAAAGACGACACATCATTTCAAGCTTTCTAGAGCAAGATATGCCCATTTCTTTACTACATAGCAAATCCGCCCTATAGGCTCCTATATCGTTCAGTCAACTTCCAAGAATTATCCTAATTTTTCTTCATCATAACTTTCTATGATCTTCCATCAAATTTCAATAAACATTGTAAGAGGGTAGTCCCCTTGTAGCCTAGGAGTGTGGTAATACTAGTTGAGGTGGAACCCCTATAGGTATGGTGATAAATGATATCCCATAAACTCTTTAATGAACACAAATAAACACGCAATATTATATTTGATCAACACTCAGATTGGACTCACAGTATACTCGTGTATAGCTCAAACAATAATGAAGGAAACTCATAAGTAACTCGATCAAAGGGAGAGATGAGTAAGCACCCTAGATATACCTTGGCAGGTAACAAAATACAATAACAACCTGTGAAAGATCTCTAGTTCGCTATTAAAAGCCTCCCAATAAATGATAATGGTGGGTGAGTAAGATCTCTAGTTTGCAATAACTTCTCCCTGGTCTCTTTTATCCGTAGACAATAAATCTTTAGAAAGAACATATTCTCTTAGAAGGTGTTGAGACCAATAAATAGCCCCCACACCATTCTCGATATGCCTCAGTCCTTCAAAGCTGTAAAAGACATCCCCTCTCACTTTACGTCACAAACATTAAATGCATGATGGGCTAGTCAGTCCTATGCCATAAACATTAAATGCCAAGACATGCCTTTTGCCTAACCACTGTGCGTCATAGCATTGTCACCATAGAGGTGGCTCACCAATTGTCTTCCAGTCCCAAATACCATGGTGGTTTACTCAAGTATGTATTGGACAATGTTAGCTGGCTGGTGACATCACCTAAAGTAAACGTGACTTTATGTATAGGGTTATTTGGTTAAAAACTCAATATATGATGGAACTCAAGGATGCTCCGCATAAGCTTTCATGGTGAAAGGTATCTAGGTGTTTTACCAGGTGTATCTAAGATGGTCAGGATAAGCCCCAACGATGACTCACTTCTCAATCCTCCAAACCAAGTCCCTCTGAAGTTCCCACGATACGGTCCTTCGATAGAGAATGAAAGCTCTCCTAGGCCTGGTCTCTCATGAGTACGACTTAACCTCAAGCTAAAAAGATATAATCATTACAATCATTACAGCTCATAGTCAATATAAACAAAAGTTACAGCCAAACAAAGTAAGAACGAAAATAAACTGAGTTTGATCACTGGGTTGCCTCGCTGAGTTGCCTCACTCATTCCTTCTCATGACTCTCTTATGCTATTTCATAAAGCTTCCTCTAATCCAGGGATTGGCTTCAGGACCCTTTACAAACATATTGAATAATAAAAAATTAAGTTTCATAATTTTTATGGTTCATTTGCTATGTCAAGTACAACATCGAACACATGGTGTGCATACTTACTCTTATGGGGCAGATTCTATACCTGAACTTCAAACAATCACCGAAGATTCATTTATTGGCATTTTTACATAATTTTTGGATATAATATACATATATGAGTCTATTTTAATCTAAAACTAGAATTATTCGATCGAGTAAGTATACAAAAAGATATAGAAATTTGAATCCACAAAGTTTTTAATCGAAGCAATTTTAAGGGTTTACACATTCAACTTAACTTAAACTTGCATCTAAACACACATATACATCAAGGCCTGAAATTTTTGTAAAAAATGATGATTTCTATCCTATCAATCAGTAATACCAGAAAAATAACGAGATTTATGGGCAGAATTACCTTAGGAACTTTTACGTAATTTCTACGGATTTTTCTCTAATTTTTCTCCTCACTTTTTTCTTTCTAAACTTCCCGGTTCTCCTTCCTCAAGGTAAAACTCTTTCATGGATGAAATATTCAAAAGGAGGAGGTTATTTCAAGTGTCTAAAGTCGGCCAAACCCACCTCCCTTTCCAACCAATCAAAACAAACCATTTGTTATACTAATAAGACAAAATACTACTTAACAAACGGACACATTTTCCACTGCTTTATAATTACAACATAACTCTTTACTCGAACCTTTATTTTACACACCGTTTATTGTGTTATAAACCTAACTCATATATCTACAACTATCTAATTTTCACCTCAAGTCAATTATTATATTATGATGGTCAAAACTAGTCTCCAACATGAACATTCCTATCGAAAGCTTCAAAATCTTGTGTTTGTAACTAATTTGAAATTTCATGCTTTATTAAAGTAGGATTAGGCGAAACATAATTATCTAAAATTATATATATTAATAACCCATTACTCATATCACATAAGCTAAGCATGATTCAAAGACTAATTGATCACAATTATATTCGGGGTGTCACAACTCTCCCCCCATTAGGAAATTTCATCCCCGAAATTTACATACCTTGGTTGGTCACATCAAACAAATACGAATATCGCATTTTCATGCTATCCTCGCTCTCTCATGTAGATTCTTTAATGGAATGCCTTCTCCCCACAACTTTCACAAGTGGAATCACTTTGGATCTCAATATTTGTTCTTTCCTATCGACAATAGCAAATGGTCCTTCCACATAGCTTAAGTCTTCCTTCAACTCAATAGGTTGTTCCACCAACCAATGTGCAGGATCTGATACATACGCTATCAACATAGAAACATGGAAAACACTAATCAATCGGGATAACTCTGGTGGTAATGCTAACTTGTAAGCAACGATCCCGACTTTTTCAAGAATTCTATAAGGTTCAATGTAGCGTGGACTTAACTTCCCTTTTTTTCCAAACCTCATCACTCATTTCCACTGCGATATCCGAAGAAATACATAATCCCATTTCTGGAATTCCAAATCTTTCCATCATTTATCCACATAACTTTTATGTCTGCTCTAAGTCGTTCTCATTCTATCTTGAATAATCTTCACTTTCTTAGTGGTGACTTCAATTAACTCTGGACCTTTTATCTTCCTTTCACCAACTTCACCCCAACATCTCAGTGTATGACACCGTCTACCATACAAGGCTTAGTATGGAGCCATACCAATAATATATTGAAAACTATTATTATATGCAAATTCTATCAAAGGCAAAAGTTGTATTAAACTTTAAGTTAGTACCCATAGCATACTGTAAACTATCCTAAAATCTGAATGTAAAAGTAGGGTCCCTATCTGAAATAATAGAAATAGGTGATCGATGCAATCGAATAATCTCATTAATATAAGATGTCAAATACCTATCAACTTTATACGTAGTCTTGACTGCTAGAAAATGAGCCGACTTGGTCAATTTGTCCACCACTACCCAAATCGAATCTGTTCCTTTTTGAGATAAAGGCGTAACCACAAAATCCATCATTACATGATACCATTTCCATTGCGGTATTGGCAATGACTGAAGCAAACTCGCAGGTTTCTGATGTTCCACTTTCACTTGCTGACATATAAGGCATCTAGCAACAAAATTAACTATTTCCTTCTTCATATTATTCCACCAATAATGCTCCTTCAAATCCTTATACATTTTAGTACTACCAAGATACATAGTATAAATTGAATTATGAGCCTTATCTAAAATTTCCACTTTCAATACATCCACATTAGGTACACATAATCGCTGCTTATATAGTAAAGTGTTATTAATAATACAAAAATCGTCAGACTTACCATCTCGGACATCTTTCCATTTCTTCTCAAGAAAAGGATCCTGACTTTGCAAACCACAAATATGGGTAGCTAACAAAGGTCTCACTCTTACATGAGCTAAGAATCTATCCCCATCTGTTAGATGAAATTACACTCCCATCAATATCAACTCCATAACATGGGCAACTGTAGCACGTCGAACACAAGATAACCTGCTTGAAGCCTTTCTACTCAGATCATCTGCAACTACATTTGCCTTCCCTGGGTGGTAGTAAATTGTATAATAATAATAATCTTTAATCAACTCCATCCACTGTGTCTGCCTCAAATTCAACTCCTTCTGAGTAAATAAATACTTAAGACTCTGATGGTCAGTGAAAATTTCACATACTTCACCATATAGATAATGACGCCATAATTTCAAAGCAAACATAACAGCAACAAGTTATAAATCATGCGTAGGATAATTACGTTCATGTGTACGCAACTTCTTAGAAGCATAAGAAATAACCTTACCATGCTGCATAAAAACATAACCCAATCTCTAAAGTGAAGCATCGATATAAATAAAAAAACCATCTCCACCGTGTGGAATAGTAAGAATAAGTGCGGTTACTAATCTCTTTTTTAATTCTTCAAAACTATTTTCACAATCAGAATTCCATTCAAACTTGAATCTTTTCGGGTTAATTTAGTCATTGGCAAGGAAATCGGAGAAAATCCCTTTATAAATCTCCTATAATACCCAACCAAACCTAGAAAAATCCTTACCCCAGTCACATTATTGGGCCTCTCCCATTTTACAATAGCTTCTACCTTTTTAGGATCAACACATATACCATCCTCGGACATAACATGGCCTAAAAATTCAACTTGTGATAACTAAAATTCACACTTGTTAAACTTAGCATACAACTGCTTATCTTTCAACACATTCAAAATAGTTTTGAGATGCTTTTCATGTTCAACCATATCACGTGAGTAAATCAAAATATTATTAATAAAAACTATCACAAATGAATCGACAAAAAGATATAGTACCCGGTTCATAAGATCCATAAACACAACTGGAGCATTAGTCACTCCAAAAGGCATAACCAGAAATTCAAAATGACCATATCGAGTACAAAAAGCCGTTTTAGAAATATCACTTTCCTTCACCCTCAACTGATTATAACCTGATCGCAAGTCTATCTTTCAAAACACTTTAGTTCCCTGCAATTGATCAAACAAATCATCTATATGAGGTCAAGGATATTTGTTCTTAATTGTAGCTTTATTTATTTGCCTATAATCAATACACAAACACATAGTACCATCTTTCTTTTTTACAAATAAAATTGGTGCACCCCATAGAGATACAATAGGCTGTATGAACCCCTATCAAGTAAATCCTGCAACTGGATCTTAAGTTCTTTTAATTCAACAGGTGCCATTCTATACGGTGCCATAGAAATAGGGTTTGTCCCCGGTGCTAATTCAATACTAAATTCAACTTCTCTCTCTGGAGATAAGCCAAGCAACTCACTAGGAAACACTTTTGGAAAATCCCGTATAATAGGAACATCAACTAATTGTAAAGCCTCCTTCCTAGTGTCAATAACATATGCAATAAAACCCTCACAACCCTTACTCAATAATTTCCTCGTCTGAATAACATAAATGATGAAATTGGGAACAATTTTCCTTCCCCACATTAATTTAAATTCAGACTCACCAGGCATATTAAAAATAACTTCTTTAGGGAAACGATCCATAGATGCATGATATTTAGATAACCAATCCATCCCCAAAATTTTGTTAAAATCAAAATATATCCAATGGAAGTAGGTCTATAACTGTTTCTCTAACCCCCTTAGTCAAAACACAATCACGAAAAACATATTCATCTACAACCATGTCCCTCATAGGCATATAAATACCCAACCCTCCATCTAAGTGAGTAAATAATCTATTCAGATATATAGCAAAATCATAGGATACAAAAGAATGTGTGTAACCAGGATCAATCAAAACATAAGCACTTCTATTAGTAATAGAAAGTGTACCTGTGATAACTTGGTTTTTGTATGTCGTTGTTGAAAGTCAAGTTAGTCAAAACCTCAAATACCTACAAAATAATATCAACTCAAGTGTAGCGGTAAGTAAGGGTATCAATCCATTTCCAAGGGGGTAACGCAAAGGGAACACAATTGTAATTCACTTTTTATTTTCTTTTTGTGCTTTTTTACTTTTCTAATTTTTTTTAGCTTTTTCAATATTAAAACAATTAGGTGAGGTGAGGTGAAATAATACTAAACTAAACTAATTAAAAGGGGGTAATCAAACTAAAAGTAAAATGTGAAAAATATAAACAAGTGTGTGATAAAAGTGAGTGGAGTGCAACTAAATGAGAGAAAATATTCAAGGGACGGAAAATCCACCCTCAATTCACACAAATTTGTCTAACATACACAATTTTTATTTCATCAGTTTCCAAAATATTCATTTAATTCAAAAGCTGATTCTCATTACACTAATGAATTAATTGAATATTCTTTTAGAAAAGTAAGTTTAATCCCCACAAGCACTACTCTAAATGAATTAAAATCAATTAAATGAATCACCCGCTAGGATAGATTCACCAAACTAATTTTAATTAGACAAAGTAAAAAACAAGAGTAGATGAAAATTATACTAACATTTAAATCAAGTGATAAGCCTATCTCTAGTTTGAATCAAATGTTCAAATGATAATAAAATTCTCAATCCTTTCTCAAGGATGATTTTTCATTTCTCAATGTTAAAATAATTAGGAATTAAATTTACTAATCAAAGGAAACTAGCAAAATTATAATTGACAATTAAACCAAATTGGATTCATGAGGGTTTCAACTCATCCCTTTAATGGGATGATTAGCCCTCCATAATCATCATCCAATAAAAATTAGAATCAAATAAGAGCACAAAATGAAAATTAGAGAGGAGTAATCAAACGAAAATTTCCTTCAATTTCATTAATTCTTCAATTCTTCATTCATCTCAATTAATTACAACACTCAATTTATTGAATTTTTTTCTCTAATCTAAAAAAAAAACTAAGCTACTAAAAAAAATAAAAACGGTGTTTCTCTATCTAATTCTCTCTCTATTTGATGATATCTCCCCCTTTTCAAATGGGGTCTTGAGTCTTCTTTTATAGTAGATGCATGGAACACATGGGGCTAAGGGGTATTTTTGGTAATGGGCAAGGGTGAACATGTGGGAGAGGTGTGAGCACATGTGCATGAGGTGTGAGGTGTGAGGATATTTGGGAAGTGGGGTAATGGAGATAATAATCTGATTTGGTTAAAAAGGGGTTGGGGGTAATTTGGGTATAAAGGGATAAGTGGATTTTATGCACATGTGGGCATTAATTGGCTTGGTCTTTGGTATTTGGCAGCTTATAGAAATCGTGGCTTTAATTGGAGAAATGGGTCAAATTGGGTTTGGGGTCTTGGATTGAAATGGGGTGAGGTCGGATGGGTTGTTGGAGTCGAGTTGGGGTCGACCATGGCAGGGGATTCAAGGCAGTATCGGATCCGGTCTGAGGTGGGTGGAGGAGCATAAGGAGCGTGGTTCCGGGTTGAACATGAATGGGTCGGCAACGGTTGGGTCGATAGCAGGTGGTCAGAGGTTAGGAGATACTGGGAAATGGTCACGTTGTGGAGAGGCATGGGGTGAGGTTGAGGGGTGTACCGGAATGGGTCGTCGCGGTGGCGGGGGGCTCAAGTTTGTATGGGATGCGGGTAGATGCTGCTGCGGGTAGTTCCGGTTTGTATCACCGGCAGAGGTCCGACGACGAGGCTGGGGTAGAAAGGGACTAGAGGGGTTGTTAGGAAGTGGTTTGGTTGAGCTTGGTTTTTGGGTAAGGGTTTGTAGAAGGAAAAGGTTGTGTAAATGAAGGTAGAGAGGAGAGATAAGATGGGTTGTTGGGGGTTTGAGGAAGATGAAGTGGGGTGGACTTAGGTATGTGAGGGTGTAGGAAATGTGTGTGTGTTTGGGGGGGGGGGGGGGGTGTGTGTCGGATAGTGTATGATAGGTGGGTGTGAGTGGGTTTAGGTGTGTGTGTGTGTTTAATTTGGACACCTAAAAATATAATACTAATAAAATAAAATAAAAACCTAAAAAAATAAAATTCTATTCTAAAATAAAACAAAGTCTCAAATAAAAATTAAAACTAAAAAAAAAAAAATTAGAATCTAACAAAACTAAAACTAAAATACTAAATAAATGTAAAATCAAATAAAACTAAAAAATAAATGAAATCCTAAAAATCTAATCCTAATAAAAACTAAAAACTAATAAAAATCAAAATAAAATAAAATTATACTAATAAAGATAAAATAGAAAATAAAACCTAGAAAATACTAAATAAATCTAAAATAAATCCTAAAAATAAAAATGACTCAAACTAAAAATATAAAAAAAATATAAAAAGGTACAAACTAAACACACACAGTCTTTGTTTGGGCTAGGTTTGGGCTAGGTTTAGGTTCGGATTTGGTTACGGGACAGGGAATTAGCCAATTTTAGCTGCAAATTGCCTGAAAACATAGATTTTGATACCGCAACTACAATTAAGCTTGCACAATGAATAGTTAAGCGCATAAGACCCAAATTGCCGAGAATTAGCAACAAAAACACGTCTATTCGGGGTATAAAATGTACATTTTTGGGTGCTATCAACCTGTCACCACATCTGGAGTAAACTGAGCCTCTTTCATCGTAAAGACTCACCACCTGGCCTAGAACCACTAGCTTGTCCTCTGCCCACACTCCTCGCTCCACTACCTGGACGTAACATTCTGCTTGCTACTTCACTAGGTGCTGCTGGAGTCTCTGCCAACTGCGAATTCTTCTTCTTAATATGCCCAACTTGATGAAAATGGTAGCACTCTAGTCCCTTAATCTTAGAACACTCATATTTATAATGCCCTTCCTCTTTATAAAAGAAGCATGTAGTGACTCTTATTGGGGCCTCACCCCTTTCTAGCTTTCTAACTGAACTCGAAAATCCTCCATCCCTGGTATCTCTACCAAATCTCCCTTGGCCTCTACCACTATATCCACCACCTCTCTGAAATTTATGAGGTTCCATCTTAACACTTCCACCCTCACCTCCCTTAGATAGAGATGTGTCGAATCTACTTTTATTAAAACTCTCTCGACTCGCCACCCCTTGGTTCATTTGCCTTTTTACTATTGTGTCTTTGTTTATCAGGGAAGCATAATCTTCTAACTCATAAGTGGACACTCTATTTTGAATAGTACAAATGAGTCCATCTTGGAACTTACTACATTTTTCTCTTTCATCCTCCACGTATTTAGTAGAAAATCTAGACAAAGCTATAAATTTAGCCTCATACACCCTTATAAACATTTTCCTTTGGGTCAAATTAATAAATTCCCTAACCTTCTCCCTCCTATAAACTTTAGGAAAATACTTAATATATAAAGCTTTAATAAATTTAGCCCAATTAAAAACATCAGTACCTTTCATCCTCGGCACTAAATAGTTGCTAGCTTCCCACCAATATTTGGCCTATCCTTTCAGCCTAAACACATCTAGATTTACCTTCTGATTATCTATAACTTTCATCACTGCAAAGATAGTCTCTAAATCTCTAAACCATATCTCAGATTCTGTAGGTTCAGCCAACCCTGAATATTCTGGAGGATTCAACTTCAGAAACTTTTTATACATGGTGTCTTTAATTTCCTTCCTTGCCTCTTTCTTGATTCTGACAGACGTCTTTAATTCTAGATATCTAGTCTGCTGTTCTGCTATTAATGTCATATTTCTTTCTTATTGTTCTGCCATCCTCAGCATCGCCTGTTTCATTATTTGCATCTCTGCAGGATGCTCATGCTCTCTAGCCCTTCCTGCAACACTCTGTTCAATTTCAGTATCCTCGTGTGTACGAGAAGCTACTTCCTCTTCTCTACGTTGTTCATTCCCAGTATCCATCTATAATTATCCGTAATACAATAAAATTAAAACTACCAATATAAACAGTTTACAATACTAAACTATTGATTAGTACATAAAAAATTCATAAATATCAAATTAACTCAATAACTGCCATCTAACCGTCACACACGTCCAGAATCAATAACCTAGACGCTCTGATACCACTATTTGTCACACCCGAAATCCAAATCCATTTTTAATAATTTATTTTTATAGTAAGTAAATTATAATCTTCATCCCATTTGAAATATAATTCATTTATCAACATTTTCATGCATAATGAACATAATACTGTTCTTTGTATGATAAAAAATTAACATCAGAGTCATTATTAAGCGAGCATATAATATTACGATTAACTATTGCATTTATCAAGTTAAACCACTCCAACTCAATATGTAAAATGTGCGAGAGAAGTAAAATCCTCAGTATGACAGTAATAAAATCCCCATAGTTAAACCCCAGCTCTGCTTAACGGTGCAACTCTCAAAATCACCGATCATATGGTATCCTATCTAGTAGCGTACAAACCTGAAAGGTTTAATATAATATACATTAAGCATTAAGCTTAGTGGGTACTCCTTCCCTGCAATGAAATAATAGTTCTACATCAAATCTGTGGATGTAAAATCCAAACAATCCTACCCATTGGCAATAACAAATCCTGGAATAAGTTTCAATAAATCTTTGTCATAAGAAAAAACCAATCATTGGATCTTTGTCCAATTCAAATCTTGGATCATAAGACCCAAAAAATCCTAGATCATAAGATCCAAACAAATCCTGGATATTTGAATATCCAAAAAAATCCTGAATGCCGAAGTATTCAGACCAATCCTTCTCTTATAGCTATATTTAAATACAATATATCGTTTTTATATCTATGTATGAAACAATAATAAGTCACCTTGGAAACTTGTTAGGCTTTTATTTTTCCTTTGTTCGACACTTGTTCAACAGGTTATTCTTATATTCCTATCATTATTAAAATATTAGTATCATCATAAGAATATTTAAAATCCAAAGAATATCTTAAACATAACTCAATTCATACGCATCATATGATTCCGTTGAACCCATTTATCATAAATAAAGTTCTATCTAAATTCATGTTATCATATTTAACATATCCAAATAATAGACCAAACATAATTTAATTTATTCTTGGTAATCTAATCCTTATCATATTAGGTTTTCAACAAAAAAGACGGCACATGATTAGCACGATATGCCCATTTCTTTACTACATAGCAAATTCGCCCTCTAGGCTCCTCTATCGTTCAGTCAACTTCCAGAAATTATCACAATTTTATACATCATAACTTTATATGATCTTTAATCATATTTTAATAAACATATTAAATTATACAAAATTAAAGTTGCATAATTTTTAAGGTTCATTTGGTATGTCAAGCAAAAACATTGAACACATGGTGTGCATACTTACTCTTTTGGCGCAGATTCTATACCTTGACTTCAAACTATCATCGAAGAATAATTTTATGGTATTTTTACATAAATTTTGGATATGCTATACATATATGAGTCTATTTTAATCTTCAACTAAAATTATTCAATTCGAGTAAGTATACAAAAAGATATAAAAATTTGAATACACAAGGTTTTCAATTGAAGTAATTATAAGGGTTTACACATTCAACTTAGCTTAAACTTGCATCTAACCATTCATATACGTCAAGTACTGAAAGGTTAGTAAATAAATTATGATTTCTATCATATAAATCGGTAATACCAGAAAAATAACAAGATTTACGGGCAGAATATCCTTAGGGACTTTTACATAATTTCTACGGATTTTTCTCCAACTTTTCTCCTCACTTTTTTCTTTCTAACTTACCAATTCTCCTTCCTCAAGGTAAAAATATTTCATGGATGAAATATTCTAAAGGATGAGGTTATTTCAAGTGTCTAAAGTTGGCCAAACCCACCTCCCTTTACAACCAATCAAACCAAACCATTTGTTATACTAATAAGACAAAATACTACTTAACGTACAAACAGATTCCCCCCTATTTCGTAATTTCAGCATAACTCTTTACTTGGACCTCTATTTTACACATTGTTTGTTATGTTACAAACATAATTTTTATATATAAGACTATCTAGTTTTCACCTCAAGTCAGTTATTATATTATGACGGTCAAAACTAGTCTCCAACATGAACATTCTTATCGAAAGCTTCAAAGTTTTGTGCTTGTAATTAATTCGATATTCATGCTTTATTAAAGTAGGATTATACTAAACATAATTATCTAAAATTATATATATTAATAACACATTACTCATATCACATAATCTAGGCATGATTCAAAAACTAATTGATCATAATTACATCTGGGTTGTCACATTAATTAATTCGGTAAATTATTCATTTTATTTTAAATTACGCGAGTGAAGTAATTTAATCGAATTAAATAAAAATGTAGTTATTAAATATTAATGAAGATAAAGGGATACTGATTAGTATTATGTGTTAAATTTACTAAGTGAGTATTAAATAATTTATAGAAATTATTATGCGTCATAGTAAGTGATATGGGGGTAATTGAATTTATCTCAACCAGGAGTCGCGTGTAGACTAAATTGAGGTTGAGGTAGGATAATTATTTAGAGTGACTCGGATGATGATTTCGAGGTCAGAGATGACTTCGTTAGGGTTGAAATAGTTAAAATAGTATACTCGGTTGTGTTGATTGGGTCTCGGGATAATTTTAGACTAAACCGGCACTGTACGAGGGCATTTTGGTCATTTAGTAACCAAGGGTTAAGAGTCCTACGAATTTCCAACATCAAACTCATAGAAGCCATTAAAGAATAAGAGGAACCATTTTTGAAGCCTAAGAGAGAGTTCTTGACAAATTGGAGTGTGATCTTGCACCATTACCAATCTTAGAGTGAGGATTGGAAGAGAAGTCAGACCATCCAACATCAAAACCACGAAATCAGATCACACAAGCCAAGGGAAGTGTTTATTTATAATTTTCCTTGAAGTCATAATACCCATGTAAGAGTAGGGTTTATACATCTTGATATAAATGATGAAATTGGAATTTAAATCCATGTTATGGGTAGGATTTCATGTAGACTGATTGTATTCATATAGAGGTTATGAAATCAGATCATGAGGGATAATCTAGATGAGAAAAATCTAGGCTTTATGTGGTATATAAATGAAGAACATGAAAATTTAGGGTTTTGATGAATAAATGCTATGATCCATGTTTGATTAGAAATCCTAACGTTTTGAGGATTGTATTACATTGGAAATCATTGTAATACATGTAGATTGTTTAGGAGAATTAGTTTGAAGTCTGGTAAAGAATAATGTACAATTGAATGAGAAAAATGGTGAAAAACGAACTTGCATAGAGAAAGAAGATGATCTGTAAAATTTTGAATCGATTCGATCTAGAGGCGAATCGATTCGGCCTCCTGGTGAATCGATTAGGTTTCCAAGAAAATGTGAAATTTCCATTTTAAGCCTAGAACTCCAATAATTTTGTCGGGGAAACTTTTGAGACTTGTTTAAAATATAATGAGAGATTTGTTATATTACAGTAGGCTTGTGATGGAATTATGACTTAGTCTTAAATAGGGAATCAAGGCAAGGTTTAAAATCTTAAACTGAGGCGTAATTAATTCGAGAGAAGGAGAATGAGTTATGAGGAGTTTAAGTGAGTTTATGTTATAGACTAGTAGTGTATGATAGAACTAGCTATTGGATTTTATTTAAGGGGTAACTAGGACCCTTAGAGTAGAGGACAATACTAGAATTAATACGATAGTGAGGATAATCATAATATGATAATACGGTGAGTATTAGAGAGATAAATACTGCGTACGAAGAATAATGATTAGGTTATGTGAATACCTACTGATTTAATGAATTTATAGGTTGTGTGTATACCTATTATATGATTGGTGTTAAATTTGAACATACCTACATTGTCTGCTATCACAGAGGTTCTCGCGTAGTGGACGATTGACGCGACCACAAATGTGTCTAGTATGTGTGCTATTTAGGCTCAAGTGCAATCCAATCGCTCAAGTAATAATTCGATAAGTCAGGTATCGATCCTCAGGGAAAACGGACAAACGAAGTCGTAACGACGTTGGAAAGACGAAGGTAACCTAACTTTGACTCTAAAAAGAAGGAAAAGGTGATTTGGATTGTGAAATGACTACAACTAGATGCAAATATGAAAATGAGTAACTGATGAAATTATGAATAAATGAAATGTAATTACTCTAATTAACTAAAGGACTAATGACAATTTGACTAAAACTTTAACTATGAAATGAGAACGATAGGTCGAATTACAATCCCCCACACCTTAGTAACTCACTTCGTAGGATACTACATTCACAATTAAAGCTTTAAATGAACTCGGTTTTTAATGCTCCTAACTATTACATATATAAGGGATCATATCCCGCACAGTATGTAAGAAAAGGACGAATTAAAACTTGGTCTTTGACACTCCTAAGTATTACATATATGAGGGATCGTAGCCCGCACAATATGTAAGCAAAAGGTTGAATTAAAGCAGTATCGTATTAACCAATACTCGCGTCGCTTTCTTAAGTATCCCGATTACCTAGGGCAAACGAGATCAAAAGTCCACAACGATCATACCAGTTATACGACACAATTCACCTAAGATTTTAATTTCAACTTATATTTCCACTATCATGAATTACATTGGGTGGGGTTCATGCACCACGACCCTTGAAAACTTAGCCAGACATATTAAAACTAGAAGAAAACATGTTTTGAATGAAAGTAAATTTTTTTACTAACAATTGAAGGTGAAGAAGAATGAAATTACTACTGAAGAATTAACTACTGCAATAATGAAAGCAAGAATTGGAATAAAATTACTTGAATTGCAGAATTGGAATCAAAGATAAAAAAACTAGGGTTCTTGTTGTTTTCTCCTCTAAGCTAATTACAAAGCTTCTCTAAACGGATTAGAAGCCTCCTTCAATGTCTGGGAGGTATTTTAAATTTATACCCTACGAAAATTACAAGAGTTGGATGCATACAAAACTCTATCAAGAAGAAGATCATCCCAAATCTCGAACCCCGGATCGATCCGATCAGGACATATCGGATTGGTCCGGGTAAAAACTGAATCGATCCGTTTTTCTTAACACTCGGATTGGTCTGCTAGACAGGTCTCTTTGCAGTGAAATTTGGGGCCAGATTGATCCATTTTTTGGAAGATCGGATTGCTTAGGTAGACGTATTTTTATGCAATGATTTTGTGTACTCGAATTAGTCCATTTTTCATATAAGCCAGATTGGTCTGGAACTGCTTATCAATTTCTCTTGAATATCTCTTCAAAATCTCTTGATTATCTCGCATCTTCGGGTCTTCATAACTTCTAATCCAGAACTCGAATTAGGATGTCGTTTCTTCCTACGCCTTCATAAATTTGAGATATTCGACTTTTATTTTGGGTCCTTAACCGGATTCCTGATGGAAATTATGCTTTTGCCCTTTTGATTCGTCCTTTTTCTTTTCTCTTGCTTCTTCCGGTTTCTTTCTTTCTTTCATGTATTAAATACCTGTAAAATTGATAAGAAATACACGAAACTAGGGATACTTATTAGACGAAACCGTTACCAAAGATATGAGATAAACTAATTCATTTTACGTTGTCCGAGGTAATAAAAGCCTCTAAATTAAGGGGTAAATTTGGAAGAATTTATGCCCAATCAAACCCCCTAACTTAGAACTTTGATCGTCCCGAGAAATGTAAAAGAATCAAAACATTATCCAACTCTAAAATAGGATAGAATACCTCTTTTGTGGGAAAACAATTGCATTTAGAGTTTGCAACAAGCCTTTAAACCCCTATGTTACCCTAGTAGGACGAGTTGTGTCTCGTGAGGGTTTGCAGTGAATATACCCACAAAATTCGACTCAAAGAAAACTCAAAATACGCAAAAAATGTATAACTCAAACTTTCCCAGAAAATAGTCATCACCAATTCATGTTCAAGAGTCTCAAATCATTGTGTGTGTGTATGGAGCCAGAAATTTAACCACGAATTTCCACCGATTGACTATTACGTTACTTGTCCAAAAATTCGTTTTGATTTCAAAATCTCACAGGATGATCTCACAAACGAATCCCTCGGAAGGGTGGCTATTTTCTCTCGGTATGCGTGATATATAAGAGTAAACGCATTAGAACCAAGTTCATGCACATTAATAGAAAGACAGAATTTTATGGTAAATGGGTCTCATCATTGGATTACGGTTATGAGAAAATGGGAACATTGCCTCTAATTCATATCTTTAATCTCTTTTATTATCTTTTGGTGTTTTCGCTCTCCACGTGGTGACCAATTTTGCAAATTGGACTCTGTGTATTGCGTAAAATGGGAATGGTAGGGAAATCTGGAATTGGAAAATTTTCTTATGATGTCCATTTGTACTTTTTCGGGCTTCTTTTTCTATTTTTTTCTATTTTCCATGCTTTTCTTTTCTTGCTATTTTTGTTGAGCATATCTATTCTTTTCTTGCCCCTTTTTATGAACTTTCCGGTCTTAATTTTTGGGATTATTAACTTTCACAATTCCGGTCCAATTGGGATTTTCGGGTTGTCAAACGAAAGGAAAAAATTTATTCATCTCAATTTTGGTTTTCAAAAGGGATAATTTTTTGCTACTTTTTCTAGCCAATATTTTTGGGTGACAAATGAGGGCCTACTTCATTGTCCGAAATACTAATTGCATTACCATATGCGTCTCGAGATTAATTTAGTTTAGAGATCTATTTGCCACATTTTTCAAGGCAATATTACACACATTTTTCATAACCGATCAAAGTGAAAGAATTGAGATCCTCAACGACTTATTGGAACGCTGATAAGAACTTTGAGTTAACAATTAACTCAGATTGATTTATAAATTCACAATAATGAAAGGCTCGAATCTCATCGGGTTTGTTAATCTCCACATTTATTTGTTAAGTCGTCTACATTCGCTCAATTTCTATCTTTGGTCAATTTCGGCTTTGTGTATTATGTTTTTACAATTTGAGACTTTAAACCGAATTTTAATGATATTTTTGAAAATTTTGAATTCCAATTTTTATTTATTTTGAAGAAAAATATTTTTGGATTTTTCAAGATTTGTTGATTTTTGTGAAATTTCTGGGCAGGTTTGAAAATTTGTGAAGTTTTAGAAAGACGCACTTGTAATCCCCCCTAACTTAGACTTTTGCATTGTCCTCAAGCAAAAAGGACCAAAATCTAACTCAAAGAGAATTAAAAGTGCGAATAAATAAAATGAACAAATATGGAAAATGCAGAATTTTATATAATGGATCAGCATGTGTTACAAACGGAAAGGAAATCAAACAACCATGTGAAAATAGTCAACAATTAAACAACCACTATTCAGAAAAAACATCACTGGGGCGAGGGGTTGGAGCTTCCGAGCGCGCTGGGTCATACGGGTCATAGAAGAAGCTTGGAGGGGGTCGACCGAAGTTGAGTTTGTACATGTGAGTTTGGAGATGATGCATCATGCTCGTATCCCTTTGGTAGGTTGCTTGATCCCGTTGATATTACGCTTGGTCCCTATTGTATTATGTGAGGAATTCGTCAAATCGGGTTTCTACCCCTCGAAAGACGCCGATTAATTTCTGCATTGGCAGGTGAAAAATCAGAATCTTCATTACTGTCATAAGCTACGTCTCCCTTGCCCATCACAATGTCCTCCTCCTCTTAGGTATCACTAGGCTCTTGTGCCAATCAGTCTTGGATGCGAGCTTGTTACCTTTCACGTTTGGTCCGGGTGGTGGACACAAAAGGAGTTGGGAGGCGCGAGAAATCTTACGGGGGTTCAATTTTAGTGTCGGCTAACATGGATGTGATGAGCCAGGGAAAGGGGAGAAGGGTGATGCCCTTTTTATCCGTGGCGGCAAAGAATATGTCCTTATAAATGCAAGCATCTAGGCTAATAGGGGTGTTGTGGTCGAAGAGGTGGTAGACGAGGGTGGCTTGACGTGGGCGCATCGCCGAGTTATTGCCCATGGGGAGAATGTTGGCTCACACGATTTTGAAAGTGAGGCTCGATTTGTTGCTTAGATAGCCCACCGGGAAGGTTTTGGTATTCCAATTAGCATTGGGGTCGATGCGAGTCATGCACACATCTTTTTCAATCGGGGCAAGAGGGTTTGGGTAAATGTATTGCTGTGGGGTCGGGACGTCTTTGGCAGCCAACTTCTGGGGCAGAAGTTCCAAAAAGAGAAAGGGACGTGAATGCCGCCAATGTAAGCTTCAGCCACGTGGTGGCCGGTGCGAACAAGGGAGGCATAGAAGGTGCACACCGTTTTGGGCCCTACCAGGTTATGGGATTCGTTGAGGAAACGACACCAACCCCGAGCCATGAAAAGAGCGGTGACAGAATTAGGCATGTCATTCCAAATGACTTGGCGCTCTATTTGGAGTTTGTGAGGTTGGCCGAAGAAATGTTCACACCACCGTTGCTCTTGACGGGAGTGGTAGCCGCCGGCTCCGTCGTCGAGAATTTTGATGGAATCATATTTTTGGGGGAGGTGGTTGGTTGGCTATGGTTATGGGACTTGAGTAAGAGTGTTGGACATAATTAGTGAAAGAGAGGAGGAGAGTGAGTAGTGGTGGGGTAAATGGGGTGGGGAAGGTGGGGATTTTATAGGTGGTGATGGGAGAGGGTAGGGGAAGAGAGGAGGAGAGTGAGCCATGTGCTAGTTTCATCCTCGCTTTTGAAATCTTGGCATTCTCATACACATCTCTAACTCATTTAGTTGAAGCTTGCGCGCTTCACAGCTTTGTCCATATCGTAATTTAACCTCTTAATTGCCCAATATGCTTTGTGCTCCAACTCAATGGGAATATGGTAAGGTTTTCCATACACAAAGAGGAATGGGGACATTCCGAGTGGGTTCTTGTATGCGGTACGGTAGGCCCATAGTGAATCGTTCAATCAAAGGGACCAATCTTTCCAGTTGGGATTGACGGTCTTCTCTAGTATGTGCTTGATTTCACGATTAGCCAACTCAGCATGTCCATTCGTTTGCGAGTGATATGTCGTTCCAACCTTGTGAATGACACCATACTTTTTCATGAGTTTTTCAAACGGCTTGTTACAAAAGTGTGTGCCGTTATCACTAATTATCGCTTTAGGTGCACCGAAGCGAGAAAGTATGTGTTCGTGCATCACCACTTTATTGTCATTAATATTGGTAGCTATAGCTTCCACCCATTTAGAAACATAATCTACCACGACTAGGATGTATAAGTACCCAAAAGACAGGGGAAAAGGGCTCATGAAGTCAATACCCCAACAATCGAAAACCTCAATGATGAGAATCGGGGTTAATGGCATCATGTCTCATCTGGTAATTGCTCCCATTCGTTGACACTTATCGTAAGATTTGCAATAATTGTTGACATCCCAAAACATTATGTGCCAGTACAAACCACTTTGAAGAATTTTAGAGACTATCTTGTTCATGGAAAAGTGGCCTCCACATGCTTTCGAATGACAGAATTGGATGATTTTTGGGATTTAGTCATCCGGTACGCATCGTCGAATGATTTGGTCAGTGAAATATTTAAAAAGGAACGGATCATCATAAAAAAATATGCGCGAATAAGTGATGAACCTCTTCTTATCTTGCGGTGTCCAATCGGGGGGAACGGCTCCCGTGACAAGATAGTTCACTATATTCGCAAATTAGGTCAAAGAAGAGGTGGCAAAGAGTTGCTCATCTGAAAAATACTCGTCTATGGGTGTAGGATCACTAGGTACGTCGGACGAAAGCCGTGATAAGTGATCGGCAACGACGTTCTATACTCCTTTTTTATCTTTAGTGGAGAGATTAAATTCTTATAGGAGTAGGATCCACCTTATGAGGCGTGACTTTGTGTCTTTCTTTGCAAGTAGATATTTTAAAGCCGCGTGGTCGGTGAGACAAGTGATGGGGGAAACGATAAGATAGGATCGAAATTTGTCGAGAGCGAATAATACCACTAGTAATTCCTTCTCCGTGGTGGAGTAATTGAGTTGTGGTCCGGTAAGAGTCCGACTGGAGTAGTAGATGACATGAGACTTGTTGTCTTTTCTTTGGCCCAAAATAACCCCTATCGCATAATCGCTAGCATCACACATAAGCTCGAATGGTAAAAACCAATCCGTAGCTTGCATAATGGGAGCGGACACAAGCATGCTTTTCAATTTTTCACAAGCACTTTGGCATGCTTCCGTACGCTCAAATGGGGTGTCCTTCATAAGAAGGTTGCTTAAGGGTCTAGCGATGGCACTAAAGTCCTTAATGAACCTTCTATAAAACCCTTCGTGGCCTAAGAAAGAGCGCATGTCTTTCAGTGATTTAGGTGGGGGTAGGTCAGCTATGACATCTATTTTTGCTCGACGAACCTCAATGCCTTTTGATGACACGATGTGGCCAAGAACTATACCCTCAGTTACCATGAAATGACATTTTTCCCAATTCAGCACTAAGTTCTTTTCCACACATCGGGCTAGTACTTTCTCAAGATTGGCTAAACATAGGTCGATGGAGGTGCCAAAAACACTAAAGTCATCCATAAACACCTATAGCCCTCTCTCAACCATGTCACTGAATAATTTCAACATACACCTTTGAAAGGTCGCCGGTCCATTACACAAGCCAAATGGCATACGTTTGTAGGAAAACTTTCCAAAAGGGCAAGTGAAGGTTGTTTTCTCTTGATCAAGTACATCTACCTCAATTTGGTTATATCCTAAATAACCATCTAGGAAGCAATAATAAGGGTATCGTGCTACTCTTTCAAGCATATGATCGATAAATGGTAGGGGAAAATGGTCTTTCCTAGTTCCCTCATTGAGTTTCCGGTAATCAATGTAAACGCGCCACCCAGTGGTGGTACGTTGGGGAACTAACTCTCCCTTGGCATTTTCAATCACAGTCATGCCCGACTTCTTCGGGATGACTTGAATAGGGCTCACCCACTTGCTATCCGAGATTGGGTAGATAATCCCGGCATCAAACAACTTTATAATTTCATTCCGCACCACATATTTCATTATGGGGTTTAAACGTCTTTGCATTTCTCTCGAGGGCTTAACATCCTCTTCGAGTTGAATCTTATGGGTGAAAATTAGAGGGATTATCCCCTTTAGATCAACTATACACCAACCAAAAGCACCTTGGTGTTTCCTCAAAATCTTTAATAATTTACGCTCATGTTCTTCATCTAAGCTAGAGAAGACAATAACAGGAAATGTCTCACTTTCACCGAGGAAAGCATATCAGCCATTTTACTTCCTTCTTCGTCCTTCTTACCATAATGTAACCCTAATATTCTCAAAAATTGGGTATTATTTATATATATATATATATATATATATATATATATATATATATATATATATATTGTTGACTCGTAACACAAAAATTAGGTATTATAAATATCTCATTGGTGAGCTTCCTCGATAGCGAAGGGCCGCTTCGTAGCCCTAATGGTTACCTCCGTTCCCTTCATATTCGCTTTGGCGCATTGGTGATACGTCGAAGGGACTAGCCCTTAGTTATGCATCGACACTATTCCTATTTGTAGATGGTAGGAAGTTGCACTCTTTATTATGTGGAACTTCATATGGGAACTCATATTTCCCATCACAATCCCAACATTCACGTACCCAATGGACTTGGAAGACTGGTTGTCATATCTCGAAATCACCAAAGGCATGGGGACTAACCTTTCTTCCGGAATATTAGCTGCATGGAAAGAGTTTATTGGCATGATATTGATGGAAGCTCCCCCATCCATAAGAGTCCTTATAAAACTAACTCCGTTGACGCTGGCGGTCACATACAATGGCCTGTTATGAGGGAACTTTACGGCCCTATCTGCATCGCTGAAAGTTACTTCTGACAGGAACATCTTTATCAACATAGCCATTGGTCCCTTCTATCTGAGCGAAGGGACTGCGTTCTTCCTCGCAATGTCAAGGATTGCCTGGGTTATTTCTAATCTACTCTCCTTCGGTATCCCTACTTGGTCAAAGAACCAGGTGAACTTTGGGGATTTTGAAACTGCACAGTAATCTATGACTTAGTATGCTTCCTCCCCTTCAATGCTATATACATCCTCCACGTCTTTAGAGCTTGCTTCATCATAGGCTAATACTACATTAGCCATTCCCTTAGTACAATCTTCCAAAGCTTCTTCGAACTCCCCCTGCTTCGTCGTTATCTCTCTTTCATCTCTCTCTGCCTCCTTATCATAGGCTACCACCAGATTGGCCCCATGTGATGGAAGTGGATTGTTGCTAACGTTCTGTGGAGGGATTTGCAACGTCCATGCCTTCACATACTTGTCGATCATTCTTCTTAGCATGAAAAAACTCTCTGGTGGATGTTGGATCTTTCGATGAATCTGGAAATATTTGGGATCCGCCCTCGTTGCAGCATCAGGTTCCCCAACGGGAATGCCCTTTGGTTCGTAGACCGTTCCTCCTCTGACCATTGCGTTATCACAGTTGACATCCTCCTCCACTGTACAGAGCAATGGTGGTGGGTCCTCACTGTCTCTTCCAAACTTCCTTTTGTTGTCCTTCTTTGGCACCTTTCCCCCATCTGCTCCCTCGATGTACCCTACCCGTGGGGGCTGAGACCTCTCCCTACAGGTTTTATCGGCTGCCTAAACATCATGGGTACCACCATCGGGTTTGGTCACACCACCGGGTTTGGTCACACCACCAATGAGATATTTCTTGTTGCCTTTAGGAACGTCGAAAAAGTCCCCTCGCACGTCTCATTAATAAGATGGCCGATGTACTTAGGAAGTAGCCCCCCCGTGCAGATCTGTAATAACTTGGACTCTTTAGCCTCCTCCCTCACATTGAGGGACCTTTCTCTGAACCTTCAAACGTAAGCCACCACTTCTTTCCCGGGTCGTTGCTTCTCCTTACCTAGTTGGATCAAAGTAAACTCATCTTCCACCAGAAAGAACTTCTGGATAAAAAAAACGTGCATCTCCTCCCATGTCGAAACACTCTTGGGAGCTAAGTGAGAATACCAAGTGTATGCCTTATCGGTTAAAAATTTAGAAATTTTCCTCAACCTGAGTTTCTTGTTATTGCAATGCGCCCCAAGTGTTCAACGAAGCGTTTGATATGTTCCTTCGAGTTTCCACCCTTTCCTGTGTATTTTTCAAAAATAGGAGGAATATAATCTTTTGGGTAGTGCT
Source organism: Sambucus nigra (assembly GCA_949130495.1). Lineage (NCBI taxonomy): Eukaryota > Viridiplantae > Streptophyta > Magnoliopsida > Dipsacales > Adoxaceae > Sambucus > Sambucus nigra. Next base: position 539,477,520 of record OX422214.1, on the reverse strand, counting down.
CATCATTATATTCCTGGGGGTAAGGCGTCTGAAAATCGTCATAGGCTGAAGCTACCTCGCCCGGAGATTACGAGGAGGCTTGCATGAACTTCAGCATCTCTTTCTGCATCTCCTTCCTCTTCTCTTCCATGGGCGGCGCCATTGAAGCAAAAACCAATGGGACTATAGGCTACGTGCCCATTGCAGCTGGAGAAATTATCACAGTTGGAGCCGTTGATGCTCCTAGGGTTCCCGCTATTGGATTTACAACAGAGGGTATACTTGCTGGGACTGTTCCCGTTATGACTGCACATGGTGGGGCCATTGGGGCTGCCCCTGGTGGTACGAAGGAATTGGCTTCAAATCCTCCCAACACCGTTGAAGCTACAGAAGTTTGCAAAAACATGTAAAATTTATTCATAAGGAGTTCCACTTGAGTTGGTCCCAACTCGGTGCTCATTGAATCCTGTGTCGCTCCTGGGACACCTGTTGCCGCCTGAACTGGAGGTACCTCTACCCAAGGAACCCCATCCCTTGAAACCTCCAGCTCTCTCACCGCCTGTTCTTCATTATGTTGAATGTCATCAAAGTTAAGCCTTCGATTAACGTTTTCTTGCGCCATACTCCTTGATTAGAAGAATGCCTCCCCAGTAGAGTCGCCAAATGTAAGAGGGTACTTTAAATTAGATGGACGCATAACCCCTTTTGAGTATGATAATGATAAGTTAAGTAGCAACACTATTGATTAACCACCGGACATACAAACACGACTCAATGAAGATAACTCGGTATAAACTCATAAATCTCTCGTGCATAACTCAGAAGGTAGTAGTGAACTTAGACGCGAATATGCTTAGAGAGAGAGAGAAAATGAGCACCCTAGATACACCTTGGTAGGTAGCAAAACACCCCCACCACCCTCAATGATCTCTGTCAAATATTAAAGCTTCGTAATAAATGACAATGGTGGGTGAGTAGACTCTCTGGTTCGTAATAAATCTCTCTAGTAATAACTTTTGAACTCTTAATAATAACCTGATCCCTCCTCAGCGGTGGTTGGGGTCCTTAAATAGCCCCCCCTCCCCACTACCCCCGAGGCAACTGAGTCATTAATGCTTGTGAAAGACATCCCTCATAATTTATGTAGCAAACATTAAATACCTGGTGCACTTGTTATATCCACGTCATAAACATTAAATGACAAGACATGCCTTTTGCCTAACCACTGTGTGTCATGGGGCTGCCGTCACAGAGGTAGCTCACCAACTGTCTGACAGCCCCAAATACCACGGTGGTTTACTCAAGTGTAGGTATGACATTACCTAGCTGGTTAGTGACATTAGATAAAGTGAATATGACATTAAGTAGATGGTTGTTTGTCTCATAACCCAACTCCCGATGGAACTCAAGGTTGCTCTCCCCTAAGATTCCACGGTTAGGGTCCTTCGGTATTTTACCAGGTGTATCTAAGATGCTCAGGACAAGCCCTAACGATGCCTGACTTCTTAATCCTCGAAACCAAGTCCCTCCAAAGTTCCCACGACGAGGTCGTTCGATAGAGCAAGAAAGCTCTCCCAGGCCCTGCCGAGCCTAGTCTCTCACGAGTATCGTTCGACCTCACACAAAATCATTATTCTCGTTACATCATTACAATCATTATAGCTCATAGTCAATATAAACAAAAGATACAACAAGACTAAATTAACAGGACTAAAGGACGAGCTCTCTCGGTCAGCTTCTTCACTGGAAGGTCCCTCAGGACTGCCACGCTGAGTTGCCACGCTGAGCTGCCTTAATCCCAAACACTTTTCTAAATGGGGGGATTATCTCTGATTTGAGGATTATCTTCAAGCCCCCTCTACAACAATTATAATCTTTAATTAATTCCATCCACCGCCTCTGCCTCAAATTTAACTCCTTATGAGTATCTAAATATTTAAGACTTTGATGGTCAGTAAAAAATTCACATACTTTACCATATAGATAATGATACCAAAATTTCAAAGCAAACACAACAGCCACAAGTTCCAAATCATGTGTAGGATAATTACGTTCATGTGTATGCAACTGCCTAAAAGCATAAATAATAACCTTACCATGCTACCTAAAAGCACAACCTAACCCCAGATGTGAAGCATAGGTATAAATAATAAAACCATCTCCACCATGTTGAATAGTAAGAATAGGTGTGGTTATCAATCTCTTTTTCAGTTCTTTAAAACTATTTTCACAATCAGAATTCCATTCAAACTTGACATCCTTTCGAGTTAATTTAGTCATGGACAAGGCAATCGAAGAAAATCCTTTAATAAACCTCCTATAATATATAACCAAACCCAGAAAACTCCTCACCTCAGTCACATTATTGGGCCTCTCCCATGTTACAATAGCTTCTACCTTTTTAGGATCAACACATTCAAAATAGTTTTGAGTTGATTTTCATGTTCAACCATATCACGTGAGTAAATCAGAATATCATTAAAAAAAACTATCACAAATGAATCAACAAAAGGACGTAATGCCCAATTCATAAGATCCATAAATACAGCTGGAGCATTAGTCACCCCTAAAGGCATCACCAAAACTCAAAATGTCCATACCAAGTACGTAAAGAAATTTTAGAAATATCATTCTCCTTGACCCTCAACTGATGATAACCCGACCGCAAGTTTATTTGTTTAAAACACTTTAAAACCCTGCAACTAATCGAATAAATCATCTATACGAGGTAAAGGATACTTGTTCCTAATTGAGCTTTACTCAGTTGCCCATAATCAATACACAAACACATAGTACCATATTTAATTTCACAAATAAAACTGGTTCACCCCATGGGGATACACTAGGCTATATGAACCTCCTATCAAGTAAATCATGCAACTGAACCTTGATTTATTTAACTCAATAGGTGTCATTCTAGGTGTCATGCAACTGAACCTTGATTTCTTTAACTCAATAGGTGTCATGCAACTGAACCGTAATTTAGCAGAAATAATGCAACTAGGAACAAATTTCCTTTCCCCCCTTACAAATTTAAATTCAAACTTGCCAGACATTTTAAAAACAACTTCTTTACGAAAACAATCTATAGATGCGTGATATTTAGATAACCAATCCATTTCCAAAATTATGTCAACAATCATATATATTCAATAGAAGTAAGTCTATAATTGTATCTCTAACCCCCACAGTAAAAACATAATCACGAAAAACATATTTAACTACAATCATATCCCCCATAGGCATGGAAATACCCAACCCCACATCTAAACGAGTACATGGTCTATTCAGATATATAGAAAATACATAAGACACAAAAGAATGTGTGTAATTGGGATCAATCAAAACATAAGCACTTCTATTAGTAATAGAATGTGTACTCGTGACAACATGTAGAGTAACCTGAGCTTCTTTCATCGTAAAGACTCATCCACCTGGCCTGGAACAAATAACTTGTCCCATGCCCCAGATTTCATATATTATAATCGAGTTATAATAACCAACACAATTATAATACTAAACTATTGGTTAGTACATAAATAATTCATCAATATCATATCGAACCAACAACTGCCATCTAATCGTCACACGTGTCTAGAATTAATAACCTAGACACTCTGATACCAATAATTGTCACACCCCAAACCCAAATCCATTCAAATCATTTCATTTATATTATAATTAAATCATAATCTTTAGTCTATTCGAAATGTAATTCATTTGTCAATATTTTTTTTCATGTATAATAAACATAATCATGTTCTTTGTACTATAACGCAATTAACATCAGAGTCATAATTAAACGGACATGCTATACTATGATGGACTATGATTAAATATTACAATCATCAAATCAGCCCATGCTAACTCAATATATAAGATGTGTGAGTGTAGTAAAACCTCAGTGTGGCAATGATTAAATCCCCACATCTAATGCCCAGATCTTTCTAACGGTGCAACTCTCAAATCACCGATCATATGATATCCTACTTGGCTGTGTAAAAACCTGAAAATGTTAAAATATAACCCGTAAGCATTAAGCTTAGTGACGTATTACTTCCCTAAAATGAAATAACAGTTCTTTATCAAATCTGTTGAAATAAAATCCAAATAATCCTGGCCTGCTATGAAATAGCAATTCTATATCAAATCTCCAGATATAAAACCCAAACAATCGTTCCCTATAATGAAATGATAATTATATATCAAATCTGTGGATATATAATCCAAATAGTCCTGCCATGCTATGAAATAATAGTATTATATCAAATTTGTGAACATGAAATTCAAACAATCCTGCCTTGCTATGAAATAACAGTTTTATATCAAATCTGTGCTTATGAAATCCAAACAATCCTGCCCTGCTATGAAATAACAATTTTATATCAAATTCGTGGATATGAAATCCAAACAATCCTGACCGTTGGCAATAACAAATCCTGGAACATAAGTTGCAACAAATCCTTATCATAAGATAAATCAAATCATTGGATCTTTGTCCAATTCCAATCCTGGATCATGAGACCCAAATAAATCTTGGATATTTTAATATCCAAACAAATCCTTAATACCGAAGTATTCAAACCAATCCTGGATCATAAGACCCAAACAAATCCTGGATATTTTAATATCTAAAAAAATCCTGAATACCGAAGTATTCAAACCAATCCTGGATCATAAGACCCAAACAAATCTGGAATACCGAAGTATTCAAACTAATCCTGGATCATAATACCCAAATAAATCCTGGATATTTTAATATCCAAACAAATCCTGAATACCGAAGTATTCAAACCAATCCTGGATCATAAGACCCAAACAAATCCTGGATATTTTAATATCCAAACAAATCCTGAATACCAAAATATTTAAATAAATCTACACTGAGAGCTATATTCATATTTATATATGAAATAAATCATAAGTACACTCACCTTGGCAACTCATCAGGATTTTCCTTTTCCTTTGTCCAACACTTGTTCAATCGGTTCTTCTTCCTTTCCTATCATTCTTACATTATTAGTATCATCATAAGAATGTCAAAAATCCAAGGAATATCTCAAACATAACTTAATTTATAAGCATCATATGATTCTATTTAAATCATTTATCACAAGTGAAGTTCCATCCAAATTCATGTTAATTTATTTGACATATCCAAATCATAGACCAACATACATTCATTTCTTATTGGTAATTAAATACCTATCACATTACGATTCTAATACAAAAGACGGCACACTATTTCAAGTTTTTTAGAGAAAAATATGCCCATTTCTTTATCACATAGGAAATCTTCCCTATAGGCTCATCAATTGTTCAGTCAACTTTTAGGAATTTTCATAATTTCGCTACATTATAACTTTCTATGATATTCAACCCAATATCAATAAACATATTGACTAATACAAAATTAAAGTTTCATAATGTTTAGAGTTCATTTACTATGTCAAGCAAAACATCGAACACGTGGTGTGCATACTTACACTTTTAGGGCATATTTTATACCTGAATTCAAACTATCACCAAAGATTCATTTCTTGGTATTTTCACATAATTTTTGGATATGTTACACATATATGAGTTTATTGTAATTTTCAATTGGAATTATTCAATTCCAATAAATATACAAAAAGATATAGAAATTTGAATACACAAGGTTTCCAATCGAAGCAATATATATGATTTACACGTTCAACTTTGCTTAAACTCGCATCTATGCATATGTATACCTCAAGACATGGAAGTTTAGTAAACAAATGATAATTTCAATCATTCCAATCAATAATACCAAAAATATAACAAGATTTATGAGTAGAATTACCTTAGGGACTTTTACGTAATTTCCTATGAATTTTTCTCTAACTTCTCCTCACCCTTTCTTCGTAAACTTCCCGGTTCTCTCTCCATAGGATAAAACTCTTCCATGGCTGAAATATGCTGAAGGAGGATCTAATTTCAAGGGTTATAAGTCGGAATAAGGGCACCCCTTTGGTCCAATCAAAATATAACATCTGGTGCCATTTAAGACAAAATAACATTTAAGGCTAAATGATTACTTTACCCCCTGTTGGTAAAAATACGATATCTTCTCACTAGAATGTCCGTTTGATGCACCATTTGTTGTGTTAAAAATCTAAATCACATATCTAAAATTATTGAGTCTTCACCTCAAGTCAGTTGTTATGTTATAAAGGTCAGAACTAGTCTTCAACATGAACATTCCTATTGAAAACTTCAAAATTTTATGTTTTTAACTAATTCGATAATTCATGATTTATGAAGGTAGAATTAGACTAAATATAATAACTTAACATTAAATATATTAATAACACATTACCCATATCACATAATCTAAACATGATTCAATTATAATTAATCGTAATTATATTCGTGTTGTCACAAGAAGAATGTTCAATTCTCTTATAATGTGATCATGGGCAGGGTAGGATTGAAGAAATTTAAAGTTGTTCCTTCTAAAGTCAATCAATGCTTGAAGTTCCCGACCAACTTTGGAGTAGGTGTTGTAAAGGACGATCAAAAGGTATCCAGGGAATGTTATTACTCCTTTTACGAGCAAGAATATCTTGAAGAACTTAAGAAGAAGACCACTACTTACCAATTGGATATTATAGAGCCCAATAGTGAATCTGAGGTTGTGGAAGCTACTGAGAGAATCATATTAGATGAAGACAAGCCAAAAAGGACTACACAAATAGGTTCAACACTGGATCCTGTTCTTAAATAGGAACTAGTTATGTTCCTAAGGCAGAGAAATAATGTGTTATCTTGGAGCTATGAGGATATGCCTGGGATTGACCCCAACTTCCTTTGTCATGAGCTTAATGTCAACAAAGATTCTAAGCCGATCAAACAGAGACGTAGAGTGTTCAGTCTTGAGAAGAATCAAGCTATCTAGGAGGAGTTAGAGAAGCTTCAAAAATCTTATTTCAAAGAAGATGTGAAGTATCCAGAGTGGTTGGCTAATGTCGTTATGGTAAAAAAGAAGAATAATAAGTGGAGAATGTGTGTAGATTTCACAGTCCTGAGTAAAGCTTGACCAAATGATCATTTTCCTTTGCCCAAGATTGATCATCTGGTGGATGCTACATTGGGCACAAGTTGTTAATCTTTATGGATGCCTATTCTGGTTATAACCAGATCAAAATAAAGCTTGAAGATAGGGAAATGACATCTTTCATTACTCCCCGAGGAACTTATTGTTATAATATGATGCCTTTTGGTCTTAAAAATTCAAGTACAACATATCAGAGGTTAGTGAACAAAGTCTTGGAAGATCAAATAAGCAAAAATATGGAGGTATATATGGATGATATGCTGACGAAGAGAAAGAAAGTTTCCGATCACATTACTGACCTAAGACAAACTTTTGAGAAGTTAGAAAAGCATCAAATGAAGCTCAATCCGACCAAATGCGTGTTTGGAATGCAAAAAGGGATGTTCCTCGGCTACATAGTCAATCAGAGGGGAACTGAGGCTAATCAAGATAAAATAAAAGCTTTAATTGAAATGCATTCATCGACTAGAAAGAAGGAAGTTCAAAAGCTCACTAGGCGAGTAGCTGCTTTGAACATACTTATGTCCCGAGTAACAGACATATGTCTTCCATTCTTCAAGGTGCTGAAGAAGACCTTTCAATGGAATGAAGAGTGCGAGAATGATTTTCAAGAGTTGAAGAAGTATTTAGGATCACCCCGTTGCTCTCCTGACTAGTTTTGGGGGAGAAATTATATTTGTACTTAGCTGTCTTTGAGTAGGCTATGAGATCGACTTTAATACGAAAAGATAATGGAGTTCAAAAGCCAGTGTACTACGATAGTAAGGCCTTCCGAGGAGATGAAATTAGATATCCACGCTTAGAGAAATAATCCTTGGCACTTATTAAGGTGTCCAAGCATATGAAACCTTATTTCCAAGCACATACCATAATTGTGTATACTGACATGCCACTTTGGCAAGCCCTCCACAAACCTGAGAAGTTGGGAAGAATAATGTATTGGGTAGTAAAGCTAAGAGAATATGATATTATATATGATCTGAGGTCCTCATTAAAGGGCTAAGCTATAACTAATTTTATTACAAAATTTACTTAGAAAGACTTGAACTTAAGGCAAAGGAGGTGGATGGAACTTATAAAAGATTATGAATACACAATACATGACTACTGGGGTAAGTCTAATGTTGTTGCAAATGCTTTGAGTAGAAAGTCTTTAGGTAGGGTATCTCATGTTTATTGTATTCAGTTGACCTTTTGTGAGAGTTAACTTTGATGGGGGTGGAATTAGCTATAGTTGATTCTTATAGAATAGTAACATATTTAAATGTTAGACATATGTTGATAGATTAGATTCGATAATCACGGCCAAAAGGTACAGAATTGAAGAAAGTTAGATACGGTATGGAAAAGGGTAAAGAAAATTAATTTTCTATTAGTGATGATGACATTGTTATGTATGATAACCGTTTGTATGTACCTATGTGTTTAATTTAAGGAGAATAATTTTAGAGGAATCCCATTGTTCTTTATATGCTATGCATCCTGATAGCATGAAAATTTACAGACATTTGAAACAATATTATTGGTGGACGGGAATGAAATACGACATTGCAGATTTTGTTACTAGATGTCTAGTTTTCTAACAAGTATAGACAAAGAATCATAAGCCTAGTGGTTTATTACAGTCCTTACTTATTCGTGAGAGGAGATGGAAATATGTTACCACGGATTTTATTATAGGTTTACCAAAATCATTGAGAATGGTAAAAAATAGCTATAAGCTTTTATACCAATTTGTAAATGTGCGAAAATAATCACAGGGTGGTAATAAACTAAACTTGCAACACCAATTGTAAATGTGAAAGCCATTTTTTTTTAAAAAATTATCTTTTTATTATAACCATGCATCTATTGTGATAAAACATATAAATTAAACAAAGCAATCAATTAAGGCAAAGTTTAAGGAAAAATCCCCTCAGGGAAATACCTTTAATTCCATTAATAATTTGCAAATCGAAACCTAAAAACTTACAAGTGAAATTGATGTCTCTAATCGCAATTGGTTAGTGCCGCTGGCGCGAACCTACATCATTTATTGAATGTGGACCTGCGCCAGCGGCACTAACCACATCGATTTTTTTTCTAAAAAAAATTGTACAAGTTTTTAAAAACTATTTTATAAAAAAAAACATTCTTACATTGTTTTCTATTAATATATATAGAAAAACTTGGATAATAGTTGTTTTTTAAAATAAAATTATAAAGAAAACAATTTCTTAACAGTTAAAATAGTCTGTTAGATAAAAAAAATAACATGGTTTTTTAAAAAAAAGCTTTTTTATAAAACAAAACAGTTTTTAAAAAAGGTCTTTTATAAAAAAACACATTTTTTAAATAATTATAACACTTTATTTTTGTAAAAATAATTTATTTTTTATATAATATTTTTTTTAGGTTTTAAAAACAGCTAAACAATTTAATGTTCTTGAGATTGCCACATCAACTCACTTAACTATAAACCATTAATGTTCTTGAGGTTGCCATGTCAGCGGATTGAAAATGGCGGTGTAATTTGCCGGTAGCAAAAGATTTTCTCTATTTATCTAATCCCAATTTTTCAACGGATTTACACAATCTCTTAAAAAATTACTATGTATCCAAAATCCTTGCTCAACCCACAATCCAATATTTTTTTATCAACTTTTGGGTCCACTTAAAAGTTTATTATTTTATGTTTTTGATGTAGTTGTAAGAGATTATGAAAAATAGTAGATATATTTAAGTTATTTAGAGATAAGAGAACCAAATTTGGAAAAATGCAAACTTAAATGCTTTAAGTTATCAATTCCAAGTGAGTTGAAAACTTTTTCATATCAAATAAATTAATCCAAATGTCAAACATGGGAAAAGTATATATTTTCTATTAATCCAATGACTAATACCTTTTTTAATAATCCATTAAAATCTAAAATGATGCGTTTGCACAGATCAAATTTACTGATAGAATCAAAATTTATAAGTTTACTAAGGGGTGATCACAATCCAAAATATCTCACATAAGAAGATTCCTCGGGAACTTGCTCTCAGATATATTAATATAATGATTTCCCAACATACATGGCTTATTGACCTAACAAAGTGAATCACAGTCATCAGCAAATGAGAACAACAACTATATGAATATTTCGATCCTCATATCCATCGGGATTAAGATTTTATGCACCATTTGCAAGCTGCGAGATTGTGGAAATCTAATCTAATCTAATCTAATCTAATCAACAGATAGACTCGAATATCACATTTGGTCCCCTTCAATACATTCCTAATGTACGAGTAAAAAATTTCTTTGAATATTATACAAGTTACCAAATCATCAGACGGTACCCCATGGACAAGATAAACTACTAGAAATACAGCTGCAAGATATCTATTGCACCATATAATATGGCACCTGCAGAATTAAAAGAGCTAAAAATACAACTGCAAGATTTATTAGATCGTGATTTTATACGGCTTAGTGTATCACTACGGGAAGCCTCAGTATTATTTATGAAGAAGAAAGATGGAACCATGAGGTTGTGCATTGATTATCATCAGTTGAACAAGGTGTCGATCCGTAACAAATACCCACTACCCTGCATTGATGACTTATTTGATCAATTGCAGGTAGGTATCATATTTTTAAGATCGATCTCATATCTGAATACCATCAGTTGAAAGTAAAAGACTATGACAATTCTAAAACTGCTTTTCGTTCCAGGCATGGTCATTATGAATTTCTTTGTCATGCAATTTTGGTTAACAAATGCACTAGTCGTATTCATGGACTTGATGAACTTCCTATTTCACCCATACATGGATTCTTTCGTTATTGTCTTCCTTAATGATATTTTGATATATTCTCATAGTAGGAAGGAACACGAACACCATTTGTGTGTTATTTTACAGACCTTGCGAGAGAAGCAGTTGTATGCTAAACTTACTAAATGTGAATTTTGGCTAAATAGGGTAGTATTTTTTGGGCATGTTATTTCTACTTATGGTATTTGTGTTGATCCTAAGAAGGTGGAAGCAGTAATGAAATGGGAAAGGCTACTTAGTGTGATAAAGGTACATAGCTTTTCAGGATTAACTGGATATTATAAAAGATTTAAACCCGGGTTTTATTCTATTTCATTGCCACTGACTAAGCTTAATATAAAGGAGAATAAGTTTGTGTGGAATGATTGTTGATGTAAAAAATTAGATCGCTCTAATTATTTAATCACAGATAAATAAAATGAGACAAAGATTTTTAAAGTGGTTCAGCCTTGTATGAATGGCCTATGTCCACTGTTATGTTATTGCTGAGTGTTTGGGAATTCTCGATTACAAGTTCAACCAAGAAATTTCGGTCCCTTTGAATGAGGGTGATACAAGGTATTTATAGCCCTTAGGCTGTACATGAAAGGGTTGATACATTAAATGATATACATATGAAAGGGTAATACATTTAATACAGCGTGTGCGTCAAGATGATAAACATTCAATGAATAGTTGAACTGTTGATTATCTGGCAATTAATGCTACGTCCGAGATGCATCTCGGATCGCCTTAGTTGCTCGTTGCTCAGGAGTTCCTCGGAGCGCTGGAGTACCTCGGAGTGTTAAAGTTCCTCGGTGTATCCTCGTTGCTTGGAGAGAACATGAGTTGGTCGGGGAAATGACCTTCCTCGTTGCTATTATGTCACGTGTCTTCGTATTATTCGTCCATATCAGCATACTAATTTTGGTATCAACAGAAGCCCCCAATGCTTCATGCTTGATGGTTTACTTGAAGGGATGGAGTATTTTATTTTGCAGTGTTGCTCGGTGCTCGTGAAATTCTTGATCTACCTTCTTGATTTGTTCAACATAAAGTGCATTATCTCCTGGATGACATATGGTGCCGCTTGTAGCTTATCATAATCTTCAAGTATGTTGATTGGTTTGCTAGCCGACCTACTGCCTCTTGCGAGCTAATGGTGGACTTCAAAACATTTTCATACAACTTCTTCTTCAATGTTAGTCGAGACAGTAGTAGCAAAAGATCTCAGTGTTGTAGATGCTGATTTTGACTTCTACCTCTGCTCGGGAACGAGCAAGAGGTTCTCGGGGACGAGCAAGAGCTGCTCGGGATACTGTCAAAGAACAGAGAACTCAATCTGCTTTGGAGAATCAAGCCTTCCAACTAATGGCAAAGAACCAGGCCTTGGCTGAGATGTCCGAAAAGATCATGAGTCTTGAAGAGCAACTTCCTGTTCTGGAACGAGCAAGGGCTTCTCGGGGACGAGCAAGAGCTGCTCGGATAGACCATCTGTGATGAATATCAGAATGCTGAAAGATCTTAATTTCATAAACTCCCCTTATGCTTTGGATGATCCTCCTGATGGCGAGGAACCTGTTTCAAAAGCAGAGGGAGAGAAACCAATAGAGTAGGAATCTCAATATAATAGTTAGTACACAATTTAATGTAATAAATTTGCGTAATTCATTTTGAATTCAGTGAAAGAATTTCATTTTTGTTCGCAAATTTGTATTTGCTATTGTCTTGTAAATATCAAACACTTTCTTATTTGTGCTTGCATAACAATATTGTATGGTTCTTCGACCAAAAAAGTTACAAGTATCAATGTTGCTCGATCACTTAATAATAAAGTAATGAGTATAAAAATGTTGAAATTTTTTCCAACCAACCAAGGTTGTTAAAATGTGCTTGTCGACCAACTACAGTTGGTGGGTTTTTATCCCCGACCACCCATGGTTCAGTTTGGAATATTTTGTTCTTTGAGGAACTTTGGGTTCTTTCAAACTATCTGGTTCTTTCGAACTATCAGGTTCTTTCGAACTATCAGGCTCTTTCGAACTATCATGTCCACAAGCTATCTTACCAACCGAAGTTGATCACGCAAGTGTACGCCTCCTAACCAAAGGAGTATATTTTGTTCTCGTCCTTTTACCAACCGAAGTTGATTGTGGCTTCGAACTATAGGGTTCTTTAGAACTATAAGGTTCTTTCGAACTATCAGGTTCTTTCGAACTATAAGGTTCTTTCGAACTATCAGGTTCTTTCGAACTGTAAGGTTCTTTCGAACTATCAGGTTCTTTCGAACTATAAGGTTCTTTCGAACTATCAGTTTCTTTCGAACTATCAGGTTCTTTCGAACTATCAGGTTCTTTCGAACTATCATGTCCACAAGCTATCTTACCAACCGAAGTTGATCACGCAAGTGTACGCCTCATAACCAAAGGAGTATATTTTGTTCGTCACTTCAGTCTGTCCATTGCTTTGTTGAGATCGGTGAAATCAACACTCATTCTCCATTTATTGTTTTTCTTCTGCCCGACGAGGAGATCTAGATCTCTCTCTTGCTCGGTCTTCATTTTCTCTTTCATTTCTGCGATCAACATACTTTGACAACTTTCCTTGTCTGATGAGCGTTTAAATCTCGTTCTTGGAATGCTTGTCAATGCCATTACCCTTATGCTCTTTATTGTCTACTTCCACCTTGGTTTCTTTATCCATATTCTTCTTCGCAGCCATAGCCTCCTCGATATTCATGATTTTGGCCGCTTTTGCCATTAAATCCGACATAGTCGTAGGTGGATCTTTGGCCAAAATGTAATACAACTTATTAGGCAACAACCCACTCATCAAGGCAGTGATTGCTGTCTTTTCTTCATAATCTATGACTTCCAGCTTCTCGTTATTGAAATGAGTTATGTAATCTCTAGTACTCTCACCAGGTTTTTGTCTAACACTTAACAAGTGTGCTACTCATTTTACTGGCTTTGCTCCAAAACAGAAATTGCCAATGAACAACTCGGCCAACTGAAAGAAAGTTGAAATCTTACCCCGAGGAAGATTGTTGTACCATATCTGGGCAGATCCAGTAAGGGTTCCAGAGAATGCTCTGCATCTCATCTCGTCGAGGACAGCATAGATGTCGGCAGCAGCTTGATATTGTTCTATGTGAAGAACAGGATCTGTCTTTCCATCATATTTGGGAGTCACCACAGGGGCTTTAAACTTTGACGGGGTAGGAAAATTAACAATATCCTGGACAAAAGGTGTTCCTCGAACAAAGGTTCGTTGTAGAGGGTTCTTGGCCTTAGCCATTTTTCCCAATCTATCCTCCAACCGCTGAATGGAACCTTTCCAAGCATCATTTCCCTCCTCGGGCCTATTAGTTCGAGCAATTGATTGTTCTGAAGTAGCTTCCTGAGATCTATCTTGACGAGCAACTGGTCGTGATTGTGCTGATCCTTCTCTTAGATTTGATGGTTGTCGAAAACTCCTCGACACGGCTTTAGGTGGACTCTTATTCCTCCTAAGGCCTAATCGACTGAAAGGAGACACCCTGCTCAGTCTTTCCATGGCACTGGTCCTCTCTGGAGAGAGAGTAATACGTTGCTCAGTATCTGTGGCCCTTATCGATGAAGTTTGCCCAGGTTGATAAGAGAAATCATCAGATTCCTCATTACGATGCATCTCTGTACGCCTGGATCGTGAAGACGATGCACGGGTATTTCTTTGGATATTTCGTGATCCAGGATGGGTTGGTGTACCGCCATGGAGAGTTTGGATGAGTTGCCGCATTGTCTCTTGCATGGCGGTTTGTCCTTGAGCCAGATTCGTCATAATTCCAGCCAGATCTGGAGGTGCAGAAGGATTTGGAGACTTTCAAGAATTTCCAGCGTTTCGATTGCTGGATTCCGGATTATCTGCCATTGATGATGAATGATTTTTGGTGAAAAACGATAACAACAGTCGTTTCCCACAGACGGCGCCAATCTGTTGATGTAAAAAATTAGATCGCTTTAATTATTTAATCACAGATAAATAAAATGAGACAAAGATTTTTAAAGTGGTTTTGCCTTATATGAATGGCCTACGTCCACTGTTATGTTATTGCTGAGTGTTTGGGAATTCTCGATTACAAGTTCAACCAAGAAATTCCGGTCCCTTTGAATGAGGGTGATACAAGGTATTTATAGCCCTTAGGCTGTACATGAAAGGGTTGATACATTAAATGATATACATATGAAAGGGTAATACATTTAATGCAGCGTGTGCGTCAAGATGATAAACATTCAATGAATAGTTGAACTGTTGATTATCTGGAAATTAATGCTACGTCCGAGATGCAGCTCGGACCGCCTTAGTTGCTCGTTGCTCAGGAGTTCCTTGGAGCGCTGGAGTACCTCGGAGTGTTAAAGTTCCTCGGTGTATCCTCGTTGCTCGGAGAGAACATGAGTTGGTCGGGGAAATGAACTTCCTCGTTGCTATTGTGTCACGTGTCTTCGTATTATTCGTCCATATCAGCATACTAATTTTGGTATCAACAATGATGATTGTGAGAAAATCTTTAAAAATTTAAAGGGTAAGTCAACATCATCTCCAGTATTAACAATTCCAATAAGTACAAAAGGCTTAGTCATTTATAATGATGCTTCGTATCAAGTATTTAGTTGTGTATTATTTCAGTATGGAAAGGTAATTGCCTTTTCTTTTCGACACTTAAAGGCACATGAATGCAGCTGCCCTACACATGATCTTGAGTTAACCGTAGTAGCTTTTGCATTGAAGATTTGGAGGCATTATTTATATGGTGTTAGCTACGAAATTTTTACTGACCATTAAAGTTTAAAATACTTGTTTACTTAGAAAGACTTGAACTTAAGGCAATGGAGGTGGATGGAACTTATAAAAGATTATGAATACATAATACATCACTACCGGGGTAAGGCTAATGTTGTATCTCATGTTTATTGTATTCAGTTGACCTTTTGTGAGAGTTAACTTTGATGGGGGTGGAATTAGCTATAGTTGATTCTTGTAGAATAGTAGCATATTTAAATGTTAGACATATGTTGATAGACTAGATTCGATAATCATAGCCAAAATGTACATAATTAAAGAAAGTTAGAGACGGTATGGAAAAGGGTAAAGCAAATAAATTTTCCATTAGTGATGATGACATTGTTATGTATGATAACCGTTTGTATGTATTTATGTGTTTTATTTAAGGAGAATAATTTTAGAGGAATCCCATTGTTCTTTATATGCTATGCATCCTGATAGCATGAAAATTTACAGACATTTGAAACAATGTTATTGGTGGACGGGAATGAAACACGACATTGCAGATTTTGTTACTAGATATCTAGTTTGCTAACAAGTACAGAAAAAGCATCATAAGCCTAGTGGTTTATTACAATCCTTACTTATTCCTGAGAGGAGATGGATATATGTTACCACGGATTTTGTTATAGGTTTACCAAAATCATTGAGAATGGTAAAAAATAGCTAAAAGCTCTGATACCAATTTGTAAATGTGCGAAAATAATCACAGGGTGGCAATAAACTAAACTTGCAACACCAATTGTAAATGTGAAAGCCAATTTTATTTTTAAAAATTATCTTTTTATTATAACCATGCATCTATTGGGATAAAATAGATAAATTAAACAAAGCATCAATTAAGGCAAAGTTTAAGGAAAAATCCCCTCAGGGAAATGCCTTTTATTCCACTAATAATTTGCAAATCGAAACCTAAAAACTTACAAGTGAAACATGACAATAATTCTCATAAGAACTACAATGACCGCAGTCGACAATAATGATTCCCTCAAGAACTACAAAGACTGCAGTCTTCCTCCTTCAGCTTCAGCCTCGGTCTTCAATAGTGAATCCCCGCAGGTATCATAAGTCATCCATGGATATTCTCCCCACGAAGGTGTATGCAAAGATACAAAAATTTATAGGGTTTAAACGAATTCATAAGAACAATATTAATGGATGTTTTGTTATGAACTAAACGGTGTTTTCACAACACAAAAGGTGAAGAACTTTCGCAAGAGTGATGTGGAAACAAATGTGGAAAAAGTCTTAAACGTTCTGAACATGAAACAGGTATTTATACAAAATTTAATGCGGCACATTGTTCAAATGATAAGAACAGGTAGTTCTAACGAGGTATAGATCTCGTTCGAATGAGATGTTCTCTCGCTTCTAACGACCTAAAGAAAATCAAAACAGTAAGCCTCGTTTAGACCTCGTTTGAAAGCACACTTCGAACGACCTTGATATGTCATTCGAATGACATAGGGATATCGTTTGAATGAGCTAAACAAAAAAATAAGACTCCGCCTACAGTAAACTCAGAAGACATATTTTTGAAACTAAAAATCCATGTTCATTTTTAAAATAAATAAATAAACATCCCAAAATATAATTCTGTAAATTAGTTCCAACTTTAAATTGTTTTATACCTTTATGGGATATCGAGAAGTCTTAAACCAGGAGATTCTTGAGTTTGATTCGTCTTGACGGTGCATGATGATTTGTAAGGGGATATGTCAAACTAGCCTAAAGCTAAATGTTAGAAAAATTGTTCTTACAAATCTCTCCCTTTGGCTATTCTGGTACAAAAACAAATATTATCGAACACCAAATTAAAATCAAAATATCCTAATACAAAAATACTAACACCCTTCCCAACTCTAGAATTGAATGACATAAGTCTCTTTGTCTTCAAAAACTTCTTCCCAAACTTTGTCTTCGTTCGTGTGTCTTGAATTCCGCTTTAAGTACCTACACACATGAGACAAAAAATATATACCCTCGTGATGCATCGAGTTTGAAACAAAGTAAAACTCATAAATAAACTCTCCCCCATAAATCAAACACATTTTAATTTGTCTCTCTCCCTTTGTTTTTATCCGAAATAGAAAAAGAAGTAGAAATACAGGCATGCAATACGAAGCATCACGTAGAAGATTCGATATCATCACAAATAGGTATAAATCAAGCATGTGTAATAATCATCTCAAAGGCAAACTCAAACCAATTATTTTTGAAAATTTTTAATTTTTCAAAAAAATGTAACACTTACAAAAGTAACTTACAATACCATATATAATATATAAAAAAATATATCAAAGCAAATCCGGCACACATATATAGGTATAAACGACCCCAAAACATAACACAAAACACATCGTTCGAACGAGATGTTCTCTCACTTCTAATGACCTAAAGAAAATCAAAACAGTAAGCCTCGTTTAAACCTCATTTGAAAGCACACTTCAAACGAAATTGATATGCCGTTCGAACAACATAGGGATTCGTTCGAACGAGCAAAACAAAAAATAAAACTCCGCCTATAGTAAACTCAGAAAACATATATTTCTTTTTCAAAAATAAAAAGTTCATGCTCATTTTTTGAAAAAATAAACATCTTAAAATATAATTTTGTAAATTAATTCAACTTTAAATTGTTTTATACCTTATCGGGATGTCGAAAAGTCTTCACACTTGGAGATGCTTGAGTTCAGTTTGTCTTGACGGTGCGTGACGATTTGTAACAAGATACGCCAAACTGACCTAAAACTATGCTATGGGCAATGTTAGAAAAATTATTCTTACAAATATGGTGTTTGAAGGAGCTAAACGAAAAATAAAACTCCTCCTATAATAAACTCAGAAAACATATTTTCGAAGATAAAAAGCCCTCTCCGTTTTTTTTTGAAAAAATAAACATCCCAAAATATAATTCTGTAAATTAATTCAAACTTTAAATTGTTTTATACCTTTACGGGATGTCGGAAAGTCTTTAAACGAGGAGATGATTTAGTTGGTTCGTTTTGATGATGCGTGACGATTTATAATGGGATACGCCAAATTAGCCTAAAGCTATGTTGTGAATAATGTTAGAAAAATTATTCTTACAATCATCATGAGGGTTTGATTCTCGTTGGGTTGTCGTTAATAGACTAACTAAGTCTGCACATTTCTTGCTATCAAAACTACTTACTCCATGGATAGATATACCAAAATATATGTTGATGAGATAATTAGATTTCACGGTGCACCCGTTTCTATTATTTATGATCAAGATCCTAAGTTTACTTCTAACTTTTGGCGTAGATTACAATAAGCTTTGGGTACTAAATTATAATTTAATATAACTTTTCATCCGGAAACTAATGGTTAGTAAAAAAGAAAGATGTTGTGAATTTGTGTATTAGAGTTCATGGGCAGTTGAGATGAGCACTTTTCACTAATAGTGTTCGCTTATAATAACAATTATCATTCCAGTATTGCGATGGATCCTTATGAAGCTTTGTATGGGAGAAAGTGCAAAGCCCCAGTATGTTGATGGCTCCTTATGAAGCTTTGTATGAGAGAAAGTGCAAAGCTCCAGTATGTTGGACTGAAGTAGGGGAATGAAATTACTAGGGCCATAAATTGTGCAGCAGACTATTAAGAAGATAAATCTTTTTATAATCGCTTAAATGTGGCGCAAAGTAGATAGAAAATATATACAGACAATAGAGAAAAAAATTGAATTTGAGGAGGATAATCAGGTATTCATACGTGTTTTACCATGGAGAGGAGTTATGAGATTTAGGAAGAAGGGAAAAATAAGACGTTGCTAAATTGGCCCTAGTGATATAGTGAAACAAGTTGGGCCCGTAGCTTATAAGTTGGCATTACCACTAGAATGTCTTGGATACATGATATTTTTCATATATCGATGTTGCGTCAGTATGTACGAGATCCTTCACATGTGTTTATTTCACAACCGATAGAGCTTCAAGATGACTTAACATACGTGGAAGAACCAATTACTATTTTAGATAAAAAAGATCAAGTGCTACGTAATAAAAACTTTCCATTAGTTAAGGTAATGTGGAGGATTCATAATGTGGAGTACGCCACGTGGGAAGGAGAGGACGATATGAAGAAGAAATATCCTTATTTGTTTGGAAAGTTTCTTTTGTGTTAAATTTTAGTGACAATTTTTTTAAGAGATATATAATTCTAATGTCCTAAAACATAATTAGGCATGCTAGATACATGACTAATTATAAGTTATGATTGATAAGGTTGATGATGGGTATTAAAATTTTAATTATCATTTTTAGAGGATGCGTACTCACGTGATATATATATATATATATATATATATATATATATATATGCATTAGATTCTAATTGAGCTTATGATTAATAATAACATTCTTAGAGAATATGATTAGTTATATGGTTAAATGAATTATAAAGTATATTTTTGATGAATTATTGCATTTATAAAACTAAATTGGGGTATTGGTGCGAATTTGGTGAGCTTCGTTTGCAAATTGTTCAAGTTTTAAAATTTGAGGTAGATTCTTATATTCGTATTTTAGCCGAGTTTAAGCATATAAAAGTCATGATTTTGGAAAAAAAAATTAAACATGAAGTTATATATATTTATGTTATCTACAAGATGCAGCAAATGGGAGTTCAATCGGATGCCGAAATAGAAAGTTAGAGTGGATTTATGAAGTTAGAGTGGATTTATGAACAGGGGTCAAAACTTCCATAAGTTGAAACGTTTTGATTGGACTTTTCTTTCATCCAATTATACACAACTGTTGTAAAAATGAATACATGACCTTACGACCATATTTTTCTAGTTAGAGAGGAGGTCTTTATCATCTTCTTCCTTTCATAGTATAAGCTTTGGAAGAAATAAGCTTGAGGAGAGAGAAATTAGGGTTTAAGGAAGGATTACTTGGGGAAAATTATCATAAATCCAGAAGTTCTTATAAGGTAATTATAGTTTGTTAAAGTTGGTCACATGAATGAGTTCTACAATTTGTATATTTTTATTTTAAACTTGGAAAAGATTTACATGATTCCCATTATGCCGAAAGAGAGGGAGAGAGAGGAGAAAGGCTTAACACCATAGATCATAAATTGTGCTTAGAATGGAAAAAAGTGGAACTTGAAAATCCTAGACTGGATTTATCATTTTATGAACGCTTATTTGTGAGATTTGTATATATATATATATATGTGTGTGTGTGTGTTTTAGGTAGTTGTTTCCCATGAATTAAAACTCAAAGTAGAGCTTATTCATGCTTTAATGTTCTATTTCAGACCTAGTTGTGTTCAGAGTGGCACAACTTAGTGGATACATGTAGAAATCAAGTGATTCCAGTTGGAGATGTTAGATAACGTATATGAGTATAACATATTCTAATATTAGCATAAAATACCTTTTGAAGTTGAAGTTTCTTTGTGATTTTTCTACAGAAACGACTTGAAATATGTTGTTGTAAAATGGGCATAAATTTCTCTGGAAAATATGGAATTTCATTCCTTAAATCGCGTTAAACCTTAATGCAGAGGGTTTTACAAAAACATAAACTAGAATATCTCATTCTTTTCCATTTATTTCAGATTGACCAACTAATGTGATGTGTGACTAAATTTAATGTTATTTTGTGTATTCAAATACTAATGATGTTAAATTGATAGGTGGGGAGGTGGATAATACTACCATACCAAGGAAGTATATTTGGTACTAATATTATTACTTATTTTAAGGTGAGAGACCTTTCGTATGAAATGTGGATGCTTATACTTTCATATGAAAATTTATAGCTTAAATACTTGTGTTGGGATGCTCGTGTAATGATGTGGTGTTTATGAGACATATGCATATGATTAAAAATGTTAACCGTAGTTATCTAATTTTATGTACTGTATTGGGTCCTGATGAGCACCCAAAAGTGTATAATTTATGCCCCGAATATGTACATTTTAGTCACTCGTTTTAATTAAAATTGGCCTTATGTTCGTATTTTATCATTTTGCAGGTCAATACGCAGTCGCAGTGTTAAATAATGCTAAATCCAGTCAATTGCGACGCAAAAGCGGTCAAAAGCGTACATCGAAGAAATCTAAAAAGACCGTAAAGTAAGAAGTCCATTCTAAGCTTGCCGAGATGTGATCCGATGCTCCGAAATAATCCCGTAACCTTAGTCTAGCCCAGACCTAGCCCAGTCCGTACCCCGAGCCGGTGTGTGTTAGTTTGTGCCTTTTTATTATTTTTTAGATTTTTAGTTTGAGTCATTTTTATTTTTAGGATTTATATAGAAATTTCTAGGATTTATTTTCTATTTTTCTATGTCTTTATTTTGATTTTGATTTTTTTTAGTTTTTAATTTTTAATCTTTATTTTATTTTTATTGGGATTAATTTTTAGGAATATATTTTTTAGTTTTATTATATTTTATTTTATATATATTTTTTATTTATTTATTTATTTTAGTTTTATTTTATTAGGATTATAATTTTTAGCTTTAATAGAGTTTTATTTTATTTCTTTTTATTTTTATTTTGAGATGTTAGTTTTTTTTAGTTTATTAGATTTTATGTTTTTTTTTAATTTTAGTTTTAGTTTTTTTAAGGTTGCGTTAATTTTTAGGGGTACAAATTAAACACACATTTAAACCATCACACTTTATTCCATACACACCCCTACACCTAATTAACAACCTCACCCACATCCTACTAACCTACACCCACACACACCATATCCCACACCACTTCATCTTCTTCCCCCACTTCTTTCTCTCTCCTCTCACCCCAAAAAAAAACCCACCTCCATAATCACATTTCTAAAACCCCCATTAAAAAATAAAACCTCTCTCTCATCACTCTCTCACCTCCCACCATGGAAAACCAACACGAAACCCACCTGCTGACCAACCCCCTCTCGGCCCTTCAACTCCCATCGCCGGCGGCGCGAGTCCAGGCCTCCGGCGCCGTTCACCTACCCAGCTGCGACCGGTCCGAAACCCGCTTCGACCTATGGCCAAACAAATCGAGCCCCATCTCGACCCGGCTCCGAAATTTTCAACCCGAGTCCAACTCGTTTCAGCCCCAAATCTGCCATACCCATATCCAACCAAATAACAATCTAAATCCCATTAAAATCGGTACGCAATCTCCAAGAAACCCTCTTCTTATCACAAGCCAAGAAAATCCCACAAAATCTCTCATCAAAGTAAAGCATCGTGGGTAAATCAAAAGAAAGAGGGAAAGCTATAAAAAGAGACTCTCAACAGGGAAACAAAAGGAGATGCAGAGAGAGAGAGAGAGAGAGAGAGAGAGAGAGAGAGAGACAATGTATAATATGTACATAGTAGGTACATACAAAATTTCCAAAAAAATTAGTTTAGTGTTAGAATAAATTTTAGGATTAGTTTTTTTTTTTTACGTGGTCAAGTGCTGAATTTTTGAAAATATTGGGACACACGTGCATGAATGCGATTCAAGGAATCAATTCAAAGGGAGACTTTTGTGTATTGTATTTCTTGCTCTACTCTTTAATTTATTGTTCCATGTTTGTGGTTGTGATTAGTTGTTTCATTATGCTTGTCTAAGCACCCGTTCAAGGGGTGGGATGCACTGCGTACGATGTTAGTTTAATTAATTGGTTTCATTAATTTTATATTTCTAGGTAAATTTATTTCAAGTGTCACCAATTAATTTATGTAACGAGAGTTAGTAATTAATTGAACAAATTGATGTTTGAATGTTGAAATCGAACTAGAGATAGGTTTTTCCGATAATTAAATATTAATTCGGTATTGAAATTTGAGGAGTGATATTGTTTTCGTTAAATTGATCCTAGTGGGTAATTTTCTGAAAATAGTATAAGTCCTAATTTTTCATTGTGTGACATTTTTTAAATTAATTTTCTGAAAAAGATTTTATTAAATTTATAATTTTAACGAGAGTTAGATTATCGATTTAATATTATCTCGAAATATTTCAAAATTAATAAATTGAGAAATTAAAATAATTGAAAATGCAGTGTAATCCCATCTCTTGACTTTCTCACATATTTCACACTCGGTTGCACATTTTTTTTTATTATTTAGTAAATTTTATAATTTTTAGCAATTGCTAGTTAATTTTCCCTTGAAATTGTTTTTAAAAATAAAAAAATATTTTCATAAAAAAAATTGGAATTGCACGTTTTCACATTTATTGTTTCACCTTGGAAGTTGGATTGATACTCGTACTTACCGCAATACGAGTTATTTTTAGACAAGTTTTGTAGGTATTCAAGGGAATTTTGAGAGTGACTTTTGCACAACAACGATACATACGCAAAAAGCTACATATCAAATGGCGCCGTTGCCGCTTTCTTGACGTGGAGACATGATTGAAGACTTGTAATTTTATTTATCTTTTTTAGTGTGGTTCTTCCTCCTCCCTCCTCCTTAGACTGGTTGTAGAAGATTTTTTTAAAAGATTGTGTATTTATTTCGGGTGCATTTTGACACCGATTTTTTTTTTTGTAATAATTATTTATATAACAAAAAAAACGTGAAAAGGGAAACCGGACAAGGTAGAGAGAAAGCGTGCAAGGCGAGGATTTTTTGAAGCCTCTCTACTTTGGGTTGGTAGGACTCCCGGGGACGACTGAGATAGGGGAGATCTCCCCCCGGTCGACTCAACTCGGTCTTCACCCCACGTGTGTAAAAACCGTGGGAGGTACAATTTTTTTATCCCTCGTGACTCTCCTGCCAGCGAGTTCATTTTTTGTGTGATTAATTACTCCTATGCGCTTTTAATTTCTGCATCGCACTTAAATTGAATGGTTTGATGAATTAATTTACCTAAGACCTGAACTCGGTCATTGCAACAAGAAGGGATTTCATCACCCGACTCACTCGCTTATCCATTGTGTGCTACCCTAGCTGTCATTAAATTTAAAATCAATCAACTAGCTAGTCCCATAGGAACACATTTTTGCAACAGGCGATCACAAAGATAAATTTCGTGCATTTTCGTCGCCCACGGACTTAATTAAAATTTGACTACCCCTCTCACTAATTTTGAAGATAATAATTGGCTATGTGCTTGTTAGGATTTTTTTCTTAACTTGTGTGTGTCCAATTCCATTCATTAGGTAGTCAGTTTTAGTTAGTTCGACCATACCAAGAGTCCATTTTCTCCCCTTTTTCGGGAAAAAAAAATCCCAAAAATATTTTCCTTTTTTTAAAAATATTTTCAAAAATCCTAAAAAGATTTTTTTTCTCCATATTTAAAATGCCAAAAATATTTTATTTTCCTATTTTTAAAAATCACAAAAAGGATTTTCTTTTCTTTTGAAAACTATTTAAACACCCAAAAATATTCCTCTTGTCATGGCCGAAGAACGTCCTTTACGAGAATACTTTGGCCATTTCACATTCTCTCAAAGTTTGTTTGATGATAAGACCGAATCGACCCTTGATTCATTAATTCAGGGCTTTAACTCTCAAACACCCATTGTTGATACTCGTGTGTCGTCCACGCACACATGTCCTACTCCACCGCCTCCGGTGACGAGTATCAACCCATCACATGCTTCGCCGTGCACATACTGCTTTCTTCGCGATCACTTGTCCCATGAGTGTCCATTTATATTCTCTTCATCTGAATCCACCTTGGAACATGTGTATCCATATGACACTGTTTTGGACCCACCCTCGACGTATTGTCACGACATATCTAATGTCGAGGGGTATGAGTACCCGAGCTATTCATGGAGGCCTGATCATCCTTCCATGCAATATGAATCCCAACGCCATGTTGTGGATCCTTACGGTTTCCAACAGTCGTCATCGCCACCTTGTGCACCTCATACCTATCAGTCCCCTTCATATGCTCCTCATGTGAATCACACTTTTGTCCCTCACGGAGTTACTTCTCCCGTGTATGCTACACTTGACCCTGCTCCGCACACTTCATACGAGTATTCTCCACATCCTAGTATTTCTAGCGAGTTGTGTCCACCTCACCCACCGCCGCCACCTTCCATCTCCCCACCACCTTGCACATCCGCTCTCGCAAGTCTCTTGCACAAGTTCGTGCACACACTTCAATCTCAAACTGAATCACTTCAAAGGCTTGAACAACGATTATATGATTTTGAGTTTGCGAACGAGACGGATTCCACCCCAAGTCAACCCGTTATTGCTCTCGCGTGGAACGATGATGCGTCGTCTTGTGCCACCGATTTTGAGTGTGACCAACACTATCTTCCTGAGACTCTCGACATTGAGACCACTCCATGGTCCGGGCCCCAAGTTGACAATTGTGTTGACATATCCATTGATTATGAGACTGATCCCACACAGCCTTATCCTTTCCACCCCACCACTTGGTTTGGACCTTGTTATTTCTCCTCACTTGTTCACATCTAAGCATTTAGGTCCTCACCTACATCCATCCTCCACCCTAGTACCCAACGATCCTATGTGTGCACCTTTCCTCGACCCCACCATCCATGTGAGTATTCATGCTACTCTCCTCATACGTGACACCGAGCTTGTTACTTTATGCACACCACTTCGTTGTGGTGTCGATTTTCTCCATCGGCAGCTCCCTGGCGTGTTACGATGCGACCATTATCACCATCCATTTATAGATCAGTCGTGCACTTTCTCTGAGGCCCACCCCATTATTCTTGCCAAACCATTTTGTTTCCCCCACCAACTTGAGCACCATTCATATAGGGCCCTTGTTACCCTCACCTTTACACTAAATAAGGCCCATGATTGGTGGCTGTTCACCCTCACCCTTACCCATCTTTGTCTTACCCTTCTACCCACCCACCCTTGGTCCAACGATGCTTTGCATCGAGTGGTGCACTTTGCTATACAAGTGCATTGACTTCTTCTAGACTTTATCAAACAAGACTGACGCTTCAGTCTTGTTTGGGGGTGATTTTCATCACCCAACTTTTCTGCCGCCCCGCATTTTCATAGATCTTATCCTTAGGGTGAGACTGGTTCGGTCTGGCTGAAGACGTTAAACTTAGCGCTACCGGGAGACAACCCGTTGTTCATTGTTTCTGAGTATGAGTCTTATCCTGTTTGGGGGTGGTATTTCACACCACCCAATGATTTTCACATGCTTTCTCGACTTGTACGTACTTTTGTATCACATGTGTTCTTCAGGTTTCATCTATGCTCCAGAATGCGGTACATTTCACTAGTGGTTCATTATGGTACTATCTTTCCTCCCTTGTGCTTTTTTTTATCTATGGTTTTAAACATCGAGGACGATGTTCTCTTTTGTTTGGGGGTGGAAAATTTATCAAAATCATACCTCTTTTGAAAATTTTCAGAAACAAGTGGTTTTAAACTTTTTGTCCAGCTAAATTAAAAATTTTATGATATGATTTGTCTATCATCCCTCTTTTAGAAATCTCGGAATACCTGTGTTTGACCCAAAACTTACGCTTTTAACCGTAAATTAATTAATACCTCTGAAAAGCGTACTTGCACTATGAATTCTTAGACTCAACACTTTGCACTATCACGTTTACAATCAAAAGTTGAAGAGTAAATATATTCTCAAGAGAGACTTAAAAGATCACTAGTGGTGACTTAAACCCGTAAGATTTGAGCTTTTCACCTTTTTGAGGGTTTTTACGTATCTCCGAGTCACAAGTTGACTCAACTTTCTTTGGGTACCACATTCAGTCGTTGCATGATCTCATTATTTTTCAAATTTGGCATAATCACTGAGAATGACATCAGTTTCGAGTTGTAAGAAACATGTATCTTGCAGTTTGTCCCGAGCACTAAACCGATTTTTTTCATACACTTACCATTTTCCTATCACATTATCATTCACCCATTATCATTTTCCATATTACCCTTATCCACATGTCCCAAATACCATCCATTATTGCCATCATTTTTAAGAAAAAGAGTGTTTGAAATTTTCCATGTAAATTGTCTTCATTTGTGCTATGAAAAGAAAAATGTATCGCAATAAAAATAAAAAATAAAAGAAAAGAAAAAGAAAAAAAAATAGAAAAGAAGAAATAGGAAGATGCGATCATAAGTTCAAATGATGAAGACAATAGTCAGTCAAAGTGTGTCACTCTTCTCAAAACACCCCATCATTCATCTTCTTCATTTCATTATCCCTACATGCCTTTCATAAACCCCATTTTTCACCCTTGATAAAGTGTTCGGGAAAACGAGAAGATTATATGGTGAATAACTCGACATTCTCGACATAGTGGTTAGCGTTCGTTCATGAGATCAAATTTCTTTCATGTATCCGTTATTTTTTATAAAGTGTGTGAGACGTTTGACATTGCTTACATTTACTCACATCCTTACACACTAGAGAGATACACTTACCCAATTCTCAGAGAATTTGATTCATAGAGTTATATCCAGTGAGAATTGAAGTCAAAATGTTGATCCTATATAGGTGATCTAAGAATTACTCTAATGATACTGAAGATTACTTCACACTACACATGCCGAGTTTTAGGAAGGATTACGCTTTTGGTATTAAGTAATTTCATATCTTATTTTGATAGTTGAATACGAAGTTCCTTGATATCATTTTAAAGTTGGGTTGTTTAGCATTTCATCATCTACTCAGATACTGCATTTAAAAAAGTTTTCGAATTTTGTGGGTACATTCACTGCAAACCCTCACGAGACACCACTCGTCCTGTAGGGCAACCTACAGGTTTAACGGCTTATTGCACATGCTAAGTGCAATCGATAGTGCCTGCGAAAGTGGCACACTTTTGGTTACTTATCTCTATTTTTCTCTCCAATTTTTGCTCGAGTGATAGCAATGTTCTGTTTGGGGGTGGTGTGATGAGCATCCAAAAGTGTATAATTTATGCCCCGAATATGTGCATTTTAGTCACTCGTTTTAATTAAAATTGGCCTTATGTTCGTGTTTTATCATTTTACAGGTCAATACGCTGTCGCAGTGTTAAATAATGCTAAATCCAGTCAATTGCGATGCAGAAGCGGTCAAAAGCGTACATCGAAGAAATCTAAAGAGACCGTGAAGTGAGAAGTCCATTCTAAGCTTGCCGAGATGTGATCCGATGCTCTGAAACAGTCCCGTAACCTTAACCTAGCCCAGACCGAGCCCAGTCCATACCCCGAGCCGGTGTGTGTTAGTTTGTGCCTTTTTATTATTTTTTAGATTTTTAGTTGGAGTCATTTTTATTTTTAGGATTTATTTTAGATTTATTTAGAAATTTCAAGGATTTATTTTCTATTTTTCTATGTCTTTATTTTGATTTTGATTTTTTTTAGTTTTTAATTTTTAATCTTTATTTTATTTTATTAGGATTAATTTTTAGGATTTCATTTATTTTTTTTAGATTTTACATTTTTAGGATTTTGATTTTTCATTTAATAGATTTTTATTTTTATTTCTTTTTAATTTCATTTTTTATTTGAGTCTTTATTTTATTTTATTTTTAAAATAGTATTTTATTTTTTTTAGATTTTTAGTTTTGTTAGTTTATATATATATATATATTTTATTGTGTCATTTTTTAGGGGTACAAATTACACACACTAAATAACCCCAAACTCAAACATACCCATATATCCTACTTCCATACACTCATATACACACAACACAACCCTTCACCCTCACACCTTAGAGCAACCCTTATGGGTACCTCAAATTTGGAAATGAGTAGTCTAAATTTGCAGTACAGAAAGGAAGAAAACTGCTACGCGCGATGAT
This sequence comes from Sambucus nigra, assembly GCA_949130495.1. Classification (NCBI taxonomy): domain Eukaryota; kingdom Viridiplantae; phylum Streptophyta; class Magnoliopsida; order Dipsacales; family Adoxaceae; genus Sambucus; species Sambucus nigra. The sequence continues at coordinate 539,448,137 of OX422214.1, read as the reverse complement.
TTGAAAAGGGTAAAAAAAAAAAAAAAACAGAAATAAGCCAAAACGACGCCGGTTTATGCCAAAACGACGTCGTTTTGGTGATTAAAAATCCAAACCTTGCGCGGAACATCATGTTCCGCGTAAGGTTATCCCAAATTCCATTTTCACCCCCAAATCTCTTAACCCGTTAATCTTCGCCCCCGAATTAATATCCTCAACTCCCACCTACATTTCACCTACTCAAATTAAATCCAACACTCTATTTAAATCCAACCACGGTAAATAATCTTTATCACTTCAAAAAAAATAACATCAGCAAGTAATCCAGCCAATACAAGGTAAATCCTCTGTTTATTTTTTTTTGTAAATTATTTAGTTGTAAATTATTTTTGTAAATTATTTTTTGTAAATTATTTATAAAGAATATCAGTAATTATTTATAAATATTATTTATAAATAATATTTGTGAAATAATTTCATATAAGTGAAATATGTTAGGTTTTTTGTGATATATGAAATATGAAATTATTTGTGATATATTTGTCTGCTACATTTGTTATAGTAAATAAATTAGTAAATGTTTAATTCAATGTTAGGTTTTTTTACGGTCCTATATTTAACAAATTATTTAAGTGAATTTACAAAAATAATGTTTTTATATTTTTTAAATAATATCTTCCTTTTATATTTTTTAAATAATATCTAGTTGTGTATTTGTAACTGTCGTATTTATTACGTATTTAGTAATTATCATGTAAATTTAGTAATTAGCTGATGTGTATAAAAAATTTAGTAATTAGCTGATGTGTAAATTTAGTAAATTTAGTAAATATTAAACGGTTCGGTTATGTTTATTTTATGTTTATGTTTTTAAGAAACTATTTAAGTGGATGTTTATAAAAAAAATAGTGAATGTGTATAAAAAATTATTTAATAAATTATCGATTTGTTATGTTTTTTAATAAATTATCTGTGTTGTTATTTTATTTAAATAATAATATGTTCTATTTTTGTAAAGATTTCTTAAATTGCAGTGTTGATAATGGAACAAATTGGAAAGAAATTTAGACGGGCTGTTGGGGCTAGAAAGTCTCGAAAAATGGGAGAAGGTAGTCGACAGGCCGAAACTACTACTGCCGAGCGACCTATAGTTTTTGAGAACTATAGGCGTATAGTGGACGACGGAGATCACATTAAACCTTCTCCCGACACGGACACAAACGGGAACTCAATAAAGATGCGTGGCAATTGGCATAGTCTTAGGGCCACTTACAAATATTTAAAAACATATCCTGAGGTTATACAGTTTATACACCGTAGCGGTTGGGGAGATTTGTTGGATGCTCAAATTCCAAAGACAAGTTGGGGATTGGTACAAGCGCTCGGTGAGCGTTGGTGGGACATAACCAACACGTTCCAACTACCAACCGGGGAACTCACCATTACTCCTTATGATTTTATGATTTTGACTGGTTAGTTTCTGCATATAAAAAATAAATTCATTATTAACATTGATTAGTACATTAAATTAAATTTACAACTGATTGTTATCCTTCCCATCTTGCAGGTATTCCTATCGGAAGCGGTCCTATGGTACCGATGAGTGACAGAAAATACTTGATTGTAATTGACGGAAAAACTCAAATACGGGCAGACATTATACATAGATACTTTCCCGGCATCGAACCAAATTGCAGTGATTCATGTGGCGTGAAAGTGTCAAGCTTAAATAAGTGGTTCGAGTCCATAAAGTTAAATACTGTGATTGTTGGGCCTGAAGACATTGCTAGGGTTTTTTTATTTTTTTGTGTGGGACATATTTTTTTCCCGACCGCAAGAGACAGCGTTCCTATTGGTTGGTTGGCTGCTTTGGAGGATTTGGAGATTGTGGGATCATACGATTGGGGTTCTGCAATTCTAGCTCGCATATACTACTCTCTCCATCTCTTGTCAAGATTTCGCGTAGACTCTATGAATTGTTTTTGGCAACTCATATTGGTAAGTGTAAAAAATTGATATTATATGTTTTAAATAAAAAATTTATGGTTTAATAATAATCATTTTTGTATTGCAGTTTTTCGGGTTCGAATATATACAGCGGGCGTGTCCCTTATTGAGGGAAGATACAGGTGAATGCTGGCCTAGGATTAATCGATGGAAGAAAGAAAATCGGTTAAATCGTAAGGAGACAAAGGGGTCAATCCAATATAATTTTCCCACAGCCCAGAGTCAGATTGAAATGCGATCGCCAGGTTCAATCAATTGGCTACCTTACTCGGGGTCTACTGTGGAGATGTATGCCTACGTTCAACATGCGAAGTACATATCGCTGAAACGATGCGTTCTTATGGATCCTCAATATGGTGGGGTATATTACTTGGGTGATCGATGCCGGCGACAGATCACCGGTGAGATTTGCATACCAAATGACCCTCCGTCGCAAATGATGAGGATACCCTTTCACAATGATAGGCATGGAATTATTATTGACGAGATGGACCCCAGTGTATCTGTTGTTTCCCAACCCATGTATGACCATTATTGGAAGCAAGTGTCCCTAGGCCTTGTAATGCCACCCCTATATCGAGCAGTCAACACGGATGTCATAAGTCCCAGCGCACTTCCATACCACATACAAATACCGACTGTCCCTTCACAGGCACCTGGCGCTTATGAGACTCCCATAGGTCGGGTACATCCCACTCTACCCCAAATGACTTGGGATCTACCGTTTTGCAGTCCTGCAGGTGTACCCATATTGATTCCGGTTCCACGGCCAGACAGGATTGCGGTCGATGAAGAATTGCCCACATACGATGACCTCTTATTTACTAGTCGAGAATTCTCAGATTATTGGCAATCATCGAGAGCCACCGCTCTAGGTGCAGCCATGCATCTTAATAACTATTGGAGTCATGAGTTGGATATAGCTACAAGGAAGCTCCAAGAGTTGGGTGTATCTCACGAGCGAACTGCGCCCCCGCCTAATTTCTTTAGTGGTACAACCGCGGCTTTTTACAACCCCACAGAAGATCCCCGGCCTCCGACCACAGTATATCGACCGCAGATGGATGATATTGGTGCCCAAGAGGATACTAGACAACCTGGTCCATCAACGCAAAATTATGACATGTCTGATGCTGTAAATTTGGATGATGTAGAATGGGATTTCGATAATGAATATTAATATGTTTTGTAATGTTGTTATTTATCTTGTTATCTTTATTATTAATGTTGTATTGTTAAGATTGACGCAAATTCATTTCACAATATGAAGCTTCATCTCACAAATTAACATGCAATGATTCCGTTACATTTAATTTAACAATAAATAAGATATTAATAAACATGCAATGATTCAAATTAACATGAATAGTAAAGGTGATGAAAGAAAAACTAGTAAAACTCCTTCCAATAAGCATTTCTCCTCAACGCACACCATGTCATTAGGCCTTCAAAATTCTCACCGAACGTGCGAATGTATGCATTCACCGCCTCCTCATATGGATCGTCTTCCTCATCCAATGGTTGCATATCTTGTTCAACCCTATTGAAAATGTTATCAAATTCCTCGATGTCTTCTTTAATTTCCAACCATCGATCCATCAAGTTTCGCGGGCTTTGATATTCATGCCTCGGTAGCAACTCATGATATTTGTCGGCAATTATTTCCCAAGGGGTTCGTAGATCATTAACTTGGCTAATCTCACAACCAAAAAGACCGCGTGGAAATGAATCTATCAAGGCCTAATGACAAGAACTCATCAATCACATCTTCGTAAGATGCCATTGTGCTCATTAGCACTCAATCTGGCCATTCACATTTATAGCAGTATAATTAACCACATAAACCGTCCTAGCTATTCCGCCCTTGTTCTTCCGCTTAGTATGATCCGAGCTACATCTTCCGCCCTAGATTATCCGCCTAATGTCTTCCGAGCTACATCTTCCGCTCTAGATATTCCTGCCAAGATTATCCGCTCTACATCTTCCGCTCTAGATATTCCGTCCTACATCGTCCACCTATTATAAATATTACAACCAATTATACTTTAAGTTCATCAACCAATTATAATAGAAGAGCTTTAAATTCTCTTTACTGATCAAACGTCATACCAAAAAGAATACGAAGAATACGAAGAATGGAAGAATACGAAGAATACGAAGAATTACAAGCCATGCAAATCGCCCATTCAAATATAGCCAAAAAGAAAAAGAAAATAGCTATGCGCCATATGCAACAAATTCAAAATATGGCCCTTCATAACATAGTTTGTGATTCCCATGAGGATCAAACGAGGAGGACGATATGTCGGACCAGAGAGGTGGGCCATGATAGACTAATCGCCGACTACTTTGGTGAAGCATCGGTGTACAAAGACTACCATTTCCGGCGACGTTTTAGAATGAATCGAGCCCTATATGTACGTATTCATGATGCCGTATGCAGTTACGACTCCTGGTTCATACAAAAACCAGATGCACTTGGTCGTCTTGGCCTGTCCTCGCATCAAAAAATCGTTTCTGCTCTGCGAATGTTAGCATATGGGTCTTCTGCTGATATAAATGGAGAGTACCTGTGTATCGGAGAATCGACAACCCAGAAGGCATTGGTGCGATTATCCCTTGCCATTGTGGGGATATTTGGCCCGGTGTATAACATAAAGCCTACCGCTCTCGATGTACAAAGGCTTACCGAACAAAATGCGGCGCGTGGATTCCCCGGAATGCTGGGGAGCATAGACTGCATGCATTGGGAGTGGAAAAATTGTCCAACCGAATGGCATGGGCAATATACTGGACATAAAAAGTCACCGACAATTATACTAGAGGCGGTAGCATCACATGACCTTTGGATATGGAGGTCATTTTTCGGGATGCCGGGTAGTTGTAATGATATTAATGTATTGAACAGATCTAGAGTTTTCTCTGGTCTTGTCCGCGATGAGACTCCACCAATCTAGTTTGAGATAAATAACAACGTATATGATATGGGGTATTTTTTAGCGGATGGCATTTATCCGCTTTACGCTAGTTTGGTGAAAACTTTTAAAAGGCCAACCAACCAGAAGGAAAAACTTTTCGCTCAAGTGCAAGAGGGGGCAAGAAAAGATGTAGAACGAGCGTTTGGTGTCCTGCAACTTAGGTTCGCATTCGTTCATACGCCGGCAAAACTCTGGAGCAAGGATAAATTATCATCTATTATGCAATCGTGCATAGTAATGCACAACATGATTGTTGAAGACGAGAGGCGTGATTGTGATTGGAGAGAGGAATACGACTTCCCGCTTGACCCGGTTCCTATGTTTCGAAACTCTCTTGAGCAACATTATGCGATCGAGGCTAGGACAATGCACATGCACGACAAGAGGAAGCATTTACAGCTACGTGCAGATCTCGTTGAACATGTTTGGGAAAAGTTTGCCAATATCAGTGTGTGATTTTACACAATTTATGTATCTTTTCTAATGTTGTTATGTTGTTATCTTTATTATTAATGTTGTATCGTTAATATTGTACCGAACTGATGTTTATGTATGAAAATTTGAAACAAATTCATTTCACAACCCATAAAATAATATTACATAGTAGATCAAACGATAAAAATAAATAACATGTTACATACTCAGAAGCATAGAAATTTTAAAATCCAGATTGACCCCCATGTGGTGGATAGTTTGGAAATTCGGATTGGCGCCGTGCTTTGTTGATTATATTAAGCACGAGGTATTCATGGTACTCCTTCTGGATTGAATTCATGTTTGAGGTGTCAGTGCTCATAATTTGTTGATCAAGCAATATTTGTTCACGCATATCTTTCCTCTCCATAGCCAATATACTGCGTTCGTTGAGCTTCAAACTTCGCTCCTTTAGTTGCAGTGAACGGTTAAGCCCCAAACGGGCCTCTTCGTCACGTACACGATCAACCTGACATGATCGCTCAAATGATTCATTGAATGAAGAGCAACTATTCAGTATTTCTCGGTTCACCTCAATGTTTGTAGCCTTCGCTTTTCCTTTAGCCCGTTGCTTCATCTCTTTTCTTCCAGGTGGCCTCGGATAAGGCCTTTCTATATCAACTTCTGCCCCATCTTTGGAATTTCCTTCGTGAAACCCAGGATTCAGACTTCCTTCAGTATCTGTCGCACCCGTCATTGGCGAATCAAAATGAAATTGAGGGGAGTCTAAAAAAGTTTGGGAAAGTTGAAATTTGTGGAGTTCTGTTAAAATTTGGTAACAAGATTCAAAATTAAATGATTTTCCCTTGTTCTCTAGCTGGAATGCTAGATTAGTTGCAGTAACCTGAGAAAATACGACAATGTATATTTATTAACTCCACAAGCAACTGATTTATAAGAAATAATATTTAAAATAAATTACAAAAAATAAAAAAAAGTTAGTTTACCCAATCTGTGTTAACAGTCCCACTAACACGATTTGTCATCGATGCATCTTTCAATTTCGAAACATATAACATTACGTGCCTCGAAATTTTACTGTACCGGGTTTGTAGGCTGGCGCCCGTCCGACGTTCCGTGATACCCGTCGTTGTGTTATATTCTTCGGCGACCGCATCCCAAAATAATGTGCTAGGTCGATTAGTTCCTCGTAAACCATCATTTGTTTGATTTACATATGCGGTGCATAATACTTCATCGTCGTGTTGAGACATATTTTGACCTCGAACCATTTTGAAATAATCACAAATATATTAATGCAAATATATAAATTTTATAATATTTTTTGGTAAAAAAATTGGGGGGGAATAAAATTAATGCAGTTATAAAAAAAATTAATGCAAATATTATAGAGTAGACACTGTTTCGAAATATATTAATGCAAATATATTAATGCAGTTATAAAAAAAATATTTGATAATAATTTAAATGAAGATATTAGAGAGTATACACTGCTTTTTAAATGAAGATAATAATTAAAATGAAGATAGTAGACACGGTTTAAACTTGGTATTTATACAAAAAAAAAAAGAGCCGTTGAAAAAATAGAGCTGTTGGAATAATTGGGGGGGAAAGTTGAAATAGGGGAAATGCTAAAAGGCTTCCGCGGAACATGATGTTCCGCGTTACCTTTTTTTTTTTTTTTTTTTTATTTCTTGCGCGGAACATGATGTTCCGTTTAGTCAGTGGGTCCCACAAAAAACCAACTAGAGCAATTCTAAATTTGTTATTTTTTAGCGTAGCAGAGTCTAAATTTGCACTTTTGCCCTGCGCACAGCAAACCTAAAAACCTCAAATATACATGTTTGCACTACCCATAAGGGTTGCTCTTCCTACCCTACCCCCCCCCCCACACAATCACTATTCATCATCTTCCTAACACAACTCTACGATTCTCTCTCCTACCTCCATCAAAAACCCATTTCACCATTATCATAATCTATTTCCTCTCTCACCTCTCACACTAACTACAAACACAAAACAACAACTCCAATCCACCTCCATCCATGGTGGGTCTTCCACCTTAAAAATTTCCAACACACACACAAAAAAAAAAATTTAGAACCCCATCTCCAGCACAAAACCGCGACCCAGCGCCGACGCTGTTCCAGCCGCCGGTGACGCGGGTTTAAACCAACCCATTTTCGGGTCTGCCCAACCTCCAACCAACCGAACCCGAGCAGCCCAAAACCGCCATCCACTCCGGCCAGAATCGAGTTCAACCCGGTCCGAAACCCATCCTCAGCAACACCCGATTTCGGCCCTTATCCCATGCCATTTTCAAATACCCATCTCAAATCCCAAAAATATCGGATTCTCACCTCATCAAAATCCAAGCCAAGAAAATCCCAAATATCCCTCCAAACACAACTTCATAGCTTATGAAAAAGAAGGAGGGGCATCTCATTTAAGAGTCTCTTAACAGCACATAATAGAAAGGATACGTAGAGAGAGAAAAAGAGGTTGTATATTATGTACCGTTTAGGTTTATAAAAAATTCCAAAAAAATTAGTTTAGTGCTAGAATAAAATTTTAGGTTTGTTTTTTATTCTTTTTGGTGTAATCAAGTGCTGAAAATTGTGACGAAGTTGGACGCATGTCAAGGCGCTTTTCAAGATAAATTTGGAAAAAAAATTGCATATTGTATTTCTACTTTCTTTTTTCAATTTATTTCCTTCTTGACATATTATCTATTGTTGTTTATGAACATATGAGAATGTTTGTCTAACCACCCCGTTCAAGGGGTGGGATGCACTGCGTATGATGTTAGTTTAATTAATTGATTTATTTAATTTTATATTTCTAGGTAAATTAATTTTAACTATCGCCAATTAATTTATGTAACGAGAGTTAGTAAATTAATTGAACGAATTAATGTTTGAATGTTGGAATCGAACTAGAGATAGGTTTTTCCGATAATTAAATATTAATTTGGTATTGAAATTTGAGGATTGATATTTTTTTCGTTAAATTGATCCTAGCGGGTAATTTTCTGAAAATAGTATAAGTCCTAATTTTTCACTCGTGTGACATTTTTAAATTAATTTTATAAAAAAGATTTTATTAATTTATAATTTTAACGAGAGTTAGATTATGGATTTAATATTATCTCGAAATATTTCAAATTAATAAATTGATAAATTAAAATAATGGAAAATGCAGTGTAATCCCATCTCTTGACTTTCTCACATATTTCACACTCGGTTGCACATTCTTTTTCATTATTTAGTCATTTTATAATTTTTAGCATTAGTTAGTTAAGTTTTCCCTTGAAGTTGTTTTAACAAAAAATAAAAAAAAATGGAATTGCACGTTTTCAGTTTAATTATTTCACCTTGAAAGTTGGATTGATACCCGTACTTAACGCAATACGAGTTATTTTTAGACAAGTTTTGTAGGTACTCAAGGGAATTTTAAGAGTGACTTTTGCACGACAATGATACAATACCCAAAAAGCTTTTTGCCAGGTCCTACAGAATGTGGTGGTCTCATTTTAATTAAAGAATTCAACTAAGATTTGTGTGCTCGGGCCAAAATAAAAGCATGTGGTAGTCCCTATAAACCGTGGTGGGTTAATTAGACTATGGTGGGTCCAAGCTTGCAAGAGTCCACAATTCTTATTTGGGCTATATGATTTAAAATGTTTATACAAACTTGTTATAAGTGTTATGTGTGTGTGTATAAGGTCATTCACTATGCTTTTGTAGATTACACTCCTATAATGTTTCGTTTCAAGTGTGCCTATCATTTGGAGTTCATTGCCAAGTTAGGACCTTAAAAAGTAAGAGTGAAAGGATATATAATATGGTTTGAATATCAAAAAGTTTTTTGTGAAAATATTAAACTATGAAACTTGTTTATGTAAAATTCTTTTATACTTGGTAAGTTATATATAAATATAACGATGTCCTTGTTTTTTACTTGTAAGTTATATGTGAAGGTAGCTTTGTTTTCATATAAATATGCCTTTAAAAAAAACCATGTGTTATTTTTTGAGAGATTACAATTAAATTATTATTGAAGGGAATTTATCTGTATTAAAAGGGATAATTTTAACTTAATTAAAGTAGGGTATGACATTCCACATCTAAAAGGAAGTAATCATTTCTTGAAATCGTGGATGACAAATTTGGTGAGAACATCATCTATATAGGTGGCTTGAGAAATTCCCCACATCATGAGTTATTTTAATAAATATGTGAAAATACGGAATGATCCCATGAGAAAATGTGATAATTTAATTTACAGTTTTCCAACTAGACATAATTTGTGATTTTTATTTGAGATATGAGAAACTTTCAACAACTTAAACTAAATAAAATAACGCAAGCAAGATCAAGAGTTAAAAAAATATGAGAAGGTACTAGGATGTTGGATCCATTTATCATTTTTAATTAGTGTCAGACATTAATTTAGTTTTGTATTCCTGATTTTATAACTCGAAATGTACCGACTCTCGCCTCGTACATTTAAAAAATAAATAGATACAACGTTCGTGAAAAATATTTTTTTAGGTCTCGTTTTAGACGTCCTAAAACTATATTCCTATAACACCACACCTAATTAAATACCGGGTGATAAGTCCTTTATTTAATTGGGTGGGGTGTACAGATGGTATCATAGCATCAGGTTCTAGTATCCATAGGATCTATATGGCTTACTACAAATCAGCATAGCGTTCTTTTGATATAGAGCCCTATTGTTAGGACTGTTGCTTTTATCTATACATGTTTGAGATATCATGCTTCTGCTATTAGATTTTGTACAAACTGTGAACTCATACAACTCATTTTAAATTTCAGATGCTGCCTAAGAGATGTAGACCGGCTAGAGCAATAGCGAGAGATGAGGTGAGAGGGGTTTATCAGGAACCGAAGGTACAACAACTGGAACCACCATCGGGGTTAGTGGCGAATGCATAGGTGGCCGAGATAGTGTCCTAGGCATCAACGTAGCCATAACTGCCATAGCAGTCCATTTTCTATAGGCCCAACCATAACTACTAATTACATTAGTGATTTAGGCCCAGCCGGGGAAATTGTATTAGTAGAAAGTTAGGGAGGCTTTTCAGAAAGGCCACCCATCAGAGTTTTTGAGAGCTTAGATGTTATATTAGTTTGTCAATGGAAGAAGGAGCTACAGTGTCACTACGTATGATTGAGTGCAGCGATACTCTGAAACAGATACTTGCCACATTCAGACTTATGGGAGCTGCACTGCAGTGGTGGGAGACTATTACCACCTCAGAGGATAGGGATACGATGCCGATAGCATAATTTTGGGAGCGGTTTGACTGCAAGTACTTCCCATCAGTTATTCAGACGGAGATGAGGAGGAAATTTAGCGACGTTACACAGGGTGATCGTTCAGTGGTAGAATACGAGGAATAGTTCACTTATTTGTCTAACTTCGTGCCAAAAGAGGTGAACACTGAAGAGAATAATAGGCTTAAGTTTATCGATGGGCTATCCTGGAGGACCAGGCAACATTTACTTGACAACCCAGCATTACAGACGTTTACAGAAGTTGTCAATGCTGCACTTTTGCACTACCAAGACCACCACTGCTTCCACCTGAAGGGAAGTCAGAGAGTGGGTGATTCAAGCCACCATGGTAGGATAGGAGGGAGTAGTGTTAGTGGCACGCCTCAACAGCAGGTGGTGAGACAGCAGGGGAAGTATTCCTGATAGGGGGATCAGGACAAAAGGTTTAGATTAGGAGGCTACCGACCAGAGGGTCAGAGTTTCAAATAGAATCAGCAAGGGCCCTAATCAGCAGTAGGTTCCTCAGGGCGGTTAGTTCCAAGGGAACAACGGTAGAGGCCAACAAAGATGAGGTTTCAAGGTTAGCGTCAGGGTCAGCCTAGACAGGGCCAGAGAGAGAGGGAGTTTCCAGGCCAGTTCTTTATTTGTGGACAAAAGGTCCATAAAAGGATAGATTTCCCTTAGCAGGGTAGGTCCCTGAGTAGGTCACCCAGTAGGGACAATAGTCACAGATGCCTCCAACTGCACCGGCTCCACTAGCCTCACAGCCATAGGGGCAGATACAGTACAGACGTGCGTATAATGTTCGGGATGTGCCCATACCACCAGCACCTCAGGAACCCCCAGCAGTCGAGGGTGCATTTCATATTCATGAGCATGAAGGTAGGATTCTTTTTTATATGGGGGCATCACATTCTATATTTCCACTAGATTTGCATGAGAGGCCGATCTTTTATAGATAGCCAGCACTCGCCTTATGTTTATAGAATCACCATTGGGGTAGTGGGTCACTGATACACTCAATATGTAAAGGGGTAGACATCATTATTGGGATATTAAGCTTAACAACATACCTTCTTGTGTTAGATATGAAGGGATATGATGTCATTCTGGGAATGAATTAGTTGGCAGGTTATAGAGTGATGGTCGAATGTTACAACAAGACCATAGTGTTCTCTATTCGTGGACAAGAGATGTTCTTAGTAGCGATGCCTCTTCCTGAGGGAGGGTCACACACACGCACACACTTTTACTACATTAAGGAAGAGACCTCATAGGAGGTAGTTATCCCGTTAGACTTGATTCCAATTATGAGATACTTTAAGGATGTATTTCAGAAAATACTAGGGTTGCCACCCAATCAAGAAATCGAGTTTGTTATCGACCTAGAGTCAGGTACGGGACCGATTGCTCGAGGGCCATATCGCATGGCTCCTTTAGAGATACGAGAACTGATTTAGCATCTCTTAGGGTAGGGTTTTATTCGGTAGAATAGATCATCATGGGGTGCATCGATGTTATTTGTGAAGAAGAGGGAATGTTATCTTCGCTTGTGTGTAGACTACAGGGAGCTGAACAAGGTCACGATATAAAATAAGTATCCATTGCCGAGGATTGATGATTAATTTGACCAGTTGAGAGGAAAGGCATACTTTTCCAAGATTAATTTGAGGTCGGGTTATCACTAGTTATGCATTTGAGAGGACGACGTCCCTAAGACCAATATTCTATCACGGTATGGGCCGTACGAGTTTAGGGTGATGCCGTTTGGGCTCATCAATGCACCATCAGTGTATATGGATCTTATGAATAGGGTATTCAGGGAGTTTTCTTACCATTTCATGATCGTGTTTGTAGACGACATTATGGTCTACTCTCGCACTAAGGAGAAGCACACATAACATCTGTGTAGGGTTCTACAGACACTACGAGACCACCATTTGAATGCTAAATTTGAGAAGTGTGTATTTTAGCTACAAGAGGTGCAACTTCTAGGCCACATCATGTCTAAAAGAGGCATTGGTATCTGAGTAAGGTATCGACGGTGAGGGAGTGGGGACAACCCACGACACTAATAAAGATTCATAGCTTTATGGGGTTGGTCGGTTATTATCGTCGCTTCATTAAAGTGTTCTCAAAGATTGCGAATCCATTAATGAACCTGACTAGCAAGCGGGTGTAGTTTGTGTGGAGTGATCATTGTCAATTATCTTTCGATGAGCTAAAGGATAAATTGACATCAATACCCATACTTTCATTGCTTAGGGGAGGATTGAAGTACCGGGTCTATATTAATGCATCCTTATAGGGACTTGGGGGTATATTATAGCCGGAGGAGAGGGCTATAACTTATACATCTTGAAAGATTAAGCCCCAAAAGAAGAATTACTCCACACACAAACTAGAGCCCATAACACTTGCATTTTTTGTGAGGATATATAGGCACTACCTTTTGGGGGAGCAGTATACGTTGTTCACAAATCATAAGTCACTTCAGTGTCTCTTCACACAAATGGATCTGAACAAGAGGCAGAGTGGTGGATAGAGTTCGTGAAGGACTACCAGTTTGATATACAACATCATCGTGGTAAGGCTAACACGGTAGCATACTCATTGAGCAGAAGACCTACATGGGAGTTTACGGAGGTTTGGAAGGTGAGGTGGAATGAACTTTGACACAACGATAAGATCGCCAGAGAAAGCATGTCAGTTTTAGCTATTACTCCCAAGATTATAATGCGGTAGTGAAAGAACATGCGGAGGATCATTTTTATCAAAATAGAGTACGCCAGTTATTAGCCGAGGGTGCGGATTCTTACCCGATCAGCTCCGAGGGAGGCTTACGTTTTAATGGGAGGCTAGTAGTGCCAAAGGATGAAGACTTAAGGCATGCGATGATGACTGAGTCTCACGGTTTGAGGTCTGTGGTACATCCCAATGGGGATAAGATGTTCCAGGATATGAGGATACAATATTAGTGGTAAGGGATGAAGCGAAACATAGTCGAGTTTATCTCGAAGTGTGTTACCTATCAGCTTATGAAGGTAGACCACCAGAGGCCTTTAGGGATGCTACAACCATTAGAGATTCCCGTGTGGAAGTGGAAAAGAATTTTGATGGATTTTATACTTGGGTTACCGACGTCGTAAAGAGGTCACGACTCAATTTGGGTGATAGTGGGCCGGTTGACCATAGTGGTCAATTTCTTACCAGTTCACATCAATTTTAAAAGGACGCAGTGTGCGCAGCTATTCATTACAGAGATAGTTAAATTGCATGGGGTATCGATTAACATCGTATTAGATAGAGACAAGATCTTAGTGTCCCGTTTCTGGCAGAGTTTTTAGGAGGCCCTGTGCATAGACTTGCAATTGAGTACCGAATACCATCCGCAGATAAACGGACATACTGATAGGGTTAATCAGATGCTGAAGGATATGTTGAGGATGTGCATTCTAGATTTTGAGGGAGGTTGGGAGCATTACCTTCCATTGGTAGAGTTTGCGTATAATAACTCTTATCAGTTCACCATCGGCATGGCACCATTTGAGGCACTTTATGGGAGACCATGTCATTCGTCCGCTTGCTAGTTAGAGGTGGGGGATAACAAATTATTGGGGCCAGAGATGATACCGGAGACTAATGCCAAGATCGAGATGATTCGGGGGAATATTTGAATAGCTCAAGATGATAAAAAAGTTATGTCGATGAAGATCGGAGACATGTTGAGTTAGAGGTTAGCGATCAGGTGTTGGTACGAGTGTCTTCCATGAAGGGGGTTATGAGGTTCGGCAAAAAGGGAAAGCTAGCACCGAGGTATATGGGACCTTTCCCTATTATTGAGAGAGAATGACTAGTAGCATATAGATTGGGTTTATGAGATCATCTAGAGCGAATACACGACGTGTTCCACGTGGCATAGTAGAAGAAGTATCAGAGGAGCGAGAGAGCTTTTTTAGCACATGCCACTAGAGGAGATCGATCTATAGCCAGATATCTCATATGAGGAGAGACCCGTGGCTATTCTGGATCTTAGTGAGCATAAGTTGTGGTCTAAGGTGGTACCATTAGTCAGAGTTCAATGGGGACACCACATGTTGACGAGTCGACATGGGAGTTGGACGATGACATGCGAGAGAAATATCTAGAGTTATTCGCCGTCGGTGTGACCTAATTTCAGGGACAAAATTCCTTTGTACGGGGGAAAGTTTATAACACCACGTATTTTTTAGCATTAAATATTTAATTAATTTGGCTAAATTTAAATTATAGGTGTGTCATAATTAAATTGAATTAAATATTATGTGTCTATTTAAATATTAATAGGCAGAGATAATGATTAATATAAATGAAATATTATTTTTTATATGTGTAGTAAATAATACATGACTATTATTATACGTCGTAGTGAGTTAAACACTAAGATTTTATTATACCTCAATCGAGGGTTGGGGATAGACTAAAATGAGGTCGAGATAGGAGATTTATTTAGAATGACTCGGATGATGATTTCGAGGTGATGGATGATTTTGAAAGGGTCGAAATAGTCAGAATAGTATACCCAGGGGTATTATTTGGGACCCGAGATAATTTTAGACCAAATCGGCACCGTATGAGGGCATTTTAATCATTTGGTAACCTAGGGTTAAGAAGCCTATAGATTTCCAAAGCCTTTATCATCATATAGTTAGGAGTGTCTAGGGTTAGAAATATAGAAAATAAAGAGAGGCCATTAGAGAAGAAGGAGAAGCCATTTTTGAAGCTTAAGAGAGAATTCTTGTAGGATTCAAGTTTGTTATGGCACCACCATTATCATTGGAGAGTGGATTGGGAGGGAAGATACACTAATTCATCATTAATTCATGAATTTAGATCATCAATCATAAAGAGGCAAGTGTTTATTTGTAATTTCTTTTGAAGTTATAATACCCATGTAGAATAAGGTGTTAAAGTGTGATTTAAATGATGTTCTTAAATTATAAATGATTAGAAAACATAATATGGATAAGATTTATATGTAGAATTGATCCACACATGTAGAGTAGATGAAATCAAATCATATATAGTGATTAATACGAATGGAATCTATGTTTGTGGATGAATATGTGGGAAGAACACAAAAACTAGGGTTTTTGATTATTAATGGGCTTGATTCACTCTTGGATAAATTTAGCGAAGATTTAATGAGATTAGAATGTTAAGAATAATCCCAACACATATGAATGATTATTAGTAATCTTAGTTGGGAGTTTGGACGCCTTACATGAGAATTTGAATTGGTGAAAATGCAGAGAAAGCGCAGAAACGCAACGAAGAAGACAACTTCAACTTTTTGAATCTATTCGGCCCTAGAGCGAATCGATTCGGTTTGCCTAGATTTATCATTTCCCCCTTTTCAAGCCTAGAAATCTTGTATAATTAAGGGGGTGACTTTTGGGGACTCTTTATAATGTAATGAGGGACTAGTTGACTTATAGTAGGTCTATGACAGGGAGGAGACTTAGTCTTGTTAAGAGATTTGAGGCGAGGATTTAATTGGGATTAAATCATAATGTAATCTATTCAAGAGAATAAGATTGAGTTATGAGGATTTAAAATGGAGTTATTATATAGACCGGTAGGGTATTATTGAGTTAACTACTGAAATAATTTTTGGGGTAACTAGGACCCTTAGAGTAGAGAATAATATTCAGATAAAAATAATAGTGAGTATTCGAGTGATATATACTACGTACGAATTATGATGTTTGGGTTGTGTGTATACCTACTGATATATATATATAATAAGTTACAATGGTGTTTTCACTATTCATAAGATGGGGAGACACTTCACGGTTCAGATCGAAGCCAACAAGGCAACGATCCAATGGTTGAGATTTAAATATCCCTCTTACCATTTTTACCCCTTAAATATTTGAGTTCCCCCTCTTTTTAACCCTTCATTTCCTTTCCTTCTCTTGCCCAAAATTCAAATACATGGATAAAATAGAAAATTATAACTTTGGAACCTTTTTACACGAGTAACTACACTACTCTGTCTCTAACAATCGAACAACTCTCCAAACCCCACTCCTCTCCTCACTATCTCCCTCTCTTGAATCAGCCTCCTCCTCCATACAAACCATCGTAGCTCTCTCTCCCCAGTTCTTGATCTCGACGCACTCTCTGCTCTCACCTCGTCTTCTCTTCTCCCTGAGGTAGATCATTTTTTCCAGGTTTTGTTTTTCAGGTAGATCGTTATTTGGTTCTTTTTTTGCAGATCGACTATGACTATTGTGTCTTTTGTATTTTATGGTTTTGAATTTATCAACTATAATTTTTGGGAATTTATCATCTGTACATATATTTTTAGGGTTTTGAATTTATTTTAAGGGTTTGAATTTATCAACTGTACATATAATTTTTGTTCTAAAATTTGTTGTTGTTAATTCTACTTTTATTGGTTTGAGTACACAATATGATTTTTTATTGCTGTTTGTTTTTTTATTGCTGAAAATGTACATGCTATAATTGGTTTGAGTGTACAAGACGCGATGGCATTTCGATCTTATACTTTGAATTTGTGTTTTAGATTTGGGTATTTATTTTTCATTCTTAAACCATTATACACCAAGGTGCCCACTTAATTGTAGGGGTTCCTTCACCTAAAATAAGTTGGTTTCTTTATAAGTCCCATTTATTAAATAAGTCTCATTTGTTCTCTTCATAAGTCCCATTTACCAAAACAGAGACCTACAAACATGAGTTGGTTTCTTCTAATTTTTCATAAGTCTCATTTGTTCATATGGGTTTCTAGATCAAAAGGACTTGGTTTCTTCTAATTTTGCAACCAAGGAGCGGAGATCTAATAAATATTGAGATGGGTTGCGGATTTCCACATGAGTTTTTTGTTAGTAGATACTTTGTTTTACCTTTTTCTTTTCTATATTTTTTGGATGGGTTTTTAATTTCGAGTTATATGCATGCTAGGTATTTGGGAAAATTCCCCAACAAATCTGTAACCACTCGAAGCGCAGAGAACCACTTGCTTTAGGTAAGTTTTAAATACTACTTTCTTTGTAGACCGTATGTTTGTTAATATGCTTAACAATAGTTCGTTGTTAGTTATAATGTTAATAAATTAGATAGGTTTATAATATTCTTAACAATAGTTCATTCTTAAGTTATGTTGAATACATGAGTTAGATTTTGTTTTGAAATACTATGTTTTTGGTTGCTAATTAGCATTAAAGATCCCATAATTTCAACTTTGTTTTGAAATACTCTATTTTTGGTTGCTCATTATCTAGCTTAATGTTCTTATTTGGTTTGGTGGGTAGTTTTATGGACTAAATTACAGCGGGTATCTTCACTGTTAGATTTATCTTAATGCTCACAATAGTGTGGTATATACATTAGATCCAAGTGCATAAGTGTAAACCTCATTTGGTGTCTTTTGAGACATAAGTGCATAAAATCTGATGGCAGGGTTTAGCAGATTATATCCAAGTGCATAAGTTTAAACCTCATTGGGAGCGATTCATAAAGAGAATATATACATTATGATGTTATGAGTTTGTATGAGGTATAACATCATCTTGATGAGTTTATTTTAATGTTATGAGTTTATTGTAATTCATATGATTTTATGAGTTTTTAAACTCAAATGGTGACAATTCGTGTATTTGGGTCGTATGTTTTTTTCTCAACATGAAAAACACTATATAGACATGAATAAACAAAAGTAACAGGACATAACGGAACTAGGTATAACAGATTTGCCTTTTCTGGCTCTCATTTAATCGTTAATTGTTAGTTTTCATGTTTGTTATGGTTTAACAATTTCAATGACGTTTTAGGTCCACGTCCTCTCTCAAAAGGTAATATATATGCAACTAAGGAACTAGTTGTGTTCAGGTTTTTGTAACTTGGTGTATTGGTGATGAGGTTTAAGTTTATGTTTAAACTAATTTTTTGTTACTCATGTTCGGTTACTCATGTTTTTTTGTGGAGGCTTTGAACTACTTGGTAATGTCTTATTTTGGGACAAAGTTGAAGCCAGAATAGGAATTCATCTTAGACATACGATAAATGCTCCACTATTTTTGGGTTGACAGTTTTTTCAGTGGTTTAATTCTATTTTTTAGTTTCCATATTATATTCATGTGTTCTTTTCCTTTGCGAGGTAGAAGAAGCGCAATTCTGATTATGTTTCTCCGCCTTTGAAACATTAAAGGTGATTATCAATTGTCCTTAATGTTTTGAACTTGATTTTTTTCAATCAGTTTGTGCAATCATGTTAAATGATTATCACTTAAGGGTGCATATATTGATTCAACCAGTTTTCAATAAGTTTAATTAAACTGATTGAAAAATTACAAACAACAAAGCGATAACAAAAATTAAACTGACTGTGCGGAATGAGTAATTAAACAAACTGATTGAATAGACTGAATATCTGAGCTTATATTGATTGAGTATTTGTGAAAAGTTCAAAATAAATTTATTAGCTATCTGGCGGACAGGTTGAGGCTGGGGAGCTTGCCAATCTCTTGCAGGTATGCTCTTCATTCTTCTCTAACTTCTGTGGATAATTAGGTATTGATTTTGTTTTCCAAAAAAGCAAAACTTTATGGAAAATAACAGTTGGATAAACGTGTCAGTCTTATATGCAGTTTGACAGATCACATGGCTCAACTTTGCTACTGCTGTAGATATACGCTGTAGTGATTCTTTAGTTTGGAAACCATCTATCACAGGTGATTTCTACTTTGCTATAGCTGTACATATATATAGAAATAAATTCCCCTCATCTCAATCTTTTAAATTCATTTGGAGCAAGTATTGTCCTAAGAAAATATATATATTTATGTGGAGATTATTTCAAAATTTTATTCCTCTGTATAGTGAAGTGAAAAAGTTAGGTCTTAAGCTTGCATCTCAATGTGAAAAGTTGCATCTCGATGTGAAAAATTTAAGTGTTATTGAAAAAAAAAACTCATTTGAGAGGTTGCTCAAGCGCTCATCTTTTCAAGTTACAACAGTGGATTCTGGTATTAAGGCTTTACACTTTGTTGGTTTGAATGAAAGTGAACAAAGAAGTCCATATCAACCTTTTTTATCTCCAAATAATCATCAAGATCAAGTGAATCTTATAATTACAGATTATTGTATGCCTAGAATGATAGGGTATGATTTTGGTGAAAAAAATTAAGGAATCTTCATCTCTGAGAAACATACCAGTGGTGATTACACGTCATCTAAGAATGTTCCTTCAAGAGAATTTGAGGACATGACGTTAAAGAAGCTACATATGTTTTCCTCAAACCAATTAAATTAGCATATTACTGTATGCCTAAATGCTTAGAAGCTACAGAAGTTTTCCTCAAACCAGTTAAATTAGCAGATGTGAATAAGCTTAAACCCCATATGATGAAAAAAAAATTAAATAATTAAAGGTTTCTACTGGAATTTCACAATGTAAAAATAATATTGTGCCATCAGTATATGTGATTATAAGGGGAATGCAGAGGCCCAATTAAATCCTGTCCTTAGGAATTATTTCTTATGTTCTTAATTTCTGATCAATTTATGGTCGAATAACTAATTGTGTTGTATACAGAGCTAATAGTCTGTCAACTCGCACTTGATTTTTAAGACTTTTGAAGATTATGTGTTACCTTTATTTTGCTAATATGTTGGGGGCTCATCTTCGTGGTTTACTTCACCCCAATTTGTGTGTTTCCCTCTTTTTTTTCACACCCCAATTTTGTTTTTTATGTTCCATAGTAATATATTTTGAGTTTTGATGTACTATCAACATCATATATATATGGATTGCAGCAGTAGAAGGTTCTTCAATAAGGAGCAACAACAATTAGTCAGAAGATTATGCATATCCTCAAAATATGGAGCAGCAGCAGGACATAATGGGCTGCAGACCCTAAAGTAGGAGCAACAACACCCATGTGAATCAAAACAACAGAAGAAGCTTCACTAATATGAAGTAGCAGTAGTAGCATTCAAGGCATATGCATATATAACATGAAGCATCTTCACATGTGCGAGGAATGAACATTAGTAAAAAATATATATTTACAATGTCAAGACTGATGCATATTCTTGAAAGGTTTATGCATATTCTTGAAAGGTGAGATGTAACTGAAATTGTCAAGACTTTTATGGGTCTCTTAGATCATACAATTTCAAGTGTATTTCTATTCTTCAGCTTAAAAATAGTTATAGATTATATATTTACAATGTCATTTTAACGTGTTTTCTAAATGTTTTAGTGTGAAAGTGTTGAGTAAGTTTTGGTATTGGAAAAAGATATTGATGTTTTCGAAAATGGGAATAATGGTAGAACCATATTTCTGGAATTAGTTTTGAACACCTTGATTCGTTGTCCCTTTTCCATTTGAATTGGTTCTGATATTGGCTTTGGTATACAATTTTTCACCACAAGCATTGTAGTGTGGTAGTGTGTTGTACCTGAATTCTTTAATGAATATTTAATGGAGTTAAATACTTTTTATATAAAGTGATTCTATTACTGTCTTTTGTGTTCATAGTAGGTGTTTCACTGTTGGCTCGATTTTACTATTGGAGCCAAGTAGAGTTGGGAAGACTTTAGGTATCAAATCTAATTCTTTATATGTCATTATACACTATGCTGTCAAACGTATCAAATCTGCTACTAATATATTGAATTGCAATCTTCTATTCTTGGATTCTAGACTATTCGTTATGGTTCTCCTCTAATATTTAATTTTAGTAAGTTTATCTCAAAGAATTATAGTTTTAATAGTTCAAGATGACTGATTTGCGACGAATTGCATGATTGGGAATGATTTCTATGGGATTAAATATATATCCACATTCTTCATACATTTGTTTCAACATTTTTAATGTCAAGTATCACCATCGTGAGAAACAAAGTCGTGACAAACACAATAGTTGGGTGAAAAATACTTAATTTACTGATTTTAACTAAAGTAAACCACCATCGTGTTCCTTTGTTTCCACATTCCCCTTTTATTTTGTTGGTCCACCCTATACCAGTGAGTATATTATTTGTATTTTGCATTGTACTTAATTTACTGATGATATCATTATGATGCTTTGTATGAGTATCTACACCTTTTTGATTATTTTCTTTTCCCTATTTTAACTCACCACACAAACACACACTCATATGTTCTAACTATGGGATTTGAATCTCTATTTCACTATGGGTATTATGCTAATATATATTTAATCTAGGTGATTTATTTTCAATGAATTGAATTGATTTTTTTGCTTGCAATTTTATAAATTTACAGGATGGTGGCCACGAAATTCTACGGTAAAACAGGCTCAGCTCTCTACCGCTGCCACTACCTCAGGTAACTTTCGTCTCCATGGAAAATCTACGACTAAAACTTAAAACCTTATTTCATTTTCGAGACAAAAACTCCATCTAAAACGACTTACTTTTCCACTGATTGTGAGTGCTCATATGCCGACCAAAACTTAAAACCTTATTACTGTTACAGCACTGAGTTAAAATCAAATGCATATATGCCGATGCATATATGCAATATGCATATCAGATGCATATATGCTGATGATGCATATATGCAAGGATATATGCTGTCCATATATGCAGATATGCAGTGAATATATGCAAATTCAGTACGCATATATGCAGTGCATATATGCATATATGCAGTGCAAGCAAATTGAGTACGCATATATGCAGTGCATCTATGCATATGTGCAGTAGTGCAAGCATATATGCACTCCCATATATGCAGTGCATATATGCAAATTCGGTACGCATATATGCAGTGCATATATGCTGCATATATGCAGTGCATATATGCTGCATATATGCAGTGCATATATGCATCTTGCATAAAACTATTTTTACAGCATATATGCGTGTACAGATCTCCGTTGGCTACTTCGTGTACAGACCTCCGTTGTTGGCTGCGTGTACAACATTTTTCCGTTGCGTGTACATCATTTTCGGTTATGTTTGAATTGGTTTTCACTTTCAGATCTTGATTTTTAATATTTTGTATTTTGAGATCTTGAATTTTTGGGGCCTGACAATGCTTCTCTCTCTATTTTGTTTCAGCCTTTTGAGATCTTGAATCTTTTGGACGAATGAAGGTAAAGTTGGCTGCGTTGTTGGTTGCGTGTTCCACATTTCTCCGATGCATTGCATATCTTATAACATCAGGTACACTCACTTTAAAAATATTACACTTCTTTTTCTTTTTTTCTTTTGTGGTTCAAATCATATGACTCTATATGGAGGTAAATTATTGTCCTCGGTTAATTGCAACTGCTAATACCCACGTATTTTTGTGGTTCAAATCGTATTACTCATATTTTCCCATTTGAACATCAAGAACAGAGTACATTTTGTCCACGCCTCATCCACAGCTGACCTGAATTCTTCATTTATCAAAATCCCTTCAAAAACAAAAATAACCCTTAAGGACAACAACTTCAATTTAATCTATTTTTCTCCAATTTCACTACAACGATACTCAAGGTTCTAAAAAACGCGGGGCGTGATTGAGGCGTGGAGGCCAAGCCTTAAGCCTTAGAAGCCTAGGCGGGCCTAGGCGTAAAAAGGCGTGAAAAGGTGTTTAGGCCTTTTTAATATATTTTAATATTTTTTAACCATAACAAGGTTATTAAAATACAAAAATTGCACATATCATAAAAATATGTCTGAATATATGCAAATTAAAATACTATTTGATTATTTTGGATGAGATAATGGTCCGGTTTGTAAACAAATTCTTTAAAAGGCAACATCGTTTCACTAAAGCATTGTTGTTTTTAGAAAAAAGTGCGCCTCAAGGGTTTTACCAAGAATAAGGCGTGAAAAGCGTAAGGCGAGGCGTTTCTCCCAAGCCTTAAGCCTAGGCGGGTTTTTTAGAACAGAGACGATACTAATTAAAGTAAACAAAGGGGTGAAAATTCACTTAAAGAACCATTTTTTATTCCATTATTATTAACATCTTTTGCGTTTATCAGATAAACACGCTTACCTACACTAGAAGGAAAAAAAATGAGTAAGAAAGGGTTAGGAATACTGAAGACCGGCTAAGCAATTTACCTGATGGGATTCTTACTCACATACTTTCATATCTGTCAAGAAAAGAAATTATAGGAACTGGGATTCTATCAACAAGATGGAAGTCTATTTAGGATTCTATCTCGACTCTTCATTTGAGCGACGCAGACTTTTGTTTGAAAACAGGAGTTGACTGACATATATATAAAAGATAGGTTCTTGATGTTTGTAGATAGAATACTGATGGGTAATAGCATTCTTGCTCTTGAAAAGGTTGCTATAATAGGTTCATGTCATGAACCTTCTCATATAGAATCATGAATTTATGGTTTAAGGTTAATTTTACAATCAAAATTTCACAATCAGATATGGGATTGTGCATGTGATGGATCGGTAACTATCCTGGGTTGTGTCCGAGGTTGAACATGAGTTAGCTTGATTTTGTGTTATGTCCGGAGCAAAGCTCCTGTTACTCTGCATTCTTTGTTCAGCGTTGTGTCCGGAGTAAAGGTCATGTTACTCACATCTTCCAAATTTTTCTCTCTTTTTGTTCTTTATCATTTTTAGTTTTGAACATGTCGAGGTTGGATTGATATATTTTGTTTTGGTTCTGTTCATCTAACTGATTCTTGATTTTGTCAGGTTTTGATGGGGCGACACTAGGCTGTTGGTAGCAGCAGATTCTATGTACTTGGGTTAACTGCTTACAATTTTTTTTTTTTTTTGGAAGAGAGTATATTATAGTAAACTTTTGTCTATATTTCTGTGGGGTTAGGGGATATTTATGCATTTCCTACGGGGCTCCTCCCCCCTCTAAATTTTTGTTTTCGATTATATATTTTAGTTTCACACACACACACACACACATACACACACACACACACATGCACACACACATGAACATACGAAATGACTGGAAATTTCAACCTTAGATAACACAATAAAAGATTTTAGATTGAATTAGGAATTAGAATCAGTTATGATTTCAGTTTGAGCCCTTGAAAGATTTTTTACTCCTCTCTTCAAATATTCTCATTTCTTTGAACCCTTGAAGATTTCTTATGTTGTAATTTTTTTTACAGGAACAATTGTGAAGATTAATGTGGTTTTGTCAACTCTTCAATGTCACTCTTCAATGTTTGTCGACAACAACATTTGAATATGTCAATTAGAATTGATTTACGTAATGGACTTCCATATCATCATCAAAAGGATCTTGTTTGTTCTTTTTATGTATAAATATACTAATTTTGGTTGTTTATAGGTGATTTCGGATTTAGTTGACGACTGTTAATAGAGTAAACTATTTTTATTCATTTTTAACTGGGAAGGCTGTATTGGAAGTCAATATTGGAAGGCGGTATTGGTTGGAAGTTGGAAACCAAATTGAAATTGGAAGTCAATATTGGAACTTGGAAACCATTTTTTTATAGTCATTCCTTTTTTTAGTTCGGTTTTAAACGATTTTTCTAATACGATGTAATTCTAATACCATTTTGACGTGATTATGATAAATTGTTTTTCTAATATGCAGGAAGTGATGGAGGATCCATACATAATAACAAATGGATTTACATGGATTTTCATATCAAGCATATATTTAATAATAAGTTGTACCATTTTGAACCAATTGTACCCTTTTGAACTAATTGTACCAGTCAATGCCTATATTTATTAGAAAATTGGAATGTACCATGCCTATTTGGGAATATGTATTTATCTCAAGGGTTTTGTTTGTAAACCTACAAACTATAATCAAGTTGAACTAATTCTATTTTGTAGCTATTTGTGACTTTTAGCAAGTCTGGCCATATGTCTTCTTATCCACATGCCTTCTTATCAATAGAGAATCGATCACGTGTTTATTATAACTATGTGTTGGAATTTTTGGAATATGTCTATTTTCTGTTTGTATTACGGTATATAGAATTTACGGTATATAGAATTGTATGTGAGTTTAAGGTATAAAGAATTTAAGGTATGTTTGTATCACAAATATTGTACAAAGCTTAAGGTAAACTCACTTTTATTTATATGTTTATATACTTTAAAATCACACTTTATTTTGTTGGGGAATGAATTTTTTTTGTTTTGCAATTACGTGCTTCGAAAAGTTTTGCTGTTTTACGATTACATACTTCGAAAATTTTCGTCGTGCCTTCAGGCACGGGCATACACTAGTATACATATATATAGGTTATGTGTTACCTATTATATGACTAATGTAAAGTGTTAGGATGCCTACGCTGCCTGCAATCACGGAGGTTCCCTCTCAGTGAGCGATCCCACCTTGATGATGCCAGTGAGGTTTGGATTAGTGCCCCAGAACACATAACTTAGCGTGGACCATTATTTGCGTGAATATAATGGTTTCTACATGTCGGTCGGACATGTTAGGTATGTGTGTGGTCCACGGCTATGTTCGCCTCCAATATGTGCTATTTTAGTTTATGGTTTGAGGAAGACATTTGGAACTAACAGTCTTTGATTTGGTACGAGAGGTACTTGGACCGTTAACAGAGTTTGCCTGTTTCACGCTGGTCATTTTGGGAGACGTCGCAATTATATATATTAGTGAGAAATATATATATATCAATATGAATATTCTACTTAAGTTTGACAGTAGGTAGTTAAATGGTGTATATCTAAAAATCAGATTAAGTAGAGAAACTTAATTAAATGATTAAATATGAAAAATGTACTTATGATATTAATAACGTGCGAGAAATGTTAATTCAGATAGTGTACTGTATGGGAGGTACGGGACTTAGACGTGTCGACAATTCAGATAAGTTCTTATGTCTAGTTAGATTGGGTAGTATGGCTATGTGATCTAAGTAGAAAATGCTAGGCGTGATCTATAGTTGACAAGTGAGGCAACTCAAGTGAGTGTAAGAGAATATAACATTTGTATATAATAACTGATTTTTAAGCTGTTATAAATACTTGCTAAATGTTTTTCAAATATTTTGGGTTCTAACCCTTGCTATAAATATTTTCAAAAACTTTTAGGTGTCCAGCCACAGGGATGCCAAACTTGATTATCTATTCCAGGGATGCGTAGCTGCAGCATATGTGAATGAGTGCAGGATTTGGATTAGATGCTTCAGTTGTTCATTCCTAGATTAGGATCTCTTTATCTTAGTATTTCATTTATGGGCGTGTTGCCGCTTCAGCACTTTATTTAGTTATTCAGTTCAGACTTATATTGAGATTTATTTATTTTTATTGGATTTATGATTTGTATTTGGGATTTGTAGGCGACGGTTTATTCGGCAAGACATTTATTTTTTTATATCTTGTGATGGTTTAGACTATATTACTGTGTTAATGGTTTAATTTAGTTTTTTCGCATATTTTTATATGTTAAATGAAAAGATAAAATTTTTAAACCGGCTAAATTAACTAATAGGTGATTAGTAATTAATGGTTTTCGGTAGTGATGCTAAGAATGAACTAAAATGGTATCCTATTTTAATTTAATAAAGAACTAATTGCCCGGTATTTAATTGGGCGGGGTATCACAATTCCCTTAAAGTATCAATTTTGAGTAATATATGATGTATTTAAGCTTGAGATATCAACTAATTAAATAAAAGCACAATTTATCAAAAAGTAGTCGCACATAATCTTAACATGTGAATCAACAATTAATTTGGTAGCACAAAACATTACTTTTGCAATATTTTAATGAGATTTTAAAATGTGAATAAATAATCAGTGGCATGTTTATCATAAATGAGTCGCACAATTATTACTGTTTTAATATAGTAAGTTATTTCTTGCAACTTTCAGGCTCTAGCTCAAATCTATAAATATATTATTACTATTATATATACAGGATTAATGGGGCTGAGCTATTAGATTTGTAGCATTGGAGATTTAGCTATCATCCTTATAGTAGGAGTATTGTTACATTTTAGCTGTCATTTATATTCAGGAGTTTGATGTAGAGACTTTTACTGTTATATTTTTTCTTTATTTCAGTTGGAACATTTGTATTAAGATATTTTTATTATACTGGATTCAGTTTTATTGGAGTTTCGAGTTATTCTTCGTTCAGATATTTTGATTGTCATTCTTTAACGAGACTTTTATCACGGATGATTTTTATTTATTACCATTTTTAGGTTTACGTTGATGCTGAGAATGATATAAATTATTTTAACGATCCCTATATTTCGTGTTCAACCTGATCATCTAGGCATGAAAAATAGGGAGTGTTACGCATGCATTATGTGGTGGCCCAGTATTTTATTTAATTTTATCAAAAGCTTTTCTTGCTCTTGACTTGTTGAAACACCTTATACTCTTGACTTACTCAAGTCTACATTGTATAAGTGCTCATCTAGTTTGGAAATTATGACAAAATTTGAGTCCCATCCCCTAGATACCAAAGAACGTCAGATTCTTCTCATGATGCCTCAATTGATTCATTTGAAGATAAATTCTCAACCGTCACACACACTAGGATTGCATACATATCATATATTACATCATTTGCTTGTGTGAGTTAATTCCCATTTAAATAAGTTTTTAATAATTATGGGTTTTTTAAATAAATTTTAAATGATTTTTAAGAAATTAAAATTTGGGTTTTACAAACATTTGGGGTCATTTTATAATAATTAGTTTTATCTAAACTTGCCTGAATGTTTGGTTGGGTAGAATCCGAAAGCTCTTGAGACTTTAGGGTGTGTTTGTAATTAAGCTTGCATACGCGTTTTTTACTTCATTTGAGCCTTATACATGTTAACGTTACTACGACCTGATTTGTGTTTGTTGCTAGACTCAGAACCTATTTGCAATCTTAGCCCTTGGATCTTTTTTATCAACGTTCTGCATGTGTTTTATCCCAATCCCTGTAAACCCTCTTTAGACCAATCAGAAAGCGTTTAATCCACCGCTGATGTTAAACCGTTGGATGAAAGTCAAATGCTCATGACCAAATCTCTGCCATTAGATTTGAGCTGTTATTCTCGAACCTTCCTTGCTTAGTATAAAAGGAGGTTGATCCTCTGTATTTCAAAAAACTTTTGCCAGTCCGTCTAACTGAGAGAGAGAGAAGAGAGAGAAAGAGAGAGAGAGAGAACAAACCCTAATCTCGTTTTAATCCCTAAATTCCTTTTCCAAAATCAGTTTACAACCAAACACCAAACCTGAGTGTTTGAGAGTTATTTTGGTAGTGGTTTGAAGCTTGTTCTTGGTTTGAATCCTCTGAGTTTGAGATCTTGTAATCAACTTAGACATTTTAAGTTTGATCTCTATTTCTTTTCATAGAAACTGTAGATCTTGCTATTTTATGTCATATTACACTTAGATCTGCATTATTTAGTTTCTCATCTTGAGAAATAATATTTGTTGATTATTTTTTTCTGTAAATGTTTTTCACAACTCAAGAATCAACAAATTTATTTTCTATTTCTAGTTCTTAGGAAACAAGACTTCTGATCTAGTTGGAATCGCAATCGGTGGTTTACAATTTCAAAAACATGTTCAAAACCCTCTGAAATTGTTTAAGACCTTGACCGTCTTCCGAGCAAGGTAACCTTGGATTCTGAGTTAATTTGAAAGATCAAGAAAGTCTGTTGTTTCTAAAGAAGAGAGAAACTGAAAACCTTATCATTTAGATATGTTCTGTAATTTGATAAGACTTATTTGAATAAATAAGTGTGCGTGTGTGCATGCATGTGTTAGAACACTATCACAAACACTTGACACACTATAATACAAGAAGTGTTGGCTATAAGATCTTGAAACGTCAAGAGTCGACGTAAAGCTGGAATAAAGTGTGGAGAAGTTAGTAAGCTGAGAAAGCCACATCAATATCAGAACTGCAGAGAAGTTAGAATAAAACTAGTGGGTACATATTCTAAACTATTATAGGTCTGTTTTGTTTGCATGTGTGTTAAATAACTTTTAACTTGTATATTTTGTTTTAGTGGATTTTTGGTTTATGACTTAGAAGTCACTGTGGATGTTTCCTCAGTTGGGTGAGGTTTGACCACGTTAAAAACTGTGTGTACTTAATCTTTCTATATCTCCTCATCTCATTCTTGTTGGTGTGCTGAGTTCAATTGATTTAAAATGTTTTAGTTTTATTTTCCAAAACTAGTTACATAACCTTGAACATATCTCGTACATATTTTTATTAAACACATATTGTGATTAATCTCTTTGATTTAAAGAAAAGAGTTTCCCTAAAAAATAGTTCGAAGTTACTTAGATAGTTTAGTCCCGAGTTAAATGACATAAGTAACAACTTTTCAATTGGTATCAGAGCTTTCAAAATTTTCTTTAAAGATATTATGTTTCTGAAATTGTTTTCTTAAAATCAAACAATGGACGAGAAATCTGAAAGATTTGGTAACTTAACCAGACCCCCTCTCTTTGATGGAAATAACTTTCCTTACTGGAAAGTAAGGGTGGTTGCTTTCATACAAGGAACCTTGGGAGATGATGTCTGGGACATTGTCGAAAATGGATATACTTATCCTACTAAACTAGCCACCGTAAGAAACAATGAGAGGATTAAGAAAGTATTAAGTGAATTCACTCGAGAAGAGAAGCAAGCCTCTCTGAACAATAACAAAGGCAAGAATGCCATTTTTATGTCTATAAATGAACATAAGTTCAAAAGGATCTCATCTTGTACCATTTCTAAGGAAGCTTGGGATACACTAGTTACCGCACATGAAGGTGACACTAGAGTTAAGGCTGCTAAAACACACATGCTTATTCAGCAGTATAGCTCCTTAATTATGTCAGACTCTGAATCATTTGATGACTTTTACATGAATTTGACTGACATTGTGAGCAAATTACATTCTAATGGGATAACTTATGATAGATATGAAATTGTTTCAAAAATTCTAAGGTCATTACCACAGAAATTTGATAACAAAAGATATGCTATTGAGGAAATGAGTGATCCGAATCTCACTCCGGAATTACTCAGTAATAAATTGAGAACTGTGGAAATAGAACCAGAATTCAAGAAACAATTAACCCAGTCGCATAAGAAACAGACTAGTTCCAACTTGAGTTTTTCTTCTAAGCTGATAAAGCCCAAGCTTAGTATTCCCAATAATGATTCTGATCAGGAATGTGATATGGATAGTTTGGATAATCAGATTGACTTGATGTCAAAATAGTTTAAGAAGATTGTGAAATTTATAAATAAAATGGCAACTAGACAAGTCAAGCCAAATTATCTAACTCAGTCTAATCACAAACCTCATGAGAAAGGTCAAGATAAACATCACAAGGAAATTCATACGAGACCTAACAAAGACTTTAAGAATATTGAATGTTTAGATGTAAAAAATTGGGTCATATAGCACAAGATTGTAGAGTTAACTTGAACACGACCATTAAACATACTAGGGCCAACATTTGCAAGACATGGGATGATTCAAGTGATTCTGATAATGAGGAACCTGAGTCATCTGATGTTTTTGATCCTTGTATGTCTTTCTTTGCCAAGATTATCTATAATGATGATATGCCTATGCCTAAGTATGAGTATGAAGCTAATAGCTCTACTTCTGTTGTTATGAATCATGCTGCTAATGATTTAGATGCTTTAATTTCTGAGAACATTGTTTGTTCAACAACGGGGTGTGTGAGTCAAAGGGAAAGCGATAATGACGATGTCAATGTGCGTGTGAGTTTAGGATTTGAATCCTTAGGGGTCACTTCATACACTACACTTAGTGATTCATACACTGAAGACCTCCCTGATATTCACACACTTTATGCCAAAACTCTTAAGAAAAGCTCTAGACTAGAGAAGATAGTGAAAGGTCTCACGAAGAAACTAGAAGACCTAAGTCTAGTGGTTAAACTTAATGCTGAAGAGTATACTACCCAATGTCTAACTCATGAAAATGAAGTCAAAAATTTTGATCAAACATTGAAAATTTTGATTGAAACAAATGAAACTCTGGAAAAAAAATATAAAGGGGCATTATTAGAATTGGAACAAGCTAAGGAAAAGACAACAACTATTTTCAAAAAATTTGCTAAGTTTGAAAATAGTTCCAATTGTTTTGATGATTTTGTTGCTGATTCAAAAACTAATTCTGATGATCTAACTGGAATAGGATTTTACCCAAATTCACAGACACGAAATTAAAACTTTGAACCAATCAAGTTTGTGTCAGGTGGCAAAAGACCTATTGAAACCTGTCCAGATTTTCAATCCTTAAATGATGATTTTGATAAAAAAATAAAGAAAGTTGGATATTGGGGAATCAAGTAACTCTAAGTGTAATAGTCTACCTAAGGCTAAATACGTCTGCCCTCCGATTAGGAAGAGTGATTTTGCATTTCAAACTGTACTCCCTAGGAATAGGTTCAACGTCAAATCCCATGAAACCTATGTTTAGAGATTTTCCTAAGGACATACCTTCTACAATTAATATGTATTGCTCTTACTGTGACATATACGGACATTCTTTCTAAGGATGCTACTCTAGACATTTAGTTAATCCTGTCTGTAATACTCCTTTATACCAAAACTTTAACCACTCTCGGAGAAGCCGTAGCAATTATGTTCTGCCTAGACAACCAGAAAAAAACTCTAACTATAGAAAGAGAAAGACCAGACCTAAAAGATCATTTACAAGAGGAAATTCTAGGCACTTTTTCTAAACCAAATGATCATATCCTCCATAAAACTCAATTACATGCGCACAATATTTTTCAACAAAATTCTAATGCTCGCAAATTTTATCAAATGAGAGCAAATATGAGCAAAACAAAAATAAGAGTTATTTGGGTTAGAAAAGATGAGCTATTGCCCTAGATAAAGTGTAACATTCTGATTACTGATTTAAAAGCTAAACACGCTCCTTCTGGTTGGTATTTAAACTCTGGGTGCTCAAAACATATGACTGGGGATGATACAAAACTTTTAAACAAAACCAGCTTTGCTGGAGGAAAACTTATTTTTGGTGATGGTGTATCATCTCAAATCATTGGTAAATGAACACTCCAAGAAGAAGGAATGCCTGTGCTTGACAATGTTCTTATAGTAGAAGGTCTTAAGGCTAATCTACATAGTATCTCATAATTTTATGACTCAAATCATACTGTCACCTTTTCAAAGAATAATTGCAAGATTTTAAATGAAAAAGGTGAGTGTATAATTACAGGACTCAGGACTCCTGGCAATTGTTATACTGTCCAGAATAGTACTGAAGTCTGTAACATTGCCATAATGGATGACAATGAAATATGGCATAATAGAATGGGTCCCATAAATTACGATTGCCTTAGTAGATTGTCTTCATAAGAAATACTTCAGAGGAATTCCAAAGATCAAACCTATCTCTAACATTATCTATGGATCATGTCAGGAAGGAAAAATTGTTAAGGCACCTCATAAGAAAGTTAAAGATATCCTTACCTCTAAACCCTTGGAGCTCATCCATATGGACCTAATGGGTCCTTCTCGTACTGTTAGTCTCTATGGACACAGTTACATTATTGTTATGGTAGATGACTTCACCAGGTTTACTTTGGTGGCTTTCTTAAAACAAAAGTCAGACACTTTTAGATTTTTTTAAAAATCTTACTTCGTATTGAAAATGAGAAGGACACTCAAGTAAATAGAATTCGTAGTGATATAGGAGGAGAATTCATAGATACAAGTGTATAGAGTATTGTGACTATAATGGTTACAAACATGAATTTAGTGCTCCTAAGACTCCTTAGAAAAATGGAATTGCTGAGCGAAAGAATCGTACCCTTCAAGAGATGGCACGTGTTATGATTCATGACAAGTGTTTACCTAAATACTTTTGGGTAGAATCAAATCGTACTGCGTGTCACATTATTAATAGGGTCTATCTTAGGAAGAATTCTAAACAAACTCCTTATGAACTATGGTATGGGAAGAAGCCCAATCTTAAATACCTTAGAACTTTTGGTAGTACATGTTATGTTTGTAAAGACAGAGAAATCTTATCCAAATTTGAGACTCGTGGAGATAAATCTATCTTCCTAGGTTATTCTCCTGATAGTAGAGCATACCGTGTGTATAATCTTCGCACAAAGACTTTAAAGGAATCCATAAATGTTATTATAAGTGACACTACTGTTGAAAGTAAGACTGGAGAACCAACTATTGTGGAAGAGTCTGAAACTATTTTAGAAAATGACTCTCCAGAAATAGATGATTCTTTACCAATTAAGAGACGTGATCTACCTAAGAGGGTTTCTAAATATCATCCCATTGATAACGTTGTTGGTAACCCTTGTGAGCCTATATGTACAAGATCTCAATTAAGAAACTATGCTCATTATGCATGTTTTGCTTCCCTTGTGGAACCAAAGAATGTAAACGAGGCATTGAATGACCCTCAATGGATCTCTGCCATGTAGGAAGAACTTATTCAATTTGTTATTCAGGATGTTTGGTATCTTGTACTTAGGCCTGATCATAAAAAGGTTATTGGCACACGTTGGCTATTTAAAAATAAAACTGATGAAAGTGGGATAATCATTAGAAACAAAGCCAGATTAATGGCTCGAGGATATTCTCAAATTGAAGGAATAGATTTTAACGAGACATTTGCTTATGTTACTCGCCTAGAATGTGTTTGTATTTTCTTTGCCATAACCTGTTACTTGCACTTTACGCTTTACCAAATGGATGTAAAGTCAGCCTTTCTTAATGGAATCTTGATTGAAGAGACCTATGTTGAACAACCCAAAGGGTTTATTAACCCTCAGTATCCAAATCATGTTTATCGTCTTAAAAAGGCGTTGTATGGTCTGAAACAAGCGCTAAGAGCTTGGTATGAGCATGTTTCCAACTTTCTCTTAGATAAAAGTTTTAAGAGAGGCGGAAATGATCAAACTCTATTTGTCAAACATTTTGACAAAGATATTATTATAGCTCAAGTATATGTTGACGATATCATTTTTGGATCAACTTCCCCTTCCGAAATTAAATCATTTTCTGAAATTATGCATAAAGAATTTCAAATGTCTCTTATGGGGGAGTTGAAATTTTTCTTGGGTCTTCAAGTCAAATAGAATTCAGAAGGTTTATTTGTTTCGCAATCGAAATTTGATTTAGAGACTGTCAAAAAATTCGGGCTTAACAGTGCCAAAGAAGCTAGAACTCCCATGAGTACTACGATTAAATTATCTAAAGATGAGAGCGGAAAATCCAGAGATCCTACTCTATATCGTAGTATGATATATAGGAAGCTTACTATACCTTACTGCTTCGCATCCTGATAAAATGTACGCAGTTTGCGTGTGTGTCCATTATCAAAATAATCCTAAAGAGAGCCACTTAGTATGTGTAAAAAAAATCATTAAATACATAAAAGGCACTCAAAATTTAGGACTCTGGTACACCAATGATACTCCTAGTACTATAATAGGATACACTGATGCCGACTGGGCAGGGTGTACTGATGATAGTAAGAGCATATCAGGAGCGTGTTACTATATCGGTAACAATTTGGTAGGATGGAGTAGTAAGAAACAAAACTGCACTTCATTATCTACAACTGAATCTGAATACATTGCTGCTGGTAGTTGCTGTGCCCAATTACTTTGGCTTAAGCAAATGCTAAATGATTATGGCATTCAAGAAAACCAACTGCATCTCTATTGTGATAATCAAAGCATGATCAATATCTCTAAAAATCCTGTTCAACACTCGTGAACAAAACATATAAAAATTAGACATCATTTTATACGAGAATTAGTTGAAACTAAGGAATTATAAATTAATTATCTTCCTACTGATTTTCAGCTCGCAGATATGTTTACTAAGCCTTTGGATTACAATAGATTTCATTCTTTGCGAAAATCGATAGGAATGGTTTGTGGTGAATAAACTCGTGGGACTTAAGTATTTTTTTTCCTTTGTCCATTTGAGACAAAATGGGGGAGAAATTTGAATCTTATGAGTTCATTTTTTCTTGTACATGTGATTAAAAAGGTTGATCTTAGTATTATTTGTAGGAATCTGTACCGTTGTCTACAACAGATGTTATTAGGGTATTGGTTTGTAATTAGTTGAGTTATGTAATTTCCTTTTTCTAGGATATGGGTAGATAGAATTTTGTATAGGAATAGGTTTTTCTTATTTTTTCATATCCCTACGAGTCCTAGTTGACTCAAAGGAGATTTTATCTCATATTTTCAAAGGGGGAGAGTGAAGCACCTTATACTCTTGACTTACTTAAGTCTACATTGTATAAGTTCTCATCTAGTTTGAAAATTGTGACAAAATTTGATTCCCATCCCCTAGATACCAAAGAACCTCAGATTCTTCTCATGATGCCTCAATTGATTCATTTGAAGGTAAATTCTCAACCATCACACACACTAGGATTTCAAACATATCATATATTGCATCATTTGCTTGTGTGAGTTAATTCCCATTTAAATAAGTTTTTAATAATTTTAGGATTTTAAAGTAATTTTTAAAAGATTTTTAAGAAATTAAAATTTGGGTTTTAAAAACATTTGGGGTCATTTTGTACTAATTAGTTTTATCTAAACTTGCTTGAATGTTTGGTTGGGTATAATTACAAAGCGCTTGAGGCTGCAGGGTGTGTTTGTAATTAAGTTTGCATACGCATTTTTTACTTCATCTGAGCCTTACACCCATCAACGTTACTACGACCTGATTTGTGTTTGTAGCTAGACTTCGAACCTGTTTGCAATCTCAGTCCTTGAATTTTTTTGTCAACGTTCTGCATGCGTTTCATCCCAATCCCTATGAACCCTCTTTAGACCAATCAGAAAGCGTTTAATCTACCACTGATGTTAAACCGTTGGATGAAAGTCAAATGCTCATGACCAAATCTCAGCCATTAGATTTGAGTTGTTATTCTCGAATCATCCTTTCTTAGTATAAAAGGAGGTTGAGCCTCTGCATTTCAAAAACTAACTCACTTTCGGTATCACTTTGCATGTATAATAAGTAGTTATACACCTAGGTTACCCTAGTGGATGAGTGTTGTTACATGAGATTTTGTAGTGAATATACTAAAAAATTCAAAAACTGGACTTTGTTTAGAAAAGTTACAAAAGTAACACAATTGAGATTTGATGCAATCTCATAAATATAGTAGGAGTTCACTTCTCAATCACAATTTATCATGCATGTGTGCATAGATAATATAATCATCCGTATCAAAAGATTTAATTGTTAAGTTCTTCAATTGAAAAGTCGTTTCGTTTCATATTCTTGTGGGATGCTCTCAGAATCAAACTCTAGGAGATAAGCAATTTGCACTAGATACATGAGATTTAATAGAGTAATGTAGGATACTTCCGAGTTCACATATACATTATCAAAGAACAAATTTGTCAGTGTTCGATAATTAGGATCTCTTGATTAGAATGTCAATTACTATTGTTAATACTTTGAATCACACCATAGATCATTTCATCTTCTCTCTACACTATAACTAACTTTTATTTGGGATTGATTAGGAGTTTCATTTGGTTGTAATCTTGTCTTGGTTTTGGGCTAGAAATAAAGTCTATTAGGAGTACAAAATTGTGTGTGAATATAAAGGTTTATGTAGTTTTAACTTTTTGGGAACTTTTTTCGACCTCTCATTTTCTCATTTCATTTCACATACTCTCCTTTTTCTTTCCAATATTTTTGTTTTGTGCGAAAAAAATTCCCAGTTTCTTTATTTTTTTCCTTTTTTCTTTTCTTTTCTTTTCACACATCATATCAGCCATTTTACTTCCTTCTTCGTCCTTCTTACCATAATGTAACCCTAATATTCTCAAAAATTGGGTAATATATATATATATATATATATATATATATATATATTGTTGACTCATAACTCCTACACTACACTAAACTGAGTGATTGGTAACGGATTTTGTCCATGACCACCGACTGTGGGTCGTGAATTTGGTCCGTGACCAAATCGGGCTGACCATATTCAGTGGTCACGCCCTATATTCCTGACCACAGCATTGGTCACGAACCTTAGGGATCACGGCATATAGTCGTGGACATTAGTCGTGACCCCGTCTCTCACCTGGTGATGGCCTTGGGGTGTGACCTACCCTTCAATTTATGTGAGTGTTCACGAAGTGGGTCACAGCTCAAAGTCGTGACCAACCCTTCGGCGTATGAAAATGGTCACAAACATTGTCATGGTCCAGGACTGTGACCCATACTTTCATCTTATCAGATTCACCACGGCCCTGAACCGTGACCCATACCTTGATGTACTCGAAATGGTCATGGCCCTAGGTCGTGACCTCATTTATGCATGATAAAAAAAAAGGACAGGTCATGGACTATGTCCGTGGCCATTTTTAAATATATTAAAAAAAGGGCAGAATTTCATTCATTTTTTGGACATTCTAAACCCCGCGTAATCTAGAATCCGCACAGCCATAATGCTAAACAATAAATTGTAAAAGCCCACTTGGTCACGATACCCCCCGTTTGAGAGCACGATGATATTCTGAAATTTGGGTCGTGCCCTCAAATCGTGGGTCCCATGTTCATGCAGTCGGTTCCTACGGGATACTTTGGTCACATGGGAGGTGTTGGCACCGCTCACGGGGACTTTTTGTGTGGTTCGTGGTTTCGCCCTCTAACGACATGTTTTCGAGCCTAAGTGTAAATATTCTGAAATTTGGGTCGTGCTCTCAAATCATGGGTCCTATAGCGATCAGTTCCTATGAGATACGTTGGTCTTGTGGGAGGTGTTGGCGCCACTCACGGGGACGTTTGGGGTGTGGTTCGTGGTTCCTCCCTCTAACAACATGTTTTGAAGCCTAAGTGTAGATATTCTGAAATTTGGACTGTGCCCTCAAATCGTGCGTCTCGTGGCCACACGCACGGTTCCTATGAGATATGTTGGTCCCATAGGAGGTGTTAGAGCCACTCACGGGGCTGTTTGTGGGGTGGTTCGGAGTTCTGCCCTCTGACGGCATGTTTTTAGGCCTAAGTATAGACATTCTGAAATTTGGGCCGTGCTTAATAACTCGAGGATCCCGTGGCCATGCGATTAGTTTCTATGAGCTACGTTGTTCCCGTGGCAGGTGTTGGCGCCGCTCACGGGGCCGTTTGCGGGGTGATTCTGGGTTTCACCCTCTAACGGCATATTTTGAGGCCTAAGTGTAGATATTGTGAAATTTGGGCCGTGCTCCCAAACTGTGGATCTCATAGCCATGCGATCAGTTCCAACGAGATACGTTGGCTATATGAGAGGTGTTGGTGCCGCTCATGAGACCTTTGGGGGATGGTTCATGGTTCTGCCCTCTAACGACATGTTTTCAAGTCTAAGTGTAGATAGTCTAAAATATAGGCGGTGCTCTCAAATCGTGGATCCCATGGCCATGCGTACAGTTCCTACGAGATACGTTGATCCCGTGGGAGGTGTTGGCGTCTCTCACTGGGCCGTTTAGGGGGTGGTTAGGGTTGCGCCCTCTAACGACATGTTTTCAGGACTATGTGTTGATATTCTAAAATTTAGGCCGTCCTCTCAAACCGGGGGTCCCGTGGCCATGTGATCAGTTCCTATAGCTACGTTAGTCCCATGGCAGGTGTTGGCACCACTCACGGGGCCTTTTAGGTGGTGGTTCATGGTTTTTCCCTCTAACGGTATATTTAGCCTAAGGGTAGATATTCTAAAATTTGGGCCGTTATCTCAAATTGTGGGTCCCGTGGCCACGCAGTCTATTCATACGAGATACGTTGATCTTGTGGGGAGTGTTAGCACCATTCACGCGGTCGTTTGGGGGGTGGTTCATGGTTCCACCCTCCAACGACATGTTTTAAAGTCTAAGTATATATATTATGAAATTTGGGTCATGCTCTCAAATCGTGGGTCCCGTGACTTCACGGTCAGTTCCAATGGGATACATTGGTACCATAGGAGGTGTTGGAGCCTCTCATATGGCCGTTTGTGGGGTGGTTCATGGTTTGTCTCTCTAACGACATATTTTAAGTCTAAGTTTAAATATTCAAAAATTTGAACCGTGCTCTCAAATCGTGGGGCCTGTGGTCATGTGGTTGGTTCTTACGAGATAAGTTAGTCCTGTGGGAGCTGTTGGCTCCACTCATAGGGTCGATTATGGGGTGTTTTCACCCTCTAACGGAATTTTTAATGCCTAAGTGTTGAAATTCTGAAATTTGGGTCGTCCTCTCAAATTGAGGGTCCTGTGGCCACACGGTCGGTTCTTACGGGATACCTTGGTCCTGTGGGAGGTGTTGGCACTGCTTATTTTGTCGGTACTCTCAAATCTTGGGTTCCGTGGCCATGCGGTTTGTTCTTATGAGATATGTTTGTTCCGTGGGAAGTTTTGGTGTCGCTCATAGGGCCGTTTGGGAGGTAATTCGTGGTTTCGCACTCTAACATCATGTTTTCAAGCATAAGTGTAGATATTCTAAAATTTGGGCCGTGATTTCAAACTGTGGGTCTCGTAGCCACGCGATAGGTTCCTATGACATTACATTGGTCCCATGGGAGGTGTTTTGGGTGGTGGCTCGTGGTTCCAACCTCTGATGGGATGTTTTCAAGCCTAAGTGTAAAAATTTTAAAATTTGTTTTGTGATATCAAACCGAGGGTCCCATGGCCACACAGTTGGTTCCTATAAGAAACATTGATCCCATGGGAGGTGTTGGGGCCACTCACGTGGCTGTTTGGGGGTGGTTCGTGGTTTCGCCCTCTAACGGCATTTTTTTAAGCCTAAGTGAAGATATTCTAAAATGTGGTCTATGCTCTAAAATTGTGGGTCCCGTGGCCACGCGGTTGGTTCGTACGAGATACATTTGTCCCGTGGGAGCTGTTGGCATTGCTCACAGGGCCGTTTGTGGCGTTCTTTGGGGTTTCGCTCTCTAACTGCATGTTTTCAGGCCTACGTGTTGATATTCTAAAATTTGGGTCGTTCTCTCAAACCGTGGGTCCCGTACCTGGCCATGCGGTAGGTTAATAAGAGATACATGGATCCCGTTAGAGGTGTTGGCATCGCTCACGGGGCCGTTTTGTGGGTAGTTCATAATTCCGCCCTCTAACGGTATGTTTTCAGGCTTAAGTGTAAAAATTAGGAAATGTGGGTCGTGCTCTCAAACCGTGGGGTCCGTGGCTACGCGATAGGTTCCTACGATCTACGTTCATCCCGTCGGAGGTGTTAGTGTTGCTCATGGGTCCGTTTGGGGGGCCCTTTTGGGTTTCTCTCTCTAACGGAACATTTTTAGGCCTAAGTGTAGAAATTCATAAATTTTGGTCGTGCTCTCAATCCGTGGGTCCTGTAGCTACACGGTCGATTCCTGTAAGATATGTTGATCCTTTGGGAGGTGTTGGTATCACTCACGGGGCCATTTGGTGGGTGGTTCATGGTTTTGCCGTCTAACCACTTATTTTCAAGCCTAAGTGTAGATATTCGGAAATTTGAGTCGTGCTCTCAAATCGTGGGTCATGTGGACAGGCGATCGGTTCCTACGAGATACTTTGGTCTCATGGGAGGTGTTAGTGCTATTCACGGGGCCGTTTGGAGGGTGATTCGGAGTTTCGCCCTCTAACGACATATATTCAGGCCTAAGTGTAGATATTCTGAAATTTGGACCGTGCTCTCGAATCGTGGGGCTCGTGGCCATGAGATTGATTCTTACAAGATACGTTGGGCCCATGGGAGGTGTTAGCACCACTTATAGGGACGTTTGAGGGGTGGTTCTTATTTTGCCCTCTAACGGCATATTTTCAAGCCTAAGTGTAGATATTCTGAAATTTAGGTCGTGCTCTCAAATAGAGATTTATATGGCAATGCAGTCAGTTCTTTTGAGATACGTTAGTCTCATGGGAGGTGTCGACGCCGCTCACGGGGCCGTTTGGGTGGTGGTTCGAGTTTTTGCCCTTTAATGAAATGTTTTTTGGCCTAAGTATAGATATTCTATAATTTGAGCCGTGCTCTCAAACCGTGGGTCCTGTAGCCATGGGGTTAATTACTACATGATACATTGGTTCGTTGGGAGGTGTTGGCGCCACTCACAGGGCCATTTTGGGGGTGGTTTGTGTTTCTCCCTCTAACGATATGTTTTGGAGCCTAAGTGAAGATATTCTGAAATTTGGGTCGTGCTCTCAAACTGTGGGGCCCATAGATATGCGGTCAGTTCTAACGAGACACATTGGTCCCATTTGATGTGCCCTAAAAGTACCTGACAACTCAGAGACACCAACCTCGGCATATGCTGGGGCCGAGGTAACGAAGGCTCCTGACTAACAACCAGCATCCTCGTCTTACATAAGGTCGACTATGGCCAACATCACTGGACAACTCATTGACGGACAACATCAGAGACCAGATGTACCTCGTTCATTAACCTCGGTTGGGAATAAGCCGAGGTAGCAAGGAAAACCACCATCATGATTAATCTCGACTGGGAATCAGCTGACATTCCACCTACTCCAACATAGCCTCGGCCCAGACCGACGTTATAACTCCAACTGCCTTACCTCGGCTTTCCTACCGAGCCGAGATTAACGTGAGTAACCTTGAATTATGCAGC
Organism: Sambucus nigra; assembly: GCA_949130495.1. Lineage (NCBI taxonomy): Eukaryota > Viridiplantae > Streptophyta > Magnoliopsida > Dipsacales > Adoxaceae > Sambucus > Sambucus nigra. The sequence continues at coordinate 539,405,854 of OX422214.1, read as the reverse complement.
AGCCAGACTTCACCAACCTCGTACTCTTCTAGGTCGAGGTTGGTACCAATCGAAGACAACCGAGCTTTTACACGCACGTGTATAACTTGGAACACGTGGACAAATCCGTTATAACCGAATTATTCCCTCTACTTGAGGGAATATTGAGGTCATCATTACTTAGTTGAGATCAACCAGGTGTCATTCTCATACTGGTTCGATCCTCATGCACATGCTCATTTCATGCTTGGAGGGTACATTACACCCCCAAGCACTATATATAGAGGTCATCCTCTACCTTGTAAAGGGATCCAAAATTACAACCCTAGCTGAAACTCTGTCAATTTACACAGTAGAAAGAGAAAGCTTGAGAGATTGTATCCATAGCCGTTAGTGCCTTATTTCAGTGACCTTATTCACTCACTTGCACAGTGGATGTAGGCCTAATTGGCTGAACCACTTAAACAGTTGTGTTCATCCTCTTCTCCTCATCTTTATCTTTTATACTTGTATGCTCCTGTGCTACCATCGTTATAACTAAATTGAGCTTACAAACATCTTAAAGGGTGGTGATGTTTCGAGCATCATCATTTTGGTGCCGTCAATGGGAATGAGAAGCTGTCTCTTCCTCTTTTTCTACTTAACCTGATCGGAAACTTTGGTTGTGAACCAGGCCTCACCCCTTGCGTGGAGCAATTTCACCATTTAAAGAGTTCCTTTAAGGTATAAAGCTCATCTATTTCACAAGCTCTTTAGTTTTAATGTATGACACCGAAATTGCCACCACCTCTTCCACCACCTGGTGCTGAAGGACCTAGTTCCATCCAGGCACCACCCCAGTCCGAAATGGCTGAGGTGGCAGAAGACTTGAGGTCTTTGGCTACAACACAATAAGTAATGAAGGAGCAATTTGCACAACTTAGTCAAAATATGATGAGACCACCGGGGGTCTCACCGGAGATGATTACTCCGACGGCTTCTCAACCCCAACTTAAGGCCAGGGGACCACCCCAGGCACCGCAGAAAGACCAACCAACAACTCAACGGAGTAGGTATGTTGCTGACCCTAGGCGTTTGCATCTGGGGAGACAAGGACACCCTTGCCCTGAGGATAGGTATGATGATATGGAGGCAGAAGACGCTCCAGAAGATTGTTGGGAGCCATATGAGGTTTCAAATAACATAGTGCGTCCTATCCAGCAGAGCCGAGGTTGTGGAGGTAGAAGAGGTGAAGGTGCCCAACAAAGAGGATCAGCTTTCGATCGATTGAGTAGAGGGTCAGCCTTTAAAAGGCTCGTCCCAGTAAATGACCTGAGGCAGAGGTTGTCCAGGTCACGAAGTGCCGCTGACTCCCAAAGGGGAGATGGGCAACATCGACCTCATCATGGCCGACCTCAGCATGGTTGACCCCATCAGGGACGAGACAGGGGTCAGGAGGAGGTCAACAGTCGATATTGTGCTGCGGCTGGGGAACCCTCAATCCACCCCTTGGAGATAGCTGGGGATAACCTCGGTCAGGCCGACGTTGCGAGACCATGGCATGATTTCATCTAACGCCTTGAGGATAAGATAGGAGACCTCATCAAAAGCCGAGACCCATGCAAAGAGGTTTATCAGAGGGCTCTCCATTCGTGGCTAAGATAGTAAGCTTCCCAACCCCTACCAAGTTCAATCCACCTACAGTGTCTCCCAAGTATGATGGTAGCACCAACCCTATACATTATATTAAGATGTACCAGTCTGCCATGACATTTACTCAATACCAGATGAGATGAAGTGTTGGGCCTTCTTCGGGACATTAACGGGAGCTGCACACATCTGGTTTACCTCTCTTCCGAAGAACTCAATAGAGAACTTCAAGGGTTTAGCTGAACGGTTCATCTATAATTTCTGTTTTGGGGTAAGACCTCAAAAGAAGACCACTCATCTGCTATATATGAAGCAAGAGAAGAAAGAGAGACTAAGATACTACATCGCAAGATTCAATAAAGAGAAACTAGAGGTTGAAGATTACGAAGAGCACATAGCTATGATCGCTCTCATAGGAGGTCTCCAGAAAGGAAGTTGTTATGGAAACTTACAGAAGACCCTCCCAAGTCCATGGCAGAGTTATTGGCAACTGCAGGTAAGGTCATGAACGCTAAGAGGCCATGGTCGCAAAGTATGAGGATGAGAACGACAGTGGTAGCGGTAAGTACCAAAGAAAGAAGGACGAAAATAAGAGGTCATCTGACGATAAGTTTGCACGCTATACCCCTCTAACTGTGAGCTGCGAACACATCCTCAATGAGATCAAGAATGATCGGTCTCTGAGATGGCCAGAAAAGCTGAAGGCTCCTCCTCATAAGAGGAACAAGAACTTATGGTGCGAGTTCCACCAAGACCATGGCCATGTGACAAACAAGTGCTTCGCCTTAAAGGATAAGATCGAGAAGATGTTGAAATCCGAAAAGTTGAGGAAATACGTTGATGGCAAGGCTCCTAAGAGGGGAAGAGATGACCCTAAAAAGAAGAGAAATGATGGATGTCATGATGATACTCCAGCAAGAAGAGACGATGACTCGGATGGTGATGATGATGACGATCCAGACCTCCCACCAAAAGATGACAATGCCCCAGTGAAGAGGGTTGGTATGATCTCCTTCGGTGTTAGCACTATATGTGGAGGATTTGTAGGGGTGGCTCTGAAGTTCCTGATCGAAAAGTTCATGTGGCAGAGGCCAAGTCAGTGGTCAAAGTAGAGGTGGTAAATCTGACGTCTTCAAAGGCCAAGAAAAAGAGAAAGGAAGTGGATATGGACACTCATATAGTCGAGTTCTCCCGACTCGACTTCAAAGGCATCTTAGCACCGCATGATGATCCTTTGGTAATTACAACAAGAGTACATGGATGCGAGGTACAGAGAATTCTTGTAGGAAGTTTAGCAGATGTGATGTTCTGGCCTTGTTTTAAAATCCTGGGCCTTAGCAAGGCCAGGCTGGTACCCTATCATCATCCATTAATGGGCTTCAGTGGTGAAAAAGTCCATCCATTGGGTATGTATGAGATGGACATGAAAATGGGAGATGAGTGGCCTAAGAGGTTGACCCGAAAGATCAATTTTTTCGTTATGGATGAAAACGTCTTCTCGGCCTATAACCTCATCATAGGAAGAGTAGCCCTTAAGGAGTTTGAAGCCATACCATCGACGGTCCACCAGATGCTAAAATTCCTGACCCCCTATGGGGTAGGGGAAGTGTAGGGTGACCAGACCATAGCACGAGAATGCTACTTCAACTCAGTCGAAGAGAGAGAGGCCATAAGAAAGCAACCACCACGTATAACATTGATACACTTGAACTTAGAGATGAAACGAAGTTAAAGAAAGGAGAGGCCGTGAAAGAGGTAGAATCCATCATCCTCAATAAGGACGAACCGAAAAAAACCATCCAGGTCAAAAAGGCCTTAAAAGCGAAGATCAAGGAAGAACTGCTAAATTTCTTGAGGAAGAGGCAGAGTTTCTTCGCTTGGAGCCACGTAGACATGCCTGGCATCGACTTGGAGGTTATATTCCACAAACTCAACGTGGCAGAAGATGCTAGGCCAATGAAACAAAGACAAAGAGTTTACTCTAGGGAGAAGTATGACGTCATCAAAGAAGAGGTCAGGAAATTGGAAGAGGCAAAATTTATTAGGGAGTTTATATACCCAGAGTGGTTGTCAAACGCTGTTATTGTGCCTAAGGCCAATGTAAAATAGAGGATGTGATTAGATTTCACCGACCTGAACAAGTCTTTCCCTAAAGACAGTTACCCCTTACCTCGGATCGATCAGATGGTAGATGCCACGACAGGGCATGATCTCATGAGTTTTATGGATGCATATTCTGGTTATAACCAGATCTTCATAAATGCTGAAGACTCAGAGAAGACAACCTTCATCACTGATAATGGGACATATTTCTACAAGGTTATGCCCTTCGGCTTGAAAAATGCAGGGGCAACGTATCAACGTCTTGTGAATATGATGTTTAAAAATCAAATAGGCAAGACTATGGAGATGTATGTAGATGATATGTTGACGAAGAGCTTAAAGGCCTGCACTCACGTGGAAAGCCTAGGAAAGACCTTCGTTACCATGGACTTGTACATAATGAAACTCAATCCCGCGATGTGTGTCTTCGGGGTAAGAGCTGGGAAATTTCTTGGATTCATCGTCAATCAGAGGGGAATAGAGGCGAACCCTGAGAAAATCAAGGCTTTGCTTAACATGAATACACCAAGAAGTATTAAGGACGTTCAGAGGCTCACTGGAAGAGTAGCTGCACTCAACATATTTGTTTCCAGAGCGACAGATAAGTGTCTTTCGTTATTTAAAGTGCTTAGAAAGGCCTTTGAATGGGACAAAGAGTGTGATTAGGCTTTTAATCAACTCAAGTCCTACCTCGGATCTCCCTTGCTCGTATCTCAGCCCATAGTGGGAGAGAAGTTGTATGTTTATCTACCAGTCACTGAGTCAGCTATAAGCACAGCCATAGTACGGGAGGACATTGGGGTCCAAAGGCCTGTATACTTCAACTGTAAGGCCCTACAAGGGTCTGAACTGAACTATACTAGGATGGATAAGTTGGCCTACACTTTGATACATGCTTCTAGGAAGATGACGCCTTACTTCCAAGCCCACTCTATGGTCATCCTCACCAACTCCCCACAAGGCAGGTCCGCTATAAACCTGAGAAATCAGGTAGATTGATGACATGGGCCATTGAGTTGGGAGAGTATGACCTTACTTATCAACCCAGGGTGGCCATTAAAGGGCAGGAACTTGCAGATTTTATTGATGAGTTCATGTGGGAAGAGACTGAAGTTGAGAACAATCCAGTGATCGCAGAGAGATCAAATAGTAACGTCTTCCAAGACCCTGAAGAGGTTGTGTCAAACAGAGCCAAAGACGGAATAGCTGAGAATGAGGAGGAAAGGTACCTCTTCAAGCGAGGAACCCTATCAGAGGGGACCTTCTCTTCGAATGAAGACATATGGAACCTCTTCGTGGATAGGTCTTATGGCGAAAGTGGGAGCGGTGCAGGGTTGATACTCTCAGCTTCGGATGGTACCAACTTTGAATATGCACTAAGGTTCAACTTCAAGGCATCAAATAATGAGTCCAAATATGAGGCCATGATAGTAGGCCTCTCCTTGGAAAAAACCCGTAGGGTTGGATGACTCCTACTTCATAGCGACTCAAGGTTAGTTGTCAACCAAGTGTTTAGAGTTTATGAGGACAAGGATGAAAGGATAGAAAAATACATGAAGAGGGTAAGAAAGATGATAAAAGGTTTCGAAGAGGTAAAGATGAATAGGGTACCTCGACAAAATAACAGCCACGCAGATGCGCTAGCAAGGTTGGCTTCAGCAACGAGGACAGACATCAGAAGAACAGTACTAGTCGAGATCCTACTCAAGCCAACCATTGAAGAGGAAGAGGTTGCCAGCCCTTGTCTCAACTTAAACTTAGGGGGCTCATGGAAGGACCCCCTCATAAAATATATCAGAGAGGGAGAGCTACCGGAATCAAAGCTAAAGAGGAGAAAACTGAGGTACAAAGCCGCAAAGTTCTCAATAATAGGAGATGTCCTATATCAGAAGGGATTTTTGTTACCCCTCCTCAGATGTGTTCATCCCACAGAGGTCCCCACGTCCTACAAGAGGTACACAAGGGTTCTTATTCCAGTCACATAGGAGGAAGACGTTTAGCCAAGAGGATTATTACGCAAGGATACTGGTGGCCGACCTTGACCAAGGATGCTGCAGCCTATGTGAAGAGGTGTGACAAATGCCAAATATTCTCCACTACCCCCCATCAACCTCATCAGCCTATGACGTCAATAAGTTCTCCTTGTCCATTCGCAGTATGGGGAATTGACTTGGGGGGTCCCTTACCAAGAGCCGCGAATAACTATAGGTTTTTGATAGTTACTATTGACTACTTCTCCAAATGGGTAGAGGCCGAGCCGATGATCACGATTACAGAGCAGAAGACCTTCCAATTTATTTGGAAGAGCATTATATGGAGACTTAGACTCCCTAATACCCTCATCTCGGACAACGGAACCCAGTTCAAGAATTCTTCCTTGAAGAGGTATTACGAGAGAGTTGGGATCAAGCAATTTTTCCCTTCTCCAGGCCGACCACGGGTAAATGGTCAAACTGAAGTCACGAACAAAAAAATCCTCGACGAGATCAAAAAGAGGTTAAAAGAAGCTAAGGGGAGATGGACTGAGGAGGTTTATGCTGTGTTATGGGCCTATAGAACAACGGCTAGGACACCAACAGGGGAGACCCCATTCATATTAGCACATGGCTCAGAGGCCGTTATACCAATAGAGGTAGGACTCCCCACCCACAGAGTTCAAACCTATGACCCTGAGAAGAATGGGGAAGAGAGAAGACTTGACCTAGATTTGATTGAGGAAAGAAGGGAAGACGCAGAAATGAGGAAGGCAGCCTACCAGCAGAGAACAAAAAAGTTCTACAATGAAAGGGTAAAATCAAGACCCATAGCCGCAGGTGACCTAGTGCTGAAGAAGACATTGCAGAAGGCAAACAAGCTTCATCCAAATTGGCATGGCCCTTATAAAGTGATAGAGGAGGTGATAACCGGGACCTACAGACTGAAAAACCTTGAAGGGGAAGCTTTTTCCAATCCATGGAATGCTGATCATTTGAAAAAGTATTACATATGATGTTACGATGATTCCTATATAAATGTATCATCTTATGAAGAGATTATTAATGAGAAGATCAGTTCCTGTGTTAACTCTTGGTTCATTATACATTAATGGTAAAACTTATGGGGGTAACATCTTATTTAATGACATCAGACCGTAAAACACCATAATTTGGTGACAAGTTCTGAGGTGAACATCATATTTAAATGACCTCAGACCTTAAACATCAATAATTTGGTGAAAAACTTATGGAGGTAACATCTTAGTTGATGTCCTCAGACCTTAAAACATCATAATTTGGTGACAAGGTCTGAGGTGAACATCATACTTGGATGACTTCAGACCTTAAACATCATTAATTTGGTAAAAAACTTATGGGCGGTAACATCTTAGTTGATGACCTCAGACCTTAAAACATCATAATTTGGGGATAAGGTCTGAGGTGAACATCATATTTGGATGACCTTAGACCTTAAACATCATTAATTTAGTGAAAAACTTATGGGGGTAATATCTTAGTTGATGACCTCAGATCGTAAAACATCATAATTTGGTGAAAAGGTCTGAGGTGAACATCATATTTGGATGACCTTAGACCTTAAACATCATTAATTTGGTGCAAAACGTATGGGGGTAACATCTTAGTTGATGACCTCAAGCCATAAAACATCATAATTTGGTGACAAGGTCTGAGGTGAACATTATATTTGGATGACGTCAGACATTAAACATCATTAATTTGGTGAAAAACTTATGGGGGTAACATCTTAGTTGATGACCTCAGACCGAAAAATATCATAATTTGGTGACAAGGTCTGAGGTGAACATCATATTTGGATGACCTCAGACCTTAAACTTCATTAATTTGGCGAAAAACTTATGGGGGTAACATCTTAGTTGATGACCTCAGACCTTAAAACATCATAATTTGGTGACAAGGTCTGAGGTGAACATGATACTTGGATGACCTTAGACCTTAAACATCATTAATTTGGTGAAAAACTTGTGGGGGTAACATCTTAGTTGATGACCTTAGACCTTAAAACATCATAATTTGGTGACAAGGTCTGAGGTGAACATCATACTTGGATGACCTCAGACCTTAAACATCATTAATTTGGTGAAAAACTTATGGGGGAAACATCTTAGTTGATGACCTCAGACCTTAAAACATCATTTATTTGGTGAAAAATTTATGGGGGTAACATCATACGCGGATGACCTCAGACCTTAGACAATGTTACAAGGTTAATGAAGAAACCATTATATTGAGGCTTCAGACCTTAATACAAACACATCACATGGCATAGAAAACCAATCAAGAATGTTTAGCAAAAGAAATAAAGCCCTCTTCAGAGGTTGATACAGCATGAAGTTAAGAATTACAAGTCAAGAGCTAACAAAAAATGTTATCAGAAGTTACAAACCGATATGAATCAAAAATAAAAAAATTAATAGTAAGAGCTTCACGAAATGGGTTTAAGTATCTGCAGTCTCAGGGTTAGTGACCATGTCTCCACTTCCTAGGTCGAGGTTGGTCACTTCTACCCCATCATCTTGAGGACCAACGTCTTCAGTCCTTATATCTTCTTGTTGAGCAGTCTCAGAAGGTGCGGCACCTCCATCCTCCTTGACCTCTTGTAAGGACTGAGCAAACTGAGGATCGACATAACCCAGACCAATGAAGTCAGAGGCTACTAGGCTCCCCGACTCTTTCTCTTTTATTGCAACCCATTTTCTAGTGGCCTTAACACCCCTTTCGAGGTACTCAAAGCTAAAGCTAATGAATTCGTCAAATACCTTGTAGTCCTCCAAGATCTTCTCCGAGGCGTCTTATAGAGCAGCCTTCACAACGACATCAACCTTGTGTTGGAGAGAGTCAGCCTGGGTCTTCAGAGCAGAGCTGGGATCCTTTTTAAGCTTGCCTATGCCCTTCTCCAGTTGCTTGGCATTAACTTCAGACTTCTCTAGGGAGGCCTTCAGACGCTCCACTTCAGCATTCAAAGCAGCCTCAGTCTTCTGGGCCTCTCTGCCATTCTCAATCAGAGGGAGCTTCCTCAGGTTCCAGTCAAAAAACCGGTGCATGGTGAGGAGACCCTGTGAAGCATATTAGGACACATGAGTTTAAGAGATAATAATATTTAAAGCCGATGTTACACTTACTCAGCAAACGCAAAAGTCTTACTTGGATAGATCGGTGGAGGGCGAACTCGACCAGCAAAGGGGTGTCCAGAGATCGATAAAACCGCTTGTCGGAGTCGATCCTTACGGAGCCTATGGCATCCAAGGCCTTCAAACTCTGGCCGATAAAGCTTTCGTCGATCTTCAGTTGCTCCAGACGAGCAACTAATGCGTCCTCAGAGGAGATGGGGATCGCGCGATCCCCCGTGGAGGTTTTCTTCTTCTACCTCTGATCCTCAGGGGCAGGGTCATTGAATTTCCTTTTTTTGGATGCCTCGGCCCTTGAAGTAGTAGTAGGAGGAGGCGCAGTTAGACCAGATTTCTTCCCCAGCTTTGTAAGACTGGGGGCTGCCATTTCGCAGTCTGAGACTCCTTCCGGATGCTCTGCAAAAAGAAAAGATCTGAGTTAAATGGTCAGAGATATAGCAAAATCAGAGGTTCAACTTGTTGGCAAAATAGTGTAACTTACGAAGCTCGGTCAGGGGACTCCCCCTAAGGCCAGTCGTATAAAGGTAGTAGGGGGTCATCAAATGCTCGTACTTGACCAGTAGACCATGCTCCCCCTGATCTTGAAGGTCTTTGACCTTCTGAATGTTATTCTGGATTAATATAGGGTCGACGCTAGCATCCATTGACACTTTTCCCCACCTCAGAGGTATTCTCGGCTCTAAAGATGAAGAGGGGACACATGCATCGAATTCCCATGTCCCTGAGGCGAAGAAGTATCGTGGTTTCCAGTTATGGTTCGAGGTCTGGGTAACCAGCAGCATCTTCTTAGTAGACTTCTGAGCTAGAAAGTGGTAGTAACTCGGATGATTCCTAGAAGACAAGGGCACGTAGCACCCTGTGAAGACCTGAATAGGAAGGTCTAAATGATGGTCTCCATAAGACGATATCCCCAATCATCACCCTCCAGGCATTGGGGGAGAGTTGGGAAGGAGCCAAGTTAATGTAGGAAAATATGGTCCTAATTATTGGATGAACGGGAAGACGAAATCTTAACTTAAACATCTTCTCATATAAGCATATCTCTACATCTGGCCGCCAAAGGCCCTCTCATCCCCCAGAGGTCTCCTAAGTTTTATGAAGGGACCTACGGAATAAAGATGACTAAAAGCTAGGAGGTCGAGTTCGCTGATAGTGCTCTCTATCTCGGCTGCTTTCGAGGTGTCAACATCACTTTCGCTACCGTCATCATCCTCGTCCAGAGGAACGTCGGCTTGGGTAGGGGTGGGTGCACCACCAGGGAACCTCTGAGAGAACTCAGCCCCTATGGCAGCCGACAAGGGAATAACAACAAATATTGGGGGAATAGCCACACTAGGTCCTATAAGTTTGACATCGAAGGAAGAATGCGAAGTGCTAGAACTCTTGTTAGACGAAGCACGACTGGAAACCTCGGCTTGGTCAGGGGCTTGATCCATCCTGATGGAATAATCCATGGATTCTTAAAAAGAATCCACAGACATGGGGTCTGAGGTGGATGACTCAGACTCAGACATTGGAGTGGGTTCCAACGGAGTGTCCTCTGGATCAATTGGGTCTACTGGCTCAGGGTATATCACCCTCAGAGGGGTGTAAATATAGGTCTGAGAGGGAAGGCCTATGCCCTACGAGCTTCCTCTTGGGCTCGTTCTATTTGCCTAATCTTATATAAGGTTTTCTCCCTAAGAGAAGGGAATTCCTCTAAGAGTTGATAAAGGGGTATGAGCATAGAAGGACGACCTTACACTTAGGGACTCAAGTAAAAAACAAACAAGATGACACAACGTAAGTTAAAGATCAAATATGGTTATTTGAAAAGAAAACTAACCAAGAACAGTCAAGAACAGCTCACCGAAAAACTCATAAGCTCACCAGAAAACTCATAAACTCACCAGAAAGCTCAAGCCGAGACTGGAAAATGAAACAAAGGAAAATTAAAGGATGAAAATAACCAAAGAAGGATGGAGAGGATACCTGGATGACTGTGAAATAAGGGAGAGGAAGATGATAATCGAAAAAACTCTAACAATTATAATAGTAGAGCTCTGGAAGAGAGAGAGAGTGAAGAAGGTTAAGGCGAGAGAAATGGAAGGAAACGAGGAAGAAAGAGAAAGAAAAGGGTTTTAACCCTTAAATATGATTGCACGCTTCCCAAGGCCCATCATTGCCTTGGGAGCCCAAAGGACAATTAATATTATTGTAATTATCAGGCACGCTACCCACTTTAATTCTTGACACTTGGCAAAGAGATATTGGTACACCAGGAAGAATGGCCTTGGTCTTGCAAATACCCCTCAATCACCTACTCACATAGGTAACTAAGGTCTAGGGGGTGATTGATGTGCCCTAAAAGTACCTGACAACTCAGAGACACCAACCTCGGTGTATGCTGGGGTCGAGGTAACGAAGGCTCCTGACTGACAACCAACATCCTTGTCTTACATAAGGTCGGCTATGGTCGACATCACTGGACACCTCATTGACGGGAAGCATCAGAGACCAGATCTACCTCGTTCATCAACCTCAATTGGGAATAAGCCGAGTTAGCAAGGAATCAGACGACATTTCACCTACTCCAACATAACCTCGGCCCAGGCCGACGTTATAACTCTAACTGCCTTACCTCGACTTTCCTATCGAGATGAGATTATCGTAAGTAACCTCGGATTGTGCGGAAGCCAGACTTCACCAACCTCGTACTCTTCTAGGTCGAGGTTGGTACCAATCGAAGACAATCGAGCTTTTACACGCACGTGTATAACTTGGAACACGTGGACAAATCCGTTATAACCGAATTATTCCCTCCACATGAGGGAATATTGAGGTCATCATTACTTAGTTGAGATCAGCCAGGTGTCATTCTCATACTAGTTCGATCCTCATGTACATGCTCATTGCATGCTTGGGGGGTACATTACACCCCCAAGCACTATATATAGATGTCATCCTCTACCTTGTAAAGGGATCCAAAATTACAACCCTAGCTGAAACTCTGTTAATTTACACAATAGAGAGAGAAATCTTGAGAGATTGTATCCATGGCCGTTAGTGCCTTATTTTAGTGACCTTATTCACTCACTTTCACAATGGAAGTAGGCCTAATTGGCTGAACTACTTAAACATTTGTGTTCATCCTCTTCTCCTCATCTCTATCTTTTATACTTGTATGCTCCTGTGCTACCATTGTTATAACTAAATTGAGCTTACGAACACCTTGAAGGGTGGTGCTGTTTCGAGCATCATCACCATTAAAGGTGATGGAGCTGCTCACGGGTCCATTTGTGGGTGGTTCGTGGTTTCATCCTCTAGCAACATGTTTGCAAGCCTTAGTGTAGATATTCAGAAACTTGGGTTGTGCTCTCAAATCGTGGGTCCCGTGACCACGCGATCAGTTCGTACGAGATACGTTTGTCCCGTGGGAGATGTTGTTGTTGCTTAAAGGGCTATTTGGGGGGTGCTTTGTGGTTTTTCCCTCTAGCCGTATGTTTTCAGCCCTAAGTGTTGATATTATGAAATTTGGTCCATGCTCTCAAATTATGAGTACCATGGCCATACGGTCGATTAATACGAGATACGTTGGTCCCGTGAGAGGTGTTGGCACTGCTCACAGGGCCATTTTGTGGGTGGTTCATAGTTTCGCCCTTTAACGACATGTTTTCAGGCTTAACTAAAAAAATTCTACAATTTGGGTTGTGCTCTCAAACCGTGGAGATCGTGGCCACGCGATTGGTTCCTACGAGCTGCGTTCATGTTGGTGCTGCATACGAGTCCGTTTGGGGGGGGGGGGGGGGGGCTTTGGGGTTTCGTCCTCTAACGACACATTTTCAGGCTTAAGTGTAGATATTTGTAAATTTGGGTCGTGCTCTTAATCCGTGGATCCCGTGGCCACATGATCGATTCCTATAACACATGTTGATCCTTTGGGAGGTGTTGGCACCACTCAAGGGGCCATTTGGAGGGTGGTTTGTGGTTCCGCCCTCTAACGACATATTTTCAAGTCTAAGTGTCTATATTCTGAAATTTTGGCCCTGCTCTCAAATCGTTGGTCATGTGGCCACATGATCGATTCCTACAAGATAGTTTGGTCTCATGGGAGGTGTTAGTGCTATTCATGGGGCCGTTTGGGGGATGATTCGGGGTTCCGCCCTCTAACGGCATATTTTCAGGTCTAAGTTTAGATATTCTGAAATTTGGGCCGTGCTCTCAAACCGTGGGGCTTGTGGCCACGAGGTCGGTTCCTATGAAATACGTTGGGCCTGTGGGAGGTGTTGGCACCACTTATAGGGCCATTTGAGGGGTGGTTCATGTTTCTCCCTCTAACAACATGTTTTCAAGCCTAAGTGTAGATATTCTAAAATTTGGGTCGTGCTCTCAAACAGTGGGTGATGTGGAAATGCGATCAGTTTTTTTAGATACGTTAGTCCCGTAGAAGGTGTTAGCGCTGCTCACGGGGCCGTTTGGGGGGTGGTTCAGGGCTTCTCCCTCTAATGACATGTTTTCTGGCCTAAGTATAGATATTCTTAAATTTGAGTCGTGCTCTCAAATCGTGGGTCCCCTAGCCATAGGGTCGATTCCTACATGATACGTTGGTCCCGTGGGAGGTGTTGGCACCGTTCACAGGGCCGTTTGAGGGGTGGTTGGTGTTTCACCCTCTAACGGTATGTTTTGAAGCCTAAGTGAAGATATTTTAAAATTTGGATCGTGCTCTCAAACCGTCGGTCCCATGGATATGCGGTCGGTTCCAACGAGATACGTTGGTCCTGTGGAAGGTGTTGGAGTTGCTCACAAGGCTGTTTGTGGGGTCGTTTATGGTTTCTCCCTCTAACGACATGTTTTCAGGCCTAAGTGTAAATATTTAAAAATTTGGGCCGTGCTCTCAAACTGGGGGTCCCGTGGCCATGGGGTCGATTCCTACATGATATGTTGGTCTCGTGGGAAGTGTTGGTGCCGCTCACAGGGCCGCTTGAGGGTGGCTGGTGTTTCACCATCTAACGGTATGTTTTAATTCCTGGGTGAAGATATTTTAAAATTTGGATCGTGCTCTCAAACCGTGGGTCTCATGGATCCACGGTCGGTTCCAATGAGATGCGTTGGTCCTATGGGAGGTGTTGGAGCTGCTCACGGGGTTGTTTATGTGGTGGTTCATGTTTTCACCCTCTAATGATATGTTTTCAAGCCTAAGTGTAGATATTCAGAAATTTGGACCGTGCTCTCAAACCATGGGTCCCGTGGTTACGAGGTTGATTCTTACGAGATAGATTAGTCCCATGGAGGTGTTGGCTCCACTCACAGGGAAGTTTGGGGTGTGGTTCATGGTTTCTCCCTCTAATGGCATGTTTTCAAACCTAAGTGTTGATAATCTGAAATTTGGGTCATGCTCTCAAACTGAGGGTCTTGTGGACATGCGGTCGGTTCTTACAAGCTACATTGGTTCCAAAATAGGTGTTGGTACTGCTCACGTGTCCTTTTTTTTTTGGGGGGGGGTCGTGGCATACCCTCAAATGACATGTTTTCAAACCTAAATGTAGATATTCTAAAATTTGGGTCGTGCTCTCAAATCGTGGGTCTCGTGGACATGAAGTCGGTTCCTATGAGATATGTTGGTCCCGTAGGAGGTGTTGGCACCACTTACGGGGCCTTTTGGGGGGTGGTTCGTGTTTCGCCCTATAACGACATGCTTTCAAGCCTATGTGTTGATATTATTAAATTTGGGTCGTGCTCTCAAACCGTGGGCTCCGTGGTCACACGATCGATTCATATGAGATATGTTGGTCTCGTGGGAGCTGTTGGCGCCACTCACGGGGCCGTTTGCTGGGTCGTTCGAGGTTTCGCCCTCTAACAACATATTTTCTGGCCTAAGTGTAGATATTCTAAAATTTGGGCCGTTCACTAAAAAAGGGGATCCCGTGGCCATGCGATCGGTTCCTAGGAGCTACGTTTGTCCCGTGGGATGTCTTGGTGCCGCTCACGGTGCTTTTTTGGGTGTGGTTCGTGGTTTCACCCTCTAACGGCTTATTTTCAAGACTAAGTGTAGATATTATGAAATTTAGGTCATGATCTCAAATCGGGGGTCCTGTTGCCACATAATAGGTTCCTACGAGATACGTTGGTCCCGTGGGAGGTGTTACCGTCGCTCGCGGGGCTGTTTGGGGGTGGTTCGTGGTTTCTCCCTCTAACGATAAGTTTTAAAGCGTAAGTGTTGATATTCTAAAATTTGGGTCGTGCTCTCAAATCGGGGGTCCTGTGGTCAAGTGGTTGGTTCCTACAAGCTACGTTGGTCCCCTGGGAGGTGTTGGCGCTGCTCATAGGGCCATTTGGTGGGTGCTTCGAGGTTTTGGCCTCTAACGGCAAATTTTTAGGCCTAAGTGTAGACATTCTAAATTTGGTTCATGCTCTCGAACCGTGGGTCCCATGGCCATACGGTCGATTCTTATCAAATATGTTGGTCCTGTGGGAGGTGTTGGCATAGCTCACAGGGACATTTGGAGGGTGGTTCATGGTTTCGCCCTCTGACAACATGTTTTCAAGACTAAGTCCAGATATTATTAAGTTAGGGACGTACTCTCAAATCGTTAGTCCTATGGCCATGTGGTCAGTTCCTACGGGATACTTTGGTCTCATGGGAGGTGTTGGCACTGCTTGCGGGGCCGTTTGGATGGTGGTTCGAGGTTCCACCCTCTAGCGGCATGTTTTTAGACCTAAGTGTAGATATTCTAAAATATGGGCCATGCTCGCAATCCTAGGGTCCCATGGCCACCCGATCAGTTCGTACGAGCTACGTCGATCTAGTGAGAGTTGTTTGCACCACTCAATGGCCATTTGGGGATGGTTCATGGTTTCTCCCCTTTAATGGTATGTTTTCAATCCTAAGTGTAGATATTCTGAAATTTGGGTCATACTCTCAAACCGTGGGTTTCGTGGCCACTCGGTCGGTTTTTACAAGATACGTTGGTCCCGTGGTAGGTGTTGGCACCGCTCACGGGGACGTTTGTTGGGTGGTTCTTGGTTCGCCCTCTAACGGGATGCTTTCCAGAATAAGTGTAGATATTCTAAAATTTAGGTCATGCTCTCAAATCATAGGTCTCGTGGCCACACGATCGACTCTTAAGAGATACATTTGTCCCATGGGAGGTGTTGGCACCGCTCATGGGACCGTTATCTAGGTGTATTTTTGCCCTCTAACGACATATTTTTTGTCCTAAGTGTATATATTCTAAAATTTGGGCCGTTCTCTAAAAAGCGAGGGTCTCGGGGCCACGTGGTCGGTTCCTAGGATCTACGTTTGTCCCGTAGGAGGTGTTGGTGCCGCTCATGGAGTTGTTTGGGGTGTGGTTCGTGGTTTCACCCTCTAACGAAATATTTTCAAGCCTAAGTGTAGATATTATAAAATTTAGGTTGTGCTCTCAAACTGGGGGCCTGTTGCCATGCGATCGGTTCCTATGAGATACGTTGGGCCCCCGTATTATTACGCATATATATTTTTATGAAATTATGGAAAATGGGGATTAATTAATTTAAAGGGGGAAAATTTAATTTGTAATTAATCCTATTTAATGGTAATAATTACTAGCGTGACGAGAGTTAATAGTTATCAAAATAATATTATGGCCGGGATGAGACACACGGCAGTAATGTTATAATTATTTAGGACGCGCGTATGAGTCGCGTCACCGGTGTGTATTTGGGGGCTAATAAGGTATATTATTTTTATATAACTCGAATGACTATTTTGAGTGTGCACGAGTGTCCGGAAGGGTTGACATAGTTAGAAAAAACTACTCGGGTATTTTATTTGGAGTCCGAGGAATTTTAGCCCAAAATGACACCCCAGGGGGGTATTTTGGTCTTTTGGGATTTTTGGGTAATTAAATGGACGAAAATTGGGTTTAATTAAAAGTATTGAGAGTTCGTGGCCTGTCAGTTTCAAATTACGTGAGAAAGAGGGAAAAAGAGAGAGAGAACCAAGGAAGAAGAAGAAGACTCCATTAGAGCCTAAGCCAAGAACTCAAGCTTCCACACCAAAAAATTACACCAGCGCGTTGATCATGTCAAGACGATCATTCCCATACGAATTTCAGCACAAGAATCAGAAGTTCATTCCTAGGCAAATTTTATCTTGCTCCTCTTTTAGCATATATTGTTCCTATTAATTTAGGTTGATGATATAAACTTTGCACAATGAAAACTTAGGTTTAAATTAGACTAAATTGTGAAGAAATCTTATGAATTGGAGATGGGTATGCATGTAGAGGTTTTGCCCTTAGTTGGACTACTAAAATACGGGAATTTTATGTTGTAATCACGAATTATAATAAGAGTTTTAGACAATTAAAATTCTGGGTTCATATTTAAGAGACTGATTGGAAATTAAAGAGATTGTTGAATTCCAATTAATTTTATAAGGATTTGACCTTTAATTCGTGTTAGAAAGTATCTTAGGGTGATTGGGATTAGTGTAGGAATATTTGATTTGGATTGGGTTGAGTATTTGTATGTTTTTAAAGATTAAAAGTTGAGAAAAATCGAAGTTGGGGAAGAACTGGGTCTATCTGGAATTCTCATTAGAAGACCAGCCCAGGTCGTTCGAACGACCTCATTTGAACGAACCTTCTAACGATATTTCCAACAACCTTTCTATTGAGTTGCTGAGTTCGTTCGAAGTGGGAACTTTGTTTGAACGGCCTCGTTCGAACGAGAATCCTAGAACTTCTAACGAGATTCCAGACTGAGTTTTTAGGGTCCGTTCGAGTTAAAAACCATCCTAGGGTTATCTAAGCGAGTGTATTAACCTACGTGAGTAACGGGCGGCTTAAATTCCAAAGTGTAAGGGTAATTAAGGGGTAATGGTCCTCGGGGTATAGAACTTGTATAAAAACCAAGGAGAGAATGTAAGTCCTAGAGATGCTATATATATATGGATATCGCGGAGAGTAATGGCATTAATATTACTTACGGATTATAGTATTTGGATTATGTGATTACCTATTAATGTATATAAGTTGTGTGCATGCTCATTACTTGGAATATCGTGTGTATGACATACCTAGCTACTGGCTATCAAACGGGGGTTAACGCATTGTGGACGACTATATCTTATGTGCCTTCGGGGGATTTCGAGTTGTACCACTAGAGCATGGAACCTAGGTATGGGCTATCTATGAGAACGATAGTGTTGACAGTCGTATGGGTGTGTAGGTATATGCATAGCCCATCGGCTTGGGACTATGTTTGACTCTAATATGTGTATATGTTTTATTTGGTTCTTGAGAGATTGAACCTGTTGTCCTTTATGTGTGAGCGTTGCAATGAGACTAGATAGCCGAGTATGCCTAGCACTAGGGGTTTCTTAACCATGGGTGCTGTATATATATATATATATATATATATTTGTATGACTACATAATGAGATTTTATATATTTATACTGAGTTCCTATTCTGTGGTTCTTATTGACTACTTTATTAAAGTATTTACTTATTTGGGTCACCAGTTGGGAATAAATAATGCTATGAGAATGAGTTACAAAATCCTTAAACCTATTCCTAAATAATAGTAATATATTGATTTCGGGTTATTTAGATATTGTATCTGGCATAATGATTATCCTACATATAGTCAGGTAGAGTGATGAGACTAGTATGGGTAGTTAGACTCGCTAGTGTGTACTTTAGATGAGAGGTGAGCATCTCAAGTGAGTACGCTAAGTTAACATGAATAATATATGTGTTAATTAAATCAATTTAAGCACTTGCTATATTTAAACTATTTTTTACTCGGGATCTGACCCGTTTTTCTGCAAATCTCTTTTCTTGTTCTATTATTTTAGGTGCTCAGCCACAGGGACACCAGACTTAGGAATTTCCATTCATTTGTCGAGCTGTAACTACTGTGGAAGCTACATGATATTGCTAGTCGACGTTTCTGAGTCGATTGCTCCTTATCTATCAGTCTTTTATTTCACTTGGACATGTCGTCCCTCCTATTTTACATTCAGAGATTTAGAGTTGTTTTATTGTATCATTAGACTTTGATTTCATGTTATTAGATTATTGTATGGGATTTTGACTGGATGTGTTTATTCCAGTTCTTTATTTAAATTCAATTAATTCTTACCTTATGATATTGTGATGTATGGTGATGGTTAGATATTTCCCTTTATTGTTGATGATTAATAACAAGATAAAATTTTGATACCAACCTTTTTAAATACTAGGTGGTTAGTTTTTATTAAATTAAAATTTGAGTTTTCGACAGTGATGCATTATCTGAACCAACTTGATATTATAAAATTAATTAATTAAGGACTGATCACTCAGTAATTAATTAGGCGGGGTGTCACAGGTGGTATCAAAGCATCAGGTTCTAGTGTCCTTAGGATCTGTATGTCTTGTTATGTTTTCGCGTAGTGTCCTTTGATATAGATCCCTATATTTTAGAATTTTTGTACTCTTTATTCATTTTACATTCTTTAGTTACTTTAAGATAATCACTGTAGACTTATGAAACTTTTCTCTCCTTTCAGATCCCTACTAGACATGCACAGAGAGTTCCTAGGGACGCCCAGCCTGAGCCTCAGCCTGATCCAGCTCAAGGTATGATGAATACCACTGAACTTGCCACCATTGTAGCTCAGGCGGGGAATGACACATTGGATGTTGTGAAACAGGCACCACCTCAGGCACCGGTGGTGGATCCAGTTCAGGCCCAGGCCTTCCCGTCTTCTTAGGAACGTGTTAGGGGTGCCTTCCCAAAGGCGCATCCTCTGGAGTTTACAGGGAGCTCCGATATGGTGGTAGCGAGCTAATGGAAGAAGGATATCCAGAGGCACTTGAGGATGCATGAGTGCACGGAGGTGCAAAGTCAGATACTGGCCATGTTTAAGTTAGTGGGAGCAGAACTGCAGTGGTGGGAGTCTATTACCACCGCTGAAGAGAGAGACACACTCACTATTTGAGACTTTGGGGTGCGGTTCGACCGTAATTATTTTTCCTCGGTCATCCAGACATAGATGAGATGGAAATTGGTGAACTTAAAACAGGAGGGAAATACCATGGCGAATTATGAGTCAGAGTTTATCAACCTTCTAAACATTGTACCAGATGAGATCCTAACTGAGGAGTGTAATACCCCGTAATTCTGCATAGTTAGGAAAATATATTTTTATTTAAATTACGTGAGTAGAATTATTTAATGTGATATAAATACGTTCTATTTAAATTACGTGAGTAGAGTAATTTAATATGACACGTTTTAAATTAAATTACGTGAGTAGAGTAATTTAATATGATGTAATGTTAATAAAGAATAATATGACGATTAAAAAAATTTACTAGATGTGAGTAATAAATTTTGAATGTTGATATGTACGGTCTAGAGATTTATATGAACGTACCAGAGTTATCTCAGGCGAGTGTCGCGCGTAGACAAAAATTGAAGATGAGATGAGAAACATATTTTAAGAGACTCAAAAGATAATTTAGAGTCCACAGATGATTCCGAAAGGGTCGAATTAATCAAAATAGTGTACCCGAGGGTACTAGTTGAGTACTGGGTCATTTTTGGGCTAAACCGGGACCATTCGAGGGCATTTTGGTCTCTTTACATTTATGGGTGAGGAGACCTACGAATTTTGGAACCCTAAATCAGATTATAAGAGTTAGAGGTTAGGGTTAGAAAGAAAGAAAATACACCATAGCCATTAGAGAGAAGAGAGAAACAATTTCCTAAGGCAAAAGAAGGAAGGAGGGTGAATTCTAAGTAAATTTCACCACCAACTTGTTGGGAAGAAGGATTGAAGGATAAAAATCATCAATCGTCAACAACAACCACGAAATCAGACCCTACAAATCGTAAGGCAAGTGGTTATTTGCAAAATAAATTGAGTTATAATACCCATATATAAGCCTTATGAAGAACATGTTTTTCATTATATTTTTGGGAGTAAATACTTGATTATGATCCATGATTGATAGGGATTTCATGTAGAACGTTTTTGGATCTCCAAATATTC
Organism: Sambucus nigra; assembly: GCA_949130495.1. Taxonomy (NCBI): domain Eukaryota; kingdom Viridiplantae; phylum Streptophyta; class Magnoliopsida; order Dipsacales; family Adoxaceae; genus Sambucus; species Sambucus nigra. Next base: position 539,384,994 of record OX422214.1, on the reverse strand, counting down.
TAATATCATAGAAGACTTGATGATTAAATCAAACTAAAAATCTGAACTTATGATGAAAAGATGGTAAGATTGTATTTTTAGGGTTCTTGAATATTAGGAAGATTTTTAGTTAATTTGGACAGAATTTATAATGATTTTGTTGTTTTAAATCGTTAGTAATCATCCCAGAATATGTAGGAATAATTAGAAATTGTTGGTTGCAAATATGGTGAATTATCATGAGAGATAGATAAACAAAAATGGTGAAACCTGCATGAAGAAGACGATTTGGGTCTGTCACTGCTTGATCGATCGATCGACCCTTGAATGTTGATCGATCGAGCAATCGATCGATCGACCATATCCCATCGATCGATCGATCCTGACTGCACTTTATAAAAATTTTGTGGATAAATTTCCTTTTAATTACCGTCGCTTAATGGGAAGCTTAGTTATGATATTTTACCTATGAGGAGACTTAATAAATACCAGTAGGTGTACCGTTAGATTTCTTCAAAAATGATTGAGTGGGAAATTTGGAGAAATGGACCGACGGGAAGATAATCGAATTGAGTCGTATGTCGGGAATGTGAGAATTTAGTTACGGAAAGAGTGAGAATAAATTCCGAAAAAATACCAGTAGGTTAAAGATAACTTAACTATTGAATCAAGGGAGGGGTAACTAGAACCCTTAGAGTTGCGTGAATACTCGAACAAATGCAATAGTGAAATAAATCATAAATTAATGAGTACGGTGAATATAAGTAGAATATATTACGTACGGACATGATTTGATAGGTCGGGTGTGTACCTACTAAATTATATGAAATTTTGGGTTAAGAGAATTTTACCTAAATTAATTATGTTAGGGTCGATGAGACATTTTGAATTAACATAAAAATTATTATATGTTTGGGGTCGAGGTAAAATGCCGAACCAAACCTTAAACTGGTGTCGCGATGAAAGAGTCCCGAACCAGAATATGTGTGTGTGTATATATATATATATATATAGTTGGGGTCAATGGATCATTCCGAACCAACTCTCACTTGGGGTCGATGAATCATTTCGAACCAAGAGTCCTTTATGTGTGTTAAAAGGATATGTTAGTGATAACCAATATTCAATATATGATTGTGTGATAAAATGTATTCCATATGCATAATCTACAGACTTAGAATAGTAGATAATGAGATGGATTGTAAATATCTTATTAATAATTAAATAGCGTGATGTAATTATTACAAGAATAAGGATAACAAGCAGTGAATAAGTTATCTATGCTCATAGCATATGAAATATGGATTATTAAAATGTTGCGAGTAGGTCATGGGGACTTAGTGAGGTGGTTTATACAGTGGGAATTTTAATCTAGTTAACAGGGGTAGTATAACTAGGTGAACTAGGTATCCTCGTTAGACATGCATTATAGAAGAGAGGTGAGGAAGTTCAAGGGCGTGTGCGAAACCTTAATATGTGTAATCAATAACTCAATTGTGATAACTGCTTGCAAAATATTTTCAAATGTTTTGAGTACTAACTCTTGCTATGTAAATTTTTTAAAAAAAACTTTTAATTGCCCAGCCACAGGGACACCCAGCATGATTTCATTCCAGGGTTTTGGGAGCTGCAGCACGTGTGGATGTTGCAGGGATTGTTTAGACGTTTCCTCTCTTTCAGTTCTAGTGTAGGATCTCAGTTTTAGTATTCTTATTTGGGACATGTTGTCCAATCGTTACTTTTACAGTTATTCTGATTCTGGATTTTGAGTTGGTTTTCTTGGCCGTGGTTTTCGACAAGACTTTATCTGTATTCAGTTATTTATGCGAATTGTTTTATTATTACTAAAATTGTATCATTTTGTATGGGTTGTTTATTATGCTTAAGGAAGATAAAATTTGGCACTAGCTTAATTTCACGTAGGTGGTTAGTAATTTAAAAAGCTTTCGGCAGTGATGCTAAGAATGATCCATTTAAGAAACCTGTTTAAATTAAATTAAGGCTTGATCACCCAAGGTTTAATTAGGCGGGGTGTCACAAGGAGAAGAAGATTCAGAATTTTATGGACGGGTTGACATGGAGGATTCGCCAGGATTTGATAGGCAATCTTTCTTTGGCCACTTATTCAGACGTGGTTAATGCAGCACTACTCCACTGCCAGGACCACCATTTTCATCTGACAAAGGTTAAGCGAGTAGGAAAGTGAAGCCAGTAGGGCAGGACACGAGGAAATAGTTCCAGTGGGGCACAAGCAGTTCAAGGTTAGCATAGGCATAGTGACCAGGGTTCCCAGCAGGGGTATCCTAAGAGATTCATATCAGGAGGTTTTAGACATGGGAAGGGAGGCTTTAGATATGGCCAGCATGGTCAGCACGGCCATCAGGGCCAGCCGGTTTAGTAGCAGGTTCAGCAGGGCCATAATAGCCAAGGGAGGGGTGGTAACGGCCATCAGGGCCGGGGACAACAGGGACAGAGGGGAGGACCCTTCCCAGGGAGATGTTTCACTTGTGGCAATACTGGCCACAAACGTCAAGACCTACCTTAGAAGGGTAAATTCCAACAGCAGCAGGGCGCTCTCTAGGAGCCCCAGAGACCATTATTTCTCGTAACTCTCCCAACATCCCCACAGATGCCAGCACTGCCACCCATTCCAGCCGTCTCGGTTCAGTAGGGATAACTTCAGTACGGATGAGTCTACAATCTTCAACAGGCCACAGTCCCACATGACCCACCCGTGATTGAGGGTATGTTTTCTATCCAGGGGACTTTGGGGCGCATTTTATTTGACACGGGGGCACACATTATTTTATTACCATGGGGTTTGCACGTACTACGGGATTATTTGATACAACAGAGAGTACGATCACTTGTATGGATTCGCCATTGAGTAGAGGTTCCGTTATTTCTTTTATTTATCGATAAGTGGGTATAGAGGTTGGGAGGTTTGTCTTACCCGCTGACATGCTAGTATTGGATATGTCCCAGTATGACGCAATTGTAGGTATGGATTGGCTTGTCAGGTATCGGGCTATGACTAATTGATTTAGTAAGAGTATAATTTTTTCCATACCCGATCAGGAGATGTTCCTGGTTGCGATGCCTCGCTCTGAGGAAGGATTGTCCACTCATTTATACTATATAGAGGAGGAGACCTCTACGGAGGTGGTGGTACCACTTCATTCGACTCCTGTTGTTCGAGAGTTTGTCGATGTATTTCAGGAGATTCTGGGGTTACCACCGAGTAGAGAGATAGACTTCGTCATTGATTTAGCACCAGACACTCGACCGATAGCCCGCGAACCTTATCGTATGGCTCCAGAAGAGATGAGGGAGTTATATGACCAGATTGTGCAGTTGTTGGGGGCAAGGATTTATCTGTAGGAGTACTTTGACATGGGGTACTCCCGTACTGTTCGTTAAGAAAAAGGATGGATAGTTGAGGTTATGTGTTGATTACCGGGAGTTGAAAAAAGTCACAATACGGAACAAATATCCCTTGCCTCGAATCGATGACTTATTCGACCAGTTAAGAGGAGAGGCCTTCTTCTTGAAAATAGACTTAATATCGGGATACCATCAGTTGCATATCAGGGATCCGGATGTGTCGAAGACTGCCTTCTATACAAGATATGGTTCCTATGAATTCAGGGTTATGCCTTTCGGCCTAACCAACACCCCACCTGTATTTACGGACTTGATGAGTAGGGTGTTCAGAGAGTTCCTGGACCAGTTCATTAGCTTCTTCATTGATGATATTCTAGTTTACTCGCAGACTAAGGAAGAGCATGCCGAGAACTTGAGGTAGGTTTGTAGACATTACGTCAGCACAAGTTGTACGCAAAATACGAGAAATGTGGGTTTTGGCTGAAGGAGGTCCAATTTTGGGGACATATCATCTCTGATAGAGGGATATCAGTGGATCTGAGGAAGGTGTTAGTGGTGAGGGAGTGGGGACAACCCATGACACCGACCGAGATACGGAGTTTCATGTGCTTAGCTGAATACTACAGGAGGTTCATCCGATGGTTTTCGAAGATAGAGGGTCCGTTGACACACCTGACTTGCAAAGGGGTTCCATTTATCTGGAGCGACGTCTGTCAGTTAGCCTTTGATGAGTTAAAAGTTAAGTTAACCTCAGCACCAATGATAACATTACCCAGGTTGGGAGTGAAGTATCTAGTCTACACTGATGCGTCCTTATTAGACTTGGAGTTATACTTCAGTAGGAGGATAAGGTTATAACTTATGCTTCCCGTAAGCTTAAGCCTCACGAGAAGAATTACCCCACCCATGACTTAGAGCTAGTAGCGGTGGGGTTAAAGCACTTCGGATTTGGAGACATTACCTCCTGGGGGAGAATTTTCGCTTGTTCATAGATCACAATTCATTACAATACCTCTTCACACAGAAGGAACTGAATATGCGTCAATGCCTTTGGCTTGAGTTTGTGAAGGATTATCATTTTGATATCCAATACCACCTGGTAAAGGCTAACATGGTTGAAGACGCGTTGAGCTGTAAGACATTAGGGGAGGTGGCTGAAGTGTGGAAAGAGAAATGGAAGGAGTTAGGGCACTAGGATGCGGTGGCTCGATTGTTCATGTCTGTGATAACGGTTACGCCCCAGATTATTAACGAAAGTAGTAAAGGCTCGGGCAGCTGGTCCGTTCTACCAAAGTCAGATAGTGCAACTTCTAGAAAGGGGGGATGAGTCTTATACTGTGGATTCAGATGGGGGTTTACGTTTTAATGGAAGATTGTTGTTCTGAGGGTGAGGACTTACGACATGAAGTGATGACAGAGTCGCACGGTTCAAGATTTGTGGTACATGTCGGTGGGGATAAAATGTACCAGGATATGCATAAATAGTACTGGTGGAGCATGATGAAGAAGGATATCGTCGAGTTCGTTTCAAAATGTGCCACTTGTCAGTTGGTAAAAAGGTGGACCATCAAAGATTGGTGGGACTTCTACATCCATTAGAGGTTCCTATGTTGAAATGGGATAGCATTTCTATGGATTTCAGCATAGGATTACCTACATCGAAGAGGGGTCACGATTAGATATAGGTGATAGTGGATCGGCTGACCAAGGTAGCCCACTTTCTGCCAGCCAGGACAGATTATACCACGGGATAGTATGCCCAAATATTCATAGCAGAGATAGTGAGACTCCACGGAGTGCCTCTCAATATCATGTCTGACAGAGATAAGGTATTTGTGTCTCGATTTTGGGAGAATTTTTAGGAGGCAATGGGTATGGAGTTGCGACTGAGCGCAGCCTATCACCCGCAGATGGATGCTCAGACCGAGTGAACAAATAATATGTTAGAGAACATATTACGTTTGTGCATCATTGATTTTGGTGGAGGCGGAGAGCAATTCCTTCCGCTGGTGGAGTTTGCCTATCACAACTCCTACCAGTTTACTATCGGTATGGCTCCATTAAAGGCACTATACGACAGACCTTATCGTTCCCCATCATGTTGTTTTGAGGTGGGGAACAATAAGATACTTGGTCCAGAGGTGATTCAGGACACCTCGGCAAGGATAGAGTTAATACGGAGCCATATTTGGGTTGCTCAGGATCGACAGAAGAGCTACGCTGACGCTAAACGGTATTTTTAAGAGTTAAACATTGGAGATCAGGTGTTACTTTGGGCATCTCCTATGAAGGGAGTTATTCATTTTGGGAAGAAGGGAAAGTTGGCGCCTCGGTATGTAGGGCCATTCCCCATTATTGAGAGGATTGGTCTAGTTGCTTATAGACTTGGGTTATTGGAGAACTTGCATAGGGTCCATGACGTGTTCCCTATCTCTTCGCTAAGTATATTTCTTCAAGATGATTTGGCCCATACTCACATTGCATTGGAGGAAATTGACTTATAGTCTGATAGCCCCTACAAGGAGGGACCGGTTGCTACCCTAGACCGTAGCGAGAGGAAGTTGAGGTCGAAGATAGTACCACTAGTCCGTGTTCAGTGGCGACACCATAATATTGAGGAATCAACTTGGGAGCGCGAGAATGACATGCGTGAACGTTATCCAGAGTTATTCTTGCCAGGTATAATTCTATTTTTGAATTTCGGGATGAAATTCTGATATTAGGGGGGAAGTATGTAATACCTCATATTTTTACGCATATTGATTTTTATGAAATTATGGAAAATGGGGATTAATTAATTTAAAGGGAGAAAATTTAATTTGTAATCAATCCGACTTAATGGTAATAATTACTAGCATGACGAGATTTAGTAGTTATCGAAATAATATTATGGCCAGGATGAGCTACACGGCAGTCATGTTATAATTATTTGGGATGCACGTATGAGTTACGTCACCGGTATGTATTTTGGGGCTAATAAGGTTAACTAGTTTTATATAACTCGAATGTCTATTTTGAGTGCTCCAAAGTGTCCGAAAGGGTCGAAATAGTCATAAAACACTACTCGGATATTTTATTCGGAGTTCGGGGCATTTTAGCACAAAATGACACCCCGGAGGGGTATTTTGGTCTTTTGGGATTTTAGGGTATTTAAATGAACGAAAATTGGGTTTAATTAAAAGTATTGAGGGTTAGTGGTCTGTCAGTTTCAACTTACGTGAGAAAGATAAATAAAGAGAGAGAGAACCAAGGAAGAAGAAGAAGACTCCATTAGAGCCTAAGCCAACAACTCAAGCTTCCACACCAAAAAATTACACCAGCGCATAGATCGTGTCAAGATGATCGTTCATATACCAATTTTAGCTGAAGAATCAGAAGTTCATTCCTAGGCAAGTGTTTATCTTGCTCCTCTTTTAGCATATATTATTCCTGTTAATTTAGGTTGATGATATGAACTTTCCACAATGAAAACTTAGGTTTAAATTAGACTAAATTGTGAAGAAACCTTATGAATTGGAGATGGGTATGCATGTAGAGGTTTTGTCCTTGGTTGGACTACTAAAATCTGGTAATTTTATGTTGTAATCACGAATTATAATAAGTGTTTTGGAAAATTAAAATTCTGGGTTCATATTTAAGAGACTCATTGGAAATTAAAGAGATTGTTGAATTCCAATTGATTTTATAAGGATTTGACCTTTAATTCATGTTAGAAAGTATCTTAGGGTGATTGGGATTAGTATAGGAATATTTAATTTGGATTGGGTTGAGTATTTGTATGTTTTTAAAGATTAAAAGTTGAGAAAAATCGAAGTTGGGGAAGAATTGGGTCTCTCCGGAATTCTCGTTAGAAGACCAGTCGAGGTCGTTCGAACGGCCTCGTTCGAATGAACCTTCTAACGATATTTCCAATTACCTTTCTAAAGCGTTGCTGAGTTCGTTCGAAGTGGGAACTTCGTTCGAACGAGATTCCAAATTGAATTTTTAGGGTCTGTTTGAATTAAAAACCATCCTAGGGTTATCCAAGCGAGTGTATTAAACTACGTGAGTAACGGGTGGCTTAAATTCCAATGTGTTAGGGGAATTAAGGGGTAATGGTCCTCGGGGTATCGAACTTGTGTAAAAACCAAGGAGAGAATGTAATTCCTAGAGAGGATATATATATATATGGATATCACGGAGAGTAATGGCGTTAATATTACTTATGGATTATAGTATTTGGGTTATGTGATTACCTATTAATGTATATAAGTTGTGTGCATTCTTACTACTTGGAATATCATGTGTATGACATACCTAGCTACTGGCTATCGAATCGGGGTTAACGCATTGTGGATGACTATATCTTGTGTGCCTTCGGGGGACTTCGAGTTATACTACTAGAGCATGGAACCTAGGTACGGGCTATCTGTGAGAACGATAGTGTTGACGGTCGTATGGGTGCGTGGGTATGTGCGTAGCCCGTCGGCTTGGGACTATGTTCGCCTCCAATATGTGTATATGTTTTATTTTGTTCTTGAGAGATTGAACTTGTTGTCCTTTATGCGTGAGCGTTGCAATGGGACTAGATATCCGAGTATGCCTAGCACTAGGGGTTTCTTAACCATGGGTGCTGTATAGATATAATTTTATGAATACATAATGAGATTTTATATATTTATACCGAGTTCCTATTCTGTGTTTCTTGTTGACTACTTTATTAACGTATATACTTATTTGGGTCACCAGTTGGGAATAAAGAATGATATGAGAATGAGTTACAAATCGTTAAACCTATTCCTAAATAATAGTAATATATTGATTTCAGGTTATTTAGATATTGTATCCGGCATTGTGATTATCCTACACATAGTCAGGTAGAGTGACGAGACTTGTATGGGTAGTTAGACTCGCTAGATGTGCACCTTAGATGAGAGGTGATCTTCTCAAGTGTGTACGCTAAGTTAACATGGGTAATATATGTTCTAATTAAATCAATTTAAGCACTTGCTATATTTGAACTGTTTTCTACTCGGGCTTTGGCCCGTTTTTCTACAAATCTCTTTTCTAGTTCTGTTATTTTAGGTGCTCAGCCACAGGGACACCTGACTTAGGAGGTTCCATTCATTTGCCGAGATGTAGCTGCTGTGGAAGCTACTGGATATTGCTAGTAGATGTTTTTGATTGCTCCTTATCTATCAGTCTTTTATTTAAGTTGGACATGTCATCCCTATTATTTTACATTCATAGATTGATAGTTATTTTATTCTATCATTTGACATTGATTTCATGTTATTGGATTATTGTATGGGATTTTGACTGGATGTGTTTATTCCAGTTCTTTATTTAAATTCAGTTAGTTCTTAACTTATGCTATTGTGATGTATAGTGATGGTTAGATATTTCCCTTTATTGTTGATGGTTAATAACAAGACAAAATTTTAACACCAACCTTTTTAAATAATGGTTGGCTAGTTTTTATTAAATTAAAATTTGAGTTTTTGACAGTGATGCATTATCTGAACCAACTTGATATTCTGAAATTAATTAATTGATGGCTGGTCTCCTGGTAATTAATTAGGCGGGGTGTCATAGTGTTGACATCGCTCATGGGGTCGTTTGGGGGGTGGTTCGTGGTTTCTCCCTCTAACGGCAAGTTGTCGAGCCTAAGTGTTGATATCCTAAAATTTGAGCCGTGCTCTCAAATTGGGGGTCCCATGGCCACGCGGTTGGTTCCTATAAGCTACGACGGTCTCGTGGGAGGTGTTGACGCTACTCATGGGGCCGTTTGGAGGGTGCATCGAGGTTTCTCCCTCTAACGTCAATTTTCAGGCCTAAGTGTAGACATTCTGAAATTTGGGACGTGCTCTCAAACCGTGGGTCCCGTGACCTCACAGTTTATTTTTATGAGATACATTTATCTCGTGGGAGGTTTTGGCACCACTCACAGAGTCATTTGGGGGGTGGTTCGTGGTTTTGCCCTCTAACGACATGTTTTCAAACCTAAGTGTAGATATTCTAAAATTTGGGCCTTGCTTTTAAACCCTGGGTCCCGTAGCCATACGGTCGGTTCCTATGAGATACGTTGGTCCCGTAGGAGGTGCTGACCCCACTCACGGGGTCTTTTGGGTGGTGGTTTGTGCTTCCTTCCTCTGACAGGATCTTTTCATGCCTAAGTGTAGATATTCTAAAATTTGTATCATGCTCTCAAATCGAGGGTTTCGTGGCCACGCAGCTGGTTCCTACGAGATACGTTGGTCCTACGGGAGGTGTTGGGGCCCCTCATGGGGCCGTTTGGTAGGTGGTTCATGGTTTCTCCCTCTAACGAGATATTTTTAAGCCTAAGTGTAAATATTCTGAAATTTGGTCCGTGCTCTCAAATCTTGAGTCCTGTGGACATACGGTCAGTTTGCACGAGATATATTGGTCCCATGGGAGGTGTTTGCGTTACTCACAGGACCATTTGGAGGGTGTTTGGGGGTTTCGCCCTCTAACTGCGTGTTTTCAGGCCCAAGTGTAGATATTTTGAAATTTGGGTCGTTCTCTCAAATTGTGCTTCTCGTGGCCACGCAGTAGATTCTTACGAGAACGTTGGTCCCGTGAGAGGTGTTGGGACCACTCATAGGGCCATGTTTTGGGTGTTTTGTGGTTCCTCACTCTAGCGGTATGTTTTCAGGATTAAGTGTAGATATTATGAAATTTGGACTATGCTCTCAAATCGTGGGTCTTGTGGCCACGCGGTCGGTTACTACGAGCTACATTCATCTCGTAGGTGGTGTTAGTGTTGCTCAAGGGGCCGTTTGGGGGGTGATTCGGGGTTTCTCCCTCTAATGGCACGTTTTCAGGCCTAAGTGTAGATATTCATAAATTTGGGGTGTGCTCTCATACCGTGGGTCCTGTGGCCACATGGTCGGTTCTTACGAGATACGTTGGTCCTGTGGGAGGTGTTGGACCCACTCACGGGGCCATTTGGAGGGTGGTTCATGGTTTCGCTCTCTAACGACATGTTTTCAAGCCTAAGTATAGATATGATGAAATTTGGGTCGTATTCTCGAACCGTGGGTCTCGTGGCCACTTGGTCGATTGTTACGAGATACTTTAGTCTCGTGGGAGCTATTGACATTGATAACGGGGCTGTTTGGGGGGGTGGTTTGGGGTTCTACCCTCAAACTGCATATTTTCAGGCATAAGTGTAGATATTTAGAAATTTGGGCCATGCTCTCAAATAGTGGGTTCCGCGGCCATGCAGTCAATTCCTATGAGATACTTTGGTCTCGTGGGAGCTGATGTCCCTAATCACGCGGCCATTTGGGGTATGGTTTGGGGTTCTGCCCTCTAATGAAATATTTTTATGCCTAAGTGTGGATATTCTAAAATTTGGGTCGTGCTCGCAATTCGAGGGTCCCGTGGCCACCCGATCAGTTCCTACGAGATACATTGGTCCCGTGGGAGGTGTTGGCACCATTCACGGGACCGTTTGGAGGGTGGTTCGTGTTTCACCCTCTAACGGCATGTTTTAAAGCCTAAGTGTCGATGTTTTAAAATTTCGGTCGTGCTATCAAACTGTGGGTCCCATGGCCATGCGGTAGGTTCTTATGAGATATGTTGGTCCCGTGGGAGGTGTTAGCACCGATCGGGGAGCTGTTTGGGGTTTCTCCCTCTTACGACATGTGTTCTGGCCTAAGTGGAGATATTTTAAAATTGGGGTTGTGCTCTAAAAAACATTGGTTCCTATAAGATATGTTGGTCCCATGGGAGGTGTTGGCGCCACTCATGGGGCCGTTTGGGGGTGGTTCGTGGTTTCGTCCTCTAACGACATGCTTTCAAGCCTAAGTGTTGATATTTTGAAATTTGGCCTCTACTCTCAAATTGTGGGTCCCATGGCCATGTGGTCTATTCCTATAAGATACATCGGTTCCGTGGGAGGTGTTGGCATCGCTCACAGGGCCGTTTGGGGGGTGCTTCGGGATTTCACCTTCTAACTACATATTTTCAGGCCTAAGTGTATATTTTTTAAATTATGGGCCGTGCTATCAAACCGTGGGTTTCGTGGCCACGTGGTCGGTTCCTTCGTGATACCTCGGTCCCGTGAGAGGTGTTAGCACCTCTCAAGGGGTTGTTTGATGGCTTATTCATGGTTGCGCCCTCTAAAGGCATTTTTTTAGGCCTAAGTGTAAATATTCCAAAATTTGGGTCGTGCTCTCAAATTATGGGGCTCGTGGCCACACGGTCGGTTCCTACGAGATATGTTTGTCCCGTGGGAGATGTTGACACCTCTCACGGGGTAGTTTAGGGGTGGTTCAAGGTTTTTCCCTCTAACGACCTATTTTCTGGCCTAAGTGTAGATATTTTAAAATTTGGGTTATGCTTTTAAACTGTGGTCCCCGTGGCCATGAAGTTAGTTCCTACGAGCTATGTTGGTCTCATTGGAGGTGTTGGATCCACTCACGGGGTTGTTTGGGTGGTGGTTCGTGGTTTCGCCCTTTAACGACATGTTTTCAAGCCTAAGCGTATATATTCTGAAATTTGGGTCGTGCTCTCAAATCGGAGGTCCCGTGGCCATGCAATCAGTTCTTACAAGCTACTTTGGTCCCATAGGAGGTGTTGGCACCACTCACGGGGCCGTTTGTGGGGTGGTTCATGGTTTTGCCTTCTAATGATATGTTTTCAAGCCTAAGTGTAGATATTTTGAAATTTGGATCATGCTCTCAAATCGTGGGTCCCTTGGCCACGCGATCAGTCCTATGAGATACGTTGGTCCCCCCGGAGGTGTTGGCGTCAACAACGGGGACTTTTGGGCGGTGGTTTGTGATTTCGCCATCTAACGAAATGTTTTCAAGCCTAAGTGCATATATTCTTAAAATTTGGGTCGTGCTCTCAAACCGTGGGTCCCGTGGCTTCGTGGTCGGTTTCTATGAGATACGTTGGAACTATGGGAGATGTTGGCACCGCTCACGTGGCCGTTTAGGGGGTTATTGGGTTTCTCCCTCTAACGAGATGTTTTCAAGCCTAAGTGTAGATATTCTAAAATTTGGGCAGTGTTCTCAAACCGTTAGTCCCGTGGCCACGCGATCGGACCATTTGGGGGGTATTTATTGAATTATTTTCATATAAAAAGAAAAAGAACACTTCTAAATTTAATGTTATTATAAGAAATTGTGATCGTACTCCTTAATAAACTATCGCATGTGTTATAATAATCGAGAGGAACCCTAAAGCACAAGCAGTAAAACGCATATGAACTCCCAAAATATAACCCATAGAAAAACAAACGATTCATAAATGTTGAGCATGAACAATAACCGGTAAGAACTCTTCTTTTCTAGTAGTTAGCCTTGAAGCAAGCTTTCCTAAGCTTCTTAGTTGTGTTAGTGAGATCCAATTTTGGAACCAACTCCATGATTTTCTCGTTCTCTTCCAACATTGGATGTATGGATCTCAGTGAAAGAACTAAGTAACTGATGGAGTTGGTGACATAATTGGATCTCACTAAAAGAAATAAGAAGCTTAGGCAAGCTTGCTTGAAGGCTAACAACAAGAAAAAAAGAATTCTTACCGGTTATTATTCATGCTTAACATTAGATGTATCTTTTATTTTTCTATGCGTTATGTTTTGGGAGATCATATGTGTTTTAATCCTTGCGCTTTGGGGTGCCTCTCGATTATTATAACACATGTAGTAGTTTATTAAGGAGTATGATCAAAATTTCATATAACTACATGAGATTTAGAAGTGTTTTTTTTCTTTTGATAAGTAAATAATTCAATAAAGTAAATAATTCAACATTTCTCATATTTACTGAGAAAAATATTATCCCATAACAAGACAACAACCAATAATTATACCGTACTCCTAACATACTATCCAACAAACCAACAACCAATAATTATCCCGTACTCCTTCTAACATACTATCCAACAACTAATGATTATCCAACAATTGTATATGTACAGGAACATGTGGAAATTGAGTTGGGTCAATTTAATTAAACATTTACACATAAAAGTGAATCATATTAAACATTCGTAAAAGTAACTAAACATTCATACATCAAAGTAAAGCGCAAATACAATGTCAATATCATAATAGGATACAAATAAGAATAACAAGGACAAAATAATACTTTAATACTCAATATTCCTCTAAATAAACTAAAAGATCCTTCAAATTAGGGTTGTCATCATAATCATCAAAAGCTGACTGGAACTCTTTTGGAGCCTTTAAATCACCCACTTAAGTAGTCATACCCTTTGGTGCATGCACAACAATAGACTAATTGCCATCGTTTATGCACTTCGAGTACAATACCTTTTTTACGTACTTAAAGGCATAAATAAAAGTCTCGTCAACTATGCGATCTTTACTCTTCAGCTTTGATAAATCTACCATAATAACTTTGGAGTTAGGATCAACTTTGCAGGCATTCGTAGTATCCTTCACCTTTACCCAATCACAATAGAATACAGTTTCTATGAAATCTAAGTAATCAAGTTCTAGGATTTGTTGGATTATCCCATAATAGGTTATCACCGTATTTTTTGGATTTTTATCGCCTTTTCTAGCGATATAGGTGGTCAAGGCTGAAATTGATATTGCACTATTTCGCGTCAAAGAGATTTTCCTAATATGGATATGAAATGGAATCAAAACCTTTGGTGCAAAATTTCTTAAACTCTTTCGCACAAAAAATGAGGCCTTTTGCTAGGTGAGCAAGCCTGGAAGTGACATCACCTCTTTTTAGAAGTTGCATTTATTAATGAATTTGTATTAGAGCATGTTTTAGTCACACAAGAATAAATAATCGCATACATAAGATGTAAAATTTACCTCTTTTGATACCCATGTCCTAAAATCAGTTGTCGGGTAATTTCTCCTGTGATTTTCGGAGATTTTGTTCTCTTACTTCCTACGAGTAAATTATAGAGTTTAGATCATAAAATATAAAATACATATAATCGAAAAAGAAGAATTCGGTACATACTCACTCTCTCCAGTCTTCGAATTTATCTTGCGATTCGAAGATATAACGAGTTGCTTGCTTGTATTGTATATTTGTGAGTTTCACCTATTTAAGGTTCCAAAACGGTAATTCATCTACAAACTCGTCAGGTTCCTCGATCACTTAACCTCTACGAGAATTAAACCTCCTCACCTTGTGTTCTGGCATATATTGCCTAGCATATAACGATGATTCCATAGTTATGTATTCTTCAACAATTGACCATCCAATATACCATGCGCTATTTACATAATCTTTGAATTTTTTCATCAAGCGCTCAAAATGATACATCAAACAATACCTAACGAGACCACATAATAAAGCTTCATTGCGTAAATGCACAAGAAACTGGATGCTGATATCGAAGAATGACGGAGAAAAATATTCCTCTAATTCACAAATTGCCTCGGCTAAAGTTAATTTTACATCTTTAATGTGCCTTCTGTTTACCACTTTTGCACAAACTAGGGTAAATACAAACTTATTTGCATAATTGATTGGTGGAGATCTTTGTGTTCAGAGAAGTAATGCCAAAATAACAAAGGGATTAATTGGATGATTACATGCCAGTCGTGAGACTTGCACTGTTATAAGTCATTTGCTTGGTTGCTTACTACCCTACGTAAATTATTCGAATAATCCATTAGAGTCTTCAAGTTGAACAATATGTTGTGACACCCCGCCTAATTAAATACCGGGTGATTAGTCCTTTGTTAAATTAAAATCAAGGTGAACGGTTGGTTCATACTTAGAATCACTATCGCAAAATAAAATTTCTAATTTAAACACCCTAAATAATTAATCTAAGTGTCAAAACAATTTGAAGTCTTATTTATATTTTATTTAAATTCCAGTATGAAAGCCTTTTTAAATAACCAACAGTTTCAGAATCACATAAATACGGAGGATGGAAATTAACAAACAAGAATTAAACCATATAGATAAACCAAAACAAGTTATGAGCTATAAATGAAATCATCTTGACAAGAGTTAACTCCCAAAGAGTACCAAATACTGGAAATAACATAAACATAAATCTCTGACAAATCCAAACGGGATAGGAAATCGGGCGACACATGCCCTAACTATGAAAAACTAAAATAGAACTGAATCAATGAAGAGGTCATCTAAGCAAGAGCCTGCAACTTCCACATAAGCTGCAGCACGTCCAATCCAAATAACCTGAGCATGACACCCCTGTAGCTGGGCACCTGTAATACGTACATATATATATAAGAGAGAGAAGATGATAGAAAATGGGTCAGATCCCGAGTGTAAAACAGTTTAAAATAGTTGAGCAGGTATTTAAAATGCATACTGGCTAATGTAACAACCATGTTAGTACGTGGCACTCTCTTGAGAATTCTCACCTCTCATCTAGTGTGCACGCCTACCGTACTACTAAACTCATAAGCTTATGTAACTTATTTTTCCATAAAGTTTTATCCCGAGAAGTAGAAAGGTTATCATATTTAGTTTAAACGAAATCAATCTCTTCAATATTTACTAAATTACTTAGAGCAACAGCATACCGTTACAAAGTTCCCAAACATTTATTATAAAGTTGGAGCATTTATTCATTCCTTAACTACTTAAACGCACAGTAGAAAGTTTCCTTCTATAAGTGTGTATATATATATATATATATATATATATATATATATATATATCACTCATATATTATATAAACTATCGGCACCCCACATAAATTCTATGGTGCTGACATACTCTGCTATCAAGTCCCCGCATCACTCGTACAAAGGGAAATACTAGTTCGGAATCACTCTCGAACTGTATTAACACAATACACGCAAAATAGAGGCGAATCAAAGTTCCAAGTCACTAAGAGGTCAACATATACCCCTCCCGTCTCTTAGGACCGTCTGACTATCATTCTCAGATAACCTGTACCAAGGAATCCTATGTTCTAGGGTACAAGTCAATATCCCCTATAAAGGTCCCATCGAGATAAGACTGTCCTGGCATGGTAACCCCTGTGATAGCAAGTATTGCGGGTACGATTATTCACAAATAAAGTATTTAATATATGAACACGGTCATATGGACATATATAGATACACAATTTCTAATAAGGTTCGCCCACGACCCATAATTATTATTAACCGTATTTAGTAAAATTTTACCCAATTATCTCGCATAAGGAATTCATCTATTTTATTCTCAATTATACATATTTCACATTTACTTCTTATCTCTCAAAGTATTCTCTTTTGCTAAATATAATTTCAGTAGGTACACCCTCTCTAACCTTCTGGTCTAAGTCTTTCACGAGTCCCTCAAATCATTAACGAACTTATGCACAATCTCTAATGTGTAACGAAAATCCCCGTTAACCCACAATTTCATCCCATATTAAATTTCATTTAATGAAGTCTATTTAGACCCTACTGGTTCTCCTCATGACCCATTATACTCTATAAATAATGATCAAGGGTTCCTATCTATTTAAACTGGATTAAACAAATTTATACATGATTACTACTCTCAAACTCCCAAACAACATTACTACTAGTTACATATACCTTTATACATGATTTCCTACGTAAATCATGTCCAAATTCATCAAAGGTATTGAATTTATGGGGTAAATCATCATATTTAACAAGAACCCTAATTTTCATAAAACTTTCATTCTTCTAATTCTTCTCCAAATTTCTTGCTTCTAAACTCATATAAATTCGTGGTTTATCCTCTGCATATGATTGGGATGTCCAGAATATATCTATTTCCACCAAGACATGTGACTAAATCCTCAAATTCCTCAAATTCTTTTATGAAACACGTGTATAACAATCCTAATCTAACATGGATGAAATAATAACTAAAAGAAAAGCAAGATAAATACTTGCCTGGAATACAAGGGTCAAATTTGTGGATGAAAAAGGTATGGTTGCGTTCCTCTTTGTGCGATCTACTTTTTGGTGGTAGTGGCAGTGTAAACTGGTGAGTTCTTGGCCTTGGATTGCTTGGGAAGCTTCCTACCTTCTTCTCTAATGGACATTCTTAATTTTTTTGATTGTTAACCCTAAAAGCCTAACTCAAATGGCTTATATACCTAGGGAAATTCGTGGGTTTAATTACCCAAAAAATATAAAATGTCTAAAATACCCTCTCGAGATGCCAATTAGGCCTAAAAATGCCCTGAGGTCCAAACTAAACCCCCGGGTATACTTTTATGACTATCTCGACCCTCCCGAACACATTGCTGCACTCAAAATGACCATATGGGTGACTTATAATATATTCACTTTTAATAATAATAATAATTTAGTCCCGACACGACACAAGCACGTCCCGACATAAATTTCCATAATTGCTATTTTATTCACTCGTGACAATTTTAATAAAATCAATCTTATATATCACTTTACTCATCTAGTAATATTCAACAAATTCCTAATAATTACTAACTCATGTCACGTTGGTAAATATTTAAAATAAAATTCTGGATTAATATTAAATTAATATCTCAATTATATTTAATAAACCCCCAATTTTAAAAGCCATAAAAATATAGGGTATTACATACTTCCCCCCTAATAATGGAATTTCGTCTCGAAATTCATGAAATAAGGTATGCCTGGTAAAAATAGATCTGGATACTTTATTAATACTCTAAACGGACTTTCGGGTAAGGCGAATTCCTATTGTCCTCCCCGCTGAACAATAAGCTTATTTATCACTTTCCATAATAACATTTATAGAGTAACACCTTAATAACGGCACTTCACATTGTGCTCCCCTCCATTGCTATTCGCATAAGACGAGCCTACACATCATTGGCCCCTATTGTCTCAATATTATTGGGAGGCCGCACCTCACTACGTAACAATTACTCGTATTTATCAAAACACAAAACTCCCTTTTTGAGAGAAACCATATGAACATTTGATCACTCTTATCAGCTCTTCGAATCTCAATTTTCGATGATGTAACTCTTACGACATTCAAAAGTCACCTAAAACAGCCGTGGTAATTCCACCACAGTCATCATACTCGAACTCGGCCCATCAAAAATCCTGATTATCCACTCACCTCCAAACAGCTAGAGGGAGAATAGTTAAGGTTTTTCCACATAAAATTTCAATAAGCAGTTTGTCCAAAATAAAAACGTACAAGTGGTTCCACAGAACTATACTGTACTAAACGTCACTTGCTATACATTCGTTATGGAAATTAAATGATCACCATGAATTCAAAATTACTTTCACGTGGTCCCACTAATATTTAATCACCTCGCCTAATCCCCAGCTAAGAGTGATACAATCTACTCAAAATGAAACGTTGTCCCCACTACTTTCTGAGATCCTGGTTTGAAAGTGGGGTTCAATGATCCCATTCTAGTTTAGAATAATACCGGGAAGAACCTCTTATCGACGCGATTCTTATTTTCAAAGAAAGGTTGGGGCACACTATCTAATAGTGTATACCACCGCAAAGAATAATAATTACTTTCTTTTAGGTCAACTTGTTCCACACATTCTAACGAGCTCGTGACCTTACCTTGAAGTTGGCACCCCATCCAAGAAATTTCACACAATTGCTCTCTTCTATTTTTATTTTTTTGAAATCGTAGGTTTGCTACGAAATTCTCTCGTTTATCCTCTCATTCCAACTGATTTCTATCTATGAGTGGTGCCCGCGGAGACTACTCACTATGTCCCGCCAACATCGGCGTTCACTTGTAATGATTCACATTGACTGACACTTATCACTCCCCTTCTTTTCTTAGCATATATCGAAAGTTTCGACTCGTGCACTTTTCTTTACGATGTGCACTGCTGAACCTTTATAACTTACTAACATCATCATTCAACCTACGCGGAAGCCACTTTCAACCCTTGACTAGGTAAAACTCCTCTCCGAGTGTTTTCTATACACTATAAGAAAAATGACAATTAAGGACACCGATATTAGGGACATCTTTAAAACTGTCCTTTAAAAAAATAAATAGGGGACAACAAATTATAATTGTCCTTTTAGATCTATTATAAAGGACAACTAATTTATTAAGCGTCCTTTATAATAGTTTTAAGGACATCAAATATTAACTGTCCTTTATAAGTCCTCTAATAGGACAGCAAATACCCGTCCTTTAAAATTTTTGTTTCCCTCTTTTTTCCCTCCATTCCCCAAATTATTTATTTATTTATTTTATCATTCCCTCTACTATCAAATAACTGACTCATCCTCTTATCTCTCTCCTCACCCGAGCAAATACCTTCAGACTCACGATATCGTGAAGCAGATATCTTCACAATATCGTGAACCAGATACCTTCGGACTCACCCGCTTAGCTCTCTCAATCGCTCTCTCTCTCTCTCGTGAATTAGGTATCTATATTTGTTTTATCAATACTTTCGGTTCTACGACCGTTGATGATTCAATTGAGACAACGCTGGTTTTATGATGTATTTTGTAATCTAAAATAGATACCTTCGGACGGTTTTATCAATACTTCGAAGCTTTTGTGAAACCCACTTCTCTATTCTCCCACTCTCTCTATTGCGCGCTCTCTCTCTCTCTCTCTCTCTCTCTCTCTCTCATAAAACTTATCGGGTTCTCTCCTGAAGAATAAACTCTTGAAGAATAAAGGTATGCGGGCTTACTCATATAGAACTGATTTTTTATTTGATTTTGTGTTTGATTATAGAACTGATTTTGTTTTTTATTATAGAACTGATTTTGTTTTTAATTATAGAGCTGATTTTGTGTGCAAAGATTTTGTGTTTGATTATAGACTGATTTTATATGCAAAGATCGGATTCCGTACATAAGACAAAGGCATTTTGTGATTTTTTTAAAAGGGAAACATTTTCATTGTCGGTGGGTTCTATACTGCTAATTTTGGTTGAGTAGTGCTTTTAAAATCGGGGTGTTCTTGATGCAAGAGAATGCAATAACATGTTCAGAAATGTTGAGTATGTTCTATTTAAGGGGTTACTGATAACAATTTATTTGAAATGTATAATATACCAACTATGCCATGTTTGATTTTTGAGAGTTTCTTATCCAAGACAAGAATTTGGCAAGCCCCTTACATTTTTGAATTCCAAATTTGATAGTGAAAGTGAAGCCAGAATTAGTACTTAAGGTTGTTATTTGACATAGCTAAAGTATTAAAAATGCATCAATTGATGTGTAGTGTCCAAATGAGCATACGGGTCCAAAAGATATTAATCACTGCAATATTGACAATGAAGTAAGTCAGATAAAAGGATTAGTTTTTGGGTACTAAATGTTGTCTCTGGTTGAAGCTCTCGGTCGAAATTAACAATTATGTTTACTTTCTGGATTGTCTTGAAATTAACAGTTGTTTTAAAAAATAATATATAAAATAATGTCAAATTCTAATATTATCCGGCGCATAGAAATTCAACATGCATTAATAAATTTTGAATGTCAGTCCATCCACAATGGGATACTTTAAATTTATGGGTTTAAGGTGCAAAAGTTGGGGTGAACTCACAATGGGATTTCCGTTAATTTTTTGGGGAACAAATTATAACTTATGAACTACATTACAAATCAGTTATGAATCATACATTGCAAATTTTGTGTGCCAACGCCTTTCGCTTTAAAATTGTTTCGAAAATCGATATTTATAAGTCTGAGCCTTGGGAGTTTGCTGGTTTCTTTTTTACGATGTAGTTTTAGATTTATATTTATGTATGTCTGAAAATGTGATGATGAAGATAAGATTTTTTAGAATGGGAAAATATAGGCTTGTGGAATGATTTAAATTTAGAAGTAATCTCATGTATGTTTATGTGTGTGTGTGTGTGTGTGGAATTATAGTTGGAAGGGTAGAAATGAAATAAAGGAGTTTACAGGTTTCTTTTTTACGATGTAGTTTTATATTTATATTTATGTATGTCTGAAAATGTGATGATGAAGATAAGATTTTTTAGAATGAGAAAATATAGGCTTGTGGAATGATTTAGATTTAGAAGTAATCACATGTATATTTGCGCGTGTGTGTGTGGAATTGCTCAAACGATGTTTCCTTTAATATTATGTCACACTAACTCTCTATATCGTGTTATGTTTAAATTGTATATCTTGTATATGTATGCTAATATATTTTTGTTGTTTATCGAATTATGTCTTAGGAGTTGATATGGATAAAAGTTGGATCGAATCACGTGATTGGAATTCAAAAGAATACATAGATGGGGTTGAAAGGTTTATTAGCTTTGCATATAAGAATAAAAATATGCAATCTCCATGCATCAAATGACCATGTTCTAAATGTGTAAATCGAGTCTACCACAACCTACACACTATGAAGGGTCACATAGAGATGCATGGTTTTGACAGGAGTTATAAGGATTGGATATATCATGGGGAGTTGATTGATGCATTGGAGGACAATACATGTAATTTTAGTAATGATGTGTCACTTGATGATATATCATATGAATCGAGCTTGGGGGGAAATATGATTGCAATGGTTCAAGAGGGAAGGGGAGTTCCACAGACGCATGCAAAGTCATGTAGTGATGGACATGGAGTAGAAGATGTGGTGCCTGATGATGACATGCCAAAATATTTCAAACTCCTAAAAGATGTGAAAATAAAGTTATATGAATATTGTCCGGAGGGTATTACTGATTGATGAGCTAAAAGAGTTATGAAGTGATGGAGTGACTACTTATGATGTATCGAGTAAATAATTTTTCCAGTTGCATGCAGCGTTGTTGTGGATAATTAATGATTTTTCGGCATATGCCATGCTATCGGGATGGAGCACGAAAGGTGAATTTGCTTGTCCTTGTTGTAATAAAGATCATCAAAAGGCTCGATTAACTTATGGTAAAAAGTATTTTTATTGGGGTCATCGTTGATTCTTATCTCTGGGCCATAGGTTTCAAAAAGAGAAAACAACTTTTAATGGTAATGTTGATTTCAGACCACTTCCATTGAAATTATCAGTATCATAAGTTTTGCAATAGTTAAATGAACTCGACATTGAAACTGAATACAAGAAGGAAGATGTTTTTAGAAAGATTAAAAGAGAACAATTAGAAAAAGAGCCTGTGAAGACAATAAAAGATGTGGAGCCGAAGACAAGATTAAATTAGAAAAAGAAAAGTATCTTTTTTGAATTGCCATATTGGGAGCATAATTTGATTCGCCACAATCTTGATGTTATGCATATTGAAAAAAATGTGTGTGACAATATCTTATTTACATTACTGGGCGTTAAAGATAAAACTAAAGACAATTTTAAGGCCAGAAAAGACCTGCAAGAGATGCTCATCAAACGACCACTACATCCCTAAACATGCGGGAAATATTTGGAGTACATAGCTCCAACAGAGTTTACAATGAGCAACAAAGAGAAGGATATTTTTCTAAAAGTGTTGTAAGATGTTAAGGTACCAGATGGCTATTCATCGAATATTTCGAGATGTGTTCACCCTCAAGAGCGAAGTATATGGGGACTAAAGAGCCATGACAATCACATTTTAATGCAACAATTATTTCCAATAGCACTATGGAGGGTACTGCCGAAACATGTTGTCAAAGCATTAATTGAACTAAGCAACTGTTTTTCAGTGTTGTGCTCAAGTACAAATACTTTGGTTGATGTAGAAAAATTGGAAGATCGTATGGATCTTACGCTTTGCACTCTTGAGAAAATATTCCCCCCTGGGATTCTTTGATGTGATAGAACACTTGCCAATACATTTGGTTGATGAGTTAGTAATTGTCGGTGCAGTAATCTACCGTTGGATGTATCCAATTGAAAGGTATTTGCATACTCTAAAACTCTTTGTGAACAATCATGCTCATCCTGAGGCCTCAATTTCTAGAGCTGTTATTATGGAAGAATGCACCACTTTTTGCTCGATATATATGGCTGAAGATGTGGAAATTAAGTTTAATCGACCTTCCAGGAGTGATGATGGAGGTAATGACCTTGGCCGTGGTGTGAGGCAAGGTCGGAAATTTTGGCTTGATTCAGTAACTCGTATACAAGCGCATCGATAGGTGCTTGCTAATAGTGATGCAGTTGCGCCATTTATTGAGTAAGTTATATATTAGCCATAAGTAATTTTTATATAAAATGCATTATTGAATTCCCTTTCTAACTTGACACACGCATGATATTTTCAGAAAACACATTGTTGAACTTACAAAACAATATCCTCACGTTTCATAAAAACATTTTGTGCAACGCCTTCACAATGAACATTTCCACACGTGGTTTAAGGATTATGTAAGTATGTTTATTCATTTTTAGTATTCTAATTATATTTCCATATCGTAGTTTTATTATTTGTTGAAATATTAGGTGGATGGATTGCCAAAAGATATCGAATTATCTAGCAAAATATTGAGTTTGGCATTGGGTCCTCTGGAGGATGCGTTAAGCTTCAAGTCATATATTATTCGTGGGTTTAGATTTCTAACAAAGGAAGTTGATAGTCGTCGAAAAACTCATAATAGTGGAGTTATTTTAAAAGTAAAATAAAAGAGCTATGCTAGTCGAAAAGACTCTAATCCTTTGTCTGGGGATGTTACTTTCTATGGACAACTGACTGACATTATTGAAATTCAATATTTTAATGGACAAAAGTTTGTACTATTCAAATGCAATTGGATAGAAAATAGTTTGGGGAAACGAGTAGATGAGTTCAACTTTACATCAGTAAATTTCAACCACTTGTTGTATAAAGATAATCTATCGAGCGATGAGCCTTTTATCTTTGCATCCGAAGGAGAACAAGTGTGGTACATGCAAGACCCTTTGGAACTAGATTGGCATGCAGTTGTTCAAATGACGCCTAGAGATAGGTTTTATAGTTACTCAACCACAGAAGAAGAATTAAAAGGGCATCCATTCGAGCCATTTAGTGCGCAAGAGTTGGAACATGATCAAAACATATCTTGTGTGAGACAAGATGTAGATGGATCCATAATTGATACATCTATGCCCAATGTTAATGATTGTGAGGATGATATGGACGAAGAATGAGAGTTGATAAGTTATAAATTTATATGTAAGCATTATGACGTATGTTTCTCCTATTTTTATCATACGATTTGTTATGTTTTATCATATTTTTTTATTAATACGATAACGAATCATATATATTATTTTGTTGTAACATATTCAATATGATTAGATCCTCGTCTATTAGCGGAGCAGCACATACATCACCCCCATCTCAGATTCAGGTATATAAATTTTTACTTCTCGAGAAGTTTAAATATTGCACTTGAAAATAAGACTAATATTTTCATTGAGTGAATTATCTTTTATGAAGCTAATATTTTCATAAAGGTGAATTAGCTTTCATTTTCTGGATGAAATGAAAATAAATATATATGATTCCAGGTTTTTTACATCAAACAATAAATGAACAAAACCTACTTTAAAGATTGATTCCTTCTAACAATGGATATATGAAGCTGTAACTTGATCACCATTCTCCTTAATAAGCTGAAAATTTTCAATAAGTGATCGAGGAGGTTTCTTAAGATTTCTTTGAATCACATAAACAACAAATTTAGAGTCTGATTCCACAACCACGTTTGAGAGGTTTAGAGAGGAACAAAGTCTCAAACCCCTTAAGATTGTCATACACTCAGCCTTATTATTAGAATCCAACTCTTCAAAAGCTTAAAAGGCTTTAATAAAACAACCTCTATAATATCTAATGATTCCAACAGACCTAGCCGAACATGGATTACCCTTAATATCCCCACTAGTAATTAATTTAAAAAAAACTTGAGTTGGTCTTAGCCACTTAGTCAAGTGTAAGACCTCATAACCGTTTTTAACATATTTTAGATTGAACATATAAGATATTTCATTAAGAGATCATTTTGATATGAGGGTATTATTGGAACTAGAATATATAATGATATAAATCACCTTCTTGGTGATGAGCTTATATCCATTTTGACACCTTCATAACAATACTGGTTCCTGATAAGCAAATTTTCCATAAACCCACTACAGGGATGATGGCAAATAAGTAAGTAAGAAAGTCTTCTCTTGGATTTCTACACCACTAAGACATTAGCATAGAATTAATGGAGATTAAGGAGATCTTAACAATAAGCAGGTTAGTAACGAAATTCCAAACTTCACTAGTAATAGGGCCATGGATGAATAGATGGTTTAGATCCTCTTCAACTTGATCATAATACCTACATTTAAAAGCCAATAATATCCCCATCTCTTGAACATTCTTATCAATAGAAACACTATTATGATATCATTTCCAAAGGAATATAGATATTTTACGAGGAAACATAGAGTTATAATTGGACATTCTTAGAGAAGAAGAGGTATTAGATGACTTGATGATCTGCCAGGCGGACTTGGAGGAAACATTTTTATCATGAGAGAGACCATTATAAACTGCCATCTATCTCTATAATGATATTTTCTTTGTCATTTTTTATCACTAAAATTATTTTATAAGTACTTTAGCTAGTAGTAGTTGAACAGTCCTTGTATTTGTTCCAGAAGAAATTAATATATAGGCTATCTTGAGTCTTGAGATTCCACTAAATCTCCATGATAGCTAATTTATAAATATCTGATAGAGATTCAAAGCCAAGACCTACCTCTTCTATCGATATCATAGTTTTCCATTCAACTAGTAATAATTCTTCCCAAATGCAAGAGAAAATTCCTAAAGGAAATTGTTAAAAACTATTTAAATACGAAGAATGGTTCTACATAGGGGATTAAATGTGGCAAGGACATGGATGGGTATAGAAGATAAGACAATTTGAATAAGAGTTCTCTTACCAGAAAATGAAAAAAATGTGGATTTCCATCCTGCCACTTTATGTTTTATTTTAGCATTTCGCTGATTGTACCTTTGAAATGAACAAGATTTCAAGCTTCAAAAACAATCATATAGCAGATGAAAGGGAAAAAAATTGTCTAGTAAGAAAAGTGACGGATTAAGACAATTACGGACACCGATTGAGACACTGATTTAATAAGACTTATCCAACCGGCCAAATTGGGTTGAATATGGTTCCAGCTCGTAATTTTACTGCTGAGTTTGTCTAGAACGATGGAAAAATCATTCACCTTCCTCTTAACAACTGTAATTGGCACCCTAAGATATATGAATAGAAGAGATTTAGAGTTATAACCAGTATCATGTTTAATAATGTTTCTCCTAGAATTAAATGCTTTTGACGATACATAGAAATAACTTTTATCCTGCTTAATTGTCCTAAAATTTCAGAGATCCATACAATAATGAATTTACTAGTGTGTTTGAATGATCCTAAAATTTCAGAGAAAATCAACGATTTCCCCCTATTTTTAAACCCTTATGGCTGCCATTTCACGACCACCGGACAAGGAAAAACCACCGGACATTTACCAAACCAAATATTTTTGCTTCCCTTTTTAGATCCTCAAACATTGAATCAATCAAAATTATTCCTCCAACTATTTACAAAGGGGAACTAAGTGTTAATTTCTCTATCGATGATGTGGAGAAACTAATTCTACCCTCTAAATGTACTCTCATTGGGCGATTCTCTTATGGTAGACCACATCTTGAGGCTATTAAGAAGGCTTTTTATTCATTTTCAATCAAATCCTCTTTTTCAGTAGGATTACTGGATAATAAACATGTGATGATCAAATTATTTTTTGAGGAGGATTATTTGCGGCATTGGATGTGAGAAAATTGGTATATCTTCAAAGCTCAAATGCGTATTATAAAATGGACCCATGAATGCGGATTAGATAGTGATTGTTTAACTATTCCATTATGGATTTCATTTCCATGTCTCCTAGTTCATTTTTTTTTAATAAAGTGGCCTTATTTTCGATTGCCCAACTCATTGGTGTCCCTTTAAAATCAAACGATGCTAATGCTATGGTTTCAAGACCTTATCAAGTGTGTATATGTGTTGAAGTTAATGTGTATAAGAGTTTACCTTCTAGGGTATGGATTAGATATGGTGGTAAGGGATTTTGATAGGCTATTTGTTATGAGAAGCTACCTCAGTTCTTCTTTAAATGTAATAATCTTAGGCATTCTGTCAATGGGTGCCCCAATGTCATGGATAGTAGAGTGATAAAAGATGTTGGCCCAATTTTAGTGGAATTAATTAGTAATATGTCTCCTGCGCGAATTGACAAAGGTAGGGCTATTGAGCGAGATCAATCAAGTAAGCATATATGGATCCAGAAATCAAATCAACATAAGCTTATAACCATACCTGAATTTAAAGGGACCCATAACACCTTCAAGAAGAATAATGTTAATCCCTTTCATCATTCTCTAGTCCTGTATAAATCCTCTACATGTTTTATCACAAAGGCAACTCTTAACAATTCTTCCCTTCCCTTTGATCATGCAAAATCTAAAGTTTCTTCCCTTGGCCAAAGGGTTTTACAACCCAATATCATGTAAAGATTTAGTGCCAAATGCTAACAAGCCTTCCCTGACTAAAACTCCCTCTCCTTACCATGAATGTATATCCTATGATCAGTAAGAGTATATATCTGGCAGTTAATCACATAAGAATAAACCATCTGTTTACAATGCTATTGAAGAACTGGGGCAACCTGCCATTGATATTCATAATTATTATAAGCCTCTCGATGGTTATTCCAAATCTATACCTCTTGAACCAATTCCTCCTAATTTCGAGCTCGGTTTATTAATTGGTGTTATGGCGCTTCAAGAACTGAAAATTGGCGACAGAAATATGGTTGATCTTTGTTCAAGGATTAACTTAGAAGGGGGCATAGCTAACATCAACAACAAGATTTGGGTTTTATAGAGGCATCACTAGTTGGTTGAATTATTGGGTAATACAGAACAACTTTTGCCTCTCAAAGTCAGTTTTGATGTGCTTGATGCTCCTATAATTTTTTCTTGTGCTTATGCCAAATATGATAAGATGGGCAATATGGAGTTATAGTCTGAACTGCGTAGAGTGTCTTCTCTAGGCAGATTTGATGGGATTGTTAGTGGTGACTTCAACATTGTTGCATGTCAAGAAGAGCAAGTCAAGGGTAATCTAATTAATGTTGATGTGGTATCAGACTTTATCACTACAATTAATCAAACATGTCTCTTGGAATTTCCTTTTTTCTGGCTCTCATTTCACTTGGTGTAACAATAGTGATGGCTCCGCCCGTATTTGGGCCAGACTTGATCGTGTTCTTGGTTCTAGTAATTGGTTCACAGAGGGTATTCTTGCATCTTCTTTCCATCCGCACAGGAAAACATAAGATCATTGTCCTATTGTGATGCAAATTAAAACTGAGGTTGATAGGTATCCTAAACTTTATAGATTTCTTAATCTTTGGGTCAATCATTATAAGTTTCTGGAGGTGGTTAATTCTTATTGGAACTCTGTAGTTGACGAAAAGCCCATGGTTAGATTTGGTGTCAAACTCAAAAATCTTAATTAAGTTCTTAGAGTTTGGAGTAAGGAGTCATTCAATAACATTTTTTACAGGGTTCAAAAACCAGAATATGATTTGCTTCTTAAAGAACTAGCTCTTGATGCTTATCCAACCCAAGGGTCGAGGGTGGAGTTCCATCAAGGAATACATCTATAAGATTTAAAATTGGAGGAGGATTATTGGCGCCAAAATCACGATTGAAATGGGCAGTTCATGGGATATTAGCTCAAAATTATTTCAATCCCTCACTAAAAAAAGCTTAAAAAGTTACACATGCACAAGCTCAAGGATGAATAGGGGAATTGGTTAACAGATCCTACTGATCTGGAGAATCTAATAGTCGGTCATTTTCAAGAGCTTCTCGGAACCAATTCAGAGTTGCCCATGTATGATGACATTCTTGAACACATTCCCAACCTCATTTTGGATGAAATAAATAGTACTTTATGCACCATTACATCACTTAATGAAGTTAAAGAAGTGGTTTTGGCCTTGGACAAGAACACTAAATTACTGGTTATAACTCTAATTCTCTTCCGTTCCTATATCTTAGGGTGCCAATTACAGTTTGTAAGAGGAAGGCGAATGATTTTTCCATCTTTCTAGACAAACTTAGCAGCAAAATTACGAGCTGGAACCATATTCAACCCAATTTGGCGGGTTGGATAAGTCTTATTAAATCAGTGTCTCAATCCGTCACTTTTCATGTCCTAGCAGCGGCACACACTACAAGAAAAATGACAATTAAGGACACCGATATAAAATGAGATGGGGCTGAATTATGCATGTCTGAATTATGCATTTGCACTTGCATTTGCATTTGAATTAATGTAGGTCTTAATTATGCATACTGATCTGATTTAGTACTAAAGTATGCATTTGCCTTGCTCACTTGCTAAATAACGCTTTGATGCTTTAGTGCTAAATGATCTGGTGCTTTGCTGCTAAATGATCTGGTGCTAAATGATTTTCTTTGGTGCTAACTGAACATAACTGATCTCTTGAAATTTGGTAACTAATAACATTCATGGTGCTTTAGTATTGCACTGATAACTGAAATTTGGTAACTGATAACATTCATGGTGCTAACCGAACATTAAATATGAAATTTATTACTGATAAGTGATCTGAAGGCTATGATACTGAGGTATATTCGAATGAAAAACTCAAGTCTAAGCCTTTAGCCAAATATGAACATATTGAACGTTTTGAAATTATGAACATTTTGAACTAAAAATATTGTAATTCCAAGAGTTAGCCTTGATTTGTTGCTACTTCTTTACTTATGGAACTATCATTTACAATAAGCATAGTCTTTTTTAAACAGGAAGTATCGATGATACACCCTCCTGTGGAATGACAAATGACTTGCAAATCATCTCACATGATGGTATATATTAAAAGATATCTATACATAAGAATTTTGTAAGTTTTTATATATGCTTGCTCATTCCTTTTGAACAGGTGATACTAATAGCACGTCCTCTCATAAGAGGCAAGTTAGAGGGAGTGCCAAACAATGGAATGAATGGGGTAATGGTGAGAAAAAGATACTTGGTTGGGACGAAGATTGCCAACCAATTGGACCATATGCGACGAAGTTGGCGAGTCAGCTCGGATATTATGCACGTCAAGGGGATTTGTTTCCTTTGACTTTGCCTTCTTGGACAAAAGCGAATCAACGAAAGCTCGACTTTGTTTGGGAACAAGTGATGGTGATATTAAATTAATCTCGTATTAGTAAAATCAAATATTTAAAATTATTAGTATTTCTAACTCATATATTTTTTTCCTTAGATTAACACAAATGCGCCAGACAATTATCGAAATATAAGTTGTCGTAAGCTTGGAATTCAATGGAGATCCTTTAAATATGAGACCAATAAGAAGTATTATACGGAATTGAACACGGATGCAGAGCGTTTAGCAATGACACCCCCCCAACGCAGCCTTAATCAATGGAAAGTCTTAGTGAAACAGTGGGGTCAAGAAACAACAAAGGTATTACATCGAATTGGTAGACGGAATTTTGCATTTTATTTTTTTAATTATTGATGTTATGTGATGATTAAACAGGTTTGATTACATGTGAAAACAAGGAAGAATCTGCCGAAATTTTCTAAAAATAATACATTGAATTGGTGAGGAGAGTATACAATACCAAGTAACTTGAAATGTCATGAACATTATTTATTTTCACTTGCAGTGAGGGGAAAATAGGAATATCATTAACCGTGCTTATCTTTGTTCCCACCCTAGAATTGGGAGAACTTCAATTGCCGTAATAAAGCAACAAGTTAGTATATGTTCTTACTTTAGTATAATTATACATATATTCTACAAAAATATGATTATATTTATGTTCTTTTAGGATTTTGTTAACATGTTTTCTATTTATATATAAATTAGATGAAGTCAAAACAAGAGCCCATCGACAAATTGAGTGTTTGGAGATGGACACGTAAGAAAAAGGATCTCACATACGATGTCGATGATGGATCGGCTGGTAGAGAGGTATAAATATGTTGGTAATTGCAATCCAAACGACTTAGTTACATTAAGAATTTTATTTTGGTGGATATTTGCAAGTTTCATTTACGAAAAGAGGTTGATTGTGCTATATGTTTTTCTCAATTTGTGGGAAATGATTAAAAGACAATTGGATGTGCTGCCATTTGATTAACAAAATTGAATTGAAGTGAGGGATGCTATATTTGAGGACGTGATAGGACCTGATGAACATGGATGAGAATTGTGTATGGGAGTATGCATTAAACCAACTTCTTCACGTTCAACCACATCATCTAATTATTATCATAGTGAGATTGGTCGACTAGAGAAGGAGGCCAATGAGAGAGAAACTCGTTATCGGGAAGAGGTGGAGGCACGAGAGAATCGTCATCACGAAGAAATTGATATGGAGCGTGCTGATTTAGAAAATGAAATACAAGAAAGAGTCGCGAGGGCCAAGAGAGAAACTCTAGTAGAAGCTAGGCTTGAAACTACTCGTATGATACGAGAGGCGGGCATCCAACTACCACCAGCATCAGTAGCCGCAGTTGATACTATCGATAACCACACTTGACTATATTAATGTAACTAACTTAGAAGTGGAAATAACAATTTGAAAGTATGTGGTGGTGTTTATTTTTTGAAGTGTGATAAGCACTATTTGGTTTTGTTACTATATTTAAGGTTAAATTTTGGCAATGTCTTTGTGTTTTTGTTTTTTAATTTAATGTGATTATATTAGAGATTGAATTTAGGCTAATTTTGATATAAGTTTATAAAATACATACATATATATGTCAAAGAATGCCCCAGCATTCTTTGACATAAGTGTTCACTTGTTGGTACACCTATGTGACGAGGCACTTCTTTGTGGTCCAGTTAGATATCGGTGGATGTATCCGTTTGAAAGATTGATGAAAGTTTTTAAAGATTACGTCAAGAAAGAATAAGCAATACATTGCAGGATTAATTGCAGAGGAATACATCACCTTGGAGTCATCAATATATACTCGGGAATATATGCCTGACTCGACCAACGTTGATGACATTGAGAGTTCTTCGATGATGGTGGTCATGTGATGGGAAAACGAGTGAAATTAACGAGTTTGCAACATGAACAAGTAGCTCGTTATCTATTTGACACACATGAAGATGTCGAAGAATGGAAAAAGTAAGTTTCGATTATTATAATGTTTAACATTATTTTAGATTATTTTATACATGATTAATTTTGTAATATGCAGAAAATATGAAGCCTGCGAGAACAATAAAAGACGAAAAATAATGGTACAATCTGACAGCGAATTTAGGTTGTGGTTGACACCAGAGGTAATTATAATGAAAATAGTCGTTATATAACGTTACCTTACACTCAAATTTTACCACTAGTATAATTAATTTATCTATATTCTCAGCTCCTAAAGACGGGTGATGCGACATCAAGGCTTGCTCGTCTAGCCACTGAATCCTTGTTCGTGGCACAAGAGCACAAAAAGTATCGATTGAACGGTTACATTTTCGGCGCTAAAGTGTACGAGGAAAGTACAAATGTATAGAACTCGGGAATTTCATACAAGGCTCTTACTTTCTTTCGAGCGAGTACAAAAGATAAAAACCTCGTTGAAGCTGAAATGACTTACTATGGTGTAATCCAAAATATATTTGAATTGGATTATATAAGCTTCAAAGAGGTTGTATTTTACTGTGGCTGGGTAAGAGTTGAGGATAAAAATGCTTGTAAAGTTGATCCTATCACCAATTTGATCATGGTTGACTTGTCCAAGTTGAAGAGCAACGACCACGTGAGCGATGAGCCGTTTGTTTGTGCATTTCAAAAGGTTAAGCAAGTGTTTTACTCAGAGTATATCAACAATGAGCCATGGTCAATTGTCCAACATGCGCCAAAGCGTCTAAATAGTAGTGTGGATGACTTGGTTGCTCCTATCGAATATCAATCCATTTTTGATGATAACCCGAATTTGAAATAATTTTTCAATTTGTAATAAATATTCCAATTTGTACCGAAACATCCATTTTTAATACTTTTAATTGATTTGCACTTTATCATTTTCACTCTTGTGTAGTGTGCATGTGTGGAGAGGAGATTAATAGGTGATTTCCACTAATCCATGAATATACGCTTCTTACATTTAATAGGTGATTAGTACATAGTTATTTGGGGTGTCCTATTTGTGGAGAGGAGACTGAATCACTTCGTCTATCCGAACACTAAGAAATGCCATAATCCTATGGAGTGATGCTCTGCAAATTCCTCCCAACCGTTGTGTAACCAAACATAACTAGTTGAAGTTGTCAATTCCACCACTTGGAACCTCTAGCAAAACATGGGAAAATATGGAACTTTCATGTTCTATGAAACTCGTTTATGTTCTATGAAACCTTTAGCAAAAGTTTCATAGAACATTGTTCTTATATGTTCTATGTTCTATGTAGAACATAAACGAGTTTTACATAGAATATAAAAGTTTCAAAATTCTAATTCTCCATTCAAAGAAACATCAAATACGTTTTAAGCATTCGACATATGTAGATCTTACTCCTCATAATATCAAATAAAAAATTATATTCAACGATGATGAAAAATTATCAAAACTCTAATTGCATCCTTAAACATTCCGATTACCAAGGGTAAACGGAATTAGAAGACCTACAACATTTATTTTGATAATGTTCAAACCTTTGAACTGTTAATTATATTTTATCCACTTTTAAATCCATTCGTAAGCCCTAGGTTGGGTTCATTTACCCCAACCCACTAAAAACTTAGTCGGACTTATCTATGCAGAAGGCAAATAAAAATCTAATGTTGCATGCATTAGAAATCATGATTAAACTAATATTAAACATGCACGGGAACTTTAGAATCCAAGAAAAATAAAGAAACATTAAAATAAAAAGACCATCAAAGAACAAGAAAGACAAGACAAACTAGTTATTAAAAACCTTGAGAATTTGTTCAACAATATAGAATCTTAATGCATGATTTGAAAACTAAGGTTCTTGCCTTCTTCTCTCTCTAATTCTCGGGTAAAAAGTAGCTTAAAGATACTAGAATGCTAAAAGAATAATAATCCTACTTTTTTACAAGTGTTTCAAATAGAACAAACTCTCCAAAATAAGTGGAAGTTAAGTTGAGAAATTCTCCGAGTAGAAAAGTGAACCGGTTCCACTTTGGAACCGATCCGGTTCTGATTTCATTAAAATCCCTGAAAAAGTGAACCGGTTATACTTTGGAACCAAACCGATTATAATTTCATTTTTATTCTTCTCATCTTCTAACGCTCATATCTTTTGAACCATTGCTCGGATTGGGTTGTCATTTCTTCATATATTATTGTGAGCTTGAATTCTTAAATTTCTCTTCAGGCCCCACATCCAGATTCTGGCTGTATAATTACGAATTTTCCCTTGATTTTTCTTCTTTTCCTTTCTATCTTTATTCTGATTTTTCTAATTTCTTTGCGTGCATAAAATACCTGAAAAATCTAAGAGAAATACACGAAACTCGATGTACTCGCTTGAAGATGAGATTAGCAGGGATATGAGATAAATCAACTTTAATTACACTTCACGGGGTGGTAAAAGTCTATAAATTACGAGGAATAAATATGAAGAATTATGCCTAATCAAATGTGCATAAATCAAGCAAATTAACACACACCCTACTCAATTGAGTTACATAAAAAAATTCTTCTATTACAAGTCATTACGCATGTTAAAATATAATTATTTTTATAATTCTAGTCTAAAAACCTAATGCTCCAATATTTAGGTATCGTCTCACACTAATAGTTTATAATAATCAATCTAAAGAACAACTACCTTACTCTATGGGCGAGAAATATATTCACTCCTATAACAAGATCTACACACTCAATACATACTAAACGGGGTAAATAAATCTCCACCGAATCCCAAGGTTCCTAAATTATGTATATTGTCCAACCTATTACCTTATAATATATCTTTTAGAAAAAAATACCTAAATAAGGAATTCAAAAGTATGATCTTGTGATAATTAGTTATGTGTTGGCCTAAAGATCGAGAATAATTTTGGTTAAATATTGATCCATTTGTTGTATGAATTGAAAAATTCTGCAATGCCTTAGCATATATTAAGCACACCATTTTATTCATGGTATCTAGTATTTGGAATTAAAATATGTGTATCGTCCTAAAGAGGATGATGAATATAACGTTGGTTGAGAAGTCCTATATTTGTATGTTATTATTGCATTATTAAGTTTAATCTAGATGTACCATACATGCATGTTATTAGTATATTACTGCATGCATCACAATGCATGATGCCGGACATAGCATTCATATTTAGTATCTTGGATAGCAACGATTTTCATTAACTTTCAAGAATGGGACTACTATCAATCATATTACGTGGTATGCTCGTATAATTATTGGTGTGAAGCTTTAAATCTAATGATACACTTCTAGTTAGTTATGTAGATGCATGGTATCTATAAGATCATCACAAGGAGCAATCAAAGCACTTATTACTTGACTTAAGTAACATGTATTACTACCACTAGCTATGTAGGTAATGATGGATGTATAGCCAAAATTCAAAGATGTTTTAGTAAGGGTTTTATGATCGAAAAATTTCGATCTTTCAACATACATGAACTTGTAGTTGAAGTCAAATATATCAAATAAATTGACACATTAACACCTCCTCACCAAAGTCGAGCTTCAGAAGAAAATTAGATTGAAGTGACAGTGTATCTAATCTTGTCACCATGTCATTGTCGAAAGTAACCTTTCAGCAATTGGGTTACGAAATAGTCTCAACATCATATAAATGCTTGCTTTAGTTTTCTTTGTTATTGATAAATATCGAGTGGAAGTTCCTTGTTTCAAATAACTATCATTAAGATCCTTGTATATTTTTTTAATTTTGGATATGGAAGTCCTAAATTTTAAACTTAATAGCTTATATGAACCCAAAGATTCATATACATATTATATAAAATAGAACATGTAATTATACAATATTGGATCAAATTATAGACATGATGCACCCAAAAGAACCTAAAGTTTGAAATTGCTATCCAAAGAACCCGAAGTTCCCAAACATCAAATTTAGAACCTGAAGTTCTAGTCATTAACTCACTGAACATAGTATTTAAAACCTGAATGTCTTTTTACTTTTTGGACGAAATATAAATCATAATTATTTTAGCTGCCATAGTTATATATTATAAACATAAATTTTATACTTTCTGAGCATGAATTATCTAACATGGGATCAAGAACATAAATTTTTGATCAACTAGTTAAGCATCAAAAGTTCTAACTTTAATTGGTCATTTTCCATCCTTTTGTTTTACATATTGACTTCATATTCTTATAGTTAATGTTTTTGTTCTTAAAGCATAATAATCCCATTTTATTCTATGGTACATGATTCTTGATGATGCAAAGCCAACAAAATACATAAGTTTACAAAAATTGAAGCTTTTTTCCCAACCCATCACTTGAATGTATAATAAGAGAATATTTTTAAAATACTTCCATTTCTTAAAGATTTGTCACTAAACTCTTAATCGTAAATTAAATATTTATATTGTTGTGCATCTTTATACTTGGACTCACTTTTCTCACTTCACAATCCACATTGCATCTTGTAATTTACAATTATGAACTATCTATATATAGTGACATTTGTATAACAAACAATGAATAACCCACATTATCATAAAAAATTAGAAGTTTTTTTCCCAGCCTTGTTATGCATTATAGTTGAGGTTTCAACCATAGTTGAACCCACTAAATTATCGAAGGCTCCAAAGAGCCTATGTGGTGTTATCATCTGCTACACACCCATTCATATGCGATGATTTATATGAGAGAAGTTCTTGAACAAATTTTCTTAGTTTTATGGGCATTAGAATACATAGGTACTATATTGAAATAAACAATGAAAAATCCTTTTACATTATTTCTAATGTTTGAAGACAGAAGCTTAAAATAAAAAAACATATTGCATTATTCACGGGGTTACACTATACAACATTTATCGTTGTAGAATTAAACTTTGTCATAATATTGAAGCTCCATGGTTTAACTATTTGATATTATACAATAATCATTTGCTCACCTTAGTTGTTTTTCAAAAGATTTTATGATTTCTTATGGTATCTTGACCTATTTAGTGATTTTTACAAGATATTAATGGTTTTAATTAATGCATATATTTACTGTTATTACCATAAGGGTTTGTATATTGCGATTGTGATTTACCCTTTCTTGAACCATTGACAGATATAGTGTTTATTTCTTGTATTGCGAAATTTAATTTTAATGAGACACGCTTCCCTCAGTTAGGGGGAGGGAAGAATGCACTTTAAGTGCAAATTGTTCATAAACAACAGTCCGTTCATGAAGAACGCCGAGAATTATCGTGGAATACTTTCACTTTGTCTCATCTAATTCCTTGTATCGCTCAGTACGAAAATGGAGTGAAAAAGAAGATTGCAACATCAAATGATTATAAAAATTAAACAATTAGGGTCTGTTTGGTTGGTGCTTTTTGCCTAGGCAAATGCCAAAAAGTCGGTAAATATGAAAATTTACCCACATTTTGGCTGTTTGGTTGCACAATTTGTCGTGGCATTATTTGCCAATGTACAACGCCTCAAATGCACAATATGTGGGTAAATTTTTCTTACCTATTTGAGTGGGAAATATTTGCCAACAAATTTGCCAACTTCTTAAACGGTTTTAATGTTTAAAAAAATTAAAAACTATTTTAAATAATTAAAAAACTGTTATGAATATTTAAAAACTGTTTTGCAATGTTTTAAAAACTACTTTCAATGTTATAAAAAATTGTTAAGAAAATGGTTTACAATTTTTTTTAAAAATGTATTAACAAAATATTGCAAAAACTATTTTTAACATTTTTAAAAACTGTTGTGAATATATTATGAAAATTGGTTTAAAGTTTAAAAAAAAATTAAAAACTGTTTTAAATAGTTAAAAAACTATTATAAATATTTAAAAACTATTTTGTAATGTTTTGAAAACTGTTTTTAATATTAGAAAATATTGTTAAGAAAATGTTTTACAAATTTTTTTGAAAAACCGTATTATAAAAATATTGTAAAAACTGTTTTTAACATTTTTAAAAACTATTTTGAATATACTATAAAAACTGTTTTAAATAGTTTAAAAAAACTGTTGTGAATGTTTAAAAAAAAATTCTACTATTTTAAAAACTGTTTTTAATATTATAAAAAATTGGTAAGAGAATGTTTTACCAATTTTTGAAAAACCGTAATATAAAAATATTGTAAAAATAGTTTTTAATATTTTTAAAAACTGTTTTGAATATAATATAAAAACAGTTTTAAAGTTTAAAAACAAAATTAAAAAATATTTTAAATAGTTAAAAAAAATTGTTGTGAATATTTTAAAATTGTTTTGTAATATTTTAAAAACTATTTTTAATATTATAAAAAAATGTTAAGAAAATTTTTTACAATTTTTTTTAAAAATCGTAATATAAAAATATTGTAAAAACGATTTTTAACATTTTTGAATATAATATAAAACTATTTTTAAATAAATTAATTGGATTGACTTTAATTTCGCTAAATGGTTGTTTGATAGCCTCATGTGAAAAAAACTAGGTAAAATTTACCTAGGCAAATTTTACCATGCCCACTCTTTTGCCTATTGTCAACCAAACGGACCGATAGATGTTGTCACATGGACTAGTCACAAATGTGTTTACTAGAATTATTTTCTTATTGGGTTAAAATAAATTCTGCAGCAAATACATTTATTGCACGCCAGAAGCGTGACAAACCTATAGGTTCCAACTACTTGACTCCCTAGTATTGGATGTCAAATAAAATCATGCCAAAACAATGCTACAGAAGATGTTATACATAATGTTCTAGAAGAGGTTATGAATAAAAAAATTCACTTTCTCTAAAATTCCAGAAGAAGTTATTGTCTATGAAAAGATATACAAGTCCATAATGTGACTGTAAAGCTCTTAAATTAAGCAAAGGTACATAATATTAATGTGATCTCTATGTTTTATAAATATACAAGAGAAAAGTGGGATCGCCAAAGATGATCATCGATGGCATAATTATATATGTTGTAGCTACAGGGCAATGATACTTCTAATCCACATACTATAAACGAATGTCGAAAAATAATATATTGCCCAAAAATGAGAAAATGCCATGATGACAGAATTCAAATCTCTAAATAATCGTGGTGTATTAGGTCCTATAGAACAAACCCCATAAGATGTTGATCCCGAAGCTTAAAAATGAGTGTTTATAAGAAAGTGAAGTAAGAAAATCACTGAAATGTGCACAACATGTGGCAAAAGGTTTTATGTAGAAATCAAAGATTGATTATATATAAACATACCATCTCGTTATGACTACAAATAATTTTCAGGTATGGAAAATCCACCAAACGTTATATACTAACATACCATCTTTTATATTCCTTGACTTCATCGTAAACCTACAACAAACTTATTCAACAAATCATGAAAATCCCACAAAAGTTAAGTTAACACATCAAATTACAACATAACTGACTACAATAAGTGATTAAAATTGTACAAAATCCAATACACATATAAAGTTACTTGAAGTTAGAGAGAGAAAATACAAAGATTAATTAAAAACAAACGGTTTGAAGTTAAGAATATTGATGGAAACTCAAAAGGATGGACTCTAAGATTATAGATTTCAAAAAGATTTTATATTTGCATCTCCAAAATCTAAAATCTTATACTTAGTAAAGAAAACATTAAATCAATATCTCATATTAGAATATAGCCTAACAACACTAAATTATACGTTAAAACCCGAAAATACCAACATTACTTATTATTGAAAACAATTACTTATTATTTACAATGCTTTCTTTTTTTGGTGAAATGCGAATAGTATATAAACACCAAAGGAAAAGGGCAAAAATCCAACCTACAAACGAAGGGCAACCCAAGGCTCCCAAGAAAACCGAACAAACCGGCTAAGCCCAACAATAAAAAACGCACCAAATAACCCTACCCCAAATAAAACAAAAAACCCAATCCAATCAAAGACCACCAAAAAGCCCTAAAAATTAAACCCAACCAAACTACAGGCCCATAAAAAACCCAAATCCACTTGTAAGTGAGCTGACACACATCACAATTTAAACCAACCCACATAAATTAAACCCACACATTTGTTCCACTGCAAGATCAACCAATAGTAACAAACTGATCTTGGACACCCAGTCAACCATGAATCCAAAAACTCTCAACCACAAACCTAAAAAACAAAAAATAACTCCCAAAAAGAGAGAGGAACCCCATCTTCAACCTCACACTTCCCACAAAAACTAGAGAAACAAAAAATGCCACCATAATCACCACACTGAACCAGTAAAAATGAGCTACCCAACACAAAAGAGCAAAGAACTGACCATTTCAGAACTCGTATCAAATACCCCAACTCAAATCACAACCACGAACACCATAACTACATGTGTATAACTCATCAAGATATATAAATACACATCCTATAAAAAATAATGCATGTAGAGAAAGATTCAGAAGAATCTAGACCAATAACTCCATTCAACTTTCAACAAAATTGAAATCAAGCAGGACAAGCTAAGTAGTACATCCACACGTCATAAATATTTAGATCTATTCAAGAATAGGACAAATTTTTCTTTTTATCTTGCAGGAACCCAAACCATCAATGAAAAAGTTGTTCAAAAACTCACCATCAAACCCCAACCAACCACATGAAATCAAGAGAGACTATAAACCTTAGTGAATAACCATATACAAGCTCCAATTAACCCATAAGTAAGTAAGTAAAGCAAGAAAGGCATGCAACCATCATTTCTTGACAAACCCACAATAAACTACCTCTCAATCAACCCAAGGAAGACAAACCAAATTTTCCATAAGTTGAGTACATAACCAATAAGAACAATTATTTACTATTTCCCTTCACATACCATCTCTAATCAATTTCAATTTGCAAAGAACATAGGAGGAGCAACTGCTGGAAAAAAATGACTTAGAGCACCCAACCCATCATGGATAACCACATGCAAGCTTATCGAGCAAGCAGACAAGAAAATTCAGGAAGCGACTTATAAGGCAAACCACCATAAGGATATATGCAGATGGTAAAATCCATAACCCACCTAAAATTTTAAAATATTCTCATCGATCCCCCATTTTAACAATCTCTTAATTATCTTGTTTTCTGTCATTTTTCTCCATTTGCATGTAGTATTCTTCAAGTTCATAAATGACTAGCTCCTAATTTTACTGTCCAAAGTGAGTCATTATTGATCACCATAGAATGCATCCATTTAACCTAAAGATAATCCTTATTCTTATCCAAATCCCATACATGTCTTAGCATAATAGCCCCATTTCAATCAATTAATCTTTTAATAACCAGACCTCCTCCATCAAGAGGGTAACACATATCATCCCAGGCTAACTTAGCTCCAAATATTCTCATATCAATTCCAGACCATATAAATCTTCTAAGAACCTGATCAATACCCTTTATAATCATTTTAGGAAGTATTAAAATACTAATAGAGTACACATGAATACTTCTCAAAATAGAAATGGCTAATTGGACTCTCTGAGCATAAGAAAACCACTTATTAGTTTAACTCTTCACTTTAAGGATCAACTTTTCCATTAAAACTTTATAATTATAACCTTTTAACCTAGTGACAATAAAAGGAACTCCTAAGTATCTCATAGGTAATTCCCCAACCTCCATGCCCATCCAGTTACTAATCTATCTCTAAGACCATTATCAATACTAGAATAAAATATTTTACACTTAGATTTGCTAAGAGCCAATTTAGATAAACATTAAAACTCCTCACTACACCAAATCTTGTGAATGGTCATTGTTTGGGGGTCATGGCCCAGATCCATGACCAGTTAGTCGCGGCCAAAAGTTGTGACCACATCAAACTTTGTCGTGACCAATTCTATGACCCAGAAGGTCATGGATCCTCTTGAAGTTGGTCACGTCCCATGTCCGTGACCACTACGGGTCCCAGACCATAGTCTTGACATGTATGTGACCATTATGGTGCCAATTTCACATTAAAGCTCCATCCACGATGGTCACGGATGGGGTCATAGTCTATGTCTATGACCAGCAAACAAAATATACGCTGCCATGGTCACAACTTTGGGGTGTGAATATCCCAATTTAGGAGTCACGTCTTTGGTTCGTGACGATATGCTTGTTTCCAGGCTGATGTGTTAAATTTTAAAGGGGTCATGGCATGTAGTCACGGCTCAGGGACGTAACCAGAGTCTTTATACTAAAATCCCCAAACCAGTTTTCATATTTCCCTCGATAATTTCCAAACCCTTCAACTTTCCCTCTCTCCGGCGATTTCCAATCTCAGTCACCAATTTTAATCTCAATCTCAAAGGTAATGATATTATCTTCCAAACCCTAATTTTTTTTATATAGAAATCTTTGTATATGTGTGTATATCTTTGTGTATGTGTGTATCTTTATGTATATGTGTGTGTATATATGTGTGTATATGCATATATGTGTGTGTATTATGTATGTATGTGTGTATACTATATGTGTGTGTGTATTATGTATGTATGTGTGCATACTCTGTATGTGTGTGTGTGTGTGTGTGTGTATTGTGTACCATGTGTGTGTTTAGAGACCATTTTTTAAAAAAATGGAAAAGTAGGTATATGTAATTATTTGGGTAAACATTAAAATAAATACAAAGTAGGTATACGCACACATTGTATATATTGCATATGTGTGTAATGTCTATGGTATATGTTATTTGGTTTATTAGAATTTTATATGTGTATGGCTTGATACAATTCAATTTTGGGTCTTATACGATGAGTTGTTATTTATTTCACATCGGTTAGATCCAACATGCATGGTATTCATGCCCTCGTACATAATAACTAATAAATTAAATTGCAAAGTACTCTTAGGTCCTTCGAAAATAATTTTAAACACTAAAGGAATTTTGAAAAATTTTAAACACTTAGGTTTGTTAATAGTAAATTGTCCTTAAATGTTTAAAAATTATCAACAAGGGAGCTAGTTGTAAATTGCCCTAAATTAAAATTGCACCGGGTGCAAAGAAGGGTAGTGATTATTCAAAACCTAAATCAAACTAACCTAACTAGTTAATGACTCATTAGAGCCATTATTTATAGGAGTCATATTCACGCCCTCATTCATTTTTCTCGGGAAAAATGAGTCACGGTAATAATAAATGGCAACAAGAGTGTGAAAGGCTGCAATTGAACCGCGCTCGTACCTCTTTCATTAATGAGACTTATTAAGAGGGTATTCTAGTTTATTGGTATGGGAATAGGAAGATCGAACAATTTAACTACCTTGTAAATGGTAGAGTTCATCTCTAGCAAGAGCATTTGTTCAATTGTATTCTGTTTTCCCTACCAGAATGCAAAGATGAAGCTAAAAAATATATATTTTGTGTACATAATCCCGATAGATTACTGACCTTGCTAACGCTACTAAAAAAGGTAGAAAAAATTCAGCCATTATGGATAGAATTACGTACAAAGAGCATTGACGAAGGCTGTGATGTCTCATGACATATTGTGAC
Source organism: Sambucus nigra (assembly GCA_949130495.1). Lineage (NCBI taxonomy): Eukaryota > Viridiplantae > Streptophyta > Magnoliopsida > Dipsacales > Adoxaceae > Sambucus > Sambucus nigra. Next base: position 539,341,026 of record OX422214.1, on the reverse strand, counting down.
AACCCTGCTTTTTATATCTAATTCGGTTAGCTACGCCCAATTAAATTAAAGCGGAGCGTCAATATGTTGGAATTAGAAACATAATTTAAATAAACGCAGTAAAGTAAACATGTACACTCCCATACGTGTAACCAAATCACATCATACCAAGTATAGGATCCACAAGTAATATCAGTACTGAATATAAAATGCCCAAACATACGGGCCCAAAGATAAACTAGTTAAAGAGTGTAATGTAAACCTCTCAACACTATCAAATCCCTAACAATGGGAAATCTCTGATACCACACTCTAAGGAAGAGTGACAAAATAGGATAAGGACCAGCGTCCACCACTACAAGATCCTAAGAATAGATGCGAGGTCATCCAGCTCCACGATCTACTGTCCAACGGGGCGAGGACCTGTATAATACATATATATATATATATATATATATATATATATATATATATATATATATATATATATATATATATATATATATATATATATATATATATATATATGGGAGAGGAGCAAGAAGCACGATAGATGAACGTCAAAGCAAGAAAACAAGCTATAAGATTATAAGATGTACTTATAATGAAAGCACACTAGTCATTACTCGTCTCTAGTAATTAAGTTATTCAATGACCCAACCAATGCTCCTATGTCGTGACTACCCAACTCAAACTCGAGTAACGTGTAGCCTCACATTGTATCATGATTAATCATTATTAATCGCAGTTCATTATTTAACGTATCAAAATATTTTCTTTAATAATAATATCAAATGCATCGATTCGGGATATTACTTTAAGACATAAGCATAATATCTCACACAACAAATCATATCGGGTCACTATCGTTATCCGGGGGAACAAGTCGTAACACTAGGCCTACACACGAATATTACCCAATATTATGTGTCAAGGGCAATCATACTAAGTCCTAAATCACATGGCGTTTCAAGGTCTTTCTATCCGACCCGCATTACAACCATGTGTTCGGTTTCGGTGGTTTATCTCCGACACGGTACTCGAGCGGAACCTAACCGGATCAATCATAAAAAAAATTGCATTCAACATGTGCCTACGTAGACCGGAGGACTAGTCTTTACTCGACAATATACATGTAAAACAATTTCACGCTTATGTATTTATACAATCGTGTCAAGTCTCTTACTCGAGTTGTACAATAGTCATTTTTTACAATATAACATAATTTACATCATTAATTTACTAATTCAACCTCAAATCATTTCAAGGTTATATATCCCTAATGACCATAAGTATGTGATCAAGTAAGGATATTAGGCACAACACCACAATTATCTTACTAACAACATGAAAAACATTATCACTCTTATTTCAACAACATGCTGCCCAGAATTTAAAATGTAGATTCGAGGCTCTTCCGATCCGTTTTTCGAAAAACATAAAACTACAAAGTTGTTCGGAACATGATTTTCTACAAGGACACGCGAGCACGTTACCATAGACTACATAAAATAAACCCGAAACTAACATATAATATTCGCCCCTGTTTTCGATAACTTTCTGCCCAGAATTTTAAAACGCCGATTTGGGACTTTTTCAATCCGTTTTTGGAAAAACTTAAAACTACAAAGTTGTTCAGAACGTGATTTTCTACAAGGACATGCGAGCACGCTATCGTAGCCTGCTTAAACAGACCCAAAACTAACATATACAGTTCGGACCTGTTCACGATAATTTTCTACGCAGAATTTTAAAACACCGATTTGAGACTTTTCCGATCCGTTTTTGGAAAAACTTAAAACTACAAAGTTGTCCATAATAGGATTTCCTATCGAGCAACGAGTACAAAACATCCATTTTCGGAACCAAAACAGCTCAAAACAGTTTTTAATATGACGATTTACTTAATTTCCTACATTTCTCAAATTCAAGAGGTTGTTCTACAACTCAATCCTTATAATGATGTTACTGCATTTGAATCTACATGGAGGATGATCCTATTACATTGCATATCATTTTTAACATCAATTTTTTATTAATTTAGAGATCCAAATACATGTTCATGTGAAATTTCATTATAGATACATATTATACACATATAGGTTATTAACTTGCCTTGGATTGTATGGAGAAATTGAAATCCTCTTGAAATCCTCTTAGCTTCTTAGCTTCTTCTCTTCTTACTCTCTCTCTCTCTACCAAACCCTAGCCCCCATTTCAAATGAAGGAATGAAGACTTCTTCTCTTCTTTTCTATTTATACCTAGAGTTAGTTTATTTACAAAAATGCCATTGAGTCAAATTTAACCCTCTCGATTCTTTTACGCGTTAATTCGATTCTAATATTTAAGTCGCACATTCGAATCTCAATTAATTCATTTTAAATTTTCATTTCCAAACATTTCGAATATATATACTGCCATATTTTTTTTCCTTCAATTAGTTCAATTTTAATTCAATAAAAAATGCGGGGTATTACACATATACACATCAAACTTAATCTTTCCAATAGGCTGAATAGGATGAGATTTCGAGTTCATGTCGCTGACATCTTTGCATCCATTATAGATACACTTCCTTCTAATTGGCCACGTGCAAAAATCTATAGGTTTTAAAAGATAAATCCCGACTGGATGGAGATCAGACACATTGAACTTTTATTAAAGTCTTACCATGAAAAGATAGATTATAATATATGGTCCAAAAATTTATTTTGTTAGTTATAATTTCATATTGAACTTTGAAATTATGCATCTATTATAGACACACATTGAATTTTTATTATTTTTATGGATAATGTCGGGCGGTAATGGACACAATGATTCAACCAACAAGATGACACTACCCCATGGAGAATTCTCATCTTCAATTGGTGAGTAATACATAACTCCCCCTACGATTCACTCCACTACTCCGAGTTGCAATATGCAAGGTACTCCCAGTAATCCAACAGACACGCCCAACACTCCTATTGGGTCAGTTGAGAAGAATCCCATTGGGTTCTCTCTATTGGGAAATAACCCCCTAGGGGATAAGAATCACGTCCAACAATTTAAAGCCCAATGTTTGTCCTTGGAAAAAATGAATGTGGGAGTGGTAGGAGATGACAATTGGAACCTCGTAGAAAAATATGTTAAAGATGACATCTACGAGCAACTCAAAAAATGATTTTCATTTTTATCAAACTCAAAAAATAAGGTTATTTCTCGAGTTGCTGAACAACTCCGAACATATTGAAGAAACCTTAGGCAGAAGCATTTCCATAAGAGAGCATCGAACTCTAACATTTTGGCGCTCAAAGATAAAGTCCCTTCGAACATTGAGATGACAGTCGGTCAATGGAATGATTTTTTGGAAAATGAGGCGAATGACTCAAAAATGCTGCAAAGGGAGAAAAATAAGCAGAATAGGGCCAAAAAATTGATGTCCACCAGTTTGGTCAAAATCTTATGAAGATTTGAAGAACGAGTGGTCGAGCAAGACAAAAGGCAGCCCAGATGAAGGAAAGGTACCGAATCGGGCCAATTTGTATGTGTATGCAAGACAAGACAACGATAATAATTCTCTCCTCACTTGGATAAGACTCTATAATCAATAAACTCTATAAGTAGTCAGTCAGCCTCAAGCCCGTTCGACGACCTTAACAATAATGCCCTCGCACAGACATTGAGGAAGGAACGTAGAGGGAGGACGAGAGGAAGAGGGTCGCATATGTCAAAGACAAGATCCAAACACATCTCGTCTCTCGTGGAAGAGCTTTCTTCTGTCAATAAGCATTTATTGTCCAATGATAAACGTCATTATAGAATCGAAGGGGATGTAATAGGGGCTTCGAAATGAATTGGGAGGCGTAAATGAGAAACTTTCATAAATTGTGTCCCTTCTAACCGGTCGTATGCCCCTGTAGCCCCCAATGCATCCGAGTTTCTCTTTACCTCCTCAAAATTTTCCTCCCTCTTCATTGCCCTCACAGATGATGGTTCCTCCTTCAACATTCCCCTTCTCAACGCCTCAGCATGTCACAGGTCTTGGATCATCGCCAAGAACCCACGATGACTATAGTGGGAAATAATATATGAAGAACCTGAGCGGTAAAACTGTTGTTGGGTTGCGCACACTCATCTCCACTCAATTATGAACTTTATTACATAGTCGACCTATGCAGGAGGGTAAGTGTCAAATCATGGTTGATAAAATATTTTTCTTATCTATATTATACCTCTAATACAATAGTATTAGAGGTATAATGATCATTTAATACTTGAAATGGAGAAAACAAGAGAAGTTCATAGGTCATGGATTTAATTATGAAAATACAAGGAGTTACTAAAAATCGAGAGACACATGGATAAAAAGATGTTATAAGAAAAGGAAATTGTAGAGTTTTGTACCTAGAAAAGGCATATAGGTAAAAAAACGTAAAGATCATATATACTAATACTATTACTAATGACTACTGAGTTACTTAAATCCCTTCATCTTCGTAGCCTTAACCCCCTTTGTAAGGAAACCCAACTTCTTGTAACTATTTGGTAAACCGACGGTTTGGAACAGTTCAGAACATCTACAATGATGCCACAAATGAGCAGGTGGAGCAATCTATGAGTGAGTATTCAGACCTGTCTCTGCCGGAATCTTTGCAGCTTCTTTTATCAAAGGCTCTGATATCTCCACAGATGTGGGATACTCTGTACCCATATTATCAGATCTAAAATATTTAAGGTCTCGGGGTTTCCAAATTCTGATCAAATATCATATATATATATATATATATATATATATATATATATATATATATATAAGGTGAAGTGGAGGTCTTCAGGTGGCAGGGGTTATAAGGCAGGAGCTCAGCGGGTTGTGTTAAGTGGGTAGCAAGGTTGCGGGTAGTGGCAACTGGTGGTTGATGTATACGGTACAGTGGGCCTTCTAACCAAGCAACAACAAAAGTGATGATATAAATTAATTTTATGAACAAAAACTATTAATTTCATGAAATCTTTCCGTTTCAAAACTTTCACTCCATAATGTCATACGTATGTGTGCAAAGTTGAGCCTAAGCCCTTTAATTTTGCAGATCCAATATCTCCCTCGTATATACACCCTCAAGAGCAAGATTATATAAGTGCATATAAAGGTCATACAATTATTTTGTGTGTTGTTGTCACTGATGTCCAATGTGACCTAAACATATGATAATTCAACTTAGATGATGGGGTGAGAGAGCTATATTTGAATTTTTGAAACATTTGTTGGTTTATAAATTCTCCCTCCTATGGTAAAAAAGAGAAATTATATCTTTAGTTTGAATTGAACTAGTAGACTTGATATTTGAGAAGAATAATTTCTTATTGGTTATTTTTTATGGATGATAGAGGATGAGCTCATAAGACTGCTGAGTATCGGAGTGGATGGGTATGGATTTAACATTTTTTTTTTTCTGAGTATGAACTTTGTTAGAGTAGCAAATATGGGTAATTATAGGTCATTCATTAAAAAATGTTGGAAATATCAGATTTGTTACGGTAGCAAATACAAGTATGTCAGTCCATTTTCTGCCTCTTCTTTATGTATAGGAATGTATTAAGTGATATGTGCTTTTTTATAAGAAATCAAACGGTTCTTTGTTAATTTGATTAGTTTTTCATATTATTTATTATTTTATATCGAACCCAATATGTTTTAGATTGTTGGTAGTTTGTGCCTTTTATTTGTTTTCTCCATTGAATGAAATTTAGACTTTTTGACACTTTATATTGATTTTTTTTTATGGTAGATGATTAGGCCACTAAATGGTCTTTCCACTAATTGGTGTGTAAATATCATGTAAAGGAAGGTTATCTCAAAGTGACTTGCAAAATGTGTCGGCGCATATAAGCAACCCAAGTGTTTGATTAAATGCCATCTAAAGAAAAGTTATGTCAATTTTCTTACATGTGTTTTGCACTGGTGAATCCCAAGTGTTTGGTTAAATGTCATATAAAGAAAAGTTATGTAACCCACTTATTACATCTATTGATTTGGTATATGAAAATTTGATTTTTTTAATGTTTTTCTTTATACTTAATATAGTAGAAAATGTAATTGACTTAATTTATAGTTATATCCCGCGTTTATGATTGCAAAAGTTCAAGTTCATTACAAAAGCGAGGTGTTTATTATAAAAAGTTTATTTTATGGTTGGATCCTTATTTGATTTGTTGAAATTTTTTCAGTGTATTTCTAAGACATATTACAATACACCCGTGCATCGCGCGAATTATATGGTAGTGTTGTAATAATATCACTAGACTAATTTATTTAATTTAAGTTTAAGTGACTGTGTAGTATCATTGATTGGTGTGTTCTTGTATTTGAGTTTGATTGATTGGTGCGTTGTTGACACTATATCAGTGCTTTACTTTGATATACACTATATTGTTGCATAGTTTGTTTGATTGGTGCGTTGTTGACACTATATCAGTGCTTTACTTTGCAAAATGATATTTATGCAACATGATATTTATTTTATCATGTTAACACATGACTGCAATTTGAAGATTATTCAATGGCTTTTCCACAATACAAAGAGTGGATGGGGGAGACAGATTGGATAGCTAATAGTTAGGTTAAAGACTTTCAAGAATTTATTAGGTATGATTTTAAGAACCTTAAAAGTGAGAAGATTCCATGTCCGTGCACCCATTATATGAACGGAAAATATAAATCTTTAGAAGATGTTCAGTTGCATTTAATAAAGTGGGAAATTTGTCAAGATTATAACAAATGGACATACCATGGTAAAAAGTATGTACCTTACGTTCCCGAAGAATTATTGGTAATCGATCGCATAACAGAACACCAACGAGTCGAATAATTCTCCAACACATCGTACATTGATCGACCTAATTCACGATGCTTACGGAGTCCACTATGACCAAAATCACCAACCTATGGAGACAAATAATGCGCAAAATGAACAATTTGATATTGAACTATCAGGAAACCGAGAATATATACGGTTGAAAGCCGATGTGGCCAGACCGTTGTATAAATATTGCGATGAAGATCAGTCGGTATTATATGCAATGATTGGTTTGCATAATTTGAAGAGTTATTTTGGTTTGTTTGGGAACAGCGTAACCGAAATTCTTAAGTGGGTTAAAGAAATTCTCCGAAAAGAGAACACGTTACTAGACAATTATCCTACCATGAAGAATGGTTTGGGATTGAAATACAAATCTATTCATGCATGCAAGTATGATTGCATATTGTACCACAATGATCACAGAGAGAAGGATGAATGTCCAGTATATAGTGAGCCTAGATAAGTCATTTGTGAGAAGATAAAGGACAAACCTGCAATATATCAAAAATGATCTCAAGTATCACAAAAGGTTTTGAAGTATTTTCGACTTGGGCCACGATTAAAACAGTTTTTTACCGTACCATGGATAGTGGAGGTTGTGATATGGCACGCTTGATCCGAGATGGGTAGAAATATGATGCGTCATCCGGTTGATTCACTCATCTGATAAATTTCAAATGCAAAACACCATGAATTTGCAAAGGAAAAACACAATGTTTATCTTGCAATCTCAACCGCTGGGTTTAACCCTTTCAGTAATTTAATTGCTAGTCAGAGTTATTGGCTAGTTTTCAGGGCGCCTTTAAGTCTCCATCCGACATTGTGCATGAGAAAGGAGTTCACATTGTTATCTTTGTTGATACCCGGGCCTTTTGCTCCAAGTGATGATATTGATATATTTAGGCCCATTAATCAAATAACTTAAAAAGTTGTGGGATAAAGGCATGATGACATTTGAATCTCAAAAGGGTGAATAGTTCACACTTAAAGAAATAGTGAGGTGGGAAATCCACGACCTTTCTACTTATAAGACCTTGTCTGGTTGCAATGTTCATGGTTATTATGGATGTTCCGTATGTGGGGGGGCGGGGGACTAAATCTAGTTGGATACAACATAGTAGTAAGATTAATTACATGGGTCATTATAGATTTCGACCGAATAGTCACCCTTTCATGAATGACAAGTCTAATTTTTATCCTATTGGTCAGGAGGGCCGGATGACACCTGCTCGGCTTTCTGGTTAGCTGATCGAGGAGGAGTCAACGACTACGACTGTGGGGAATATGTATGTAGTCAAACACCCCAAGTTTGTAAACCTAAAACGTAAAGCAAGGGGGGATCATAACGACCCTAATAAAGCAAAACCATGGTCTAGGCGATCAATATTTTTTGATTTTCCGTATTGGAAAGATCATCGTGTAAGGAATGTGATTGATGTGATGCACACAAAGAAGAATATTGCAGAACATCTGATTGGAACATGTCTAAGTGGATCTCATTCCAAAGATGGAGAGGAGGCCCGTCGAGATCTACAAGATATAAAAATAAAGAAGAAACTATAGTTAAAAAATGATCCTACAACAGGAAGAATTTCTACCCTTCCGGTTGCTTTCACTTTAACTACTAGTGAGAAGAAGATCCTCTTAGACACGTTGTTCAACTTAAAGACTCCAACGTATTATTCTACTAATATACGTGGGGTAGTAAGATACCAAGAAAATGACTTAAAACAGTGCAAGTCTCACGACTGGCATGTAATCATCCAATTAATCCCTCTATTATTTCGGCATTGCTTCTCTTAATACAAAGATCTCCGTCGAGCAATTATGAAAATAAATTTGTGTTTTACCATACTTTGTGCAAAAGTGGTAAACAGAAGGCACATTAAAGCTACAAAATTAACTTTAGCCGAGGTAGTTTGTGTATTACAGAAATATTTTCCTCCTTCGTTCTTCAATATCCGCATCAACTTGCTTGTTCATTTATGCGATGAAACTTTATTATGTCGTCGCATTAGGTATCATTGGATGTATCCTGACTCCAAATTTATTATGATAGATTTATTAAAGCTGAAGAGTAATGATCGTATAGTCAACGAGCCTTTTATTTGTGCCTTTCAGAATGTAAATAAGATATTCTGCTCAAAGTGCATAAACGATGGAAATTATTCTATTGTTAATCATGCACCAAAGGGTGTGACTACTAAAGTGGATGTATTAATGGCTTCAAAAGAGTTCCAGTCAACTCTTGATGACAACCTTAATTTAAAGGATCTTTTAGTTGATTTAGAGGAAGATTGAGTATAAAAATATTAGTGTATCTTAGACATTCTTATTTGTATCCTATTATAATATTGACACTATATTAGCGCTTTACTTTGATGTATAAATGTTTAGTAACTTTTACGAATGTTTAATATGATTTATGTAAGTTACCTTTCGATAATATGTAACTTTTAATCGAATGTTTAATTACTTTCACAAGATGCTCGGTTTGAGAATAGAGTCATTTGAGTTTGTGATTGGATCAAATTGACGCAACTCAATTTCCACATGTTCTTGTAAATATACATTTGTTGATTAGTTTCATTGATGCAGTCTTCCTAAAATGAAGTTAAATTATATAATTCATATGCATTATCTTTTAAATCTTTTAGATGATAGAAGGAGTACGGAATAATTACTGGTTTGGTTTGCTTTGGCTGTTGGATAACTATTGGTTATTGGATAATATGTTATAAGGATTACGGGATAATTATTGGTTGTTGGTTTGTTATTTGATAGTATGTTAGAAGGAGTACGGGATAATTATTGGTTGTTGGTTTGTGGTTGCTTTGGCTATTGGTTTTTGGTTGTTGGATAATCACGGGACCCCCGGTTTGAGAACACGACGTTAATTTCAAAATATCTAGACTTAGGCTTAATATAATGCATTTTCTCGTTTGGAGTTTGATAGAGTATTCCAAATACGATTCCTCTCATTACGAGGAGTGTGGCCTTCATCAAGAACCACCAATGCAGGACACTCTAATAGTATTTTCCTCCATTTTTTATGTTTCTCATTTACAACACGCCTTTTCCCTTTCTTTGAGTGTTCTTTCACCATGATTTTCTCTCCGAAACGTTTCTCATACAGATTATAGCTTACTCCCAGGACACTTTGATCTTTCTGCCATGAATAGACCTTCGTCACGTGTACAACTTCTTTACTCACACACCTATTCTCTTGGAGAAGCTTAAGATCCATATTTTCATTTCCAGATTTGTTGGGATTGTTGAGGTTATGAAATGAGAATTTAAGTTTCCATTTTTTGTCAAAAAATGGAAATCTAGAAATACCCAATAGATAACCACAACAATCCTGAGAAATCTAAAAATGAAAATATAGATCTAAAGCTTCTCCAAGAGAAAAGGTTTGTGAGTAAAGAAGTTGTACGCGTGACAAAGGTGTATTCGTGATAGAATGGCCAAAGTGTCCTGGGAGTAAGCTATAGTTTGTATGAAAAGCTTGCTGGAGAGAAAATCAAGGCAAAGGAACATTAAAAGAAAGGGAAAGGAGTGTTGTAAATGAGTAACATCAACAATGGGGGGAAATACTATTGGAGTGACCTGGATTGGTGGTTCTTGATGAAGGCCACACTCCCCATAATGAGAAGAGCCGTATTTGGTGGTTCTTGATGAAGGCCACACTTTATGAAACAACCATTAAATGGCCCCGACAGAGGCACGAACACCTCACACCTCACATGGGACCAATGTAACCCGTAGGAACCAATCGCATAGTCACAGGACCCCCACTTTGAGAGCATGACCAAAATTTGCGAACTGTTAGACTAAGGCTTAAAAACATGCTGCCAGAGGGTCATAATGTAAAATAGCCATTAGAAAGCCCCGTGAGAGGCATGAACACCTCACACGGGACTAATGTAACTTGCAGGAACCGATCACGTAGTCACGGGACCTCCGACTTGAGATCAAAACAAAAATTTACAAATTGTTATACATGGGTTTAAAAACATGCCGTCAAAGGATGCGAACGTAAAACAACCACTAAACGGTCCCGTGAGAGGCACAAACAACTAGCACGGGACTAATATAACCCATAGAAACTGACTGCATAGTCACAGGATTCCCATTTTGAGAGCACGATCGAAATTTACAAACTGTTAGACTTAGGCTTCAACACATGTCGTCCGAGGGTGAGAACATAAAACAGCCACTAAATGGCCTCGTGACAGGCATGAAAAACTTGCACGGGACCAAAGAAATTTGCATGAACCGATCACATAATTACGGAACTCCCGGTTTGAGAGCACAACTAAAATTTACAAGCTGTTAGACTTAGGGTTAAAAACATACCGTCAAAGGCTGAGAACATAAAACAACCACTAGAAGGCCCCGTAAGAGGAATGGACACCTTGCACGGGACCAATGTAACTCTTAGGAGCTAACGACGTACTCACGGGACCCTCGGTTTGAGAGCAAGACCAAAATTTGCAAACTATTAGACTTAGGATTAAAAACATGCAGTCAGAGGGTGAGAGCATAAAAAAGTCCCTAGACGGCCCCGTGAGAGGCACATACAACTTGCGTGGGACCAATGTAACCCGCAGGAACCGATCACGTAGTCGTAGGACCCTCGGTTGGAGGGCACGGCCAAAATTTGCAAACTGTTAGACTTAGGCTTAAAAACATGCCGCCAGAGGGTGAGAATGTAAAACAACCACTAGAAGGCCCCGTGACAGGCAAAATCGCCTTGCATGGGACAAATGTAACACAGATGAACCGACCGCTTAGTCACGGGATCTCCAGTTTGAGAGCACGATCAAAACTTACAAGTTATTAGACTTAAGCTTAAAAAAAGGCCATCAGAGGGTGAAAACGTAAAACACCCACTAGTCGGCCCCGTGAGAGGCCCGAACACCTCGCACAGGACCAATGTAACTCTCAGGAATCGACAGCGTAGTCACAGGACCCCCGAGTTGAGAGCACGGACAAAATTTATAAACGGTTAGACTTACGCATAGAAATATATCGTTAGAGGGTGAGAACTTAAAATATCCACTAGACGTCCCCGTGAGTGGCACGAACACGTCGCACGTGACCATTGTAACCCACAGGAACCGATCGCATAGTCACGGGTCCCCCGGTTTGAGAGCAAGAACAAAATTTACAAACTGTTAGACTTAGACTTCAAAATGTGACATCAGAGGGTGAGAACATAAAACAGCCACTAAATGGCCCCGTGAGAGACACAAACACCATGCATGAGACAAATATGACCCATAGGACCTGATGGCGTAGTCACGGGAACCCCGATTTGAGAGCACTACAAAACATTTCAAACTGTTAGACTTAGGCTGAGAACGTAAAACATGCCGTCAAAGGGTGAGAACGTAAACAACTAGTAGATGGACCCGTGAGTGGCACGACACCTCGCATGGGACCAATCCAATCTGTGAGAACCGACCACATAGTCACGGGACCCCCGATTTGAAAGCACGACCAAAATTTGCAAACTGTTAGACTTAGGTTTAAAATCATGCCGTCAGAGTGTGAAACGTAAAATAGCCACTAAACGACCTCGTAAGAGGCACGAACACCACCACGGGAGGAAAGTAACCCGCAATAATCGACATCATAGTCACTGGTCCCTCAGTTTGAGGGCACGGCCAAAATTTGGAAACTGTTAGACTTAGTCTTAAAAACATGCAATCAGAGGATGAGAACATAAAACATCCACTAGATGGCCTCGTAAGAGGCACGAGTACCTTGCACAGGATAAATGTAACTCGCAGGAACCGATTGCGTAGTCACGGGACCACCGGTTTGAGAGATCAAAAATTACAAACTATTAAACTTAGGCTCAAAAACATATCGTCAGAGGGTGAGAACTTAGAACATCCACTAGACGGCACAGTGAGAGGCAGGAACACCTCGCACAGGACCAATGTAACCCTCAAGAACCGATCGCGTAGTTAGGGGACCCACCCGATTTGAGTGAACAACCAAAATTTACAAACTTTTAGACTTAGGCTTAAAAAAATGCTGTCAGAGGGTGAGAACAAAAAATATCCACTAGAAGTCCCTCAGAGAGGCAACACCACGTTGCACGGATCCAATGTAACCCGAAGTAATTGTCCGCATAGTCAAGGGACCCCCCGGTTTGAGAGAATGACCAAAATTTGCAAACTGTTAGACTTAGGCTTCAAAACGTGCCGTCAAAGTTGGAGAACGTAAAAAAACACTATTCGGCCCCCTAAGAGGCACGAACACCTCGTACGAGACCAATGCAACTCGAAGGAACCGACCACGTAGTCACGGGACCCTTGGTTTGAGAGCATGACCAAAATTTAAAAACTTTTAGACTTAAGCTTAAAAAAATGCCGTCAGAGGGTGAGAACATAAAACATTGTCTAGACGGCCCCGTGAGAAGCACAAACACCTCGCACGGGACCAATATAACCAACAGGATCCGATTACATAGTCACGGCACCCCCGTTTTGAGAGCAAAATCAAAATTTGTAAACTGTTAGATTTAGGATTTAAAACATTCCTTTAGAGTGTGAGAACATAAAACTTCCACTAAACGTCCTCGTGAGAGGAACGAACACCTTGCATGAGAAAAATATAACCCGTAGGAACCGATGGCATAGTCAAGGGATCCCCAGTTTGAGAGCACTAAAAAAATTTGCAAGCTGTTAAACTTAGGCTTAAAAATAAGCCGTTAAAGGGTGAGAACATAAAGAACCACTACACAGCCCCGTGAGAGTCACCAACACCTCCCAGGGGATCATTGTAACTCGCAAGAAAGGATCGCGTAGTCACGGGACCCCCGATTTGAAAGCATGACTAAAATTTGCAAACTATTAGCCTTAGGCTTAGAAACATGTTGTCAGAGGGTGAGAACGTAAAACAGCTACTAAATGGCCACGTGAGAGGTACAAACACCACCACGGGATGAATGTAACCCGCAAGAACCGATTGAGTGGTCACAGGACCCTCAGTTCGAGAGCAAGACCAGATTATGCAAACTATTATACTTAGGTTAAAAACATGCCAACAGAGGGTGAGAATGTAAAACAACCACTAGACGGCCCCGTGAGAGGCACGAGCACCTCACACGGGACCAATGTAACCTACAGGAACCGATCGCATAATCAAGGGACCCCCGATTTTGAGACCATGACCAAAATTTTCAAACTATTAAAAGTAGGCTTAAAACACGCCATCAAAGGGTGTGAATGTAAAACACCCGCAGGAAGCGACCGCGTACTCACTGAACCCCCGATTTGAAGGCATGACCAAAATTTTCCAACTGTTAGACTTAGGCTTAAAAACATGCCTTCAATGGGTGCGAATTTAAAAAACAACTAGACGGCCTCATGAGAGGCACAAACACCTTGTACAAGACTAATGTAACCAGCTGGAATCAATCGTGTAGTCACTGGAACCCCGGTTTGGGAACACGACTAAAACTTTGCAAACTATTAGACTTAGTCTTAAAAACATGTCAACAGAGGGTGAGAACATAAAACAATAACTAGATGACTTCTCGAGAGGCACAAACACCTCACATGGGACCAATGTAACTCGCAGGAACCGAACATGTAGTCACGGGACCCCTGGTTTGAGAGGAGGACAAAAATTTGGAAACTGTTAGACTTAGGCTTAATAACATGCTGTTAGAGGGTGAGAATGTAAAGTAGCTACTAGATGTCCCCTTAACAGGCATGGACACCTCGCACGGGGCAATTGTTACCCGTAGGAATTGATCGCGTAGTCACGGGACCCCCGGTTTGAGAGCATAACCAAAATTTACAAACTATTAGACTTAAGCTTAAAAATATGCCGTGAGAACATATAACAACCACTAGACGGTACCGTGAGAGGCACAAACACCTCGCACATGACCAATGTTACGCGCAGGATCCGACCGCGTAGTCACGGGACCCCCGATTTGTAAGCACGACCAAAATTTGCAAACTGTTAGACTTAGGCTCAAAAACAGGCTGTAAGAGGGTGACAACATAAAATAGTCACTAAACGGCCCCACGAGAGGCACGCACTCCTCGCACGGGACCAATCTAACTCGCAGGAACCGATCTCATAGTCATGGGACCACCGATTTGAGAGCACTACCGAAATTTAGAAACTATTAGACTTAGGCATAAAAACATGCCATCGGAGCGTGAGAACATAATACAACCACTAAACAGTCCCGTGAGAGGCACGAACACCTCGCACGGGACCAATGTAACCCACAGCAACAGACCTCTTATTCACGAGACCCCCGATTTGAGAGCACAATCAAAATTTACAAACTGTTTGACTTAGGCTTTAAAACATGCAGTTAGAGGATGAGAATGTAAAAAAAAACTACATATCCCCATGAGAGGCACGCACACCTCGTATATGACCAATGTAACCCGCAAGAACCGACCACATGGTCAAGGGACCCCGATTTCAGAGAACGACCAAGAGTTTCAAACTGTTGGACTTAGGCTCAAAAATAGGTCGTCATAGGGTGAGAATGAAAAACAACCACAAGAGGGCCTCGTGAGAGGTGTGAACACCTCACAAGGGACGCAAGATCTGACTGCATATTAATGGGACCCCCAGTTTGAGAGCACGACCAAAATTTGCAAGCTGTTAGACTTAGGCTAAATAACATGCCCTTAGAGGGTGAGAATGTAAAACAACCACTAGACGGCCTCATGGGAGGCACGAACACCTCGCACCGGACGAATTTAACCCGTAGGAACCAACCGTGTAGTCACGGGATCTCCGGTTTGAGAACACGACCAAAATTTGCAAACTGTTAGACTTAGGCTTGAAAACATGCTGTCAAAGGGTGAGAACGTAAAATAGCCACTAGACAGCCTCATAAGAAGTACAAGAACATCGAATGGGATAATGTCACCAGCAGGATCTGACCGCGTAGTCATAGGATCCCCGGTTTGGGAACACGACCAAAATTTGTAAATTGTTAGACTTTGGCTAAAAAATTCCGTCTGAGGGTGAGAATGTAAAATAGCTACTAGACGGCTTCGTGAGAGGCACGAACACCTTGTATAAGACCAATGTTACACACAAGATCCGACCACATAGTCACGGAACCCTCGATTTGAGAGCACGACCAAAATATGCAAACTATTAGATTTGGGTCGAAAAACATGCCGTCGGAGGGTAAGAACGTAAAGCAGCCACTAGAAGGCCCCGTGAGAGGCACGAACACCTCGTACGGGACAAATGTAACCCTCAAGAACCGATCGCGAAGCCAAGGGACCCCCGGTCTGAGACCACGACCAAAATTTACAAACTGTTAAACTTAGGCTTAAAGACATGTCGTTAGAGGGTGAGAACGTAAATATCCATAAGATGGCTCCGTAAGAGGCACGAACACCACGCTCAGGACTAATGTAACCCATGGGATCCGATTCCATAGTCACGGGACCCCGGTTTGAGACTACGACCAAAATTTTAAAACTGTTAGACTTAGGCTTAAAAACATGTCGTACGAGGGGAGAATGTAAAACAATCATTAAACAGATGCATGAGAGGCACGAGCACCTCGCACGGGACCAATGTAACTCGCAAGAACCGATCGCGTATTCACTGGACCTCCGATTTGAGAGCACGACCGAAATTTCCCAACTGTTAGACTTAGGCATAGAAACATGCCGTCAGAGGGTGAGAACGTAAAACAACCACTAGACGGCCCTGTGAGAGGCACGGACACCTCACACGGGACCAATGTAACTCGCAGGAACCGATCGCATAGTTTCAGAATCCCAAGTTTGAGATGAACACGAAAGTTTGGAAACTATTATGCTTAGGCTTAATAACATGCCGTCAGAGGGTGAGAACATAAAATAGCATTAGATGGACCCAAGAGAGGCACGAACACCTCGCATGAGACCAATGTTACCCGTAAGAACTGATCGCATAGTTACGGGACCCCCAGTTTGAGAGCACGACCGAAATTTTAAAACTATTAGACTTAGGCTTACAAACATGTCATAAGAGGGTGAGAACATATAACATCCATTAGATGGCCCTGTGAGAGGCACAAATACCTCGCATGGGACCATGTAACCTGCAGGATCTAATCGCGTAGTCACGAGACCCTTGGTTTGAGAGCACAACCAAAATTTGCTAAGTATTAGACTTAGGCTTAAAAACATGCCGTCAGAAGGGAGAACATAAAATAGACACTAAACGGCCTCGCGGGATGAACTAACACTTTGGAAGGGACAATGTAACCAGTAGGATCCGACCACGTAGTCACGGGACCCCCGATTTGTGAGAACTACTAAAATTTGATAACTGTTAGACTTAAGTAAAAACTTGTTGTGAGAGGGTGAATGCATAAAACAGCCACTAGACGGCCTCGTGAGAGACACGAGCACCTCGTATGGGATGAATGTTACACGCTGGATTCGACCGCATAGTCACGGGATCCCCAATTTTTGAGAACGACCAAAACTTCCATACTGTTAGACTTAGGCTAAAAAATAAGCCTGTCAGATGGTGAGAACGTAAAAAATTCACTAAACAGCCCCATGAGTGGCATGAACTCCTTGTACGGGACCAATGTTATTTGCAAGAATTGATCGCGTAGTTACGGGACCCTTGATTTGAGAGCACGACCAAAATTTGAAAATAGTTAGACTTAAGCTGTAAAACATTCCATCGGGGGGGGGGGGGGGGGAGAGAACATGAAACAACCACTAGACGAGCCCGTGAGAGGCATGAACACTTTGCACGGGACCAATGTAATCCAAAGGAACTGACAAAATAATAATGGGACCCTCGGTTTGAGAGCACGACCAAAATTAACAAAGTGTTAGACTTAGGTTTACAAACATGCCGTTAGAGGGAGAGAACGTAAAAACATCACTAGATGGCTCGTGAGAGGTACAAACACCTCGCACAAGACTAATAAAACTAGCAGGAACCGATCGCGTAGTCAAGGGACCCCCAATTTGAGAGAACAACCAAAATTTGTAAACTGTTAGAATTAGGCTTAAAAACATGCTGTCGGAGGGTGAGAACGTAAAACATCCACTAGACGGCCCCGTGAGAGCTAGGAACACCTTGCGAGGGACCAATGTAACCCGTAGGATCTGACCGCGTAGTCACGGGACCCTTGGTTTGAGAGCACCATCAAATTTACAAACTGTTAGACTTAGGCTTAAAAACATGATGTTAGAGGGTGAGAACGCGAAACAGCCACTAGAGGGCTCTGGGAGAGGCAAGAACACCTGGTACAGGATCAATGTTATATGTAGGATCTGACTGCGTAGTCACTGGACCCTCGATTTGTGAGCACGACCAGGATTTGAAAACTATTAGACTTAGGCTTAATAACATGCCGTTAGAGAATGAGAACGTAAAACAACCACAAGACGGTCCCCCTGGGAGTCACGAACAACTCTTACGGGACCAGTGTAACTCGTAGGAACCAACCGTGTCATCATAGGACCCCCAGTTTGAGAATAAGATCCAAAATTTTAAACTGTTACACTTAGGATTAAAAACATGCTGTCAGAGGGTGAGAAGGTAAAACAACCCCTAGACGGCCTCGAGAGAAGCACGAACACCTCGCACGGGACCAATGTAACCAGCAAGATCTGATCGCGTAGTCACGCCCCCCGATTTGTGAGCACAGCCAAAATTACAAACTGCTAGACTTTGGTTCAAAAACATGCCGTCAGAGGGTGAGAACATAAAACAACCACTAGATGGCCCCGTGAGAGGTACGAACACCTGTACAGGACCAATGTCACACATAGGATCCAGCCACGTAGTGATGGGACCCCTGATTTGTGAGCAGGACTAAAATATGAAAATTGTTAGACTTAGGCTCAAAAACACACCGTCAGAGGGTGAGAACATAGGATGAATGTAACCCAACGGAACCAACCGCGTAATCATGGGACCCCTGATTTGAGAGCACGACCAACATTTGCAAACTGTATGTAAAACAACCACTAGCTGGTCTCGTGAGAGGTAGGGACACCTCGCAAGGGACCAATGTAACCCGCAGGATTCGACCGCGTACTCACGGGACCTCCGATTTGAGAGCACGACCAAAATTTACGAAATGTTAGATTTAGTCTTAAAAACATGACGTCAGAGGGTGAGAACGTAAACCAACCACTAGACATCCCTGTGAGAGGCACGAACACCTCATAGAGGACCAATGTAACTCGCAAGAACCAATCGCGTAGTCACGGGACCCCCGACTTAAAAGGAAGACGAAAATTTGGAAACTGTTAGACTTAGTATTATTCACATGCTGCCAGAGGGTGAGAACGTAAAATATCCACTAAATGGCCCCATGAGAGGCATGAACACCTCGTAAGGAACCCTAATGTTACCCGTAGGAACCGATCGCATAGTCACGGGACCCCGATTTGAGAGCACGACAAAAATTGATAAACTGTTAGACTTAGGCTTAAAAACATGTCGTGAGAAGGTGAGAACATATAACAGCCAATAGACGGCCCCGTAAGAGGTACGAATACCTCTCACGGGACCATGTAACCTGCACGAATCAACCACGTAGTCACGGGACCCTTATTTTGAGAACACGACCAAAATTTGCAAACTGTTAGACTTAGGCTTAAAAACATACCATCAGAGAGTGAGAACATAAAATATCCACTAGACAGCCCCGTGAGAGGCACGGACACCTCGTAGGAGACCAATGTAACTAGCAGGATCCGATCGCGTAGTCACGGTACCCTCAGTTTGTGAGCACAAACAAAATTTTCTAATTGGGTGGGAATGTAAAACTGTCACTAGATGGCCCCAAGATAGGAACAAACACCTCGCACAGGATCAATGTAACCCACAGGAATCGATTACATAGTCACGGGACCCGCGGTTTGGCACCACGACCAAAATTTGCAAACTGTTAGACTTAGGCTTGAAAACATAGCATCAGAGGGTGAGAACATAAAATAATCACTAGACGGCCCCGTGAGAGGCATGAACACCTCACACGGGACCAATGTAACCTGCAGGAACCGATCGAGTAGTCACAGGATCCCCGGTTTGAGAGGAAGAAAAAATGTTGGAAACTGTTAGACTTAGACTAAATAACATATCGTTAGAGGGTGAGAACATAAAATAACCACTATATGGCCCCATGACTGGCATGAACATCTCGCACGGGATGAATGTTACCTGTAGGAATTGATCACGTTGTCACGGTACCCTCGGTTTAAGAGCGCGACCAAAATTTGCAAAATGTTAGACTTAGGCCTGAAAACATGCCGTAAGAGGGTGAGAACATATAACAACCACTAGACGACCCCGTGAGAGGCACGAATAACTCCCATGGGACCATGTAACCTGCAAGAACCGACACGTAGTCACGGGACCCTTGGTTTGAGAGCACGAACAAAATTTACAAACTATTAGACTTAGGCTTAAAAATATGCCGTCGGATAATGAGAACGTAAAACAACCACTAGACGGCCCCGAGAGAGGCACGAACACCTTGCAGGGGACCAATCGAACCAGCGGGATTGGATCGCCTAGTCACGGGACCCCCAGTTTACAAGCAAGACCAAAATTTTCTAACTGTTAGACTTAAGCTTAAAAACATGCCATCAGAGGGTGAGTACGTAAAACAATGACTAGACGGCCCTATGAGAGGCCCGAGCACCTCGTATGGGACCAATGTTACGCTCAGGATCCGACCGCGTAGTCATGGGACCCACGATTTATAGGCACAACCAAAAATTACAAATTTTTAGACTTAGGATAAAAAACATGCCGTCAGAGGGTGAGAATGTAAAACAGTCACTAAATGGCCCGTGAGAGGCACGAACTCCTCCCACGGGACCACCGATTTGAGAGCACGACCAAAATTTGAAAACTATTAGACTTAGACTTAAAAACATGCCGTGCAAGTGTGAGAACATAAAATAACTATTAGACAGGCCCATGAGAGGCACGCATACATCGCAAGAGACAAATGTAACCCATAGGATCTGACCGCGTAGTCACGGGATCCCCGATTTAAGAGCATGACCAAAATTTGCAAAATCTTAGACTTGGACTTAAAAACATGCCATCAGAGGGTGAAAATGTAAAACTTTACTAAACGTCCCCGTGAAAGGCACAAACACCTCGCATGGGATAAATTTAACCTTCAAGAATCGATCGCGTAGTCACGGGACCTATGGTTTGTGAGCACGACTAAAATTTACAAACTGTTAGACATAGGCTGAAAAATATGCCGTCAGAGGGTGAGAATGTAAAACAACCACTAGAAAGTCCCATGAGAGGCATGAACACCTTGCACGGGACCAATGAAAGCCATAGAAATCGATCGCGTAGTCATGGGACCCCCGATTTGTGAGCACAACCAAGTTTTGCAAACTATTAGACTTGGGCTTAATAATGTACCGTCAGAGGGTGATAACGTAAAACAACCACTTGCTGGCCTCATGGGAGGCATGAACAGCTCGCATGGGGCCAATGTAACCCACAAGAACCGATCGCGTAGTCACGGGACCCCGGATTTAAGACCATGACCAAAATATGCCAATTGTTAGGCTTACACTAAAAATATATGCCGTTAGAGTGTGACAACGTAAAAAAACCACTTGACGGCCCCGTTAGAGGCAAGAACACCTCGCATGGGACCAATGTAGCCTGTAAGAATCGATCGCGTGGACAAGGGACTCCCAATTTGAAACCACAATCAAAATTTGCAAACTGTTAGACTTAGGCTTAAAAACATATCGTCAGAGGGTGAGAACGTAAATATCCACAAGATGGCCCCGAGACAGGCATAAACACCTCAGACGGGACCAATGTAACTCGCAGGATTTCATCCCGTAATCACGAGACCCCCGATTGTAGAACACGACCAAAATTTGCAAACTGTTCGATTTAGGCTTAAAAATATGCCATCAGAGAATGAGAACATAAAATAGACACAAGACGCCCCCGTGAAAGGTACAAACACCTCGCACGAGACTAATCTTACCCGCAGGATCCGAACGCGTAGTCACGGGACCCCCTATTTATGAGCACGAACGAAATTTGAAAAATGTTAGAGTTAGTCTCAAAAACATGCGGTCGGAAGGTGAGAACGAAAAATAGCCACTAGACGGTACCGTGAGAGGCACTTACACCTCACAGGGGACCAATGTTACCCATAGGATCCGACCGCGTAGTCACAGGACCCCCAGTTTGTGAGCACGAACAAAAATTTCAAATTGTTAGACTTAGTCTTAAAAACATGTTGTGATAGGGAGAGAACGTAAAATAGCCACTAGACGGCCCCATGAGAGGTACGAACACCTCGCATGGGACCAATGTAACCCACAGAAACCGACCGAATTGTCACTGGACCCCCGATTTTAGAGCACAGCCAAAATTTGCAAATTGTTAGACTTAGATTTAAAAACATACCATTAGAGGGTGAGAACGTAAGATGGCCTCGTGATTGGTATGAACACGTCGCTAGGGACCAATGTTAGCCACAGTATCTGACCGCCTAATCACGGGACTCCCGGTTTGTGAGCACGGCTAAAATTTTCAAATTGTTAGACTTAGGCACAAAAACTTGCCTTTAGAGGGTGAGAACGTAAAACAACCACTAAACATCCCGGTGAGAGGCACAAACACCTCGCACGGACCAATATAACCCGTAGTAACCGCCCGCGAAGTCCCAAAACGGTCGGTTTCTGAGCACGATCAAAATTTGCAAATAGTAAGACTTATGCTTAAAAACACGCCGTCGGAGGGTGATAACCTAAAACAGCCACTAAACATCCCATGACAGGCACCAACACCTCGCAAGGGACCGATGTAACCCGCAGGAACCGACTTCATAGTTTGGGGACCCCCGATTTGAGAGCATGGCCAAAATTTATAAACTGTCAGACTTAGGCTTAAAAACATTCCATCAGAGGGTGAGAATCTAAAACAGCCACAAGATAATCTCGTGAGAGGCACGAAACCTCGCACGGGACTAATATTACCTGCATGATCTGATCGCGTAGTCACGGGACCCCCAATTTGTGAGCACAATCAAAATTTACAAAATGTTAGAGTTAGGCCCAAAAACATTCCGTTATAGGGTCAGAATGTAAAATAGCTACTAGACAGTCCCATGAGAGGTACAAATACATCGCACGGGACCAATGCAACTCGCAGGATCCGATCGCATAGTCACGGGACCTCCTATTTGAGAGCACGTGCAAAATTTACAAATTTTTAGACTTAGTCTTAAAAACATTTCGTTAGAGGATGAGAACGTAAAACTTGACTTATACGGCCCCGTGAGAGGTAAAAACAAGTGTAAGCCGTTAGGAACTGATCGCGTAGTCACATGACCCCTGATTTGAGAGCACCACCAAAATCGGCAAAAAATGTTAGACTTGGACTTAAAAAAAAGACGTCAGAGGGTGAGAAATTAAAAAACCACTATACATCCCCGTGAGAGACACGAACACCTCTCACTGGACTAATGTAACCCACAGGAATCGATCGAGTAGTCACGGGACCACTGATTTGAGAGCAAGACCCAAATTTGCAAACTATTCGACTTAGTCTTAAAATCATGTTGTCTGAGGGTGAGAACCAAAAACATCCATTAGACGAACCCGTGAGAGGCACGAACACCACGCACGGGACAAATGTTACTCGCAGGATCCAACCGCGTAGTCACTGGACCACAGGTTTGGTAGCACGACCAAAATTTGCAAACTGTTATACTTATGCTTAAAAACATTCCACCAGAGGGTGAGAACGTAAAACAGTTACTAGATGGCCCCATGAGAGGTATGAACACCCAGCACGTTACCAATGTAACCCGTAGGGACCGACTGCGTAGTCATGGGATCCCTGATTTAAGAGAACGAACAAAATTTTGCAAACTGTTAAACTTAGGCTCAAAAACTTGTCGTCAGAGGGTGAGAATGTGAAACAACCACTAAACAGTCCTCCGAGAGCCACAAACACCTCCCAGGGGACAAATGTAACTCTTAGGAAATGATCGCATAATCATGGAACCCCCGATTTCAGAGCACGACCAAAATTTATAAACTGTTAGGTTAAGGCTTCAAAACATGTCGTTAGAGGGTAAGAACATAAAACGACCACTAAACGGTCCCGTGAGAGGCACGAACACCGCGTACAGGACCAATGTTAAACCCAAGATCCGATCATGTAGTCAAGGGACAACCGATTTGTGAGCAATACCAACATTTGCTAACTATTGGACTTAGGCTAAAAACCATGCCTTCAGAGGGTGAAAACGTTAAATAGCCAATAGACGGCCCCGTGAGAGGAATGACCACCTCGCACGGGACCCATGTTAGCCGTAGGATCCGACTGCGCAGTCATGTGACACCCGTTTTGTGAGCACGACCTAAATTTGTTAAATTTTGGACTTAGGCTAAAAAATATGCTGTTAGAGAGTTAGAACATAAAACAGCCACTAGACGACCCTGTGAGAGGCACGAACATTTCGCACGGGACTAATGTAACTCGCAGGAATCGACTGCATAGTCACGGGACCCCCGGTTTCAAAAAGCACGACCAAAATTTGCAAACTATTTGACTTAGGAATAAAAAATGCCGTCAAAGGATATAAAATAACCACTAAACGGCCCCGTGAGAGCCACAAACACCTCGCACGTGATCGATGTAATCCACAGGAACTGACCACGCAGTCATGGAACCCCGATTCGAGGGTACATCAAAATTTGCAAACTGTTAGACTTAGGATTAAAAATAAACCATCAGTGGATGAGAACATAAAATTTCCACTAGAGGGCCCTGTGAGAGGCGCAAACACCTCACACGGGACCAACGTTACCCGCAAGATCCGATCGCGTAGTTACGGGACCTCCAATTTGTGAGCATGACCAAAATTTTCAAATAATTAGACTTAGGCTAAAAATATGCCTTTAGAGGGTGAGAATATAAAACATCCAGTAGACGGCCCTGTAAGAAGCACGAACACCTCGTGCAAGAACAATGTAACTTGTAGGAACTGACCACGTAGTAACGAAACCCCCGGTTTAAGAGCATGACCAAAATTTGCAATCTATAAGACTTAGGCTTAAAAACATTCCCTGAGAGGGTGAGAACATAAAACAACCACTAAACGACCCCGTGAGGGGCACGAACACCTCGCACGGGACCAACCTAACCTGCAAGAACCGACCGCGTAGTAACAGGACCCCCAGTTTGACAACACAACCAAAATTTATAAACTGCTAGATTTAGGTTTAAAAACATGCCGACAAAGGGTAAGAACTTAAAACAACCACTAGACGAACCCATAAGCAGCATGGACTCCTTACAGAGGACATTGTTACCCACAGGATCCGACCGCGAAGTCACGGGACCCCCGATTTGTGAGCACGATCAAAATTAGCAAATTGATAGACTTAAGCTTTAAAACATGCCGTCAGATGGTGAAAATGTAAAATAGCCATTAGACCCCCCCCCGTGAGAGCCACGAATACCTAGTAGGGAACTAATGTAAATCAAAGGAGATGATGGCATAGCCATGGGACCCCCAGTTTGAGAGCATGATCAAAATTTGGAAATTGTTAGACTGAGGCTTAAAAACATGCCGTCAGAGGGTGAGAACGTAAAACAGCCACTACACGGCCCCGTGAGAGGCACGAACACCTCACACATGACCAATGTTTTCCACAGGATCCGATCGCATAGTCAAGGGATCCCCGATTTGAGAGCACGAGTAAAATTCATAAGTTATTAGACTTAGGCTTAAAAATATGCCGTCAGAGGGTGAGAACATAAAACTATTACTAAAAGCCGTGTGGGAGGCTCAAACACCTCGGATGAACACCCCCAGTTTGTGAGCACTATAAAAATTCAAAAACTATTAGACTTAGGCTTGAAAACATGTCGTTAGAGGGTGAGAGTGTAAAACAACCACTAAATGACACTCTGAGAGGCACGAACACCTCGCACGGGACCAATGTTACCCGCAAGAACCAACCACGTAGTCACGGGACCCCCAGTTTGAGAGCATGACCAAAATTTTGAAACTGTTAGACTTAGGCTTAATAACATGTCGTCAATGGGCCAGAACATAAAACAACCACTAAACGGCCCCGTGAGAGGCACGATCACCTCGCACAGGACCAATGTTACCCGCAGGAATCGACCGTGTAGTCACGGGACCTCCGGTTTGAGAGCACGACCAAAATTTGCAACAAAAGTGTTAGACTAAGGGTTAAAAATAAGCTGTCAGAGGGTGAGAACTTAAAACAACCACTATACAACCCCCTGAGAGGCACGTACACCTCACAGGAAAGAATTGTTACCCGCAGGATCCGACCGCATAGTCACGAGACCCCCGATTTGTGAGCACGATCAAAATTTCTGAAATGTTAGACTTAGTCTAAAAACACGTCGTCAGATGGTGAGAATGTAAAGTAGCCACTAGATGGCCCTGAGAAAGGCACGAACACCTCACACAGGACCAATGTAACCCTCCAGAACCAACCGCATAGTCACGGGACCTTGAGAGCATGAACAAAATTTGTAAACTATTAGAGTTAAGGTAAAAAACATGCCGTCAGAGGATGGGAACGTAAAACAACCACTAAACATCCCCGTGAGAGGGACAAACACCTCGCACGGGACCAATATAACTCACAGGAAATGACCGCATAGTCATGGGACCCCCGATTTAAGAGCACAACCAAAATTTACAAACTGTTAGAATTAAGCTTAAAAACAAGCTGTTATAGGGGGAGAGCGTAAAACATCCACTAGAAGGCCTTGTGAGAGGCATGAACACCTCACACAGGATCAACGTAACACATAGAAACCGACCGTGTAGTCACGGGACCCCCGATTTGAGATCAAGACCGTAATTTTCAAACTGTTAGACTTAGGCTTAAAAACACATCGTTAGTGGGCGATAATGTAAAACAACCCTTAAACAGCCCCGTGAGAGGCATGATCACCTCGCATGGTACCAATATAACCTGCAGGAATCGACCGCGTAGTCACGGGACCTTCGATTTGAGAGCATGGCCAAAATTTACAACAAAAGTGTTATACTTAGGGATAAAAATATGCCCTCAGAGGGTGAGAAGGTAAAATAACCACTAGACGACCCTGTGAGAGGCACGGATACCTCGCATGGGACAAATCGCGTAGTCACAGGACCCCCAGTTTAAAAAAGTAGGACCAAAGTTTACAAATTGTTAGACTTAGGCTTAAAAATATGCCATCAGAGGGTGAGAACGTAAAACAACTACTAAACGACCCCGTGAGAGCCACAAACACCTCATACGAGACCAATGTAACCCGCAGGAATCGACCGCGTAGTAACCGGACCTCCTATTTGAGAGCACGACCAAATTTTGGGACAAAAGTGTTAGACTTAGGGTTAAAAATTAGTCGCCAGAGGGTGAAAAGGTAAAGCAGTCACTAGACGACCCTTTGAGAGGCACGAAAACCTCACACGGGACGAATAAAACCTGCATGAATCGACCGCGTAGTCATGGGACCCCCAGTTTCAAAAAGCAAGACCAAAGTTTACAAACTATTAGACTTAGGCTTAAACTATGCCGTCAGAGGGCGAGAACGTAAAACAACCACTAAACGGCCCCGTGAGATCCACGAACACCTATCACGGGACCAATGTAACCCACATGAATCGATTGCGTAGTCACAGGGCCCCCGGTTTGAGAGCACGGCCAAAATTTGTAAACTATTAGAATTAGGCATAAAAACATACCATGAGAGGGTGAGAACGTAAAATAACCACTGAACGGACCCATGAGAGGGACAAACACCTCTCAAGGACTAATGTAACCTAGAGAAACCGATCGCATAGTCACAGGACCTCCGATTTAAGAGCAAGACGGAAATTTATAAACTTTTAGAATTAGGCTTAAAAACATGCCGACAAAGGGTGAGAGCGTAAAACTACCACTAGATGGCCCCTTGAGAGGAATGAACACCTCAGAGAGGACCAATGTTACACGCAGGAACTAACCGCGTAGTCACGGGACTCACGGTTTGAGAGAACGACCAAAATTTGCAAAAGTGCTAGACTTAGACTTAAAAACAAGGCATCGGAGGGTAATAAAATCAAATAGACACAAGATAGCCCCGTGAAAGGAACGAACACCTCACACTGGACCAATGTTACCCAGACAATCCGAACGCATAGTTACGGGACCCCCAATTGGTGAGCACGAACAAAATTTGCAAACTGTTAGACTTGGGCTCCAAAACATGTCCTCAGAGGGTGAGAATGTAAAATAGTCACTAGACATCCCCAGGAGAGGCACGGACACCTCACACGGGACCAATATAACTCGCAGGAACCGACCGCTTAGTCACAGGACCCTCGGTTTAAGAGAACGACCAAAATTTGAAAACTACTAGACATAGGCATAAAAATATTCCATCAGAGGGAGAGAATGTAAAACGATCACTAAACGTTTCCATGAGAGGCAGGAACATCTCATACGGGACCAATTTAACTCGCAGGAACCAACCGCATAGTCACAACAGGACCCCCGGTTTGAGAGCTCGACCAAAATTTACAAAATTGTTAAACATAGTTTTAAAAATATGCCGTCAGAGGGTGAGAACGTAAAATAACCAGTAGATGACCTTTTAAGAGGCACGAACACCTCGAACGGGAGTAATGAAACTCTAATGAACTGATCGCGTAATCACGACACCCCCGATTTCAAAACGCACGGCCAAAATTTTTAAACAATTAGACTTAGGCTTAAAAATATCGCATCAGAGGGTGAGAACATAAAACGTCCACTAAACAGCCCTGTGAAATCCATGAAAACCTCGCGCAGGACCAATGTAACCCCCAAGAATTAACCGCATAGTCACGGGACCCCCGGTTTGAAAGCACGACCAAAATTTGCAAACTATTAGACTTAGGCTTAAAGAGAAGCCGTGAGAGGATGAGAATGTAAAACAACCACAAGATAACCCCATGAGAGGCACGAACACCTCACACGGGACCAATGTTACTCGCAGGATCCGATCGCGTACTCATGGGACCCCGATTTGTGATCATTACCAAAATTTGCAAAATGTTAGACTTAGGGTAAAAAAATGCCGTCAGAGGGTGAGAATGTAAAATAAAAACTAGATGGCCCTGGGAGAGGAATGAACACCTCACACGAGAGCAATGTTACTCGCAGGATCCGACCGCGTACTCACGGGAGCCCCGGAGAGTGCGATCAAAATTTATAAACTGTTAGACTTAGGCTTAAAAACATGCCTTTAGAAGGTGAGAACGTAAAATAACCACTAGACGGCCTCGTAAGAAGCACGTACACCTCACACAGGACCAATGTTACCCGAAGGATCCGATCGCATAGACACGGGACCCCCGATTTGTGACCACGACCAAAATTTTAACAATGTTAGACTTAGGCCAAAAAACATGCCTTCAGAGGATGAAAATATAAAACAGCCACTAGACGAACTCGGGAGAGGTACGAACACCTCGCACGGGACCAATGTAAGCTGTCGAAACGGATCGCCTAGTCACGAGACCCCCAGTTTGAGAGCATGACCAAAATTTGCACACTATTGGACATAGGCTTGAAAACAGGCCGTCAGAGGGTGAGAATGTAAAACAACTACTAAACAACCCCGTGAGAGCCACAAACACCTCGCACGGGATCAATGTAACCCCCCAAAATCGACCGCGTAGTGACAAGACCCTCGATTTGAGAGCACAACCAAAATTTTCTAACTATTAGACTTAGGCTTAAAACATGCCGTCTGAGGATGAGAAACTAAAACAACCACTAGACCGCCTCGTGAGAGGCACGAGCACCTCACACGGGACCAATGTTACCCGTAGGATCCTACCGCGTAGTCTGGGGACCCCCGATTTGAGGGCACTACCAAAATTTGTAAACTGTCAACTTAGGATTAAAAAGATGCCGTTGGAGGGTGAGAACATAAAACAGCCACTAGACGGCCCCGTGAGAAGCACGGACACCTCATACAGGACCATTGTAACTCACAGGAACTGATCACGTAGGAATGGGACCCCCGATCTAAATGACTGACCAAAATTTGTAAACTGTTGACTTAGGCTTAAAAATACACCGTGAGAGGGTTAGAACGTAAAACAACCACTAAACGGCTTCGTGAGAGGCACGAAGACCTCACACGGGATGAATGTAACCTACAGGAACTGACCACGTAGTCACAGGACCCCCGATTGTAGAGCACGATTAAAATTTATAAACTGTTAGACTTAGTCCTAAAAATATGCTGTCAGAGGGTGTGAAAGTAAAATAGCCACTAGACGACCCCATGAAATGCACGAACACCTCGCACAAGACCATTGTTACCCGTAGGTACCGATCACATAGTCACGGGACCCCCGGTTTGTGAGCACGACTAAAATTTGCAAACTATTAGACTTATGCTCACAAAGATGCCTTCAAAGGGTGAGAATGAAAATAACCACTAAACGGGCCCATGAGAGGCATGAACACTTCGTACGAGACTAATATAACACCCAAGAACAGATCGCATAGTTAAGGGGCCCCCGGTTTGTGAGCATGACCAAAATTTGTAAACTGCTAGGGTTAGGCTTAAAAATAAGCAATTAGAGGTACAGACATCGCACGGGACCAATGTTACCCGTAGGATCCGACCGTGTGGTCACAGGACCCCCGATTTTACGGCACAATGAAAATTTGTAACGACTTAGGCTTAAAAATATGTCGCCCGAGGGTGAGAACGTAAAATAACCACTAAACGTCCCCATGAGAGGCACAATCACCTCGCACGGGATCAATGTAACTTCCAGGAACCAACGACCTAGTCAAAGGACCCCCGGTTTAAGAGCACAACCAAAATTTATAGATTTTAGTCTTAGGCTTAAAAACATGATGACAAAGGGTGAGAATGTAAAATAACCAATAGACGGCCCCATGAGAGCACAAACACCTCACAGAGGACCTAAGTTACCCACAAGAACTGGCCGCGTAATCACAAGACCCCCGATTTGAGAGCAGGACCAAAATTTGCAACCTGTTAGACTTAGGCTTAAAAACATGCCGTCAAAGGGTGAGAGCATAAAACTGTCACTAAAAGCCACGTGGCAGGCACAAACACCTCGCAAAAACACCCTCGGTTTGTGAGAACGACAAAAATTTGAAAACTATTATACTTAGGCTTGAAAACATGTCGTCAGAGGGTGACAACATAAAATAGCAACTAAACGACACTGTGAAAGTCACAAACACCTTGTACGGGACCGATGTAACTCGCAGGAACCGACCGCAT
Organism: Sambucus nigra; assembly: GCA_949130495.1. Lineage (NCBI taxonomy): Eukaryota > Viridiplantae > Streptophyta > Magnoliopsida > Dipsacales > Adoxaceae > Sambucus > Sambucus nigra. Next base: position 539,309,883 of record OX422214.1, on the reverse strand, counting down.
AGTCACGGTACCACCGATTCAAAAGCACGAACAAAATTTACAAACTGTTTGACTTGGGTTTAAAAACATTCCGTCAGAGGGTGAGAATGTAAAACAGCCACTAAACGACCATGTAAGAGGCACAAACACCAGCACGGGATGAATGTAACCCGCAATAACCGACAACATAGTCACGGTTCCCTCAGTTTGAGGGCATAACCAAAATTTGGAAGCTGTTAGACTTAATCTTAAAAACTTTCCATAAGAGGGTGAGAACGTAAAACATCCACTAAACGGCCTCGTGAGATGCACAAATAGCTTGCACGGGACCAATACATCCCGCAGGAATTAACAGTGTAGTCACGAGACTCCTGATTTGAGAGAATGGCCAACATTTTCCAACTATCAGACTTAGGCATAAAAACATGCCGTTATAGGGTGAGAACGTAATACAACCACTAAAAGGTCCCGCGAGAGGTACAAACACCTTTCACGGGACCAATGAAACCCGCAGGAACCGATCGCTTAGTCACGAGACCCCCGATTTTAAAGCACGATAAAAATTTAGAAATTGTTAGACTTAGGCTTAAAAACATGCCATAAGAGGGTGAGAATGTAAAACAGTCACTAAATGGACCCGTGAGAGCCACAAACACCTCCTACGGGACAAATATAACCCGCAGGAACCGATCGCGTAGTGATGGGGCCCTGATTTGAAAGCACGTCCAAAATTTGCAAACTGTTTGACTTAAGCTTATAAACATACCGTTAGAGGGTGCGAACACAAAACAGACACTAGACGGCCCCATGAGAAGCACGAACACCTTGCACGGGACAAATGTAACCCGCAGGAATAGATCGCGTTGTCACAAGACCCCCAATTTGAGAGAAATATAAAAATTTGTAAACTGTTAAACTTAGGATTAAAAACATGCTATCAGAGGGAGAGAATGTAAAACAGGGTCATGAGAGGCACAATACCTTGCACGAGACCAATGTAACCCGCAAGAACCAACCACGTAGTAACGGGACCCTCGATTTAAGAGCATGAACCAAATTTGTAAGTTGTTAGACTAAGGATTAAAAACATGTCATTAGAGGGTGAGAGCATAAAACAGTAACTAGATGGCCCCGTAAGAGGCACGAACACCTCGCACGGGACAAATGTAACTTGTAGGAACCGACCGAGTAGTCACGGGACCCTCGATTTGTGAGCACGATCAAAATTTGCAAACTGTTAGAGTTTGACTTAAAAACAAGCCGTAAGAGGATGAGAATGTAAAATAGCCACTAAACGGCCCAGTGAGAGGCACGAACACCTCACACAGGACCAATATAACTCTCAGGAACCGATTGCGTAGTCACGGGACCCTCAGTATGAGAGCACAATCAAAATTTACAAACTATTAGACTTAGTCTTAAAAACATACCGTCGGAGTGTGAGATCATAAAAAAACCATTAGAAGGCCCCGTGAGTGTCACGAAAACCTCGCACGGGACCAATGTAACCCATAGGAACTGACCGTGTAGTCACAAGACCCCCGATTTGAGTAAAAGACCAAAATTTTCAAACTATTAGGCTTAGGCCTAAAAATATGTCGTTTAAAGGTTGAGAACGTAAAACAACCACTAGACTACCCCGCCCTGTGAGAGGCACGAACACCTCACACAGGACCAATGTAACCCGCACGATCGGACCATGGAGTCACGGGACCCTTGATTTGTGAGCATGATTAAAATTTACAAACTGTTATAATTGGGCTTAAAAACATACCGTCAAATGATGAGAACGTAAAACAATCACTTGACGTCCCTATGAGAGGCACGAACACCTCGTACGGGACAAATGTTAAACGCAGAATCTGACCGCTTAGTCACAGAATCCTCGATTTGTGAGCACGACCAAAATTTGTAATCTGTTTAACTTAGACTCAAAACATGCCATCATATGTTGAGAATGTAAAACAGCCACTAGACGGACACGTGAGAGGAACACACACTTCACATGGGACTAATGTAACCCGTCAAAACCGATCACGTAGTCACGAGATCTTATGATCAAAATTTGCAAATTGTTAGACTTAGGCTCCAAAACTTGTCGTCATAGGGTGAGAATGTGAAACAACCACTAAACGGTTCTGTGAGAGCCACAAACACCTCGCAGGGGACAAATGTAACACGCAGGAAATGATCGCATAGTCACAGGACACTCGATTTCAGAGCACAGCCAAAATTTATAAACTGTTAGGCTAAGCCTTCAAAACATGTCGTTAGAGGGTGAGAACGTAAAACAACTACTAAATCATCCCGTGAGAGGCATGAACACCGCGCACGGGACCAATGCTACTCACATGATCCGATCGCATAGTCACGGGACAACCGATTTATGAGAACTACCAAATTTTTTTTACTATTGGATTTAAGCTAAAAACCATGCCTTCAGAGGGTGAAAATGTAAAACAACCACTAGAGGGCCCCATGAGAGGAATGAACACCTCGCACTGGACTAATTGTAGTCCTAGGATATGACTGCGTAATCATGGGACACCCATTTTGTGAGCACGGCCTAACTTTTCTAACTGTTGGACTTGGGCTAAAAAATATGCCGTTAGAGAGTGAGAACAAAAAACAGCCACTAGACGACCCTGTGAGAGCCACAAACACCTCGCACGGGACCAATGTAACCCGCAGGAATAGACGGCGTAGTCACGGCCCCTCGGTTTCAAAAAGCATGACCAAAATTTGTAAACTATTTGACTTAGTCTTAAAAACATGCCGTTCAAGGTTGAGACTATAAAACATCCACTAAACGGCCCCATGAGAGCCATAAACACCTCGCACGGGACCGATGTAACCCACAGTAATCGACCACACAGTCACGGGACCTTGATTCGAGAGCACAACCAAAATTTGCAACTGTTAGACTTAAGATTAAAAACAAGCCATCAGAGGATGATAACGTTAAAGTTCCACTAGATGACCATGCGAGAGGCACGAACACCTCACACGGGACCAACGTTACCCACAGGATCCGACCACATAGTTACGGGACCCCCGATTTGTGAGCATGATCAAAATTTGCAAACAGTTAGATTTAGGCTAAAAAACATGCCTTTAGAGGGTGAGAATGTAAAATAGCCAGTAGACGGCCCTGTGAGAAGCACGAACACCTTGTACAAGACCAATGTAACTCGTAGAAATTGACCACTAATAACGGGACCTCCGATTTGAGAGCACGACCAAAATTTGCAAACTATTAAACTTAGGCTTAAAAACATGCCGTGAGAGGGTGAGAACGTAAAACATCAACTAAACGGCCCTGTGAGAGGCACGAACACCTCGCACGAGACCAAGCTAACCAGCAGGAACCGATCGCATAGTAATAGGACCCCTGGTTTGGCAACGCGGCCAAAATTTTGAAACTGTTAGACTTAGGCTTAAAAACATGCCGAAAAAGGGTAAGAACATAAAACAATCACTAGACGGACCTACGAGAGACACAAACACCTTATAGAATATATTTTTACCCGCAGGATCCGATCGCGAAGTCCCGGGACCCCCAGTTTGTGAGCACGATCAAAATTATCAAATTGTTAGACTTAGGTTTAAAAACATGCCATCAGAGGGTAAGAAGGTAAAATAGCCACTGGACGGCACCGTGAGAGCCACGGATACCTCACACGGGACCATTGTAAATCAAAGGATTTGATGGCGTTAACATGGGACCCCCGGTTTGAGAGCACGAGAAAAATTTGAGAACTGTTAGATCGAGGCTTAAAAACATGCCGTCAGAGGGTGAGAACATAAAACTTCCATTGGATGGCCTAGTGAGAGGCACGAACACCTCGCACTGGACCAATGTTTCCTCCAAGATCCGATCGCGTAGTCACGGGACCCACGATTTCAGAGCATGAGCAAAATTTGTAAACTATTAAACTTAAGCTTAAAAACATGCTGTCAGGGGGTGAGAGCGTAAAGTTGTCACTAAAAGCCGCGTGGGAGACACAAACGCCTCGCATGAACACCCTTGGTTTGTGAGCACAACGCAAATTTGAAAACTATTAGACTTAGGCTTGAAAACATGCTGTCAGAGGGTGAGAACATAAAACAACCACTAAACTACCTTGTGAGAGGCACGGACACCTCGCAAGGGACAAATGTTACCCGCAAGAACCAACCGCATAGTTACGAGACCCTCACAGTGGTATTTTGACAGTGGGTGCTCCAGACATATGACAAGTGATGTCTCATTTTTTACCTACCTAGAGGAGTATAAGGAAAGTAGAGTCACCTTTGGAGATAGGAGCAAGTATAGCATCATAGGATAAGGTACAGTAGAGTTACCAGGATTTCCTAAGTTAGAGAATGTTTTGTACGCCAAAGTTTTGAAAGAAAACCTTCTCAGCATTAGCCAGTTGTGCGATGTTGAATTTTCCATAAAGTTTAACCGGGACGCGTGTAATGTCTACAATCAAGCCGGTAAACTTTTAGTGCAAGGGTGAGGACAAAAGATAATTGCTATGGGATTGTGCCCGCATTCTCACTTGTCTATAATAGCGCCACGATCACTCCTATGGATTTGTGGCACCAACGTTTGGGTCATGTGAACATTAGAGATTTGACACCCTTAGCTAAAAGGGACCTATTACATGGCTTACCATCACTTGGAAAGCTGACTTCCACGGTTTGTGGACCTTGTTAGTTGGGAAATCAAATATGTAGCCCCCATAGGAAGTTACATTCCATTACCACCTCATGTGTACTTGAGTTGATTCACATGGATCTTATGGGTCCTACTCGTACTGAGAGTCTGGATGGTAAGAGGTATATCCTCGTGATGGTGGATGATTTCTCTAGATATTCGATTGTAGGTTTTCTGAGAGAGAAATCCAATGTTGTAGAGTTTTTAATGATCAAGTACCATGTCCTGCAAAAACAATACAGAGTCATTACTAATAGAATATGTAGTGACGACGAAACAGAATTTAAGGAAGCAAAGGTAGATCTTTACTATGACAGCCTTGGAATCAAACATGAGTTTTCTACTGTGAAGACTCCTCAGCAAAATGGGATTATTGAGAGAAAGAACAGAATGATTTAGGAAATGGATAGATCTATGCTTCTAGGTCGTAAGGTTGTCAGGAGATTTTGGGTAGATGTAGTGTCTACTGCATGCCACACGGTGAATAGGGTTTACCTGCCTCCACACACACTTAAGATGCCTTATGAATTGTGGACAGGCAAGAAACCCAACCTTGCATATTTTCGTGTCTTTGGGAGTAAATGCTACATCTTACGGGATAAAGAGAAATTAGTAAAGTTTGACTCCCGGAGCGATGAGGGAATATTACTAGGATATTCATCAAATAGTAGAGTGTACCGAGTTTTTAACCTGACGAGCTCTAAGGTTATGGAGTCAATAAACGTCATCTTGCAAGATGACGACCCTTTGATGTTTATTAATTCTAACCTTCAGTGTGAGGATGAGGATTTTTTTGGCAGCGATTTACTTGTCCCTCACCCACACCCAGTGGATCCTACTCCTGTGTTAGGGGACACACCTGCTTGGGTTGGCAAGAGTCATGATCCCTCTGCCATTATTGGTGATCCCACTTTAGGGGTCAAGACTCGTGCTCAACTAGAGAACGTTGTTAGCCATATTTACTACATGTCCAAAGTCGAGCCCAAGAATCACAAAGAAGCACTCAAAGATGAACACTGGATATCTGCCATGCAGGATAAGTTGCTTCAGTTTAAAAAGAATAATGTCTGGGAACTTTTCTCCCGACCAAGTGAGACTAATGTGATAGGTAGCAGGTGGATTTTTAAGAATAAAATGGATGAAAATGGTACCATAATCGGAAATAAGGCTAGGTTGTTCGCTCAAGGATACACACAGATAGATGGTGTAGACTTTGGGGAGACATCTGCTCCTATTGCGAGGCTTGAGTTCGTCCTCTTACTACTCGCCATCGCATGTCATCTGCGTTTCAAGTTATATCATATGGATGTAAGAGTGCCTTTCTAAATGGCATTCTACAGGAGGAGGTTTATGTGGAATAACCAAAAGGGCTTGAAGACCCTAAGAACTCGAAGCACGTCTACAATCTGAGGAAAGCCTTGTATGATTTGAAGAAAGCACCCCGTGCTTGGTACGAGAGGCTTACTTCTTATCTCTTACCCAGTGGCTTAAAGAGAGGGGGAGTTGATATGACGTTGTTCGTCAGGAGAGATGATGTTACAATTTTGGTTGCCTAGGTCTATGTAGATGACATAGTCTTTGGATCCACGTGCTCCAAGCATGCTCACCACTTTGAGGAGGAGATGAAAAGTAAGTTTGAGATGAGCATGGTAGGAGAGCTTACTTTCTTTCTTAGTCTCCAGGTTCGTCAGCTAGAGGATGGGATGTTCATCCCGACATAGCCTTTACTGTTAGAGTCTGTGCGCGATATTAAGCATCCCCGAAAGAGTCACACTTACTCACTCTAAAACATATTATCAAATACGTGAGTGGGACTCTCTCATATGGTATTTGGTATTCCTTTTATACCAATGACCGTTTGTCTGCCTATTTGGATCTCGATTAGGCCAGGGATGTAGATGGGTATAGGAGCACTTTTGGCGGGTGTTTCTATTTTGGTTCTGATCTTATCTCCTGGTTGAGCAAGAAGCAAAACTCCATCTCTTTCTTCACTATGAAGGCTGAGTACATCGCTGTCGGGAGTTTTTGCACGCAACTGTTGTGGATGAAGAAGATGTTGGAGGATTATGGGATTTCACAGGATACCATGACTATTTTCTGTGATAACACGAGCGCGATACACATATCCCGCAATCCTGTCCAACATTCGTGCACAAAGCACATCAGGATACGCGAGCACTTTATATGACAGATAGTTGAGGAGAAAGTTCTATCCTTGAGTTTCGTACCCACCGATCGTCAGTAGGATGATATTTTCACGAAGCCTTTAGATGCCCTTATATTTGAGAATCTTAGGAAGTCTTTGGGGATTTGCTCAGTTGACTGAGGGGTTGGTTCATGTCTAGGATAGGATGTATTTTCATGTTCATATCATATGATTCCTATTGCTAGTTTGTATCATGTGTATTATTATTTTTGCTTTTTATATTTTTTTTGAAAAATCGAAAAAGATTTTCTTTTTTATAAAATTTTGAAAAAGCACAAAAATATTTTTGTATTTTATTTGCACCTTTTATGGATGAGCATTTAAGATAGCCGAGTCATAAATTTTATTCCATTTATCCACGTGAGTGATTTGAGATGCTACATCATTGCATCCATGTGCTTTACATTATTTGGAGTCTTTGAGATGTGATTAGTGACATATTTCTACATGTTTGGCTCCTTATCTCCTTTATTGTACACATGCACAGTTTTATTTGATTATTATACTTGTCTATCACATATTGGCTTAAGTGTTTCCATCTCAATTTTGTCTATTCAATGAACCATATGTGATAAAACTTGATAAGATTGGAATGCATGTAAAGACCCATTTGGTAAGATTGAGTTTTTTTACAAACGGTGAAGGGCTACGAAAGGTAATTATCTATTCTTTGGGATTAAGCCATCGTTATATCAGACCTACAAAATTGAGGAATTTTATTATTCGGGGTCCAACAGGTTAAAATAGCCCGAAAAAAATATAAAGGCAATAAAAAGCAATACATGCCAAATATGGGCCATTTAGGTTTCACCATCAATTCTCCAAAGTTTGAGAATTTAGATCACCTCTATTCAAAATATATATCCGAGGGAGTTTGGTTGGAGAATTTAAACAGGCTTGCGCTTCCTTGAAAGTCCTGAAAAAGCATTAAATCGTTTTGGACGTTATTGGTGTGGAAATCATTTTGAGCTTTGATTTGTCGATTTGATTGAGTCAATGTCTCCTATTTCCAACTTTTTACACCTAAGGAAGATGTTGAGTGCATTCGTTAGGAGTATCCGATATACATCGTGCACATATGCATGTTTGTATGCATTGATTTCCTATCGAATTTTATCACACCCCTTCATTTACGTTTTCATCGACTTGGTTGTTCTTGTGTTTGTTCATGGTGTGATTCTTTGTTGTATATTTTGTATGAAAAATTTTGAAAAATTGAAAGTTTTTTTTACCTTGTGACACTTCCATATTTATGCTTCTCATATTTGTCTATTTGGGGACAACATAAAAAGGGGGAGAATGAATTATGGGGGAGAATTTTAGTGTTTGGTTGATTTATCAATGATTTCCTTAAGCTTAATTAATCATTAATTTTAGCATATCATTATATTTCAAACTCTTGCTTGTCAAAGGTATTTGCTTTATCTCATATGTGTAGGTACAAAGTTGATTTATTGGATTTCGCACACCCTCATGAGAAAAACTTTGTCAGTTTCTGAAGAGCTGAAGATTTGAATATGCTAAAGTTTGTTTGAAGACATGTCATTTAGTATTCTCAGTTTGAGGGTTTAATGGGGATATTATATGTATGTCATTTATTTTAGTGAGATTGCATAATGAAGATTTTTATGTATGTACCGGCATAGACATAGGGGGAGATTTGTAAGGACATGATTATATAAATGTTCGGGGTAGAATCTTGGAATTTTCTGTTTTCCCTATATCACAATTTGTATATCTGATACCGCTACATTCGGTACATCATCACGATCATCCACGACGGCCTATATCCGAATCCATGCATCCATCATCTTCACATGTGCATCATGCTACATGCGATGTGCTGCTCAACTGTTTCCCACTACTCCACGATGCATTATTGGTAAAATGTCTTATTGGAGTTGTGTATATTTGGATATATATTTGGGAAATTTCGCAGAAAATAATTTTTGAAGTTTGAAATATTTTTTATCAAAAGCAAAAAAATTTCTAAGTGTAGAAGAGGAGTGCCTCGATCGACGAGCTCGTTCAAACGAATTCGAGCGAGATCATCAACTCTCGCGAAGTCGTTTGAAAGACACGTGTCCTTCATTTGAGCGGGATGCCTACCTCGTTCGAGCGCCACCGTCGCCTCAATTTTCATATAAATACCAGTGTACCTTCTACACATTTTCCCAAGTCTTTTTGCAATCTCAAATTCTGCAAAAACTACCCAGAATCAAACTTCACCTTTTAAGGTTTTCTTAAGCCTTCTTTATTCACATAATCACTCCCATTTATATATGTGAATTGTTAAACCTTCAAGAGGATCATTTACTCTTATGAATTACTTTATGGAGGAGCCATCTTCTTCTCTACTGTTGCCCGCCTGGAGTTCCTAAGGGAGATTCCAGCTGACGACATAGAAATCGACACCCGAGGATATTTCTTTATCACACTTATTTTCATTGTAATTCATGTAACCATTTTTACAAATTATAGTGAAAATAAAAATGGTTTTCCCCTTTGGGTGATTTTTCCTCATTTGTGTGGTTTGTGTGTGATTAATTATCCTTGCATGATCATATTGATTTCAATCACACCTAGATGCATGTTTTAGGATTTAATTGAAAAAAACTGAGATTTAATTAAATAATTTCTTAATTTGAACGCAAGCGCACTCTTCAAAACCCCCGATTTTTAGCACGATTAAAATTTGCAAACTGTTAGACTTAGGCTTAAAAACGTGTTGTCAGAGGGTGAGTACGTAAAATAGTTATTAGATGGCCCCGTGAGAGGCACAAACAATCGACTGCGTAGTCACGGGACCTCGTTTTTATAGAACGAGCAAAATTTGAAAACTGTTAGACTTACTCTTAAAAACATGCCGTCAGAGGATGAGAATGTAAAATATCCTCTAGAAGACCATGTGAGAGTCCCAAACACATCGCACGGGACTAATGGAACCCGCAGGAACCAATCGCTTGGTCATGGGACCCCCTGTTTCAAATAGCATAACCAAAATTTGCAAACTATTAGACTTAAACTTAAAAATATGCCGTCAGAGGGTGAGAATGTAAAACAACCACCAAACGGCCTTATGATTACCATGTACACGTTGCACGGGACCAATGTGTAAGGACATATTTTCATAGGTCCGTTATCAATTTATTATGTCATATACCGCTACACCGTCGAAGAGCATTCAAGAGACATCTATATCAAAGACGGATCCGAATTACTCAAGTTCTTCATCATTCAAGACTCCGCGAAGTTTACTTTGGTAAGGTTATGTTTTAAATACCTTTACTTTTCCCTTAGAGCTTTGGGAGATTTTTACAAAATATTTTCTAACTGTTGGAGCGGACTTTTTCGTCAAATATTGAGAATGAGTATTTTTTCTATGTTTTGAAGCGGACCTCGTTTTTGATGCCCAGGTCGTTCGCGCGAGATCAGCATCTCGTTCGAACGAGATTGGAAGTCGCGCAATGTCGTTTGAACGACATGCGTACTTCGTTCGAGCGACATATGCTTCTCGTTCGAACGAGCTCGAATTTCGAGGCGGTGCATTTTTATATAAATACTCATTAAATGAGTCCGTTTTCATTAAGAAGTCATAGCGTTTTGACGAACAGAAACTCTGCTAAAACAAAATCCTTTTTGGCTTCTTCATTTAGGGTTTTAATCCCTCTTTGTTTTCAATTCACAAAACTCCCATATGCTTTAGGGAATTGTTTTGGTTTACAAAAACATACTTTGCTCTTGTTTATACTTTGTGGGGAGATCTCTACAACCGACAGTTGCATGCTATTGTGGAGGGAGTCCTTATAAAGTTCACTCTTGTGGAGAAGCTGTTTTTCTTCTACATTGCTGCCCTCCTGGAAAGGGAAAATTGCAGCCGTAACTTATGGAGGAGCCGTCTTCTTCTTCACTGTTGCCCTCCTCGAAAGGGAAAGTTCCAGTCGAGACATCGAAACTGACACCTGCGGGTATTTCGTATGTCACCCTATTTCATTGTAATCCGTGTAAGCCGTTTTCTTACAAATTATAGTGAAATAAAAGGTTTTACCCATTTTGGGGATTTTTACTGAAATTGTTTGTTTTATCCTGCATGCTTTATTTTATTGGATAAATCATCTATATGCATGTTTTAGGGTTTAACTAAAATTTGAAATTAATTAAAATTGGATTTTATTTGAGAAGTCGCAATATTTCCGCTGTAGCAATTCTACACAATGTAACCCCCAAGAATCGATCGCGTAGTCATAGGACCCCAATTTGAGAGCACGACCAAAATTTACAAACAGTTAGACTTAGGTTTAAAAACAAATCGTCTAAGGATGAGAACATAAAATAACCACTAGATGGCCCAGTGAGAGGCACAAACACCTCGCACGAGATCAATGTAACCCGCTAGAACAGACTGCATAGTCACGCGTCCCCCGATTTGTGAGCATGACCAAAATTTGCAAACGGTTAGATTTAGGCTAAAAAACATGCCGTCAGAGGGTGAGAATCTAAAAGATCTACTAGACGACCCCATGAGGGGAAGGAACACCTCACACGAGATTAATGTAACTCACAGGAACCGACCACATAGTAACGGGAGGCCCGATTTGAGAGCACGACCAAAATTTGCAAACTGTTAGACTTAGGCTTAAAAACACTCTGTGAGAGGGTGAGAACGTAAAAACCCACTAAACGGACCTGTTTGAGGCACGAACACATTGCATGGGACTTATGTAACTCGCAGGAAACGACCCCATAGTCACAGAACCCCCGATTTGAGCACAAGGTTAAAATTTATAAACTGTTAGACGTAGGTTTAAAAATATGCTGTCAGAGGGTGAGAACGTAAAAAACCACTAGACGCCCCCGTGAGAGGCACAAAAACCTCGCACAGGACCATTGTTACCTGCAAGATCTGACCGCGTAGTCACGGGACCCCCAATTTGTGAGCACGATAAAAATTTGTAAACTATCATACTTAGGCTTAAAAAACATGTCGTCAGACGGTGAGAATGTAAAATAATCAATAGATGGCCTTGTAAGAGGCACGAATACCTCGCACGGGACCAATGTTTCACTTAAGATCCGACTGCAAAATCACGAGACCCCCCGTTTATGAGCATGACCAAAATGTGCAAACTGTTGCACTTAGGATTGAAAACATGACGTCAGAGGGTGAGAATGTAAAATAGAGACTAGACGGTCCCATGAAAGGCACGGACACCTCGCACGGGACCAATGTAACCCGCAAGAACCGATCGTGTAGTCACAGGACCCCCAGTTTTAGAGGACCACCAAAATTTCCAAATAGTTAGACTTAGGCTTAAAAGCACGCCATCAGAGGGTGAGATCGTAAAACAACCACTAGACGGCCCTGTGAGAGGCATGAACACCGCGCACGGGACCAATGTTACCCATAGGATCTGCTCGCATAGTCACGTGACCCCATACTTTTTAGCACGATCAAAATTTGCAAATTGTTAGACGTAGGCTTAATAACATGCCGTCAGAGGGTGAGAACATAAAATAACCACTTGACAGACCCGTGAAAGGCACCAAAGTAACTTGCAGGATCCGATCGCTTAGTCACGGGACCAATGGTTTGAGAGCACGCTCAAATTTTACAAACTGTGCTATCAGAGGGATGAGAATGAAAAACTATCACCAAACTGCCTCGTGAGAGGCGTGGACACCTCGCACAAGATCGATGTAACCCACAAGAACCGATTGAGTAGTCACGGGACCCTCGATTCGAGATCACTACCCAAATTTGCAAATTATAAGACTTAGGCTTAAAAACATCCCGTCAGAGGGTGAGAATGTAAAACAACGACTAGACGGCCACGTGAGAGGAACGAATACCTCGTACAGGACCAATGCAACCCGTAGGAACTGACCGCATAGTCACGGGACCCCTAGTTTGAAAGAAAGATCAAAATTTGTAAACTATTAGACTTAGGTTTAAAAACATGCTGTTAGAGGGTGAGAACGTAAAACAACCACTGGATGGCCCCTTAAGAGGCACCAACACCTCGCACGGGACCAATGTAACTCCCAGGAACACATCGCGTAGTCACGGGACTCCCTGGTTTGAAAGGACGAGCAAAATTTCCAAATTGTTAAACTTTGGCTTAAAAACATGCCTTCAGAGGGTGAGAATGTAAAAATGCCACTAGACGGCCCCGTGAGAGGCACGAACACCTCGCACAGGACCAATGTAACACGCAACAGCTGCTTGTATAGTCACGAGACCCTCGATTTGAGAGTAGGACCAAAATTTACAAACTGTTAGACTTACGCTTAAAAACATATTGTCAGAGGGTGAGAACGTAAAACAACCACTAGATGGCCCCATGAGAAGCACGAACACCTCGCACAGGACCAATGCCACTCGCAGGATCGGAACGCATAGTTACGGGACCTCCGATTTGTGAGCATGACCAAAATTTGCAAACTGTTAGACTTAGGCCTAAAACACGCCGTTAGAGGGTGGGAACGTAAAACAACCACTGGACAACCCCGTGAGATGCACGGACACCTCAATTGGACCAATGTAACCCGCAGGAACCGACTGCGTAGTCACGGGACCCCGATTTTAAGAGCACGATTTAAATTTATAAACGGTTAGACGTAGGCTTAAAAACATGCCGTAAGGGGGTTAAAACATAAAACAGTCACTAAACGGACCCGTGAGAACCACAAACACCTCGCACAGGACCAATGTAATCCAAAAGAACTGATCATTTATTCACATGAGCCCCAGTTTGAGAGGCTGACCAAAATTTGGAAATTGTTAGGCTTGGGCTTAAAAACATGTCGTCAGAGCGCGAGAACGTAAAACAACTAATGACAGCCCCGTGAGAGGCATGGATACCTCGCACGGGATAAATGTGACCCTTAAAAATCTATCGCATAGTCACGGGGCCCCCAATTTGAGAGCAAGAACAAAAGTTTCAAACCGTTAGATTTAGGCTTAAAAACATGCTGTCAGAGGGAGAGAATGTAAAACAGGGCGGAGAGAGGCACAAACACCTCGGACGGTACCAATGTAACCCACAAGAATCTACCGCGTAGTCACGGGACCCCCGAATTGAGAGCATGACCAAAATTTGAAAATTGTTAGACGAAGGATTAAAAACATGCCTTCAGGGGTGAGAACGTAAAATAGCCACAAGATGGCCCTGTGACACGCACGAACAACTCGCACGGTTCCAATGTATCTCGTTGGAACTGATCGTATACTCACTGGACTCTCAATTTGATAGCACGGCCAAAATTTATAAACTCTTAGACTTGGGCATAAAAACATGCCGTCAGATGGTGAGAACATAAAATAGCCCCTAGACGGTCCCGTGAGAGGCACGAATACCTCGCATGGGACCAATGTAGTCCGCAGGAACTGATAGTGTAGTCACGGGACCCCCAGTTTGAGAGCAAGACCAAAATTTGCAAATTGTTAGGCTTAGTCTTAAAAATACGCCGTTAGAGGATGAGAATGTAAAATATCCACTAGACGACTCCGTGAGAGGCACAAACACCTCCCACGGGACCAATGTAATCTGTAGGAACTTACGACGTAGTCACGGGACCCCAAGTTGGAGAGCATGACCAAAATTGACAAACTGTTTGACATAGGCTTAAAAACAAGCCATCAGAGTGTTAGAACGTAAAATAACCTCAAGACGACCCTGTGAGTGTCACGAACACCTCGTACGGGACCACTGTAACTAGCAGGATCTGACAGTGTAGTCACGGGACCACTAATTTTTTAGCAAGACCAAAATTTATAAACTATTAGACTTTGGCCAAAAACTATGCCGTCGGAAGGAGAAAATGTAAAACATCCACTACACGTCCCTGTGAGAGGCCCGAACACCTCTCACGGGACCAACGTAACTCCCTGGAACCGACCGCGTAGTAATGGGACCATCAGTTTGAGAGCACGATCAAAATTTACAAACTGTCAGACTTAGGCTTAAATACTTTCCGTCGGAGAGTGAGAACATAAAACAACCATTAAAAGACCCCGTGAGAGGCACGAACACTTGGGACGGGACTAATGTAACCCACAGGAAAAGATCGCTTAGTCACGAGACCCCCGGTTTGAGTGAAAGACCAAAATTTGCAAACTGTTAGACTTAGGCTTAAAAATATGCCGTCAGAGGGAGAGGATGTAAAACAACCACTAGACGGACTTGTGAGAGGCATGAACACCTCGCATGGGACCAATGTAACCTACTGGGATCGATCGCATAGTCAAGGGAGAGCACGACCAAAATTTTTAAACTGTTAGACTTAGGCTTAAAAATATGTCTTCGGAGGGTGAGAACATTAAATTTCCACTAAACAGCCCCGTGAGAGGCACGGACACCTTGCACAGATCCAATGTAACCCGTTGGAATCGATCGCATAGTCACATGACTCCTAGACTTAGGCTTAAAAACATGATGTCCGTGTGTGAGAACATAAAACAGCCACTAGATGGCCCCATGAATGGAACGAACACCTCGTACAGGACAAATATAACTCACAAGATTCGACCGTGTAGTCACGAGACTCTCGATTTGTGAGCACGGTCAAAATTTGAAAACTGTTAGACTTAGTCTTAAAAGGAAGCTGTCAGAGGGTGTGAACATAAAACAACCACTAAACAGCCCCATGAGAGGCACAAACACCTCGTACAGGACCAATGTAACTCGCAGTAACTGATCGCGTAGTCACGAGACCCCCGGTTTGTGAGCACAACCAAAATTTACAAACTATTAGACTCAGGTTTAAAAACATGCCGTCAGAGGGAGAGAACATAAAATAGCCACTAGAAAGCCCCGTGAGAGGCATGAACACCTCACACGGGACCAATGTAACCTTTAAGAACCGATTGCATAGTCACGGCACCCCCGGTTTGAGAGCAGGACCAAAATTTGCAAACTATTAGGCTTAGGCTTAAAAACATGCCGTTAGAGGTGAGAACGTAAAACAACCACTTGACGAACCCATGAGAGGCATGAACACCTCGCACATGACTAATATAACCCTCAAGAATTGAGAACGTAGTCACAGAACCCCTAGTTCGAGAGCACAATCAAAATTGACAAACTGTTAAACATACGCTTAAAAACATGCCGTTAGAGGATGAGAATGTTAAATGGGGTGGTAAGATGCACGAACACCTCGCACGGGACCAATGTAGCCCGCATGAACCTATCTCTTAGTCACGAGACGCTCGATTTGTGAGCACGACCAAAATTTTCAACCGGTTAGACTTAGGCTAAAAAACATGCTGTCAGAGGGTAAGAAAGTAAAACAACCACTAGACGGCACCGTGAGAGGCACAAACACCTCACAGAGTTCCAATGTAACCAGTTGGAACCAACCGCATAGTCACATGACTCCATATTTGCGAGCACGACCAAAATTGGTAAACTGTTTGACTTAGTCTAAAAAACATGCCCTTAGAGGGTGAGAACATAAAATAGCCACTAGGCAGCCCCGTGAGAGGCACAAACATCTCGTACAGGACCAATGTAACTCGAAGGATTCCACCATGTTGTCACGGGACCCACAGTTTGTGAGCATGACTAAAATTTACAAACTGTTAGACTTAGGCTTTAAAGTATGTTGTTAGAGGGTAAAAACGTAAAACAACCACAAGACGGGCCCGTGAGAGGCACGGACACCTCACACAGGACAAATGTTACCCTCAGGAATCGACTTCATAGTCTCGAGACCCCCAGTTTGAGAGAAAGACCAATATATTCAAACCGTTAGAATTAGTCTTTAAAACAGACACGACATTGTTTCGGTCAAATCCCGCCTTTAGAGAAACACATGCATAGGCTCAAGCCCAAGTGTTGAATAATATTATTTACGTAAATTAATAGTATTGTTATTAATAAAAATAAATTTTAGGGAACGAGGTCCACAAGATTATTAGTTTAGGAAAAATTCCATATGGAATAAAAAAATTTGAACTCATTTTACATTTTAATCGAATTTAAAATTGGGTAGTCTATTTTTTTACCCCCATTAATTATAGCGTGTATCAACTTAGGTACCAAAATTTAAAATTTTATCATTTTGGGTACCATTTTAAATGAAAATCATTCGGTTAACACTTTAAGTGTTAACTTACATTGTTATTGTCATAAAAGACTTAAAATGCACTTACATTGATTAAGCCATAATTTCGTCCACCCCCGTTTAGATTTTAAGCTTTTATAAACATTAATATAATCTTAAAAATTAAAAAATTATCATATTTTTTCCGAAACAAAATTTATTTTGATATGTATAATTTTATTTTTTAATAATTTATAAATAACACTTATCTTTTTATTCAATTTTTTTATTTAAAAAGTTGTGTTAACAAAAATCCTATTAGGCAAAGGCTACAAATAACGTGAATTACGGCATAAGATTTAAACGCTTGTTTAATTTTAGGGCTATATAGGTTATGCCCCCCACTAGTTATACCCATTTGGGTTTTGGCCCCCATTTAAAAACTAGTATGTTTGGCCCCCCATTTTTCACTTTTAGCGAAGTTTTTTTAATTTTTTTTTATGTTTTTAGCGACACATTGTTTTCCAAAAAATATGGGTAATAATGAAAAATGGCAGCCGAACATACAATAGTTCCTATGTAGATGTTGCACATAAGAAGAATCCGAGCGTTTGCTAGTAGTTTCATTGGCACATTTTAGACATAAGAACAAGGAATCTCCTGATTAATGGTTGGTCTTTCTCTTGATAAAAGGCAATACATAGACTGCGTTACTTGTCAAGTATGAAAAATGAAAATCTTTATAAAGTGGCTCTGAACGATTCAAATTTTTTAATGGGGGGACAAAAACAAAACGGGTATAACTAGTGGGGGCCAAAATCTAAATAACCCTTAATTTTATAACATTTTCAAGTTTTAACACATTTATGATTACATTAAATTAGTTCAAGCCTACCTATAGCTAAAAAGATTATATATATGTGTGTGTGTGTGTGTGTGTATATATATATATATATATATATATATATATATATATATATATATACATATAAAAGAGAATTTTCACCTACATCATACTCTATACATCATCCATGCATCGCACCTAGTTGTAAACTATAAAAAAATATTTGTTTTCAAATTTTTTATTTTTTCACTTGAAATTAACCTTCCAATAAACCCATATTCAAAAAATTAGGTCAAAATACATTTTGTAGCTATTTTTGAAAAATTCACAAAAAACTTCTCAAAATACCTTATTTATAAGGGCTTGCGCCAATAGTTTTTTGTTGATTTTTTTTAAAATAACTACAAAATGTATTTTGACCTAATTTTTTGAATATGAATTGATTGGAAGGTTAATTTTAAGAGAAAAATAAAACATTTGGAAAAAAAGTTGAGCCTAGAACTAGGTGTGATGTATGGTGTGATATATATATCATGGTGTAGGTGAGCCTTCCTACCTCTCTCTCTCTCTCAGAGAGAGAGAGAGTGATACCTCTTCTGTAAGGACTCCTTATGGTGTAAATCCCGGTACATACCATTTTTTTTAAATAGTAAAAAATGATTTTTTTTATGAAACTTCATGGATATTATCTACACGGTGAGAAGATCATCTCCAATTTTTTTCATCAAAAAATTCAATAAAAAAAACCCGTTGAGATGAGGTGATATGTAAAAAAATAGTATAAATATGCATTTTCGACTGTCAAAATGTTGACGATCATCTCACTCACTTTTTGATTGAATTTTTCTTATAAAACTTTATGGATATGATATCGATAATGGGAAGATCATATCCATGAAGTTTCATCAAAAAATTCAACCAATAAAGTGCCTGGCGCCAACCCAACATTTCAACAGTTGAAAATGAATATTTATATCATTTTTTTTATATCACCTCATCTTAACGATTTTTATTGAATTTTTTATGAAAAAAATTGAAGATGATTATCTAACCGTGGATATCATATCTATAAAGTTTCATCAAAAAATTTATTTTTTTTACTATTTAAAAAAAATGGTATGTACCGGGCTCTGCACCATAAGGAGTCATTACAAAAGACTTTTTTTGTATATATATATATATATATATATATATATATATATATATATATATATATATATATATATATATAATAAAGTAGGATGGTGTTTTTACTATTCATAAGTTGGGGACATACTTCATGGTAAGGATTAAAGCCAACAAGGCACTAGATGGAAGGTGGAGATTAAAAGATTTTCTTTTCCTTTTTTGTCCCTTTATTAATTTCTTTCCCCCTCTTTTCTAACACTTCATTCCCTTTCCCCCTCTTACTCAAAATTCAAAAATATGGTTAAAATAGTAAATTACACATTTCACTTTTCGGAAAAGGGTGTTTTAGTCCCGTTTCCTCATTCATTCAGTTACCCCCATAACCCCCACACGCACAAGCCTCATAATTTCATCTCCCCCCGCCTTACTTTGTCTACCTATAGCAACCTTCATCTCCACTGTTGCCTTACTTCGTCTCCACCACCGCCTCAGATTTTGAGGGTTTAGGGTTTCATGCGATTTTTTTATGTTGTCCAACTATATTTTTATGCGATTGTTTTTACACACACATCTGATGGGCTTCTGAATGTGTTAGATCTGGGAATTTTTTTCAACTTGAGTTTTTTTAAGTTCCAACAATGGTGTTCTGATTGTTGTTAGATCTGTAAATTCCAATAATGGTGTTATGAATGTTTTCAACTCGAGATTTGATTATTTTTTTGGTTTTGCAGATCTAAATCCAAGGATTCACATGGACATGAATTCTCCCAGGTATACATGTTTATTTTTGGTTTATATGTTTATTTTTGGTGTTTACATTCTCTTATTGATTTATTTACATTTTCTATATTTATGAGTTTTTTTTTCTTTTTATTGTGAATACATATGATTTAGTATGTTTTGGTGTAATGTATTGAATCAAACATTAGTCTGTCCCCTAGGTTTCTGATTTCGACACACTCAAATTGCTTGACAAGTTGGGTTTCATCGATTTTGGGTTTCTTGGCTCAGGTATTCCCGGGTTGCAAACTCATATCTTATTTAAAGCACATGTCTTGATAATGTTATATATCAGCATTGGGTTTTTAATTTTAATATAATCGTTTTTTTGCGTATTTAACTTATTTGTGAATACATATGGTTTAGTATGTTTTGGTGTAATGTATTGAATCAAACATTAGTCTTTCCCTTAGGTTTTGGATTTCGACACACACAGATTGCTTGACAAGTTGGGTTTCGTCTGTTTTGGGTTTCTTGACTCAGGTATTCCCGGGTTGTAAACTCATATCTTATTTAAAGCACATTTCTTGATAATGTTATATATCAACATTAGGTTTCTAATTTTAATAGGATAGTTTTTTTTTTTTGCGTATTTAACTTATGTGTTATCTACTCACTAATTTCTATTTTTAGATATTTTCTATTTTGGTATTCCTATAATAAACTTGCATTCATTTTGATATGTCAGTGGGGGTGTATATTTCCATGACATATATTATTCTTTTTCAGCTTATGAGTCATGTACTAATACATGTTTGTTGTTCTTCAATGAGATGTTCATAAATCTTCATATATATTTTCCTCGAGGCATGCCGATACTTCCCAGTTGTTTGATTAATAAATCTTCATATTTTCCTCGAGGCACGCCAATATATTTTCCTCGAGTCACCCCAATCTTCATAATTCTTCATATATATATATATATATATATATATATATATATATATATATATATATATATATATATATATATATATATATATATATAAACTATTTACATTGTTTGATTTATTATTTGAGTACATGTTTTATATGTGATTGTTTGCAAGAAGAATCTCGGTTGAGTTTACATAACGTTGATTCATGGATCCACTGTTCCGTATACAAATTCTTCTTTAGCTTTTTAGGCTTTTTTCGATTTTATGTTTTGCAAATCTAAATTGTAGGTTTAAAATGGAGATCTAAATTGGGGGTTTTTATTTTTAGTTTCATATTTTGGGATTTATTTTTATTTTATGATCTAATTTATTTTGTGTTTGCAGATCTAAGCACAACAACAACTGTTCTCTCTTATTGGTAATTTGGATACGTGATTCTTAGATCAGGTATACACACTCTCTTTGCTTCAAGATTTATATTTGGAGCTTTTTGTTTTTAAATTTAGGCTTTTTTTGGAATTATTATGCTCTTATTGAGGTGAAGTTTGTACTCGATTTTGCTCTTATTGAGGTGAAGTTTGTAGTCGATTCGTTGGACATGTATATATAACTCTTATGTATTCAAATTCTTCTTTAGCTTTTTAGGGATTTTTTCGATTTTAGTTTTTGCTTTTGTGTTTTGCAGATCTAAGCACAACAACTGTTCTCTTATTGGTAATTTGGATATGTGGTTCTTAGATCAGGTATACACACTCTCTTTGCTTCAAGATTTATATTTTGAGCTTTTTTTTTAAAATTTAGGCTTTTTCGGGAATGATTATGCTCTTATTGAGGTGAAGTTTGTACTTGATTTGTTGAACATGTATATATAACTCTTCTCTTTGTTTTTTGTACTTTGTTGTGCTAATACATTGCTATTTTGATTTCTTTTCATCGGTGAAATGTTTTGAAATATGTTTATTTGGTTTAGTGTATGAATTAATTTTGATTTCTTATTTGTTGTGCTAATACGAGTAATTTACTGATATTCACGATGTTGGTTACAATGGTAGCATCTGTAATGTTTGAGTGGAAACCTCATTTTCTTTTTAAATGTTAGAGTGGGGTTTATATTTTTTAGTTCAAAAAAAAGAAAATAAATATTATCGAAAGCATATACTATGGATTATTACAAATGAGTTTTGAAAATAAATATTTTGAGTTTTGAAATCGACTCAATAAGTCAATAATGAGATCATATAAATGCACATTAACATCAATATTTGATGGCTTACAACAGTACTCTTTGTACTATTTTGCCTTTCTCCAAGTAGCTATTTATTCCGTGATATTTGATTACTAATATCATAGCTCATTTTGGAAATTATTCTCATATATAGGAATTGGAGTCAATAATGAGATCATATAAATTCACATTAACTTGAATATTTGATTGCTTACAACAATACTCTTTGTACCATTTTGCCTTTCTCCTAGTAGCTATTTATTCTGTGATATTTGATTAATAATTTCATAGCTCATTTTGGAAATTATTCTCATATATAGGAATTGGATGTATTTTAGTGTTATAAAGAACACTGATTTGGATGCTCAATCTCAACCAATTGCCTCTCATCCTTCCTGCCCCTCACATGCAGTAAGTCATTAACCTTTCTATAATGTCCTTAACAAGTTTACATATCCAAATAAACATTCATATATATAATTTTTTTTGGGTTGTGTGACTAATTGTGTTGTAAAGAACACTGATTTGGATGCTCAATCTCAACCAGAGTCATGGTCCTACAGCTAAGGCCAGAGACATCTTAAACCAATACTCTGTTTTGACAATAGATACAAAGTGGTATACTTCCCTACTCCTATTAGAGGCATTTTTCTTTTTATTTGGAAAACCTAAAGATGTGCTAATGTTAATTTTTGTTATAACTTATATTAGATTTATTGTTATGTGCAGGGAAATTTGATTTTATAGTCATGGTTTGTCTCGTGTATACCGTTTTGGCGTATACCATAATCATTGCTATTGAGAACAATCCATTCAGTATATAACTTATGTACTGGTGTTATAACTTATGTACTGCTGCTACATTAGTATATATTTATGTACTGTTGCTCTATTAGTATGTATTGTGTTATTAGTATGGATGATTACTCAATGCATAGCATACGTTATCAGTATATATGTTTATGTACAGCGGCATACCTACTCTATTAGTATGACGTTATTAGTATGGAAGTAATGCTATTTTGTAAATGCATAACTGTTGGTATATTTGAGACTAATACATTTTTATTTCAATGCATAGTTGTTGGCATTTCACATAAAATTTTTATAATTATTTTTTTGCATTTTCTCAATGTCTTAATATAGTTTCTTTCATTTTTTTACATGAGGCTCTTCCTCTGGAATTCAATACAGATGGTAATGTTGGTATGAATGTTGGCCTCTTTCTTTATGTATTAACAAATAGAATTTTGCAGATTCAGAAGGGAGCATCGGAATAGCTTAAGAACATTCTTTTTTATTTTGGCTAAAACTGGTAACAGTAACTGTTCCAACGGATATTACAGCATATAGTTTCATTTTCACCTGCACACAGATGATGTAATAATCCCAAAGAGAAATTCCATCAGCTCTGGCTAGCCTTCTGATGCCATAATGGAATCTGCATAACCATTATCAAATTAATAATGTTTGATTACAGTCCCTATATATTGCTCTTATATATTTCTTGGCCTTGGGGAAAACAAAAGGTTGGATCAAGGCAGTGGGTTTGGAAGCAGGGGTAGTTAGGTATGGTGTTTGGTGTGTGAGTGTGTCGGGGTCAAAAGGTTAGGATCATAGGTAAGGAATCGGTTGGGGGTAGTGATTTTTGTTTTGGGGTGTTACGATGTAAGCAGGGAGGAGATGAGTGAATGCACAAGGGCGGGGTGGGTTAAGCAGGTAGGGGATTGTGGATATTAATGGGTGGGGCTGTACTATTCGGGCGAGTGGATCCTTGAGAAAAAGACCAAACAAGAGATCCAAGTCCCAACACCATTCCATGCCTTCATCTCTCAATTATAGAAAAATCACAATGACCATTTCGCTACTTATAATTATATCCGTGATCGTTCTCTTGAGCATTTCATCAAATATGTGGACCACCTTCGGATCTAACTCCCACTAGGACCAGTTTTTCGCTATTCAAGTAGTATGAATTCCCTGACGACCCCAATGCCTTCACTCAGGTCTAAATCTTTCTCTACTTTTTATTGTCAAATATTAATTAGTTTCTAAGATTTGACATTGTTAGTTGTCATTAGATGAATGTATAAGATTTAATGAAACTGTGTTCATATAGTTAATGCTTCTTTCATAATTAGGGACCTAACAGACTCAACTCAAATCTGAATTATGATTCTTTTGCTAGCTAATTCTTTATATACACTATGAAGACACCTTGGCTGGATCATAGGCATATTGTGTTTGGCCAAGTTTTAGAGGGCATGTACATTGTTAATCTCATCGAGTCACAGTAAACGGACAGGGGAGATCGTCCCACAAATAAGGTTGTCATCAGTGGTTGCAGTGAGCATCCCGTGGCATGGGCATACTAACAGTTCAGTTTTAATTAACTTTTTTTTTCTTTGTTATTTGCTTTCTTTTAGAATCCTCAAGGCTAATAAGCCATTAATGTTCCCAGGTTGGTTATCTTTGGATATGAGGGTTGTCTTGAAATGGTTGTGTTGGTTGATAACCATTAGCTTTGAGATGTGATTTCTACAGCTATTGAACATCCAATGGCTGTCATGTTTGTGGTATTTGTTAAATTAGAGTTTCCCATCCTCTGAGTTATTGTTATTCAGCTATATTATTGGCTCCCCAAATTTCCCAGGCATGACGGGAGAAATCTCCTCGGATAATTTCCCAAGTATATTCCTATTCTCTCCTGGTTCTATTACACCTGGGATTGAAGATAGATTGATTTTGTACCTAAACACATCCTATTTTGGTTCTAGATTTATTGTTTCTTTATTGTTTTTGTGTATTAAAAATCATTCAGTTTATATGGCAAAGTAACTTTTCTTAATAACATAATTTTTTTATACCAAGGAAGCAAGATTCACCACATTCCTTTTTATGTTTTTTGTTGAATATTTGATTGTTTACACGTTACGAGTTTCAAACTATGGATTGTTGAGTTCGTATTTCGTTCCTTAGCGGGCTTATGGTGAATCTTGGTACTAAATTGAAATGAACTTCTTTATAATTCTGTTTCTAAAATCAATTTTTGTAATTTATGCTCTTGATTTCTTTTATTAAGGATGCAATTGTTTTTATTGTCGACATGAAGACCTAACTAGCGATGAATAGGATTCGTTCGGCTCCGATTTGTCAACCACCTACTGCCAACATAGATGCTTCATATTGAGATTGGTTCTAGATGTATGTTTTACTGAGGTAATATTTGGCCTTTCAATATATTTTTTGTTTAGTTTCATTACTATTTGTGTATTAGAACTGAATTTTTTTTTTCTTTTTTGGTTCTCTACCTATTGTTTTTTTATCGGTCATAGGAAAATCAGGATGAGGGCGTAGTTTAATAACTGGACACACTATGATTTGTAGCTAAACTTTGTTTATCGATTTCAGTTTCTTCAACTATTTTGGTAAACCACTCTATCTATTTAATTATATCGTTTGTCCAACAATGGTACCTACCAAAAATATGTTACAAAGTGCCTTTTTCCATTTGTTTTGTTCACCATGGTTCTTTTTCATTTTTGTTCTTTTTTATGTTATTATTTCAGGAATTTAAATCGACTTTCATCTCCATCTATCTTGGAACCCCCGCTTGATGACAGGCGAAGCCACCAGTAGAAGATAGTTAGCGACTATTCGTCCGCCTGTTGAACATCGCCCTAAATAGCCATATCTATTTCCAGTAATAGATGTGGTTATGTGGTTTATGTTTGTAATTTAGTTATTTGACTAAATACATTCATAAAATTTTGTAGACTAAATTTGTACCTTTTAACTCAATTCGTGGTTATAATACAAATCATTATACGAGTTTTGGATGGAATGTTAGTTTATACGAACTAATAGTTTTGTTGTTGGATTATTTTTTATTTCTTAAACAAGGTCGATAGTCCTATATACAAAGGAATATTGTGAATTCGGTTGATGAATATTGTGTATTTTATATTATATTTGAAGTTGTTTGATGAATTTAAACTATTTGAATGTTGTCAGCGTCTTTTTTATTTGTTAAGCATGATGGATATTACTATAAAACAAAGGAGATTATAGCTAATTTTTTCAAAATTACACAATGTTTAGTCGAGGAATGAAATTTTTACCGTTTAGTAATTATGTACTGAAAATTTTCGTCGTTTTGTGGTTACGTACTTTGAAAATTTTCATCGTGCCATCAGGCACGGGCATACCCTAGTATATACCCTAGTGAAAATTTGCAAAATTTGGCGTCCCAGTTGTTCTCAACAATTTCACTAGCGCCGTTCAAAAAATTAAAGTGCGTAACAACAATTAAAATTTAAAAAATTGAACCATACTACATTGAATTACAAAATAATACACTAGCAAAGTTAAAAAAAAGTTGGGGCAAGAATAAGAGAGAGTTCCTATTGGGTTTGATATTATAATTTTGTTTTCTATGGTTAAATACAATTCTGATAAAAAAATTGCGTTTGACAATCTGTTTTTAAACACTGAATTATAATATTTCCGTGTTATAATCAAGTTGTTCAGAAAACAGGAAAAAAATATTGGGTCGGGCTAAATGCACTCCATTATAGTCTTTTAGCATTCTAAAAGGTATATGAAATGTCTAAATTGTCCTCAATTACTATAATAAGACAAAATCCATGCAAAAAGATGGACAGGGGTATTTTTGGCAGTTCATAACATTTTGGAGTGCTAGAAGATTATATGGGGTGCATTTAGCCATACCCAAAATATTTTATAACTTCTGTTTTTTATTTTTCAACTCAGAATTATTCATTCTTAATATTTTAATGCATTTATACCTTAATATATAATATCCATACATAATACATTAATATCAGAGCCAGCGCTGGCCATGTGTTAGGTCGGTAGTGGCACAGGGCCCATTTTAAAATAACTTCTACTATATGTGTATTTTAGGGGGCTAAAAATATTTTATGTATATTAAAAAATATTTTTTTTAAATGAGTTTAGTTTTTTAAGGGCCCATTTTTTAAACTATCCAAAAAAAAAAAGAATGATTCAAATTCTAAAAAAAATCTCACCCAACTCATTTAAGATTACCAATTTTTTAGGAGCCCATTTTTTCAACTACTAACAAAATCCTTTTGGTTCCCTCCCTCTCTCTCTCTCTCTCTCTTTTGTACGCCTCATTCTCTCCCTCTCTCCTCTCTACTACGTTCCTCTCTC
The DNA here is from genome assembly GCA_949130495.1 of Sambucus nigra. Classification (NCBI taxonomy): domain Eukaryota; kingdom Viridiplantae; phylum Streptophyta; class Magnoliopsida; order Dipsacales; family Adoxaceae; genus Sambucus; species Sambucus nigra. Next base: position 539,282,898 of record OX422214.1, on the reverse strand, counting down.
TCTCTGTCTCTCTACTCTGTGCAAGCAACAAAACTGCAACTACTGTATTCTTTTTTCATTTTTGCAGAAGGTTTGGAGGCTAAGGCTGCAATCCTAATAGTCTACACAAGGCAAAACAAAGGTAAAGGTACTAATGTTTGCTTTTGCAACTTGTTTTTTTCAGCAAAAACATATTCATAGTTTATTAGGATTTAGACTTAAAAGTATTCATATTTTATTAGGACTTTTAATCTATGAATAAATAAATAATAGATTAAAACTATGGATTATTTTTTTAATATATTATTTTTTTAAACATACGCTAATCTTTTTTATTGCTATGTTTTTTTTACTATTTTTTTTAAATTCATCAAGGTCTTATTAATCTGTTTTTTATGTAATTAATTTTTTTTATCAGGTTATTTCTTTCTACATTAATCAAGTCGACGAAATTAGAGAGTGAATAAAAGGCTCAAACCAGGTGACATTTTTTCATATTTTTTATATTTAATCAATTGAGATACTTCTAGAATAAAATTATCTATTAGATTCGTTGTTAATTGCGTGTTTTATTTTTATTTATAAATTTGTAACTTTTAGAAATGTTACAAAAAAAAACAAGCATCCAGATATCAAAAACGGAAAAAACAAAAAAGAATATAAGAGGTGACACAATCTTTTAAGAGAGGGCTTGATAAATTTATTATTAAAGAGCAACAAAATATAAATTCTATTAATGAAAATACAAGTCAATCAGAAGAATTAGAAAATAATGCAAATGACAAAAATGAAACAGTGAATAATGTAAGTCGTACTGATGTAACAATAGGCCCCTAATTTTTAGAATTTACACTAAAAGTAATTTCGTTTTGGAGAAATGCGGAAGCGTGAGATAGTTCAACTTAAAACAAATACACAAATTTTAATTTCCTTTCAATTTAATATTCAACCAAGTGAAATTATGATGGAACACACACATACAGTTTGATTTCACTTAAACACAATTAATTCAACTCAATCCCTAGAAATTTGTCTAAATCATATTTTTCAATTTTACCAAATTAGGCCAAACCAATTTTACCAAATTAAATTAAATTACTTGAATTAAATTAACATAAACATTACCCAATAATAATTATGCACCAAATTAAACATAAGTAGTGATTAAACCAAATTTTATCTTTTTACCTAAAAATGCGTTCCAGGTGATATAGCAAGATAAAATTAAAAAATGGATCACTACGCCGCGATGTACGAGAAAAAACCCACAACGGGAAAAACTCTCGAACGACCCTAGCCTCAAATCCACTAAGTCTGGTTTTACAAATACAAGACAGTAAGACTTACAACACTCGACTCGATCCCTCTCAAGCCCCGAATCTTCTTCTTATATACACCTCCGCTTAGTGAATAACCACGGAGCTCCACCGCGGTCTCGAAATCCACCGATCGGACTTTATATGGTCACCGCCACCCGAACAAGGAGCCTTTCTCCAAGTGAGTAAATCAACGCAAACTTCTTCTTCTTTGTGGGATGTAGAAGCAAACCCAAATGAACTCTTCAAATGGTAGAGTAATACCCGGTGCCAAACACTCCAAGAAATTATATATATATTGGAACTTAGAATAAACAATATGGGTGTAAACTAGAGTGTTAAATGATTTTTTCTTTGAAAGATGAACACTCAAAACATGAACTTTTTCCTTTTGGAATTTTGCTCTCAAATTCTCTCTTGGAGATGGAAAGATGTGAAAAGGTTAAGTGGAAAAAGTTGATTCTCGCACATATTAAGTCTGTCAAAAAGTTAGTGGGGAAAACAAGTGGGAAAGTGGGAAAAAACTACTCAAACTGCCAAATAAACTATTCCCGCCAAAACTCATTCGAATGAGATTTTCGTTCGAACGAAGTCTCGTTCGAACGAGCCTTCTAACGAAGTTCCAGAAAGTTAAAAAATTTAGTTTTAGCCCAGAAACTTTATATACTTTATAATTAAAGTTTTAATAAAAAATTTCTGAAAATAAACAACAGTATTAAACTAAAAGTTCACCGAATATAAAATGTTCCAAGCTCCTATATATATATTAATGCATTCATACCTTTTGGAGATTATAAAATCCTCATGTTGATGACGTGAAACGAGGCACTAAAATGCGACAAATATATTTTCTTGAAATGCGGGCCGCAACGTCTTCAATTGTAATAGGTCATAGGCTCGAAGGATGCTCAAGAACTCTATCCTATGACTCAAGTGTTCTTGTCTGGAATTGAGCCAACACTACATTAAGACTCAATCGGAGACTTGTGTCCTTACAAATCTCCCCCTTTGGCTATTTCGGGACAAAAACCAAAACAAAATCCTAAAGGGCCGTCAAGCTGTACTAGACTGACAAAAATGTCCCACCCAAAATAAAATACAATGCTTGACTCAAACAACCCAAGGATCAATATCTTTGCCGATGAAGAAAGTTGTCATTTAGAAGTATTCCTGCACACTTAAGCAAACTATCAAACACATAGGGAATATTAAATATTAAATGCAATATAAATAAAGACTCCCCCTAAATTAATTATTTCCTTTATCAAACAAATGACCTACTTAGAAAGACGTCTCCCCTTAAGATAAATCTCCCCCAAACTAAAATACGATTATAATAGGATTAGATACCATTTCTCCCCCTATCATTCTCCCCCTTTTTGTTCAGGAATAGTCAAAGGCTAAAGAATCAAAACATTAACTTATCTTCCCAATTAAAGAATATACACCCCTTAAACTAAATAAGGGATAAATAGAATGGGATAACAAGCTAAAGATGCAATAGCGCATAAAGTGATGAGAACATTAAAGCATATGGGCAAAAAAATCATAACTAATCCAACAAATAATAATGGATACCAACTAGGATGCAAGAAAATGATACCAATATGATACGTAAAGTAATAAGCATGTGATATCAACAAAGAATGCAACAAGATATATATTGATTATGAATTAAAGCATAGATGGACTAAAAAGTACGATGAGGACCAAAAAAATATCATATATATACATACTCTAGATATACCAAAGATGCACACGCATGCACAAACACACACACACACACACACACACACATATATATATATATATATATATATATATATATATATATATATATATATATATATATATATATATATATAAACACAAATGACACAAAATAAGATAAGCTTTTCACACTCGTATGGTAAAAATATGTCATATGGAAACGGAAGTGTTGGGGTGTGAACTAGCAACAATTAAATTTAGACCCAATCACTTAAAACATGTTTAAGGAGTTCTCAATTGATTGAAAACTTCATCACATTTGAATATAACCTCATATGACAATATAGATTGAACTCAATGAACAAACATACACAATGCATATAAGCCTAGCATGTTGATGATTCTACATACCAATAGAGTCATGACATTGAATTGAAAGTACAACTAGGATAAACGGACAACCGTTGATATATCATCCAAACTCCATCAATAAGCATATATATTATTCTTTTGAATGAATATATCAATAAAACATAGGCCTTGGCAAATATTTTCTTTTTAATGCCATCTTTTTTTTAGGCATTTGGACCACGTATTTCTTTTAGGTCTAAACAAACGGTGGCTTACTATTCGCAAAAGATAATAAATCCTTTTGGAGCCCTTTCCCGTGCAAATTTATATATAATATTTTATTATATTTCACACAAATCTCACGTGCAACGGATTTTGACATGCACTATTCCTCCTAGGTCACAAATGTATAGATGACAAGACTGGTAGGAGAACACCTCATAAAGCTCAAATATAATATGTGACGATTAAATTTCAAAAGAGCTCATGCATGTGTCAATTTAGGCATATAAAAATAGAATCCATTTAAGCAACACAAAATCCAACTACTCCATGTAAGCATGGTAAAGAACATAATAAGGACTGACAATCTAAACCAAAAGTTCTAGCCACATAGGAGCGTAAAAGATGGGATTCAAACACAAGTATATGCCACATAAAGTGTGTCAAACTAAAGTACACACACATAAAAAATCTTTTTGAGTTTTTGAAATTTTTTAACCAAAAATAAAATTATATACTCAAAAATCATTTGTATTTTTCATTAAGCATGAATTACGAAAAGGGTAAAACACAAATGATAAACAAAAATCTTTTTCTATTTTATATTTAATGCAAGTCAAAAGAAATATAATACAAAAGATAAATAAAAATCATTATTCTAGCATGTGATTAAGCAGGGAGCATAGACTAGAAAATGATTAAACATGCATACACCTAGCAATGATATATAATACGAAGCACAAAAAGCTAGAGTATGCAAATAAAACTAACACATTCAACCTTTAAATTTAGCAAGGGAGGTTTCATGTGAAAGCAAATGAGAATCAACAAATCTAATATCTAGCGCGTCTAAGAATGATTTCCGAACCCATATAGATGTATATTTAAAATGATGGGATTTGGAAACTAATGAAATGCTAGACATAGACTTCCTAGGACTTCTTTTAAGATCAAAACAAAATGACCTAAGGTGACCTTTACTACCACAATGCAAGCATGTGAAAACACGAGGAATGATACCTAAGGTGTGGCCTTTTCTAAAGTCCTAGGAAAAAGTTGACTCTCTAAAACAAACAATGGTTTTAGCTTTAGCAACGGAAGCATTTGAACTACATGAGCTAGAACCATTACAACTAATACTAGAGTCTTGTAAATCATTTTTCATTTTTAAAATTTTGGACTCAAGTAATAAATTAGACTCCTCCAATTTATGGGACTCCTTCTTTAAATTTTCAATTACACCTAGAAGGTTATCACGCTCCCCCTTAATGTGAGCAAACATGTCCCTAAGAGTCTTTTCTCGATAATCACTCTCTTTCTTGGACATTTCTAAAATATTATAATTGTAATTTATGTCCATGAGTTTTTCACGAAAAATATCTTTTAGAGAAAGCGAGGTTTGCAAAAGTTCAATTCTAGATTCAAAACATAAATTTTCATTTTCAAGAAACTTAATTCTTTTTGCAAATCTCAAATTCAATTCTCTTAATTTTTCATTACACTTATTAATCCCTTTAAATTCCTCTCGAATAGCAAAAACTTCATTATCATTAGAAATAGACAAATTATCATTAAGACGTCCCATCGAGAGATACAAAATAAATGAGAGTGAGTACAAAAAGAACCACCTAAAAATACAAGGAGCAAAAAAATTATAAAAGCCGAAAACGGATATTTAACGCGATAAATTAGCGCTCCGACTCTGATACCAATTTGAAAGTACGGTAGGCCCCCAATTTTTAGAATTTACACTAAAAGTAATTTCCTTTTGGAGAAATGCGGCAGCGTGAGATAGTTCAACTTAAAACAAATACGCAAATTTTAATTTCCTTTCAAATTAAAATTCAACCAAGTGAAATTATGATGGAACACACACATACAATTTGATTTCACTTAAACACAATTAATTCAACTAACGTCCTAGAAAATTGCCTAAATCATATTTTTCAATTTTACCAAATTAGGCAAAACCAATTTTAACAAATTAAATTAAATGACTTGAATTAAATTAACATAAACATTACCCAATAATAATTATGCACCAAATTAAACATAAGTAGTGATTAAAACAAATTTTATCTTTTTACCTAAGCATGCATTCTAGGTGATATAGCAAGATAAAATTAAACAATGGATCACTATGCCGCGATGTACGAGGAAAAATCCACAACAGGAAAAAACCTCGGACGGCCCTAGCCTCAAATCCACTAAGTATGGTTTTAGAAATACAAGACATTAAGACTTACAACACTCGACTCGATTCCTCTCAACCCCCAACGCTTCTTCTTGTATACACCTCCGCCTAGTGAATAACCACAGAGCTCTATCGCGGTCTCGAAATCCACTGATCGGACTTTATATGGTCACTGCAACCCGAACAAGTAGCCTTTCTCCAAGTGGGTAAATCAACGCAAACTTCTTCTTCTTTGTGGGATGTATAAGCAAACCCAAACGAACTCTTAAAATGGTAGAGTAATACCCGGTACCAAACACTCCAAACAATGATATATATATATATATATATATATATATATATATATATATATATATATATATATATATATATATATATATATATATATATATATATATATATTGGAACTTGGAATAAACAATATGGGTGTAAACTAGAGTGTTAAATGATTTTTTCTTTGAAAGATGAACAGTCAAAACATGAACTTTTTCCTTTTGGAATTTTGCTCTCAAACTCTCTCTTGGAGATGGAAAGATGTGAAAAAGTTGCTTCCTGCACATATTATGTCTGTCAAAAAGTTAGTGGGGAAAATAAGTGGAAAAGTGGGAAAAAACTACTCAAAGTGCCAAATAAACTGTTCCCACTAAAACTCGTTCGAACGAGATTTTCGTTCGAACGAAGTCTCGTTCGAATGAGCCTTCTAACGAAATTCCAAAAAAGTTAAAAATTTTAGTTTTAGCCCAGAAACTTCATATACTTTATATTTAAAGTTTTAATAAAATCTTTCTGAAAATAATCAATAGTTTTAAACTAAAAGTTCACCTAATATAAAATGTTTCAAGCTCCTATATATATACATTAATGCATTCATACCTTTTGGAGATTATGAAATCCTCATGTCGATGACGTGAAACGAGGCACTGAAACGCGGCAAAGATATTTTCTTGAAATGCGAGCCGCAACGTCTTCAATTGTAACAGGTCATAGGCTTGACGGACGCTCAAGAACTCTATCATATGACTCAAGTGTTCTTGTCCGAAATTGAGCCAACACTACATTAAGACTCAATCGGAGACTTATGTCCTTACACCTACGAAAAACAGTGAATACCTGTTACAGTCGCATCTACGGAAAGAAGTTTTTCAAAATTAAAATTATTAAAAAAATTACTTACGATCAACTATGTCACAAGAAAGGTTAAACGACTTAGTCTTGTTATCTATTGAACATGAATTGCTAGATAAACTTGATTGTAAAACTTTAATTAGTGTTTTTACAAGTAGAAATACTAGAAGAACAATTTTTCAATGAGTTTTTAGGTATTTGATACTTTTGTACAATATTTTTTTGAAAGAGCCCTAAATTGAGTATCACACAGGGTACTATAAATCTCAGGACCGGCCCTGATTAATATATATGTAATTTTTATAAATAAAAAATATATATCTACTTGTACACGAAATTTCGAATACTTATATTATAAAATTATATAATATACTAAGATCTATATGTGAAATAATATTATCAATACATACATGATACTAATAAATAATTTTAATCATGTATTATTAATATATGGAATATTATAAAATATACATATAGTACATATGTATTAAAAAATATTATCAATTCATGTATTTATATAATTTTATTGTGAATTATACATGCAATATCATTATACACACACACACACACACATACATATATGTATAATATAAATATATATGTTTGTCAACTTTGTCAAATTTTTAAAAAACTGTATTTAAAAATAAGTTTATCAAACACGCACCAATAATTATGAAAACAAAAAATTGAATTTTAAAACTGTATTTAAAAATAACATTTAAATCAAGTTTTCTAAATACATAACCAAACGACCCTTTGTTTTTATAAGAATTGTGACAATATTACAAATTTATCAACAAATATTATAGATTTGTAGAAATTGTTTAGTTATAAGAATATTGTATTAAGTTGATAATGTTGTGTGTTAGGTTATGGGGTCACTTTTTTTAAAATGACTTGTCTAAAATGCGCTTATGTTTTGTTTAATAATTGATAGATTCGAACAGAATGATCAAATTGAACCAAATTAAAAAAAAAAAAATGGATGACTAGATCGACACAAATAAAGTTTAGGGACCATTTTAAAATTCAAGTGTAGCCTAGAGACTAAATGGGTAATTTATCCAAAATTATTTGCAGCATTCAAAATCTTAGGGTATGTTTGATTGACGTGGAATATTTTTCATAGAAAATAGTTGTTTTGACTCATGCTTTGCCTTTGTAATACTTTTTGATCTTGAATACTTCTTGTAAGAATAACATTCATCCACATTATAAGTGCTTCATCTCAAACCTCATTTTTAGTGAAAAATATTTCTTATCCACTCACCAAAGAATTGGTTTCCATGAAAAATATATATATAAAAAATAAGACTAAAATCTCATGTTTTTCACTTCATTTTCCAACTTCTCATCCAAATTAACTATTTTTCACGCATTTTTCATATTTGCAATCAAACACACCCTTATGCCTCGTTTGATGCACCGTATAAGAGCTTCGTATTGGATAAAATTATCCTATCCAATGTTTGGTGTAATTTAGGATGGGATATGAGATGTAATAAGTTATCCAAAGGGAGCTCCTTATCCCACAAAGAGTGGAATAAAAAAATCCCACCTCCAAGGCCGTATAAAATTATACGGTGTCAAAATTTGATTAAAAATTATTAGTCTACCCTTATTAAGTTATAAAGAAACTCACGTAACTTGTACTATCTCAAGTATTAGATAGCAGTCGACGATCCCTTTGATTCACATAACTTTCCATTCATATTTTTCATCACGGTAGGTAACCTCCTCATTTTTTTTTCAATTTTTTTTTATTTGTTGCTTTATCATGAACTACTATTTTGGTTTAAATCGATGCAAATATTATGTTAACTCACCTACTAGACAAGTTTAAAGTTATGTGTTGTTAATTCACCACTAATATTTTGTTACACGTATTTTTTTAATGTATTATTAACCTATATGCTAAACAAATTGAAAGTTGTGTACAATTCAATTTATTTGTTTATGTATGTTTCCGGCGACTATTTTGGGTAAAATCGATGTTATTCAGTTGTGACTTCAAGCAATTTTCTGCAACTGGTTTGTTTTGAATAGAAAGAGAAGATAGTAAGCAACCATTTTTACTATCTCATTATTTTTTGCGGCTAGTTTGTGTACACATGATTTTTGTATGTGTATAAGTGATTACTAGTGGTTGAGTGTGTACAAATTATAAATACAAATACAAATACATATTTTCATCTCATAATATTATTTTTTTAACATTCCACGTGGAATTAAATATTATGTTATTGAGTTAAAATATGTGATAAAAATATTTTTTTTGTATTTTTTTATTATTAAATACAAAAGAAGGGTATTTTGGAAAAACTGGAGATAAATTAATCATATCCAGAGCATTTCAAACACATGACTATATTATTGTATCCCATCCCGTCTTCTTATTCGAAACTGTTCTAAACGCAGTATTGGAATAAGCCTTATACGATCCATTATTATCCTATCCTATCTGGACCTCTTATACGGCGTATCAAACGAGGCCTTAGTGTCTTCAATGTGGGAGATCTTCAATCAAAAAATAAAACGCGCAAAGAATAAGATTTTTGCTTAACTTGGGGACATTGTGGGTCGTATTTAGATTTTGGTTTTACATAATTTTCTTATTAGCACACGATACTCTTTTTGTTCCTCTACTGGATGCAAATCAATTTCTTTATCACAAAAGAAACGCCATTTATCTTCCAATGTATACAGGCCTATGCACAAATATTCCATATTTGTTCTACTCCAAACAATTTTTGGGGAACATTTCAAAATTAAAGAGTAAAAATGTTGATTCATAGTGACATCAAAAAACTGATATATTAATAGAAACTCATCATGTGGCATGAGTGAAAAGGAAACTAGAGTGCCTTTTTCACCAAATGAACAAAGCAAAATCTTGTGTCTAAGACAAATGAATCCTAAGAAAACTAGACCCTTCATGAAAACTTCTTCCTAACCAACAAAAAAGATGGTCCATGTTGAATATCAATAGTTACTCGACAGTAGGAGCCTTGGATGGAATGTGATTATAAATCCCTCGTAAGGCTGGTTATAATTATAATTATAATTATAATTATATTACAACAAAATGGGTCTCAAGAGCTAGTTTCCCTCCAAGCTGTCTGGCACAATTCCTAGCTGCTTGTTGCTCCGCAACGTCTTCAAACGAACCCTCCCAACCTCAACGCAGACTGATTGCGGGTGTCAAAAACTAAAGTCTCCATTGACATAGCAATCTCAATATCCTCTGCGCTCCCATCAAAACCTAACAATTCCACCACCTTGAAGAATTTATATGGACTTTTTGTAGGCTCTCGTCGTGTGTCGCTCTGAATATTATCTCGCCACATATATTTCTGAAACAAATCATGCTTGTTCACAAACAATGCAGAGAAACTTTGTAAAAAAAATAGTGCTGTAAGTAACATGAAATTCAATGTTAGTCCATAACATGAAAGGAACCCACAATTTCCCTTCTTACAGAAGTATTAGTGATCCAAGAAAAAGAATATAAAGGTTTTCACAATATCTTAAAAATATAAATTTTATGTTGTTGCGAATTTTTAGCTACAAGGTTCCTGCAGGTGTTTCTACTGTGATTGGGTCCTGTTTAAAATTATTCTGTTGCATTTTTTTAGGGCAGCATTGTGTTCGTTTGCCCGTCATTTGGCACAGTAGAAGAGTGAAATAAATGAAAATTGCAAGGAAGGAAATATTTTTCTTTATTTGGTATAGGGGGAAAACCAGCCCACCAAATTATATCCCTCCACAGATGGAAAGAAAAGCGAAAGGAAAGAGGGAAAGTGGAAAACTAATTACTCGCTAGTTTTAAGTCGCGCACGATGCGTGGACGGTTTTTGATATATTATATAATCAGTACGAAGTTGACACAATTATTGACAACCACAGTATAATATCAGTTGTTTCTTTTACGATTTGTTAATTTTCCTTTTCCCCTGTAGTTGTTGTTTGTTACAGTTTGTTTACTTCTATTTCGCCTACTGATTTTGCTGAAGACCAAACAAATTCATGCAGATTAAAACCGTGCTCGTTGATTTTTCACTCTAAACAAGTTTTGAAATGCTAAGAAAGGTGAAAACACGCGCACACAGGGGCGGACATGCGTTGAGACGAGCTGGGGCGGCCGCCCCTGTTTAGATTTGAAAAACAATTAGGGCCCGTTTGGCAATCCAATTCCAAGGCTTGGAATTGGAATTGGAATTGGAAGACCAATTTCAATTCCATGGAATTCAAATTGGCCTTCCAATTCCAATTCCAAGCCTTGGAATTGGGTTGCCAAACGGGCCCTTAGGGTTATTGTCTTGTATTGATGGTGGGAGTTGGGGCAAAGGTTCAGGTGGTTGTCTAGACTAGAGGTCTCTTGTTTAGCAGAGTCCTCCATTGTGGGTAGTTGGGGCTCGTCAGGTTGTGGTAAGAGAGAAGAGGATGCAATAATGGTTTTGTTGGTTTAGTAGATTGTGTGTTATCTTTTACTTACTTCGGCAGATGTTAGTGGCAGCCAGGGACTCAACACTATGCTAATGCGTGGTTGTTGGCATGGATGTATGGCGTAGTTTATTCTGGTCCATACATGTGCTTATGGTATACATGTTGGGCTCGGTTTTGGGTTCCGGGTAGCAGTGTCGTTTGGGTCTGTAGAGTTTTGTTTGGTTAGTTCTGTGGTTTATTTTGGTTTTGGGCCGAGTGGGCTATTATGTAGGTTGTTTGGTTTGTTTGTTTGGGCTTTGTTGTATCCATCTTCTTGGTTTGATTGCCTTTTTTGGTCAATAAATTACATTTTCACCAAAAATTCCCTATACACGTTCATCATTCGATAGATATATCCTTCATTAGATAGATATATCCTCGTAATGCAACGGAATTAATCTCCATTAAGAAAAATTCATTAGATAGATTACTATTTCGGTGTGGCTTAAAGGAGGCAAATGAAGCCCCCACAACAGGTTTCCAGAAATTTAAACCTCTTTAGGCAAAATTTGGGTATTGTGAATATTTACTAAACGTTTCTTATTTCTTGAAATTAATTATGTATTGTTAATACTAATTGAGAGTAGTTATTTGGGTATTATAAAGATATAATTTGTATAAAACTCGAAATAATCTAAAAAAAATTGCCTCGAGGGTCCCGCCCCCGAACCCTCGGCACCACTCGAAACATTCGCCCCCCATTAATCAAAATTCCTAGATCCGCCACTGCGAACACACACAAAGTATTAGAACTTTCGGTTTGACATATCAAGTCAATCATATACGCATCACACCAATATTACTAACATTAATACAGAAAACTAACAAATCCATGTTAAAGTGATAAAGATTGTTAAACCATGTCCCCATCTCCAAGACCAAAGACTAATCTTTTAATTCTTTTTTTTCCCTTATTTTTACAGTTTCAATTATATCATATAAGAAATCTTACTTGTAGGTTGAGATTGAGTGGCATCTATTAACATATATTTATATATATAAATTAAAGTAAAAAGATGAACCTCAGATTCTTGTTTCAACTCAATTGCATAAAGGGAGAGTGGAGGTGGAAGGAAGGCTGGTGGTTCAATGGAGGTGAGAGTGATTTATTGTTTTGTTTTGTTCTTTATTTTTTATTTTCAGATTTTTGGGAGGGTTTAAATCACTTTTAACTCAAAACTACGTGGAGGTTAAGGTTAAATGTTTTTATGACGATTTTGGGCAAAGTCTCATTCTTGAATTAAATTGTATTAAAGTCATATCAACAATTAATGACATATTAAAGTAAAAAAAAATTAGGTAAAAATATCTCCACAATGATGATATTATTTGATAAGAAGACAGCTCGTTTATTTTAAATTATTCGCAGAAAAAGTGGTTGTGTACAACGCATGCCAGCGAGCAAGAGGTAAATAAGAAAGCTTACCCTTAGCACAAATCCATGCAAGGAAGGAAATGCCTTTATTATGGAAATTATAAATGGGAGAATTCTGCAACTGCATCCGGAAACTACCAGTTCCAAATGCTTGACATTACTTAAGACCGCAAAATTTAAAGGCTATGTAGTATTTTCCTGAACAAAACAACCAAGGTAAATAGAGAGAGCTTACATTTCCAAACAAATTTAATAGAAACATAGAGAGCAAGCACATATTGTATTACATACTAACCTCAAGCTCTTTTTCCAATGTAAGTGCTTCCAATCGAGTGAAATACGATGAAAGTTGGCAAAAATTATTAGTAACAAATTCACCAAAATCTCCTTCAAATGATGCTGTAATAAGTGCTGGAAAATTATTGAAAGGTATATTTATCTTATTTCCAAAACATCTAAATGATTCAAGATTGGTTGCTGAAATATCAATACTTTGAATATTGTTGCACAAATAAATCTCCAAATTCTTCAACTTGAGTGGCAATCCAGAAACTTTGAGACTTACATGAGATACATAGTCTTTCAAGATTCCTACAGTTAAATAACAAGTGCTCAAGAACTTCTCCACTCACATCTACAAAACTAAGGCATAGATCTGTTAGGGAATTGAGCGTGGAAAATTTAACTGCCCACAACAGAAAAGTGTACTGCCCATAAAGATCCCTCCAGCTACATCCCAACTCGAGCCTCTGAACTCCTCTATTCTTTGCAAAGTCAATAAACTATCAATATGGGAAGAAACATTTTTAACCAAATCGAAATGAACTATAAATTCTTCTATTGTTTGACCTCGATGTGATTTCAGTGCTTGATTTACGCAATTTATAATTTTAGTCTTTTCCATTCTTAAAATCTTAGTCCCATCAGGCGCATAATAGATTGTCCATGAATCATCAAACTTCAAACTAGGTACAAATGTCCCCAGTTTTACCCATCTCCGTGACAAAACCCTGGTTCGTGCTGCTTCTTTAGTTAGCAGGCGCGAGAGGACACCAATAAGAATTTCATCTGGCAATCTGCTCATCTTATCCTCCATATGATTATCATGCTATTCACAAAGAAGGAACACATAATCATTTAACAAAATCACAAATTTGAACGAACCTTCGCACACCTCTCCCCCACCCCACCTCCCACTATCGGAGCTCCGACGATCCTGATCAGAGTTCATGTTTTGAGTGTTTTTATGTTGTGAGGAAATTTTTGGAACAAAATAAAAAGACTTTGACTAAACGTGTATTAAAAAATGTTCGAGGACTATTTGGTATATGTCCCTTTTTTGGGAGAAAAAATAAGGTAGGCAAGGAGGGATATGACATTTTCTATTTATAAAGGGAAAAAAAAACTAAAGAAACAACACAAACACATTTAAATACTGAATACACATAATCTAGGGTTGGCGATGTTTGACAAGATAACCCGTTACGAGATATGACCCAAAGAATACATGATCAGCGCGTATTAGATTAAGGGGCATATACCAAATAATTCCTGGCACATTTTTTAATACACATTTAGTCCAATCCTTTTTATTTATTTCAAAAAGTCCCTTTTTAGAACAAAATAAAAAGGCTTGAACTAAATGTGTATTAAAAAATGTTTTGAGGAATTTTTTATTATTTAATCCTTGGATTAAAGGGCTTTTTTCACTTAACCCCTTCAAATATGGTATTTTGAGTATAACCCGAATTGGCACATAATGTAAAAACCAAAATCACCCTTTCAAATATAGAAATCAAGAAACACAAATATCATCTTTTAGAGGGTCTAGATGTAAAGCACCTTTTTTGTGACAAGTGGAGAATTGGTGGGTGTCATTTTAAATGTGAATGAATTTGAGAAACTATAATAATCGTCAAATACTAAAAACCCTTTGTTTCATTTTGTATAGACCACCAAAAAATCCCAGAATACAAGAGGCAAAGCCGATTACTTGGCAAGTTAGCAGAAATTCGGGCATGCATAGAAATATCTTAAACACGAACAAAATAATTTTAGTGAAAAAACATACCCAAAACACACCCAATATAGAATCTGAGTTGTTGCGTAGTTTGAGCAAGTCTGCGAGTTGAAGAAAGGGTTCATATGAATTTTTATTTAGAGCAAAGAGTCGGTGAAATATGTAGGGTCATTTAGGGTATGTTTGTGTGCTGGAAAATGAAATCTACCTTAACGTATCCACCAAGAGTGGCCTGTCACTTCCACGTGCGTTCTAACTTCTAATTGTTTGGTAGTAGGAATGTCAATTTTCATCTCAAACTTCATTTTTAGTAAAAAAATATTTAGTATTCACTCACCAAAGAATTAATTTCCATGAAAAATAAATAAAAATAATACTAAAAACTCGTATGTTTTTCCTATCATTTTCCAACTTCTCATCTAAATAAACTATTTTCCACACATTTTTCAAATTTACAATCAAACACGCCTTTATTGTCTTCAATGTGGGAGATCTTCAGTCAAAAAATAAAACGCACAAAGCATAAGATTTTTGCTTAACTTAGGTTTTACATAATTTTCTTCTTAGCACACGGTACTCTCTTTGTTCCTCTACCGGATGTAAATAAATCTATTTCTTTATCCCAAAAGAGACACCATTTATCTTCCAATGTATACAGGCATATGCACAAATATTCCATATTTGTTCTACTCCACACAATTTTTGGGAACATTTGAACATTAAAGAGTAAAAATGTTGATTCTTAGTGACATCAAAAAAACTGATATATTAATAATAACTTATCATGTGGCATGAGTGAAAAGAAAACTAGAGTGCCTTTTTCACCAAATTTACAAAGCAAAATCTTGTGTCAAGGCAGATAAATCCTAAGAAAACTAAACCCTTCATGTAAACTTCTTCCTAACCAACAAAAAGATGGTGCCTGTTGAATAACAATAGTTTCTAGACAGTAGGATCCTTGGATGGAATGTGATTATAAATCCCTCATAAGGCTGGTTATAATTATAATTATATCACAACAAAATGGGTCTCAAGAGGTAGTTTTCCTCCAAGCTGTCTGGCACAATTCCTAGCTGCTTGTTGCTCCTCAACGTCTTGAAACAAACCCTCCCATCGTGTTCCCAATGTAGACTGATTGCGGGTGTCAATAACTAAAGTCTCCATTGACACGGCATTCGCAATGAAATACATGGCAATCTCAACATCCTGTTCGCTCCCATCAAAACCTAACAATTCCACAACCTTCAAGAATTTATATGGACTTTTTGTAGGCTCTGGTCGTGTGTCACTCTGAATATTAGCTCCCATCATATATTTCTGCAACAAATCATGCTTGTTCACAAACAATGCAGAGAAACTTTGTAAAAAAATAGTGCTGCAAGTAACATGAAATTCAATGCTACTCCATAACATGAATGGAACCAACAATTTCCCTTCTTACAGAAAAATTAGTGATCCAAGAAAAAGAAAATAAAGGTTTTCACAATATCTTAAAAATATAAATTTTATGTTGCTGTGAATTTTTAGCTACAAGGTTCCTGCAGGTGTTTCTAGTGTGATTGGGTCCTGTTTAAAATTGTTCTGTTGCAGTTTTTTAGGGCAGTATTGTGTTCATTTGCCCTTCATATGGTACGATAGAAAAGTGAAATAAATGAAAATTGCAAGGAAGGAAATATTTTTCTTTATTTGGTATAGGGGGGAAGTCAGCCCACCAAATTATATCCCTCCACAGATGGGAGGAAAAGCGAAAGGAAAGAGGGAAAGTGGAAAACCAATTACTCACTAGTTTTAAGTCCCGCAGGATGCGGGGACGGTTTTTGATATGTTATATAATCAGTACGAAGTTGAAAAAATTATCAACAACCACAGTATAATATTCAGTTGTTTCTTTTACGATTTGTTAATTTTTCTTTTCCCCTATAGTTGGTGTTTGTTACAGTTTGTTTACTTCTATTTCGCCTACTGATTTTGCTAAAGACCAAACAAATTCATGCAGATTAAAACCGTGCTCGTTGATTTTTTACTCTAAACAAGTTTTGAAATGCTAAGAAAGTTGAAAACAGGCGCGCACACAAAGTATTATCACTTTCGTTTTGACATATCAAGTCAATCTCTACCTGGTCCAATCCAATTAATCTCAGTTTATGGTAAATGCAAAAACTTGAAAGGCAAGACTAATGGGATGAATTAGTTAATCAATGCAACAGCTCTTTTCCTACAATTGTTGGAGGTGACTTTAATGTGGTATCCTCTCCTTTGGAGAAACTAGGAGGAAATGGAATTGACTTTGATGCCTGCTCACAGTTTAATAATGCCATGGGTCTAGCTGGATTGTCTGAGGTTCCTTTCACAGGTTCAAAATACACTTGGTGTAACCTCAGAGATGGAGGTAATCGTATTTGGGCAAGGCTTGACAGGGTGGTTTGTAATTTTCAACGGAGCCAAACCGTCTTAACCTCTACTGTAGCTCACTTAAATAGAACAAATTCTGACCATAGCCCTCTTTTGCTGAGTCTTATGTTGAATGATGAGCCAATAAAGAAGAGTTTCAGATTTCAAAAATTCTGGACAAGCATTCAAATTTCCTTTCAGTAGTGAACCAAGCTTGGGAAACTGATTGCAGTGGGGACCCCGTTAGAGTTTTCTCCCAAAAATTAAAGGTCACTAAGCAGGCCTTAGCCTTGTGGAACAAATCTACTTTCAATAATATCTTCCAAACCACAATCGAAGCTGAAGATGATGTGCTTAGAAAAGAAATAGAGCTTGATTCCAACTTCTCAGAAGCTGCCAACATTGATTACAAGCTTGCAAGAGCTAAACTTCAACACCAGTTGGCCATAGAAGATGAATTTTGGAAACAAAAGGCAAGGGTTAAATGGCTGCAAGAGGGGGATGAAAATTCAAAATTTTTCCATGCTATGGTAAATCAGAAGAGGAATAAACTTAACATCTCGAGAATCAAAGACTATAATGGGAATTGGATCTCTGATTCAGTTTCTATTAAAAATCAGTTCTCTGATCATTTTAAAGGTATTCTTACTTCCTCTACTATCATTCCTGGTGACTTATCTTTACTTAATATCATCCCAAACCTTATCACAGAGAGTGATAATTCTATTCTTATCTCTCCTCCTACCTTGCAAGAAATTAGAGATGTTATTCTCCAAATGGATTCCTCTAGCACAGCAGGTCCTGATGGATTTAACTCTCTTTTCTACAAAGAATGTTGGGACATTATTAAAGCAGATCTGTTTAAAGCAATCACCTATTTTTTCATGGGGAATAGACTGCCCAAAAGCTGGATTTCCACTTTAATCACCCTCATCCCCAAATCAGACAATCCTTCTACTTGCAATGATTATAGACCTATCAGTCTCTGCAATACCTCGAATAAAATTCTTGCCAATAGACTGGGATTGTTCCTGAATGGTATTATTAGTCCAAATCAAGCAGGATTCATCAAGGGTAGGTCTATCTCGGAACAAATCCTTCTTGCCCAGGAAATCATGGCTAACTTCAACAAAAAACTGAGAGGTACAAATTTAGTTTGTAAACTTGATATGTCTAAAGCATATGACAGAGTTTTATGGTTATATCTCATTCAAGTTCTCAGAAAATTTGGCTTCAATGAATCCTTTATAAACATGGTATGGAGGTTAATTTCAGAGTGTTGGTTCTCCATTCTTATAAATGGAACAACTCATGACTTCTTTAAGTCTTCTTGTGGGATTAGGCAGGGAGATCCTCTCTCTCCAGCTCTTTTCATCTTATCTGCTGAAGTCTTAAATAGAGGGCTGGAAAATTTGTTTGAGAATGGTAAGATTGATTCTTTTTTTATATCTCCGGGTAGTCCTATTATTTCTAACCTCTCTTTTGCAGATGACAATCTCATATTCACCTCTGGCAGTCAAAAGTCATTGAAGCAACTTATGATTTTTCTCAAGGATTATGAAGCTATCTCTGGTCAAGTGCTGAATAATTCCAAGTGCACTTTCATGATCCCTCAATCTTGCTCTTTATATCGAAGAAGAATCATTGAAAGCACTACAAATTTCACTTTCAAATCTCCCCCTCTTCTTTATTTGGGGGTGCCCCTTTATGCAGGAAGAAAGAAGAGTTCCTTATTCAATGGGCTCATAGATAACATCAAGAAGAGACTTGAAGGCTGGTCGTGTAAATTGCTGAGTCAAGGGGGGGAAATTATTCTTTTAAAACATGTCACTCAATCAATGTTTTGCCATTTATTTGCAGCTCTGGATCCTCCAATTTCAATTATCAAGACTCTGGAAACTCTCTTTTCAAACTTCTTTTGGAGTTCCTCTGAAGGTTCTATGAAAAGACATTGGAAAAATTGGAAATCTATTTGTCTTCCTTATGAAGAAGGGGGCTTAGGCCTAAAGCTCATTCCGGATTACATTGCAGCTTCTTCTTGCAAGCTTTGGTGGAGATTTATGTCTGTAGAATCACCCTGGAGCAGTTTTTTGAAAAATAAATATTGTAAAAGATGTGTCCCACTTAAATCTACTTGCAAAATTAATTCTTCCCATGTATGGAAAAGGATGCACATTCCAGTTTTCAAAGATTTCACCATTGATGATGAGAATCTCAAATGGATGGCTAATAGCAATGGTACATTCTCTCTTAAATCAGCTTGGGATATTGTTAGATATAAAAGTTGTCCCCAATTCTCTTTCAAAACAATATGGAACAAGAGACTACCTAGAATAGTTTCCATTTTTATGTGGAAATTAATTCATAAAATTGTTCCTACCGATGATACAATTGCCAAACTTAAAATTCCTATTGTTTCAAAATGCCATTGCTGCGCCAGCCCTGTCCAAGAATCTATTGATCATCTTTTCTTCAAGGGAGATATAGCTTCATCAATTTGGGCTCATTTTAAAGGTATCATTGGTATCAGAACTTCTTCTATCTCAATCAGAGGCGAGCTTATGTCTTGGTGGATTAAAGTCAAAGGAAATTGTGTTCTCTCTACTCTTCTAATCATTATTCCAATTCTTATTACTTGGGAGATCTGGAAAGGTCGCAATAGAGCTGCTTATGATGACCAGGCTATGAAGACAGAAGTTTTAATCTCTAATATCCTCAATGGCATTCGAGATTCTTTTTTAGCTTTCCCTTTCAAAAAGTGTAAATCTAGCATGGATCTTGAGCTTGTTAGGGAGTACAATATTCGATGTCTTTAAGCTTGTTCGGCCGCTGGAGAAAGGCTTTTTTTCTCCCTTATATATATATATATATATATATATATATATATGCATCACACCAATATTACTAACATTAAGACAGAAAACTAAAAAATCAATGTTAAAGTGATAAAGATTGTTAAACCATGTCCCCATCTTCAAGACCAAAGACTAATCGTTTAATTCTTTTTTCCCCTTATTTTTACAGTTTCAATTATATCAGATAAGAAATCTTACTTGTAGGTTGAGATTGAGTGGCATCTATTAACATATATTTATATATATAAATTAAAGTTAAAAGATGAACCTCAGATTCTTGTTTCAACTCAATTGCATAAAGGGAGAGTGGAGGTGGAAGGAAGGTTGGTGGTTCGATGGAGGTGAGAGTGATATATTGTTTTGTTTTGTTCTTTATTTTTTATCTTCAGATTTTGGGGAGGGTTTAAATTACTTTTAACTCAAAACTACGTGGAGGTTAAGGTTAAAAGTTTTTATGACGATTTTGGGCAAAGTCTCATTCTTGAATTAAATTGTATTAAAGTCATATCAACAATTAATGACATATTAAAGTAAAAAAAATTAGGTAAAAATATCTCCACAATGATGATATTATTTGATAAGAAGACAGCTCGTTTATTTTAAATTATTCGCAGAAAAAGTGGTTGTGTACAACGCATGCCAGCGAGCAAGAAGTAAATAAGAAAGCTTACCCTTAGCACAAATCTATGCAAGGAAGGAAATGCCTTTATTATGGAAATTATAAATGGGAGAATTCTGCAACTGCATCCGGAAACTCTCAGTTCCAACTGCTTGACATTACTTAAGACCGCAAAATTTAAAGGCTCTGTAGTATTTTCCTGAACAAAACGACCAGGTTAAATAGAGAGAGCTTACATTTCCAAACAAATTTAATAGAAACATAGAGAGCAAGCACATATTGTATTACATACTAACCTCAAGCTCTTTTTCCAATGTAAGTGCTTCCAATCGAGTGAAATACGATGAAAGTTGGCAAAAATTATTAGTAACAAATTCACCAAAATCTCCTTCAAATGATGCTGTAACAAGTGCTGGAAAATTATTGAAAGGTATATTTATCTTATTTCCAAAACATCTAAATGATTCAAGATTGGTTGCTGAAATATCAATACTTTCAATATTGTTGCACATATAAATCTCCAAATTCTTCAACTTGAGTGGCAATCCAGAAACTTTGAGACTTACACGAGACATTGACCATGCGATACATAGTCGTTCAAGATTCCTACAGTTAAATAACAAGTGCTCAAGAACTTTTCCTCTCACATTTACAGAACTAAGGCATAGATCTGTTAGGGAATTGAACGTGGAAAATTTAACTGCCCACAACGGAAAAGTGTACTGCCCACAATGATCCCTCCAACTAAATTCCAACTCGAGCCTCTGAACTCTTCTATTCTTTGCAAAGTCAATCCAACTATCAATATGGGAAGAAACATTTTTAACCAAATCGAAATGAACTATAAATTCTTCTATTGTTTGACCTCGATGTGATTTCAGTGCTTGATTTACGCAATTTATAATTTTAGTCTTTTCCATTCTTAAAGTCTGAGTCCCATCTGGCGCATAATAGATTCTCCATGAATGATCAAACTTCAAAATAGGTACAAATGTCCACAGTTTTACCCATCTCCGTGACAAAACACTGGTTCGTGCTGCTTCTTTAGTTAGCAGGTGTGAGAGGACACGAACAAGAATTTCATCTGGCAATTTGCTCATCTTATCCTCCATATGATTATCATGCTATTCACAAAGAAGGCACACATAATCATTTAACAAAATCACAAATTTCAAGAAATACAAATGGCATCTTTTAGAGGGTTTAGATGTAAAGCACCTTTTTTGTGACAAGTGGAGAATTGGTGGGTGTCATTTTATCCATAGCTACTGCAATTAAATAAAGACGTGAATGAATTTGAGAAACTATAATAATCGTCAAATACTAAAAACCCTTTGTTTCATTTTGTATAGACCACCAAAAAATCCCAGAATACAAGAGGCAAAGCCGATTACTTGGCAAGTTAGCAGAAATTCGGGCGTGCATAGAAATATCTAAAACACGAACAAAATAATTTTAGTGAAAAAACATACCCAAAACACACCCAATATAGAATCTGAGTTGTTGTTGCGTAGTTTGAGCATGTCTGCGAGTTGAAGGAAGGGTTAATATGAGTTTTTATTTAGAGCAAAGAGTCGGTGAAATATGTAGGGTCATTTAGGGTATGTTTGTGTGCTGGAAAATGAAATCTACCTTAACGCATCCGCCAAGAGTGCTCTGTCACTTCCACGTGCGTTCTAACTTCTAATTAATATATATTGTATTTAATAATATTTTAAATATTTATTATAATAGTTCTTTATTTCACTATCTGTTTTTTGGAACATTTGCAAAATAAATTTATGAAGTAAGAGTTAAAAATAAAAATGTTGCAAATCAAGTTTAATATAAATGGATTGGATTCGAATCCGTTTAACATAAACGAATATGGATTTGGATTTGCCTGATCCGATCCGATTAATAAATGGATCGGATCCGAATCCGTTTAACATAAACGGATATGGATTTTCCTGATCCGGTCCGAACCCGATCCGTTTACAGGGATAGATGGTAGGGTGTAAAAATAGACATTTTTAGGTCAAATATATGCAGTAAAAAGTAAGAAAAATGCTGCGGATAGTTCAAATATATCTTACAACTAGGGGTCTATTTCGAATGGATCAGAATAGGGGTGTTCGAAAAAAAAATCCAATATTTTCGGAATTTTAAAATCCTTTCCAATTCGAAAAAAAAATAAAAATCGAAAAATCATTTTTTTCCCTATTCGGCTGATTCGGAATATTCGGAAATTTCAGAAATTTTATTATGCGTAAAAATATCGGAATTATCAGTTATAATATTTTCGGAAATGTCATATTTGAAAAGGATATTTTTAAAATAAAAATAAAAATCAAACACTCTACTTTTCACCACCTATGCAATAAACTATGGAGCTAAGTGAATAACAATGTTATGCATCTCATACCATTTTGGAAATGCAATAAACTACATAGCTATGCATCTCTTACAATTCTGGAGAAAGATCAATCAAGGCTTGACTATGATACTAAGAAACTACAAAGCTATGTGAATGAAAAAAAATTACTGTTTACCTACTTAAAAAAAGAAAATGCAAGAATGTATAACAGCCGTAGCAGAGTATGTGCATCAGTATTTCAGATATAAAAAATGAACAAAAGGAAGATGAGGGGAACTTAATATAAATCATCCTTGGAATCTAAATTCGCATAACAATTGAATATAATTCCGGATGTTGTCTTTCGATTTAAGGTTAGTGTGATGTAGAAAGTTAATATATATATATATATATATATATATATGGTTGAGATGATTTTAAATGGAGGGTCAAGATTAAACTAATATATAATCAATTTTATATAGGGGTAATTATTTTGAAGTCCCATTCACTTGTTCAATAATGCAAGAGATCCTTTGACTGAGTCAATAGTGTCAAATGTCCTATTTTGTCAACTCAGCACATTAAAATGACAAATACACCCTCAAAATCACCAAAACAACTCTTTAATGTCGTTTTAAAAAAAAACACAAAATCTTTAAAAGTCTATAGCTTCAAATCCAAAAATCATAAAATTTATATATTTGGAATCTACTCGTCAAGATCTATCAAACAACACCCATATTCGATATTTTTTGACGAAAAAATCGAAACAGATAAATTTATCTGTTTCTGTAAAACCTCCAATTTTTCCGGCAAAAATTCTTTTTCTCCAGCTCGGGTGATGGTGTCGCTAGCGCGGAGCCAAAAAAATAAAGAAATATACGAAGAGAGATAGACAGAAACAGGGAGAGAGAAACACTCCGGCGGGAATTCCGGTGACCTTCGGCGAGATTTTTCTGTTGGCTGTTTTCGGTGAGTCTCCGATGGGGTGGGGTGGGGGGGTGGGGGTGGAGGTGGAAGTGGGTTTGTTAGAGAGAGAAAGATGGTGAGATTATGTGTTTATTTTGAGAGAGAGAGAGTAAGTGGGTTTAAAATGGGTACATGTGAGGGTATATTTGTCTAAATATATGTAGTCTATAATGAAAATGAACTTGGTGCATTAAAAAAAGTCGATGGGATTTGGTATATCTTTAACCCAATAAATGGGACTAGCTTTAAATTATCCCTTTTATATATAAATAAGGGTAGTAAAAATGTATATAAATAAATAAAAATATTATTATTTCGAAAAATATTTTGGATGGATCGGATCGGCGTGATATTGGAAAATTTGGATCGGAAATTCGGAATCCATATATGATTTCCAATTCCTTTCCATTTTTTTCGGAAATTTCGAAATCGAAAAATTCAAAAATCGAAAAATTAAAAAATGGTGCCAAAATTGGAAACTTTCGGATCGCAAAATGGAGAATTCGGAAGTTCGGAAATAACTGACACGCCTACTTACAACTAACTCCATAGCGCCATTAAAAAATACTTAATCTATTGCGAAACATCATATTCCACCTAAGGTTTTGTGCATTATTCCTAAGGCGGTAAAATATGTTCTGCTTAAAGTTTCTCATATTTTCAACTTTCAATCCCAACATACTTCTGGTAATTAAATAAACACCCCAATTCATTTTGGCAAAAGGTTTAGAATTTTGAGAGTGGGACAAAGGGTAAAAAATTTAGGAGGATTCAACATGTATTTATAAAAAAAAAAATAGTCGTTGCCACAATAAAGTCGCTGGGGGCAGGATCTAATTAAACAAACTTGGTTTAATTCCTAGGCGGAACATCATTTTTCGTTTAAGGCATTTGTTTTTTAGATTCTTAGGCGGAACATCATTTTTCGCTTAAGATAAAGCCCATAAAAAACTACCTTGTTGGCTGTTAGTGTATTTCTAAATTTGTTGTTTTTTGTTGTACCAAATGTTATATATATATATATATATATATATAACCTTACCAACATCAAATATCAAAACCTCATGTATACACATTTGGCATACCCATAAGGATTGCTCTTAAGAAAAAATAAATGACCCACTTTTCTTGCCTTTCTCTTACTACTTTCTTTCACAAAGCTGTCAAGATTGTTTACAAATTTTTTTTGCCAAGATTACTTTACATGTACCACATAAAATATTAATAATAACAATAATAACAATAATAATAAAAAAAAAAATAACACTAGTATTAAAGTTGCACAACATATATCAAAACATACATTTTCATATAGTGTCCTCTCTCATTTTATTTGAGTTGAGTTCGTATTAGGTAAAAATAAAATAGGGTGCCATTAAGGGCACCCCATTTTTTACTCAAAAATACTACAAGCATATTTTAACTCCAAAATACCACACAATTTTTTTTTTTTTTACTTCATTATACCATATAGGAGATACCCACTATTTAATGAAAAAAAAAATCATTTTACACACTTTCTCTCATTCTCTCTACACATCCTAACCTTTAAACATCTCAAATTCTAACATAAAAAACTCTCAACTTCAAAGGCCAACAATAAATCATCAACTACAAATTAATTCAAAAAGGTTGGTACTCAAAATTAATATACATGATCAAAATCATAAACAAAATTTGTCTCGTAAACATCATTTCCCAAAACTTCATCTTAAAATTTCACCTAAAAAGTTTAAAAACCTCACAAACCAGCGAACGTTTGTTGGTATAATGAAGTAAAGTTTGAAAACCTCATAAACCAACGAAATTTCACCTAAGAAGATTGCATATTTTGAATTGAAAACCTCATAAACAACGAATGTTTGGTGATATGCCAAAGTTTGAAAGTTACTTTTGAGATGATTTTGTTTTTACCTTTAAATTGAACCTATGACCATTTTGAAACCAACAAATCGATATAAATTTAAGTTGGCAAAAATGTAATTGGTCTATAAACAAATTGGTTTTTGAAAATGGAATTAGTTTTTTAAATTTTTTTTGGTTTTTTTAAAAGAAAATCGGAGGATATCGGGTTGTCTATAACGAACCACATGAGTGAAGTTATTAGGTTTCGTTCGGGATAAAACCAACAGAAAACTAGCCCAATTTCATTGTGTTTCTCACGAATGAAGTTATTTATTTTAACTTAACATCATTCGGTCCATTGCCCCGAATTGTAATCCCATATTCGTCACATTTATGACGAACTAAAGTTGGTTATGTGAATAACTTCATTTGGCAAAAGTCTCACAAGATGTAATACCCTATTCGTCAGTTGTATGCCGAGCTTGTATGAATATTTCGGGGCCATTTCCCCGAATGAACATTGAACATTGTTGGTATTAAATATTGAACATTGAACATTGTTGGGATCATTAATCTTTGTTTGTTAGTTATTAATGCTTGTAATTTATTCATGTATATTAGTTATTCATGTATCTTAGTTATTTATATATGTTAGTTATTCACATGTGATCTATGTACATTATTTTATTCAAGTTTGTTATTTATTCATGTATGTTATTTATTCTTATATATTAGTTATTCATATATTAATTATTATTTATTTGTTATTTGTGATCTATGTATGTTAGTTATTCATTTATGCTAGTTATTAACATGTGATTTTTGTTTTAATGCAGGTCACAAATGGATAAAGTTATATGTTACTCTCATTCTAAACGAAAGTTGGTTACTATTTCTGAGAGGAAGCGCCGAAAAGAAATTCATGCATTATCAGGTGCTATAGAGGGCCATGTTGAGGCTTTTGTAGATGGACATGTAGAAGGCCATGTTGGGGCTGTTTTAGAGGGACATGATGAGGCTCCTTTAGAGGTCCATGTTGAGGCTCCTTTAGATGGGAATGTGGTGGGTCGGGTTGAGGCTCCTGTAAAGGGCCATGTCGAGGCTCCTGTTGATGCTGAGTTAAGACAAGGAGTATTCCACCATCTACACATGCTAGCCCATTGATTAATACAATACAAAGACAACACAAATCGGTTTGAATTGGATTGAAATGCTGAGCACTATTGACATAGTAGTTGAATTCTTGGGAGTGAGCAAGGCCAACAATGAATGCGAGTGCAGTGATTCATATGTGATCCGTTTGAATTGGATCACTACAAATTTTAAGGAAAAAGCAAAATATGAGAATGTCGTCATGGATGTGAAAGACCATTGTGCCACGGCCTACATACATTATCGAATGCATTATTTTCCCCGATAAAAATAAAAATAAGATATATGTCTATTACCTACATATTTTAAAGGATTTGAAACAGGTGGGCTAATTTACACGAGGCATGGGAATTCTTACTCACGTGTACAAACAACATGGACTTGCATCAAGGTCAAGAGTTAAGCAAATGAGCAGTTGTCTATCCCTAGTGCAAGTAACAATAATTAAAATTTTGTGAGATACGTTAATTATCCATTTAAGTTATCATTAATTTAATGTTATTTTGTATCTGTATCTTTTTTTGCGGTCCTGGATTTAAGAGAACCTTATCGAGTTGGGGGCATGCTACCACATAGAGTTCAACAATACAATGCCTGGAATTGGGCGTTGCAATCAGACTCTAAAAAAAATGCCTTCCCACATCTCATTAAATAGAGAGAACAACTCGACGATATGTCAGCAGGGAATGTAAGTGTTTTTACATTATTTTTGCAATCAACTTTGGGAATATTCGTATCCTGATAATAAGTTTGTGTGTAGGTGATTTGGGATCCTTATAAGGATGTGAGGGATGCATGCCCATTCCCATAGGTTTCTTTCTATAGTGTCATCATCATTTTCTTTGACATTGTCGAGCCATGCTATCCTAAAAGATGTCTTAGACAATTCGTCTGCATTTAAATCATTCCTCGCGAACCAATGACCCCATTAACGGACGAGTGGGGAAACAAAGATGCAAGATATAAGTTCAAGTTTGACCTGTAAAAAAGGTATCATGAAAATTGGCAAGACCACATATTATCCGAGAAGTTATAATCAGTACCCTTTCATGCCCTTGGAACTATAGTGAAGATTACATAGAGTGGTTCTTGACCTATTCCCACCCGACTGTTCAGAACCTCGCCTACCGTCAGTCCAAAGCAACAAAAACATCACTACTAAGGATTACATTTCTTTTCATTTTCAAAATATTACGGATTCTGTAAGGACATTTTTCTCATGTCCGAAATGTTTCATTTAATTATGTCGTACGTCGCTACATTTTGCACGTCTCCTCACGATCTCACATGACGGCCTCTATCCGAATTCCGGGAATCAAGCATGCATTATCTCCACTAATGTGTCCGTCATCTGCATCAACGACTTCACGTTCCTTGATTCTAGGCTCGTAATGCAAGTGGAACGCAAGAGAAGTCAAATCAGTGAAACAAGGCATGATAGGGATGTTCAAGGGCAAATTGGTAATTTTACAGCCACCGTCCGGAGGACCGGTCAACTGGAAAGTTGAAGAACTTGCCGCAACAAAGATACTGGAAGAAACGGCACCTCAATCCGAGCTACGGTGAAGGAGTTATGACTATTTGAAGTTGGAGAAAATTTTCCAAGAAAAATACTTAAAGAAATGCGAAGTGTTTTGTTCTTGGACCAACGCACTTTTTCGAACCGAAGCCCAAACAGGTTCGGTGGGGCGAACCGGTTCGCAGGGGACACCGAACCGGTTCGGTGTACCTGACGCTGGATAAGATTTTAGTGTTTTAAAATTCTTGATCTCTTCATCAGTTTTTCCTATAAATACCAACTTCGGGAGAGTTGTTTTGCAAGACTTTAGGAGACGAATTTGAGAGTCCAAATACACCTAGTCTTCATATTCTTGAGTCTTAAGACTCATGTTTTGATTCACACATCATTGTCAAACCTTTGTGAATCCTTTAAGCAACCCAAGAACACAACTTTGGTTTGTTCAACCCTTGTGGAGGAGACCGTTCTTCTTCTTCTTCATTGCAGCCCTACTAGAAAGGGATAATTCCAGCCGCGACTACAGAATCCGATACCCGAGGGTAATTCTTAGTCAACTTGTATTTTCATTGTAATCCGATTGTAAGCCGTTCTCTTACAAATTATAGTGAAAATAAATGGTTTTGCCCCTGAGGGGGATTTTTCCTTAATTGCATGTGTTTGAATGTTCTTGCGTAGATTATCAATTTATTCAATCACATACTGCTGCATGTTTAGGGTTTGTTTGTGTTAAAAGGGTTTTATATATAACTTGATCATTTGAACGCGAGCTCACACGTTCTCAAATTGGTATCAGAGCAGGTTACGCTAATCTATCGCGTATTCCTTTTTCCGCAAAATTTTTCTAAGATATCAATTTTCTGAAAAAATTGATTTTTGAAAAAGTGCGTGTTCAAATGGAGAAGTTATATAATAAAGTGCCTATTTTTTAAAAAGTTCACAACCATGCTGAGAATTTAAAAACTTTGAATTTGAAACTTTGCAAAAGAATTAAAGTTTTGGAAAAAGAAAATTCTCGTTTTAAATCCGCAATGGATCTTTTGCAAACGGTTCAAAATCAAAGAGATTTTTATCGTGAAAAATTTGTTTCCTTGGACCATGACTTTGTTTCTTTAAAATTGTCCAAGAAGGAGAGTGATGATAGGGTCCTAGTTTTAGAAAACGAATTAGAGGACCTTAAAAATTCGATGGTTTGTGTTTGTGCCAAAGGTGAAAGAAATATTTTAATCAATGAGTTTGTGGCACGTGAAGAGACTCTTAGGGAAAAGTTTGCTTTAATTGAGGGGGAGAGGGATACCCTTTTAGAAATTGTTGAAAATTTAAAAAAGAATCCCTGTCTTGGGAAGAGTCTAATTTGTTGCTTGAATCAAATATTTTGAAGTTGAAAAATGATTTAAACGATTCAAGTAGGTTTGATAGTGATGGTAATGGCTCATCGTGTTTTCATGCTTCTAATGCTAAAGCCAAAACCATTATTTGTTTTAGAGGGTCAACTAATTCCAAGGACGCTAGAAAAGATCCCACTTTAGGTGTCATCCCACCCGTTTACACATGCTCATATTGTGGTAGGAATGGTCACCTTAGGCGATTTTGTTTTGATCTTGGAAGAGGTCCTAGGAATTCGAAGTCTAGTGTTTTGTTGGTTCCCAAAACCCCTTGTCAATGTGTTTCATCTATTTGGGTTAGGAAATAACTTTTGGATACACTAGATTTTAGACAAGTTGATTCTCGTTTTCTTGCACATGATTCTTCTCTTGCCATATCATATAGATGATTGTGTTCGCATGTGTGTCATACGCTAGTTATGCTTTTTGATATATGTTTGCTAGCGTTGTGACATGTACTTTTTGTATAAATTTTTGTTTTTCATAAAATTTAAAAAAAAAATACAAAAAGATTTTCCTTTAAGAAAAATTTTGAAAAAAATACAAAAAGATTTTCCTTTAAGAAAAATTTTAAGAAAAGCACAAAAAGATTTTATTTTGACAAAATTTTTGAAAAATCCAAAAAGATTTTTGTATTTTGCTTCTTGTATGGATGAGCATGTAAGATAGCCAAGTCACAACTTCATTCCATTTATCCATGTGACTTTTTGATAGAGATTTGAGAGGCTACATCATTTCATCCATGTGCTTTACATTGATTGGAGTCTTTGAGATGTAATTAGTGATATCTTCCTACATGTTTGACTCCTATATCCTTTATTGCACACATGCACGGCTATATTTGATTATTGCACTTATCTATCTCATGTTGGCTTACGTGTTTTCATCTCAATCCTGTCTATACAATGTATAAAATGCGATAAAACTTGACAAGATTGGAATGCATGTAAAAACCGTTTTGGTGAGACTGTGTGTTTTTGTATAACAGGGAGGTGCTGCGAAAGGTAATCATCTATCCTTTGCGCAAAAGCCACCGTTAAAAAGGACCTAAAAAAATGGAGGAATTTTAATATCCGAGGTCCAAAGAGGTTAAAAGAGCCCGAAAAAATTTAAAGGCAATAAAAAGCAATTCATGCCAAATATGGGCCACTTAGGTTTCACCATCAATTCTCCAAAGTTTGAGAATTTAGAATGCCTCTTTTCAACATTATAACTGAGGGAGTTTGGTTGGAGAATCTTTAAACGGGTTTGCACTTCCTTGAAAGTCCTGAAAAAGCATAAAATCATTTTGGACGTTATTGGTGTGAAAATCATTTTGAGCTTTGACTTGTTGATTTGGTTGAGTCAATATCTTATATTGTCATTATTTTACACCAAAGGAAGCATTTGAGTTCATTCGCTAGGAATATCCAATATTCATCGTGCACATATGTCATGTTTGTATGCATTGATTTTCCTATCGAATTTGATCACACCACTTCATTTACGCTATCATCGACTTGGTTGCTTTCTGTTTATTCATGGTGTGTTTTTATCCTAGTGACACCCCGCACTTGCTTATTTGATTTATTTCTCTAATTTGTCCATTTTGGGACATCATAAAAAGGGGGAGAAAGAATTATCATATTATGGGAGAGTTTGAATTTTGGGGGAGTTTTTGAGATGTTGCTTATGTTTTTATCATATATTGATATCCATGTTATCTCATTTCAAACTCGATATGTCACGTGGTATTTTCTTTGTCTCATGTGTGTAGGTATGAAGATTGCAGATCTATAAATTGCACACCCTGATGAGAAAAGATTTGAGATTCCTGTCGATTAGAAGAACAAACGATGAAGACTATTCACTTGTACCTTTTCCAGTTTTGGGTTCATGGGAGGGTAGACTTGTATAGGCAATTTCATATTTGATAATTCGGATTTTTTATGTATGTACCAGCATAGACATAGGGGGAGATTTGTAAGGACATTTTTCTCATGTCCGAAATGTTTCATTTAATTATGTCGTACGCCGCTACATTTGGCACGTCTCCTCACGATCTCACATGACGGCCTCTATCCGAATTACGGGAATCAAGCATGCATTATCTCCACTAATGTGTCCCTCATCTGCATCAACGACTTCACGTTCCTTAATTCTAGGCTCGTAATGCAAGTGGAACGCAAGAGAAGTCAAATCAGTGAAACAAAGCATGATAGGGATGTTCAAGGGCAAATTGGTAATTTTACAGCCACCGTTCGGAGGACCGGTCAACTGGAAAGTTGAAGATCTTGCCGCAATAAATATACTGGAAGAAACGGCACCTCAATCCAAGCTACGGTGAAGGAGTTATGACTATTTGAAGTTGGAGAAAATTTTCCAAGAAAAATACTTAAAGAAATGCGAAGTGTTTTGTTCTTGGACCAGCGCACTTTTTCGAACCGAAGCCCAAACCGATTCGGTGGGGCGAACCGGTTCGCAGGGGACACCGAACCGGTTCGGTGTACCTGACGCTGGATAAGATTTTAGTGTTTTAAAATTCTTGATCTCTTCATCAGTTTTTCCTATAAATACCAACTTCGGGAGAGTTGTTTTGCAAGACTTTAGGAGACGAATTTGAGAGTCCAAATACACCTAGTCTTCATATTCTTGAGTCCCAAGACTCATGTTTTGATTCACACATCATTGCCAAACCTTTGTGAATCCTTTAAGCAACCCAAGAACACAACTTTGGTTTGTTCAACCCTTGTGGAGGAGACCGTTCTTCTTCTTCATTGCAGCCCTACTGGAAAGGGATAATTCCAGCCGCGACTACAGAATCCGATACCCGAGGGTAATTCTTAGTCAACTTTTATTTTCATTGTAATCCGATTGTAAGCCGTTCTCTTACAAATTATAGTGAAAGTAAATGGTTTTGCCCCTGAGGGGTATTTTTCCTTAATTGCATGTGTTTGAATGTTCTTGCGTAGATTATCAATTTATTCAATCACATACTGCTGCATGTTTAGGGTTTGTTTTATGTTAAAAGGGTTTTATATATAACTTGATCATTTGAACGCGAGCTCACACGTTCTCAGATTCTGATACATAAATGATGGTCAATAGGCGAACGAAGTGCGTAAAGTGATGGAGTTTCTAAGGAATAACATGGAAGAAGGCGTTGCTACGGATGGGAATACATTGCTTGGGAAAAATCAAGAAGAATATTAAATACTTGCGTCAATAATTGGGGTGGGTCACCAGATTAACATTGAGGAGAAAGGGAAGAAAAAGACGAAGAAGCATTAAAGAGAGCATGATAAAGGGAAAAAAGGCAAAGGGGGATGAGGCACCAAGAAGAAAATCAGAGAAAAGAAAAAGGAAAGGAACTTTGTGTTGAATTTCCCTAGTTATGTAATTTTGAACATTGGAATTAGTGGTTTAGAACTTGATTTTGTTATATGGGATCATTTCAATACTTATGTAATTTGGATTGTGAACTTCTATTTGAATGTTTTATGGAATGTGAGGTTATTATAGAATGTGAAGGTTGCTTTAATGTTTTTTTATTATTAAAATTGTTTTAATAGAGTTAGTTGTTGTTTGTGAATGTGAAGTTTAATTTATAGTTGGTTGTGGTTTATGAATGTGAAGTTGTTAATGTTGAAGTTGGTTTAGTTTCATTTATAGTTAGTTTTGGTTTTGGTTGAAGTTTAATTTTATGTTGGTTTTGGTTCAGGATGTATACAATGAAGCTATATAGCATTACTCTGCATGAAGGTGATGAATTAAACTTTCCCTGGAAGTGAAATCCCATTGTTAGGGATGGATGCCCCAAACCAAACATTATCAGGTTTGCTTCGGGGGCTTAATACCGAGGCCAAATTATTATTTCATTGTATGTGTGCCAAACCAAACTTAATTAAGTTTGGTTCGGGGGGTTATTACAGAGTCCAAGTTATGAATTCGTTGTGTGTATGCCAAACCAAACAATATAAAGTTTGGTTCGGGATAATCATACCTAACAATGGGATTTTGGTTTCCAGATCCATTTGATTCATCACCTTTATGTTGAGTAATGCTATATAGCTCGTTGTATACATCCCGAACCAAAACCTACATGAAATTAAACTTCAACCAAAACCAAAACCAACTATAAATTAAACTCCATCAACTTCAACATTAACAACTACATTAATAATCCAATGATGATACATTCAACTAAAACCAACCACATCAACAATCCACTAATAACTATAAATTAAACTTTACATTCACATGATATTGAAATTCATTCCATATGTTATATTGATATATATTTTTAACAACTTTGCTTACATGTATACAAAAAATACAACATATCCCTGAAAACCTACCTTCACATTTGCTTACATGTGTATAAAAAATACAACATATCCCTCAGAACCTACTCAAAAAATACAACATATCCCTCAGCACCTGCCTACATATTTGTTCACATGTGTATAAAAAATACAACATATCCTTCACAACCTACCTACACATTCGCTGACATGTGTACAAAAAAAATCCCTAACTAGTTGATTTTTATGGGATGATAAATTGTCGCTACATCCTTTGGGCAAATATTCCGAAACTCAGATATTTGATCAGTATATTTTTCTATCCAAGACTTGGCTCCAGGAAAGGAACAACTATACCAGTGATTTACAACTGGTTGCAATAGATAACCTTGTTTCAACTTTAGTATGATAAAATTATTCCCGTATATATGAGCAATTTGCACGAACATTGAACTTTTTGATCGTTCATATCTCATCGGTAAAAATGTGAGGCATTGTCTCAGCGATATAAGGACACACACAGTTGTAAGTCTCCGACAAAGGGTAACCACACTCTGGCATGACCATCCTAGACTTCAGACAACACGGGCTTGTAGAATCGTCTAACAGATTTAATAAAATTTTGGAACCCAACTACCAAAATAGTGTGCGTAAAAATTTTCAAGAATTTTGTCCATCAAATCTTCTCTCACATTTCTTCATCCATCACTTTTGAACCCCAACCTTAGACAGCTAGACACGCATTTTAACTCGCAATTACTATTCTTTTCCACATCTATGATATCTACTACAAAACCTCTGTAAAACTCGAGTATCTCCTTCAGGTACTTCCTGTATGTGGGCATGTACGTAAGGAACAATGGGGTTAGGTACTTGAACTCTGTAAAATAAATGTTCTTCTTAGGTCTCTGGAGAGCACGATGTTCCTTATTTGATTATTCCATCGTGAGTTCAAAGGCAGAGGGATCCCTTTTCGTTGACTTCTCATGTTTTTTCCTCACCAGCGGTCGGTCCTCGACCCCATCCCTTGCTTTAGCATAGACGACTCAAATAGCCTTGCAGCGGTGGGACACCCTATGTCTTTCAATTTACGTAACATGTCCCTTTGTTCATATACAATTGATCTTTACCACATTTGTTTTAATAATATTATTTTTGGATCATAATCAACCATATGGTACTTAGCTAACGTGGGAACCATAGATAATTTGCACCAATGACCTTCCAAATCCCCCCAAAGTATAGCCCGACCCTTCATTCAGTAGATGACCAACTCATGAGCACAAGGTATATCGTAGACATTTTTGCACGACATAGAGGCAGGATTTAAAATCCATGACAACATTATCACACGTTTGAACTCCTCAGGAATTAAGTCAATCGTATAGTGTGAAACTCGACCTATGAGCTCACGCAAGAAAGGAACATTGTACGAGTGCTTAATTTTCTGCAAGGAATCCTCAAACTCCTTCTTAATTTTTGTAACCTATAATTCAATGTAATTATGCATGATAGTAAACACCTTGTTAAAAGGTAGTTGTGAACTCTCCAAGTGTTTCTTAAGCTTACCATGCGCACCTTTACACTGATTTGTAGTTTGGTTGCCCCGATATTTTATCATATTGGTCCATGCATGAACGAATGTCCCATTTAAGTTATACCATGTTCAGTCAATATAGTTTAGAGTGTTGGGGATGCCACCCAATCCACGTGAAATAACAACCAAGATTCATTGAAATCGTTCTCTATTGGGGATTCAACCAAATGAACCCCAATCTATCAAGAATTGTTTTAGTGAATCCTCATCGTGGATCTCTTTACGAGCGTGGATTTCCACATTGAGGTAAATATGGAAAGTTCACACAATATATCTAGCCTTTGGGAGCACCACATGCAATGCATTAATGCATGCGTACTCTAGATCAGTGATGAAGACAACGGGGTATGCAAATGGATCGAAAAATGATTTTAACCTGCCCAATACCCAACGATAGTTCTCTTCCTTCTCTATAACTAAAAATGCAAAAGAAATGTTTAATTTCCATCCGAAAGGGGTTACACCAACCATCTCAAACAAAGGCATCTTATAACGGTTTGCCTTGGAAGTACAATCAACAATGGCGACTAAGGGAAAACACTTTGCCAATTGAATGGATTTCGGATGAGCCCATAATATTTCTTCCACCTCCATCGTAGAATCATTTGTTCTATTCCAATATCCATAGTGTTTATCACCAATCAACTTCATTAACTGTTGCATCTCCGTTATACCCTTTCGTTCTTCAATCCTTAGCTTTTCATTTTCCTTGGCATTGTAAATTATTTTCATTATTGACACATTACGACGTTATATCGTCGTTAGAATGGTGGATCGCTTCACCCCACTCAACGACATATCTTTAACTATGTTTATCTCCTCTAAATTAATACGCCCAACGTATGGATGCCCAACTAATGATTCTGGTAATTGGTGGTTGTGAACTCTTTTTACAACCTGTAACATCCAGCTCCCACTATCAAGTGGAATGCCCTTCAACATAAATAGGCAATTGCACTTCATAGTCATTGTATCCTTCTTATTTTTCTCACCCTGAGTACTTGTTTCGTTCTCACAATTCTTCCCATGACGGTCCCGGTACTCCTCTCATCTCCTACAAGTCAAATATAAGCTTCCCTTCTGCGTCACCGAAGGTGCATCAGACTTGGTGATTACTATTATTGTTCTAACCGATTGGGATTGCGCTTGAGCTTAGGTGACCAACCCTTGACGGGTGTGAAATACATAAGAATATATAGATAAATTAATCAGTACATTTTAATACACAAGTTTAACCCATTTGAAACATCTCCATAGGTTGTGTCTAATAAAAAATAGCTGCTCCGTAAATAAAGTGGAACTAACATTGACTTCTAAAGAACCATTAACACCTTTATTCTCACATTAGATATTGACTAATGCCTCGTTAAATAATACCAAGTTGAAATCCATGAACGCATCCTACAAAAGTAAGAACATAATTATGTCTCAATTACTTTAAAGCAAAGCATCCTAGATTATTATCAAATGAATTATACATAATTAAACAAAGTTTTTCTAGATCCTAGAAGTCATTCGATAGGAAGTTACTGAATCTAGGGCACTATATCAGTAGGAAGGTGTTGAATCCAGGTTAACCTAATTCGGTAGGAAGGTTGTGAACCATCCTCATTTAAATAAATATATATAACAGTGGTTCAGGAGGTTTACCTCGAGATTTGACCTCCAACTCGGGGTCCCGCTCCCGACCAATTGTTTGATTTTCTGCTATACTTTATTTTTTTAATCCTTAAGAACGAATAAAAAATAATATAAATGGGACCTAAAATTACCTCAAAAACATTATTTGGGGTTACTTCATTGTCTTTAGTGGTCCCAAATCCATTGGTAACACCTTGCATTGGTATTTTAAAGTTTAATGATAAGCCCTAGTTATTATATAGTTATTATATGGGGATAAAATTTATGATTGTTACCAAAGATTGTTGGTGTATTGGGGACCAAAATGCAATAAATGCACTTTCATTGGTGTAGTGGGGACCAAAATCTATTGAATGTTTTTTGACCGAGGACAAAAAAAGTTGGAATTTAGTAGGTAGACTGAGATTGGCATTGGAAGATAGTGAGTAGAAAGAGAAAGGCATGTGAGATTGTGTATAAAATATTTATATGAAGTGGTGGCCCTTAGTAAAAACATTTTAAAATTGGCTTGTGGGATCCCTTCACTCACCGTTTCACATTCCGTTCATTAAATTCCTAACTCATAAAAGCTTAAGATGTAGGATTGCATCTAGATTTTATGCACGTGTAATCACAGTCTTAAGAGCTAAATTGTCACCATAAACGAACACGAATTGGATTCCTCGGGAAGTCTCTAACGCTACTGTTGATCCTTCCCTCAGCTTTCATTGATCTCGATCTGTGAATACAAAAGTACTGCTATTCTCCGGTAACTTCTGTTCTAGTATTCTCCGATCGGAAAAATACACATTTGACAGGAAAATTTCCTACGAACTTACTTGAGTTGAAGAATGACTTTTAGCGCCCGTTTTCAATTGCACAAGTGGTGTTCGAAATCGCTCGAACTGTCGGGGACCTGCTATTTGTCTAACGCAACGTGATCTTTTTTTGCATTGGGACTCATTACTTTTCATACTAGTTAAATGGCCTCCAATTAATATGGAAATCATCGATTAACCCATTGTTCTCAATTAAAATGATTATTTTGCCCCAGAATACATTAAGATATATTCGTGTGTATATATATATGTGTGTGTGTGTGTGTGTGTGTGTAATATATAGGTTAAAACATGACACGTCACATTATTATTTTTACCTAGCACCAATACGATTCAAATAAAACACGTATGACATGAAATCATATATTACCCAAACACGATCACGACCCAATCAAAACACAACACAAGCCAAAAAAAATTAACCAAACATGAACATGACCCAATTAAAATGCGATATGACACAAAATCATATTTTTTACTTCACAACAACATAACCCAATTAGAATACGACTGTAGACACCCCATTATAATACCCCCTAACCTCTCTTTAGGTCCCCAGGACCTCCCTTTATCATTGCAAACCCAAGTCATACCACGGGTATTGAACTAAAGGCCATCGGGCACTCCTAAGCTCCGTTTGACCAAATGTCAAACTCTTCAGCTCGAATAAGACTGAATGAATCTTCAAAGGGCACTGAAACCCCTTTCCAATGGTCCATCACGTGCGAGATTCTGACTTACCATGCGGACGAATAACCCGTTTTTCCTTGAAACTGGACCAGGAGGTCACCGGACGTTCCCAGGCTCCATTTGACCAAAGTCAAATCTTCAGCTCAACTGAGACTGGATGAATCTTCAAAGGTCACTGAAACCCCTTTCCAACGGTCCGCCCCATGCACGATTCTGACTTACGGTACGGACGAATGATCTGTTTTACTCCGAAAGGTCACCGGGCGCTTCCAGGCCCTGTTTGACCAAAGTAAACTCCCCAAACTGAGTCAAGCTCTTTGGAATGTCTAAGTGAATCTCCTAACCTTTCTAACGGTCCACCCCATGCGCAATTATGACTTACCATGCGGACGAACGATCCGTTTGCGTCCAAAGTTTCCCTGTCCAAAGGACCGACGAACGCTTCCGAACCACATTTGACCCGAAATCAACTCTCGAACCCGGGAGCAGTCCAAAGGACTTTCAAAGGTCTCTAAAATACCTTTCCAATGGTTCACCTTGTTCATGATTCGGACCAACGGTTTGCGCTTTACGACCGATTTTCTGAAGGAACCTTAAAGACACTGCCAAACGGCAGGTTCCAAACCCTGCCTATCGGCAGTGTGCCTAAACAAACCTGTCGATTGGCAGGACCAGGGATATGCCGATCGACAACGTACTGACCCTATAAAAAGGAGGGCCTAACCTCATTTCAAGTAGAAGAAGATCAGAGATCCATCAGTTTCAACAAGCTCAGAAAACCCCTCTCGAAGTGAGCGTGATTTCCACATCCAAATCCCTTTTCAATATTCACCTTTCATCACCTTTTTCATCAAAAAGTACCCTCCATCATCATCCAAGTGTAAGGGCTTCTCTCCAACATCCAAGATCGAGCTCAAGATCTTTAAGAAGGTCCAACTTTCTCCACTCTCTCCTTAAATTCTCCTAAATTCACATTAATTTATTTTGTTACTTAGTACTTTTATTCCCTTATCTCACATATCCTAATATACTTTTTATCTAGTATTATTTCACATCTCTTATTTTCATATAAATAAAACCCAAAAAATAAGAAAAGAGGATTTGCTCATAAATTCCAAACGGGAATTCTCACACTTTCCTCACAACTTAAACACTTTCTTACACACACACACACACACACACACACACACACACACACACACAAATAAGAGACATTCACGATTGGATTTATGGGATAAATCCCACCCCTCGTTTTGCATACGAACTACGTATACTTTGATGCTTCTATAGCTACGTAGGCGTCTCGGGGTAAAATTCAAGACTCGAGTCCTTTTCCTAATTTTCCTCATTTTTTTCCTATTTTTCTATATTCTTTAATCATAACTCTTTTAGATCCTATATATTTACATATACATATATTTGTTCTTAGTGGCGTATTATTCCACATGCGTTATCATTCTCTTATAATGATCGATGCTAGGATAATCAAATAAATCCTATTTTCTAATATTATTTTTAGGAACATTCCTATGGATGACTCGCTTTATCTCTTACATGATACACGTTGATGATTCCTACCTTCACTACGTATACATATGCACACATATCACGGGGAAGTAAAGGAAAGTAGCAACAACCCATGAGAGACCATAAGGGCTGAATGGGTGCCTAACACCTTCCCATTTCGTAACTTAGCCTCCGGACCCCTTTCGAATTATTTTGGTTTCATATGTATCAGTATATCTTTAGATGATGTCCTTTGGGATGGATCCCTTTTCTTTTGTCTGTTTCGAGTAAAATAGACTGGCGACTCTAACTCTTTATATTTTCACCTCATAAATGACGCCGACCGAAGCGCTCCCGAGAGGGATGCGCAGGACCAAAAAAAGGGATCCTCTCCCTCCGTGAGGATCCGGGGATGGCCATAGTGGCGATTCTGCCGGGGACTATTTATTTTGAGGGCTAGACTCTATTTACATGGGTGTTATATTTGTTTATATTTTCTCCTACTTTGCATGTTCCCCTTTACTATTCATGTGTACCTCATGCTTATGCTTCTATTCATACACTTATAGAAAATTCCCCATGCACACTTCACACCACGCGCACCTAGGATCACAAATATCCCCATGTTGCATGCATTACCCATACTTTGTATACCATTGGTACTCATACTTTGGTCCCTGTTGGGCATGATTAAGAAAGATACTCTCATAAGATACTAATAAGAGAATGATGCATGATTCACACGATATCACCAAAGAGCACTATGATTGACCACAGTTTGTCTGGGTCACTTCGTGATGGGTGCTGGTCTGGCAGGGTGCAGTTCGCCTAAGCAATATGACTATCACCTTCCATTGGCCAAGTACCTTTGACGTATATCGAACGGTTCCCCCACATCGTACCACTTGACTAAAGTTATAACGAGAGGTATATCACAGGGAACTCGTTCACGTATGCCTAGTATATCGAATTTGCTCTCACACGTACCATCCCCATGAGGTATATAGTGAGGCAATTCACGTTCACTCAGGTATATCAAATGGCTTGTCCACACGTACCTATTGCCCAGTAAGACGTATATCGTGGAAGCCATGCCAATGGGGGGAACCCTTTTCGATTCATCCAACCAAGTTTCATACCCTCACATAGGCGTCAAGCCTAGGACACACATGTTAGATTGTCGGTTTTTACCCAAAACTCAACCTAAATTCCGGGTCGGCCTGCCGCCCAAATTTTTGTGCATTTTTAAAATGGGACCCTGCCCGTGAGCCTGGTTACAAGTCCATCCATAGCTTTGCATATGTTACAAACCCAACTTTTCCAGGCTCGGGTCTTGTCCGGCATTTCATTTTGCATTTAGGAGTGAGAACATAATAATTATAATAATCATGCTGAGACCCGTCTTCCAAAAAAACATTTTTCCTTTCTTTATCAAAAATCCAAATAGATTTCTCCTTTCTTTACCAAAAATCCAAAAATATTTTGTCTTTCAATCTCAAAAAGAAAAAATATCAAAAATATTTTCATCCTTTTTTGTCAAAAATAAATCCCATTTTACGCCCTCTCAGGTCGATCGCACGTCCTTGGCCTGGCTCCTTATTAGCTTCGGTCTTTAGTCAAATCACCCCAGAGTTTCGTCCGGTCCCCTGCTCGATATCCATCCTCTTTCCATGGAGAACACAGATCAAGTACTAATTGCGCAGCCAGATCTTACGGCAGTTTTAGCTCAGCTCGTGTCCAAGATTGACAACCTCCAGACTGAGGTTCGATGTGACACCCCGACTAATTAAATACCGGGTAGCTACTCCTTTATTAAATTAATACAAAATTTCAAGTTGGTTCAGTTAATAGCATCACTGTCGAAAACATTTTTAATAATTACTAACCACCTAGTATTTGAAAAGTAAGATGTCAAATTTTAAAATAA
Organism: Sambucus nigra; assembly: GCA_949130495.1. Lineage (NCBI taxonomy): Eukaryota > Viridiplantae > Streptophyta > Magnoliopsida > Dipsacales > Adoxaceae > Sambucus > Sambucus nigra. The sequence goes on along the minus strand of OX422214.1, from coordinate 539,240,589 downwards.
GTCTGATTAATATGCATTGAAAGAATAATGAAAGAATAACATAACCATACACCATAAAGTCTCAATAAAGTAACCAACAATTAATAGTAAGTCCAGAGGAAAAACTCCTCACAGCAATCTCACGACTGAAATAATAAAACAGTGTATCCTGAATTAATTACATGCCAAAAGTCTGAATAACTGAAAAATGAAATGTCTCTAAAAGAAATGGGCGACATGCCCTACAAGTGATGGAACTGAATATGGAGTCAAAACCAAAGGAAGCGTCTACTAGCAAGGCCCTGTAACTTCCACAACAGCCACATCTCGTCACCTGAATGGAAATACTATGCATGGTGTCCTTGTGGCTGGGCACCTAAAAGGTTTTTACAAAATAGATTTGAAAGCAAACGGGTCAGAGCCCGAAAGTGGAGAGTATTTTAAAAAAAAGCAAGTGCTTCAATAACATTAAAACAATGAATGCAAAATACATGTTAGGACGTGCACTCACATGAAATGCTCACCTCTCGACTAATTGTGCACTCCTAACGTACCGTACCCATCTAAGTGGCATTCATATCTAACTAAACCGTCATAAGTTCTACCCCTTTCTACTCGATTCCCATTATACATTCTAACGTTATCAATTAAATAGAGGGCTTTACTTAAACTCGGATTCTCAATTATTAGCAATACAATTCACTATAGGTTATCCCTTTTTATTTTCTCAAAGCGTTACCATAATTATACTCATAATACCAACATGAAAGTTCTTATTATTTAAGCGTATATTATTCACGTCATAAATATACAATACAAGCACCCCGAGACTAAGCTGGGGTGCACACATACTCTGCTATCCATCCCGGTACATCACGTACATAAGGATCACGCATTCCGAATCTCTCAGGAATCGTTCTCAGATAACAACAATCACAAACAATGGAGGCGAACACAATCACATCATATGGGTCACGCACATACCTACGCTCCCATGATCAGCAGACTTATTAACTTCCCAATAAGTCCTTCTTTGACCTATGTCCTCTAGGTACCAATCTATATCCCCCCATCCCCCCCCCCCCCCCCCCCCCCCCCCCGCGTAGGCACACAAAGAATAGATGGCCCTAAGCGAACGCAAACCTCCCGTGATAGCAAGTATGGTAGGTATGTCATACACATAAAATCATATACATATACTAAGAATACACACATCTTAATAATTACCATAATTTATTAGTGGTATACATCTCATTCTTATACCAACTTATAATGTTACACAATTCACATATCCCCGGTTATTACAAATAGTTAAGTCATCAGTAATCCTCACATCGTATATAGTCACTGGCATTCTAATCCACAAATATCATTTGGTTCACTCCTCAATATATCCCAAATCTCCCAATTATACCAAATAGTTAACAAGGGAAGGTTATCTCTACAATTAAATATGGTTACGGGACACTAGAAATCAAATCAGGCCAAAAAGGCCAATCTGTCAACTCGTTAGAAGTCTCGTTCGAACGAGGTCGTTCGAACGAAGTGGGCATCTAATGAGATCTCGTTCGAATGAAAGGCATCGAACGAACATCCCACTCGTTAGAAGTCAAACTGTCAGCTCGTTAGAAGCTCGTTCGAACTACCTGGGCAGGCCTTCTAACGAGGTGACAGTTCGAGCCCAGAATTCTCCTAATACGTTTTTCCCAATTTTCTTCACCTCTAATCTCATCTAAACATCATTCCAACAATATTTCAAGGTTTTTATTCATTCCTAAATATACTTAAATCGTATTTCAACATATATATGGGGTCAAATCATCCTAAACCACATCTAATCATCAAATTTCCCCAATTTTCCCCAAATCTCATGAACATGAACCCTAGAAAATTAAAGTCATCAATATTCATAATTAAATTCGTTTTTGTGATATAAAAGATGTATTTCTATCAGAATAATCACCCAAACACAATTCTACATGCAATCCCCTTATCAAAATGTGAATTTCTAATTCCAATTCAATGGGTTTTTATCAATCTCCCAAAACAAGGCAATTTTCATAAATTTCTAAGCATGGAATAAACATTCGTTGCAAATAACGTAATTAAACCACTTGCCTCTGATCTTTCTCTGAATTTGGTGTTGAATCCTGGATGTAGGTTGCTCTCTCTCCTTTTCTCCCAAGGTTAAAGGTTGAAGGTTGAAGATGGGGTTAGGGTTCTCTCTTTGGGAACTTCTCCTAACTTCTCATGAAACCCCCGTAGCCCTCTAATCAGTTAATTGCTGGTAATGGGTTAGTGGGTCATTAAAATTTCTATTTTAAACTCCTAAAATTCGTTAGTCATAGATCCCAAAATTCCAAAATTACCAAACTACTCTTTTAAGTTGCCGGTATGGCCTAAAAATGCCCCGGGACCCAAACTAAACCCCCGGCTAGTATTTTCTGACTATTTCGACCCTTCCGGACACGTTGGCGCACTCAAAATGACCATACGGTTAATAAAAAATAAAATTTACTTTTTAATTAAATTAAATATTTTCCTGACGCGACTGTCACGCGCGTCCCAACAAAATTTCCCATATTCCCATTTTTCAGTCTCACGATAATTTTAATATTCAATATTCATATATTGTCATATATACGCATTATAATCGAATACCAACTCATATCTCGTTAGTATTTTATTTGGATTAATTTCCAATTAATTCACATTTAATTTAATTAATCCCATAAATAAATATCAATAAAAGTACGGGGTATTACATTCGAGAGATGTAACGAAACCAGGTTCTGTTCCTCAAGAGCCCGAGGTCTTATTCCCTTGCGCTATGGGTCCATCCAAGCCTATAGGGGTTCCCAAAGAATATAAGCACGCTCCACGTGCCCCTCCCGTGAATGGGCCGCCACCTGCCCAACTTCCTACGCCAAACCTCGCCCAGCCTGGGGCTAACTTGCCTGCGATCGTTGATCCAAAATAGGAAGAATTGAACAATGTCAAAGAAGATCTCAAGATGATAACTAAGAAGTTCTACCAAGTCAGAATCTCCATAAAGTACATGGACTACACCCACATGTCTCCTTATCCTAAGGCAAGGTTACCCGGGAAGTTAACAAATGCCAAATATTGAGAAATTCAGAGGAAGTGGACCACCGATTTTTCATATTCGCAGTTATCACCGTTCCATGACTCTCCTAGGGGCTTCAGAAGAAGTAATGGCCCAATCATTTCAGCAGACTTTGAAGAATAGCACTCTCCGATGGTTTTTGTCTCTCGAGGAGTCCAGAATCCGTAGCTGGGAGGATGTAGCTCGAGAATTCATGTCCTTGTAGAAATACAATAAAGAGATTGAGGTCACCCGTCGTGATTTAAAGTTGCTCAAATAGAACTCTAGGGAATCAATCAGTAACTGCATAGCCCGATGAAGGGAAAAGGTAGCCACTATGACCAATCGGTCATCTAAGGAAGAACAAGTCACCATAGTGAAGAAGAACTTCTTGCCCTATGTCCGAGCAACCATGGGAGGAAAATACTATCCCCACTTCCGAGCTCTCAAAGAATCAGTAGTAGAAATCGAGGAAGGTCTTGCTAAAACAGAGGTTGAACTAAAGAAAGTGTCCGGACAGTTCATCCCCAGAAAATGTGAGAAACCTGCCAGTGCTGTAGTCTCAACTATCAATAACATCTCTCAACCAACCACTTTGTGGGCACCAGAAAGTCTCCCTGTCCCAGTCCAAAAATAATACATCGATCTCCATGCTCCCCTCTCCAAAGTTTATCAGGCCCTGTTAAGCCGAAACCTCATCAAACCCTTGGATCCCCCTCCATTACCCAATCCACTTCCAAGAAACTTCAAGGCAGAGGCCCATTACGCCTTTCACCAAACTGTTGGTTATACCACCGACTAATGCTTTCACCTTCATAACATAATCCAAGGTCTAATTGACCGGGGTACCATTGCCCCACTAGCCAATCCTAAGGCAAACACTACTCACAACCCACTCCCAAATCATGCCAATGCTATCTTCCTAGAAATGGACCCAGAATTTGATCCTTCAACTCAAATCACAACCATACACTCTCTCAAACCTCTCCAAACTTGCCCATATTTCCTCTTACACCCTACTAACCTCGTTGTTTAGGCACTCTCACTCCTTACCAGAGCATGCATCACTATCCATACCCGTTTTAAAAATAGAGGTATGGAATTATCAGAAGTGTTAAACAAACTCCTAGAGTTCGGGCTGAAATTACCCTCACAAATGATCATTGGTTGCCAGAGGTTCAGCACACTATTCTTGGAAGCACTAAAATGGGCCTGAGAGTCAGACAGTTGGGCGGTACCCACCGATGAGGTTAGCCTAAATGACGTCATCCAGATCATGGTAGAACTATTCAAGTAAACCAATGACATTTGCAGTATGACAGAGTTACTTGATACTCTGAAATTACAAGGGCGCCTGGTCCCTTCACTCGTACATATCCCCACAGAATGGGAAGACCTGTATGAAGAAGCCATTGAAGTAGTGGGATGCATTAACTTTGCATGGAAAGACAGAGTTGTTGCCACTGGATGGGGGGAAGAATTCGAAGATTCGAATGAAGAACAAGCCTTCAAGAAAATTGGCCCGGTAGTCTATATATATGGGATGATACCATTTGAGGAGCTCCTCGGAGAAATAAACAAAGTGGCAGAACAACCCGAGATTAACGAGAAAATAGGGTTCATGTTCTTCCCCTTTTTAGTAAATCACATGATAAGATCAGGGAGGCATTACCAATTCCCAAGCTCACTACCAGCCAATAACAAAGGGAATGGCATTGAAAACCTTCCTATGCCAAAAAATGACCCTCGAGGAAAGCAAGATCCTCAATCAACTGAAGAAAACTCCAGTTAACATCACTCTATGGGGGCTTTTCATATCTTTCCAGCTGCACAGAAATGCTTTGATCAAGATGCTCACTGGACCCATAGTTCCTCCTTCTAACACACCAGAATAAGCAGTAAATTTAGTAGAATCCTTGACCTCTACCAGAATGCTATCCTTTTTCAAAGAAGAAATCTCCAGAATTGGGCCAAACCACAATCATGCACTCAACATCTCCGTAGAAGTTATGGGTAAAATCGTGCCACTCTCTCTTATCGATAATGGATCCGCCTTGAATGTCTACCCATTAAGAACCTTCAAATGCTTAGGACTGAAAGAAAGTGATCTCACTCCAACTTCCATTGCGGTACGTGCCTATGATAATACCGTCAGGAGGTGATGGGATCCATAGAACTTGTAATAGGGGTTGGCCCTATAAATCCCGTCATTGAATTCCAAGTTATTAACATACCAACTTGTTTCAACCTATTGCTTGGAAGACCTTGGCTCCACAACATCAAGGGTGTGTCTTCCTCACTCCATCAGAAATTGAAGTTCTTCGCCGACGAATGAGTTATCACCATCTTGGGCGACGACGATAATGCCAAGGGTGAAAGAACCAACAATCCAATCCTTAAGATACAACACGGGTCAAATGATATTCTCCTATTAGGATTCCGAGTTGAGCCACTCCTACTATCGACAGGGGATGATTTCAAAGAAAGGGTTTGTCCAGAATACGACCCTTGTGGCAATGTCAATGTGATTCAGATGTTCAGAAACATGCACTTCATGCCCGGGATGGGTCTAGGACAAAGACAACAAGGGATACTTGAGCTCATTGAACTGGAGAAAGCTTTCCCTCCTTGTGGTTTGGGGTATCAACCATCAGAACAAGAGCTCAGAATGATTCGCCAGTCTCGACCAAAGAGAAGACTAGACCACATCCAGACTATCTCAGGAGACTCCTTGAATGGACGATTCATCAAAGAGGGCTAAGACTTCCCCTTTTGTATTTTTTCGGAACCATGGTATGATCATACATATAAAAAGATGAAACTCGGAATGGAGATATTTTTCCAAGACAGCTACCCATGGGCAGAAAGTTCCCAACACCATGTACAACCACTCATTAAAGATACTGAAGAGACAGAGGAAAGTGACTCCGAGGACTCGTTCGATTTACAGATACTGAGGCTGACACTCTGCATGGTTCATTCAAGCACTACATCATTGGATCCATCCCACTTGATTAAAGCTGCTGATACACCTCTCCTCAACTGGCATTCTGCACCGATTCTACCTGTTAAAATCCCACCTAACCCCAATGTTTACCCCATTTCTTCTTCTGTTCTCTACCCTTGCTCAAATGTAATCGAGACCTCCTTTGATGAGGTTCTCAATGTTGTTTTCCCTATCAATGAAATAAATAAAGATTTTGAGTATCTTGTTGTGCCTTTCATTAATTATTAAGATTCTAATCAAACTTTTGATAATGATGATTTTGCAAATGAACAATTCTTAACTGATCTAAATAAGGTTAATAATAAACAACATAACCGCGTTCAAGTTAATGAAGAAGAGACTGTTATTATTAACCTCGGTTCTAGCAGCCAACTTTGCGAGATTAGGATAGGGGCTACCCTCGACGAGCATGAGCGCGCACAACTTGAAGAATTATTAAAGGAATTCGTGGATGTCTTCGCATGGTCCTACGACGATATGCCTGGCATTGATCCTAAAATTTCTCAGCATGAGATCCCCACTCTCCCAGATTATAAGCCAGTTAAACAAATGCTGAGAAAGCTTAGCACCGAATGGTCGCTCAAAGTTAAAGAAGAGGTGGTCAAATAGCTGAATGTGGGTTTTATTCGTGTGATCGAATATCCCACATGGATAGCCAACATAGTGCTTGTGCCGAAATTAGGACAGAAAGTTCAGATGTGTGTAGACTACCAGAACTTGAACAAAGCTGTGACACCCCGACTAATTAAACACCGGGTAGCTACTCCTTTATAAAATTAATTCAAAATGCCAAGTTGGCTCAGTTAATAGCATCACTGACGAAAACGTTTTATTATTACTAACCACCTAGTATTTAAAAAGTAAGTGCCAAATTTTATTAAATCTGATTAACATGCACAAGAGTAATGAACAACTAAATAACACCATTCACCATGCTGAAGTAAAACGGATAACCATCACAATATGTAAATAAACGCTGGAGGAAAAACTCCTCAATACAAATCCCACAACTGATAAGTAAACTGAAATAAATAACTAAAACTGAATACTGAGCAATACATGCTAGAGTCTGAAAACTGAAATGTAAAAATGTCTAATAGAATTGGGCAACATGCCCTACAACTGATAGATGCTGAGACTGGAATCCAAATGAGAGAAGCGTCTACATGCAAATCCCTGTAGCTTCCACAAACAGCTACAGCTCGTCACCTGAATGAGAATCCTATGCTTGGTGTCCTTGTGGCTGGGCACCTAAAATGGTTTTAAAAGAAAATATATTTGAAAGCAAATGGGTCAGAGCCCGAAAGTGGAAAATCATTTTTAAAAACCTGCAAGTGCTTTAAAAACATTTAAAACATTAAATGCAAAGTACATGTTAGGACGTGCACTCACATTAAATTCTCACCTCTCGACTAACTGTGCACTCCTAACGTAAGTACCCATCTATAACGACCCATATTACTAGCTAACTGACAACATAACTAGCTAAACTGCCAAAGGTTCTACCCATATTACTCGGTTCCATTTAACATAACAACGCTCGTAATTAAATAGAGGTTTAACGTAAACTCAGTTACTAAATATGCCATTGATATAACTATCAGCTAACTCATTATATATCTTGAAACAATACCGTAATATTTTTACAACATTAACATGAGGATTTCCATTAATTTAATGTATATTATTCACATCATAAATATATGATACAAGCACCCCGCAATCTAAGCTGTAGTGCACACATACTCTGCTATCCATCCCGGTACATCACGTACATAAGGATCACATATTCCGAATCTCTCAGGAATAGTTCAGATAACACAAATCACAAATAGTGGAGGCGAACACAGTCACCATCACATGGGTCACGCACATACCTACGCTCCCATGGTCAGCGGACTTATTAATATCACAATAAGTCTTTCTATGACCTATGTTCATCAATGTACCAGTCTATATCCCCCCCGTAGGCACACAAGGATTAGAGGGTCCTAAGCGAACGCAACCTCCCGTGATAGCAAGTATGGTAGGTATGTCATACACATAAACTATATACTAAGTATTCACACATCTTAGATATTACCATATTAATAAGGTATTTTCTACATCATTATACCATTATTCCAAACTTATATATTTCAAGTCTCCCGTTAATATAAGGTTAAATTGCCGACACGTCTCACGCCGTAGTCCCTTATCCTTAAAACCTATCTATAATAGATTATTAGGTTCCGATTATTCCCAAATATATCATCTTTATTCCTAAGGTCTTTACTTCTGCTCTAAACCTTAGTTCATCGAATTACACAATTTTGCACTATTAACCCAAACGTTACCTCTCTAACGAATTTCAATAACCTAGAATAATTCCCCGAATTGCATTCTAATTAAAGTCCACTATAATAATCACACCTACTGGTCTTCCTTAAGGGTGAGGGTATTCATAAGTTCTCCAAACATATTCTCCGAGGATTTCTGCCATTAGAATCAAATTAAGGAAAATTTTACTCATTCTGGGAAGGTCGATCGATCGACCTATGAATATCGATCGATCGATCTAGTCGATCGATCGACTTATGAATGTCGATCGATCGATCGAACAGGTATGGCTACGGACTGCTTCGTTCTGCAGATTTGAAAACGTCCCAAAACTTATTTCTAACGTATGATTCTCAGATATAACGTTATAGTTATGTCATATAACCATCCTACAATATTACTAACGTCCATAAATCAATATTTCAACAACTATAGGCTACATATGGATCAATCTTCATCAAAACCTAGTTTTTCTGATTTTTCTCAAGAACAGTCATGAACCTCATCTTAAATCCATTTTTGGTATTACAAAAAGGCAGTAATTCACATAATATGATCGTCCAGTAACATTCTACATGCAACCTATATCCCAAAATTCAAACTAATAACTCCAATCTTATGGGTTTTTCATTATCTTCCAAGAACATACAAAGTTTTTGAATAATCTAACATGGAAGAATCATTCTCTGAAATTTAAATGGAATAAATCACTTGCCTTGGTTTGATTTCGGATTTGGTGTTGATTTGGTGAAGAATCTCTGCAGAATTCCTCTCTCTCTCTCCTTCTCCAAGCTTTCTTCTCCAAAAGATGGCTATGGTGGCTAGGGTTTTCTTTGGGAGAGTTGGAAGACTAAATGATAACCTACGTAGCTTATGGGGTTAATAAAGGTTGGTTGGGTCAATCCTTATCAGATTACAACTCTCAATTTTCGTCACTTTTAATTACCCAAAAATACCAAATTACTAAAATACCCTTTAAGTTACCGGTATGGCCTAAAAATACCCCGGGACCCAAACTATACCCCCGGCTAGTGTTTTCTGACTATCTCGACCCTTCCGGACGCGTTGACGCACTCAAAACGACCATACGGATTATAGATTTTAAATTCACTATTATCATCAATATATTATACCGTGACGCGGCGGTCCCACGCGTCTCAACAAAATTTCTAAAATGCCGTATATAAATCTCACGACAAATTTTATAGTACCAGATACATATATAATCATATATGCACATAATCAAATACCAATTCGCATCTCATTAGTATTTATAACCCGGATTAATTTCCAATTAATACACAATTTAATTAATTAATCCCAAAATAAATATAGTCAAAAGTACGGGGTATTACATACTTCCCCCCTAATAACTGAATTTCGTCCCGAAATTCGAAACTAGAAAGTACCTGCTAAAAACAGTTCTGGATAATGTTCGCGCATCTCATCCTCGCGCTCCCATGTGGACTCCTCGACATTGTGATGTCGCCACTGAACACGCGCTAACGGGACTATCTTTGACCGCAGTTTCCTCTCGCTTCGGTCCAAAATAGCAATTGGCCCCTCCTCGTAAGAGCTATCCGGCTGGAGATTGATGTCCTCCACAGCAATGTGAGAATGAGCCAAATTGTCCCTAAGGTATTTCCTCAGCGAGGAAATATGGAACACGTCGTGAATCCGATGCAAGTGCTCCGGTAGTCCAAGTCTATATGCAACCGGTCCTATCCGCTCAATAATAGGAAACGGCCCCACATACCTCGGTGCCAACTTCCCCTTCTTCCCGAATCGCATAATCCCCTTCATCGGAGATACCCTGAGCAAAACCTGGTCCCCCACTTGGAACTCCCTAAAAAATCTCTTCGCATCAGCATAACTCTTCTGCCTGTCTTGAGCTACCCGAATGCGACTTCGAATCAACTCAATCCTTGCCGAAGTATCCTGGATCACTTCTGGCCCAAGTAATTTGTTGTCCCCCACCTCCAACCAACATGCTGGGGAACGACAGGGCCTGTCGTACAATGCCTCAAACGGAGCCATGCCAATCGTGAACTGATAGGAGTTGTTGTAAGCAAACTCCACCAGTGGAAGGTACTTCTCCCATCCACCTCCGAAGTCAATAATGCACATGCGTAGCATGTCCTCCAACATCTGGTTGGTGCGCTCTGTCTGCCCATCGGTCTGCGGGTGATAAGCCGTACTTAATCGCAATTCCGTGCCCATGGCCTCCTGGAAACTTTCCCAAAACCTCGAAACAAATATCTTGTCTCTGTCAGACACGATATTCAGGGGCACACCGTGAAGTCTCACAATCTCTGAAATGAAAAGCTGGGCATACTGTCCCGTAGTGTAGTCAGTCCTTACGGGTAAGAAGTGAGCGACCTTGGACAACTTGTCCATAATTACCCAAACGGAATCGTGACCCCTCTGCGACGTAGGCAACCCCGTGACAAAATCCATGGATATGCTCTCCCACATCCACACCGGAACCTCCAACGGCTGTAGCAATCCTGCTGGTCTCTGATGATCCACTTTTACAAGCTGTCAAGTGGCGCATTTCGAGACAAACTCAGTGATATCTCTCTTCATACCGCTCCACCAATATTGCCGTCTCATCTCTTGGTACATTTTGTCCCCTCCGGGATGTACCGCGAACCGTGAGCCGTGCGACTCAGCCATAACATCGTGCCGCAATTCTTCCCCTTCCGGAACTACCAACCTCCCATTGAAGCGCAATCCCCCGTCTGAGCTAACGGTATAGGACTCGGCTCCCTCTGCAAGTAATCGAACTATATGCTCCTGACAGAACGAGTCATTTGCCTGTGCCCGTACAACCTTCATGACAATCTGCGGTGTAACGGTCATCACAGACATGAAAGATCGGGCCACTGCATCCCGGTGTCCCAATTCCTTCCACTTTGCCTTCCACACCTCTGCCACCTCATCTGCTGGCCTGCGGCTCAACGCGTCTGCTACCACGTTAGTCTTACCCGGGTGGTACTGGATGTCGAACTGGTAGTCCTTCACAAACTCAAGCCACCTACGCTGCCGCATGTTCAACTCTTTTTGCGTGAACAGGTACTGTAGTGACTTGTGGTCCGTGAACAGCTGAAACTTCTCCCCCAAAAGATAGTGCCTCCAAATCCGTAAGGCAAATACCACTGCTGCCAACTCCAAATCATGCGTGGGGTAATTCTTCTCATGAGGCTTAAGCTTACGGGAAGCATAAGCTATGGCCTGTCTCTCCTGCTGCAAAACACCTCCAAGCCCTTGCAAAGACGCGTCGGTGTAAACCAAATACTCAACTCCCGGTCTCGGCAATGCTAACACAGGTGCTGAGGTCAATTTGTCCTTCAATTCATCGAATGCCAACTGACAGGCATCACTCCAGATGTATGGCACACCCTTACGAGTAAGATGTGTCAAAGGACCTGCTATCTCCGAGAATCCCCGAATAAATCTCCTGTAGTATCCTGCTAGACCCAAGAAACTACGAATCTCCGTTGGTGTCGTGGGCTGTCCCCACTCCCTCACCGCTGATACCTTTCCCGGATCGACAGATATTCCCTGATCGGAAATAATGTGACCCAAGAACTGTACTTCCTTCAGCCAAAACCCGCACTTCTCATATTTTGCATACAGCTCGTTCTGACGAAGTGTCTGCAAAACCTGCCTCAAATGCTCGGCGTGCTCCTCCTCTGTCTGAGAGTAGACCAGAATGTCATCAATGAAGACAATGACAAACTGATCTAGGAAATCTCTGAACACCCTGTTCATCAAGTCCATAAACACTGCTGGAGCGTTGGTAAAGCCGAAAGGCATAACCCAAAACTCGTAAGAACCATATCTCGATAAGAACGCAGTCTTCGAGACATCCTCCTCCCTGATACGCAACTGATGGTATCCTGACCTCAAGTCAATCTTCGAGAAGAAAGAATCTCCTCTCAACTGGTCGAATAAGTCATCGATTCGAGGCAACGGATACTTATTCCGTATCGTGACCTTATTCAACTCTCGGTAGTCCACGCACAATCTCAGTGAACCATCCCTCTTCTTCACAAACAAAACTGGAGCGCCCCAAGGTGAGGTACTCCTGCGAATAAAGCCCTGCCCTAACAGCTGCTCTATCTGATCCCGTAACTCTCGCATCTCAGCTGGAGCCATACGGTACGGTGCACGTGCTATAGGTCTTGTACCCGGTAGCAAATCAATAACGAAGTCTATCTCTCGACTGGGTGGTAAGCCTGGTATCTCCTGAAACACATCTGAATACTCCCTGACAACCGGGATCGAATCCAAAGGAATCACAACCTCCTTAGAGGTATCCTCCTCAATGTAATACAGATGAGCGGTCGATCCTCCCTCTGGGCGAGGCATCGCCACTATAAACATCTCCTGTCCCGGAATAGCAAAAACAATGCTCCCGCTGAAGCAATCAATCATGGCCTTATATGCTACGAGCCAATCCATACCGATGATCACATCGTGAACATGCATGTCTAACACTAACATGTCTGCAGGCAATACCAAACCACCAACCTCTACCCCGACTCCCCGGCATATAAAGAAAATAAGTGACCCACTCCCTAATGGTGAGTCGACACACGTCACTGTGCTCTCTGCCGTAGCTAACAATCCTAGAGCTTTCGCGAAGTGTGTAGCAATAAAACAATGTGTAGCACCCGTATCAAATAACACCCGACCCATAGTGCCATGGATAGGAAACGTACCCTCGATCGCGGGCGGTGCCTGTGGAACTGCAGCCTGGTGAACGTTGTAGACACGTCCATACTGTAGCTGACCCTGCTGAGCTGGGACTGCTGGAATGGGTGGCAATGCTGCCATCTGTGGCGGTGTAGGAAGAGCGGCGGGAAACATAGGTCTCTGTGGCTCCTGGCGAGCACCCTACTGCTGCTGCTGTGGGGCCCTGCCCCTATCAGGACAATCCTGCTTCTTATGGCCAGTCTTGCCACAAGTAAAGCACTTCCCTGGGAAGTTACCTCCCCTCTGCCCCTGCTGTCCCCGGCCCTGCTGGCCGTTACCATTCTTCCCTTGGCCCTGCTGGCCCTGATGGAACTGCTGCCCATTCTGCCCCTGCTGGCCCTGATGGCCGTTTGGACCCTGATGGCCCTGGCGGAAACCTCCCTGTCCCTGCCGGTAGTTCCCTGACCGAAACCTCTTATTGTCCCCCTGCTGGGTACCCTGCTCAGTCTGTCTCTGCCCCTGACCGGTCTGTGCCCCGCTGGCACCATGTCCTCCAGTCCTGCCCTGATGGCTAGACTCCCCTGACCGCTTGCCCTCGGCCATATGGAAACGGTGGTCCTGGCAGTGCAATAGTGCAGCGTTAACCACATCAGAATACGTGGCCAACGATAGGTTCCCTAGCAGATGCTGACGGATCCTCCAATTCAACCCATCAGTGAACTTCTCTATCTTCTTCTTCTCTGTTGGAATCTCATCTGGAACGATATTCAACAGGTTAGTGAACTCGGCCTCATACTCGGCCACTGTCTTGGTCTCCTGCTTCAAACTCATCAGCTTCCTCCTCATCTCTGTATGAAGTGCGGACGGAAAGTATTTGTGGTCGAACCGCACCCAGAACTCCTGAATTGTGAGGGTATCCCTCTCCCTCGCGGTGGTAATAGACTCCCACCACTGTAACGCAGATCCCACTAGCTTGAACGTAGCTAGCACCTGTTTCTGAATATCAGTGCACTCATGCATCCTCAGATGCCTCTGTATGTCCTTCCTCCATTGGCTCGAGACTATCACATCTGAGCTTCCTGCAAACTCTGGCGGATGCGCTTTCTGAAAAGCGTCGCGTACACGCTTCCAAGTAGACGGGAATGCATTAACCTGTACTGGCGTGGCAACCGGCGCCGGTGGTGGTGCCTGCTGAATAACGGCAATCGCGGCATTTACCGCTTGAGCTACTATAGCTGCAACCTCAGCGGCGTTCAACATGCCCTGAACTGGAGCGGGCTGGGGTTCGGGCATTGCATTCCTGGGAACTCGTCGTGCACGTCGTGGAGGCATCTGAAATGAGAACAAAGTTTATAAGTTCACGGTTTATAAACTTAAAATAGCTGAAGATCGAAGCATACACAATAAGAGTACAACAGTCCTAAAATATAGGGCTCTATATCAAAGAAAACGTAGCGGAAACATAATAGCCGTACAGATCCTAAAGCACACTAGAACCTGATGCTCTGATACCACCTGTGACACCCCGACTAATTAAACACCGGGTAGCTACTCCTTTATAAAATTAATTCAAAATGCCAAGTTGGCTCAGTTAATAGCATCACTGACGAAAACGTTTTATTATTACTAACCACCTAGTATTTAAAAAGTAAGTGCCAAATTTTATTAAATCTGATTAACATGCACAAGAGTAATGAACAACTAAATAACACCATTCACCATGCTGAAGTAAAATGGATAACCATCACAATATGTAAATAAACTCTGGAGGAAAAACTCCTCAATACAAATCCCACAACTGATAAGTAAACTGAAATAAATAACTAAAACTGAATACTGAGCAATACATGCTAGAGTCTGAAAACTGAAATGTAAAAATGTCTAATAGAATTGGGCAACATTCCCTACAACTGATAGATGCTGAGACTGGAATCCAAATGAGAGAAGCGTCTACATGCAAATCCCTGTAGCTTCCACAAACAGCTACAGCTCGTCACCTGAATGAGAATCCTATGCTTGGTGTCCTTGTGGCTGGGCACCTAAAATGGTTTTAAAAGAAAATATATTTGAAAGCAAATGGGTCAGAGCCCGAAAGTGGAAAATCATTTTTAAAAACCTGCAAGTGCTTTAAAAACATTTAAAACATTAAATGCAAAGTACATGTTAGGACGTGCACTCACATTAAATTCTCACCTCTCGACTAACTGTGCACTCCTAACGTAAGTACCCATCTATAACGACCCATATTACTAGCTAACTGACAACATAACTAGCTAAACTGCCAAAGGTTCTACCCATATTACTCGGTTCCATTTAACATAACAACGCTCGTAATTAAATAGAGGTTTAACGTAAACTCAGTTACTAAATATGCCATTGATATAACTATCAGCTAACTCATTATATATCTTGAAACAATACCGTAATATTTTTACAACATTAACATGAGGATTTCCATTAATTTAATGTATATTATTCACATCATAAATATACGATACAAGCACCCCGCAATCTAAGCTGTAGTGCACACATACTCTGCTATCCATCCCGGTACATCACGTACATAAGGATCACATATTCCGAATCTCTCAGGAATAGTTCAGATAACACAAATCACAAATAGTGGAGGCGAACACAGTCACCATCACATGGGTCACGCACATACCTACGCTCCCATGGTCAGCGGACTTATTAATATCACAATAAGTCTTTCTATGACCTATGTTCATCAAGGTACCAGTCTATATCCCCCCCGTAGGCACACAAGGATTAGAGGGTCCTAAGCGAACGCAACCTCCCGTGATAGCAAGTATGGTAGGTATGTCATACACATAAATTATATACTAAGTATTCACACATCTTAGATATTACCATATTAATAAGGTATTTTCTACATCATTATACCATTATTCCAAACTTATATATTTCAAGTCTCCCGTTAATATAAGGTTAAATTGCCGACACGTCTCACGCCGTAGTCCCTTATCCTTAAAACCTATCTATAATAGATTATTAGGTTCCGATTATTCCCAAATATAGCATCTTTATTCCTAAGGTCTTTACTTCTGCTCTAAACCTTAGTTCATCGAATTACACAATTTTGCACTATTAACACAAACGTTACCTCTCTAGCGAATTTCAATAACCTAGAATAATTCCCCGAATTGCATTCTAATTAAAGTCCACTATAATAATCACACCTACTGGTCTTCCTTAAGGGTGAGGGTATTCATAAGTTCTCCAAACATATTCTCCGAGGGTTTCTGCCATTAGAATCAAATTACGGAAAATTTTACTCATTCTGGGAAGGTCGATCGATCGACCTATGAATATCGATCGATCGATCTAGTCGATCGATCGACTTATGAATGTCGATCGATCGATCGAACAGGTATGGCTACGGACTGCTTCGTTCTGCAGATTTGAAAACGTCCCAAAACTTATTTCTAACGTATGATTCTCAGATATAACGTTATAGTTATGTCATATAACCATCCTACAATATTACTAACGTCCATAAATCAATATTTCAACAACTATAGGCTACATATGGATCAATCTTCATCAAAACCTAGTTTTTATGATTTTTCTCAAGAACAGACATGAACCTCATCTTAAATACGTTTTTGGTATTACAAAAAGGCAGTAATTCACATAATATGATCGTCCAGTAACATTCTACATGCAACCTATATCCCAAAATTCAAACTAATAACTCCAATCTTATGGGTTTTTCATTATCTTCCAAGAACATACAAAGTTTTTGAATAATCTAACATGGAAGAATCATTCTCTGAAATTTAAATGGAATAAATCACTTGCCTTGGTTTGATTTCGGATTTGGTGTTGATTTGGTGAAGAATCTCTGCAGAATTCCTCTCTCTCTCTCCTTCTCCAAGCTTTCTTCTCCAAAAGATGGCTATGGTGGCTAGGGTTTTCTTTGGGAGAGTTGGAAGACTAAATGATAACCTACGTAGCTTATGGGGTTAATAAAGGTTGGTTGGGTCAATCCTTATCAGATTACAACTCTCAATTTTCGTCACTTTTAATTACCCAAAAATACCAAATTACTAAAATACCCTTTAAGTTACCGGTATGGCCTAAAAATACCCCGGGACCCAAACTATACCCCCGGCTAGTGTTTTCTGACTATCTCGACCCTTCCGGACGCGTTGACGCACTCAAAACGACCATACGGATTATAGATTTTAAATTCACTATTATCATCAATATATTATACCATGACGCGGCGGTCCCACGCGTCTCAACAAAATTTCTAAAATGCCGTATATAAATCTCACGACAAATTTTATAGTACAGATACATATATAATCATATATGCACATAATCAAATACCAATTCGCATCTCATTAGTATTTATAACCCGGATTAATTTCCAATTAATACGCAATTTAATTAATTAATCCCAAAATAAATATAGTCAAAAGTACGGGGTATTACAAAAGCCTCTCAAAAGGATGATTACCCGCTACCCAATATCGACATAATCGTAGACAACACTACCAGTTATGCTTTCAAGTCATTTATCGACGGGTTTACCAGATATAACCAAATCAAAATGCACCCAGATCATCAAGAAAAACTTTGTTCATCACCCCACGGGGAACCTTTTGCTACACTGTTATGCCATTTGGTCTCAACAATGCTGGGGCTACCTACCAGAGTGCTGCTACAACCATCCTGCATGATCTGATTCCCAAAGAAGTTGAGGTCTATATGGATGATATGATTATCAAATCTAAAACTAAAGAAGGTCGTGCTCCCGCTCTCCGAAAGTTCTTAGAACGATTACGACGGTATCAGATGAGACTCAATCCACAGAAATGTGTCTTCGGCATTACAAAGGGAAAACTCTTGGGATTCATGGTCAGTGAAAAAGGAATAGAAGAATATCCTGCCAAGCTAAAAGCCATACTTGAGATTCCACCTCCCCGAATAGAGAAAGAGGTCCGAGGTTTCCTTAGGAAATTGCAATACATCAGTCGGTTCATCATCCAGCTCACCTCTATTTATGAATCAATTTTCAAACTCCTCCGAAAAGATTCAATAAAAGTTTGGAATGAGGCCTGCTAAGAAGCCTTCGACCAAATCAAATAATACCTGACTCAACCTCCAGTACTCATGCCATCACAACCCGGTCTCCCCTTGCTCCTATACCTAATCATAATCGACACTGTAGCTGGGGCTTTGCTAGACCAATACCTTGAACATTCCTGCAAAGAAAGAGCCATCTATTATGCCAGTCACAAATTGGTCGGGTACAAAGTCTACTACACCGCTTTGGAAAAATCATGCGTCGCGCTTATTTGGGTCACCCAAAATTTGCGACATTACATGCTTGCCTTCCCCATTAAAATTGTATCCCGAATGGACCCCATCAAGTACCTGCTTGAGAAACCCGCCTTATTCATCCAAATGTCTCGATGGTTGATGCTCTTAGCCAATTTTGATATCGTGTACGTGACATAGAAAGCCATGAAAGGAAGATCCATCTCTGACTACCTCGCTGACTACCCCATGGAAGAGGCTGATGGCTGGATCTCCGAATTCCCAGATGAAAATAGCTTCTACACTGCTCAAGATTACCTTTGATGGCAAATGTTCTTTGATGGCGCGACAAATAAAAAGGGATATGGCATTGGGATACTTTAGATCGCCCCAGATGACTCCCACACTCCCATCGCCATCAAATTGGATTTCCCCTACACCAATAATATGACTGAATACGAGGTATGTACGGTAGGCCTCAAAGTTTCTCTCAAGAAAGGTATCCAATGCCTATATATCTATGGGGATTCTTCCCTCATCATTGGTTAGGTGCTCAGAAAATGGAAAGTCAAGGATGAGAAACTCCTACCCTTCCATGCCCACGTAGAAAAACTAGCCTCCCGATTCTAAAACATCCATTTCCTCTACCTACCTTGATCAAAGAATAACCTAACCGATGCCCTTGATACCTTAGTTTTCATGGTCGATATACACGAAGGAATAACAGTGGACCCCTTCCTAGTTTAAAAGCCCGACAAGCCAACTCACTGCTACCACATTGAGCTCATCACCAAAGGAGATCTCGAGCTAGCCAATTGCTGGTATTATGATATCTGGCACCTCCTTAAGCATGGTAAGTATCCCGATGGTTCCAACAAAAAAGACCGGGTAACCCTCTGAAGGATGGCTGCCCAATACATCATCTATCACAAAGCCCTGTTCAAGAGAAATTTGATGGAACCCATCTACACTGCATCACAGGGTCTGACATTGAAGAGGTAATGCAGAGAATCCACAACGGGGAATGCAATCCCCACATGAATGATCACATGATTTCTAAGAAGATCATACGACAAGGCTACTACTGGACCACCATGATCCAGGATTGCACCGCCTATGTTGAAAATGCCTCAAACGCCAAGAGTTCTCCAACCTTTAACACTTGCCTCCGTTAGAATTATACAATATGATTTATCCCTGGCCGTTCTCCACTTGGGGCATCAACATCATAGGGAAGGTTACACCCAAGGACTCTAACGGGCATGAGTGCATCCTGGTTGCCATTGATTACTTCACCAAATGGGTCAAAGCCGAGTCATACGCAGTCCTGAATGCCAAGAAATTGGCCAAATTCATAAAAAAAACATCGTCTGCCGATAAGGGATCCCGCATGAGCTAGTGTCAGATAACGGGTTGCATTTCTAGGCAAAAGTCACAAAAGTGGTCAATGATTATGGGATTTAGAGACACAAATCTTCTCCCTACCATCCTCAGACCAATGGTGCAGTCGAAGCCGCTAACAGGAACCTCAAAGCCATCATCAGCAAGATGACCGAAAGTTGTCGAGATTGGGCCGATCGAATCCCATATGCCCTCTGGGGCTATCGAACCTCAATACGAACCTCTACTAGGGCTACCCCTTACTCTCTAGTCTATGGAATGGAAGCAGTCCTACCCGTGGAGCTAAAAATACCCTCGTTACGCGTCATACTTGAAGGCAAGGTCAGTGAGGAGAACTGGCATCAAAGCCCCCTCGACGAGCTGTCACACTTGGACGAAAAGAGACTGAAGGCGTTGTATCACATCCAAGGGTACCATCGCCAAATAGCACGTTCATTCAATAAGAGAGTCAAGGACCGCAGTGTCTAAGAAGGGGATTTATCCCTCAAAGAAATAGTAGAGCCCCCCAGAGGGAAATTCAAGCTCAATTGTAGTGGCCCATACATTGTCAAGAAGATCTTGTTCGGCGGTGCCACCATGCTCACCGACTTAGACGGAGAAGAAATGGCTCATCCAGTCAACTTGAACCGTCTCAAGAAATTTTACCCCTAGTCTAAAATCTCGACGTGTTACGACTCTTCTCATCTCCCTTTTATTCTAACAAAAAAAATCTCTTCATTTTCCTCTACCCAGAACTACGTGGGCCTGATCCTCTACAAAAATCATTCCCAGAAAAATTAAAAATTTTCAAAACCCCCCAGAGGTACGTAGCCAGCTCATACATCTTACATGAGCACGACCCCTTCTTTTTCACAAAAACTTTTCTTTTCTTATCTCCGAGAATGACAGTTCACTTTAACATATACATGAACAAAAGGATTATACATGCCTTAGCGATCGGTATAGATAACTCAAAATACAAATTTCATCTAAAGTACAACGAGTTGATCAAAAACTTATTTATTTCATTAATAAGAAATTACAGTGCAATTACATAAAGGAACAAATAACTCCCTTCCCCCTATCTTCCTAAAAATCCAAATAAAAAAACCAAACTTATTTCTCGATTCAAAATAAATTCCCTCCTTCCATGGTATCAGATAAGGCAAGCCACTTTTACCTAGTCTCCACTTTCAACACCTTGCTAACTATTCTCCTCCACAACCACTTTATATAATCCCTAGGGATGTGCCAAATTCTCCCAGCAGACTGAGAGGGACGGGTCGACGAACGCTAACTCTCCCACAAAGAGCCAATCCGCATGCGTAGACGCTCTGTCAAATCTTCTACCGGAAAGAAGTCTAGTGTCTGAGGTGGCACGATCTGCTCCCAGCTAAATTGGCGCAGAAGTCGCCAAGGCAAATAAAAAGAGGTCTACCTGAGACCAACCAGTCGGACATACGGGTATTCCCTCAGTTATAGAATATGCAGTGGCGATCCCCACCAAGGTACTGACAAGTATAGATTTAGAGCTCCATGCTCCACGAACTAGTTCTCCCAGCTCTCAATATCCAGGCCAACACTAATGAAATGGCGCGAAAAGAAATTGGGCACAACCGACAAAGGGTATTCCGGAGGAGTCACCAGGATGAATCTTTCAGACAACCACATGAACAGCATCACAGGGCTACCCCTCAGAAAGTCAGAACGACCTTCTTGCCAGGCATCCAAGACATTCAAAGTCTTCGCCAGTATTACCGTCGTAGGATTGTGACAGTAGGACATCCATGAGGTAACAGCTGCAAGTTGTGGGTCCACCATCAGTTCCCCAGTCACTAGCAGTAATTTTAAAACCAAGCCTAGAACGACAGATCCAGTATATCCAGCATCACCAACCTCCTGCAAATGCACAGAACGCAACACCTCCAGAAGAGAAATCATACCTCCAAGCACCAATGATCTGGCCGCTGAGGACAAAATATAAAGAAGCCCAGCCAATAACTCTCGGGGAGAACGGGAAAAACCAGGCAGAGCCGCAGCAACGCCGAGATTTATCCCCAACATGGCAGAAAATTCCTCATAAGTTGTACACACTTCTTCCAAGCCAAAGAGAAATACATGGTCTTCGGGGTACCAGAATCGTACTGCTGCCATCAGCATGTTCCACTCTCTGGGCCAATTACACCATAAAGAAACTCGACGTTATAAGAGCACGTTGCCTCAAAAGTCTTGAGGTAGTTAGCAAAATCAAAACTACCAGGGAGAGCCATCTCACATAACAAGAAAGTAGGAATGTGAGTGTGTGAGGAAAACAATCCACCCTTACACCTCTTTTATACTTGAAAACTCCCACAAAAGACATATCATCTGTAAAAATCGAAAGAAATCCTGCCCCATAAGGTACCAAAGGTTGAAGAGGGTACCAATAAAAGCTTTTTAATTGATGGGACTGAACTGACCTGCCGATAGGCAGGAGGTGCCGATCGATAACCTCCTACTTTTGGAAATTTTGCTCTTCCCTCTTTTGTCAAAATTTAGAAAACTCAAAATAAATTGATATTCTCAACAAAATTTCAAAAATCCCCTTTTCATCTTTATATAAATTCTCATTTTGAATAAAAATTTCTTTCAAAATTCCAAAAATATTTTTACAGTCTCAGCAGCAAAGTAAAAAGCGCATCCGCATTCATTCATTCATCAATAAACAGAAGATAATCAAACAACTTCATTGTATAGCTATGTTTTTGTGTTACATCATTTTGTAGGAAAATAAAGAAAAGCAAAAAATAAATGGGACTCAGCCCGAACCCATATTCTCTCTCTCTCTCTCTCTCTCTCGCCCTTTCCCCTATCTCTCCTAAGAGCTTCCACCCCTATGACGCGCTCTCTTTCCCTGACGGCGAGATGACGCACCACCGCTACCTAAACCAGACTCCTCCCGGGATGAGGCAGACGGCACCAAGCAAGAATGAACAGGAACTGCGTCCCAAATATGGGCAGTCACCAAAGATATCCAGTCCCTAATATCCCTCAGCCAAGTGGTGGACACCCGAACGTGCTGCAAGAAAAGGCAGAATCAGTATCAAGCAGAAAAGATCAAAAGAAACCAAAAGGAAGGAAAATAAAAGAGCATAAAAGATATACCTCAAGGTGAAGAACCTCCTCCGTCAAGCCCAACTCCTCCGGGTCTATCGCAT
Source organism: Sambucus nigra (assembly GCA_949130495.1). Classification (NCBI taxonomy): domain Eukaryota; kingdom Viridiplantae; phylum Streptophyta; class Magnoliopsida; order Dipsacales; family Adoxaceae; genus Sambucus; species Sambucus nigra. The sequence continues at coordinate 539,217,611 of OX422214.1, read as the reverse complement.
GAGGACGATGCAGCATAGGCATCATCCCTCCATCAGCCCACGTATATTGTATGAAGGAGTATGAAGATACATAAAGGGAACCTCCGAAGTCACCACTGCCGCAGATGTCGAAGGACCACCACCGCTGTGGGAGGATCCCACTAACCGACTCGAACCCGCAAGAGGGAAGGGCAGTGCATCATATATGCTGGGCGCCATCAGCCAACTCATCACAAAGTCCATATAATCATACGGCATAACCGTATCAGTGTATAGCCGGTAGGACTCGCCAATCATCAGCGCGATCCTCGCATCTTCTGGCAGTAGCTGCTCCTGCCTCATAGACATAGGGGGCCTTGCAGGTGGCACCACCACCTCCCCCTCAGCAATTTATCGAACCACCCTCTCCATGAGATACCAAGAGTGGCCAAACTCGTGCGCCAGCAAACATCTCATCTCTGCATTTATTCTAGTCAACCCCGTGTCTTGAACAGTTGTCTCCCAAGGGTAAAAGGTCACCAGTAAAATCCCCATAATATATGAGTCTAATACAAAATCAGAGCACCCAAAGGTCTTAGAATAAAGAAGAAAGAAATCTTACCCTATCACTCGTTAGGCCATTCAAGACCTCACGCACCGCTTCTAGAGAGAGAGACCTCCTCTACTGTTGATTGGCCTTGCGCCATCTATGCAACTGGTAAAAATCCCCAACAGTATCGTCCTTCAAAGCGATCAACTCGGTATTACACCTGATTACCTTATAGAACCATGTTTGCCAAAGACAAAAAATTTCGCAATTAAAAAGTGACAAATAAGGAAAGTGCGAATGCATAAAAGGAATATGCACAAAATTAAAGAATACCTCAAGAAGATACATGGCTCCAGTGAAAGACTGTCGGTAGCACCGGCCGAATGCATCCAAGGAAAAATAAAGGGTCTCCAAAGTTAGGCTCCCCCAATCATAGAGAGGGATGTTCGAAAACATCCTCAAATATGGTAAAAACCATAAGTGGACAACGTCGCCACTCGATGCCACCAGAATTCCCCCCAACACCAGCAAAATAAACAACCAGGCCATCTGCCTCACCTGCATCCTGTCCTCCACATCGATCACTTTGCCCAATAAAACATCCTTCAGCGGTGACAGATGAATGGAGTCCCCAGACACTATCCTCCCCACATCACCAAGCGCTGCGCACACCGCATCCGGCCTCACCCGTAAGAGTAATCCACCTCTATCTGCTCCCCATCGCAATCCAGCCCCAGCAGCTGCTGCACATCTATGGGAGTCACGGTCATCTCCCCAAAACCAAAATGAAAGGTGTGGGTAGTGTCCCACCACCTCTCCCCCAGAGCGCATAAGACTGTCGTCGAACGAGGCATCTCATCTACCACAGATGCCAACCTCCAAAAGCCTGTTGAGGATACCATCCAACGCACCACAGGTGGAAGATGCTCCCAGACATCCTTAAGCCCCGTCATCCCACAGGCACGCATATTTGATAGAGAAACATCAGACTGCCAAAAAAGAAAAACCTTGTCAAAATCCAGAAAAAAGGAAAACCACAAAAAAGAGAATGCCAAAAGTAATTTTACTTACATAACCTCCAGGGTTCACCACCCTCGAAGAGCGATGACGCGATGGCTCCCACAGCAAGGTCTTCTCATCCGCAACCGCCTCAAATGCGTTAAAAGAGTTCTCGCTCCACAAAATAAGAGGCGCCCCGACCCTCCACTCCATGTTTGCCTAGTCATCAACAACCAACCACTCCTTCTGTACTACAGTGCTCACAAAAGCAGCCATTTTTTAAAGATCAAAATGCTAGAAAGATTCACAGAAGAAAATCACAAAAAGAGAGAAAGCAAGAAGCTTTGAAAAATGAAGGGAATTCGCCCCCTTTAAATAGAATGCCAAGGGTCATGATGATCGGCATTGACCACCGACCTATCGATCGGCACTGGCCCTTTACCTTATCGAGGAAGCCCAAAAGTCTATGCCACTACCGAATGAAACCTCACCATGCCAACCGATACCTCCCTTAATTTTTTGTACAAAAATTCCCAAAAAATCCTGAAAATCCTCAAAAAATTCCTAAAAATCCTGAAAAGGATTTAGAACATTTTCACCAAAGAAAATTTTGCACTCCCCCAAGAAGAAACCCTATTTCCCCAGCGGAACTCTCAAAAGCCAAGAGAATCTCTTCCCAGCAACATCCTCGGAGGACCTCCAAAATATCCAAAATTTCAGGATCATCTCCTATTCAAATTTCTCCGAGAAATACGTCCAAACCCTGGACCACCTAATTAGTTCCACTGCATCAGATTTGCTGTTCCTCCGGTAAAGTCTCCAAAAGACACAAGGATTTCCCCAGCAATCGTCTCCCCCGCTCAAATCAAAATCACGATGTAATTTTCTCGGCAGTGTTACCCAAGAACTTCTCAACTTAAGCCCACAGAATTGGCTTCAACCCGCAAAATTGGTCATCTCAACTGAAGCCCGCAGAATTGGCTTCGACCCGCAGAATTGGTCATTTCAACTTAAGCCTACAGAATTGGCTTCGACCCGTATAATTGGTCATCCCACCTTAAGCCCGTAGAATTGGCCATCCTAACTTAATCCTGCAGAATTAGCTTCGACTCGCAAAATTGGTCATCCTACCTTAAGCCCACAGAATTGGTCATCTCATCTTTAAGCCTCCAAAATTGGCTTTAACCCACATAACTGGTCATCTCAACTTAGCCCGTAGAATTGGCTTCGACCCGTAGAATTGGTCATATCTAACTTAAGCCCGCAGAATTAGCTTCGACCCACATAATTGTTCATCCCTAACTTAAGCCCGTAGAATTGGCTTTAACCCGAAGAATTAGTCATCTCACCTTAAGCCCGCAGAATTGGCTTCGACCCGCAGAATTGGTCATCCCCAACTTAAACCCACAGAATTAGCTTCGACTCGCAGAATCGGTCATCACAACCTAAGCCCTCACAATTGGCATCAACCTGTAAAATTAGTCATCCCCATTATTGTTGTAGCTCCTCAAAATTGACCTAAATCTTTGGTCATCACTTCCTTTAAGACCATCCCCAATATTCCCCCTTAAGCCCTCAGAATTGGCTTCGACCCTCAAAATCGATCACCCTCATCTTCAAGCCCTCAGAATTGGCTTCGACCCATAGAATCGGTCATCCTTAGGTCCTCAGAATCGACCTCGACCCTCTTCCCATCCTCTTTCAAAGGCATCATGTGGTGTCTATTCGACGGATATCATTTATTCCAAACTCACCCGTCGAGGGGCTCTATAGACACCCCATTCTAATACCCCCTAACCTTTCCTTTTGTCCCTAGCACCTCCCTTCATCATTATAAACCCAAGTCATACCCCGATTACTGACCTAAAGGACATCGGGAACTCCTAGGCTTCGTTTGACCAAAAGTCAAACTCTCCAGCTCGAATGAGACTGAATGAATCTTCGAAGGGCACTGAAACCCCTTTCTAACAGTCCATCCCGTGCACGATTCTGACTTACCATGTGGACGAAAGACCTATTTTTCCCTGAAACTCGATCAGGAGGTCCCCGGACGCTCCCAGGCTCCATTTGACCAAAGTCAACTCTTCAGCTCGACTGAGACTGAATGAATCTTCAAAAGTCACTAAAACCCCTTTCCAATGGTCTTCCCTGTGTGCGATTCTGACTTACGGTACAGACGAACGATCCATTTTGCTCCGAAAGGTCACCGGGTGCTTCCAGGCTATGTTTGACCAAAGTCAACTCCCCAAACTGAGTAAAGCTCTTTGTAATGTCAAAATACATCTCCTAAACTTTCTAACGGTTCACCCCGTGCATGATTCTGACTTACCATGCGAACGAATGATCTGTTTGCGTCCAAAGTTTCCCCGTCCAAAGGACCGATGAACACTTCCGAACCACATTTGACCCAAAGTTAACTCCTAAAACCAGGAGCAGTCCAAAGGACTTTTGAAGGTCTTTGAAATACCTTTCCAATGGTTCACCCCATGCGTGATTCGGACCAACGATTTGCGCTCTACGGCCAATTGTCCGAAGGCACCTGAAAGACACTACCAAACGGCAGGTTTCAAACCCTGCCTATCGGTAGTATGCCTAAACACACCTGTCGATTGGAAGGACCATGGCTATGCCGATCGGAAATGTCCCAGGACCATTAAAAGGAGGGCCTAATCTTATTTCAAGGAGAAGAAGATCAGAGATCCATCACTCTCAGCAAGCTCAGAAAACCCCTCTCGAAGTCAGCGTGATTTCCACATCCAAATCCCTTTTCAATATTCACCTTTTTCATCAAACTTGGTGAATTAAGTACCCTCCATCATCATCCAAGTGTAAGGGCTTCTCTCCAACATCCAAGATCAAGCTCAAGATGTTCAAGAAGGTCCAACTTTCTCCACTCTCTCCTTAAATTCTCCTAAATTCGCATTAATTTATTTTATTACTTAGTACTTTTATTCTCTTATCTCACATATCCTAATATACTTTTTATCTAGTATTATTGCACATCTCTTATTTTCATATAAATAAAACCCAAAAAATAATAAAAAGAGGATTTGCTCATAAATTCCAAACGGGAATTCTCACACTTTTCTCACAACTAGAACACTTTCTTACACACACACACACACATAAATAAGAGAAGTTCCCATTGGATCTATGGGACAAATCCCACCCCTCATTTTACATACGAACTACGTGGACTTTGATTCCTCTATAGCTACGTAGGCATCTCGGGGTAAAACCCGAGACTCGAGTCATTTTCCTACTTTTTCCCTATTTTTCTATATTCTTTAAACTTAACTCTCTTAGATTCTATATATATACATATACATATACATATACATATACATATACATATACATATACATATACATATACATATACATATACATATACATATACATATACATATACATATACATATACATATACATATACATATACATATACATATACATATATTTGTTCTTAGTGGCGTATTATTCCACATGTGTTATCATTCTCTTATAATGATCGACGCTAGGATAATCGCATAAATCCTATTTTCTAATATTATTTTTAAGAAAATTCCTATGGATGACTCACTTTATCTCTTCCATGATACAAGTCGATGATTACTACCTCCACTACGTATATATATGCACACATATAACGGGGAAATAAAGGAAAATAACAACAACCCATGAGAGGCCGTAAGGGCGGAATGTGTGCCTAACACCTTCCCATTTCGTAACTTAGCCTCTAGACCCCTTTCGAATCATTTTGATTTCGTATCTATCAGTATGTCTTTGGATGCTATCCTTCGGGATGGATCCCTTTTCTTTTGCCTGTTTTGAGTAAAATAGACTGGCGACTCTATCTCTTTATATTTTTACCTCATCAACGACGCCGACCGAAACGCTCTCGAGAGGGACGCACGGGACTAAAAAAAAGGATCCTCTCCCGTCGCAAGGATCCGGGGATGGCCACAACGATACGACGTGAAATTATATTTTTTTACCTAACACAGACACAACACAAATAAAACACAACGCGACACGACACGCGTCAAAAGTTATCTCAATAGGACACGGAAGTTATATTTTGAGATATGTAGTGAAACTTTAGTATTTGTTTTAATTTTTTTATTATTATTATTCGGTGAAAGATTAATATTAATGTGTTAAGTTTAATCTATTAATTATTTTTTGGTGTTACTTTAGATAAAGTTAAATTATTTGTTCAACTTTTATTTTTTGATGTAATTATTAATAGCAGTAGTTTAGACAAAGTTAAGCTTTTAATGTTAGTTTTCTTTTTTGTTTGAGTATATTGTCAAAAACAGTACAAAAGTATATTGCCTAATGAATGTTTTTGTTTTTAATCTATGAGTATTTACCAGGGGTTTTAATTATTTTTGAACTTCCAAATTTTCTGATTTTTGTTTCAAATTTTTTTGTCTTTGACTTCTCTTTTAAATTGTCGATTTTCAAATTTTCCGATTTTTAAATTTTTCAAAAAAAAATTAGAATGGAATTTGAAATCATATATAAATTTCCAAAATTCGGAAATTCCGATATGAATTTTCCTATATAGCGTAGATTCGTTTATTTGAAATATTTTCCAAAATATTAATAATTTTTTATTATATATAATATTTTTCTACTTTGTCATTTTACTAACCTTATACATATAAAATGTATTTTTATAGCTGAATAATTAAGACCCTCTCAATAAATATCAACCATTAGTTTTCACATATATATACTTACTATTCTTTTAACCCTACATTTTTCTCTCACACAAGAACAACAACCACGAGACACAATAACCCTTACCACCACGATAATTGCGATTCTTACAAAATAAACCCTACCGCTTGTTCTCATCTTTTCATATCGAACTCCTTGTGACTCATGACTCAACTGCGATTCACAAATGGTATTGTTTCTCATTCTCTCTCTCCTTTCTTTCATGAATTTCAAATATGATTTAGTATAAAAAGCTGCGATTCATATGGTTTGCAAGATTGTAAGTTTTAAAGCTACTAGTTTTATATATAACGTTGAAGCTATTAAAAATGGTTGGATTATAGCTATGTTACAATGTATAGTGTTTATCATCTCTCTTACTTTAAGATGTGACAAATTTTAAATTTTCAACATTTTCATGTTATATAAAATGGAAAATGTCCATGATTTTTCCGAAAAATAATAAATTAAATTTTTTTTGAAATATCAGAATCTACCGAATTGGAAAAAATGATTATTTGATTATTATTTTTTCTGAATTGGAAAGGATTCTTAAATTTTGAATATTTTGAAAAAAAAATTGAAAACCCATTTTTCAATTCGATCCGACCGAAACATACCCCTAGTATTCAGTATTGAGTTTTATAGCTTTGTGAAGGATGAGAGGTGGAGAGGAACTAGGGAACTAAAACGTGTAGATCTGTCACATCTTGTTTTTTTTTTACTTTTTTTTTAAATATTGTTAATAGCTTTGTGAAAGAAGGTAGTGAGAGAGAAGAAGGAAAAATGGGTATCGCCTCAACATGAGGAAATGTGTGAAGTAATGTAGTGACATCAAAATGGACATGAGGATCTAAATATCTTCCAAAGTGCATTAAGAGTTTGTACAATGAGATGAGGTCCACACAAAGTACAAACACTTAATGCACTTTGGGAGATGTTTTAAGTGATATTTTTTCAACTAGTATTATTACTCTTGTGCGTGAGTGAAAGGTTCAATATGTGTTTTCACTACACCAAATCCTACGAATGGTCATGGCCAGTTGGTCATAGCCCAAGTCCGCGACTAGCTGGTCGCGAACTTGGGCCGTGACCATCTCAGTTTTTGGCATGACCATACTCATTACCTCACTGGGTCATGGATGCTCTGGAAGTGGTCACGACCCAAATCCCTGACCACTATGGGTAACGGACTTGGGCCGTGACAAGGTCGTGACCATCTTGGCGCCAAACGCACGCCTAAATTCCCTCCAAGCTTGGTCGCAGATGGGTCACGGACTTGGTCCGTGACCATAGGCATGACGAAGCACAAAAATCACACACTGAGGGTCACGATTGGAGGTCGTGTGGGTCACGACTATGGGCCGTGATCATCCCTCATTTGAACAGCAGAAGGTCACACATGTTATCCATTATGGTGGTCGCAGATGGGGGTCACGGCTCTAAGCCGTGACCATTCGTCAATCAGCAGCAAATGGAGAACTAATGGATTGCGATGGTGGGTCATGGATCTAGGCCGTGACCAGATATAGCCATTAAAAAAAGCCACTTATCTCAGTCCCATTTCCTATTTGGGCATTTGTGATTTCGTCAAAGTGGGTTTGGGGAGATTTTTACGATTCGATTTCAGCCTAAGGTTTTCGCGATTTCAGCGCTAAGATTTTTGAAATTTATGTGTGTATATGTGTGTGTGCATTTCGATTTGATGATTTGTGGCAGCTGTGTGCATTTTGATTTGATGAGTTTTGAAAGGTATGTGTGTATTTGTGTATATGTGTATGTATAGATTTCTATTTGTGTGTATATGTGTGTGTATAAGTGTGTTTATATATGTGTGTATCTCTGTGTGTATCTGTGTGAGTATATGTATAGATTTATGTTTATATGTGTGTATATACATAGATTTATGTGTATGTGTGTTTAGTTGGGTAACTATGAACAAATTGTATTTTATGTCAATAAACCCTAGAAATTGTATTGGGGTTATTTTATTTTTGACAAAATATTATTCAAAACCCTAGACATTATATTTTTTTTGATAAAATATAACTAAATGGATTTTTAATAAGTAAAAAAAATTACATCGACCTTGTTGTGGGTTATATGAGTGTCATCATATTATATTGGGGGTTATATGAGTGTCGTGATTTTTTTTTTGACCAAATATAATTAAATGGATTTTTTTGACATTGTATTGAGGTTTATATGCGTGTCGTGATTTTTTATAGTGAGATATTGTTAGTTTTACTAATTTATTGATATTCAAGATCCTAATATGCTTTCTTTTGTACTACAAATGTCTACTTCACATTCCTTTACATTTTGAACAAAAAAATATAGCGTTACGTGTGTATTTGTGTATGTTTTTTACATAATTTTTTGAATTCATCCGATATCCAGCGCTGGTATATTCCCATATCAATCCCGTGCAACAAGGTATTATTTCCTCATTGATTTACATTCTTAAATCTTATTTGGTTCTACATCTTTTGATACTAATCAGTTTATTCATTTTCTCTTATTTCCTTTTTGTTTTTCCTTTCACTCTTAAAATGGTGCGTGCTTCAACAAATGAGAGGTGCCAAAAAAATAGGGAGGATATTGTAAATTACATTGTATGATCTGGGTTCCTTATAAGAGATAACTTTGACTTATTGTTAATTTCTTTATTTTATGTCTTCTTTATTTGTAAAGTTAACTGTGGAATGGACTTAAATCAAATAACGTCAAATTTTTGATGATTTACGTTTACAGCTTGGTCATCTCGGACACTTACAGCTATAGCAACTTGGTAGGGTTGAAGGTATATATTATTTACAATACCTTTTTATTTCAGTTTGATTGAAATTCACAAGGTTTATCCCTGTTCTCTAACCTTTTGGTGTACAATTTATTTTCATTTTTTTCAGCGTTGTGACTCTATGTGTGGTATTGAAGATGTTCAAAAGTTTGGTGTGATCAGCCCTTTGTTTCATCTGCTACTTGATGCTCTCTTTGGTTAAAGGTATGTCACTGTATGTCATCAGACACTAGAAACATTGGAAGTGTAACTAACAAATTGGAACATTACTAATTGGACTTTACCTATGAATAAGAAAGCTTAAGATATAAATTTAGGGAAAAATAATGAACTATAATCAACAGTATTGGTTCCTAATTTTGGAATGATCTTTTTTTGGAATAATGCACTATAGTATTACGCTATTTTAGTTCCTTTTTATTGATTTTTATTGTGTTGTAGGTTTCAAGCACGTTGAGCTTTACTGAATTATAGAATGCATCATTTACTATAGTCATTGATAAGTATAATTTTGATACTAATATAACTCATAGAAACTGACCGCATGATCACGATACTCCCAATTTGAAAATACAATGATAACTTAAAAATATCTAGACTTAGGGTTAAAAACATGGTGTGTGTGGGGAGAAATCCAAAACAGCCCTCAAACTACCCTGTGAGAGGCACCAACACCTCCCACGGGACCAATGTAATTCGTAGGAATTGATCGCTCAACCACGGGACTCCCGTTTTGAGAATACGACGATAATTTGAATATTTCTAGACTTAGGCTTAAAAACATGCCGTTATAGGGCGAAAACCCGAAACAGCCCCCGAATGGCCCCGTGAGTGGCACCAACACCTCGCACGGGACCAATGTAACTCGTATGAACTGACCGCGAGATCACGGGACCCCCGATTTGAGAATACGACAATAATTTGCATATTTCTAGACTTAGGCTTAGAAACATGGCGTTAGTGGGTGAAAAGCCGAAACAGCCCCTGAACGGCCCCGTGATTGGCACCAACACCTCCAATGGTACGAATGTAACTCGTAGGAACTGACCACGTGATCACGGGGCCCCCGGTTTGAGAATATGATGACAATTTGTATATTTCTAGACTTAGGCTTAAAAACACGACGTTACTGGGTGAAAACCCAAAATAGCCCTCGAACGGCCCCATGAGTGGCACCAACACCTCGCACGGGACCAATGTAACTCGTAGGAACTGATCATGTGATCGCGTGACTCACGGTTTGAGATTACGATGATAATTTTCATATATCATGACTTAGGAAAAACATGGCTTTAGTGGGTGAAAACCCGAAACAGCACTCGAATGGCCCTGTGAGTGGCACCAACACCACGTACGAGATTCATGTAATGCGTAGGAACTCACCACGTGATCACGGGACTCCCGATTTGAGAATACGATGAGAATTTGAAAATATGAGGACTTGTTTATGTAACGGTGTGCGAAAATCATCATATAACTTGTTTATGCATATTTATTTCATTTACTTAAGTAGTGAGTGGTGAGAAAGATTAAGTTGACATATTACACTTGGCTTTGGTTAGTTTTAGGGTGGGGAATTGTCCATTTCTCCACATTTCATTGTAAGATACGTAAAATCAACATATGGATTGGTCCATTCTTGTATTGGGTTTCCAACAAACTTTAACAAGGCACGCCTAAGCCGTGCCTCGAGCCTAGGCGGTGCGCGCCTTGTTGAAAGGGCCTTGCCTGGGGTGAGGCGAAGTGTGTTGCCATGAGGATTTCTCATAAGAGACTAATAAATTCATAAACTTTTGAAAATATCTTTTTTTTCCATTTATTAAAATAAGAGTATCATAAGTATAACACAAATGCCTCTCCCCAAAATTAATGCCACTAGAGTTGAGGTGCATTTATGTTATTCCCCAAAAGTTTCTTGTTAATGCCTCTACCCAAAAGTTTATGATCCATTTATCCTTGTATTTCTGTCTCCAAAAAGCCTTTTCACAACTGAGATTATATTGAAACTTAGAGTGGGAGAGGCATTCATTTCTTAGGCCACGTGAAGGAGCCTAAGCGCACATGAATTGCATTTGTTAGAGGGAGAGACATTCATTTCTAAGGCCACCTCTCTAATCATCACAAAATTCATCCCCGAGAGTAGCTATATATAGCAATATATAGCAGCAGCAACATCTATATATAGCTACTATATCATGTGTTGGGGTGTTGTAGACACAATTCTCATAACTCTTATGGCTTCCACAATAGTTATCTTTTGTTTGGGGAGGCCGTTTTATCGATATCGGATGCCAAATGGGAGTCCGTTGATGCCATTATTGCAGGTTCCTATCGCGGCTTTTGTAAAGAGAAAGTTTTTGTGTCCATCTGATCCAGCGCAGTTGTATGAAGTTTCTAAGTTGGAGAAATCACAAGGGAGGTTATTATGCCACACCAAGAACCTTAAGTAAGAAACTACTCACTTTTATCATCTATTTGCTACATGTTATTGTGCCATTTGGTAATTGGGATTAATTCATTTTAGCAGGTTATGTGGTAAAAGTAAATTATAAAAGTATTCATGTACTTTAATGCATAATTCATAATTCTCTAAATTAATAACATATCACAAACTGGTTTTGCACTGTTCAAAAAATAAAAATACATGTTTATATATTTTGCTGTTTCGGTTGAATATAAACACAGAAAAATTAATTTTATGAAATATATGTTTGAAAGATTACGTTACATATAATTTAAAGAATAATAATAGGCACACCGGGTGGTAGCACCAGGCTAGTACCGGTATCGTTTTCTTTGTTTATACTATAATTTAAAAATATCAGGACTTAAGCAAAACATGGCATTTAAAGGGAAAAACCCGAAACATCCCCTACAGCCCCTTGGATGGCACCAACCGTCCCACGGGACCAATGTAACTCGTAGTAACTGACCGCGTGATCACGGGACCCCCAATTTGAGAATACGATGATAATTTGCATATTTTTAGACCTCGGCTTAAAAACATGGCGTTAGTGGGTGAAAACCTGAAACAACTCCCGAACGGCCCCGTGAGTGGCACCAATACCTCACACGGGACCAATGTAACTCATTGGAACTGACCACGCGATCACGGGACCCCCGGTTTGAGAATGCGATGATAATTTGCATATTACTAGACTTAGTCTTAAAAATATGACGTTAGTGGGTGAAAAGCCGAAACAACCCCCGAACGGCCCCGTGAGTGGCACCAACACCTCCCATGGGACCAATGTAACTCGTACGAACTGACCGCATGATCACGGACCCCCGGTTTGAGAATACGATGATAATTTGAATATTTTTAGACTTAGGCTAAAAAACATGACGTTAGTGGGTAAAAACCCAAAATAGCCCCCGAACGGCTCCTTGAGTGGCACCAACACGTCCCACGGGACCAATGTAACACGTAGGAACTGACCGCGTGATCACGGGACCCCCAATTTGAGAATACGACGATAATTTAAATATTTTTTGACCTAGGCTTAAAAACATGGCGTTAGTGAGTGAAAATCTGAAACAACCCCTGAACGGCCCCGTGAGTGGCACAAATACCTCGCATGAGACCAATGTAACTCATTGGAACTGATCGCGCGATCATGGGACCCCCGATTTGAGAATGCGACGATAATTTGCATATTACTAGACTTAGTCTTAAAAATATGACGTTAGTGGGTGAAAAGCGGAAACAACCCCCGAACGGCCCCGTGAGTGGCACCAACACCTCCCACGGGACAAATGTAATTCGTAGGAACTAACCGCACAATCACGGGACCCCCGGTTTGAGAATACGATGATAATTTGCATATTTCTAGACTTAGGCATAAAAACATGGCTTTAGTGGGTGAAAACTTGAAACAGCCCCCAAACGGCCCCGTGAGTGGCACCAACACCTCCCACAGGACCAATATAACTCGTAGGAACTCACCGCGTGATCACGGGACCCCCGATTTGAGAATACAACGATAATTTGTATATTTCTAGACTTAGGCTTAAAAATATGGTGTTAGTTGGTGAAAACCCGAAACAGCCTTCGAACGACCCCGTGAGTGGCACCAACACCTCGTACGGGACCGATGTAACTCATACGAACTGACCGCGGGATCACGGGACCCCCAGTTTGATAATACAATGACAATTTGCATCTAACTAGACTTAAGCTTAAAAAAATGGCGTTAGTGGGTGAAAAGCTAAAATAGCCCCCGAACGGCCCCATAAATGGCACCAAAACCTCCCACGGGACCAATGTAATCGTAAGAACTGATCGCGTGATCACTGGACCCCCTGTTTGAGAATAGGATTATAATTTTCATATTTCTAGACTTAGGCTTAAATACATGGCATTAGTAGATGAAAACTCGAAACAACCCCCGAACGGCCCCGTGAGTGGCACCAACACCTCCCACGGGATCAATGTAACTCGTACAAAGTGACCACGCGATCAGGGGACCCCCGATTTGATAATATGATAATAATTTCATATTTCTAGACTTAGTCTTAAAAACATGGCATTAGTGGGTGAAAAGCCGAAATAGCCTCCGAATGGCCCGTGAGTGGCATCAACACCTCCCATGGGACCAATGTAACTCGTATGAACTAACCGCGCGATCACGGGATAGCCAGTTTGATAATACGACAATAATTTGCCTATTTTTAGACTTAGGCTTAAAAATATGGCGTTAGTGGGTGAAAACCCGAAACAACCCCCGAACGGCCCCGAGAGTAGCACCAACACCTCGCACTTGACCAATGTAACTCGTAGGAACTGACCGCACGATCACGAGACCCTTGATTTGAGAATACAATGATAATTTGCTAATTTATAGACTTAAACTTATAAACATGGCGTTAGTGGGAGAAAAGCCGAAACATCCCCCAAACAGTCCCGTGAGTGGCACCAACACCTCCCCTAGGACCACGTAACTCGTAGGAACTGACCGCGCAGCCACGGGATTCACGATTTGAGAATACGACGATAATTTGAATATTTCTAGACTAAGACTTAAAAACTTTCCGTTAGTAGGTGAAGAGCCAAAACAGCGCCCGAACGGCCCCGTGAGTGGTACCAACACCTCGCACGGGACTAATGTAACTCGTAGGAACTGACCGTGTGATCACAGGAACCCCAGTTTGAGAATAAAATGATAATTTGTATATTTCTAGACTTAGGCTTAAAAACCTGGCGTCAGTGGTGTGAACTCGAAACATCCCCCGAACGGCCCCGTGAGTGGCACCAACACCTCCCACGGGACCAATGTAACTCTTACAAACTAACCGCGTGATCACGGGACCCCAAGTTTGAGAATACGACGATAATTTGCATATATCGGGACTTAGGGAAAACATTACGTTAGTGGGTGAAAATCCGAAACAACCCCCAAACGGCCTCGTGAGTGGCACCAACACCATATACGGGACCAATGTAATGCATAGTAACTGACCGTGCGATCACGGAACTACCGGTTTGAGAATACACCAAGAATTTTCAAAATTTGAGGACATAGGCTTAAAAATATGGCGTTAGAGGGTGAAAACCCATAACAGCCCCCGAACGACCCCGTGGGAGGCACCAACACCTCCCACGGGACTAATGTAACTCATACGAACTGACCGCGCAGCCACGGGACTCCCGATTTGAGAATACGATGATAATTTAAATATTTATAGACTTAGGCTTAAAAACTTGTCGTTAGTGGGCGAAAACTCGAAACAGTCCCCGAACGGCCCCATGAGTGGCACCAACACCTCGTACGGGACCAATGTAACTCGTACGAACTGGCCGTGGGATCACGGGACACCCAGTTTGAGAATACAATGATAATTTGCATATTAATAGACTAAAGCTTAAAAAAATGGCATTAGTGGGTGAAAAGCTGAAATAGCCCCCGAACGGCCCCGTGAGTGGCACCAAAATCTCCCACGGGACCAATGTAACTCGTGGGAACTGACCGCACGATCACGGGACCTCCGATTTGAGAATACAATGATAATTTTCATATTTCTAGACTTAGGCTTAAAAACATGGCAATAGTAGATAAAAACCCGAAACAACCACCGAACGGCCCCGTGAGTGGCACCAAAACCTCCCACGGGACCAATGTAACTCGTACGAACTGACCACGCGATCATGGGACCCCTGGTTTGATAATACGATGATAATTTCATATTTCTAGACTTAGTCTAAAAAACATGGCGTTAGTGGGTGAAAAGCCGAAATATCCCCTGAATGGCCCGTGAGTGGCACCAACACCTCCCACGGGACCAATGTAACTCGTAAGAACAAACCGCACGATCACGGGATCCTTGATTTGAGAATACGACGATAATTTACCTATTTCTAGACTTAGGCTTAAACACATGGCATTAGTGGGTGAAAAGTCGAAACAAGCCCCGAATGGTCCCGTGAGTGTCACCAACACCTCACACGGGACCAATGTAACCCGTAGGAACTGATCGCGCGATCACTTGACCCCCGATTTCAGAATACGACGATAATTTGCATATTTCTAGACTTAGGCTTAAAAACATGGCGTTAGTGGGTAAAAACCCAAAAAAACCCCGAACGGCCCTGTGAGTGGCACCAAAACCTCGCACGGGACCAATGTAACTCGTACGAACTGACCGCGCAAACACGGGACCCCCGTTTTGAGAATACGATGATAATTTGAATATTTATAGACTTAGGCTTAAAAACATGGCGTTAGTGGGTGAAGACTTGAAATAGCCCCCGAACGGCCCCGTGAGTGGCACCAACATCTCCCACAGGACTAATGTAACTCGTAGGAACTAATCGCGCGATCATGGGACCCCCGGTTTGAGAATACGATAATAATTTGCATATTTCTATACTTAGGCTTAAAAACATGGTTTTAGTGGGTGAAAACCCGAAACAGCCTCCAAACGGCCCCGTGGGTGGCACCAACACCTCGCACGGGATCAATGTAACTCGTAGGAACTGATCGCGCGATCACGGGACCCCCGGTTTGAGAATACGACGATAATTTGCATATTTCTAGGCTTAAGCTTGGAAACATGGCGTTAGAGGGTGAAAAACCTAAACAACCCCCGAACGGCTCCGTAAGTGGCACCAACACCTCCCACGGGACCAATGTAACTTATAGAAACTGACCGTAAGATCACGGGACCCCGGTTTGAGAATACGATGATAATTTGCATATTTCTAGACTTAGGCTTAAAAACATGGTGTTAGAGGGTGAAAACTCGAAACAACCCCCGAATGGTCCCGTGAATGGCACCAACAGCTCCCACAGGACCAATGTAACTTGTAGGAACTGACCGAACGATCACGGAACCCTTGATTTGAGAATATAACGATAATTTCCATATTTTTAGACTTAGGCTTAAAAACTTGGCGCTAGTGGGTGAAAACCCGAAACAGCTGTAATACCCCGTATTTTTTATGGCTCTTAAATTATGGGATTTATTAATTTGAATTGAGGTAAATTAATTTAATTTAAATCCGGAATGTTGTTGTTAATATTTACTAGCGTGACGAGAGTTAGTAATTATTGGAAATTGTTATTTGTTGAATGTTACTGGATGAGGATAGTAATATATGAGATTTATTTTTATAAAATTGTCACGTGTGAATAAAATGACAATTTTGGAAATTTGAGTCGGGACGCGCCCGTGTCGCGTCGGGACAAAATATTGATAAATAAAAGTGAATATTTTATAAGTTGTTCGTATGGTCATTTTGAGTGCGCCAACGAGTCCGGAAGGGTTGAGATAGTCAAAAAAATGTACCCGGGGGTTTAGTTTGGGTCTCGGGACGTTTTTAGGCCTAATTAGTAACCCGGGAGGGAATTTTAGTCATTTTGTATTTTTGGGTAATTAAACCCACAAAAATTAAAGGGGTTATATTAGATGTTTAGGTTATCATCTAGGGTTAGAAAACTCAAAACTCTAGAACGACCATTGGAGAAGAGAGCTCTCAAGGCAATTCAAGGCTCAAAACCCATCCGTTTGCACCGCCACCATCGCCAACGCGTAGATCGTGAGACGGGGAACGCAACCACACCAAATTTGGCACCAAACCAGAACACCGAAAATCCCATGCAAGTGTTTATCTTGCTTATTTCGTTGAAGCATCTTTTATATTAGTTTAGGAATGATTAAGAATGAATTATAGGGAAGAAAAACCCAATTTGAGGAAATTTCATGTAGTTATAGTTTAAATGAAAATTCTGGAAACCCTTTGTCATATAGAGGATTCAACCACGAAATTATGATGTTTATAAGAAGGAAATTCTGGAAAATACTTGTTAGAACCATGTTTAAGAGATTTCTAGGGTTCTTGATAACTATATAAATTTTTGGGTTGTTAATCCATGTTTAGTCATAGAAATCTACATGCTTTACGTTGGAAATATTTGGTATGATGATATATTGTTAGTAGTATAAATTTTGGGACGTTTGGGATTGAAAAATATGAAATTAGTTGACGTTAGGAGATGAAACCCGTAACTGCAGAATTACAGTTTTCGCATACCTGCTTGATCAATCGATCGAGCCTAGAGCTTCGATCGATCGAGCCCCAGACCTCGATCGATCGACCCCTCCTGGCAGACTCATATTTTCCTCTCTTAGAACTTTAGAATTTCATTCACTAAGAAATAATTCTTGGACACTAGTATTAAAATGTTTTGGGAGATAAGATGACCAGTAGGATTTACTAATGAATTAAGAGACCTTTAATGTAAGGCGAAACCCATATCTTTGGAGTGTTTATACCTAAGGAAGGACGGAATTTAGTATTAAAGGAGGAGATTATGAAAAATGGTTACGATGGGAAATAGATGAATACCTACTGAATTTTATACTTGGGAGGATAGAATCCATGAGCGTCATGTAGTAAGTGGAAAAGTTCCTCAAATTAAAGTAAGATGTGAACGGTTATACGTGATAACTAATAATGAGGTATGAGAATAAATGTCATAAATATGGGATTCGAGATATACCTAATATTGATATGGTACTATTAGTATAGTTATATGATTGTGTATGCATATACTATCTATGTGTGAAAAATATACCCACGCTACTTGCTATTCCTGAGGTTACCGCGCTGTGACGATCTTATCTCGTGTGCCTTATGGGGGATATTGACTCGTACCCTAGAAGATAGATATCCTTGGTACAGACTATCGAATTGATAGTTCAGACGGTCCTAAGAGACGCGGGTATGTGCCATCCTCTTAGAGACTTGGAATTTATGCTTCGCCTCAATATTGTTTGTGTATGTGTTAATACAATTCGAGAGTGATTCCGAATTTGTTTTCCCCTTAATACGAGTGATACGGGGTTTGGATAGTAGAGTATGCCCGCACCATAGTTTTTATTTGGGGTGCTGTTTTAATATATATATTATGCGAGTATTTAATATATATATGAAATTCTGGAATTTGGAACTGCCTACTGTGATATGGTAAGTAGGATATGGTTGATGACTCAAATTGTAAACACTTATTTTGAGAAAGCACAATATAACACTGGAAAACCTTATTAATTAATAAAGTTAAACTGAGAACTTTGGTTACTAATTGAAATCTTCCCTTTTAAACAATTGTATTATTCAGTTTTAAATTTTGCGAGTAACCTAAAATAAGTTAAATAAATGGGAAGGTTACTGCGATATACGATGAAATAAACCATTGGGAAGGTTAGTGCGATAGGTGTGCACATTAGAAGAGAGGTGAGAATTTCTCAAGAGAGTGCCGCACTAATATGTTGTTGCATTGGCCTGTAATCAATTTAAATACTTGCTAAACAAAATTTTAAATCATATACACTATCGGGCTCTGACCCGTTTTTATTTCTCTTTCTCTCTTGTATATATATGCATATATTACAGGTGCCCAGCCACAGGGGCGTCGTGCTTAGGATCCCTTGGAGGGAACATGATGCAGCTTAGGTGGGAGTTGCAGGCCACTTGCTTAGACGATTTCATTTACTTGATTCCACTCTAGTATTATTTATCTCAGCTGGGCATGTGCCGCCCTTTCCATTATTCAGTTTGTTTTGTTGGACATTGTAATCCATTTATTTCCGTATTCTCACTTTGGGATTTACTATTATCTGGATGGTTTACTTTAAGTTTTTATTGTTGGTAGCCAGTTGGTGGATGTTTAATTATTGGATTGTTGGTTCCGATATATTTGTTGTGTGATTCTTTAATTTCAATATATGTAAAGTTTTAAATATTGGTTTTTATAAATAAAATTTGGAAAGTAATGTCTAAAAATGGTTTTGACACTTAGCTTAATTAATTAGGGTGTTTAAATTGGAAAAGTTACTTTTCGACAGTGATGCTGAGAATGAACCAACTGTTCACCTTGATTTAATTTAGTAAAGGAGTGATCGCCCGGTATTTAATTAGGCGGGGTGTCACAACAACCCCCAAACAGCCCCGTGAGTGACACCAACGCCTCGCACTGGACCAATGTAACTCGTACAAACTGACCGCGGGATCACGGGATCCTCGATTTCAGAATACGATGATAATTTGCATATTACTAGACTTAGTCTTAAAAATATGGCTTTAGTGGGTGAAAATCCGAAATATCCCTCGAATGTCCCCGTGAGTGGTACCAACACCTCCCACGGGACCAATGTAACTCGTAGGAACTGACTGCGCGATTAAAGGGAGCCCCGGTTTCAGAATACGACGATAATTTGCATCTTTCTAGACTTACGCTTAAAAACATGGTGTTAGTGGGTGAAAATCCGAAACAAACCCCGAACGACCCCGTGAGTGGCACCAACACCTCCCATGTGACCAATGTAACTCGTACGAACTGACCATGTGATCACGGGACCCCTGGTTTGAGAATAGGATGATAATTTCCATATTTCTATAATTAGGCTTAAAAACATGACGTTAGTGGGTGAAAAGCCGAAACAGCCTCTGAACTAACCCCGTGAGTGGCACCAACACCTCCCACGGGAACAATGTAACTCGTAAGAACTGACCGCACGATCACGGGACCCCAGGTTTTAGAATACGATGATAATTTTTATATTTCTAGACTTAGGCTTAAAAACATGGAGTTAGTGGGTGAAAAGACGAAACAACCACCGAACGGCCCCATGAGTGGCACCAACATCTCCCTCGGGACCAATGTAACTCGTAGGAACTAACCGCGCGATCATGGGACCCCCGATTTGAGAATACGATGATAATTTGTATATTTCTAGACTTAGGCTTAAAAACATGGCGTTAGTGGGTGAAAAGTTGAAACAGCCCCCGGACGACCCCGTGAGTGGCACCAATACCTCCCACGGGACCAATGGAACTCGGTTGAATTGATCGCGCGATCACGGGACCCCCTGTTTGAGAATATAATGATAATTTGCATATTTCAGGACTTAGGCTTAAAAACCTGACGTTAGTGGGTGAAAACCCGAAACAGTCCCTGAACGGCCCCGTGAGTGGAACCAACACCTCGTATGGGACCATTGTAACTCATACGAACTGACCGCGCAATCACAGGACCGCCAATTTGAGAATACGACGATAATTTGCATATATCGGGACTTAGGCAAAACATTGCATTAGTGGGTGAAAATCCAAAACAGCCCGTGAACGGCCATATGAGTGGCACTAACACCATGTATGGGACCATTGTAACGCGTAGTAACTAACCGCGCAATCACGGAACTCCCCGCTTGAGAATACGATGAGATTTTGAAAATATGAGGACATAGCCTAAAAAACATGGGGCTAGAGGGTGAAAACACAAAATAGCCCTCGAACGGCCTTGTGGGAGGCACCAATGCCTCCCACGGGACTAATTTAACTCGTATGAACTGACCCCGCAACCACGGGTCTCCCGATCTGAGAATATGATAGTAATTTGAATATTTCTAGACTTAGGTTTAAAAACTTGCTGTTAGTGGGCGAAAACCCAAAACAGCCCCCGAACGGCCTCGTGAGTGGCACCGATAACTCGCACGGGACCAATATAACCCATACAAACTGACCGCACGATCACGAGACCCCCGGTTTGAGAATACGACAATAATTTTTATATTTTTAGACTTAGGCTTAAAAATATGGCGATAGTGGGTGAAAAGTCAAAATAGCCCCCGAACGGCCCCGTGAGTGGCACCAACATCTCCCACGGGACCAATATAACTCGTAGGAATTGACTGCGCAATCACAGGACCCGCCATTTGAGAATACGACGATAATTTGCATATTTCTAGACTTAGGCTTAATAACATGGCATTAGTGGGTGAAAAGTCGAAACAACCCCGAACGGTCCCGTGAGTGGCACCAACACCTCCCACGGGACTAATGTCACTCGTAGGAACTGACCGCACGATCACGGGACCCCCGATTTGAGAATACGAAGATAATTTGCATGTTTCTAGACTTAAACTTAAAAACATGGCATTAGTGGATGAAAAGTAAAAAATCCCCCGAATGGCCCCATGAGTGGCACTAACACCTCGCACGGGACCAATGCAACTCGTAGGAACTGATCGTGCAATCACGAAACCCTCGATTTGAGAATACAACGATAATTTATATATTTCTAGACTTATGCTTAAAAACACGACGTTAGTGGGTGAAAACCCAAAACAACGGCCCCGTAAATGGCACCAACACCTCGCACGGGACCAATGTAACTCGTACGAACTTATCGCAGGATCATGGGACCCCCGGTTTGAGAATACGATGATAGTTTGCATATTACTAGAGTTAGTCTTAAAAACAAAGCGTTAGTGGGTGAAAAGTCGAAATAGCCCCCGAACGGCCTCGTGAGTGGCACCAACACCTCCCACAGGACCAATGTAATTCGTAGGAACTGACCGCGCGGTCGAGGGACCCTCGGTTTGAGAATCAGATGATAATTTACATATTTCTAGAGTTAGACTTAAAAACATGACGTTAGTGGGTGAAAACCCGAAATAACCCCCAAACGGCCCCGTGAGTGGCACCAACACCTCCCACGGGACCAATATAACTCGTACGAACTGACCACGCAATCACGGGACCCCCGTTTTGAAATTATGATGATAATTTACGTATTTCTAGACTTAGGCTTAAAAACATGGCGTTAATGGGTGAAAAACTAAACAAACCTCGAACGTCCCCATGAGTGGCACCAACACCTCCCACTGGACCAATGCAACTCGTAGGAACTGACCGAGCGATCTCGAAAGCCCCGGTTTGAGAATACGACGATAAGTTGCATATTTTTAGACTTAGGCTTAAAAACATGGCGTTAGTGGGTGAAAACCCGAAACATCCTCCGAATGGCCCCGTGAGTGGCACCAACACCTCGCACGGGACCAATGTAACTCGTAGGAACTGACCGCACTATCATGGGACTCCCGGTTTGAGAATACAATGATAATTTGGATATTTCTAGACTTAGGCTTAAAAGCACGACGTTAGTGGGTGAAAAGCCGAAACAACCCCCGAACGGCCCCACGAGTGGCACCAACACCTCCCCCATGACCAATGTAACACGTAGGAACTGACCGCGCGATCACTGGACCCCCGATTTGAGAATACGACAATAATTTTCATATTTCTAGACTTAAGCTTAAAAACATGGCGTTAGTGGGTGAAAAGCCGAAACAACCCTCGAACGGCCCCGTGAGTGGCACCAATACTTCCCTCAAGACCAATGTAACTCGTAGGAACTGATCGCGCATTCGTGGGAGCCCCGGTTTGAGAGTACAACGATAATTTGCGTATTTCTAGACTTAGGCTTAAAAACATGGCATTAGTAGGTGAAAATCCGAAACAGCCCCCGAACAGCCCCGTGAGTGGCACCAACACCTCGTACGGGACCAATGTAACTCGTAGGAACTGACCGCGCGATCACGGGACTCTGACTTTGAGAATTCCATGGTAATTTGAATATTTCTAGACTTAGGCTTAAAAACTTACCGTTAGGCGAAAACCCAAAACAACTCCTGATCGGCCCTGTGAGTGGCACCAGCACCTCGTACGGGACCAATGTAACTCGTACGAACTGACTGGACGATCACGGGACTCCCGGTTTGAGAATGGAATTGATATGTTGATAATTATAACTCATATATGCAATTCTTCAGCTTAAATAATTTTTTTGTAAAACTAATTGGTTACTGATATCATTTTTTTTCTATCCTATCATTTTTAGGATTTTTGCACGTGGAACAAATGAATGAGGCAATGGTTTACAACATGTAGATTATTTATATAATGTTATGACATTCAGGATTATGTTTTTTATGTATTACAACCGTGCGGGCTTTTGTTGTTTAGTTTTATAGCCGTGCAGGCTTTTATAATTTGATTGTTGAATTTCATGGTCGTGCGGGCTTTATAATAAGCAAGTTTTACATTTACAGGGTTAGGAATGTCTAGAAAATAGAGGAAACTCTCCTCAATTTTTTTGGGTCTGTGAATTATTAAGACCTATAATATTTTTAAGTTTGTATATATATATATTAGTTTATTAACAACGTTCTCGATTCGCAATTTGTGATTTTTTATTATTTTGCCAATAATAAATATTTATAACACCTTGTACGCGTCCAACGTTACATATAGCAACCGACAGTGCACTCACAGGACCCCCAATTTTAGGATTGGACCAAAAAAATACATTTTTTTTAAAATTATCGTTAAATATGGTCATGGACTTTGTCCATGACCATTTTTATTTTTTCCGTCGCGCGTAAAAATGGTCGCAGTCAAAATCCATGACCCCCAACCGTGACCAAAAATGGTGGTGGCCAAAGTCCGCGACCATTTTTTTCCTTTTTTTTCGTCGTGGTGTCGATCACGGACTTTGGCCGCGACCATTTTTTCCTTTTATTTATTGTCACGGTTGTGGGTCGCGGCCAAAGTCCGCGACCAATTTGTCACGGTTGTGGGTCACGGACTTGGGCCGCGACCATTTTTTTCATTTTTTGGTCACGGACTTGTGTCGTGACCAATTTGTCACGGTTGTGGGTCACAGACGAGGGCCACAACCCGTCAAGACATGGGTCACGGCCCAAATCCGCGACCATCTGTCGTGACCCCCTGCGAGCCGTGACCATTTTTTGGTCACGGACTTGGGTTGCGATCCACGAAATTGGTCACGCCCGAAATGGTCACGGCCCACGTCCGTGACCAACAGTCTTGGTCAGGGATTTTGGCCGTGACCAATCGCGGACTTGTGTGTGAAAGAAGTCCATCGTTATTTTTTAAAGCATAATTGTTCTTTATTTTTTAAATGGTTATGATAACATGTGTCCTTATGGAATATGTTATTTTATAAAATTGGAAATTCAAAAAAAGAAACAAAATCTCATAAAAACCAAAGTTCATCTAAAAAAGAAGAAGGCATTAGAGTGAAGAGTTAATGGGAAGGGAGAAGATGTTGGAATTAATTGCTTTTTCATTTTCAAGAGTGGGTAGTGGATATGTTAATTGCTTTGGTTTTTGTAGAGGTTTTGTTTGTTTCTAGAGTTTTCAATTATAGCTAATAACATGTCGCCCTAACCCTTATAAAAACATTTCACTTGGTTGAATATTTATACCCTCCTTTAAAAAAAAACAAATTTTCTCTCTTATAAGGACTCACCCACTCTATGACCACATCTCTCTTACCTCTTACCACTCACTCTCTCTCGTCAGCACCAACGTCGAAAATGTAATAACTTAAAGTTTTTATAATGACATTTATAATAAATCTTGGTAATTTGGTGCATTGTGACTTTTGATTGTGCAAGCTATATTTTCATATTAATGTAAAGAATGGTACCAAAGTATAAGTTATTGAGGTAAATTTATTAATAATTCTATTAGTGTATAATTTAGTATAGACTAATTTATGTAATACTAAAGTTAGGTTTAAAACATGGAGAAATGTTTAACGAGTATAAAGAATGTTAATATAGTTGGTTTACACAATTAATAAAGGAGTTGGCATTAATGAGGTCTGGGGAATATAAATTGACTAGTAAGGGAAATTATTTAATTGGTTAGTAAACTAATCATCCTTGTAAGTAATTAAGCTAGTTAATTAAGTTTCTTAACTAGTAAGTAATATATATAATTGTTTACTACCTATAGAGAATTTAGAAATTGGAGGAGAGTATTGGCTGAGCGTATTTGCATGGGTATGTACGTGTATAACTGCAACCGTAGTTTATAGCATAATTAGAGGAGCAAAGTATGGACCTAGCATGTCGGCGCAAGGGCGGACATGCTTAACCACAAGTGCAACCCTATTTGTCGCGAGGTCGGCTATCTTGTGTGCAACACAGACAAGTGTTTCGGGAAAATGGGAAGAGTTGTGATCTTTCCCGCGAGAGCAGTTTTATGAAGTCCAAGTTTATCGGATGTCGAGACAACAAATTAAACTTAATGCGGTGTCAGTTTTGAGGCCACGATCGCGACGTTTTGGAGCTACAGATGCGATTGGATTTGTGATAACTTTTCAGTTGGTCAATCAACTTGGTGCGTTGTCAAAACCTCTGTGGTTTAAACTCTTTATTTTGAAGAAATTGTCCCCTTTAGGCCTGTCAATGGGTCGGGTCTGGACCCGGACCCGACCCGAACCCGATCCATATAATAGGGTCTGAGCATATTTTTTTGGACCCGAGACCCGAAGACCCTAATACCCGAAGACCCGTTTATTAAACGGGTAGGGTCTGGATCTTATACAAGACCCGGACCCGAAGACCCGACCCGAACTGTACATTATTATTTTGTATATATATACATATATACTATAAATTTATATATATATTTATAAATATATCTTATCAATATAACATGTAAGTATTATATATAAAAATATATATATTTATGTATATAATAAATATAAGTAATATATGTTTTATTTATACTAATAATATTCTACAATACATTATAAAATATTTTAATTTAAGATTAAATAATAAAGAAGGGGGATAAAATAAAATAAATGTACATATTTGACCAGACCCCGACCCGAGACCCGAAGACCCGAACGGATCCGGATCTGGATCCAATATTGTAGACCCGATGAAGACCCGGACCCGAACCCGAACCCGAACCCGATGAAGACCCGATTACACGGATCTGGATCTCTCTAAACCCGACCCGTCTCCGACCCCTTGACAGGCCTAGTCCCCTTCAACCAAACAAATTTAGAACCTCTTTTAAAATAATCAGAATCTCAGTGTTGTGCCATCAACCATTGGATAGTTGAACCCATTTCCTCGCCTTATATTTATTCTCCTTATTATGCTTCTTCTGGTAAGTTGTAATTTTTACACAAAGCAAAATGACACCATTTTTCTGTTATAAAACCAACTCAGTAACATTGTATCCTTCACCTCCTTTATTATAACGAGAAAATATATTCACGAGTAAGATTTAGTTGAGACTATTTTAGGGTTATTTTTATAGAGTTATTTTGGGGCAACATTTGGAACAATCTGAGACTTTTATTAGGAGCATTTTTCAAGATTTTTTAGGGGTGCCTGGTAGCCCCTTTAAGGCCACCTTTGGAGGTGGAGGGTTGCTTTCAACACCAACATTACTCCAAGATTTTAACAATAACTAGGTGGGGGGTAGTTCATTTCAGTTTTTAAATGTATTAGGAATGAATTTATGTAGTTTTTATGCGTAGAAATTATGTTTATGAAGATAGTATTTTCAACAAACATTGCAAATAAAAAAAGGTTATGTGTGGGTCATACACATGTATTTATAGGTGTTAATTGTTTTACACACTTGGCTAAAATGAATATTATTTTCTCTCAAAAATAGAAATATGAAAATTAAGGGTTGTGTTTAAAATAATATTCAAAAAAATATTATTTAAACCTTGGACTTTGGATAAGTTGTTATTTGGGGCCAAATAGTATTTTAGATTGTGTTTTATCCCAAAAACTTTGTATGGATGGTTTTTAACTTTAAGCTTCATGAAATTATAGCTTGGACCCTAGACTTGTGAAAAATTCTATGTTGACCCTAAAAATATATTATATGGGATATTTGAAAAATAACCATAAACTTGGAGGTAATTATAAAAAGGCCCACAAAATTTAATTAATTGCAAATCAACCCCCAAACTTTTAAATATATGCAAGACAGCCCTAGAGTTTTGGTAAATTTACAAAAGTACCCTAAAATTTTGATTTGGAGAACTAGTCTTTAACTTTTAGAGGTTATCGGACTTTATCTATGTAAAAGAAATTATAAAGGAGCCTTGGTATTTTAGAAATACGGAATACACCTTAAAAGTTGTGTTAAATGAATTTAACTCTAAAACAGTTCATAAAGGCAATATATGTGTTTAAGTGTATAAAGGGATTACGAGTATAATTATGCATAAATTCTTTTGCATGGTTTGGATGTTGGTCGAGTATAAAATATTAAAAGATGAAAAGGGTGTTTATACAAGTATTAAATACGACACAAGTTATACATTTGTTAAATATGACATAAGCCGAGTATGTTGATAAATACGACGTGAGCCGTGTATTTTGATAAAAAAAAAAAAGGCGGTTGGACTGCAAGGAATTGAATTTAATGGAAAGTGAAAGAGTTTTCACAAAGGAGTAATCAAAAAAGATTTAAGAAGGCCTCGAAGCCTTAGAGTGAGGCTTTGTCTTAGATTAAAAAACACTAACAGTGGAAGCAATTATTTCAACATTTATGGCAGGTGATGAGATCCCATAAACATAAATGGGATACAGTGAACCCCAAGATAAATTGGAAATTATGAAATGGAAATGAATTTGGCAAATTCAATGAAAAAGAGAATTTATTAATTAAATGATTATGGACATTATATTTTGGGTTTTTAGAAACATGGTCCACAAATCATGATAAATATGTAACAAAGTAAAATTGGTGAACATGAAATCTAGTCAAGGACTTAGTATTTGAAAATTAAAGGAATAATAAGATGGCTATTGGGTGGGTAAGTAAAATCCATGTTTAACACGGTAACATGTGGGTAATTTGATGTAGTCTAGAAGGATAAAAATTATAAAGATGCGACACATTATGTGTGAATAATTCGTTTCAAACATTGGGTGCGTGTGTTGAAATGGTGTTTTTTAAGAAACACTAGTGTGTGGTAATTTAATTATAAGTTTATATTTCAAAAGGATAGTAGTCGATTTAAAGTTAGTCTAGGAATATGATGTTTCAAATTAACTGTGTGGGTTAATGGCTTAAAGAACATTTTGTTCAAAATGGAAGATGGTGATGATAAGGGTTGATGGTTTATAACCGAATTAAGGATAATGTTTTACAAATAAAACGTGGTAAATGCATATATTGTATAATAATTACGTGTAATATTATATTGGTAATAGTACTGCATTCATTTATCTCTATCGTTCATTTATATATTGCAAATTTTTAGGGAACCCCACCGGGCATTGGCTCATCATGTTCTCTTTGTTACAACAGGTTCATCAAAATTTTGTCTTCTGATAATGTTTTCCAGGTCAATAATTACTTGTTCTTATGTTAGTAGATCTAATTAATTGAACCCGAGGATGTTGCAAAATAGGTTCCACACTTGTCATTATTATGATTTTATGCCCCCAAAATTGAATTACATGCTTATTTGGTAAATTTAATGAATTAAAATGGACTAGAAATATTATTTAGGTTGCTTCACATCACTTCACACTTTGATGACCCACAGGTAATCTTAAATTTTGGGTCGGGGCATTATAACTTTGTATAGAGATTTAGGTTAAAGTTCCTTTCGATAGACATATGTAGTCGTTAAATGGGGATTTAATCCTTCTAGTGTCAAGTTAGGATTTGAGGCTCGGTCTTATAAGACGAGTGAGGACTCCAGTTTATATGTGCGTGAGATTTTGACGTTGGAGTAGGGATTAAGGCATCATTGGAAGGTTTCTTTCACGGAAACAACAATATGAACTTTTTGTCATTGTGGCATCTCATATTGGTATCCTCGTATATAATTATAAGCAATTTAATAAGTGTTAGTCTCGGAAGCATATATCGTTGTTAGAGACAATTTGGAATTCTTTGAAGTTATGCAACATCTCGTGGTAGTTAGTAATAAGAAGTTTGTTAAAAGAACTGTGAAGGTCAAGAAGGGTTTGGCATTGAGATTGTGTCTTGTTGCAATCCTTGATGTGTTCAGATCTCTAAGCACAAATAGCATTATCATGAGACAAGTAAAAGAGTATATGACAGTCGATTCTAGTGATCCGTGGGTAGCATTAGTAAGTGTTCAAAAGGAGTATCAGATTGTGGTGGCTCAACCCTGAGTCACACTACAAAAAAAATTACTTTTTACTACGGTTCTCAAACCGTCTCAAAAAGTCCTCTAACCGTCTCAAAAGCCTTTTGTGACGCCATTTGAGACGGCAAAGGAGCATAGTATTGACCCCTGTTTTAAAAGATTTTTGAGACGGCAAAAGCCGTCTCAAAAAGTTCTTTTGAGACGGGAAATACGCCGTCTCAAAAGGTCATTGCTTACAGGACCCTTTTGAGACGGCATAAAATCCGTCTTTTAAAGTGTTTTTTAGAGACGCCAACATACATCCCCAAAGAGTTTTTTGAGACGATAAATTAACCGTCTCAAAAAGTCCCCGTTTATGGAACCTTTTTGAGACGGCAAAGAAGTCGTCTTTAATAATTTTGGCACCAAAATTAAAATTTCATCCATTCCTTAATATAATCTATATAATTATAAACAAAACCTCTTAAAAAAATGACATATTTTACATCCCATTTCAACATATAACATATAATTTTCCATTCAATTATAATTAAAGTTCATACAAAGAAAAAATACACAATTTAAACATTGTGTCCAACATAGATCTCTCTATACAATTTCACTCATCTCATTAGAAAAAATACATAAAAAATCATCTATCCCTAACATAAAATGATGTTACACAAAGTAAACTCGCAATCTTCAAGCATACGACCTCCAGCAAAACGACTCCAATATCTTGCCTTGTCCACAAAAGGTTTTCACCTGCAATAAATTTATTGAGTGTCAGTTACCTTAAACAAAAAAGTCTTTTTTTTAATAGTTCCTATAGATGACAATCTCTAAAAACCTTATCAAGTTTGAATATCTTCGTATTATTTACTTTTAAAAATACTTAATATTTAAAAAAAAATCGGCAGAGTCTCCTTTATTTATTCATGAAAACCAACCTGTTTATACATAAAAATTAATTCAAAAACAACGACAGTAATAGCCACAACTTTCTAAACATCTAATATAAATAAAAATACACATTACGATTCTTTTTACCGTTCGACAACATAATGAACAAAATTTAACTTGAATATGTCTCACCCCTGGTTGTGGTTGAGAGCAAGGCTAAAGAGGACTTAAGTGACAAGGTCTTTGTTCGAGATAATAGATGCAAAAGATCTAACGATAAAAGGCTCAAGTATACGTATAACAAGTCCTCGTGGGATAGTAAACTTCCTGCAACAAATGGGATATAAAACGCAATTAGCTATGATTCTGAAAAAGTCAAGAAACGTTAACATGATTTAGATACTTGGACAATACTTGTTTAAAACCCAATACAAAAACCATCTCCAAAGATGACATGATTATATAAATATAAAATAAGAACAAACACTAAAAAAACTAGTTGATTTAACTATTTAACACTTAACGGACTGATTACAAACGGAACTAATAACTTGATATTGAGAAAGAAAGCATATCTTTACAAAAAAAGATAATTAAGTCTCACACGTCAACCCATAGGCATCAAGTACGAACCCCACAACACGAAGTTTGATAGTTTGAGTGTGCATACCACGATATTAGACATTCCATGTATGCATCAGGTGTGAACGCCACAAAATTAATTTTGGATAATTTAAGTTTGTTAACATGATCATTATCATACCATGAAACCATTATGTATAGGACAAAACACACAATGCAACCCACGATCCATACGAGCTTTATTATAAAGAGAAACAGCATGCATAAAAATTGAAAATTGGCATGTCCTAAGTGAGAATGCCACTAGTTCAAAGTCATTAAAGTGAAAACTTAAGAACTAAATCGGAAAAAATAAAAATTTGGAAGTCTGAACCAGATGGCTTTTGTTTCCAATTTCATATCTCGCACTATTAGAGGAACGATTATCTATCACCACTATGGTAAAAATGGTATGTCAAGGCCTGCAACTTCACACTTATCATGGGTTATAGCATAAGTTTCCTAGAAACTGCTTTTTGGGTTCCAATTCTTCCCATACATTTGCTATTATGAAGAATACTAAAAGTTTTGGGCCTCCTCTTGTCTTCCCTGATCTTAGGCAGCTTTAGTCTCAGATTTGTTGGCTTTATGAACATCTCGGCTCCCATACTGCAAGGGTACTCCTATAGCCCACTATAGGAGTACTCCACGTCAAAGCAGGCCCTATAGTTTGTAATGTTGAGTTATGTCTTGCCAAATTAATTCCCTTAAGCAATTGTTTGACATTGTTTAAACCATAAATGATCAGATGTTAAGATGTAGAACAAGCATTGGTACACACCCCATAATCTTTGGAACTAGAAACAATTCTGAGAATGGACTCTGAGGGGCTGTTCTGGTTCAGGTTACAATGAGCAGTATAATTTTATGCTTTATGGGGTTTGGTTTACCATGTAGGAGGCTTTAAGAGGGGGGAGTGAGCGTGGGATTTGTAAACTATAGTTTTTAGGGATAAAAAAGTGTTTTTTCAGACATAAGTGAAGAAAATATAAGTAACTAGATAATTAGATGAAGAAGGAAATAGGGATAACAAAAACCACTTGAGGGGGCTGAACCCCGTATATATGATGTATGCAAACAAAAACAATAAACATAGAAAGGGGATTCCCCAAATATTACGAATCCCTGTGGAGCTCACTGCAAGGAGCAAATAACCACAATAATGACTAATCCTCTGCCCTAAGCTCGCCTAAAAAATATACAAAAAGTAACTCTAATGAAGCATAGGCCTCCTTAAGACAGAGAAATCACATACTCAGCATGCTAAGCTTGAAGCATCTCTGACTCCTCTCTTTCCACACTGTCCATATTCGTAAAGAGGAGTCGCTTCCCAAGACCTCAGTGCCAAGCTGCCAATGCTCGATAGCAGAACTTGGCATGATCCACTGAATAGTAAATACTAAATAGTGAAATGACTGAACTTTCCCCCCCCCCATAGGAAGAGGGTGATAAAAAGGATGGAGGGTTCAAATCCTGTGTATTCAAATAGTCTCGCAGAGCATCAATAAAATAGTGTTCATATCCATAATTTATGCTAAGTGCACTCCAAAAGAGAGGAGACTTTTGTGGGATAGTATTGAAGATTTTTCTTCTCAAATTCGTCCCCAATCCTTGTTGGTGATTGGAGATTTTAATGTGGTGGCTTCTCTAGAAGAAAAAGTAAGTGGTAATGAGCTAGAATTTATTCTTAGTCAAGACTTTAATGACATGACCTCTAATATTGATTTAGTATATCTTGGATTTAAACTCAAAAGACACAAAGTCAACCTTAAGGATCGGAACACCAATCATAATAAAAACATATTTCAGAATGTAAAGGATTTGGAAGACTAGTTGATTATTAAAGAAAATACCTTCGAGAACGATCCTAATCAATATACCAGAAGTGAATAATATGAGGTTAAGGCAAAGTTGAATATTGCCTTAAAAGAGAGGAGATCTTCTAGAAATAGAAATATAACATCAACTGGCTCAATGAAGGGATATCAACACTAAAGTATATGTTATAAGTATATGTTATAAGTAGTATATGGATAGCTACTGGATATACAGTATATGTTATAAGTATATATATACTATCAAGTAAATTCAAGTAGCAATTAGAAACATCAGTACCATATTAGTCAAGTACATAATAGTTCAATGAAGTAGACCAGTTCAAGTAGTTGGTATGCATACCAGTTTACTTCACGTAGCAGGTATGCATACTAGTTCAGTTCAGTTCAAGTAGCAAGTCAGTTCAGTTCAAGTAGCAATATAAGTTCAAGGTTTGATAAGCCTAAAGATGAGATGAAATATATAAAATCTTGGACTCCATGAAACTCTAAGTCATTCCTACCTATATTTCCATCTTGGTGAGACACTCTTTATTCAATCTAATTACAACCCAAAGAGACACTCTTTTTTCTCTTGTGCATTTTTCATAAACCACTATAATTATAACGTGATATTTCAACATTTAATTTTCTACTTTGCTGATAAAGTATTGCTCATTATGATGAATTATGGTAACAATTAAACCAAATTTCCACATGAACCAAATTTTACTTGACATTTAGCTATAGCTGTCTTCATAAAGAAATTCAAATTGATGAGTTTGTATGGTACCCTTGCTATTTTAGTCTCAATCAGGGCTATAGCAGGCAGCTTGTGAGTTCATGAAAGCTTTTGTATTCTTCTCTTAGTAGGGGAATTTGATATTCCCATTACATTACAGAATAAGAAGGAAATCGTTGGGAAAATGGGAGATTAATTTTTAAGGAATTCTTAGATTCAGATCATGTAAGCCTTTTGAAAAGAGGGTCCTAGATTTTAGCACTTGCATTTGGTATTTGAGGGGTTAAAAGACGGATAAGAGAAGCCTTTTTCTTTTTGGATGTTTGGTATCTCATGAAGACCTTTTTTTATTTTGATTCTTTCTTTGGAACTTGATTCGTGACACATAATTATTTTCTTTCATAGGCCTTTGTTGTTCCTCATGTGGTGTTGGATAAGATGTCCTAAATGATGGGCGCTTATCTAGCCTACTGTTATGGGACTTGTTATGATGATATAGGTCATTATAGTGCTTATATTGACATCCAGTTACACTGCAACATTAGCATCAATGATGACAGTAAAACATATACAATTAAACTCAATCAGCAACTACATAGCCGACCTTTTGAATTTCGAAGGGCATAAGCATAATTTAATACAGCTGAAGAATTTAATAATGAATTGCAAAAATAAAAAGAATTTGCTGACGTATTATCAAAAGGAGTAAGTGTGGTGGCGTTTCTACTATCGTTGAAGAGATTACATACATCAATATTTTCCCAGGAATGTATTCTGCTGACTACTCCATGATTAAACCCAAGTCAACTACCAAAGGTTATAGAGTTGGGGTTTTACGCAACAATCGAGTGCGGGTTCAATCTGGAGCATCATCAATATATGTTTGCTCAGAACACTGGAAATCTAGGCCACCAATGATGAGTCAGAGTTCTGTGATATGGGCCGGATGGGGAAGCGAAAGAGGGAGGTCAGTCGTAATGTGGTTTGATCAATTGTTATGGTCTTTCTTGTTATCATGGACTTCGTTGTTACCAGCATTGCGGTGAATGTGTCACATCCCCACCACCAACTGCATCTTCCCCTTCATCCGATTGACAATTAAAACCATTTCTCTGCGCAATGCATTGAGTTTTTCAACGTACATAAATGTAAGAGTAAGAGTAGGATTACGATAGATGTGTTTCTCTAATAGATGACTATATCTGCTATGTTTTTTTTGGATACATGATTATACATGCTAAGTTGTAATTATAGTATTTTTGGTCAGGGTATACTCATTTATATTATATGGATAGATTGGATCAAGTATACTTTTTTCTAATTTCCAATTAATCCATTGTTCCCCACTTCCTATTCTATATTTTATTCATCTGTTATATATGTTGGGTCAGAGTATCAACCCCTAATGTTTATCATTGATGGACGCGTCTTGAAGACGTGGAGGATAAGAGGCATGTGACACAATGTGATATTTTCTCCAATATCACATCGAATATCGCTGCAACATATATGGTTTTCAAAGAGGATAAGGGATACTCACGGAAGCTCATCCATGGAGACACAAAACTTTTAGGTTTGCAAGGGAAGCATGGAGAGACTCCTACAGTCGTGAGGGTTTGGCAGCATCATTCTTATCTAAGTCCACAATTTTTTGTGACTATTACTTATGGGGGGCTACCTGGTTGTATAATGTCACAGGAAATAGCTCTTATCTGTAACACCCCGTATTTTTGTGCATTTAATATTTAATTAATTCGAGAATTTTAAATTACTTGTGGGTTGTAATTTTAATTGAATTAATTATGGAAATATATGTTCAAATATTAATCGGGGAGTGAATGGTTAATACTTAGGTAAACTTATTTACTAAGTGAATAGTAATAATTTAATTGCGTCATTTCGGGTAGTAATGACGGGGTATGCGATTATCTTAGCCGGGAGTCGGTATAGACTAAATTGGGGGTGAGGTAAGGATTTTTATAAATTAATTCGGATGGCGATTCTGAGTTCGCGATTGAGTCCGGATGGGTCGAGATAATTAGAAAAGAGTACCCGGGGGTAGCGATTGGGTCTCGGGGTATTTTTGGGCATAGCCGGGCCCACACGGGGTGATTTGGGCTATTTTAATTTAGCCCATTAGGCTAAAAACGGGATTTGTGTTTTTAAACCTAAACCTAAGAAAAGGAAAATGGGCAGCCAACATTATTCTAACCTAGGGTTTGAGAGGAAGATTGGGGGAAAACAATCAAAAGCTAATTTGGGGATTTTGGAGCCAAATTAAGGGATGTCGACAACGGATCAGACCCTACGAGTAATTTCAGGCAAGTGGTTAACTGTTTTTACTCCTAAACTGTGATATCCAATTCATATTTTAGTGATGTGTATACTAAAATTCGTTTTGGGGATAAATGGGTACAAAAATGGGATTTTGGTTAATAGGATAATTGAATGAGATTCAAAGTGAGAATTAGTTGTGTTTTATAATTCTGAAAATGAATGTCTGATTGGAGTGTGAAATGCAGTAGGAGTTATGAACAAAATTGAGATGAATTGATGGAAATTAACCGGAGAAAACCCATTTTAGAAGTTGTGAGATATGGTATGAATAGAGCATGCTAAAACAGTTGTAGATGATTGGGACTTGTTTTGGGAGTAATTGATTGGTTAAAAATAATGAGTTAAGGTTGAAAATCAGAGAGATAAGACCTTGGAAATTCGACTATGGCAGAAACAGATCGGTGGAGAAGATGAACTGCTCGATCGATCGATCGACCCTGGGGAGTCGATCGATCGACTAAGGAGGATTTTTGGCAGTGCCGCTTACTTCAATTGTTTAACCTTAATTATTTTGGGGACATTTAAGGTGGGTTAATTAGCGATAATTAAATACAACTTAATACCTAGGACCTTGAGAAGATGGTGTTAAGAAATTTCAAAAGTCAAGTAAGGATGTGAATCTTACGGGAAGAGTTTGGTGGGATAAAACTCATAGGTATTAAATTTCGAGAAATATTAAGTTATGGGCCAAGTGAGCGAGTCCGGTTATAATGGTTGGGCGACACCAAGCATTAAATTCATTAGTGGGTAAATTAATTAAAGTAGAGTCGAGGCACAGACTCGGATTAACATTTAAATTAATAGGTGGGTTAATTAATTTAATTAGAGTCGGATTGTAGACTCGGGAAGGTATTAAATTAATAGGTGAGTTAATTAATTTAATTAGAGTCGGATGGTAGATTCGGGGAGGTAATAAGTTAATTTAGATTATATTAAATTAACTAAGAGTCGAGGTATAGACTCGGGCTAGCATTATAGAAATTAATTGAGTGAAATTAATTAAATGAAAGTCGGACCATAGACTTGGATTGGTATTAATTAATTAAGTGTGTAAATTAATTAACACAGAGTCGGACCATAGACTCGGGGAAAGTATTATATTAATTAATGTGTGAATTAATTAAATTAGAGTCGGACCACAGACTCGGGATAATAATAATAATATAATAAGGGAGATAACTCATTTAGTTGAGTCGGGCGAGAGACTCAGGATATTTACAGGCTAGTGTTACGGGTTGTGAGTACACGGTAAAGCCGGGGCTAAATTTATATATATACGGTGTAGCGATAGTATATATATATGTGTATACATTTTGTGTGCTAATTAAATATCAGTGACTAGATATTTATTTATTTATATACTCTAGTGCTATCAAGGGAGGTTGCGCGATGTGGGTGAATCCCCTAGCTTGAGGAGTAGGGCGAGTATATCCCGAGGTCATAGCGTCCGTTATATGGGTGAGGGGCTTATCTCACTTTCAGGGAAGGAATATGACCGCCTCCACTTCGTTTATGTTTTTAGGCCAAGTTGGTGAGCGATTCCAACTTGGGTAACTAGGTTATGTGAATACACCTAGGGGGATAGCACTTTAGAGGGAATCATCCGGTGAGGGTATACTCGGAAGGATGGATACACGTATTATATATGTGTGGATGTTTTAGTAAGATACATATAATATGGTAGTAAATATTTTATGTAGGTAATAATGCAGTGTGTGATGTATTTATTTTATATAACTCGGGTTACAGTTATATGCTGTTAATTAATGAGAAATTTATTAAGGTAACCATTTGTGGGAATAATACAGTGTGTGATGTATTTAAATTATATAACTTATGTTATGGTTATAGGCTATTAATTAAGAAGGAATTTAATAAGTTAATTAGTGAGATGACTTATAATTCATGAACAGTTAATACTCGGGTTAGAGTAGTATGGCAAGGGGAGGTTACACCAGGACTAGTTGGACGGGGTAGTACAACTAGGTGGGGTTAAGGTAACCGTTAGGTGTGCACATTAGTGGAGGGGTGAGAATGTCCACAAGAGAGTGCGACACTAACTTTAATATGAAGCGCATTCATGCATTTTAAATTACTGCAGTTGATTCACTTGCTAAATGTTTTCAAAAATGTTTTGGGTTATAACCCCTTGCTATAAAACTATTTTCAAAACCTTTTTAGGTGTCCAGCCACAGGGACGCCAGGATTGATATTCTATTCCAGGGACACGGAGCTGCTGCATATGTGGATGCTAGAAGGAGTTTGGATTAGACGCATCATTTATTCATTCATTCCTAGAGTAAGAATCTTCTCTCAGTTGAGTTTTATTTAGGGCTTGTTACCCAGACTTTTCAGTACGGTTTCAGTTGTAATTATTCAGGTGTTGGATTGTATTATTTTACGTTGGTGGCCGATGGTTTATTCGGCAAGTTGTTTAATTAATTATTCAGTTGATTTTTATTCAGTGGTGTGATTGATTTAGATTTACTTTCACATGTACTGTTTTGTTAATTAAAAAGTTAAAATTGGCACTAGCTTTTGGAATACTAGGTGGTTAGTAAGTTTTAAAAAGTTTTCGACAGTGATGCTAAGGATGAACCAACTGGGATTCCTATTTTAATTTGGTATAGGACTGATCACCCGGTATTTTACTAGGCGGGGTGTCACATTATCTTAGTCTTGAAACATGCTGCTGCTTCTAAGGATAGCATTGACTATGCTTTATTTAGTTGGGATAACAAGCTAGCTTGTGCCGAGATAAACAGATAATCAGAGTTTGATTGATGAAATAAGAAATTGTATCAAAAGTAGAAATGACACGTGACATCAAATATGTGGTTGCCGAAAAATAATAATGAAACGAAAATTTTATTTTTCGTATTAATTTCATGAATACTTATTATTGAAGAAGTTTTAGAGGGGCTGGAAAGGCTTAAAGGCAGGCTACAAGTAACCCTTCTACCATGACGGCGTGTCTGCTATCATCGAAGAGATTCCATACCTCAAGATCTTCCTAGAAAAGAGAACTTAGGTGATTGTTTAATTAAATCATAAGAAAATTATTTTTTTCCCTCTTCCAGAATTATATCCCATTTGAGCAATCATCACTAACTACTGCATAGTGGAAAATCCTCCTAACCCTCTAAGCCACTTTCTTGCCAATATATTTTCTTGACCAACAATTCATATAAGATAAAAATCTAATACAAATTAGCCACTTTCTTCCACAATTATATGC
Organism: Sambucus nigra; assembly: GCA_949130495.1. Taxonomy (NCBI): domain Eukaryota; kingdom Viridiplantae; phylum Streptophyta; class Magnoliopsida; order Dipsacales; family Adoxaceae; genus Sambucus; species Sambucus nigra. Next base: position 539,178,682 of record OX422214.1, on the reverse strand, counting down.
TCTTGGAACAAATTTTGAACATTTGTAACTCTTTTGATGGTATGAGATCCTGTATTACCTGAATGAATAGAGTTTTTGTATTCATTCTTAATAAAAGAAGCCCACAAACCATTTGATTTCTTAAGCCTCCAAGCTAATTTCAAACAGAGCTTTGGATTCAACCTCAATATCAATGTTAGACATGTTATTTTCTGAACAAAAAAGAAAACCAGCTTTAATTACTTGAAAAAGAAAACATATCAAACAGAGCTTTGGATTCAACCTCTACGGTCTCTTAAAATTACACCTACTCCCAAACCAGGTAGATGATCTCTAGAGGATGAAACATTGAGCTTAAATCTTCCATTTGAAGGCTTGTTCCAGAGATGATTGAAAAAGTAAGACGGAGATAGATTAGGCTTCTTCATTTTAAAACATATAGCTGCTTGACTTATTGAATCATCCCCCGGTTTAATTGAGTAGCCTTGAGATATATCAGATATTATAGCTAATAACTTGTGAATAATTAAGTTTGATTTCATAGGAATACCCTAAAAAAACGACTTATTCCTACTCAACCACAATTCCCACAAAATACTAACTGGAATAATGTTATGCAACCGCAAAATACTAACGTATTCCTACGGGAACACATTTAGACAATGCTTTTCAAACAAAGACTATATTCAGCAGATAACATACCTAATATCAGCAACTAACATACCTAACATCATCAAACCAAAAAAAAGTAATAGATAAGCAGTAGGAATTGTGTTTAGTAGGAAATGTGTAGCAGTAACATATGTTTAAGCAGTAGTTGTTCAAGTTTATCCTATCTGACCGATGCTTGATTCTTTATCAGATGTCGGCTGACCGACATTTAGGATCAACAGATGTTTAGGATCAAATGTCAGCTGGCCAACATAAGATTCTTTATCAAATATCGGTTGGCCACTATTATTAGGGATTTTGACAGAAAGTGTTGGGTGATTTAGTATGGGGATATTCTTCATCTTAGGATGAAAGAGTGGAGTAACACGAGTCCTACATCTGAAATCATTACAAAATTGGATAGGTTAGCGGATTTGGACCTCTAAAAATCATATCATATTTGAAGGGGCAATATATCCGTTTGAAGGAAAAATCAAGGGGGTACATAATTATGTTAAAGAAGTGATAAACTATTTCAACAAAAATCAAGAGGTAAGTGCTTCTGAAAAAGAGGGATTAAAACTATAGAAAAACTATAATAAAAGCTTTAATTGTTTAATTGATGAAAAGGAGGGATTAGAACTATAGAAGAAATATAATATAAGTTTTAGAATCACTGGAAAAACGAAGGAAATGAAAAAGAGCATATAGAATGCAATTGTAGGAATGCTATTGGTAATAGAGAGATGAAGCCGTATCAAGAGATACAAAAGAGTGAAACTTTTTTATAACCAAAGGCCATTTATCCATGTGATGAGAGAGATGAGATATAATATTTTTCGTGAAATGAACATGGGTCAACTAAAATTGGGTGTATCATATTATGTATCGACTTTATTTATCGCGGGTGAAGTTGAAATAATACCTTACAAAACAAGACAAGTCATTCTAAAAAGAACAAAATGTGCTCATGAGGCTAGTGTGTTTTGAATGAAACTCTTCTTAGATGTGATAAATTTTGGCTTGCCATAATAAAAATAATAATCAATAGAGGAATGTGGCGAAACAAGATTTATCTAGTCAACCCAAGGGATTGAGAAGTGACTTTCTTCAGTTAATTTGAGTAATAACATGCATAATTTAAGCCAATCCATGCATAGAGTAAGCCGATCGAAATAATTTAACAAAGGAAAGTACCAAAGTGATAATAAAGTATTTATAGAAATAATATAAACAAAATTATTATCGTAAAAGAAGGGAGGCCGTGGGCAGGAGGTACCCGACACAGCCAAACCCCATTTATGGAGAGGTTGTTCGTGAACATAAATTTCATGCTATAGAATTATATGATTATTATGCATTTTTCTAAACAAAACTTCCCTATAACTACCACGTCCTAAGTTAACTTTAAGTAATAATTCCTTTTATTCGGTGTCAGAGATCATTCACTCTTTTCATAATTTTAATCAGTGTCTTTTACCACGATAACCCTGATATTTCAAATAGGAAAACTAATTTGCTATCGAACCCGAATGCTATTACTTTGTAATTGTCTTTAAACTACAATTTATATTCCAATATATGTAATATTGAATGAAACATAGAATGGATTGGTCCAATGGTAAGGAGGGTTTCGCTCTAGACCATAGGTCGTGAGTTCGATCCCTCCCCATGGATACCTGCCCTGAGGGTAAGGGCGGGCTCTGAACCGTGCGGGTATGCCGTAAGGTGTCTGGGTTCGATTCCCCCTCGGGTACCAAATTTAAATTGGGGAGTGTGTAAGGGTGTCTCTGGCACTTGCACCCCCCTGTTTAGCAAACACGAGGGAGTCCAAAGGGCTCGTTCGTGTGGAGGTTCAGGACTTAAAAAAAAAAATCAAACCTCAGGCAAGGTTCAGCATTGGCTCCTCGCCTAACCTCGGGCAAGGTCCCTTCAATAAGGCGCGCGCCTTATGCCCCTAGGCTCCAGGCTCAAGGTACTCCTAAAGCGCCGCTTGTTAAATGTTTTAAAAAAAATGCCCCAAATATAAAGAATGGACCAATTAATGTGTTGACATTATGTAGATAAAGAATCTTATTATTATGATATATTAATAAGATTGTTTATTAATAGTAATTTATGATATATTTCAAATTTTGGATCATAAAATAATCTTATTATTATAGATAAATAATTTTTGCACGTCTTGTATAATGTGCGCTACACTTCGATCAGGCGCGCGCCTTGCCTTCCGCCTTGTACCTAGTCTCTACAGAGACATTGGCGCCTTAGTGCGCCTTACGCCTTAAATAGCTATGATCCCGTCATTGTATTCTTTTGAACACCGGTTACTTAAATTAATCCAACTCTTATCCATGATTCCTAATAATGAAAAAATATATGGTTCTCAACAATTTGATACATGAATTCAAAAAATTCAATAGCAAACTAATTGAAATAATAGTCATATAACCCAAAAATTCAATGCATGAATTTCAATATCTACATCATTAAAAAGTCACATAATCAATATAAAAGTCAAGAAAGGAAAGCATGTTACACAATTAAAAATTCACACAATCAACATTTTAGTACTAATGCATCAAATCTTAAGAAATGGCAGCATCTAACGCAATTAAAAAGTCGCATTACCAAAATTTTAACATCTACATCATTAAACATTTATGTGTAAAAAAACTCAACCAACATACCCATTTTCATCCTCGCTCGAATCACTACGTTCATCTTTTCTTTTGTACGGCACATACACTTCATCATCGTTAGTCAATTTTTTATTACTCTTTAATTTACTTTTCTTACTTTTAGAACGATCCCGCATTGCCGAATACAATTTATTCTCTTCTATTTTCTTTAACCTCTACCTCTCGTACTCCTTCAATGTTATAAACATTTTTTTATTAAAGACATGTAATCAGAGAATAAATTAGGGAGAGAGAGAATGAAAAATCAAGTTGATTTTTTTAGATTCTTTAAAGAACTTGACATTACTTTTTTGTGTAAACTAGAATTTCAACTAATGCTTTCTTCCGGGTACCACCACATATGTTAGAGCTTGTGTCCCAATAATGAGGTTCCGTTCGATTGGCGTTGAATTATTTTCGATGAAAAATACTCATTTTAGCTCATTTTTACTTTTTGAGGTGCTTGATTTCATATGCATTCTATTAAAACACTACTTATAAATATGAAAAGTGTTTCATTTTTTTTATCACTTTTCACCGAAAATAATTCTCACCCACTACCCAAAGAATCGATTTCCACGGAAAATAACATTGGTGATTTTTTCAATGGTGATGCATGTTTGAATTAATTTGGGTCCATCACATATATCACAAAATAACATCATAATCGAATAGTAAATCAAATTAATGGCATGAACTACTAGCAAATGCCATGAATTAATGAACATAAACAAACATATCAATAATTCTAACTAAAATTCACACAAACAAGTGCACAAATATTTTCATAAATTAATCTTAAAAATATCATACAAAAACCAATTGACAATCCGGGTTTTCAAATGGCCCACCCTCAACCTCCTAACACCACTACAAATCAATAAAAATAATAAGAAATTACCCTTAACACGGATCTAAATGTAACTCAAGTAATTAAAAAACACACATGAAGCCATATACGACTTACCTAGGGCGATGACGATGGCTGGTTACTAGGGCCAGAATGGTGAGGCTAGGGCTAGAGGTGCGCAGCTAGGGTAGGGCTGGTGTGTGCGGCGGGTGATGAAGAGGAAGAACGTGGTGTTGGTTCCTTTTTTGTGTGTCTTTTTTACTTTCTTTTTTTTCGTAGGCTTACAAGAACAACTTTCTTTCTTAGGCTTTCAAGAAGCGGGAAGCTAAAATTTCACAAGCGGGAAGCGAAATATTTTCTTGCCGTCTCATAAAGTATATCTTTTGAGACGATTCTCATTTGCCGTCTTTTTAAATGATATTTTTTGAGACGGTTAATTTTAGCCGTCTCAAAATGTCAGTTTTAGAGACACAATTTTTTGCCGTCTCAAAAGCCTCTGTAGTAAAAAGTAATTTTTTTTGTAGTGTCATAACAAGTGTTGGAAAACATTCAACAATTAGTGTGATTAAGTCTGAGAGTAAACAAAAGGTAAACTAGTTAGTTACAAGTGATTTCAATGTGCGCAATCATCGACATGAGGTTCATCATCCTCCTAGGTGACGACCAAGCACTAAAAGGTTCTAAACAATTCGTCTTCCTCAATGACGACACGTTTTTTTGAGATAAAAGTCCCATAATATCAATTCAAGTACTAGTTTTATTCGCATGGCAAATTTGTAGGTTGAATAGCCTCACCATCTCCATTAGTGATTCGTTGGTTCGCATTGTGGGCGGAGACTTGAATAGTTTTCGTGGCACCACCAGAATTTCTAGCATTCAGATTCATTCAGCTACTTGGAAGTAACTTAGGTGTCTTACATTGGTTTTAACGTCCTAGCACTAGCATCTTAGCGTAATGGGGTAATCGATAAGGAGAACATCGCAAGAGCATTGAGACTTAGATTTTCAGCAAGAGACAGAAATGGTAGCGTTACCTTTACTCATCTCGAGTGATAATCAAGTGTGGTAACAACATGCAACTTTGGGTGGAATGTCATTGTGTACAGTTTTTGACATCCCACTCCAACTTTTACTATAAGTAGGAATTTGATTCTTAGCACATTTCATGTAAGAATCGACACTTAAGGAATGGAGTACCAAATTCTAACGAATTTTGGACATCAAAATTTTCAAAGATGAATCGAATCTAGTTCGTACAATTGACATGAAATTCTAGGTGAGTAAATGTTATTTCGGATATATCATATTTGGTGTAATGACAACGGTACCTATTACAGGGCTTGAGTCAGAATTTTCCAGCTGTGGCACCCATAATGGGTGACTCATAGGAAATGATTGATATTGTTCTGAGACAACAAGGTGGGTTAAACGTGGTTTGTCAGGATGCTCAGAAAAAGATATGTTGAAGCTCCGAGACCGTTATTCTGATCGTCTTGGTACATTGAAGCAGCGAGATGAGTCCGAGAAGGAGCGAAAGAAGTGAGCTGTGAGTCAGTCATGTTAGAATGTAAGGAGTCTATGCCATCCAGTACTTGGAGAAGGGGTCCAAGGCCACTTGAAGACGAATGGTCAATCAATTTCCCAAACTTGTCTCAAATTACCCTAAGGTAGACGAGACTCTCAGCTCCCTCAGTTTTTCTGATCCACTCTGGAGGAGATTCAGGCTGAGACCGAGGCTGATGGGGATGAGACCACCCAAACTGCCGAAGATAAGAATCAGGCTGACGACCAAGAGGCCACCACCACTGTTCAATAAGATTCGATCGTCCATGAAGTCACAATTGCTGGTGACTTGGAGAGCAAGACTTAAATTGTTCTGTTTCTTCTTCTTGGGCGACCGCTTCTCATCTCTCATGCCTACCTAATTTTTTTAAACATCATTCTCGTCCCAATTTTGGGATTTGAGCAATGTTCGTGTTTTGTTGATTGGTATTTGTGATTGAAATACTCTTCTTCATTTTTTCATCAACTCTACATACTTGTGGTGTAGTTTTTCCTTTTTTATTCACCATAAAACAATGACGTCTAGTCTCATCATAACAATAATGATGTTTACTACCACCATAAAACAATGATGTTAATTTTCCCACCCCCAGGGTTTATATTGAGACATGCCTAGGAGACAACACTCCAACAATTATCGTACCACCCGGAGAGAGATTTTCATTTTACTTTTACCATAAAATAATGATGTTAAGTATCACCATAACATAATGATGTTAATTTTCCCACCTCTCAATGTTTTTATTGAGACATGCCTAGGAGTGTGACTTCAAGCAATCTCGTACCGTCAAGAGAGATTTTTTATTACTTTCAACATAAAACAATGATGTTAAACCTCACTATAAGAATAATGATGTTTAGTTTCCCACCTATCAGTGTTAATATTGAGATATGCCTAGGAGATGAGACTCCAAGATTTCTCATACCGCTGATAGAGATGTTTTTATTTTACTTTCACCATAAAATAATAATGTAAAGTCTCATCGTAACAATAATGAGGTTTAGTTTTCTCACATCTCTAGGTTCATAGTGAGATATGTCTAAGAGACAATACTCCAAGCATTCTTGTACCATTGGAAGAGAGATTCATTTTACTTTCACCATAAATGAATGATGTTAAGTGTCACCACAAAATAATGGTGTTAATTTTCCCAACTCTGAGGGTTTATATTGAGACATGCCTAAGAGACGAGACTCCAAGCATTCTCGTACCGCCGAGAGAGAAATTTTATATTGCTTTAACCATAAAATAATGATGTAAAGTCTCACCGTAATAATAATTATGTTTAGTTATCCCACCTCTCAAGGTTTATATTGATATATGCTTAGGAGATGAAACTCCATGCACTCCAGTATTGCCGAGAGAAGATTTTATATTACTTTCACAATAAAACAATGATGTTAAGTCTCATCATAATTATATTGATATTTAATGTTCCCACCTCACAGGGTTTATATTGATACATGCATAACAGACGAGATTCCAAGCACTCTCGTACTGTCGAGAGAGATTTTATACTACTTTCACCATAAAGCAATGATGTTAAGTCTTACCATAACAATAATGCTGTTTAGTGTTTCTACCTCTCAGGGTTTATATTAAATTATGCTTAATAGACGAGACTCCAAGCATTATCATACCATCTTGAGAGAGATTTTATCAGTGTTTGATAGCCAGAAATAGAATTTCACAATTTAAGACAATACTGCATTTCATTCAGATTTTTCCCACAATATGCAACTACATCTGATGAAAATTCTCTCAAGTTATTACATAGTTTCTTTACGAATAATATTTCTTCAGATGATTGACATTCCATGTGTTGGTGAATGGCTCCCTTTCTAAATTTTCCAAACGTTAGGTGCTTAGTTCTACTTCTTTTGTGACTCTTTATGGTCCATGCCAATTCGGTGAAGTTAGTTAGCTTTCTATATAACCTTTTTAAGTACGAGATAATCGACTTTGATGGGATGATCTTTGACCCTCTTTTTGTAGGACTTTGCATCCCTTTGTTGGTAGGCCGACTGTCGTATAACTGCATCTTCTCGGCATTCCAGATCAAGTCTTCTGTCTTCCAAGTTCAGCTCAAGGTCGTACGTCTGGACTCTGTGACTCGAAATATTAATTTTAGTTGGGATAACCGCCTCCGATACATATGCCATTATAAAAGGTGTCTTCCATGTCGGTGTTCTTTCAGCCGTTTCGATATGCCCATAGGACGATGTGCAACTCATCAACCCATTTTCATTCAGCATCTTCCAACTTTTTCTTTATTCCATTTAGTATCGTATGATTTGTAACGTCGATTTTCCCTTTTTCTTAAGGTTGGCCTTGTCACGACCCCAACCCAATAGTAGTAGGGAATGAGTGTCTTGACATGCCACCAAGGCATTCAATGTTATGGGCTTAAAATATTTCTTAAAATAAATGCAACGGAAATACATTCACATGGTCATGAATCGTAAACTATTGAAAAAATGGAATTACGTCATCAGAGCTTTCTAAAAGGGAACTTCGTATATATTGAAGTATGAAAGGATTACAACTTATGCCAAAATTAAAAACTTATTACTAAAGAGCCAAACATGACCTATCTCCTAAAAACAAATGTTATATTTAGAAGTATAACAAAAGAGCTCCTTAAGCTAGATCTTCAACATAGTCCTTCTACACTCCATCCTCCAGTCTAATTTTTTCCTGAAAAATCGTTATTTATACAACGTCAGCTAAAAGCCGAATAAGATTTAATTTTCCGACATTCCAAGGTTTTCAGAAAATAGATACCTATTCAAGTCAAAAGAGAAGGCATATACATATATGGATAGGAACTTGCAATAAATAGATATATATTTTGAAATGATAGTATATATATCACAAGTGGATAGCTCAGAATAAGAAGAATGCAACAAATCAAATGTGATATGTTTTTCTTTCAATCATATCATTTTAATGGCGAAGTACACTCTAATACCGTATTCTTCTACCGTATTATACCCCGGTAGTTGAGGGTCAATCGAACATGTTCATCACAACGCCTTATTTAGGGCACACCGGCGATAACCCAGTTCGGAAGGTCAGTCAGTAAAGAGGTCCCTTAGGCCGAATCAGATTTTCAATATTCAATATCCTTTTCAATAATCATTTTGATCGGTATGTTTATATGTACAAATATAAACATATCACAAATGAATCAATCATCGGTATCACATGAATTTTTAGAATAAAAGCGGTTCATAAAATATATATAGTTTGGGTAATATTATATAATCAAAATACACAAGGAATGTCAGAGTACTCACCTAAAATAGAGGCTCGAAATATAGATATTGAATCTTGGATCACACGTTAATCTAATAAATACAATAAAGGTTTAATTATGTATTTTAAATAAAGCCCAATTCTAAATATTGTGTTTTAATCCTAAAATATCTTGCTGAAAAAGGTTACTAAAACCATTTTCTCAATTTTTAATATTCATTTTCGTATTTAAAGAATTCAATTCATAGTTCTTCCTAATCAGTCGGTTCCCAGTAGAGATGGAGGGTCACAGGGGCACCACTTAAATACCATCTCATCTAAATAGAACATTTCCGGATTTATTCCCAGCAGAGATGGAGGGTCACAGGGGCACCACTTAAATACCATCTCAACTAGACAGAATTCACCGGGACTGACTTTGGAATTACTTAAATGAGATTCCATAATGGAGCAACTGCTTACAAAAATCATTTTGAAAAGCTTATATATATATTTTTCAAACAAGTTGACATATTTTGCAAATAAAATCAATTTAGATTGTTTCCAAATTTTAAGTTTTGATTAGTAAAGTTTTTAGTGTATTTTACCAGCATAACTACTAAGTAAAGATATAAAATACAAAAGTAAAACTACAAAAATGAATGATAACATTTAAATAAAATCTTACCTACGAAATGAATTCTTTCTTCGAAATTATAGAACTCCTTCTTAAGATATTTCCCAAGCTTTCTATCACTCTTTCTTACTATAATTCTCAAGGAATTGGTGTGAGTTTCAAATGAACCCTAAGGCCCTATTTATAGGTTTCCAAAAGTGTTACGGCATTGACACGTGTCCATGATGACCAAGCTTTTACAATGGGAGTTAGCGTTGACGTGTCGCGTAACGGAGGCATCTTGCAGTCTTATTTCACTTGACTGTGACACATGTTTTAGCTTCTCCTCTAATGACGACACGTGTACGGTGGAGGTGTCAAAACCAAGCACGAGGTGGAAATGTATTAAGGGTATAAGGGTCATTTTGCACTTGAAGGGCATTTTGGTAATTTCACACGATATATTTTCAATATTTCTTTTAGGTCCCTAAAAATATTTTATTTATGAAAAGGCCCCTTTTTATTTTTCATTTTGGTCCCTGAAACTTTCTTTATTAAAACCACGTCCCTGAAGTTTCATAAAATTACATTTTTTACCCCAAAACTTATCACTTAGCTTAGGATGTGCCATAAAATCTCAATTTGACCCATTTTACTGTTGATTCTTCAAATTTAAAAATGAGCTTTGTCATATTAAGAACTCAGAATATCATACATATAATAATATATCATTATTAGATAGTAAGTGTGACGAAATTAAAAGAAGACAATTATAAATTGGCATAAGAAAATGGGGTCATTACATCCTACCCTCCTTATAAAAAGTTTGGTCCCCAAACTTTACTTACATTAATTTCAAAAAAGATATGGATATCGCTCTTTTATTTCATCTTCCCGCTCCCATGTTGCTTCATCAATAGAATGATTCCTCCATAATACTTTGACTCGTGAAACAACCTTGGTTCGTAATATTTGATCTTTATGGTCCAAGATTTCCACTGGATGCTCAATGTATGTCAAATCTTCTCTAACTTGAAGAGGCTCGTGACTTAAGATATGTGCTGGATTAGGGATGTATTTCTTCATCATTGAAACATGAAACACATTATGAACACTCGAGAGTTCAGGGGGTAAGGCTATTCTATACGCAACAACACCTACCCTTTCAAGGATTTCAAAAGGCCCTATGTATCTTGAACTTAACTTTCCTTTCTTCCCAAATCGGATTACTCCCTTTGGAATTCTAACGGTCGGTGTCGATTGTCAACATAACTCTTTTGATGGCTTTGAGCGATTTGAAATCGGTCTTGTATCAATTTCACTTTCTCTGTTGTGATCTGAATCAATTCCGGTCCCAATAATTTTCTTTCTCCAACTTCTACCCAACATGCAGGAGAACGACACCTTCTACCATAGAGTGCCTCATACGGAGCCATTTGTATACTTGCTTGATAGCTATTATTATATGCAAATTTCAGTAAAGGTAAATGATCGTCCCAATTCCCCTTCAAATCAAGTACACATGCCCTAAGCATATCCTATAAGGTTTGGATAGTTCTCTCAGATTGTCCGTCTGTTTGAGGATGAAAAGCGGTGCTGAAATTCAATTTTGTTCCCATCGCTACTTATAGGCTTTTCCAAAAGCGAGACACGAATCTAGGGTCACGATCAGAAACAATTGAAATTGGGGTTCCATGAAGCTTAATAATTTCCCGTATATATAATTTAGCTAACTTTTCTAAGGAATGGGTAATCTTAATGGCAAGAAAATGAGCAGATTTAGTTAACCTATCAATAATTAACCAAATGGAATCATTACCATTGGAACTCCTTGGTAGCCTGTCACAAAATCCATGGTAATATGTTCTCATTTCCATTCAGGGATAGGTAAAGATTGTAATAATCCTGATGGTTTCTGATGTTCAGCTTTTACTTGTTGACAGATCAAACACTGAGATGCAAACTCTGCTATCTCCCTTTTCATGTTATTCCACCAAAACACTTCTCGGAGATCCCTATACATCTTGGTATTTTCGGGATGAACTGTGAATCTCGAGTAATGACCTTCCTCCAAAATCTGCCTCTTTAGTTGGGCATCACCCGGTATACACACTCTATTTCCAAACCTAAATATATCATCTCGTATCGCAAATTCAATTCTCTTTCCTTCAATAACCTCTTCTTTAATCTTCTTCAGTTGTGGTTCATTTACTTGTGCAACTTAATTCTTTCCATCAACGTGGGTTGTATTTGTAAGTTTACGATTATTCCTCCTTCGCTATAAATATGTACATCTATTTCCATACTTCTCAAATCTTTCAATAGAACTTCCTGGCTGGTAATAAGACATGCTAAATTTGGTGTAGACTTTCTACTCAAAGCGTCGGCAACTACATTAGCTTTCCCCGTGTGATAGTGAATATTTACATCATAATCCTTCATCAATTCTAACCACCTCCTTTGTCTCATGTTCAATTCCTTCTGAGTAAAGATATATTTCAAACTCTTATGATCGGTATAAATCTCACAAGTCTCACCATACAAATAATGTCTCCAAATCTTAAGAGCAAAAATTACCGCTGCTAATTCTAAGTCATGGGTTGGATAATTTTGCTCATGTGGTTTTAACTGTCTCGAGGCATAAGCTACTACTTTTCCATTTTGCATTAGCACACATCCCAAATCATTTTTAGAAGCATCACTATAAATCATAAATCCTCCAGTACCGGAAGGAATAGTCAAAATTGGGGAGTTACTAATCGATTCTTAAGTTCTCAAAAACTATTCTCAACTTCCTCAGACCATTTATATTTCACCGTCTTTTGTGTTAACCTAGACAGATGTTTGGCAATACTAGAAAATCCTTCAACAAATCTTCAATAATAACCTTGCTAATCCTATGAAACTATGAATCTCCGTCACATTAGTTGGTCTTGGCCAATCTAGTATAGCCTCGAAATTCTGAGGATCAACCGACACTCCCTCCTTGGATATGACATGTCCTAGAAAAGAGACACTAGGCAACCAAAATTCACATTTCTTTAATTTTGCATATAATTTCTCTTTCCTAAGGATTTGTAATACTATCTCCAAATGCTTCTCGTGTTCTTCAATACCTTTGGAATAAATAAGGATGTCATCAATGAAAACAACCACAAACTGATCCACATATTTCCTAAACACTCTATTCATCATATCCATAAAAGCGGCTGGTGAATTAGTTTATATAAATGGCATCACAAGAAATTCATAGTGACTATATCTAGTAAGAAAAGATGATTTTGAAATATCCTCTTCCTTAATCTTCAATTGGTGATAGCCTGACCTAAGGTCAATCTTCGAAAATACTTGTGCACCTTGTAGTTGGTCAAACAAATCATCTATATGAGGTAAGGGGTATTTATTCTTAATGGTCACCTTATTTAGTTCACGATAATCTATACATAACCTCATCGTCCCATCCTTCTTTTTAACAAATAACACTGGAGCACCCCAAAGGGATATACTAGGTCTAATAAAACCCTTGTCTAACAGATCTTGTAATTAAACTTTTAATTCCCTTAATTCTAAAGGTTCCATGCGATAAGGTGGTTTTGAGATTGGTGTAGTTCCAGGAACAAGGTCAATGGTAAATTCTACTTCTTTACTAGGAGGTAGACTTGGCAAATCATCTGGAAAAACATCTGGAAAAAGCTTAGCTATAGGAATATCTTCTAAACTAGGCTCTTTTGTTTGTAAATCAATAACACTGGCAAGGAATGCTTGACACCTCTTCTTAAGAAAACTACAAGCTTGCATTGCAGAGATAATACGCATGGGAGATAAGATGCTAGTTCCTTCAAAACTAAATTCTAGTTGGTTAGGAATTTGGAAAATAACTCTCTTCTCAAAATAATCCACCCTATCATGATATGATGCTAACCAACCCATCCCCAAAATGACTTCAAAATATCTTATGTCTAAAACTATCAAATCAGCGAATAGTTTATGACTACTGACATTTATAGGGCAAGACTTATATACTAATGTTCCCATCAATAACTCACCCGAAGGAGTAGAAACGTGCATGATATAATTCAAGGATTCAGGAATATTAGGAAAGCGATTAACAAAACTCACATTAACAAATGATTGGGTAGAACCAGGATCTATTAAAACTTGAAAAGGTTGTGCACATATAGAAAGTGTACCTGACACTACTACATTAGAAGCCTTTACATCAGAAAGATTAGAAATTCTACCTTGTCTTCCATGATCTTTATTGTCATTAAAAGTCTTTGTTGGCCCCTTCCCTTTGTTAGGGCAATCTCTCATTTTATGTCCCTTTTGGCCACACCCAAAGCAATTTCCTACTTCCAGGTAACATGGTTGCCCTCTATGAATATTACCACATCGTTGGCATCTATCAACATTAAAGGGTTTGTTCACAAAAGGTCGCCATGTATTGGGTATAGTCCTAAAGGGTTTATTATTGGGGTTCCTTCCTCTTTGTTCCCCAAACTTCCTCTTCCCTTCTCTAATCTGATTATATTCTTCACTGACCTTCTCAGCTATCGTTGCTCTAGTCACCATGTCAGTATATGATGTCAACTTCAGGATGGAAATTCGACTATGAATATTCAACCTTAACCCACATTCAAACTTCTTGGCCTTTAAAGTATCGGTTATCACAACATGAGGTGAAAAATGGGATAACTCGGTAAACTTCGCCTCGTATTGACTAACCGTCATATTTCCTTGAACTAAACTCATGAAGTCGGCTGCTTTCTGGTCTTGTATCGTTTTAGGAAAGTATTTCTCATAGAATATCACTAGGAAATTATTCCAACCTATGGGATTATTCCTTTCCTCGTATATTCTCTTAGTCATTCTCCACCAATGTTCAGCTTCACCTTCTAACATAAACGTTCCAAATGATACTCTTTGTTCATCAGTACACTTAAGAACATCGAGTATCTTTTATATTTGCATCACCCAACTTTCTACTTCAGTGGGGTTAGGAGTACCTTTAAAAGATGGAGGAATCAACTTCTTGAACTGTTAATAGTACATTTACTTAGTTCAGGATTCCTTGGTACTCCATTATTTACTTGATGCTCCACAATCTTTGCTAGACTTTCGATCGCCTTGTATGCAGCTTCCAGTCCTTCAATACTCGAATCACTAGTTCCCATAGATGATCTTCTCTTGGTCATTATCTACAGTCATGGAAAAACGTAAGATCTACTAAACTATATCAAGATTGAAAACTAAAATAATAGTTATAAATAATATAACACATAGGGAGGGTTATCACATAAATCAGATATTTAATACTATCTCCTAAGGATGGAAACACGAAATCTATAACGTTCGACACCTATGTTCAGTAGTATACGGGTTCATAACCCATGCTCTGATACCACCTCAGTCACGACCCCAACCCAATAGTAGTAGGGAATGAGTGTCTTGACATGCCACCAAGGCATTCAATGTTATGGACTTAAAATATTTCTTAAAATAAATGCAACGGAAATACATTCACATGGTCATGAATCGTAAACTATTGAAAAAAATGGAATTACATCATAAGAGCTTTTTAAAAGGGAACTTCGTATATATTAAAGTATGAAAGGATTACAACTTATGCCAAAATTAAAAACTTATTACTAAAGAGCCAAATATGCTCTATCTCCTAAAAACAATTAAGCTAGATCTTCAACATAGTCCTTCTACACTCCATCCTCGAGTCTAATTTTTTCCTGAAAAATCGTTATTTATACAACGTCAGCTAAAAGCTGAATAAAATTTAATCTCCCGACATTCCAATGTTTTCAGAAAATAGATACCTATTCAAGTCAAAAGAGAAGGCATATACATATATGGATAGGAACTTGCAATAAATAGATATATATTTTGAAATGATAGTATATATATCACAATTGGATAGCTCAGAATAAGAAGAATGCAACAAATCAAATGTGATATGTTTTTCTTTCAATCATATCATTTTAATGGCTAAGTACACTCTAATACCGTATTCTTCTACCGTATTATACCCCGGTAGTTGAGGGTCAATCGAACATGTTAGGCACAACGCCTTATTTAGGGCACACCAGCGATAACTCAGCTTGGAAGGTCAGTCAATAAAGAGGACCCTTAGGCCGAATCAGATTTTCAATATTCAATATCCTTTTCAATAATCATTTTAATCGGTATGTTTATATGTACAAATATAAACATATCACAAATGAATCAATCATCGGTATCACATGAATTTTTAGAATAAAAGCAGTTCATAAAATATATATAGTTTGCATAATATCATATAATCAAAATACACAAGGAATGTCAGAGTACTCACCTAAAATAGAGGCTCGAAAATATTGATATTGAGTCTTGGATCACACGTTAATCTAATAAATACAATAAAGGTTTAATTATGTATTCTAAATAAAGCCCAATTCTAAATATTGTGTTTTAATCCTATAATATCTTGCTGAAAAAGGTTACTAAAACCATTTTCTCAATTTTTAATATTCATTCTTCGTATTTAAAGAATTCAATTCATAGTTCTTCCTAATCAGTCGGTTCCCAGTAGAGATGGAGGGTCACAGGGGCACCACTTAAATACCATCTCATCTAAACAGAACATTTCCGGATTTATTCCCAGTAGAGATGGAGGGTCATAGGGGCACCACTTAAATACCATCTCAACTAGACAGAATTTCACCGGGACTGACTTTGGAATTACTTAAATGAGATTCCATAATACGAGCAACTGCTTACAAAAATCATTTTAAAAAGCGTATATATATATATATATATATATATATATATATATATATATATATATATATATTTCAAACAAGTTGACATATTTTGAAAATAAAATCAATTTAGATTGTTTCCAAATTTTAAGTTTTGATTAGTAAAGTCTTTAGTGTATTTTACCAGCATAACTACTAAGTAAAGATATAAAATACAAAATTAAAACTACAAAAATGAATTATAAAATTTAAATAAAATCTTACCTATGAAATGAATTCTTTCTTCGAAATTATAGAATTCCTTCTTAAGATATTTCCCAAACTTTCTATCACTCTTTCTTACTATAATTCTCAAGGAATTGGTGTGAGTTTCAAATGAACCCTAAGGCCCTATTTATAGGTTTCCGAAAGTGTTACGGCATTGATACGTGTCCATGATGACCAAGCTTTTACAATGGGAGTCATCGTTGACGTGTCGCGTAACGGAGGCATCTTGTAGTACTGGACTCCGACACGTGTTTTAGCTTCTCCTCTAACGACGACACGTGTTTTAGCTTGTCCTCTAATGACGACACGTGGACGGTGGAGGTGTCAAAATCAAGCACGAGGTGGAAATGTATTAAGGGTATAAGGGTCATTTTGCACCTGAAGGGCATTTTGGTAATTTCACACCATATATTTTCAATATTTCTTTTAGGTCCCTGAAAATATTTTATTTACAAAAAGGCCACTTTTTTTAGTCCTTGAAACTTTCTTTATTAAAACCACGTCCCTGAAGTTTCATAAAATTATATTTTCTACCCCAAAACTTATCACTTAGCTTAGGATGTCTCATAAAATCTCAATTTGACCCATTTTACCGTTGATTCTTCAAATTTAAAAATGGTCTTTACCATATTAAGAACTCAGAATATCATATATATTATAATATGTCATTATTAGATAGTAAGTGTGACGAAATTGAAAGAAGACAATTATAAATTAGCATAAGAAAATGAGGTCATTACAGGCCTGGTGCTAAGAAGACCTCTTTTATATCGGCCCTACCATAATAGGCAACGAAGGACTTATTTTTGAATTTTTTTTCATTGTCTGATGTCAAAATGTTTGGGAGTCCATATCTGTAGATGATTTTTCTACAAATGAATCTAAAATATTTCTCTTCAACGATAGCTACAATGGCCTCTGCCTCTATCCATTTCAAAAAATAATCAATCGCGATGATATGGAAATAGAAGTTTCCTATAGCCCTTGGTAGTGGTCCAACTAGATCTATCCCCCATATTGTAAGGTGTCATGGGGTCGAGATAGGAGAAAATGGATGATGCAGTTGATGAGTCATGTTAGTAAAGATCTAATACTTATCGCATTTAAGAACGTGCTCAGATGCATCCTTAGCCAAGTTCGACCAGTAGTAGCCTTTCATTACGATTTCTTTGCCAATGACCTTCCTCTGATACGACTTACATAACTCCCCATATGAATATCTTTGAGAATGTAACTTATTTATGTCGGATGCATGGTTCTTAAGAGTGGTAAGAGTTAACCCCGTTTGTACAAAAAAATTCCTATGATGGTGAATTTGGCGGTTATTTAGTGTACCATTCTTATTTTAGCCTTGCCTTATGGGAGATTTTTGTCCTTTAAATACTCAGTGATTGGGTCCGTGAGGGCATTTTTTAGACACTGCCCCTAGAATCTAGTACTTGTTCATAGTTTCTAGATTACATTAGTTATGGAATATCCCCCTATATCGATTATGGCAAAACACATCTCCAAGATCATACACGATGTCAAAAATTCAAATACCCGGCAATGTGCATCTCTAAAGTGCACTACTACATCTTCATTATGCTCCACGTTCATCTTTAATGTACTCCATAACTCCACGTAATAATGGTATACTTTATGTTTTGGAGTTCGCTATTTTTTATAATTATATTGGGAGTATTTTACTTTATTTCAATTTAGTAAAGAGGATGGTTTTATTTATTAAAAAATAATTTTTGCCTGCTGTCAGTCTAACGAGATGGAGATCTTGTTTGGACGAACCTAGGAACTCATTCAAATTTTTATTAGATGTCTTATATCAAACGAGGTTTACTGTCTTTTTTCCATGTCACGAGAAGGATGTTTGAAGCTCGCTTCTAATGAGAATCATATCCCATTCGAACGACATTTCAACATCATTCGAACGACCTTACGCCACCTCAATTTTTATGTCCACCTATAAAAACCTTCTTTGCATAGATATTTTTTAAGACTTTTAAAATCTCATTTTCTGCAGGCCTGCTGCAAAAAGTCTCATCTTTTTAAAAGGCAGAACACCCTTTTGATTCACTCATCTCCGCCCATATATTTTTGGCATAAATTTGAAGCCCTCACATAATTCCATACCGGAGTTACTCTTGTGGAGAAGGTGTTTCCACTGCTGATCTTGTGGTTCTCATGGGAACCATTGATGAAGGAAGATGAAAGGTCACTATTGATGCAAAAAATTAGACTAGTCTAATTACTTGATCACACATAAACATAAGTAAAAGAGACATAAGATTTTTAAAGTAGATCGTCTTAAGGGAAGAGCATACGTCCACTGTTCTGTATTGCTTTGGGCTTGTTCAATTTCCTGTTTTCTCGTGTCCCTTAGATGTAGGGTTTATAATGTTTTTATAGCTCCCAGGGGGGAATATCAAAGGATGGCACATCTTTATATCGTAGACATTTATATCTATACAATCATTTATGTATAAAACTGTTGGCATTTTCCTATTATCATTGGTCGGTCTTCCTGGTGTTGGCCAGGATTCTTTGACATGTTGGTCAGCATCCCTCAGCAGGTCAACATTTCATCATTGTTAACTAGGATTAATCTTCCACTGTATGGAATGTGTAAGTGTACGAATGTTCCACGTAGATGGATAATTTTTGGTATCAACAGATGCCCCCAATGTTTCATGCTTGAAGTTTTTACAAGAGTATGGAGCATTTAGCTCTTAAATTTTCTCATGCAATAATTTTAGGCTTGGTCGGTTGCCGACTTCCTATACTTGTAAAAATTATGGTTTAACTATTGAAATAGAATGTGCGTGGCATTTTTGAAATTATCCACAACTTTAATGAATCATTTTTAGTCAAATCCATCTTATTTTCCTTTAGCCGCCACCATTGCAATCGACAATGCCTTTTAATCATTATTTTTCCAGTTTTTGAGGCAACTTATAAAGAGCGGGAAAAGCCACGATCTTTTCTTACCTCAAATTTTCTGAGTGTTTTTGGCTATGGAGTCTTCAAGCTTTATTTTTCTCTTTGAAGATGTACCTGTACTTTCCCCTTTTATTAATGAAAAGATAAATGTTTTTGTTCCTCTGCTTATATTTTTCTATGCTCTACACCGTGTTGATTGATGGCTTTCTTCTTCTTAAAATTTTATGGATAAATTGGAATACTTCTCATCTATTGACTTTGAGCTACTCCATATGTGTAATGAGCTTTTTAAATCTTTTCACTTATCTCTGACTGGTGCTGACCTATTAAAGTTTCTTGGGGAAGGGGTATCTGAGAAATACAAAGAGGCTAATGTTCATTTAAAGTGTCTTCTTGATCGGGCGATGGCTAACAACGTTGCCTACTATAAAATGATTGAAGAGATACAGAAGGACCACAAGGAGACTCAAGCGCATTTGCATGAGGATTACGAGAAGAAGTTCCAGTCCCTGAGTGAACATTGGGGATTTGAGAAAAAGTTGGATAAATTTGCCTCCCATTTTCGAAGGCAAGAATTCCTGCTTAATCGTGAAGTGAAGGAAGCAAGGGCCATTGCCAAGCTTCTGGAGGAAGAGAACAATAATTTTAAAGATGAACTTTATGCCTTGAAGTCATCCACTATTGTTGTTGCTACTATGGATGAGGGTCACTTATTTTTGGAGGCAATGCAAGGTTGAGTGAGGAATTGGAGTCCCTCACTACACCAAATCTGTCGGATTATCATGGTCATTGACCTTGACAAGTTGTACTTATCAAGGTCAATGACTGTAACAATTATGGGGGTGAGAAATTTTATTGTCACGCACTTGTCAAGATCATTAATCCTGATAAGTTCATTAGACTTGTTATGGTCATGTCACGGTCTTTGACCTTGGCAAGTTTTGTCACGGTCAAAGACCGTGACAAACCCGTGGCAACCTTTAAAAAATTATCATGGTCATTGACCATATGGTATTCGACCCGTGGCAACCTTTAAACCCATGGATGCCTAATTAGTTATTAGTAATTAATTTGGTTTTCGACAGTGATGCTGAGAATGAATCATATGAGATTCCTATTTTAATCTAGTAAAAGATTGATCACCCGATATTTTATTAGGCGGGGTGTCATAGATGGTATGAGAGCATCAGGTTCTAATGTCCTTAGGAATCTGTGTGGACGTACTATGCTTTCATCGTTGCTTTCTATTTGATATATAGCCTTATGATTAGGATTGTTGATTCTTATTATGATATTTCACTCTCCTCCTATTATGTAAGATTATAGTAAATCTTTTGCATGCTCGTGTGAGATTCGTGTGCTGATCTATGAAGGGCGACCAGGAAGGCTGTTGTAGGGGCAGCAGGAAAAGGGGCTTAGTTGGAGCAGTGAGTTAAAGTCAGGGGATGATGACCACAGTTGAGGCCACTCCCCTTGTGGCATTGTTAAGGATTGCTGCAATGACTACTAGAATGTAGTAGTTATATTTACTCAAGTACCGTTAAAGTAGAGAGTGGTGCTAAACTTGACTTACTAAGTGAAGTAAATGTGGAGGATATATGAAAGGTCTTTGATAAGGACCATTTGTTGAAGTTTAAGTTACGTGAAGGTAGTGTAACATTATCCAATGGAAGTAGAAGACTCAAAAGCTTTGGCTTATAGCAGGGTATGGAAATGCCCAGATGTGAAAATTTGAGGAAACTTTTTTCACTCGTTAGAGCAATGTTGAAATGGTGGGAACGATGGTCACCATATTTGAGGGAGCATGATGTTTTGATCATAGAGGAATCTTACGAATGATTTTAACCACGAATTACTTCAATTTTCCAGACTTGGGGAGAATGCATATTCTGAATTTCTCACATAAGGATTGATCAGGGGTCGAGAGTGAGGAAGAGTTATATGGTTGTGTGAACTTTGTACCCAAGGAGACAAGTACGATGTAGAATAAATTCTTCAGTGGAATGAGGCTCACTAGTAAGTGTTGCTAATACTGAGGATGGGAACGCTTACAAGAGAGTGGAGAACGATGAGTTAAAGGATTAAGTTAAAGGTAAAGACTGAAAGTGTTTGTGTTCGTGAAGCCCCACAGGTGGACATCCACCTGGGGATTCATTGAAACACGAGTGTTGAGGCTGGTAATATGTTTCCTTTTTATCGAAGGAGCTAAGGGAACGATGAGGGGGCTTGTCAAGATTAAGGCTATAGAAAGGTCTGAGATAGTGATAACCTTAACATGGTCAGAATGGCCAAAGATGGGGAATGTTGCAATGTGGAGCGTACAACCACATGCTTTGATCTTGTTTGGTGTGAGATTAAAGGATAAGAGTAGGGTTCCTAAATGGGGCATTGATTTAGGTAGTTTTTGGTTCGGTTAAGGAAAGTGTACTATGTCTGGGAACCATTCAGAACAACCAAGGTGATTGGCAAAGTTTTTATTATGAGTTTCACGTCGGATGAAGGCGGTATATTCTGTTTGGCAAGATTTAATCACAGTATTTTATTAGCCCTAGATTCATGTGTGTGATTCGAGTCTACCGATAATATCGGTAACATTATATAATGTATATCTATATGTTTTTTTGCAGTAGTGGGGTTCTATTTTTCTTCATTCATGGGGAAAGCGGGTGTTGACATTTTGAATTTATATCTGGTTTGTACTGCTCATTTTGTATGTGTTATATGAGTATGGTACTATTGTAAGTGTAATGTATTTGTGGGTGATCAGAGCGATAGAAGGCTAATGATTGAAAGACTATCGTATCCGTGGTTCCAGGGTGGAACTGGTTGTTTTCGCGATATCTCACCTGGATACAGGTTGAGCTCGCCTTTATTATATATTTAGATGGAACCTCGATGATTAGATGTTTCATTTTCCCAATTATAGTGTGTGGCGAGCTTATAGGTATGATTTAAGGTATGCAGGATTTATTGATAAGATGTGAGTTTAAGCTCGTTGTTATTTGCGCAAAGGACTTAGTGTTAGTACAAGATCTTTGTGGTTTGGATCCTTAAGAGAAGTACGAGTCCTGAACATATTTTGTTGATAAATGGTATGGCATTATCCCAGTTGCATATTTAAAGCTAACGAACCTCCACGACCAACAAAGTTAAGCAATAGTGTATCGGAGGGGTTTCTATTTGGATTTTGCTTGCGAGACACTCCACGCATGAACCTTAACGACATCGGGAGTGGAGAGATATTATGGGATGCAAGGATGTTGGTTTTGATGATAAGTTACCTAGTGTTAAGAAATCACTATAAAATAAGAGCCATGTGATGATTAGGGGCAAATGAAAGTGGAAGTGCTATGGAAAAGCATTGAAATGGCTCTCACACCGTAAGTAATATCTAAGGTAAGATTTAGAGAATTGATTTAAGGCTTATAGCTAGGACTTGATTTGAAGGCAAATTCAGAAGTAATATGTTTGGTGTGTGATGTTCCTAGCACTCGTGTAGAGAATAAGCGCCTCGATTAGTTAGACCTTTGAATTTTTCGAAATGGAAAGATATAGAAGTAAAAGCATGTTAGTATAGTTACGTGGTAGGATTTCGAACGTCTCAATTGTGTGCCTTATACCGTTGTATCTTGATGACCGACGATGCGAGGTAGTAGTGTAACGGGAGGGTTCCTTATTTGGATTTCTCTTTGCGAGATGTCCCACGCATGAAATCGAACAAATGTCGGGAGTATAAAGGTCTTGGCCAATAGGGATATAGTTAGTATAGTACTCGTTGTACGTGTGTAAGGAAAACACATTGACCTTAGGATTACCATGAAGTTAGGCCAGTGGGTCCGTTAACGTTGTAATAAGGAGATTGTAGTGAGTTAACCATGAGAAGATGGGTGTGTTAAATTTGAGAAAGATTAAATTTCTAGGTATAGGAAGATCTGAATTTCTAGTAATTCGGGTTGAGAGTGCGCAGGTGTTGGCACCAGGCCGAGAAAAGGAGGCCTATTTGTTTAGAGGGAGTGTTACGTGTGTGGCGCTTGTTAGTAGTTGTGATGTTGTGCACGAGTAACAGGGTGGAGACACACCTTGGTAAGTTAAGTATATATATCATCCGAAGTAGAGGGGGTGAAGTATATATAAGTTAAAAAATATGCTGTGAAGCGGTTATAGTGTTGAAGGGAACGTCGTACAAGGTAAGTGATAATCCAGGTATAACGGTGCACCAGAGACGAGATGTGAGGCTGACAGGAGTAGTCAAGATCTAATGTAGTTTCCTTTGTGGGGAAATTCGACGCCATAAGGTAAATGAGCGAATGCTTAGAGTGGCGGATTTTCGATGGAAATTGTTACGTTAGAGCTGTGATTATAGGCTCGTTTTCTTTTTATGCGGTTATAGAAGCACTAGGTGCGTTATGTCGTTGTTAGAGTTAACCTTATGACTGAGGTAGTGTTTTAGCAGGTAGAGTTTTGGTAAAGCTTGTTGTTAAGCTAGTGTGTTAGAGTATAAGCCTTGAGATAGGTGGGTACCATGAATAAGTATATGGTAGGGTACCATTATTTTAGTACCTTTCGACTTTGGTGTACTAGTACTTAGTGTAATGAATGATCCTAGGTTGGTGGTGCAGGTTATATTCGAATTTTGAGGACGAAATTCCATTGTGAGGGGGACGGTATGTAATACCCCATACTTTTATAGGTATTTAAATTACATATGTGGGTGTAATTTGGTAATTAGAAGAATTACCATGAATAGTAATTTTGGAGATTTTTGAGTAATAGATTATTCTGATGCATGTTACATCTACTTTTGGAGACTAAGTAAATGAATCAGAGTATTTTAATTAATGTCATAGCTGGGGGAAATGATGGGTAACATTTCACGTTTAAGGAAAACACAGGTTAAGTAGTGTTGGTTTCGATTAATGAATTTTAGTTAGGTGACTAGGATGGAGATTTCGAGTGCATGGTTGGTTTCGGAATGGCTAAGATAGTAAAAAAAGAGTATCCGAGGGTAGCGTTTGGATTCCGGGGACTTTTGGACTAGTAGAGACTCGCATTTGAGTAAACGAGTCATTTTTGGGTTTTATAAGGGATAACCCTTATTTCTCTCTTATAATGGAAAAGAGAAAGAAGAGAAAGATAAAGAAGTAAGGAAAAGAGGGAGAGAAAGGGTATTCCGGGCCAAACTCCACGTGATTCGACTCGAGGTCGTCAGATTTTATCCACGAGGCAAGTGTTTACTTGCTTCATTGAATTAAGTGTGTGTATCTCATATGGTAGTTGGTAAACTAGATAATTTTAGGTTAGAACCCTTAAAATAAATTTGAGAAAATTTTATTTAGAGTTAACAAATTGATGTGTTGTTAACTCCTTATGAATTCGAATGTTAAAACCACGTTAATGGTGTGTATAGAGGATTTGAAATGGAGAAAATGATAAACTAGGGTTTTAATGGTTTTAGGGTTTAAATCTAAGAGAAATGGTTTAATACCACAAAATAATTGATGTGTTAGTTATAAATCATGGATTGGATGATTGTAGTGTTGTTGGTTGAGATTAGAAACCATAAAAATGGAGGTTGGGTTGATATTTGGTATTTTGAAGATTTAGGTTTTGTAAAAACTAAGAGAGATGGTCAAAATATCTGGTGTGACAAGTCGATCGCGACCAGGTAGCCGGTAGATCACGTTAAGGAAAAAGGCTACAGGTTGGCTCGCAAGGCAAAATCCCATTTCGCGGTCGACCGGTACTCTGTTTTCTGCCCAAGATTAGGATTTTTCTATTCCTTTTTCTCTTTGGGTTTAAAGCTTAGGGGCCTTCTTAATTAGTGTATTATAGATGGTTATGACCTAAAGGACTTGAGGAGTTATATATTAACCTTGGGTTAGTTGAGTGTACAATCAGGGGTATTAACTCAATGAATATTTAGGATGAATAACATTTGAGAGAAGTCTTCGGCAAGTGTGTTTACATAGATATTTATGCGTAGAGAATAAATATGGGCCGAGTATAATTGAGTGAGTCCTAGGATGCAATTAGGATGGAATTTAGGATATGAGATAGAGAGGATTTAACTACTATCCGATACGTCTATATTGATGAATATTATTATAGGTGATACGATACCTATGGACTTAAAATAAGTGGCTTGTATACTTATTTTATTATTACGAATTGGTATATTCGGGTTTATATAAAATCCTTAAAAGTGATTAAGGTGTGAGATAAATCTTAAGTAAGAGAATACTTATAGATCTAGTATTTAAGTGTGTAAATACTTATATACTATTACGAATGTGAACATTCGGGGTATTGGCTATCGCTATAAGAGTTCGGCAATTATAGCCAGAGCATATAGAAGAATGTTATATTATATATACGGGTACTGTTACAGTATATATATACGACTTGTTTATAAATATATTAGTATGCAAACGATATATTTATGTATGTTTATATCTCTAGTGCTATCCAGGGAGGTTGCGCGATGTGGGTGAATCCCCAAGCTAACGGAGAAGGGAGAGTATATCCCTAGGTCATATCGTCCCGTATATGGGTGCGATATTTTTTATTCTACTTTCAGGAGGGAATATTACCGCCTCCACCGTTTTGTATTTCTACCAAGATCATGAGAGAGTATGACTTGGTATCAGGGTTAATTTGAGCAAACTCGGAAATGGATGGACACTTTGAGACTGCATCCTAGAGTTATAACTCGGTGGGATGGTTATTATACTTATGATTGTAAAATAGGTATAAATATACTTGTTGTTTATAGTATATTTCTTGTATATGATTATGAGATATCATATAACCTTGAATAGTGTAAAGTGTAAAATGAATAAGATGTTATTCTTCTTCCGGTAGTTTTATATCCAGAGTAATACAAATGTGAATTGTAGGTTCAAGCGAGAACCATTTATAACAAGGGATATTTTATGTCAAAGTAAAAATGGAATTTTAAACTAGTGAAAGTTACGGAATATAAACGATATAGTTTTATTTAGAAACAAGGTCTCTCTCTCTCTCTATATATATATCACATGGACGATTATATAAACAAAAAGCTTATGAAATAGCTTACGGTATAACATATTATGTCACGCAAGGTAGGTGATAGTTATGAGGATATAGAGGATGGATGAAATAGATTAGCTAGACATGGTAGTTTAACTAAGTTGTTTCAAATGTATGCGATAGATGTGCACTATTAGAGGAGGGGTGAGGTGTATCTCATGGGAGTGCGATACCAGTTTAATATATGAGAGATTTCATATTAATTGAAATATTGCATTTGATGCACTTGCAAAATAAATTTCAAAACTCGGGCTCTGAGCCGTTTCTCTATTTTCCCCTCTCTTGCTATATATGTATATATAGGTCTCCAGACACAGGGACGCCTGAATGATGGTTCTTTCGAGTCAAACGTATGTTGCAGAAGGTGTGGATGCAAGCATGTTTATTATAGACGATTCTATCCTTGAGATCTAGATAGAAGGTTTTGTAGAAATAGTCGGGCCGATAGCTCAACTATATTCATTTATTCTTTTACCGCCTTTTTAGTGCGGCATTCAATTTGGTTGTATTATGTTATACCGAGTGTTAGGTTACTTTATTTCATTTCAGTTTCGTGTATATAAAGTGTTGTGATTATTTTATTTGGTTGGTTTGATTAAAAAGATTAGTTAAATAAAATTTTGACGTTAGCCTAATAAGTTATTAGTAAGTGATTTGGTTTTCGACATTGATGCTGAGAATTAACCATATGGATTTCCTGTTTTAATCTGGCAAATGATTGATCACCCGATATTTTATTAGGCGGGGTGTCACCGACAAACTACTCTAACCCGAGTATGTTTAAAATATGTTCCATAAATTATTTATCATTTTAACTTAAATAATCATCTTTCCTTTAAGTCTATATAACATTCACACTAGTTATATAATAAATATAATTTTCTCCATGTATTAGATTACCCGTATATAATTATTTCTCACATTTTATACATAACACTATATTACAACATTTACATATATGTTGAATATATATATAATCCATCCTCTTGAGTTATACCTCACCGAATATATTCTCTAAAGTGTTATCAACCCAGGCTACTCAGTCCCACCTGGAGTTCCGAGACAACTATGGTCCGTTGAATCAAAACGTAAATAATAAATGTAATGGAGTTGGTCATATTACTCCGAGTATGAGGACATCATCTCAATGCCCCACCTCTAAAATTGGACGCTATGACCTGGGGATATACTCTTCCTACTCCTCGAGCTAGGGGATTCACCCACATCGCACAACCTCCCTCGATAACACTAGAGTATATAAATTAAATAAATATCTAATCACTAATATTTAAGCACACACAATATATATATACCAAGGTTCTAAAAAACGCGGGGCGTGATTGAGGCGTGGAGGCCAAGCCTTAAGCCTTAGAAGCCTAGGCGGGCCTAGACGTAAAAAGGCGTTTAGACCTTCTTAATATATTTTAATATTTTTTAACCATAACAAGGCTATTAAAATACAAAAATTGCATATATCATAAAAATATGTCAGAATATATGCAAATTAAAATACTATTTTATTATTTTGGATGAGATAATGGTCCGGTTTGTAAAGAAATTCTTTAAAAGGCGACATCGTTTCACTAAAGCATTGTTGTTTTTAGAAAAAAGTGCGCCTTAAGGGTTTTATCAAGAATAAGGCGTGAAAAGCGTAAGGCGAGGCGTTTCTCCCAAGCCTTAAGCCCAGGCGGGTTTTTTAGAACAGTGATATATATATATATATATATATATATATATATATATATATATATACACACACACACACACACACACACATACTATCACACTATAGTATATATACTTTAAATTAAATCTCGACATTACCGTGTACAATACCCATAACACTTAACCAAAAATAATCCCGAAACTATAGGACGACTCTAATTAAATTAGTTTACCCATTAATTTATTTTAATTTTTTTTCGAGCTTATGGTCCAACTCTAATTTTGTTAATTTACTCAATAATTAAATTATTACCTTGGTATCTCTTAACCGATTACCTGGACTCACTCACTTGGACCAAAATTTAATATCCAGAATTAAATGCCCAAATTCCCTTTAATAATTTTGACACACCCTTATTTATTTATTTATTCATCCAATTCTTAATGTTTCTCTCACATTAAATATAAAACAACCTTCTACTGTTTATCCTTAAGGTCCCAAATAAATCCCTGATTTAATACGCTTCCTTACTGTGCGTAATTCTCCCCTGAATTTCAACCCAGGTCGATCAGTACAGAAAAACAAAGTGGGTCGAATTTGCCATCTCGTTCGAACGAGAAATGGCGTCGTTCTAACGGTTAGTGATGTTGTTTGAACGACAATCACCGTCGTGCGAACTAGGGTTCTAGTCGTTTAAACGACCTGCAAGATTTCTCTAGAATCAGTTCTTTTCCATTAACAAGCCTTACACCTTTCTTACCCAGAAATCAAACCCAGAATTTACACAATAGGTTCTACGAATCAAAACAATCCCAATATCTTTAACTCCCAATTTATATCTCCAATTATTAATAAAGACGTGAATCCATATGTTTTTTCTACAACTTTTGCAGTCAATAACATCTCTAATTAACTTACAATTTCTTCAGAGCATAATATGAATTCATAAGCCCAATCATATCGTTCCCAAAACTTGATTCGTAACATCGACAAATTTGAAAACCTAATTTGTATTAATCCAACCCAAAATCACGTGTTTAACAATTACCATGATATGAATTGAAATCAACAATTTATATAAAAGCAAGTTTATCCACTTGCCTTATGATTCGCAGAGTCTGATTATTCCTTTGGTGTAGAGATTTGATTTGTTGAAGAACACCTCCCTTGTTCTTCCTTTTGACTTCCAAGAGTTCTCCTTTTTTGCTCCTCTACATTTTGAGATTTCACTCAATTGTGTTATGGCTTCCCACAACTCCTAAACTTAGGTTTTTATCTCCAAATCCCTCTTTTAGTCATATGGGCCTAATTATAATGGCCTAAACACTCCCGTGTGGACCCGGTTATGCCCAAAAATACCTCGTGACCCATTTACCACCATCGGGTACCCTTTTTCGAATATCTCGGCCCATCTGGACTCAATCGTGCACTCAGAATTGACATTCGAATTAATATATAAAAATCCTTATCTCACACCTAAATTAGTCTATATCCGACTCTTCGCTGATATAAATAAATGACATGTCACTAATACGTGTTATGACGTAATTAAATTATTACTATTCACTTAGTAATTTAAATTCCATAAATATTAACCATTTACTCTCTCGATTAATATTTAAATAAATACTAACATAATTAATTAAATTAAATTACGACATACAAGTAATTTAAAATTTACCTGAAATTAATTAAGTATTTAAATGCACAAAAATACGGGGTGTTACATAATGAAGTTAAAAAATACCAATGCCCGATCATCCGTCGAGGATAAAATCACAATGTTGAATGACTGATAATCATCACTCTTAAGAGTTTGTTGAGGCCTACATTAGTGATACCGAACGGTATATCATGCTAAATAATTCTTATACTCGACCATCCACCGAGAGAAAAATTTACAATATCGAAGAAGTGTTACGAATTATCTGAGATGATCGTGCTTGAGCATCCGTCGACGCCACACTTAATATTTATAAATTATTACGGTCGTCCATATGATCGAAGCGGTAGAATAAATGATGAGTGCTATACACGCAGGTTCCACTATTTATCTAAACAAAAATATTCACTATTTATCTAAACAAAAATATTATAATAAAGTCAATAAAAAGTGATTCCAAACCATTAATTGGAAAAAATTTGAAAGGAGTGTAATAAATCCATCGTCCCAAGTTGCACAGAGAGACACCATGTAATGCTGCCCAACCATTAACGTGGTCTAAATAATAGCAGTAATATTAACCGATCAACAATCCATTTAAAGATATGGGTATATCTGATCAATAATAGTGACTGCCGACCGACTAGAGTATATCCGGCGTGGTCGAATGAGAGGTTGCAGGTCGGCGTGGCCATGTGCTCGGCTAAAAGATAGCAGGTCGGCGACAACGGTCACTCCATGTGGGCACACCTCCAGAAAGACCCCTGGATGTCACCAGCACTTAATTACTGAAACTCGTAATTATCCCTTCAACGAAATCTCTGGAACCCCAGTAATAGATGTATACATTATCGTCATGTTGTTGGTGTTGCTCGGCGGCTATATAAGCTAAAATAAAGAATATGACCATGCACTCCCTCCACACCCCAAACAATTATTACACATAATTTTAACATTAAAAATTTGTTTACCCCCTTTCTTTATATATTGATTTTTGTAACTTCGGTTTATAGTGCACTTAAGTAACTTTTGTTAATGTACTGATTTCTGTAGGAAGTTAATAGAACGAAGTGTGTTTAATTTATGTATTTCATCTTTTTTTATTAAGTGTTTTTGTATTTCAGATCTACTTGAATATGAACCCAAGTAGAGGAAGCAATCATCCACAAATTTAAATTAATCCCCTAGAGAAAGGGAAAAGTTGACTCCTATGCTTGGTTTAGTTGCCCTTTTTAATAAAGGTTGTACACATGAATACATGTTTTTAACAAAGATTGTATATATATATATATATATATATATATATATATATATATATATATATATATATATATATATATATATATACTCCTTGTGCGGACTAGTCCGCATTTCATGAATGTGGATCGGACATGTGTCATCTAGTAGTGAGCCCAGAAAAGAGAGAGTATGCCTCTAATTTAGGCGATAATTTCTAGGTGCACGGTGAGGTGACACATGTCCGGTCCGCATTCTTAAAATGCGGACTAGTCCGCACTAGAGCATTATATATATATATATATACAGTACTACTCTTGTGCATACCAACCCGTATTTTAAGAGTGCAGATCGGACATGTGTTACCTGGTGGTGAGCCTAGAAAAGAGAGAGAGTGCCTATAATTTAGCCGATAACTTCTAGGCGGCTCATCATCAGGTGACACATGTCTGGTCCGTACTCTTAAAATGCGAACTGGTCCGCACAAGAGCAGTATTGTGTGTGTGTGTGTGTGTATATATATATATATATATATACATGCCGGATGCCGGCTCTAATGCGGACGCAACTTGTGGATTTAACTTGCGGACGAATTTTTTCGTATTTTTTAAAAATAGTAAAAACACTTTTTTTGACTTGATTTTTTTCTGTGGTATTTAAACATTCCTGGGGACCCCTATAAAAAAATCAACTCAAAATGAATTGTTTTAGTATTTTTTTTAAAATCGGTCAAACATATGTCAGTTTTTAAAGCTCTTTAAAACTGACATATGTTTGACCGATTTTTTAAAAATAGTAAAACATTTCATTTTGAGCTGATTTTTTTTACATGGACCCCCTGGAATGTTTAATACCATAGAAAAAACATCAAGTCTAAATTTGATTGTTTGCTATTTTTAAAAAATACACAAAAATCCATTCGTAAGGTAAATCTGCAAGTTGCGTCTGCATTATGTAATAACCCTCGCTTATGAGACCGTATTTTATAGTAATCACTTAGTATAGTAATTAGAGACCAGTGTTGGGTTATGATTTGAATGTTAATTCAATGTAGAAAAGTTGATATTTATTATGAGTTTGCATACATATCATAATTATGGGTAAATATTGCTATGTCATGCTTATTAATATCATCTGAATTCAAAATGATATTTGGCTTAATAATGAGATCGGAACCTAAATTGAATTTTAAAATGTCCAAATGATGATTTGGAGGTTGCAGTTGATTCCGGAACGTGCGAAATAGTCAAATAATGTGCCATATTGTATTTTGTAGTTTTGGGCATTTTTGACTGGTTGTGCCTTAATTATGCTATTGCGTATTATTTTATCGCACTACTAGTTAATTAAGAGGGATTTTGTCTTAGGTCACGACTTAAACCTTCTAACTCTTCCAATTTCCCCTAATTTCCTTCCTAAACCAAAGAGAGAAAGAGAAGAGTAGAGAGAAAGATTTGGAGATTGAGAGAGGATTTGCTACTACACCAAGAAATCTGCAAAGTTGCTGAATCAAGGCAAGTTTTTACTTGCTATTTGTGTCTTGAGATAGATGATTTGTTGTGGTAATGATGTATTGATTTTTGGTTTAGCAAACTTAGGGTTTTTCTCATGTATTTTTGGGTTTTGATTCATTCAAAGATGATTAGGATGATTCATGAGGTTTAAGATGGCTAATAATATCATTGAGGTTATTTTGGTGTTGGTATATAAGTTTGGTTTGAAGAAATTTGAGTTGGGGTAGAAAATGGAGTCCAAGACTCCATAGCCAATTCTTGGCAAAATCGCAGGCCCGAATCGATTCGGCCCTCTGGGCGAATCGATTCGGTTAGGTCCAGTGCTCAGGTCTTGAGAGCCGAATCGATTCGGAATTGGTCCGAATCGATTCGGCAGTTATGCAGAAACCCAAATCTTCTGACCGAATCGATTCGGCTTCCACCCGAATCGATTCGGCAACTATGCAAAATCTCAAATTTTCTGGCCGAATCGATTCGGCCAAGGGGGCGAATCGATTCGGAAGCCCTGCACTTTTTCAAATTTTTCTTTTTCATTTTTAACCCTTTTCTTTAGGATTAGTGATTAGGGACCTTCTTAAATGAAGTAAACATAAGGTTTAGAGTACTAGTTGAGTTGGGTCGACATCCTAGACTCGAAAGGGTTCATCTAGGGTTCATTCAAGGGGGAATTTAAAGTGATGTTTAGGCATTACTTTTGTCTTGTAGTTTTATAAGGGTCTAGAATATATTAAGGTCAATTTGGAGACTTTAGAATTCAACTCGAGTTAGATTTGACTTGATGGTTTATATTAAAGCCTAAAAGAGTCTTTGGGGATAACTATGGAGTCTGAATTCCTTATCGAGGATGTCATGATGGTACGTAATACGTATAGTCCCGATTTAGCTTATACATTTGTTAAAATGGGAAATTGATAAGGTAAATAATAATTTACTACATCATGTAATGGAAATTAATAAAATGGATGTTACACACCTCTCTAAATACCATCTTAAGGGAAGTCCGTGCGATAGGTGAAGCCCCCTGGCTAATGAATGCAGGGTGGATATAGTCCTAGGCCATATGAGCGCGTGTTTTATTTTTCTGCGATGGGTAGGAGATTCTGGGTGTGGTCTTGACTACCCCGCAGGCATATGGCCGCTTCCCGACGATTTCGATAGGATCCCAGGTTGTCTTATGTTAGGCCCTGGAAGATAATGGTTATTTAGGGACGCGCACAGTGGGGAAACCCGGACGGGCGATCTTAGAATCGTTATATTTATATTTATGACTATTCTAATTATCGAGTTGGACTCGATGGAACATTAATGCCACAAAGAGCAATTTTATGCCACAAAGAGCATGCTATTGAGATTAGTGCCATAAAGAGCACATGATGATAATTATATTCCTGATAAGGAATGGAAAAGAAGATTGAAATCGGAATATGTTGAAAGATGATAAAGGCTCATAAGTACTTTTAATTCTGTTTTATATGAATTTCATTCTACATAGTCATTTATCAGCTTTAGTTCCTTATATGATGTTACCATGCTAGACTATCATCCATGCTTACTTGTGCATCATTGTCATACCTGTCATTTATCTACTTGATCACACATGTCCGGCCCTGACCGATTTTCATTTCTTGTTGTGTATGTATATATATATATAATCCGTTCAGGTGTTCCGCCGCACGGTCGCCCGTAATGACCTTTCCTTCCACATGTTTTGAGGAGCCGTGACATAGTGCGGGTTTCACGGGATGTTTTGTGTAGACGCCTCCGCTTATGTTTCCTAGTTATGATCAGTTTATTCGGGCATGTTGCCCAAACCGTTGTAATTGTATAATGGATCTATTATGTAACACCTGGAACTATTTGTATGTTGTATGGTTAGTATTATATTGACCGACGTTTCATTCGGTCCTTTTGTATCCTTTTGGGTTTCTTATATTCGCTTGTGGGGGTTTCCACCCTCTATTTCTATTATGGGTTGTTGAAAATGTTCTCTTTTTATTTCAAAACCAAAGTTTTTGATAACCCGTTTTCTGGAATATAGTGTGGTTATTCCTTATGCTTTGTATATTGTAGTGATGCTGAGGATGATATCTATCCGTGATTCCTATTTTATCGGGGTATAGGGCTGGCCACCCTTTATTTCGGATTGCGGGTTGTCACAGATGGTATCAGAGCATCAGGTTCTAGAGTCTTTAGGATCTATGCAGATTTGTCACGTTCTGCCGTAGCGTTCTTTGATATAGAATTTAATGTTAGGATTATTTTGCTACTTATGTATGCGATCTTCTGCTAAATAGATTGTTCTGTATTAAGTTTTAACTCTGCCTCGTCTTTATCTCAGATGCCGCCAAAGAGAGGACGTCCCGCTAGACGTAATAGGGTTGTTGAGGATGAGTTTGGTTCTCCACTACAGCAGGGGAATATTAGTGCCGCTGAAGTGGCAAATATTGTGGCCCAAGCTGTCAACGCCGCGATGACTGCAGTGGCCCAACAAATGCCACAAGCTCAAGTAAGGGGACAAGAAGCACTAGTTCCTACGGGACCTTCTCAGTGGGAACGGGTGAGGGAGTCTTTCCTTAAGGGACATCCCCCGGAATTTGAGGGAGGTTCGGATGTTATAAAGGCGAACCAGTGGAAGAAAGATATGCAGCGCCATCTTAGGATGGTGGAATGCAGTGAGGAGAAAAAGCAAATTCTCGTTACCTTCAAGATTGTCGGACCGGCCTTACACTGGTGGGAGTCCATGACGACACCCGAACAAAGGGATACTATGTCCATCACAAATTTCTGGGCTTTGTTTAATGGAAAGTATTTCCCTCCCGCAGTTCAGAGGGAGATGCAGAGGAAGCTTCAGGATTTGGTACAAGGGGAGAGATCGGTTGCCGAGTACGAGGAGGAGTTTACACGGTTAGCAAGCTTTATACCGGATGAGGTAACTCCAGAAGCGAAGAGGATCTCCAAGTTTGTGGGAGGTTTGCACTGGCGAATAAAACAACATTTGCTTGGAAATCCATCTATGGTG
The DNA here is from genome assembly GCA_949130495.1 of Sambucus nigra. Lineage (NCBI taxonomy): Eukaryota > Viridiplantae > Streptophyta > Magnoliopsida > Dipsacales > Adoxaceae > Sambucus > Sambucus nigra. Next base: position 539,142,982 of record OX422214.1, on the reverse strand, counting down.
ACCTTTGGTGATGTGATGAATGCTGCTTTACTTCACTGTCAAGAGCATAGATTGTTTGTGCAAAACAAGAAGAAGGTTGTGGTTGTGGGGCAAGCGGTGAGGCAGGGAGGAGTTGGGAGCGGAGGGGGAACATCTTCTTCGTCCCAATCCTCGGGGAACAAGCAGGTTGAGAGGGATCCTCAGCAGGGGGATTCGTCCAAGCGTCAACATTTCGGTGGGTTTAATGCTGGGGGCAACAACTATAATAACAGGCAGGGTCAAGGTGGTCAGCAACCACAGGGAGGTAGAGGTGGAAATGGAGGTAGGGGCCAACAGGGCCGAGGTGCGGGGCAATTTCGAAATAACCAAGGTAGGAATCAGGATAACACGGCAAATAAATGTTTTCAGTGTGGGGAGCTGGGCCACTATAAAAAGGCGTGTCCTCAGTTGGTTGGAGGGCATATTCCTAGGGCCCCATAGCAGCCGTATGTACAGTTTCCGCCCCAAGCGCCTAATCCGGTTGCTCCTCCTCAATAGGGGCAATTGCAGTACGGACGGGTTTACCATATTTAGGAGGCTCTGCTTCCTCCAGCTCCTCCGGCACCACCAGCGATCGAGGGTAAGTTTCTCATACATGGGCACATGGGTCGAATTCTATTTGATACGGGTGCTACACACTCCTTTATTTCTAGAAGTTTTGCCCAGACTACAGGTTTGATAAAATCTGCTGAAAGTACCTTCACTAGCGTTGAATCCTCTATGGGCGATGGTTCATTGATTTTCTTCGTATGTAAAAACGTAGAAATTAACCTTGGTGACTTGTGTTTTGAGGCTGACTTACTCATCCTTGATATGGTCGGGTACGATGTAATTTTGGGTATGGATTGGCTAGTGAAGTACCGTGCTATAGTGAATTGTTACGGGAAGAGTATAGTTTTTGCGGTTCCGGGACAAGAGATGTTCCTGGTAGTTATGCCTTATATGGAAGGGAGCACGAGTGCTTATCTATATTGTATTACGGAAGACGCATCTAGAGATGTCGTGGTTCCCCTAAATTCTCTTCCAATCGTTAGAGATTTTGAAGATATTTTTTGGGAGATACCGGGATTACCTCCCAGTCGGGAAATAGAGTTTGTGATTGATTTAATGCCGGGAACTCGACCGATCGCCAAATCTCCTTATCGAATGGCTCCTGTGGAGATGAGGGAGCTGAGAGATCAGATTCAGAAGCTACTGGAGCAGGGCTTTATTAGGCGTAGTACCTCGCCGTGGGGCGCTCCGGTGCTGTTTGTGAAGAAGAGAGACGGTTCCCACCGGTTATGCGTGGACTATAGAGAGTTGAATAAAGTCACCATCCGGAATAAATATCCTTTACCTCGCATCGACGACTTGTTTGATCAACTTAGAGGAGCTTCCTACTTCTCCAAGATCGACTTGAGGACGGGGTATCACCAATTGAGGATACGAGAGCAGGATGTATCCAAAACGGCATTTTTGACCCGTTATGGATCTTATGAATTCTTGGTTATGCCCTTTGGGCTAAACAATGCCCCAGCGGTGTTTATGGACCTTATGAATAGGGTATTTCGGGATTTCCTTGACCAGTTTGTCATTGTCTTTATCGATGACATTCTAGTCTATTCTCAGACAGAGTCGGATCACGCTGCTCACTTGCGGTTGGTCCTGCAGAGATTGAGGGATCATCAATTGTATGCAAAGTTTGAGAAATGCGGCTTCTGGTTGAAGGAAGTTCAATTTCTGGGGCATGTGGTGTCATCCCAAGGTGTGTCGGTGGATCCGGGTAAGGTGATCGCGGTAAAGGAGTGGGGACATCCCACGACGCCCACTTAAGTTCGTAGTTTTCTGGTCTTGGCGGGTTATTACCGTCGATTCATTAAGGGCTTTTCTAAGGTTGCTAGCCCGTTGACGAATTTAACCCGGAAAGGAGTAAGATTTGTTTGGGACAGTTCATGTCAAGCGGCGTTTGATGAGCTCAAGGATAGACTAACTTCAGCTCCAGTTCTGGCATTGCCGAAACCGGGATTGGAATATCTCGTCTTCACCGATGCATCTCTTCAGGGATTAGGAGGTGTTCTTCAACAAGAGAGACAACCCATTGCGTACGCTTCTCGTAAGTTGAAGCCTCACGAGAGGAACTATTTTGTGCATGACTTGGAATTCGCCGCCGTTGTATTTGCCTTGAAGATATGGAGGCATTACCTCTTGGGGGAAAAGTTTAGTCTTTTCACCGACCACAAATCGCTACAATACTTATTCTCCCAAAAGGATTTGAATATGCGCCAGCGTCGTTGGTTGGAGTTTGTGAAAGACTACCAATTTGATATTCATTATCACCCCGGAAAGGCGAATGTGGTAGCAGATGCCTTGAGTAGAAAGCCCGAGAGAGACTTAGCTGAGGTGTGGAAAGCTAAGTGGAAGGAACTCAGCCTGGAGGAGGCAGGGGTGAGAGCATTCCTTTCCGTGATGACGGTTACTCCCACGATTATAGCAAAGATTGTGGAAACTCAGAAAAGAGATAAAGTTTGTCAAGACCATACACGCCAGCTGTTGTCCGAGGGAGCGGAGTCGTACTCAATTGGTTCTGAGGGTGGACTACGCTTCCATGGAAGACTTGTGGTTCCCGACGATGGGGATTTGAGACGTGCAGTAATGGCGAAATCCCACGGGTCAAAGTTCACGGTGCATCCAAGCGGGGACAAGATGTACCAGGATATGCGTCGTTTGTATTGGTGGGAGGGTATGAAGAGGGATATCTCAGAGTTTGTGTCTCAATGCACTACTTGTCAGTTGGTTAAGATTGACCACCAGCGACCGACAGGTTTGTTACAACCGCTCGAGATTCCCGTATGGAAATGGGAGAGCATTTCGATGGACTTTGTTACGGGCTTGCCTAGATCGCAGAAGGGTCATGACTCAATTTGGGTGATTGTCGACCGTTTGACTAAGTCGGCACACTTCTTGCCCATGCGCACCGATTATGATACCGCTCGTTATGCCCAATTGTTCATTGAAGAGATCGTCAGGCTTCACGGGGTACCTTTGAATATTGTCTCCGACCGAGATAAAATATTTGTGTCCCACTTTTGGCAGAGTTTCCAGGGAGCTATGGGGACCGAGTTGAAGTTAAGCTCTTCCTATCATCCTCAAACAGACTGTCAGACCGAAAGGGTAAACCAGATGTTGGAGGATATGCTTCGTATGTGCATACTCGACTTTAAAGGCAGCTGGGAACAATACCTTTCGTTGGTTGAGTTTTCTTACAACAACTCATACCAATTCACTATTGGAATGGCACCCTATGAAGCTCTGTATGGCAGACCTTGTAGATCGCCCGCTTGTTGGTTGGAAGTGGGTGATAATAAGTTCCTTGGACCTGAAATGATCCAAGACACTTCTTCGAAGATTGAGCTTATTCGAAATCGCATACGGATAGCCCAAGATCGTCAAAAGAGCTACGCCGATGCGGGTAGAAGACATATGGAATTGGAGGTTGGAGACCAAGTGTTGGTGCGAGTGTCCCCGATGAAGGGCATTAAGCGTTTTGGGAAGAAAGGAAAGCTTGCACCACGTTTTGTTGGACCTTTCCCGGTGATTGCAAAGGTTGGTCCCGTAGCATACCAACTTGCCTTGCCGGAACCTTTACAACAAATCCATGATGTATTTCACGTCTCCTCTTTGAAGAAGTACAGAAGGTGTGAAGGTGCCCTTTGGCACATTCCTTTCGAAGATATAGATTTGCAGCCCGATGTTTCTTATGAAGAACAACCGGTTGCCATCCTTGAGTTTGGGGAGCGAAAGTTAAGATCTCGTGTGGTACCCCTAGTGAGAGTTCATTGGAGTCATCATCATGGGAACGAGTCAACTTCGGAACGTGAGGACGAGATGCGGGAGAAATATCCACATCTTTTCTTATGAGGTACGCCTGAATTTTGGGGACAAAATTCCCTCATAAGGGGGGGAGTATGTAATGACCCTCGCTTATGAGACCGTATTTTATAGTAATTACTTAGTATAGTAATTAGAGACCAGTGTTGGGTTATGATTTGAATGTTAATTCAATGTAGAAAAGTTGATATTTATTATGAGTTTGCATACATATCATAATTATGGGTAAATATTGCTATGTCATGCTTATTAATATCATCTGAATTCAAAATGATATTTGGCTTAATAATGAGATCGGAACCTAAATTGAATTTTAAAATGTCCAAATGATGATTTGGAGGTTGCAGTTGATTCCGGAACGTGCGAAATAGTCAAATAATGTGCCATATTGTATTTTGTAGTTTTGGGCATTTTTGACTGGTTGTGCCTTAATTATGCTATTGCGTATTATTTTATCGCACTACTAGTTAATTAAGAGGGATTTTGTCTTAGGTCACGACTTAAACCTTCTAAGTCTTCCAATTTCCCCTAATTTCCTTCCTAAACCAAAGAGAGAAAGAGAAGAGTAGAGAGAAAGATTTGGAGATTGAGAGAGGATTTGCTACTACACCAAGAAATCTGCAAAGTTGCTGAATCAAGGCAAGTTTTTACTTGTTATTTGTGTCTTGAGATAGATGATTTGTTGTGGTAATGATGTATTGATTTTTGGTTTAGCAAACTTAGGGTTTTTCTCATGTATTTTTGGGTTTTGATTCATTCAAAGATGACTAGGATGATTCATGAGGTTTAAGATGGTTAATAATATCATTGAGGTTATTTTGGTGTTGGTATATAAGTTTGGTTTGAAGAAATTTGAGTTGGGGTAGAAAATGGAGTCCAAAACTCCATAGCCAATTCTTGGCAAAATCGCAGGCCCGAATTGATTCGGCCCTCTGGGCGAATCGATTCGGTTAGGTCCAGTGCTCAGGTCTTGTGAGCCGAATCGATTCGGAATCAGTCCGAATCGATTCGGCAGTTATGCAGAAACCCAAATCTTCTGACCGAATCGATTTGGCTTCCACCCGAATCAATTCGGAAACTATGCAGAATCTCAAATTTTCTGGCCGAATCGATTCGGCTAAGGGGGCGAATCGATTCGGAAGCCCTGCACTTTTTCAAATTTTACTTTTTCATTTTTAACCCTTTTCTTTAGGATTAGTGATTAGGGACCTTCTTAAATGAAGTAAACATAAGGTTTAGAGTACTAGTTGAGTTGGGTCGACATCCTAGACTCGAAAGGGTTCATCTAGGGTTCATTCAAGGGGGAATTTAAAGTGATGTTTAGGCATTACTTTTGTCTTGTAGTTTTATAAGGGTCTAGAATATATTAAGGTCAATTTGGAGACTTTAGAATTCAACTCGAGTTAGATTTGACTTGATGGTTTATATTAAAGCCTAAAAGAGGCTTTGGGGATAACTATGGAGTCTGAATTCCTTATCGAGGATGTCATGACGGTACGTAATACGTATAGTCCCGATTTAGCTTATACATTTGTTAAAATGGGAAATTGATAAGGTAAATAATAATTTACTACATCATGTAATGGAAATTAATAAAATGGATGTTACACACCTCTCTAAATACCATCTTAAGGGAAGTCCGTGCGATAGGTGAAGCCCCCTGGCTAATGAATGCAGGGTGGATATAGTCCTAGGCCATATGAGCGCGTGTTTTATTTTTCTGCGATGGGTAGGAGATTCTGGGTGTGGTCTTGACTACCCCGCAGGCATATGGCCGCTTCCCGACGATTTCGATAGGATCCCAGGTTGTCTTATGTTAGGCCCTGGAAGATAATGGTTATTTAGGGACGCGCACAGTGGGGAAACCCGGACGGGCGATCTTAGAATCGTTATATTTATATTTATGACTATTCTAATTATCGAGTTGGACTCGATGGAACATTAATGCCACAAAGAGCAATTTTATGCCACAAAGAGCAATTTTATGCCACAAAGAGCATGCTATTGAGATTAGTGCCATAAAGAGCACATGATGATAATTATATTCCTGATAAGGAATGGAAAAGAAGATTGAAATCGGAATATGTTGAAAGATGATAAAGGCTCATAAGTACTTTTAATTCTGTTTTATATGAATTTCATTCTACATAGTCATTTATCAGCTTTAGTTCCTTATATGATGTTACCATGCTAGACTATCATCCTTGCTTACTTGTGCATCATTGTCATACCTGTCATTTATCTACTTGATCACACATGTCCGGCCCTGACCGGTTTTCATTTCTTGTTGTGTATGTATATATATATATAATCCGTTCAGGCGTTCCGCCGCACGGTCGCCCGTAATGACCTTTCCTTCCACATGTTTTGAGGAGCCGTGACATAGTGCGGGTTTCACGGGATGTTTTTTGTAGACGCCTCCGCTTATGTTTCCTAGTTATGATCAGTTTATTCGGGCATGTTGCCCAAACCGTTGTAATTGTATAATGGATCTATTATGTAACACCTGGAACTATTTGTATGTTGTATGGTTAGTATTATATTGACCGACGTTTCATTCGGTCCTTTTGTATCCTTTTGGGTTTCTTATATTCGCTTGTGGGGGTTTCCACCCTCTATTTCTATTATGGGTTGTTGAAAATGTTCTCTTTTTATTTCAAAACCAAAGTTTTTGATAACCCATTTTCTGGAATATAGTGTGGTTATTCCTTATGCTTTGTATATTGTAGTGATGCTGAGGATGATATCTATCCGTGATTCCTATTTTATCGGGGTATAGGGCTGGCCACCCTTTATTTCGGATAGCGGGTTGTCACACATTAGAGCCTGACACTATATATATATATATATATATATATATATTATTTACGCACAAATACTTTCAGTGGATGAAAGTATTGTTCTCGTTTTGGGCAGAAGTTTGCTTGCTTAGTCCTGAGTTACCTAGTATCATACTTTTATACAAGGAAAGCATAAACCGTACATATCTAACCCAATATGTTGTTTGCTGAGATTTGCTTTTGACAAATGGTCGTGATACGGTGAGGAGGCCTTAACAATAGTTATATAGGAGTCCTATGCTATTTATCATATAAAACAATTGGCAACTTTTTTTTGGTAGTTATATAGGAGCAATGAGGTGTCCGGACAACTTACGCGCACCTCGATTAATCTTCATTTGCGGTTCGTGGCTTACGCTGGCCAAGCATTATTTTGACAATGCCAGAGATCGAACTGGGGACCAAACCCAATCCAACCCCAATAGGCCTCTTATTCTTGCACTGTAGTTGGTATAATTAGTGGCACAATTATTGATTTTATGGGAGTACTTCAACTTTATTAAATTAATTTACTTTTTGGGTGGTGTTGTTTTGGAAACAAGGATTGTATTTTACAAAATTTTGGTGAACTTACATCACATATTGCATTTGACATGACCTCCTTTTATTAGGGTCTTTTTTTTGTTTTCTCATAATACTTCTATGACTGGACAATTTCATCTTTCAAGGAAATTTCCATTAAGGTTACACCAAACTTTATTATGTTACAAAGTTTTGGTGTCTTATTACGAGTTAATTGTACGCTATTTGAGCAAAACCATCATGATTCTTTTATAGTTGATTGCCAGTTTTAACCCCACCCGTTCCCCCTCTCTCCCCTCCTCGTAATATAGGTGACATTTGCAGTTGATAGGGTTCTTTTTTTGGATTGAACTTCTATTGTGAAGGTTCGTTTTATGATCCCAAAATTTTAACCACTTTATTAGTAACGAGAAACGAAATCTGTGGGACCTCAGTAATATATATATACATCTTCGTCATGATGGGATGTCCTTTTGGTGTTTCTTGGCTATATAAGGGGTTCTCCGGACTTATAACCCTTTATTGAGATATTTATCTTCATTGGTAGGAAGCTTTATCGCCACCAACTGTGAGAAGGAGACGACTAGTCGATGGGGGATGAACCCAAACCTTTTACACCATAGCCAGATTCCAAACCAAGTTGCTCTAAACTGGATCCGATTCAAGCCAATGTAATTATGAAACCACCAAGATGAAGTTTGTGTTGTTTTTTGGATTACGAAAATAGTATTTCACCAAATAAATAAATAGTAATTAAAATTAAAAAGTTACTCTCAAAAAAAGTATCAGTAAAGAAAGTGAAGAATATACAATTTGTGATTGAAACAATCACTGACAGAAATTTGACCTAGTTGAAAGTTAAACTATCATTTCTTAAGACAGAATATGCCCTTGCTATGGTGCTGACGGCAAATTCAATGGGCGTATACCTCCCAGGATGAAACGGTCAACGATTGTTACAAGAAGCACTTTAGTGCAACAGTCCCACGAACTAATAATGGCGAATTTATCTCAAGAAGGAAGAAAGGAAAAAGGATAGGTTGTAGGGAATTTGGGTAGATTTTTCTAGTTTTAAAATGGACTGCATGGGGTCCTTTATATAAGTGGTGAAGGGTTGCAAGTTTATGGCTGTTGGTTTTTCCCAGGAAGGGATGTGACTATTTAGACAGTCACATCTTTCTTTAGTAGCATTTTATAACAACGTTTTTAGTTAATAAATTAAAACGATGATGTTTTAATTAACACAGGAATAATTAAGTAATTAATTAATTCGTTTCGAGAAAACAAATTTTTCGCCCCAAAAAATAAATTTTAAAAAGGTCAATTAAAATTTCATCCAAAAAATTTAATACTTGCTCAAGAAAGATCCATGACCCACGACTCGAACCCGGGGCACGGGCACGAGATGGGCTAGATGGACGGTGGTGGGGCCACGCGCGCGTGTGGGGGCTTTTGTCCCAAATGCATAATGTAGGTCATCTCCCCTTTAAAGAGTTGGGATACCCTAAAGGCATCCAAGCCTTAGTCCCATAAGTTAGGTATATTAACTCTAAGCTTTTCACCATTTTTCCAATGTGTGACAAACCCACTTTTCTAGATTAACACCAATTAACTTAAGCTCAAGTGGGTCACTTTGAGTCCAAATTTCTCGTTCATTACTTCACTATTTTAAACAAATGAGTATACCAAATTAATCTCCTTGCGACAAGAAACACATTGGTACTAAGACACGTCACTTTTAATATACGTGTCCCATTAAAAATTGACTCCAAAGTTCGACCAAAATGAGCTGTCATATAATTAAATATCCAACAATCCCCCATATGAATAAAATTTGGAAAAATCAAACGAATATTGATGCAAATAGAGAGATTTTCTAGGAAAAACATTGCATCGAAAAAGATAGCTCGTGGCTTTGAATCTTTCCTAGTGAGATACTATCGAGCTTACTAGATAATCAATGAACATGATGTCTTGAATTGATTGACCATTTGTGTAAATTGAGACAATAACATTCACATAATGTCTTTCTAACCTTATTAGTTCTCATTGTTGTGTCCATTTGGCCTTGGACACCTCCTGGTTTCATGAGTGTATTAGAGAATTAGCTTTCGTCATTCTCATAGAAGCGGCCCTTTCTCACTCACATATGTGATTTCTATAAAGAGTATCTAACTAATATCCCACTTGGCCTATATATTCAAGATATAGAAATCATTAAAAATATAGTTTATCCTTATACACGCGATAGTTTGTGCATCGACTCATCTTTGGAATGAGATGAAGTAATTAAAGTATTACTTCTCAGTGCTAAGCAAGTCATCATAATTAGATTGTCCCTTTGAACCTATTTCTTTGTATCTCCAGTCATTTAGGTTGGGTTTCCATTAAGATGGCCCTTTATAAATTCACAGGCTTTAGGCCCATTCCATGTGATGAACTTGCAACTTGCTCTCCAGGTATACCTTTGGTTAGTGGATCCACTATATTTTCTTTTGACTTTACATGGTCAACATAAATAATTCCATTTGAGAGCAATTGTCTAACTGTTTGGTGTCAGCGACATATATGTCGTGACTTACCATTATAGTTATTATTTTTAGCCCAAGCAATTGTCGATTGACTATCACAATGTATTATGAAAGGTGTCATGGGCTTTGACCATATAGGAATATCCTCTAAGAAGTTTCTAAGACATTCGGCTTCCTCCCCAACTTTGTCTAAAGCAATAAATTCAGATTCCATAGTAGATCTTATAATACACATTTGTTTCGAGGATTTCCCAGATACGACTGCACGTCCAAGAGTAAATACATATCCACTTGTGGATTTAGAATCATTTGAATCAGAGATACAATTTTCAATGCTATAGCCTTCAAGTACAATTGGATATCGTTCATAATGCAACCCATTCTTTAAAGAGTATCGAAGATATCGAAGAACTCTTATCAAGGCCTTCCAATGATATTTTCCGGGATTGCTCATATATCGACTGAGCTTACTAATGGAGTATGTTATATCTGGTCATGTACAGTTTGATAAATACTTCAAACTTCTAATAATACGAGAATACTCTAATTGAGAAATACCTTCACCTTTATTTTTAAAAAGGTGATGAATTGGATCTATTGGTGTTCTCACTGGACTTTGATCATATTTATTATACTTTTGAATTATCTTTTCCACATAATGTGATTGAGATAAGTTAATTCCTTGAGGGGTTCTAGTAATTTTAATTCCTAGAATTACATCGGCTAGTCCCAAGTCCTTCATTTCAAATCTACTAGTCAATATTTGTTTAGTAGAATTGATAAAATTATTATTATTACTAATTACTAGCATATCGTCTACGTATAGACATACAATCACATGTCCCACTTAAGTTCTTTTGACATAGACACATTTGTCACACTCATTTATTTTGAAACCATTTGACTTTATGACATTGTCAAATTTTTCGTGCCATTGTTTAGGTGCTTGTTTCAACCCATATAATGACTTCACAAGTTTATATACTTTCCTTTCATTTCTAAGAGGCTAAAAACCTTTCGATTGTTCCATATATATTTCTTCATATAATTAACCATTTAGAAATTCCGTTTTGACATCCATTTGGTGTATTTACAAATTATGTATTGCCGCAATAGCAATTAACATTATAATGGACGTAATCCTTATAACATGTGAATAAGTGTCTAAATAGACTATTCCCTCCTTTTGTTTGTATCCTTTAGCACAAGTCTAGCCTTATATATATCAATGGTTCCATCAGCTTTCATTTTTCATTTGAATATCCATTTACACCCTAACGGTTTTGTCCCCGGTGGTAGGTCCACTAGTTCCCATGTATGATTTTCCATAATGGATTCAATTTCACTATTAATAGCTTCTTTCCAATATGAGGCTTCCGAAGTGGATAGAGCTTCCTTTACCATTTGAGGTTCACTTTCTAACATATATATTAGAAAATTTGGACCGAAAGATTTTGAAATCTTAGCTCTTTTGCTACGTCTAGGTTCTTCCTCAATAATATTTTGAGGTTCACCATTTGTAACTTCAAGCATTCTTTTGTTAGAATTTGTTTCTTGTGCATTCTCACAAGGAAATTTATTTTCAAAGAATGATGCATTCCTAGATTCTATGACTATATTTTCATGAATTTCAGGAAAGTCAGACTTATGCACAAGGAATCGATATGCACTACCATTATGTACATAACTAATGAATATGTAGTGAATAGTCTTTGGACCAATTTTTACCTTTTTAGGTTTAGGAACAAGTACTTTTGCAAGACACCCCCACACTTTTAAGTATTTATAGGAAGGCTTACATCCTTTCCACAATTCATAGGGTATGTTATTTGTTTTCTTATGAATCAACTTGTTGAGAATTTAATTACTTGAAATAAATGCTTCCCCCTACATGTTTTGGGGTAATACCGAACTTATTAATGTTGCATTCATCATTTTTTTTAAAGTTCATTTTTTTCTTTCAACAATCCCATTCGATTGAGGAGAGTAAGGAGTGGTAGTTTGGTGAATAATGCTATTTTCTAAACATATTTCCTTAAAAGGAGACTCGTATTCACCCCCTTTATCGTTTCTTAATTCTTTAATCTTTTTACCTAGTTGATTCTCAACTTCTATCTTGTATTTCTTAAAAGCTTAAATTGTTTCATTTTTTCTTCTTAGAAGATAGACATAACAATATCTAGTGCAATCATTCACAAATGTAATAAATTACTTTTTCCCACCTTTAGTTTGAACAAATTTTAAATTACATATATCGGTGTGAATTAATTCTAAAGGTTCACTACTCTTTTCAATTGAATGGAAAGGTGCTTTAGTTAATTTAGCGTGTACACATGTTTTACATTTGTGACTTGTATTAATACTAAATTTTGTAATTAATTATAAGTGAATTAATTTGCTTAAAGTATTGTAATTAACATGTCCTAGTCTACCATGCCACATACCCATAGACTCAAGCGTATAAGGAGAAGATATCATATTATTATCATTATTACTTTTAGGTACAACAGTCATGACGTTCAATTTGAACATCCCATCACACATATATCCTTTCCCTACATACATTCCATCTTTACTTAGTACAAATTTGTCTCCAACAAAGACTAAATTAAATCCTTTCTTGCTTAGCACGGATCCGGAGACAAGGATCTTCGTAATGTCGGGAACATGCAATACATTATTGAGTGCGAGATGCTTACCCGAAGTCATTTTCAACACGACTTTTCCTTGACCTTCAACCTTCGATGTGGAGGAGTTCCCTATGAATAATTGTTCTACGTTTGCAATTGGTAGGTAGGTTGTGAACATTCTTTTATCGAAACACACACGGCATGTAGCGCCGGTATCGACCCACCACTCTTTGGTGTTACTCACCAAATTTTCTTCAGATAGAACTGTGGAGAGAGGTACATTGGAAACATCGTCAAAGAAAGCATCAACTTCTGTCATGTTGGCTTGTGGTGCTTTCTTCTTGAAGTTCTCTTGCTTTTTCGACTTGTGACAATCCTTGGACCTATGACCTTCTTTGTTGCAATTAAAATATTTTCCTTTAAACTTTTTAGCACCGTTTTGTTGACTTGTGCCTTCATTTTTGTGCTTTTTCTTTTTGTTGAATTTGTGTCCATCTTCAACAATATTTGGTTTTGCGGACATAAAATGGTTACCGTTTTTCTTTTTCAGATTTACCGTTATCTTTTTCTATCCATAACTGAACAATTAAATCTTCAAGTCCCATTTTTTTCGTTTATGCTTCACATAATTTTTGAAATCTTCCCAAGCAGGGGGTAATTTTTCAATTACGGCAACAACTTGAAAAGTTTCACTTATAACCATATTTTCAGCAATAATTTCATGAAACATTAATTGAAGCTATTGGACTTGGCTTATGACAATCTTTGAAACAACCATTTTATACTCGAGAAATCTACCGACCATGAATTTTTTTATGCCGGCATCCTCAGTTTTATATTTTTTATCCAAAGACTCCCATAAAAGTTTAGCGGTTTTGATTGGACTATACACATTATAAAGTGTGTTTTCCAATCTGTTAAGGATATAATTTTTAGAAATAAAATCTGAATGTTTCCATGCTTCTACAGCTAGCAAAGTTGTCTTATCCGTATCATTTTCATTAACCACGGGATTAATAAACTTCGCAGGATTAATGGTAGTTAAAATAACAACATCTTTTGTTGCAAACGTTTGAAATCAGTACCATTAAACTTTTCGGGTTTTTCTCCTTGGGTTAAATGAGTAAGAACGGTAGTAGTAACACTAACTGACACATCAATATGGAAAATGAACACCACATTTTCAGAGAATTCAGTGGCCATTATTATGTTATAAAAATAAACAAAACAAACCAATGAAATGTAGAGAATTAAATATTATAACGTAAACACATTTATAATGTAAATTCCCAACAAAAATTCTGGAAAAATTCAGAATTGAAAATTATTTATGTAGTGAAAAACAACTCGAAAAAATAAACATTATGTCTTAAGATTGTTGTTTTTCGGATAAAAAAAATAGTATTTCACCAAATAAATAAATAGTAATTAAAATTAAAAAATTACTCTGAATAACAGTAACAGTAAAGAAAGTAAAGAAGAACATACAATTTGTGATTGAAACAATCACTGGAAGAAATTTGACCGAGTCGAAAGTTAAACTATCTCTCCTTAAGACAGAATACGCCCACGCTATGGTGCTGACGACAAATTCAACGGGCGTCTGCCTCTCAAGATGAAACGGTCAACGACTGTTACAAGAAGCACTTCAGTGCAACAGTCCCACAAACCAACAATGACGAATTTCTCTCAAGCAGAAAGAAAGGAAGAAGGACAGGTTGTGCGAAATTCGGGTAGATTTTTCTAGTGTTAAAATGGACTGCATAAGGTCCTTTATTTAAGTGGTGAAGGGTTTCAAGTTTATGGCTGTTGGTTTTTCCAAGGAAAGGATGTGACTATTTAAATAGTCACATCTTTCTTTAGGATCGTTTTATAACAACGTTTTTAATTAATAAATTAAAACGATGGCGTTTTAATTAACACAAAAATAATTAAGCAATTAATTAATGAGTAATTAATTAGTTCATTTCGGGAAAACAAATTTTTCGGCCACAAAAAATAAAGTTTAAAGCCCAAAGGTCAATTAAAATTTCGTCCAAAAAAATTAATACTTGTTCAAGAAAGACCCACGACCCAAACCCGAGCAAGAGCACGATAACCGACCAGGCCAAACGGACGACTGCGACGGCACGCGCGTGCGTGTTAGCTTTTGGCCCAAAGTCCAAACATGCATAATGTAGGTCATCTCCCCTTTAAAGAGTTGGGATACCCCAAAGGCATCCAAGCCCTAGTCCTATAACTTGGGTATATTATCTCCAAGATTTTCTACCCATTTTCTAATGTGGGACAAACCCACTTATCTAGATTAACACCGACTAACTTAAGCTCAAGTGGGTCACTTTGAGTCTAAATTTCTCATTCATTACTTCCCTATTTTGAACAAATGAGTATACCAAATTAATCTCCTTACGACAAGAAACACATTGGTACTAAGACACGTCACTTTTAATATACGTGTCCCATTAAAAATTGACTCCAAAGTTCGACCAAAATGAGCTGTCATATAATTAAATATCCAACAATCCCCCATATGAATAAAATTTGGAAAAATCAAACGAATATTGATGCAAATAGAGAGATTTTCTAGGAAAAACATTGCATCGAAAAAGATAGCTCGTGGCTTTGAATCTTTCCTAGTGAGATACTATCGAGCTTACTAGATAATCAATGAACATGATGTCTTGAATTGATTGACCATTTGTGTAAATTGAGACAATAACATTCACATAATGTCTTTCTAACCTTATTAGTTCTCATTGTTGTGTCCATTTGGCCTTGGACACCTCCTGGTTTCATGAGTGTATTAGAGAATTAGCTTTCGTCATTCTCATAGAAGCGGCCCTTTCTCACTCACATATGTGATTTCTATAAAGAGTATCTAACTAATATCCCACTTGGCCTATATATTCAAGATATAGAAATCATTAAAAATATAGTTTATCCTTATACACGCGATAGTTTGTGCATCGACTCATCTTTGGAATGGGATGAAGTAATTAAAGTATTACTTTTCAGTGCTAAGCAAGTCATCATAATTAGATTGTCCCTTTGAACCTATTTCTTTGTATCTCCAGTCATTTAGGTTGGGTTTCCATTAAGATGGCCCTTTATAAATTCACAGGCTTTAGGCCCATTCCATGTGATGAACTTGCAACTTGCTCTCCAGGTATACCTTTGGTTAGTGGATCCACTATATTTTCTTTTGACTTTACATGGTCAACATAAATAATTCCATTTGAGAGCAATTGTCTAACTGTTTGGTGTCAGCGACATATATGTCGTGACTTACCATTATAGTTATTATTTTTAGCCCAAGCAATTGTCGATTGACTATCACAATGTATTATGAAAGGTGTCATGGGCTTTGACCATATAGGAATATCCTCTAAGAAGTTTCTAAGACATTCGGCTTCCTCCCCAACTTTGTCTAAAGCAATAAATTCAGATTCCATAGTAGATCTTATAATACACATTTGTTTCGAGGATTTCCCAGATACGACTGCACGTCCAAGAGTAAATACATATCCACTTGTGGATTTAGAATCATTTGAATCAGAGATACAATTTGCAATGCTATAGCCTTCAAGTACAACTGGATATCGTTCATAATGCAACCCATTCTTTAAAGAGTATCGAAGATATCGAAGAACTCTTATCAAGGCCTTCCAATGATATTTTCCGGGATTGCTCATATATCGACTGAGCTTACTAATGGAGTATGTTATATCTGGTCATGTACAGTTTGATAAATACTTCAAACTTCTAATAATACGAGAATACTCTAATTGAGAAATACCTTCACCTTTATTTTTAAAAAGGTGATGATTTGGATCTATTGGTGTTCTCACTGGACTTTGATCATATTTATTATACTTTTGAATTATCTTTTCCACGTAATGTGATTGAGATAAGTTAATTCCTTGAGGGGTTCTAGTAATTTTAATTCCTAGAATTACATCGGCTAGTCCCAAGTCCTTCATTTCAAATCTACTAGTCAATATTTGTTTAGTAGAATTGATAAAATTATTATTATTACTAATTACTAGCATATCGTCTACGTATAGACATACAATCACATGTCCCACTTAAGTTCTTTTGACATAGACACATTTGTCACACTCATTTATTTTGAAACCATTTGACTTTATGACATTGTCAAATTTTTCGTGCCATTATTTAGGTGCTTGTTTCAACCCATATAATGACTTCACAAGTTTATATACTTTCCTTTCATTTCTAAGAGGCTAAAAACCTTCCGATTGTTCCATATATATTTCTTCATATAATTAACCATTTAGAAATTCCGTTTTGACATCCATTTGGTGTATTTACAAATTATGTATTGCCGCAATAGCCATTAACATTATAATGGACGTAATCCTTATAACATGTGAATAAGTGTCTAAATAGACTATTCCCTCCTTTTGTTTGTATCCTTTAGCACAAGTCTAGCCTTATATTTATCAATGGTTCCATCAGCTTTCATTTTTCATTTGAATATCCATTTACACCCTAACGGTTTTGTCCCCGGTGGTAGGTCCACTAGTTCCCATGTATGATTTTCCATAATGGATTCAATTTCACTATTAATAGCTTCTTTCCAATATGAGGCTTCCGAAGTGGATAGAGCTTCCTTTACCATTTGAGGTTCACTTTCTAACATATATATTAGAAAATTCGGACCGAAAGATTTTGAAATCTTAGCTCTTTTGCTACGTCTAGGTTCTTCCTCAATAATATTTTGAGGTTCACCATTTGTAACTTCAAGCATTCTTTTGTTAGAATTTGTTTCTTGTGCATTCTCACAAGGAAATTTATTTTCAAAGAATGATGCATTCCTAGATTCTATGACTATATTTTCATGAATTTCAGGAAAGTCAGACTTATGCACAAGGAATCGATATGCACTACCATTATGTGCATAACTAATGAATATGTAGTGAATAGTCTTTGGACCAATTTTTACCTTTTTAGGTTTAGGAACAAGTACTTTTGCAAGACACCCCCACACTTTTAAGTATTTATAGGAAGGCTTACATCCTTTCCACAATTCATAGGGTATGTTATTTGTTTTCTTATGAATCAACTTGTTGAGAATTTAATTACTTGAAATAAATGCTTCCCCCTACATGTTTTGGGGTAATACCGAACTTATTAATGTTGCATTCATCATTTTTTTTAAAGTTCATTTTTTTCTTTCAACAATCCCATTCGATTGAGGAGAGTAAGGAGTGGTAGTTTGGTGAATAATGCTATTTTCTAAACATATTTCCTTAAAAGGAGACTCGTATTCACCCCCTTTATCGTTTCTTAATTCTTTAATCTTTTTACCTAGTTGATTCTCAACTTCTATCTTGTATTTCTTAAAAGCTTCAATTGTTTCATTTTTTCTTCTTAGAAGATAGACATAACAATATCTAGTGCAATCATTCACAAATGTAATAAATTACTTTTTCCCACCTTTAGTTTGAACAAATTTTAAATTACATATATCGGTGTGAATTAATTCTAAAGGTTCACTACTCTTTTCAATTGAATGGAAAGGTGCTTTAGTTAATTTAGCGTGTACACATGTTTTACATTTGTGACTTGTATTAATACTAAATTTTGTAATTAATTATAAGTGAATTAATTTGCTTAAAGTATTGTAATTAACATGTCCTAGTCTACCATGCCACATACCCATAGACTCAAGCGTATAAGGAGAAGATATCATATTATTATCATTATTACTTTTAGGTACAACAGTCATGACGTTCAATTTGAACATCCCATCACACATATATCCTTTCCCTACATACATTCCATCTTTACTTAGTACAAATTTGTCTCCAACAAAGACTAAATTAAATCCTTTCTTGCTTAGCACGGATCCGGAGACAAGGATCTTCGTAATGTCGGGAACATGCAATACATTATTGAGTGCGAGATGCTTACCCGAAGTCATTTTCAACACGACTTTTCCTTGACCTTCAACCTTCGATGTGGAGGAGTTCCCTATGAATAATTGTTCTACGTTTGCAATTGGTAGGTAGGTTGTGAACATTCTTTTATCGAAACACACACGGCATGTAGCGCCGGTATCGACCCACCACTCTTTGGTGTTACTCACCAAATTTTCTTCAGATAGAACTGCGGAGAGAGGTACATTGGAAACATCGTCAAAGAAAGCATCAACTTCTGTCTTGTTGGCTTGTGGTGCTTTCTTCTTGAAGTTCTCTTGCTTTTTCGACTTGTGACAATCCTTGGACCTATGACCTTCTTTGTTGCAATTAAAATATTTTCCTTTGAACTTTTTAGCACCGTTTTGTTGACTTGTGCCTTCATTTTTGTGCTTTTTCTTTTTGTTGAATTTGTGTCCATCTTCAACAATATTTGGTTTTGCAGACATAAAATGGTTACCGTTTTTCTTTTTCAGATTTACGGTTATCTTTTTCTATCCATAACTGAACAATTAAATCTTCAAGTCCCATTTTTTTCGTTTATGCTTCACATAATTTTTGAAATCTTCCCAAGCAGGGGGTAATTTTTCAATTACGGCAGCAACTTGAAAAGTTTCACTTATAACCATATTTTCAGCAATAATTTCATGAAACATTAATTGAAGCTATTGGACTTGGCTTATGACAATCTTTGAAACAACCATTTTATACTCGAGAAATCTACCGACCATGAATTTTTTTATGCCGGCATCTTCGGTTTTATATTTTTTATCCAAAGACTCCCATAAAAGTTTAGCGGTTTTGATTGGACTATACACATTATAAAGTGTGTTTTCCAATCTGTTAAGGATATAATTTTTAGAAATAAAATCTGAATGTTTCCATGCTTCTACAGCTAGCAAAGTTGCCTTATCCGTATCATTTTCATTAACCACGGGATTAATAAACTTCGCAGGATTAATGGTAGTTAAATATAACAACATCTTTTGTTGCAAACGTTTGAAATCAGTACCATTAAACTTTTCGGGTTTTTCTCCTTGGGTTAAATGAGTAAGAACGGTAGTAGTAACACTAACTGACACATCAATATGGAAAATGAACACCACATTTTCAGAGAATTCAGTGGCCATTATTATGTTATAAAAATAAACAAAACAAACCAATGAAATGTAGAGAATTAAATATTATAACGTAAACACATTTACAATGTAAATTCCCAACAAAAATTCTGGAAAAATTCAGAATTGAAAATTATTTATGTAGTGAAAAACAACTCGAAAAAATAAACATTATGTCTTAAGATTGTTGTTTTCGGATAAAAAAAATAGTATTTCACCAAATAAATAAATAGTAATTAAAATTAAAAAATTACTCTGAAGAACAGTAATAGTAAAGAAAGTAAAGAAGAACATACAATTTGTGATTGAAACAATCACTGGAAGAAATTTGACCGAGTCGAAAGTTAAACTATCTCTCCTTAAGACAGAATACGCCCACGCTATGGTGATGACGACAAATTCAACGGGCGTCTGCCTCTCAAGATGAAACGGTCAACGACTGTTACAAGAAGCACTTCAGTGCAACAGTCCCACAAACCAACAATGACGAATTTCTCTCAAGCAGAAAGAAAGGAAGAAGGACAGGTTGTGCGAAATTCGGGTAGATTTT
Organism: Sambucus nigra; assembly: GCA_949130495.1. Taxonomy (NCBI): domain Eukaryota; kingdom Viridiplantae; phylum Streptophyta; class Magnoliopsida; order Dipsacales; family Adoxaceae; genus Sambucus; species Sambucus nigra. The sequence continues at coordinate 539,122,964 of OX422214.1, read as the reverse complement.
TCTAGTGTTAAAATGGACTGCATAAGGTCCTTTATTTAAGTGGTGAAGGGTTTCAAGTTTATGGCTGTTGGTTTTTCCAAGGAAAGGATGTGACTATTTAAATAGTCACATCTTTCTTTAGGATCGTTTTATAACAACGTTTTTAATTAATAAATTAAAACGATGGCGTTTTAATTAACACAAAAATAATTAAGCAATTAATTAATGAGTAATTAATTAGTTCATTTCGGGAAAACAAATTTTTCGGCCACAAAAAATAAAGTTTAAAGCCCAAAGGTCAATTAAAATTTCGTCCAAAAAAATTTATACTTGTTCAAGAAAGACCCACGACCCAAACCCGAGCAAGAGCACGATAACCGACCAGGCAAAACGGACGACTGCGACGGCACGCGCGTGCGTGTTAGCTTTTGGCCCAAAGTCCAAACATGCATAATGTAGGTCATCTCCCCTTTAAAGAGTTGGGATACCCCAAAGGCATCCAAGCCCTAGTCCTATAACTTGGGTATATTATCTCCAAGATTTTCTACCCATTTTCTAATGTGGGACAAACCCACTTATCTAGATTAACACCGACTAACTTAAGCTCAAGTGGGTCACTTTGAGTCTAAATTTCTCATTCATTACTTCCCTATTTTGAACAAATGAGTATACCAAATTAATCTCCTTACGACAAGGAAGGCATTGCCACTAAGACACGTCACATTTAATTTACAAGTCTGACGTGACTAAGAATGTGTCTCAGAAGTGCGTACTCTCTAGGCTTAAGTGCAAGCCTGTCGTTCAAGTAATAATTCGATAAGTCGGGGATCGATCCTCAGGGAAATAGGACAACAGAGTTGTGACGACGTTGGATCGACGAAGGAATCCTAACTCTGACTCTAAAAAAAAGAAAAGATTATTGCTTTTGGGAATGGACTACAACTAAATGCAATTTTGAAAATATTTATTTAATGAACTGAAGTATGAATGGAATGCAACTATTCTAAATTACCGAAAATATTAATGATGATTGACTTAGAAGTTAAACTCTATGATGAAAGAAATGGGACGGGAATACAATCCCTCAACCCTGGTGTATTGCCGGTATAAAACTAATCGTAAATTTAAGTGATTAACTAGACCCAGAATTTAGTACTCCCAAGCATTACGTATATGAGGATCAAGCCCGCACCATACTTAATCAGAGGACGAGTAAATTGGAATTGCGATAGTTACATTCGAATTGCATTATGAAGCATCCCGGTTACCCTGAAGCAAACGAGATCCCAAGATCTATAATTGTCGTGTTTCTACACAATACGGTCATAATTAAACTATTAAATTTAGATGACTAATTTTATACACATGCAACTAACACATCAGGTTGAGTTCATGCATCCCGACCTTTTAAATCTAGCCGAACATATGAAAACTTGAAAACAACACGTTTGGAATAAAAGAAACCATTTTTACTACTGAATATAGATGAAGAAAAAGGAAATTAGTAATGAAAAAGCAACTAGAACAAAGATTGAAACAGAAATTAGAATTATTTTACTTGAATTGCAATTTGAAAGTAACTAGGGTTTGTTGTTCTTCTCTTCTAAAATGGATTACAAAGCTTCCTTAATGACATAGAAACCTCCTCTCTACGTTTGGGAGGAGTACAATTTATTAACTACGAACATACAAGAGTTTGAACCAAGTAAAACTCTAATCTTTACAAGTGGATAAGTCCGAAAAATAGAGAACAGAACCGATTCGAGTAAAGGGTTCGGTTCGGTTCCATCTTTTGTAGCCTTTACAAAAAACTCTTCGATTATGGGATCAGTTATTTATTTCCTTGCTTCGGTTCGGTTCCATCTCGTTGTCTCTTTACAGGAATTTTTCCAGGTGGAGGATCGGTTCATTTTTTGTTAGCTTCGGTTCGATTCTATTTTGTCATCATTTACAGAAACTTATCCCATGGTGGATTCGGTTCATTTTCGTTCCCTTGGGTTCGGTTCCCTTTTGTCAGTTTTTGCAGAACCCTTGCCTTCTTGTGTTTCTTTGAAGCTTTTGATATGGAACTCGAGTTACAACACTAGATACCTGCGAAATAGATGACGAACACACAAAACTCGATGCACTCATTAGAATTTGTCAATAGCAAAAATATGATATAAATCCACTTGAATTACACTTCGCAGAGCGATAAAAACCTCTAAATTAAGGGGATAAATGAGAAGAATTTATGCCTAATCAAACCCCCTAACTTAGAACGTTGATCGACCCGAGCAATGTAAAAGAATGAAAGCATGGTCTAAGTCATAAATGGGATATGATACCTCTTTCGCGGGCGCACAATTGCATTTAGTGTATGCAACAAGCCTTTAAACCCCTAGGTTACCTTAGTAGGACGAGTTGTGTCTCATGAGGGTTTGCAGAGAATATACCCACAAAATTAAACTCAAAGAAAACTCAAAATACACAAAAATTATGTAATTCAAACTTTTCTAGAAAATAATCATCATCAAGTCATGTTCAAGAGTCTCAAATCATAGTGCGTGTGTGCAAAGCCAAAAATTTAACTACGAATTTTCACCGATTGACCATTACGTTACTTATTCGAAAATTTGTTTCGATTTCAAAATCTCACGGGATGCTCTCACAAACGAATCACTCGGAATGTGGTCATTCTCTCGATATGCGTGATTTATCAGAGTGAATGTATTGGAACCAAATTCACGCATGCAAGTAGAAAGCAAAAATTTATGGTAATCGGATCTCATCATTGGATTACGGATATAGATAACGGGAACATTGCCTCTTATATACGTATTTAATCTCTGTTATTATCTTTTGGTGTTTTAGCTCTCCACGCAGTAACCAATTTCTTAATTTTGGACTCGGTTAGGACTTTTACGGGTAAAAGGTGTAGTGGGTAAAATTGAAAAAGGCTAAGAATTTCGAAATTGCAAAATTTTGCTTATGATGTCCGTTAGTGCTTTTCTGGGCTTTTGCTCATTTTTTTCTTCTTTTTCTATATTTTTCTATTTTTCACTTCTTTACTTTTTTTATATTTTTGTTGAGCATTTCTATTCTTTTTCTTACCCCTTTTTGTTGCACTTTTCGGACTTAAATTATGGGATTGTCCCCTTTTCACAATTCTGGGCCAGTTGGGGTTTTTCGGGTTGTCAAACGAAAGAGAGAACTTTATTCGGCTCAATTTGGGTTACAAAAGGAGTGATTTTTCGCTACTTTTTCTGGGCAATATTTTTAGGTGACAAACGAGGGCCTACTTCATTGTCCAAATTACCAATTGCGTTACCGTATGCTTTTCAAGATGAATTAAGTTTAGAGATCAATTTTGGCACGTTTTTTAAGGCAGTATCCCATTTCCCATAACCGATCAAAATGAAAGGATTAAGATCCTAGACGACTTATTAGATGCTGAAAAGAACTTTGAGTTAACAATTTACTCTGATTGATTTTTAAATTTCACAAAGATGAAAGGCTCTAATCTCATCGGGGTTGTTAATCTCCACATTTATTCGTTAAGTCGCCTATGCTTGCTCCATTTCCATCTTTTGTCAATTCCGGCTTTGTGCATTTCTAATTTTACAACTTGAGACTTTAAACCGACATTTAATGATATTTTTAAAAAATTGAATTCCAATTTTTATTTATTTTGAACAAAAAATATTTTTGGGTTTTTCAAAATTTTAGATTTTTTTATGTTTTTGGGCATTTATGAAAATTTATGAAGTTTTAGAAATACGCACTTGTGACCCCCCCTAACTTAGACTTTTGCATTGTCCTCAAGTAAAAAAGGACTAAAATCTAACTCAAAGCAAATTAACAGGGCGAAAAAATAAAATAAACAAATTAGAACATAAATGCAGCATTTATTTAGATAAAGAACAAACTGTGTTACATAGGATAAGGGGAAAACACACAATCAACACTGAGTAACCAGCCATTGCACACACACACAACCAACAAACACATCAAAAACAACCTTGGGCTTCATTGGGGGGGCTAATTTGAGGACTCAGGTGCATTGGGGTCGTAGGGATCATAAAAGAAAGATGGTGGGGACCGCCAAAGTTAAGCTCATAGAGGTGGGCTTGGAGCTGGTGCATTATCCTTATGTCTCTCCGATAAGCCGCTTGATCCCTTTGATATGCAGCTTGATCTTGATAGTATTGGTTGGTGAACCCGTTGAGGCGGGATTCAACCACCGAAAGTCGTCGATCAAAATCTGCACCCGGGGGCTCGAAATTCGAGTCATCGTCTTCATTGTATTCTTCTTCTTCATCCCCTTCCATATCAACTTCCTCGCTACCGGCTCTTCAACAGGAATTTCCTCCTCGGCCTCTAAATTGATTGCCTCCTGGGCTGCTCAAATGACAGCCCTTTGTTGGGCACTCCGTGTGCGGGATACCTTTCCAATGGGCTCCGGGAGGCATGGGAAAGCTTGCGGTGGCTGGATACCAGTGTCGGCGAGGAGGGACGTGATGAGGCATGCATAAGGGAGGGGTACCGCACCCTTGTGGTCCCAGGCTGCGAAAACGATATCTGCGTAAAACATACGGGCCAATTTTAGGGTGAAATCTGGGTTGAACAGGTGGTACATGAGCATCGCTTGGCAAGGGCGCATCGCCGAGTCATTGGAAGTTTTAAGCAAGTTGGTGCACATAATATGGAGCGTGATGCATGCCTTGTTGTTGAGCTGACCCACGGTGAAAGTACCCCGTTCCCAAATGTCATCGGGCGCGAGTTGGTTAATGCATTGCTGTTTGGGAATGGTGGGGGCATTGGTTGGGTAGTCGTATACTTCCGAGAGGAGAACGCCCTTTTCATCAAGCTTGCGGGCGAGGATGGATAAGGAGAATGGAATAGGGCGGCCGTCAATAAAGGATTGGCACGCAAAGTCGCTCATGCGGACGAGAGTGGCATAGAAGGCCCGGACTTCGTCTGCCCAGACAACTGGATGAGGCTCTTGTAGGTATTGAGTTCACCCCCACTGGCGGAAAAGGGTGGTGACGGGGTGTAGTAGCTCATCCCCATTGACAACCCGCTCAATGTGCAATCGGCGGGAAAAACTGAAAAATCGTTGACACCATACACTATCCATGTGGGAGCGGTATTGCCCATTGCTGTTGGGAAGAATGTCGGTTGATAGATATTTGGCGGGGAGAGCTTTATTGTCCATTAGGAAATCTTGGAATTAGGAGAGTAAAGATTAGGGCTTGTAGAGAGGGAAAGATGTGAAGGGGTGAATGGAAGAGTAGAGAAGAAGAGGTATTTATAGGTGGTGGGGAGGGGTTTGGGTGAGGATTTTTGGAGGGAAAAGGGGGTGGTTGTTTTGGAAGGAAAAGGGGAAGAATGGGGGGAAGAGAGTGGATATTTGGGGTGATAGGGTTCCTTGGGAAGAACCAAAATCGTAGGAATCGAACTAGTCCGATTCAGGGGCGATTCGGTTCGGTTCTGTTTTTTTTTTCTAAACTGAACCGATCCGGCTTGGGGATTCGGTTCGGTTACATCTTTCACATAACCTCCTTTTCTCAGTCTGCTGCACTAGAATCCTATTCTCTCACTTTTCTAGACTCTTGCACTTATTCTCCTACTTGAATTCCTCTATGCCCTCATGATTTTTGTATAGAAATGTGTTATCTTAACCCTATCCTTACGTAACCTATCTACGGACTCCATCTAATCTATCGAAGCATAACTACTATACACAAGAATTCACCCCATATGCGTCGGGGGTGTGACAACCTCTCTTGCCAGCTCAATCGACCTCGTAAATGGCATCTGATATCCAAACGGTGTCGACTTCTTTTACACACGCCTCTAGATATGACTTTAGGCGTTGTCCATTTACTTTGAATGTATTTCCCCATTTCAAATCGTCTAACTCAACAGCTCCGTACAGGAATACATTCTTTACAATGAACGGGCCAGACCATCGTGACCGCAACTTACCCAAAAAAAGATAAAGTCGAGAGTTATAGAGAAGCAATTTTTGTCTGGGAAGAAACTCTTTGCATCGAATGATGTTATCGTGAGCGAGTTTCATCCGTTCTTTGGAATTTTTTGCATTCTCATATGCATCATTGCATATCTCTTCTAACTCATTTAATTGAAGCTTGAGAGCTTTACCGACTTTATCCATGTCATAATTCAGCTTCTTAATCGCCCAATATGCCTTATGCTCTAATTCCACGGGAAGATGGCAAGGTTTTCCATACACAAAGCGGAATGAGGACATGCCGATCGAATTTTTATATGAGGTACGATAGGCCCATAGTGAATTGTTCAATCGAAGTGACCAATCTTTTCGGGTTGGATTGACGGTCTTCTCGAGAACGTTCTTGATTTCCCAGTTCACTAATTCGGCCTGCCCGTTTATTTGTGGGTGATAGGTCATTCCAACTTTGTGAACGACACCAAACTTTATTATGAGATTCTCGAATCGCCTGTTGCAAAAATGCATGCCATTATCACTGATTATCTCTTTCGGAGAACCGAAGCGGGAAAGTATGTGTTCCTGTAGGAACCTAATCACCACTTTATTGTCATTGGCCTTGGTAACTATAGCTTCCACCCATTTAGAAACGTAGTTTACCGCGACAAGGATGTATAGGAAACCAAAAGATGGGGGAAAAGGGACCATGAAGTCAATACCCCAGCAGTCGAAGATCTTAATAATGAGTATTGGGGTTAATGGCATTATGTCTCGTCGGGTGATCACCCCCATCCTTTGACACCTATCGCAGGATTGCAACAGTTATTCACATCTTGGAAGATTGTGGGACAATAGAGGCCGTATTGAAGGAGCTTAGCGGCCGTATTTTTCATAAAAAAGTGAGCTCCACAAGCTTTCGAATGACAGAATTTGATGACTTTGGGGATCTCATCATTCGGTACATAACGTCAGATGATTTGGTTGGCGCAATATTTAAACAAGAAAGGATCGTCATAGAAAAACATGCACGACCAAGTAATAAACCTCTTCTTATCTTGTGGTGTCCAATCGGGAGGGACGGCTCCCGTGACAAGATAGTTCACGATATCTGAAACTAGGGTAAAGAAAAGGTAGCAAAAAGTTGCTCATCCGGGAAGTATTCGTCTATGTGTATTGGATCACTAGGTACGTCGGACGAAAGCCATTATAAGTGGTCGGCAACGACGTTTTCTACTCCTTTCTTATCTTTAATAGATATATTAAACTCTTTTAGGAGTAGGATCCACCTTATGAGGCATGGCTTTGCGTCTTTCTTCGCAAGTAGGTATTTCAATGCTGCGTGGTTGGTGAAGCAAGTTATGGGAGAATCGATAAGGTAGGATCGAAATTTTTCAAGAGCAAATACTACCGCTAGTAACTCCTTCTTTGTGGTGGAGTAATTGAGTTGTGGTCTGGTAAGAGTTCAGATAGCGTAGTAGATAACATGAGCCTGTTTGTCTTTTCTTTGGCCCAAAACAACCCCTATCGCATAATCGCTAGCATCACACATGAGTTCGAATGGTAGGGACCAATCCAGCACTTGTATGATGGGAGCGGACACAAGGATGGTTTTTAATTTTTCAAAAGCGCTATGGAATGCTTCCGTCCACTCAAATGGGGTGTCCTTCATGAGTGCTAAAGTCCTTAATGGCCTTCGATAAAATCCCGCGTGGCCCAAGAAGGAGCGCACATCTTTGAGTGATTTTGGTGAGGGTAGATCGTCTATGACATCTATCTTTGCTCTATCAACTTCAATCCCTTTGGATGACACGATGTGGCCAAGAACTATGCCCTCAGTTGCCATGAAATGGCATTTTTCCCAATTCAGCACTAAGTTATTCTCCACACGCCGGGCAAGTACTTTTTCCAATTTTTCCATACAAAGATCGAAAGAGGTGCCAAAAATGCTAAAGTCATCCTTGAACAATTCAAGTCCTCTCTCAACCACGTCGCTAAATAAACTCAACATGCACCTTTGAAAGGCCTTGGGTGCATTATACAAGCTGAATGGCATACGTTTATAGGCAGACGTACCAAAGGGGTAAGTGAAGGTCTTTTTCTCCTGGTCAAGTACGTCTAGCTCAATTTGGTTATATCTAGAATAACCATCAAGGAAGCAATAGTAAGGGTGGACCACTACTCTCTTAAGCATCTGATCAGTAAATGGTAGGGGGAAATGGTGTTTTCTAGTTCCTGCATTGAGTTTCTGATAATCAATGTAAATGGGCCACCCGATGGTGGTACGTTGGGGAACTAGCTCTCCCTTAGCATTTTCAATCACTGTCATTACCGACTTCTTCGAGACAACTTGAATAGGTCTTACCCACTTGCTATCCGAGGTAGGGTAGATAATCCCGGTATCCAATAGCTTAATTATTTCAGTCCTCACTACTTCTTTCATGTTGGGGTTTAGCCTTCTTTGCATTTCTCTCGAGGGATTGACATCCTCTTCGAGATGGATGTTATGGATGCAAATAAAAGGACTTATCCCTTTCAAATAAGTAATGCACCAACAAAAATCACTTTGGTGATTCCTCAGAATCTTTAACAGTTTACCCTCCTGCCCTTCGTCTAGGCTAGAGGAGACAATAATGGGAAATGTCTCATCCTCTCTTAGGTATGCATATTTGATATGGGAGGGTAGTTTCTTCAATTCGAGAGTCGAAAATTTATCACTGGAGGGAACCATGTGCGTCTCCCTCGGCGATAACTCCTTAAATCGAGAAACCCAACCTACATCTTTTGGCGTCCTCGTCTGATGCTCTCTCATCAAGTAACTCTCTCAACTCTTTCACTTCCCTCTCAAATTCGGTGTACGTTCCTTCAATGTCATGGCTCGATACTAAACAGGACCTTAGGGCATCTCCATAATAATTTTCCTCAAAATACTCCTCTACGACCTCGTCGATGAAGCTCACCACGTGAAGATCATCTTCTCCCCCCGTATGTTGGTCTATATGGAAGATGTTAGTCTCTAAGGTCACGTTCCCAAAGGTGTGTTGCATTTTCCCATTTTGAGTATTGATAATTTCATTAGTCGTATCTAATAATGGGCGCCCGAGAATGGTGGGAACATGATTATTCGAGGCGAAGGAGGGCTCCATGTCCCAAATGACAAAGTTTATCGAGAAGTAGAAAGTGTCAACTTGGATGATCACGTCCTCAACTATACCTCTTGGGATCTTCACAGTTCGATCCGCGAACTAGAGAGTGATCTTTGGGGGATTGAGGTTGCCAATATCAAGTTGCCTATAGATGGTATAAGGGAGGATATTGACACGTGCTCCCAAGTCAAGTAAGGATTTTTTAATTTTATTGTCTCCAATGATGCAGGAAATGGTAGGTGTACTCGAATCTTTGAATTTTGAAGGGAAATCATTGAGTAGGATGGAGCTCATGTTCTGTGCTAGAAAGACATTTTTCTTTACCTTCATCTTCCTTTTCACTATTAACAAGTCCTTGAGTACTTTCGCATAAGTTGGAATTTTCTTAATGGCATCGAGGAAAGGTAAATTTAATTTTACTTGCTTAAGCACGTCTAGCACTTCATCACGGGGGGTTTCCTTTTTGGGAAGGAACCAACCTTTGAGTAAATGTTGCCGCGGTGGGTGGTCTCACTACTACCTCGGGCTCACTAGTGTCATCTTTATCACTCTCATTCAAGGGGACATCTTCGGCCTCTTTCTTGTCGGGCAAAATCTCCTTGTCTTTGGTTGTATCGTGTGGGGGATCTGATAAATCAAAGACTCTCCCACTACGAAGAGTGGTCACATCTTGACATTTCTCTTGATGTTCTATCGAGGTGGAGCTAACACTAGTTTGACCTTGGGGCGGTCTTTGGCTATGGGAAGGAAACTTTCCTTTCTCTTGTATGCTCAACAATGATTGCAACTTTGAAATGTTCGCATTCATGTCATTGATCATCCGCTCATGCCTAGCATTAGTTGCATTCTGGGTATTAATAAAGTGTTTGATCGTATCCTAGAGAGTTATCCGTGGTGGAGTGATATATGCTCCTTGAGGTGGTGGTCCTTGCACATGTCCTTGCATGTGTGGAGCTTGTTGAAAGTGCGGTGGCGGAGGAGGAGCAACATGTGAATTAGGATTCATCACAACATGTTGTTGCCCATAGCTAAAACCAGAATGGTTTTTCCACGAAGGGTTGTAAGAATTCCCGTGTGGTGCACCGAAATTACCATTGAATCCTCTTATACCACTGACTTGCTCTTGAAGCATAACTTTGTAGGGGGGGTATAGTTGGGCATTCCTCAGTTGAATGACCCACCTCACAAATCACACACACCTTCTCGACGGGGTTTGAAATGGATCTAGTTAATCCCCTTCCACATATTTCAAGTAGGTCTCGAATTCCTTTCTCAAGTACATCGAGTCGACAATCCGTCATAGAATTATTTTCTACTTGAAATAGGTCGGATGCCGATGGAGTGGTGGTCACTTGGAGATTTTGATTTTGAGCATTAGGTTCAGATGTATCCCAATATTGGGTAGTCTTGGTGACATACCTCAGGTGAAGCTCAGCGTCATTGGCGTCTAGGTCAATAAATGGACCATCTCATAAGGTTTCAACGAGTTTCTTGGAATTAATGTTCAGCCCATTATGCATGAAGGAAATGATTTGCATTTTATCAAAACCATGATGGGGACACGAAGTAATTAACTCATTGAAGCACTCGTATCATCGATCGAACGACTCATTTTCTAATTTTCGAAAAGTTTGAATTTGAGCCTTGATGGAGTTCATTCAATGTGGAGGAAAGAATTTCTTGAGAAATTTATATTGTAGCTCATTCCATGATGAAATCGAATTTGGAGGTAAAGACCATAGCCAGGTCTTAGCCTTTTCCTTTAGCGAGAATGGGAAGAGTTTAAGGAAGAGTACATATTTTGTGCAAGTTTGATCGCTGAGAGTCTCGCACGCCTCCTCAAATTCCATGATGTGGGCATATGGCTTTTCTGAATCCATTCCATGGTAAGTGGGAAGTATCTAGATCATCCCATTTCTAAAGCAAAATTTCCCTACATTATAAGGGAGTAAAATGCATCCCGGAGTGACAGTGCGCTCGGGATATAAGATGTATCTCGAAGGGGAATACGGGGCCTCTCCCTCACCGGCGACTGCAGTACTGTGTTGTGACATATTTCTCTCACTCAAAGACTCTGTGTCCTCACTTGGTATACTCGGAGCATGCTCTGAAGTGTGTTCTAAGAGGGAAAACGAAGTGTTATTTGCGATTGAGTGTGACGGTGTGGGAGGTGGAACCCAAAATTATGGAGCGTTAGGAGTGTGAGGGCTATCAGGGTCGTACTCAACTATCAAATTTTCGTGAATGTGGGTTGGAGTATTATGGGGAGTTGGAGTGAGTTCAGAATTTTGCATTAACAGGCTTGTGAGAGATGATGAGGACTATTTTTGTGCTTTTAGATTTTTTTTTTATGTTTTTGGATTTTTGGAAAATTTTTGGTCAAAGTTTTAGACAGACTCGATCTATTCCTAAGTCTACCTAGTTCCCCGGCAAAGGCGCCAAAATCTTGATGCGACTAAGAATGTGTCTCAGAAGTGCATACTCTCTAGCCTCAAGTGCAATCCTATCGCTCAAGTAATAATACGATAAGCCGGGTATCGATCCTCAGGGAAATAGGACAACAGAGTTGTGATGACGTTGGACAGACGAAGGAATCCTAACTCTGACTCTAAAGAAAAAGAAAAGATGATTGATTTTGGGAATGGACTACAACTAAATGCAATTTTGAAAATATTTATTTAATGAACTAAAGTATGAATGGAATGCAACTATTCTAAATTACCGAAAATATTAATGACGATTGACTTAGAATTTTAAACTATATGATGAAAGAAACAGGACGGGAATACAATCCCTCAACCCTAGTGTATTGCAGGTATAAAACGAATCAAAAATTTAAGTGATTAATTAGACCGAGAATTTAGTACTCCCAAGCATTACGTATATGAGGTTCAAGCCCGCACCATACTTAATCAGAGAATGAGTAAATCAGTATTGCTATAGTTACAATCGAATTTCATTCTGAAGCATCCCGATTACCGTGAAGCAAACGAGATCCAAAGATCTACAATTACCGTGTTTCTACGCAATACGGTCATAATTAAACTATTAAATTTAGAGGACTAATTTTATACACATGCAACTAACACATCAGGTTGAGTTCATGCATCCCGGCCTTTTAAATCTAGTCGAACATATGAAAACTTGAAAACAACACGTTTGGAATAAAAGAAACCATTTTTACTACTGAATGAAGATGAAGAAAAATGAAATTAGTAATGAAAAAGCAAGTAGAACAAATATTGAAACATAAATTAGAATTATTTTACTTGAATTGCAACTTGAAAGTAACTAGGGTTTATTGTTCTTCTCTTCTAAAATGGATTACAAAGCTTCCTTAATGACATAGAAGCCTCCTCTCTACTTTTGGGAGGAGTACAATTTATTAACTACGAAAATACAAGAGTTTGAACCAAGTAAAACTCTAATCTTTACAAGTGGATACATCCGAAAAATCGAGAACAAAATCGATCCGGGTAAAGGGTTCGGTTCGGTTCCCTCTTTTATAGCCTTTACAGAAAACTCTTCGATCTTGGGATCGGCTCTTTATTTCCTTGCTTCGATTTGGTTCCATCTTGTTGTCTCTTTACATGAAGTTTTCCAGGTACATGATCGATTGTTTTTTGTTAGCTTCGGTTCCGTTCTATTTTGTCATCATTTATAGAAACTTCTCCCATGATGGATTCGATTCGTTTTAGTTCCCTTAGGTTCGGTTCCTTTTTGTCAATTTTTGCAGAACCCTTACCTTCTTGTGTTTCTTTGAAGCTTATGGTATGGAACTCGACTTACAACACTAGATACCTGCGAAATAGATGACGAACACACGAAACTCGATGCACTCATTAGAATTTGTCAATATCAAAGATATGATATAAATCCACTTGAATTACACTTCGCGGAGCGATAAAAACCTCTAAATTAAGGGGATAAATGAGAAGAATTTATGCCTAATCAGTGTCCCATTTTAAATTGACTCCAAAGTTCGACCAAAATGAGCTGTCATATTATTAAATATCCAATAGTTTGAGAGATGATTCGTTGGACAAGAAAAATCCAGATGTTTTTACTTGGTTTTCTAAGAACTTATTCTTCTCCTTTTCTATTTCTAGATTCAATTTGAAGTTATGTTGCTTTTTTGCTAATTAATCAATTTTATGATGGCTTCAAAACAAGATCTCCTTCAAAAATCATGGAGAGAATTAGATATGATAAAAGATTCATTCAAGACCTCCGATTATGAAATTCATCCAAAATTAATACTCTTATGAAGATTCAGTTGAATGACAAAAAAAATACACAGTTCATGAATATAAATATACGAGAATAATGTTTTAATGAAAATGTGTGTATAAAAAATATATATAATAGTTTATGCAAAGATAGAAAAAGAAGACTTGTCTTTAGATTATCATGCGTATAAACCATTGTCTTGCAACGTAAATCTCCGTCTCTTCTGAAAAGACTTTTTGTGGCATTTCCCATAGACGGCGCAAATTGCGGTGTCAAAAAATTAACTCGAAGGGGGTGCCCAACAATCATGATGAGAATATGAAAATGAGAGCGATAAAGATTTACATGGTTCATCCATTGATGGCCTATGTCCATGGGGCTTCAACAGTGTTTCACTATAATCTTGAGACAATTTGCATGAGAGTGTTTCTCTTACCTCTAAGCCTCCTTTCACAATGGGGGGTGTCCCATTTATATAGAGTTAGGGGTTAAAATTTGATAAGTCATATACATGTAAAGTTTTAGTTACATTACATAGTACTTCTTAGTCTTCTACTTTATCAAGGACTCTAGCCATCCTTATCTTGCTAGAGTGGATACGGATTGCCATCTTGACTGGTCCGCTCGCCATGTGTCATGCTATTCTTGTAGGTATATTTTTCCTCCCATTGTAATATATTTATATAAGAAGGGGATATTCGATGGTCCCATTTTAATGGATCCAAAAAAAGGACTATTTTTTAAAAATTGCAAATAAAATGAGTTGGTCTTTTGTGGGGGTATTTAAAGATTTCGAGGAACCTCTAAAAAATCATCTCAAAACGATTTTTTTTTTATCTTAAAAAAGGGTCAAATATATGTCAGTTTTTAGCAATTTCAAAACTGACATATATTTACCACATTATATCCTTACAATATTTAATAATTCAAATGGGTTGTTATTCCTTTCGAAGTTAAAGGCATGAAATCTAATTAATTCAGAACCCTGAAACATTGCGATATGCTTTCAATAATAATCTAGTGTTAACCAATGACTTTTCAAAAGTGATTGGAGTGGGAGAGTCGAATACTATAGATGTGTTTTAAAGGTCAAAATAAAATCACATAAAAACATATTCTCCTTTTAAATTAAATGGTCTCATGCATTGAATATTTACACTCTTGTATCTTCAAGGTAAGCTTTAGGACATGCAAAACATTACCATGAAGAGGTTTTCCCCCTCATCCAACCAAGGAAGAAGATAACTCAAGAACGAGGTGAAACTTTTATATAGTCAACAACAGAGAAACCATGTGAAGTTATTTTCCATTTGGACTAATGGAGTTTAAAGGATTATCATTTATGAGTTGGGCAAAGCGGAACCCTCCCGAGCTTCCAATCTAGTATGACAAATTTATCGATTCTATACAAATTCAACCACCGAGAGTTCATTATGTGGTTCAAATTTGTAATCTCTCACACCTTATTGGTTACGAGATTAAAAACAATGGCACCGCATAACACAATGTATCTATTAAATTTAATATTTCAATCAATAAAATGTGATGATAATGATAATAACTTTATTAAAAAGGATCAACAAATATAAAATCATTACTAATACCAAATTGAACTATATATAAAAATCTCAACCTTATATGATAGTAATAAACTTATAACCAACTAAAATTCACTCTTTAGATCTTGAGTGATGTGCAAGTTTGTCTTGGGAGACCTGATACTACATTGTTACGGCCGTTTCTCTATGGTTGAAAAATCTCCATGGAGATTATCATTTTATAATACTCCATAAAGATTTAAAACCCCAAAATATATTGTTAGATGGAAACATGAATAAAAAAAACCACATATTTTGGAATTGCTAGATTGTTTCCATAGTAGTGTCGTCGAAACATAGTAATCATTTCTCTTTGT
Source organism: Sambucus nigra (assembly GCA_949130495.1). NCBI lineage: Eukaryota > Viridiplantae > Streptophyta > Magnoliopsida > Dipsacales > Adoxaceae > Sambucus > Sambucus nigra. The sequence continues at coordinate 539,107,744 of OX422214.1, read as the reverse complement.
AGAAATTATTTTCTAGATGACATTTTGGAATTTTCCTTTTGAAGATGTGAGAAAAAAATATAGTGTCATATCTAATCTAATCCTAATATCCCTATTACAATGGATACATGGATCAAGTGGCATATTGAGGAAGATTTCATGAAAATTCAATGTTATAGATTTGATGTCATAATACTAGAAATAGTTTGTGAGGAAAAATATCATGCTTAGAATGTCGGGGGGTTAAAAAGATCTTAGGCACTATGTAAGTATGGATATGATGTATGAATACAATTTTAAATTCATTAAATGTAATATAGTTATTGATGTTACAATTCTCAAAGGCTTTTAGGCATGGACAAATTTGGTCTATGGAACCAATACAAATTTCATTGATTCCACAATCAAGTATGTTAGATCAATACCCTGCATCACAAGTTTCATACCTATAGGATTATTAAAGATATAACATGAATATCATAGACTAGATATTAAAAAGGTTCTTATAAGTCTTATAACTGAATATTGATCTGCGAACAACCTATAAAGCCTGCATCTTTCCTTGAAGTACATCATAGCTTAGATATGAGGGTTGTGATGATGGAGGAAGAGAGTAATAGGATTATGCTAGTGGTATATGGCTCTAATGATGTCGACCTCGAAGATTGGGTTCCAGTGGGCTGATTAAGCTACTCCCGTAAAGATTTATTTTATATACTCATATAGTTTTGGTTAAAAATTTTCATGTAATCACATATATTCCTTTGGTTGGGATTAAATTCCCAATATATAAAGTTTCAGGTGTTAAACTATAAATATTATTATTTTTTCAATAGTAACAGAAGTGTGGAACATTAAGCAATGTTCATATTTTGGAAATGTTAAAATATAAAGTGTAAGATGTGGTCGGGCGGAAAAAGTGTGCGCGTGTAAGTGCACAGTCGCCGTGTCTTTCGCCGCCGCGATACAAAAGAAAACCTAAGCTACTACTACACTTGACAAGCAAGCACAGTGGTAAGTCGGGTATCGTAAATCCACGGGGAGTGATTGAATTTTAGAATTTAATTGTTTTAATTACTTCAGGAAATAAAAGTGTAAAATAAATAAAAGAAAAGGTGAATGGGTGATTGTCGTGACAAAAGAAAAGAATAAGTTACGCTACACAAAAGTAAAGCGAGGGTCGGGATCGCATTCTACCAAACGGATCGAAACAACTACTAATTAGAATTAAGGCTCAAAAACAATTTAATCGAGCATTTACAATTAAGCATAAACATCACGCAAGAAGGGATTTAACCCAAAGTTGCGAGATAAAACATTTAACTGAAAAATGATCACACGCGGATTAAATTCGGATTGTCACTATAAACTCTAACGTTGCGTGTCAAAGTAAGATAAACGCTTAACAATCCAACTTTGATACGCGCGGTTTCAATTAAACGCAATTTTACACAAAACCTAATTTTCGAGGTCCAAACCCGAAATTGGCTGAAACGCAATCCCGACCCTATTTATCTAAGGGCTAGACATAAATGAAACTAATTAACAAAGCAATAAACTAATTAAGCAAGAAATGAATAACTAAACTAATTAACAAAGCATGAAATTAATCTAGAAAGCAAGGAAATAATGGAAAACAACTATATTAAGGGAGAGGGGAGATGAATAGTACCAATTACAACCCAAATGGATGTCAAACCAAGATGAATTGAAGAAGAACCAAGCAAAACCCCAAAAACCCTAACTAAACCTAAGCTAAAAACATCCCCCAACTTAATACAATGTTTCTCTATATATACCCAACCAAAAACCAACTTAAAAATGAAGATTTTCGGACTTTTCCTGTAGCCGAATCGATTCGGAAATGGTCCGAATCGATTCGGAAACAGGGGAATTTCAAACTGTAATTCTGCAGCAGGGGCGAATCGATTCGGTTTTGGGGCGAATCGATTCGCCCCTACAGGTCTGCAATTCTGCAGCTTTGTCCTGTTTTACGGAAAATGCCGCCATTTCTTCGTTATAGCTCGGAATGAGGCACGGTCGGAGGCTACGGGAAGATAACTCAGAGGACTACAACATCCAAGAAGACATTGGGCCAAAAAACTAAATTATAAAATGACTAAAATGCCCTTGAATGTGACCTTGAGTGTGAATTTGAAGTAAAAACCATCCTAAAAATGCCATAACTCCATCGATACAACTCGGAATCATGCACCGTCGATGGCCACGTGAAGAGAAATCAGAGGGCTTCAACTTCCGTGAAGAGGTCGGGATTCAAACCCGAATGCTGAAATTACTAAAATGCCCCCGAAGCTGCAAAAGTCGATGAAACATTTCCGGAAAGCGTCCGAACTTCATACTAAGCATCCAAATACCTACAAAAGCTCAATTAACCCCTGCAAAACATGTTAACATAGAAATCCGAGGTTGTCTAGTTAACGAGCATAAGTATAGGGATTAAGATACCCAAGGGGGCTAATAAGGCGTTGGTTAACGGGTGAAGTACCCAATATTTGCATCGTATTACACCCCCTAACTTACACATTGCTAGTCCCTAGCAAAGAAATAAGAAACTACAAGGACTACAAGCAGACCAAAAGTAGGATACAAGTACAAAATGGGATGAAAAAGAAATAAAAAGATAAGGCCACTTTCGCGAGCGAACGATTGCATTTAGCATATGCAATAAGCCGTTAAACCCCTAGGTTACCCTAGTGGACGAGTGTCGTCTCGTGAGGGTTTTCAGGGATGAAACCCACAAACATCATACAGTTTCCTCAAAATATGCCCAATCCAACATGCGACAAGCCCAACAAAAGAGAAAAGGATTTCATACACATTATTAGCAAAGTGAATGAATTCAAACAGAAGTCCGTTGTTATTAACAGGTTGAATGCACCTCATAGAATTGAAACTTTAAAAGTGGGAGGGGGAGAAAGAAAATGCACAATATGATTTGGTAAAAACTTAAATAAACCGGATAAACATAAAGGCATGCATACATTCAATCCTCACGGGCATTACGCTCAACAAATGAAATCACTCGGAATGGGAGTTAATACACGGGACATGCGGGCATAAAGAGTAAATGTAAATGGAAACTAGGCCGCACACATGTCACAAATGAAGAACGCTATATATAAAATGAAAAACTGTAATCTTAATGAAAGATACCGCACACTAAAAGAGGCGAAATGCATTTTCACAGATTATCAAAACTATTTAAACCTTTGAATTACATGAACCTAAGATCACATAGGACTTGGAATAGGGTTGTAATGTAGGTTTGGGGTTAAGGTACGAAATGAAAGGTATATGTACGGATTCAAAGTGTTCGGAGATGAAAACTCGGGATAATGGAAAAAGGCGGGCAATAGCAAAATTGGAAAACAAGTTCCAAAACGACATTAGATATATCATCGGGGAGAGTAATCAAAGCTTATTGAACACTATACACAACATTTACAACTTTCTCTTTCTTTTTCTTTTCTTCTTTTTCTCATTTTTTTCTTTTGTTTTCTTTTGCTTTTTGCTTTCTCTTTTTCTTCACTTTTTCACTACTCTCTTTTCTTTGCTTATCAAACTCTCATATGCCTAAAATTGCAACCGACATCATAACATTATCATTCAATCCCAAGTAACATTCCAAACAAAGGTATGGAAAGTGTATGTATGGGCTAAAACTCCAATTTAAAGTTGGTTATGAGAATTTGGGTTATGAAACGAAAGACTATATTTAGGCTCAAAGGGGTTAACGAGGGTAGACATATAAGGGTGAGGTCAAGGATAATATGGGTGATATAACAAAGAGGGCCTATGATCATTTCCAAAAGTTTACGCAATTCTCGAGTTAAAACAATATATGAAAATCATGCTCAAGTAACACATTTCAAGTATGAACTCAATTAATGAACGGTCAAATGAACGATTAGTGAGATTACCGACGAATTCAACGTTTTCAAAGAGAAAATAATAGTGTATAACACTCACAAACGACGAAAGGTACAAAGCTTACTCGGTGTAAGTATATACAATGCGACAAAAGATTACCGAGTTATAAAAATCTTAAACCAAATCAATATGACAAGTAAAGTGCATATGCTCATGGGATAAAGTTTAATTCATGAAGTTATTCACAATATCAATGATTTGAGGACTAAAGTCTAATAACTTCTAAAATCGACAACATGCATCATTGAATTGTCTATTGGATCGGGCAATTATTGAAATTTATCACTGGAAACAAGGCAAAATTCCCAACAAAGGACAAAAAAGAAAGAAAATATTTTTGAAAATTTTCAAATTTTTCACAAAAAGGCATCCTTAGTAACTAAATGTGAGAAAATCCATGGACTACACATGAAATGGATAGAATATCCTACACCCCCTAACTTAAATGTTGCGTTGTCCTCAATGCGCATTAAGAACACAACACAAAGAGAGGAAAGAACGATATTACCCAAAATTGGAGCGATCTCCATAAGCGCGAGTCCAAAGGAATCTACAAAACAAGTTAGTACCGAGCATAGCAAAAACAAATAACAAAAAGTTAACTAATTACACTAGACTAAATTAAAAAGGAAAGAAAAATAGGAAAGAAAGAAAATTAAAAAGCTAACTATTTACAACCTACTATTTAGGCTTCACACTAACTATACATTAGAAGTCTAAATAGTTGAGGGTCCACCCAAAAAGGGATTTGACTTTGAAAGATCAACGGTGGAACCTCCAAAGAGAACATGCCTCCCGGAAAATAAGAATTCCGTTTGAACAACGGAAGGCATGTGGGTGGTGAAAAAAGTGAACCATCGCCAATTTGAAATTTTGGGCGGACGATGGGGGATTTGGATAATAAGGGGGAAAGGTACACTAGAGATCCAAGAAAATCGATTCATCTCCCAAAGTTTTTTCAAATGGAATGGGAGATGGTGCACACATGAGGATAACATCCATCGAAAATAAGTCCGGTAAAGAGTCCTCATCGACAAAAAGTGTAGAAGTTTTAATTTCTACCGACTCACAGGAATCAACCGGTAATTCTAATGGTTCGATAACGGAAAAAGAATATGGTGATGAAACAAATTCAATCTCAATCGACTCATCGTCGGAAGGAGATTGAATTTCAGAGGAGAAAGATGCACACTCGATGAGAAATTCTTTGAAAAATCGAGGTGAAACACAAGTTTCCACCTCCTCGTTGTTTTGTGCGAAAGAATTCATCTCATCGCAAAGTGCACCGAGTCTCATTCCAGCATCATCTAAGCTTTCCAAACCTTGGTAATAAAGAAGCAAAGTCTCTTCCAAAGTAGGCTTCCTTGGCTCAAGAGCCTCGAACTCCTCATTTGGTAAAATCTCATCTTCTAAATCATCGGAATAAAAATCATCATTGGTTTCAAAATATGAATCCAACTCAAACTCCCAATAACGATTTTCATTGCGATAAATGTTTTCAAGTCTTTCATTTTCAAGAAAATCTTGAAAATGAAAAACTTGAAAACTATCCCCAAAGTATGAATCATTAGAATAACCGTAATAACTATAATAGTAGGACATGATTACCTCGTTGTTTGTAGATGGAGAATCCGAGCAAGAAAGTGAGCAACCGCGAATCAAAGTTTCTTAGCGCTCAAATATGCTAATCCTGCAAAAAGGGTTAAAACAAAGAATACAAATACAAAAGGAAAAAATACTATGAAATAGTAAAACAACTACAATCTAAAACACACTCCCCGACAACGGCGCCATTTTGTGGTCGGGCGGAAAAAGTGTGCGCGTGTAAGTGCACAGTCGTCGTGTCTTTCGCCGCCGCGATACAAAAGAAAACCTAAGCTACTACTACACTTGACAAGCAAGCACAGCGGTAAGTCGGGTATCGTAAATCCACAGGGAGTGATTGAATTTTAGAATTTAATTTTTTTAATTACTTCAGGAAATAAAAGTGTAAAATAAATAAAAGAAAAGGTGAATGGGTGATTGTCGTGACAAAAGAAAAGAATAAGTTACGCTACACAAAAGTAAAGCGAGGGTCGGGATCGCATTCTACCAAACGGATCGAAACAACTACTAATTAGAATTAAGGCTCGAAAGCAATTTAATCGAGCATTTACAATTAAGCATAAACATCACGCAAGAAGGAATTTAACCCAAAGTTGCGAGATAAAACATTTAACTGAAAAATGATCACACGCGGATTAAATTCGGATTGTCACTATAAACTCTAACGTTGCGTGACAAAGTAAGATAAACGCTTAACAATCCAACTTTGATACGCGCGGTTTCAATTAAACGCAATTTTACACAAAACCTAATTTTCGAGGTCCAAACCCGAAAATGGCGGAAACGCAATCCCGACCCTATTTATCTAAGGGCTAGACATAAATGAAACTAATTAACAAAGCAATAAACTAATTAAGCAAGAAATGAATAACTAAACTAATTAACAAAGCATGAAATTAATCTAGAAAGCAAGGAAATAATGGAAAACAACTATATTAAGGGAGAGGGAAGATGAATAGTACCAATTACAACCCAAATGGATGTCAAACCAAGATGAATTGAAGAAGAACCAAGCAAAACCCCAAAAACCCTAACTAAACCTAAGCTAAAAACATCCCCCCAACTTAATACAATGTTTCTCTATATATACCCAACCAAAAACAAACTTAAAAATGAAGATTTTCGGACTTTTCCTGTAGCCGAATCGATTCGGAAATGGTCCGAATCGATTCGGAAACAGGGGAATTTCAAACTGTAATTCTGCAGCAGGGGCGAATCGATTCGGTTTTGGGGCGAATCGATTCGCCCCTACAGGTCTGCAATTCTGCAGCTTTGTCCTGTTTTACGGAAAATGCCGCCATTTCTTCGTTATAGCTCGGAATGAGGCACGGTCGGAGGCTACGCGAAGATAACTCAGAGGACTACAACATCCAAGAAGACATTGGGCCAAAAAACTAAATTATGAAATGACTAAAATGCCCTTGAATGTGACCTTGAGTGTGAATTTGAAGTAAAAACCATCCTAAAAATGCCATAACTCCATCGATACAACTCGGAATCATGCACCGTCGATGGACACGCGAAGAGAAATCAGAGGGCTTCAACTTCCGTGAAGAGCTCGGGATTCAAACCTGAATGCTGAAATTACTAAAATGCCCCCGAAGCTGCAAAAGTCGATGAAACATTTCCGGAAAGCGTCCGAACTTCATACTAAGCATCCAAATACCTACAAAAGCTCAATTAACCCCTGCAAAACATGTTAACATAGAAATCCGAGGTTGTCTAGTTAACGAGCATAAGTATAGGGATTAAGATACGCAAGGGGGCTAATAAGGCGTAGGTTAACGGGTGAAGTACGCAATATTTGCGTCGTATCAAGATGAATTGTGAAAAGATGGATTTAAATTATAAGACTTGGCACATGTAATTAAATTCAACTAGTGATGATTCATAATTTCTTAACTATAATTTTGGAGAAATTTTGATATTCTTAATTAACTAACCTACCATAATATTGCGTTCCATGCGTTGGGTGTGATATGATTGTGTATTATAAGCAAGGTTCTAAAAAATGCGTTGCGTGATCGAGGTGTGGAGGCCAAGCCTTAAACCTTAGAAGCCTAGGCAGGCCTTAGGCGTAAAAAGGGGTTTATGCCATCTTAATATATTTTAATATTTTTTATCCATAACAAGGCTATTAAAATACTAAAATTGTACATATCATAAAAATATGTCTGAATATATGCAAATTAAAATACTATTTGATTATTTTGGATGAGATAATGGTCCAGCTAGTAAAAAAAATCTTTAAAAGGCGATATCATTTCACTAAATCATTGTTGTTTTTAGAAAAAAGTGCGCCTTAAGAGTTTTACTAAGAATAAGGCGTAAAAAACTTAAGGCGGGACGTTTCTCCCAAGCCTTAAGCCTAAGGGAGTTTTTTTGAACAGTGATTATAAGGTATATGCATGTAAATCAATTATATATAGATAGAGAGGGAGAGAGAGACTATAACCATGTTATTAATTCGTTAAACAAACAAAGAGTTTAAACATTGATTCAAATATTATTAATGGGGACTTTAAATATTTTTATTAACATGTGTAACTTATGTACGCCCTTTATACTTTTCTATCTCATTAATTGGCAGCATGAACTCTCTCTCTCTCTCTCTCTATATATATATATATATATATATATGAAAATGATAACATGTTCCCTTAAGGTACATGTTTTGAGCCTCAAAATAGTAAGTATTAGAATTTCACATTAGTATCTGTTCCATATTAAATGTATGTCGGAATTCTGTCCAAACTATTTTTGGAATCTTAGTGTGTGTCCTTAGGGCACGTGTTATCATGACCCTTTTGAGTGGTTTTTAGTATGTATAATGGTTTTTTCTCACTGTCAAAATTAGAGATAGTGAAAGTGAAATATTTTTCCTGTGTTCTTCAGCAAGTTCTTTAAATTTTCACCTTTTAATAATTTGTCTTTTTTATTTAGTTCGAGCGGTTTTGTTCATGCTCACTTTTTTAGAGTAAACTCATAAAGAATTTATTATATATGTTGTGTAAGGACTTGTCAAATATTAGAGTATTCAGCTCAAACTGAATTTGGGTTCGATGTTCGAATAATTTTAATAAATATTTTGGATTATAAAAACTATTAGGATATGTTTGATAGGATCAATGACAAAATTTGTTATGGTAAATTTTTCCTTGGAAAAGTTTTTCTAACTCCAAGAAGAAAAAGTTTTTGACATAGACAACTCATCAAAATTATCATTAGTTAGTGGTACTTTATTGTGTGTAGAAAACATTTTGAAGGAAAACAAAGACTAATAAATATGCGAAAAGATAAGAGAAAATCTCAAAGATTTCCTATTTGATATGGAATTTTTTTAGGGGGGTTTGGGGAAAGTTCAAATCTAAATCAAAGTGTGTAAAAATAGGACACTCCATATAAGTTTATAAATTTAGTCCATGTAGTAAAAAGATCATAAAAAATTACCAATATATCATTTGACGACTCATACAAAAAAAACATCAAAATTTTAAAAGTCCATAACTTCAAATCTACAAATCCCAAATTCACAAAATTTATATATTTGAAATTTACTCGTCGAGATTTATATATTTTATTTTTTTGACAAAAAAATCAAAACCGATAAATTTACTATTTCACTAACCCTCCATTTTATCAGGCGAACACTATATTTTTCCGGCAAAAAACCTTCTTCCCCAGTGCTGGAAATAATGCCGTTGGCGTGGACCAAAAAGATTGAAGAAATAGATGGAGAGAGAGAGATAGAGAGAGAGAGAGAGAGAGAGAGAGAGAGAGAAACAATCCGACGAGAATTTCAGCACTATCCGGTGAGGATTTCGGCATTCCGACGAGGATTCCGGTGGGTGGGTGGAGGTGAGGTTATGGGTTTATTTTTAGAATGAGTTTTAAATGAGTATTACTAAGGGTATAAACATAAATACTTCTTTCATTAAAACAAATAAAATTACATATTTTTATACTCCTAACTCTAAATGGACCACATAAATAAATGTTATTGTACCATAGAGACTAGATTTATAATCCTAAAAATCAATGTCCTATAAATCCAAATATACAAAAGAACATGATCTTTACCTTAATTCTCTAAAAAAATTATATGTGATGCTAGTGACGATGTAGTAGCCCCTAAGACAATTTTGGCAACCTCATTCAGAAGTTGCCAAAATGTAAAGACCTTCCATAAACACTTTATTAAGCATGCTAATGGGATAACTTGTGTTGAAGTGACCTTATCATGTCAACTACTCATGTTACATAAGTGACCATTAGGGCCCGTTTGATAACCTTACAATTTCAAGGCAAATTCAGAAAATATTGAATTTTTTTTTAAAATTTTCAACTTTTAGGCTGTTTGATAACCTTAATTTGCCTAAAATTTTTTTCATGTACAACTCCCCTTAAGCACAATTTGTTATCTTAGGGTGGAAACCAATTCTTTTTTTTTTTGGGGGGGGGGGGGGGGGGGGGTCAGGTTTTTGTTTGCCACCTTTGGGTGGCAAATCACCCAAACCCATTTTTTTAAACTCTATATATTTCCTAAATATATAAATATATATTGTTCATAAATTTTTAAATATATATATTTCGTTTGTTTTAATATATATGTATATTTCGTATATTTTAGTATATATGTATATTTTGTATTTTGCATGTATTTCATACATACATACATACATGTGTGTGTGTGTGTGTGTGTGTGTGTGTGTATATATAATAAAGTAGCTTGGTTTTTAAAAATATATACATTTTTAACGGTACATATCGATGCCACCTCCTTACACATATTAATGGTTGGGATCACATCTTTTTCTTTTTTACAACCCTACCCCTCAATTATTTGATTTTCCCCTATTTTTTACCCTTCAAACTTACATTTTAATTCAAATATTTGGGTTTTTTTGGTAAAACACTACAAGTTTACCCACACACTCCCTCTCTCTTTCTCGATATCCCTCGCACTCAAACCCGTCGCCCTCATTCTCTCTTTCATTCTCCCTCCGTCAATAAAGATGCCTCCTTATGCCATTGTTTTTGCTGTCGACGGCCCTGCTACCACCGACGTCGCTCTCTCTCACGCACTTCTATACGTGTCTCCACTCTCTTAAGCACATGCCCCCCGGGTATAAGTTTTTTCTAGATCTAATAAAGGTTTGTTCATTTGGTAAAAATCCAACAAAGGTTTTCCAGATCTAACATAGGTTTGTTCATTTATGGTTTGATTTGTAGCAACTATTGATGGTTTTTTTATTGATGGGTCAATTTTTGTTGATTTTTGTTGAAATATTGGGTCGATTTGTAGCAACATTAGGCCGATTTTTGTAGCAACTATCAACTCGATTTTGGTTTGCTTATCAGGTATATAATTTTGTTCAACTTTTTTTTATTTCTTGGTTAGTTATTTAGATGGCCTCCTTTGAGAATTTTACATTTGTAAACATTTTTCAACATTAGCTCGATTCTTCTCACTTCACACTTCTTCTCACTTCTACTATGCTTAGAACTTCGTTTGAGAATATACACATTATATACCCCCCCCCCCCACACACACACATATATATATATTATTAGTTACAAAAAATCGAACCAAAATTAACAACTATCATCTCAATTTTTGCTTTGTTTATCATGTATATACTGTAGTTCGCAGTACCAGCTCAATTTTTTATTTGTTTATCAGGTATATAATTTTGTTCATATGAGATTATAGCTATGGTTTTAATGTAATAGTTTGGTCTAATTTCTTTAGGTGTGGGCTTTTGGTTCAAAGCATCTCGCGTATTGGGTTTTAGGTCTTGCTAGCATTTATTTTTTTATTCTTATTTACATTTTTAAGCTACTCATTTAGTATTTATTTATGGTTCTTTGTTGTTGTTTTTTCTGTCTGAAAATGAGTTTTAATTTCCAAGTTTAGATGGGGGGGGGGGTCTATAAAGGTATTGGTTTGTAAAGTTTCTTTAATCATATATGTACTGTATGTTTATTTCTGATTACATTTTTCAGATCTACCATTGTTATTTGTAGAATCATTAGCAGAGTAGAAGGGAGAAGAAGAGTCGCAAGGCAATGTTGAAGCTGGGCATGGAGCATGTTACAGTTGTTAGTACGGTCACCATCAAGGTAACAAAAAATGTAAGAATCTTCAATGGTTTATATGGGAAAATACAAAAAGTCCCCTAAAGTTTCAAGTTGCAGATAACACTATGTATGTACAAGTAACCTCTTTGTTGCCAAGACCCCCTTTTGGGGGGAACTATTACAGGAGGTTTTGAGCGATACATTAGGGGTATATGCAGTAAAAGAACAAAAAAAATGCAAGAATCTATCATATTTTATGAGAGAGTTTAAAAAAATCCCAGAGTTTCGTGGTTTTGCAAATATTATGTTCAAATAATCCTTTGTTGCAAAGACCCCCTTTGGGGATTATTTTGTGATATTTTTGCAAAAATAAAAATAAAAAAATGGGCAAGCCTATTCATATTCATATTTCTACACTTTGCAGAAGTAATTTTTAATATACGGGCAGAAGTAATGATTCTCTGTTTAGATATGGAATAATTTTTGATGTACGAGCAGACATAGTGATTTAGATATGCTCATTTGGTATTTCTTACTTCTCATCTGATTCAAGGCATTTCTTACTTCTCATTGGTTAAACGTTTTAAGGATTTGACATAGGAGAGGCATAGAGAGTTCATCATGAAGCACAATTAATGGAAGAGCAGTTGTTGAACAGGTTGGAAGAGATGCCAACCAATTTATTGATTTTTTAGGTACTAATGTGATCGTTGGTTGTGTTTGCTAATTTTTTAGGTACTAATGTGTTCGTTGGTTGTTTATGAAATTATAAATTATTTAGACTTTTGTTTCGACCATATCTTTTATTTTGTTAGTATGCCCTAGGTTTGTCCAGGACGTAAGAAAGAGTTTATAAGGATTGACATTGATTGATTAAACACTTTGGGATTTTGTAGTTTGAATTTTAAAAGATGAACGTTGTGGCAAAAATATAGGCCTCAATGATTCAATAAACATACTTACTTTGTTATTTTGACTTTGTTTTAGGCAAACTTTTAGATACTTATAATTTAGTTGATTTATTAGTATCAAGTCATTAATAGTATGATCTTAATAGTATCAAGTCAGTAATGCCTCGAGTCAATAATAGTATCAAGTTAGTAATGCCTCAAGTCAGTAATTAGTATCATCTTCTCTTCATCTTCTTATAGTAGTTTTCCTATTATGATCTTCTTATAAATTTTTGGATAATACATAGACTATTTAACATTTATACATATTGGGAAATTGAAGTTCAAAATTATATATGTAAGTAATGACTGATATATTATGAGGACCTTGGTTATTTTAGATTTATATCTCTAAGTAATGATTGATCTACATCTTGCAGGTACCTTTAATCTTTCAGGCTCACTTATTTTAGGTTTCGATGGTTCAAAATTTGGGGGTTTAGGTAACATACAAAGTAGCAAATGTGAGCCCCTCCAATTTCTGTAGCCCTATCCTAATTCAAAGTTCTAGCAGTACCCTTATTCTTAAGTTTGAAGTTGCATTTTTTTTTTGTATTTTTTCTCTATGACCAAGCACCTGATTTTATGCATATAATATATAACAACTAATATGATGTTATATATAATATGTATAACAGGTGTTGTTATACAGATTATATATAGCAACATATTAGATGTTATATATAATATGTTTATTGATTGTTTCAGATTATATATAACAACATATCATCTTATCAAACGTTATCCAACTTTCTTAAAAAGTTATTCAAGTGATCATCAATGCGTATGCACTAATGGGAACTAATGTATGTCAATTAAGAATTGGTAATCTATGTATGTTCAGTCTTAATAATGTATGTTTCTTTAGTTTAATGCCCGTTTTATTCGGTATTGTTTTTTGAGGTCCATGCTTTTTTGCAACTAAACTTCCTTATATAACTTGATGTGCTCAGGTTTTTAGAATGTCAATTTGTGTTGGAAGTTAAATTACGATTGTGGCAACATCTACGACCTTCAAGAGGTGGTCCGGTCATTTCTAGACCGATCGCAGATCGATCGGTGGTGACCATCATCCTGACTCTAGTGAAAAATAAACATTGAATCATTAATCGGTACGTTCAAGCAAGTAGTTGTAATTAATATGAGCGCTCTCTATGAATTCACCCATTGTAAATGAAATTCATAACTGCTAACTGCATTATATGCAATTGAAATTTATAATGCATAACTATTAACTGCTATTTGAAATTTAACATGCAATTGCTATAATGAGTTATATGTCACCTATTTGAATTGCATATAAATTTATAATTCCATATAATGAAGAATATACTGCATATAATTTCAATTTCAATTGAAAGTGCAATATATACATATAATGCAATTGAATTTCAAACGGGTTACATTTCAAATTGAGTTATATGTATTTGAAATTCAAAGTGCATTATATGCAACTCGTGAAATTAAAACTGTGTTACAATAGTTGGAAGTACAATAGTTAGTAGTGGGTGAATAGTTAGTAATACAATAATCGGTTCGGGAGATTGGGTATGGGGTGGAAGTGAGAAGCAGGTATGTGGTTAACTATTGGGGGTTAGAGTTGCATTATAGTTATGTTAGGTGTGATGGGAGTTGTAGGAGCAGTGTTTAGTGAGGTTGGGTTTAGAAACAGGGTCGAGGTGAATAGTAGGTCACAGAGGAGTATTAAAAATTAAAATAGTTCATGTCCTATGGTTGTTGGGCATTTCAATCTTTATTTGAACGATAAACTCAGATGAGGAAATGCCCAAGTATAGTCATTAGTTATGCACAAGGTATAGTCATTAGTTATGCACAAGTTTTTTTTTAGTTTCTTCCTTTCTTATTTTAGTCCTGTTAATGGTCCAATTGTCATCTACTACGCAGGTCAGCCGTATCGATCAGAGGCATAGAGACTTTAATCCACACGATTATTAGATTCATTCAAAGAAGATATATTTTTTGTATACGCATTTTGTGACGATGAATGAGACAAGCGTGACGTGGGAGATACAAGAGGCGTGGTGTAATATGCTTTGGTTGTAAATAGAATTTTCTTCAAAATTTTGAATTGTCTATTATGATACATGTTTTTTTTCTGAGTTGATTAGTTGATGATATATGCGAGGTCCAAAATGGACTATTATTATTATTGTTATGGTATTTTGTATTGTCTAAATAGGGTAGATAGTCGTATAAACAAAGGAAATTATGTCCAATTTTTATAAAATATTTGTATTATGAATGGAACTTAAGCAAAGTTTTATTATGAATGGAACTTGAGCAAACCTGAACAAAGGAAACTGCCCAATTGATAATTTGACCACAAGTGACAGCTTGAATATTTTTGGTAATTATGCACTTTGAAATTTTTTGTCATTTTGCAGTTACGTACGTTGGAAAATTTACGCCGTTTTGCAATTACGTACTTTGAAAAAATTTCATCGTGCCTTCAGGCATGGGTATATATATATATATATATATATATATATATATATATATATATATATGTATGTATGTATGTATGTATATATTATGTAAATAACATATATTTAGTATATATAATATATATTCCTTAAATAATATATATATTATTTGTGAAATATATATTATATGTATACTGAATATATTATTTACGAAATTCCACGAATAATATATTCAATATATATATAATATATATTCAGTAAATAATATAATATATATTATTTCTATAATATATATTACTTCAGAAATATATATTATATATTCAGTATATATACTGAACATATATATTGAATATATTCAGTATATTTGTATATATTCTGTAAATAATGTATATTCGGATATATATATTCTCTATACATAATACAAACTATATTTAGGATATATATATAATAATATATATTCTCTGTATATATTCTGTAAATAATAAATATACTTGTTGATACAAAAAATTATCCTATTACGTGGACCAATCAGAAATATACATGTGTTATCCATCGTGGGATTAGTCCTAGTCAGCAAGGCCTATTTATCAGAATGAGTCCAAGAATGCCGACGAGCATGCAAAATAAGCCCGACCAACACCACGAAGACCGACCAAGGGCAATAAAATGCTAATAGTTGTTGTAACAACCCGTCTTTTTGGGGATAATTGAATTCCATAACTGGGTATAAATTGGAAATTTGAGGAATTTATCGGAATAGAAATTTTTGGGATTTTCAAGGGTTAGATGATTTTCGATGGGTGTTGTATTTACTTTGGGATTAAGTAAATGTGTCGAAGTATTTTAATTACATGTCGCAGTTGAGCAAAGTGACAAAAGGTAAGATTTTTATTAGAAAACTCGCAGTGAGATGCAATGGTTTAAAAAAGGAGGTTGCAGTCAAGTACCTAGAATGGAAATTTCGACTACGCCGTGAGTCTCAGAATGGCCGGGACAGTCAGAAAAGAGTGTCCGATGGTCGAAATTGAATTGGATCGAACCCATATTGACATGGAACGGTCACTGGGCCGCTATAATTTGGTAAATTTTGCCAACACCATCATCTTGATGGGCTTCCTCTACACCCGCTTTTCTGCCATTTCTGCGAAGTCAGTTTCTCTGCCCGTGAGCCAGGGTATCAAGCCCCCACGCCTCCTATGTTTCCACAAGAAGTAGAGTCAAAAGGAGATAATAGAGGTTTTTTACCATTCGGACTCCTTCATAATGAGGCCATACAGTGAGCCCACCTTCGCCCACACTTGGGACTTCTTTCCTACTGCAGCCATAACGGTTAGATTTAATCCGGTTGTAGAGGATCCCTCACAAGACGTAGTGCTTCTTTTTACCCCGTGGTTCCTCCCCTCATACACTGAATGAGGATATGCTTCTGAGCCTTACAACCCTGATAGATGCAGCAGACAATTTGGGTTCGACCAGGGGCTCCTCGACCCGTGTTCCAGAATAATCATTCCAGGGTCACCTTTACCGAGGCATGTACCTTCTATACTGCCGTTGTGGTGCTTGGCGTGACATCCACCATTGATGGGCGTGTCACCCTCCCGAGTGCCACAAGGAAAGGAGACGTATCCACATCCTTTGCCACGAAGTTCCATATGGAGCAGTTGACCATGATTCGTGAGTATATCCAGTCCCCTCCTTGCTATCCCCCAGTCCTTTCCTTTTCTTCCTTTGAGTTGGGTATAAAGGGGAACTCTGTGCTCGGGGTTGTGTTTCCCTTAAGAAAAACTGTTAAGGAGTATCCTCATGAACTACCTCCTCATTGCCCCATAGTCCCAACCGCCACTCCAAAACCCAAGGCCGTTGTGACCCTCAAACCGTCAGTTCCCACGGCTGAAGCTGCCACGGGAGAAGGGCCTTCTGAGCCACCTGCCAAGAGGGCCAGAAAATCCAAGTCTAAGAAAGCCAAGGTCAAACAGGAACTCCACTAGAGGCATTCCCAATTGCCCCCATTCCCCCCTCTATGTCCCCAGAACTAGCTGAAGAGCTGATGAGGTGGGTAGAGGCTGAGGTTGCCCGAATAAGTGCTGAGTTCGATCGGCGCGTAGTTTCCATTCCTCCTTCGGGTGCATTCCTAAAAATAGTGGTGGATCCCAGTGAGCCCCCCGTAAAAAGAAGAAGAAGGTCGAAGGTGTCTGAAATTGGGGGTGCCATGGGATCCAGAAGGAAGACACTGGGTACCAAGCCCCAAAAGAAACAAACATCTGAGCATGCTTCATCACCAGCTCCTTCTGTCCCTGCCTCTTTGCCATATTCACCAGTAGTTGTATCGTCTCGGTCTCCCTCCGAATCTAAGGTATATGTGCATTCTTTATCTCTCATTCTTCTCTTGACATGGCATTTTTTACTTATTGCCTGATAACTTTGGTGCAGGGAGTTGAAGAAATGAGGGCCAGTCCCCCAGCCCTCCAGTGAGTCATTTCATGGGGGGACGTTGTGGTGATCCTCCAGCCACTGCCTCCCTTCCCCGTTCTCCTTTAATAATCCTCACCTATTCACTCCGTTCCTCCTCCCGTCAGGCCAGACATGCCGCCGTGGGTGCTGTTGGGTTGTTTGGCCAGCCCGAGGCACCTGTTCCAGCCTCCTCTGAGTTACCTTTGGGGCGAGAGGTCTCTCTGCCCCTGGTTTTCGTCGAAGAGAGTGTGCCATAGGTAAAGTGTTTTTTTCGAGATTCGCATCTTTTATATGTCCCAATTATTCCCTAATTGTAACATGTTGGGGCTATTTTAGGTGGATGTGGCGGCGTTGGTAGCCAACATTCTCCTTCCTCCTATACTGTCAAGATCCCTTGCTGCAGTTCCTCTCTTTAATGCCATAACGGGGGTAAGCTAAGTGCATTTCTATCTCTTGTCCCGTTACAACTACTTCTTTTATCTAACCTTTGTTTTTATCTTTGTAGCTCTCTCCAAGCCTTTCTCCTCCTTTCGCGTTGAGTGGTCGTATCCTTTCTCAGGCCCAGGTTGGAGTAGTTGCTTCAGTTGGGACATCTTTCGAAGGTCCAATATCTCCTTCTGACGATGCGCCCGTGCTTGCCATGATGCCCTATACTGACGAGGGAGGTGTTCCCTCCTTCGAGGCTTCTACACCCTAGGGCTCCATTGAGGCTTCCGAGGTAATGAGTCCGCCTCCCACGGTTTCGGGCATTTTGACCCCCGTGGTGATTACCCTTGCTCCTGCTCCTGCTGCTGCTGAGGTGCTTCTCTAATTTCTCGATTTCTCAAAATCCACCTTTATGGTTGACTTGATCGAAGAAAGAATTTTAAGTTATTTTTCATAAACTCCGCCTATTGGTGGCTTAACAACGAAAACACTTGTTAAGAATTTTGACCAACTCCACCTATAACGGTGACTTAACAACGAAAACACATGTTAAAAGATTTTTAATAAACTCCACCTATAATGGTGACTTAACAACGAAACCTCTTGTTAAGATTTTTTAATAAACTCCACCTATAATGGTGACTTAACAACGAAAACGCTTGTTAAGATTTTTAATAAAATCCACCTATAACGGTGACTTAACAACGAAAATGCTTTCTAATATTTTTAATAAACTCCACCTATAACGGTGACTTAACAACGAAAACGCTTGTTAAGATTTTTAATAAACTCAATCTATAACGGTTACTTAACAACGAAAATGCTTGTTAAGATTTTTAATAAACTCCACCTTTAACGGTGACTTAACAACGAAAACACTTGCTAAGATTTTTTTAATAAACTCCACCTACGGTGACTTAACAACGAAAATGCTTGTTAAGATTTTTAATAAACTCCACCTATAACGGTGACTTAACAACGAAAATGCTTGTTAAGATTTTTTAATAAACTCCATTATTTCACCTTTGTTTGCAGGTTTCTCGGGAGGATTCGCCGCTAGTTCCTTCGCATGTTGCCTCGCCACCTCGTGAACCTGTATCCTTCGAAGAATCGAGTCATAATGGTCAAGGTTCCACGACAGGTGCTGCCGAGGATAGCGAATTTGGGTGCGAGCTTCCTTTGCCTGACTTGGCTCCTCCCTCCTTCTGCCTGATGGTACTCTAACGTTCTCCCCAAATGCCTGCCAACCATCGTTTGGTCATTGAGCTACTCGTGAGCCATCATCCTGAGACCTTTATGGTGGACTGCCTTCGTTCCAACATCGCAGTTATGAGTCATTGGCTCCAATTTATGGCCACCGTTATTGCTGATATCGTAGACACTCTGATTGTGAATGTGACCAGGCCCCTCCTTACTCAGTTCTTGGGCTATTTGAGGGAGTTGGGTGGTGACAGGTTCTATTTTGATTGGCTCATTGCACACTTGAAGACTTTGAAGAGCCAGCAGTTGGACAGGCAACGGGAGCTTTTGCAAAAACATCAGGAGGATCAGAGGGCCGAGGAAGCCAAGTTGGCCGAGCTCGTACCTCTCCTTGAAGCTGTTGATAAGGAGGTGTAGAATCTCGAGGAAGCTCTGCATTTGGCGAAGTCAAAACGAGAGAAACTCCTAATCGAGCATACACAGTCGCAGACAAGGTTAAAGGTTTCTATCAGCGCCCAACAGTCCCGTCAAGCAGCCTCTGCGGGTCTTCCTGGAGATTTCTTATCTTCCCCTGGTCTGTTCCTCCTGGATTAATGAGCTTCTTGTATATGTATTTTTTTTCTATGTAATCCTTGGGCGATTATTCCTATTTTTGTAATGCCTCAAAGTATATGAATGGAAAAGAAAACTTATTCCCATGTTATTTCTTTGCGTTACAGTCGTTTAAATAGATAATAATACGGAATTCTGTAGTTCTTTTAACTCTAGAAAGTAAACAAATAAAATAAAGTGGACCTTCATAAATAAAAGGAACTCGTATATTCATATTAGTTAAGTACATTGGTGTCTCCAAACGTAATGGCCTACACGTGATAGACCTTCAACCATTTATTGTTAATCTTAAATGGCCTGTCTTCCTCTATCTTAGAAATTAAACAATATCCTGAGTCATGAGCCTCCTTTAAGATGAAAGGTCCCGCCCAATTTGCTACAAAATTAGGTAGAGGCAGCCCTCTAATATGTTTAACTGCTGCCTTTAACACGAGATCTCCTTCCACGAATTTCCTTGGTCTCACAAAGTTGTCATATGCCCTGAAGAGCTGCTTCGTATACATTTGAAAGTGTTACGCCGCATTATCCCTGTGCTCGTCCAACGCTTCCAATTGTACGTGTCTATTCTTAGGGAGCATACTGCTTCGCAGAGCATATCGAGCCGAGGGAACTTCTAACTCTACTAGGAGAATTACCTCAGCCCCATAAATAAGAGAGAATGGCGTATACCCCGTAGGCTTTCTCTTAGTTGTCCGATAGGCCCATAGAATGGCTGGTATCTTATCGTCCCACGATCCTGGGATGTCCTCCATTACCTTGGCCAGAATATTAACCAGTTTTTTGTTAGTTGCCTCAGCTTTATCGTTTCCCTTTGGGTATTCCACCATTGAAGTATGATGAACGATGGAGTACTTGTCTGTGAGCATTGCTATTTTTGAATTGACGAAGGGCGTCCCGTTATTCGAGAGAATAACCTTTGGGATCCCAAAATGATAAATGATGTATTCTCTGATGAAGTTGCTTACCGCTCCAGCCGTTTCCCTTCTCAGTGGTATCGCTTCGGCCCACTTTATAAAGCATTCCGTTGCGACTAATATCCATATCTTCCCCCTCGAAGAAGGATGTATTTCCCCCACCAGGTCAAACGCCCAAGTGTGAAAAGGGTAAGGCGTTGCTAGAGAGTGTAAGTCTACCGATGGGGCATGGATCACGTTTCCATGTAGCTGGTAAGCCTTGCACTTTCAAACGAACTCAATAGAGTCCTTCTCCATCGTTGTCCAATAATACCCCAACGTCATCAGCTGATCATACAGCTTGGCCCCTCCTATATGAGCTGGGTCGTGTGCCTGTTTGAGGACCTTAGCTGCTTCTTCCTTTATGATGCAACGTAATGGCCGGTTGAAGTATCCCCTTCAGTAGAGCTGCCCCTCCTGGATATAGAACCTTGGGGCCCTTCGCTTTAGTCTCATTGCATCAATTTTTTCTGTTGGGGCAATTCCATCTTTAATGAAGTCAATATAGGGTTGCCTGCGATCAGTCTGAGTTTCAATGAAATGACATTCAGCCGCTTCAAAGAAAAGCTGACACTTATCGCACCTCCGTTGTAGCTCCGCCGCATCTTGCTTCATTCTAGGCCAGAAGTATCCCTCTCATTGAATTCTCCTATAAAGAGGTACCTCAATTGTTTCGCAGTGCTCCTCATATGTTTTCTTTAATCTTTGACCGGCTTCTTCTGGGCCAATGCATCTTGATAACCATCCACCTGCGTTTTTGAAGTAGATATTTCCCTGGTTTTTAAAATATTGGGCCAACTCTCTTAGCCCCATTGCTCCCTCGCCAGACTTTAGCTGCTTCCTAATCTCTCTCCTCTAGTCCACGTCCTCCTCCATCGGTAGAATTAATTGCACCATCGAAGGGGATATTCTTTGTTGGATCATAACAATAGTTGTATCATTCCTCATGACCATTTTTTGGGCAATAGTTGCGTATGCATCTGGGTGGCGATTCATCGTTCTGGGATGTCTCTTGATCTTAGTCCGATGGAACTGGTTGAGGAGTCTCTGGATGATCGTTCTGTATGGTGCCAGGTTCATGTGCTTCAATGCGTATTCTCCATTTACTTGCTGGATCACCAAGTTTGAATCACCCTTAATGCAGAGTGAACGAATTCCCCTTCAAAGAGCTTTTAGCAACCCTAGCACCAATGCCTTGTACTCTGCTTCATTATTGGAGCAAGGGAAATATAACTTGTAGGAAAGGAAAATTTCTTCCATTCCCTTTGAAAGAATCACCCCTGCCCCTCCCTTCTTTTCTGCCGAAGATCCATCGAACTTCATCGTCCACTCTTCCTCAGTTGCACCCAGATAATTTTCTTGTAGGTCTTCTCCCGGAATGTCTTCTTTAGGTGGTTCAAATGTTCCTGATGGGAATATTGGTAATAGATCGACATACGCTTGGCTCTTGATAGCGCGAGGAACTACACACTTCAAGTCATATTCTGAAAGGATGAGGAACCACCTAGCCGCCCTACCCATTAATATAGTTCTTGCCAACAAATACTTAATGGGATCACATTTAGTCACAATGTGAATCGTGAAAGATAGCATATAATACCTAAGTTTTTGTGCTACAAAGACCAAGTCCAAACAATGCCTTTCTAAGCTGCTATATCTAATTTTCAGACCATGTATGATTCTACTGAGGTAGTAAACTGGTCGTTCTTACCCATCGACTTCTTGTGCCAGCAAAGCTCCCATGGACCTCATGGTGGATGTAAGGTATAACTGCAATGGTGTTCCTGCCCATGGGGGAACCATGATCTGTGGTGAAACCAGTAGCTTCTTCAGCCCAGCGAAAAACTCTTGGTGAACCTCCTCCCAGTTGAACTTCATGCTCTTTCGCAACAGCTGCATCAGCGGGTGTGTTACTTCGGCCACCCAGGTACAAATCTCCTAAGGTAGGAGACCTTACCGAGGAAGCTCTTCAACTCCCGTGCCGTCCTAGGGCTTGGTATTTCTAAGATCGCCCGCCGTTTGTCCTGGTCCATTTGCACCCCTTGACGATCAACCACAAAGCCTAAGAATTTTCCACTCGTTACTCCAAAAACACACTTCAATGGATTCATTCTCAATGTGTACCTCCTACAACGAGAAAACACCTTCCTCAAATCGCTCAGGTGGACCCCTCCTGCCTCGATTTGATTACCAAGTCATCCATATAAAATTCTACAAATTTATGGAGGAAGTCATGAAAAATGGCCATTATCGTTCTCTGGTAAGTTTCCCCAGCGTTCTTGAGACCGAATGGCATCACTCTGTACATGAAATTACCCAACGGTGTTCTGAATACTATTTTCTCTACATCTGAGGGGTCCATCTTGATCTGATTATACCCCACATACCCATCCATGAAGCTATACATCTCATGACCAGCCATTGCATCTATCAGGATATCGATGGAGGGTAGAGGGAACTCATCTTTAGGACAAGCTCTATTCAAATCTCTAAAGTCCACATAGATCCTTATTTGGTTCTTGTCTTTCTTCCCCACTAGCACAATGCTGGATAGCCAAAGGGGATGTTGTATCTGCTGGATGAATCCTGCTGCCAACAAATATTGGACCTCTTCCTTAATCTTTAAGTCTAGTTCAGGTTTGTAGGTCCTCGTTGCCTACTTCACGGGAATAGCTGAGGGCATCACATTAAGTTTGTGGCAGCTTACTTCCTCATCGAGCCCTTCCATTTT
Source organism: Sambucus nigra (assembly GCA_949130495.1). NCBI lineage: Eukaryota > Viridiplantae > Streptophyta > Magnoliopsida > Dipsacales > Adoxaceae > Sambucus > Sambucus nigra. The sequence continues at coordinate 539,084,361 of OX422214.1, read as the reverse complement.
AGTGTACGCCCATGTGAAGACGTCAATGAATTCCCGGATCAGCTCAACCAAGGCTTCTCGTTTCTCCTCACCGAGATCTTTTAAAATAAAGATAGGCCTCGGATCTTCCCCTTTGCTTACTAAATTCATCTATTCCAACTCTTGTGCCTGGGGCTTTGGTTGATCTACCATGTAGGCTGGTTCTTCGGCGACGTCTTCTACGAACTCCTGTATGTTGGAGTTGTCTATCACCATACACCGCCCCTGTTGATCCACCAAGAAACACTCATATACCGGGTCAACCTCATCCTTAGTCTCTTTGGTCCCCCGTTCACACCATTATAAGCGGTACACCACTTTTCCTTCTTCCGTGATAATTTTCTTGCATTGCCTACTGGAAGTTGTTGCCACGGACTTCCTCTTCTTCTCTCTGGAAGCCTCAGCAATTCTTTCCCCTGAGAAGCGACTCAACACACTTTGTCGTTGGACCTCATGCTCCTCCGGGTCTGATCTAGGCCTCATCCTGTCTTTGAGTTGCTTTGAGATATTTTGGGGTCGAGGGGCTACCTGATGTGCTTCTTCGGCCCTCACCCCTTCGCTACTTGCATCCTCTTTACTCTGCTCATTCAAGGTCCCCATTCTCTCTCTAATCGAGGGAACCCATGCTCCCTCAATTCTCCTTGTAAGTACCCGCACATCTTCCTCCAGCTCTGTATAAAATGCCGCATCCACCAAGTGTGCTTCTTCGATAGCGAAAGGCCTCTTTGTATCCCTAATGGTTACTTTTGTTCCCTTGATATTTTCCTTGGCGCATTGATGATAAGTTGAAGGAAACAACCCTTGGTTGTGCATCCACACTCTTCCTATTAGTAAATGATAGGAAGTTGCACTTTCTATTACATGGAACTTGATGTGGGAACTCAGATTTCCCATCACGATCCCAACATTCACATACCTAATGGACTTGGAAGATTGGTTGTCATACCCGAAATTACCAAAGGCATGGGAACTAACCTTTCTTCCGGAATATTAGCTGCGCGGAAGGAGTTGATCGGCATAATATTAATGGAAGCACCCCCATACATAATAGTCCTTGCAAAGCTAACCCCATTGACGCTGGCGGTTACATACAGAGGCCTGTTATGAGGAAACCTTACATCCCTATCTGCATCGCTGAAGGTTACTTCTGATAGAAACTTCTTCACTAGCCTAGCCATGGGTCCCCTCCACCTTAGCGAGGGGACTGCGTTCCTCCTCGCAATGTCCAAAATTTCCCGAGTTATCTCCATCCTTCTCTCCTTCGGGATTCCCACTTGATCAAAGAACCAAGTGAACTTTGGAGATTTTAAAATTGCATTATATTCTATAACTGGGTCTGGTTCCTCGCCTTCAACGCTATATACGTCTTCCACATCCTTAGTGCTTACTTCATCGTAGGCTAAAACTATGGTAGCCATTATCCTCGTGCAATGTTCCGGAGCTTCATCGAACTCCTTCCGCTTCATCGTCAACCTTCCTCCTTTTCTTTATGCCTCCTCATCATAGGCCATCACCAGATTGGTTTCGTGTGCTGGAAGTGGGTTATTGTTAATTAATTGCGGGGGGATTTACAATATCCCCGCCTTCATGTACTTATCGATGATTCTTCGCAGTGTGAAGCATCTCTCCGTTGGATGCTGGATCTTTCGATGAACCTAGCAGTATTTAGGATCAGCCTTCATCACAGCATCAGGTTCTTCTGCCGAAATTCCTTTTGGTTCATAAACCGTTCCACCTTGGACCATTGCATTATAACAGCTTACTGCCTCCTCTATCGTACAAGGCAATGGTGGCGGATCTTCTCTATCCCTTCTAAACTTCCTCTTGTTGTCCCTCTTTGGTTCTTTGCCCCTATCTTCCTCCCCGGCGTACCCTACTCGTGGGGGCTGAGACCTCCCCCCCGCGGGTTACATCGGCTGCCTGAACATCATGGGTGCTACCACCGGATTGGGTCGCACCACTAAAGATATGCTTCTCTCTGCTTTCAAGAATGCCGCAAAAGTCCCCTCGTGCGTCTCGTTGATAAGATGGCAGATGTAATCAGGAAGCAGTCCCTCAATGCAAATTTGCAATAACTTGGACTCTGTGGCCTACTCCCTAATATCGAGGGACCTTTCCCTGAACCTTCGAACATAGGACACCACCTCTTCCCCAGGTCTCTGTTTCTCCCTACTGAGTTGGGTCAAGGTGAACTCATCTTCTGCCAGAAAGCGCTTTTGGACAAACAATACATGCATCTCCTCCCATTTAGAAATGATGTTGGGAGTTAAGTGGGAGTACCAAGTGTATGCCTTATCGGTTAGGGATTTGGAAAACTCCCTCAATCTAAGATTCTTATCATTGCAATGCGCCCCCAAGTGTTCAACAAACCGCTTAATGTGCTCCTTCGGGTTCCCACCTTTCCCTGTATATTTTTCAAATATAGGGGGAATATAGTCCTTTGGGTAAGGCTCATCGTTGTACACTTGAGGATAAGGTATTCGGAAGTCATCATAAACTGAAGCCACTTCGCCAGCTGATTGCGAGGAAGCCCGCATGAACTTCGACATCTCTTTTCTCATTTCTTCCAGAGGCGAGACCACCGGGGAAACCAGCAGTCGGTCCACGGGTCGAGCTCTCATTGCAACTAAAATGAACGTTACCGGTGGTGCCGTTGAAACTCCTGAGGTTCCCACTGCTGGATTTACCATAGAGGGTACGCTTGCTGGGATCGATCCTGCAATACCTGCACCTGGTGGAGCTATTCCGGGTGTTACAAAAGTGTTAGCCTCTAATCCTCCCAGCATAGTTGAAGCTACTGGAGTTTTCAAAAACTCATGAAACTTGCTCATGAGGAGCGCGATCTGGGCAGGTCCCAACCCAGCGCTCGTGGAAGGTTGCGTCACCCCTGGATGTCTGACGTCGTCGAAACCGGGGGTACCTACGATCGAGGAGCCCCAGCCCTCAGGGCCTCTTTCTCCCTCGCGACTTGTTCTTCATTATGCTGAATACCATCAAAGTTGAGTCTTCTAGTGGCATTATCCAGTGCCATACTCTTTACCAAGGAGAATGCCTCCCCAGCAGAGTCGCCAAATGTAATAGGGTACTTTAGATTATAGATGGAGGCGTAACCCCTTTTGAGTATGGCAATTATAAGTTAACTTGGCCAAAACTCTGGATTAGTAATAGGACATACAAACAAAAATCCAATGAAGATAAACTCAGTTTAAACTCACAAAATTCTCGTGTATAACTCAGGAAATAGTAATGATACCCTAGAAGTAACTTGGCTAAAGGGAGAGAGAAGTAAGCACCCTAGATACACCTTGGTAGGTAGGTGGAAACAATCCTAATACTCGATGGGAAACACTGTCAAGTCTTAAAAGCTTCATAATAAGTAACAATGGTCGGTGGGTAAACCCTCTGGTTCGCAATAACTCTCTCTCTGATGTGTATATCTAGTAATAACTCCAAAGTTCTCCTCCAAAAATCCTCTCTTCTCCTCAGGGGTGGTTGGGGTCCTTAAATAGCCCCCCACACCATCCCCGAGGCAACTCAGTCATTAAAACTATGAAAGACATCCCTCATACTTTATGTCACAACATTAAATGCCTGATGCACTAGTTGTCTCCATGTCATAAACATTAAATTCCAAGACATGCCTTTTTGCCTAACCACTATGTGTCAGGGGGCTGTTGTCGCTGAGGCGGCTCACCAACTGCCTGATAGCTCCAAATACCACGGTGGTTTACTCAAGTGCATGTCTGACATTGTTTAGCTGGCTAGTGACATCACCTACAGTAGATGTGACATTAAATAGAGGGTTATTTGGTTCGCAACTCAACGTCTGATGGAACTCCAAGATACTCCACCCGAGGTTCCACGATCAGGGTCTTTCGGTATTTTACCAGGTGGATCTAAGATGGTTGGGGCGAGCCCCAATGGTGCCTTACTTCTCAATCCTCCAAACCAAGTCCCTCTAAAGTTCCCACGGTGAGGTCATTCGATAGAGCATGAAAGCTCTCCCACGCCCTGCCAAGCCTGGTATCTCGTGAGTACCGTTTGACCTCACACAAACTCGTTATCATTCTTGTTGCAACATTACAACCGTTATAGCTTACAGTCAATATAAACAAAGATACAATATGACTAACATAACAAGCTAAATATGAGTTGCCACGCTAAGCTGCCTCGTTGAGTTGCCACGCAGAGTTGCCACGCTTGAGCTGCCTCGGTTGCTTAATCTCAAACACTATTGCCAATTAGGGAATTATCTCTAATCTCGGGATTACCTTCAAGCCCCCTCTACACCTTGTAATCTAGATAGGAGGTACTGTATAAATATTCGGGCCTGTAAAAGTAAAGGCCCCCCCCGATTTTTAATTTTCTTAATTAAAATCTTTTATTTCCTTTTACATATATTATATTGAGACGCGGAAGCGTAAATAAGAGCGATGGTTCAACAAAACAAACGAATTACCAAATTTTAAATTCTATTTAAACAAATTAAAGTTAAACCGAGTGACATTAACTTAAACACACACAAATATTAAGTTCACTTAAACCAATTAATTAATCCAAGCCCTAGAATTTGCCTAAGTCATAATTATCAATATTCCAACGTTAGGCCAAACCAATTTTAGCAAAAGACTTGAATTAAATAAACTTTATCCAATATTTACTTTAGCACCAAATTAAATTAAGTGTGATAATTTAAACCAAATTTTATCTTGAATTATCCTAAGCATGCATTCTAAATTATTATACAAGATAAAATAAATCAATCACACTATGCCGCGATGTACGAGGAAAAACCCAAGACGGAAAACAACCTCGGACGGCCCTAGCCACAAATCCACTAGATACGGTTTTACAAATACAAGACAGAAAGACTTACATCACATGACTCGATCCCTCTCAAGCCTCGACGCTTCTTCTTGTAGATACCTCTTCCTAGCGGATAACCTTGGAACTCCACTGCGGTCTCGGAAGATACCTCTTCCTAGCGGATAACCTTGGAACCCCACCGCGGTGTCGGAATCCACCGATTGGACTTTGTATGGTCACCGTCACCCAAACATGGAGCCTTTCTCCAAATGGGTAAATCAAAGTAAACAACTTCTTCTTTGTTTATGGGATGTAGAAGAAAAACCCGAAACTTCTCTTCTTTAAATCGGTAGAGAAAAACCGGTGCCAAACTCCAAGCAATTGATATGTATATATTTGAACTTGGATAAACAATATGGGTGTAAAAACTAGAGTGGTAAGTGATTTTATCTTGAAAATTTACACTCAAAACTTGATCTTTTTCTCCTTTTGTTTTTGCTCTCTAAACACTCTCTAAGAGTTAGTTGGATATGAAAAATATGTCCTTGAAAAATGGTTTCCCGCACATCATAAAGTCTGAAAAAATCAGTTAAGAAACAATTGGGAAAGTGGGTGAAAAAACTGCTTAAAACTGCCAAAAACTGTTCCCGCCTGGCATCTCGTTCGAACGAAATCTGGTTCGAACGAGACTTCTAACAAAGTTCCAGATTGAACTCGTTTGCAATCTCGTTCGAACATACAGTTCGTTCGAACGACATATCTAACGACATTTCAAAGGCCTATACTGGGAACTCGTTGGCAAACTCGTTCGAACGACATCTGGTTCGAACGAAAAAACTCGTTCGAACGACATCTCGAACGAACTTCCAGAAAGTTCATATATTTCAATTTTAGCCCAGAAACTTTATATACTTTATTTTAAAGTTTGATAAAATCTTTCTGAAATTAAAACAACAGTTTTATATGTAAGGACATTTTTATCATGTCCGAAATGTTTCATTTATTTATGTCGTATGCCGTTACATTTAGCACGTCTCTACACGATCGCTCACGACGGCCTCAATCCGAATTTTGAGAATCAAGCATTTATGATCTCCATCATGTGTCCCTCATCTACCTCAATGACTTCACATTCCATGATTGTAGGCTCGTAATGCAAGTGGTATGCAAGAGAAGTCAAAACAGTGCAACAAAGCTTGATAGGGAAGTTCAAGGGCATTTTCGTAATTTCACATCCATAGTCCAGAGGTCTAGTCAACTGGAAAGTTTAATATCTCTCCTCAACAAAGATACTGGAAAAAACGGCACCTCAATCCGAGCTACGGTGAAGGAGTTATGACCTTTTTAAGATGGAGAAAATTCCTTAAAGAATGATGTGTTTTTTTGTATGCTGGATAGAATATTAGAGTTTTAAGAACGTGGGTCTCTTCATATTTTTTCCTATAAATACCAACTTCGGGGGAGTTGTTTTGTGAGACTTTGATAGACGTTTTTGAGAGTCCAAATACCTCAAGTCTTCAACCTTTTTGAGTCCCAAGACTCAAGTTTTGATTCACACAACCTTGCCAATCCTTTGTGAATCAGTTTGCAACCCAAGAACACATCCGTGTATCTGTTCAAACCTTGTGGAGAAGACCGTTCTTCTTCTTCATTGCTTCCCTACTGGAAAGGGATATCTCCAGCTGCCGACTACAGAATCCGACACCTGAGGGTAATTCTTAGTCACTTGTATTTTCATTGTAATCCGAAATTGTACAGTTACAATATTATAATGAAAATAAATGGTTTTGCCCCTTTGGGGGATTTTTCCTCATATGTGTGTGTTTGAATGATTTTTCATGTTTCATCATCTTTTTCAAATCACATATAGATGCATGTTTAAGAGTTAATTGACAAAAACTGTGTTTAATTAAATAACTTCCTTATTTGAACGCACGCGCACTCTTCTTCAAATTGGTATCAGAGCCAGTTACACAATTTTACCGTGTAATTTTCCGCAAAATTTTTCTAAGATATCGATTTTCTAAAAAAAATTGATTTTTGAAAACGAGTGTGTTCATTATGGAGAAGTTATATAATAAAATGCCAGTTTTTTACGGGACAAACTATGCATATTGGAAAGCCCGTATGAGATCTGCATTGAAAGCCATTGATGAACGTGTCTGGATTTTGGTTGAAAGAGGGTGGACACCTCCCTCTGTTACTGTTGATAATGTGACCAGTTTAAAACCTGTCACTTCTTGGACTGAAGACGAGTTTAGATGGTCATCATTTAATTCTAAGGGTCTAAGTGCTATTTCTGGGTCTGTCACACCTGATGAGTTCAAACGCATAATGACGTGCACCACGTCAAAAGAGGCATGGGATGTTTTACAACTCACCCATGAAGGAACTAATGCTGTGAAAGAGTCTAAATTGCAAAATTTGACAACTCAATTTGAAACAATCACCATGCATGAGACTGAATGTTTTGATGATTTTTATGCCAGACTGTCTGACATTGTTAATACTAGCTTTAATCTGGGTGAACATATTCCTAATGCTAGAGTTGTTAAAAAGATTCTTCGTTCTTTGCCTAAGCGTTTTATCCCTAAAGTCACTGTGCTAAATTCTATGGGTAATTTAAATACGCTAAAATTGGAAGAACTTGTAGGAGATTTGCAAACATATGAAATTGATATGTTCCCTAAAACTGCTAAGTCTAAAGATAAGGGAATTGCACTTAATTCCCAAGAGAGAAAGAGTGAGGGGTCGGCTAGAAAGAGAGTTGAGTCATCTAGAAAGAGAGAGATTGACACGTCAGATTCTGATTGTGATTTTGACTTAGATGATTTGGCCCTTTTTGCAAAAAATTTCAAAAGGATTCTCAAATTTAAGAAAAATGGCAATTTTAAAGATAAAAAGAAATTTGAGAAAAATAAGTTTGAAAAGAAAAATGAAAAAGTTTTTAAAGATCCTCCTAAGAAGGAAAGTGAAAGATGCTTTGAGTGCGACGGTAGGGGTCATAGAGCCTTTGAGTGTGCCACTCGTCTGAATAGAGAGAAAGGGAAAGTTGTCCTTAATGCTACTCTTAGCGACGATAGTGAGGTCGAGACGGTGGATTCAAGAGATGAGTCACCGCATTCATGGCCAGTCATGTGAACACTCCTAGTTCTCCTCACGACGATGAGGATGATGCTACACAGGGACACCTCGACAGTGAGATCGATGTGAGTGAGGGGGAGGATGACACAAGTGAGAGCGAGAGTGATATTCAACGCGCCTACGCTGAGTTGTATTCTGAGTATTTTAAAACTAAAAAGAGAAACAAAGCGTTAGTTCTTAAGATCACCATCTTAGAGGAAGATTTAAGAAAAGCGAGAGAGAGAGAGTCCTCCACTTGCACCGCCCTGAGAGAGAGAGAATCTGCATGTGTTGAGAAAGAGAGTTTGTTTAGAGAAAGATAGAGTATTTTTTAGAAAGAGAGAGAGGACTGGACTAAACAAGTGGCTAGTCTTACGAGTGAGCTCCATTCCTCCGTGGAGACTCGGAAGAAACTTGAAGCCCTTGTTGCCCAGCTGACTCATGATCTTGAGAAAGCACGGGAAGTCAAGGTACAAATCGAGGACATATAAGGGAAAATGGGAAAGATGCTCCTCGGCCCCGCTTTAAGTTTTGGTGATAGGCAGGGAATTGGTCATGATGGTGCCTCCACCTCCCAAATTGCACCTGGACCAGTTCCTGAGTTTACTACGAATCCGTATGGCCATCGTCAAAAACCTCGAAGGAGAGTTCGACCAAGAAAAGCAAGCCCAGGTCCGCCTTTGACTGTGTTCTTCTGTACTTATTGCACAAGAAAAGGCCACCTCAGGGAGTTTTGCTATAGCATGGGTCGGACACGATGTACTACTGCTCCACCACGTCATACTGATGAGTTTTCTAGTCTGAGAGAGAGACTTGAGGTGCTCCAGACATATGACAGGTGATGCTTCATTTTTTACATCTCTTGAGGATTATCAGGATGGCAGAGTCACCTTTGGAGATGGGAGAAAGTCTAGCATTGTAGGATGAGGTACTGTAGAGTTACCAGGATTTCCTAAGCTAGAAAATGTGTTGTACGTCAAAGGTTTAAAAGTGAACCTTCTCAGCATTAGCCAGCTGTGCGACACTGACTTTGCAGTAAAGTTTGACCGGGACGCGTGTAATGTCTACAATCAAGCCGGTAAACTTTTGATGCAAGGGGTGAAGACCGAGGATAATTACTATGGGATTGAGCCCACATCCTCACTTGTCTGCAACAGCGCCACAATCACTCCTATGGATTTGTGGCATCAACGTCTAGGTCACGTGAACATTAGAGAATTGACTCGTTTAGCTAAAAAGGACCTAGTACGTGGCTTACCATCTCTTGGAAAGTCAACTTCGACGGTTTGTGGACCTTGTCAGTTGGGAAAACAAATTCGTAGTCCCCATAGGAAGTTGCATTCCATTACCACCTCCCGTGTTCTTGAGTTGATTCACATGGATCTTATGGGTCCAACTCGTACTGAGAGTTTGGGTGGTAAGAGGTATATCCTTGTGATGGTCGATGATTTCTCCAAATACTCCATTGTAGGTTTTCTGAGAGAGAAATCCGATGTTGTAGACTTTTTAATGACCAAGTGCCGTGTCCTGCAAAATCAACATGAAGTCACTATTAACAGGATACGTAGTGACAACGGCACTGAGTTTAAGGAAGCAAAGGTAGATCTTTATTGTGATAGCCTTGGGATCAAACATGAGTTTTCTGCTGTGAAGACTCCTCAGCAAAATGGAATTGTTGAGAGAAAGAATAGAACGATCCAAGAGATGGCTAGATCTATGCTTCTAGGTCGTAAAGTTTCTAGGAGATTTTGGGCAGAGGCAGTGTCTACTGTATGCCACACGGTGAATAGGGTTTACCTGTGTCCACACACTCTTAAAATGCCTTATAAATTGTGGACTGGCAAGAAACCCAACCTGGCATATTTCCGTGTTTTGGGGAGTAAATGCTACATCCTACGGGATAGAGAGCAATTAGGAAAGTTTGACTCCCGGAGCGACGGGGGAATATTGCTAGGATATTCATCGACGAGTAGAGCATACCAGGTTTTTAATCTGAAAAGCTCTAAGGTTATGGAGTCAATAAATGTCACCGTGCAAGATGATGAACCTCCGACGTCTATTGATCCTAACCTTCAGTGTGAGTATGAGGATTGTTCTGACAGTGATTTTCTTGTTCCTCTCCCACACTCTGTGGACCCTACTCCTGTGCTAGGGAACACACCCGCTTGGGTTCGCAAGAGTCATGACCCTTCTGCTATTATTGGTGATCCTACTCTAGGGGTCAAGACTCGTGCTCCGCTAGAGAACGTTGTTAGCCATATTTGTTACACGTCCAAAGTCGAGCCCAAGAATCATAAAGAAGCACTCAATGATGAACACTGGATATTTGTTATGCAGGATGAGTTGCTTCAGTTTAAAAACAATAATGTCTGGGAACTTGTCCCCCGACCTAGTGAGACTAATGTGATAGGTACCCGATGGATTTTTAAGAATAAAATGGATGAAAATGGTACCATAATCAGAAATAAGGCTAGGTTGGTCGCTCAAGGCTACACACAGATAGAGGGTGTAGACTTTGGGGAGACATTTGCTCCTGTTGCGAGACTTGAGTCCGTCAGTCTTCTACTCGCCATCGCATGCCATCTGCATTTCAAGTTATATCAGATGGATGTCAAGAGTACCTTTCTGAATGGCATTCTACAGGAGAAGGTTTACGTGGAACAACCAAAAGGGTTTGAAGACCCACTGCACCCGGAGCACGTCTACTATCTAAGGAAAGCCTTGTATGGTTTGAAGCAAGCACCCCGTGCTTGGTACGAGAGGCTTACTTCTTATCTCTTAGCCCGTGGCTTCAAGAGAGGGGGAGTTGATATGACGTTGTTCGTCAAGAGAGATGACGGTGCAATTTTGGTTTCCCAAGTCTATGTGGACGAAATAGTCTTTGGATCCACGTGCTCTCAACATGCTCATCACTTTGAAGAGGAGATGAAAAGTGAGTTTGAGATGAGCATGGTTGGTGAGCTTACTTTCTTCCTTGGTCTCTAGGTTCGTCAGCTAGAGGATGGGATGTTCATCTCCCAATCCAAGTATGCTAGAGACCTAGTGAAGAAATTTGGTTTAGACTCCGCTAAGCATGCACGTACACCTATAAGTACCACTACCAAGCTTAGTAAGGACACTACAGGCAAGGACGTAGAGCAAACCTTGTATCGGAGTATGATAGGTAGTCTTCTCTACTTGACTGCCAGTCTTCCCGACATAGCCTTTAGTGTTGGAGTCTGTGCGCGATATCAGGCGTCCCCGAAAGAGTCACATTTACTTGCTCTAAAACGTATCATTAAATACGTGAGTGTGACTCTCTCATATGGTATTTGGTATTCCTTTGATACTGATGACCGTTTATCTGCCTATTCAGATGCCGATTGGGCTGGGGATATAGACGGTTGTAGGAGCACTTCTGGTGGGTGTTTCTATTTTGGTTCTGCTCTTGTCTCTTGGCTGAGCAAGAAGAAAAATTCCATCTCTTTGTCCACTGCGGAGGCTGAGTACATAGCCGCCGGGAGTTGTTGCACGCAACTCTTATGGATGAAGCAAATGCTAGAAGATTACAGGATTTCATAGGACACCATGACCATTTCCTGTGATAACACGAGCGCGATACACATATCCCGTAATCCAGTCCAGCATTCGCGCACAAAGCACATCAGGATACGTGAGCACTTTATACGACAACTTGTTGAGGAGAAAGTCGTATCCTTGAGTTTTGTTCCTACCAACCATCAGTTAGCCGATATTTTCATGAAACCTTTAGATGCCCTTCGATTTGAGAGTCTTAGGAAGTCTTTGGGGATTTGCATAGTTGACTGAGGGGTTGGTCCATGTCTAGAATAGGATGCTTTTTCATGTTCATATCATATGCTTCCTATTGCTAGTTTGTTTTATATGTATCATTATTCAGTTGTACAGATATTTGTTTATTTTTTGAAAAATCCAAAAAGATTTTCGTTTTTGTATATAAAAATTTGAGAAAAGCACAAAAAGATTTTATTTTGCTAAAATTTTTGAAAAATCCAAAAATATTTTTGTATTTTTTTTGCACCTTTTTATGGATGAACATTTAAGATAGCCAAGTCACAAATTCATTCCATTTATCCATGTGACTATTTGATAGAGATTTGAGACGCTACATCATTTCATCCATGTGCTTTACATTGTATGGAGTCCTTGAGATGTAATTAGTGATATTTTCCTACATGTTTGACTCCTATCTCCTTTATTGCACACATGCACGACTTTATTTTATTATTGTACTTGTATATCACATGTTGGCTTGAGTGTTTCCATCTCAATTCTCTCTATACAACTTACAATATGCGATAAAACTTGACAAGATTGGAATGCATGTAAAATCATTTTTTTGTGAGACTGAGTGTTTATTTAAGAACGGGGAGGGGCTGCGAAAGATAATTATCACTTCTTTGCGCAAAAGCCACCCTTCAAAAGGACCTAAAAATGGAGGAATTTTATTATCCGGGGTCCAAAGAGGTTAAAAGAGCCCGGAAAAATTTAAAGGCAATAAAAAGCAATTCATGCCACATATGGGCCATTTAGGTTTCACCATTAATTCTCCAAAGTTTGAGAATTTAGAAAGCCTCTATTCAAAATATAAATCTGAGGGAGTTTGGTTGGAGAATATAAAAGGGTTTGCACTTCTTTGAAAGTCCTGAAAAAGCATGAAATAGTTTTGGACGTTATTGGTGTGGAAATCACTTTGAGCTTTGATTTGCTGATATGATTGAGTCAATGTCTTATATTACCACCTTTTTACACCAAAGGAAGACTTTGAGTTCATTCGTTAGGAATATCCAACATTCATCGTGCACATATGTCATGTTTGTATGCACTGATTTTCCTATCGAATTAGATCACACCCCTTCATTTATGCTATCATCGACTTGCTTGTTTTTGTGATCGTTCATGGTGTGTTTTCTTGTATATATTATTTGTATGAAAAATTTTAAAAAATTCAAAAATAGTGGTTTCTTACCTTGTGATATTCTCCATGTACATCTATTTCTGCTTCTCATATCTGTCTATTTGGGGACATCATAAAAAGGGGGAGAAGAATTATCATACTATGGGGGAGTGAGTTTTGAGTTTTTTTGTTTAATGATCTATTTTAAATTGGTATATATGTTTAGCTTATTCATTTCAAACTCGATATGTCACGTGGTATTTTCTTGTTCTCATGTGTGTAGGTACTACATTGATGATTTCCGAAATGCACACCCTGATGCGAAAAGCTTTGAATGTATTGAAGATTTGAAGATCAAACGATGAAGACTTATTCATTTTTATCTTTCCAGTTTTGGGTTCATGGAAGGGTAGATTTGTATAGGCAATTTTGTTAGTTGGTAATTCGGATTTTTATGTATGTACCGCCATAGACATAGGGGGATATTTGTAAGGACATTTTTATCATGTCCGAACTGTTTCATTTATTTATGTCGTATGCCGCTACATTTAGCACGTCTCTACACGATCGCTCACGACTGCCTCAATCCGAATTTCGAGAATCAAGCATTTATGATCTCCATCATGTGTCCCTCATCTGCCTCAATGACTTCACATTCCATGATTTTAGGCTCGTAATGAAAGTGGTATGCAAGAGAAGTCAAAACAGCGCAACAAGGCTTGATAGGGAAGTTCAAGGGCCTTTTTGTAATTTCACATCCATATTCCGGAGGTTTGGTCAACTGGAAAGTTTAAGAGCTCGCCGCAACGAAGATACTGGAAAAAACGGCACCTCAATCCGAGCTACGGTGAAGGAGTTGTGGCCTTTTAAAGATGGAGAAAATTCCTTAAAGAATGTTGTTTTTTTTGTACGCTGGATAGAATTTTAGAGTTTTAAGAACGTGGGTCTCTTCATCTTTTTTCCTATAAATACCAACTTCGGGGGAGTTATTTTGTGAGACTTTGATAGACGTTTTTGAGAGTCCAAATACCTCAAGTCTTCAACCTTTTTGAGTCCCAAGACTCAAGTTTTGATTCACACAACCTTGCCAATCCTTTGTGAATTAGTTTGCAACCCAATAACACATCTGTGTATCTGTTCAACCTTTGTGGAGAAGACCGTTCTTCTTCTTCATTGCTGCCCTACTGGAAAGGGATATCTCCAGCCGCCGACTACAGAATCCGACATCTGAGGGTAATTCTTAGTCACTTGTATTTTCATTGTAATCCGAAATTGTACAGTTACAATATTATAATGAAAATAAATGGTTTTGCCCCTTTAGGGGATTTTTCCTCATATGTGTGTGTCTGAATGATCTTTCATGTTTCATCATCTTGTTCAAATCACATATAGATGCATGTTTAAGAGTTAATTGACAAAAACTGTGTTTAATTAAATAACTTCCTTATTTGAACGCACGCGCACTCTTCTTCATTATATAAACCTAACACCCAATAAACAAGTTCCAAGCTCCTATATATACATAATTTGCATTCATACCTTGGGAGCATGGAACCACAGTTGATGATGTAGAAATGAGGCACGCAAACCGGCATGATGATGAAGCTTTATACTCTTTGCCGCTACGTCTTCAAACAAACACTTCATAGGCTTGAGAATATTACAATTAAATACAATCCTATGAATAAATGTTTTTGTCCGGAATTGAGCCAAAACTATATATGGACTCAATTGGAAATTTGTGTCCTTACAAATCTCCCCCTTTGGCTATTCCGGGACAAAAACCAAACAAAAATCCTAAAAGGGCCGCCAAGCTCACTAGACTCAAAACATAACCCACCCAAACTTGACTCAACCCAGGATCAAATGCTTTGCCATTGAAAGGTGCCGCTTTAGAAGAATTCCTGCACACTTAAGCAAACTCATCAAATGCATAGGGAATATCAAAGTATTAAATGCAATGAAATAATTAATCCCCCTAAATTAATTCTCTCCTTTATCAAACAAATGACATACTTAGAAAAATGTCTCCCCCTAAGATAAATCTCCCCTAAACTAAGATATGATAATAATAGGATTAGATACTATTTCTCCCCCTATCATTCTCCCCCTTTTTATTCAGGAATAGACAAAGGATAAAGAACAAATATAAAAGCATGTTGAAGCTTAAAGTGATAAGACATGAAAGCATATGGGCAACAAAAGCATAACTAATCCAAGTTAGATACCAAAACTAAAGTATACGCAGAGAAGGATTAGAAAGCAAGGCAAAGACAAAACACAATAGCATATATATATATATGTACTAGAAATATATCAAGAATGCACACGCACAGATATATAGATATAAACACACACATGACACACACAAAATATAATAGAAGTCTTTCACACTCGTATGGAAAAAATGTGTCATATGGAAACGGAAGTGTAGGGGTGTGAACTAGTAACGATTAAATTTAGATCCAAACACTTAATAAACGTTCACGGAGTTCTCATTTGATTGCAAACTTCATCACATTTAAATAAACCTCATGTGACAATATAGATTGAACTCAATCAACAAACAGACACAATGCATACAAGCCTAGCATATTGATGATTCTACAAACCAATAGAGTCATGACATGAGATATGCAACTAGGATAAACGGACATTGTGCAAACCGTTGATATACCATCCAATCTCCCTCAATAAGCATTTATATTAATTTTGAAATGAATATATCAATCAAATATAGGCCTTCGCAATTTGTTTTTCTTTTTAATGCCATATTTTCTATTTTTAGGCCTTTGGACCACATATTTCTTTTAGGTCCATTCCAAACGGTGCCTACTATCGCAAAGGATCACTTAGTCCTTTCAGAGCCCTTCCCCGTGCACATTTATATTTTTCATGTTTTTATTTTTCACACAAATCTCAAATGCAACGGATTTTGACATGCACTAGTCCTCCTAAGTCACAAATATGTAGATGACAAGATTGGAAGGAGAACACCTCACATAGCTCAAATATACATATGAAGTTAAAAATTCAAAGGAGCTCGTGCATGTGTGAATAGAGGCATATAAAAATAGAATCTATTTAAACAACACAAAATCCAACTACTCCATAAAACTATGGTAAAGAACATTTTAAGGAGTGACAATCTAAACCAAAAGTTATAGCCACATGGGAGCGGTAAAGGAGGGATTCAAACACAAGTATATGCCACTTAAAGTGTGTCAAACTAAAATACACACAAAATACAATCTTTTTGAGTTTTTGACATTTTTAACCAAAAATAAAAAAAATATATACTCAAAAGACAAACAAAAATCATTTGAATTTTTTCATTAAACTTAAATTACCAAGAGATAAAATCCAAATGATAAATAGAAATCTTTTTTTATTTTTCATTTAATGCAAACAACATGAAGGAAATATAATACAAAAGATAAACAAAAATCATAATTCTAGCATGTGATAAGCATGGAGCATAGACTAGAAAATGATTAAACAAACATACATTTAGCACGTGAATATAGCATAAAGTACATAGGCTAAAGTATGCAAACACTAACACATTCATCCTTTAGATTTAGTAAGGGAGGAATCATGTGAAAGTAAATGAGAATCAAAAATCCTATTATGCAAAGCAACCAAGTCATATTTTCTAACCTAAATTAATGAAGAATGACTCTCTTCGGGTGTAGGAATTTTAAATACATTTGTTGCGTTGCGTTGGGATTTTCTAGGAATGTGTTTGAGATCAAAACAAAATTTCCTAAGATGACCTTTTCGACCACAATGTGTACAAGTAAAAACATGTCGAAAAGATTTACCTATGGAGTGATCTCTAAAATCTTTCCTAGACGATTCTCCTAAAACATTGGTTTTGGCATTATGAGTAAATTCATTACAAGTATTGAAGCCTAAACCACACGTGTCATTTTTAATTTGGACCGTTCCTAAGATTTTATCTAGTTTTTTCGAACGACACTCCAAATCAAATTTGAAATTACTAAAGTCTTTTAATTTATTTTGCAATTCTAAAATGTTAGACTCTAATAAAACATTTCGCTCTTCAAAAGCAAGAAGCTCCTTTTTCAAGGATTCCATTAAACCCCTAAGACTATTTCTCTCGCCTTCTACATATTCAATCTTCTCTTGAAGAGTCCTCTCACGTGTCCTAAGGTCTTCTATTAAAGCATTTTCATCAACGACCTTGACACTCTCTCTTAAACTAGCTTCTAACTTCAAATTTGCTCTTTTCAATTTAATAGATTATTTATAAAGTTCTTGAAAAGCATTTTGAAGTTCAATCACATTAACCTCTTCTTCATTTTCACTCTCTCTTTCTTCTCCACTCTCACTATCATAAAAAACAACTGAATCATAAACAATGACCTTGGAAGTGTCATGTGTTAACGTTTCATCAATCGATGAGTTCTCACTATCACTCACATGACTAGCCATAAAAGCCACAAAAATTTTCATTAAAAAGAAAAATAATTTGCCAAGGCCTATGTTTAATTGATATATTCATTCAAATTTAATATAAATGCATATTGCGGGAGATTGGATGGTATATCAACGGTTTTCACAATGTCCGTTTATCCTAGTTGCGTATTTCATGTCATGACTCTATTGGTTTGTAGAATCATCAATATGCTAGGCTTGTATGCATTGTGTATGTTTGTTCATTGAGTTCAATCTATATTGTCACATGAGGTTATATTCAAATGTGATGAAGTTTGCAATCAAACGAGAACTCCGTGAACATGTTTTTAAGTGACTGGGTCTAAATTTAATCGTTACTAGTTCACACCCCAACAATTTCGTTTCCATATGACACATTTTTGCCATGCGAGTGTGAAAGACTCCTATTATATTTTGTGTGTGTCATTTGTGTTATATATATATATATATATATATATATATATATATATATATATATATATATATATATATGTGTGTGTGTGTGTATGTGTGTGTGTGTGTGTGTGTGTGTGTGTGTGTGTGTCTGTGTGTCTGTGTGTACTTGAGTCTCTTTGGTATATATTATATATACATATATTTGATATTTTGTTTAGTCTTTGCCTTGCTTTCTAGTCCATATATGCTTTAATTCATAATTGGTATCCATCTTATTGCATTCTTTATTGATATCACATGCTTAATACTTAGGTATCATATTGGTATCTGTTTCTTGCATCTTAGTTGGTATCCATTATTATTTGTTGGATTAGTTATGATCTTGTTGACCATGTGCTTCCACGTCCTCATCACTTTTGCACATTTGCCTGTTTTAGCTTGTTATCCCATTTTATATATCCCTTGTTTAATTTAAGGGTAATATGCTTTAATTGGGGGAGATAAGTTAATTTTTGATTCTTTAGCCTTTGTCTATTCTTGAACAAAAAGGGGGAGAATGATAGGGGAAGAAATGGTATATAATCCTATTATTATCGTATCTTAGTTTGGGGGAGATTTATCTTAGGGGGAGACGTCTTTCTAAGTAGGTCATTTGTTTGATAAAGGGGAGAATTAATTTAGGGGGAGTAATTATTTAATTGCATTTAATATTTTGATATTCCCTATGCGTTTGATAGTTTGCTTAAGTGTGCAGGAATTCTTTTAAATGGCAATATTCAACATCGGCAAAGATATTGATCCTTGGGTTGTTTGCATCAAGCATTGTATTTTTATTTCGGGTGGGACATTGTTTTTGAGTCTAGTGAGCTTGACGGCCCTTTGGAATTTTTATTTAGTTTTTGTCCCGGAATAGCCAAAGGGGGAGATTTGTAAGGACACAAATTTCCAAATGAGTCCTTTGTAGTTTTGGCTCAATTCCGGAAAAAAACATTTGAGTCATACGATAGAGTTCAAGTTTATCCATTCAAGCCTATGACGTGTTTGTTGAATACGTAGCGGCCAAGATATTAAAGATTCATCAAATGCCGTGTGTGTTGTGCCTCGTTTCTACGTCATCAACATGGTTCCATTGCTCTTAAGGTATGAATGCATTTTAATATATATATATAGGAGCTTGGAACATTATTTATTGGGTGTATTTTAGAAATTTATTTTGGGTGTTTGTATTTTTTGTTAAATTTTTTTTGAATTCATAATTCTAAATATTTTGTTCTCAGACAGCTTTCAGTAGAATAATCATATCAAATCAAAAAAAAATCAGAATGATACGAAACTGGCGGTCACGCGTTCGTATCAAAATTATCTAGAACCATGACCTGAGATCTCATTAGATAGGTCGTTCGAATGACCTCATTCGAACGACTTCTCGTTCGAACGAGTTTTCAAACGAGTAATTTTTTTTCTTTCTCTTCGTTAGAAGTCTCGTTCGAACGAGATTTCTAACGAAAAAATGGCGGGAACAGTTTTAAGCCAGTTTTTTTCCACTTTTCCACTACTTTACCCCACTTCCTTTTTTACATAATTCTTAAGTACGGGAACTATCTTTTTGAAGACAACTTTTTCACATTCTAAGAGTCTTTTGAGAGTAAAACTTTTAAGAAAAAGTTCCATGTTTTGTGTTTGATTTTTATGGATTAAGCTCATCAAAAAACACATACACACCCATTTTGTTTAGTTTATTCCAAGTACGTATTGATATATCATTGCTTGGAGAGTTTTGGCACCTGGTTTTCTCTACACCAACAAGAAGAGAGTTTGGGTTCTTCTCTACCCCAAAAAGGAGAAAAGTTTATTGCAGTGTTCTCACTCGAAGAAAGGCTTCGCGTGTGGGTTGACGGTGACCATAGCCCCATCGATGGAGTTCGAGACTCTGGAGGAGTCCACGGTTATACACTAGGTGGAGGTTGAAGACCAAGGAGTGCGTCAAGGCTTGGACGGATTCAAGTCAGTTTGTGTAAGTCCTCTTGTGTCGAGTCTTTGTAAAAACTACCATAGTTAGTGAATTCGTGGCTAGGGCCGTCCGAGGTTTTTCCCATTTGGGTTTTCCTCGTACATCGGCGCGTCGTGTGATATTGTTTAATTTTATCTTGCTTAAATCACGTAGATGCATGCTTAGGTAATTCAAGATAAAATTTGATTTAATTATCACACTTATGTTCTTTGGTGTTAAAATATATTTGGGTGAAATTGAAATTAATTCAAATCAAAGATAATATATTTTGGTAAAATTTGGTTTGGCCTAATTTGCAAAATGGATTATTCTTGTTAGGCAAATTTCTAGGACTTGAATTGAAATATTTGGTTTAAGTGAAAAAGCAACTTGTGTGGATTTAATCTTATTTCACTTGGTTTAATTTTAATTTGAAAAGAAATTAAAGTTTGTGAATTTATTTAATTGAACCATCATCTTCGCTTCCGCATATCTAAAAAGGAAATTATTACCTTTTGGAGTATAAAAAGGTTTTAAATTAAAAATTGGGGGCCTATCGCACTTGCAGGGCCAATGGCCCAATTGCATTTATTTATTCTTTTCCGCCTTTTAGTACGACATTCGATTTGGTTGTATCATATTTGAACCGAGTGTTCGGTTATTTTATATCATTTCACTTTCATTTATATAAACTGGGTGGATGTTTTAATTTAGTAGTTGTTTAAAAAAAAGAGTAGTTAAGTAAAATTTTGACACCAGCCTAATAGGTTATTAGTAATTAAATTGGTTTTCGACAGTGATGCTAAGAATGATCCATATGCGACTCCTGTTATAATTTTATATAGGAGTGATCGCCCGGTATTTTATTAGGCAGGGTGTCACAGTTGTATACATTATGAACATTGTACATATGTAAATGCCTATGTTATAAAGGCGTCCCATCCTTTAATATTGCGATTCTTGTACACCCTCATGGGCTATAAATACATTGTAATCCCTACACACAGTGGAGACGTAACGAAAGATAACTTAACAAACACAAGGCAATATACAACAGTGGACGTAGACTTTTCCCTTTAGCCAAACCACTTTAAAAATCTTTTATGTCTCTTATTTACTTATTTATATATGATCAAATAATTAGATATAGTCTAGTTTTTTGCATCAATAGATAGGTATCGTCTGTGGGACGTGTTTCTAATCATTTTCATTCATTCGTTCATTCAAATGGATGATATTCCTAAATGAAGCCTCGTAAACGATGGCATCCTACATGTTCCTTATCCTCCACCAGCAGCAAATGAATTAACTGAAATCCTGGCCAGTCTCGCTAGAGGCCAAGAGGCTATGTAGGACGCCACCGAGGAAGGCTGTTGTACCATATCTTCTCGTGAAAACATGCCACCGCCACCAGCAAGAGGTAGCAAGCATAGTCAATCAAGGACCTCTAGATATACTTCCTATCATCCAGGGTCAAATTCGTTGCTCAGGGAATCGAAGTCCTTTAATGAGTATTCCTACTCTCCTGAGAGATTGAGTGACTTAGAGAGGCTAAGCCAATCTTCTCCTTTCGATCGTTTGGGACCCAGGGGGAGTAAAAATGTTCCTACGACATTATCGAGAAATACTCGATGACCAGCCGGTCAAAGGGAAAGCTTCGCCCAGTCTAGATCAGATGCTCAATAAACCGCTCGAGTCAAGAAATAATCCTAGAAAGAAAGTTCAGCGAACAACCAAGCAGCAACACACAAGTCTGATGCTAGCAATAATGCATGGAAAGGCTCTTTCCATCGATTGGGAGAAATGGTTAAGGGTATCCTTTTGTGCAAACCATTGTGGATTTTCCTACTCCTGCGATGTTTAAAGCCTCTGTGGTTACACCCAAATATGATGGGAAGACGGACCCTATCCTTCATATCGAGCAATATCAGGTAGCAGTTGACATATATGTCATCCCCGATGAGATGAGGTGTAGAACATTCTCCTGAAAAATTACTGGTAATGCTCAAATATTGTACAACAGCCTTCCTCGGTGGCAAATTTATAGCTTCAATCAACTGGACGAGCTATTCATTAGAAACTTTCTCTTTAGGGCCAAACTAGTAAAAAGGGTAGCTCATTTGCTCAATGTGAGACAAAAGGAAGGAGAAAGTACTCGAGACTACATCACTCGTTTCAATAATGAGAAGTTGGAGGTTGTGGATTATGAGGAGAAGACTGCTATAACATTTCTTATGAGTGGATTGCTCGCAGAGAAACTCTACTACACGCTTGTTAACGATCCCCCAAAGATAATGGCAGAGTTAATGGCGAAGGAAGCCAAGATCATGAATGCGGAGGAGGCAATTGAAACACCTCATAATTTATAGGTTTTTCTTTATTAATTAATTCGATAATTTGGTAATTTACTTGTGTTGTAAATTAATAAGAATTAATTAATTATGATATTTAAAAGTAGTATATTTAAATAAATTGACGAGTGGAAGTTAATTTAGAAAAAATATTATTCGGATGGCATATTTGAGCACGCGGTTGTGTCTGATAGGGTCAAAATAGTCCGAAATGAGTGGCCATATGTATATAATGGGTTTTGAGACTTAATTAGACATATTTGAGCTCCAAATAGAGAGTTTGGAACCTTCTTAGGAGGCCCATATGCCCAAAAACGGGATTAAAGATTTAACCCTAATTGTGTAAGGGTAAAGCAACTTAAAATCATTTTAGAAGACTAAAATTGTGGAGAGCTTAAGAGGAAATCCATTAGAAGACAATTTGGGGATTTTGGGAGATGGCTTCAAGAACAAGAAGAGATCCTTGAATTCAATCCAACATCCTCATCCAAAGGCTTTGATCTACAAATTGAGGCAAGTGGTTTAATTTGCAATTGTTAATTTGTATTTACCTATTCATATAAAAGGAGGGGGGAATTAATTAATATGTTAGGGTTTGTGTTCATGAAAAATTGGAGACTTTTTTTATTGGGAATGTATAAATCTGTAGAGGTGTTAAGATTTTATCAATTTGATGCTCTAATTGATGAAATTATTAGGGTTAGATTGAATATGATAAAAGTTTGAATTTAGGATGAATTTGGGAACGGTTTGGTGAAGAAATCTGTAAAGAATGAAGGTTTAAAATGTGTTAATGGCAGACTAGGATTTTTGGAAGAAGAGAGAGAAGAAGATGATACTAGGGTCATTCGAACAACCTGGACCACTGTCATTCGAACAACAGAGCTTGTCGTTTGAAATACCTGTTAAGTCTGTTAGATTTCTGTTTTCCCCTAATTCATACATGTTATGTGTTGGAGATTCACAGTTTTCGCCTTAGTTGATTTGTGAAATTTGAGTATGATTTAGGGTTTAATTTGTGAGTACCTAACCATGAATTAATTAGTGGATTAATCAAATTCAAGATGTAAGGTTCATGATTTAGTAAATTGTAATCTTGTTAGTTATGTTGGTGGACTTAATTGCATGAAATTGAATGACGGATTGAAACTATTGAATTTCGGGCCGAGGGATAGAGAGTCCGGGTATACTTAGTAGGGGGACACCAAAAATAATGAAAATTAATTAGTGTATAATTAGTTAAAATGAAGTCGGACAATAGACTTAAATGTTTTAGGATTGTGTATGGACATAGTACACCGGTAGCCTATATATATATACGGTGAAGTGTAGTATATATTTGACATAAATATTTGTGTGAATAATATTTATAGTAAATCATACCAATATTAATGCTATCTTAGGAGGTTGCACGATGTAGGTGAGTCCCCTGACGAGCGAATGTATGACGAGTATATCCCCCAGGTCATAGCGTCTATTTATAGGGGTGGACCGTTATGGTATGGAACGGGCACTTACGGGGGGAACTATGACTGCCTCTTACGCGTTGGGTGTTAGCATTTATATCCGACATGTGTGTGAATGTTGTGATATGATACATATATATATATATATATATAGTGCAGAATTATATACAGATATATATAAATGGTGTAAATGTATAATTGATATAACTTGTGAAATGGTTATATAATATTGAATGAGAATTGGTTTAAATAAATTAATGTGAATAATAACTTTTAACGTGTATGCTAAACTGACTCGAGACATAGTAGTGGGGAAAATAGTATAATATACGTGACAAGGCTAGTTACGGGTTGGGTAGCTAGGTGAGTCAGTTATAGTTCGTTAGGCGTGCACATTAGTAGAGGGGTGAGGTGTCCTCAAGAGAGTGTACAACACTAAATTAAATACGAAGAGCATAATTTCATTTTAATTTCTTGCATTTAAATTAACTTGCTAAATATTTTCAAAAGTTTTGGGTTCTAACCCTTGCTATAAAACCTTTTAAAAACCTTTTAGGTGCCCTACCACCGGGGCGTTAGGCCTGATCCTTCCAACATGGTGAATAGCTGTAGTATTTGGGGATTGTTGTGGGATATTTGTTTAGACGCCTATCTTAATCTCTCTCTAGATAGGGACTTTTCAGTTATACTATTGGGTTTGTAGTTTTATATTGAGTTTTGGGATGTAGCGGTACTCTTTTATACTTGCACTTTGTGGATTACTTGTAGTCGATGTCGTTCAACTAACATTTTTATTTGTTGAGTGTAATGAGTAGATTTCCTCTTGTGATAGTTATTTTGGTTTCCTATTATATTGGTTGGGTTCGATTATATTGGTTTCCTCTTGTGATAGTTATTTTGGTTTCCTATTAATGAGTAGATAAAATTTGGCATCAGCTTAATTAAAGACTAGGTGGTTAGTAATTGAAAAGTTTTTTGACAGTGATGCTAAGAATGAACCAGATGAGATTCCTGTTTAATTTGGTATAAGACTCATCACCCAGTATTTTACTAGGCGGGGTGTCACAGATGGTATCAGAGCATCAAGTTCTAGTGTACATAGGATCTGTATGGCTTTTTACATTTCAGCGTAGCATTCTGTTGATATAGAGACCTATTATTAGGACTGTTGTTTTAGCCTCACGCTTATGAGTTATCGTACTTCTGCTATTCATTTTTGTATTAATAGTTAACTAATACAACTCATTTTAAATTTCATATGCCATCTTCGAGAGGTAGACATGCTAGGGAAGAAACTAGGGACAAGGTGAGGGAGGCTCAGCAGGAGCCAGAGGTTCCACAGACACAGGTCCCACTAGGGTTAGTGACGATGACTCAAATGGTGGAGGTAGTGGCCCAGGTGGTCAATGCAGCGATGGCAACCCATTTCCCTCATCCTCTGCCACAGCAGCTAGTGGCCCCAATTGTACCAGCCCACCCGGGAACGTCAAAGTGGCAGAGAGTTTGGGAGGCCTTTCAGAAGGGCCATCCCCAAGAGTTCTAGGGTAGTGAGGATGTGATTGCAGCTTATCAGTGAAGGCATGATATGCAGAGGCACTTACGATTGGTGGAGTGTAGAGAGGTGCAAAGATAGATGCTTGCGACATTTAGGCTGATGGGAGCCACCTTGCAGTGGTGGGAGTCCACTTCCACTATTATAGAGAGGGATTCTATGACAGTTGCAGAGTTTTGAGTGTGGTTTGATTGCAAGTATTATCCCCCGGCCATCAAGAACAAGATGAGGAAGAGGCTTAGGGAGTTGACTCAGGGAGATAGATATGTTGCCGAGTACGAGGAGGAGTTCACTCGTCTGTCCACTCTTGTGCCAGAGGAGGTGAGTAACGAAGAAAGGAAGAAAGCTATGTTTGCTAATGGGTTGTCTTGGAGGATTAGGAAACATTTGATAGGGAATACGACTTTTGTGGCGTACACTGATGTGGTTAATGCGGCCTTACTCCATTGTCAGGATCATCACTTCCATCTTAAGGGAAGAAAGAGGGGTGGGGAGCCGATCCAGCATGGCAAGGCCAATGGAGGTTCTTCTAGTGGTGTACAGTAGGGGAAGGATACCCGTCAGAATAATCTCGTCAAGAGGTTTAGATATGGAGGACTGGGGTTCAGATAACGCCAGTAGGGCCCAAACCAGCATCAGGTTCCTTAGGGCCACCAGGTCCAGGGAAATAATGGGGGTGTCCATTAGGGCCAACAACCGGGAAAACCTCACCATGGCCAACCCCAGGGACAGCAGTGTCGGTGCGAGCAGGTCGGTACAAGGGAGACGGTAAAAAATGTTGGTTTTTTTGCAATCAGGCAGGCCAATTCAGGCGGGATTGCCCACAACTTATTAGGGGTCCGCAGTAGGGTACCCTGCAGGGTCATCAAGTACAGGTACCTCCGATAGCGCTAGCACCATAGATTCTGTAATATTTAGGACAGTTGCAGAACGAACGTGTGCACAACATCCGAAATGTTCCGATTCTCCCAGCACCGCCGGTGCCACCGGCAGTAGAGGTACGTTTCCTATCCATGGTCATGATGGTATAATCTTTTTTGATACTATTGCATCGCATTCATTTGTCAGGACCCGTTTTGCTAGAGTGGTTGGGTTACTAGACACGACTGATAGTCTACTCATGTGCATGGAGTCATCGATAGGCAATGGATCGATTATTCACTCGATTTACTAGGTGGTAGACATTATGATTGGGGGACAGAGTTTTGCGGTAGACCTCTTGGTCTTGGCCTTAGAGGGATATTATGTTATTTTGAGTAGAGATTAGTTAGTCCGGTATAGAGCGATGGCCGATTGTTATAAGAGAGCCATAATGTTTGGCATACCGGGGTAAGAGATGTTTTTGTGGCGATGCCCCTCCTTGAAGGAGTTTCATGCACTCATTTATATTACCTTGAGGAGGAGACCTCATAGGAGGTGGTGATCCCGATACACTTGATCCCGATTGTGAGGAACTTTGGGGGTGTATTCTAGGACATACTGGGGTTACCACCCCGTTAGGAGATTGAGTTCGTCATTGATATAGCATCGGGTACTAGGCCGACAACCTGAGTGCCTTACCGTATGGCCCCTTTAGAGATGTGTAAGTTGAGGGAACAGATTCAGCAACTCTTGGGTCAGGGGTTCATTCGATGAAGCACATCGCCATGGGGTGCTCTCGTGTTATTTGTAAAGAAGAGAGACGTCTCACTCCTCTTATGTGTTGACTATCGGGAGTTGAATAAGGTTATGATTAGAAACAAATATCCATAACCTAGGATTGATGAGCTTTTTGATTAGTTGCGAGGGGCAACATATTTTTTTAAAATTGATTTATTCGAGAGGAAGATGTCCTAAAAATCACTTTTTTGTTATGATATGGTTCTTATGAGTTTCGAGTGATGCCATTCGGTCTCACCAAGGCACCGGTGGTATTCATGGACTTTATAGATCGAATTTTTAGAGATTTTCTCGATCTATTTGTTATAGTGTTCATAAACGACATTTTGATCTACTCGCAGACGGAGGAGGAGCATGTTGACCATCTTCGTATGGTCTTGTAGACATTGCGAGATCACCATCTATATGTCAAGATTGAAAAATATGGGTTTTAGCTCCGAGAAGTGTAGTTCTTGGGCTATATTATGTCAAAACGAGGTATTGGCATGGACCCAAGCAAGGTGTCAGTGGTGAGGGAATGGGGCCAGCCCATGACACCGACTTAGATTAGGAGCTTTTTGGGATTATCTGGGTACTACCGTCGTTTTATCAAGGGTTCTCTAAAATTGTCAAACTGTTGACAAATTTGACTCGAAAAGGGGTGCCCTTTGTATCAATTGATTTGTGTCAGTTGGCGTTCGACGAGCTAAAGGACAAGCTGATACTGACCCCTTTATTGGCATTACCGAGGGCAGGATTGGACTATCAGGTTTATATTGATGCGTACTTCTAGGGACTCGGTGGTGTGTTACAACAAAAAGAGCGGGCTATAACTTATGCATCCCGAAACCTAAAGACCCTTGAGAGGAATTACCCCACTCATGATCTAGAGATGGATGCGGTAGTCTTTACCTTGAGGATTTGGAGGCATTACCTTTTTAGAGAGAAGTTCACCTTATTTACGAATCACAAATCACTCCAATATCTATTCACTCAGAAGGACTTGAACATGAGGCAAATGAGGTGGTAGTAGTTCGTAAAATATTACTAGTTTGATATTTAGTATCATCCTCAAAACGCCAACGTAGTTGCGGATTTGTTGAGCCGACGACGCAAGGAAGATTTGGCGGCAGTTTGGAAGGAGAAATGGAGAGAATTTAGGAACGACAATGAGATCACTAGGGAATGTATGGCAATTCTAGCAATCACACTCGAGATTGTTATGCGCATGGTGAGGGCTCAGGCGAATGATTCTTTTTGCCAGGATAGGGTAAAGCAGCCTCTAGCAGAGGGTGCAAAGTCCTACTCCATTAGCTCCGAGGGTGGTCTACCCTTCAATGGGAGGTTGGTCGTTGATGATGCTGGGATTTAGCACCACCAGGTAAGTGATAGTGAGCTCAAACAGTAGTAGCCATGGAAGCCATAGAGATGTATAAGTGTATAAGCATGTGTGTATAAGGGGATGAGTATAAGAAGAAATAAGACAATGATGTATAGTGGTTCAGCCAATTTGGCCTACATCCACTGTGAGTGTGTGATCCACTAAGTATGGGCACTAATGGCCTTGGATACAATGCACTTAAGCTCTCCCTCTCTACTGTGTGTACAAGCAGAGTTTTAGCTAGGGTTGCAATAATCTGATCCCCTGTAGGGTTGTAGGTGACAAGTATATATAGGTCTTGGGGGGTGTAGTGTACCCCCCAAGTGTGCATGGTGCATGTGAATGATGATCTAGCCAATCCCCTGTTGACACCTGTAGATGCCAAATGATGACATAATATTCCCTCACGTGAGGGTGTGATTTTGTTATAACAGTCTGCCACGTGTCATATGAGCCTCACGCGCACTGTTCCACGCGTCTTCCAAACCACGCGCTGTGATGACGTCACTCTCGGCCTATGAGACGAGGCCGAGGGCAAAGTTCCCCTCGGGAGTGAGTCTGGTTTAATTCTGGCCTCGTACTATCGTACCCTCGTAGGGTCGTCCGGAGCCTGGTGGAGGGTCGGTCCCTCGTACTGTCGCCTGGAGCCTGGTGGAGGGTCGGCCCCTCGTACTGTCGTTTGGAGCCTGGTGGAGGGTCGGCCCCTCGTACTATTATCTGGAGTATGGTGGTGAAGGGTCGGCCCCTCGTAGGGTCGTCCGTTTTGGAGGTACTCCTCATCCAGGCTGAGAATATAAACGGGTATATCAATCACCCCCCAGCCCTTAGCCATAGGTGCCATTGAGATGGCTGAGGGATATTTGTTGAAGTTGAGATGCGTGTGTGATCAGTTAGGTGAGTGACACCTGGGCAGGTACTCATTGCTGTTCAAGTTTCCAAGGCGCGGCGGCTGCACACTGCATGGGGATTTGCGCCCTAATTATACCCTTCTTGGTAAATGGGTCCACTTATTGCCAAAGTATTTAAGGAATTTTCAAACTCTCTCTCCTTCTTCTTCTTCTTCTTCGCGCCCAAGCCTTTTCTCTCTCTAGAACCAGTTTCCACCGCCATTTTCAGCCTTTAAACCTTCAGGTCCTAGCAGCGTTCTTGCCCTTCTCCTCATCAGGTAACCTCTTTCACCCAGCGCTTTCTTTTGTCTTCATTTCTGTTTTTTTTAGGGTCATAGGGTTATATCAGCTTCGAGTTCCCCTTAGCTTTTTCCGGTGTCTTCTCCGGTTGAAGGTTCTTGAACATTCTTGGCAAAAAATGTTTTAGTTCCCTGGTTTAATCTAAAAGTCAAACCTGGTCAATTCCTCACTTGTTTGTAGCCAAGTTAGCCAAGTGTAGTGTAATTTCTCCAAGTGTAGAGTCTTCTCTTTAATGCTTAGGAGGCTTTACAACTTAGTGTCTGAATTCCCATCTTTGAGAGAGAAACTATTTACCGAGATCAGATGAATAGAGGAAGAGGAAGAGAGGAGATGAGGGGCCGACCCTAATTGGGTACGACCCATCTTTCCCATTCCTCTTTCCACCATAAGACCATCTGAACCCTCTGAGTCTTGTGGGTCGTCATCTCGTCCGGCCGATACTCCCAAACCAAGTGAAATGGACGAGAGAGCCTCCTCGCTAACTGGTGCTGGAACGTCGGGTAGAAGGGACACGTCTGACCTTAGCCCTCCCCGAGATGCCGAGGGTACGATCCCCTCTGAGGCTGTCCCTGTGACAACCCTATCCCCCAATGCCTTCCAAATGGCTTTCCCTCAGGGGCCGATCTGCAGGTGATGAGAGGAAGGGGGATGAGGACGATGATACAGATGACGAGGTTGACACCTCCCACGCCTCATCCTTTATCTCCTCCGTTAGGGATAGGGACCTTCTGATATGGAGGCATATTTACGGAGTGCCCTCTGGTGTAACTATGAGGGCTCCCTCTGATACCGAGAGGGTTTTTGAGGGTGAAGAGGGAGAGGTTGCAGTCTACGAGCAAATGTTCAAGGTAGGTGTCAGACTTCCCTTCCATCCTGCCATTGTAGATATTCTGTCGGCTCTGGGCGTCTCCCCCTCTCAACTTCCACCCAACTCTTGGAGGATGATTCTGGGTTACATTTCCTTGTGGAAAAATGCTTTCACTGATGAGCCCTCGTCCGACGTATTCTTGGCTTGCTACAACATCACCTCTTCATCTAAACATCCCGGATACTATCATCTAGGGGCGAGAAGGTCTGAGAAGAAACTTCTCCACGTGGCTCAAACTTCCAATCATGATTGGAAAAAGATATTCTTCTTCATATCTGGGGCGTGGGAGTGCTCCGCCGAGGCGTCCCCTTCTGCCGATGGTCCGAGGGTCCCTAACAAATGGTCTAATCCCTCAATGAAAGCTAGGTCAGACCTCGAACTTAGCCTGGAGGAAAAGGATATTGTTGAGTATCCGAGGGGACGAGGGAGAGGGGGTGAGATCCCAAAGTTCGAAGATTTAATGACCCCTCGGTACCTCAAAGAAGCTGGTCTGAGGGTCAGCCCTCTGACGGAACTATGTGAGTTATACAGCACATTTTCCATTCTTTACTTTTTTGAAGTGTTTCCTGTTTATCTCTGTATTTTTCTGATTCATCGTACCCTTTTCAGGTCGTCCTGTAGGTGTGTCAGATTACCTCTGGGAAATGACTGCTCCAAGCCTACTCGCTGGTTTGTCAAAGAAGAAGGGGAAGGAGCCTCAGGGCCGACGGTTGTTGAGCCGACAGCCGATAGCCACAAAAGGAAGGAGCCTGAGGCTCCTGTGGACCCTCGGCCGGATGCTCGGACGAGGGCCCGAGTGGAGGCCTCCGAAGGGGCTGCTTCCTCATCCAGCATGGGGGACTTCTGGTCCCAGAACCTGGCTCATCTGAGGGCTGAGCCCTCTTCACTGATCGCAAACCTGAGGGCAGCTAAGGCCTCCATGTTTTCAGCTCCTTCGGCTGCTGTCTATGCCTTTCTATCGAAAATGCCTCCTGCCAAAGTGTATGATTATGGTCTGCATGCCCTATCTCAGGTATTGCTTTTGGTTTATTTCTTTTAATTACATTCTTTTAAAAACTGTTTCCTCGACCTCTTGACATCTGTGTATTTTTCTGTGCAGTCTGTGTACGCCTTTACCTCTGTGACAAAATGGATGGCTGAGAATCAAGAGAAATTCCATGAAGCCGAGAGGGCCATCCAGCACGAGGCCGACCTGCAAGCTGACTTGGCGACTGCGAAGGCTGAGTTAGAGAGTACTAGGGCTGAGCACACAAGGCTTTTGGACCAACTGACGAAGCAGCACGACGAGGATATCAAGGCCAAGGACTTGTTGATCAAGGACAAGGACGAGGCCCTGACCAATATGGAGGCCAAGCACAAGACTGACCTTGAAGCAGCTGTCCGGAAAGCCGAGGCTGATGCTGTTGAGGCTTACAAGGTCTCTGACGAATTCCAAGGCTTCGGCCTTGAATATCTTGAGAGGGGAATTAGGACGGCCTGTCGGTGGGTCGTCCTAAAGTTTGCCGACACAGTATCATCCATCCGCCCTTATCTTGAGGTGGTTCAGCTGGATGATCCCTTGATTGCTGAGGCCCTGTCGTAAGTGGAGTCCCAAGTTCAGGTCGAGGGGGTCGGCACGTCCGAGGATCGGCCAGTCATGATTGCTGAAGAGACCCCCTTGGTGGATGTTGAGGCTCTGTCCTTTGACACTGTCCCTTAGGGTGGCTGCCTGTAGCCCATACCCTCACAATGTATCTATTACTTTTTTCTGTATTGTAAAACACTTGAATATCTTGTACCATATTTTTATTAATATCATCGTCTCTTCTTCAACTGTCTTCCATAATTGCTGTCTTCCATATTTAATTCTGTTATGGTTTGTTCCTTGCTAATTTGCTTCTTTGTTGATCATGATGCTACTAACCCCTCCCTCGTCTTTTTTGAGGTCCAATGTGGGGTCGTCCCCTCATCTGGCCTCATTATAGCCGAGGGTTCAAATAACCAATTTAATGGTTTTAAATAAAGTCTACCCTCGTCTTTTTTGAGAACAGTGGAGGGGTCGTCCCCTCCACTGGTCCTCATTATAGCCGAGGGTTCAAATAACCAAATTAATGATTTTTACGAAGTCTACCCTCGTCTTTTTTGAGAACAGTGGAGGGGTCGTCCCCTCCACTGGTCCTCATTATAGCCGAGGGTTCAAATAACTAAATTAATGATTTTTACGAAGTCTACCCTCGTCTTTTTTTAGAACAGTGGAGGGGTCGTCCCCTCCACTGGTCCTCATTATAGCCGAGGGTTCAAATAACCAAATTAATGATTTTTACGAAGTCTACCCTCGTCTTTTTTTAGAACAGTGGTGGGGTCGTCCCCTCCACTGGTCCTCATTATAGCCGAGGGTTCAACTAACCAAATTAATGGTTTTAAATAAAGTCTACCCTTGTCTTTTTTGAGAATAGTGGTGGGGTCGTCCCCTCCACTGGTCCTCATTATAGCCGAGGGTTCAACTAACCAATTTAATGGTTTTAAATAAAGTCTACCCTCGTCTTTTTTGAGAACAGTGGTGGGGTCGTCCCCTCCACTGGTCCTCATTATAGCCGAGGGTTCAACTAACCAAATTAATGGTTTTAAATAAAGTCTACCCTTGTTTTTTTTTAGAACAGTGGTGGGGTCGTCCCCTCCACTAGTCCTCATTATAGCCGAGGGTTCAACTAACCAATTTAATGGTTTTAAATAAAGTCTACCCTCACCTTTTTTTGAGAACAGTGGAGGGGTCGTCCCCTCCACTGGTCCTCATTATAGCCGAGGGTTCAAATAACCAAATTAATGATTTTTATGAAGTCTACCCTCGTCTTTTTTGAGAACAGTGGAGGGGTCGTCCCCTCCACTGGTCCTCATCATAGCCGAGGTTTCAACTGACCAAATTAATGGAGTTTAACAAAGTTTTACCCTCGTCTTTCTTGAGGACAGTGGTGGGGTCGTCCCCTCTACTGGTCCTCATTATAGCCGAGGGATCCACTTACCAAATTAATGGTTTTTTGTTGATGTTTCCGCGCATACTGAAACTGACAACTATAGGGTGGGGGAAATCATATTTCTCATTAATTTTCCAAAGTGTCCTGTTGGAGCAACTCCTATTACAACTATGGTCTATCAAGACCTTACAACACTACTGGTAGTATTTCTTCAAATGATCTGCGTTCCAGGGGTTGGAAAATGGTTCCCCTTCTAGGTTCTCCAATCTATAGGTTCCAGGGACGACTTCATCAATGACCCTATAGGGGCCGTGCCAATTAGGATGGAGTTTATTAGGCTTCTGCCAAGTCTTCTTGAGAACCAACTCTCCTACTGCGATAGGCCTCTGTTTCACCCTCTGGTTGTAAAACCTTGCGGTCCTCTGCTGGTATGAAGCCTGCCTTATCTCAGCATCCTCCCTTCTTTCCTCAATCAAGTCCAAGTCAAGTCTCCTCTCTTCCGTATTTCCCTGGGGGTCGTACATTTGGACCCTATGAGTGGGAAACTCGACCTCGGTGGGGATGACTGCTTCTGATCCATAAGCTAACATGAAGGGGGTCTCCCCAGTAGAGGTCCTTACTGTCGTCCTGTATGCCCACAACACTGTATATAACTCCTCGACCCATCTTCCTTTTGCCTCCTCAAGCCTCTTCTTAATCCCATCTAGGATTGTCCTGTTCGTAACTTCGGCTTGCCCATTTGGCCTGAGGTCGGCCTGGGGTGGAGAAAAATTGTTTAATACTCACCCTCTCACAGTACTTCTGCAGAGAGGCATTCTTGAACTGGGTCCCGTTATCCGAGATGAGGGTGTTGGGTAGACCGTATCTGCATATCACATTTTTCCAAATGAACTGGAAGGTCTTCTGCTCTGTAATCGTGACCATTGGTTCGGCCTCTATCCACTTTGAAAAGTAGTCAATCGCTACAATGAGGAACCGATAGTTATTGACTGCTCTCGGTAAGGGTCCTACCAAATCAATCCCCCACACTGCGAATGGCCATGGGGATGTAATGGAGGTGAGAGGCTGATGGGGCTGGTGAGGGATGGTGGGAAATCTCTGGCATTTGTCACACTTCTTTACATATGCTGCGGCATCTTTCCCCAAGGTCGACCACCAGTAGCCCTGGGTGATCACCCTCTTCGCTAAGGATCTACCCCCAATGTGGCTTGAGCACGACCCTTCATGCATGTCCTGCAGAATGGAAGGGACTTCTAAGGGATGCACGCATCTAAGTAAGGGGAGCAGAAACCCCTTTTTGTACAGCGTGTCTCCGATGACAGTGAATTTTGCGGCCCTGTATCTCAGCTTCTTCCTCTCTTGGCTTGCTTCTGGCATCTCTCCCTCTTTAATGTATTTGATCAGAGGGTCCATCCATGAAGGTTCTTGAGAAACATTCATGCAAATGCCAAGTGTTCCCCCGACGTCTTCGATAGTTGGTCGAAGCAAGATTTCTACCGGGACTGTCCTCCTTATGTCTGTCCTAGTAGCTGAGGCCAACCTTGCAAGGGCGTCAGCACGGCCATTATCGAGCCTAGGTATCCTCTTGAATTTCACTTCTTTAAAGTTTTTCAGCAATGACCTCACCTTCTCAAGATACCTAGCCATCCTTTCGTCTTTGGCCTCATAGGCTCCTAGTATTTGATTCACCACCAGCCTTGAATCACTGTGAACCAAAATTTGGCCGACACTAAGAGATTTGGCCAAGGAAAGGCCAGCTATCAAGGCCTCATACTCAGCCTCATTGTTGGAGGCTTTGAAATTGAACCTCAGGGCATACTCGATGTCTGTGCCGTCGGGTGCTGATACTATCAATCCAGATCCGCTCCCGCTTTCGCAAGAGGACCCGTCGACGAAGAGACTCCACATGGTCTGTTCTTCTGAGAAACTTCCCTCGGAGAGGGTCCCCTGTCTGAAAATATATCTTCCCTCTTCGTTTTCAGCCACCTTCCTTCTAGCGGTGCTTGTCTCAGCCTTATCTGCAGGAGGGTCGGTGAGCCTACCTTGCTGGGTATCTGTCTGGCTTAGACCCTCACCCTCGGCCTCGTCACTCTCCCAAGTAAATTCAGCCACGAAATCTGCCAATGCCTGCCCCTTAATGGTCATCCTAGGCTGATATACAATGTCGAACTCCCCCAGCTCTATAGCCCAGGTCATTAGCCTTCCTGATTTTTCAGGCTTGTGCAAGACCTGCCTAAGAGGAGAGTCGGTGAGGATGACCATTGTATGGGACTGAAAGTATGGCTTCATTTTTCTCGATGCATGGATCAAGGCGTAGGCCAACTTCTCCATCCTTGGATATCTTTGCTCTGCCCCCTGGAGTGCCTTACTGTTAAAATACACAGGCTTCTGTACCCCGTCCTCATCTCTCACGATTGTTGCACTGATAGCGGACTCTGAGACGGCGAGGTACACGTAAAGTCGTTCACCCTGCACGGGTCGTGACAGCAGCAAGGGAGACCCTAAGTATGATTTTAACTCCTTGAAAGCCTCATCACACTCTTTGCTCCATTCAAAGGCCTTCCTGAGGATCTTGAAGAATGGTAGACACCTGTCTGCGGCCCTTGACAAAAATCTGTTCAAGGCAGCCACTCTCCCTGTGAGCCTCTGAACGTTTTTAATGGACTTGGGAGTCCTCATCTCAATAAGGGCCTTTATCTTTTCAGGATTAGCCTCGATGCATCTTTGATTGACAATGAACCCCAAGAACTTCCCTGCTCCGACCCCGAAGACACACTTGGCCGGATTGAGCTTCATCTTATATTTGTCCTTCGTATTAAAGGTCCTCTCCAGGTCTGCCACATGATCCTCTGCCTTCAGACTCTTAGTCAGCATGTCATCTACGTAGACCTCCATAGACTTCCCCATTTGGTCTTCGAACATTTTGTTTATGAGGCGCTGGTACGTTGCCCCCGCATTTTTTAGGCCAAAGGGAATGACCCTGTAACAATATGTCCCCTTGTCAGTGATGAAGGCTGTCCTCTCCGAGTCTTCAGGGTCCATGAAAATCTGGTTATACCCTGAGTAGGCATCCATGAAGCTCATGAGCTCATGGCCTGCAGTAGCGTCAACCATATGGTCAATGCAAGGGAGAGGGAAGTTGTCTTTGGGACAGTGCTTGTTGAGGTCTGTGAAGTCCCCACACATTCTCCACTTGCCGTTGGCCTTAGGGACAATGACTGCATTGGACAGCTATTCAGGGTAGATGACCTCTCTGATAAATTCAGCGTCTTCTAACTTTTTGACCTCCTCCCTGATGACCTCGTACTTCTCTCTAGAGTAAATCCTCCTCTTCTGTTTTACCGGTTTCACTCCCTCTACCACATTGAGCTTGTGGCACATGATTTCAGGGTCGATCCCCGGCATATCTACATGACTCCATGCGAAGACGCTTCGTCTTCTCCTCAATAGTTTGATGAGGTCTTCCTTGATATCGGGCTTCAGAGACTTACCCACTTGGACGGTTTTTCCCGGGTCATCCTCATCGAGGATGATGGGTTCTACCTCCTCAGCGGCCTCTCCTTTTTTGAGCTTCGTCTCGTCCCTGGGGTCTAGGGTATCAATGTTGTAAGTGGCCGTAGCCCTCTTGTGTGCCTCCCTTTCTTCAGCAGAGTTGTAGTATCACTCTCGCGCTGTCGTCTGGTCTCCCTGAACCTCCCCTACCCCGTATGGGGTAGGAAATTTAATCATCTGGTGGACCGTAGACGGCACAGCTTCAAACCCCTTGAGGGCCACACGTCCCAGTATGATGTTGTATGCCGAAAACACATGCTCATCCAGCACAAAGAAACTGACCTTCTTGGTGAGCCATCTCGGCCATTCGTCCCCCATCCTGACATCAGCCTCATATATTCCCAGGGGATGAACCTTATCCCCACTGAACCCAATCAAGGGATGATGGTATGGGACAAGTCTAGCACGACTGAGGCCCAAGGCTTTGAAGCATGGCCAAAACATCACATCTGCGGATGAGCCCCCATCTACCAGGATCCTCGGCACTTCGCACCCGTGCACCCTGGTAGTGATGACGAGAGGGTCATCATGCGGGGCCAAGAGGCCTTTGAAGTCCATTCTTGAAAATCCCACAACCAAAGTGTCCATATCAACCTTCTTCCTTTTTTCTGACTTGACCTCTAGGGAGGTTGAGTGCACCGTCTTCGTCACTGCCTTAGCTTCAGCAACATGGGCCTTCCTGTCGGCTACCTCAGACCCTCCTCCTTCTAAACCCCCGTAGATCATTCCTACACCAAGCGAGATCATATTGAGCCTCTTAACAAGATCGTGGTCGTCTCTCGGCGGGAGGTCAGGGTCGTCTTCATCATCAGAGGGGTCGTCCCCTCTTTTTTGAGGACCTTCTTTGCATGCATCAACTCGTTTTTTTCTGGGGTCGTCCCCTCTTGAAGGCCTCTCGGTCCACGTATTTTCTGAGCTTCCCTTCTTTCAGCATCTTCTCAATCTCATCTTTCAGAGCAAAGCACTTGTCTGTTATGTGACCATGGTCTTGGTGAAATTCACACCACATGTTCTTATTCCTCTTGCCGGGGGCTGCCCTCAGCTTCTCAGGCCACTTCAGGGACCGGTCACTCTTTATCTCATTGAGTATCTGTTCACAGCTGACCATTAGAGGGGTGTAACCAGCGAACTTATCATCCGTGGACCTCTTCTTCCCCTCTTTGTTCTTCTTAGGGTATTTGCCCCCGCTTGCACCTCCTTTTTCGTCTTCATGTTTTGCGGCCATCGCCTCTTCGGCGTTCATCACCTTCCCTGCTGTTGACAGCAGCTCAGCCATCGTCCTTGGAGGGTCTTCGGCAAGCTTCCATAATAGCTTCCCCTTTTGGAGCCCTCCAATCAGGGCTGTCATAGCTATGCTCTCCTCATAGTCTTCCACCTCCAGCTTCTCTTTATTGAATCTGGCTATGTATTCTCTCAGACTCTCATTCTTTCCTTGCTTAACATAGATTAGGTGTGTGGTCTTCTTCTGTGGTCTCACCCCGAAGCAAAAGTTGTGGATGAACCGGTCTGCCAACTGCTTGAAGTTTTCAATGGAATTTTTTGGGAGAGACGTGTACCAGACATGTGCAGCCCCTGTCAGGGTGCCAGAGAAGGCACGACACCTCATCTCATCTGAGATAGAGTATATGTCTGCCGCCGACTGATACATCTCCACGTGGTGGATAGGGTTGGTGCTCCCATCGTATCTTGGGGTGACCACAGGAGGCTTGAACTTTGATGGCGTGGGGAAGTTGACTATCTTTGCCACAAAGGGTGAGCCTATGGTGTATCCCCTCTGAAGAGGGTCCCGGCTCTTCAGTATGTCGCCGATCTTATCCTCTAACCGCTGGATTGAGTCATTCCAGGGCCTCACAGGGTCAGCTTGGCCGATGTTATCCCCCTCTGCCTCTTGGAGGTGAATGGAGGGTTCCGCTGCAGCAGGCCTGTGTCGGCTGTTTACTTCCCTTTGCCCGTCATCCCATCTTTGGGGTCGGCCCTCTACTGCCTCCCTCCTAGATCTCGCAGCACTTCTCGACCTGGACAGCTTATCCCGCAGGTCATTTACTGGGCCCAGCCTCTCGAAGGCCGACCCCCTGCTCAGGCGGTCAAAAGCAGAGCCTCTCGGGCGGTCATCAGGGTTCGGTCTCACGCACTTTCCTCTACTATCCTGGAGGGGTTGCACAGTGTTGTTGGAGACCTCATACGGTTCCCAGCATTCAATTGGGGCCTCCTCTCCCTCCAGATCATCATACCTGTCCTTAGGGCAAGGGTTTCCTTGCCTCCCCAGGCGCAGACGCCGGGGGTCAGCAACATCCATACGCCGCTGAGGGGGTGGCAGGTCTTTGCGCGGTGCCTGGGGTGGTCCCCTGGCCTCATGCTGTCCTGGAGCTGCTGCCGGAGTAATCATCTCAGGTGAGACCCCGGGTGGTCTCAGTATGTTCTGGCTTAGAGTTGTGAACTGCTCCTGTATCATCCGTTGGCTTGCTGCCAGAGACTTTAGGGCTGCCGCCACATCAGCCATCTCAGACTGAGGCGGCGGCTGACTGGAACTGGGTCTTCCCCCCTCATCTGGCAGAGGAAGTGGTGGTGGTGGCATCTCAGGTGCCATGTGTTTGAGCTAGAACAACTGAAGAACGGTGAGCTTGAGATCCTTAGTGGGTCTCTTTCAATGGTGAAACACCTCCTCTCAGGGGGAGGGTTGGTTGACCACCAGAGTGCCCAGTGAGGTCAAGCTGTGCAAAGGAAGATATGTCTTCTCGTTTCCCACAAATGGCGCCAAACTGATGATGCTGGGAATTAGCACCACCAGGTAAGTGATAGTGAGCTCAAACAGTGGTAGCCATGGCATCCATAGAGATGTATAAGTGTATAAGCATGTGTGTAGAAGGGGATGAGTATAAGAAGAAATAAGACAATGATGTATAGTGGTTCAGCCAATTTAGCCTACATCCACTGTGAGTGTGTGATCCACTAAGTATGGGCACTAATGGCCTTGGATACAATGCACTTAAGCTCTCCCTCTCTACTGTGTGTACAAGCAGAGTTTTATCTAGGGTTGCAATAATTTGATCCCCTGTAGGGTTGTAGGTGACAAGTATATATAGGTCTTGGGGGGTGTAGTGTACCCCCCAAGTGTGCATGGTGCATGTGAATGATGATCTAGCCAATCCCCTGTTGACACCTGTAGATGCCAAATGATGACATAATATTCCCTCACGTGAGGGTGTGATTTTGTTATAACGGTCTGCCACGTGTCATATGAGCCTCACGCGCACTGTTCCACGCGTCTTCCAAACCACGCGCTGTGATGACGTCACCCTCGGCCTATGAGACGAGGCCGAGGGCAAAGTTCCCCTCGGGAGTGAGTCTGGTTTAATTCTGGCCTCGTACTGTCGTACCCTCGTAGGGTCGTCCGGAGCCTGGTGGAGGGTCGGTCCCTCGTACTGTCGCCTGGAGCCTGGTGGAGGGTCGGCCCCTCGTACTGTCGTCTGGAGCCTGGTGGAGGGTCGGCCCCTCGTACTGTTATCTGGAGTCTGGTGGTGAAGGGTCGGCCCCTCGTAGGGTCGTCCGTTTTGGAGGTACTCCTCATCCAGGCTGAGAATATAAACGGGTATATCAGTCGTGACAAAGGATGAGGACTTGAGACACGCCATTTTGACTGAGGCTCATGATTCTAGATTTAGGGTACACCCTGGTGGGGATAAGATGTACCATGATATGAGGAGGCAGTCCTAGTGGATGGGGATAAAATGAGATATTTCGGAGTTTGTCTCTAAATGTGCCACGTGTCAGCTTGTGAAAGTTGATCATTAGAGACCGTCGGGTATATTGCAGCCACTTGAGATCCCAATGTGGAAGTGGGAGAGCATCTTTGTAGACTTCATTATGGGGAAACCTATTTCATAGAAGGGTCGAGATTCTATATGGGTTATAGTATATCGTTTGACCAAGGTGGACCACTTTTTTCCGGTTCTTACAAACTTTGAGACTATGATGTATGCAAGACTATTCATAGCAGAGATAGTCAGACTGCATAGGGTCCCAATCAATATAGTGTCTGATAGGGACAATATTTTTATATCTCATTTTTGGCAGACCTTCCAGAAGGTTATGGGCACCGAGTTAAGGTTGAGCATCTCCTATAACCCTCAGATGGATGGGCAAATGGATCGATTGAATCAGATGCTCGAAGATATGCTACAGATGTGTAGCTTTGATTTTGGGGGAGGTTAGGAGAACTACCTTCCGTTAGTAGAGTTTGCATATAACAACTAGTACTAATTCACTATTGGCATGACCCCATTCGAGGCATTGTACGGGAGACCTTGTTGCTCACCAGCTTGTTGGTTGGTGGTGGGGGACAATAGACTATTGGGGCCGGAGATGATTCTGGATGCGCCCTCTAAGATTGAGTTAATTCGAGGACGTATCCGTATAGCCCAAGTTAGGCAAAAAGAGC
The DNA here is from genome assembly GCA_949130495.1 of Sambucus nigra. Taxonomy (NCBI): domain Eukaryota; kingdom Viridiplantae; phylum Streptophyta; class Magnoliopsida; order Dipsacales; family Adoxaceae; genus Sambucus; species Sambucus nigra. The sequence goes on along the minus strand of OX422214.1, from coordinate 539,043,268 downwards.
TACCCGAATGGAAATAGGAGACATGTGGAGTTGGAGATCGGGGATCATGTATTAGTGAGGGTATCCCCAATGAAAGGGGTGATGATATTTGGCAAAAAGGGGAGATTAGTGCCAAGGTATGTGGGCCATTTCCTCATCATTGAGAGAGTTGGACTAGTAACGTACAGTTTGGGTTTTTCACATCATTTTCAGCGTATCCATTATGTGTTCCATATTGCATCGTTGAAGAAATACAAGAGGATCCCGAGGGAGTTTTAGCATGTCCCACTTGAGGAGATAGACTTGCAACCCGATATTTCTTATGAGGAGAAACCAGTTGCTATCTTAGATTACAGTGAGCGCAAGTTACGATCTAAAGTTGTACGGCTTGTCCATGTTCAGTGGGGTCATCACAATGCCGACGAGTCCACTTGGGAGCATGAGGAGGACATGCGGGAGAAGTATCCAGAGCTGCTTATAGCAGTCCAAATTTGGGGGACGAAACTCCCTTGTAAGGGGGGAGTAAGTAACACCTCGTAATTTATGGGTTTTACCTTTATTAATTAATTCGGTAATTTACTATTGACATAAATTAATGAGAATTAATTCATTGGGATATTTAAAAGTGTGTATATTTACATAAATTGATAAGTGGAAGTTAATTTTATAAAAATTATTATCTGAATGGCATATTTGAGCACACGGTTGTATTGGGTAGGTCGAAATAGTTCGAAATTTGTGGCCATATGTATATAATGGGTTACGAGACTTAATTAGACATATTTGAGCTCCAAATAGAGAGTTTGGACCCTTTTTAGGAGGCCTATAGGCCCAAAAACGGGATTAAGCTTTTAATCCTAATTGTGCAAGGGTAAGGCAACTTAAAGTCATTTTAGAAGACTAAAATTGTAGAGAGCTTAAGAGGAAATCCATTAGAAGACAATTTGGAGATTTTGGGAGATAGCTTTAAGAACAAGAAGAGATCCTTGAATTCAATCCAACATCCTCATCCAAAGGCTTTGATTTAAAAATTAAGGCAAGTGGTTTAATATGCAATTGTTAATTTGTATTTACCTATTCATATTAAAGGGGGTGGTAATCAATTCATATGTTAGGGTTTGTGCTCATGAGAAATTGGAGAATCCTTTGATAAGGAATTTATAAATTTGTAGAGGTGTTAAGATTTGATGAATTTGATGCCCTAATTGATCATATTGCTAAGGTTAGATTGAATATGATAAATGTTTGAATTTAGGATGAATAGGGGGATGTTTTGGTGAAGAAATTTGTACATAGTGAAGGTTTAAAATGTGTTAATGGCGGACTGGGTTTTTTGGCAGAAGAGAGAGAGAAGAAGATGATACTAGGGTCATTCGAACGACCTAGTATCTCGTTCAAATGAGAGACATTGTCGTTCAAACGACGGGGCTTGTCATTTGAACCTCATGTTAAGTCCGCCAAATTTCTGTTGTCCCCTAATTCAGACCTGTTATGTGTTGGAGATTCACAGTTTCTGCCTTAGATGATTTCAAAAATTTTAGTATGATTTAGGGTTTAATTTGTGGGTACCTAACCTTGAATTAATTACAGGATTAATGAAATTGAAGACGTAAGGTTTATGATTTAGTAAATTGTAATCTTATTAATTAAATGGGTAGACTTATTTGCATGAAATTGAATGACGGATTGTAACTATTAAATTTTGGGTCGAGGGATAGAGAGTCCGGGTATATCTTGTAGGGGGACATAAAAATTAATGATAATTAATTAGTGTATAATTAATTAAAATGAAGTCGGACCATAGACTTAAATGTTTTAGTCTTGTGTATGGACATAGTACACCGGTAGCGCACATATATATATATATATATATATATACGGTGATGTGTAGTTTATATATGACATAAATATTTGTGTGAATAATATTTATAGTAAAGCATACCAACGACGATATATTTGTGTGAGTAATATATTTGCGCCATGTGGGTGAGTCCATTGACTAGCGAATGCAAGGCGAGTATATCCCCCAAATCATAGCATCTGTTTATAGGGGTGGGATGTTATGGTATGGAACGGGCACTTACGGGGTGAACTATGACCGCCTCCTACGCGTTGGGTGATACCATTTATATCCGACGTGTGCTTGAATGTTGTGATATGATACGTATATATAGTGCATAATTATATATGGATATATATATAAATGGTGGAAATGTATCATTAATATAACTTGTGAAACAATTATATAGTATTGAATGAGAATTATTTTAAATAAGTTAATGTGAATAACAACTTATAACGTGTATGCTAAACTCACTCGGGATATAAAGTAGGGAAAATAATATAATATATGTGACAAGGCTAGTTATGGGGTGGGTGGATAGGTGAGTTAGGTATAGTTCGTTAGGCGTGCACATTAGTAGAGGGGTATGGTGTCCTCAAAATAGTATACGACACTAACTTAAATACGAAGAGCATAATTCCATTTTAATTTCTTGCATTTAAATTCACTTGATAAATATTTTCAAATGTCTTGTGTTCTAACCCTTCCTATAAAACTTTTTCAAAACCTTTTATGTGTCCTACCACTGGGGCGTCAGGCCTGATCCTTCCTAAGGGGTGCTTAGTTGTAGTATTTGTGGATTGCTACGAGATATTTGTTTAGATGCCTATCTTATTGTCTCTCTAGATAGGGACCTTTCAGTTGTACTATTGGGTTTGTACATTTATATTCAGTTTTGGCATGTAACAGTACTCTTTTATACTTGCACTTTGTGGATTACTTGTAGTCGATGCTGTTCGACTAACATTGTTATTTGTTGAGTGTCATGAGTAGATTTCCTCTTGTGATAGTTATTTTGGTTTCCTATTATATTGGTTGGGTTCGATTTAATTCATAAGATAAAATTTGGCATCATCTTTATTAAATACTAGGTGGTTAGTAATTAAAAAAAAATTCGACAGTGATGCTCAGAATGAACCAGATGAGATTCTTGTTTAATTTGGTATAGGACTAGTCACCCGATATTTCATTAGGCAGGGTGTCACAGCAATGGAAGCTAAGAGGAGCTAGAGGACAAAAGGTGAAAGTAAAACTAACAAAAAAGAGAACAAAGATTCTAAGGACCATATGGAATCGAAGAAAAAAGGGATTATAGATCGGCTCAAGAAGTACAATAATTACACTCCATTAATAATGGATATTCACCATGTTTTCGAGGAAATTAAACATAACGAAGATGTACATTGGCCTCAGAAGTTGAGGAGCTCCCCTATCAAGAGGGATAAATCCAAATACTATGAATTTCATAGAGACCACGGTCACACGACAGTTCGTTGTATTGCTCTACAAAAAGTAATTGAAACTCTCATCCGAAAAGGCAAATTGAACCAGTTTGTTGATCGACAGAACAACGAAGGAGCTCAACAAAGGTCAAAATTGCCTTGCAAGCCCCCATGAAGATGATCAGGGGAATAATACCAACCTACCAAGGGAACCTAGGCAACCATAACGTGAGGTATTCATGCTCAACTTTGGTTCTTATGATTGTCAAATGATTACAGGTGGAGATGCGAGAGGGGGAGATTATACTGCTGAAAGGAAGGATTACCTCTATGAGGCAGAAGCTTGTTCCTATATAGAGAGGATTAAGCTAGCTGAAGAAGATTCATCGAGGAAGGTCAATAAAGTTAAGCTGGTGATCATCTTCTCTAAAAATGACCTCTAAGGAGTATTATACCCCCATGATGATCCTATAATAATCAAAGTTGGGAAGCGGGATATCATTTTTTTAGAGTACTAGTTGATAATGACAGCTTGGTAGTTATTATGTTCTATCCTTGTTTTAAAATTCTGGATTTTAAGCTCAGCCAATTGGAGCCCTACCACATACCTTTAATAGGTTTTCCTGGTGAGAAATTATTCCCTTTGGGAACAATTAAGGTGGAGGTGTTGATCGGCACATGGCCAGCCAGCCGAACAGAGAAGATACATTTCTTTGTAATGGATAAAAATGTTAATTCGACATATAACATGATTATTGGAAGAGTACGATTAAAGAAGTTCGAATCCATGCCATCTACAGTCCATTAATGTTTGAAGTTCCCGACTAGCTTTGGAGTAGGCATTGTAAAGGGTGACCAAAAAGTATCTCGGGAATGCTACTACTCATCTGCCGAGCAGGAATATCTAAAAGAAATAAAGAAGAAAACCACCACTTACCAAGTGGACAACTCTGAACCTGCTGAAGAATATGAGGTTGAAACATTATATCCAAGGGAGGAAATATAATTGGTGAAGGGCCAGATAGTATAGGCCACAGAAAGCATTGTGTTGGATGATGACAAACTAGAACGCACCGGCTAAAATAGGAACAACACTGGATCCTGTTCTTAAACAGGAACTAGTAAATTTCCTTAGACAAAGAAAGCATGTGTTCGCTTTGAGTCATAGAGATATGCCAGGGATTAATACCAATTTTCTTTGCCATGAGATCAATGTTAATAAAGAAGTCAAGCCTGTAAAGCAGAGGCGAACAGTGTTCAACATCGAGAAGAACCAAGCCATACAAGAGAAAGTTGAAAAGTTTCAAAAAGCCACTTTCATTGATGAAGTAAAGTACCCAGATTGGTTAGCCAATGTAGTTATAGTTAAGAAGAAGAAGAATAAGTGGAGAATATTGTGACACCCCGCCTAATTAAATACTGGGTGATCAGTCCTTTATTAAATTATAATCAAGGTGAACGGTTGGTTCATTCTTAGCATCACTGTTGTGAAGATAACTTTTTCCAATTTAAACACCCTAAATAATTAAACTAAGTGTCAAAACCATTTTTAGACATTACTTTCCAAATTTTATTTTATAATCCAACATTTAACTCTTTACATAATTCATAATTTAAGAATCAGCCAACAAATATACTGGAACAAACAATCCAAATAATTAAACATTCAACTAAGTAAATCCAACAATTAAAACTTAAAGGAAAACATCCTGCCAGTAATAAATCCCAAAGTGTAAATACTAGAAATAAATGAATCACAATATCCAATAAAGAAACTGAATGATGGAAAAGGGCGACACATGCCCAACTGAATAAAATAGATGCTAGAAGTGGAATAAAAAATGAGGTCGTCTAAGCAAGAGGCCTGCAACCCCCACCTAAGCTGTAGCGCGTTCCTTCCAAAGGATCCTATGCAAGACGCCCCTGTGGCTGGGCACCTGTAATATATACATATATATACAAGAGAGAAAAGAATTTGGAAATGGGTCAAAGCCCGATTGTAAAAACGATTTAAAAATTTTAGCAAGTATTTAAATTGTTTACTGACCAATGCAACAACATATTAGTGCCGCACTCCCTTGAGAAATTCTCACCTCTCTACTGATGTTCACGCCTATCCCACTAACCTTCCCAACGGTTTAACTTATCTTATCTTAGGTTGCTCGTAAGATTTAAACTGACCAATTCAATTGTTTAAGAGGTTAATTTCATTTAACAACAATGTTCTCATTTAAACCTTATTTACTACTAAAGTTTCTCAGTAACACATATTACTTTTCAAACACTTATTACCAAATTGAAATAGTTATTCCATTCTTACTTACCATAGACACAACAGGTAGCTCCCAAATTCCAGATTTAAATATATATATTAAATACTCATATAATATATATATTCTAACAGCACCCCACATAATAATTATGGTGCGGGCATACTCTGCTATCCAGTCCCCGTATCACTTGTACTAAGGGAAATACAAGTTCATAATCACTCTCGAACTGTATTAACATAAACACAAACAATATTGAGGCGAATCATAGATTCCAAGTCTCTAAGAGGTCAGCACATGCCCCCACGCCTCTTAGGACCGTCTGACTATCGATCCGATAGCCTGTACCAAAGGATTTCTATCTTCTAGGGTACGAGTCATTATCCCCCATAAAGGCCCATCGAGATAAGACTGTCCCAGCGCGGTAACCTCAGGGATAGCAAGTATCGCGGGCATGATTTTCACACCTATATAGTATATGCATAAACACAGTCATATAAATATACTACTATTACTATGTCAAATTTAGGTACATCTCATAACCCATAATTATGATATTTATCCTCAGTTCTCATTATTTAGTTATCACGTATAACGGTTCGTTTGTTACTTTAATTTGAGGGATTATTCCGAACTTACTACGTAACACTCATGGATTCTTATCTTTCCAAAGTGAAATTTCAGTAGGTTCTTATTTATTTTCCAACATAACTACCTTACGCGTCTCCCCACTTTAATACATAGTTCCATCATCCTTATATGTAAACATCCCCGAAAAATGTAAATCTCGTCTTACATTAAAGCTTTCATATTTTTAATAAGTCCTACTGGTCTTCTTTAATCTCACAAAATATTTTAATAAGAATGTACAAAGAATATCACTCATTTAAATTAAATTCAACTATTTAGAAGGGAAATATGAGTCTGCCAGGAGGGCTCGATCGATCGATGGCAGGAGCTCGATCGATCGATTCGTCAATCGATCGATACTCCTGGTTTGATCTATCGATCAAACAGGTATGGCGAATCTCCAGAATACCAGTTAAGGGTTCTATCATCCAACATCATCAAAACTCAAACTTTTAACTCCCAAACTCCTAGAAATTTATACCACAAACGTTCTAAACTCAAATGGGCAATATTCAACGTAAGGCATGTGAGTTTTCATCAAGAATCATGGATTAAAGTGCCAAAATTTATACAATTCTCACGAACCCTAGAATTTTCTTTAACTTAATTCAAATCATTATTTTTCCAGAATTTCTACTTCTAATCTATCATAAATCCGTGGTTCAACCTCTACATGTGAAGGGGATTTCAAGATTAACATTTATATCACTACAATATGCAATTTTTAATCTCCAACATGGGTTTTCTTTCATAGAAACTCATCCTAATCAACCCTAAACTAACATGACTGAAGCATTAATGAAATTAAGCAAGATAAATACTTGCCTGGGAATTTTTGTTTCTGATTTGTGGCTGAAATCAGTGTGGTTGTGATCCTTGTGACGTGACCTATCGTTTGGTAGTGACGGCGGCGCAAACAGAGGAATTTTCGGCCTAAAACTCTTGGGCAAGCTCTCTCCTTCCTTCTCCAATGGCCGTTTCTTGTTTTTGATTGAGTTAACCCTAGAAGGCAACCCTAAGCATCTGATATAACTCTAAAATTTTCGTGGGTTTTCAAGCCTAAAAAGGTAAAATGTCCAAAACGCCCTCCCGGGGTGTTAATTAGGCCTAAAAATGCCCCGAGACCCAAACTAAACCCCCGGGTACATTATTTTGACTATCTCGACCCTTTCGGACACTTTGGCGCACTCGAAATGACCATAAGGGTGACTTATAATTTATTCACTTTTATTAATCAACATTTAGTCCCGACACAACACGAGTGCGTCCCGACTTAAATTTCCAAAATTGTCATTTTATTCACTCGTGACATTTAATAGAACCAATATAATATATTACTTTACTCATTAGTAATATTCAACAAATTTCCAATGATTACTAACTCTCGTCACGTTAGTAATTATATAAAAAAATAATTAACTTCCGAATTTATATTAAATTAACATCTCACATTAAATTTAATAAATCCCCAAATTTAGAAAGCATAAAAATACGGGGTATTACAAATGTGTGTAGACTTCACGGATTTGAACAAAGCATGCCTAAAGGATCATTCTTCTTTACCCCGAATTGAGCAGCTTGTTGATGCAACTTCTAGACATAAATTGTTAATGTTCATGGATGCTTATTCGAGTTATAATCAGATAAAAATGAAGCCTGAAGATAGAGAGAGCACTTTTTCATTACTCTTCGAGGAACTTACTGTTATAATGTGATGCCATTTGACTTTAAAATGCAAGCGCTACTTACCGTAGGTTGGTGAACAAAGTCTTTGAGGAGAAAATAGGCAAAAATTTAGAATTATACACAAATGATATGCTAACGAAGAGCAAGAAATTGTCTGATCATATTACCGACCTCAGCCAAACTTTTGACCAACTGGAGAAACACCAGATGAGACTGACCTCGACCAAGTTTGTGTTTGGAGTGTAGGAGGGATTGTTCCCGGGGTATATAATAAATCAAAGTAGAATTGAAGAAAACCCATATAAGATCAAGGCATTGATCAAGATGAAGTCCCTTACTTGCAAGAAGGATGTATAAAGTCTAATTAGGTGAGTAGCAGATCTGAACATATTTTTGGCCCGAGCTACAGACAGGTGCCTGCCATTCTTTAAAGTGATCAGAAAGCATTTTGAATGGAATAAAGAATGACAGAAAGCTTTTTTGTAGTTGAAAAAGTACTTGGGGTAACCTCCACTACTCTCCCCACCAATTCTGGGGGAAAGATTGTACTTGTACTTAGTTATTTCTGAATCAGCTGTAAGTTCTGCCTTGATCAGAGAAGAGAATGGAGCTCAAAAACCTAATTACTACACCAGTAAAGCTTCCCGAAGAGCAGAAATTAGGTACTCTCACCTGGAGAATTTGGCACTAGCGTTAATTGAGGTGTCCAGACGAATGACGCCATGCTTTCAAGACCATAAAATAATAGTATACAGTGATATACCTCTAAGATAGGCTTTACACAAACCAGAGAAGTCTAGAAGATTAATGTACTGGACAGTAGAACTGGGGGAGTATGATATCATTTATGAACCCAAGTCTTCTCTAAAAGCCTAAGCAGTAGTAGATTTTATAGCCGAATTCACCTATCCTAAGATTCTCGAACAATAAAATAAGCATCCCGAACAAAAATCAGGAGGAAATAGTTCGAAAGGTGTTAGTGACAATCAAACTTTCGAGAAACCTTCATCAGAGGAAAAATGAGAAGAAGCCGATGCCGACCTACCAGATTCCCCTTCCCAAACACAAGAGATATCCAAAAAGTATGAGGAAACAAAGAGAAAAACATTTCATTATAGGAGTTTAACAGCCCAAGCGTTTGACGACAATCTACCAATATGGAACTTGTATGTCGATGGGTCATCTTGCGTAATCGATAGTGGAACAGGCATAATAATTAACAGTCCTGATGGGATAGATATGGAATATGCTTTGAAATTCCATATCCATGCCTCAAACAACGAAGTGGAGTATGAAACTCTCATTATGGATGAAAAAGATCGGGGTATTGATTCAAATAGCTTCGTAATTTCCAACTTAAACTTATTTAATTGGATGTCTAAATTTGCTAAAATCAAATACCAATTAAACCATCCCCTAAACATGCATCTACGTGTCAATTCAAATCTCAAAATAAATCATGTGATGAATAAGCTGACAAAGTCAGATTTCAGGAAAAAATCCCCATAGGGAAAAAACCTTTTATTTCCACTATAATTTGTAAATAAGGGTTTACTATCAGATTACAGTGAAAATACAATTTGACTTACGAAATACCCGTAGGTTTTGGTTCGTAGTCGTCATCCCAGGAACACCATAGCACTCCGTATGACACACAGTCGATCAGCCCAGTACCTCCCTCAAATGGCACCTATGGTCAGACTAGTAACTTTCCAAGGCACCTATGATTCAATAGCAAAACTCCCAGCAAACCTATGCTTTGGGTTCCACAAACTACTCACACAAAAAGTCTGGGATTTGTGAATTGTAAAAACCAAGTTTTGAACCCTCAAAAGAATGGCGAATAAACAAAAAAAAACACTCAAAACGTATGTAATACCCCTTACTTTTGAGTAATTATTTTCATATTAAATTTCCATGTGGGTTAATTATATAAAATAAAGGAAGTTGAAGTAAACATTACTTTAAGTGATTTACGAGATAATATTTACTGAGTATTGCATATTTACCGTTATGTAAATGTAAATAGTGTAACAATAAATTTTGTTGCATCGTTGTGCTTTAAGCGACTGTTATGATTTATATTCCAATCGGGTTATTATTAAAAAGTTATTATGACGTTGGAACAAGAAATATGGAACGATATCTCGAATGTTTTAATGGTATATCTTGTGAATATGGCATACATTTACATACCTCTCTAAATGCTATCATAAAGAAAGTTACGCGAATGAGGTAAATCCCCTGGTTATTGATGTAGGGAGAACATAGTCCTCGGGCCATAGGACAGGTGGTTGCATTGAATGATTGTTTTATTCGAAGTGAGGTAATTCTGGGTATGATTATGACTCACTGTCAAAGGTATATGGCCGCTTCCCACGCGTCACGATTTAGGTTGCCCAGGTGGTCATGATTTTAGGCCATGGAAAATGATAGCATTTAGGGGCGTATCCAGTGGGGTGACTCCCTAAAGGATGGTCTTAGAACTGTTATATTATGATTGTAATTGTTTTCACGATTACGGCATTTCATATGACTGAGTTAATGAATTTATAAATCAACTATGCAACATATGATCCCCAAAGGATAAATTGACCTGTGAAGATATATTTATGAATTTCTAAACTAAGCATGCTAACTAGAATTAGGCTATTCCTCCTAATTATAAGGGTTTTTAAACTTATAATGAAATGGTATGGCCCTAGTATGTGCACTTAGAAGAGAGGTGAGGAGGATTCTTATTATGAAGAGCAAACTTAACTTGTTTATGGTGTTTAGCGTGTTATGCATTTTATTCACACGTATATCATATCAAACCAGGCCCTGATCCGTTTATATTTCTCCTTCTTGTGTGGTTCTTATTTATGCTCAGGTGCTCCGTCGTAAGGGCGTCCTCTTTGATCTTTCCTTCCCAGTGTCATGGAGCTACAACATTTTATGAATGTTGTAAGATTTTTGTGCTAGACTCATCAATCTCTTTTGGATATTCTAGATATGATCAGTCTGTACATTCGGGAGTGTTGCCAAGTCTATTATTTATGACTATTATAACTCTCGGTGTAACCTTTTGTATTAGTCTGTTAACCGACAACTTATTCAGTTATGTTTTGTAGAATTTTTATTAATCTATTACATGTCTTTATAATTATCCACCTTCTGTTATAAATTGGATTGTCGAAATTGTTTTTATCAAACTAGCAAAATTAATTGACATTTGTCTTCTAAAATTTTTGGTGGTTGTCTCATATTATTATATTACGACATTGATGCTAAGAATGGACCATTTAAGACTCCTGTTTTTATTAGAGTAACGGGATGGCCAACTCTTATTTTAATAAGAGGGGTGTCAGAGATGGTATCAGAGCATCAGGTTCTAGAGTCCTTAGTATCTATGTGGACTTATCACGCTCTACCGTAGACCTTTTTTATTTAGATCCCTATTATTTGAACTGTTTTGTTTGTGCATGTATGTGATCTTCTGAACGGATAAATTGTTTTAGTTGTTTTCTGATTCATTGCTTTTTATTTCAGATGCCTCCTAGACGAGTTCACCCGGCAAGGGTAAATCGAGTAGAAGATGATGTAGAGCCCCCACCACCGCAAGCAACTATAAATGCGACGGAGGTGGCTAATATTGTTGTCTATGCAGTCAATGCTACAATGAACACTATGGCACAATGGTTTCCCCAAGCTCAACAACTGGTCGTACTAGTGGCTCAAGATCATTCTAGACACTCCGCGTGGGAACAAGTTAGAGAATCCTTCTTGAAGGGTCACCCTCCAGAATTTCAAGGTGCGGCTGATGTGATTGTGGCAAATCAATGGAAGAACGATGTACGATGCCATCTTCGAATGGTGGAATATAGCGGGGAGAAAAAATATATTCTCACCACTTTTAAACTCGTAGGAGCATCCCTACAATGGTGGGAGTCAGTGATAACTCCGGAACAAAGGGATATCATGACTATCTCAGAATTATGGGTTCTATTTGATCGAAAGTATTTTCCTCCAGCAATCTAGAAAGAGATGAGGAGGAAGCTTCAGGATGTTGTTCAAGGGGAGCGATTAGTGGCAGAATATAAAGAGGAATTTACTCGTTTGGAAAACATTATGCCGGATGAAGTAATTCCAAAAGAAAGAAGGATTTAAAAATTTATCAGGGGTTTGAATTGGAGGATAAGGCAACACTTGTTGGGGAACCCATCCTTGCAAACATTTGGCGATATGATGAATGCAACTTTACTCAATTTGTAGGATCACCGCCTTCGCTTGAAGGGGAGTAAGAAGATTGAAGATTATGGTCAAGCTAGTAAACAAGGAGGAAATGGTGCCGGTGGAGCACTACCACCACCACTACAGTTTGGGAATAAACAGAAAGAGAGGGATCTCCAATAAGGGGACTTGGCTAAGAAATAATGCTTTGGGGGTTTTAACTTTGGCGGAGGTGGTTTTAGACACGATTAGGGAGGGAATAATAGAGGTCGAAGCCATCAGGGCCAAGGTGCGGGGCAGTTTTAGAACAACAATTGGGGCCGACATCAGGAAAATTTTGCAGGTCATTATTTTTAGTGCGGTGAACATGGTCATATAAGGAGAGATTGTCCCCAGTTGAATGGGGGACAGTTGCCTAGAGGCCCTCAGAATCAGCAGGCAGATCCACAACCTCCAACACCTATTCCAACCGTCCTCTATAATAGGGAAAACTTCAGAATGGGCGTGTGTATAATATTCAGGATGCTTTGTTTCCTCTAGCACCGCCTGCACTGTCAGCTATTGATGGTAAGTTTCCCATTTATGGATTCGTAGGTCGGGTGTTATTTAACATAGGCATAACTCACTCATTTATCGCTAGGCACTTTGCTCATTCGACGAGATTGATTAAGTCTGCCGAAAGCACTTTTACTAGTGTGGAGTCTTCCATGGGTGATGTCTCGCTTATATTTTTTATTTGTAAAAGGGTAGGAATAAGCCTTGGTAGATTACGATTTGAGTCTGATTTGCTCGTCCTAGACATGGTTGGGTATGATGTTATTTTTGGCATAGACTGGTTAGTAAAATACCAAGCCATGGTAAATTATTACAGGAGGAGTATAGTCTTTGCCATTCCGAGGCAAGAAATGTTTTTGGTAGCTATGCATCTTCCGGAGGGAGGTTCGAGCACGCACTTGTATTGTATTGAGGATGAGACTTTACTATAAATAGTTGTTTACCTAGACTTAATTCATGTTGTTAGAGAATTTAAAGATGTCTTTCAAGAAATCTCGGGCTTACCTCCAAGTTGTGAGAATGAGTTCGTAATTGATTTAGCAGCGGGAACTCGTCTGATTGCGTGAACTCCATGCCATATGGCTCCTCTAGAAATGAGGGAGTTAAGGGACCAAATTCATAAACTATTGGGGCAAGGGTTCATTTGGCATAGCACGTCACCATGGGGTGATCCCGTATTATTTGTAAGGAAGAGAGATGGTTCCCTCCGATTGTGCATCGATTACCGAGAATTGAATAAGGTGACCATCAGGAATAAATACCCGTTACCTCGGATCGATGATTTATTTGATGAATTAGTGGAGTGTCATACTTCTCTAAAATAGATTTGAGGACAGGGTTCCATCAACTACGAATTCAACAGAAGGACGTGTCGAAAACCACATTCTTGACCAGGTATGGGTCTTATGAGCTTTTGGTCATGCCTTTTGGGCTAACCCACGCTCCTACCATATTTATAGACCTTATGAATCAAGTATTTCAAGACTTCCTAGGCCAAATTGTCATAGTGTTCATTGATGACATTCTAGTCTATTCTTGGACTGAGGTTGATCATGCCAAACACTTGTGATTGGTCATTCAGACATTACGGGATCATCAGTTTTTCGCCAAGTTCGATAAATATGGCTTCTTATTGTAGGAAGTGCAATTTCTACGGTATATCATAATAGCCGAGGGTATTTTTGCAGACCCAAACAAGGTTGCAGCAGTGAGAGAATGGGATTAACCTATGACGCCGACTGAAATTCATAGTTTTCTGGGGTTGGCGGGTTACTATCGCCGTTTCATTAAGGGTTTTCCCAAAATTATGGGCCCTTTATCGAACTTGACTCGAAAAGGAGTGCGATTTGTTTAGGTTGACTCCTGTCAATTAGCTTTTGATGAGCTAAAGGACCAGTTGACTTCTGCTCCTATACTCGTATTGCCAAGATCAGGAGTAGAATATTTGGTCTTTACGGATGCGTCTCTACAAGGAATGGGAGGTGTGTTACAACAGGAGCATAACGCCATTGCTTATGCGTCTCACAAGCTTAAGCCTCATGGGAAGAATTATCCCATGTATGATTTGGATGTTGCCGTGATAGTGTTCGCTTTAAAGATATGGATACATTACCTCTTGGTGAGAAATTTAGTTTTTTCATGGACCACAAGTCGTTACAATATTTGTTCTCACAAAAATATCTAAATATGCAGCAATGACGGTGGTTGGAGTTTGTAAAGGATTATAATTTCGATATTCACTATCACCCAGGCAAGATAAATATAGTAGCTGACGCGCTGAGTCGTAGACCCGTGTGGAAACTAGAGGAAGTGTGGAAAGCCAAATGGAAAGAGCTCAGGATGATGCTGTAGAAATATCATGCATGCCGGTGTTGATCGTTACACCTGCTATTGTGATACAAGTAGTAAAAGCGCAAGGAGAGGATAAAGACTGTCAGACCTGGTATGCCAATTATTGACCAAGGGAGTGGAGTCCTACTCTATTAGTTCTGAGGGTGGGTTACATTTCCATGGAAGACTTATTATCCCAGATGAAGGAGACTTGAGACGTGATTTTATGACGGAATCTCATGGTTCAAGATTTATAGTACACCCGGAGGGAGACAAAATGTATCAAGACATGCGCCGTCAATATTGGTGGGCGGGAATGAAAAGGGACATTTTGAAATTTGTCTCTTAATGCGCCACTTGTCAATAGTGAAGGTGGACCACTAGCGACCGACAGGATTATTGCAACCGTTGGAAATACCGGTGTGGAAGTGGGGGAGTATCTCAATGGATTTTATCACGGGATTGTCGATGTCGCAAAGAGGTCATGATTCTATTTGGGTAGTTGTCGATCATTTGACTAAATCGGCGCACTTCCTACCGGTACGAATGGATTATAATATGGCACGTTACGCCCAGCTCTTTATTGCATAAATTATGAAACTCCATAGGGTGACTATCAATATAGTCTCAGACTGAGACAAAATTTTTGTATCCTATTTTTGATGAAGTTTCCAAGAGGCGATGGGGACTGAATTGCGGTTCGGTACATTATACCATCCATAAACTGATGGGCAATCGAAGAGAGTCAACCAAATGTTGGACGACATGCTTCGAATGTGCATACTTGACGTTAAACAAGGATGGGAACAATATTTCCATTGGTTTAATTCGAATACAATAATTCGTACCAATTCACGATAGGTATGGCACCGTATGAGGCATTGTATGGACGACTGTGTTGATCACCTGCTTGTTGGTTGGAAGTAGGAGATAATAAGCTCCTTGGACCTGAAATGATCCAAGACACCTCTTCTAAGATTGAGCTTATTAGAAATTGCATACGAATTGCACAAGATCGCCAGAAGAGCTATGCCGATGCAAATCGGAGGCATGTGGAGTTGGAAGTGGGGGATCAAGTTTTAGTGCGAGTATCCCCGATGAAGGCTATAATGCAATTCGGGAATAAAGGCAAACTTGTGCCGCTCTATGTAGGCCCTTTTCTTGTAATTGCAAAGTTAGGCTCTGTATCATATCAACTTACTTCACCTAAACACCTACAACAAATTCATGGTGTGTTCCATGTTTCATCTTTAAAGAATTATAAGAGATGTGAGGGAGCTCATTGGCACATTCCGTTGGACGATATCAAGTTACAACCCGATATTTCATATGAGGAACAACCGGTTGCTATTCTAGACCATATAGAGCATATACTAAGTTCTAAGGTGGTGCCCTTGGTCCAAGTCCAGTGGGGACACCACAATGTCTAAGATTCAACTTGGGAATTAGCGGACGATATTCGAGGGAAATACCCTCATCTCTTTTTACTAGGTATGCCTAAATTTTGAGGGCAAAATTCCCTTGCAAGGGGGGGAGTACGTAATACCCCTTACTTTTGAGTAATTATTTTCATATTAAATTCCCACGTGGGTTAATTACATAAAATAAAGGAAGTTGAAGTAAATATTACTTTAAGTGATTTACAAGATAATATTTACTGAGATTGCATATTTACCGTTACGTAAATGTAAATAGTGTAACATTATATTTGGTTGCATCGTTGTGCTTAAGCGACTGTTATGATTTATATTCCAATCGGGTTATTATTAAAAAGTTAATATGACGTTGGAACAAGAAATATGGAATGATATCCCGGATGTCAGTTTAGAGGGCACGATTAGTTCGGGAACAATTGAGATAGTCAAAATAACTGATAGTTGTGTTTTTAGGTTTCGGGTTACTTTTGACTAGTTATGACTTAATTATGATGCTACGAGTCATTGTAAGTAAGTAGTAGCAGTTAATGTTGGAATTAATGTATTTTGAATGTTTTGGGTATTTTAGTCTTGCAAGAGCATTTTATATCTCATCTGTGTATTTTCTAAACCTAGAGAGTTAGAGAGAAGTGATAGCTTGAAAGAAAGAAGGGAAAATTGGAGATTTTCCCATTTGAGCCTGTAATCGCACTAAAGAGGAAGAATCCGAGACTCCAACAACAAGGCAAGTTATTAAACTTGCATATGTGTATGATCGTTTTGAATAATTTTTATTTTGGGTTAGTGTTCATGATTTTAACCCATTTAGGGATTTTGATGATTTATTGTATAGATCTTTAGGTTGATGATAAAAACATGATTCTTGGGATTAATACTAGTTAGTTTCATGCATGGGTGATTTATGAATGTTGTTGGTTGATGAGAAAAAGGAAAGGAGAAGAGTTGGAGGTTAGGTTTTATAGAAAAATGGGGGATGGCCGAAAAATCTGGTACGACCAGTCGACTGCGGACAGGAAGCCGGTCGATCGGGCCAAAGGCAAAAATCCTACTGGTTCGCTCGCAAGGAAAAATCCAAATACGCGTTCGACCGGGGGTCAGAAGCCGATCGACCGGTACTCTATTTTTAGCCCAAGTTTAGGATTTATTTATACCCCTTTTTCTTTAGGTGTGAGTCTTAGGAACCTTCTAATATGATGTAATAAAGAGTATTAGGGTCTTACATAAGGGGGATTAATGCCCTAGGTTAGTAAGGGGGTACTCGGGTTTATTTTGGTGATTATTTAGTAGAACATAATGTCTCATTTCATCTAGTAAACGAGTCTAGGGCTAGGGGAGGGTTGGGTAGTATCGTTTTGGATTTTCGGGGGCTAGTAGAGCCTATATTGTTAAGCACACATGGTTTCATAATTTAAAAAGTGGATGTTTTAATTGGTATATCTTGTGAATATGGCATACATTTACATAACTCTCTAAATGCTATCATAAGGGAAGTTACGCGAAAGAGGTAAATCCCCTGGCTATTGATGCAGGGAGAATATAGTCCTCAGTCCATAGGACATGTGGTTGCATTGTATGATTGTTTTATTTGAGGTGAGGTTATTTCGGGTATGCTTATGACTCACTGTCGAAGGTATATTGCCATTTCCCACGCGTCGTGATTTAGGGTGCCCAGGTGGTCTTGATTTTAGGACCTGAAAGATGATAACATTTAGGGGCGCATCCAGTGGGGTGACTCCTGGAAGGATGGTCTTAGAACCGTTATATTATGATTATAATTTTTTTCACGGTTATGGAATTTCATATGACTGAGTTAATGAATTTATAAATCAACTGTGCAGCAGATGATCCCCAAAGGATAAATTGACTTGTGAAGATATATTTTATGAATTTGTAAACTAAGCATGCTAACTAGAATTAGGCTATTCCTTCTAATTCAATGGGTATTTCAACTTATAATGGAATGGTATGGTGCTAGGATGTGCACTTAGAACAGAGGTGAGGAGGATTCTTATTATGAAGAGCCTTAGAAGAGAGGTGAGGAGGATTCTTATTATGAAGAGCGAACTTAACCTGTTTATGATGTTTACCTTGTTATGCATTTTATTCACACGTATATCATATCAAACCAGGCCCTGACCCGTTTATATGTCTACTTCTTGTGTGGTTCTTATTTATGCTCAGGTCCTCCTCCGCAAAGGTGCTCGCTTTGATATTTCCTTCCCAGTGTCAAGGAGCTACAGAATTTTGCGGATGTTGTAGGATTTTCGTATTAGACGCATCAATCTCTTTTGGATATTCTAGATATGATCAGTCTGCAAATTCGGGTGTGTTGCCCAAGTCTATTATTTATGACTACTATAACTCTCAGTGTAACCTTTTGTATTAGTCTATTAACCGATAACTTATTCGGTTATGTTTTGTAGAATTGTTATTAATCTATTACATGTCTTTATAATTATCCACCTTCTGTTATAAATTGGATTGTCGAATATTTTTTAGCAAACACGCAAAATTAATTGACATCCGTCTTCTAAAAGTTTTTGTGGTTGTCTCGTATTATTATATTGCAACAGTGATGCTAAGAATGGACCATTTAAGATTCTTGTTTTTATTAGAGTAGCGGGCAGGCCACCTCTTATTTTAATAAGCGGGGTGTCCCAACGTATTCTATTAAAAAAAATGTTTTCTCCACATGAATAATGAAGTCTAACACCCTTTATATAAAAACATTTAAGGCAGTGACGTGTCAGAGTTAAAGTCTTCTCGTTCAAATGACAGGCGACGCGTTCGAACGAAAGTCCATGTCGTTCCAACGAGATGTGACATCATTTGAACGACGGTCACTGATCCCCTTTAAAAAAGACTTCTAATGTTTTAAATAACTTGGAATCCTTAAGGCTTAAAACTGTTTACGGGATCAGGAGCATTTATCCAAAACTTTTACAATTAATATCATTTAAAATGTTTTCAAAAATGATTTTTTGTAAATAGATAAAATATTTTTTTTTTCAAAAATAGCCCAGCACTTTTTATGTAAAATGTAAATGGAACAAAAAAACATTTGTGACACCCCGACTAATTAAATACTGGGTAGCTACTCCTTTATTCAAATTAATACAAAATGTCAAGTTCGTTCAGTCCATAGCATTACTGTCGAAAGCATTTTAAACAATCACTATCCACCTAATATTTAAAAAGTGATTTGTCAAATTTTATTAAATTAAATTAACATGCAACCAATTAAATTATAAGATAACTATACCACATCCACATAACAATCACAATAGAATAATAATGGAATAAGTAAAATGATTATGGAGTAACACTCTCCTGAATAATCCAAATACTGAATAAATCCCAATACAAAAGTTTTAATAAATAAATGAATCCAATAGTGAAATGAAACTAAAAGTCTGAGAATGTTATCTCCAAATGGAAATGGGCAACGTGCCCTAACTCATGAATGACCCTTAATAGAATTAAATGCAGAATGTGAAGGCGTCTAATACCGAGATCCTGTAACTTCCACAACAGCTTCAACACGTCAATGTAATGGAACTCCTCTGCTTGGCATCCCTGTGGCTAGGCATCTAAAAGTTTTACAAAAAATAGATTTGAAAGTAAACGGGTCAGAGCCCGAGGTTAAAACAGTTTAAAAAATATAGCAAGTGTTTAATTGCATTAAACAGTAAATATTATATACATGTTAGTTACATGCTATCACAAGAGTTCCTCACCCATCAACTAATGTGCACGCCTAACGTATATCCTTAACCCGTAGTAGTTATGTCGTTAACTAACTAGTCTATACCACTTCCTGTCTTCACAATATAATATAGGGGTCTATTCATATCATTCTAATATATCCTGCATGTAACTCACCTTTTCATTAATTAGATCAATTTATAACAATTATGATAGGAAAAACCAATCTTTAATCCCATTTAAAATGTCTCAATTATTTGTACTCACACTTTAACAAAGAGTCCGTTATAATTACAAGTATATTATTCTCAGATTAAATATACAAATAGGGCACCCCTAGGGTAAGCTGCGGTGCACGCATACTCTGCTTTCGAATTCCGGTACATCACGTACATGAGGACCACTTGTTCCGAATTGCTCACGAACCATTGTAATAAATAAAATCACACATATTGGAGGTGAACATAGTTCACATACCCATGGGTCACGCACATACCTACGCTCCTATGGTCAGCTGACTTATAAACTCACAAATAAGCCATTCACAGCCCTATGTCCTTAAGGTACCAATCTAAATCCCCCCGTAGGCACACAAAGATCAGATTGTCCTATTCCGAAAGGCGACCTTCCATGATAGCAAGTATGGTAGGTATGTCATACACACAATAATTCATATAATAAGAATTCACACAACTTAGGTAATTATTACATTATCAAAGGTAGATTTTCATCCCTATACCATCGGTCATACTCGTACGCCATTATCATTCCAACTTATATATAATATGTTTTGCCAATAAATCTCACGTGGTATCGTTTAGAGTATTAAAACCTATCCCAAAAAGGTTATTAAGTCTCCTACTTATCCCACATGTCAATTCAGTACTCCTAAGTCTATATTTCTGTCTCAAACCCTAACTCATCTTTCATATGAACTTAAATCAAGGTCACGCATTTTAAAATGATAAATTACTCGTCGGACACTCGTAAGTTCAACACTACATTCCAAACCAATTCTAATATGTTCTTGGCTTTAGTTACATCCCAACTGGTCTCCCTAAAGTCCTAATGCATTCATATAATCCCCACTTTCAGCTTTCAATGGCCGGAATCGGTTAAATCCAAAAGGGGAAAAAATTTCACAGTTTCTGGGGAGGTCGATCGATCACAGTCGATTGATCGACCTAAGACTGTCGATCGGTCGATCAAGTAGGTGCAGGTCTTGGATTTTTGCGTTTTCAGCCCTAATTTGGTCCCAATTTCTCATTACAAGATGTTAAATCCTAAAGTAAACATATTGGGTAATTATATAACCTAATTACATGAATCTTAACATTCCATAATTCTTAAATCATCATTAAATAAACCTTTCTTGGATCAAATCATCATACTATCATGAAAAACCCTATGTTTCTATTTTCTTCAAAAATCATCATACATCTCTTTCTAAATTCGTTTTCAACTAAGCATAGGGTATGATTTCGTTATTAGAATACTTACAGAATCAAACTACGTACAAATCCTAACCAGAATTAAGGTTTTATCTCCAAAGTTTCATGACTTTTCAATATTATCATGGATATCATCAAATCCTAAACTATCATGGATAGATTATTCACTGAATCATAATTAATCAAATCATTTGCCTGGAAATTTAATGTTCTGATCCTTTGATGACGATAAGGGTTGGTTCTCTTCCTCTCTCCGGTCACAAATCCGGCGATAGTGGTGGTGTGTGGTTGTTATGGCTTTGAAAGCTTCCTTGGAACTTCTCCTCTCTACTCACGTTTCCCACTACTTGATTTTGACAGATAATGGACCTAATATTGGTTGACAAATAAATCCTAAATTTCGTGGGTCAAAATTCCCTAAAAATCAGCATGACTATAATACCTTCCCGAGTTGCCGGTTTGGCCTAAAAATGCATCGGGCCCCAAATTAAACCCCTGGCTAGTATTTTCTGACTATCTCGACAATTTTGGACACGCTGGCGCACTCTAAATGTCTCTATGGATGATAAAAATATATGTCACTTTTAAATCCATTCAAATTGATTCTTGACGCGACTGACACGCGTGTCCCAACTTAATTTTTAAATTGTCGTATTTATGACTCGCGATAATTTTAATAAATTTAATAATCATATATTACCATATTCACCCAGTCATATTCAAAATTATTATCATAATCAAATACCAACTCACGTGTCCCTAGTATTTAAATGGGGAATAATTTCCAAATAATTATCCCATTTAATTTATTTAATCCCATTAAATAAAATCGATAAAATTACGGGGTATTACATACTTCCCCCCTAATAACATAATTTCGTCCCAAAATTCAAAAATAAAAATAAAAATATACCTGGCAAAAATAACTCTGGATAATGCTCGCGCATCTCATTCTCACGCTCCCAAGTAGACTCTTCGGCATTATGATGTCGCCACTGAACACGTATTAACGGTACTATCTTTGATCTCAATTTCCTCTCACTATGGTCTAGAATAGCAACCGGCCCCTCCTCATAAGAACTATCTAGCTGTAGATCAATATCCTCTAAAGCAATGTGAGTATGGTCCAAATCATTCCGAAGATATCTCCTCAGTGAGGAAATATGGAATACGTCATGGACCCTATGCAAGTGTTATGGTAACCCAAGTCTATACACAACTGGCCTAATTCGAAGAGAAAATATGGCTGTCGCTAACTCCAAGTCGTGGGTGGGGTAATTTTTCTCGTGAGGCTTAAGCTTACGGGAAGCATAAGCTATAACCTGACTCTTCTGCTGGAGTACACCCCCAAGTCCTAGTAAGGACGCATCAGTGTAGACTAGATACTCCACTCTCGTCCTGGGCAATATAAACACTGGTGTTGAGGTCAACTTCTCCTTCAACTCGTCGAAAGCCAACTGGCAGGCATTTATCCAGATAAATGGCACACCCTTGCGAGTCAGATGTCTTAAGGGAACCGCTATCTTCGAGAACCCCCGAATAAACCTCATATAGTATCATGCTAGGACCAAGAAACTACTATCCCTGTCGATGTTGTGGGATGTCCCCAGTCCCTCACCGCTGATACCTTCCCCGGATCAACATATCCCCCTGTCTGAAATGATATGCCCCAAAAACTGAACCTCCTTCAGTCAAAACCCACACTTCTCATATTTTGCATACAACTCGTTTTGACGCGTTGTCTGCAAAACCTGCCTCAAGTGCTCGGCATGCTCCTCCTCTCTTTAGGATTAAACCAGAATGTCTTCAATGAAGATAATGACGAACTGGTATAGGAACTCTCTGAAAACCCTATTCATCAAGTCCAAAAACACGACCAGGGCATTTATTAGGCCAAAAGGCATAACCCTAAACTCGTAGGAACCATATCTCGTTAAGAAGGTAGTCTTAGATACATCTTGCTCCCTAATACATAACTGATGATATCCCTATCTCAAGTCAATCTTTGAGAAGAAGGAAACCCATATCAACTGGTTGAGTAAGTCATCGATTCTAGACAATGGATACTTATTCCGTATCATGACTTTATTCAACTCCCGGTAATCTACACATAACCTCAAAGATTGATCCCTCTTCTTAATGAACAACACAGGAGAACCCCATGGAGAATACTCCGACGGATAAACCCCTGAACCAACAGCTGCTCTATCTGATCCCATAGCTCCCTCATCTCCGTTGGTGCCATATAATAAGGTGCGCGGGCTATCGGCCAGGTGCCTGGCGTCAAATATATAACAAAGTCTCTCTACTATGAGGTAATCCCGAAACATCCTGGAATACATCAACGAACTCCCTAACAACTGGAATCGAATCAAGTGGTATCACCACCTCCCTAGAAGTCTCCTCCTCTATATAGTACAAGTGAGTGGACGATCATCCCTCAGGATGAGGCATCACTACTAGGAATATCTCCTGACCGAGTATGGTAAAAATAATACTCCCACTAAAAAATCAATCATGGCTCGATACGTAACCAACCAATCATTACTAATAATCGCATCGTACTCGGATATCTAATACTAACATGTCAGCAAGTAAAGTAAACTTCTCAATCTCTACACCCACGCCTCTACATATAAGAGAAACCACAGAACCCCTACTCAAAGGTGAAGCCACACAAGTAGCAGTGCTCTCCTCGGTATCTAATAACCCATAGCGCGTGCAAATCTTATGGAAATAAAATAGTGTGGGGCTCCCGTGTCAAATAAGATACGCCCTATAGTTCCCTAAATAGAAAACATACCCTCAATCGTGGGTGGATTCTGCGGGATTGTGGCCTGCTGGAGCTGGTAAACTCGACCGTACTGAAGTTATCCCTGTTGAACTGGGACTGCTGGGATTGGTGTAAATGCTAGCATCTGTGGTGGTGCTGGGAGGGAGGAGAGAAACATAGGTCTCTGGTTTCTCCCAGGATGGGAGTTTTACGTTTAGATAAACGCGGGAGTTGATACGAGGTGAGGTGCTAACTCCATATAATATTGAGATAATACAGCCAATGATGTGTAGGCTATTCTCATTCGAATGTTGTTTAGTAAGAGCACAACGTGAGGTGCATTTATTGAGGTATGACCCCATAACTGATAAAGTGTCGAGAGTGTTCAACAAACTTGTTGTGAAGTGAGGGTTGTATTGATTGAGCCTTACTTTGAATTTTGTTTTGATTACTGGAGGATACCTAAGTTTTCCAGGTATGCCTTACTTTTTCAAATTTTGGGACAAAATTCCGTTATTAGGGGGGAAGTATGTAATACCCCGTATTTTTATGCATTTTAATTAAATGAAATTTCTTTTAATTATGGCATTAATTAAATTAATTTGGGATAATTAATTCGAATTTAAATAACTAGCGAGACGAGAGTTAGTATTTGATTATGATGATAATGTTGAATATTACTGACTGATTATGGTAATATGTGGTTACTGAATTTATTAATATTATCACGATAATTCGAAAACTAAGTTGGGACACGCGTGTTAGTCGCGTCAGGAACCAATTTAATGGATTTAAAAGTAAATTATATTATATCATCAGTATAGTCATTTTGAGTGCGCCAACGTGTCCGGAAGGGTCAAAATAGTCAGAAAAAACTAGACGGGGGGTTTAATTTGGGTTTCGGGGAATTTTTAGGCCTAACCGGCAACCCGAGAGGGTATTTTAGTCATTTTAGATTTTAATGAGTAGTGACCTATGAAAATTAGGTGTTATTTATCATCCCACCTTAGGGCCACTAGTACCATTATCTGTCAAAACCAAATATTGGGCAACATGAATAGAGAGGAGAAGTTCCAAGGGTTTTCAAGACCATAGCAACCACACACCACCACTATCGCCGGATTTGTGACCGGAAAGAGAAGGAGAACCAACCTTCATCATCATCAAAGGACCAGAACATCTAAATAGAGGCAATTGATTTAACATACAATAATTCAGTACATATAATACCCATGATAGTTTAGAATTGGAGATTAAACTAGAAATATTATTAATCTCATGAATTTGAGAATTTAATCTTGAATATGGGTAGGTCTTGCATATAGATGAACTTCTGGTATGTAGAGACAACGAAATCATAATCCATGTGTACAAATTCAAGAATTAATGTTGACAAATTTGATGTTCTTGAAGAGATTTGGAAGAACTAGGTTTAGAGGAATATTTATGACTTTTGATCCAAGAAACTATTAATTCACGATGGTTTAATGATTCTAAAACATTAGAGTTTGTGGAAACATGTTGGTGTATTGATTAGTATACTTGATTATGAGTTTGGGACATTGTAATGGAGGATTTGGAGAGTAAATTTCGAGAACTCGTAACTGTTTAAAGAAATTCTGGGCAAACACCTACTTGATCGATCGATCGACCCCTCCTGATTTTTCAAAGCTTTCTCCTTTAAAGTTTAAAATAAATCCCAAACCTAGAGTGATTCTTAGGGTGATTAATATAGTATTTTGGGACTTAGTTAAGGTCAGTAGGGACTTAGTTAAGGTCAGTAGGGTCTTAGTTACAGCCCGAAAAAATGTTTTACCTTATGGAATTGAATATTATCACTTACGAGGGTGTACGGAGTGAAGTATGGTTAGAAATCATTCGAATTGAGACTATAATGGGAATGAATGATGAGGTAAGGATATGAACAGTGACAGAGGAACTTTAAGTTACTGATGTTACATTATAAACTAATAGGAGACCTAGTAGCCTTGTAGGATAGGTCTAAGTACTCAAATTGATAAGACGAGAGACTTATCGAGCTAAAAATATATTATGTAGAATGTTCGGGATAAACTTACTACATATGAGATTTATAAGATGGAATGTGTGAATACCTATATTGATATACGATTGCTTAGGTTGTGTGAATGCCTAGTGTATGGATTTCTTATGTGTATGACATACCTACCATACTAGCTATCACGGGAGGTTGACTTTTAGAAAAGGAACATCTGATCTTTGTGTGCCTAGGGGGAATTTAGATTGGTACCTTAAGGGCATAGGACTGTGAATGACTTATTTGTGAGTTGATAAGTCAGCTGACCATGGGAGCATAGGTATGTACATGACCAATGGGTTTGTGAACTATGTTCGCCTCCAATATGTGTGATTTTGTTAATTGAAATGGTTCCCGAGTGATTCGAAACGTGTAATCCTTATGTACATGACGTACCGAGATTCGATAGTTGAGTATGCGTGCACCATAGGTTAGCCTTTGGGTGTCATATATGTATATATATATTGAGATTGATTTATATATATACTTGTGACTGGTTCACTATTGCTTAGTAGATGTGAATAGCTAAGATATTTAAATTGACTACGAAAATGAGAATTTAAATAACACTTGTGATGAGAAATTTAATGAATGTGAATGTGGGATGTAAATATAACTTGTTTGTGTAATACGAGTAGACACCTTATACTAGGATGTGAAAGAAGGGGTTAGTACGAACTAGTTAGATAGTGGTATAACTAAGATGGGTTAAAGGTATACGTTAAGCGTGCACGTTAGTTAAGAGGTGAGAAACTCATGTGAGAGTACGTAACTAACATGTATATAATATTTACTGTTTAATGTAATTAAACACTTACTATCTTTTTAAACTGTTTCCACCTCGGTCTCTGACCCATTTGCTTTCAAATTTATTATCTTGTAAAACCTTTTAGGTGCCCAGCCACAGGGATGCAAAACATAGGAGTTTCATTACATTGACGTGTTGTAGCTGTAGTGGAAGTTACAAGATCTCAGTATTAGACGTCTCCACATTCTGCACTTGATTCTCTTAAGGGTTACTCATCTGTTAGGGTATGTATCCCGTTTCCATTTAGAGATAGCATTCCCATACTTTCAGTTTTATTTCAGATATTGGTTTATTTTTTCGGACTCTTGTATCGGGATTCTATTTTACTCTGGTATTATTATTGGAGTGTTTACTCCAGACTCAGTTTATTTCATTTCGTTAGTTATTCATATGAGATTGTTTATGCAATTATTGGATGATGATTTGATTTCTTGGTTGACTGTTAACTTAATTAATAAAATTTGGAATCTTTTTTTTAATATTTGGTGTTTAGTAATAAATTAAATCTTTTTGACAGTGATGCTAATACTGAACCAACTTGATATTTTGTATTAATTTCATAAAGGAGTAGCAACCTGGCATTTAATTAGATGGGGTGTCACAGGTGGTATCATTCCACCTTATATATAATATGTTTTGCCAATAAATATCATGTCGTATCGTTTCGAGAATTTAAACCTATCCTGAAAATCTTACTAAGTCTCCTACGTATCCCACATGTCAATTAAGTACTCCTAAGTCCATATTTCTGTCTCAAACCTTATCTCATCTCTCATACAAACTTAAGTCATGCTCTCGAATTTTAAAATGACAAATTACTCGTTGGACACTCGTAAGTTCAAAACTACATTCCAAACCAATTCTAATATGTTCTTGTCTTTAGTTAAATCCATCCTGGTCTCCCTAAAGTCCTAATGCATTCACATAATCCCCACTTTCAACTTTCAATGGACGAAATCGGTTAAATCCAAAAAGGGAAAAAAGTTCACAGTTTATGGGTAGGTCAATCGATCGACCTATGAATGTCGATCGATCGATCACAACCGATCGATCGATCAAGCAGGTGCAGGTCTAGGATTTCTGCATTTTCAGCCCTAGTTTGGTCCCAATTTCTCATTACAAGATGTTAAATCCTAAAGTAAACACATTGGTAATTATATAACCTAATTACATGAATCTTAATGTTCCAAAATTTTTAAATCATCATCAAATAGACCTTTCTTAGATCAAATCATCATATTATCATGAAAAAACCTATTTTTCTATTTTCTTCAAGAATCATCATACATCTCTTTATAAATTCATTTTTAACTAAGGTGTTTTAGTCATTTTGATTTTTAGGGAATTTTGACCCACGGAATTTAGGCTTTATTTGTCAGCCAATATTAGGGCCATTATCTGTCAAAATCAAGTAGTGGGCAACGTGAGTAGAGAGGATAAGTTCCAAGGAAGCTTTCAAAGCCATAACCACCACACACCACCACTATCGCCGGATTTGTGACCGGTGAGAGGAGGAGAACCAACCCTTATCGTCATCAGAGGATCAGAACATCAAATTTCCAGACAAGTGATTTGATTCATTAAGATTCAGTGAATAATCTATCCATGATAGTTTAGGATTTGATGATATCCATGATAATATTGAAAATTCATGAAACTTTGGAGATAAAACCTTAATTCTGGTTAGGATTTGTACATAGTTTGATTCTGGAGGTATTTTATAACGAAATCATAACCCATGCTTAGTTAAAAATAAATTTATAAAGATATGTATGATGATTCTTGAGAAAAATAAAAAATAGGGTTTTCATGATAATATGATGATTTGATCCAAGAAAGGTGTATTTGATGATGATTTAAGAATTATGGAACGTTAAGATTCATGTAATGAGGTTATAGAATTACCCAATATGTTTACTTTAGGATTTAACATCTTATAATGAGAAATTGGGACCAAACTAGGACTGAAAACGCAAAAATCTGAGATCTTCACCTGCTTGATCGATCGAATGTGATCGATTGATTGACATTCCTAGGTCGATCGATGGACCTCTCAAAAAATTGTGAACTTTTTTCCCTTTTTGGATTTAACCGATTCCGGCCATTGAAAGTTGAAAGTGGGGATTATGTGAATGTATTAGGACTTTAGGGAGACCAGTAGGGATGTAAATAAAGCCAAGAACATATAAGAATTGGTTTAGAACATAGTGTTGAAATTAAAAGTGTCCGATGGGTGATTTGTCATTTTAAAATTTGAGAGCATGACTTAAGTTCGTATGAGAGATGCGATAGGGTTTGAGAGAGAAATATGGGCTTATGAGTACTGAATTGACATGTGGGATATGTAGGAGACTTAGTAACCTTTTAGGGATAGGTTAAAATGCTCAAAACGATAT
Source organism: Sambucus nigra (assembly GCA_949130495.1). NCBI lineage: Eukaryota > Viridiplantae > Streptophyta > Magnoliopsida > Dipsacales > Adoxaceae > Sambucus > Sambucus nigra. Next base: position 539,014,196 of record OX422214.1, on the reverse strand, counting down.
GACGTGAGATTTATTGGCAAAGCATATTATATATAAGTTGGAATAATAATGGCGTACGAGTATGACCGATGGTATAGGGCTAAAAATATACCTTTGATAATGTAATAATTACCTAAGTTTTGTGAATGCTTAATATATGGATTATTTTGTGTATTACATACCTACCATACTTGCTATCACGGGAGGTTGGCTTTCAAAATAGGGCCATCTGATCTTTGTGTGCCTTTGGGGAGGATTTAGATTGGTACCTTAAGGACATAGGGATGTGAATGGCTTATTTATGAGTTGATAAGTCAGCTAACCATGGGAACGTAGGTATGTGCATGACCCATGGGTATGTGAACTATATATGGACCCATGGGTATGATACAAAAATCTAGCACCACTAGATAAGTGATGAGCTCAAACTGTAATAACCATGGTAAACATAGAGATATATATGTATAAGTGTGTAAGTGTGTAGAAAGAGATGAGTATAAGAGGAATAAGACAATTATGTATAGTGATTCAGCCAATTAGGCCTACATCCATTGTGAGTGTGTGATCCACTATGTATGGGCATTAATGACCTTGGATACAATGCACATAAGCTCACTTTTTCTCTCTACTGTGTGTATAAGCAGAGTTTTTTCTAGTGTTGCAATTTCGATCCCCTTGTAGGGTTTTAGGTGACAAGTATATATAGGTCTTGGGGTGTAGTTTAGCCCCCAAGCATGCATGGTGCATGTGAATAATGATATAGCCAATCCCCTTCTCACACCTATAGATGCCACCTATAATTAATGATGACATAATATTCCCTCACGTGAGGGGGTGATATTGTTATAACGGTCTTCCACGTGCCGTGTGAGCCTCACGCGCACTGTTTCATGCGTCTCCTGAACCACGCGATGTGATGATGTCACCCTAGGCCTATGATATGAGGCCGAGGGCAAAGTTACTTCTAACAGTGTCTGGCCTAATTTAGGCCTCGTATTGTCGTACCCTCGGAGGGTCTTTTGGTCCTGATAAGGGGTAGGCCCCTTGGAGAGTCGTCTGGAACTGATGAGGGGTCGTCCCCTTAAAGGGACGTCTGGGCCTGATGAGGGGTCAGCCCCTTGAAGGGTCATCTGGGCCTGATGAGGGGTCGGCCCCTTGAAAGGTCGTCTCCATCATGATGAGAGGTCGACCCCTTGAAGGGTCGTCTGGGCCTTGTGAGGTCATCCTGCCCTGTCCAGGTGCGGGGCACCCTCGGCCCGGCCGAGCGTATATATGGGTATATCAATCACCCCCATCCCTTAGCCATCGATATTATTGAGACGGCTGAGGTATAGTGTTGCTTTTGAGATGAGTGTATGGACAATTAGATGAATGACACCTGTCGAGCTGATGTGACATAGGCAGATGTCCATTGTTGTTCTAGTTTCCTAGGCATGGCGGCTGCACACTTTGCTTGGGATTTTGTGCCCTAATGATGCCCTCCTCACGGGCTGTGTTCTGCCTTGGTTAATGGGCCCACTCATTAACAAGGTATTTAAACAATTTTTTAAAGTTTATTCCTCTTCTTCTTCTTTGCGCCTGAACTCTCTCTCTCTTTATTCTCTCACCAGCTCCTTTATCATTTCTGCAACTTCATCATTTTGAGCTTCGGCAGTCTCATTTGTTCTTTTATCAGGTAATCCTTCTGCCCTAGTTCCCTCTTTATATTCCATTATTTTTTACACTTCAACTATTTTAAGCCTGAAGGGCTGGATTTTTGTTTGGTTGTTTCATAACTTTTCGGCATTCTTCTTCGGCGTCTTGTTCTTGAGTGTTCTTGGTTAAAACCCTTACTTTTCTTAGTTTCAATCCAAGAGTCCATTTTGGTCAACTGCGAACTTGTTTGTTATTGGTATAGCCAAATTATTTTAAGTGTAGGGTCTTCCCCTTAATGCTTAGGAGGCTTTACACTTTAGTTGAGGAGTTCTCATCCCTGAGAGAGAAGTTCTTCATAGAGATCAAATGAGTAGAGGAAGAGGAGGAGAGAAGATGAGGGGCCGACCCTAATTGGGTACGACCCATTTTTCCCATTCCATTAGCCACAATATTACCATCTGAGTCTTGTGGGTTGTCTTGTCATCCAACCGAGAGTCATTCAGGCGAGATGGATGAGAGAGCACCGTCACCAACTGGCGCTGGGCCTTCTGGGAGGAGAGAGGGACGTTTGATCTTAGCCCAGGCTGATAGGCCGAGGGAGTAGTCCCTTCTGAGGCTGTTCCTATGAAAACTTTATCCCCTCATGCCTTCCAGATGGCCTTTCCTTATGGACCTCTGACAGGTGATGAGGCCGAGGGAGAGGGGACTGAGGATGATGGTGAGAACTCATACGCTGACCAAGTTGACACCTCCCATACCTCGGCTTACGTTTCCATCGTCAGGGATCGTGACCTCCTGCTGTGGAGGCATGCATTTGTTGTGCCCCTCAACATAAGTATGAGGGTTCCCTCTGAGTCTGAGAAAGTCTTTGAGGGTGACGAGGGAGAGATCGCAGTATATGAACAGATGTTTAAGGTCGGTGTTAGGCTCCCTCTGCACCCTTCCATAGTTAATATATTGTCATCCCTCGGCGTTGCCCCCTCTCAACTTCCTCCCAACTCCTGGAGGACGATCCTCGGCTATGTCTCCTTGTGGAAGAATACTTTCACTGATGAGCCTTCAACCGATGTGTTTTTATCCTATTATAATATCACCTCCTCATCCAAACAGCTTGGGTACTATCATCTAGGGGCGAGTAGGTCTGATAAAAAACTTCTCCACGTGGCACAAACCTCTAACACACGACTGGAAGAAGAGATTTTTCTTCATATCTGGGGAATGGGAATTTGCTACCGAGGCCCAGCCTTTGGACGATGGTCCAAAAGTTCCAAGGAGATGGTCTAACCTCTCTATGAAGGCAAGGTCAGACCCCGAACATAGTTTGGATGAAAAGGACATAGTCGAGTATCTGAGAGAACGAGGGAAAGAGGGTGAACTTGCAAAGTTTGAAGATTTGATGACCCCTCGATTCCTCAAAGAAGTTGATCTGAGGATCGGCCCCTTGACAGAGCTATGTGAGTTATTATTATTTTTTGCTCAATTTTTTATTTTTTCCGAGTGTTTGATCTTTGCCTCTGCATTTTTTTGACCTGTCGCCTCCTTTTCAGATCGTCCTATAAGTTTCTCTGACCATCTTTGGGAAATGACTGCCCCGAGCTTATTGTCTAGTTTGGGCAAGAAGAAAGGTAAGGAGCCTCAGTAGCCTCCGAGGAAGACAAAGGCCGTGGGGCCGACACTTGTTGAGCCGATTGCTGACAGTCATAAAAGAAAAGAGCCAGAAGTACCTGCTGAGCCTCGGTTGAATTCAAGGACGAGGACGAGGGTGGAGTCTTCTTAGGGGACTGGATCCTCCTCCAGCATGGGGGCCTTCTGGTCCCAAAACTTAGCATTTTTGAAGGCTGAGTCGTCTTCCTTGATTGCCAATCTGAGGGCGGCCAAGGCTTCTATGTTTTCTGCCCCCTCGGTCGCTGACTATGAATTCTTATTGAAGATGCCCCCGGCGAAGGTGTGTGACTATGGTCTGCACACTCTGGCCCAGGTATTTATTTTTATTTCACTTCTTTAGTTTGAATTATTCACCAACTGTTTCCTCGGCCTCTTAACAAGTGTCTTTTTTTGTGCAGTCTGTTTGTGCCTTTACGTCTGCTACTAAGTGGAGGGCTGAGAACCAACAGAAATTTGATGAAGCCTATAGGTCTATTCAGCACGAGGCTGGCCTGTAGACCGAGCTCGAGACTGCAAGGTCCGAGTTGGAGAGTGCCAGGACCGAACATGCAAGGGCCCTGGATGAGCTGACGAGGTATTATGATACCGACTTGAAGGCCAAGGACTTGCTTATTAAATAGAAGGATGAGGCCTTGATTAACCTGGGGGCTCAATTCAAGACTGAGCTATCCGAGGCAGTGAATAAGGCAGAGGTCGATGCTGTGGAGGCCTACAAACTCTCAGACGAGTTTCAAGGCTTCGGTCTTGAGTATTTAGAGAGGGGGATTAGGACGGCCTGTCGATGGGTCATCCTTAAGTTCGCTGATGCAGTATCATCCGTTCTCCCTTCTCATGAGGCAGTTTAACTGAATGATCCATTTATTGCTAAAGCCTTAGCTCATGTGGAGTCCCAAGTGCACGTCGAGGGTACCGACACATTTGAGGATCGACCTGTCTTGGTCATAGAAGAAACCCCCATAATTAACATTGAAACATTGCCCTCCAACATTGCTCAATAGGGTGGCTGTCTGTATCCCATACCCTCTTCATGTAACCAATATTTTTGTACTCTCTTTTTATTGAACAAGCCTCTGTAACACTTCATTTAAAATAACATGTCTCTTGTTGTCTTCCATACTTGTCTCTTTTATGATTTGCATTGTGATGTTTTTAGGTTAACAATATCACTAACCCCTCCCTCGCCTTTCTTGAGGGTGAATGAGGGGTCGTCCCCTCCATTGACCCTCATCATAGCCGAGGGTGGATTCCACCAACTTAATGATGTTTTAAACTTTGAATTCCCCCCTCATCTTTCTTGAGGGTGAATGAGGGGTCGTCCCCACCATTGACCCTCATCATAGCCGAGGTGGTTTTTCACCAACCTAATGGTTTTTCAAGTCCCCCCTCGTCTTTCTTGAGGGTAAATGAAGGGTCGTCCCCACCATTTTCCCTCATCATAGCCGAGGGTGGCTTTCACCAACCTAATGGTTTTTTCAATTAAGTCCCCCTCGTCTTTCTTGAGGGTAAATGAGGGGTCATCCCCACCATTTTCCCTCATCATAGCCGAGAGTGGTTTTTCACCAACCTAATGGTTTTTCAAGTCCCCCCTCGCCTTTCTTGAGGGTAAATGAGGGGTCGTCCCCACCATTTTCCCTCATCATAGCCGAGGGTGGTTTTTCACCAACCTAATGGTTTTTTCAATTAAGTCCCCCTTGTCTTTCTTGAGGGTAAATGAGGGGTCGTCCCCACCATTTTCCCTCATCATAGCCGAGAGTGGTTTTTCACCAACCTAATGGTTTTTTCAATTAAGTCCCCCCTCATCTTTCTTGAGGTTAAATGAGGGGTCTTCCCCACCATTTGCCCTCATCATAGCTGAGGGTGGTTTTTCACCAACCTAATGGTTTTTCAAGTCCCCCCTCATCTTTCTTGAGGGTGAATGAGGGATCGTCCCCACCATTGACCCTCATCATAGCCGAGGGTGGTTACCACCAAACAAATGATGTTTTAATTTTCAAGTCCCCCGTCGTCTTTCTTGAGGGTGAATGAGGGGTCGTCCCCACCATTGACCCTCATCATAGCCGAGGGTGGTTTTTCACCAACCTAATGGTTTTTTCAATTAAGTCCCCCCTCGTCTTTCTTGAGGGTAAATGAGGGGTCGTCCCCACCACTGACCCTCATCATAGCTGAGGGTGGTTACCACCAAACAAATGATGTTTCAATTTTCAAGTCCCCCCTCGTCTTTCTTGAGGGTGAATGAGGGGTCGTCCCCATCATTGACCCTCATCATAGCCGAGGGTGGTCCTATTGAGTATCACTCCAATCACACTAGGATTGATCAAACACAAAATGAGGGTGGTCCCCTCGTCTTTCTTGAGGATCAATGTGACATTATCATTAACATTCCAAGTGTTCTGTTAGAGCAATACATTCATTACAACTGTGGTCCGATAGGACTTTACAAAATTATTGATAGTATTTCTTCAAATGATATGCATTCCAGGGGTTGGAAAAGGGTTCCCCTTCTAGGTTTTCTAGTCTATAGGTTCCAGGAACCACTTCATCGATGACCCTATATGGGCCATGCCAATTTGGGTGGAGCTTGTTGGGATTCTGCCAAGTCTTTTTGAGGACTAAGTCCCCCACTAAAATTGGCCTTTGGTTCACCCTCTGGATGTAAAAGCTTGCAGTCCTCTGCTGGTAGGCGGTTTGCCTTATCTCGGCGTCTTCCCCCTTTCCTAAATCAGGTCTAATTCAAGTCTCCTCTCTTCCATATTTCTCTGGGCGTCATACATTTGAACCCTATGAGTAGGGAACCCAATCTCAGTGGGGATGACGGCTTCTGACCCATAAGCTAGCATGAAGGGGTTTATTCGGTAGAGGTCTTTGTCGTCGTCCTGTAGGCCCACAGTATAGCATATAACTCCTCAACCCATCTTCCTTTTGCCTCCTCAAGTCTCTTCTTGATTCCATCTAGAATTATCCTATTTGTAACTTCCGTTTGCCTATTGGCCTGAGGTCGACCTGGGGTAGAGAAGAATAGTTTGATACTCACCCTTTCACAGTACTTCTCTAGAGATGTATTCTTGAATTGAGTCCCATTATCCAAAATGAGGGTGTTGGGGAGACCATATCTTCATATAATATTTTTTGAGATGAACTGGAAGGTCTTCTGCTCGGTAATCATGACCATCGGCTCTGCCTTCACCCATTTTAAAAAATAGTCAATTGCCACGATGAGGAACCGATAGTTATTGATGGCCCTAGGCAAGGGGCCTACTAGGTCGATCCCCCACACTACAAATGGATATGGGGATGTAATGGAGTTAAGAGGCTGATAGGGATGGTGAGGGATGGTGGAAAATCTTTGACATTTATCACACTTTTTTACATATGTCGTGGCATCTTTCCCCAAGGTCGGCCATCAGTACCCCCGGGTGACCACTCTCTTCACCAAAGACCTAGCCCCAATGTGGCTTGAACATGACCCCTAGTGCACATCTTGCAAGATGTGTGGGACCTCAGACGGGTGCACACACCTAAGTAATGGGAGCAAAAACCCCTTTTTGTAAAGGTGTCTCCAATGACAGTGAATTTCGCAGCTCTATATCTCAACTTTTTCCTTTCTTGCCTTGCTTCTGTCATCTCACCCTCTCTAATGTATCTGATTAGAGGTTCCATCCATGAATCTTCCTTAGAAATTTTTAAGCAAGTGCCAAGTGTTCCCTCAGCATCTTCAATAGTTGGTCGAAGTAAAATTTCCACTGGGACCATCCTCCTGATATCTGTCCTAGTTGCTGAGGCCAGCCTGATAAGTGCATCGGCTCGGCCATTGTCATGCCTAGGTATTCTCTTTAATTTTGCTTCTCTGAAGCTCTTCAGTAATGATCTCACCTTCTCAAGGTACTTGGACATCCACTCATCCTTGGCCTCGTAGGCTCCTAGTATCTGGTTCACTACTAGCCTTGAATCACTATGGACCAAAATCTGGACGACACTAAGCGAATTGGATAAATAGAGCCCTGCTATCAGGGCCTCATATTCAAACTCATTGTTGGAGGCTTTGAAGTTGAAACTCAGGGCGTACTCGATGTCTGTACCGTCTGGTGCTTACACTATTAATCCAGCCCCACTCCCGCTTTCGCAAGATGTCTCGTCGATGAAGAGGCTCCATACTATTTTTTTCCTCTGAGAAATTTCCCTCGGTGAGGGACCCCTGTCTAAAGAGATATCGTCCCTCTTCATTTTTGACCACTTTTCCTCTAACGGTGCTTGTCTCAGCCTTGTCTGGGAGTGTGTCAGTGAGTCTACCTTGCAGGGCATCTGTCTTCCCGAGGCTTTTATCTTTAGCTTCATGATCTTCCCAAGTAAATTCAGCCACAAAATCTGCCAATGCTTGCCCCTTAATGTCCGTCCTAGGTTGATACACAATGTCAAACTCCCCCAGCTCTATAGCCCAGACCATTAGCCTACCTGATTTTTCTAGCTTGTGTAGGACCTGCCTAAGAGGAGAATAAGTTAGGATGACCATTATATGGGACTGGAAGTATGCCTTCATCTTTCTTAATGCATGGATCAAGGCATAGGATAACTTCTCCATCCTTGGGTATCTTTGCTCTTCCCCCTGGAGTGCCTTACTGTTGAAATACACTGGCTTCTGTACTCCATCCTCTTCTCTCACAATGGTTATGCTGATAGCTGATTCTGAGACGGTTAGGTACACATATAGTCGTTCACCCTATACTAGTCGTGACAACATCAAGGGATGCCCTAAGTACGTCTTTAGCTCCTTGAAGACCTCATCATACTCTTCGCTCCATTCAAAGGCCTTTCTGAGAATTTTAAAGAATGGTAAGCACCTGTCTATGGCTCTGGACACGAACCTATTCAAAGCATCCACTCGCCACGTGAGCCTCTGAACGTCTTTAATGGTCTTGGGGGTCTTCATCCCTATAAAGGCCTTTATCTTTTTGTAGGGTTGGACTCGACTCCTCTTTGGTTAACAATGAACCCCAATCACTTCCCTGCTCCGACCCCGAAGACACACTTGGCTGGGTTGAGCTTCATTTGGTACCTGTCCATTATATTAAAGGTCCTCTCGAGATCAGCCACATGATCCTCTGCCTTCAAACTCTTAGTCAGCATGTCATCTACATAAACCTCCATAGACTTCCCAATTTGGTCTTCGAACATTTTATTTACAAGGCACTGATACGTTGCCCCCGCATTTTTTAGGCCAAAGGGCATGACCCTATAACAATATGTCCCCTTGTCGGTAATGAAAGTTGTCTTCTCCGAGTCTTCAGGGTTCATGAAGATCTGGTTGTACCCTGATTAGGAATCCATGAAGCTCATGAGCTCATGGCCTGCGGTAGCGTCTACCATCTGATCAATGTGGGGGAGAGGGAAGCTGTCTTAGGGATAATGCTTGTTGAGGTCTATGAAGTCTACACACATCCTCCACTTCTTATTGGCTTTTTGGATAATGACTGCATTGGACAGCCATTCAGGATAGATGAACTCCCTGATAAACTCTGCATCTTCCAGCTTCTTGACCTCATACTTCTCTCGAGAATAAATTCTCCTCTTTTGCTTCACTGGCTATGCACCCTCTACCACATTGAACTTGTGGCTCATAATTTTGGGGTCGATCCCCGGCATATCTGCATGACTCCATGCAAAGATGCTTTGTCTTTTCCTCAACAACCTGATGAGGTCTTCCTTGATGTTTGGCTTTAGAGTTTTGCCAACTTTGATGATTTTTTTCGTTTCATCCTCATTAATGATGATGGATTCTACCTCTTCCGCATTTTCTCCTTTCCTGAGCTTTTTCTCATCCCTGGGGTCAAGGGTGTCAATATTGTAAGTTGTTGTTGCCTTCTTGTGTGCCTCTCTTTCTTCGGCGGAGTTAAAATAACGTTCCCCCACTGTCGTCTGGTCTCCCTGGACTTCCCCTATCCCGTAAGGGGTTAGAAATTTAATCATCCGATGGACTGTAAACGGCACAACTTCAAACCCCTTGAGGGCTACTCGCCCTAGTATAATGTTATAGGTCGAGAAGACATGTTCATCCACTACAAAGAAGCTGACCTTCTTGGTAAGCCATCTCGGCCACTCATCTCCCATCCTGACATCGGCCTCATACACTCCAAGGGGATGGACCTTTTCCCCACTGAACCCAATCAATGGGTGATGGTAAGGGATGAGTCTAGCACGGCTGAGACCTAAGGCTTTGAAGCATGGCCAAAACATCGTATCTGCAGAGCTACCCCCATCTACTAAGATCCTCGACACCTCACACCCATGTACCCTGCTAGTGATGATGAGAGGGTCATCATGTGGGGCTAAGATGCCTTTGAAGTCTAATCTTGAGAGCCCCACTATCAGGGTATCCATATCAACCTTCTTCCTCTAGTCTGACTTTGCCTCCAGGGAGGTTGAGTGTACAAATTTGGTCACTGCCTTGGCTTCATCTACATGGGCCTTCCTATCAGTGAACTCTGACCCTCCTCCTGCTAGACCCCCGAAGATTATTCCCACACCGAGCGAGATCATATTAAGTCTCTTGGCAGGGTCGTGGTCATCTCTCGGCGGGAGGTCAGGGTCATCCTCATCGTCAGAAGGGTCGTGCCCTCTTTTTTGAGGACCTTCTCTACATGCATCTCCTCGCTTCTTTCTGGGTTCGTCCCCTCGGCCCCTCTTGAGGACACCTTTGTCAACGTACTTCCTGAGCTTCCCTTCTTTCAGCATCTTTTCAATCTCATATTTTAGAGCAAAGCATTTGTCTGTCACGTGGACATGGTCTTGGTGAAATTCACACCACAGTTTTTTGTTCCTCTTTTTGGGGGATGCCCTCAACTTCTCAGGACACTTCAGGGGCCGGTCACTCTTTATCTCATTGAGAATATGTTCACAGCTGATCGTTAGAGGGGTGTAATCAATGAACTTGTCGTTCGTAGACCTCTTCTTTCCCTCTTTGTTCTTCTTATGGAACTTACCCCCGCTAGTGCCTCCTTTTTCATCTTCGTATTTTGCAGCCATCGCCTCTTCAGCGTTCATCACCTTTCCTGCCGTCGACAACAATTCAGCCATCATCCTAGGAGGGTCTTTAGCAAGCTTCCATAGAAGCTTCACCTTTTGGAGTCCTCCAATCAGGGCTGCCATGGCTATGCTCTCCTCATAGTCTTCAACCTCTAACTTTTCTATGTTGAATCTGGCTATATAGTCTCTTAGACTCTCATTCTTCCCCTGCTTAACATAGAGCAAGTGTGTGGTCTTCTTTTGTGGCCTCATCCCAACGCAAAAGTTATGGATAAACCAGTCTGCCAACTGCTTAAAGCTTTCAATGGAGTTTTTTGGAAGAGATATATACCAGCCATGTGCAGCCCCAATCAGAGTGCCAGAAAAGGCACGACACCTCATCTCATTTGAGATAGAGTATATGTCTATCACCGATTGATACATCTCAATATGATGGACAGGGTTTGTACTCTCATCATATCTTGGGGTGACCACAGGTGGCTTAAACTTTGATGGCGTAGGGAATTTGACTATCTTCGCCACAAAGGGTGAGCCTATGGAGTATCCTCTCTGAAGAGGGTCTCGAGTCTTTAAAATATCGCCAATCTTATCCTTTATTCGCTGGATAGAGTAATTCCAAGGCCTCGTAGGGTTCGCTTGGCCGATGTTATCCCATACCGCCTATTTGAGGTGGACGGAGGGTTCTGCTGCGGCAGGCCTGTGTCGGATGTTTACTTCCCCCTGACCGTCGTCCCGTCCTAGGGGTCGGCCCCCATGAGGTCGTCCATCAGCTGCCTCCCTTCTGGACCTCGCAGCACTCCTTGATCTGGACAATTTTTCCCGTAGGTCATTTACTGGGCCTAGACTCTCAAAGGCCGACCCCCTGCTCAAGCGATCAAAAGTATAGCCTCTCAGGCGATCGTCAGGATTTTGCCTTTCACACTTCCCTCTGCTCTCTTGGAGAGGTCGCACAGTATTATTGGAGACCTCATACGGCTTCCAGCACTCTATGGGGGCCTCCTCTACCTCCAGATCATCATACCTGTCCTCAGGGCAAGGGTTTCCTTACCTTCCCAGACGTAGATGCCGGGGGTCGGCAACATCCCTCCGCCGTTGTGGGGGTGGCAAGTCTTTGCGTGGTTCCTAGGATGGTCCCCTAGCCTCATGCTGCCCTAGAGCCGCAGCCGGAGTAATCATCTCAGGTGAGACCCCTGGTGGTCTTAGTATGTTCTGGCTTAGAGTTATGAATTGTTCCTGCATGATCTGCTAGCTTATTGCCAGAGACTTCAAGGCTGCCGCTACATCAGCCATCTCCGACTAAGGTGGTGACTGACTGGAATTGGGTCCTACCCCACTATCCAGTGGAGGAAGTGGTGGTGGTGGTGGCATCTCCGGTGCCATGTGTTTGAGTTATGAAGAGCTGAACTGAAGAAAATACTGGTGAGCTTGAGAACCTTAATGGGTCTCTTTCAATGGTGAAACAACTCCACAAAGGGGGAGAACTGGCTCACCACCAGAGTTCCCAATGAGGTCAAGCTGTACAAAGGAAGAAATGTCTTCTCGTTACCATAGACGGCGCCAAACTGATGATGTTGAAATCTAGCACCACCAGATAAGTGATGATGAGCTCAAACAGTAATAACCATGGCAGCCATAGAGATATATATGTATAAGTTTGTAAGTGTGTAGAAGGAGATGAGTATAAGAGGAATAAGACAATGATGTATAGTGGTTCAGCCAATTAGGCCTACATCCACTATGAGTGTGTGATCCACTATGTATGGGCACTAATGGCCTTGGATACAATGCACATAAGATCACTTTCTCTCTCTACTAAGTGTATAAGTAGAGTTGTTGCTAGGGTTACAATTTTCGATCCCTTTGTAGGGTTGTAGGTGGCAAGTATATATAGGTCTTGGGGGGTGTAGTGTACCCCCCAAGCATGCATGGTGCATGTGAATGATGATCTAGCCAATCCCCTACTGACACATGTAGAAGCCACCTGTGATTAATGATGACATAATATTCCCTCACGTGAGGGAGTGATATTGTTATAACAGTCTTCCACGTGCCATGTGAGCCTCACGCGCACTGTTCCACGCGTCTCCCAAACCATGCGCTATGATGATGTCACCCTTGGCCTATGATATGAGGCCGAGGGAAAAGTTCCTTCTGACAGTGTTTGGCCTAATTTAGGCCTCATACTGTCTTACCCTAGGAGGTTCGTCTGGTCCTGATAAGGGGTCGGCCCCTTGGAGGGTCGTTTGGAATTGATGAGGGGTCTACCCCTTGAAGGGTCGTCTAGACCATGATGAGGTATCGGCCCCTTAAAGGGTCGTCTGGACCATGATGAGGTGTCGGCCCCTTGAAGGGTCGTCTGGGCCTGGTGAGGTCATCCTGCCCCGTCCAGGTACGGGGCGCCCTCGGCCTGGCCGAAGGTATATATGGGTATATCACTTGCTATCACGGGAGGTCGGTTTTTGAAATAAGACCATCTGATCTTTGTGTGCCTACGGGGGGGATTTATATTGGTACCTTAAGGACATAGGGCTGTTAATGGCTTATTTGTGAGTTGATAAGTCAACTGACCATGGGAACGTAGGTATGTGCATGACCCATGGGTATGTGAACTATATTCTCCTCCAATGTGTGTGATTTTGTTTATTGCAACGGTTCCTGAGCGATTCGAAACACATAGTCATCATGTACGTGATGTACCGATATTAGATAGCAGAGTATGCGTGCACCGCAGCTTAGCCTAGTGGTGCCCTATTTATATATTTATGCTGAGAATAATATACTTGTAATTATAATGGACTCTTTGTTAAAGTGTGAATACAAATAATTGAGACATTTTAAATGGGATTAAATATTAGTTTTTCCTATCGTAATTGTTATAAATTAATCTAATTAATGAAAAGGTGAGTTACATGCAGGATATATTAGAATGATATGAATAGACCCCTATATTATATTGTGAAGATAGAAAGTGGAACAGACTAGTTAGTTAACGGCATAACTAGGACGGGTTAAGGATATATGTTAGACGTGCACACTAGTTGAGGGGTGAGGAACTCATGTGACATCAAGTAACTAACATGTATATAATATTTATTGTTTAATGCAATTAAACTCTTGCTATATTTTTCAAACTGTTTTCACCTCGGGCTCTGACCCATTTGCTTTCAAATCTATTTTTTTGTAAAACTTTTAAGTGCCCAGGCACAGGGACGCGCATAGGAGTTTCATTACATTGACGTGCTATAGTTGTTGTGGAAGTTATAGGATCTCAGTATTGGACACCTCCACATTCAGCATTTTATTCTATTCAGGGTCATTCATCAGTTAGGGCATGTCGTCCATTTCCATTAGGAGATAGCATTCTTAGACGTTCAGTTTCATTTGAGTGTTGGATTTATTTATTTATTCAGAATTTTGTATTGGAATTTATTCAGTATTTGGATTATTCAGGGGAGTGTTACTCCAAACTCATTTGATTTATTCAATTATTATTCTATTGTGATTATGATGTGGATGTTGTATGGTTAGCTTATAATTTCATTGGTTGCATGTTAATTTAATTTAATAAAATTTGGCAACTCACTTTTTAAATATTAGGTGGCTAGTAATTGTTTAAAATGCTTTCGACAGTGATGCTATGAACTGAACCAACTTGATATTTTGTATTAATTTGAATAAAGGAGTAGCTACTCGGTATTTAATTAGTCAGGGTGTCACAACATTTTACCAAATTTGTCCTTGTTGGGTATGATTGTTGAAGTCGTCTTGAAATTCAGATCGTCGATTGTAGATGTAAGCTTCCCAAGTCTTTGACAAACTTGTAGCGGTATACGACATACTAAATGTGATGGACAATGTCCTTACAAATTTCCCCCTTATGTCTACGCCGGTACAAAATAAAAATATCTGAATAACCTATATAAATCTACCCTCCCAAAAACTCAAACATGGATGTTTGAAATGATGACCCCCAATTTTAAATTTTAACAACAAAAAGGTTAATTTCAAATTCCTTTTAAAGATGCGAAATACGAATGGTTCAAAGAAAAGGGACTATACTAAGCAAGATTCACAATTAAAATATTAAAATTTTAATTCTTCTACAATTAGAGTTAAACTAAACCGGATTTTAATTTTCTCAAAATTAAAATTGCCCTTTAAAACAAACTTGTGAATATTAAGCTTATAGCCCAAAAGTAATTTAACCCAAGTCCTAGAAATTTTCCTAACAAAATTAATCTAATTTTGCAAATTAGGCCAAACCAAATTTTATCCAATAAGTTAACGACTTGAATTAAATTAATATTTACCCAAATTAAAATAGCACCAATTTAATTAAGTGTGATAGTTGAACCAAATTTTATCTTGAATAATCCTAATCATGCGTTCTAAGTTATTTTGCAAGATAAAAGTAAATCAGTCACGGTACACAATGATGTACGAGGAAAAATCCACAACGAAAAAAATCCTCGGTCGGCCCTAGACTTAAATCCACTAAGTATGGTATTTTTAAAAGTATAAGACAAATGACTTACTCAACTCGACTCGACTCCCTTCAAGCCCTTGATGCGTCTTCTTGTACCAACCTCCGCTTAGTTGACAATCTCGGACTCCACCGGAACCTTGGAATTCGTCAAGGAGGCTTTAGGAACAACCGTCAACTACACATGGTGCCTTTCACCATGTGAGAATGCCTCAGCCAAAATGAGACTTCTTCTTTGTGGGATGGAGAAGCAAACCCAAACTCTCTTTTACGGTAGAGATAAATCCGGTGCCAAACAAACTCTCCAAGCAAGATGTGTATATATATATATATATATATATATATATATATATATATATATATAGAGAGAGAGAGAGAGAGAGACTTGGATTAAAACAAACAATTGGGTGTAAACTTGATTTTGTTCTTCAAATAATTCAATTTGAATAACAAAAACCAAGGGAAGTTTTTATGAAAGGATTAAGCTATCAAAAACTCTCTAGGAGATGGAAAAAGTTCTTCTAAAAATTCTGGTCCAGAAGTCATTAAATTATATGAAAGAGTAGTGGGACAAAGTAGTGGGAAAGTGCCAAAAAAAGCAAAAAAACAGTTCCCGCCGAAATCTCGTTCGAACGAAATTTTCGTTCGAACGAACTTTCTAACGAAGTTCCAGTGGCACGTTTTTGGCAAACCTCATTCGAACGACAAACTCATTCGAACGAAAATATCGAACGAACTGTCAAAATGTCATTTTTCCATTTTAAGCCCAAAAACTTTTTATTTAAAAGTTCTAAAATGACTTTCTGAAAATAAAATTCATTTTAAATAAAATTTCACCCTTTATAAAATTATTCCAAGTCTCCTTATATATATATATATATATATATATATATATATATATATATATATAAATGCATTCATACCTTTTGGAGACAATGGAATATGATGTTGAAGATGAAGAAACATGGAACTTGAAACTCGGCATTTGATGAAGCTTTATAATCTTGGCCACTACGTTTTCAACTCTTGCATGTTATATGCTTCGAGGATACTCACTCAATACTATCTTATGACACAAACGTTTTTGTCTGGAATTGAACCAACACTACATTAGGACTCAATTGGAAATTTATGTCCTTACAATGGAAAGATAAACTGAACAAGTCTTCAAACTTGGCTTCAACAATCAACTTTTCAAATCTCCAAGCTTTCTCATCAGGGTGTGCAATCCAAAATTATTCAATTGTACGTACACACGAGATAAAGCAAAAACCACGTGAGGTATTGAGTTTGAAATGATATAAAGCAAAATCAAGTTAAAGCATAATTAAATCTCCCCCATACAAAAAACTCCCCCATAAAATCATAATTCGTTCTCCCCCTTTTTATTTGTCCGAAATAGACAAGGAAAAGAATAAATTAAAAAAAAATGCAAATCGCGGTGTCAAGAGAAACAAACAAACTATTTTTTAATTTTTTAATTTTTTTCAGAAAAAAATTGATGTTACAAAAACACATACCATGAATTTATACTAAGGCATCCAAATCGTGGATACGAAATGAATGGGTGTGAACAAATTCGATAGGAAAATCAACTCAATCATATCATATATGCACGATGCATAAGTGTACTCCTAACGAATGAACATAAAAAATAGTCCTTTAGTGTAAAATTTTTGAATTTAGATGACATCATCTTAATCATATTAACAAATCAATGTATAAATGATTTCCACACCAATAACATCCAAAACTATGCAATGCTTTTTCAAGACTTTTTAAGGACTTGCACAACCATTTTAATTCTCCAACCAAACACCCTCATATATGTTTTCTTTTTTAGGTGATCTAAATTCTCAAACATTGAAGAATTGGTGAATAAACCTAATGACCCATTATTGGCATATATTTATTTTTATTGCCATTCAATTTTTTCGGGATCTTTTAAACCTCATTGGACCCTGGATAATTAAAATGCCTCAATTTTTTAGGTCCTTTTACACGGTGGCTTTATCGCAAAGGAAAATGAGATACTTTTCTCATCCCTTTTTCGTTTACAAAATTCACACAAACTCACAGCAAATGCTTAAAAACAAGCATGCCGAGCAAGTTGTGGCACACAGTGACTCTCAGTTGGTGGTAAATCAAATATTGTACTTGTATGGTGCTAAAGGATAATTGACAACCAGATACTTGTCCAAAGCGTTGGAGGTAATAGCGAAATTTCCAGCTGTTTGAATGAGCAAAATTCCAAGGGTGGAAAATGCCCGAGGAGATGCACTTGGTCGACTAGATTCAACAACAAGAGTCGAGCTCCGACGAACTATTCCTATTGAGATTTTCGCCAATAGGAGTATTGATGAAGATTTGATGATCAATTTTATAGAAGTAGACGTGGTTCCATCTTGGACGGATCCCATCAAAGAATATATTGAAGATGGAACTTTGCCAGTAAATATGATTGAAGCCAAAAAATTGAAGTATAAAGCCGCCAGATATGTGCTAGATAAAGGAGTCTTGTATAGGAGAGGGTTGACAGTTAACCTGCAATGTTGAGTTCACCTATGAGAGGTTCCAAACTTGATTCGGGAGGTACATAAAGGATCTTATAGATCCCATATAGAAGAAAGAACACTGGTGCAGCGAATGAGTGCACATAGATACTACTGGCCTACAATGCGAGCAGATTGTGCAGCCTTTGCCAGAAAATGTGACAAGTGCCCAATGTATTATAGCATTCCTAAAAATCTGCAGGCTGATCTAACGTCAACTCTTCACCTTAGGCATTTTCCATACGGCGTATAAACTTGGTCGGACCATTGTCGACCACCCGAGGAAGATTCAAGTACTTAGTTATTGTTGTGGACTACTTTACGAAGTGGGTTGAGACAGAAGCATTAATAGAAATGCCTTATGAAAAGGTCTACCAATTCAATTGAAAGAGTATCATTTGTAGATATGGGTTTCCCTATGCCTTTATCACAAACCATGGAACACAATTTGATAATGATGAATTTACTGCCTACTGTGCTCAGTCCAATATCCAAATGATACATTCTGCTCCAGATCATCCTCGAAGTATTGGGAAAACTAAAGTTACAAATAGAACTATGCTTAATGGGTTGAAAAAAATACTTGATGGTGCCAAGGGAAATTGGATAAATGAGTAACATTCTGTTCTGTGGGCATACCGAACAACCCCGAGGACTACAACTAGAGAATCCCCATACATGTTGGCATTTAGTACTGAAGTCATAATACCTACTAAATTAGGCCTTCCATACCATAGAGTTTTAAACTTTAACTCTCCTATAAGTGATCTAATGCGAAGATTGGATTTGGATATGTTGGCAAAAGTAAGTGAAGATGCTTCTTTAAGAAACACTGTTATCTAGCAACGAACAACATGTTTCTATAGAAAGTAAATGAAGCCAACCAACCTAAAGTAATGAGATTATGAGCTAAAAAGGTTATCTATAAGAATAACAAACTTGAGGTCAATTGGCATGGGCTATACCGTATTTCAGCAGTTGTCCGACCTAGAACCTACAGAATTGAGACTTTGGAGGGAGAATAATTTAAGAATCCATGGCATGCTAAGCACCTTAGGAATTACTATCAATGATGTCATCAATTGTTCTCAGTTCAATATCATTTTTCAGTATCAATAAAATGATGATTCCTTCCATTTCTATTTTTTATTTTTTGGGGAGTACTAGTGCTATGCACTACAATATAAAGTTGCCAGAAAAACTTCAAAAGGTTCACCACACTGTTGGTCGACACCCAGAATAGGTCCTTCACAACAACCACATAGTTAATTACTGATATCAAATTTTAATCGGCATGGGCAAGAAGTTGCTCGACATAAACATAACTTGATCGACAGCAGATAAAAAACCAAGTACGGAAGGATATTAACTCCTCAAGAAACTTGGTCAACAAAGATACTAGGAAAAGTGAAGGAAGAATGTTGTGAAGATTCCTCCAAAGGAATGTAGACACATATTCTACATACGCCTGGTCACACCACTGGTAACTAATGTAGAAAACCTAAAATTTATGTGGATTAGTAGAACCGATGGAGACACATGGGTAACTAGTGCTAAATTTAGATTTTAATCTAAGTATACTAGTAGAACCTATGTATTCATTTGTAATTGATGCTTAAGGGTGTCAATAGAACTAATGAAAAAAAGAAGACAATCACATTCAAAGATTGATGAGACAAGTTGATCAAATATATTTGATTCATTTAATGATCATTACATGATTTCGTTCAAAATAAAATTACAGAAAATTACTCTAAAGAACGTTTTCCCTCAGCCTTTGAAACTGGCTCCATGCCAGCTGGAGGATCATCTCGGGTTTAAGGATAATTGATAAAGTTGAAGTCTTAGAGCATCCTTATATTTCTGTTGCTTTGTCAATCTAACAGATGAGGAGGACAAATAATATTCATCTCGTCGTGAAGGCCATAGTCCCCTAAATACTTGGAAATCAGGCACTGGGGAATTGTGTTGATAGGAATCCAATCAGCATCCAACCTAAAGGGAGGATATTCATGGTCCAGAAACCCAGGATCATACTATTTTCATAAAGGACTATTCTTCTCCACCTTCAGTACCATCAGACAATTGGTCTAGCCCCATTTATAATCGTTATTCCTGGCTTGTTTAAACCGCTCATCAAAATTCCCTAAAGCTTCATTATACCCCTCCATCCAGATTTATCTAAGTCGATTGTGAAAATGGAAGGTTAACCTATCGACCTAGTGTTGCAACTTATTTAGCAACCCATCTTTGGCTTGTAACTAAGTAGACTGAGTAACAAAAAGATCGGATTGTATTTGAAGCTTTTGGGATATTTTAGTAAGGGCTTGATTTTTGACTTTCAAATGAGCAGCTTGATTGGCAAGAGTATTCTATGTCCTTGCCTTATCTGTAGTATCTAGGCTATGTTTCGTTCTTGCTCCGGCAGAGGAAGAAGACTTCATTTTTTCAGTGACTCCACTACTTCCCTTAACTTAGCATTTTCAGCCTCTAAGAACGAAAACCCTTTATAAGTAGTAGCAATAGTGGAAGAGGAATTCTTCAAGGCATTAAAATCATCTCTCAAATTGTTGTTCTCCTCCTCCAGCAACTTGACAATAGCCATAGCTTCTTCCACTTCACGATTGAGCAAAAACTCTTATCTTTTGAAACGGGCAGTTTTCTTTGCTTAAAGCCTGGTATTTTTATTCGTAGTCAACATGCAAAAAGGCCTTGGCTTCCTTATGATCCTCTTGTGAAAGTGCAAAGCTTTTCTTAATCAAAGCTCTGATACTAATTTGAAAAGGCCCGGGTTTTAATTTTCCCAATTAAAATATAATTTCCTTTTAAATAAACACAAGATACGGAAGCGTAAATAATGATGATGGTTCAACACAACAAACACACAAGTATTAATTTTCACTTAAACCAATGTTAATTAATCCCAGCCCTAGAAATTTGCCTAAGTCATCATTATCAATATTTTGAAGTTAGGCCAAACCAATTTTAGCAAATGACTTTAATTAACTAAATTTACCCAATATTTAATTTAAGTCCAAATTAAATTGAGTGTGATAATTAAACCAAATTTTATCTTGAAATTATCCTAAGCATGCATTCTAAATTATTGTGCAAGATAAAATAAACCAAGCACACTACGCCGCGATGTACGAGGAAAAACCCAAGACGGGAAACAACCTCGGACGGCCCTAGCCATAAATTCACTAGATACGAAATTACAAGTACAAGACAAAAGACTTACAACACACGACTCGATCCCTTTCAAGCCCCGATGCTTCTTCTCGTAGAAACCTCTTCCTAGCGAATAACCTTGGATCACCACCGCGGTCTCGGAATCCACCGATAGGACTTTCTATGGTCACCGTCACCCGTAAATGAAGCCTTTCTCCACGTGGGTAAAAACAATACGAACTTCTCTTCAATTCGGTGTAGAGAAAACCGGTGCCAAACTCCAAGCAATTGATATGTATATAAGAACTTGGAATAAACACAATTGGGTGTAAACTAGAGTGATGAAGGATTTTCTCTTTGATAAAAATACACTCAAAACATGAACATTTTCCTAAACCAATATTGCTCTCAAACCACTCTCTAAGAGATGAGATAGAATGGAAATAATTATGGAAAAGTTAAGTTGGAAAATGTCCTTCCCGCCCATGATAAAATCTGAAAAAGTTGGTTAAAAACTAAGTGGGGAAGTGGGTCAAAAACTGCCAAAAAACTGCCAAAAACTATTCCCGCCTGCCAGCTCGTTCGAACGACATTTCGTTCGAACGAGTCTTCTAACGACGCTCCATTATGGACTCGTTAGAAACTCATTGGAAATCTCGTTAGAACGAACAATCTAGTTCGAACGACATTTCGAACGACGGACCAGTATACCTTAGTGGGAACTCGTTGGCAAACTCGTTCGAACGACATCTGGTTCGAACGAAAATCTCGTTCGAACGACATATCGAACGAACTTCCACAAATTTGGAAAATTCGATTTTAGCCCTGAAAACTTTATAAACTTATTTTAAAGTTCTAAATAATTCTTTCTGAAAATTAAAACACAGTTTTTTATAAAACCTAACACCCAATAAAACTTGTACCAAGCTCCTATATATATAATAATGCATTCATACCTTGGGAACATGGAACTATAATTGATGACGTAGAAACGAGGCACGCAAACCGACATATTGATGAAGATTTATACTCTTTGTCGCTACGTCTTCAACAAACACTTCATAGGCTTGAGAGTATTACAATTACATACTTTCCTATGAATAAATGTTTTTGTCCGGAATTGAGCCAACACAATACATGGACTCAATTGGAAATTTGTGTCCTTACAAATCTCCCCCTTTGGCTATTCCGGGACAAAAACCAAACAAAAATCCTAAAGGGCCGTCAAGCTCACTATACTCAAAACATAACCCACCTAAACTTGGCTCAACCCAAGGATTAAACACTTTGCCATTGAAGGATGCCGCTGTAGAAGAATTCCTGCACACTTAAGCAAACTCATCAAATGCATAGGGAATATCAAAATATTAAATGCAATTAATTAATTACCCCCCCCTAAATTAATTCTCCCCTTTATCAAACAAATGACATACTTAGAAAGACGTCTCTCCCTAAGATAAATCTCCCCCAAACTAAGATACGAAAATAATAGGATTAGATACCATTTCTCCCCCTATCATTTTCTCCCCCTTTTTGTTCAGGAATAGGCAAAGGTTAAAGAATCAAAAATGTAAAAGCATGTTGAAGCTTAAAGTGATAAGATGTGAAAGCATATGGGCAATAAAAGCAAGGTAAAGACAAAACAAAATATCATATATATATATATATATATATATGTACTAGAAATATATCAATAATGCACACGCACATATGTATAGATATAAACACACACTTGACACAAAATACAATAAGTTTGCACACTCGTATGGCAAAAATGTGTCATATGGAAACGGAAGTGTAGGGGTGTGAACTAGCAACAATTAAGTTTAGACCCAAACACTTAAGAAACGTTCACGTAGTTCTCATTTGATTGCAAATTTCATCACATTTAAATATAACCTCATGTGGCAATATGGATTGAACTCAATGAACAAACATACACAATGCATACAAGTCTAGCATATTAATGATTCTACAAACCAATAGAGTCATGACATGAAATACGCAACTAGGATAAATGGACATTGTGCAAACCGTTGATATACCATCCAATCTCCCTCAATATGCATTTATATTAAATTTCAATGAATATATCAATCAAACATAGGCCTTGGCAATGTATTTTCTTTTTAATGCCATATATTCTGTTTTTAGGCCTTTGGACCACGTATTTCTTTTAGGTCCATTCAAAACGATGGCTTACAATCGCAAAGGATCACTTAGTCCTTTCGGAGCCCTTCCCCGTGCACATTTATATTTATCATGTTTTCATTTTTCACACAAATCTCACATGCAACGGATTTTGACATGCACTAGTCCTCCTAAGTCACAAATATGTAGATGACAAGATTGGAAGGAGAACACCTCACATAGCTCAAATATACATATGAAGTTAAAAATTCAAAGGAGCTCGTGCATGTGTGAATAGAGGCATATAAAAATAGAATTCATTTAAACAACACAAAGTCCAACTACTCCATAAAACTATGGTAAAGAACATAATTAGGATTGATAATCTAAACCAAAAGTTCTAGCCACGTGGAAGCGTAAAAGATGGAATTCAAACACAAGTATATGCCACTTAAAGTGTGTCAAACTAAAATATACACAAAATAAAATCTTTTTGAGTTTTTGAAATTTTTAACCAAAAATAAATAACATATACTCAAAAATCAAACAAAAATCATTTGAATTTTTCATTAAACTTAAATTACCAAGGGATAAAATCCAAATGATAAACAAAAATTCTTTTTGTATTTTTCATTTAATGAAAACAAAATGAAGGAAATATAATACAAAAGATAAACAAAAATCATAATTCTAGCTTGTGATAAGCATGGTGCATAGACTAGAAAATGATTAAACAAGCATACCTTTAGCATGTCAATATAGCATGAAGTACACAGGCTAAAGTATGCAAACACTAACGTATTCATCCTTTAGATTTACCAAGGGAGGAAGCATGTGAAAGTAAATGGGAATCAAAAACCCAATTTTGTAAGGCAACCAAGTCGGATTTCCTAACCCAAATAAATGAAGAATGACTATCTTGGGGTGTAGGAACTTTAACTACCGTGGTTACTTTACTATGGGATTTTCTAGGAATTCGTTTAAGATCAAAACAAAATTTCCTAAGATGGCCTTTTCGACCACAACGTGTACAAGTAAAAACATGTCGAAAAGATTTACCTAAGGAGTGATCTCTAAATGCTTTCCTAGTAGATTCTCCTAAAACGTGGGCTTTGGCTTTAGGGGTAAATTCATTACAAGTATTGAAGCCTAAACCACAAGTGTCATTTTTAATTTGGACCGTTCCTAAGATTTTATCTAATTTTTTCGAACGACACTCCAAATCAAATTTGACATTACTAGAGTCTTTTAATTTATTTTGCAATTCTAAAATGTTAGACTCTAATAAAACATTTCGCTCTTCAAAAGCAAGAAGTTCCTTTTTCAAGGATTCCATTAAACCCTTAAGGCTATCTCTTTCGCCTTCTACATATTCAAGATTTTCTTGAAGAGTTCTCTCACATGTCCTAAGGTCTTTTATTAAAGCATTTTCATCAACGACCTTGACACACTCTCTTAAACTCGCTTCTAACTTCAAATTAGCTCTTTTCAGTTTGATAGATTCTTTATAAAGTTCTTGAAAAGCATTTTGAAGTTCACTCACATTAACCTCTTCTTCATTTTCACTCTCTCTTTCTTCTCCACTCTCACTATCATCAGAAACAAGAGAATCATAAACAATGACCTTGGAAGTGTCATGTGTTAAAGTTTCATCAATCGATGAGTTCTCACTATCACTCACATGACTAGCCATAAAACCCACAAAATTTTTCTTAGTGGGAGAATCGGGTCCCTCTTCCTTATCACTATCACTAAGGGTCGCATTATATGAAATGGGTCGCTTACCCTCTTTCCTTAGTTTAGTAGGGCACTCAAAATCCCTATGCCCATAACCTTCACAACCAAAACACTTTTTAGACTCGTCCCTATCTAAATTTTCATTATTAGGTTTAGGGATCCTCTCGGCTTTAGGAATCTTCTCGGCTTTAGAAATCTTTTCGCCTTTGTCATGCTTAGAAGATTCGAATTTCTTAAAATCATTTTTAAATTTATCTTTGTTAATTTTAAGAAATTTTCTAAATTTACGAGCAAACAAAGCCATGTCTTCCGAGTCACTATCACTGTCGCTCTCTACTACTTGTTTGACCTCTTTTCGGGCTTTTAAAGCAACGCCCTTTTCGATTTTCTTTTCAGTTTTAGAGGAAAACATATCTAGTTCATAGGTTTGTAAATCACCTACAAGCTCTTCTAATTTCGTAGAGTCTAAAATTGGTAAAGAATTTAAAACGGTCACCTTTGGAATAAATCTATCAGGTAGGGACCTTAAAATTTTCTTTACAACACGGTCGTCAGGTATTTTCTCTCCCAAGTTAAAAGATGAATTAACAATATCAGAAAGTCTAGCATAAAATTCATCAAAAGTTTCTTTTTCATTCATTTTGATAGTTTCAAATTGAGTGGTGAGGTTTTTGAGTTTTGAAACTTTAACGACACTAGTTCCTTCATGAGTTGATTGTAAAATATCCCAAGCTTCTTTAGCGGTTTCACACGTCATAATGCGTCGGAATTCATCCGGTGTGACAGCGTTAAACAAGGCATTCAAACCTCGGGAATTGAAATTAGCTAGTTTAAACTCATTTTCAGTTCATCTATCGGCGGGTTTGAGAACACGTTCATTTTCAACTAAATGAGTTGGTGGGGACCACCCGTTAACACCTGACATCCAAACTCTCTCGTCGATAGATTTTAGTGCCGATTTCATTCGCGCTTTCCAATACGCGTAGTTTGAACCATCGAAAATAGGAAATTTTGAAAATGGGGAAAATTCCATTTTAGCCCAAAATTATTTAAAGGATCGTTAACGAAATAATTTATCGCTTTGGCTCTGATACCAATCTGAAAGTGCAAAGATTTTCTTAATCAAAGCTCTGATACCAATTTGAAAAGGCCCGAGTTTTAATTTTCCCAATTAAAATATAATTTCCTTTTAAATAAACACAAGATGTGGAAGCGTAAAATATGATGATGGTTCAACACAACAAACACACAAGTATTAATTTTCACTTAAACCAATGTTAATTAATCCCAGCCCTAGAAATTTGCCTAAGTCATCATTATCAATATTTTGAAGTTAGGCCAAACCAATTTTAGCAAATGACTTTAATTAACTAAATTTACCCAATATTTAATTTAAGTCCAAATTAAATTGAGT
Source organism: Sambucus nigra (assembly GCA_949130495.1). Classification (NCBI taxonomy): domain Eukaryota; kingdom Viridiplantae; phylum Streptophyta; class Magnoliopsida; order Dipsacales; family Adoxaceae; genus Sambucus; species Sambucus nigra. Next base: position 538,988,413 of record OX422214.1, on the reverse strand, counting down.
GTGATAATTAAACCAAATTTTATCTTGAAATTATCCTAAGCATGCATTCTAAATTATTGTGCAAGATAAATTAAACCAAGCACACTACGCCGCGATGTACGAGGAAAAACCTAAGACGGGAAACAACCTCGGACGGCCATAGCCACAAATTCACTAGATACGGATTACAAGTACAAGACAAAAGCCTTACAACACACGACTCGATCCCTTTCAAGCCCCGATGCTTCTTCTCGTAGAAACCTCTTCCTAGCGAATAACCTTGGATCACCACCGCGGTCTCGGAATCCACCGATAGGACTTTCTATGGTCGCCGTCACCCGTACATGAAGCCTTTCTCCACGTGGGTAAAAACAATATGAACTTCTCTGCAATTCGGTGTAGAGAAAACCGGTGCCAAACTCCAAGAAATTGATATGTATATAAGAACTTGGAATAAACACAATTGGGTGTAAACTAGAGTGATGAAGGATTTTCTCTTTGATAAAACTACACTCAAAACATGAACATTTTCCTAAACCAGTATTGCTCTCAAACCACTCTCTAAGAGATGAGATAGAATGGAAATAATTATGGAAAATTTAAGTTGGAAAATGTCCTTCCCGCCCATGATAAAGTCTGAAAAAGTTGGTTAAAAACTAAGTGGGGAAGTGGGTCAAAAACTGCCAAAAACGGTTCCCGCCTGGCATCTCGTTCGAACGACATTTCGTTCGAACGAGTCTTCTAACGACGCTTCAGTATGGACTCGTTAGAAACTCTTTCGAAATTTCGTTAGAACGAACAATCTAGTTCGAACTACATTTCGAACGACGGACCAGTATACCTTAGTGGGAACTCGTTGGCAAACTCGTTCGAACGACATCTGGTTCGAACGAAAAACTCGTTCGAACGACATATCGAACGAACTTCCAGAAATTTGGAAAATTCGATTTTAGCCCTGAAAACATTATAAACTTATTTTAAAGTTCTAAATAATTCTTTCTGAAAATTAAAACACTGTTTTTTATAAAACCTAACACCCAATAAAACTTGTACCAAGCTCCTATATATATAATAATGCATTCATACCTTGGGAACATGGAACTATAATTGATGACGTTGAAACGAGGCACGCAAACCGACATATTGATGAAGCTTTATACTCTTTGCCGCTACGTCTTCAACAAACACTTCGTAGGCTTGAGAGTATTACAATTACATAATTTCCTATGAATAAATGTTTTTGTCCAGAAATTAGCCAACACAATACATGGACTCAATTGGAAATTTGTGTCCTTACAAATCTCCCCCTTTGGCTATTCCGGGACAAAAACCAAACAAAAATCCTAAAGGGCCGTCAAGCTCACTAGACTCAAAACATAACCCACCCAAACTTGGCTCAACCCAAGGATTAAACACTTTGATATTGAAGGATGCCGCTGTTGAAGAATTCCTGCACACTTAAGGAAACTCATCAAATGCATAGGGAATATCAAAATATTAAATGCAATTAAATAATTACTCCCCCTAAATTAATTCTCCCCTTTATCAAACAAATGACATACTTAGAAAGACGTCTCTCCCTAAGATAAATCTCCCCCAAACTAAGATACGAAAATAATAGGATTAGATACCATTTCTCCCCCTATCATTTTCTCCCCCTTTTTGTTCAGGAATAGGCAAAGGTTAAAGAATCAAAAATGTAAAAGCATGTTGAAGCTTAAAGTGATAAGATGTGAAAGCATATGGGCAATAAAAGCAAGGCAAAGACAAAACAAAATATCATATATATATATATATATATATATATATATATGTACTAGAAATATATCAATAATGCGCACGCACATATGTATAGATATAAACACACACATGACACAAAATACAATAAGTTTGCACACTCGTATGGCAAAAATGTGTCATATGGAAACGGAAGTGTAGGGGTGTGAACTAGCAACAATTAAGTTTAGACCCAAACACTTAAGAAACGTTCACGTAGTTCTCATTTGATTACAAACTTCATCACATTTAAATATAACCTCATGTGGCAATATGGATTGAACTCAATGAACAAACATACACAATGCATACAAGTCTAGCATATTAATGATTCTACAAACCAATAGAGTCATGACATGAAATACGCAACTAGGATAAATGGACATTGTGCAAACCGTTGATATACCATCCAATCTCCCTCAATATGCATTTATATTAAATTTCAATGAATATATCAATCAAACATAGGCCTTGGCAATGTATTTTCTTTTTAATGCCATATATTCTGTTTTTAGGCCTTTGGACCACGTATTTCTTTTAGGTCCATTCAAAAAGATGGCTTACAATCGCAAAGGATCACTTAGTCCTTTCGGAGCCCTTCCCCGTGCACATTTATATTTATCATGTTTTCATTTTTCACACAAATCTCACATGCAACGGATTTTGACATGCACTAGTCCTCCTAAGTCACAAATATGTAGATAACAAGATTGGAAGGAGAACACCTCACATAGCTCAAATATACATATGAAGTTAAAAATTCAAAGGAGCTCGTGCATGTGTGAATAGAGGCATATAAAAATAGAATTCATTTAAACAACACAAAGTCCAACTACTCCATAAAACTATGGTAAAGAACATAATTAGGATTGATAATCTAAACCAAAAGTTCTAGCCACGTGGAAGCGTAAAAGATGGAATTCAAACACAAGTATATGCCACTTAAAGTGTGTCAAACTAAAATATACACAAAATAAAATCTTTTTGAGTTTTTGAAATTTTTAACCAAAAATAAATAACATATACTCAAAAATCAAACAAAAATCATTTGAATTTTTCATTAAACTTAAATTACCAAGGGATAAAATCCAAATGATAAACAAAAATTATTTTTGTATTTTTCATTTAATGCAAACAAAATGAAGGAAATATAATACAAAAGATAAACAAAAATCATAATTCTAGCTTGTGATAAGCATGGTGCATAGACTAGAAAATGATTAAACAAGCATACCTTTAGCATGTCAATATAGCATGAAGTACACAGGCTAAAGTATGCAAACACTAACGCATTCATCCTTTAGATTTACCAAGGGAGGAAGCATGTGAAAGTAAATGGGAATCAAAAACCCAATTTTGTAAGGCAACCAAGTCGGATTTCCTAACCCAAATTAATGAATAATGACTATCTTGGGGTGTAGGAACTTTAACTACCGTGGTTACTTTACTATGGGATTTTCTAGGAATTCGTTTAAGATCAAAACAAAATTTCCTAAGATGAGCTTTTCGACCACAACGTGTACAAGTAAAAACATGTCGAAAAGATTTACCTAAGGAGTGATCTCTAAATGCTTTCCTAGTAGATTCTCCTAAAACGTGGGCTTTGGCTTTAGGGGTAAATTCATTACAAGTATTGAAGCCTAAACCACAAGTGTCATTTTTAATTTGGACCGTTCCTAAGATTTTATCTAATTTTTTCGAACGACACTCCAAATCAAATTTGACATTACTAGAGTCTTTTAATTTATTTTGCAATTCTAAAATGTTAGACTCTAATAAAATATTTCGCTCTTCAAAAGCAAGAAGTTCCTTTTTCAAGGATTCCATTAAACCCTTAAGGCTATCTCTTTAGCCTTCTACATATTCAAGATTTTCTTGAAGAGTTCTCTCACATGTCCTAAGGTCTTTTATTAAAGCATTTTCATCAACGACCTTGACACACTCTCTTAAACTCGCTTCTAACTTCAAATTAGCTCTTTTCAGTTTGATAGATTCTTTATAAAGTTCTTGAAAAGCATTTTGAAGTTCACTCACATTAACCTCTTCTTCATTTTCACTCTCTCTTTCTTCTCCACTCTCACTATCATCAGAAACAAGAGAATCATAAACAATGACCTTGGAAGTGTCATGTGTTAAAGTTTCATCAATCGATGAGTTCTCACTATCACTCACATGACTAGCCATAAAACCCACAAAATTTTTCTTAGTGGGGGAATCGGGTCCCTCTTCCTTCTCACTATCACTAAGGGTCTCATTATATGAAATGGGTCTCTTACCCTCTTTCCTTAGTTTAGTGGGGCACTCAAAATCCCTATGGCCATAACCTTCACAACCAAAACACTTATTAGACTCGTCCCTATCTAAATTTTCATTATTAGGTTTAGGGATCCTCTCGGCTTTAGGAATCTTCTCGGCTTTAGAAATCTTTTCGCCTTTGTCATGCTTAGAAGATTCGAATTTCTTAAAATCATTTTTAAATTTATCTTTGTTAATTTTAAGAAATTTTCTAAATTTACGAGCAAACAAAGCCATGTCTTCCGAGTCACTATCACTGTCGCTCTCTACTACTTGTTTGACCTCTTTTCGGGCTTTTAAAGCAACGCCCTTTTCGATTTTCTTTTCAGTTTTAGAGGAAAACATATCTAGTTCATAGGTTTGTAAATCACCTACAAGCTCTTCTAATTTCGTAGAGTCTAAAATTGATAAAGAATTTAAAACGGTCACCTTTGGAATAAATCTATCAGGTAGGGACCTTAAAATTTTCTTTACAACACGGTCGTCAGGTATTTTCTCTCCCAAGTTAAAAGATGAATTAACAATATCAGAAAGTCTAGCATAAAATTCATCAAAAGTTTCTTTTTCATTCATTTTGATAGTTTCAAATTGAGTGGTGAGGTTTTGGAGTTTTGAAGCTTTAACGACACTAGTTCCTTCATGAGTTGATTGTAAAATATCCCAAGCTTCTTTAGCGGTTTCACACGTCATAATGCGTCGAAATTCATCCGGTGTGACAGCGCTAAACAAGGCATTCAAACCTCGGGAATTGAAATTTGCAAGTTTGAACTCATTTTCAGTCCATCTATCGGCGGGTTTGAGAACACGTTCATTTTCAACTAAATGAGTTGGTGGGGACCACCCGTTAACAACTGACATCCAAACTCTCTCGTCGATAGATTTTAGTGCCGATTTCATTCGCGCTTTCCAATACGCGTAGTTTGAACCATCGAAAATAGGAAATTTTGAAAATGGGGAAAATTCCATTTTAGCCCAAAATTATTTAAAGGATCGTTAACGAAATAATTTATCGCTTTGGCTCTGATACCAATCTGAAAGTGCAAAGATTTTCTTAATCAAAGCTCTGATACCAATTTGAAAAGGCCCGAGTTTTAATTTTCCCAATTAAAATATAATTTCCTTTTAAATAAACACAAGATGCGAAAGCGTAAAATATGATGATGGTTCAACACAACAAACACACAAGTATTAATTTTCACTTAAACCAATGTTAATTAATCCCAGCCCTAGAAATTTGCCTAAGTCATCATTATCAATATTTTGAAGTTAGGCCAAACCAATTTTAGCAAATGACTTTAATTAACTAAATTTACCCAATATTTAATTTAAGTCCAAATTAAATTGAGTGTGATAATTAAACCAAATTTTATCTTGAAATTATCCTAAGCATGCATTCTAAATTATTGTGCAAGATAAAATAAACCAAGCACACTACGCCGCGATGTACGAGGAAACACCCAAGACGGGAAACAACCTCGGACGGCCCTAGCCATAAATTCACTAGATATGAAATTACAAGTACAAGACAAAAGACTTACAACACACGACTCGATCCCTTTCAAGCCCCGATGCTTCTTCTCGTAGAAACCTCTTCCTAGCGAATAACCTTGGATCACCACCGCGGTCTCGGAATCCACCGATAGGACTTTCTATGGTCACCGTCACCCGTAATGAAGCCTTTCTCCACGTGGGTAAAAACAATACGAACTTCTCTTCAATTCGGTGTAGAGAAAACCGGTGCCAAACTCCAAGCAATTGATATGTATATAAGAACTTGGAATAAACACAATTGGGTGTAAACTAGAGTGATGAAGGATTTTCTCTTTGATAAAAATATACTCAAAACATGAACATTTTCCTAAACCAATATTGCTCTCAAACCACTCTCTAAGAGATGAGATATAATGGAAATAATTATGGAAAAGTTAAGTTGGAAAATGTCCTTCCCGCCCATGATAAAATCTGAAAAAGTTGGTTAAAAACTAAGTGGGGAAGTGGGTCAAAAACTGACAAAAAACTGCCAAAAACTATTCCCGCCTGGCAGCTCGTTCGAACGACATTTCGTTCGAACGAGTCTTCTAACGACGCTCCATTATGGACTCGTTAGAAACTCATTGGAAATCTCGTTAGAACGAACAATCTAGTTCGAACGACATTTCGAACGACGGACCAGTATACCTTAGTGGGAACTCGTTGGCAAACTCGTTAGAACGACATCTGGTTCGAACGAAAATCTCGTTCGAACGACATATCGAACGAACTTCCACAAATTTGGAAAATTCGATTTTAGCCCTGAAAACTTTATAAACTTATTTTAAAGTTCTAAATAATTCTTTCTGAAAATTAAAACACAGTTTTTTATAAAACCTAACACCCAATAAAACTTGTACCAAGCTCCTATATATATAATAATGCATTCATACCTTGGGAACATGGAACTATAATTGATGACGTAGAAACGAGGCACGCAAACCGACATATTGATGAAGATTTATACTCTTTGTCGCTACGTCTTCAACAAACACTTCATAGGCTTGAGAGTATTACAATTACATACTTTCCTATGAATAAATGTTTTTGTCCGGAATTGAGTCAACACAATACATGGACTCAATTGGAAATTTGTGTCCTTACAAATCTCCCCCTTTGGCTATTCCGGGACAAAAACCAAACAAAAATCCTAAAGGGCCGTCAAGCTCACTATACTCAAAACATAACCCACCCAAACTTGGCTCAACCCAAGGATTAAACACTTTGCCATTGAAGGATGCCGCTGTAGAAGAATTCCTGCACACTTAAGCAAACTCATCAAATGCATAGGGAATATCAAAATATTAAATGCAATTAATTAATTACCCCCCCTAAATTAATTCTCCCCTTTATCAAACAAATGACATACTTAGAAAGACGTCTCTCCCTAAGATAAATCTCCCCCAAACTAAGATACGAAAATAATAGGATTAGATACCATTTCTCCCCCTATCATTTTCTCCCCCTTTTTGTTCAGGAATAGGCAAAGGTTAAAGAATCAAAAATGTAAAAGCATGTTGAAGCTTAAAGTGATAAGATGTGAAAGCATATGGGCAATAAAAGCAAGGCAAAGACAAAACAAAATATCATATATATATATATATATATATATATATATATATATATATATATATATATATATATATATATATATACTAGAAATATATCAATAATGCACACGCACATATGTATAGATATAAACACACACTTGACACAAAATACAATAAGTTTGCACACTCGTATGGTAAAAATGTGTCATATGGAAACGGAAGTGTAGGGGTGTGAACTAGCAACAATTAAGTTTAGACCCAAACACTTAAGAAACGTTCACGTAGTTCTCATTTGATTGCAAATTTCATCACATTTAAATATAACCTCATGTGGCAATATGGATTGAACTCAATGAACAAACATACACAATGCATACAAGTCTAGCATATTAATGATTCTACAAACCAATAGAGTCATGACATGAAATACGCAACTAGGATAAATGGACATTGTGCAAACCGTTGATATACCATCCAATCTCCCTCAATATGCATTTATATTAAATTTGAATGAATATATCAATCAAACATAGACCTTGGCAATGTATTTTTTTTAATGCCATATATTCTGTTTTTAGGCCTTTGGACCACGTATTTCTTTTAGGTCCATTCAAAACGATGGCTTACAATCGCAAAGGATCACTTAGTCCTTTCGGAGCCCTTCCCCGTGCACATTTATATTTATCATGTTTTCATTTTTCACACAAATCTCACATGCAACGGATTTTGACATGCACTAGTCCTCCTAAGTCACAAATATGTAGATGACAAGATTGGAAGGAGAACACCTCACATAGCTCAAATATACATATGAAGTTAAAAATTCAAAGGAGCTCGTGCATGTGTGAATAGAGGCATATAAAAATAGAATTCATTTAAACAACACAAAGTCCAACTACTCCATAAAACTATGGTAAAGAACATAATTAGGATTGATAATCTAAACCAAAAGTTCTAGCCACGTGGAAGCGTAAAAGATGGAATTCAAACACAAGTATATGCCACTTAAAGTGTGTCAAACTAAAATATACACAAAATAAAATCTTTTTGAGTTTTTGAAATTTTTAACCAAAAATAAATAACATATACTCAAAAATCAAACAAAAATCATTTGAATTTTTCATTAAACTTAAATTACCAAGGGATAAAATCCAAATGATAAACAAAAATTATTTTTGTATTTTTCATTTAATGCAAACAAAATGAAGGAAATATAATACAAAAGATAAGCAAAAATCATAATTCTAGCTTGTGATAATCATGGTGCATAGACTAGAAAATGATTAAACAAGCATACCTTTAGCATGTCAATATAGCACGAAGTACACAGGCTAAAGTATGCAAACACTAACGCATTCATCCTTTAGATTTACCAAGGGAGGAAGCATGTGAAAGTAAATGGGAATCAAAAACCCAATTTTGTAAGGCAACCAAGTCGGATTTCCTAACCCAAATAAATGAAGAATGACTATCTTGGGGTGTAGGAACTTTAACTACCGTGGTTACTTTACTATGGGATTTTCTAGGAATTCGTTTAAGATCAAAACAAAATTTCCTAAGATGGCCTTTTCGACCACAACGTGTACAAGTAAAAACATGTCGAAAAGATTTACCTAAGGAGTGATCTCTAAATGCTTTCCTAGTAGATTCTCCTAAAACGTGGGCTTTGGCTTTAGGGGTAAATTCATTACAAGTATTGAAGCCTAAATCACAAGTGTCATTTTTAATTTGGACCGTTCCTAAGATTTTATCTAATTTTTTCGAACGACACTCCAAATCAAATTTGACATTACTAGAGTCTTTTAATTTATTTTGCAATTCTAAAATGTTAGACTCTAATAAAATATTTCGCTCTTCAAAAGCAAGAAGTTCCTTTTTCAAGGATTCCATTAAACCCTTAAGGCTATCTCTTTCGCCTTCTACATATTCAAGATTTTCTTGAAGAGTTCTCTCACATGTCCTAAGGTCTTTTATTAAAGCATTTTCATCAATGACCTTGACACACTCTCTTAAACTCGCTTCTAACTTCAAATTAGCTCTTTTCAGTTTGATAGATTCTTTATAAAGTTCTTGAAAAGCATTTTGAAGTTCACTCACATTAACCTCTTCTTCATTTTCACTCTCTCTTTCTTCTCCACTCTCACTATCATCAGAAACAAGAGAATCATAAACAATGACCTTGGAAGTGTCATGTGTTAAAGTTTCATCAATCGATGAGTTCTCACTATCACTCACATGACTAGCCATAAAACCCACAAAATTTTTCTTAGTGGGGGAATCGGGTCCCTCTTCCTTATCACTATCACTAAGGGTCGCATTATATGAAATGGGTCGCTTACCCTCTTTCCTTAGTTTAGTGGGGCACTCAAAATCCCTATGGCCATAACCTTCACAACCAAAACACTTTTTAGACTCGTCCCTATCTAAATTTTCATTATTAGGTTTAGGGATCCTCTCGGCTTTAGGAATCTTCTCGGCTTTAGAAATCTTTTCGCCTTTGTCATGCTTAGAAGATTCGAATTTCTTAAAATCATTTTTAAATTTATCTTTGTTAATTTTAAGAAATTTTCTAAATTTACGAGCAAACAAAGCCATGTCTTCCGAGTCACTATCACTGTCGCTCTCTACTACTTGTTTGACCTCTTTTCGGGCTTTTAAAGCAACGCCCTTTTCGATTTTCTTTTCAGTTTTAGAGGAAAACATATCTAGTTCATAGGTTTGTAAATCACCTACAAGCTCTTCTAATTTCGTAGAGTCTAAAATTGGTAAAGAATTTAAAACGGTCACCTTTGGAATAAATCTATCAGGTAGGGACCTTAAAATTTTCTTTACAACACGGTCGTCAGGTATTTTCTCTCCCAAGTTAAAAGATGAATTAACAATATCAGAAAGTCTAGCATAAAATTCATCAAAATTTTCTTTTTCATTCATTTTGATAGTTTCAAATTGAGTGGTGAGGTTTTGGAGTTTTGAAGCTTTAACGACACTAGTTCCTTCATGAGTTGATTGTAAAATATCCCAAGCTTCTTTAGCGGTTTCACACGTCATAATGCGTCGGAATTCATCCGGTGTGACAGCGCTAAACAAGGCATTCAAACCTCGGGAATTGAAATTAGCAAGTTTAAACTCATTTTCAGTCCATCTATCGGCGGGTTTGAGAACACGTTCATTTTCAACTAAATGAGTTGGTGGGGACCACCCGTTAACAACTGACATCCAAACTCTCTCGTCGATAGATTTTAGTGCCGATTTCATTCGCGCTTTCCAATACGCGTAGTTTGAACCATCGAAAATAGGAAATTTTGAAAATGGGGAAAATTCCATTTTAGCCCAAAATTATTTAAAGGATCGTTAACGAAATAATTTATCGCTTTGGCTCTGATACCAATCTGAAAGTGCAAAGATTTTCTTAATCAAAGCTCTGATACCAATTTGAAAAGGCCCGAGTTTTAATTTTCCCAATTAAAATATAATTTCCTTTTAAATAAACACAAGATGCGAAAGCGTAAAATATGATGATGGTTCAACACAACAAACACACAAGTATTAATTTTCACTTAAACCAATGTTAATTAATCCCAGCCCTAGAAATTTGCCTAAGTCATCATTATCAATATTTTGAAGTTAGGCCAAACCAATTTTAGCAAATGACTTTAATTAACTAAATTTACCCAATATTTAATTTAAGTCCAAATTAAATTGAGTGTGATAATTAAACCAAATTTTATCTTGAAATTATCCTAAGCATGCATTCTAAATTATTGTGCAAGATAAATTAAACCAATCACACTACGCCGCGATGTACGAGGAAAAACCCAAGACGGGAAACAACCTCGGACGGCCATAGCCACAAATTCACTAGATACGGAATTACAAGTACAAGACAAAAGCCTTACAACACACGACTCGATCCCTTTCAAGCCCCGATGCTTCTTCTCGTAGAAACCTCTTCCTAGCGAATAACCTTGGATCACCACCGCGGTCTCGGAATCCACCGATAGGACTTTCTATGGTCGCCGTCACCCGTACATGAAGCCTTTCTCCACGTGGGTAAAAACAATATGAACTTCTCTTCAATTCGGTGTAGAGAAAACCGGTGCCAAACTCCAAGCAATTGATATGTATATAAGAACTTGGAATAAACACAATTGGGTGTAAACTAGAGTGATGAAGGATTTTCTCTTTGATAAAACTACACTCAAAACATGAACATTTTCCTAAACCAGTATTGCTCTCAAACCACTCTCTAAGAGATGAGATAGAATGGAAATAATTATGGAAAATTTAAGTTGGAAAATGTCCTTCCCGCCCATGATAAAGTCTGAAAAAGTTGGTTAAAAACTAAGTGGGGAAGTGGGTCAAAAACTACTAAAAAACTGCCAAAAACGGTTCCCGCCTGGCATCTCGTTCGAACGACATTTCGTTCGAACGAGTCTTCTAACGACGCTCCAGTATGGACTCGTTAGAAACTCTTTCGAAATTTCGTTAGAATGAACAATCTAGTTCGAACTACATTTCGAACGACGGACCAGTATACCTTAGTGGGAACTCATTGGCAAACTCGTTCGAACGACATCTGGTTCGAACGAAAAACTCGTTCGAACGACATATCGAACGAACTTCCAGAAATTTGGAAAATTTGATTTTAGCCCTGAAAACATTATAAACTTATTTTAAAGTTCTAAATAATTCTTTCTGAAAATTAAAACACTGTTTTTTATAAAACCTAACACCCAATAAAACTTGTACCAAGCTCCTATATATATAATAATGCATTCATACCTTGGGAACATGGAACTATAATTGATGACGTTGAAACGAGGCACGCAAACCGACATATTGATGAAGCTTTATACTCTTTGCCGCTACGTCTTCAACAAACACTTCGTAGGCTTGAGAGTATTACAATTACATAATTTCCTATGAATAAATGTTTTTGTCCAGAAATTAGCCAACACAATACATGGACTCAATTGGAAATTTGTGTCCTTACAAATCTCCCCCTTTGGCTATTCCGGGACAAAAACCAAACAAAAATCCTAAAGGGCCGTCAAGCTCACTAGACTCAAAACATAACCCACCCAAACTTGGCTCAACCCAAGGATTAAACACTTTGCCATTGAAGGATGCCGCTGTTGAAGAATTCCTGCACACTTAAGCAAACTCATCAAATGCATAGGGAATATCAAAATATTAAATGCAATTAAATAATTACTCCCCCTAAATTAATTCTCCCCTTTATCAAACAAATGACATACTTAGAAAGACGTCTCTCCCTAAGATAAATCTCCCCCAAACTAAGATACGAAAATAATAGGATTAGATACCATTTCTCCCCCTCTCATTTTCTCCCCCTTTTTGTTCAGGAATAGGCAAAGGTTAAAGAATCAAAAATGTAAAAGCATGTTGAAGCTTAAAGTGATAAGATGTGAAAGCATATGGGCAATAAAAGCAAGGCAGAGACAAAACAAAATATCATATATATATATGTACTAGAAATATATCAATAATGCACACGCACATATGTATAGATATAAACACACACATGACACAAAATACAATAAGTTTGCACACTCGTATGGCAAAAATGTGTCATATGGAAACGGAAGTGTAGGGGTGTGAACTAGCAACAATTAAGTTTAGACCCAAACACTTAAGAAACGTTCACGTAGTTCTCATTTGATTGCAAATTTCATCACATTTAAATATAACCTCATGTGGCAATATGGATTGAACTCAATGAACAAACATACACAATGCATACAAGTCTAGCATATTAATGATTCTACAAACCAATAGAGTCATGACATGAAATACGCAACTAGGATAAATGGACATTGTGCAAACCGTTGATATACCATCCAATCTCCCTCAATATGCATTTATATTAAATTTCAATGAATATATCAATCAAACATAGGCCTTGGCAATGTATTTTCTTTTTAATGCCATATATTCTGTTTTTAGGCCTTTGGACCACGTATTTCTTTTAGGTCCATTCAAAACGATGGCTTACAATCGCAAAGGATCACTTAGTCCTTTCGGAGCCCTTCCCCGTGCACATTTATATTTATCATGTTTTCATTTTTCACACAAATCTCACATGCAACGGATTTTGACATGCACTAGTCCTCCTAAGTCACAAATATGTAGATAACAAGATTGGAAGGAGAACACCTCACATAGCTCAAATATACATATGAAGTTAAAAATTCAAAGGAGCTCGTGCATGTGTGAATAGAGGCATATAAAAATAGAATTCATTTAAACAACACAAAGTCCAACTACTCCATAAAACTATGGTAAAGAACATAATTAGGATTGATAATCTAAACCAAAAGTTCTAGCCACGTGGAAGCGTAAAAGATGGAATTCAAACACAAGTATATGCCACTTAAAGTGTGTCAAACTAAAATATACACAAAATAAAATCTTTTTGAGTTTTTGAAAATTTTAACCAAAAATAAATAACATATACTCAAAAATCAAACAAAAATCATTTGAATTTTTCATTAAACTTAAATTACCAAGGGATAAAATCCAAATGATAAACAAAAATTATTTTTGTATTTTTCATTTAATGCAAACAAAATGAAGGAAATATAATACAAAAGATAAACAAAAATCATAATTCTAGCTTGTGATAAGCATGGTGCATATACTTGAAAATGATTAAACAAGCATACCTTTAGCATGTCAATATAGCACGAAGTACACAGGCTAAAGTATGCAAACACTAACGCATTCATCCTTTAGATTTACCAAGGGAGGAAGCATGTGAAAGTAAATGGGAATCAAAAACCCAATTTTGTAAGGCAACCAAGTCGGATTTCCTAACCCAAATTAATGAAGAATGACTATCTTGGGGTGTAGGAACTTTAACTACCGTGGTTACTTTACTATGGGATTTTCTAGGAATTCGTTTAAGATCAAAACAAAATTTCCTAAGATGACCTTTTCGACCACAACGTGTACAAGTAAAAACATGTCGAAAAGATTTACCTAAGGAGTGATCTCTAAATGCTTTCCTAGTAGATTCTCCTAAAACGTGGGCTTTGGCTTTAGGGGTAAATTCATTACAAGTATTGAAGCCTAAACCACAAGTGTCATTTTTAATTTGAACCGTTCCTAAGATTTTATCTAATTTTTTCGAACGACACTCCAAATCAAATTTGACATTACTAGAGTCTTTTAATTTATTTTGCAATTCTAAAATGTTAGACTCTAATAAAATATTTCGCTCTTCAAAAGCAAGAAGTTCCTTTTTCAAGGATTCCATTAAACCCTTAAGGCTATCTCTTTCGCCTTCTACATATTCAAGATTTTCTTGAAGAGTTCTCTCACATGTCCTAAGGTCTTTTATTAAAGCATTTTCATCAACGACCTTGACACACTCTCTTAAACTCGCTTCTAACTTCAAATTAGCTCTTTTCAGTTTGATAGATTCTTTATAAAGTTCTTGAAAAGCATTTTGAAGTTCACTCACATTAACCTCTTCTTCATTTTCACTCTCTCTTTCTTCTCCACTCTCACTATCATCAGAAACAAGAGAATCATAAACAATGACCTTGGAAGTGTCATGTGTTAAAGTTTCATCAATCGATGAGTTCTCACTATCACTCACATGGCTAGCCATAAAACCCACAAAATTTTTCTTAGTGGGGGAATCGGGTCCCTCTTCCTTATCACTATCACTAAGGGTCGCATTATATGAAATGGGTCGCTTACCCTCTTTCCTTAGTTTAGTGGGGCACTCAAAATCCCTATGGCCATAACCTTCACAACCAAAACACTTATTAGACTCGTCCCTATCTAAATTTTCATTATTAGGTTTAGGGATCCTCTCGGCTTTAGGAATCTTCTCGGCTTTAGAAATCTTTTCTCCTTTGTCATGCTTAGAAGATTCGAATTTCTTAAAATCATTTTTAAATTTATCTTTGTTAATTTTAAGAAATTTTCTAAATTTACGAGCAAACAAAGCCATGTCTTCCGAGTCACTATCACTGTCGCTCTCTACTACGTGTTTGACCTCTTTTCGGGCTTTTAAAGCAACGCCCTTTTCGATTTTCTTTTCAGTTTTAGAGGAAAACATATCTAGTTCATAGGTTTGTAAATCACCTACAAGCTCTTCTAATTTCGTAGAGTCTAAAATTGGTAAAGAAATTAAAACGGTCACCTTTGGAATAAATCTATCAGGTAGGGACCTTAAAATTTTCTTTACAACACGGTCGTCAGGTATTTTCTCTCCCAAGTTAAAAGATGAATTAACAATATCAGAAAGTCTAGCATAAAATTCATCAAAAGTTTCTTTTTCATTCATTTTGATAGTTTCAAATTGAGTGGTGAGGTTTTGGAGTTTTGAAGCTTTAACGACACTAGTTCCTTCATGAGTTGATTGTAAAATATCCCAAGCTTCTTTAGCGGTTTCACACGTCATAATGCGTCGAAATTCATCCGGTGTGACAGCGCTAAACAAGGCATTCAAACCTCGGGAATTGAAATTAGCAAGTTTAAACTCATTTTCAGTCCATCTATCGGCGGGTTTGAGAACACGTTCATTTTCAACTAAATGAGTTGGTGGGGACCACCGGTTAACAACTGACATCCAAACTCTCTCGTCGATAGATTTTAGTGCCGATTTCATTCGCGCTTTCCAATACGCGTAGTTTGAACCATCGAAAATAGGAAATTTTGAAAATGGGGAAAATTCCATTTTAGCCCAAAATTATTTAAAGGATCGTTAACGAAATAATTTATCGCTTTGGCTCCGATACCAATCTGAAAGTGCAAAGCTTTTCTTAATCAAAGCTCTGATACCAATTTGAAAAGGCCCGAGTTTTAATTTTCCCAATTAAAATATAATTTCCTTTTAAATAAACACAAGATGCGGAAGCGTAAAATATGATGATGGTTCAACACAACAAACACACAAGTATTAATTTTCACTTAAACCAATGTTAATTAATCCCAGCCCTAGAAATTTGCCTAAGTCATCACTATCAATATTTTGAAGTTAGGCCAAACCAATTTTAGCAAATGACTTTAATTAACTAAATTTACCCAATATTTAATTTAAGTCCAAATTAAATTGAGTGTGATAATTAAACCAAATTTTATCTTGAAATTATCCTAAGCATGCATTCTAAATTATTGTGCAAGATAAAATAAACCAATCACACTACGCCGCGATTTACGAGGAAAAACCCAAGACGGGAAACAACCTCGGACGGCCATAGCCACAAATTCACTAGATACGGAATTACAAGTACAAGACAAAAGCCTTACAACACACGACTCGATCCCTTTCAAGCCCCGATGCTTCTTCTCGTAGAAACCTCTTCCTAGCGAATAACCTTGGATCACCACCGCGGTCTCGGAATCCACCGATAGGACTTTCTATGGTCACCGTCACCCGTACATGAAGCCTTTCTCCACGTGGGTAAAAACAATATGAACTTCTCTTCAATTCGGTGTAGAGAAAATCGGTGCCAAACTCCAAGCAATTGATATGTATATAAGAACTTGGAATAAACACAATTGGGTGTAAACTAGAGTGATGAAGGATTTTCTCTTTGATAAAAATACACTCAAAACATGAACATTTTCCTAAACCAATATTGCTCTCAAACCACTCTCTAAGAGATGAGATAGAATGGAAATAATTATGGAAAATTTAAGTTGGAAAATGTCCTTCCCGCCCATGATAAAGTCTGACAAAGTTGGTTAAAAACTAAGTGGGGAAGTGGGTCAAAAACTGCTAAAAAACTGCCAAAAACGGTTCCCGCCTGGCATCTCGTTCGAACGACATTTCGTTCGAACGAGTCTTCTAACGACGCTCCAGTATGGACTCGTTAGAAACTCTTTGGAAATTTCGTTAGAACGAACAATCTAGTTCGAACTACATTTCGAACGACGGACCAGTATACCTTAGTGGGAACTCGTTGGCAAACTCGTTCGAACGACATCTGGTTCGAACGAAAAACTCGTTCGAACGACATATCGAACGAACTTCCAGAAATTTGGAAAATTCGATTTTAGCCCTGAAAAGTTTATAAACTTATTTTAAAGTTCTAAATAATTCTTTCTGAAAATTAAAACACTGTTTTTTATAAAACCTAACACCCAATAAAACTTGTACCAAGCTCCTATATATATAATAATGCATTCATACCTTGGGAACATGGAACTATAATTGATGACGTTGAAATGAGGCACGCAAACCGACATATTGATGAAGCTTTATACTCTTTGCCGCTACGTCTTCAACAAACACTTCGTAGGCTTGAGATTATTACAATTACATAATTTCCTATGAATAAATGTTTTTGTCCAGAAATTATCCAACACAATACATGGACTCAATTGGAAATTTGTGTCCTTACAAATCTCCCCCTTTGGCTATTCCGGGACAAAAACCAAACAAAAATCCTAAAGGGCCGTCAAGCTCACTAGACTCAAAACATAACCCACCCAAACTTGGCTCAACCCAAGGATTAAACACTTTGCCATTGAAGGATGCCGCTGTTGAAGAATTCCTGCACACTTAAGCAAACTCATCAAATGCATAGGGAATATCAAAATATTAAATGCAATTAAATAATTACTCCCCCTAAATTAATTCTCCCCTTTATCAAACAAATGACATACTTAGAAAGACGTCTCTCCCTAAGATAAATCTCCCCCAAACTAAGATACGAAAATAATAGGATTAGATACCATTTCTCCCCCTATCATTTTCTCCCCCTTTTCGTTCAGGAATAGGCAAAGGTTAAAGAATCAAAAATGTAAAAGCATGTTGAAGCTTAAAGTGATAAGATGTGAAAGCATATGGGCAATAAAAGCAAGGCAAAGACAAAACAAAATATCATATATATATATATATATATATATATATATATATATATATATATATATATATATATATATATATATATGTACTAGAAATATATCAATAATGCGCACGCACATATGTATAGATATAAACACACACATGACACAAAATACAATAAGTTTGCACACTCGTATGGCAAAAATGTGTCATATGGAAACGGAAGTGTAGGGGTGTGAACTAGCAACAATTAAGTTTAGACCCAAACACTTAAGAAACGTTCACGTAGTTCTCATTTGATTGCAAACTTCATCACATTTAAATATAACCTCATGTGGCAATATGGATTGAACTCAATGAACAAACATACACAATGCATACAAGTCTAGCATATTAATGATTCTACAAACCAATAGAGTCATGACATGAAATACGCAACTAGGATAAATGGACATTGTGCAAACCGTTGATATACCATCCAATCCCCCTCAATATGAATTTATATTAAATTTGAATGAATATATCAATCAAACATAGGCCTTGGCAATGTATTTTCTTTTTAATGCCATATATTCTGTTTTTAGGCCTTTGGACCACGTATTTCTTTTAGGTCCATTCAAAACGACGGCTTACAATCGCAAAGGATCACTTAGTCCTTTCGGAGCCCTTCCCCGTGCACATTTATATTTATCATGTTTTCATTTTTCACACAAATCTCACATGCAATGGATTTTGACATGCACTAGTCCTCCTAAGTCACAAATATGTAGATGACAAGATTGGAAGGAGAACACCTCACATAGCTCAAATATACATATGAAGTTAAAAATTCAAAGGAGCTCGTGCATGTGTGAATAGAGGCATATAAAAATAGAATTCATTTAAACAACACAAAGTCCAACTACTCCATAAAACTATGGTAAAGAACATAATTAGGATTGATAATCTAAACCAAAAGTTCTAGCCACATGGAAGCGTAAAAGATGGAATTCAAACACAAGTATATGCCACTTAAAGTGTGTCAAACTAAAATATACACAAAATAAAATCTTTTTGAGTTTTTGAAATTTTTAACCAAAAATAAATAACATATACTCAAAAATCAAACAAAAATCATTTGAATTTTTCATTAAACTTAAATTACCAAGGGATAAAATCCAAATGATAAACAAAAATTCTTTTTGTATTTTTCATTTAATGCAAACAAAATGAAGGAAATATAATACAAAAGATAAACAAAAATCATAATTCTAGCTTGTGATAAGCATGGTGCATAGACTAGAAAATGATTAAACAAGCATACCTTTAGCATGTCAATATAGCATGAAGTACACAGGCTAAAGTATGCAAACACTAACGCATTCATCCTTTAGATTTACCAAGGGAGGAAGCATGTGAAAGTAAATGGGAATCAAAAACCCAATTTTGTAAGGCAACCAAGTCGGGTTTCCTAACCCAAATTAATGACGAATGACTATCTTGGGGTGTAGGAACTTTAACTACCGTGGTTACTTTACTATGGGATTTTCTAGGAATTCGTTTAAGATCAAAACAAAATTTCCTAAGATGACCTTTTCGACCACAACGTGTACAAGTAAAAACATGTCGAAAAGATTTACCTAAGGAGTGATCTCTAAATGCTTTCCTAGTAGATTCTCCTAAAACGTGGGCTTTGGCTTTAGGGGTAAATTCATTACAAGTATTGAAGCCTAAACCACAAGTGTCATTTTTAATTTGGACCGTTCCTAAGATTTTATCTAATTTTTTCGAACGACACTCCAAATCAAATTTGACATTACTAGAGTCTTTTAATTTATTTTGCAATTCTAAAATGTTAGACTCTAATAAAATATTTCGCTCTTCAAAAGCAAGAAGTTCCTTTTTCAAGGATTCCATTAAACCCTTAAGGCTATCTCTTTCGCCTTCTACATATTCAAGATTTTCTTGAAGAGTTCTCTCACATGTCCTAAGGTCTTTTATTAAAGCATTTTCATCAACGACCTTGACACACTCTCTTAAACTCGCTTCTAACTTCAAATTAGCTCTTTTCAGTTTGATAGATTCTTTATAAAGTTCTTGAAAAGCATTTTGAAGTTCACTCACATTAACCTCTTCTTCATTTTCACTCTCTCTTTCTTCTCCACTCTCACTATCATCAGAAACAAGAGAATCATAAACAATGACCTTGGAAGTGTCATGTGTTAAAGTTTCATCAATCGATGAGTTCTCACTATCACTCACATGGCTAGCCATAAAACCCACAAAATTTTTCTTAGTGGGGGAATCGGGTCCCTCTTCCTTATCACTATCACTAAGGGTCGCATTATATGAAATGGGTCGCTTACCCTCTTTCCTTAGTTTAGTGGGGCACTCAAAATCCCTATGGCCATAACCTTCACAACCAAAACACTTATTAGACTCGTCCCTATCTAAATTTTCATTATTAGGTTTAGGGATCCTCTCGGCTTTAGGAATCTTCTCGGCTTTAGAAATCTTTTCGCCTTTGTCATGCTTAGAAGATTCGAATTTCTTAAAATCATTTTTAAATTTATCTTTGTTAATTTTAAGAAATTTTCTAAATTTACGAGCAAACAAAGCCATGTCTTCCGAGTCACTATCACTGTCGCTCTCTACTATTTGTTTGACCTCTTTTCGGGCTTTTAAAGCAACGCCCTTTTCGATTTTCTTTTCAGTTTTAGAGGAAAACATATCTAGTTCATAGGTTTGTAAATCACCTACAAGCTCTTCTAATTTCGTAGAGTCTAAAATTGGTAAAGAAATTAAAACGGTCACCTTTGGAATAAATCTATCAGGTAGGGACCTTAAAATTTTCTTTACAACACGGTCGTCAGGTATTTTCTCTCCCAAGTTAAAAGATGAATTAACAATATCAGAAAGTCTAGCATAAAATTCATCAAAAGTTTCTTTTTCATTCATTTTGATAGTTTCAAATTGAGTGGTGAGGTTTTGGAGTTTTGAAGCTTTAACGACACTAGTTCCTTCATGAGTTGATTTTAAAATATCCCAAGCTTCTTTAGCGGTTTCACACGTCATAATTCGTCGGAATTCATCCGGTGTGACAGCGCTAAACAAGGCATTCAAACCTTGGGAATTGAAATTAGCAAGTTTAAACTCATTTTCAGTCCATCTATCGGCGGGTTTGAGAAGACGTTCATTTTCAACTAAATGAGTTGGTGGGGACCACCCGTTAACAACTGACATCCAAACTCTCTCGTCGATAGATTTTAGTGCCGATTTCATTTGCGCTTTCCAATACGCGTAGTTTGAACCATTGAAAATAGGAAATTTTGAAAATGGGGAAAATTCCATTTTAGCCCAAAATTATTTAAAGGATCGTTAACGAAATAATTTATCGCTTTGGCTCTGATACCAATCTGAAAGTGCAAAGCTTTTCTTAATCAAAGCTCTGATACCAATTTGAAAAGGCCCGAGTTTTAATTTTCCCAGTTAAAATATAATTTCCTTTTAAATAAACACGAGATGCGGAAGCGTAAAATATGATGATGGTTCAACACAACAAACACACAAGTATTAATTTTCACTTAAACCAATGTTAATTAATCCCAGCCCTAGAAATTTGCCTAAGTCATCATTTTCAATATTTTGAAGTTAGGCCGAACCAATTTTAGCAAATGACTTTAATTAACTAAATTTACCCAATATTTAATTTAAGTCCAAATTAAATTGAGTGTGATAATTAAACCAAATTTTATCTGGAAATTATCCTAAGCATGCATTCTAAATTATTGTGCAAGATAAAATAAACCAATCACACTGCGCCGCGATGTACGAGGAAAAACCCAAGACGGGAAACAACCTCGGACGGCCATAGCCACAAATTCACTAGATACGGAATTACAAGTACAAGACAAAAGCCTTACAACACACGACTCGATCCCTTTCAAGACCCAATGCTTCTTCTCGTAGAAACCTCTTCCTAGCGAATAACCTTGGATCACCACCGCGGTCTCGGAATCCACCGATAGGACTTTCTATGGTCGCCGTCACCCGTACATGAAGCCTTTCTCCACGTGGGTAAAAACAATATGAACTTCTCTTCAATTCGGTGTAGAGAAAACCGGTGCCAAACTCCAAGCAATTGATATGTATATAAGAACTTGGAATAAACACAATTGGGTGTAAACTAGAGTGATGAAGGATTTTCTCTTTGATAAAAATACACTCAAAACATGAACATTTTTCTAAACCAATATTGCTCTCAAACCACTCTCTAAGAGATGAGATAGAATGGAAATAATTATGGAAAAGTTAAGTTGGAAAATGTCCTTCCCGCCCATGATAAAGTCTGAAAAAGTTGGTTAAAAACTAAGTGGGGAAGTAGGTCAAAAACTGCCAAAAACTGTGCCTGCATGGCATCTCGTTCGAACGACATTTCGTTCGAACGAGTCTTCTAACGACGCTCCAGTATGGAGTCGTTAGAAACTCGTTGTAAATCTCGTTAGAACGTACAATCTAGTTCGAACGACATTTCGAACGACGGACCAGTATACCTTAGTGGGAACTCGTTGGCAAACTCGTTCGAACGACATCTGGTTCGAACGAAAAACTCGTTCGAACGACATATCGAACGAACTTCCAGAAATTTGGAAAATTCGATTTTAGCCCTGAAAACTTTATAAACTAATTTTAAAGTTCTAAATAATTCTTTCTGAAAATTAAAACACAGTTTTTTATAAAACCTAACACCCAATAAAACTTGTACCAAGCTCCTATATATATAATAATGCATTCATACCTTAGGAACATGGAACTATAATTGATGACGTAGAAACGAGGCACGAAAACCGACATATTGTTGAAGATTTATACTCTTTGCCGCTACGTCTTCAACAAACACTTCATAGGCTTGAGAGTATTACAATTACATACTTTCCTATGAATAAATGTTTTTGTCCGGAATTGAGCCAACACAATACATGGAATCAATTGGAAATTTGTGTCCTTACAAATCTCCCCCTTTGGCTATTCCGGGACAAAAACCAAACAAAAATCCTAAAGGGCCGTCAAGCTCACTAGACTCAAAACATAACCCACCCAAATTTGGCTCAACCCAAGGATTAAACACTTTGCCATTGAAGGATGCCGCTGTAGAAGAATTCCTGCACACTTAAGCAAACTCATCAAATGCATAGGGAATATCAAAATATTAAATGCAATTAATTAATTACTCCCCCTAAATGTAATACCCCGTACTTTTGGCTATAATTATTTTTGGGATTAATTAATTAAATTGCGTATTAATTGGAAATTAATCCGGGTTATGAATACTAATGAGATGCGAATTGGTATTTGATTATGTGCATATATGATTATATATGTATTTGGTATTATAAAATTTGTCGTGAGATTTATATACAGCATTTTAGAAATTTTGTTGAGACGCGTGGGACCGCCGCGTCACGGTATAATATTTTGTTAACAAAAGTGAATTTAAAATCTATAATCCGTATGGTCGTTTTGAGTGCGCCAACGCGTCCGGAAGGGTCGAGATAGTCAGAAAACACTAGCCGGGGGTATAGTTAGGGTCCCGGGGTATTTTTAGGCCATACCGGTAACTTAAAGGGTATTTTAGTAATTTGGTATTTTTGGGTAATTAAAAGTGACGAAAATTGAGAGTTGTATTCTGATAAGGAATTGACCCAACCAACCCTTATTAACCCAACAAGCTACGGAGGTTTATTAAATTAGGTTTTCATAAGTTCCCCAAAGCAAACCCTAGCCACCATAGCTTTTTGGAGAAGAAAGCTTGGAGAAGGAGAGAGAGAGAGAGAGAAATTCTGCAGAAATTCTACACCGAATCCACACCAAATTCAGAGACAAACAAGGCAAGTGACTTTATTCCATTTAATTTTTGAGAATGTTTCCTCCATGTTAGAAAATTCAGATTTATGGTTTGTTCTTGAAGAAAATATGAAAACCCATGTAGTTTATATCATAGAACTTGAGAAATTGTGAAAAGAATTGCATGTAGTATGATAGGTAGATGATTTCCCTTATAATAATTGTGATTTGAAGGAATTAAAACGAAATAAATTCTGGATTTGATGTTGATATATATCTAGGGTTCATGTTCTTGATGATATTGGGGAAATAATATAAAATCTTGGGATTTAATGATGTTTAGGATGCCTTATTGCCTTAAAAGACGTTAGTTTATCACCTAAGCATGTTTTAGTATGATTAGAGGACTTAAATCATTGTTAGGACGAACTTTGGAGAAGGATTGAAGTGATATAAATGGTGAAAAACGATTTTTGGAAAAATCTGGGCCGAAACTGGTGGCTCGTTAGAAGCAGCCCCCAGGTCGTTCGAACGAACTCGTTCGAACGAGCTTCTAACGAGTTGACCAGTCGTTATTAACGAGTAGGGATTTTCGTTCGATATCTCGTTCGAACGAGATATCGTTAGAAGGGTCAGTTCGTTCGAACGAACTGGGATCTCGTTCGAACAGCCTCGTTCGAACGAGACTTCTAACGACCTGACAGTCCAAACTCGTTCGAAGTCTCGTTCGAACGAGACTTCTAACGAGTTGACAGTTTTGTCCTTTTTGGACTGTTTTGATTTTTGGAGTCCCGGAAACTGGTTCGAGGGTAGAGTTAACATTCTTTGATGATGTAAGGATAGATTTGGGACTTTTGGGTTATTGAGAGGAGTAATTTATATACGAGAGTGTTATTACATGGACGGTTTGGGTTAAGACGTGAGTGTCTACTACGACGTGAGATAATTATGGCGCGTATAATTACAAACCGGAATAGTATGAATTGTGTTAATTATAGTTAGTATGAGAATATATACTACGATTTAAAATACGGTACTACTAAGACGTGTGTTTACTTAGTATTGGTATATGGATTGTGTGTATGACATACCTACCATACTTGCTATCACGGGAGGTTGCGTTCACTTAGGACCCTCTATTCCTTGTGTGCCTACGGGGGGGATATAGACTGGTACCTTGATGAACATAGGTCATAGAAAGACTTATTGTGATATTAATAAGTCCGCTGACCATGGGAGCGTAGGTATGTGCGTGACCCATGTGATGGTGACTGTGTTCGCCTCCACTATTTGTGATTTGTGTTATCTGAACTATTCCTGAGAGATTCGGAATAGGTGATCCTTATGTACGTGATGTACCGGGATGGATAGCAGAGTATGTGTGCACTACAGCTTAGATTGCGGGGTGCTTGTATCGTATATTTATGATGTGAATAATATACCTTAAATTAATGGAAATCCTCCTGCTAATGTTGTAAAAATATTTCGGTATTGTTTCAAGATATATAATGAGTTAACTGATAGTTATATCATTGGCATATTTAGTAACTGAGTTTACGTTAAACCTCTATTTAATTACGAGCGTTGTTATGTTAAATAGAACCGAGTAATATGGGTAGAACCTTTGGCAGTCTAGCTAGTTATGTTGTCAGTTAGCTAGTAGTATGGGTCGTTATAGATGGGTAATGGCGCTAGGAGTGCACAGTTAGACGAGAGGTGAGAATATCATGTGAGTGCACGTCCTAACATGTACTTTGCATTTAATGTTTTAAATGTTTTTAAAGCACTTGCAGGTTTTTAAAATATAACTCCACATTCGGGCTCTGACCCGTTTTCTTTTCAAATCTCTTTTTCTTTGTAAAACCATTTTAGGTGCCCAGCCACAAGGACACCAAGCATAGGATACTCATTCAGGTGACGAGCTGTAGCTGCTTGTGGAAGCTACAGGGATTTGCATGTAGACGCCTCCATCTTTTGGATTCCAGAGTCACCATCTATCAGTTGTAGGGCATGTTGCCCATTTCTTTAGAGACATCTTTTATATTTCAGTTTTCAGACTTTAGCATGTTTTCTTTCAGTTTCGGTTATTCATTTCAGTTATGGGATTGTAGTGAGGAGTTTTCCTCCAGACTTTATTTACTCTATTGTGATGGTTATTCAGTTTACTTTAGTATGGTGAATGATGTTATTTATTTCTTCATTTTACTCATTGCATGTTAATCAGACTTAAATTAAAATTTGGCACTTACTTTTTAAATACTAGGTGGATAGTAATAATAAAATGTTTTCGACAGTGATGCTATTAACTGAGCCAACTTGGCATTTTGAATTAATTTTATAAAGGAGTAGCTACCCGGTATTTAATTAGTCGGGGTGTCACACTAAATTAATTCTCCCCTTTATCAAACAAATGACATACTTAGAAAGACGTCCCTCCCTAAGATAAATCTCCCCCAAACTAAGATACGAAAATAATAGGATTAGATACCATTTCCCCCTATCATTTTCTCCCCCTTTTTGTTCAGGAATAGACAAAGGTTAAAGAATCAAAAACGTAAAAGCATGTTGAAGCTTAAAGTGATAACATGTGAAAGCATATGGGCAATAAAAGCAAGGCAAAGACAAAACAAAATATCATATATATATATATATACTAGAAATATATCAATAATGCACACGCACATATGTATAGATATAAACACACACATGACACAAAATACAATAAGTTTGCACACTCGTATGGCAAAAATGTGTCATATGGAAACGGAAGTGTAGGGGTGTGAACTAGCAACAATTAAGTTTAGACCCAAACACTTAAGAAACGTTCACGTAGTTCTCATTTGATTGCTAACTTCATCACATTTAAATATAACCTCATGTGGC
The DNA here is from genome assembly GCA_949130495.1 of Sambucus nigra. NCBI lineage: Eukaryota > Viridiplantae > Streptophyta > Magnoliopsida > Dipsacales > Adoxaceae > Sambucus > Sambucus nigra. The sequence continues at coordinate 538,961,749 of OX422214.1, read as the reverse complement.
AATATGGATTGAACTCAATGAACAAACATACACAATGCATACAAGTCTAGCATATTAATGATTCTACAAACCAATAGAGTCATGACATGAAATACGCAACTAGGATAAATGGACATTGTGCAAACCGTTGATATACCATCCAATCTCCCTCAATATGAATTTATATTAAATTTGAATGAATATATCAATCAAACATAGGCCTTGGCAATGTATTTTCTTTTTAATGCCATATATTCTGTTTTTAGGCCTTTGGACCACGTATTTCTTTTAGGTCCATTCAAAACGATGGCTTACAATCGCAAAGGATCACTTAGTCCTTTCGGAGCCCTTCCCCGTGCACATTTATATTTATCATGTTTTCATTTTTCACACAAATCTTACATGCAACGGATTTTGACATGCACTAGTCCTCCTAAGTCACAAATATGTAGATGACAAGATTGGAAGGAGAACACCTCACATAGCTCAAATATATATATGAAGTTAAAAATTCAAAGGAGCTCGTGCATGTGTGAATAGAGGCATATAAAAATAGAATTCATTTAAACAACACAAAGTCCAACTACTCCATAAAACTATGGTAAAGAACATAATTAGGATTGATAATCTAAACCAAAAGTTCTAGCCACGTGGAAGCGTAAAAGATGGAATTCAAACACAAGTATATGCCACTTAAAGTGTGTCAAACTAAAATATACACAAAATAAAATCTTTTTGAGTTTTTGAAATTTTTAACCAAAAATAAATAACATATACTCAAAAATCAAACAAAAATCATTTGAATTTTTCATTAAACTTAAATTACCAAGGGATAAAATCCAAATGATAAACAAAAATTCTTTTTGTATTTTTCATTTAATGCAAACAAAATGAAGGAAATATAATACAAAAGATAAACAAAAATCATAATTCAAGCTTGTGATAAGCATGGTGCATAGACTAGAAAATGATTAAACAAGCATACCTTTAGCATGTCAATATAGCATGAAGTACACAGGCTAAAGTATGCAAACACTAACGCATTCATCCTTTAGATTTAGCAAGGGAGGAAGCATGTGAAAGAAAATGGGAATCAAAAACCCTATTTTGTAAGGCAACCAAGTTGGATTTCCCAACCCAAATTAATGAAGAATGACTATCTTGGGGTGTAGGAACTTTAACTACCGTGGTTACTTTACTATGGGATTTTCTAGGAATTCGTTTAAGATCAAAACTAAATTTCCTAAGATGACTTTTTCGACCACAACGTATACAAGTAAAAACATGTCGAAAAGATTTACCTAAGGAGTAGGGCTGTAAACGGATATTCGAAAATCCTCATCCGTCCGATATCCGAATCCGAATTTACGGATATTTATCCGAAAATATGGAAACGGATACGAATATGGATACTCTATAAAAATATCCGAGAAAACGGATACGGATACGGATAGTACTAGTATCCGACATGAATAATCCGTATCCGATGCAGAGTATCCATTTTATCGGATATCCGTTTTACCGGATATCCGTATCCGTCAAACATATGTTTAAAATATTACTAATAATATTAGTATTAGTATTACTAGTAAATAAATATTAAAAAAACCTCAATCGTTTATTCCCCAAAACAAAATAAACACATACTTCACTCGAAACAAAAAACACCCTAAAGTTATTATTTTATTGGGTATATTATAAAATGTAATGTAATATTATTTTATTAGGTATATTATTATTATTGAGTTACACTAAAGTTACAATACAACCTATCACACACAACATACACCGACTAAAGAACATATACTCCACTAAAAAAAAACTTCGTTTCATTTCTCTTTTGTACAAAACAAGAAAAAAAAACTCTTATGTGGTTGTTCGTTAGTTTTCTTAATTATAAATAAATGTAAGAGAGAAACATAAAAGAATGTAAGAGAGAAACATAATAGAATGTAAGAAAGAAACAGAAAAGTAAAGAGATGGTTTTGATTGTGATGAGAACTGAAGTTAACAACATGTATATTATATACAAAATCAAAATGTATACTTATTAAAATAAATATATCTGTATGTTTTGAAGACAAAAGGTCCATGAGGTTATCATTCTCAATAAATTTGATTAATCTAAAATGTGCATATTTATTTCTACTGTCATGGAATGCGACTGTTATTTTTTTTTGGATGGCTTTAAACTTATATGGTTGTAAATTATGGATGACTTTAACCCATATTATCATTATGGAATGATAGTATTATTATGGAATCCATAATTGTTGATATTAGGAGGCAGTAATTTTGTTATATATTTATTTGGATTGGATTAGATTTCATTGGATTGGATATTTTAATTGTTATTTTTTGCGATGGCTAAATAATGTAAACGGATACGGATATTATCCGAATCCGAGGTATCCGAGCGGATACGGATATGGATAGTTATTTTAACTATCCGGGCGGATACTATATGGATACGGATAGTACATTCAGATAGCGGATACGGATATGGAAAACATGGTATCCGATCCGTATCTGTCCGTTTACCACCCCTACTAAGGAGTGATCTCTAAATGCTTTCCTAGTAGATTCTCCTAAAACGTGGGTTTTGGCTTTAGGGGTAAATTCATTACAAGTATTGAAGCCTAAACCACAAGTGTCATTTTTAATTTGGACCGTTCCTAAGATTTTATCTAATTTTTTCGAACGACACTCCAAATCAAATTTGACATTAATAGAGTCTTTTAATTTATTTTGCAATTCTAAAATGTTAGACTCTAATAAAATATTTCGCTATTCAAAAGCAAGAAGTTCCTTTTTCAAAGATTCCATTAAACCCTTAAGGCTATCTCTTTCGCCTTCTACATATTCAAGCTTTTCTTGAAGAGTTCTCTCACATGTCCTAAGGTCTTTTATTAAAGCATTTTCATCAACGACCTTGACACACTCTCTTAAACTCGCTTCTAACTTCAAATTAGCTCTTTTCAGTTTGATAGATTCTTTATAAAGTTCTTGAAAAGCATTTTGAAGTTCACTCACATTAACCTCTTCTTCATTTTCACTCTCTCTTTCTACTCCACTCCCACTATCATCAGAAACAAGAGAATCATAAACAATGACCTTGGAAGTGTCATTTGTTAAAGTTTCATCAATCGATGAGTTCTCACTATCACTCACATGACTAGCCATAAAAGCCTCAAAATTTTTCTTAGTGGGGGAATCGGGTCCCTCTTCCTTATCACTATCACTAAGGGTCGCATTATATGAAATGGGTCGCTTACCCTCTTTCCTTAGTTTAGTGGGGCACTCAAAATCCCTATGGCCATAACCTTCACAACTAAAACACTTATTAGAATCGTCCCTATCTAAATTTTCATTATTAGGTTTTGGGATCCTCTCGGCTTTAGGAATCTTCTCGGCTTTAGAAATCTTTTCGCCTTTGTCATGCTTAGAAGATTCGAATTTCTTAAAATCATTTTTAAATTTATCTTTGTTAATTCTAAGAAATTTTCTAAATTTACGAGCAAACAAGCCATGTCTTCCGAGTCACTATCACTTTCGCTCTCTACTACTTGTTTGACCTCTTTTCGGGCTTTTAAAGAAACGCCCTTTTCTATTTTCTTTTCAGTTTTAGAGGGAAACATATCTAGTTCATAGGTTTGTAAATCACCTACAAGCTCTTCTAATTTCGTAGAGGCTAAAATTGGTAAAGAATTTAAAACGTTCACCTTTGGAATAAATCTATTGGGTAGGGACCTTAAAATATTCTTTACAACACGGTCGTCAGGTATTTTCTCTCCCAAGTTAAAAGATGAATTAACAATATCAGAAAGTCAAGCATAAAAGTCATCAAAACTTTCTTTTTCATTCATTTTGATAGTTTCAAATTGAGTGGTGAGGTTTTGGAGTTTTGAAGCTTTAACGACACTAGTTCCTTCATGAGTTGATTGTAAAATATCCCAAGCTTCTTTAGCGGTTTCACACGTCATAATGCGTCGGAATTCATCCGGTGTGACAGCGCTAAACGAGGCATTCAAACCTCGGGAATTGAAATTAGCAAGTTTAAACTCATTTTCAGTCCATCTATCGGCGGGTTTGAGAACACGTTCATTTTCAACTAAATGAGTTGGTGGGGACCACCCGTTAACAACTGACATCCAAACTCTCTCGTCGATAGATTTTAGTGCCGATTTCATTCGCGCTTTCCAATACGCGTAGTTTGAACCATCGAAAATAGGAAATTTTGAAAATGGGGAAAATTCCATTTTAGCCCAAAATTATTTAAAGGATCGTTAACGAAATAATTTACCGCTTTGGCTCTGATACCAATCTGAAAGTGCAAAGCTTTTCTTAATCAAAGCTCTGATACCAATTTGAAAAGGCCCGAGTTTTAATTTTCCCAATTAAAATATAATTTCCTTTTAAATAAACACAAGATGCGGACGCGTAAAATATGATGATGGTTCAACACAACAAACACACAAGTATTAATTTTCACTTAAACCAATGTTAAATAATCCCAGCCCTAGAAATTTGCCTAAGTCATCATTATCAATATTTTGAAGTTAGGCCAAACCAATTTTAGCAAATGACTTTAATTAACTAAATTTACCCAATATTTAATTTAAGTCCAAATTAAATTGAGTGTGATAATTAAACCAAATTTTATCTTGAAATTATCCTAAGCATGCATTCTAAATTATTGTGCAAGATAAAATAAACCAATCACACTACGCCGCGATGTACAAGGAAAAACCCAAGACGGGAAACAACCTCGGACGGCCATAGCCACAAATTCACTAGATACGGAATTACAAGTACAAGACAAAAGACTTACAACACACGACTCGATCCCTTTCAAGCCCCGATGCTTCTTCTCGTAGAAACCTCTTCCTAGCGAATAACCTTGGATCACCACCGCGGTCTCGGAATCCACCGATAGGACTTTCTATGATCGTCGTCACCCGTACATGAAGCCTTTCTCCACGTGGGTAAAAACAATATGAACTTCTCTTCAATTCGGTGTAGAGAAAACCGGTGCCAAACTCCAAGCAATTGATATGTATATAAGAACTTGGAATAAACACAATTGGGTGTAAACTAGAGTGATGAAGGATTTTCTCTTCGATAAAAATACACTCAAAACATGAACATTTTCCTAAGCCAATATTGCTCTCAAACCACTCTCTAAGAGATGAGATAGAATGGAAATAATTATGGAAAATTTAAGTTGGAAAATGTCCTTCCCGCCCATGATAAAGTCTGAAAAAGTTGGTTAAAAACTAAGTGGGGAAGTGGGTCAAAAACTGCCAAAAAACTGCCAAAAACTGTGCCCGCATGGCATCTCGTTCGAACGACATTTCGTTCGAACGACATTCTCGTTCGAACGAGTCTTCTAACGACGCTCCAGTATGGACTCGTTAGAAACTCGTTGGAAATCTCGTTAGAACGGACAATCTAGTTCGAACGACATTTTGAACGACGGACCAGTATACCTTAGTGGGAACTCGTTGGCAAACTCATTCGAACGACATCTGGTTCGAACGAAAAACTCGTTCGAACGACATATCGAACGAACTTCCAGAAATTTGGAAAATTCGATTTTAGCCCTGAAAACTTTATAAACTTATTTTAAAGTTCTAATTAATTCTTTCTGAAAATTAAAACACAGTTTTTTATAAAACCTAACACCCAATAAAACTTGTACCAAAGCTCCTATATATATAATAATGCATTCATACCTTGGGAGCGTGGAACTATAATTGATGACGTAGAAACGAGGCACGCAAACCATCATATTGATGAAGCTTTATACTCTTTTCCGCTACGTCTTCAAGAAACACTTCATAGGCTTGAGAGTATTTCAATTACATACTTTCCTATGAATAAATGTTTTTGTCCGGAATTGAGCCAACACAATACATGGACTCAATTGGAAATTTTTGTCCTTACATCTTGAAATTCCTCAATCATTTTATAGTAAGCCACGTTGTTGGCCACTACCCGATCAAGGAGGAATTTCATATAAAGGTAGGCTTCCTTAGCTTGATCTGAAACATCTTCCCCGAGCAACTTTAACAGCTCTTCATTGGTCAAAGACATGTGACTATCTTTGAAGATTTCATTACATCTCTGAAGTAGCTTTGTATCAGTTGTGGCGAATTAGTCCAGTTTATCCATGATCTATTAAGAGAAAGAAAAGTTTCCAATCAACAACAGTATGTGAAATATAGAGAAAAGACAGGCAAATGAGAAGTAAAATTTCTTTCTGTTGATAAATTGTTGAGTACAGGTACATAAGCATAAAGGAAAAGAAAAATTACAACTCCAGAAGAAAATAAAACAAATCTACTCAGGCAATTAGTTTATACCTTCTTCATATCTGAAGTAGACCCGGCAGGATTGGAAGCAAGAGCAGGCAAGCTAAGGTGATCACCAGAAGGAGGAGTAGAGGAGTCAACTGCAGTAGTTTGGTGTTAGTCAGAAGATTTTAGCACCAAATTAGATTCACTTTATCCCCTGTCATCTTCAATCTCCTTATTCATATTAGGAGGAGATATTGGGTCATGTCTGAGGAATAGTTAAGATTCTTAAGGAGTGTCGACCTCCATTAAGGATGCCAACCAACCATCCTTAAAGAATTTTTTCTTTGCAAATTCAATTTGCATAGAAGAAGCTCCAATGGACTTATCCCAGCCCTTGTTGAAGGAAGATTCCCTGGCCTTGGTTCTTTAGCCTTCTCTGTAACAACATTGGCTTTTTCAGCATCCAAATTTTTCTATAGATCATCAACCTGTCTCGAAAAGCAGTAGTTTCCTCTTCAGTAGTCTTTATTTTGGACTCCCACGTTTTCTGATCATTAGCTAATGCTTGTTGGGAGTCAAGCAATGACTTCTTCACCTCATCAAAGGCATCGTCAACCTCAGTTGAAGAAGAGAGCAGATCATCATCCTTCTCCAATATGTTAAAGTTGACCAAGAACTGCAACAATAAAACAAAGCAAGTTAGTGCAAAGAGTAACAAAGAAATGAGTAAAAAAGAAGAAGAATTGTTAGTATTTGCCATAGCCAGACTTTGATCAGCCCTTTCTATTTATCGGGGCATTGCAGAAGCAACACCCCCTATGGTCTGGCAATATACCCGACTTTATTAGTTGTCTGACCAAACCAGGGCAAAGGGCCACTGGTGAGACAAAAGTAGATAAATCAACCAGCTCTTGTTGGACGGTGTTGATTGAAGACCCTTATGCCTTCCTAGAAGAGAGCCCTATTTTCTACTGCTTAAGATGGCCTACATCAACTTTCTTAGCTGGGGACTTCTTCCCAGCATCCTCTTTATTAACTCGGGGCTTCTTCCCGACATCATCTTTGTTCTTGGCCCCATTAGCAACCTACTTGGAGGAACTAGTGGTAGAAATATCTCCCAAAATATTGGGAAACTTCCTCTTCCCCGTGATAGCAGGAAGAGATAAATTCGAGTCTAGAGATGAGGGGGGAGCAACATCAAGTTCACCACTGCCAGATATAGTGGCTGAGGATGTGGAGATGGGATCTTAGTTAAGATCAATCAGGGGTCTAGTCATAGCAACAATGGGGTAAGCAATGAAATAAGTAATGGTATTTCGGTACTGCAACAGGTATGAGGCTGATTTGGTATGCTCCTCCCCAATTTCTAGTGAATGCCCCTGATGAACTTCAACTCTCTAAGGTTGATATCAATCTCTTTCGGACACTTTCTTTTTCGATTAACTATAATCAAAATTAAAAAGGTAAACATCAATATTAGCATTTAGCAGAATATGCAAAGAAAAATAGATTAACAAATGCAAGCTATCTGTTTGACATTTGGTGGGCACCTAGGCCCCTGGTTCTCAGCATTTCCAGTCATGGGAGCATATTGACAATTCTTAACAATTACTCCATGATCAAAGTAATCTCTATGGAGTCAGTAAGATTAACATCTAAAGCTTTGTTTATAGCACTATTTTTCAAATAGTATGTGGTGTCACTTGTGACCCATTTGTAACAAAGCATAATTTCTGGGATCCCTATATGGGTCCCTTGGAGTTGGTTTAACCTATAAACCCCATTAACCACTCTCTAAGTGTTGGGGTCTACTCTAGCAGGAACGACATCAAAGTGTTGACAAAATTCTAGACAAAATGGGTTTGGAGGAAAAGTAAACCCTCACTCAGAATGAAAATGGAAGGTAACCAAGGGTCCTCAGGCAAAGAAAAAAGATCAATGGGAAGACTAGGGAGTTCCAACTCTACCCACAAAGGGATATTACATTTATTTTTGAATTCTTCTAAAGAGGTTACAAAATAAACCATATTCGGAGAAAAAGAAAAAGGGAAGAGAGAAGATTCTTACAAGAATGTAAGGATTCAACAAGAACTGAAGAACAAGGGAAACAGTTGCATAGAGAGCTCAAAGAGATAACAACAAAAAATTTAGAAAATTTTGAGGAAGGATACAATAGTGCCTTTTTCTCGCCTTTTATAGGTTGCCTCGAAATTGGTGAAGATAATGACTAAAATAAGTGTTTATTGAACTGTTGGCGGCTAAAGCCAGAATAGACACATTTGCCCAAAAATTATACATCACAACTATGGATAATGACAAAAATACCGTACACATTATGAATCGATAATCAAATAATTAACTTTACAAGTATGGGAGGTCGATGGCCGACTAAGACTCGAAATTATTTCCCGAGCAACTTTAAGACCTAAATGTTCCATACTCTTGTAAAAACCTCAAGCAAGAAACATTGGGGGCTTCTGTTGATACCAAAAATTATCCTATTACGTGGACCAATAAGAAATAGACATATGTTATCCGTGGTGGCATTGGTCCTAGTCGGCAAGGCCTATTTATCATAATGAGTCCAAGAATGTCGACTAGCAAGCAAAAGAAGCCCGACCAACACCAAAAAAACTGACCAACAGGGGTAATAAAACGCCAATAGTTTTATACATTATGAACATTGTACGGATGTAAATACCTATGTTATAAAGGCATCCGATCCTTTAATAATTCAATTCTTATACACTCTCATGGGCTATAAATACATTGTAATTCCTACATCCAGGGGAGACGAAAGCCTAACCACTTTAAAAATCTTTTGTGTCTCTTATTTACTTATTTATTTGTGATCAAATAATTAAATATAGTCTAGTTTTTTGCATCAACAGTACTGTATATATATATATATATATATATATATATATATATATATATATATATATATATATATATATATTCCACATTTATATCTATTTTCAAGATTTTGTGTTTGATAGAAAATGTGGAAAATCGATAATTTTCCAACCTATATCAAACGGACACAACTTGGAAAATATTCATTTGCCTTGGAATTGTTTGCCCTAGAATCAAATGCCCTGGAATCATTTTCATTTTCTCAGTTTTCTATCAAGCAGACCCTAAGAGAAAAATAAAATGAAAAAAACACATAAACATAAAAATCTAATGTAATAACATTGTGAAAATTAAGTTAGATGCCTCTTCTCATTAATATCTGTGTAAAGATTTAAAATGAAAAGATAGATGCGACAGCTTGTTATGTTTCAGTAAATACATATTACTAAAAACATGATATATTTATTAAAGGGGTATAGCGAATTTGTCACCTGTTTAGTTTTCATAATTATAATTTTTCCAATATTTATTTTTCTTTATATTTTACCATAAAAATTAAATGAAAGTTGTTAGTTTATTGGTCAAATTGTTATTTTTCTTACAAAAAATTGAAACTATCATTATTTTACATTATTCAATGCCAATACACCTATCATTTTCTTTATTACTTAAGACTCTTAATTAAACTAATATATTAACTAAATAAGATATTTTATCAAATAATTTTTTAAAATTAAAAACAATATTTTGTATTTTTCATAAGTAAATAGTTTCTTAAAGCGTTTTTTAAATGAGAAAGTGTTTTTTGTTCTATTTTTTCTCACATTTTTATTCATTAAAAAAACGATTTTTACTCTCTTTATCATTCTAGTTCTTATTCTTAAAATAAACTGATTTCCTCTTTTTTTTTTGCCCCAGTGTTTACCTATTAATAAAAAATACTTTTTTCTCTCCTTTTGGACACAGATTATTTTATTAAAGGAAATAAAAATTTCTTTTTGGTTCTCTTTTTCGTCCCTATTTTTATTTGTTTTACAATATCAAAGAAAAAACTACCTTTTTCATACCTATTATTATTTATTACATAATAAAAGTTTTTGTTTTAATTTTCTCGCCTAGGTTATATCTATTATAAGAAATCAAAACAACTGTATTTTTTGTTTTCTCTTTGAAAAACAAATAAAAACCCATTTTTCCCTTCTTCTCCCATTTCTAATTTATATAAAAAAAAAAATCTAGCTTTTTTTCTTCTGTTTTTTTCATCTCAAATTTTATTTATAAGAAAAACTATTTATCATCCTAGTTTTTATCTATTGAAAAAATATTTTTTGTCCTCTATTTCTGTTGGGTTTTTTTTCACTAGCTTGATAATTAAAGTTAATTAGGATTGCGAGCATGTCAGGTAAGATCTTTTGTCTTTCCAATCAATGTTTTTAGCCCAGTGACAATTATCAAGAAATTGTGTTGCGTTCGATGCCTCAATTAAGAGGTCTTATGCTTCCCTTAAGGAAAACTTTGATGTGAGTGCTAAGATATGGTGATTAACTAGTACAAAAGAAAATAAAAATTGCCTGGACCGAAGAAAAGTAAAACACTGTAAATAAAAGAAAAGAAAATGCAATGTAAGTAAAAGATTGCAAGGAAGAAAAGTACAGGTAAAGTAAAAGATTACAATAAGAAAATGTAAAGCATGAAAGTAAATGACAATAAACTTATAAAGGCAAAAAACTATAAAGAAACTTCGAATAAAATGCTACACAATACCTTACAATCTAATTGCGGAATTAAAAAAAATACTGTAAATGAAATAAAATAAATGAAAGTAAAAAAAGAAAATAAAAGTAAGGTAAATATGTTTTTGGTGAAGGAGTAATCTCTTCCTTATTGGGTTCATTGCTTATTTGTAATGTTTCTTTTCCATACAATGTAACAGTTATGGCAAACTGTTGGGTGGTTACTCACATATTTGAGTTTTTCCTCTTTAGTGCACTTTAATTGGTGTAAATTTCCACTTTAAATAACATGACGAACTTGTGCCAAATGTCACACATGTATGTTGCCTGTTATTTTATATTTTTACATAATAATTCGGCTATTTTTGCTGATTTAAATATTACGTGATAATACTCCATTGGTATGAATTAATATAGTGTAAAGATGCCCCCGTACTAATTGATTTTCAGAGAAGATTAATTAGTGCAATATTGAGATTCCCACAGCCATAATCCTACGCCCATCATCATTACGCTCTATATAAATACATGTTGAGTGGATATTAGCCATCACTGTTTCTAAATCAATCATCATATCGTCCATCAGCTCTGAACTACTTGTCTTCTTCGCTCCACTTCTTTCTTTCTTCCCTTCTCATCCATGGATTCTCAAAGTAGCAATATTTTAAGCTCTAAACTCCCCCTACAAACCGTCTTCCAGACCTTCTAGTGATGATACATATGATCTAGGTCATTATGATGATGACATTTTCACTACCTCCAAAGGTAAGCCCAGAAGGTATCGTTTTGAGTATTCTTCCCCTTCTGCATACGGTGGCTCCAATTTTTGCATCATTCAACATGGTTATAAGACATTTCCACCTCAAGAAGAGGAACAAATGTCTGATGATATGATGGACCTTGGCCTTGATGCCCATATGTTGAAAGGTTTGAATATGAGCTAAATTGTATTTTCTCCCACTCCTCCAATGCTTCTGGTGATTTCCCCACCAAGGTTTGTGGTACCCTGCTTCATATACCACCTTTGGTTGTACGTGGAGGGTTCTCATGAAGCTGAAATTTTATGGGATGAGATGTGGTTTTGAGTTATTTATTATTTTCCCCATTTTTCGGTCGATCATCATGATCAAGTGGTTTATCTCACTGTTACTGCTCATCCTCGCAGTGCTTATTGTTCGTTACGGGCTACCTAACCTTATTGCTTCTTTGATAAGAAGACGAGTGTTGTTTCCCGGATTACAAAAAGTAATATTTCACTAAATAAATAAACAAAAATTACATATAAACAGCAACAGTAAAGAGAGAAAAGAAGAACATACAGTTTGTGATTGACACAATCACTTGCAGATTTTTGACCGAGTCGAAAGTTAAACTATCTCTCCTTAAGACAGAATACGCCCCCGCTACGGTGCTGACGGAAAATACAACGAGCGTCTGCCTCCCAGGATGAAACGGTCAACGACTGTCGCAAGAAGCACTTCAGTGCAACAGTCCCACGAACCAACAATGGCGAATTACTCTCAAGCAGTAAGAAGGGAACAAGGACAGTAGTAGGGAATTCGGGTAGATTTTCTAATATTTAAATGGACTGCATATGGTCCTTTTTTATAAGTGGTGAAGGGTTGCAACTCATGGCTTTTCCCAGAACAGATGTGACTGTTTGAACAGTTGCATCTCTCAACTTAACGTTTTAATTAATTAATTAAAAACGACAGCGTTTTTAAATAATTAAAAACGACAATGTTTTTTAAATAATTAATTAATGCGGAAAATAATTAATTCAGATTTTTTGGATCAGAAAATAAATTTTAAAGCCCAAAGGTCAATTAAAATTTAATAGTTGCTCAAGAACGACCCACGACCCACGACCCGGACCCGGGCACGGGCCGGGCCGGACGGACGGCGGCGGCGCGCGCGCGCGTGTGGGTTTTTGGCCCAAGCCCAACACATGCATAGTGTAGGCCATCTCCCCTTCAAAGAGTTGGGATAGCCCAAGGCATCCAAGCCTTAGTCCCATAACTTGTGTATATTAACTCCAAGCTTTTCTACCACTTTTCCAATGTGGGACAAACCCACTAGCTATTTTACACCATCTAGCTTAAACTCAAATGGGTCACTTTAAGTCCAAATTTTTCATTCATTACTTCACTATTTTGAACAAGTGAGTATACCAAATTAATCTCCTTGCTACAAGGAACACATTGGTATTAAGACACATCACCTTTAACAAATATGTCTTAATTAAAATTGACTCTAAAGTTTGACCAAATAAGCTAGCATTTTACAAAATATACAACAATCCCCCACATGAATGAAATTTGGAAGAATCAAACGAATATAGATGCAAATAGAGAGTTGTTCTAGGAAAAACATTGCATCGAAAAAAGATAGCTTGTGGCTTTGAATCTTTCCTAGTGAGATACTATCGAGCTTACTAGCCAATCAATGAACTTGATGTCTTGAATTGATCGACCATTTGTGTAAACTGAGACAATAGTATTCACACAATGTCTTTCCAACCTTATTGGTTCTCATTGTTGTGTCCTTTTTGGCCTTGGACACCTCCTGGTTTCATGAGTGTGCTAGAGAAATAGCCTTCGTTATTCTCATAGAAGCGGCCCCTTCTCACTCACATAGGTGATTTCTATAAAGAGTATCCTGCTAATACCCCACTTGACCTATACATTCAAGATATAGAAATCATTAAAAACATAGTTTATCCTTATACACGCGACAGTTTGTGCACTGACTCATCTTCGGAATGGGAGGAAGTAATTAAAGTATTACTTCTCAGTGCAAACCGAGTCATCATAATTAGGTTGTCCCTTTGAACCTATTTCTTGGGATCTCCAGTCATTTAGGTTGGGTTTCCATTAAGACGACTCTTTATAATTTTACAGGCTTTAGGCCCATTCCACGTGATGAACTTGCAACTTGCTCTCCAGGTATACCTTTAGTTAGTGGATCCGCAATATTTTCCTTTGACTTTACATAGTCAACAGAAATAATTCCATTTGAGAGCAATTGTCTAACGGTTTGATGTCGACGACGTATATGTCGTGATTTACCGTTATAGTTATTATTTTCAGCCCTAGCAATTGCCGATTGACTATCACAATGTATTATGATAGGTGGCACGGGCTTTGACCATATTGGAATATCCTCTAAGAAGTTTCTAAGCCATTCAGCCTCTTCCCCAGCTTTATCTAAAGCAATAAATTCAGATTCCATCGTGGATCTTGCAATACACGTTTGTTTCGAGGATTTCCAAGATACGGCTGCACCTCCAAGGGTAAAAACATATCCACTTGTGGATTTTGAATCATTTGAGTCAGATATCCAATTTGCATCGCTATAGCCTTCAAGTACAGCTGGATATCGTTCGTAGTGCAAACCATCACCCAAAGAGTATCGAAGATATCGAAGAACTCTTATCAAGGCTTTCCAATGATCTTTCCCGGGATTACTCGTATATCGACTAAGCTTACTAATCGAGTATGCTATATCAGGTCGAGTACAGTTTGATAAATACATCAAACTTCCAATAATACGAGAATACTCTAATTGAGATATACCTTCACCTTTATTTTTAAAGAGGTGATGACTTGGATCTACAGGTGTTCTCACTGGACTTTGATTATATTTATTATACTTTTGAAGTATTTTTTCAACGTAATGTGATTGAGATAAGCTAATTCCTTGAGGGGTTCTAATAATTTTAATTCCTAGGATGACATCAGCCAATCCCATGTCCTTCATTTCAAATCTACTAGTCAACATTTGTTTAGTAGAATTGATAACATTATTATTATTACCAATTATTAGCATATCATCTACATATAGACATACAATCACATGTCCCGCTTGAGTGCTTTTGATGTAAACACATTTGTCACACTCATTTATTTTGAAACCATTTGACTTCATGACGTTGTCAAATTTTTCATGCCATTGTTTAGGTGCTTGTTTCAACCCATATAATGACTTCACAAGTTTACATACTTTCCTTTCATTTCCAGGAGATCTAAAACCTTCCGGTTGTTCCATATATATTTCTTCATCTAATTCACCATTTAAAAATGCCGTTTTAACATCCATTTGGTGTATTTCCAATTTATGTATTGCTGCTATTGCAATTAACATTCTAATGGATGTAATCCTTGTAACAGGTGAATAGGTGTCGAAATAATCTATTCCCTCTTTTTGCTTGTATCCTTTAGCTACAAGTCTAGCCTTATATTTATCAATAGTTCCATCAGCTTTCATTTTCCGTTTGAATATCCATTTACACCCTAACGGTTTTGTCCCTGGTGGTAGATCCACCAGTTCCCATGTATGATTTTGCAAAATGGATTCAATTTCACTATTGATAGCTTCTTTCCAATATGAGGCTTCCGGAGTGGATAGAGCTTCTTTAACCGTTTGAGGTTCATTTTCTAACATATATGTTAGAAAATCCGGACCGAAAGATTTTGAAATCTTAGCTCTTTTGCTACGTCTAGGTTCTTCCTCACTAATATTTCGAGGTTCACCATTTGTAACTTCAAGCATTCTTTTGTTAGAAGTTGTTTCTTGTGTATTCTTACAAGGAAAGATATTTTCAAAGAATGATGCATTCCTAGATTCTATGATTGTATTTTCATGAATTTCAGGAATGTCAGACTTATGCACAAGAAACCGATATGCACTACTATTATGTGCATAACCAATGAATATGCAGTCAATAGTCTTTGGACCAATTTTCACCTTTTTAGATTCAGGAATTAGCACTTTTGCAAGACACCCCCACACTTTTAAGTATTTGTAGGAAGGCTTGCGTCCTTTCCACAACTCATAGGGTATCTTTTTTGTTTTCTTATGAATCAATTTGTTGAGAATGTAATTAGCTGAAAGCAATGCTTCCCCCCACATGTTTTGGGGTAATCCCGAACTTATTAATAATGCATTCATCATTTCTTTTAAAGTTCGGTTTTTACGTTCCGCAATCCCATTTGATTGAGGAGAATAAGGTGCGGTAGTTTGGTGAATAATACCATTTTCTAAGCATATTTCCTTAAAAGGATATTCATATTCACCACCTCTATCGCTTCTTAATTCTTTAATCTTTCTACCAAGTTGATTCTCAACTTCTATCTTGTATTGCTTAAAAGCTTCAATTGCTTCATCTTTGCTTCTTAAAAGATAAACATAGCAATATCTAGTGCAATCATCCACAAAGGTAATAAAGTACTTTTTCCCACCTCTAGTTTGAACAAATTTTAAATCACATATATCGGTGTGAATTAAATCTAAAGGTTCACTATTCCTTTCAATTGAATGAAAAGGTGTTTTAGTTAATTTAGCTTCTACACATGTTTCACATTTGTGACTTGTATCAATGCTAAATTTAGGAATTAATTCTAAGTGAATTAATTTACTTAAAGTACTATAATTAACATGTCCAAGTCTACCATGCCACATATCCATAGACTCAAGCATATAAGCAGAAGATATCATATTATTATTATCATTGTTACTTTTAGGTACAACAGTCATGACGTTCAATTTGAACATCCCATCACACATATATCCTTTCCCTACATACATTCCATCTTTACTTAGTACAAATTTGTCTCCAATAAAGACTAGCTTAAATCCTTTCTTGCTTAGCACGGAACCGGAGACAAGGTTCTTTCTAATGTCAGGCACATGCAATACATCGTTGAGTGCGAGATGCTTCCCCGAAGTCATTTTCAGCACTACTTTGCCTTTACCTTCAACCTTCGAGGTGGAGGAGTTTCCCATGAATAATTGTTCTCCATTTGCAATTGGTTGGTAGGTTGTAAACATGCTTTTATCGAAACATACATGGCGTGTAGCGCCGGTATCAACCCACCACTCTTTGGTATTACCCACCAAATTTACTTCAGATACAACTGCGGAGAGAGAAACATTGGAAACATCGTCGGATAATGCATCAACTTCTGTCATGTTGGCTTGTGGTGCTTTCTTCTTGAAGTTCTCTTGTTTTTTCGGCTTGCGACAATCCTTGGCCCTATGACCTTCTTTGTTGCAATTAAAACATTTTCCTTTGAACTTCTTAGCACCGCCTTGTTGACTTGTGCCTTCATTTTTGTGCTTCCTCTTTTTATTGAATTTTTGTCCATCCTCAACAATATTTGCTTTTGCAGACATAGCATGGTTACCATTTTTCTTTTCAGATTTACGATTATCTTCTTCTATCCTTAACCGAACAATTAAATCTTCAAGTCCCATTTCTTTTCGTTTATGCTTCAAATAATTTTTGAAATCTTTCCAAGAAGGGGGTAATTTTTCAATTACCGTAGCAACTTGAAATGTTTCACTTATGACCATATTTTCAGCAAGTATTTCAATTAATTGAAGCTCTTGGACTTGGCTTATGACAGTTTTTGAATCAACCATTTTATACTCGAGAAATCTACCGACCACGAATTTTTTCATGCCGGCATCCTCGGTTTTATATTTTTTATCCAAAGACTCCCATAACAGTTTCGCGGTTTTGATTGGACTATATACATTATAAAGTGTATTGTCCAATCCATTAAGGATATAGTTTTTGCAAATAAAATCTGAATGTTTCCATGCTTCTACAGCTAGCAAAGTTGTCTTATCCGTTTCATTTTCATTAACCACGGGAGCATCTTCGTTAATAAACCTCGCAAGATTAATGGTAGTTAAATAGAACAACATCTTTTGTTGCCAACGTTTGAAATCAGTACCATTAAACTTTTCGGGTTTTTCTCCATAAGTTAAATGAGTAGGAACGGTATTAGGAATACTAACCGTAACATCATTTTGAGGAACAGACATCACATTTTCAGAGGATTCGGTAGCCATTATTCTGTTATTGAATAACACAAAGCAATTTAGGAAATGTAAAATGCTAGCTTATTTGGTCAAACTTTAGAGTCAATTTTAATTAAGACATATTTGTTAAAGGTGATGTGTCTTAATACCAATGTGTTCCTTGTAGCAAGGAGATTAATTTGGTATACTCACTTGTTCAAAATAGTGAAGTAATGAATGAAAAATTTGGACTTAAAGTGACCCATTTGAGTTTAAGCTAGATGGTGTAAAATAGCTAGTGGGTTTGTCCCACATTGGAAAAGTGGTAGAAAAGCTTGGAGTTAATATACACAAGTTATGGGACTAAGGCTTGGATGCCTTGGGCTATCCCAACTCTTTGAAGGGGAGATGGCCTACACTATGCATGTGTTGGGCTTGGGCCAAAAACCCACACGCGCGCGCGCGCCGCCGCCGTCCGTCCGGCCCGGCCCGTGCCCGGGTCCGGGTCGTGGGTCGTGGGTCGTGGGTCTTTCTTGAGCAACTATTAAATTTTTTGGACAAATTTTAATTGACCTTTGGGCTT
Source organism: Sambucus nigra (assembly GCA_949130495.1). Lineage (NCBI taxonomy): Eukaryota > Viridiplantae > Streptophyta > Magnoliopsida > Dipsacales > Adoxaceae > Sambucus > Sambucus nigra. Next base: position 538,943,492 of record OX422214.1, on the reverse strand, counting down.
TAAAATTTATTTTCTGATCCAAAAAATCTGAATTAATTATTTTCCGCATTAATTAATTATTTAAAAAACATTGTCGTTTTTAATTATTTAAAAACGCTGTCGTTTTTAATTAATTAATTAAAACGTTAAGTTGAGAGATGCAACTGTTCAAACAGTCACATCTGTTCTGGGAAAAGCCATGAGTTGCAACCCTTCACCACTTATAAAAAAGGACCATATGCAGTCCATTTAAATATTAGAAAATCTACCCGAATTCCCTACTACTGTCCTTGTTCCCTTCTTACTGCTTGAGAGTAATTCGCCATTGTTGGTTCGTGGGACTGTTGCACTGAAGTGCTTCTTGCGACAGTCGTTGACCGTTTCATCCTGGGAGGCAGACGCTCGTTGTATTTTCCGTCAGCACCGTAGCGGGGGCGTATTCTGTCTTAAGGAGAGATAGTTTAACTTTCGACTCGGTCAAAAATCTGCAAGTGATTGTGTCAATCACAAACTGTATGTTCTTCTTTTCTCTCTTTACTGTTGCTGTTTATATGTAATTTTTGTTTATTTATTTAGTGAAATATTACTTTTTGTAATCCGGGAAACAACAATGAGTGCCTATACAAACCTCTTGGTTTCTTGGGGTTACACTCCTCAATCTGAGAAAGATCATTGCCCTCATCATTACTCTATGCAAGGTAGTCATTACCACTTTTTTAATAAGTTCCATTATTCTTCCATTGTGCACTCTAGAGTTTGAAAGGTACATTGTGGATACTCAATTTTCCAATGTTGTCCATCACAAATGGTCATCTCCCCCTATACCCTATCATGGGACCCTTTCAGGGATTTTTAGGCCCTTATCAAAGATGATATGGATATTGGATATAACTCCATTTGTCAAGTTTCTTTTGTCGTTGTTCTTGGCAAGGCCTTGGACTCGATCCAATCTTCCTCCTTTCCCCTTGGACTTTACTAAGAGCTAATTCCTTGGATAATTTTCTTTGGTCAATTATGATTATCTAGAACTTTGAAGATCTTCTCTCTATCCCTCAAGCGAACATTTCCGTCTTCCTCAAGATCTATCCCTCTTTTGTTACGATATCAAGACAATATGCGGTTGATTTTGAAGACCATGATCGTAGGATGGGCGTAGGAGTAAATTTTCTTAAGAAGTCTAATTATGATTTAGAGGATTGGAAGGAATTTTCCTCCCTTTACATTCTTTAATAAAGTGCTCCTGAAGACCGTTGCCTTAATGACCTTTCTCATGGGGAGATAGTCATTTATTCTTATGTACAATATAAGGATGAAGAGGATCTTGTTCGAAGGCTGAGAGAGGCCCTTCCCGTCTTTTTGAAAGTGGATAGATCTTGCATAATTAGATGAAGAACAAGGAGAAATACTTTTCTAATAAAATACCTTCTATAAGCACGTCATTTCTTCATTTCCTCACTATTGAACAGTTTGAAGTGGATGATCTTTCCTACTTGTTTTGTCCTTCCATCTTTGTAAATTTCATCTTTATTCTTGTTAATGGAAGAAACTCTTTTGTTTCGAATGGTAATGTGTAGTTTCATTTTGATTAAAACCAATTGCATTGTTAAATTTATGATTTATATTGGTATTATTGCGGGATCTAACCAATTTTAATTAATTTTGGCCAAATAATAATAATTTCATTAAATTCAAACTAAGGACCACATATGGTACATTAATTTGAGGCTTTAAAAACCTTCAACCTATTCAAATGGAAGGTTTATTCAAATGCATGTATTTTTATTGGAAGTGCGTCTATCAAATCTCATAACATGTGTAGAACTATCAAAATGATGACTTTCAGTTGTCAAAATGGCTAATAAATCCAAATTTGGATAACTTTTATGGTTTTGTTTTAACCAATATTGCTTGGCTTGTCTCGGGACTATCACCGCCTGATCTTTGATCTAATTTTAGTCATGATTGCCCTAAAAACTAATCATGAGAAATTTTTTGGATCACATAGCCACCAAAAGTGTGCATGTTTCTCTACTCCCCCATAACTCCACTTTTTGGAGGGAAAATTGTACAAAACCACATGTTGAGGCCTGATTGGATCATTTTTTTTAATTTCTAATGGTGTCAAACTATAAAAGGTATTCCACTTTTATATTTTCTTTTCATCGTTCACTTTTCTCTTTAACAAACCTTTGACCTTCAAATACATTTTCTATATTCCTCAAAACCATTCACTAACAATGATATCCGGTTCCTCAGAGGTTAATGAGTTTGTTGAATTTGATGAGACCTTCAATAGGCTTTATGTCCATGATAGTGTTATTGTCGAGGCTATAGTATGCACCATTAAAGTTTTTGGTGGGATGGAGCTTGATTTGGAATAAATTCTTCACATTTATCGCCATAATTTAGCTACATTTGTCATAATGTGCGATATTAATCCTATGATTTTATCTCATATTATTTCTACTAATGATTTCCTGCGAGTACATCATGTTTTGTGTATTTTTCTTACTCTATGAAGATATGTGATACACTTAAAATCAAGAAAGAAATCGGAATGAAGATTGAAAATCAGGATGTAAAGTTAAGGGCACATTCATAATTGCACATTTGGAATCTGGATGCAGGACCTAAAGACAAGATGGAGTTCATGAGGTTACGAGCACGTAGGAAGAAACTTCACCCAAATCCGAGTCTTGATTGTGAAGTTAAAAAGATATGAAGATGAGAAGAATTGAAAGAAGAAAATAAGGAAAATCAAGGTTCGAACCAGTTTGGTCCCAAGGGGAACCGATTCGGGTTTTATAGAAAATTTGGCCTCAGCACTGGAATTACGAACCGGTTCTCCCCTTTTATAAAGGCCAGTCCGAATCGATTTGGTGATGTGACGAATTTTACTCTTTTATCCTTGTTAAAATAAGAGTTGGGCATGGTTTAAACTCTTGTAAAAACGTCGTATTTTGATATTTCCTTTATTCTAGAGATAGTTTAAATACTTTTTGCCCTAATTTGAGAGAAATATGGAGGCAAGAACCCTAAGAGATTTATTTTCTTATTCAATTCACATGATTTTAAGCCATTATTCAATATAAGTTGTCTTCTTCTCTCTTGTTCTTCATTGATTATTTAAATTTCTGGTATTATTATTAAAGTTAATGGTATTGGTCTATCCTTGCATGCTTAGCTCTAATATCATGATGAATCTGAATACATGGAATGTAGGAATATTGTTAATTAGCGCTTTTACCATATCTGACTAAGTTTTTAAGGGTTGGGATACATGAACCTAACCCGAAGTGTTTTGCATGGATATTGATCATATTATGGAATTAAAAGAATAATTGAAATGTGATATTTTTATCACATAATCTTTTTAACTTCGTTTGCCCTAGGTAACCGAAGTGTTTAGTAGGGCGACGTTTGTATGAATAACCTTATCACGTGCCTAGATTTTAATCTTGATCATATATCATGTGGGTTAATTCCCCCATATATCTGATGCTTGAAAGGAATTGAAGGTTTCTTTTCAATTAAACATTTAGTTCTTGACATGTTTTATATGCGGTGAAATTACTAAAGGTCGGAGGAGTGTATCCCAATCTTACCTTTCTCATATAGTTTAAACCCTTGTTTCTTTAGTCCTTACATGCATACTTAGTTTACATCATTTAATTAGTTTTCTTTAGTTAATTAGAATGTTGCTTTCAAAAAAATCATCATCTTTCCATTCCATTCGGTGAGTTGAGTGTTAGGTTAATCGTCTTCCCTAGTTGTCATCATCCTTGCGTTTTAGTCCCCGAGTTCGATACGCGACATGCTTGGATCATTACTTGCACGACCGGTTTGCACTTAAATAAAAATACCACACACTAGAGACACATTTATAAGCGCATCAAGGTTTTGGCGTCTTTGTCAGGGATTAATCTAGTAATCTAGCTCTAAAAAATACCCCCAAAAAATCATAAAATCCTAAAAATTCCAAAAAAATACTCTCCATCCATAAATGCAAAACACTCATCCTAATCTCATCATTCCTAAAGTACACGAGAATCATACGATAGAGCTTAACTCCGATAGCCCACGCACCCCAAACGTTCCACATTTCTAGATCTCACCTTCTACACCACCTAACTCCATCACAAGTCACACTATAAGTCATATATATAGGGTGTCTAGTGAGGATATTGAGTCATTAAGAGAGAGCATAATGTCAGACCACACTAGTTACAGTATGGGCGAGGGTGAGTTACCATATCGCCCTATAAGATACCTCTTATATCCCGACCAAGCCGTCACTTCGGGATGCATTATACTCTCGTATAATGCGGGGTAGTTTCATTTTATAAATTTGATTATCCAAATCCTCCTAACATTCCACGGTATGGAGTCAAAAAAGCCCTACCTCCACATTCGAGAGTTAGAGGAGGGGTGAGAGACTTTCGCAGGCCAAGCGTGCCTTCAAGACGTTGTGCATCTTCAGCTTTTACCCTTCTCCCTGAAGGATAAGGATAAGGCATGGCTTTGGTCACTAGAACCGAACTCGATAGCCACTTGGAGGTATATACAAACCAAGTTTCTTTAAAATTTCTTTCCAGCACATAGGACCAATGCGATTAGGGCTCAAATTCAAACATTTAGACAAAACGAGAACGATCCCTTTGATTGACGTTGGTAGAGTTTTAATGAGTTTGTAAATATTTTCCCACACCACGATTTTGATAAGTGGAGATCTCCTACGTCCATCATGTGATACGCTTAACTTCTAAGAAACTCATTGAGACCATGTGCGATGGAAAGTTCTTAGGGTTAGACAAGGACGATGTGGAGGCCCACTTTAAGTATGTCGTCGATATTACTCAAGCATGGGACAAATCCAATCCAAGTACCCAACCCAAGCTTAGACAAATGTCCACAGATCCTTTCGCATTCAGGCTCTATTAATTGGATAAGGAAGCCGAACTAAAACTCCAAATTAATCAACTAGAAAAGAGGCTATATGACGTAATTAAGGCTAGGGGGAGAGACACATCCGGCTCCACTCGAGCATTGGGAGAGGAGGTGTGTGTGACTTGTGAGGCAGGACATTCAAGGAAGGAATGCTTGACGATATCCGCCTACAAAGTGATGCTTTAAGAGGCGTTAGGAGCTTTTAAGGGTAATTTTAATGCCCCTCACGGGAATTCCTATAATCCTTCATGGCAAAACTATCCCGATTTTAATGATGAATCCTAATTCAATGATGAATTCACATGTTACCCCGAATCCGCCACCATTCTCGTCGTTCCAACAAGCCCCACCTATGCAAGCACCATCTCTTGCTCCTTATATTACCCCACCATGTAAAAATCTTGAGGACACTTTAAAATAATTCATGTAAACTCAGTCACCTATTAACTCTCAAAACACCCAAAATTTTTCCAAATTAAAGACGTCATTGTCTAAGTTGTAATCATCCCTAAGTGTCCAAGATAAAGGAAAGTTTTCCACCCAAGGCCAAAGACCTCCCCAAGGTCAAAATAGTGTTAGATCTAATTTCAAGGATAACAAAAAGAAATGTTAAGCCGTTACCACCCTACATAATGGGAGAGTCATTGGTTTATCACCTCCCCCACACGACGAGCTTAAATATAAGGATGTTTAACCCGGAATAAAAGAGGCTGAAATGCGCCCTTGAATGAGAGTGACAACGATGACACTAGTAGGCCCGAGGTTGTAGTGAACCCCCTAGCTCCTCTCCTTACCCTCAACGGTTGGTTCCTCCCCCAAAAGGAGACACCCATGATGATATCTTAGAAGTAATCAAGAAAATCAATCTTAATCTACCTTTCTTGAGGAAATCAAGCAAATTCCCTCTTATGTAAACTTTTCTAAGTACCTACTAACGATGAAGCGTAGGCTAAAGGTAAAGAAGAAAGTATTTTTAGCACAAACATTAGCTCGGTACTATTGAGTGAACTCCCACTATTTAATGCATCAGAGGAGAGAGTCGAATTAAGAGAGATCTTTTAGATTTATGGGCGAGTGTTAATATCCTCCCTTATTCCATCTATTGGAAACTTGATTTAGGGAAACTTAAGCCCATGAAAACCGCTCTCTAACTCGTGGATCATTCTGTGAAGATACCTCGGGGGATTATTGAGGACTTGATTATCCAAGTTGACACCTTATACTTACTGCTAGATTTTGTCATTTGGTACACAGAGCCCTCTTCTTCCTAAAGTAATCATGTTCTCGTAAACCTTGGCCTCCCATTCTTAGCTACGGCTAACGCATTGATTAGTACTCGAAATGGGAAAATTTAATTCACATTCGGGAATATGACTCTCGAGACTAATATCTTCAACATCACCAAGAAAATGGGTGATGATGATGAGTTGTGTGAGACGGATCTTATAGAGGATGTAGTACAAGAGCATATCGAGGGTAGTCACAGGGGAGATTCTCTATGAGCATGCCTTATTTCGACTAGTGAGAGCGATGGGACGTATACTGATTTTGAGCATGAGGCGAGAGAGTTGAGGGAGATTTTGGATAAGAGTGCACGTGATGAGGATGTGAGAGACGTAAGATGGGTTTCTAGATTCTAGAAATTACCACCGAGGGAGTCATGCACGGTTCCCTCTGATGATAAATTTCCCACCCTCGAATTGAAGAAACTACCCTCAAACGTAAAATATGCATATTTGGGAGAGGATAATACATTTCCCGTTGTTGTATCCGTGAGCCTGAGTAAAGAATAATAGGGTAAGCTACTAGATATTTTGAGGAAGCACCGCAGTTCTTTTGGTTGGAGCATCGTTGATTTGAAAGGTATAAGTCTCCTAATTTGTACTCATAAAATCCACCTCAGGGAGGACGTGAAGCCTTCGAGGGAGATGCAGAAGCGTTCAAATCCCATGATGAAAGATATTGTGAAGGCAGAAATTATTAAATTATTGTATGCGGGCATCATCTACTCAATCTTGGATAGAAAGTGGGTGAGTCATATTGAAGTCGTCCCGAAGATGTTGGGAATGAATGCGGTCGAGATTGTAAAGGGTGAGATTATTCCACAACATACCACCACCGAATGGCGCATTTGTCTGACTACCAGAAGCTTAATGTCGGCACTAGAAAAGATCAGTTCCCCTTATCGTTTATTAACCAAATGCTAGAGAGAGTAGCAGGACGCCCATTTAATTGCTTTCTATATGGTTATTTCGGATACAACCAAATTGAGGTAGATGTGCTAGATCAATAAAATATGATGTTCACATGTCCTTTTGGCACGTTTACTCATAAACGTATGCCATTTGTATTATTTAATGCAATCATGACTTTTCAACAGTGTAAGCTTAGTCTTTTTAGCGATTATGGTCGAGAGAGGACTAGATGTTTTTATGGACGATTTTAGCATTTTTTACCCCTCTTTTAACCATTGCCTCACTAATCTGTACAAGGTATTAGCCCAGGGTATGGAAAAGAACATGGTAATGAATTGGGATAAATGCCATTTCATGGTTACCAAAGGCGTAGTTCTTGGACACATCATTTCATCTAAAGGAATTGAGGTTTACAGGGGAAAAATAGACGTTCTTGCCAATCTTCCCCCACCTAAGTCACTAAAGGACGTGAACTCTTTCTTGGACCACGCGGGTTTCTATTGTATATTTATTAAGGACTTTAGCGCCATCGCTAGGACGTTAAGTAACCTATTTGTTAAGGACATCTTCCCCCTTTGAATGGAATGAAGCGTGTCAAAGTGCTTTTGAAAAATTAAAAAGCATGCTAGTTTTCGCTCCCATCATGCAAGCTCCGGATTGGTCCCTTCCATTCGAGCTTATGTGTGATGTGAGTGACTACGCTATTGGGGATGTTTTGGGGAAAAGAAAAAGATAAGAAGGCTCATGTCATCTATTATTCTAGTCACACCTTAACTGGACCCCAACTTAACTACTCTGCCACGAAGAAAGAATCTATAACCATTTTCTTCGCCCCAGATTAGTTCCACTCTTACCTCATTGGTTCGCCTCTTACATGATTCACCGACCACGTGGATTTTAAGTATCTTATTTCCAAAAAGGATTTTAATCCATGCCTCATAAGGTGGATCCAACTCCTACAAGAATTCAATATTTCCATAAAAGATAAAAAAAGGAGTAGAAAACGTCATAGCCAACCATTTGTTTACGCTTTCATCCGACGTACCTAGTGATCCCATACCCATAGATGAATATTTCCCGAATGAGAAATTATTTTCCACTTCCTCTCTCCCTTGGTTTGCGGACATAGTAAATTTCATGGTCACGAGTTCGTTCCCCCCGATTAGACACCGCAAGAGAAGAGGAAGTTTCTTACTTGATCGCACATGTTCTTTTATAATGAACCGTATTTTTTTTTGCGCGAACCAAATCATCCAAAGAAGCGTGACGGATGATGAGATTTTAATCGTCATCCACTTTTGTCATACCGATGCATGTGGAGGCTATTTTTCCACGAATAAGATGGCTATTAAAATCCTTAAAAGCGGTCTTTATTGGCCCACGATCTTCTAGGATGAAAATGCTTATTGTGAATTATGCGATAGATGCAAAAGGATGGGGGCTATCACTCGACGTGACATAATGCCGTTGACCCCTATTCTTGTTATTGAGATGTTCGATTATTGGGGTATCGACTTCATGGGTCCTCTCCATTCTTCTTTTGGTTTCTTATGCATCCTCATCGCGGTAGATTATGTGTCGAAATGGGTTGAGTCCATAGCTACTAGGATGAAATATAATAAGGTGGTGATAAAGTTCATTTAAGAACACATACTTTCTCGCTTGTACACTCTGAAGGCGATTATTAGTGACAACGGCAAGCACTTTTGCAATAGGCCATTTGAGAAACTTATGAGAAAGTATGGTGTCATCCACAAGGTTGGGATGACATATCGCCCACAAACAAACAGGCAAGTAGAGTTAGAAAATCAGGAGATAATGAACATTCTAGAGAAGACCGTCAATCCTAACTGTAAGGATTGGTCTCTCTGATTAAACGATGCGCTATGGACTTATCGGACCGCCTATAAGAACCCCCTCGACAAGTCACCATTCTGCTTTATCTATGGAAAGCCTTACCATCTCCCCGTGGAGCTCGAGCATAAAGGGCATTACGCAATTAAGAGGTCGAACTACAATTTAGATAAATCCAGTGAAGTGCGAAAACTCGAATTGCATGAGTTGGAAGAAATACGCAGCGATGCTTGTCAGAGAACCTGTATTTCCAAAGAACGGATGAAACTCGTGCATGAGTGCACTATCCATCGAAAAGAGTTTCACCCCGATGAAAAGGTTCTCCTTTACAATTAGCACTTACACTTATTTCCTGACAAGTTGCGTTCTAGGTGGACTGGTCCATTTGTCATTAATGAAGTGTTTCCCCATGGTGCGATAGTGTTAGAGAATTCAAAGGGTGGGTTTACATTTAAGGTTTATGGACAATGCTTAAAGCCATACCTTCAGGCATTCGTTGAGGAAGCTGACACAATCTGGTTATCAGACCCCGTTACGGGGTAAAGTGAGCTTAAATGAAAGGTTGTCGCACACCCAACGTGTATGGGGTGACTCGTGTTGTACCATATCGAATCTAGTAGGTTAAGATAAGTCTAGGTCCATGGGTTGCAAGTTGAGAGAGGATAGGCGCATCGTTGCACTACACATGAGAGCGTAAGGCAATTCAATATAAGTTTTTAAGGCATTTTGAGCTAAAATTTGGGTAGAAAAATGTTGTCCACAGTTCAAGAGTCAAGTGGCCAGAGTTCTAACACTTAGTTTTTGGGAGGGTTTGAAAACAATCAGGGGGTCTATACTGGAATCGTGAACCAGTTCGAACTGTCCTTTAAAGGGTCGAACCGATTTGGCATGTTAGGTCTAGAAAAAAATATAAGTACGAACCCGTTCGGTGCCTATGCGAACCGATTGGAATTTCTGGGCATCTAAATTCATTCCCCTTCCTCTTTTTCCCTCCCTCTTCAATTGCAACATTCATCCCCCCCCCCCCCCCCCCCCCACGGAAATTTATCCTCCCAAATTTCCCCCCACACCCCAATTTCATCCCTTTTCAACTCCCTCCATCATTACTCCCCCTTCCCACAAAATCCTAACCCCCTCCACCTATAAATTCACCCCTCCACCTCCCTTTTTCCCACACCACTCCAAACTCCTCCTACTCCAACTCTTGTACAAATCATTCACAATTTCCGTCTCATGGCCAACCGTGATCCTCCCGTTGAGAAATATGACTCCATCATCATTGAGGAGGAGGATGTCAATCTTTATCGTTCTATCCGAAAATGGGATTGGGTCTATACATATTTCACGACCGCCCGAACCCTTCACATCGAGCTAAAAGTCCTCTAAAACCAGTTGCCCAACAACCTCGCCGCACTCTTCTGCCACATCGGGTGGTGCCATTATTTGGTCAGCTTGGTAGATGAGGTCTTGCTCGAGGAGTGCCGAAATTTCTACATCACTCTCGTTAAAATCAATAGCACTACTAGTGAGGCACGGTTAGATTGCCAACGCATTCTCTTTTAGCGCGATATGGTCATCAACAAACTCCGAGAAAAGTGAGTCACCGCCCCCGGACAATATTATTACCCCACCGTGGGCACCGGAATCAACAAACACACTTCCCTAGCTCGTATTGTACCCAATTAAAATTGGGTCAGAGATTATTTTCCAGTAGGGGAGCTTGACGAGAGGGGTCATTTGGCATTTTTCATCACTTGCGGGTCTATTCTCCAAACCTCCAACAATTTAGCATTGCATGTCCACCAAGCCAACTTTCTTTACCACATCCTCGATGATGCATCCCACATTCACCTCAGTGCCTTATTGTACGCCAAAATTGTTTATGCCTCCTATGATTAGACTGATACGGTAGCCCTTCCTCATGTACGTTTTATCGCTTTTATACTTAAGGGTGCCGGAATTGCCCCACCTATTGCCACATGCCGCCTTCCAAAGGCTATTGGGAACCAATCCATAACTAGGAGCAATCGAAAATTGGATGTTTTAACCAACCTCCACCAGCGGATGAGGATGAGGACATCGATATGGCGGAGCAGGAAGAAGAATATGATGAAGATGCGGACTCAGAATACGAGCCCGATTTAAAGGGGGTCTACCGTCGCCTTGATGACTTTGAGGCCCATTTAGATACTTTCACGACTGATTACTGCCTCGACACAAGCATGATGATTAGGATCCAGGAGGATATGTACTAGATGCAGGTAGGACTGGATATCTCGCTTCCGATCTACTTCTATAATCCATACTCCCCGGACCCTAATGCACCCAGCTCGTCCCATGCGCCACCCCAGTATTTCTTATGTTGTTGTGTTTGATGTTCCTCTCATTATGTAGTTCTTCTTATTCTTTATTTCCCTTTTAATTTTTGTAAGAACTATGCAATTCTATCTTTCTTTCCCGTATTGTAATTGGTCGTTGTTATTAATACAATCACATGTTACATTTTGATATTTTTGCTTTTTATTCCACACACTTCTTTTATTTTAGATTTTACTCCTTTTTATTGAGGACAATGCAAAGTCTAAGTTGGGGGGAGGGAGGGTACACTGCGTACTTTTAAAAATCTCACAAATTTCAAAATGCCAAAAAGTCCAAAAAACTAGAAAATTTCTAAAATTTCTAAAAAAAATTGCAAATTTTCAAAAAAAGACAAAAATATTTTCTTCAAAATAAATAAAAATTGGAATTTAAATTTTTAAAAAATATCACTAAAACTTTGTTTGAAGTCTCAACTCACAAAAAACTAAATGCACTAAGCCAAAATTGACCAAAAATGAAAATTGAGGCAAAATTGACTACTTTACAAATAAGTGTGAAGATTAACTAACCAGGCGAGATTTCGAGCCTATCACTTTCTTTGAGTAATTAAATCAATCTGAGTTAATGGTTAACTCAATTTTTATTTCAACATTTATATAAGTCATTGAAGATATCGATTTCTTTGTTTTGATCGGTTACAAGAAACCAGTGAGATGTCATCTTGAAAATGCGCTAAAAGTATCTCTAAACTAAATATAATCTCAAGACGCATGTGGTAAAATAATTAGTAATTTGGATAAATGATGTAAGGCCATCATTTGTCACCCAAAAATATTAGCTATAAAAAGTTGTGAAAATATCCTTTTGCAAACCAATTTGAGTCCAAAATGATATTCCTTTTCGCTTGATTAACCCAAAAAACCTAATTAGTCGAGGGTTGTGAAAATCGAAAACAATCATCAAGCAAGTCCAAATGGTGCAATAAAAAGGGGCAAGAAAAAAGTAGAAAAATGCTCAATACAAATAGAAAGAAAGAAATGAAAAAAATAATAATATAAAGATATGAGAAAAATATGAGGGAAAAAAAGAAAAAAAATTGAGCAAATGCCCGAAAAAGTGCCAACGTACATTGTAAGCAAAAAATTTCAACTCCGAATTGTCATACCATTCATATTCTCAACCAATGCACCTTATAACCCGAGAAAGTCCTAACTGAGTCTGAATAATGAAATTAATTACCGCGTGGAGAGCTAAGACATGAACAGATAATAAGAGAGATTAATTGGTGTGGATAAGAGTCGATGTTTCCCGTTTTTCCAATAACCGTAATCTAATGATGAGATCTTTTCACCACAAAAAATTTTGTGTTTCTATTTGTGTGCGTGAATTCGTGTTCCATTATATTTATTCTTTATATCACGCACATCGAGAGAAAATAACCACAATCCGGGTGATTTCCTTGTGAGAGTATCCCGTGAGAATTGAATCAAAAAGAATATTCTAAAAGTAACGTAATGATCAATCGGTGAAACTTAGTGGCTTAATTCTTGATTTCGCACATACACACACACACACACTATGGATTAAGACTCTTGAATATGAATTTACGGTGACTACTTTTGGGGAAATTAAGTTGTACAATTTTTAAGTATTTTGATTTTTATCTTTGAGTCAAAAAATGATTTTTGTGGGTATATTCACTGCAAACCCTCGCGAGACACCACTCGTCCTACTAGGGTAACTTAGGGGTTTAACGGTATGTTTCATCGCTAAATGCAATATCTTACCCATGAAAAAGGTATTCTATCCCAAATAAGATGTATTGTATAAGTGTTTGATCTTTCATGACTCTTTTACATTGCTTGGGATGAGTAAAGCTCTAAGTTAGGAGGGGCATAAATTCTTCACATTTATACCCATAATTTAGCAACATTTATCATCCCGTACGATGTTAATTCTATAATTTCATCTCATATTATTGCTACTAACAATTTCTTACAACTAAATCGTGTTTCATGTATCTTTCTTACTTTATGAAGATATTTGATACCCTTGAAAGAAAGAAAGAAAGAAATCGAAACGATGACCGAAAATCAGGATGTAAAGTTGAGTGCACAATCGTAATTGAACAATTATAATCTAAAACGGGACCTAAAGATAATATGGAGTTCATGAGCTTATGAGCGCATAGAAAGAAACGACACCCAAATTCGAGTCCCAATTGTGAAGTTATGAAGATATTAAAATGAGAAGAATTTAAGGAAGAAAAAAAGGAAAATTAAGGTTCGAACAGGTTTGGTCAGTGGGTACGACCATTGGCACCACCCGAAACGTCGAAAAAGAGTGATGACCTTGTCGGTGAGGTCGTCTAATATGACTTTTCGCTCTATGAAAACCATTTGGGTGGTTCCAAATATATGCTCAACCCAATTGTGCTCTTGGCATGAGAGGAATCCTCATTTCCCCCCCATTAGCGATGTCTACCTATTCATATTTTGTTTGGAGAGTCATGGTTGAAATTAGTGGAGAATGACTTGGAGAAAATTTGGAAGAAGAGAAGGAGTAATTTTGTGTGTGGAAAAAGGGTGGGGGTGGGTCAAGTTTATAGGTTTTGGGGCGGTGGGAAAGGATGGAAATGTGAAAAGGTGGGTGGAAAATTTTTGGACGGGGATGAATATGGATTGGTTTTGGGTTAGAGGGAGATCAAGGGGTGGAATTTTCTGGTAGGGAAGGAAGTGGAAAAGTTTGGGAGGGAGGGGGTGAATTTTGGGTGGAAAGTGAGGAAAAAAGTGGAAGAACTTTGAAATTTCTGAGTAAGGAAAGCAAACCAGTTCTGGCCTAGGGTACATCGATTCGACTCGGCGAATTGGTTTGGCCTTAAGGCGAACTGTTTCGGCTCAATAAGCTGCCTAAAGGTTGTTTTTTCACCCTTTTCCCATAGGCTAAGGCATAATGGTGGCTAAACACTTCCAAATTAACTACTAAGACACTAATTTCACTTCTGGTGATCGACCCACATAAAAAACTCATCCTTTTTCGACTTCCTCTCTCTCGGGGTCTGGTAGGACAAAATTTGTGCTGCCAACTCTTGCAAATGCGGACTCTAACAACTCCTAAACATGCTAAAACATACTACTCTCAACTATATAATAATTCACCCCATACGGGTCGGGGGTGAGATGACCTCTCTCGAAATCTTATTCATCCCCGTATACGGGGTCCGATAACCAAATCATGCCAGCTTTCTTAACACACGCCTCTATATATGGCTTTAGGCGTTGTCCATTCACTTTGATCATGTCCCCCTCTTTAGGATTCTCAAGTTCGATCGCACCATGAGGAAACACCTTTCTCACTACAAACAGGCCGATCCACCGCAAATGTAACTTGTAGGGATATAAATGGAGCCATGACTTGTATAAAATCACTTTTTAGCCGAAATGAAACTCGTTTTAATTGATAATTCTCTCGTGCGTAAGTTTCATTCCCTCTTTGGCAATGTGGGTGCTTTCATACGCATCATGGCATATTTCCTCCAACTCATGCAAATGAAGTTTTTACACATCACCGGCTTTATCAAGATCATAGTTCAACTTCTTAATGGCCCAATATGCTTTGTGCTCGAGCTCAATGGTACGATGGAAAATATTGCCGTACACAAAGTGAAATGGGTACATTTCGAAGGGGTTCTTGTACGCGGTTCTATAAGCCCATAGCACATCGAGCAACCTATTAGACCAATCCCTACGGTTGGGATCAATGGTCTTTTCTAGGATGTGCTCGATCTCTCGATTTTCAAACTCAGCTTGCCCATTCATTTGGAGTTGTTAAGTTGTCCCAACCTTGTGGGTAACACCATGCTTCCACATTAAGTTTTTAGTGGATTATTGGAAAAATGTGTGTCATTGTCACTAATAATGACTTTCGAAGCATCGAAACGAGAAAGTATGTGTTTATGGATGAAATTTACCATGATCTTACTGTCATTCATCCTAACAGCTATATCCTCTACCCATTTAGACACATAGTCTACCACAACAATGATGTATAGAAAATAAAAAGGAGGGAAAGGTCCCGTGAAGTCGATGCCCCAACATTCGAATATCTCAATGATGATAATAGGGATCAATGGAATCATATCACATCAAGTAATGGCTCCCATTATTTGGAACCTATCACAAGATTTGCCATGAGCATTCACATCCCAGAAGATAGTGGGCATATAGAGACTGCTTTGAAGAATTTTGAGGTCATCATTTTCGTGGAAAAGTGGCCTCCAAATGCTTTCGAATGACAAAATCAGATGACATTATGGATATCGTCATCCAACAGACATATCCAAATCATTTGGTCAGCACAATATTTAAACAAATAGGGATCATCATAGAAAAATATGCGCGACCATGTAAAGAAATTCGTCTTCTCTTGCAATGTCCAATCGGAGGGGATGACCCCCATGAGTAGGTAGTTCACGATATTCGCAAACCTGGGAAGAGATTAAGTAGCAAAATAATTGCTCATTCGGTAAATACTCGTCTATGGGTATGGGATCTTTAGGTATGTCGGACGAGAGCCTCAATTAAGGATCGACTACGACGTTCTCTACTCCTTTTTGTCTTTAATGGAAAAATCAAATTCTTGGAGTAGCAAGATCCACCTAATGAGGTGCTTCACATCCTTATTGGAAAGGAGATATTTTAGAGTCATGTGTCAAGTAAATCTCGTTATGGGTGACCCAATAAGGTAAGAATGAAATTTATCTAGGGCAAACACTCTGCTAGCAACTCTTTCTCCATGGTGAAGTAATTCAATTGATCCCGATTAATGTCCGTCTAGCGTAGTATATGATGTGTGCTTTTTTATCTCTCTGTTGCCCTAAAACAGCCCCTACCACATAATCACTCACATCACACATAAACTCAAATTGAAGGGTCCAACCTGGAGCCTGCATGATGGGAGCGGAGATTAGCATGTTTTTCAAATTTTCAAAAGCTTCTTGGCACGCTTCACTCCACTCGAATGGGGTATCCTTTACAAGTAGGTTACTTAAAGGCCTAGCGATGGAACTGAAATCCTTAATAAACCTATGGTAAAACCTCGTGTGGCCCAAGAATGAGCACACGTCCTTTAGTGACTTGGGTGGGGGAAGTTCAACAATAATGTCAATTTTTTCCTTATTGAACTCTATCCCTTTGGATGACACAATATGGTGAAGAACTACTCCTTTGGTAACCATAAAATATCACTTCTCCTAATTTAGTACCAAGTTCTTTTTACACACCGGGCGAGAACCTTTTTTAGATTAGCAAGGCAATGGTCAAAAGATGGGCCAAAGGCCTAAAATCGTCCATGAACACTGCCAGATGTCTTTTGACCATGTCGCTAAATAGACTAAGCATGCACCTTTGAAAGGTCACAAGTGCATTACACAATCCAAATGGCAATCGTTTGTAGGCAAACGTGCCAAATGGACATGTGAATGTAGTCTTCTCTTAATCTGACACATCCACCTCAGTTTGGTTATACCCAGAATAACCATCTTAAAACAATAAAATGAGTGGCTCACAACTCTCTCAAGAATTGTTCCATAAACAGCAAAGGAAAATGGTCTTTTCTAGTGCCAATATTGAGCTTCTGGTAGTCAACACAAATGTGCCACCCGGTAGTGGTACATTTTGGAATAAGTTCTCCCTTCACATTTTTAACCACAGTCATTCCCGACCTCTTCGGAACTACTTGAATACGACTCACCCATTTACTATCCGAGATGGGATAGATGATGTCTACATCCTATAATTTAATGCTTTTCGTTCCAACGACATCTTTCATCTTCGAGTTCAAAGCAATAGCGTTTGACTAGTGAAAGCAATAGTGTTTTGAGATAATTTAATGCTTTTCTAGACACATCTTTCGCTTAAAATCATGTTCGTGTACTACCTCCTCTATAATATTTGACTCATGTTACTCGTATTTTCTTGGTTATGTATAAGATATTCGTTTTGAGTGTCATATTATCGAACATGATTTTCATTTTCCCATTACGCATGTTAATAAACACGTTAGTTGTGGCTAATAAAGGGCAACCAAGGATCACGGGAACATGATGACTCAAGGGAGAGGAGGGTGCTATGTCCCAAATGATAAAATCTACCGGGAGGTAGAAATTATCTACTTGGATGATCATATCCTCAACTATCCCAAGGGGTGTCTTCATGGAATAGTCCGCGAGTTGGAGAGTAATTTGGTGGGCTTAAGATCTCCTAAATCTATAGGTGGAATATGGTAGGATCTTGAAACCCACCCCTAAATCAATTAAGGCTATCTCGATTCTATTATCTCCAATGATGTGTGAAATGGTAGGTCCCCTCGGATCTTTATACTTGGGTGGTAGGCCACTCAAAAGTACCAAACTCACATTTTGTGCTACGAACACCTTCTTCTTTACCTTTAATTTACGTTTCAACGTGAGCGAGTCCTTAAGAAACTTTGCATACACAGAAATTTTCTTGATAGCCTCAAGAAAAGGTAAATTAAGCTTCATTCTCTTAAGCACTTCTGGGATATCATTACTAAAAGCCCCTTTAAGGGGAGGGACCAACCATTGAGGTTAAGGTGAGGCTATAGGGGGTGTCACTACTACTTCGGTACTAACTTTGTTGGCTTTGTCTATCTCTTACAAGGAGGCATCTTCAGCGTCTAACGTGTCGGGTAAAACCTCCTTGTCATTTTGCTCGTCGTGTGGGGGAGGTGACAAATCAACAACTCTCCCATTACATAGAGTGGTTACCGCTTAGCATTGCTCTTGGAATTTATCAGGAGTAGCGATAACATAATTTTAGCCATGGGGAGATCTTAGGACTTGGGCGGAAATCTTTCCCTTCTCTTGGACACTTAAGGAGGATAGTAACTTAGAAAGATATTCCTTTAAGTTGGCAAAATATTGGGCATTTTGGGCATTGATCGCTGACTGATTTTTCATGAATTGAGCGAGAGTGTCCTGAAGAATATTTTATTGTGTGATTATGTAAGGCACTATAGGAGGCGCCTACATGGGTGGTGCTTGTTGATACGGTGAGAGTGGTGGAGATTTTTGGACAACTTTTGGGTTCGGGTTCATCGTTGTGTTCTATTATTCATAACTAAAACAAGGATGGCTTTGCCATGAGTGATTGAAATAATTCCCATGAGAGGCATTAAAATTTCTCTTATAGTCTCCCACCACCTCAACTCACTCTTGTAGCATAACTTTGCAGGTGGTATAGTCGGACATTCATTCGTTAAATGTCCCACATCACAAATCGCCCAACTCTCCTCCGATAAGATTCGAGATGGACCAAATATATCTCTCCCCTAGCTTCGATCACGTCTTCTAGACGCTTGGCTAATTGGTTGATTTGGAGTTTTAACACGAATTCCTTGTCCAAGTAATAAAGTCCGGATGCAAAAGGAGCTGTGGATGTGGTCTGATGTGCTCGTTGTTTCCCAAGATTGAGTAGTCTCGGTGACATACTTAAAGTGGACCTCCGCATCATCCATATATAACCCGAAGAACTATCATGAACATATGGTTTCAACAAGTTATGTTAAGCTTAGGCTAAGCCCCTGATGAAAGTAAAATATGAGTCTCCGCTTCTCAAAACCATGATATGGGAACATATTAACTAACTTATTGAACCTCTTCCAACACTTATCAAAAGGCTCTTTATCCTTTTGCTTAAAATTCTGAATTTGAGCCCGAATAGAGTTAGTTCTATGTGCACGAAAGAACTTCTGGAGAATTTGTCATGCTGTCTCTCCACGTAGCTATCGAGTTTGGTACTAATGACCAAAACCAATTCTTAGCCTTGTCGTTAAGAGAAAATGACAAAATCTTAAGTCTCACTGCATCTTGGGTGCAAGATTGATCGTTGCACATCTCGCATGCCTTCTCAAACTCTCTAATCCGTGAAATGTTGAAAAAATTTGAATCATCCCTTTCCTAAAATCGAATTGCCCCGCATTATACGAAAATATAATGCATCCTAGAGGGACGGTTCGCTCGGGGTATAAGAGGTCTCTTATGGGGAGATATGACATAACCCCATCGTCCATTTCGAAACTAGTGTGATCAGACATCACACTCACACTTATAAAATCACTTTCCTCATCGGAGTTCCTAGACATATGACTCGTGGTGTGACTACGTGGTGTAGGAGCTCGTACCGAGAAGTTTGGAGAGTTGAAGTGTGAGGACTAATTGGAGTGAGTTCAATTGTAGGATTTTCATGTATCTTAGAAGGATTGGGATTTGAATTAGTATTGGGCTAAGTAATTTTTATTTAAAGCATGAGAGTATATTTTTATTTTTATTTTTTTTTTGGATATTTGATTTATTTGAATTTTTGGGTTTTATAATTGTTTGGATTTTTAGGATTTAGAGTCAAATTTTTAGATTAATTCGGCATAACCTAGTGTGCCTACCTAAGTCCCCAGCAATGACGCCAAAAACTTGATGCGACGAAAAACTCAGTCACTTAAGTAATGATCCCGATAAGTCGGGGTCGATCTGCAGGGAACGCGATGAATTTCGTGACGACAACTAAGAGGAAGGTTTTTAAAACCTAATTATGGATTAATGAACGGAAAAGGAAAAGGGGATAATTTTTATGAGTACTTCTATTTAACTAAAAAAAACTCTCTACAAATGCAAATTAATTAAAAGAAATGAAAACAGGAATTTTTTTTTTTTTGAAAACTAACTCAGAAAATTGGAGGTAAGATACAATCCCCCGAACCATCAGTATTTTTGTTAGATATAATTTTTTTGATAATTATATATATAATTAAAAAAACATTAAATTTATCAAAGTACTAGATATATGAGAATTTTACTCCGCGCAATATCTGGTCAATAATTAATTTAATGTGAGTAACAAGATTATCGACACGTGTATTATATCCTCAAATACTCCGGTTACCTATGGCAAACGAAGTTAAGAGACCTATAACAATTATTTTGACAAAATATGAAGACTGTTAATTATTTATATAGTTTTGTCCAATTTTATATCCAACTTATAGACCTAGATTAGGTTCATGTATCCCAACCCTCAAATTATCTATCCGGACATATTAAATCTAACTAGGAAGGTGTTGTTTACATTGCATGAAGACATTATTGTGGAGATATGGCAAGAAAGCATGAAATTAATAGAAAAAAAGATATAATAAAAGAAGAACAATCACAAGCCAAGCTTGGAAGAAAAACTAGACTTGTATTCAATTTGCATGCATGAGAATGACATATTTTGGATGTTGTTGTTCCTTTACTTTCTTTATCTTTCTTCTCTACGAAAAAATATCAAAAACTGAGTTGTTAGACTCCTAATATGATCCTACATAAATCCTAGGTCGTTTAAAAGAGTCCCCCCAACATAAAACTCTATATGCTAAAAAATAGGGCCAAAATAAAAATCTCGCATCAGGTTTATTGAACCGGTTCACCCCAGAAAATCGGTTATATTCTCTTCCAAATTGGTTCGGCCAAAACAACTATAAAAGTTTATTTGCTTTGCGATGAATTATTCATAACTGTACTTTTGCGCCAGGATTTTTATCGCAGTTTCAATTGCTCATAACTTCTTCACTATAGCTCGGATTTGGGTGTCGTTTCTTCCAGTGTGCTCGTGACTTCAAGATCTTCAAATTTCGTGTCGTCTCCTCCCCCTATTTCTGGTTAAAAGTTTACAAAAATTCCCTTGACTTCCCTTTCTTGCATTTCTTTTTCCATTTAGGTTTTCCTCTCGCATCCACTTGCAAAAAATACTTGTAAAATAAGAGAGAAACACATACAACATGAAATACTTGCTAAAAAAGTTAATAGCATGATTATGAGATAAATCCAGTATAATTACACTATGCATAACAATAAAAATACCAAAATTATATGAAATATTTATGAAAATTACTCTCTCAAAAACTTCTCCTTTAAATAAGGTCTCCCCAGTAATAAAGGAGAATCCTATAAATGAAGGGCAAACTCGATTGATGACCCCAAATGAATTATTTTCTTTTAACAAGCAATTGAAAGAATTTATGTCTAGGGCTTGAGTTTATGCTTCGAATATTATTAATAGTAGTGTGGAACGATAATTGACAGTCTCATACAAGTTCGACCCACTCCTCATTTTTGGCAGTTGGAGATTTACTAGCCTTGGGGTTACTTTGAAGCTTTGTTAACGTGCCATTTGAAGAGATGGATGAATTTACCTTTTCTAGCGGGTTGAGAACAAAATGTTATTATATCTCTCAATTGTAAATCTTGAAGAAAGATGTTATTAGTGATTTACACAATGGGAGTCATTTACTTTCATCTCTTAAATGTAAGCCTAGAAGGGAGATGTTATGAATGATTTACAAAATGGGATTCATTCACTTCCATACCAACTCTCAATTATGGCTCAAGGTGAGGCTAAAGAAATCAATAGATCAAGATAACTTCCTGAGCTAAAAGGCGAAAGCAGCTAAAGAATCACAAGATTTGGGAGCCATTCGAAACAGGAAGGCAATCCTTCTATCTGCGAAGGGGAAACTGGAGGGGTAGCTTACCAGAGTTAACATTGCCCAAGATGTTGACTTTGAGGAACAGGAAGCTTTCCAACACAAAATAAGCCAAATGGTTGGGGAAATAAAGGTTCCACTAATGAAGCTGCTCAGTTTGAATCAATAAAAGCTCAAATAAAATTGAAAAAGTTAGCTTACGAAAACTTTTGAACCAATTTTAGGTATCTTTTATTCAAGCATTTCTATTAGGATGTAAATTTGTTAATGTTTTAATGAAATTATGCATTTTTTCTTGTTGCCTTGTTTCCCAAACAATTGGGTAATGAGGCTTTAAGAATATTGCAATGGTCTTTCTCATGTTTACATGACCATTAATGTTTCTTAAAAGGTGTCATTTTCATTTAAATGCTCTATGAATGTGGAATAGGCCTTCCTATTTTGGAGACCATTTTTCGTAAGAAAGATCCTTTGAACCTATAAAGGAAAGAGAGTTTTCCAAACTAAATCCCCCTCATTAAAAGTTCTTCATGTTATCTTCTTGTTATAGGTGTTGGCTACTTTCCTCTTTTGGATCAAAATGTTGTTCAAGTCTCCCACCTTATCTCCATGTATGTCTTCCAAATCCTTGTACATTTTTTATCATAGCCTTAAACTATTAGATCATTTTGAGATACAACTCTTAATGAATAGAGAATAATTTACATTAGCGGAACAACATCATATCCATAGGTTAGAGCATATGGAGTTATCCCGGTGTCCTTTTAGAGGTCCTATAGGGCCACAAGACTTTTGGCAGTAAATTATGCCAATCCTTTCGATTTTTCTCAAAATCTTTGCTTAAATTTTCTCTACTTACATTGTTAGTGGCCTCATCTTGCACATTTGATTGATCATAGTATGGTGCTCATTTTATTAAAGTTATGCCTAAGCTTGAAGTCAATTCCAACACTATTTTTAATTCAAAGATAGTTTCATTGACTGAGTTTATGGTTTTTCGGATCCTAAATCTATATACAATAAGCTTGTAAGAAATCTACCAATTCATTATGGGTAACTCACTTCAAAGCCTTAGCTTCTACCCACTTAGTAAAGTAATTAGTTTCAACCATAAAAAAATATTTAGCTTCGAAGGTGGGGGATAAATGTGACAACCCGCCTATTCTAATATCGGGTGGCCAATCCTAAACTAAAATAAAACATGAATCTCAGTATGGTTTCATTATCATTATCAGCATCACCATTGTAACAACAATATAAAAAGAATACGAATAAAACCGTACAACTAAAATGAATAGAGTAAATAACCATGTATAAATAAATAAATAATAAAAGTGAATCAAATGAACTATCGGTCACCATGTAGTAACATTCAACTGAAACAAACTGATAAATGAATATCCAGACATAAATAAACTCCTAACCAACTATGGGCAATATGCCCAAAATGGAATACTGGAATGAATACCCTATATAGATAGAATAAGCTCAGGTGATTAAGTCAAATCATGTTAGCTTCCACAACTACGGCAACGACAAGAAAGGATCTATCCATGCGGTCACAGTTGCTTCTGTTGCACACCAGGTTTTTAAAAGAAAAAAAAAAAAAAAATAATTTTGCTCGTGGGTCAACGCCCAAAAAGTTTTAAAAGGTTTTCAATTAATTAATTGTTTTAAATCAATAAATCGCGTAGTGTATTACTTTCATAATTAATTACTTGGTCGCACTCCTATGAGCTAAAACCTCACCTCTCAACTACTGAATGCACCTAACACATTAGTTTTATTTTCCTAACTAAACTTCCCAATCTAAATAGGACACATAACTGTTATCCAAGACCAATCTCGATGATACTCTCTATTAGCTAAGTACAACCTACCCTCACTAGGTATATGTCTATATACAATATCGTAGCGACACACGTGCTATAGATAAATATTCACACAATAAATACAACATAGCTATACTCATGTTATAAATAGATATATACTCTATATCATATAAACAAACATATATATATCTCTCTATATACATATAATAATATCCCCAAAATATGGACCTCGCGGATACATCGCTCGTGTGTTATTAGGCTTCAGACATCACGTGTCACAATGAGCTGCCGAGTCAAAATCTCGCCACAGAATCCAAACATAAACATATACAATGAAGGAAATCATAAATATATGTTTGGGGGTCACAAACATACCATATCACATCGGTATCGAAACCAACAGATACACTCACATGTGAATAGTGGCCATATAACAGTATTGTGTCCTCGGTCTAGGCATCACGCGTCACACTGAGCTATCGAGTCGAAATCTCACCACCAAACCCAAACTTAAACACATACATCCGGGGTCACGACCATACCATATTGCACCCGGGTGGTCCCCAAATCAACACCTATCCTCACACATGGATAGTGACCTTACAACAGTACTGTGACCCGGGGAAGTAATCTGACATCTGCTGGCCAACGCTAGGGTGGACTGCAAACTACGCATAGCCTACTATGATAGCACTACCGAGTAAGTATGTTTAATATAAACAAGTATAATATACACATACACATGTATACACATCACTCTAATATGTATAAAGTATCGAGCTCGTACGCTTATCCCACAGCGCACTGGTCTCCCAATCCCGAAGTTCGAACTAACTTCCCGATTAAATATCGAAACGATCACTCACTTGCATTCCTAATTCCTCTCATCCGGACCCATCTATTCGTTTTCCTATCACATATACCAAAACCTGGAAAGAATTCATTGTAATCCCACAATACACCGGAAGCCCCTACGGTCATCCCCCAAGCTCTAACGAGTCAAAATAACACACGAATAAAAACTGGGTAGGCCAGCAAACCGAATCGATTCATTCTGCAAAATGATCGGTTCGCTGGCAAACCAAACCAATTCGATTGAGTGAACCAATTATCTCCTTTAGCAAATCGGTTCAGCTCACTGGGTTACCTATTACCTTCTTCCTCTGGTTTTTCTCCTTCAAACGCTCCAATAGAGGTCCCAAACCACCCCAAACATAGAATTAAACTCATGTGTCATTATTCTAACCTCCCAGAAGTATTCTAATACAGAATTAACCCAGAATCCCTTATCAAAACCCTAGGATTACAAACCAAACAATAATTCTAGCAAACCCATAATTTATCCAAATTGGATTTTTCATTAATTCAACCTTCCTATCAAAGTTCTATATGCTCATCATTATAAACCCAGAATTAATTTTCAAATTTCTACATGAACAACATCAACTAATAATCAATTCAAATTAGAGATTAATTATTAACTACATATTTTAGTTCATTAATCAAAGCTTAAACCTTTAAATCACATATTTTTAAAGTACTTGTTATGAAAGTGATTAACTACCTAATCATGCAATTTATAGCAAGTAACTAATTGAATTTTTTGGATTTAGATCTGAAGTTTCTACGTTTGTAATGGGTTGAATCCCAAGACATCCTCTTTCTTCTCATCTCCAAGCCTTTCTCTTGTTTTCTTCCTTTTTTGCTCTTCCCTTGAACTCTCTCTCAAAATCAATTATGCAGAATGTTAAAGGTGGGATGCCATCCACACTACCTACCCTTAAATATATCCAAAATACACCTTGATCCCATTTTTTCCATTAAACCCTAGGTGTAAAAAGACCATCTTACCCTTATGCGGGTCCTGTTATGTCTAAAAAGCCCCAGAACCCCATCATAACACTCGGATACCTATTCTGGACTATTTCGACCCATCCCGGATCACCGATGCACTCAAAAAGATCATTAGAGTCACCTAACTACAAGTATGCTATCATTCTAGTCACCTAACTACAAGCATGCTAACATCTCATTAATCGAGCCCGACACATGTGTACCGTAAGCGTCATCCATAAATTATACTGATTCACCGATATGACACTCTATTGACACATAATAATGATTCATCACTTTCACTAATACGTGACATATAATAAATCATATATCTATTTACTTATCACCCGTAAGTAAATAATACTAATAAATATTAATCCTTTATCTCGTTAATTAATATTTACCTAAACACAATTTAATTTCCCCCAATTAAATTAATAATTATAAGCACACTGGAAATTAATTAATCATAAAAGTATGGGGTCTTACATTCTCCCCCTTATAACGAGATTTCCTCCTAGAAATTTGAACGTACCTATCAAAAAGAGCTTCGGATACTTTTCTCGCATGCCATCCTCAAGCTCCCATGTCGGCTCAACAATATTGTGGTTAGGGCTGTGTTTTTTTTCCGAACTTTCCGATTTTTCCGATCCGATTTTTTCTGAATTTGGAATGAAATTTTAGTTTCCGATTTTCGATTTTCCGATTTCCGATTTTTCCGAAAAAAATGGGATCGGAAATCGGAAATCGGAAATACTTCTGATTTTCCGATTTTTTCGATCCGATTTTTCCGAAACTATGCCGATCCGATTTTTCCGATTTTTTCGAAATTATTTTCCGATTTTTCCGATTTCTTTTCCGATTTTTTGAAAGTTTCCCATATCCCACATCGGTTGGGAGAGGGAGAGGGCTCCAAAATATGCTCTATAAAAGGAGAGTATCCTCCTAACTTCTACACAAATGAAAAATGAGCCAAATCCTCATGTGTTTACATCTTGGGTTAATCTATTTTCATTGTTTCTTTAAAATGAGAATTTCGAGTAATCGAAAATCCATAATTTATTTTTTTGAAATTTTGGAATTTCCGAAATTTCTGGATTTTTAATATATTTTGTGAATTTCCGATTTTTTCCGATTTTTGCCGATTTTCCGATTTTTTCGAATTCGGATTTTTTTTTAATTTTCCGAATAAATCGGATCGGAAATCGGAATAGTTATTTTATTTCCGAAAAAATCAGAATTTTTTCCGAATAGGCATTTTTCAATCCGATCAGGCCGAAACACAACCCTAATTGTGGTGTACCCACTATACACCCGCTAATGGTACCACCTTTAATCGAAGCTTCCGCTTGCTATGACCCAAAATGATAACAGGTCTCTCCTATTAAGAAATATCCAGCTACAAGTCAATCTCCTCCAACACTATGTGCCGGTAACTCACGTCATCCTTGAGATACCTCCTTGACGAAAACACATGGAATACATCGTGAATCTATTGCAAATTCTCTGGTAAGTTAAGCCTTTATGCAACCAACTTAACCCTCTCGATGACGGGAAAAGAACCCACATACCTAGACGCTAATTTCACCTTTTTCCCGAACTGCATCACTCCCTTCATGGAAGATACCCACAGAGGCACCTGATCACCCAGGTAAAAATCTAAAAATCTTCTATTTGCAGCGACATAACTCTTCTGTCGGTCTTGAGTTACTCGAATACGACTTCTGATAAACTCAATTTTCGCTAACATCTCCTGAATCAAGTCTTGCTCGAGAAACTTCTTATCCTCCACCTCTAGCTGATAAGAGGGTGAATGACAAAGTCTCTTATATAAAGCCTGAAACGGTGCCATAACAATCTTGAACTGGTATGAGTTGCTATACACAAACTCTACCAAAAGAAAATACTTCTCCCAACTACCCTTGAAGTCTAGAATACACATCCTCATCATATCCTCCAACATCTGATTCACCCTCTTTGTCCTCCCATTGGTCTATGGGTGATAAGTCATGCTCAAGAGCAACTCCGTCCCCATCACCTCTTGAAAACTCTGTTAGAATTTGGATATAAAGACCTTATCTCGATCAAAAAGAATGTTAAGTGGAACCCCGTGCAATCTCATTATATTTTTCTAAGAACAGTTTTGCAAAGTGCCCTATCGTATAATCCATCCAAAATATAATGAAATGAGCTACCTTGGTCAATCGATCCAATCTTACCCAAATGGAATCATAAACCCTCTACGATGTTGGTAACCCTGTGATGAAGTCCATCAAAATCCTCTCCCAGTTCCCCACCAGAATCTCCAATAGAGTTAGAACCTCGACTAGTTTCTGATGATCAACCTTCGCCATTTGAGAAGTGGTGAACATGAAGACAAACTTTGTTATGTCTCACTTCATACTGACCCACCAATACTACCTCTTCATATCACGGTACATCTTATCCCCTCTGATAGACCGGTAGACGGATCGTATTCGAATCGAATCAAGGGTCATCAGATCCAAATCTTTTTAACATTTTTGATACATCCTAGAGGTCCTTCGGTATGCACAGAAAATAATGACCCTTGAATGTAATACCCCGTATTTTTGTTGATTTTATTTTTGGATTAATTGAATTAAATGGAATAAATAATTGGAAATTAATCCAGATTTTAATACTAGCAAGATGAGAGTTAGTATTTGATTATATTAATAATGTTGAATATTACTGAGTGAATATGGTAATATATGATTAATGAATTTATTAATATTGTCACGAGTTATAAATACGGTAATTTCGGTAATAGAGTTGGGACACGCGTATCAATCATGTCAGGAACCAATTTAAATGGATGTAAAAGTAAATTATTTTTACATCATCCGTATGGTCATTTTGAGTGCGCGAACGTGTCCATAAGGATTGAGATAGTCAGAAAATAATAGCCGGGAGTTTAGTTAAATCGGGGACATTTTAGGCCAAATCGGCAGCCCGGGAGGGTATTTTAGTCATTTTGACTTTTTGAGGAATTATAACCCACCAATTTTAGAATTAATATATCAGCCAACACTTAGGAATCTTAGGTTTATCACAACCAAAAAATCACCAACGGAAGTTAGAGGGAAGTTCCCAAAGGAGAAACCACCCTTAGAGGCTATTACACCACCATCACCGCCACCGGTTAGATCGGGAAGAGAGGATACCTCACGTACCATCTTCTCCAAAGGATCAGAACATCAAATTTCCAGGAAGGTGATTTAATTCCTTAAGATCCATCAAATACTTTGTCCATGATAGTTTAGGATTTGATAATTACCATGAAAATATTGAAACTTATGAAATCGGGGACAAAAACCTTAACCTGGGTAGGATTTATATATAGATTCAATTATGGAAATATCTTAGTAACAAAATTGTAATCCATGCATAGTTAATTACGAAATTATGAGGAGTTGTATGATGATGCTTAGAGAAAATAGAAAAATAGGGTTTTTATGACAATTAGATGATTTGATCCAAGAAAAGTGTGATTATTTATTTTTTAAGAATTCTTGAACATTAACAATCATGTATTTAAGTTGTTAGATCACCCAATGCGTTTACATTATAATTTGACATCTTGTAATGGAAATTTGGGAAAAATCTAGGGCTAAAAACGTAGAAATTTGTGGCTGCAACTATTCGATCGATCGATCGACATTCATAGTCGATCGATCGACTGGGTTCGATCTACTGACATTCTTGAGTCGATCGATCGACCTCCCCAGAAATTGTGATCTTTTCCCTTTTTTGATTTAAGAAATTTCAACCCTTGAAAGTTATAGGTGGGGACTATATGTACACATGGAGACTTAAGGAGGACCAGTAGGGGTGTATATGGAGACCGGAATATACTAGAATTGAATTGGGACTTAATGTTAAACCTACGGGTGTGCGATTCCGAGCACATGAATTGAATCCATATATGTGATAACTTAAGGTTAGAGACAGAAATATGGACCTTAAATTACTGCATTGACATTAGGGATAAGTGGGAGACTTAGTAACCTTTTTGGGATAGGTTTAAGTACTCATAACTATATAACGTGAGAGTTATCGACTATACATATTATGTATTAAATAGGATGATAGTAGAGAACGAATAAGACTTATGGTATAGGGAAGGGGATATACCTTTAATAATGTGATAATTACCTAAGTTGGGTGAATGCTTACTATATGGGCAATTGTGTGTATGACATACCTACCATACTTGCTATCACGGGAGGTTGGCTTTCGAAAAAGGACCATCTTATCTTTGTGTGCCTATATGGGGATTTAGATTGATACCTTAAGGACATAGGACTGTGAATGACTTATTTGTGAGCGGATAAGTCAGCTGAACATGGCAGCCTAGGTATGTGCGTAACCCATGGGTATGTGAACTATGTTCGCCTCCGATATGTGTGATTTTATTTATTAAAATCATTCCCGAACGATTCGAAACGTGTAGTCCTTATGTACGTGATTTACCAGGATTTGATAGCAGATGGGTGCCATATATGAATATATATGTGTTGAGAATGATGTACTTGTACTTGTAACTGTTTCACTGTTGAATTATGGATGAGAACAATTGAGATATTTAAATGGGATTAAAAATTTGAATCTATACAATAATTGAGGTAAATAATCTGATTAATGTAAAGGTTAAATATACGTAGAATATATTAGAATGATATGTATAGAACCCCTATATTATAATGTGAAGACAAGAAGTGGTACGGACTAGTTAGTTAGGGGCATAACTAGGATGGGTTAAGGGAATACGTTAGGCGTGCACATTAGTTGAGGGGTGAGGAACTCATGTGAGAGCACGTAACTAACATGAATGTAATATTTACTGTTTAATGAAATTAAACACTTGCTATATTTTTAAATTGTTTTCACCTCGGGCTCTAACCCGTTTGCTC
Source organism: Sambucus nigra (assembly GCA_949130495.1). Taxonomy (NCBI): domain Eukaryota; kingdom Viridiplantae; phylum Streptophyta; class Magnoliopsida; order Dipsacales; family Adoxaceae; genus Sambucus; species Sambucus nigra. The sequence goes on along the minus strand of OX422214.1, from coordinate 538,913,060 downwards.
TCAAATCTATTTCTTTTTGTAAAAACCATTTAGGTGCCCAGCCATAGGGATGCCAAGCTTAGGAGTTCTATTCCATTTATGTGTTGTAGCTGCCGTGGAAGTTAGAGGATCTCATTACTAGGCACCTCCACATCTATTATTATTTTTTGGGGGAGTCATTTATTCCAGTTAGGGACTGTTGCCCATTTTATTCAGTGACAACAATTTTAGATTTCCATTTTATTTCAGTCTTGGGATTTTATTTATTCAGACTATTGTACTTGGTTTATTTACATTGCTACTATTATTGGAGTGTTTACTCCAGACATCAGTTATTTCATTCCGTTGATTACCTTATGATATTGTTCATGTGATTGTTGGATGATTATTTAAATTATTTTGTTGATGGTTAATTTAAACTTTAAAATTTGATACTTCACTATTTAAAATATTAGGTGGTTAGTAATGAATTAAATGTTTTCGACAGTGATGCTATGAACGGATCCAACTTGACATTTGTATTAATTTAAATAAAAGAGTATCTACTCGATATTTAATTACTTGGGGTGTCACAAGTGGTATCAGAGCTTGAAGTTCTAGAGTCCTTCGGATCTGTACGACTTGTTATTTTTTGCGTAGCGCCCTTTGATATAGAGCCCTATATTTTAGGATTGTTGTACTCTTCTGTGTATCATTCATTCTTCAGCTGTTTTGAGATATTAATTGTGGACTTACAAAACTTCTCTCATTTCAGATGCCTCCTCAATGTGCATAGCGAGTTCTTAGGGGTGCCCAGTCCGAGCATCAGCCTTAAGCAGTTCACAGTTCTATGAATGCTACTGAAGTTGTCGCCATTGTTGCCTAAGCGGTAAATGTCGCATTAGCAGTTGTGCAGCAAGAACCACCTCATGCACCGGTGGTAGCCCCAGTCCAAGCTCATGCATTCCCATTTTCTTGGGAATGTGTTCGTGATGCCTTTTAGAAGGAGCATCCTCTAGAGTTTATAGGGAGATCCGATGTCGTAATGGCAAGACAATGGAAAAAGGACATCCAAGGGCACTTAAGGATGTATGAGTGCACAAATTTACATAGGCAGATACTGGCTACGTTTAAGATGGTAGGGGCAGCATTACAGTGATGGGAGTCCATTACCACTGCCGAGGAGAGAGATGTTCTTTCTATTCAGGAGTTCTGGGTACGATTCAACCACGAATATTTTCCCTCCGCAGTTTAGACAGAGTTGAGGCAGAAATTGATGAATATTAAGCAGGAAGGGAGGAAATTGGCAGAGTATGAGGCCGAATTTAGCAATCTTCTAAACATAGTACCTGATGAGATCCCAGCTGAAGAGAAGAAGATCCAGAGGTTATGGATGGGTTGACGTAGAGGATTCGTCAGCACCTGTTAGGGAATCTATAGTTGGCCACCTATTCAGATGTGGTTAACGCAGTGCTACTTCACTTCCAAGACCACCATTTTCATTTAATAGAGGGTAAGCAAGTAGGAGAGTCCAGCCAGCAAGGTAGGACAGGGGGTAATAGTGCCAACGGGGCACAGTCAGCTCAGGGTCAGCATAGAGCTGGCAATTTTTGACCCGATAACCTGTTTATGGTAATAACTCAAAATGACCCGAACATGACCCGATTTGTTTGTATAGATTTAAGAGTACCCAAAACTTATACTAAAATAAAAATCAACGCGACTCGAAAATGACACGACTAACCCAAATTGCCACCCCTAGGTCAGCACATGCAGGGTGATCAGAGTTCCCAGCAAGGGGATTATAATATATTTAGATCAGGAGGTTTCAGATATGGCCAGGGAGGTTTTAGGCATGGCTAGCAGGGTCAGCACGGTCATCAGGGCCAACAGCAGTTTCAGCAAGGCCGGCATGGCCAGGGTAGGGGTGATAATGGCCATTAGGGCCATAGGCAGCAAGGTCAGAGAGGGGGAAACTTTACGGGAAAATTCTTCATATGTGGCAATCATGGCCACAAGTGCCAAGAGTGTCCTGAGAGGGGCAGGACCCCGCAATAGCAACAGCAGCAGTATGCTCAATAGGAGCCCAAGAGGCCGATGTTTTCCGTTATCCTCCCAGCACCACCACAGATGCCAGCTCTACCACCAATTCTAGTGATCCCAGTTCAGTACGGACAACTTCAGTATGGTCAAGCTTACCAGCTTCAGCAGGCCACAGGACCACCCATAATTAAGGGTATGTTTTCTATTCAGGGGACTATGGGGCGTATTTTATTTGACACAGGATCCACACACAGCTTTATTACCACGAGATTCGCACGTACTATGGGATTGTTATATATAGCAGAGAGTACCGTTACACGTGTAAAGTCACCATTGAGTAGTGGTTCCATGATTTCTTTTATATGTAGAGGCATGGGTGTAGAGATTGGGAGATTTATTTTACATGTTGATATACTCGTATTAGATATATCTGAGTGTGATGCGATTATCGGTATGGATTGGTTGGTTACATATAGAGCCATAATCGATTGTTTTAGTAGGAGTATAGTTTTTACCATAGCTGGTCAGGAGATGTTCCTAGTGGAGATGCCTCGACCTGAGGGAGGATCGTCCACTCACTTGTACTACATAGATGAGGAGACCTCTAGAGAGGTGGTGATGTCACTTGATTCGATTCCTATGGTTCGGGAGTTCGCTGATGTGTTTCAGGATATTCTGGGTTTATCGTCGAGTAGAGAGATAGACTTTGTTATAGATTTCGAGTTGGGTACTCATCTGATAGCCCACGCACCTTATAGTATGGCTATAGCGGAAATGAGGGAGCTACGGGATCAGATAGAGCAGTTGTTGGGTCAGGGGTTTATCCATAGGAGAACTTCACCGTGGGGTGCTCCTGTGCTATTTTTTAAGAAGAGGAATGGATCTTTGAGGTTGTGTGTCAATTACCGGGAATTAAATAAAGTCACTGATGATGCCGGAATCAGCACCACCAGATAAGGTGTTTCCAAACTCAATATAAGAATAACAATGGCAGCACAGTTATGTAAAGAGATAAGAGAAAGAGGTGAGGAGAAGAGGATAGCACACCGGTATATAAGTGGTTCAGCCTAAATTGGCCTACGTCCACTGTGAGTGTGTGTGAGTAATATCACTGAAAGAAGGCACTAATGGCCATGGATACAATCTCTCAAGCTTTCTCTCTCTACTGTAGATTTAGACATAGTTTTTGCTAGGGTTGAATAATTGGGATCCTTTTGCAAGGTAGGGGATGATCCCTATATATAGTGCCTAGGGGGTGTAATGTACCCCCCATGCATGTAATGAGCATGTGTGTGGTAGCCTCACCAATGTGGGAGTGCCATCTGTCACTGTCACATGTAAGTAATGATGATGAAATATTCTCCCCACATGCGGAGAATAATCTTGTTACAACTGATTTGTGCCCATGTGTCCTTATCCAAATGTCAACAGATGCTCGGCCGCCATATTGGTGGATTACCTCGGCCTGGGAGAGGCCGAGCTGTAAAGGCTTGATATCCGTTCAATCCAAGATGTGTCATAGGGAGTCTCGGCCTGATCTCAGCCGAGACATTATGCTGGGGTCGGCCCCAGCCGAGGTTGGACTGATTCCATACTGACGATTACTAAGGCTTCTTGTCACCTCGGCCTGCACTCGACCGAGGTTGCCATACCCAGGTACGAGAGTGCTGTTGATGCCTGTGATGCGCGTAGTGTCCATTGGAAATGTAGATGGTAGTGTCGGCCTGGGCCGACCCTGGTCTGGCCGAGGGATGATATTGTGGGCCCATGGCTTATCTAGGGTCGATCAATATCTCGGCCATCATCTCAGCCGAGGTTGGTGTCTCTGGGACGAGGTTACACTTGGGGCATATCAGTCACTATACGAAATAAGTATTTGTTGCCCCAAATCGATTACTTATTCGACCAGTTGAGAGGAGCTGCCCTCTTCTCAAAGATTGACTTGAGATTGGGATACCATAAGTTATGTATTAGGGAGCTGGATGTATCGAAGACTGCCTTCTTGACCAGATATGGTTCCTACGAGTTCAGGGTTATGCCTTTTGGCCTGACCAATGCCCCAGCCGTATTTATGAACTTGATGAATAGGGTGTTCAGAGAGTTCCTGGACCAATTCGTCATTATCTTCATCGATGACATTTTGTTTTACTCCCAGGCTGAGGAGGAGCATGCTCAGCACTTGAGGCAAGTTTTGCAGACACTGAGACAACACGAGTTGAATGCAAAATATGAAAAGTGTGAGTTTTGGATGAAAGAGGTACAGTTTTTGGGGCACATCATTTCTGACAGGGGAATATCGGTAGATAAGGAGAAGGTATCAATGGTCAGGGAGTAGGGACATCTGACGACACCGACAGAGATACATAGTTTCTTGGGCCTAACAGGTTACTACAAGAGGGTTATTCAGGGGTTCTCGAAGATAGCGAGTCCATTGACGCATCTGACTCGTAAAGGGGTGCCATTCATCTAGAGTGATGCCTGCCAGTTAGATTTTGATGAATTGAAAGACAAGTTGACCTCAGTACCAGTGTTAGCATTACTCCGGCCGGGAGTGGAGTATTTAGTCTACACTGATGCGTCCTTACTAGGACTTGGGGGTGTGCTGCAACAGGAGATTCAGGCTATAGCTTAAACTTCTCGAAAGCTTAAGCCTCATGAGAGGAATTACCCCACCCATAACTTGGAGTTAGAGGCCATCATGTTTGCACTTCAAATTTGGAGACACTATCTCCTAGGGGAGAAATTATGTTTATTCATGGACCATAAGTCACTACAGTACCTCTTCACGTAGAAAGAACAGAATATGCATCAATGCCGGTGTCTCGAGTTCGTGACAGATTATCAGTTCGATATCCAATACCACCCAGGGAAGGCTAATGTGGTAGTAGACGTGTTGAGCCATAGGTCAGTAGCCAAGGTGTGGAAAGCTAAGTGGAAGGAGTTGGGTCACCAGGACCCAGTGCCTGATCATTCATGTCTGTGATAAAAGTTATGCCCCAGATCATTATGAGAGTAGTACAGGCTCAGGCAGCAGCCCCGTTCTGTCAGGAGCAGATAGTTCGGTTACTAGCAGAGGGGTCGAGTCGTATACTGTTGGTTCAGACGGGGGCTTACGCTTCAATGGGATATTAGTTGTTCCTGAGGGAGAAGAATTGTGACATGAGGTAATGACAGAGTCACACGGTTCACGATTCGCGGTACATCCTGGTGGGCATAAGATTTACCAGGATATGAGGCGGCAGTACTGGTGGAGCATCATGAAGAAGGAAATTGCAGAGTTCATTTCAAAATATGCCACTTTTCAGTTAGTAAAGGTGGACCACCAGAGATCGGTAAGAATTCTACAGCCATTAGAGGTTCCTATGTGGAAGTGGGAGAGCATTTCCATGGACTTCATCATGGGATTACCTACATAGCAGAGGGGTTACAATTCTATATGGGTGATTGTGGATCGGTTGACCAAAGTTGCTCACTTTCTATCATCCCGGACAAACTATAATACGGTACAATACGCCCAGATCTTCACAGTTGAGATAGTGAGACTCTACAGAGTGCCTCTCAATATCATGTCTGACAGGGACAAGATATTCATACCATGATTTTGGGAGAGATTCCAGGAAGCTATGGGTATGGAGTTGCAGTTGAGTACAGCCTACCACCCGCAGACATATGGGCAGATCAAGCGGACAAATCAAATGTTAGAGGACATGTTACGTATGTGCATACTCGACTTTGGCGGGGGTTGGGAGCAGTATCTTCCACTGGTGGAGTTTTCTTATAATTACTCCTACCAGTTTACTATCGGTATGGCTCCATTTGAGGCGTTATACGGTAGGCCTTGTCGTTACCCAACATGTTGGCTAGAGGTGGGGGACAATAAGCTACTTGGGCCGGAGGTGATCCAGGATACTTCGGTAAGGATTGATATAATACAGAACCGTATTCGGGTTGCTCAGGACCGATAGAAGAGTTATGTCGATGCCAAGAGGTTCTTTCGAGAGTTCAATGTGGGGGACCAAGTGATGCTATAAGTGTCTCCTATGAAGGGGATTATGCATTTTGGGAAGAAGGGGAAGTTAACGCCTATATATGTGGGGCCATTGCCTATCATTGAGTGGATTGGGCCAGTTGTGTATAGACTTGGACTACCGAAACACTTGCATAGGATCCATGACGTGTTCCACATTTCCTCACTGAGGAGATATCTTTGAGACGATTTGGCTCATACTCACATTTATTTAGAGGAGATGGATCAACAGCCTGATAGTTCCTATTAGGAGGGGCTGATTGCTATCCTAGACCGTAGAGAGAGGAAATTGAGCTAGAAGATTGTACCGTTAGTGCGTGTTCAGTGGCTGCATCACAATGTCGAGGAGTCTACCTGGGAGCATGAGGATGAGATGCGCGAACGTTATCCAGAGTTATTATTGCCAAGTATATTTTCTTATTTCTGAATTTCGGGACAAAATTCTGTTATTAGGGGGAAGTATGTAATACCCCGTATTTTTATTGATTTTATTTTTGGGATTAATTGAATTAAATGGAATAATTAATTAGAATTTAATCCAGATTTAAATACTAGCGAGACGAGAGTTAGTATATGATTATATTAATAATGTTGAATATTACTGAGTGAATATGGTAATATATGATTAATGAATTTATTAATATTTTCGCGAGTTATAAGATTTCATAAATTGAGTTGGGAAGCGCATGTCAGTCGTGCCAGGAACCAATTTAAATGGATTTAAAAGTAAATTATTTTTACATCATCTTTATGGTCATTTTTAGTGTGCCAGCGTATCCGAAAGGGTCGAGATAGTCAGCAAACACTAGCTGAGGGTTTAGTCCGGTAGCCCGAAGGGTATTTTAGTCATTTTAACTTTTTGAGGAATTATAACCCACGAATTTTAGACTTAATATATCAGCCAACACTTAGGACTCTTAGGGTTATCACGACCAAAAAATCACCAACGAAAGTTAGAGAGGAAGAGAGGGAAGTTCCCAAAGGAGAAACCACCCTTAGAGGCTATTGCACCATCACCACTGCCACCGGTTAGATCGAAAAGAGAGGATACCTCCCGTACCATCTTCTCCAAAGGATTAGAACACAAAATTTCTAGGCAAGTGATTTAATTCATTAAGATCCAGCAAATACTTTATCCATGATAGTTTAGGATTTGATAATAACCATGAAACTATTAAAACTCATGAAATTAGAGAAAAAAACCTTAACCTGGGTAGGATTTATATGTAAATTCAATTCTGGAAATATCTCAGTAACGAAATTGTAATCCATGCGCAGCTAATTACGAAATTATGAGGAGTTGTATGATGATTCTTGGAGAAAATAGAAAAATAGGGTTTTTATGATAATTAGATGATTTGATCCAAGAAAAGTGTAATTATTAATGATTTAAGAATTCTGGAATGTTAAGAATCATGTATTTAGTTTGTTAGATCACCTAATACGTTTACTTTAGAATTTGGCATCTTGAAATGGAAATTTGGGACAAATCTAGGGCTAAAAATGAAGAAAACTGTGACTGCAACTGTTCGATCGGTCGATCAACATTCATAGTCGATCGATCGACTAGGTTTGACCGATCGATATTCTTGAGTCGATCGATCGACCTCCCCATAAATTATAATTTTTCCCCTTTTTGGATTTAAGAAATTTCGACCCTTGAAAGTTATAGGTGGGGACTATGTGAACACATGGAGACTTAAGGAGGACCAATAGGAGGTATATGGAGACCAGAATATACTAGAATTGAATTGGGACTTAATGTTAAACCTACGAGTGTGCGATGAGTGACTTACTATTAGAAATTGCGAGCATATGAATCAAATCCATATATGTGATAACTTAGGTTAGAGACAGAAATATGAACCTTAAAGTTCTGCATAGACATTTGGGATAAGTGGGAGACTTAGTAACCTTTTTGGGATAGGTTTAAGTACTTGGAACTATATAATGTGAGAGTTATTTTCTATACATATTATGTATAACATGGGATGATATTAGAGCACGAATAAAAATTATCATATAGGGCTGGGGATATACCTTTAATAATGTGATAATTACCTAGGTTGTGTGAATGCTTAGTATATGGAATATTGTGTGTATAACATACCTGCCATACGTGCTATCATGGGAGGTTGACTTTCGAAAAAGGACTATCTTATTTTTGTGTGCCTACGGGGGGATTTAGATTAGTACCTTAAGGACATAGGACTGTGAATGATTTATTTGTGAGTAGATAAGTCAGCTGACCTTGGGAGCGTAGATATGTGCGTGACCCATGGGTATGTGAACTATTTTCTCCTCCAATATGTGTGATTTTATTTATTGAAACGGTTCCGGAGTGATTCCGAATGCGCAGTCCTTATGTACGTTATGTACGGGGATGTGATAGCAAAGTATGTATGCATCGCCGCTTGGCCCAGGGGTGCCACATATGTATATATATATTTTCTGAGAATGATGTACTTTTACTTGTAACTGTTTCACTGTTAAATTGTGGATGCGAATAATTGAGATATTTAAATGGGATTAAAAATGTGAATCTATACAATAATTGATGTAAATAATATGATTAATGTAAAGGTTAAATATACGTAGATTATATTAGAATGATACGTATAGAACCCCTGTATTATAATGTGAAGACAGAAAGTGATACAGACTAGTTACTTAGGGGCGTAACTAGGATGGGTTAAGGGACTACGTTAGGCGTGCACATTAGTTGAGGGGTGAGGAACTCATGTGAGAGAACGTAACTAACATAAATATAATATTTACTATTTAATGAAATTAAACACTTGCTATATTTTTAAACTGTTTTCACTTCGGGCTCTGTCCCTTTTGCGTGCAAATCTATTTTTTTTTTTGTAAAAACCTTTTAGGTGCCCAACCACAGGGACACCAAGCTTAGGAGTTCTATTCCATTGGTGTGTTGTAGCTGCCGTGGAAGTTACATGATCTCATTACTAGACGTATCCACATCTATCATTGCTTCTTTTGGGATTCATTTATTACAGTTAGGGTCTGTTTCCCATTCTATTCAGTGACAACAGTTTTAGATTTCCATTTTATTTCAGTCTTGGGATTTTATTTATTCAGACTATTGTACTTGTTTTATTTGCATTGCTACTATTATTGGAGTGTTTACTCCAGACATCAGTTATTTCATTATGTTGATTACCTTATGAGATTTCTCATGTGATGGTTGGAAGATTATTTAAATTATTTTGTTGATGGTTAATTTAAACTTTAAAATTTGACACTTCACTATTTTAAATATTAGGTGGTTAGTAATTAATTAAATATTTTTTACAGTGATGTTATGAACTGATCCAACTTGACATTTTGTATTAATTTAAATAAAGGAGTAGCTACCCGGTATTTCATTATTCAGGGTTTCACAGTGAACCTCCTCCATAACTGCGCACCGCAGGTCCTCACCATCTAGGACAATCAACGTCCCATTGAATCATAATCCGCCCTCAAATCAGGTGAGTAATACTCCTCTTCACCCACCAATAACTACGGAGTCCTCTTCTGATAAGAAGGATCCCCTGCATGTTCCTTCACCACCGTAAAAATAATCTCTGGGGTTATGGTTATCACTATTATATAAGCTCGGACTACCTCATCCTCCGGATAAAGCTTATTCCTCTTAGCCTTCCACGCTGCTACTAACTGCCCTGTTGACATACGGCTTAACGCATTTTTCGCTACGTTAGCCTCCAACAGATGATACTGGATATGAAATTGATAATACTTCAAAAACTCAAGCCACCTACACTGTCTCGTGTTCAGATCCTTCTACATGAAAAGATACTACAGTGACTTCTGGACCATGATTAAATAGAAATTCTCCCTCAGTAGATAGTGCTTCCAAATCCTTAAGGCAAAAATAACTTCCATTAACTCCAAATCGTGCGTGGGATAGTTCTTCTCATGGGGCTCAAGCCTACGAGATGCATAAGCTATAGCCTTCTCCTCCTTTTGTAGGACTCCCTCCAATCTCTGTGAGGAGGCATTGGTAAAAATAAAGTACTCCATTCCTCCCTTAGGCAATACGAATACTAGAGTTGAAGTCAACTTGTCCTTTAGCTCATCAAAAACTAACTAACAGTGGTCATCCCAAATAAAAGGCACTCCTTTATGAGTCAAATTCGCCAAGCAACCCGTAATCTTCAAAAATCCTCTAATGAACCCGAGGTATTACGCTACTAACCCCAAAAAACTACGAACCTCCATTGGTGTCGTGGGCTAGCCCTACTCCCTCACCACTGACACCTTGCTCGAATCCATAGAAATCCCTCTCTATGAGATAATGTAACCCAATAACTTCACCTACCGCAACCAGAATCCACACTTCTTGAACTTGGTATACAACTGGTGGTCTCGCAAAGTCTGAAGAACCATGCACAAATGCTCAACATGTTTTCCCTATGTCCGAGAATAAATCAAGATGTTATCTATGAACACAATGACAAATTGATCCAAGAAATCCCTGAACACCCTATTTATGATATCCATAAAACTGTTAGCGCATTAGTTGGCCCAACCGGCGTAACCCTTAACTTATAAGACTCGTATCTCGTTAAAAACATAATCTTAGGGACATCCTACTCCTTTATATGTAACTGATGGTACCCCAAGCTTAAATAAATCTTATAGAAGTAGGTTGATCCTCTTAGCTGATTGAATAAGTCATCCATACAAGGAAATGGATACTTAGTTTGATCGCAACTTTGTTCAACTCTTGGCAGTCGATAAAAAATCTCAATGACCCATCCTTCTTATTCATAAACAAAATTGGGGCACCCCAAGGGGACGTACACTTAGGAATAAAACCCTTCCATAATAGCTCCTTAATCTGATCCCTGAACCCCCACATCTCCAAAGGAGCCAAACGATATGGCGATCACCCTATCGACGTAGTCCCTGACGCTAAGTCGATCACAAACTCAACATCCCAACTCAATTATAACCTCGATATCTCATAAAATACATCATCATAGTCCCACACCACAGTGATCAAATCTAGCGAGATGATTCCACCCTCCGAGTCTCCTCCTCGATATAGTATAAGTGCATGCTTGACCCTTCCTCCAGACGAGACATCGCCACAAGAAATATGTCTTGCCCTGGAATAGAAAACACGATACCCCTATTATAACAGTCCACTATCATTCTATACGTTGCTAACCAGTCCATACCCAGAATAACATCATACTCGTCCAAATCTAAAGTGACCAGATACGCTACAAAACAGAACCTTCCCATGTTCACACCCGCTCCCCTGCAAATGTAACGAATTAGAGTCATGCCACCTAATGGTGTATCTACGATCATAATGATGTCTAATGCTAAATCCACGAAACTCGTCACACGTTTGAATCTAGTGCTAGCATTTGCGTGTGACGCTCTCGTGTCAAACAAAGCCTTCCCCATATGCCCATGGATAAAAAAATATACCCTCAATCGTTGGCGAAAATGGCGGTAAAACTAATCCTTGGACGTGATACACATGCCCAAACTACCCATGTGGAGGTGAAAATGCTGGAATTGTTAGTGGGGCTAGAAGCATCTATAACCGCTACCCCGACTGGAACGCCTACCGTGGATCCCTAGCCTTATTCGGGCATGCACATCGCATGTGTCCTTGATCACCACATATGAAACGCCTCCTAGTAAAAGTTGTCTTCCTCCCGCCCTAGTGGCCTTAATAAGCCTGCCCTTGTCTCTAGCCCTATTGGCCCTAATAACTTCGGCCGTGAAGAACCCTATATCTTTTACTCACTGAAGTCTACATTATATAGGAGCTTGTTTAGTTTGGAAATAGTGACAAAATTTGATTCATCTCCTAGTCTTCCAAAGATCCTCAGACTCTACATATCAATTCCAGTAATAGTCTCAAAAGGTATACAACCAACACTGCACCTAGGTGTAATACCCCGTAACTTTATTAATTTTTATTTAAGGGATTAATTGAATTAAATGACAATTAATTGGGAATTAAACTGGATGTAAATACTAACGAGATGTGAGTTGATATTTGATTATGATGTTAAAATTTAAAATGCCATGAGTATTGAAAATATTTAAATTGTCACGAGACAGAAATACGATAATTTGGAAATTTAATTCGCATCAGGAATGTAATTATTTGAATTAAAAAGTAAATTATATTTTTATCAATCGAATGGTCATTTTGAGTACGCCAACGTGTTCGAAAGGGTCGAAATAGTCATAAAACACTAGCCGGGGGTTTAGTTTGGGTCCCGGGGCATTTTTGGGCCATACCGGCAACCCAGAAGGGTAGTTTGGTAATTTTAAAAATAGAGGAATTAAAACCCACGAATTTTAGGAGTTAATTTTATATTAGTAATGAACCCATTAAGTCCATTATCAGCATTTATCAATTAGTGGGCTACGGGAGTTAAAGGGAGAGTCCTAAGAGGTTCTAAAAAAAAAACCTAGCCACCATCACCATCTTTGGGAGAAATCTGTAGAGAGGAAGAGGAGAATCAACCTTCATCCTTCAACATCAAATCAGAACATCTAAGGCAAGTGGTTTAATTACATAATTTCAAGCGAATGTTTCCACCCTGCTTAGAATTGAATATAGGTCTTGTATTGAAAGTTTGATGAAAACCCATGAAATTGGAGATAGAACTCATAATCTTAGATAGGGATTGCATGTAGAATGGTTTTGGATGAATTTCATATCCAAAATATATCTTTTGATGATTTAAAAATGGATTTATAAGGAGTAATTGTAGACATTAAAATTATGTGTTCATGTTTATAGAGTTTGGGATAAGATTTGGGAATTTTGATGATTACATGTTGATTTAGGAGGTATTAACCCCATATATATGTTAAAGAGTGACCTAGGGGGATTTAGTGTAGTTTAAACACATTAAAACTTAGTTTGGATGATCATAGAATAAATTTAGAGAAGAGAAGAATAAAGAAAAAACGGATTTTGGGATTTCTGGGCGTGTTCTGCCATCTCGTTAGAAGAACTGTCCAGGTCGTTCGAACGACCTCATTCGAACGAGATTCTAACGAGGTGACAGTAACCCTTCTAACAAGTTGGTAGTTCGTTCGAAGACTTTCATTCGAACGAACTCATTCAAACGACCTCGTTCGAATGAGACTTCTAACGAGTTGACAGAATGGCCTTTTAGGCTTAATTTCATTTCAAATGTTCCCGTAGACTTATTTAATGGAATGATAACCTCCCCTTGCTGACCAGTGAGTATAATTGAGAGATTGGAATACATGAGGATTAAAACTTAGAATCTTGGAGTAAACCGAATGACATTTGTGGATAAGGAAACGAGTACCTAATTACGACATGAGAAGAGTTAACAACGTTAATATACATGAATCGAGGACTTGTAAACGTATAACACTAAATGACAGTATTAGAACGAGAAGTATACCTATATTAATAATTCGAGATATCCAAGATGTGTGAATGCTTAGTATATGTGGTTTTATGTGTATAACATACCTACCATACTTGCTATCATGGGAGGTCTGGGTTTGATTAGGGCCATCTAATCTTTGTGTGCCTACGGGGGGATTTAGATTGGTGCCTTGAGGACATAGGTCAGAGAAGGACTTATTGAGAAGTTAATAAGTCTACTGATAATGGGAGCGTAGGTATGTGCGTGACCCATGTGATGTGAACTATGTTCGCCTCCATTTTGTGTGATTTTTGTTATTTGAGAACGATTCCTGAGAGATTCGGAATGTGTGGTCCTTATGTACATGATGTACCGGGATTGGATAGCAGGGTATGTGGGCACCGTAGCTTAGTCTCGGGGTTCTAGTATTGTATATTTATGATGAGAATAATATACTATTAATTGAAATGAATTGTCATGCATAAATGTGAGTATCTATAATATCAACGCTTTGTAAAAGATAAAATGGAAGATCTCTAGTGATTAGTAATACTAAAATGGGAAATTGTGTTGAAGAGTAAAACACTCTGTTTAAAATAAGATGTCGGTAATTAAGTCGTGAATCGTATAGTAACGTTAGATTTTATATTAGACTAGTTAGATACGGGCATAACTAGATTTGATTACGAATACGTTAGGAGTGCACAGATAGTCGAGAGGCGAGTATTTCATGTGAGAGCACGACCTAAAATGTATTTTGCATTCATTGTTTAATGTCATTAAAACACTTGCTATATTTTAAACTATTTTCACAATCGGGCTCTGACCCGTTTGCTTTCAAATCCATTTTTTGTAAAACATTTTAGGTGCCCAGCCACAAGGACACCAAGCATAGGAGTTCCATTCAGGTGACGTGCTGTAGCTGCTGTGGAAGTTACAGGACCTTGACAGTAGACGCCTCCACTTTTGATCTTGACTCTATATTATCATATTTTCTCATCTGTCGGGCATGTCTCCCCATTTCTCTTAGACACTTTATCTATTCAGTTATTTCAGATTTTGGGTTGTAATTAATTTAGTGATGCAGACTTAGTATTTGTTTATTCCGGTATTCGGATTGTTGTGAGGAGTATTCCTCCATATTCAATATTATTATGGTTATTCTATTGTGACTATGTTGTGGTGGCTATGTTAGCATTTCATAATCTACTTATTACATGTTAATCGGATTTAATTAAAATTAACAACTCACTTTTTAAATATTAGGTGGCTAGTAATTGTTAAAATGTATTTTCAACAGTGATGCTGTGAACTGAACCAACTTGGCATTTTGTATTAATTTAATAAAGGAGTAACTACCCGGTATTTAATTAGTCGGGGTGTCACAGGTGGTATCAGAGCATCAGGTTCTAGTGTCCTTAGGATCTGTACGGCTTGTTATGTTTTCGCTGAGATTTCTTTGATGTTGAGCCCTATATTTTAGGACTGTTGTATTCTTTTGTGTATATTTCGCTCTTCAGCTATTTTGAGATAATAACTGCGAAATTATAAGACTTTACTCTCATTTTATATGCCTCCACGACGTGCGCAGCGAGTTTCTAGGGATGCTCAGCCCGAGCCACTGCACCAATTCAGGGCACCATGAATGTCGCAAAGGTTGCAGCTATTGTAGCTCAAGCGGTAAATGCCGACCTAGTAATTGTACAGCAGGCACCACCCCAGGTGCTGGTAGTCGTGCCAGTTTAGGCTCATGCATTCCCGTCTGCTTGGGAACGCGTTCGTAATGCTTTCCAGAAAGCACACCCTCCGGAGTTTGCAGGTAGCTCCGACATTGTTGTGTCGAGTCAGTAGAGGAAGGACATTCAAAGGAACTTAAGGATGTACGAGTGCACGGATGTTCAGAAGAAGATACTGTCTACTTTTAAGCTAGTAGGATTAGTGTTGTAGTGGTGGGAATCCATTACCACCGCGGAGAAGAGGGACACCCTTTCTATTCAGGAGTTATGGGTGCGGTTCGACTGCAAATATTTTCCATCAGCTGTTCACACTGAAATGAGGAGGAAGTTGATGAACCTCAAACAGGAGGGAAAGACCGTAGCCTATTATGAGGCTGAGTTCACAAATCTCTTGAACATCGTTCCTGATGAGATTCCAACAGAGGAGAAGAAGATTCAGAAGTTCATGGATGGATTGACTTGGAGGATCCGACAGCATTTATTGGGAAACCTCTCATTGGCCATTTATTCTGATGTGGTTAACGCGGCACTACTTCACTACCAGGATCATCGCTTTCACATGTCTGAGAGTAAGAGATCAGGAGAGTCTAGCCATCAGGGCAGGAGCGAGGGAAATGGTGCTAGCGGGGCACAATCTACTCAGGTCCAGCATGGGCAGGGAGATCAGGGTTCCCAACAGGGGGATTTTAAGAGGTTCAAATCTGGGGGTTTCAGAAATGGACAGGGAGGTTTTCGTCATGGCCATCAGGGCCAGAATGGTCAGCAGCAGCAGTTTCAACAGGGCCAGCATGGTCAGGATAAGAATGGTAACGGCCATCAGGGTCGTGGACAGCAGGGACAGCGAGGGGCAAACTTCCCGGGAAGTGCTTCATTTGTGGCAAGATTGGCCACAAATGCCAGGATTGTCCTGATAGGGGTAGGGCCCCATAGCAGCAGCAGCAGGGTGCTCGACACGAGCCATAGAGGCCTATGTTTCCCGCCGCCCTCCCAGCACCGCCACAGATGGCAGCATTACCACCCATTCCGGCGATCCCAGTCCAGCAGGGACAGCTTCAGTATGGGAGAGTGTATCAGCTCCAGCATGCCGCAGTCCCATAAGATCCACCTACTATTGAGGGTATGTTCTCTATTCAGGGGACTCTGGGACGTATTTTATTTGATACGGGGGCCACACACTGTTTCATTGCCATGAGATTTGCATGCACTATTGGGTTGTTAGACACTGTCGAGAGCATGATTACTTGTGTAGATTCACCGTTGAGTAGAGGTTCTGTGATTTCCCTTGTTTGTAGAGGTGTGGGTATAGAGATAGGGAGATTTACTTTACCCGCTGATATATTAGTATTAGAGATGACCGAGTATGATGCGATTGTTGGTATGGATTGGCTAGTTGCGTACCGAGCCATGATTGATTGTTTCAGTAGGAGTATTATATTTGCCATTCCCGGGCAGGAGATGTTAGTGGCGATGCCTCGCCCTGAGGGAGGATCATCCACCCACTTGTATTATATAGAGGAAGAGACCTCTAAGGAAGTGGTAATACCGCTCGATTCGATTCCAGTTGTTAGGGAGTTTTCTGATGTATTTCAGGATATACCTAGACAACCTCCGAGTAGAGAGATAGATTTTGTGATCGATTTGATGCCGGGCACTCGGCCAATTGCCCGCGCACCTTACCGTATGGCTCCAGCAGAGATGAGAGAGCTACGGGATCAGATAGAGCAGTTGTTGGGTCAGGGGTTTATCCGAAGGAGTACTTCGCCGTGGGGTGCCCCTGTGTTATTAGTAAAGAAGAGGGATGGATCGTTGAGGTTGTGTGTAGATTACCGAGAGTTGAATAAAGTCACGATATGGAATAAGTATCCGTTACCCCGAATCGATGACTTATTCGACCAGTTGAGAGGAGATTCCTTCTTCTCAAAGATTGATTTGCGATCGGGATACGATCAGTTGCAAATCAGGGAACAGGACGTCTCAAAGACTGCTTTCTTGACGAGATATGGTTCCTACGAGTTTCGGGTTATGCCTTTTGGCTTGACCAACGCTCCCGCCATGTTTATGGACTTGATGAATAGGGTATTCAGAGAGTTCCTAGACCAGTTCGTCATCGTCTTTATTGATGACATCCTGGTTTACTCCCAGACAGAAGAGGAGCACGCCGAGCATTTGAGGCAGGTTTTGCAAACGCTAAGTCAGAACAAGCTTTATGCAAAGTATGAGAAGTGTGGGTTTTGGCTGAAGCAGGTTCAGTTTTGGGGGCATATCATTTCAGACCGGGGAATATCTATTGATCCGAAAAAGGTATCAGTGGTGAGGGAGTGGGGACATCCCATGACACCGACTGAGATCCGTAGTTTCTTGGGCTTAGAAGGATACTACAGGAGGTTTATTCAGGGTTTCTCGAAGATAGCGGGTCCTTTGACACATGTGACTCGCAAAGGTGTGCCATTCATCTGGAGCAATGCCTGTCAGTTGGCATTCCATGAGCTAAAGGACAAGTTGAACTCAGCGCCTATGTTAGTATTGCCCAGATCGAGAGTTGAGTATTTAGTTTACATCGATGTGTCCTTACAAGGACTTGGAGGTGTGATGCAATAGGAGAGTCCGGCCATAGCTTATGCTTCCCGTAAGCTTAAGCCTCACGAGAGGAATTACCCCACGCACGACTTGGAGTTAGCGATAGTCGTATTCACCCTTCGGATTTAGAGACACTATCTCCTGGGGGGAAAATTTTAGTTGTTCACAGACCACAAGTCTCTACAATACCTCTTCACATATAAGGAGATGAATATACGTCAACGTAGGTGGCTTGCGTTTGTGAAGGATTATCAGTTTGATATCCAATATCACCCGAGAAAGGCTAAAGTGGTAGCAGACGCGTTGAGCCGTAGGCCAGTGGATGAAGTGGCCGAAGTGTGGAAAGCTAAGTGGAAGGAGCTGGGACACCAGGATGCGGTGGCCCCATCATTCATGTCTGTGATGACTGTTACACCTCAGATTGTTACGAGAGTGATAAAAGCCCAGGAAAATGACTCGTTTTGTCAGGAGCAGATAGTTCGATTACTAGCAGAGGGAGCCGAGTCCTATACCGTTAGTTCAGACGGGGGATTACGCTTCAATGGGAGACTGGTAGTTCTGGAAGGGGAAGACTTGCGACACGAGGGAATGGCGGAGTGGCACGGCTCACGGTTCGTGGTACACCCTGGTGGGGATAAGATGTACTAAGACATGAGACGACGGTATTGGTGGAGCGGGATGAAGAGAGATATCACCGTGTTCATTTCTAAATATGCCACTTGTCAGCTAGTAAAGGTGGACCATCAAAAACCGGCAGGACTTCTACAACCGTTAGAGGTTCCGACGTGGATATGGGAGAGCATATCCATGGACTTTATCACGGGGTTACCTACATCATAGAGGGGTCACGATTCCATACGGGTAATTATGGATCGTTTGACCAAAGTCGTTCATTTTTTGGCCGTGAGGATCGACTGCACTACGGGACAGTATGCCCAGCTTTTCATTGCGAAAATAGTGAGTCTTCACGGTGTGCCCCTAAATATCGTGTCGGACCGAGAAAAGATATTTGTTTCACGATTTTGGGAGAGTTTCCAGGAGGCCATGGGTACGGAGTTGCGGTTGAGTACGGCTTATCACCTGCAGACTGATGGGAAAACAAAGCGGACAAATCAGATGTTGGAAGACATGTTGCGTATGAGCATCCTAGACTTTGGAGGTGGTTAGGAGCAGTACCTTCCACTGGTAGAGTTTGCTTATAATAACTCCTACCAGTTCACCATTGGCATGGATCCATTTGAGGCGTTATATGATAGACCTTGTCGTTCCCCAACATGTTGGTTAGAGGTGGGGGATAACAAACTCCTTGGGCCGAAAGTGATTCAGGACGCTTCGGCAAGGATAGAGATGATACGGAACCGTATTCGGGTAGCTCAGGATCGGTAGAAGAGCTATGCCGATGCCAAGAGATTCTTCAGAGAATTCAAAGTGGGGGACCAGGTGTTACTCAGAGTATCTCCTATGAAGGGGATAATGCATTTTGGGAAGAAGGGGAAACTGGAACCAAGATATGTGGGGCCATTTCCTATCATTGAGCGTATTGGTCCACTTGCGTATAGACTTGGGTTACCGGAGCACTCGCATAGGATTCATGATGTGTTCCATATTTCCTCGCTAAGAAAATATCTTAAGGACGATTTGTCTCATACTCACATTGCTTTAGAGGACATCGATCTTCAGCCCGATAGTTCCTACGAGGAGGGACCAATTGCTATTCTGGACCGAAGTGAGCGGAAACTGAGGTCAAAGATAGTACCATTAGTACGTATTCAGTGGCGGCATCATGATGCCGAGGAGTCGACGTGGGAGCGCGAGGATGAGATGCGCGAGCATTATCCAGAGTTGTTTTTACCAGGTACTCTTTAGTTCCGAATTTCGGGAAATTGCCAAATCGTAATAGGGAAAGCTATTAAATCTTGAAATGATTTCTCAAAATAAATATAAAAAGATGATTAATGATTGGGAAAAAATTCTATTGAAATAAAAATTTACTTAAGAAAAACGAACTAAAAATTGCAAAGAACTTAGATCTGACAAATTAGAGAAAATAGGGTAGGGTACAATCCCTCAATCCTTAACCAATTATCCTATAGAATACTAGAATTGTAAATTAAAATTCTTGACTAGATCCGGTCTTTATAAATTCTAAGCATTACATATATGAGGGATCTATCCCGCATCATATGAAATCAAAGATAGATAAGCGGTGAATGATAAATTATACTCACAAATCGTTCTTAAACATCTCAAGTACCTAGGGCAAGAGAGATTAAAAGATTGACAATGTTTGTATGATTTTCATTCACGATTCAATCGATATTTTAATTTAATCTCTATTTTTTACATAAATAATTTGCCTTGGATTGAATTCATGTACCCCAACCCTTTGGAATTTAGCTACTCATGATTTTTCTAGAAAACAAATTCATACCAATACATGGAATTATGGATCTAACAAACATTGGTAACAAATTGCAAAACAATTGAAAATTGAAAATAGAATTGAGACTAAATAAGAGAAGGGAATTTGATAATTGAATTGAATTGAGGAATTGATACTTGAAATCTGCACTAGATGAACTTGAATCCAGAATACTACTTGTTCTTCTAACATACAAACTAAGGTTTCTCTAAAAATATGAAAAACTAAAAAGGATTTCTAAAAAATGACTTTCTCTCTCTAATTTTGAGTCCCCCTTTGAATGAATTAGGGCTTGGTCTTTTATAGAACCAAGTTGCACGAATTTGACATCAAATTTCTCTTGTGGCACAAGGTTTTGCCAACCAATCACCATAAAATCTACATAATTAATGACAACAATTCGCACAGCCAGACCGGTCCGTTTCTCTTCATTATCGTGCAACTTCAAAACATCGTAACTTCTTCACCGTAGCTCGGATTGAGGTACCGTTTTTTTCAGTATTCTTGTAATTTAGAGCTCTTCAACTTTCTAGTTGGCCTCACCTCTGGACTAAGGATGAAAAATTACTAAAATGCCCTTCAACTCTCCATTTCTTGGTTTCTTTCACTGTTTTGAGTTCTCCTTCGCACTAACTTACATGAAATACCTGTAAAACACATGAGAAATATACAAAACACGAAATACTTGCCAAAAGGGGTTAGTAGCATAAATAAGAGACAAATCCAAGCTATTTACACTGCACGGGATCATAAAAATACCGAAATTAAGGGGATAAATATGAAGAATATGTGCCTAATCACACCCCCTAACTTAGAACTTTGCGCGTCCCGAGCAATGTAAATGAATCATATCAAGGATCAACTCTTGAAAATCATTTTATTGGGATAAAATACCTTTTTCGCGGGCAAGCGATTGCATTTAGCATATGCAACAAGCCTTTAAATCCATAGGTTACCCTAGTAGAACGAGTTTTGTCTCGTGAGGGTTTGCAGTGAATATACCCACAAAATTCTTTATTGAATCAAATAAATACCAAAATACTTAAAATTTGTATAATTTAAACTTCTCAAAAAATAATCACCATAAATTCATATTCACATGTTTCAAACCATAGTGTGTGTGTGTGCAAAGCCATCAATTAAACCTCAAATTTCCACCGATTGAGCATTACGTTACTTTTCGAAAATTCGTTTTGATTCAAATTCTTACGGATTGCACTCACAAACGAATCACTCGAATTGTGGCTATTTTCTCTCGGTATGCATGATATAAAGAGTAAATATAACGGACACAAATTCATGCATACAAAATTGAAAAGAAGGAAATATATGGTGAAAAGATCTCATCATCGGAATACAGTTATTAGGAAATGGAAACATCATCTCTAGTTCACACCCTTTTAATCTCTTTTATTATCTTTTCATGTCTTAGCTCTCCATGCAGTAATTAATTTCGCCATTCGGACTCAATTAGGACTTTATCGGGTTATAAGGTGTAAAGGGTAAAAATGGGAATGGACGGAATGTTCGGATTTGGAAAATGTCCTTATGATGTCCATTAGTGCTTTTTCGGGCATTTGCTCATTTTTCTCTTTCTTTTTCTCTTTTCATTTTTTTTTTCTTTTTTTTTCTTCTTTTTTTTTTTGAGCATTTTTTTTTCCTGTTTTTTTTTCTTCAGTTCTGTTTTTCTCTTGCCCCTTTTTGTTGCACAATTTGGACTTACTTGATGAATTTTCTCAATTTTCACAATTCCGGACTATTTGGGTTTTTCGGGTAATGAAACGAAAAGATAAATTTTATTTGGCTCAACTTGGGTTGCAAAGGGATAATTTTATTTTTCATAACTTTTTATGGCTAATATTTTTGGGTAACAAACGAGGGCCTACTTCATTGTCTGAATTGCTAATCACATTACTATATGCATCTCGAGATTAATTAAGTATAGAGATATATTTAGCACGAATTTCGAGACAACATCTCACACATTTTCCATAACCGATCAAAATAAAGGATTGAGATCATCAACGACTTATTAAAACACTGAAAAGAACTTTGAGTTAATCATAAACTCGGATTGATTTAAAAACTCATAAAAAATTGATAGGCTCTAAATCTCACCGGGTAGGACTAATCTCCACACTTATTCGTAAAGTCGTCAATTTTCTTTCAATTTCCATCTTCGATCAATTTTGGCTTAGTGCATTATTGAATTTTACAATTTGAGACTTTAAATAGAATAAAGGTGATATTTTTGAAAAATTTAAATTCCAATTTTTATTTATTTTGATGAAAAATATTTTTGGCTTTTTTCTTTTTTTTTTAAGATACACATACATGCGAAGTTTTATGAATACGCACCTGTCATCCCCCCTAACTCAATGATTTGCATTGTCCTCAATCAAATGGACGAGAGAGATAAATAAGACAACATAAAGAGTGCGATAAATAAAACAAGCAAATATCATACTAAAACTGTAGAGTACAAACTGTGGAAGCAAATAGGACAAACATAAATGTGAAAACCTAAAGGGGCAGAGGGGCATCCTAAGGGGCGGGTGGGGGATGGATGTATTTATAGGAGGGAATAGATAATAGGGGGGAATGAATGGGGGGGAAAATGAAGGGTTGAACTTTTGGGGAAATGAAGGGAGTGGGGGGAGTGAAGAGGTGTGGATTGAAGAGGTGTGGATTGAACCTCGGGAAAGAAAATTCTGCAGATGACCGGACCGATCCGCCTTAACCGGATCGGTTCTTTTAATTCAGCCGGACCGATCCGCCTGACCGGATCGGTTCTTTTAATTCAGGACTGGACCGATCCGGTCTGCTGAATTTTAAGGATTTTCTTCTCTCTCTTCTTTTCACCATATATGTTCCTATTCTCCATTCCAAAGATGGTTTTTTTACAACATCTTACACTTCAAATGACCCGCAATGCTCATCGAAACCTAAGCATCCCTCACTTGTCGGATTCCCAACCCCGGGATTGACACAAACCTACGACTCTGAACTCCTAAGACACATATGTACAACAATCACCCCATACATGTCGGGGGTGCGACGACCTTACCTAGCTGCTTCAGTCAATCCCCATAAATGGGGTCCGACAGCCAGATTGTGTCGGCTTCCTTGACAATCGCTTCCAAATACGGCTTGAGACGATGCCCATTAACTTTAAATGTGTTTCCCCCTTTCTCATCTATGAGTTCAACAGCTCCATAAGGAAATACCTCTTTCACAATGAATAGACCTGACCATCTTGACCGCAATTTTCCGGGGAACAAGTGCAACCTCGAATTGTAGAGAAGTACTTTTTGTCCCAAATGAAACTCTTTCTTACGAATGATTCCGTCATGAGCTCGTTTCATTCGGTTCTTGGATATTTTAGCACTTTCATACGCATCATTGCGTATTTCTTCCAACTCATTCAACTGAAGTTTACGTGTTTCACCGGCTTTATCCATATTGAAGTTCACCCTTTTGATAGCCCAATACGCTTTGTGTTCGATCTCAACCGGAAGATGACATGGTTTACCATACACAAATCGAAATGGGGACATCCCAAGGGGATTCTTATATGCGGTTCTATAAGCCCAGAGTGCATCATTCAATCTGAGAGACCAGTCTTTCCTATTAGGATCGACTGTCTTTTCCAAGATATTTTTGATTTCCCGATTAGTAAGCTCGGCTTGGCCATTCGATTGAGGGTGATAAGTTGTTCCAACTTTATGGACAATTCCATACTTCCGCATTAGTTTCTCCATAGGCCTATTGCAAAAATGAGTTCCATTATCACTGATTATGGCCTTAGGCATACCAAAGCGAGAAAATATGTTTTCTTGAATAGATTTTATCACCACTTTGTTGTCATTCGTCCTTGTAGCTATCGCCTCGACCCATTTTGAGACGTAATCTACAGCGACGAGGATGTATAGAAAACCAAAAGAAGGTGGAAAGGGGCCCATGAAGTCAATACCCAAACAATCAAACAACTCCAATACTAGAATTGGGGTTAATGGCATCATGTCACGGCGAGTAATATCTCCCATTCTTTGGCATCTATCGCATGATTTACAAAAAGCATTCACATCCCGGAAGATTGTGGGCCAATAAAGACCACTTTGAAGGATTTTCGCAGCAGTTTTATTTTTGGAAAAATGACCTCCACATGCTTCCGAATGGCAGAATCGAATTACCCCTTGCATTTCTTCATCGGGTACACATCTCCGGATGATTTGATCAGCTCAATACTTAAACAAATATGGATCATCATAAAAGAACATGCGTGACCATGTAATGAACTTCCTTCTCTCTTGCGGATTCCAACTAGATGGAACAACTCCAGTGACAAGATAATTGACTATATCCGCAAACCAAGGGAGAGAAGAAGTAGCAAATAGATTCTCATCAGGAAAATACTCGTCTATGGAAATGGGATCAATAGGCACGTCGGACGAGAGGCATGACAAATGGTCAGCAACGACGTTTTCTACTCCTTTCTTATCTTGAATCGAGAGATTAAACTCTTGTAAGAGTAGGATCCACATGATTAGACGGGGTTTAGCATCTTTTTTGCTCAAGAGATATTTAAGGGCCGAATGATCAGTGAAGCAAATGATAGGCGACCCAACAATGTAAGAGCGAAATTTATCGAGAGCAAAAACGACTGCTAGTAACTCTTTCTCTGTAGTAGAGTAGTTAAGCTGAGGGTCAGATAATATTCTGCTAGCATAGTAAATAACATGAGCTTTCTTGTCTTTCCTCTGTCCAAGAACAGCCCCAATTGCATAATCACTTGCATCACACATAAGCTCAAATGGTAGTGACCAATCCGGAACTTGCATGATAGGTGCGGAAATAAGCATGCTTTTAAGTTTATCAAAAGCTTCTTGACATGCTTTATTCCATTCAAATGGAGTGTTTTTCATGAGAAGATTACTCAAAGGTCTAGTGATGGCGCTAAAGTCTTTGATAAATCTCCTATAAAAACCAGCATGGCCTAGAAAGGACCTCACATCTTTAAGTGATTTTGGCGGGGGTAACTCAGCTATTACTTCAATTTTTGCTCGATCAACTTCAATCCCCCTAGATGAGACTATGTGGCCTAAAACTACACCCTCGGTAACCATAAAATGGAATTTTTCCCAATTAAGGACTAAGTCTTTTTCCACACACCGGAATAAAACTCTTTCAAGATTAGCTAAACATTGGTCAAAAGATGGACCGAAAATGCTGAAATCGTCCATGAACACCTCAAGACCTTTTTCAATCATGTCGCTAAAGAGACTTAACATTCACCTTTGAAAAGTTGTTGGTGCATTACACAACCCAAATGGCATACGTTTATAGGAAAACGTACCAAACAGACATGTAAAAGTCGTCTTTTCTTGAACAAGTACATCCACTTCAATCTGATTATATCCGGAATACCCATCTAGGAAACAATAGTAAGGATGACCCGCCACTCTTTCAATCACTTGATCGATGAACGGTAAGGGAAAATGATCTTTTCGAGTTCCGACATTGAGCTTTCGATAGTCAATGCAAACACGCCACCCGGTGGTGGTGCGTTGAGGTATTAATTCTCCCTTAGCATTTTTAACCACGGTCATCCCAGATTTTTTTGGAACAACTTGAATTGGGATCACCCATTTACTATCTGAAATGGGATAGATAATCCCAGCATCTAGCAATTTAACGATTTCCTCTCTTACTACATCTTTCATGGTTGGGTTTAATCGCCTTTGCATCTCACGCGAGGGCTTCACTTCTTCCTCAAGATGGATTTTATGGGTACAAATCAAAGGACTTATACCTTTCAAATCTGCTATAGTCCAACCAAAAGCACTTCTATGCTTTCGCAACACATCCAATAACATACCCTCTTGCCCTTTTTCTAAACGGGAAGACACAACAACAGGAAATGTATCATTCTCTCCCAGAAAGGCATATTTGACATGTGAGGGTAGTTTCTTCAACTCAAGACTAGGAAATCTATTTTCAGAGGGAATCATGGTTGTCTCCCTTGGAGGCAATTCTTCATACCTAGAAATCCAGTCAACATCTCTCAAACTCTCAAAACTCTCTTCCTCTTGTAACCAATTTTCGAACCCTTCCACCTCTCGCTCAAACTCAGTATAAGAACTCTTGTTCACACCACTTTGCACTAAACACACTTCCAATGCATCTCCTCCTATAATTTTCTCAATGTTCTCATCCACCACTTCTTAAATAAGATCAACCTCAAGAATTTCATCCTCATCACCCATTTGGTTAGCAACATTGAAAATATTGGTCTCGAGAGTCATGTTGCCAAAAGTGAGTTGCATTTGGCCATTCCGTGTATTGATCAAAGCATTAGCAGTAGCTAAGAATGGACGGCCCAATATTATTGAAACATGATTTCTCGTATGGGGAACAGGTTGAGTGTCCCAAATGACAAAATCAACAGGAAAGTAGAACGTGTCCACTTGAACTATCACGTCTTCTACAACCCCACGAGGCACTTTCACTGTTCGATCCGCTAACTGTAGAGTGATTCGAGTAGGTTTTAAATCACCTAAATCAAGCTGCTTATAGATGGAGTATGGAAGGATGTTTACACTCGCACCTAAGTCAAGCAATGTTTTTCCACTCTTTTTTATCCTATGACACACGAAATGGTGGGTGCACCTGGATCTTTAAATTTTGGTGGAAGATCATTGAGAAGGACTGAGCTCACATTTTGTGCCAAGAAAACATTCTTCTTCACCTTAAGCCGTCTTTTGACAGTCAAAAGATCTTTGATAACCTTAGCATATGATGGAATTTGTTGAATAGCATCAAGAAATGGCAAGTTCAATTTTGCTTGCTTCAACACATCCAACACCTCTGTACGCGAAGCCCCTTTCTTAGGTGGCTCTAAGCGTTGAGGAAATGGAGCAGCAGTGGGCAACTTGACTTCAATTTTAGGTTCAACTTCCTCATCTTTCAATTCCTTTTCTAATGGAGGTTCTTCAGACTCGAAAGTTTCAGTTTCCTTAGGAATTTTAGGTTGAACTCCATCATCGTTCACCTTTGGAAGTTTTATTGCTAGATCAATTACGCGGCCACTACGAAGAGTAGTAAAAGCTTGACATTGTTCTTGCAAATCTGATGATGTGGAGCCAACCATGAGTTGACCTTGAAGAGGAGGTCTTTGGCCTTGGGCTGTAAGTTTACCCTTCTCTTGAGTATTCACTGCAGATTGCAACCTAGAGATGCTAGTATGAATTTCAGTGAACATTCGATCATATTTAGCATTGCTCTCTTTTTGAGATTGGATGAATTGATTGAGATTATCTTCAAGAGATCTTCTATGTGGAGCTACATAAGGACCAGGAGGTGGTACTTGCATAGGATTTGGCATTGGAGAAACCACTTGCTGAAATTGAGGAGGTGGTGGTAGAGTCATATGTGGGTTAGGAACCATCCCACTTTGGGGTTGTCCATAAGTGAACCCAGGATTATTCCTCCACGATTGATTATATGCATTCCCTTGTTGTGCATTATAATTTCCTCGAAACCCCCCTATTGCCTCAACTTGTTCAGTGTACATTGCCTTGGATCGTAGGACATCCTTTAGTAGAATGACCCGCATTACAAATGGCGCACACTTTCTCCTTTCCGGCTTGTACGGGTCCAAACACATCTCTCAATCGCACTTCAAGCATATCACTAAAATTCTTCTCCAATTGGTCAAATTTTCGATCCAACAAAGTGTCCTTATCCAAGTGATAAATACCGGACGCAGTAGGCAAGTTAGACACTTGTCGATTTCGATTTTGATAATTAGGATCAGAAATATTCCATGCTTGGGTAGTCTCTGCTACATATTTCAGATGAGCCTCAGCATCGCTCGAATCTGACTCCCAAAATGGTCTTTCACACATGGTTTGAACTAGTTGTTTGGATGCTAAAGTAAGGCCTTGATGGAAGAATGAAATCAAGTGATGCTTTTCAAAACCATGATGTGGGCACGCACTAACTAACTCTTGAATCTCTCCCAACACTTATCAAAAGCCTCATTCTCATTTTGACGAAAAGCTTGAATTTGGGCTTTAACAGAATTTGTTTTGTGTTGTGGAAAAAATTTTGATAAAAACTTGGCTTGCATATCTCTCCAAGATAACACAGAATTTGGGGGTAGTGACCATAACCAAGTTTTAGCTTTATCCTTTAAGGAAAAAGGGAATAGCTTCAACCGGATTACATCTTGTGGACAAGCTTGGTCACCAAACGTCTCACACGCTTCCTCGAACTCTCTAAGATGGAGATATGGTTTTTCAGAATCCATCCCATGAAATGTAGGAAGAATTTGGATCATACCATTCCGAAAGTGGAACTGACCAGCATTATACGAGAGTAAAATGCAACCAGGGGTAACAGTTCGCTCCGGAAATAACAAATCTTTCGTGGGAAGATATGGTCTCTCATCCTCTCCAGCCCCAACACCGACACTACCATGCTCCGACATATTGCTACCGAAACGTTCAGAATTCTTACTCAGGGTTTGACTCAATGAACGACTTGTGATTGAATTATTAGGCGAAGGAGGTGGAACCCAAAAATGAGGAGACTCAGAATTATCAGAACTGGCTTCGGCAATAGGATTTTCGTGAACTTGAGTGGGAGATGAATTCAACATATAAGCACATAAGAGATAAAATGAAATTTTTTTTTTTTTCGAAATCACTTGTAGATAAAAATAACTTCCTTAAAACTTTAACAATTTCGATCCCCGGCAACGGCGCTAAAAACTTGACGCGACTAAGAATTTGTCTCCAAAGTGCATTTTTCTCTAGGCTCAAGTGCAAGCCTGTCGCTCAAGTAATAAACCCGGTAAGTCGGGATCGTCTCCACAGGGATCAAAATTGTCAAATCGTAATAGGGAAAGCTATTAAATCTTGAAATGATTTCTCAAAATAAATATAAAAAGATGATTAATGATTGGGAAAAAATTCTATTAAAATAAAAATTTACTTAAGAAAAACGAACTGAAAATTTCAAAGAACTTAGATTTGAAAAATTAGAGAAAATAGGGTAGGGTACAATCCCTCAATCCTTAACCAATTATCCTATAGAATACTAGAATTGTAAATTAAAATTCATGACTAGATCCGATCTTTATAAATTCTAAGCATTACATATATGAGGGATCTAGCCCGCATCATATGAAATCAAAGATAGATATAAAGCAGTGAATGATAAATTATACTCACAAATCGTTCTTAAACATCTCAAGTACCTAGGGCAAGAGAGATTAAAAGATTGACAATGTTTGTATGATTTTCATTCACGATTCAATCAATATTTTAATTTAATCTCTATTTTCTACATAAATAATTTGCCTTGGATTGAGTTCATGTACCCCAACCCTTGGTAATTTAGCTACTCATGATTTTTCTAGAAAACGAATTCATACCAATACATGGAATTATGGATCTAACAAACATTGGTAACAAATTGCAAAACAATTGAAAATTGAAAATAGAATTGAGACTAAATAAGAGAAGGGAATTTGATACTTGAATTGAATTGAAGAATTGATACTTGAAATCTGCACTAGATGAACTTGAATCCAGAATACTACTTGTCCTTCAAACATACAAACTAAGGTTTCTCTAAAAATATGAAAAACTATAAAAGAATTTCTAAAAAATGACTTTCTCTCTCTAATTTTGAGTCCCCCTTTGAATGAATTAGGGCTTGGTCTTTTATAGCACCAAGTTGCACGAATTTGACATCAAATTTCGCTTGTGGCACAAGTTTTTGCCAACCAATCACCATAAAATCTGCATAATTAATGACAACAATTCGCACAGCCAGACTGGTCCATTTCTCTTCATTATCGCGCAACTTCAAAACATCGTAACTTCTTCACCGTAGCTCGGATTGAGGTACCGTTTTTCTAATATTCTTGTAATTTAGAGCTCTTCAACTTTCTAGTTGGCCCCACCTCTGGACTAAGGATGAAAATTACGAAAATGCCCTTCAACTCTCCATTTCTTTGTTTCTTTCACTGTTTTGAGTTCTCCTTCGCACTAACTTACATGAAATACCTGTAAAACACATGAGAAATACACAAAACACGAAATACTTGCCAAAAGGGGTTGTTAGCATAAATACGAGATAAATCCAAGCTATTTACACTGCACGGGATCATAAAAATACCGAAATTAAGGGGATAAATATGACGAATATGTGCCTAATCAGTCCCATACTCACATTGCTTTAGAGGATATCGATCTTCAGCCCGATAGTTCCTACAAGGAGGGACCAATTTCTATTCTGGACCGAAGCGAGCGGAAACTGAGGTCAAAGATAGTACCATTAGTACGTATTCAGTGGCGGCATCATGATGCCGAGGAGTCGACGTGGGAGCGCGAGGATGAGATGTGCGAGCATTATCCAGAGTTGTTTTTACCAGGTACTCTTTTGTTCCGAATTTCGGGACAAAATTCTGTTATTAGGGGGGAAGTATGTAATACCCCATAAATTTATTAATTTTTATTTAAGTGATTAATTGAATTAATTGGGAATTAATCTGGATATAAATACTAACGAGATGTGAGTTGGTATTTGATTATGAGGTTAAAATTTAAAATGTCATGAGTATTGAAAATATTTAAATTATCACGAGACAGAATTACGACAATTTGGAAATTTTGTAAGGACACAAATTTCCAATTGAGTCCATGTATTGTGTTGGCTCAATTCCGGACAAAAACATTTATTCATAGGATAGTATGTAATTGTAATACTCTCAAGCCTATGAAGTGTTTGTTGAAGACGTAGCGGCAAAGTGTATAAAGCTTCATCAAATATGCCGGTTTGCGTGCCTCGTTTCTACGTCATCAACTATAGTTCCATACTCCCAAGGTATGAATGCAATTATATATATATTGGAGCTTGGAACAAAGTTTATTGGGTGTTAGGTTTAATAAAAACTGTGTTTTACTTTCAGAAAAATTTAATTAGAACTTTAAAATAAAGTATATAAAGTTTCTGGGCCAAAATCGAATTTTAATAAAAATCTGGAAGTCATTCGAAATGTCGTTCGAACGAGTTTTTTCGTTCGAACCAGGTTTCGTTCGAACGAGTTTTGCCAACGAGTTCCCACTAAGTATACTGGTCCGTCGTTCGATATGTCGTTCGAACGAACTTTCTGTTCGAACGAGGTATCTAACGAGATTTCTAACGAGTCCATACTGGAGCGTCGTTAGAAGTCTCGTTCGAACGAGACCTCGTTCGAACGAAATGTCGTTCAAACGAGTTGACCAGGCGGGAACAGTTTTTGGCAGTTTTTAACCCACTTTCCCACTTGTTTCTTAACTGATTTTTTCAGACTTTATGAAGTGCGGGAATCACATTTTCCTACTTAACTTTTCCATTCCATTTTCATCTCTTAGAGAGAGTTTGAGAGCAAATTTGTTTAAGGAAAATGTTCATGTTTTGCGTGTTAATTTTCAAAGTGAAATTCACCTACCACTCTAGTTTTACACCCAAATGAGTTTATTCCAAGTTCTTATATACATATCAATTGCTTGAAGTTTGGCACCGGTTTTCTCTACACTGAATTGAAGAGAAGTTTCGGGTTTTTCTTATACCACCCACAAAGAAAGAAGAAGTGTTTCTTATGTTGATTTACCCACTTGGAGAAAGGCTCTATGCTCGGGTGACGGTGACCATATACAGTCCTATCGGTGGATTCCGAGACCGCGGTGGTGTTCCAAGGTTATCCGCTAGGAAGAGGTGTCTACAAGAAGAAGCGTCGAGGCTTGAGAGGGATCGAGTCGTGTGTTGTAAGTCTATCTGTCTTGTACTTGTAATTCCGTATCTAGTGGATTTGTGGCTAGGGCCGTCCGAGGTTGTTTCCCGTCTTGGGTTTTTCCTCGTACATCGCAGCGTAGTGTGATTGGTTTATTTTATCTTGCATACATAACGTAGAACGCATGTTTAGAATAATTCAAGATAAAATTTGGTTTAAATTATCACACTCATGTAATTTGGACTTAAATTAAATATTGGGTAAAGTTGTTTAATTCAAGTCATTTGCTAAAATTTGGTTTCGCCTAACTTGCTAATCTTGATAAATATGACTTAGGCAAATTCTAGGACTTGGCTTAATTAATTGGTTTAAGTGAATATATTAATTGATTAATTTTACTTCACTTGGTTTAATTTTAATTCATTTTGAGAAATTAAACTTTGTTGTTTTTAATGCTGAACCATCACTTTATACGCTTCCGCATCTCTTGAGTTTATTTAAAAGGAAATAATGTTTTAACTTGGGAAAATTAAAAGTACGGGGTTCAAGATTTTTCAAATTTAATTCGCGTCAGGAATGTAATTATTTGAATTAAATAGTAAATTATATTTTTATCAACCGAATGGTCATTTTGAGTGCGCCAACGTGTTCGAAAGGGTCGAAATAGTCAGAAAACACTAGCCGAGGGTTTAGTTTGGGTCCCGGGGCATTTTTGGGCCATACTGGCAACCCAAAAGGGTAGTTTGGTAATTTTAAAAATAGGGGAATTAAAACCCACGAATTTTAGGAGTTAATTTTATATTAGTAATGAACCCATTAAGTCCATTATCAGCATTTATCAAGTAGTGGGCTACGGGAGTTAAAGGGAGAGTCCTAAGAGGTTCCAAAAGAAACCCCTAGCCACCATCACCATCTTTGGGAGAAATCTGTAGAGAGGAAGAGGAGAATCAACCTTCATCCTTTAACATCAAATCAGAACATCTAAGGCAAGTGGTTTAATTACATAATTTCAAGCGAATGTTTCCTCCGTGCTTAGAATTGAATATAGGTCTTGTATTGAAAGTTTGATGAAAGCCCATGAAATTGGAGATAGAATTCATAATCTTAGATAGGGATTGCATGTAGAATGGTTTTGGATGAATTTCATATCCAAAATATATCTTTTGATGATTTAAAAACGTATTTATAAGGAGTAATTGTAGACATTAAAATTTTGTGTTCATGTTTATAGGGTTTGGGATAAGATTTGGGAATTTTGATGATTACATGTTGATTTAGGAGGTATTGACCCCATATATATGTTAAAGAGTGACCTATGGGGATTTAGTGTAGTTTAAAAACATTAAAATTTTAGTTTGGATGATCATAGAATGGATTTAGAGAAGAGAAGAATAAAGAAAAAATGGATTTTGGGATTTCTGGGCATGTTCTGCCATCTCGTTAGAAGACCTGCCCAGGTCGTTCGAACGAGCTTCTAACGAGATGACATTATCCCTTCTAACGAGTTGGTAGTTCGTTTGAAGCCTTTCGTTCGAACGACCTCGTTCGAACGAGATTCTAACGAGTTGACAGAATGGCCTTTTAGGCCTAATTTCATGCCAAATGTTCTCGTAGACTTATTTAATGGAATGATCACCTCCCCTTGCTGACCAGTGAGTATAATTGAGAGATTGGAGTACGTGAGGAGTAAAACTTAGAATCTTGGAGTAAACCGAGTGACATTTGTGGATAAGGAAACGAGTACCTAATTATGACATGAGAAGACTTGACAACGTTAATATACATGAATCGGGGACTTGTAAACGTATAACACTAAATGACAGTATAAGAACGAGAAGTATACCTATATTAATAATTCGAGATATCTAAGATGTGCGAATGCTTAGTATATGTGGTTTTATGTGTATAACATACCTACCATACTTGCTATCATGGGAGGTCTGCGTTCAATTAGGGCCATCTAATCTTTGTGTACCTACGGGGGGATTTAGATTGGTACCTCGAGGACATCGGGCAATCATAGAGGAATTAATAGTCTATACGACTATAGTTGTGGCCTCCGGTGTGGTCACAGTCCCTAGAGTGGCTTATTGCTCCGGTTGAGCCTCCTTTACGTTCCTCCTCAAGGCATGTGCTGGTTCACCTCTCCTGGCATTTAGCATCTAAAATCAAATCAACATTGTATGAGATTCACTTTAAATATATACAATAGAAGAAGAACATAAATGTACAATATGAAACAACAGTCCTAAATATAGGGATCTATACCAAAGAAACTCTACACTGATGACTAAGTAAGTTCATACAAACCCTAAGGACGCTAAAATCTGATGCTCTGACACCAACTGTGACAACCTGTATACTCTAATACCGGGTGGCCAATCCTCTTTAAAAAATTGAAATCTCAGTATGGTTTCATTCTCAGCATCATTTTAGCAACAATAATATAAATATAATATGAATAAAACCATATAATTAAAATGAATTGAGTAAATAACCATACATAAATAAATAATAAAAGTAGCCAAATAAACCATCGGTCACCAAATAGTAACATCTAACTAAAATAAACTGATAAATGAAATGATATCCTGATATAAATAAACTCATATCCAACTACGGGCAACACGCCCAAAATGAGATACTGGAATGAAGATCATATCTTGATAGAATGAGCCAAGATGGCTAAGTCAAATCCTGTAGCGTCCATAACTACTGCAACGACAAGAAAGGATATATCCCTGTGGTCCCGACTGCTGCACACCTGGTTTTTAAAAGAAAAACAAGAAAATAATTTTGCTCGCAAGTCACTGCCCAAAACGTTTTAAAATGTTTTGCAAGTAATTGAATTTTTTAAATCGATTAAACACGTTGTGTATTACTTTCATAATTAATTACCTTATCGCACTCGAATGATATAAAACCTCACCTCTCAACTCCAGTGCACACCTAACACATTCATTTTATTATCCTAATTAAATTACCCAGTCCAACTATAACACATAACTTCTATCATATCCCAATCCCATTAATACTATCTATTAGCTAAGTATCACCTTCCCTCACTAGGTATATGTCCATAAACAATATCGTAGTGACACACGTGCTATAGATAAATATTCACACAATATAAACATCACAACTACACTCATGCTATAAATAGATATAATCTATATCTCACACACACACACACACACACACACACACACATATATATATATATATATATATATATATATATATATATATATATATATATATATATATATATATATATATATATATATATATATATATATATATATATATATAATCGTATTCCCAAAGCATAGATCTCGTGGTTACATCCCTCGTGTGCTACCAGGCTCCATGCATCACGCATCACGCATCACACTGAGCCATTGGGTCAGAATCTAACCACCGAACCCAAACGTAAACACATAGAAAGGCAGTAATAAACATATGTTGTCACGACCATACCATATCGCACCCGATTGGTCTCCAATCCAACATAAATCCTCACACATGGATAGTGGACAGTATTATGACCCAGGGAATCAATCTGACACCTGTTAGTCAATGCCAGGGTTGACTGCCCATTATGCGTAACGCCATACGATATTACTACCGAGTTGGTATGTTTTATATAAACAAGTATCATACACACATACATATATATACATGTCACTATAATATGTATAAAGCATCGAGCTCGTACGCATATCCCACAATGCACTGGTCTCCCAATCTCGAAGTTTAAACCAACTTCCGATTTAAATACCTAAATGATCACTCACTTGAATTACCGGTTCTTCTCACCCGAGCCCATCTATTCATTGGCCTATTACACATACCAAACCCTGGAAGGCATTCCCCAGTAATCCCACAATACCCTAGAAGCCCTAACGGGACAAAACAACACATTAACAAATACTAGAAAGTCCATCAAACTGAGTTGGTTCTCTAGCAAACCGAACTAGTTCGGTTGAGTGAATCGGTTCGCTCCCCCAATAAACCGGTTCAGTTTACTGGGTTGCTGGTCATCTTCTTTCTCGGGTTTTTCTCGTCCAAACCCTCCAATTGAGGTCCCAAACATAAAATTAACATCATATATCATTATACTAACATCCTAGAAGTATTTTAACAGAAAATAAACCTTGAATCCCTTATTAAAACCCTAGGATTCCAAATCAAACATTAATTCTAACAAGCCCATAATTTACCCAAATTGGAATTTTCATTAATTCAACCATCCTATCAAAGTTCTATATGGGCATCATTATAAACCCAGAATTAATTTTAAATTCCTACATCATCAACATCAAATAATAATCAATTCAAATAAGAGATTAATTACTAACTACATCTCTTACTTCATTAATCAAGGCTTAAACCTTTAAATCATAGATTTTTAAACCATTGACTATGAAAGTGATTAACTACCTAATCATGAAATTTTAATCATAGTTGGCTTTATGAATTTAGATCTGATCTTTTTACGTTTGTGATGGGTTGAATCCGAAGACAATCTCTTTTTTCTTTTCTCCAAGCATTTATCTTCCTTTCTTCCTTTTTTTTCTCTTCTCTTGAACTCTCTCTCAAATTTAATTGTGCAGAATGTTAAAGGAGGGTTTCTATTCACATTCCCTACCCTTAAATACCACCAAAATAGACCCTAGTCCCCTTTTTCATTAAACCCTAGGTGTAAAAAGATGATCCTACCCTTATACAGGTCCTGTTATGTCTAAAAAGTAACTGGAACCCTATCATAACACCCAAGTGCCTATTTTGAACTATTTTGACCCATCCCGGATCACCGATGCACTTGAAAAGTTCATCCAAGTCATATAACTACAAGTATTCTAACATCTCATTAATCAGTCCTGACACGTGGGCATCGTATGTGTCGCCCAAATCTTATACTGATCAGCCGATGTAACACTCTATCGACACATAATAATAAACCGTCGCTTTCACTCATACACGACATATAATAAATCATATATCTATTTACTTATCACACGCAAGTAAATAATAATAATAATAATAAATATTAATCATTTATATCCCAAATTAATATTTATCGAAACCCAGTTGAATTTTCCCCAATTAAATTAATACTTATAAGCACACGTGAAATTAATTATTCATAAAAGTACAGTGTATTGCAATAAATCTTGTTAATTAAATAAATTTCCCATCCTCTATATGGCCAAGGTTTGGCCAAATATTATAAGTCAGTTGGAGGCATATGTTTTAAAGGAGCATGTTACTAGGACTTTTGACATCCTTTTACGAATTCATTGCAAGCTTTTAGGATGGAAGGCCAATAAAATGCATGCCTTGTTTACAGCCACCTTATTTTAGATCAATCTTGATGGGACCCACACAAGCCTTCACGGACTTGGGCTATAGTTTCTAGGCCTTCATCTTTCTTAAGGCACTCTAGAATTATCCCATCAACACCCCTTTTTAATAGCTTGTTAGCGTACATATTATAATTGGTTGCTCTCAACCTGGCAACCCTATCTGTCTTGATGTATGGATTATTTAGATAATCAATTATTGATTTTCTCTAGTCTTATTGAACATCAATATTTTCAATTTATATCATTGGCTATCTATTATGAAAAAGAAGTAAGAAGTCATCAATAGCACTAATCTTTAATTTGGCTTTGAAATTATTATCAAGGTTAAAACCTGATGCCTTTTTAGCCATCTCACTGTCTTCTTCATTTAAAAACCTAGGGATATAATTTAAAGTAACCTCAATAATTTGGATAGAAAATTTAATGTCACTTGGTTATACAAACTTAATCCTTCATGAACACATTTGTATTCACCAGTTAAGTGTCTTATAAGTAGTTGGGAATCACCAAAAACTTCTATTACTTAATCTTTACATCTCCAAAGGATTTTCAATCCCATTATTAATGCCTCATATTCTATTTGGTTATTGGTATATGTATTTTCTTCCAGCCTATAACCATGTTTTGTTAATGTGTTCAGGGGATTCAATAATTATCCCTATACCTGATATTATTTCAGTCTTCGAACCATTAAAATAAAGTTTCCTAGGTCTTAAAGCACATATCATATCTCATATTTCCCATATTATTCATCCTCACTGGATGATCTGCTAAGAAATCAGTCAAATCTCACTACACCAAAAACAGGAAACTGGCACGGTTTAAAACCGTGCCAGACGCAATCTGGCACGGTTCAAAACCGTGCCAGAATCAGGCGTGCCAGATTTTCTGGCGCGGTTTAAAATCGTGCCAGATTTTCCAATCTGGCACGCTTTTGGCACGCTTTTAAACTGTGCCAGTTTTTTAATCTGGCACGCTTTTGGCACGCTTTAAAACAGTGCCAGATGTTAAATCTGGCATGCTTTTGGCACATGCCAAAACCGTGCCAAATTATCTATTTTCTGGAACGCTTTTGGCACGGTTATAAAGCGTGCCAGATTGTTTTGTAAGCGTTCTCATTTTTATGCATTGGCACGATTTTGGCACGGTTTAAAACCGTGCCAGATTTTTCAGTTGATTAAAAAAATAATAATAGGAACCAAATCTGGAAAATCTGCAAATTCCAAATTCGGCAGGAAAAATATTTATTATTTGCAAAAACAAAATCAAGAAAATTCACAAATTCTGAATATCGCAGGTTGTTGATAAACTAATGTGCATACAAACTTCAAAAAATTACAAGAGATAATACCAATATAAACCAACACATGACCATAAAAGTCGACAATAACTTCAAAAAATTACAAGAGTTAATAGTTCTCATATCAAAAAAAAATTGAGCAGAATTTCCTCTATTTTTTTAGCATTCCAAAACCTGCTAACATAAAATCTGCCCATATAAAGTCCGCACGGCCATAAAAGTCAACAATAAAACTACTATAGCCAGCACGACCATAAAAATAAACCATAAAACTACAGAAGCCTGCTCGGCCATAACACAAAAAATAGAATCCTGAATATTAACGACACTAAATACACAATCCCCCTGTTGTAAAGCATTGACTTCTTCGTGCGTTCCAAGTGGTTAAAAGCTAACGATTGAATGTCATCCTACAAAAAAAATAAGACACAAAAAAGATACAATATTAGTAACCAAGTCATTTTTAAAAAAAATATTCAAGCAAAAAAATTGCATATACAAGAAGAAAAATTGCATATACGACTACGCGGTCAGTTCCTACAAGTTACATTGATCCCGTGCGAGGTGTTTGTGCCTCCTACGGGGTCGTTTGGGGGTTAGTTTGGGCTTTCACACCTTAACGGCCTGTTTTCAAGTCTAAGTGTGATTTTTACAAATTATCGTCATATTCTCAACCCGGGAGTCCCGGGACTACGCGGTCAGTTCCTACAAGTTACATTGGTCCCGTGCGAGGTGTTCGTGCCTCCTACGGGGTCGTTTGGGGGCTGGTTCGGGTTTTCACCCCTTAACGGCCTGTTTTCAAGTCTAAGTGTGATTTTTACAAATTATCATCATACTCTCATACCGGGAGTCTCGGGACTACGCGATCAGTTCCTACAAGTTACATTGGTCCCCTACGAGGTGTTCGTGCCTCCTACGGGGCCGTTTGGTGGTTGGTTCGGGTTTTCACCCCTTAACGGCCTGTTTTCAACTCTAAGTGTGATTTTTGCAAATTCGGGTCATACTCTCAAACCGAGAGTCCCGGGACTACGCGATCAGTTGCTACAAGTTACATTGGTCCCGTGTGAGGTGTTCGTGCCTCCTACGGGGTCGTTTGGGGGCTGGTTCGGGTTTTCACCCCTTAACGGCCTGTTTTCATGTCTAAGTGTGATTTTTGCAAATTCGGGTCATACTCTCATACCGGGAGTCCCGGGTCTACGCGGTCAGTTGCTAGGAGTTACATTGGTCCCGTGCGAGGTGTTCGTGCCTCCTACGGGGTCGTTTGGGGGCTAGTTTTGGTTTTCACCCCTTAACGGCCTGTTTTCAAGTCTAAGTGTGATTTTTGCAAATTATCGTCATACTCTCAAACCGAAAGTCTCGGGACTACGTGGTCAGTTCCTACGAGCTATATTGATCCCATGCGAGGTGTTCGTGCCTCCTACGGGGTCGTTTCGGGGCTGTTTTAGGTTTTCAACCCTTAACGGTCTGTTTTCAAGTCTAAGTGTGATTTTTGCAAATTATCGTCATACTATCAAACCGGGAGTCCCGGGAGTCCCAGGAGAATGCGGTCAGTCCCTACAAATTACATTGGTCCCGTGCGAGGTGTTTGTGCCTCCTACGAGATCGTTTGGGGGCTGGTTGGGGTTTTCATCCCTTAACGACCTGTTTTCAAGTCTAAGTGTGATTTTTGCAAATTATCGTCATACTCTCAAACCGGGAGTCCCGTGACTACGTGGTCAGTTCCTACGAGTTACATTGGTCCCATGCGAGGTGTTCGTGCCTCTTACGGGGTCGTTTGGGGGCTGGTTCGGGTTTTCACCCCTTAACGGCCTGTTTTCAAGTCTAAGTGTGATTTTTGCAAATTATCATCATACTCTCATACCGGGAGTCCCGGGACTACGCGGTCAGTTCCTACAAGTTACATTGGTCCCCTACGAGGTGTTCGTGCCTCCTACGGGGTCGTTTGGGGGCTGGTTCGGGTTTTCACCCCTTAACGGCCTGTTTTCAACTCTAAGTGTGATTTTGGCAAATTCGGGTCATACTCTCAAACCGAGAGTTCCGGGACTACGCGGTCAGTTGCTACAAGTTACATTGGTCCCGTGCGAGGTGTTCGTGCCTCCTACGGGGTGGTTTGGGGGCTGGTTCGGGTTTTCACCCCTTAACGGCCTGTTTTCAAGTCTAAGTGTGATTTTTGCAAATTTGGGTCATACTCTCAAACCGAGAGCCCCGGGACTACGCGGTCAGTTACTACAAGTTACATTGGTCCCGTGCGAGGTGTTCGTGCCTCCTACGGGATCGTTTGGGGGTTGGTTCGGGTTTTCACCCCTTAACGGCCTGTTTTCAAGTCTAAGTGTGATTTTTGCAAATTATCGTCATACTCTCATACTGGGAGTCCCGGGATTACGCGGTGAGCTCCTACAAGTTACATTGGTCCCCTACGAGGTGTTCGTGCCT
This sequence comes from Sambucus nigra, assembly GCA_949130495.1. NCBI lineage: Eukaryota > Viridiplantae > Streptophyta > Magnoliopsida > Dipsacales > Adoxaceae > Sambucus > Sambucus nigra. The sequence continues at coordinate 538,872,001 of OX422214.1, read as the reverse complement.
CCTACGGGGTCGTTTGGGGGCTGGTTCGGGTTTTCACCCCTTAACGGCCTGTTTTCAACTCCAAGTGTGATTTTTGCAAATTCGGGTCATACTCTCAAACCGAGAGTCCCGGGACTACGCGGTCAGTTCCTACGAGTTACATTGGTCCCGTGCGAGGTGTTCGTGCCTCCTACGGGGTGGTTTGGGGATTGGTTCGGGTTTTCACCCCTTAACGGCCTGTTTTCAAGTCTAAGTGTTATTTTTTCAAATTATCGTCATACTCTTAAACCGAAAGACCCGTGACTATGCGGTCAGTTCCTACGAGTTACATTGATCCCGTGCGAGGTGCTTGTGCCTCCTACGGGGTCGTTTGGGGGCTGGTTTGGGTTTTCACCCCTTAACGGCCTGTTTTCAAGTCTAAGTGTGATTTTTGTGAATTATCGTCATACTCTCAAACCGGAAGACCCGGGACTACGTGGTCAGTTCCTACGAGTTACATTGGTCCCGTGCGAGGTGTTCGTGCCTCCTACGGGGTTGTTTGGGGGCTGGTTCGGGTTTTCACCCCTTAACGGCCTGTTTTCAAGTCTAAGTGTGATTTTTGCAAATTCAGGTCATACTCTCAAACCGGGAGTCCCGGGACTACGCGGTCAGTTCCTACGAGTTACATTGGTCCCGTGCGAGGGTTCGTGCCTCCTACGGGGTTGTTTGGCAGCTGGTTCGGGTTTTCACCCCTTAACGACCTGTTTTCAAGTCTAAGTGTGATTTTTGCAAATTATCGTCATACTCTTAAACCGAAAGACCCGTGACTACGCGGTCAGTTCCTACGAGTTACATTGGTCCCGTGTGAGGGGTTCGTGCCTCCTACGGGGTCGTTTGGGGGATGGTTCGGGTTTTCACCCCTTAACGACCTGTTTTCAAGTCTAAGTGATTTTTGCGAATTATCGTCATACTCTCAAACCGAAAGACCCGGGGCTACGCGGTCAGTTCCTACGAGTTATATTGGTCCCGTGCGAGGTGTTCGTGCCTCTTACGGGGTCGTTTGGGGGCTGGTTCGGCTTTTCACCCCTAAACGGCCTGTTTTCAAGTCTAAGTGTGATTTTTGCAAATTATCGTCATACTCTCATGCCGGGAGTCCCGGGACTACGCGGTTAGTTCCTACGAGTTACATTGGTCCCGTGTGAGGTGTTCGTGCCTCCTACGGGGTGGTTTGGGGGCTGGTTCGGGTTTTCACCCCTTAACGGCATGTTTTCAACTCTAAGTGTGATTTTTGCAAATTCGGGTCATACTCTCAAACCGAGAGTCCCGGGACTACGCGGTCAGTTGCTACAAGTTACATTGGTCCCGTGCGAGGTGTTCGTGCCTCCTAGGGGGTGGTTTGGGGGCTGGTTCGGGTTTTCACCCCTTAACGGCCTGTTTTCAACTCTAAGTGTGATTTTTGCAAATTCGGGTCATACTCTCAAACCGAGAGTCCCGGGACTACGCGGTCAGTTGCTACAAGTTACATTGGTCCCGTGCGAGGTGTTCGTGCCTCCTACGGGGTGGTTTGGGGGCTGGTTCGGGTTTTCACCCCTTAACGGCCTGTTTTCAAGTCTAAGTGTGATTTTTACAAATTCGGGTCATACTCTCAAACCGAGAATCCCGGGACTACGCGGTCAGTTGCTACAAGTTACATTGGTCCCGTGCGAGGTGTTCGTGCCTCCTACGGGGTCGTTTGGGGGATGGTTCGGGTTTTCACACCTTAACGGCCTGTTTTCAAGTCTAAGTGTGATTTTTGCAAATTATCGTCATACTCTCATACCGGGAGTCCCGGGACTACGCGGTCAGTTCCTACAAGTTACATTGATCCCCTACGAGGTGTTCGTGCCTCCTACGGGTTCGTTTGGGGGCTGGTTCGGGTTTTCACCCCTTAACGGCCTGTTTTCAACTCTAAGTGTGATTTTTGCAAATTCGGGTCATACTCTCAAACCGAGAGTCCCGGGACTACGCGGTCAGTTCCTACGAGTTACATTGGTCCCGTGCGAGGTGTTCGTACCTCCTACGGGGTCGTTTGGGGGTTGGTTCGGGTTTTCACCCCTTAACGGCCTGTTTTCAAGTCTAAGTGTGATTTTTGCGAATTATCGTCATACTCTCAAACCGGAAGACCCGGGACTACGCGGTCAGTTCCTACGAGTTACATTGGTCCCGTGCGAGGTGTTCGTGCCTCCTACGGGGTTGTTTGGGGGCTGTTTCGGGTTTTCACCCCTAAACGGCCTGTTTTCATGTCTAAGTGTGATTTTTGCAAATTCGGGTCATACTCTCAAACCGGGAGTCTCGGGACTACGCGGTCAGTTCCTACGAGTTACATTGGTCCCGTGCGAGGTGTTCGTGCCTCCTACGGGATTGTTTGGGGGTTGGTTCGCGTTTTCACCCCTTAACGGCGTGTTTACAAGTCTAAGTGTGATTTTTGCAAACTATCGGCATACTCTCAAACCGAGAGTCCCGGGACTACGCGGTCAGTTCCTATGAATTACATTGGTCCCGTATGAGGTGTTCGTGCCTCCTACGGGGCCTTTTGGGGGCTGGTTCGGGTTTTCACCCCTTAACGGCCTGTTTTCAAGTCTAAGTGTGATTTTTGCGAATTATCGTCATACTCTCAAACCGGAAGACCCGGGACTACGCGGTCAGTTCCTACGAGTTACATTGGTCCCGTGCGAGGTGTTCGTGCCTCCTACGGGGTTGTTTGGGGGCTGGTTCGGGTTTTCACCCCTTAACGGCCTATTTTCATGTCTAAGTGTGATTTTTGCGAATTATCGTCATACTCTCAAACCGGAAGTCCCGAGACTATGCGGTCAGTTCCTATGAGTTACATTGGTCCCGTGCGAGGTGTTCGTGCCTCCTACGGGGTTGTTTGGGGCTGGTTCGGGTTTTCACCCCTTAACGGCCTGTTTTCAAGTCTAAGTGTGATTTTTGCAAATTCGGGTCATACTCTCAAACCGGGAGTCCCGGGACTACGCGGTCAGTTCCTACGAGTTACATTGGTCCCGTGCGAGGTGTTCGTGCCTCCTACGGGGTTATTTGGGGGCTGGTTCGGGTTTTCACCCCTTAACAGCCTGTTTTCAAGTCTAAGTGTGATTTTTGCAAATTATCGTCATACTCTTAAACCGAAAGACCCGTGACTATGCGGTCAGTTCCTACGAGTTACATTGGTCCCGTGTGAGGTGTTCGTGCCTCCTACGGGGTCGTTTGGGGGCTGGTTCGGGTTTTCACCCCTTAACGGCCTGTTTTCAAGTCTAAGTGTGATTTTTTGCAAATTATCGTCATACTCTCAAACCAGAAGACCCGGGACTAGGCGGTCAGTTCCTACGAGTTACATTGGTCCCGTGCGAGGTGTTCGTGCCTCCTACGGGGTTGTTTGGGGCCTGGTTCGGGTTTTCACCCCTTAACGGCCTGTTTTCAAGTCTAAGTGTGATTTTTGCAAATTCGGGTCATACTCTCAAATCGGGAGTCCCGGGACTACGCGGTCAGTTCCTACGAGTTACATTGGTCCCGTGCGAGGTGTTCGTGCCTCTTACGGGGTCGTTTGGGGGTTGGTTCTGGTTTTCACCCCTTAACGGCCTGTTTTCAAGTCTATGTGTGATTTTTGCAAATTATCGTCATACTCTCATACCGGGAGTCTCGGGACTATGCGGTCAGTTCCTACAAGTTACATTGGTCCCCTACGAGGTGTTCGTGCCTCCTACGGGGTCGTTTGGGAGTTGGTTCGGTTTTCACCCCTTAACGGCCTGTTTTCAACTCTAAGTGTGATTTTTGCAAATTCGGGTCATACTCTCAAACCGAGAGTCCCGGGACTACGCGGTCAGTTGCTACAAGTTACATTGGTCCCGTGTGAGGTGTTCGTACCTCTTACGGGGTCGTTTGGGGGCTGGTTCAAGTTTTCACCCCTTAACGGTCTGTTTTCATGTCTAAGTGTGATTTTTACAAATTCGGGTCATACTCTCATACCAGGAGTCCCGGGACTACGCGGTCAGTTGCTACAAGTTACATTGGTCCCGTGCGAGGTGTTCGTGCCTCCTACGGGGTCGTTTGGGGGCTGGTTTTCGTTTTCACCCCTTAACGGCCTGTTTTCAAGTCTAAGTGTGATTTTTGCAAATTATCATCATACTCTCAAACCGGAAGACCCGGGACTACGCGGTCAGTTGCTACAAGTTACATTGGTCCCGTGCGAGGTGTTCGTGCCTCATACGGGGTCGTTTGGGGGGTGGTTTGGGTTTTCACCCTTTGACGGCTTGTTTTTAACTAAGTGTGATTTTTGCAAATTATCGTCATATTCCCAAACCGGGAGACCCGGGACTACGCGGTCAGTTCCTACAAGTTACATTGGTCCTGTGCGAGGTGTTCGTGCCCCCTACGGGGTCGTTTGGGGGGTGGTTTGGGTTTTCACCCTTTAACGGCTTGTTTTTAAGTTTAAGTGCTGATTTTTGCAAATTATCGTCATACTCACAAACCGAGAGACCCGGGACTACGCGGTCAGTTCCTACAAGTTACATTGGTCCCGTGCGAGGTGTTCGTGACTACGCGTGTCTCATTCTGGTATGTTTATTAGTTATTTTACATTTTCATTCACCTATGTTCATTTTTCAAATGTTGTATGCTAGCCTTAATCAATTTAGAACACTTACTTATTTCATAAAATTTCGACAGAGTTTCCTTTGTTTATTCATGAAATCCAACTTATTTTAATATTAACATAAGCCCAACAACAACAACAAGCACAAAAGCCGTAGCTAAACCACCAATAAATCCGTTCCACCGATTTAACATCTAAAAATAGTATATAAATCCATATAGCCCCTTCCTCCATGTCAACCACTTATTAAGGCCTTAACACACACATCTTACACAACACACACACGCGCACACAATTAAATGAAGAATTTACTTTGGTAAAGGTGCACTACATTATAAAATCTTCTATCATCAATATAAAATACTTACCAAATTTATTCGCAACTTGAGATCCTCCGAATAAGCTCCCTCATTCTTGATCCTTGTGTATTTGTGCAAACAACTTGAGATCTTCCCTTTTCCAATCACTTCTTCGAGTTCCGCTTTGGCTTTCACCAGTGTGTTGATGTTGTATCAGTCCCGACACAAAGAGGTCCTGCAATACCAAAATTATATTTTAAAAAGATATATTAACCATTATGTAGGGAAAGTAGTCATTTTACAACATGTGACTTAATTTTCTGACTTGTGAAATGTTCTTGGTTTTTTGTTTTATTTACCAGTTTTTCAATTTTGGCATACATGAAGAATTAGTGAAAATGAGTAAGTAATTGAGAAAGGCCACAAACCAAGCACATGTGTTCGATGTGGGTCCTATCGATTTGTCGATTTATTCCAAGTCCTATTGTGAAATATTGAGTATTGTCCTCACCCTGGGTCCTATTCATTATACTAAATAATTGCGAGTGTACAAAATAAATAAGACGGTCATAAAGTCTATAAGCATGAACTATAATGTTACCATAGAAGTAGGATCTTACTTAAATTGGTATAGCATCTAAATAAAGTAACTATGATTTAAACATGCTTAAAACATCAAAAACACAATATTAATTCAAGATTTAATGATAAAACCCAATTCTGTATCAAGAACCCTAAAAATTCAATCTTAATCAATTTGATCCCATTCTCTAAATATTTACGCATATATTCAAGGGGTTTATGAACGATTCATAGTAGAAGTCAATTCATATACATAATCTATCAATTTCAACTCATATTGAAATACAAATAAACCAAGCCAAAGATGAGGTAAGTTTGGTAATGGCCAGGCTATAGGGGACAATATAAACTTGATGTAACAACAGAGATGAGGTAAGTTTGGTAATGGCCAGGCTAGTGTTTAAACCAAGCACTAAAAGCTTAGGATTCACTCCATTAAAGATGAAGAGGGTAATACTTGGGAGAATAATCAAGACGTTATTAATCATATTGTGGGATTCTTTAAGAAACAACATACAGAAGACCAAACTAGCATCTTTAGTAGTGTAACTACAAACCTTATTCCTTCTCTCATTTCCACTCCAGAGCTAAGAATCTAAAAAATGTATGGGCACATTATGATATACAATTGCAGTTACGATGATACATGGTCAACAAAGATATAATGGGGAAATGATCGTCGTGTAGGTTATGTAAAATGTAAAACACCAAATACATTCAATAACCATAAAAGTGCTCTCTGAGCAACAAAGACCATGGATTAATCTAATTGTGAGGGTGGTTGTTGCACCTGACTAACTGACATTTTATCAAACATGTGAAGGCCACTCACTATTTGACATTTTTTCGTCTAAGACAGAAACAAAATCCCAAATATGAGCTTAAAAATATAGCCAAGCATTAATCAAACATACGAAGTCTTAGAAACTAAAAAAAATGTAGACCAAACTTTGAAAATAATAACCAAAATAACAATTTAACTCATAATGTATTTTATACCTTCATTTCAAGCTTCAAGCTAGAATACCTATAATCTGCAAAACAATATACACAGATAATGAATCATAAAATTTTCAAATATGAAAACTCATTAAACCTTAAGTTCACAATGAATCACATACCTAAAATTTTCATATTCCAATACCCATGAATCAAACTGCAATAACATCCCTTTGTAAAACTCCTAAATACAACAACACTCATCAGCATCATCACCTACAACAACTGATTCACGCTCCCACCACCATCCCTGATGCTAGACCACCTTCTCACCACCTCCTGCTCTTCACAGGTACCTCATCATACCCAATCCCCAAATTTCTAGCTGCCTCGGTTTAATTTATTTGCCAAAACCTTCACCAAAATCAATTCCATCCTTGCAAGACCCAAACCCTAGGCCCCCAACCACCCACAAACATTGCAAGAGAGTTGGTAAGAAACTCGGGTCCCAACAATATTGGGAAATACATAGAAAGAGAGAGAAGTGGTGCCCTGCGACATCGTCTAGTGACACCCCCACCCCTTGCGGCACCGACATCGTCTGAACCAGAATAAGTTTGCTACCGGCGTTTGGTTCCCTTAAAGCAACTGAAACCCTAGGGGTCTTTTGTGGTCAGCAAGCAAGCATTGGGTCAGGGGTGAATAAGAGAGATGTCGAAGATGAAGGAAAGAGAGAATCGGGCTTGACAGGGTGAGTAGGCGGGAGAGTGCGCGGGGGAGGACCAAATGAAAAGTTAATTGATTTTATTTTTTTATTTTTTTATTTAATCTTTCCAAATTTGATACTGTTTTGGCACGGTTTAAATTCGTGCCAGATTTTGGCGCGGTTTTAAACCGTTCCAGATTACTAATAAACCGTGCCAAAATCTGGCACGGATTTAAACCGTGCCAGATTATCCTTGTCCAACCGTGCCAGATTAGCATTTTTGGTGTAGTGTCTTGGCCTTTTACTACTTTATGAGGTACATAGTAGAGGCAAAATTTAGATAATTCTAGAACCCATTCGCCAATGTTATTTCTTAGAATGGTTCTTATTAACATGTATTTAATAAAATCGAACTTCGAGATGACACAACCTCTCTAGACAATAAATAATATCTTAATTTCATAGAAACAAAGTATAAGGTTAGACATAGTCTGTCCATTACAAAATGGTAAATTGCTTTTTCCTTGTGATTTTTATATTCATGAGCCAATAATACTCCAATAGATGCATCAGAAGTTGAAATGTACAACTTTAATGTCATATCTTATCTTGGAAGAGCTAAAACAGGTGGCTTCACTAGGTACCTCTTGAGTGTTTGGAAGGCATGAACATGCTCATCTTTATAATCTAGTTCTTCTTGGTCTTTTAGTTTCAAGAAAGAAGAAAATACTTTAGTGTTTTCTATAGCATTAGAAATAAATATTCTAAGAAAATTAACTTGACCCAAAAAACTTTATAATTATTTATTATTTATAGGGGCTTTTATCTTAATAATACATTTATCCGTGTTTTAATCAAAATGAATTCTTTTTCGATGCACCAAATAGATAAGGAAATTTTCTATAGAAACTCCAAATGCACATTTTAAAGGGTTCATTTAAAGTTGACACAACCTCATTATTTCGAAAGATTTCTTTAGATATGCAATATAATCAAATGTTGATCTTGACTTCATAATGATGTCATCAATATAACACTCTAAAAAGGTGTCAACTATGTCATTAAAAATAATGTGCATTTCCCTTTGGTATGTGGCCCTCACATTCATGAACCCAAGTGACATTTTAATCCATTCGAAGGTCCATAAATTACTAGGACACTCGAATGCAGTCTTATACACATCTTCTTCAGATATGTAGATCTGGTTATAGCTGGAATGGACATCCATCATAGACATAATATTATGACATGCTGACTTATCAACCCAATGACCTGCTGACCTATCATCCCATAAATCTACCACTGGCATTGGATATTCATCCTTACGAGTGGTTAAAACCAATGTAGACTATTAATTTTCCATTATTTTTAAATACTGGCACTATATTAGAGATCCATTTAACATACTTGGTAGTTCAAATGAACCCATATTTGAAAAGCCTTTCTATTTGTTCTTTTATTTTGGTTTTGACCTCGGGAGTCAATTGTCTTGGCAACTGCTTAACAAGTTTATATTCGTATTTGATTAGCAATTTGTGCTCCACTAATTTCCTATCTAGGTCATGTGATTCACTACACTCCCATGTAAAGCAGTCTATATACTCATGTAGAAGGTCTATAACCAATTGTTGGTCTTCTATTCTGATATTTGCACTAATATAAGTGACTCTTTTATTTTATTCTGTCCCTAAATTATTTTCCATCAGGGCATCAGGTTGATTCACCATTAATTTCTCATACTCAATTGGTGAACTTGTTAACTCGCCATCGTCTTGAGTAGTTTCACTTTATACATCTTCTTCAAAAACATAGTCAGCCCAATTACTGCTCTTTTTTTCACTAAGTCTGGTGGTCAATTCTAAATCTTTGTACTTATGAAAACTAGGACCAAGCTTTCATTGGCCTCTTAAATGTCAATGGGTGTATCAATGATTAAATAATTATTTTATCTTCTTCAGTTGACTCCATTAGGCAGAAAACCAGGTCATTTCAACCTTCATCTAAGACTTCTTTTTTTATGTCTCGGGCACCAGTGCCTTTGCCTTTTCTGGCCCCATATTCTACTCGTAGATCTCTGCTTCAACAGAGTTGGAACTAACATGGAAATGCAGTGGATCAACTTTTATTTCTTCTACAAGACCATCTTTTTTCATCAAAATTAATTTCTGATGCACAGAAGAAGGGATACGTTTGTTATAATGGATCCAATCTCTACTTAATAATGCATTAATCAAGGTTTTCCTTCAAGAATAAAGAAAATAGTTTTAAATTTTCAAATGCATACTTCAATGTCAACTAGTAGTACGCCTTTGGTAGATTTCTTATCTCAAGCAAAACTAAAGTCGATATCTTAGTTTGTACCAATTTAGTATTTTGTTAGTTAAATTTGGCCAATATGCAAAATGACATTAGGATGACAGTTACACCATTATCTAAAATATTGCACCGAGGAACTCTGCTTCCCCGATCAACTCAGATGCTCCGACAAACAAGGTTTCTCCGAGGAACTTTAATACACCGAGCAACTTATGAGTACCGAGCTATTTAGGCGGTCCGAGCTGCACCTCGAACAGAGCATCAATAGCGGAATAACCAACAGATTGACTGCGCATTAAATGCTTATTATTATCGTACAGATGTATACGCCTAAGGGATGGCTATGTACCCTTTCACATGTACAGCCTAAGGGCTATAAATACATTGTATCATCCTCATCGTAAAGGGAGGGAATTTCTTGACTCAACCTGTAATCGAGAATTCCCAAACAGTCAACAATAACAAAACAGTGGACGTAGGCCATTCTTATAAGGCTGAACCACTTTAAAATTCTTTGTCTCATTTTATTTTATCTGTGATTAAATAGTTAGATAAAATCTAATTTTTTACATCAATAGATTGGCGTCGTCTGTGGGAAACGACTGGTAATATCATTTTTCATCAAAAACAATTCATCACAAATGGCTGATAATTCAGAACCCAGCAATCGAAACGCTGGAAACCCCCCAAATCCATCTGCTCCGCCAAACATTCCAGTTCTGGCTGGAATAATGACAAATCTGGCCCAGGGCCAGACAGCCATGCAAGAAACCATGCGACAACTCATACAAACTCTTCATGGCGGTGTACCGACCCACTCAGGACAACGAAGTGTTCAAAGAAATACCTGTTTACTTTCTTCGCATACTAGGCATACCGACTCATATCGTACTAAGGAGTCTGATGATTTTTCTTATCAACCAGGAAGAACTTCGTCGGTACGAGCCACAGATACTGAACAAAAAGTCACTCTCTCTCCATAAAGGACCAGTGCATTAGAAAGATTAAGTAGGGTTTCTCCTTTTGATCGATTGGGCCCTAGAAGGAACAAAAGTCCTCCTAAGGCTGCGTCGAGGAACTTTCGACGACCATCAGACTTAAGGGAAGGATCTGCCCAGTCGCGACCAGCTACTCGTCAAGATAGATCCCAGGAAGCCACATCAATGCGATCAGTTGCTCGAACCAACAGGCCCGAGGAAGGAAATGATGCGTGGAAAGGATTTATTCAGAGGATGGAGGATAGATTAGGGGAAATGGCTAAGGCCAAGAATCCTCTACAATGAACTTTTGTTTAAGGGACGCCTTTTGTCCAGGCCATTATGGATTCTCCCACACCGTCAAAGTTCAAAGAACCTATTGTGACTCTTAAATATGATGGAAAGACCGACCCTGTCCTTCATATAGAACAATACCAAGCTGCAGCCGACATATATGATGTTCTAGATGAGATAAAATGCAGAGCATTCTCAGGAACCCTTATCGGACCTGCTCAAATATGGTACAATAATCTTCCTCGGGGTAAGATCTCGACTTTCTTTCAACTGGCCGAGTTATTCATTGGAAATTTCTATTTTGGGGCAAAGCCAATTAAACGAGTAGCGCATTTGTTAAGTGTTAGACAAAAAGCTGGTGAGAGTACCAGAGATTATATAACTCGTTTTAATAATGAGAAACTCGAAGTCATTGATTATGAGGAAAAGACAGCGATTACCGCCCTGATGAGTGGGTTGCTACCCAACAAGTTGTACTACACTTTGGCCAAAGATCCACCCAGAACCATGTCAGAACTGATGACAAAAGCGGCCAAGATCATGAATGACGAGGAGGCTATGGCTGCGAAGAAGAATATGGATGCCAAAGAAACCAAGGTGGAGGTTGATAAAGCAAAGAAGAAAGAGCATAAGAACAATGGTGGTGACAAACACTCAAAAACAAGGTCGTCATGGGAGGTATTGAAGAAATTTGATAATTACACTCCTTTGAAGATAGACATCAACCACGTTCTAGAAGAAATCAAGAGCAGCGAGGAATTAAACTGGCCAGAGAAAATGAAGACAGACCCTGACAGGAGGAATAAAGCCAAATATTGTGAGTTTCACAAAGACCATGGCCATATGACCAAAAATTTCATAGCTCTTCAGAATGAGATCGAAACACTCATTAGACGAGGAAAACTATCAAAGTATGTTCATCATAGAAATGAAAGAAGAAACAGCGACCGAACAAGAGAGAGGTCTAGATCTCCTTGTCGAGCAGAGGAGAACAAGAAAAGAGACCATGAAGATGATCTAGAAGATGACCCCGATCTTCCCAAAAAACGAAGGCAGCCAGAACGTGAGGTATTTTCAATACGTTTTGGGTCATTTGATTGTAATGTTATTATAGGTGGAGATGCAGGAGGAGGAGACCTTACTGCAGAAAGAAAAGCTTACCTCTGTGAGGCTCAAGCTTGCTCATACATTCAACGAATTAATCTAGCTGAGGAGGATCACCCGAGAAAGGTAAACAAAGAGAAATTGGTCATTGGTTTCTCAAAAAATGACCTCGCAGGTGTTCTATATCCTCATGATGACCCATTGGTCATCAAAATGAGGATGAAGGAAGTGATGATTTCAAGAGTACTAGTAGGCAATGGTAGCTCGACAAACATCATATTCTACTCGTGCTTCGACAGTTTAAATCTAAAGCTATCTCAACTGGAGCCTTATCACAGACCCCTGCTCGATTTTACTGGCGAGAAAGTTTTTCCACTTGGGACGATCAAGTTAGATATATTCATTGGTACATGGCCTGCTTGTTGAACAGAAAGAATACGCTTCTTCGTGATGGATAAGAATGTTCAATCAGCCTACAATATCATCATGGGAAGGGTAGGATTGAAGAAGTTCGAGGCAGTACCATCTACAGTACATCAATGCCTAAAATTTCCAATAAATTTTGGAGTGGGAGTTGTGAAGGGTGATCAAAAAGTAGCTCGGGAATGCTACTATTCATCTGCCGAGCAAGAGGAGCTGGAGGAATCAAGGAAAAAGACTACTACCTATCAAGTGGATGAAGGTGCAGAAATTGAAACATTGGATCCTAGAGATGAGTCGCAACTCGTGAAGGGTCAAGTGGTAGAATCTACTGAAAATATCATTCTGGATGACGAGCACCCTGAACGAAAAACTCAAATAGGTTCGTCCTTGGAGGCCTCAATAAAACAGGAATTGATAACTTTCCTAAGAAGCAGAGAGCAAACTTTTGCATGGAGTTGTGAGGATATGCCCGGAATAGACCCAAATTTCTTATGTCACGAGCTCAACGTGAATAAGGAGATCAAGCCAGTGAAACAGAGAAGAAGAGTATTTAGTCCCGAGAAGAATCAAGCCATACAGGAGGAGGTCGAGAAGCTCCAGAAAGCTTGTTTTATTGAAGATGTTAAATATCCACACTGGTTAGCAAATGTGGTGATGGTGAAGAAGAACAACAACAAATGGAGGATGTGTGTAGACTTCATCGACCTCAACAAAAATACCCAAAGGATCACTTTCCATTGCCCTGAATTGATCAACTAGTGGATGCTACCTCGGGACACGAGATACTGAGCTTCATGGATGCTTATTATGGTTACAACCAGATTAAAATGAAACCTGAAGACATGGAGAGTACTTCTTTCATTACCCCTAGGGGAACTTATTGTTATAATGTTATGCCTTTTGGTTTGAAAAATACAGGTGCAACATATCAGCGGCTGATGATCAAGGTGTTTGTAAAACAAATCAGTTGCAATATGGAAGTCTATGTTGATGATATGCTGACAAAAAGCAAGAAAGTTGCTGACCATTTAGTTGACTTAGGCCAGACCTTTGATCAACTAGATAAATATCAAATGAAGCTGAACCCGATGAAGTGCATATTTGGAGTACGAGAAGGCATGTTTCTCGGGTACATTGTCAATCAACGAGGCATTGAAACAAATCCTGAAAAGATCAAAGATTTGTTAGGGCTGCGATCTCCAACGACGAAGAAAGAAGTGCAAAGTCTTATAGGACGAGTAGCAGCACTCAACAGATTTATATCGCGAGCAACTGATAGATGTCTCCCATTCTTCAAAATGCTCCGAAAGACTTTTGAGTGGAATGATGAATGTGAGAAGGCTTTTCAAGACTTGAAGAAATATTTGGGAGCACCTCCACTATTGTCCAGGCCGGTGATGGGAGAAAGGTTGCACTTGTATCTGGCTGTTTCAGAAAATGCAGTCAGCTCGGTATTAATCAGAGTAGAGGATGGAGTGCAAAAATCGATCTATTACACGAGTAAGGCCTTCTAAGGAGCAGAGATCAGATATCCAAAGCTGGAAAAATTGGCACTAGCATTGATCGAAGCAAGTAGAAGAATGAAGCCATACTTCCAGGCTCATACTATAGTAGTAAATACTAATATGCCATTGAGGTAAGCCCTTCATAAACCAGAAAAATCAGGGAGATTGATGTACTGGGCAATAGAACTTGGTGAATATGATATAGTGTATGAACCCAGATCATCGCTTAAAGGGCAAGCAGTAGCAGATTTTATAATAGAGTTCACCTATCCTGATACCCCCGAGGAGCAAAAGCTGCTCACCGATCAACCTGTGCATGTTACAGACTCAATCCCAGACCAACTTAGGTTGGTAAAAGGGCAAGAAAAGATGATCGACGAATAGAAAGAAATATCAGGAGAGGGTGAAAGAAAGCAAAAAATTTTCCACCGAGGAACTCTGTCAGATCAGAAATTTGAAGACGAGTTACCTATATAGAGTCTATATGTGGATGGCTCATCTTGTACTACAGACTGTGGGGCAGGGATCATTTTGAGCAGTTCGGATGAGGTCGACGTGGAATACTCCCTATGCTTCCAATTCAAAGCTTCGAATAATGAGGCTGAATATGAAGCCATGATTACAGGTCTTAGTTTAGCAAAAACCATGGGGGCAGAGCAAGTTATTATCTACAGCGACTCGCAATGGATCATAAATCAAATGATGGGAGTATATGCAGTCAAAGGAGAATTAATTATCAGGTATCATGCAAAGGCAAGGGATTTGGTATCAGAATTTGTTGCTATTCAGCTGGTCAGAATACCAAGAATGGAGAATGCGAGAGCAGACGCCTTAGCTCGATTACCATCAGCTACTCGTACCGAGCTACGAAGAACAATCTCAATTGAAGTTTTAGCTGGTCGGAGTATAGATGAAGATCTGACGATGAACTTTATTACCCTTGATTTAGGACCATCTTGGATGGATCCCATCAGGGCATATATTGAGGAGGGAGAATTATCAATTGACAAAATCGTAGCCAAGAAATTGAAGTTTAAAGTTGCTCGTTATGTACTGACTAATGGTATTCTATATAGACGAGGAATTATGGCAGGTTTGTAAAGATGTGTACACCCTTCCGAGGTGAAAGACTTAATTAAAGAGATCCATGAAGGGTCATGTGGATCCCATGTAGTAGGTCGGACGCTTTTGCAAAGGGTGATGACTCAATGATACTACTGGCCGACGATGAGGGCTGATTGTATAGCCTATGCCAAGAAATATGACAAGTGTCAGCGCTTCTCCTCCATCCGAAGAACTCCCCAAGCATTGTTGACACCCATCACTTCCCCTTGGCCATTCTCCATGTGGGGAATTGACTTGGTTGGACCACTTCCAACGACCAGAGGAAGATTCAAGTATCTCGTGGTCGTTGTGGACTACTTTACTAAATGGATTGAGGCTGAGCCTCTCATTGATATGACATATGACAAGGTGTACCAATTCATTTGGAAAAACATCCTTTGTCGATATGATCTTCCTCATGCATTCATCACAGACCATGGAACTCAGTTCGACAACGAGGAGTTTGCAGCCTATTGTCATCAGTCAAATATCTTAAAGATTCACTCGGCTCCAGGCCATCCCCAAAGCAATGGCCAAACTGAAGTGACAAACTGAACGCTGCTAAATGGCTTGAAGAAAAGACTGAGTGACGCAAAAGCAAACTGGATCAACGAGCTGCAGTCAGTACTGTGGGCCTATCGAACTACTCCCCCAGCATCAACATGGGAATCTCCATACAAGCTAGCATTTGGAAGTGAAGCTGTTATACCTGCCGAGTTGGGTCTCCCGACACACAGAGTACTGAATTTCAATTCCCCTGTCAGCGACTTAATGAGAAGAATGGATTTGGACATGCTCGAGGAAGTTAGAGAAGAAGCAGCCATTAGGAATGCGGCTTACCAACAATGAACAGCCTTGTTCTACAACAAGAGAGTGAAGAAGTGCGACCTGAAAAAAGGAGACTATGTGCTAAAGAAAGTGATTCAAAAGCACGATAAACTGGAAGCAAACTGGCATGGACCTTACCGAGTTACAGAAGTTGTTCGACCAGGAACCTACAGATTAGCAACTTTAGAAGGGGAGGAGTTTAAGAATGTATGGAATGCAGAACACTTGCGCAAGTACTATCAGTGATGTAAACTCTCATGTAATGCAATTTCATTAGTATGAATAAAGTGATAATGTTCTACCCAGTTCTCTCCTTTTATTGGAAATTTTTCGTGGAATACTAGTGCTACACACACTGCTCAGCAACAGTACTACTCAGACTACTCAGAAAACTATTCCTAAAAATGCCAACTAAGGTTGGTTAGGAAGTAAAACTATTCCTAAAAATGCCAACTAAGGTTGGTTAGGAAGTAAAACTATTCCTAAAAATGCCAACTAAGGTTGGTTAGGAAGTAAAACTATTCCTAAAAATTCCAACTAAGGTTGGTTAGGAAGTAAAACTATTCCTAAAAATGCCAACTAAGGTTGGTTAGGAAGTAAAACTATTCCTAAAAATGCCAACTAAGGTTGGTTAGGAAGTAAAAATATTTCCCAAAAATGCCAACTAAGGTTGGTTGGGAAGAAAAACATTTTCCAAAAATCGCCAAAGTTGGTCGGGAAGAAAAAACCCACTAACTATAGTTGGTCGGGAAGGAAAATCTACCGACCTTGGTTGGTCGAAAACATTTTATGAGTACGTGAAAGTGATCGAGCAAAATTTTTGATACTCGTAACTTTTTAAATTACTACCAAGTTGGTCGAGAAACAAAACATCATTAATTTTGGTTAGTCGTCAAATGATTACCACAAATTCAAGTTAGTCGATAATAAGTTTTAATCAACTCTAGTTGATCGACAAATAACACAATGTTGTTATCTTTTTAACAGATGTACACACATATATATAAAGTGTTTTACAACCACAAGACAATGGCAATTAAGATTTGCGAACAAAAATAAAAGTCTTTCATTAAATCCAAAAAAAAAATACATTGAGAATGAAACATATATTAACTATTACATCGAGATTCCTACTCTATTGGTTTCTTCCCCTCTGCTTTTGAAACAGGTTCCTCGCCAGCAGGAGGATCGTCTAAAGCATAAGGGGAATTTATAAAGTTAAGGTCTTTGAGCATCCTGATGTTCATCACAGATGGTCGATCGTGTAGGTGCTTGGGGCAAGATATTACAGCATTGGAATGGAGACTGTAATCGCTAAGGTATTTGGAAATCAAACACTAAGGGATTGCCCGAGCAGGGATCTAGCTCATGTCGAGTTTAAATGGGGGCACTGGCAAGTCGAGCAACCCAGGATTATGGTAATCCCATAAGTAGTGCCCCTGTTCCAATTGCAGTACACCCAAGGCGTTTAGCCACCCTTGTTTGTAACCCTCATTATTCGCATTCTGGATCCGATCATCCAAATGGTAGAGAGCCTCATTATAGTCAGCCATCCACAATTCTCTTGGCTATTTGTGGAATTGATAAGTCAACCTCTACAGCTGCTCGTGAAGATTTTTTACAAAGAGTTCTTTATTCTCCAAGGTATACTTTTGTGTAGAGAGTTGCTCGTCCAGATTCCGGATCTTATTGAACATCTCCACCAATGCCTGATTCTTTGTTGCTAATTGAAAGGTTTGGTTCTCCAGAGCCGATTGAGTTCTCTATTCCTCGACAGTAATCCGGGGAGCTCTTGCTCGTCCCCAAGCAGACGTAGAAGGACCAGCCCTCTTCAAGGTCTCCAACTCATCTCGCAGATTGGCATTTTCGACCTCCAAGAAAGAGAACCCCTCGTCGTTCACGGGGACCAAAGCGTTTGAGGTAGAGACTGCAGATTTTATCCGAGATACTTCTCCTTGCAGATTATTGTTTTCCTGCTCCAACAACTCAGCTATTTGCTTGTGCTCCTTGACCTCGGTTTTCAAAGTTTTCTCCCTCACTTCATAAGCAGCGAACATCTTATCATACCCCTTGTCAGCACTGAGTTGTTGATACTTCTTCTAATATCCCTCGTGCAAAAGGGTTGTAGATTCCTTATATTGTTGTTGAAGCTCTTCAAGAGTACCTTGGAGATCTTCAATCATTTCATAGTATGCTACATTGTTAGCCACTGGACGGTCGAGCAGGCACTTCAAATATTGGTAGGCTTCAATTACTTGTTCTGAAGCACCTCGACCGAGGATGTCAACGATTTGTGCTACACTCATATCTGTATGACCAGCTTTAAAGTACTCATTGCATTGCCTCAATAATTTTATATCATGAGCAGATAATAATTCCATCCTGGCCATAACCTAGTAAAGGAAGAGAAAGCATGAATCAATAAGAGTGCAAACAAAGCAAGAAGAAGAGAGTCTACAGTATACACAATCAAACGTTCAAATTTTATTACATCATAAAGGAGAAGTACAAAGTTCAAAGTTACATTTGATAAAGAAAAATAAAACAGAGAGAAAAATCCAAACAACTCTACACCTTCTCCTTGTCTCCTAAAACTTTTTCAGGGGGCTAGGACGAGGAGGTAGGTTGCTCGGATTGCACAGAGGGTTGCTCGGGGAGTGATGGAAGTTGATCGGATGAGCTAAGGGGTAGCTGAAGTTGCTCGTCGGTGGGCTGGATAACTGGGGGATTAGAAGTTTGATCTCCCATCACCATAGATGATTCTTCATAGGCAGCTTCGTCCTCTTCTTCTTCTTCAGGAGTTGTAGGGGGCCAGGGATATGTCGCTGAAACAGGTTAGAATTTTCGTCAACCTTCATCTCTTGCAGAGCAGCGACCCATCCATCCCTAAAATACTTAAGGCTACCATACTCCACTTGCGACATCATGGCAGCCAGACCTTTATTCCACCCCTTATCCCAATCAGCACTGAAAGACTTCTTTATAGCCATTTTCCTTTTCACTTTCTCTGAGGAAATCTTCTTAGTCATGAGATCCTCGGCGGCTTTTAATTTATTCTCTACTTCCTCCTTCTGACGACCTACTTCACGAAGTTGGCCTAACTCTTCTTCAGCAGTTTTGAGCTTACTTTCAAGCTCCCCAGCATTTTTGAGCTTCCCTTTGAGCTCTTTATTCTTCTCCTCCAAGTCTTTTATTTTCTTCTCCAACCCCTTGGAGACTTCAACAGCTTGGTTCCTCTCCTGCTCGTTGGAATCAAGTTTCTTCTCCCATGCATCCTTATCATCATCATACTTCTGACGAGAATCTTTCATTGACTGCGTCAGACCCATCAAAGCTTCCTCTACACCTGACGAGAGCTTAAAGCTTTAATAGCTTCATCTTTCTTCAAAATTGTATTAAAACAGGTCACCAACTGGGAAAAGAAAATGATAGCAAGTTAGTGCACAGATGTAACAAGGGAAAAAATGGAAGTTAGGACAATAATACTTACAGAAGCAATGTGACGAGCAGCTAATGTGGTAATTATGTCCCGAGAAAGATTTTCTTCCATACCTTGGATCTCGGGAATGATCCAAGACTTCACCGAGCTCATGGCAGAGCTCGGGGCAACAAAAGTGGGAACACCACTTTCGATAGTCGGGGGCTGAGAGATGGATTCAGCCAAATTGATCGAGGAGCTCTTCTTCAGCTTCCTCGGGGGAACAGGAATAGTTTTGACTAACGATGTAGTCTTAGTCGGAGAGATGACAATCACCTCGCCTGGAGCAGCGGCCTTGCTCGGAGCCACTGGGGGCTTCTCGACAACCTTCACAGTAGCAACCGGAGGGGGTGCATCAATTTTCTTTGTCCCTTCTTCGGGGACATCGTGCTTGCTTTTCTTTGCCTCTCCAGCAGCAGAGGCAGATTTCTCGAAGATGGCAGGAGCCCTTCTTCTTTTCATCCTTTCACTCAGGGGAATATGTGACTCAGGTGAAGAACTTATAGAAGCTGGAATTGGTTCCACGTCGCTTATCACCAGACGAGAAGTAAAAGATGAGGTGTAACTCTTATACTACAGCAGATATGAAGCTGATCTGATATGCTTGTCGGCAACAGTCTAATGCAAACTCGAGATAAGTTTTAAATGCTTTAAGTTAACTTATGTCTCTTTTGGAGACTTTCTTTTGCTGTCAACTGCAAATAAATGAAAATTAAAATATCAGTGACACATTTTATCAAACACAAAGGAAGCAATATTTCAAAAATAAAATAAAGTAAACATAACCTATCCCATTGCCATAGGGAGGGCATCAGGGACCCTGATACACATCATCTCCAGTCAGTGGAGGGTGTTGCCAATTTTTCATAACAACCCCGTGCTCGAAGTAGTCCATATTGGCATCTGGGAGATTGACCACTAAAGCCCTATTTAAAAACCTAGTTTTTAAATAAAAAGTATTGTCACCAACAGCCCATCTATAACAGAACATGACTTCTGGAATTCCTATGCGAGTTCTATGAATTTGATTTAATCTATGAACCCCATTAACTATTCTCCATGTATTGGGGGCTATTCTTGCAGGAACCACGTCAAAATATTGATAGAATTCCATACATAAAGGGTTTGGAGAAAAAGAAAAGCCGCATTCAGCCACAAATAGACTGTGGAACCAATGTCCCTCAGCCAAACGGAAATAATCTGAAGGTTCAGAAAGTTCCTCTAGAACAACCCAAGAAGGAATAGAAAAATTAGAACAAAACTTATCAAGTGATTCAACAAGGTAAACCATGATGAATAAAAGAAATAAAGAAGAAGGAAGAAGATCTTACAGGGAAAGGATGGATCTGTTGACAACAAACGAAGAAAAGGATGAACGCACGAGAGAAAAGGAAATGGAAAACTCAAAGATGCAAATTTGAAAAAGTAGAAGACGATGTGATTTTCTGTAACGCTTAAATACCTTACCTTGGGAAGGGGTAAAGATAATGATTACAAAAAGAGACGGTTACGCTACCGGCGGCTAAAAAGACAAAAAGGGCGCGAGAATCGAAGCGGTTATAAAAATTCAAAAAGTTCGATTCTACGAATTTGGAAGGAGAAATAAATACAAAAGAAAATACTCCTAAAAATCAGGAAGACCACTTAAAACCGCCATATTTCGAGAAAGAATGTTCCACACTCCTCAAATTACGAACTGTGAAACATTGGGGGCTTCTGTTGATACCAAATTTAACCCGTTGACATGGCTCAATTAAGTGAAGACACGTGGCAATGTGCGTGGCAATAACAAACACTTCCGAAAAACACTTTTACTCCAAGGAACCATACTGCAACGAGGAACTCTGCTTCCCCGATCAACTCAGACGCTCCGACCAACAAGGTTTCTCCGAGGAACTTTAATACACCGAGCAACTTATGAGTACCGAGCTACTTAGGCGGTCCGAGCTGCACCTCGAACAGAGCATCAATAGTGGGATAACCAACAGATTGACTGCGCATTAAATGCTTATTATTATCATAAAGATGTATACGCCTAAGGGACGGCTATGTACCCTTTCACATGTACAGCCTAAGGGCTATAAATACATTGTATCATCCTCATTGTAAAGGGAGGGAATTTCTTGACTCAACCTATAATCGAGAATTTCCAAACAGTCAACAATAACAAAACAGTGGACGTAGGCCATTCTTATAAGGCTGAACCACTTTAAAATTCTTTATCTCATTTTATTTTATCTGTGATTAAATGATTAGATATAATCTAGTTTTTTACATCCACAGGTAATTTGATATTACCCCATCAGATTACCTCTTGCACCCTGTCACAAAACACAAAGCATGCATTACTTGAGTGAGAAAATACATTATTTTATTTGTAATAATTTTTTACTTTAATTTCATGGGGTTTTTCAGCATCATTAGGTAGTTTTAACATCCTAGACTTTAGAGAAAATAAAAAATCACATCAACCTTAATAATATCTAAATAGTACTTTTTAATCATTCCTTTAGAAATTGGTGGAAAGGTTATGTTACAGTATCCTTTCGAACCAATGGTTCACATATTATAGTTTCATTTTTTATAATTGCAGCATCATCAATTTCAAAATTAGGATCTTTATAATATATTTTAAAGGAAAAAATATTTATTTCATACTCTTAGTCAAGAAAGGTATCATATCTTGATGACTTTATATTAATTGTACCAAATCTCTAAATTTTATGGCATCAAACTTCTTTCTAATCATAAACTCTAATCTATTTTGTGCTAATTTTAAAAATTATGACTCGGACAAGACTCTTTTGTACTTATTCCGAGCCCTTTTGAATCTATTTATGAATGTAGTTGCCTTTTCATCTGGATTTTGGGTTAATTTGTCCAACTCATCAATAAAAACCTCTGGTTCAGTTTGAAAGAATTGAGCATTAAACATATCTTCCATTTGTTTCCAAGATTTAACATAGTTTGATGGCAAACTTATGAACCGTTCAAAGGTTGCATCTGTGACGGAACTGAAAAATAAATGTATCCTGAAGTAATCATTTATTCTAGCATTAGTACATAGACTAGTGAATATGTTCCACTGTGGACTGACTCCCTTCCCCTCAGAAAAGGGTAAAGGTTGGGATTTTGAAGCCATTAGGAAGTTCAATCATATATGCCCATTCTGGATAGGGCTTTTTGTAAATTAGGGTATGCACCTCTGGGTTAATGGTCCACATTCACATGTATCAAGTCTACAGTTTCATTACTTCCCACTCCCCAAAGCAGTTGTCCATTTTGTGGGGAAGTTATTTGTTTTACCAAAGAAGTTGATTACACCAAAGGTGGTGAAATTTGTTCAATTATAGTTTGTTGTGTTTTGTAAGGCATAGACTGGGATACTTGAGGAGTTTAGTTATCCAGCCTCCTAGAGTTCTCAACCCCCCACCCCCTCGAGTTTTGGTTCGAACACTGGGTTATTGATAATCCATAGTTTGAAGAATTTTGGAAGCCAAAATTGGTCTCATTGAGGTAAGGCCCATTCCTTCCTACCTCTCGGAGAGGTGGTCTCCCTATTGGGTTATTATAACACAATTGTTGGTAGGTGTTTGATGTTACTATTGTTTCCATTGGATTTCTTACATTTAGACCGGTAGTATTACCATATCCTCATATCCTAAAATTATTTTCAAAATTGGTTTATGCATTATCAGGTCTATAATAAACTGAAAGGTAGGGGTTTTGTTGAGTAGTTGTATATGCTTCAAATTGTGTTTCATGTAGAGACCCTTACGGACATGACATTATTTTGACCAAGTCCCGCCTTTAGAGAAACACATGCATAGGCTCAAGCCCAAGTGTTGAATAATATTATTTTCATAAATTGATAGTACTGTTATTAATAAAAATAAATTTTAAGTAACGGGGTCCGCAAGAGTATTAGTTTAGCAAAAAGTCCATAAGGAATAAAAAAAATTGAACTCATTTCACATTTTAATCGAATTTAAAATTGGGTAGTCTATTTTTTTACCCCCATTAATTATAGCGTGTATCAACTTAGGTACCAAAATTTAAAATTTTATCATTTTGGGTACCGTTTTAAATGAAAATCATTCGGTCAACAATTAAAGTGTTAACTTACATTATTATTGTCATAAAAGACTCAAAATGCACTTACATTGTTTAAGCCATATTTTCGTCCACCCCCATTTAGATTTTAAGCTTTTATAAACATTAATATAATCTTTAAAATTAAAAATTATTATATTTTAGCCGAAACAAAATTAATTTTGATATGTATAATTTTATTTTTTAATAATTTATAGATTACACTTATGTTGTGTTAATAAAAATCCTATTAGGCAAAGGCTACAAATAACGTGAATTACGTCTTAAGATTTAAACGCTTGTTTAATTTAAAGCCTATTTAGGTTCTGCCCCCCACTAGTTATACCGATTTGGGTTTTGGCCCCCATTTCAAAACTATTGTATGTTTGGCCCCCATTTTCACTTTTAGCGATGTTTTTGAATTTTTTTATGATTTTAGCGACACATTATTTTCCAAAAATATGGGTAATAATGAAAAATAACAGCCTAACATACAATAGTTCCTATGTAGATATTGCACATCAGAAGAATCCGAGCACTTGGTAGTAATTTAATTAGCTCATTTTAGACATCAGAACAAGAAATCTCATCATTGAAGGTTGGTCTTTCTCTCGATAAAAGGCAATGCAAATACTGTGTTACTAGTCAAGCATGAAAAATGCAATCGTTATAAAGTGGCTCTAAATGATTTCAATTTTTTAATGGGGGGACAAAAACAAAACGGGTATAATTAGTGGGGGCCAAAATCTAAATAACCTTTATTTTATAACGTTTTTAATTTTTAACACTTTTATGATTACATTAAATTAGTTTAAGCCTCCCTATGGCTAAGAAGATTATATATATATATATAAGAGAATTTTCACGTACATCATTTCTATACATTATCCATGCAGCACACCTAGTTGTATGCTCAAAAAAATATTTTTTTTCAAATTTTTTATTTTTTTCTCTTGAAATTAACCTTCAATAAACTCATGTTCAAAAAATTAAGTCAAAATACATTTTGTAGCTATTTTTGAAAAATTCATAAAAAACTGCTTAAAATACCTTATTTATAAGGGTCTGCGCCAACAGTTTTTTTTTTATTTTGTAAAAATAGCTACAAAATATATTTTGACCCAATTTTTTGAATATAGGTTGATTGGAAGGTTAATTTTAAGAAAAAAAAAGTTTACCTAGATTTAGGTGTGATGTATAGTGATATATATATATATATATATATATATATAATTCCAAGCAAATCCTTATTCCTAAAGTCAAAAAAATAAAAAAATTCATAACTTATGAGACAATTGTTGACCTGATTAAGTTGATAATGTCGATGGTCTGAATTAAATTGAGTTCCACATAATTTATAAAAATAAAATTTTATTCACCAATTTAAACAATAATCAAATCACATTCTATCAAACCAAGAAAAAAGAGTTATATACTTCATGACAAAAATATTTTAATGTAGCAATTCGAAAGTATAGTAAAATATGTAAAAGTTTGGTTGTTTTTACATAAATTATTGTCAATAACCTTTTACAAATTTGTGTCAATAGTTTCTAAAGTATTGCTTTCTAAAAAATTTAAACTTCTCAAAAATATTTAAATTTGAATTAACACCAAAGTAATTTTTATTTCAAGAATCATATTTTTTTGTGTGTGAATGGACATTTTCACTCCACATGTTTAATTGAGTTTAAACTTCATAGAACACAGTAAAATAAATGAAGGAGAGGGAACCAAATCACCTAACAAATTACAAAAGAGTAATAAATAATATAAAAGAATAATTTTTTTTTATTAATATCCCCATCCATTTAATCTCCCACCTAATTATCTTGCTTTACCAATGTATTCCCTCACATAATAACCCCCCCCCCCCCCCCAACCCAACCCCACCACCACACCCACCCACCCTCCCTTGTGGAAAAAAGTCAAGCAAAAACAAGTTTTGAAAACAAAATATAAAGCAAATGGGGTCAAAGGTCAAAGCAACCTAAATTATGTAAGGGCATTTTAGGACATTATTGTTAAAAAAAATGCAAGTTAACGGTCAAGATCGATGGCTTCCATCCAAAATTGTACACAAAAAGATATTAAGTTGAATTGTGGTACCCAAAGTGATATGTGCATCAACTAATGTGTCCAAAGGTCAAATGACCCTTTAAAATATTATATATCTATCACACCTTGCATGTGCATTGCACGCGTATTATTAATTGGATATTGTTGTAAAAAAATGGAGAATTGATAGAGAGGGGGCATTTTATTTTTCAGTAGTAATGAGTGTAATTGTTGTACACAACCATATGAGGATCCTCCCATTTATAGGACATAGTGAGGCATCCCAAGAGATAATAATATGAGTGGACATCCGCCCAAAAGCCAAAAGCCACATATTTTTAACACTCCCCCTTGGATGTACATCATATCCACCATTCCACGATTGTTACCTCATTAAAACGTTACCAAGGAAAAACCCAGTGGAAAAAAAACAAAGTGAAGGAAAAAGAGTACAACTTTTGTTATCATCGTATTGGTGTTCTACGTGCTTAATGTTGCCTCGTTAAAACCTTTACTAGAAAAGTCCAATGGGAAAAACCTAGTTAAAGGAAAAAGAGTACAGTGAACTTATGTCCTAAAAGAGCATGTTTTTTTATTCTCCCATTGAAAAGGATCTCCCCCTGAGTTGCATATCTCAAATTGATTGTTGATGAAGTCTCCGCATTCCAATCCCATGCACAAGTTTCTGCAATGTTTCTTTTGGAAGCGACTTAAAAAATAGATCAGACACATTTTCAGTTGAACGCACTTGCTTGACTTTGATTTCATTTTTCTTTTGAAGCTCATGAGTGAAGAAAAACTATGGTGAAATGTGCTTAGTTTTGTCTCGTTTGATGAAGCATTCCTGAATTTCAGCTATGCATGCTGCATTATCTTCATATATGATACTGGGAACATCTGTAATGGAAGACAGCTGATAAGAACTACGAACATACTGAATTAAAGATCTCATCCATACACATTCACGACTTGCTTCATATAGTGCTAAAATTTCAAAGTGGTTAGAGGAAGTAGATACTAAAGTTTGTTTAGTAGAGCACCAAGAAATAGCAATGTTATCACTAAGAAATACATAACATGTCTATGATCGACCCTTATGGGGATCGGAGAGGTATCCAGAATCTGCATAACCTACTAACTCATAACCATTAGAATAATCTAATCCCATGTCAGTTGTTCCTCGTAGGTATCTTAGGATATGCTTGATCCCAATTCAATGCCTTTTTGTTGGTTCAGAACTAAATCTGGCAAGCAAGTTAACTGTGTATTGTGCCAAATATAATAATGCACCAATTGCACTTAAATAGGGTACTTCTAGACCCAATATTTTCTCATCATCGTCTTTAGGATGGTATGGATCTTTGTTTATATCTAAAGACCGGACAACCATGGGTGTACTTAGTGGATGTGATGTATCCATACCAAATATTTTCAAGGCTTTTCAGTATAATTAGACTGATGGACAAGAATTCCACCAGAATTTCTCTCGATCTGTAGACCCAGACACAATTTAGTTTTCACGAGGTCTTTTATCTCAAATTACTTTTTCAAATATTTAGCAGTTTTCTCGAGATCTTCTAGATTCCCGATTAAATTAATATCATCCACATAAATTGCTACTATCGCAAATCCCATTGAGGATTTCTTTATAAAGACACATGGGAAAATTGGATTGTTTTCATACCCTTCCTTAGACAAGTATTCACTAACACAGTTGTAGCACATCTTTTCGGATTGCTTTAAGCCATATAATGATCGTCTTAGTCGAATTGAGTACATGCTTCTTAACTTTCCTTCTAGCAAATCAAATCCTTCAGAGATTTTCATATAAATTTCCCTGTCCAAGTCCCTACGTAAATAAGCAGTCACAACATTCATGAGTCTCATATCAAGATTTTCAGAGACCGCTAAACTAATAAGATATTTGAAAGTTATACCATCTATAACGGGAGAGTATGTTTCATCATAATCAATCCCGAGTTTCTGTAGGAAACCTTGTGCCACAATTCGTGCCTTATATCAAGTGATTTCATTTTTATCATTTCGCTTTCTTACGAACACCCATTTGTAACCTACTGGTTAACATATTTTGGGGTTTGCACTATAGGTCCAAATATTCCACGTTTATTGATAACTATGCTTTTGCGTATCGTCGTTGTTGAAAGCCAAGTTAGTCAAAATCCTCAAATACCTACAAATAATAACAAACTCAAGTGTAACGGTAAGTAAGGGTATCAATCCACTTTCTAGGGAGTAAGCTAGAGACAAATTCAATTGTAATTCACTTTTTATTTTCTTTTTGTGGTTTTTCGCTTTTCTAATTTTTTTTTAGCTTTTTCAATATTAAAACAATAGGGTGAGGTGAGATTTTAAACTAAACTAAATTAAAGTGTGAGATGAAAACAACTAACTAGAAATTTACTAAAATGAAAAATAAAGTCTAAACTAAAAATAAGAGATAAGTGAGGTAAATGATTGTGAGAACAATCAAGGAGTGGGATTACACCACAAATTTTAGTTATTATAATTAATTGATTTAATTATTTGAATTCTCCCAAATTAATATTAAAATTACAAACCAACACTCGTTGCAAGTGTAATTAGAATAGTAATCTCTTAGAAAGTTAAAATTAACACTCCACAACTCTAGAAAAATAGATCCACACTCCTTTTAATTAATCACCCGCTAGGATCGATCAATTAGAATTTATGTCAATATTATAAAATAAATTTAGAGTTGAAATTCAAGTAATAATATCCCACTTAAGAAACCCCTATCTCTAGTTCGAATCTAAAATGGGTATTATCACTAGAATTTCGATTTTGTCTCGAAAATCATTTACCCTCTCTCGAGGCGTAAATCTAAGGATGAGGGATCAAAATTAACATTCAAATGGACTTTTCAAGTAATTAAACTAATTAAAATAAAATAACATCAAATAAGGGTTTTACCCCACCCCTTGAAAGGGGATTTAGCCTAACATGATATTAAACATGAAAAATTAATAATCAAGGCTACTAAAATAAAAGAGAAGAGAATAACAAGCAAACCAAATCTCTTTGAGAAAGTTGAACTCTACTCTTCCAAATTGAAGCATACAATCCCTCCAATTGAGCATCCAAATGATTTGAAATTAATTATTCACTCAATTAACTCTCTTACAATATTTAATCTCACAAATATCTAAAAAAAATAAAAAGAATAAAATAAAAACTATTTACAAATGGTGTTTTTCTCTCTATAATTATCTCTCTAAAATTCCTATCTAAAAGCTCCTTTTAATTGGGGTCTTCATCTTCTTTTTATACAAGGCATGGAGCTAGGGGTAAAAATGGGAATTGGCTAAAGGTGCAAGAGGTATGGAAGGTATTTGGATGAGGGTTAATTAGGAATTATGCACACATGTGCATGGGTTGTGTGAGGTCATGTGGGTAGTGAGGTGAGAGGATATAAAAATCTTATATGATTTATGGGTATTTTTTGGAA
This sequence comes from Sambucus nigra, assembly GCA_949130495.1. Classification (NCBI taxonomy): domain Eukaryota; kingdom Viridiplantae; phylum Streptophyta; class Magnoliopsida; order Dipsacales; family Adoxaceae; genus Sambucus; species Sambucus nigra. Next base: position 538,843,224 of record OX422214.1, on the reverse strand, counting down.
AAGGGGTAAAAGGTTTGTTGGGGAGTATAATAGGGAAAAAGGGGTAAAAGGTTTTAAATGGCACATGTGGGGAATTGTTTGTTTATTTGGCTTTTGAACAGATGATGAAAACGATGGGAGAAATGGGTTGGGGTTTGAAAATGGGCATGGAAATGAGATGGGTTGCCATGGGTTTTGAAGGTGGATGGAGGTGCTCCGGTTGAGCAAGGGCCGGAGCAGAAGTCGGGTCGGAGGCAGTACCAGAGTGGGGTTGGTTTTCACCGGGGGTCGCTCGAGTTGATGTCGGAGTTGGCAGGACGCCTGGGATCGGGTTTTTCTTTTTCGGTCGGAGGGAGGTCGGAGGGGTTGAGAGTTGGTAGCAGTGACGCTTGGATTTGACGGGTCAGGGGAGAGGGTTGTCGACTGGGTCGCAGGGCAGGGTTAGGATGTGGGGAGGTCGCCGGAGTTTTGGGCTTTGATTTTCCGGCCGGAAGGAGGTCGGCACCGGGGGTAGGAACGGCGGGTGGGAATGGGTAATGCCGCCGGTGGCTTTTGGCGGTTGGTGCAGGTCAGAATTTGGGGCGGTAGGGTGCCGCCGGCGGAGGGTTGAACGCCGGAGTTGGGTCTGAAAATGGAGTAAGGGCTTTGGTCAGCAAGTGAGGGTGGAATGGGATAATGGAGGTTTGTCTTTAGGTGGGTAATGGAGAGTATGGGAGATGGGGATGATGATGAATACTAGGTGGGGGTATTTTGGTGTGGTGAGGGTGTATGATAGGTTTGTGTGGGTGAAGTTGAGGGTGTAGGAAAGTAGGGGTGTGGGTGAGTTAGGTGTTGTGGGTATAGGATGTGTTTTTGTGTGTGTCTAATTTGATCCCCAAAAATAACACAACTAAAATTAATTAAAATAAAATAAAATAAAAACCTAAAAAATGAAATCCTATTTTTAAAATAAAACAAAGACTCAAATAAAATTGAAACTAAAAAGAAATAAAAATAAAATCTAATAAAACTTAAAATTAAAATTAAAATCCTAAAAAGAAAATGCAAAATCTAATAAAATTGAAAATAGAAAAAATCCTAAAAATTCTAATCCTAGTAAAATAAAATAAAACTAAAACTAAAAACTAATAAAATCAAAATCAAAATAAAATAAAATAGAAAAATAGAAAATAAAACCTAGAAAATACTAAATAAATCTAAAATTAAAATGACACAAACTAAAAATCTAAAAAAATATTAAAAAGGACACAAACTAAACACACATGGGGTTTGGGACAATTTAGGTCAGGTTTGGGTAGGCTAGGTTACGGGATAAGGGTATATAGCTCCATTAAATGCACATTTGCCTTGAAATACGCATTTGAACACCGCAACGTGCATTCGACCTATAAAATTAACATTTAAGCACATAAGACCCATATTGTCAAGAATTAGCATCTAAAGTACCTCTATTTGGGGTATAAATTTTACAATTTTGGGTGCTTATCACACCACCCCCGAACAGAGCGTTGCTAGTCCTCGAGCAATAAGATAGAGAGAAAGAGAAAGATAAGTAACCAAAAGTGTACCACTTTCGTGAGCACTTGCGATTGCACTTAGCATGTGCAACAAGCCTTTAAACCTATAGGTTTCCCTACAGGACGAGTTGTGTCTCGTGAAGGTTTGCAGGGAATATACCCACAAAATTCTTATTTGCAAAAAATTATTGAAAGGCAGTCAATCTCTTATTAGACGTAGAATAATCGCACAATCCATCACATGAGAAATATTTTCAGAAATACAAGCTAGAAGTGTAAAAAGATTAGCTAAGTAAATACTCAAGGCACATCCTTCCTAGAACTCAACGTGTCTAGTGTGAATCAGTCAAAACGGGTCGAGTATCACAATAGTAATTCCTAGATTGCCTCTTTGGAATCAACGCTTCAACTTCAAATCTCACAGGATATAAATCTCTCAAACGAACTCTCGAGATTAGGGTAAGCGTATCGCTCTTGTGTGTGAGGAGGTGAGTAAATGTAAGCAAGTTCAAACGTCGCACACACACATAAGAAAGAACGAACATATAGAAATAAAATTGATCTCGTGAAAGAATGTTAATCAATATAGTGAGAACGTCGAGTTATTCACCACGTTGACTTTCATTTGCCCGAACACCTAGGGGAAATATGGATGATAATGGGTGAGGGGAAAATGAAATGGGATAGATGGGATATGAGGTAGGATGGTGTGAGGTAGGATATGATAGAATGGTGATGGATGAGCGATGAATCTGCGATGTGAAATGGATGAAAAATGGATGTGATAGAAGAGTGTATACACTTTAGGCACAAATGATTTTATTTTACAACTAACTACTAACTACAAACTCTCTTTCTTTTCTTTTCCTTTTCTTTTCTCTCTCTTATTTTTTTTTTTTTTTTCTTGCTATTTTTTTCTATTTTTGCTATTTTTTCCTCTCTTTTTTTTTGTTTTGTTTTGTTTTTCTCTCACTTTTCAAACCGACACTTAAGACATTTATATTTGAAATCACACTCTTTTATTTGAAAATGAAAGATGATACGGAGATGATAGGTGATGGTGTGGGGAAATATATGGGAATGTAATGGGTGAGTAAATGGAAATGTGATATGGAAAATTGGTAGGTGTATGGATGAAAACCTAGTGATCGGGACAAATATCAAGACACGTGTTTCTTACAACTCGAAAAAGATGTCATTCTCAGTGATCAAGCCAAAATTTTATGAAGGATAATGAGATCATACAATAATTTAAAGTACAGACCCAAATGAAGTTGAATCAACTTGTGACTCGGAGATTGCGTAAAACACTCTGAAAGGGTGAAAGGCACAAATCTCACAAGCTAAAGTCTTTACTAGTGATCCTTAAGGTTCTCTTGAGAAGTGTAGTACTCCTCAACTCTAAACGTAATGGCGTGATAAGTGCGCAAATTTTGTTGAGTCTAGAAATTCATGGTGCAAAATGCCTTGTTATGTATTACATAAGCTATTTAGAAAAATATTCTCTAGCTTGATTCCTAGACTTTTCAAAGATGGATGATTGATGATTAGGCATAAATTCTTTGTAATTTATCCCTTAATTTTGATACTTTAATCACCTCGAACAACGTAATTGGATTGACTTTATCTCATAATCTTGCTACTGACTTATCCTAACAAGTACACCGAGTTTCTGGTATTTCGTTATGATTTTACAGGTGTCTAATGTCAAGAAATGGAAGAAGGAAACCGGAAGAATAGAGAAAGTCAACAAGAAAAGTCAAAAGGGAAAAAGAGTCATTCCTACCCAGAATCCGGATGAGGTACCTAAAGAGAAGTTGAAGGTATCATCCTCACAAGCACCTAACAAGAAACGGCACCTCAATCGGATACCCGGAGCAAAAGATAGGGGCAGTCAAAGTTTGAAGGAAAAGTCAAATAGGCGGACCGGTCCGCCTAAGACCCGGACCGGACCGATGTACACAAATCCAGAGAACTGCGAACCGAAGGCAAACCGAAGAAGGCAAAAATTAAAAGAACCGATCCGCCCCCGGACCGGTCTGCCTGAAAAATAAAAGAACCGATCCGCTTTAGAAGCAGACCGATCTGCCTAAGGGCCGGACCGGTCCGCCCATCGAGATTGTGTTTTCTGATTCTCCTCTAAAGACTCCGATTTATACTCAACTTCTTGTAATTTCATGTAGGGTATAAAAACCCGAATTATTTTCATTGTAAAGGAGGGGAGAACGGGGGGAGTTAGTTTAATCTCTCCTTTTCTTCCACAAACCCTAGTTTAGCAACTTTATTCATTTTAATTCAAGACTGAAGCTTTGATTCCGATTGTGAGTACTTCTAGTTAATTGATTGACTGCTGTGGTAAATAAAAAAGTTAGTGAGTATCTCATCTTTTCAATTCTCTTTTGCATCGTTGTACGAGTTTGCTTTAGATTAATCATGATTTTCTGCACATTGAAATCTGTTTTCATCACTTTCGGTATGTCCGGCTAGATTTCCAAGGTCGGGTTACATGAACCCAACCTGATGTGGTCATTGCACGTATAAAATTAATCCTCTGAATTTAGTGATTAATTGTGACCGTATTGCGTAGGAACACAACAATTGTAGTAGGGGTGGCCGTGGGCCGGGCCTGGGCAGGCCCGGTCGGGCTCGGGCCGGGCTTGAAAAATTAAGTGTTATCCCAAGCCCGCTCGGGCCTAGATCGGGCCTTATTATGTCATCCCAAGCCCGCCCAGATTTGAAAGCTCTTTACCCAAGCCCGCCCGATCGGGCCCTATTATGTTAATTAAAAGATTTTTTTTAAAATTAAAATACCTATTTTTTTATTTAAAGACCAATTTTTTTAATTAAAAATCTGTTTTGAACTCCATATATTACAAAGTCCATATATAAAGTTTCTCACTTTACATGAAAAGACTTGGTATACTTTTTTATATTTATAGAAGTCCCCCCCCCCCCCCCCACACACACACATATATATATATATATATATATATATATATATATATATATATATATATATATATATATATATATATACATATTTCGGGCCTCGGGCCGGGCCGGGCCTCATCGGGCTTAAGAACTCATGCCCAAGCCCGCCCGAAAAAAAATCGGGCCTATAAAATTTTGTCAAGCCCGCTTAGCGGGCCTATTTACCTTACCCAAGCCCTATTTTTTTATTGGGCGGGTTGGGCGGGCTTGGCGGGCCTCGGGCCTATGACCACCCCTAAATTGTAGGTCTAAATATCTCGTTTGCCTCTGGGTAACCGGGATGATTGAGAATATAATTTGAGTGTCACTATCGTGATACCGATTTACTCATCCTTTGATTAAGTATGACGCGGGCTTGAACCTCGTATACGTAATGCTTGGGAGTACTAAAGACTGGGTCAAATTAATTAGATAAATTTACGATTAGTATTATAACTGCAGTACACTAGGGTTGGGGGATTGTATTCCCGTCCTATTTTTTTTTATCATCTCATTTAAAAGTTCAAATCAAATTTTCATTCACATTTTAGGTAATTTAGTGTAATTGCACATTTTCATAACTACATAATTGCATTTAGATTAATCATTCCCAAAAATCAAATCTTTTTCTTTCTTCTTAGAGTCAACGTTAGGATTCTTCTGTCTTATTCCGTCGTCACAACTCTTGTTGTCCTTTTTCCCTGAGGATCGATACCCGACTTGTCGGATTATTACTTGAACGACAGGCTTGCACTTGAGCCTAGAGAGTACACACTATAGAGACACATTCTGAGTCGTGTCAAGTTTTTGGCGCCGTTGCCGGGGAACTAGGTAGACTTAGGATTAGATCGAGTTAATCCAAAACTTTGACCAAAAATTTCCAAAAATCCAAAAACATAAAAAAAATTCATAAAGCACAAAAAGATTCATCAATCATCTCTCTTAAGCCGTTAATGCAAAATTCTGAGCTCACTCCAACTCCCAATAATACCCCAACCCGCATTCACGAAAACCCGATAGGAGAGTACGACCCCGATAGCATTCACACTCCTAACGTTCCACAGTTCTGGGTTCCACCTCCCACACCGTCACACTCAATCTCAGATAACACTCTGTTTACCTTCTTAGGACACACGTCAGAGCACGCTTCGAGTAGACCGAGTGAGGGCACCGAGTCGTTACGAGAGGGAAATATGTCACAACACGGTAGTGTAGCCGCCGGTGAGGAAGAGGCCCCGTACCGCCCGTTGAGAGACATCTTATATCCCGAGCGCACTGTTACTCCGGGATGCATTGTATTCCCGTATAATGCCGGGAAATTTCGTTTCAAAAGTGGGATGATCCAGATGCTCCCCCAGTATCACGGGATGGAATCTGAAAAGCCATATCTCCATATCCGGGAATTTGAGGAAGTGTGCGCGACTCTCAATGATCAAACTTGCACACAAGAGGTGATCCACCTCAAACTCTTCCCCTTTTCACTCAAGGATAAAGCTAAGACCTGGCTATGGTCTTTACCTCCAAGCTCAATTCCATCTTGGAACGAGTTACAATCCAGATTTCTCAATAAGTTCTTTCCACCACATCGAACAATCTCCATAAAGGCTCAGATTCAATCGTTCAGACAAGCAGAAAATGAGCCATTCCATCGATGTTATGAGCGTTTCAATGAATTAGTTGCTTCATGCCCCCATCATGGATTTGATACACTGCAACTCATATCTTTCCTCTATAATGGGCTGAACCTTAACTCCAAGCAACTCATTGAAACCATGGGAAGTGGTCCGTTTGTCGACCTAGACGCCCAAGATGCTGAGCTTCACCTGAGGTATGTCGCCGAGACTACCCAATCCTGGGATATTGCTGATCCTAACGCTCAAAATCGAAATCGTCAAGCGACCACCACTCCTTCGGCGTCCGGCCTATTCCACGTAGAACAGAATTCTATATCGGGCATTCGATTGGACGTAGTTGAGAAAGGATTGCGAGACCTACGTGAGATGTATGGAAGAGGATCATCTGAATCAATCCCAAACCCCGTCGGGAAGGTGTGTGCGATTTGTGAGGCGGGACATTCAACTTAGGAATGCCCGACTATATTCGCCTACAAAGTAATTCTTCAGGAGCAAGTTAGTGGTATAGTAGGATTTAGGGGTAATTTCGGTGCCCCGCACGGAAATGCTTACAACCCTTCATGGAAAAACCACCTTGGTTTTAGCTATGGGCAACAACATGCTGCGATGAACCCTCCTTCACATGTTGCCCCTCCTCCACCACTGCACTATCAACAAGCTCCACATATGCAAGGTCATGTGCAAGCACCACCACCTCAAGGATCATATATCCCGCCACCGCGGAGAACTTTCGAGGATACGATGAATCAATTCATCACTAACCAGACTGCTACCAATGCTAAATATGATCGCTTGTTCAGTGACATAAATGCAAATCTGTCAAGGATTCAATCCTCGTTGAGCGTTTAAGAGAAGGGCAAGTTTCCTGCCCAGGGCCAAAGACCTCCCCAAGGTCAAACTAGTGTTAGCTCCACTTCTACTGATCATCAGGAGCAATGTCAAGCTCTGACCACTCTTCGTAGTGGGAGAGTCGTTGATTTATCACCTCCCCCACACGACACAACCAAAGACAAGGTGATTTCGCCAGGCACGAAAGAGGCCGAAGATGTCCCCTCGAATGAGAGTGATAAAGATGACACTAGTGAGCCCGAGGTAGTAGTGAAACCACCCTACGCGACACCGTTTCCTCAAAGGTTGATTCCTTCCCAGAAAGGAAACCCACGTGATGACGTGCTAGAAATACTAAAGCAGGTAAAGCTGAATTTACCATTCCTCGATGCCATCAAACAAATTCCAGCTTATGCAAAAGTCATCAAAGATTTGTTGACGGTAAAAAGGAAGATGAAAGTAAAGAAGAATGTCTTCCTAGCACAGAACGTGAGCTCCATCCTACTCAATGAGCTCCCTCCTAAATTCAAAGATCCCTGTGCACCCACCATTTCCTGCATCATTGGAGAGAACAAAATTGAAAAAGCCTTACTTGACTTGGGAGCAAGTGTCAATATCCTCCCTTACTCCATCTATAGGCAACTTGATCTGGGCGACCTCAAGCCCACAAGAATCACTCTCCAATTAGCGGATCGAACTGTGAAGGTCCCACGAGGTTTAGTAGAGGACGTGATCGTTCAAGTTGACACTTTCTACTTCCCGGTAGACTTTGTCATTTGGGACACGGAGCCTTCCTTAACCTCGACCAATCATGTTCCCATCATTCTCGGGCGCCCATTTTTAGCGACAGCTAACGCTATTATTAACACAAGGAATGGGCGAATGCAGCTCACTTTTGGGAATATGACATTAGAAACCAACATCTTCAACATAGCCCAACATACGGGAGAGGAAGATGATATTCACGCGGTGAGTCTCATAGATGAGATAGTAGAGGAGTACTTTGAGGAGAATTGTTGTGGCGATGCCTTAGGATCCTGTCTGGTTTCGAGCAATGAGAGTGAGGGGACGTATACTGAGTACGAGAGGGAGATTGAGTAGTTAAGAGAGTTACTCGATGAGAGAGCGTTGGACAAGGACGCGAGAGATGTGAATTGGGTTTCTAAATTCGAGGAGTTACCACTACGGGATACACGCGTTGTTCCCTCCGATGAAAAGTTTCCAACCCTTGAATTAAAGAAACTCCCCTCCCATATCAAATATGCATACTTAGGAGAGGATGAGACATTTCCTGTTGTTATCTCCTCTAGCCTAGATGACGAGCAGGAGGGTAAGTTGTTAAAAATTTTGAGGAAGCACCTAAGTGCTTTTGGTTGGTGTATAGCTGATTTGAAGGGGATAAGTCCTCTGATTTGCACCCACAAGATTCACCTCGAAGAGGATGTCAAGCCCTCTAGAGAAATGCAAAGAAGACTGAACCCCAACATGAAAGAAGTTGTGAGAACCGAGATCATTAAACTATTGGATGCCGGGATTATCTACCCAATCTCGAATAGCAAATGGGTGAGCCCTATTCAAGTCGTCCCGAAGAAGTCGGGTATGACTGTGATTGAGAATGCTAAGGGAGAGCTTGTTCCCCAATGCACCACCACCGGTTGGCGTGTTTGCATTGATTACCGGAAACTCAATGCGGGAACAAGAAAAGATCATTTTCCCTTGCCATTCATTGATCAAATGCTTGAGAGAGTTGAGGGCCACCCTTATTATTGCTTCCTTGATGGTTATTCCGGATATAACCAAATTGAGGTAGATGTACTTGACCAAGAGAAGACGACTTTCACTTGCCCTTTTGGTACGTTTGCCTACAAACGTATGCCATTCGGCTTGTGTAATGCACCCGCGACCTTTCAAAGGTGCATGTTGAGCTTATTTAGTGACATGGTCGAAATAGGACTTGAGGTGTTCATGGACGATTTCAGCGTTTTTGGCACCTCTTTCGATCTTTGTCTAGAAAAATTGGAACAAGTACTTGCTCGGTGAGTGGAGAAGAACTTAGTGCTGAATTGGGAGAAATGCCATTTCATGGTCACTGAAGGAATAGTTCTCGGCCACATAGTATCATCTAAAGGCATAGAGGTTGATAGGGCTAAGATAGATGTCATAGCTGACCTTCCCCCACCGAGATCGCTTAAAGATGTCCGCTCATTCTTGGGTCACGCCGGGTTTTATCGAAGGTTCATTAAGGACTTTAGCGCTATCGCTAGACCCTTAAGCAACCTTCTCATTAAGGACAACCCGTTTGAGTGGACCGAGGCATGCCAAAGCTCATTTGACAAATTAAAGAACATGCTCGTGTCCGCTCCCATCATGCAAGTTCCGGATTGGTCCCTACCATTCGAACTTATGTGTGATGCAAGCGATTACGCGATTGGGGCCGTTTTGGGCCAACGTAAAGATAAACAAGCTCATGTCATCTACTACGCTAGCCGGACCCTTACCGGACCTCAACTCAACTACTCTACCACGGAGAAGGAGTTGGTAGCGGTAGTCTTTGCCCTTGATAAGTTCAGATCGTATCTCATTGGTTCTCCTATAATTGTCTTCACCGACTGATATACCCAAGTATGACCTCGGCCCAGAGGTACCTACCTCGTCCATGATGAGAGCCGAGACGATGACCGACCCCCCAAGTGCGTCGGGGTCCACGATATCATACCTCGGCCAAGGCCGACACTACCACATGCATCTCCCCAAGGACACTTCTCATGTCACCGATGTCAACATCCACCCCAGGTACCAAGGAATAGTAACCCCAGTCAACAGTGGGCAGAGATAACAAGAAACTCCATGCATCTTCAACATGAACCTTACCTCGGCTTAGGCCGAGGTTACCAGAGGCATTACTTATCACCATCACGCCCTGTCCCGGCCCTGGCCGACACCAGCATACACCTCGGCCTACATCAGGCCGAGACTCCTCATGGCACTTCGCGGGATGATCGGACGACCAACCTTTATAGCTCGGCTTCTCCTAGGCCGAGGCCATTCACCAACATGACTGCCGAAGCATCTGTTGACATTTGGATAAGGAAACCTGGACATAAATCAGTTATAACAATAATATTCTCCACATGTGGGGGAATATTTCATCATCATTACCTACATGAGGCCATGACAAGTGGCACACCCTCATTGGTGAGGAAATCACACACATGCACATTACATGCATAGGGGGTACATTACACCCCCTAGGCATTATATAAAGGGATCATCCCCTACCTTGCAAAAGGATCCAGATATCAAAACCCTAGCTAAAACTCTGTCTAAACACACACAATAGAGAGAGAAAGAGCTTGAGAGGTTGTATCCATGGCCATTAGTGCCTTCTTTCAGTGATATTATTCACACACACACTCACAGTGGACGTAGGCCGGATTGGCTGAACCACTTATATTCAGGTGTCATTCCTCTTATCCTCACCTCATTCTTATCTTCTTTATACAGCTATGCTGCCATTGTCACACCTATATTGAGCTTGCGAACACCTCACCTGGTGGTGCTGATTCCCAGCATCATCATTTTGGCGCCGTCTGTGGGAATCGAGAAGATATCTCTTCCTCTTTTTCTGCTTAGCCTCACAGGAGATTCTGGCGGTGAACCAGAAACCACCCCTTGCGTGGAGATGTTTCACCATAGAAAGAGATCCTTTGAGGTATTTAGCTCACCTGCTACTCAAAGCTCTATAGTGGTGATACATGGCACCGAACTTGCCACCACCTCTTCCGCCGCCTGTGGGTGGAGGGGCTAGTTCCAGTCAGGCTCCTCCTCAGTCCGAAATGGCGGAGGTGGCAGCTGCTTTGAAATCTCTGGCTTCCACGCAATAAGCCATGAGGGATCAGTTTGTCCAGCTCAGCCAAACCATGATGATGAGGCCACCTGGAGTCTCACCGGACATGATCACCCCAGCGGCAGTTCAGCCCCAACCGGACGCCAGGGGACCACCCCAGGCACCGATGAAGGACCAACCTGCACCCCAGCGGAGGAGGGACGTTGCTGACCCTAGGCGCTTGCATCTGGGGAGGCAAGGAAACCCTTGCCCTGGGTATAGATATGATGACCCGGAGGCTGAAGAGGCCCCGGAAGACTGTTGGGAGCCATATGAGATGTCAGATAACACTGTACGGCTTCTTAGGCAAAGCCAAGGATGTGTCGGCCGAAGAAGAGAAGAGGCCCAACCAAGAGGTTCCGCTTTTGACAGATTGAGCAGAGGCTCGGCCTTCGAGCGGCTAGGTCCGGTTAATGACCTGAGACAAAGGCTATCAAGGTCGAGGAGTGCAGTAGGCTCCCAAAGAGGGGATAGGCAGGCTCGGCCAGACCAAGGCCGGCCCGTAGAGAGAAGGGTCAGGGAGCAGGAAGAGGTCAACAGTCAGAGGGTCGTGGTTGGGGAACCCTCTGTCCACCGCAGAGAGGTGGCAGGGGACAACCTCGGCCAAGTTGACGAGAGAAGACCATGGAATGACTCGATCCAACGTCTCGAGGAGAAGATAGGGGACCTCATAAAGAGCAGGGACCCCTTACAGAGGGGCTACACGGAGGGCTCACCGTTTGTGGCTAGGATAGTGGGGTTCCCAACCCCAGCTAAATTCAAGCCTCCTGTAGTGACTCCTAAGTATGATGGCAGCACTAACCCAGTGCACCACATCGAGATGTATCAGTCAGCCGCAGATATTTACTCGATACCTGATGAGATGAAGTGTAGGGCCTTCTCGGGCACCTTGACAGGGGCAGCGCATAGCTGGTTCACCTCTCTTCCAAAGAACTCGATCGAAAACTTCAAAGGCTTGGCCGAGCAGTTTATCCACAACTTCTGCTTTGGGGTAAGGCCCCAAAAGAAGACCACCCACCTCCTATATGTCAAACAGGCTAAGGGTGAAAGCCTAAGAGACTATATAGCAAGATTCAACAAGGAGAAGTTGGAGGTGGAGGATTACGAGGAGAGCATAGCCATGACCGCCCTTATAGGAGGCCTCCAGAAGGGAAAGCTACTATGGAAGCTAGCGGAAGACCCCCCCAAGTCTATGGCAGAGCTGTTATCCACTGCAGGGAAAGTGATGAATGCGGAGGAGGCGATGGCCGCCAAATACGAGGAGGAGAACCGTGGTAGCGCTGGGAGGTCCCAGGGCAAGAAAGAAGGGAAGAAGCGATCAGCAGAGGACAAGTTCGCTCATTACACTCCTCTGACTGTGAGTTGTGAGCACATCCTTAATGAGATCAAGACTGACAGGGCTCTGCGGTGGCCAGAGAAGCTGAAGGCCCCACCGCATAAGAGGAATAAAAACCTCTGGTGTGAGTTCCATCAGGATCACGGACATGTCACAGACAGGTGCTTCGCTTTAAAGGATGAGATTGAGAAAATGCTGAAGTCTGGGAAGCTGAGAAAGTATATGGATGGCAAAGCCCCGAAAGCTGGAAGAGAAGACCCTAGGAAGAGAAGAGATGACAGGTGTCGAGGCGATGCCCCAACCAGAGGGCATGATGATTCAGAGGGTGATGATGGAGATGACCCAGATCTCCCACCAAGGGATGATAACACCCCAGTGAAAAGGGTAGGAATGATCTCCTTGGGTGTTAGCACCATATGTGGTGGATTCGCTGGAGGTGGCTCTGAGGTAGCCGATAGAAAGGCTCATGTAGCGGAGGCCAAGTCGGTGGTCAGGCCCGAGGTTGTGAACCTGACGTCTTCTGACGCTGTGTAGAAGAGAACGAAGGTGGATATGGACACCCTAGTGGTGGGTTTCTCCCGACTCGACTTCAAGGGCATCTTAGCCCCCCATGATGACCCCTTGGTCATAACAACAAGGGTGCATGGGTGCGACGTAGGGAGAATCCTCATAGATGGGGGAAGCTCAGCAGATGTAATGTTCTGGCCTTGTTTCAAGAGCTTGGATCTTAGCAGATCAAGGCTAGTGCCATACCACCACCCCTTGGTAGGCTTCAGTGGTGAGAAAGTGCACCCATTAGGCATGTATGAGATGGATGTGCGTATGGGGGATGAGTGGCCTAAGAGGATGACTAAGAAGATAAACTTTTTTGTGATGGACGAGAATGTCTACTCGGCCTACAACCTCATCATTGGAAGAGTAGCCCTCAAGGAGTTCGAAGCCGTGCCGTCAACGGTCCATCAAATGCTAAAATTCCCGACCCCTTATGGGGTAGGGGAAGTGCAAGGGGATCAGACCACGGCACGGGAGTGTTATTTCAACTCAGCGGAAGAGAGGGAGGCCCATAAGAGAGCAACCGCCACCTACAGCATAGACACTCTTGACCCGAGAGATGAAACAAAGATAAAGAAGGGCGAGGCCACGGAAGAGGTAGAATCCATCATCCTCAACGAGGACGAGCCGGAAAAAACCGTCCAGGTCGGCAAGGCCCTAGAACCAAAGATTAAGGAAGAGTTGGTAAGCCTTCTCAGGAAGAGGCAGAGTGTCTTCGCTTGGAGCCACACCGACATGCCTGGTATAGACCCTGAGGTCATGACCCACAAACTCAACGTGGATAGGGATGCCAGGCCAATCAAGCAAAGGAGAAGAATTTACTCCAGAGAGAAGTATGAGGTCATTCGGGAAGAGGTGAAAAATTTGGAATAGGTCGAGTTCATACGAGAGGTCACCTACCCAGAATGGCTCTCAAATGCAGTAATTGTGCCTAAGGCCAATGGAAAGTGGCGGATGTGTGTAGATTTCACAGACCTAAATAGGTCTTGCCCGAAGGACAGCTATCCCCTACCTAGGATAGACCAGATGGTGGACACAACAGCAGGGCACGAGCTCATGAGCTTCATGGATGCTTATTCAGGTTATAACCAAATCTTCATGGACGCTGCAGACTCTGAGAAGACAGCCTTCATCACTGACAAGGGGACGTATTGTTATAAGGTGATGCCCTTTGGTCTGAAAAATGCGGGGGCAACATATCAGCGTCTCGTCAATAGGATGTTCGAGGATAGGATAGGTAAGACCATGGAGGTGTACGTGGACGATATGCTAACGAAGAGCCTGAAGGCATGTACTCACGTAGCAGACCTTGAGATGACCTTTGATGTCATGGACTCTTACAGAATGAAGCTCAACCCGGCCAAATGTGTCTTCGGGGTAGGAGCTGGGAAGTTCCTGGGGTTCATCGTTAATCAAAGGGGGATTGAGGCAAACCCAGAGAAGATCAAGGCATTCCTCGACATGAAGACTCCTAGGAGTATCAAGGATGTCCAAAGACTCACTGGAAGAGTGGAAGCCCTGAACAGGTTTGTTTCCAGGGCAACCGATAAGTGTCTTCCATTCTTCAAGGTTCTAAGGAAAACCTTCCAGTGGGATGAAGAGTGTGAAAAAGCCTTTGATCAACTCAAGTCCTACTTAGGGTCTCCCTTGCTGCTGTCCCGGCCCATCGCGGGAGAAAGGTTGTTTGTGTATTTAGCAGTCTCTGAGTCGGCCATTAGCGCGGCCATCATACGAGAAGAGGATGGAGTTCCCTGTGTACTTTAACAGTAAGGCCCTACAAGGGTCTGAACAGAACTATCCCCGGACGGAGAAGTTGGCTTATGCTCTTATCCATGCTTCAAGGAAAATGAAACCCTACTTTCAAGCTCACTCTATGACAGTCCTCACGGACTCCCCACTAAGGCAGGTCCTGCACAAGCCTGAGAAGTCCGGAAGATTGATGACCTGGGCCATTGAACTAGGAGAGTATGATCTTACTTACCAGCCCAGGACAGCCATTAAGGGACAGGCCCTTGCTGACTTTGTCGCAGAGTTCACTTGGGAAGAGAATGAGTCAGAGAATAGCTTGGAAAGCGGCGAAGAGAAGGGCCAAGGTGTCTCCCGAGATTCGGAAGAGATAGACACATACGTCTTCCGGGGCCGAGAAAAGGTTGTACCAGGCAGGGCCCGGAGGAGAGTATAAGAAAATGAAGAGGATCGATACCTCTTCGAAAAAGGAGTGATGAGAGAAGGGGTCTTCTCTTTAGATGAAGACGTGTGGAGCCTCTTCGCGGATGGATCCTCCTGTGACGGTGGAAGCGGCGCGGGGCTAGTACTCTCAGCACCAGATGGCGCCAACATTGATTATGCCTTAAGGTTCAACTTCCAGGCTTCAAACAACGAGTCCGAGTATGAGGCCATGATAGCGGGCCTCCTATTGGCAACAACTCTGCGGGTAAAGCGGCTCCTACTACATAGCGACTCAAGGTTAGTTGTTAACCAAGTGTTGGGGGCGTACGAGGCCAAGGAAGAGAGGATGGCCAGGTACTTAAAAAAGGTGAGGGGGCTGCTAGAGTTTTTTGAAGAGGCCAAACTGAAGAGAATGCCTAGACTGAGCAATAACCACGCTGATGCATTAGCAAGACTGGCCTCGGCAATGAAGACAGATTTGGGAAGAACCATCCCAATTGAAGTTCTAGGAAAAGAAAGCATAGAGGAGGACGAGGTATGTAACCCTTGTCACAATATAAACCCGGGAGACTCGTGGATTGACCCGATTGTCAGATACCTAAGGGATGGGGAGTTACCTGAGTCCAAGATAGAAAGGAAAAAGTTGAGATACAGGGCTGCCAAGTTCTCATTGATAGGAGACGTCTTGTACAAAAAAGGTTTCCTCTTGCCCCTCCTCAGATGTGTTCACCCCTTGGAAGTACCCCGGATCTTGCAGGAGGTCCATGAAGGCTCTTGCTCTAGCCATATAGGAGGAAGACCCTTAGCCAAGAGAATCATCACTCAAGGATACTGGTGGCCAACCTTGTCTAGGGACTCTGCTGATTATGTGAAGAGGTGCGACAAATGTCAGAGGTTTGCCACTATCCCTCATCAACCCCATCAGCCTATGACATCAATCTCTTCTCCATGGCCATTCGTGGTATGGGGAATTGACTTGGTAGGACCGTTGCCAAGAGCAGTCAACAACTATAGATTCTTGATAGTTTCCATTGACTACTTTTCAAAATGGGTAGAAGCCGAACCCATGATAACAATTACGGAGCAGAAGACCTTTCAGTTCATCTGGAAGAACATCATATGTAGGTATGGCCTCCCAAACACGCTCATCTCAGATAATAGGACCCAGTTCAAGAACGCCTCCTTGGAGAAGTATTGCCAAAGTGTGGGGATTAAACAGTTCTTCTCATCTCCGGGTCGACCTCAGGCTAATGGCCAGACGGAGGTTACAAATAGGACTCTCTTGGATGGAATTAAGAAGAGGTTGGAAGACGCGAAGGGGAGATGGACAGAAGAGGTTTACGTTGTGCTTTGGGCTTACAGGACCACAGCAAGGACACCCACGGGATAAACCCCATTCATGTTGGCACATGGTTCAGAAGCCATCATACCAACGGAGATAGGCCTACCAACTCATCGGATTCAGACCTATGATCATGATAACAACGGGGAAAGGAGGAGGTTAGACCTGGACCTTATTGAAGAAAGAAGGGAAGACGCAGAGGTTAGGAAAGCAGCCTACCAACAGAGGGCAGCAAAGTTTTACAATCAAAGGGTGAAGACAAGACCCATTGCGGTAGGAGACCTAGTGCTTAAGAAGACCCTACAGAAAACAAACAAGCTACACCCAAACTGGCATGGCCCCTACAGAGTAACGGAAGAGGTTGTGCCTGGCACGTATAGGCTAGAGAACCTAGAGGGAGAACCCTTCACCAACCCGTGGAATGCCGACCACCTAAAGAGATATTTCATATAATGTTGCATCTATTTTGTCAATTGTAAATGAACCATCTTATTGAAAAGAGGTTGTGAATAAAGATCAGTTTCCATGGCAAATTTTTGTTTCATTTTAACATCATTCATTTGGTGATTTAATATGAGGCTTATCTCGGCCTAGGTGATGACCTCAGACCTTCATAACATCACTCGGTGGTGACGAGGTCTGAGTTCAGACACCTCGGCTAGAGGACCTCAGACCTTAAACATCATTAATTTGGTGACATTATGAGGCTTATCTCGGCCTAGGTGATGACCTCAGACCTTCATAACATCACTCGGTGGTGACGAGGTCTGGGTTCAGACACCTCGGCTAGAGGACCTCAGACCTTAAACATCATTAATTTGGTGACATTATGAGGCTTACCTCGGCCTAGGTGATGACCTCAGACCTTCATAACCACTCGGTGGTGACGAGGTCTGAGTTCAGACACCTCGGCTAGAGGACCTCAGACCTTAAACATCATTAATTTGGTGACATTATGAGGCTTACCTCGGCCTAGGTGAGGACCTCAGACCCTCATAGCATCACTTGATGGTGACGGGGTCTGAGCTCGGACACCTCGGCTAGAGGACCTCAGACCCTTAAACATCATTCATTTGGTGACATTATGAGGCTAATCTCTTAGGTGAGGACCTCAGACCTTTAACATCATTCATTTGGTGACATTATGAGGCTAACCTCTTAGGTGAGGACCTCAGACCTTTAACATCATTAATTTGGTGACATTATGAGGCTAACCTCTTAGGTGAGGACCTCAGACCTTTAACATCATTAATTTGGTGACATTATGAGGCTAACCTCTTAGGTGAGGACCTAAGACCTTTAACATCATTAATTTGGTGATATTATGAGGCTAACCTCTTAGGTGAGGACCTCAGACCTTAAACATAATTAATTTGGTGGCATTGTGAGGCTTACCTCGGCTTAGGTGATGACCTCAGACTCTCAAACACCTCAGCTATAGGACCTCAGACCCTTAACATTTGGTGATTTAATATGGGGCTAATCTCTTAGGTTAGGACCTCAGACTCTTAAGTAATGGTTATGGCATCGTATTCAGTAATAACTTCAGAGAGTGCATAGCATTCATATACATTCACAAATCAAGATAAAGGGAAACCTTGGCATTCAATAGAAGAAATTACATAATTGATTAATGTCACTGAAGAAACAGAGGTACATAACAATCACGATTACAAGTCAAAACAAATTAATGCAAAATGCAAGGCCAAGTCAAGCATCGGAAGGAGGAACATTGGAGGTCTCGTCTATGTCGGCCTGCTCAGTGTTGGTCACCTCAGCTACTTCATTTGCAGGGTCAGTCCCTTCTAGATCAGTCCCTCCCAGAGTGACAGTCTGACCAGGAGCAGCAGCCTCGTCCTCTATCTCCTGCAAGGCCTGGGCGAACTGGGCGTCTGCAAGGCCAAGTCCCACAAAGTCTGAGGCCTTAATAATGCCAACCTCGGCCTCCTTCACCTCGGCCCATTTGGTGGTGGCCTTGATACCCCTTTCAAGGTACTCAAGACCAAAACCTACAAACTCCTCGGAGACCTTGTAGTCAGCAATTATTGTCTCCGAGGCATCTGCAAGAGAAGCCTTCACCGCAGCATCAACCTTCCGCTGCAAAGCATCGTCCTTGTCCTTCAGGGCCTTGGTATGGCTCTGAACGAGTGCAGAGATGTCCTTCTCCAGAGCTTGGGACTTATGTTCAGAGGTCGGGGCCTTAGTCTCAGCCTCCTGTAACTCTGACTTCAGACGAGCAACCTCGGCCTTCAGGGTGCCCTCGACTTTCTCAGCCTCCTGCCCCTTCTGAATGAGAGGCAATTTCCTCAGGGCCCAGTTGGATAGCTGATACATGGCAGCCGCACCCTGCACAGTAAATGAAGAAGTTAGATGAGAGCAAAATCAGACATTGCACTTTGGACAATGGATCAAGTTATACCTGGACTACTCTGTGAAGGCCGAATTCAACCATCATGGGGGTCTCCATGGCCCTGAAAAAACGCTTGTCGGCCTCGGTCATCATGTTGTTTAGAGCGTCCATGGCCTGTCGGCTGTGGCCGACCACGCTATCAGAAAGTTTTATCTGGTCCAGACGGGCTGATAACGTGTCGGCCGTGATGGGGATCGCAGCGTCTGAAGTCCTCTTCATCCTGGAGCTCGGCCTCTGATACTCAGGAGGATGGACCTCAGGTGCCCTCTTCTTGGACTTGGACGCTGAGGGAGCAGGTGGAGGAGCATTTAAACCGGTCTTCTTGACAAGCCTAGCCAAGCTTGGGGCTGCCATCTCCCACAACTCTTCTGAAATGCCTGAGGGTTTCTCTGCAAAAGTGAAGAGACATAAGTCAGAAATGAAGTACGTAAGATAAGAGGCTACACTTAGGGTCAAAATAAAAATCCTTACCAAAGTCAGCTAGGGGACTTCCGCCCAGGCTCGTCCCCGAGAGATACTGGGGGGTCAGCAGATGCTCAAACTTGACAAACATCCCATGGGACCCTTGGTCCTGCAGGGCCTTCACCCTTTTGCCGTGTTGCACACTTAGTCCAGGGTCGGCCCTGGAAGACATGGAGACGTTGCCCCATTTCGTGGGTATTCTCGGCTCATGGATGGAAGAGGTAATGGAAGAACCAAATTCCTATGGCCCTGAGACAAAAAAGTACCTGGGTTTCCAATTATGGTTGGAGGTCTGAGTGACCAGGAGCATCTTTTTCTCAGGCCTCCGAGCCACAAAGTGATAGTAGCTCGGATGATTTTTGGCCGAGGTGGGGACGTAACAACCAGCAAAGACCTGCACTGGGAGGTCAGAGTGGTGAACCGCCCTCCACAAGATGATGGCCCCTATAATAACCCTCCATGCGTTGGGAGAGAGCTGCGAGGGGGCCAAGTTAATGAATGATAGAATGGACCTAATGACGGGGTGGAAGGGAAGACGAAAACCTAACTTGAACATCTGCTCGTACAGGCAGATTTCACCATCCCTGCCGTGGTAGGCCCTCTCTTCCCTCAGAGGTCTCCTTAAGTGGATAGAGGGGCTAATGGAGTATAAGTACCTGAAGTGCAGTAGATCCACCTCAGTAATTGTACTCTCATACTCGGCCGCCTCAGATGTGTCAACATCACTCTCGGCATCCTCATCATCGTCAGACTCAACGTCGGCTGGAGCAGACGTGGACGGGTTACCGGGGAACCTCTGAGCAAACTCGGCCTCAGTGACGGCCGACAGGGGAATAGCATTTAGAATAGGAGGCACAGCCACGCTTGGCTCTACAAGTTCAACCTCTGAAGAAGAACTAGAGGTACTTGTGCCATTTTGGGACGAGGCACGACTGGAGACCTCGGCATGGTCAGGGTTCTGATCAGCCTGAGTAGTGAAGTCCATGGCCTCTTGGAAAGAGTCCACTGACATTGGATCAGAGGTGGAAGACTCAGACTCGGACATTGGCAAGTTGTTGGCAGAGACGTCTGTCTGGTAAAAATGGTCAGGTGGACGAGGGTATACCACCTTGAGTGGTGGAGGAAAGAGAGGTCTGATAGGGGACTCTTGTGACCTACGAGCTTCTTCCTGAGCTCTCTCTATTTGCCTAATTTTTTCTAAGGTCTTTTCTTTCAAAGATGGGAAGTCTTCAAGAAGTTGGTACAGGGGTCTGAGCATCTGGGGACGACCCAAGGCGTTGGCAGACTCTAAACTTGTAGAAATACCCTAAAAACTACAAACAAATGTGGCTTGAAAAGTCTAGGGAATCAAAGATCAAACTAAGGAACCTATGCAGGAAACCTGGCTCACCGAAAAATTCAAATGCTCATCGGAAAATTCAAATGCTCACCGGAAAATTCAAGAGCTCGCTGGAAAATTCAAAATAAAAAGTATCAAAAACGAAGGAAATGGAGAGGGAGGATACCTGAAGGTGAGATTGATGAATAAAGTGGAGAGTATTGCGCAGGAAGTGAGGTATTCCTCTGCAGAGCAATAACTGGAACCAGGGCTAACTTCGGAGAGAAAAGGAAAATCGCAGAGAACGGCTAGACGCTTGAACAGGAGAAAAATGAGGAAGAAGAAGAAAGGTTTTAACCTTTAAATACTTGGGCACGATTCCCATGGCTCATCATTGCCTTGGGAAGCCCAAGGGACAACTGACAACATGGGCCAACCAAATGGGCACGCCTTGGCTTAGGACAAGTGTCATGCAGGTGTTGACTTTGGGGTGAATAGACCTCGGAGGCAAGAACCCCCTAGTCACCTACTCTCGCAAGTGACTAAGGGCTGGGGGGTGATTGATATACCCAAGTATGACCTCGGCCCAGAGGTACCTACCTCGGCCATGATGAGAGCCGAGACGATGACCGACCCCCCAAGTGCGTCGGGGTCCACGATATCATACCTCGGCCAAGGCCGACACTACCACATGCATCTCCCCAAGGACACTTCTCATGTCACCGATGTCAACATCCACCCCAGGTACCAAGGAATAGTAACCCCAGTCAACAGTGGGCAGAGATAACAAGAAACTCCATGCATCTTCAACATGAACCTTACCTCGGCTTAGGCCGAGGTTACCAGAGGCATTACTTATCACCATCATGCCCTGTCCCGGCCCTGGCCGACACCAGCATACACCTCGGCCTACATCAGGCCGAGACTCCTCATGGCACTTCGCGGGATGATCGGACGACGAACCTTTATAGCTCGGCTTCTCCTAGGCCGAGGCCATTCACCAACATGACTGTCGAAGCATCTGTTGACATTTGGATAAGGACACCTGGACATAAATCAGTTATAACAACATTATTCTCCACATGTGGGGGAATATTTCATCATCATTACCTACATGAGGCCATGACAAGTGGCACACCCTCATTGGCGAGGAAATCACACACATGCACATTACATGCATAGGGGGTACATTACACCCCCTAGGCATTATATAAAGGGATCATCCCCTACCTTGCAAAAGGATCCAGATATCAAAACCCTAGCTAAAACTCTGTCTAAACACACACAGTAGAGAGAGAAAGAGCTTGAGAGGTTGTATCCATGGCCATTAGTGCCTTCTTTCAGTGATATTATTCACACACACACTCATAGTGGACGTAGGCCGAATTGGTTGAACCACTTATATTCAGGTGTCATTCCTCTTATCCTCACCTCATTCTTATCTTCTTTATACAGCTATGCTGCCATTGTCACACCTATATTGAGCTTGCGAACACCTCACCTGGTGGTGCTGATTCCCAGCATCATCACCGACCACGAGGTGTTGAAATATCTACTCGCTAAGAAAGACGCCAAGCCGCGCCTCATAAGGTGGATCCTACTCCTACAAGAGTTCAATCTCTCCATTAAAGATAAGAAAGGAGTAGAAACCATGGAACGAATGGAACGTCATCATGGAACGCATTGCTCCAAACGTGGCTTGGGCGGGTCAAACCGTCGCTGTTGGACAACTCAACGAAAAGGCGCGCCTCACTTTCCAAATTGTGTGCGCCAACATTCTTCAAACGTCCAACGATTCTGCCATGAGGCCTCAGCAAGCCACCTTGACCTATCATCTCTTCGATCCCCAAACTTCCATCCATTTGGCCCGCACATCGTATGCCGACATCATCGCCGCCTCTTTGGATGAGAAGGGTGCCGCCCCTTTTCCCTATGCCCGTTTGATCACGTCTATCCTCCAAGACGCCGGCATTGAGGCCCAGCTCGACCGCACCCGGATTCTCGGTCCCTTTGGACAGGGCACTCGCACTAAGAGTGCCAAACAGCTAGCCATAATCCGGGCACGGCGGGGTCATGATAGCGAAGAAGAGGCCGCCTCAGGAGAGAGCGCGGGGGAGGAGGCCGTCGAAGCGGACGTTGAGATGGGTGACGTCGGCACCGACGACGAGTCGGCAGACGAGGAGGACGACCCGGACTTTGAGTGGGCGGGTACCGATATCTCGACCCGATTGTCCACCCTTGAGAACCGATTCGAGACCTTTATGATCGACTACCGTCGAGATCAGAGTCGGGTGTCTCGAAGGCAAGCGGATATCTACCGACGCCTAGGGGACCCTAATGAGCCACTCCCATCACATTTTCATGACCCCTATGGCCCCGACGCGCCCAGCTCATCCCATTTCCCTTCCCCGTGATGTTTTGTTGGTTATGGACTGTTTTGATGTATTCCTTCTCATATCCCACATATGCTGTATTCCTGTTTGTACCACACTCTTATGATATAAAAAGTTGCATTTTCTATATTTGTTTGTTTTAATTATTGCACTTCTTATTTTGCCTTATTTAGATTTTAGTCCTTTTTGCTTGAGGACAATGCAAAAGTCTAAGTTAGGGGGGGTCACAAGTGCATATTTCTAAAACTTCACAAATTTTCAAAAATGCCCAAAATTTCCAAAAAAATCATAAAAGTATGATAAATCCAAAAATATTTTTGTTCAAAATAAATAAAAGTTGGGATTCAAATTTTTCAAAAATATCATTAAAAGTCAAATTGAAGTCTCAAAGTGTAAAAAGTCAACATACACAAAGCCGAAATTGACCAAAGATGGAAATTGTGCAAAAATTGACGACTTAACGAATAAATGTGAAGATTAACAAACCCGGTGAGATTCGAGCCTATCACGTTTTGCGAGATTTTAAATCAATCCGAGTTAATTGTTAACTCAAAGTTCTTTTTAGCGCTTAATAAGTTGTCAAGGATCTCAATCCTTTCATTTTGATCGGTTTTGAAAAATGTGTGCAATATTGCCTTGAAAAACGTGCCAAACTAGTCTCTAAACTTAAATTCATCTCGAAACGCATATGGTAACGCAATTGGCATTTTGGACAATGAAGTAGGCCCTCGTTTGTCACCCAAAAATATTGGCCAGAAAATGTAGCGAAAAATTACCCTTTGCAACCCAAATTGAGCCGAATAATTTTTCCTTTCGTTTGACAACCCGAAAAACCCAAAATAGCCGGAATTATGAAAAATGAAAAAAAAAACAGAATTTAAATCCGAAAAGTGCAACAAAAAGGTGCAAGAAAAAAATAGATATGCTCAACAAAAATAACAAGAAAAAAAAGAAGAAGTGAAAAATAGAAACAAAAATAGAGAAAAAGAAGAGAAAATGAGCAATAGCCCGAAAAAAAAGCACAAAGGGACATCATAAATGAATTTTCCAATTCCAACCTTCCCTACCATTTTCATTTTACCCAATATACCTTAAAACCCAAAAAAAGTCCTAACCGAGTCTAAAGTGTAGAATTGGTTACCGCGTAGAGAGCTAATACACCAAAAGATAATAAAGGAGATTAAGTGCGCGAATAAGAGGCAATGTTCCCGTTTTTAAAACCGTAATCCGTTGATGAGATCCTTTCACCATGAAATTTCCGTCTTTCTAATTGTATGCGTGATTTTGCGTCCATTATATTTACTCTTTATATCACGCATACCGAGAGAAAAGCCATATTCCGAGTGGTTCGTTTGAGAGAGCTTCCCGTGAGAATTTGAAATCAAAACGAATTTTCGGATAAGTAACGTAATGATTAATCGGTGGAAATCGGCGGTTATATTTCTGGCTTCGCACACACGCACTACAGTTTGAGACTTGTAAACATGACTTAATGATGACTATTTTCTGGAAAAGTTTGAATTATACAATTTTTGGTTATTTTGAAGTTCTTTGAGTCGAATTTTGTGGGTATATTCTCTGCAAACCCTCACGAGACACAACTCGTCCCACTAGGGTAACCTAGGGGTTTAAAGGCTTGTTGCATACGCTAAATGCAATCGCGTGCCCGCGAAAGAGGTATTTTATCCCAATAAAATGTTTTTCAAGAGTTGAGCCTTGCTAGAATTCTTTTACATTGCTCGGGACGCGCAAAGTTCTAAGTTAGGGGGGTTTGATTAGGCATAAATTCTTCCTAATTTATCCCTTAATTTCGGTACTTTAATCACCTCGAACAACGTAATTGGATTGACTTTATCTCATAATCTTGCTACTGACTTATCCTAACAAGTACACCGAGTTTCTGGTATTTCGTTATGATTTTACAGGTGTCTAATGTCAAGAAATGGAAGAAGGAAACCGGAAGAATAGAGAAAGTCAACAAGAAAAGTCAAAAGGGAAAAAGAGTCATTCCTACCCAGAATCCGGATGAGGTACCTAAAGAGAAGTTGAAGGTATCATCCTCACAAGCACCTAACAAGAAACGGCACCTCAATCGGATACCCGGAGCAAAAGATAGGGGCAGTCAAAGTTTGAAGGAAAAGTCAAATAGGCGGACCGGTCCGCCTAAGACCCGGACCGGACCGATGTACACAAATCCAGAGAACTGCGAACCGAAGGCAAACCGAAGAAGGCAAAAATTAAAAGAACCGATCCGCCCCCGGACCGGTCTGCCTGAAAAATAAAAGAACCGATCCGCTTTAGAAGCAGACCGATCTGCCTAAGGGCCGGACCGGTCCGCCCATCGAGATTGTGTTTTCTGATTCTCCTCTAAAGACTCCGATTTATACTCAACTTCTTGTAATTTCATGTAGGGTATAAAAACCCGAATTATTTTCATTGTAAAGGAGGGGAGAACGGGGGGAGTTAGTTTAATCTCTCCTTTTCTTCCACAAACCCTAGTTTAGCAACTTTATTCATTTTAATTCAAGACTGAAGCTTTGATTCCGATTGTGAGTACTTCTAGTTAATTGATTGACTGCTGTGGTAAATAAAAAAGTTAGTGAGTATCTCATCTTTTCAATTCTCTTTTGCATCGTTGTACGAGTTTGCTTTAGATTAATCATGATTTTCTGCACATTGAAATCTGTTTTCATCACTTTCGGTATGTCCGGCTAGATTTCCAAGGTCGGGTTACATGAACCCAACCTGATGTGGTCATTGCACGTATAAAATTAATCCTCTGAATTTAGTGATTAATTGTGACCGTATTGCGTAGGAACACAACAATTGTAGGTCTAAATATCTCGTTTGCCTCTGGGTAACCGGGATGATTGAGAATATAATTCGAGTGTCACTATCGTGATACCGATTTACTCATCCTTTGATTAAGTATGACGCGGGCTTGAACCTCGTATACGTAATGCTTGGGAGTACTAAAGACTGGGTCAAATTAATTAGATAAATTTACGATTAGTATTATAACTGCAGTACACTAGGGTTGGGGGATTGTATTCCCGTCCTATTTTTTTCCATCATCTCATTTAAAAGTTCAAATCAAATTTTCATTCACATTTTAGGTAATTTAGTGTAATTGCACATTTTCATAACTACATAATTGCATTTAGATTAATCATTCCCAAAAATCAAATCTTTTTCTTTCTTCTTAGAGTCAACGTTAGGATTCTTCTGTCTTATTCCGTCGTCACAACTCTTGTTGTCCTTTTTCCCTGAGGATCGATACCCGACTTGTCGGATTATTACTTGAACGACAGGCTTGCACTTGAGCCTAGAGAGTACACACTTTAGAGACACATTCTGAGTCGTGTCAAGTTTTTGGCGCCGTTGCCAGGGAACTAGGTAGACTTAGGATTAGATCGAGTTAATCCAAAACTTTGACCAAAAATTTCCAAAAATCCAAAAACATAAAAAAAAATCATAAAGCACAAAAAGATTCATCAATCATCTCTCTTAAGCCGTTAATGCAAAATTCTGAGCTCACTCCAACTCCCAATAATACCCCAACCCGCATTCACGAAAACCCGATAGGAGAGTACGACCCCGATAGCATTCACACTCCTAACGTTCCACAGTTCTGGGTTCCACCTCCCACACCGTCACACTCAATCTCAGATAACACTCTGTTTACCTTCTTAGGACACACGTCAGAGCACGCTTCGAGTAGACCGAGTGAGGGCACCGAGTCGTTACGAGAGGGAAATATGTCACAACACGGTAGTGTAGCCGCCGGTGAGGAAGAGGCCCCGTACCGCCCGTTGAGAGACATCTTATATCCCGAGCGCACTGTTACTCCGGGATGCATTGTATTCCCGAGCGCACTGCTAAGTTTAATGTCTTCAGCCAGACCGATGAAATCTCACCCTAATGATAAGAACGAGGAAAGCGCGGGGTGATAGAAAAAGTCGGTGATGAGAATCACCCCCAAACAAGACTGAAGCGTCAGTCTTGCTGGATCAGGGCTATAGGGGTCAATGCACTTGTATGGCAAAGTGCATCACACGATGCAAAGCATCGGTGGACCAAGGGCGGGTGGGGATTAGGGTAAGGGTGAGAAAGGCATGGGTGATGAAGCATCGATCACGGGCCTTATTGAGCCGAAAGGTGAGGGCAACCAGGGCCCTATAAGCGTGGTGCTCTAATTGGTGAGGAAGGAAATATGGTTTGAAAAGTGGAATGGGGTGTGGCTCACAAAAATCACACGACCATTCTATAAATGGGCGATGATAATGGTCGCGCCGTGACATGCCAGGGAGCTGTCGATGGGAAAAAACAACACCACAAGGAAGTGGTGTGCATGGAGTAACAAGCTCAGTGTCACAGAAGTGGAGAGTATCACCATATATACTCTCGTGGGTGGGGGATGGTTTTAGGTGAGGATCTAAATATGTAAATGGAAACTTGAAATGTGCAAAATCAAGATCCAAACCAGGTGGTGGGGTAGAAGGAACAATGGGTGGGTGGGGTGGGGTAAACGATGGAGGAAGATGATCCAACTCAAGAGTGGGAGACACACACTCCTCATGAGGCGCGGAGTGATCCACTAGGGAGCTCGCAGGAGGAAGTGTGGTATCTAAAGATGGAATGATCAACTTCTCCATAAGAGTATCATTGGTGAATGTGGTGGGTGGTTCAAACGAGGCACCAAGATCGGAGATAGAAGAATCACTAAAAATATCACGCTCAACGGGAGTCATGCATGGTGGGACATCATCCATATCCGGATAGTTAGGAACTATCACGGATTCTATCTCGGGAAATTGGTGAGCACTCGTAGCCGGAGCTAACCTAGGATAAATTGGTTCCTCAGGAACACAAGGGTGAAGCTCAATAGGTATAGACTCGGGCATTGTTTTGGATTCGACGAGAAAATGGGTGGGAACCTCAAAGTGGGGTTCATATGGATATGGTGAGTTGGATCAGGCTCACTAATGAAAGGTAAGTCAACACAATTGTCGACTTGGGACCCGGACCATGGAATGGTCTCAACTTCGAGATTCTCGGGGTGGTAGGGTTGGTCACACTCTGAATTCGTGTCACAAGAGGACACATCATCGTCACACTCGGTGGCAACGATGGGTGGGGCCATGGGAATATCTGACTCTCGCGCACACTCCAATGCATTTAAACGTTGTTCAAGCCTTTGGAGAGATTGAGTTTAAATTGCTTGCTCTTGCTCAAGTATGAACTTTTTCAAGAGGGTTTCGAGAGTGGGGTGGATGATAATGTTGGTGGAATGATGGGTGGTGGCGGTGGTTGAGGTGGACACAACTCGCTATGATCATGACTATACGGAGAATACTCAAATGAAGTGTGTGGGGTGGGGCCAAGTACATCATACATGAAAGGACCGCTTTCGTGATGGACAAATGGTTGATACTCATGGGGTGCAAAGTGAGGGGACTGATCGGGAACAGGTGCACAAGGTTGCCATGACGACTGTGGGAACGTGTGAGGATCCACAACATCGGGTTAGGATTGGTAGTGCGCGGAAGGGTGATCAGGCCTCCACGAATAGCTCGGGTACTCACACAACTCGAGATTGGGTATATCAGGATAATAGGCCGAGGTGGGTTCTGGGACAGTGTCATATGGATACACATGGTCCGTGGTGGGTTTGTATGGATATGACAAGTATGGACACTCATGGGACATGTGATCGGCATAATAACAGTGGGTACACAACAAAGGATGAGACACGTCGACACTTGACACCGAGGGTGATGGAATAGGAGGTGCGTGCATATATGGGTCAAGAGTACCAACGGTACTCGTGAGAGAGGTGAAACGACTAAGAATATCATAAAGAGACGTCTCGGGATCACTCTCACACGTGTCACGTGTCAATGGAAAATGACCAAAGTAGTCCCGTAAAGGACGTTCTTCGAGCATGAGTGGGAAAATATTTTTTTGGAGTTTTTAAAATTTTTTCAAAAGAAAAGAAATACTTTTGGCTTTTTGTGAAAAATAAAAGAAGAAAATATTTTTGGATTTTTTTGTAAAAAATAATAGAAAGAAAAAAAAAATTGATTTTTTTTTTTTGGAAGAAAGGGGTGAGGAAAGATATGTGGACTCTTTGAATTTTGAACGAACTCAATAAAATTCGACTACCGAAAAATGAATTGGACACACACACAAGTCAAGAAAAATTCATAACTAGCACATAGTCAATTTTTATCTTTAAATTTAGTGAGAGGGTAGTCAAATTTTAATTAAGTCCGCGGGCGATAAAAAATCACGAAAATATTCTTAGTGATCGCCTTTACAAAATATTCTCCTATTGGGCTACCTAGTTGATTGATTTTAAATTTAGTGATGGCTAGGGTAGCACACAATGATAAGCGAGTGAGTCGGGTGATGAAATCCCTTCTCGTGAGTGACCGGGTGTAGGTCTTAGCAATTTAATTCATCACACCATTCAAAAAATAAATGCAAAAATAAAATCACACAAGAGCACACAAAAGAATTGACTCGCTAACAGGAGAGGCGCGAGGGTTTGGAAATGTACCTCCCACGATTTTTAGGCCATGGGGTGCCGAAGATTTTGAGTCGACCGGGGGGAGAATACGCCATCTCAGTCGTCCCTGAGAGTCCTACCGACACAAGGCAGAGAGGCTTCTAAATTCTCGCCTTTGGACGCCCTCTCTCTACCTTGTCCGGTTTTCCTATCACGCTTGTCTTTTTTTATTACAAATTTAAATGAAAATGAAATGGAGTTTTATGTACCGCAATACAAGCCAAATAATAAAGTCCTAATACAAGCCTTCTAATAAAATGCAAAAATGGTACTAAAAATAACAAAGTGCAAAAAAATAAATGAAATACAAAATTGAATCCGCTCCGAGCTTCACAATCCCAAGAATGGCAACGGCGCCATTTGACAACTAAACTTTTGGGTATGTCATCGTTGGTGAAAGCAAGTTAGTCAAAATCCTCAAATACCTAAAAAATATAACAATCTCAAGTGTAGCGGTAAGTAAGGGTATCAATCCACTTTCAAGGGAGTAAGCTAATGGAACAAATTCAAATGTAATTCACTTTTATTTTCTTTTTGTGCTTTTTCGCTTTTTTAATTTTTTAGCTTTTTCAATATTAAAACAATAGGTTGCGTGAGATTTTAAACTAAACTAAATTAAAGTGTGAGATGAAAACAACTAACTAGAAATTTACTAAAATGAAAAATAAAGTCTAAACTAAAAATAAGAGATAAGTGAGGTAAATGATTGTGAGAACAATCAAGGAGTGGGATTACACCACAAATTTTAGTTATTCTAATTAATTAATTTAATTATTTAAATTCTCCCAAATTAATATTAAAATTACAAATGAACTCTCGTTGCAAGTGAAATTAGAATAGTAATCTTTTAGAAAGTTAAAATTAACACCCCACAACTCTAGAAAAATAGATCAATACTCCTTTTAATTAATCACCCGCTAGGATCGATCAATTAGAATTTATATCAATCTTATAAAATAAATTTAGAGTTAAAATTCAAGTAATAATACCCCACTTAAGAAACTCCTATCTCTAGTTCGAATCTAAAATGGGTATTATCACTAGAATTTCGATTTTGTCTCGAAAATCATTTACCCTCTCTCGAGACGTAAATCTAAGGATGAGGGATCAAAATTAACATTCAAATGGACTTTTCAAGTAATTAAACTAATTAAAATAAAACAACATCAAATAAGGATTTTACCCCACCCCTTGAAAGGGGATTTAGCCTAACATGATATTAAACATGACAAATTAATAATCAAGGCTACTAAAATAAAAGATAAGAGAATAGAACAAGCAAACCAAATGTCTTTGAGAAAGTTGAACTCTACTCTTCCAAATTGAAGCATACAATCCCTCTAATTGAGCATCCAAATGCTTTGAAAATAATTATTCACTCAATTAACTCTCTTACAATATTTAATCTCACAAATATCTAAAAAAAATAAAAATAATAAAATAAAAACTATTTACAAATGGTGTTTTTCTCTCTACAATTCCTATCTAAAAGCTCCTTTTAATTGGGGTCTTCATCTTCTTTTTATACAAGGCATGGCGCTAGGGGTAAAAATGAGAATTGGCTAAAGGTGCAAGAGGTATGGAAGGTATTTGGGTGAGGGTTAATTAGGAATTATGCACACATGTGCATGGGTTGTGTGAGGTCATGTGGGTAGTGAGGTGAGAGGATATAAAAATCCGATATGATTTATGGGTATTTTTGGAAAAGTGGTAAAAGGTTTTAAATGGCACATGTGGGGTAGGGGTGTAAACGGGTCGGGTCTGGATCGCGCTGGGTATATCCAGATCCGATCCGGGTATATTTTTAACGGATCGGGTCTTACCCGATTACCCGACGGGTCTCAGAAAATGGATCCAGACCCGAATCCGTTAAGGACCCGGAGACCCAACCCGATTATATATATATATATATATACAGTTTATATAAACTGTTTTTGTTATTTTTATATTATTTTTATATATAACTTATATATATATATGTATGTAAAACTGTTTTTATATAAATATATAACTATAAAAACAGTTTTTATATAAATATATAACGATGTAAAAAAACAGTATAAAACTGTTTTTATATATAACTTATATATATATGTGTATGTAAAACTGTTATATATATTTAGTAAATATATGTAAGACTATATATATATATAATATTATATATAAATATATATTTATTATATTATATATATACACATTCGGGTCGGGGCCTTATCGGATCGGAGTCATGTATATCCAGATCCGGTCCATTAACTAATCGGGTAATCGAATAATCGGATCTATAAAATTTGCTCAGATCCATTTTGGTCGGATCCGGATCGGGTCCGGGTCCAGACCCGGTCCATTGACAGCTGTGGGGAATTGTTTGTTTATTTGGCTTTTTAACAGATGATGAAAACGATGGGAGAAATGGGTTGGGGTTTGAAAATGGGTATGGAAATGAGATGGGTTTTGAAGGTGGGTTTTGAAGGTGGATGGAGGTGCTCGGGATGAGCAAGGGCCGGAGCAGAAGTCGGGTCGGAGGCAGTTCCGGAGTGGGGTTGGTTTTCGCCGGGGGGTCGCTCGAGTTGAGGTCGGAGTTGGCAGGACGCCTGGGATCGGGTTTTTCTTTTCCGGCCGGAGGGAGGTCAGAGGGGTTGAGAGTTGGTAGCAGTGACGCTTGGATTTGACGGGTCAGGGGAGAGGGTTTCCGGCTGGGTCGCGGGGCAGGGGTAGGATATGGGGAGGTCGCCGGAGTTCTGGGCTTTGATTTTCCGGCCGGAGGGAGGTCGGCACCGGGGGTAGGAACGGCAGGTGGGAATGGGTTAACGCCGCCGGTGGCTTTTAGCGGTTGGTGCAGGTCGGAATTTGGGGGGGTAGGGTGCCGCCGGCGGAGGGTTGAACGCCGGAGTTGGGTCTGAAAATGGAGTAAGGGCTTTGGACAGCAAGTGAGGGTGGAATGGGATAATGGAGGTTTGTCTTTAGGTGGGTAATGGAGGAAAGAGAAAGAGAGTGTGGGAGATGGGGATGATGATTGATAGTAGGTGGGGGTATTTTGGTGTGGTGAGGGGGGTATGATAGGTTGGTGTAAGTGAGGTTGAGGGTGTAGGAAAGTAGGGGTGTGGGTGAGTTAGGTGTTGTGGGTATAGGGTGTGTCTAATTTGATCCCCTAAAAATAATACAACTAAAATTAATAAAAATAAAATAAAATAAAAACCTAAAAAATGAAATCCTATTTCTAAAATAAAACAAAGACTCAAATAAAATTGAAACTAAAAAGAAATAAAAATAAAAATAAAATCTAATAAAACTTAAAATTAAAATCCTAAAAAGAAAATGCAAAATCTAATAAAACTAAAAATACAAAAAATCCTAAAAATTCTAATCTTAGTAAAATAAAATAAAACTAAAACTAAAAACTAATAAAATCAAAATCGAAATAAAATAAAATAGAAAAATAGAAAATAAAACCTACAAAATACTAAATGAATCTAAAATTAAAATAACACAAACTAAAAATCTAAAAAAATATTAAAAATGGCACAAACTAAACACACAGAGGGTTTGGGACAGTTTAAGTCAGGTTTGGGTAGGCTAGGTTACGGGATCAGGGTATATAGCGCCATAAAACGTACAATTGCCTTTAATTACGCATTTGAACACCGCAACGTGCATTCGGCCTACAAAATTAATATTTAAGCACATAAGACCCATATTGTCGAGAATTAGCAAGTAAAGTACGTCTATTTGGGGATAAATTGTACAGTTTTGGGTGCTTATCATTTATTTAGAGACTCAAGTTCTGCCTTGATGGCAATTTTTCATTTTGGCCAATCTTCTTTTTGTCGACATTCATTTATAGTACGTGGTTAATTATCATCATCAATGCCCTTTGAAATTTGTGTAACTACTGCATATGAAAATATGTCATCGATGACTATTTCATTACGATCCCACATTTCTCTTGAACATGTATAAAATATAGATATCTCATTATTGTTCTTAGGTACCTTTGCCTCTTCAGGGACTTTTATAGTCACTTCAGGGACTTGTGTCTTTTCAGTGACACTAACCTCTTCAGGTGTTTTAGTGAAAGTGGATATTCTATTCATAACCTCTTTCGGAGCGTTATGAGGGCATTATTTTTCATTTGATCTACTCTTCCGGGGAGTTGAATCTTTGGAACCTATAGGTCTGCCACGCTTCTGGCGTGCAACAGAATCAATTGCTGTTGAAATCAAATTTTGTCCCACTGGAACTTCAATTCTGGTTGGTGCATTAGCCGCGGGTACATGATATTTGGTTACTTCTATAGCATCATTGAATGCATCGGGTAGTTGATTTACAATTTCCTGAATATGTATTATCCTTCGCACTGCATGCTCACATTGTGAGTTACGGGGGTCTAGATAAGACAATGTGGAAGTATTTCACATTAATTCTCGCCATTCTTCAGGAATATGCTCCTGCAGCAGCAATATCGAGAACGGGGTTTAAACGATATTCAGATTTGATATCATGTCTCCTAGTATCTGAATAAAATAATGATTTGCTGAAGAAGAATCATTCATCAAGACCCTTTGGATCTGTAGCACTCCCGGAAGTGAATGCTACCTCACCTCAAAATTTTAAAAGAGGCCGAGAAAATATAAGGCACTGCCGTGGCAACCCCAGAAGAGGTGGCTACCGTAACTAAGGACCTAGACAAAATACAAATTTCAAGAACCAGCAAAAGTGGAATGGCCCAAATAAAAAAGAAAATCATAATTCAAACATAGCACAACCGTAAGACACTTGTTATATATGTGCTGGTAGTGGTCATTGGACCCGTAATTGTTGTGCATCCAAGAAATTTGTGAAAAAATATTAAGCTTCAAAAAGGGGAGTGGAGACAAATATGATAGAAGGTCCAGAAGACCGTTGGAAGATGGAAGGTCTTAAAGACCACTGGAACATTGATAATACCCAGATCAATGTTAATGATTTTTTTGAAAATGAAGATGGCAATCCCATTTCTAATGAGACATTTGATGTTATTCTTAGCAAACCCCCGAAAAACTCAATAATTTATGTTTTCTTCATATGGCTACAATAATGTTTTTTTTTCTTGAATCATCCTTATGTTTTTCTTTTCTCTTTCACTCCTTATTGTAATAAATTGCATGGGTTTACATTTATTATAAATTTTTTTATGGCTTGTAACCTTTAATTATGTTACTTGTATAAAAGGTATGGATCCTAAATTGTAAGCAAACGATAACACTTGTCTAGTTGACTGTGGAACAACTCATACTATTTTGAAATATCAGAAATTTTTCTCCCACGTGGTGTATGATACGGCAAATGTTTCCATAATAGTCGGCGCTATTAAAATTATTGATGGCGCTGGAAGAGCCCATGTGATGCTACCTAATGGTACACACTTATTGATACGACATGCCATATACTTAACAACTTCTAAAAGAAATTTGCTAAGTTTTAAAGACATCGGAATGAATGGGTATCATATGAAAACAAGGCATGAAATTAACAAAGAATTCCTTTACATTACTTCTAGTGCTGGAAGCCAGAAGCTCACACTAGAAAAAACTCCTTGCATTATTCATGGGGTTATACCACACAACACTAGGTGATGTAGAATCACACTCTGTCATGGGTCGAAATCTTAATAATCCTAATTAGTTGATAGTATGGCATGATCGTTTGGGTCACCCTGGATCCAATATGTTTCGAAAGATCATCAATAATTCAAATGGCCATTTTTTGGAAAATCAACAACTCATGCTACCAAGTGACCATTTTTGCACCCCATGTACGCAAGGAAAATTAATTACTAAACCACCTTTTCTCAAAAAAAGCATTTGAGTCACGATCACTTTTACAACGCATTTAAGGGGATATTTGTGGCCCTGTTCACCCTTTTAGTGGACCTTTTACATATTTTATGGTTTTAATTTATGCTTCCACTCAATGGTCACGTGCATGCTTACTATCCACTCGCAATTTGACTTTTGCAAAATTACTTGCTCAAATGATTAAGCTCATAGCACATTTTCCTGATCATCACATCAAATTCATTCGCTTAGATAATGCAGGCGAATTTACTTCTCAGGTTTTTTATGATTATTGTTTATCTATAGGCGTTGATGTTGAACACCCAGTTCCTCATGTTCATACCCAAAATGGTTTAGCTGAGTCATTAATTAAACGTTTACAACTGATAGCCAGACCATTGCTTATGCAATCAAAACTCCCAGTCTCAACTTGGGGTCATTCTATCCAACACGCTGCCAAGTTAATTTAACTTCGACCAAATGATTACCATTCTTTTTCCATTCACAACCTGTGACTGGATGTCAACCAAACATACCCCACTTGTGACGGAGAATTGATAGAGAGGAAGTATTTTATTTTTCAGTAGTATTTAGTGTAATTGTTGTACACAACCATATGAGGAACCTCCTATTTATAGGATATAGTGAGGCATCCCAAGAGACAAGAATATGAGTCAACATCCACCCAAAAGCCAAAAGCCACATATTTTTAACACTCCCCTTGGATGTATACCATATCCACCATTCAACGATTGTTCCCTCATTAAAACCTTACTAAGGAAAATCCCAGTGAGAAAAAACCAAAGTGAAGGAAAAAGTGTAAAACTTTTGTTATCATCGAATTGGTGTTGAACATGCTTAATGTTGCCTCATTAAAACCTTTACTAGAAAAAACCAATGAGAAAAACCTAGTTAAAGGAAAAAGAGTACAACGCACTTATGTCCTAAAAGAGCATGCTTTTTTATTCTCCCCTTGAAAAGGATCTCCCTCAGATTTGCATATTTGCATCATCTATCTTTTCTCTGCAAAGTTTGAGTTGCAAGGTGATTTTAAACATAGCAGAATTGTACTGTGACACTATCTTGAAGTCCTTAAATCTCAAATTGAGCCATTTATGGCGTGCACATGGAAGTATGACCGATTTTTTATGGTCATATCTCTACTTTAGGGACTTCTATAGTTCTAATGGATCTTTCACAGTTAGATATTCACTTTTCAAATCACTGTGTATGTGATGCCTAAGAAATATGAAGGCTTTAGCCCTGTCCTGCCGGGACATAGTGTTATCACTAGTAATGTCATCACCAAGATTTCGGGCTTGTAGATAGAGTTCTGCATCTTAAGACCAATTGAGATAATTGTTTCCATTTATATCAAGTCCCTCAAATTCAAGTTTAGATATGTTCGACATTTTGGAAACTAGTCATGTAAATAATAATTAGAAACACAAAATGAATAATTTAAGCAATGTAAATAAAAAACATGATTGAAACGTCAAGTAGTTAATATTTTGGGTTCAACACATAAATATATGGAGCTTCGGGTCCAATTAATATTTTGGCATGTTAAATTCCACACCCCAATATGTCAAAGCTTCAGGTTTGATCACAAATATATATTTGGAACTTCGGGTCCAAATTACAAATTATGTGGGTACATATAATGTCCCTTATAAATAATCAAAACTTGAAGTGATGATTTGGGGTATTCATTTGGAACTTCTGCCCCAATTTTTTTTTTTTTTTTTACAACTATAGGCCCCAAGAATCAAATATTAGTTGTGTTAAATTTAAGGATGAATTATAAATGGAAAAAAAATACAATTTTGTAATTACACTTAAATTGAATGGAAATTCTAATTGAGAGATGCAAGTACTTACCCCTTAAAAATATTGGATGTTTTTAATATCACACAAAATTATAAAGATCAATTTATATTTATCTATTCGGAACTTAAATTTCAAAAAAAATATTTGTCATTCATGTTTAGATATAACATAGTCGATTAATCTGGTCAGCACAAATATATAAAATGGTAAAATAGGTTAAGATTTACACCATGTAGCTTTAGATTTCCAAATGTTAGATCGAATGTCAACAATTCACCTTGGACAAAATTTATTAGTTGCCTATCTTTTAAAAAACATTATCTTTCCTGGATTTATTTTTAAACTTCAAAACAGCACACATGTGCTAGTAATGATGTTCTAATTTTTTTTAAGGAATCACTCAAGGTAATCAGATGAATCAGAATAATAATCTAGTAGTAACATGACTCTATCCACATAATCAATTATTAAATCTAACTGCAAAATGAAACCCATTTACAGAATTGTGATCATTGGGATGAGAAACGTACCTTTGTTTATGGAGATGAAAAGGATTAGAAATTGGTATGACTCGTTGCTTAAAAAAAATCTTCACGCTATAATATGGCGAGAATTTTATCGAATTTTGATCGAGCCCTCGTCCTGATGACGTGTTGTAAATAAAAGACAGATAATTGATAAAGAGGGAGTATTTTATTTTTCAATACTATTGAGTGTAATTTATTTACACAACCATATGAGGATCCTCATATTTATAGGACATAGTGAGGCATCCCAAGGGACAAAAATATGAGTGGACATCCGCCCAGAAGCTAAAAGCCACATATTTTTAACAGATATAATTTTTAGGTGGATAGTTAAGTTTGAATTATTATTTTTCTTATATAAAGATTAATAAAATATAAATGGTATTAAAATTTGGTGTCCCGGTTCTCAACAATTTCGTTTCTAAATAGTACAAATTCACTAGCGCAGTTCAAAAAATTAAAGTGCGTAACAACAAATGAAATTCAAAAACTCGAACCATACTACATTTAATTACAAAATAATACACTAGCAAAGTTTAAAAAAGTTGGCGCAAGAATAAGAGAGAGTTTGGGCCTGTTTGGTTTGATATTATAATTCTATTTTTTGTGTTTAAATACAATTATGATAAAAAAAAAATTGCATTTGACAATCTGTTATTAAACACTAAATTATTTGTTTAGAAAACAGGAAAAAGATGTTTTATAACTTCTATTTTTTATTTTTCAACTCAGAATTATTCATTCTTAATATTTTAATGCATTTATATCTTAATATTTAATATCCATACATAATACATTAATATATATGTAATTATTATAAATAAAAAAATATATATGTACTTGTACACGAAATTATGTGTACTTATATTATAAAACTATATAATATACTAAGATCCATATGTGAAATAATACTATCAATATATACATGATACTAATATATAATTTTATACATGTATTATTAATTAATGCAATAATATAAAATATACATAGAGTACATATGTATTAAAAAATATTATCAATTCATGTATGTATATAATTTTATTGTGAATTATACATGCAATATCATTATACACGCACACACATATGTATAATATAAATATATACGTTTGTCAGTTTTGTCAAATTTTCAAAAAACTGTATTTAAAAATAAGTTTACCAAACACCCGCCAAATTATAAAAACAAAAAACTGAATTTTAAAACTGTATTTAAAAATAGCATTTAAATCCAGTTTTCTGAATACAGAACCAAACGGCCCTTTGTTTTTATAAGAATTGTGACAATATTACATATTTATCAACAAATATTATAGAGTTATATGAATTGTTTAGTTACAAGAATATTGTATTAAGGTGATAATGTTGTGTGTTGGTTATGGGGTTAACTTTTTAAAAATGATTTGTCTAAAATGCGCTTATGTTTTGTTTAATAATTGATAGATTTGAACAGAATGATCAAATTGGACCAAATTAAAAAAATGGATGACTAAATCGACACAAATAAAGTCTAGGGATCATTTTTAAATTCAAGTGTAGCCTAGAGACTAAATGGGTAATTTATCCAAAATTATTTGCCGTATTCAAAATGTTGGGGCATGGCTGATTGACGTGGAATATTTTTCATAGAAAATAGTTGTTTTGCCTCGTGCTTTACCTTTGTAACACCTTGATCGTGAACACTTCATGTAAGAATAACACTCATCCACGTTATACGTGTTTCATCTCAAACTTCATTTTTAGTAAAAAAATATTTAGTATCCACCCACCAAAGAATTAATTTCCATGAAAAATAAATAAAAATAATACTAAAAATTCGTATGTTTTTCCTATCATTTTCCAACTTTTCATCTAAATAAACTATTTTCCACACATTTTTCAAATTTACAATCAAACACGCCTTTATTGTCTTCAATGTGGGAGATCTTCAGTCAAAAAATAAAACGCACAAAGCATAAGATTTTTGCTTAACTTAGGTTTTACATAATTTTCTTCTTAGCACACGGTACTCTCTTTGTTCCTCTACCGGATGTAAATAAATCTATTTCTTTATCCCAAAAGAGACACCATTTATCTTCCAATGTATACAAGCATATGCACAAATATTCCATATTTGTTCTACTCCACACAATTTTTGGGAACATTTGAACATTAAAGAGTAAAAATGTTGATTCTTAGTGACATCAAAAAAACTGATATATTAATAATAACTTATCATGTGGCATGAGTGAAAAGAAAACTAGAGTGCCTTTTTCACCAAATTTACAAAGCAAAATCTTGTGTCAAGGCAGATAAATTCTAAGAAAACTAAACCCTTCATGTAAACTTCTTCCTAACCAACAAAAAGATGGTGCCTGTTGAATAACAATAGTTTCTAGACAGTAGGATCCTTGGATGGAATGTGATTATAAATTCCTCATAAGGCTGGTTATAATTATAATTATATCACAACAAAACGGGTCTCAAGAGGTAGTTTTCCTCCAAGCTGTCTGGCACAATTCCTAGCTGCTTGTTGCTCCTCAACGTCTTGAAACAAACCCTCCCATCGTGTTCCCAATGTAGACTGATTGCGGGTGTCAAAAACTAAAGTCTCCATTGACACGGCATTCGCAATGAAATACATGGCAATCTCAACATCCTGTTCGCTCCCATCAAAACCTAACAATTCCACGACCTTCAAGAATTTATATGGACTTTTTGTAGGCTCTGGTCGTGTGTCACTCTGAATATTAGCTCCCATCATATATTTCTGCAACAAATCATGCTTGTTCACAAACAATGCAGAGAAACTTTGTAAAAAAATAGTGCTGCAAGTAACATGAAATTCAATGCTAGTCCATAACATGAATGGAACCAACAATTTCCCTTCTTACAGAAAAATTAGTGATCCAAGAAAAAGAAAATAAAGGTTTTCACAATATCTTAAAAATATAAATTTTATGTTGCTGCGAATTTTTAGCTACAAGGTTCCTGCAGGTGTTTCTAGTGTGATTGGGTCCTGTTTAAAATTGTTCTGTTGCAGTTTTTTAGGGCAGTATTGTGTTCATTTGCCCTTCATATGGTACGATAGAAAAGTGAAATAAATGAAAATTGCAAGGAAGGAAATATTTTTCTTTATTTGGTATAGGGGGAAAGTCAGCCCACCAAATTATATCCCTCCACAGATGGGAGGAAAAGCGAAAGGAAAGAGGGAAAGTGGAAAACCAATTACTCACTAGTTTTAAGTCCCGCAGGATGCGGGGACGGTTTTTGATATGTTATATAATCAGTACGAAGTTGAAAAAATTATCAACAACCACAGTATAATATTCAGTTGTTTCTTTTACGATTTGTTAATTTTTCTTTTCCCCTATAGTTGGTGTTTGTTACAGTTTGTTTACTTCGATTTCGCCTACTGATTTTGCTAAAGACCAAACAAATTCATGCAGATTAAAACCGTGCTCGTTGATTTTTTACTCTAAACAAGTTTTGAAATGCTAAGAAAGTTGAAAACAGGCGCGCACACAAAGTATTAGAACTTTCGTTTTGACATATCAAGTCAATCTCTACCTGGTCCAATCCAATTAATCTCAGTTTATGGTAAATGCAAAAACTTGAAAGGCAAGACTAATGGGATGAATTAGTTAATCACTGCAACAGCTCTTTTCCTACAATTGTTGGAGGTGACTTTAATGTGGTATCCTCTCCTTTGGAGAAACTAGGAGGAAATGGAATTGACTTTGATGCCTGCTCTCAGTTTAATAATGCCATGGGTCTAGCTGGATTGTCTGAGGTTCCTTTCACAGGTTCAAAATACACTTGGTGTAACCTCAGAGATGGAGGTAATCGTATTTGGGCAAGGCTTGACAGGGTGGTTTGTAATTTTCAACGGAGCCAAACCTTCTTAACCTCTACTGTAGCTCACTTAAATAGAACAAATTCTGACCATAGCCCTCTTTTGCTGAGTCTTATGTTGAATGATGAGCCAATAAAGAAGAGTTTCAGATTTCAAAAATTCTGGACTAAGCATTCAAATTTCCTTTCAGTAGTGAACCAAGCTTGGGAAACTGATTGCAGTGGGGACCCCGTTAGAGTTTTCTCCCAAAAATTAAAGGTCACTAAGCAGGCCTTAGCCTTGTGGAACAAATCTACTTTCAATAATATCTTCCAAACCACAATCGAAGCTGAAGATGATGTGCTTAGAAAAGAAATAGAGCTTGATTCCAACTTCTCAGAAGCTGCCAACATTGATTACAAGCTTGCAAGAGCTAAACTTCAACACCAGTTGGCCATAGAAGATGAATTTTGGAAACAAAAGGCAAGGGTTAAATGGCTGCAAGAGGGGTATGAAAATTCAAAATTTTTCCATGCTATGGTAAATCAGAAGAGGAATAAACTTAACATCTCGAGAATCAAAGACTATAATGGGAATTGGATCTCTGATTCAGTTTCTATTAAAAATCAGTTCTCTGATCATTTTAAAGGTATTCTTACTTCCTCTACTATCATTACTATCTTTACTTAATATCATCCCAAACCTTATCACAGAGAGTGATAATTCTATTCTTATCTCTCCTCCTACCTTGCAAGAAATTAGAGATGTTATTCTCCAAATGGATTCCTCTAGCACAGCAGGTCCTGATGGATTTAACTCTCTTTTCTACAAAGAATGTTGGGACATTATTAAAGCAGATCTGTTTAAAGCAATCACCTATTTTTTCATGGGGAATAGACTGCCCAAAAGCTGGATTTCCACTTTAATCACCCTCATCCCCAAATCAGACAATCCTTCTACTTGCAATGATTATAGACCTATCAGTCTCTGCAATACCTCGAATAAAATTCTTGCCAATAGACTGGGATTGCTCCTGAATGGTATTATTAGTCCAAATCAAGCAGGATTCATCAAGGGTAGGTCTATCTCGGAACAAATCCTTCTTGCCCAGGAAATCATGGCTAACTTCAACAAAAAACTGAGAGGTACAAATTTAGTTTGTAAACTTGATATGTCTAAAGCATATGACAGAGTTTTATGGTTATATCTCATTCAAGTTCTCAGAAAATTTGGCTTCAATGAATCCTTTATAAACATGGTATGGAGGTTAATTTCAGAGTGTTGGTTCTCCATTCTTATAAATGGAACAACTCATGACTTCTTTAAGTCTTCTTGTGGGATTAGGCAGGGAGATCCTCTCTCTCCAGCTCTTTTCATCTTATCTGCTGAAGTCTTAAATAGAGGGCTGGAAAATTTGTTTGAGAATGGTAAGATTGATTCTTTTTCTATGCCTCCGAGTAGTCCTATTATTTCTAACCTCTCTTTTGCAGATGACAATCTCATATTCACCTCTGGCAGTCAAAAGTCATTGAAGCAACTTATGATTTTTCTCAAGGATTATGAAGCTATCTCTGGTCAAGTGCTGAATAATTCCAAGTGCACTTTCATGATCCCTCAATCTTGCTCTTTATATCGAAGAAGAATCATTGAAAGCACTACAAATTTCACTTTCAAATCTCCCCCTCTTCTTTATTTGGGGGTGCCCCTTTATGCAGGAAGAAAGAAGAGTTCCTTATTCAATGGGCTCATAGATAACATCAAGAAGAGACTTGAAGGCTGGTCGTGTAAATTGCTGAGTCAAGGGGGGGAAATTATTCTTTTAAAACATGTCACTCAATCAATGTTTTGCCATTTATTTGCAGCTCTGGATCCTCCAATTTCAATTATCAAGACTCTGGAAACTCTTTTCAAACTTCTTTTGGAGTTCCTCTAAAGGTTCTATGAAAAGACATTGGAAAAATTGGAATTCTATTTGTCTTCCTTATGAAGAAGGGGGCTTAGGCCTAAAGCTCATTCCGGATTACATTGCAGCCTCTTCTTGCAAGCTTTGGTGGAAATTTATGTCTGTAGAATCACCCTGGAGCAGTTTTCTGAAAAATAAATATTGTAAAAGATGTGTCCCACTTAAATCTACTTGCAAAATTAATTCTTCCCATGTATGGAAAAGGATGCACATTCCAGTTTTCAAAGATTTCACCATTGATGATGAGAATCTCAAATGGATGGCTAATAGCAATGGTACATTCTCTCTTAAATCAGCTTGGGATATTGTTAGATATAAAAGCTGTCCCCAATTCTCTTTCAAAACAATATGGAACAAGAGACTACCTAGTATAGTTTCCATTTTTATGTGGAAATTACTTCATAAAATTGTTCCTACCGATGATACAATTGCCAAACTCAAAATTCCTATTGTTTCAAAATGTCATTGCTGCGCCAGCCCTGTCCAAGAATCTATTGATAATCTTTTCTTCAAGGGAGATATAGCTTCATCAATTTGGGCTCATTTTAAAGGTATCATTGGTATCAGAACTTCTTCTATCTCAATCAGAGGCGAGCTTATGTCTTGGTGGATTAAAGTCAAAGGAAATTGTGTTCTCTCTACTCTTCTAATCATTATTCCAATTCTTATTACTTGGGAGATCTGGAAAGGTCGCAATAGAGCTGCTTATGATGACCAGGCTATGAAGACAGAAGTTTTAATCTCTAATATCCTCAATGGCATTCGAGATTCTTTTTTAGCTTTCCCTTTCAAAAAGTGTAAATCTAGCATGGATCTTGAGCTTGTTAGGGAGTACAATATTCGATGTCTTTAAGCTTGTTCGGCCGCTGGAGAAAGGCTTTTTTTCTCCCTTATATATATATACATATATATATATATATGCATCACACCAATATTTCTAACATTAATACAGAAAACTAAAAAATCAATGTTAAAGTGATAAAGATTGTTAAACCATGTCCCCATCTTCAAGACCAAAGACTAATCGTTTAATTCTTTTTTCCCCTTATTTTTACAGTTTCAATTATATCATATAAGAAATCTTACTTGTAGGTTGAGATTGAGTGGCATCTATTAACATATATTTATATATATAAATTAAAGTTAAAAGATGAACCTCAGATTCTTGTTTCAACTCAATTGCATAAAGGGAGAGTGGAGGTGGAAGGAAGGTTGGTGGTTCGATGGAGGTGAGAGTGATATATTGTTTTGTTTTGTTCTTTATTTTTTATTTTCAGATTTTGGGGAGGGTTTA
Source organism: Sambucus nigra (assembly GCA_949130495.1). Classification (NCBI taxonomy): domain Eukaryota; kingdom Viridiplantae; phylum Streptophyta; class Magnoliopsida; order Dipsacales; family Adoxaceae; genus Sambucus; species Sambucus nigra. The sequence goes on along the minus strand of OX422214.1, from coordinate 538,798,622 downwards.
AATTACTTTTAACTCAAAACTACGTGGAGGTTAAGGTTAAAAGTTTTTATGACGATTTTGGGCAAAGTCTCATTCTTATATTAAATTGTATTAAAGTCATATCAACAATTAATGACATATTAAAGTAAAAAACATTAGGTAAAAATATCTGCACAATGATGATATTATTTGATAAGAAGACAGCTCGTTTATTTTAAATTATTCGCAGAAAAAGTGGTTGTGTACAACGCATGCCAGCGAGCAAGAAGTAAATAAGAAAGCTTACCCTTAGCACAAATCTATGCAAGGAAGGAAATGCCTTTATTATGGAAATTATAAATGGGAGAATTCTGCAACTGCATCCGGAAACTCTCAGCTCCAAGTGCTTGACATTACTTAAGACCGCAAAATTTAAAGGCTCTGTAGTATTTTCCTGAACAAAACGACCAGGGTAAATAGAGAGAGCTTACATTTCCAAACAAATTTAATAGAAACATAGAGAGCAAGCACATATTGTATTACATACTAACCTCAAGCTCTTTTTCCAATGTAAGTGCTTCCAATCGAGTGAAATATGATGAAAGTTGGCAAAAATTATTAGTAACAAATTCACCAAAATCTCCTTCAAATGATGCTGTAACAAGTGCTGGAAAATTATTGAAAGGTATATTTATCTTATTTCCAAAACATCTAAATGATTCAAGATTGGTTGCTGAAATATCAATACTTTCAATATCGTTGCACATATAAATCTCCAAATTCTTCAACTTGAGTGGCAATCCAGAAACTTTGAGACTTACACGAGACGTTGACCATGCGATACATAGTCGTTCAAGATTCCTACAGTTAAATAACAAGTGCTCAAGAACTTCTCCACTCACATCTACAGAACTAAGGCATAGATCTGTTAGGGAATTGAACGTGGAAAATTTAACTGCCCACAACGGAAAAGTGTACTGCCCACAATGATCCCTCCAACTAAATCCCAACTCGAGCCTCTGAACTCTTCTATTCTTTGCAAAGTCAATCCAACTATCAATATGGGAAGAAACATTTTTAACCAAATCGAAATGAACTATAAATTCTTCTATTGTTTGACCTCGATGTGATTTCAGTGCTTGATTTACGCAATTTATAATTTTAGTCTTTTCCATTCTTAAAATCTGAGTCCCATCTGGCGCATAATAGATTCTCCATGAACGATCAAACTTCAAAATAGGTACAAATGTCCACAGTTTTACCCATCTCCGTGACAAAACACTGGTTCGTGCTGCTTCTTTAGTTAGCAGGTGTGAGAGGACACGAACAAGAATTTCATCTGGCAATTTGCTCATCTTATCCTCCATATGATTATCATGCTATTCACAAAGAAGGCACACATAATCATTTAACAAAATCACAAATTTCAAGAAATACAAATGGCATCTTTTAGAGGGTTTAGATGTAAAGCACCTTTTTTGTGACAAGTGGAGAATTGGTGGGTGTCATTTTATCCATAGCTACTGCAATTAAATAAAGACGTGAATGAATTTGAGAAACTATAATAATCGTCAAATACTAAAAAACCTTTGTTTCATTTTGTATAGACCACCAAAAAAATCCCAGAATACAAGAGGTAAAGCCGATTACTTGGCAAGTTAGCAGAAATTCGGGCGTGCATAGAAATATCTTAAACATGAACAAAATAATTTTAGTGAAAAAACATACCCAAAAATCACACCCAATATAGAATCTGAGTTGTTATTGTGTAGTTTGAGCAAGTCTGCCAGTTGAAGAAAGGGTTGATATGAGCTTTTATTTAGAGCAAAGAGTCGGTGAAATATATAGGGTCATTTAGGGTTTGTGTGCTGGAAAATGAGATATGCCTTAACGTATCCTCCAAGAATGCTCTGTCACTTTCACGTGTGTTCCAACTTCTAATTGTTCCCTTACGAAATCTAATGTTTGGTTGGATGGTAGAGTGTAAAAATAGACAATGCTGCAGATAGTTCCAAATATATCTTACAACTAACTCCACAAGGCATCGTTAAAAAATACTTAATCTATTGCAAAATATCATATTCCACCTAAGATTTTGTGCACTATTCCTAATGCGGTAAAACAAGTTGTGCTTAAGATTTCTCGTATTTTTCACTTTCAACCCCAAAATTCTTTTGGTAATTAAATAAACACCCCAATTAAATTTGGCAAACAATTTAGAATTTTCAAAGTGGGACAAAGGGTAAAAAATTTAGGAGGATTCAACATGTATTTATAAAAAAAAAAAAAAAATACTCGTTGCCAAAATAAAGTCATTTGGGGTAGGATCTAATTAAACAAACTTGGTTTAATTCCTAGGCGGAACATCATTTTTCGTTTAAGGCATTTGTTTTTTAGTGTCTTGGGGGGAACATCATTTTCCGCTTAAGGTGAAGCCCATAAAAAACTACCTTGTTGGCTGTTTGTGTATTTCTAAATTTATTGTTTTTTGCAGTACCAAATGTTATATATATATATATATATATATACATTTAGCTTACCCACATCAAATATCAAAACCTCATATATATATATTTGGCATACCCATAAGGATTGCTCTTAAGAAAAAATAAATGACCCACTTTACTTGCCTTTCTCTTACTACTTTCTTTCACAAAGCTGTCAAGATTGTTTAAAAAAAATTTGCTATAATAATAATAATAATAAAGTTGCACAACATATAGTGTCCTCTCGCATTTTATTTGAGTTGAGTTCGTATTAGGTAAAAATAAAATAGGGTGCCATTAAGGGCACCTCATTTTTAACTCAAAAATACTAAAAGCATATTTTAACTCCAAAATACCACACAAATCTATTTTTTTACTTCATTATACCATACAGGAGCTACCCACTATTTAATGTTAAAAAAATTCATTTTACGCCCTTTCTCTCATTCTCTCTACACATCCTAACCTTTAAACATCTCAAATTCTAACATCAAAAACTCTCAACTTCAAAGACCAACAACAAATCATCAACTACAAATTAATTCAAACAGGTTGGTACTCAAAATTAATCTACACGGTCAAAATCATAAATAAAATTTGTCTCGTAAACATCATTTCCCAAAACTTCATCTTAAAATTTCACCTAAAAAGTTTAAAAACCTCACTAACCAGTGAACGTTTGTTGGTATAATGAAGTAAAGTTTGAAAACCTCATAAACCAACGAAATTTCACCTAAGAAGATTGCATATTTTGAATTCAAAACCTCATAAACAACGAACGTTTGTTGGTATGCCAAAGTTTGAAAGTTACTTTTGAGATGATTTTGTTTTGACCTTAGAATTGAACCCATGACCATTTTGAAACCAACAAATACATATAAATTTATTTTGGCAAAAATGTAATTGGTCTTTAAACGAATTGGTTTTTGATAATGGAATTGATTTTTTAAATTATTTGTTAGTTTTTTAAACGAAAATCGAATGATATCGGGTTGTCTATAACGAACCACATGAATGAAGTTATTAGGGTTTCGTTCGGGATAAAAAAAACAGAAAACTAGCCCAATTTCGTTATGTTTCTCCCGAATGAAGTTATTTATTTTAATTTAACATCATTCGGGTCCACTGCCCCGAATTGTAATCCCATATTCGTCACATTTATGACGAACTAAAGTTGGTTATGTGAATAACTTCATTCGGGGAAAGGGTCACAAGATGTAATCCACTATTCGTCAGTTGTATGCCAAGCTTGTATGAATATTTTAGGGCCATTTCCCCGAATGAACATTGAACATTGTTGGTATTGAACACTGTTGGGATCATTGATCTTTGTTTGTTAGTTATTAATGTTTGTAATTTATTCATGTATATTAGTTATTCATGTATGTTAGTTATTCATACATGTTAGTTATTCACATGTGATTTATGTACATTATTTTATTCATGTTTGTTATTTACTCATATATGTTATTTATTCTAATATGTTAGTTATTCATATATTAATTATTCTTTGTTTGTTATTTGTGATCAATGTATGTTAGTTATTCATTTATGATAGTTATAAACATGTGATTTTTGTTTTATTGCAGGTCATAAATGGATAAAGTCATATGTTACTCGCATTCTAAGAGGAAGCCGGTTACTTCTTCTGAGAGAAAGCGCCAGGAAGAAATTCATGCATTATCAGGTGCTATAGAAGGCCATGTTAAGGCTTCTGTAGATGGCCATGAAGAAGGCCAAGTTGGGGGTGTTTTAGAGGGACATGTTGAGGCTCCTTTAGAGGGCCATGTTGAGGCTCCTGTAAAGGGCCATGCCGAGGCTCCTGTTGATGCTGAGTTAAGATAGGGAGTATTCCACTGTCTACACATGCTAGCCCATTGAGTAATACAACACAAAGACAACACGAATCGACTGTCGCATATAGTAAAAATAAGGTAACCGATGTCGGATCATCGACCGAGGCATATGGGGGGTCCTAAAGAACTCACTATTTTGAATATTTTCAAGACCATCTTTCCTATGGTATATGGACAGAATCAGGGGTAATCATATTTCCAAATTTAACTTATCAAAAATATTATTTTTTCTAACTTATCAAAAATATTGATATATTTCTTATTGTATTATAGGTTCAACGAGTGTCGTTGTTTTGTGTCAACCACTGGACAAAGATAAATAAATGGCCTTTGGAAGATTCGAGTAAAGGGGTGCATGAAGGGGTGGATATGGAAAAACTCATTGGCTTGATAAAATATAGTCATAGGTATATTGACTACGCATTGGTTTCGGCGTTTGTTGAGCGATGGCATCCAGAGAAAAATAGCTTTCACATTCCATTTGAGGAGATGACCATCATTATTGATGATGTAGCTCAAATACTCCAAGTCCCTCTAGTTGGTGACCCGTTATTTATACCAAACATTTCTACTCCTGATGATGATGCAATTGAAATGCTGAGCGTTATTGACTTAGTAGTTGAATGCTTGGGAGCGAGCAAGGTCAATGTTGAATTAGAGTGCAGTGATTCATATGTGGTCCGTTTGAATTGGATCACTGCGAATTTTTAAGAAAAAGTAAAAGATGAGAATGTCATCGTGGATGTGAAAGACCTTTGTGCCACGGCCTATATACATTATCGAATGCACTGTTTTCCTCGAAAAAACCAAAAATAAGATATATGTCTATTACCTACAAGTCTTAAAGGATTTGAAAAAGGTGGGTCAATTTACGTGGGGCATCTTACTCACCTCTAGAAATAATTTGGCATTGCATCAAGGTCAGGTGTTAATCCAATGAGCAGTTGTTTATCCCTAGTACAGGTAACAATAATTAAAATTTCATAATATATGTTAATTATCCATTTAAGTAATCATTAATTTAATTCTATTTTGTATCTGTATTATTGTTTGCAGTCCTAGATTTATGAGCACTTTATCAAGTTGGGAGCATGCTACCACATGGAGTTCAACAATACAATGCCCGAAATCGGGCATTGCAAACATCCTCTCAAAATAATGCCTTCCCACATCTCATTAAATAGAGAGAACAACTCGACGATATGTCAGCAGGGAATGTAAGTGTTTTACATTGTTTTTGCAATTAACTTTGGGAATATTCATACCCTAATAATAAGTTTGTGTGTAGGTGATTTGGGATCCTTATAAGGATGCGAGGATGCTTACCCATTCCCATAGGCTGCTTTCTGTTAACAAAAATGTATTTTATCCCTAATTAATTAAATCAGTTTAATTAAATGCACATTTTAGTTTAACTTAATATATTGATTTTGATGATTCCAAACATATTTTTATTAAGTTATTCTATATATATTCATTATTGTATAATCTTGTGTCGACTCTTCTCAACGGCATATTCGAGTAAAGGTATTCACATTTGTTGAACATTTGCACTTGACACATTAGGTACACATGCATATTTCTTGATATATAACTTCTATGGTGTGACTAATTAATTATAAGCCAAAGCATTTTCAAAAATAAATGTTTTTGTTTGAAAATATTTTTTAATATTGGTGTATTTTTGTTTAAAATAAACTTCTGATGTCCGTTTAAATTTTTATCCGAAAAATAATTTTTTAATCCTGCGCAAATTCTTTTTTACTTCTTATGTCCGTTTATAATAATGTTATCTGTTCTAAATTTTTTATTACAAAAGTTTACAGCCTGGTATAATTTTTATTGTTAACGAAAATGGCTTCTCGCAATTTTTTTATTCTGCGGTTTTATCTCTCTCAAGTCATATACTTTACCTACCCTGGTCTAATCTGACATGTATGGGGAACATACATACTGCAAGCAAAGGTCATATCCCTCTGCAAAAGCCACGTCTTCTACTCCACAAGTATGCTCAGCTCATTTATGAGCCTTGATATCTGTTATATACTTATATCATTTGGTACAAAAGATCTCATATATCCATGATGCTTTATACGAAAATCTGGCCGAAAACTCTGGTTCGAAATATGTTCTTTACATTTTAATTCGGAAATTTTGTTTTACGAAAATCTGTTATGTATTTTTTTTTTTGTCCGAATTTCTATTAAAATCTATTATCTGCTTTTTATTCGGAAATCTTTTACTAAAATTTGTTATCTATTTTTTTATCCGAATTCTTTTAAAAAGATCTCTTATATATATATATATATATATACTTATATGTGATAAGATACCTGCTTCGGCAGTCCTCTCATCAGAATTCTTGGACCTTGTGTTGTCTGCGTCTGCAGGCCTTGACTAAATATAATAAGAGATTTTCTTTTAATTGTTTATTCAATCTCTTTCTCTCTTGGATGTATTCTGCGAACATGGACAATTTTTTATAGATTTGATATCTTGGTCCCACACATTTTTTTAACCCATCCAAAAAGTCACGAATCAATGTGTACTTGTTAAAAGTATATTTATTACATCTATAAAATATTAAAAGACCACGCCTTTCTTTGAAAAATGGGACGCCCCTTTTGTTTCCTTCATTGTGTGACACGTGCACCTGCAGTCTTGGAAATGGAATATTTCAGATTTGTAATCTTTCACAGATTTTTGGTTCATTCTGAGTTAATTTTTTGTTGGCTTAAGACTCTATGAACTGTAGCATTTCAGTTCGATCAGATGCTGGACTTTGCTGACTTGTGACGTTTTGTAAAAGAGAAGCCTTCTTTTATTATCTATCTTTTATATCTCATTTATCACTAAAGCTTTCTCTCTCTATCAGTCTACCATTTAATTCTTAGACAGATATGGAAGATATCTTCCCATCTATTCTTGAGCATTTAATGCTCCTTCAGCTACATATTTTTTCAAGAAGAGCGTATCTCACTCTCCTCTCCAACGGTCATCTTATTTTAGACATCTACATATTGAAGATCATCTGTTGTTGTTGAACACACAAAAAAATAGAAAGAGATCAAAAAGAAGAAAAGAAAGCAATAAGAGAAGATTTTTTTTTTGCTTTACACAAAGTTTGAAACAGCCACATATCAGTTTATTCTGGCTTGATATTTTAGCTGTCCTTGAAGAAGAGAACAAGCAAAAGAAATACTACTTTACTGCGAAGAATTCAAGAAAAGTCTGGTGCCAAATATTCAGATCTATTGTGAAGTCTTAAACCAGAAGAAACTCAGTCTTACATTGTAACTTTTGAGAGTTTCAACTTCCAAATTTTGTACTCAACTTTCGGAACTGTTTGAAGCTAGAACTTTAGCTTCGGTTGTACAAGTAGTAAGGTTTAGCTGCTCGATTGTACGTTGGAGGTTTGATCCTGCCTTAGTGGATCACGGTATTGAAGCGCAAAGAGACGGAAGCGGCTCTGGCGCGTGGACGTAGGCCGGGTTTTTGGCCGAACCACGTTAAAATCACGGTGTCATTTATTTTCTGCATTTAAGTTTATTTATTTGCTTGTGTCATTATTTAATTTCATTATCAAGCATTTGCCTTGCTAATTAATTAAAACTGAAAGTTATTATTTTCGTAATAATTAATAAAATCCAGAATATTATTTTTTATTAAATACGAAAATTAATTAAAGATTTATTTGGGTATTGATTTCTGTGATTTATCTTGTCTAATTTATTTAGTTAAAATTGTTAGATAAATTTAGTATTAATCTTTGAAGATTTATTTCTTCTGATATTTATTTCAATTGATTTAAATTAAAATATTTTCTGAAATTTCAATTTAACCCCAAAAAGTTTGCTAAACTCAATTCACCCCCCCTCTTGAGTTAATATCTGGGCAACACTTTCTATAGTGTCATCATCATTTTCTTTGACATTGTTGAGCCATACTATCCCGAAAGATGTCTTAGACAATTCGTCTGCATTCAAATCATTCCCTGCGAACCAATGACCCCACTAAGAGACGAGTGGTGAAACAAAGATGCAAGATACTTTAACCTGCAAAAAAGTTTTAAGGAAAATTTTCAAGACCACATATTATCTGAGAAGTCGCAATTAGTCCATGTCTCGTGCCCGTGGAACTATAGCGAGGATTACATAAAGTGGTTCTTGACCTATTCCCACCCGACTGTCCAGAACCCCACTTACCGTCAGTCCAAAGTAACAAAAACATCACTACTGAGGATTACATCTCTTTTCATTTTCATAATTTTATGAATTCTGATACATAAATGATGGTCAATAGGCAGACGAAGTGCATACAGTGATGGAATTGCTTAGGAAGAACATGGAAGAAGGTGTTGCTACGGATGTGACTACATTGCTTGGGCGAAATCAAGAAGAATACCAAATACTTGCATCAATAATTGGGGTGGGTCACCAGATTAACATTTAGGAGCAGGGAAAGAAAAAGATGAAGGAGAATTAAAGAGAGGATGATAAAGGGAAAAAAGCAAAGGGGGATGAGGCACCAAGAAGAAAATCAGAGAAAAGAAAAGGAAAATGAACTTTGTGATGAATTTCCCTAGTTTTATAATTTTGAACATTGGAATTAGTGGTTTGGAACTTGATTTTGTTAGATGGGATCATTTCAATACTTATGTAATTTGGATAGTGAACTTTTTATTTGAATGCTTTGTGGAATGTGAGGTTATTATGGAATGTAAGGGTTACTTTCATGTTTTTTTTATTGTTAAAATTGTTTTAATAGAGTTGGTTGTGGTTTGTGAATGTGAAGTTTAATTTATAGTTAGTTGTGGTTTATGAATGTGAAGTTGTTAATGTTAAAGTTGGTTTAGTTTCATTTATAGTTAGTTTGGTTTTGGTTGAAGTTTAATTTCATGTTGGTTTTGGTTCAGGATGTATAAAATAAAGCTATATAGCATTACTCTGCATAAAGGTGATGAATCAAACTTGCCCTGGAAGTGAAAATCCCACTGTTAGGGATGGATGCCCCGAACCAAACATTATAAGGTTTTCTTTGGGGGCTTAATACCGAGGCCAAATTATTATTTCGTTGTATGTATTCGGGGGCTTATTACGGAGTCCAAGTTATGAATTCTTTGTGTGTATGCCAAACCAAATAATATAAAGTTTAGTTCGGGATAAACATACCTAATAATAGGATTTTGGTTTTCGGAGCGAGTTTAATATCGTCACCTTTATGTCGAGTAATGCTATATAGCTCATTGTATACATCCCGAACCAAAACCTACATGAAATTAAACTTCAACCAAAACCAAAACCAACTATAAATTAAACTCCATCAACTTCAACATTAACAACTACATTAATAATCCAATGATGATACATTCAACCAAAACCAACTACATTAACAATCCACTAATAACTATAAATTAAACTTTACATTCACATGATATTGAAATCCATTGCACATGATATTAAAATTCATTTCATATGTTATATAGATATATATTTTCAACAACTTTGCTTACATGTGTACAAAAAATACAGCATATCCCTAAAAACCTACATACACATTTGCTTACATGTGTACAAAAAATACAGCATATCCCTCAGAACCTACCTACATATTTGTTCACATGTGTATAAAAAATACAACATATCCTTCATAACCTACCTACACATTCGCTTAGATGTTTACAAAAAATATCCCTAACTAGTTGATTTTTATGGGATGATCAATTGTCGCTACATCCTTCGGGCAAATATTCTGAAACTCAGATATTTGATCAGTATATTTTTCAATCCAAGACTTGGCTCTAGGAAAGAAACAACTATGCCAGTGATTTACAACCGGTTGTAATAGAGAACCTTGTTTCAACTTTAGTATGACAAAATGATTCCCGCATATATGAGCAATTTGCACGAATATTGGACTTTCTGGTCATTCATATCTCATCAGTAAAAATGTGAGGCATTGTCTCGGTGATACAAGGACACATACAGTTATAAGTCTTGGGCATAGGGTAATCACACTATGGCATGACCATCTCAGACTTCGTACCACATGGGCTTGTAGAATCGTCTAACAAATTTAACAAAATTTTTGGAAACAAACTATCAAAATAATGTGCGTAAAATTTTTCAAGAACTTTGTCCATCAAATATGCTCTCACATTTCTCCATCCATCGCTTTCGAACCCCAACCTTAGATAACTATAAATGCATCTAAACTCGCAATTACTATTTGTTTCCACATCCACGATATCTACTACAAAACCTCTATAAAACTCCAGTATCTCCTTCAGGTACTTCCTGTATGTGGGTACGTACGTAGGGAACCATAGGGTTGGGTACGTGAACTTCATAAAATAAATGTTCTTCTCAGGTCTCTGGACAGTGATAAGCACCCAAAAATGTATATTTTATACCCCGAATAGATGCATTTTAGTCGCTCATTTTTAATAAAAATGACCTTATATTCGTATTTATTTATTTCTCAGGTAAATATGATGTCGCGGTAACAAATATTGCTAAATTGACGTAATTGCAATACAATAGCGATCAAAAGTGTGCATCTAAGAAATTAAGGCGACCGCGAAGTCAGGGTCCCTATTTGAGCTTGCCCGATGAGTTTCGATGTCCCAAGCCCTATCCCTAGACCAAACATAAGCCTACACCAAGCCCAGTCTAGACCCCGAACCTCGTGTGTGTTTAGTTTGTGTCTTTATTAATTTTCTAGAATTTTATTTTGAGTCGTTTTATTTTCAGGATTTATTTTCAATTTTTATATTTCTTTTTATTCAGTGTAATTTCATTTTGAGTTTTGATTTTTTAATTTTTCAGTTTTTTTTTTCTATTTTATTAGGATTAGTCTAGGTGTTTATTTTTAGTTTTAATAGATTTTACATTTTTTAGGACTTTTTATAAGATTTTTAGTTTTATTTCTTTTGTTTTATTATTTGAATTTTTTTTAGGTTAGGATTTTTTTTAGTTGATTTTAATTTTTTAGTTTTTTTTAGTTAGTTAGGTTATTTTATTTTTTAAGTGTCCAAATTAAACACACACACACCACAATTCCCTAACTTACTCACATCCAAACAAAACCCTCACACTCACACCACTCCCATACACCCTACCACACATACAAATCCCTCCATCATCTTCATCCTCAAACCTCTTTCTCTCTCCTCTCACCAAAACTCCATAACCACACAACTCCATTAACAAACTTCAAAGAACCATTATCCATAAAAAACCGGATCCTACCACCCTTAAACCCATCCCAGTGTCAATCCAACCCCATAGCTGCACCACCCTCCAAAATCGTACCTCCACCTTCGGCCCACTGACCCGAACCCAACACAAGTTCTGTCTCCACCATACCCGCAAACCAACAGAACCCCACACAACCCGCGGCCTTAACCGACAACCCACAAACCCCAAACCGCAATCACCCAAACCCGAATACTCCCCAGACCCGATTTCAAAGCTTCAACCCATTATCTACCAATAAACCCACTAACCCAAAATTCCACCTGCCATTGTCTCCACCAAAATAGGAACCCAACTTGCCAATCCTTCAACATCTTTGACCTAGCCCTTAAATATCCCACAAAAATCTCACTAACAAAAAGAATCGTGGGTTATAAAGGAGTTTTTATTGACCCCCATTAAATCTATAAACATCCCCATATATTTTTTACTTACCAAAATTACCCCCATAACATCCCCATATATACCCCCCCCCCTTTGTTCTATATCTATGATATCCATAACCGTTGTTTCAATGATAACTCGGTGGATTCCGAAAACACATTCCCCTGCATCTCGAACAATCCCAATCCAGACAACCCATATCGAAAAGCTTCTAACATGGTTTATACCATGTCACCATATAATCATTCAAAACTTGTGTTTATGCATATAATTGAAGTCGGCAATGATGGAGAGAAATTGATGCGTACAACAAAAATGAAAAA